>CM020463.1:13079623-15915560 GCA_009819605.1 Sterna hirundo
CACGAAACGAGAGGTGAGACGAATATTGTTTGTCAAATGAACCTCCCAGGAGATTCCTGCATGACTGGTTTGTGTGCATGTGTCAGTCCCTTTCAGAATCACAGAAAGGTAGGAGTTGGAAGGGACCTCTGGAGATCATCTAGTCCAACCCCCTGCTAAAACAGGTTCATCTAGAGCAAGTTCCACAGAATTGTATCCAGGTGGGTTTTGAATATCTCCAGAGGAGACTCCACAACCCCCCGTGGCAGCCTGTTCCAGTGCTCTGTCACCCCTAAAGTAAAGAAGTTTTTCCTCATGTTCAGATGGAACTTCCCATGTTCAAGTTTGTGCCCGTTGCCCCTTGTCCTGTTGCTGGGCACCACTGAAAAGAATCTGGCCCCATCCTCTTGACACCTGCCCTTTAGATATTCAGGCTTGCTTTCATCTCCCAGATCTTGGTCTATCTCTCCTGTGCACTTGGCATTGCTATTGCTACGTATAAGCAAATCTGCTAGGTTGTTTGCTGGTATGTAACCCTCAGTAAATATTGTACCTGTCAATTAGCAGGCAGTATTTAATGTTTACAGGTGGTTAAATTACGCTGCAATATTTTTAGAATGAACCTAAATGCTCCTTAAAACGTGTGGATTCAAAACAGCAAGGTTGTATCTGCCTGGAAGGAAGATCTTGGAGGCCTGGACACCAAGTCTGACCTTGGAGAGGACCTAGGCTGACTGCAGTGGGAGTTGTGGGCAGTGATTTAAGACCAGGCAATCTCTGAGACGGAGTAATGATCCATCACATCCTGGGAAGATTGGGGAGTTTAAATACAGAAATCAAATTTTACTTCTTTTATTTGGTGGCCTGAGGCAGGGTGGTGTTTTGTAGGCTGGTAATTATAAAGGCAAGGATGTAAGAGGAGTATGAGGAGGGGCTGCTGGAGTCATCTGGAAAATGATAAAGAAAAGGAAACTGTGAGGTTTCCTCACAATATACCAGTTTTGTAGTTTCACTGTGTTTTTCAGTAGGACACAATCCATCACTTCTGTTCTCAGTTTCTCTGTCATGGTGTTTCTGGAAGAGCTGTGGACCACTTCCTTAGCTGTTTAGCCCCTAAGAAGTGCTGAGAAGTAGCTAGATACAACTGGCATGGGGCAGGGATCAGAGGCAGGACTGTGAGGGTTGTGAGGACCAGGGTTCCGAGTGTGAGGGGTGGGAGTGTAGTTTTCAAAGGTGACTTGAACCGATTCAGGTCTCATTGGCGTGACAAGAGGCTTGCTCAAAGCCTCATCCAGCCTGGTCTTGAACACCTCCAGGGATGGGGCAGCCACAGCTTCTCTGGGCAACCTGTTCTAGTGCCTCACCACCCTCACAGGAAAGAATTTCTTCCTGATATCCAATCTAAATCTCCCCTATTTCAGTTTGAGGCCATTACCCCTCTTCCTATCATTACACTCCCTGATAAAGAGTCCCTCCCCAGCTTTCCTGTAGGCCCCCTTTAGGTACTGGAAGGCTGCTATAAGGTCTCCCCGGAGCCTTCTCTTCTCCAGGCTGAACATCCCCAACTCTCTCAGCCTGTCCTCATAGGAGAGGTGCTCCAGCCCTCTGATCATCTTCGTGGCCCTCCTCTGGACCCATTCCAACAGGTCCATGTCCTTCTTGTGCTGAGGACTCCAGAGCTGGACACAGTACTCCAGGTGGGGTCTCACCAGAGCAGAGTAGAGGGGCAGAATCACCTCCCTCGACCTGCTGGCCACGCTTCTTTTGATGCAGCCCAGGATGCTGTTGGCTTTCTGGGCTGCAAGTGTGCATTGACGGCTCATGTTGAGTTTTTTGTCTACCAGCACCCCCAAGTCCTCCTCAGGGCTGCTCTCAAGCCATTCTCTGCCCAGCCTGTTTTTGTGCCTGGGATTGCCATGACCCAGGTGCAGGACCTTGCACTTGGCCTGGTTGAACTTCATGAGGTTTGCACTGGCCCACCTCTCTAGCCTGTCAAGGTCCCTCTGGATGGCATCCCTTCCCTCAGGCATGTCAACCACACCACTCAGCTTGGTGTTGTCAGCAAACTTGCTGAGGGTGCGCTCAATCCCACTGTCCATGTCGCCGACAAAGATGTTAAACAGCACTGGTCCCAGTACTGACCCCTGAGGAACACCACTCGTCACCAGTTTCCACTTGGACATTGAGCCATTGACTGCAACCCTTTGAGTACGGCCATCTAGCCAGTTCCTTATCCACCAAGTGGTCCATCCATCAAATCCATGCCTTTCTGTCCTAGTTTGAGGTAAAACAGAACCAACTTTCCGTTCAGTAATTTTACTTCTTAGCTAGGCCTCTTCTAACTCTCTGAAATTAACAGCATGTTGTGCTGAAAACCATTCGTTCTCAGAGTGAGAAGACCGATGTTTACAATTAGTGCCAAGGAATGGTACGCAGAGAGGCTCTTGCTTATACTTATCACTATAAGGCATTTACCTCAGCCCAAATTCTTGAAATATTTGGGTTCTTAGCCAAGGGTGTAACCAACTGAGAGTATAAACAACCTGGAATTTGTACTTAACAGGTTTGTACATGCCCTTTCACACTAATTTAAGCCCCCAAAAATATATTGCCTTTCTCACTAGTGAAAGTGGCAAGAATTTTCCAGAGCATCAAATAAGCCTCTGCTGCAGCTGCAATGAACTTTTCGCTAATATGGAGCAGTTGGTGAACCTACAGCTAACAGAGGAGATGAGAAACTAAGTGTGGAGTTGAACCATAAAACATCCTAAGAGAAAATAATAGAGGTACTTGTGGTTGAGAGAGGAGGAGCAACTCAGGAGTCTTTCACTCTCTTTTTCCTCCCCGGTGCTTGTAGGCTAATTTTCCCCTTCTCTTTCTTAAAAGTTGTTTGGCCTTAAATACAACCCTTCAAAGTTATTCCTGCATAGAGGTGACTTAATGGCAAAACAGAAAAAGCAGCTATGGTAACCTCCTTCTTTACAGAGGAGTGAGGAAAGCACTCTCAATTACTCAAAGTAATCTGGACCAGCCTGGCAGTGGCTGAAAATAATACACGATGGGTGTGTGTTTCTGTCTGTGGACATTAGCTGGTAGTTTCAGTCCACTTCTTCCCAAACCTTAGATGTCCCCCCAAGACAACATCAGCATTCAAATCACTTATATTTAATTAGGAAGACCGATGCCTAAATGAATACAGCAACTACATAACCTTAAAATCAGCCCTGGAGCAACAGAGGTGAAGGACAAGTATGTTGGCTGTGCCAAATTTCCACAATGAATATAAACTGGACCTCACCTCCCTGGACAGTCCACTCAGCAGTTTTCACGAGGCAAGTCTTTTTTTTAATTATTTTTTAAACATTAAGAAATTTAAATAAAGCCCTAAACACATATTTCAAAATGGCTGAAAGCAGACAGCCAAAGAGTCCCGCTGGCTGGAAAGTCTCTGCAGCCAAGGTCAGCTATCTGGGTGTCCACGAGGTGACACTCAGCTCAGCCAGGCACCCCCGGGCTGGCAGGACCTGAAGGGTTAGCAAAAAAAAAGTCCAGAACTAAGATGGAAGTATTTTTTATTATCAAGTTAAAAGAAAAATTCTTTTAATCAACAGAAAAAGGGCAGTTTTGTTCTAGAAACAATATGGGCTGCCTGTTTTTCACATTTATCTTTCAACTCAAATTTCAAGGCAGACAGTAAAGTTGATTGATTAAAATTCATGACTTTTGCTTGCAGCAATACCACTGCACTCCAATCCATCATACATAAGCCTGATAGCATTGCTTCTCCTGGCACACAGAAACAGAAAAGCAGCTCCTCTTCCCATAATCCTGTGGTTTACATAGGTGCTGCCCACCTTGTTTTTATGCAGTCAGTTCTGCCTGACTTGTTTTTGTGCAGGTGCACATATGTGGGTTTTTTTAAAACACCGATCTCTATCGCTGAACTAATCACTGATGTATTTTTGAGTGCCAGTAGCCAAGTGCATGCATTAATCAACTACTTCATTTAGGAATCAAGTGGAATGAGAAGGAACTTAGCATATATACAAATTTAGTCATTTTATAGAGGAAAAAATAATTTACTATTTCACCTCCACTTGTAGCAGATTTATTCTGTTCATAAAGTGTAGAGCTATGAAAAGGGAAGAAAGAAGGGATGTGTTGGGTTTTTTTTCTATCCACTGTCCACAGAAAACCATCCCTACAGTTTGGAGCAGGGTTACAGTGAGCAGTAATAGATGCATAGATTTTTAATTACTTTCTATCAATCCAGAAGCATCCCGTGCCAGAAGGGAATAAAGAAATGGATTCAATAAAATGTATTTATACAGCCTCTAGACTGCAGAAAACTGGGCAAAAGCTAGACAGGACCCAAAATTCAACTTCTCAGGGGGGTTAACGTGTGCAACGCAGACATGCCTTTTTTTAGATTTGGTCCCTGTAAAGCATTCACAGAGATTTTAGCAATCAATACACCAACTGTGTTTCAGTCAGGGCAGGATCAGAGCTGATATGTGTACATGGCTCTTGGTACAGACATGAGGAATCAGCTGCAACCTCCAAGTTGTCACTTAGTTTGAACATGGTCTTCAGCTTGGATGGAGAAGGTACATGGAGCAAAAATATCCCTAATGCAGCTTTGATTGATCAAAATTTATTGAAAACTGAGACTGTAAATCACAACAGATTTTTAACTTCCTATTCCCCATTTTGGTTCACAAGGTATGGAGTAGGATTTGGCGAAAGCCCTGGATCTCATATACCAGCTAAAAACCTTGGGCAGCTACTCCTAGTGCCAGCGAATGACAACACATAACAAATCCTATTATCACTGATTTTAAAAATGCAAGAGATTTTACCAGCTGATAATACAACTATTAATATTAGTTACTAAACCAAAAGATTTTACCAGCAAAACACTCATCCATGCTTTCTGTATTTGCCAGTCTTTGCAAGGTAGTGTTAAGTCCCCTCAGCACAGCTGAGTCCCCTGACACGCTACAGTGTCATCTCCCCAAGCAGGGTCTAAATCATCACTGAAACGTCAGCTTGGAAACATTTCCCATTTGCATGCTCAGAAGGAAGGACCACCCGGCTGCTACTGCTGCTTTGATCTCACGCTGGCACCAGCTCTGATAAAAACCCCAGCCTGTATAAAATGCCACCCTTAAGCAATGGGACAGACTTGTTCTCTGTAGGAGAGAAACCATGAAAATATTAATAATCCTTAAAAGCAGGGAAAAAATTATCTTACACTTGAAACAGTGCTGGAAAGTTATCTCTTGCAAAGCTCAACCACAGGTTGGAAAATGCAACTGGTGGCATTTAATACTCTTTTTGTATCAGAGCTATGAAGAGAAGGATGCATCCACTTCCTTCAGATGCTATTTTGAGTTATGCAGCCAAATCCCATTTCTCCCCTACACAGCTGAACTGATTGCTGCGATCATATAAACTGATAAACTAGCTGAATTTATTTCAAGTTCCTTGGCACATGTGTGAAGTGTTGGACTCGGAAATGGCATTTTAGAGTAAGTCAGTCATTTTTTATATAGATATATATTTGAGTGTGTGTAAATATAAAAGGTTTACAGGCTTGACAAGAGCATGTTGTGATAAGCTCTCTGTCACATCCCATCTCACTTGAACAAATACAGACAGTCACACCGAGCAACAGAAAAAACAAAGCAGGCCCAGCAGCCATAAGAAAAAATCTGGATTCACTTTAGGATGAGAAATATTGAGGAAGATTGTTTATTTTACACTAATAATAATATTTAGCATTTCTCCAGAACCTTTCATCCTGATAGATCAGAAAGTACTTTGGAAATGCTACACACAGAGCATCACTGACATCCCATCAGCCAGCCTGTCACACAGCTCACCAGGGCACAGAGGAGAAACCTCAGCTGAGATGACCACTTTCAGAGCCCCTGCCTAGGCCCCCAGGGACCTGTAATGTCCTTAGCAGGACAGACAGACCACTAATTTTTATGCTCTTCTATGAAAGACTATGGCATGGTAAAATGTCTTGAAACTCAGTCTGCTGTTAAGATGAAGATCCTCACAGAAATGAAACCTCCAGCCCAAGGGGGACTGAAAGCTAACTTCGTTATTTGCCCCATTGGAGGGCTGGAAATGGAAAAGCGTAGACGGGTCCCACCTGCAGGGAGGAGCGGACAGGACAGGTGACCCAAAACTGAAATTTAAAAATTAAATTAACAAACCATCTCTCCATGACACTGGCAAACGAGCTAACTTGCTTTTCGGGTAAGGCAGGACAAATTAACGACTAACAGTGACTGGTGGAAGGACACATGGCTCCTCATGAAACCTCACCTCACTGCCCTCACCATGCGAGAAAACCCAGCCCATTGAGGGCAGATTTTGGCAAGCACCAGGGGGTACTTTTCACAGATTGCCATGTCTTCAGGCAGGATTCAAGTCTGCATTAATGCATGCAGTCAAAGGAAAACACCAAGCTCCAAAGTCTCAGGCAAACCTTGCTGCAGCCAAGCTTGCAAGAGGTTTCACCTCCTTGGGGCTGCAGGGACACCCTGCTGCCAGCCCTCTCTTCCACCTCCCCAGAGGACTAAGCTCTCCAACCATAATTTATCTCAGCAGAGAGCAATGGTGTTGGTAAGCTCGTCTGTTACTTCAACGTACTCTTGTGGGCACAGAGCTACAGCCCACCAGGAATGAGCCAGGCAGTTCCTGATCCGGTATCTCATGATCGACAAGCCCTTTCCTGTCCAGGGCTCTGCAGGCAATGACACGTGCAAGGAACACAATGTTCTCCACCTGCCTTAATAAGCAGGGGGAAAGGAAGAAACGGCATAGGAAAAGTCAGTCATGGAGCTAAGAGACTAATAACATCCAGGGAGTGCACTCAAACTGCCCGGGGTACATAAGAAGGCTCCCACCTCCCTTTTGAGGATGAGCAATCCTCAGCTCTCAGCTTGTGGCCAAGGTTAAGCAGCACCTCCTAGAATCTCACATTGGCTGTGGGTCTCTAAGCCATAACGGGTTTTTCTCAGGATAGACAAAGTGGTGGCTTTCTGGAGAATGAAACTGATTCCAGTTTTTGTCACTTTGAGGCATATTTTTCACCATTAAATTTATAGCAAGCAATGCAACTAGACCTACTGAAATCTTGAAGGACTAACAAATTTGGAAGTTAAATTTCAAGGTATATTTCTGTGGCCTTTTATAAGCCAGTACAAGCATATTTGGTGCTGATTAGATCCAATCCTCTGCCAGATTAAAACTGCCTGTAGCTTTGAGCATCACATTGTGTTCATGCTCACCACAGCAATGCTCGAGCTGCTTGCAGCCTGGCTGCAACACCACCAACAACATCCCAGAGAAGCAACAGTAGCAGCAAACAGACAGGGCAAGGTCTGATCTTCACTGTTCAGCAGAGAAACCAAACCAGCAAGAATTTAAGACCAACAGCTTTGAATTTGGGAGAACTGGAATCCCTTTTCCCTTGCTATGCTACAGATCCCTTGCAGCACCCCAGGCAAGTCTTTCCACACAAAAAAACCAGGGCCAACAACATGTCTTATCCCACAGAATTGCTGTAAGGTCTAAGGTGGTGAAGCCATTAGCTTTACGTATTACAGTTTCACAAACACCTTAAATCTGGGATCAGCCAACACCAAACAATGTCACAGCTTTGCTCCCACCTTGTATCCTATTTGGGTGCTGGCACAATCATTTGGGCAACAGTACAAATGAACCTGATGAAGGAACCGATCCAGCTTTAAATTGACACAAAAGCAAACATTCAAAAACTCAGATCTCAAGATGGGGAGTTTAAACCCAGCCCAGCGCTCTGATCTGGTTTGCAGCAGTGCACCTGCTCTTGCACAGACAGGGAACAGGAGAAGAGGCTGGCGATGGCAGGGGACCATGCTTCCGCTCCCACCGTCAGTCCCAACCTACGTACGGTTGAGAGAGTGTGTGCAGCCACAGCCTGAGGGAAGGGAGTTGCACACATAGTGCAGATAGAAATTACTGGCTTGCTTTGACTGAATGGCATTCATACCTCCAGTTTCTAAAATTGACTGCAGACAACGAAGCCCAGCTGAATCACATCCTCATCACAGGTGTGGAAATAAGACAAACTAAATCATTGCAATTATGCTGGCACAGCGAAAAAACCACAATTTTTGCCCTGCATGTTGTAGAGATACCTCAGAAGCATATCGAGGGCTTTGGGAGAGTGACAAGCAGACCTCCAAAACACCCAGCATATGGATGAATGATGTGAATGGCCACACTGAGCCTCCTCCCCTCCCAGAACAAACATCTGAAGAGGATGACTTGAGTAGCTGCACAGTTCCTCCACACCTAGGGAACCCCCCAAGCTCTGACAGACATTCCAAACCCAACAGATTATACAATTGCAGTCATCTGCCCCCAAGGAACAACATAAAATCCCTTGGGATTTGCTGATTTATTGGCTGTCCTAGCAGAACAGAAGAGTGACATGGCATTTAGACCACAGAGATTTTTGGACTTGAGCTTTACAAAGGATCAGATCTTACTAAACATGCAAATCCCACAACTGCATATAAAAGTCCCAAGAGACAGATGTACATAGTATTTTTTGGGTTTGGATCCTAGAGACAGATGTCGTGGTTTAGCCTCAGACGGCAACAAAGAACCACGTGCCGCTCGCTCGGGCCTTCCCAATACAGGAAGACTCAGAAGAAAAAGGCCAGACTCTGGGGTTGGGACAAAGGCAGTTTAACAGAACAGCAAAGGGAACAAGCAAAACAACAACGATAACACGGACAGAGGAATACACACACGCGGTTACGGAACCGCCGCTCCCCGACCAGACCCGGGACGCCCCAGCCCGCTCCAAGCGGCGACTTCCTGCCCCCTCCCCCGGCAGCTCAGGGTGGGCATGGATCACGTGGTATGGAATACCAGAGAAAATTAACCCTATCCCCGCCGGAACCGGGACACAGACTAATGGGTATTAAGGAGACAAATTCTATTTGTTCCTTGGTTAGCGGCAGAGCATACAAACAGAAGTGGTCTAATCCAGTCAAACCATCATGGCATTGAATGCTCCAATTTGTTAGTTCATAGCTTTGCTGCAAACAGACATTTAGCTGGATACATGGCCTTGCTCACAAATATCATTTCCAGTTACGAGAAAACTGAGCAATTTAAAATGTCTAGTTATCAGTTTAAAAATTATAAATGCTAGCTTTCTACCTTTGCTGCAACACAAAATAAGATCAAGTTACAACTGGGCACTAGCACCTGCAATTATTCCTTGATCCATGCTGTGTTACTGGTGTTCAGATTTCCTGCCCTTTTGAAGGCACGCTCTTGAAGCTCCAGGTGATACAAGGACCAGAAGCTTTTTGTTTGGACAAGCTCTGTCCTATGCAATTTCTCTTTATTCCCGATTGCTCTCTATGCAATTGCTGTCGTCTTGAGGACTTGGAGAGAGGTCAAGTTTTACACCTCCTCTACACTTTTGCTGAAGAAGGTGTCAACTCATCTTCCTTTTGGAGCCCAGAGGTGGATGTGCCCTCCCCTGGAGGACAGGGCAAGGCTAGACACACTCAGTTGTTTCATGCCTCTTAGTAATGCAGCTGCAACACAGGGGTGAATGAGTGCAGTCATCCCCCTAAATCCACATCCATATCCAAACACTACTGCTGCCAACAACAGAGAAATTTTCCCCTTACTCCATCTTTACCAAATATATTTTCCAAAATGTCTTGATTTGGGTTTGCCTGCCCTCCTCAGGCAAGGCTTTACTCGACTCTGATGTGGCATGGGGCAGTTATTCTACAGCCTTGTCACTGCAGGATGGACAGAGGGGAAAAAATGGCCAAAAACTGCAAAGGAAGTGGGATGTTCAATCTGCAGGGAGCCTGCTAGCCACCGTCCCTTCCAATGCCCCCATGATCAAGGGCTGCCGTCAACAGGGTTTGTCTGGTGTAGCACTTTAGTACAAAGCAAGAGCACAGTTTTGAAGCAAATCTCATTTTCCCTGTTTCTGTGCTTCAGTTTGCATGGCCAGGCAGTCTCCAAGCTCCCACCAGGTTCTTAGATGAAATTCAAGTGGCAGATGTGTGCCAGGAGCACACTCAATGCACTCCAGTTGCTGTGCCGTATGCTCCAGCTGAATGTCCATCAACGTTCAGTCCATGGGACTACACTAGAGCTAATCCAAAATAATCCCAAAAATAACCATAGTGTGGAGGTCAGGTCTCAGCACAACAGTTTCATCCTACAGACCCACTCCCCTTTGGGCTACACTACTGCCTAATGCAGACATGGGGTAATTGCTCCACACCCCTAATGAGTATTCTCCAATGTATTAATCCGAAGGAAGTTTGCAAAGACCAGGGCTATCATCTATTAGGTCCATGCATGATTTTCTGTTTCACAAGAAGTGCAAGGACCCAACCATACAAGAATTGCTTGCAGGCATGCCCAGCACACACACTGAAGTACAAATAAATTTCTGTTTACTTTTTGCAGTAGTTGCAGTAAATTACAGTGTTTTCAAAGTGTTTTCACTGCTGCTGTTAATCGCAGAGATGCACCTTGTTATCGTTAGTTCAGATGTTTGGCTTTTTTTTAAAACAATACTACTGAATTAGACAACAAATCTCAGAAATGTGAACAAAGAGGCACTGGAAGGAACTTTGACTTTCAAACTGAGAGAATATGTCAAAATAAAGATTTTATTTTATTACAGATTGATTTGCATTGAGTGCTATTTGTTTGAAAATCTTCAGTCTTGCATGGCAGCAACTTTCCTTCTCTGCACTGTTCCTCCCAAGGTATAAGACTTGCTCTATACCAGGAAGGCCAAACAAGTTCACGTTTGCAAAACATTAAATAAATCACCCAACTGTAAAGCACATGTGCCTCACATTAAGAAACAAGGAAGGGGTCAAAAGCCATCCACATGTGACCCATATACAAAGTATATAGAGAATGTTTACCCTGAGTGCCCAAATCTTGCCACTGTATTTCCAGGGCTCTCCACATTTTGTCCAGGCTATTTTAGGATCACACCCCCTCTAAAACAACTTCTTTCTAAACATACAGCTCACATCCTTCCCTCTTCCTCCCTGCAAATCTTTTATCTAATTCTGCCCCCAGTTTCCAATCACGCTAGGCAGCAGTGACAGCTGGGAGTAGATTTAACCTGAGAGAAATGGTTTGTACTCAAAATTGAATAAGTTCAGCATGGGAGATATTCTTTATCATAATCCAGGATTTTTGCACAGATATAGCACCCAGGGAGGGTGCCACCAAAAATTCCACAGGTGAATGTGATGAACCCTTCATGCAGAGCTGCCTGGTGGAAGGTCTGCAAGCCCACAGGGGTTGGATCGTGACCCCAGCCAGCACCGATGCCGCAGGGCAGTGCTAGCAGCAGGGCTTGTTTGCTCAGGCTTAGAGCCACACCAACATGGTAAAGGTCTGGTGGGCTGACCTGGCCAGCTCAGCCCAAGGCACCCCTCCCCAGGGACTTCCCAGATCTGCCCTACCCAAGCCAGATCCCTGCCCTTAATGCAGCCCTTGGTGCCTTTCCTCCCCAGCCCGGAGCTGTGAGGATGTGGGGAGCCCTTTACCTCTACGTAATAGTGGTTTGTTCCTCTGTCCCCACTCATGCCCAGGCTATTCCTGCCTTGTGAGGTCACCCCTTTGGGATAAAATTTCCTATTTTTCCCTATGCAGAAATTATTACAAATGCCCAAAAGGGAAGAGATAAAAAAAACACATCCCAGAGCTTTTATTCCAGCAGCAAAATTTTGCAATGATATTTTAAATGAAAAAAAAACCCCAAAACTCTGCAACATTGTTTTGGCAAACCACATTCTTCAGGTTTCAACATTAGTTGTAATTGCTAAAGTACCTCTTTCCACTGAGAAGCAAAGGTTTTGAAAGTGAGAGCTAGAAAATTTAATCAAGTCTATTTCACAGCAGGAAGTGGTATGCTGGGGTAGAAGAGACTTATTTCCAATGCTTTTGCAAGCTTACTTGAGGAGCCCTATTAACAGTGAGGGGCCAGGCTTCAAATAACCCCACAACTGCTTGGGGGCAGATATGGAAGGAAAAATTCACGGCACTCAGATTTATTTGAAGGGGCTGATTTTAGCAACACAGGCTATTTGCCTTCAAAAGACCACTCGGTTTTGGGTATTTTCCAGGATTCTTCCTAATACTGAAAACAGTAGCTACTTCATCGGCTGCTCCCTCCTTACAAAGGGGGAGCAATGCCTGTCATTCAGCATCCTCAGATGAGAAATGCAGCTCTCTAACACCAAAAAAAGAAACCCTAACCCTCCTTCAGTGCAGGGGAAAAGTCTGAAAATGTGATCTGACAACACTGTAAAAAACCTTAATAAAGGGAAAAAAGAGTCTAAACTTGTACACACAAACGCACCCCCGCATAGTTTACTTTTTGTGACTTCAGGATGAATTTCAGGATGCAGGAGGCCCGAGGAAAAAGGGAAAAGGAGTGAATTTTGCACAAGTGTGTTCATCATGGTGAGGCCCTCAATGAGCCCCACGTGATGCCATTACCCATTGCTGTGTTCATGGACTGCACCTGACCAAGCTAACCCAGCCTCCAGCCCCCTGCCCCTCCAGTGAGGCCATCAACACTTCATTTAACTTGCAGCCACTCTTACAAAGGACATTTTTGTCTTTTGAGGACCATCACCTGTGGGGACAGGAGGTTTATTTAACTATTTAACGTTGCTACTTTGTTCTTGGTTGTGAGGACAGATTGTGCATACAGTAAATTCCAAGGATGAACTGCTTTCAGCTCTGACTACGGGCCTGCTGAACTGTGCTTCCTCTGCATGCTGCGACAGGTTTCTAACCGTAATAACCCCACACAAAGCACAGTCTCTCTTGCTCAACAGTTTCAGTCAGTCCCACCAAACCCTTTCTCTCCCACTGCCTAAACACATAGAATCATAGAATGTGTTGGGTTGGAAGGGACTTGTAGAGGTCATCTAGTCCAAACCCCCCTGCAATGAGCAGGGGCATCTTCTACTAGATCAGGTTGCTCAGAGCCCCGCCCAGCCTGACCTTGAATGTTTCCAGGGATGGGGCATCATCTTTGATATTCTTGACGTTTGGCCAGAATAAAGGACTCACCCTCTCTAAAATAAGCATATTGTGCTGATACTCATTCAGTTTTACAGTTCCCCATGAGCACAAACATTTCCCATCCGAGCTCCCCAGCGATGGGGCTGGGGTTATATTTTTGCCCAGACAAGCGCATCTCTTTGAATTCAAGCATTTTGCTTGCGAATGCTCAGCTCTGAGCCAGCTCGTCTGCTCTCAGGATTTCCAGGCAGAGGCAGATCACCGGCAAAACAAGAGCAACTACCAACTTGCTGAGGCTGGCACCAACCTGGGTAGAGCAAATTACCCGGCCTGGGTGACAACCACCCCCAGGATGACACCCCCACCGACACCTCATGCCCCCAAACCCCATCACTCAAACAAATATAGGAACTACAGCCAGGAAACTGCAACAAAATAGTTTGCAAAGGCAGGAGCTGGGCAATGCCAGATATATATGTGCCTGTCTGTAGTACATCTGCCTCTTTCCTTGGATGCTCACATTATAAGTCAGCTTCTAATTACATTGTCACTTTCTGTTTTTACCACAGTGAGTTTGGACAAGGCCAAAAGGGAAAAGAATTAACAAACATGCATGGCAACAACCATAAAATTTTCCTAATTTTCACTCGGTTTTGCAACACAAACAAGACAAACGTGCCCTCCTCAGAGGGCCAATGGACTAGTGTTTGCAGATGATTTTAACTTCCCAACCAACACTTTGTACACAGTGAAGTTTCTGTATTTAACACAGATTTTGCAGCCTGCTGTAACCACTCCACCAGCTACAAAGATATGATCATCCCTTCAGCAGACCATGACAGAGGCTGCAACCCCAGAAACTGCTTCGGGTGGGCAGGACAGCCCCCAGCAGCAGCCCCGAAAGCGAACATTATTTTAACAGTCAGGAGAACGGATGGGACTGCCTTCTGCATCTATTCACATTACCGGCTTTTCCCAGCAGCAAATCAGCCCCCCAAGCTGCTGCTGCAGCCAAAATGGGTCAGGATTTGCCCTAAGTTGCAACTTCATAAGATGTTGCCAAATGTAACACATTTGCAATCCAATGTGGGACATGACAGCAGAGGGCAAAAAATATATACTAATTTATTTTTTTAATCAAAAAACTAATGGAGATTGCAAACTCTCATCTTCCATTCCATGTCAGCATAGCATCCCACAACTTTTCTGCCTAAGGACATCCCTGGGACCCCTCACACCTCCATCACACCACGACAACAGTGCAGTTATTCATTGATTTCTCCTCCCTGAGGGCTCAGGAAGGAGCTTCCCACAGTCCCTTGACCTGACCCAGCCTCTGAGCAAGGATTGATGTTGCCACCCAAAAGGTGACTGCAGGTATCCAGACCAGCGACTGGTCAGGGTTGAATCGATTAACACAGAAGCAGGTAAAGGCATGCATCGTCACACACCACCCTGGTTGAAAGGACTCCTCGGCACAAATATTGGGGCACCCTTCTGCCGAGGAATTAAGGGATATCTCTAGATCTGCTGCCCTTGTCCTTATAGGTGATTTTAACTTCCCAGACATCAACTGGGAATATCATACAGCAGACACAAACAGGTCCAGGAAATTCCTGAAGCACATTGAAGATAACTTCTTGGTGCAGGTACTAAGGGAGCCAACTAGGAAAGGTGCCCTCCTAGATTGGTTGTTTGTAAACAGAGAGGGACTCGTGGGTGAAGTGGTGATGGGTGGCTGTCTTGGTCACAGTGACCATGACATAGTTGAATTTCAAATCGTTGGCAATAGGAAAAAACTTCCAGCAAAACTTCAACCCTGGATATGGGGAGAGCAGACTTCAGGCTGCTGAAGGAGCTAGTTAGTAAGGTCCCCTGTGAATGTGCTTTTGAAGGTATAGGGGTCCGTGAATGCTGGTCACTTTTTAAGATCCATCTCTTAAGAGTGTGGGAGCAGGCAATTCCAAAGTGTCAGAAGTCAAGCAAGCGGGGCATAAAGCTGGCTTGGCTGAGCAGGGATCTTCTAGAACTTAGGTGGAAAAGGAAAGTGTATGGATATTGGAAGCAAGGACAGATGATATGGGAGGACTACAGAGATGCTGTTTGCCACTGTAAGGAGAAAATTCGTGCAGCCAAAGCTCGATTAGAGTTCAAGCTGGCCAGCACTATGAAGGACAGAAAAAAGGGCTTTTTTAAATATGTTAACAGCAAAGGGAGGATCAGAGATAACATTGGTCTGTTGCTTGATGAGGTCGGTCACCTCACAAATAGGGACGCAGACAAAGCATAGACGTTTAAGACCTTTTTCACCTCTGTTTTTAACTCCGATGATGGGCCCTGGGAACCCCAGAGCCCTGTGTTGGAAGACCGTGATTGGGGGAATGATAAACTCCCAGCTGACCCTGAACTTGTTTGAGACTTGCTGCTCCAGCTGGATGCGCATAAGTCTATGGGGCCTGATGGGATTCATCCCAGGGTACTGAAAGAGCTGGCCGATGTTATCGCGGGATCTCTCTCCATTATTTTTCAATGGTCTTGGGAGTCTGGAGAGGTCTCAGTTGACTGGAAGCTGGCAACTGTTGTCCCAATTTTCAAGAAGGGAAATAAGGAAGACCCTGGTAATTACAGGCCCGTCAGTCTCACTTCAGTGCCTGGTAAAATTATGGAGAAGGTTATTCTGGGAGTTATTGAAAAACACTTGAGAGACAATGCAGCCATTGGTCATAGCCAGCATGGGTTCATGAGGGGAAAGTCCTGCTTAACTAACTTAATTTCCTTTTATGACAAGGTCACCCATCTAGTTGACCGAGGGAAGCCAGTAGATGTGGTTTGGGGGGATTTTAGCAAAGCTTTTGATACTGTCTCTCACGGTATCCTTCTGGACAAAATGTCCAGTATGTTGTCCCAAATCTGGGTTCTTTACCCAGTGTGCAAGCCAATAACACACAGAGCAGAGGTATTTCCAAGTTTATTCCATTAATGCGCAGAAATCGGGTGCTTGTCCCAAAACGGGAGCACACCTTAGTTTCAAAAATTTCCCTTTTTATACACTGATTATTACGTATTCTAACAATTAATACATATTCATTGTTATTCTCTTTAATGATTGGTCAAGATTTCTTTGCTTCCTATGTAAATTAGTGCGCAGACTCTGTTTTCTTCTTCCATTGTTCTCTTTTGAGTAGGTGGTATCATTTGGGTAGGTGGTCAATGAGTCAGTGGTTGCGATCTCCCCCTGCCGAAATTACCTTTTACCTACTTCTCCTCTAATCTGGGCAGTTCCAGGTGGTTTTTTCGGTTTGCTGACCAGACCTACAGTTCATCACTCTCTTGATAGAAATATCCTGCTTATTAACAAAGCTACATTGTCTAGTAGTTAGTTCCTTAATCTAATCTTAGATAAATCATGTCTAGTAACTATTTCTCTATAAATGATCAAATAGGGGTGAGGCCGTATAGAGGACTTTTAGCAGCAGCAGCGGGTTCCCTTGGTTGCTTCAATTACACGTTACATTTCATTTTTATAGTTAATATCAATTTTACTACAACAAGCACACAGCTTGACAAGTCCATAATATGATGGGTGAGCAATTGGCTGACAGGTAGGGCTCTGAGTTATAGTAAATGGGGTTACATCAGGCTGGCAGCCAGTCACCAGTGGGGTTCCCCAGGGCTCAGTTTTAGGGCCAGTGCTCTTTAACGTTTTTATAAATGATCTGGATGCAGGAATCAAATGTACATTAATTAAGTTTGCCGATGATACTAAATTAGGAGGAGCTGTGGACTCCCTCGAGGATAGAGAGGCCTTACAGAGAGATCTGGATAGACTAGACAGCTGGGCAATCACCAACCGTATGGAATTTAACAAGAGCAAGTGCTGGATTCTCCACCTGGGACAGGGTAATCCTGGTTATACATACAAACTGGGGTATGAGAGGCTGGAGAGCAGCCCTGCGGAAAGAGATCTGGGTGTTTGGGTTGATGGCAAGTTGAATATGAGTTAACAGTGTGCCCTGGCAGCCAAAAGGCCAACCGTATCCTGGGGTGCATCAAGCACAGCATAGCTAGCTGGTCGAGGGAGGTGATTGTCCCACTCTACGCTGCACTGGTGCAATCCCACCTCGAGTACTGTGTGCAGTTTGGGCACCTCAATATAAGAAGGGCATCAAACTATTAGAGTGTGCCCAGGGGAGGGCGACCAAGATGGTGAAAGGTCTTGAGGGCAAGACTTAAGACTTGGTTTGTTTAGCTTGGAGAAGAGAAGGCTGAGGGGTGACCTCATGGCAGTCTACAACTTCCTCAAGAGGGGCAGCAGAGGGGGAGGTGCTGATCTCCTCTCTGGTGACCAGCGATAGGACACAAGGAAATGGAATGAAGCTGTGCGGATTCTTGCAAAGCTTTTGACACTGTTTCCCACAGCATTCTCCAAGCCTGTCAGAGTTCAAGGAACGTCTGGATGACGCTCTTAGTCATATGGTTTAGTGTTAGGTAGTCCTGCGAGGAGCAGGGAGTTGGACTGGATGATCCTTATGGGTCCCTTCCAACTCAAGATATTCTATGATTCTGTTGTCCTCTTTTTATTTTTCTTTTAGGATCCCCCAGTTATTTCTCCACCTCTGGCATGAGACAGACCAGCACCACATCACAAGAAATCCCCTGTAAGCCTTTTGATGGCTGTCATCTATTATTCACTTACCACAAATCCTTGCCATTAACAAACTGCATTAAGGGAATCCAAACTTTCAAAGCCACAAATCTTCTAATAATTATGGCTGCTTTATAAATGCTTCAGGATTAGCCATGTGTTCTGGTTTCAGCTGGAAAAGAGTTAATTTTCTTTCTAGTGATTGCTGTGAAATGAATGTCAGTAATACCTATTGGTTTTAGTCGTTGCTAAGTGATATTTACACTATTCAAGGACTTTTTTTCAGCTTCCCATAGAAGAATAGACAGAACGATGGAATGGCCAATGAAATATTCCATACCATAGATGTCATGCTCAGTATATAAATGGGAGTTAGCCATGGGGCAGGAATCCATGATCACTGCTCCAGACGGTGCCAATTCACAGGGCAGTGAGAGTGACCTGTGTCATTATTATTATTGTTATTATTATTGTTATTTTTCCTTTTCTGATATTGTTTATATTAAACTGTCTTTATTTCAACCCATGAGGGGTTTTTTTCTCCCTTTCCCCTCCTTTTTTTTCCCCTCTTTGCCCCCACCCTTCTTGTGGGGGGGGAAAGGGCACAGGGGTGAGCAAGCAGCTGCGTGGTTCTAGTTGCTGGCTGGGGTTAAACCATGACACCATCTAATCTGGCTAGAAATTCAAAACTGTTCTTCATTATTGAAACTGCCTGCAAACAGCGAAAAGATTGATAATACTGCCACTGATTTCAATGGTGCAGGAGCATTCATTAAACAGCCTCCTCCCAGACACATCAATCCCAGTGGCATAAATTTATGCTGTGCTTCCGTGCCTCCCTTGAGCACACTAATACCAATCCTAGAAGACAGCATTGGAGTAAACTTGACTGCAGTCACACTCGGGCTCCTAGCATGCAAACCAAAGGCAGGTTTACAACTATCTGCTCTGTAAACTAAGAGTACCTTTAGTTGCTTTGAAAAATAAGAGCTTATCTAGTCAGCACATTGGCTTCTTCAAAGAGTCTTCAAACTAATTAGTCATACTGGTGCTTTGGTACCAAAGCTTATAGAATTAGCACAAACTTTGTCAGATGCATTTTCCTATAGGCTCCAAATTATATTTCAAACTGGATATTTTCCTTTCCTGCAGTGGATATGTGAATTCACTTATTTTTAACCCATGTGCAGATCAAGAGTTTCAATATTCAACAGTGAGAGAGAGTGTGAGGGGATGGAAGACATACACACAACAGAAGACACCGAAAACAAAGACGAAAGCTGAAGTAAAAAAATAAAGAAGGTAAAAAATAGTTGCTGTACTACAGACGAGCTGTACAGCTGTTCCAGATCAACTTTTACGGGATGGGGTGGGGGGTTGCTTAATTTAATGCAAAGGGCACACTAACCAGAGGCAAAGCCTCCCTTGAAGAAGCAGATAGGCTCTCAAGCAAAACAAAGTTTACAACACACCCCAAGATATGCAAAGCCCAGAGAAGCAGACTGCAAGGCTCACAAATTTTAGTTCCAAGAGTTTCTGCCCATCCCTGCTTCTTACAGAGCGGGTTTATTTAGCAGATAAGCCTTTGCTACTTAAAAAAAAAAATCAAAGGCAACAGCATCACAGGTAAAGACATTTCCTTTCCCTTTTTGACTTTCATTTGTCTGCTCTAGCTGCAGTTGTGCAGGTTTACTTACAGCAGAGACCAGCAGGTATGCATCCGAGGGCTCAGCACCGCTCCTGCTCCCTCCAAACTGGCTCTCCTCCTCCACCACTGCCTGAGCCCGCCTGCCTCACCCACAGAACCTCAGCACTTGCAAGAACTCTTCCAGCTCACTTGCCTCCCCAAGGGAATTGCCATCTCTTGCTCCAAAGGTGTTACAAATCATGTTTTGGAATTTCAGAGCAGAACCTGGCAGTGGCTGCAGGAAAAAAGATGCAAGTCCTGACAGAGAGGTGAAACTAAAAATTGCCATTACAAATCATCACATCTACTCAATTATTAGCTTATAACATGTCACATAACTAATTTCCTTCCCCACCCCTTGCTAAGCTTTCACTAAAGGTATTGATTGGATTTGTCAGCATGTTCTCACATAAGACTGAATTCAATTAAATGAAACACAACCAACAATATAGCAGGTATTGGATATCTGCTTAAAAATAACAAGTAACATGTACAGGGAGTCAGTATAACCAGAAATGAGGATGCTCCATAACGTATTTTGTAACTGCTATCTGCACAGAAAAAGCCAGAAGCAGACCAGCAACTATCTGCAAGTAGCAGGACAACAGTAGAGCACGACAACTATTGACTCTTATTTCATGCACTGGATCAGAGCTTAATCTGAGCAGCAGCCACATAAATCCAGAGGGGCTCTATTAAAAACCAGTGCAGTGACTCATCCCATGGAGAGAAGTATAAATTCAGAGTCTGGGCATCTATATATTCCTTAAGAAACCCTTTTCTTTAGTGACAAGAATTTCTTTGTTGGACAAGTTGGGGGGCTGGATCACATCCCTGTGGCAGGATATTTCTACTCCTCTAGCAATGCAGAAGGGTGTTAGACAGCCCATATGCAATGCCAGAGAAATATTAGCTGCAAATGTGTACGCCAAGCAACTCCTCCGTAGGCACTTCAATGCAGTGCTATTTTCAGTCTTCCCAAAAAAGCCATTGCAACCCACCATATCCTACATCAGCTCTAAGGCTGTCCTAATCCACACAGATCCAAAAACTCCAGCAGCAAAATCTTGAGACCCACTACCCCCCCCCCAAAAAAAAAAGAGATGGGAGATGGCGTTACAGCATTAGTGGATAAGGGAAGAGCAACTGACATCATCTACCTGGACTTGTGCAAAGCATTTGACATTGTCCCACACGACATCCTTGTCTCTAAATTGGAGAGACATGGATTTGACGGATAGACCACTCGATGGTGTCCCGGTTCCGGCAGGGATAGGGTTAATTTTCTCTGGCATTCCATGCCAGGTGAGCCATGCCCACCTTGAGCTGACGGGGGAGGGGGCAGGGAGTCGCAGCTTGGAGCGGGCTGGGGCGTCCCGGGTCCGGTCGGTGAGCGGAGGTTCCGTAACCGCGTTTGTATATTCCTCTGCCCGTGTTATTGTTGTTGTTTTGCTTGTTCCCTTTGCTGTTCTGTTAAACTGCCCTTGTCTCAACCCCAGAGTCTTGCCTTTTTCTTCTGAGTCTTCCTGTATTGGGAAGGCCCGAGCGAGCGGCACGTGGTTCTTTGTTGCCCTCTGAGGCCAAACCACGACAGTCCTTTTTGGCGCCCAACGTGGGGCTCGAAGGGTTGAGATAACGACAGAATCCAACCAGAGCTTGGAAAAAAAAACAAATTTTTGTATGCATTTATTTTATTACGTAAATAGTCGCTGGTCACCATGTTGCTTGGTTTGTTCTCATGGCTGGGTTATGTGAATTCCTATGTGGTTTATGTACTCCCTGTGATGCTGTTTATCATGTCTGGAAGAGGGATCAGGATTATCATTCTGCTGTCCTGTGCGATATCTGTTTATGATATGATAACATCACTGTTCAGACAGCTGTTGTGGGGTGTTTATGTGGTTCTGCTGTCCTGTCCGTACCTCGGGCACCATCTCTCAGAATTTATTAATAATTACAGGCAGTCTGTGGGGGAAACAGGGGGGGACACTTTCCCCAGCTCTTTTGCCTCCCTTTTCTCCTTTGGGCCAGGTATGACAGCTTTTGAGAATTTTGAATATTCTTGGGATACTCAAACCAGCATGTTCCTTTTGTTATGTCTCCTGAGTACGTTTCAGGTCTTGTTTAGGGTTAAGCGACTATTTAAGACTACCACCCGGAGATCTGCTCTGAGGCTGGATAGTCAGGGGTGGCATGGCATGTGGGAGAACACGGGCAGGTACCTAGAGAACTTCTCGCCTCCAGTGGTCTGGGACTTCACCCCTGAACAATTACAGGACCCTGATAAAGTGGTAGAATATTTGAAAGGAAAATGCTGTGGCTATTCCAGAGAGGCACAACTCACCGCACTGTGCTGGGCCCTGGCCAGTATCTACCAGGCACTGCTCAGTGTTACGCAGCACCCTCAGGGGGAGGAGATGGAAACTAGACCAGCAGGCACTGCGGCTACTGCAACCCCTGCGGCAGCCACTGCAGCTACTGCAACCCACGTGGCAGCCACTGCCGCTGAACCAGGGGATCAATCCGTGCAAGTATCAGTTGCCCCCATACAGAAGAGGAAGTACACAAAGAAATCAGTTCGCTTAGTAAAAGATGATGATGAACCAGGGTCATCACGAGAGCAGGAGGAAGAGGGAGAACCAGAGATAATTACTCGATCCCTATCCTTGAGTGAGCTGCGGGATATGCGAAAAGATTTTAGCCGACTTTCAGGCGAGCACATTGTCACCTGGCTGCTCCGGTGCTGGGATAACGGGGCCAGTAGCCTGGAATTAGAGGGTAGGGAGGCCAGGCAGCTGGGATCCCTGTCCAGGGAAGGCAGCATTGACAAAGCAATTGGGAAGAAGACCCAAGCCCTCAGCCTCTGGAAACGACTCCTGTCAGGCGTGAGGGAGAGGTACCCCTTCAGTGAAGGTGTTGCATGTCAACCAAGCAAGTGGACTACCATGGAAAAAGGTATCCAGTACCTGAGAGAATTAGCTGTGCGGGAGATGATTTACTATGACTGGGACAATGCAGACTTACCCACAGACCCTGATGAGGTGCAATGCACAAGGCCCATGTGGCGGAAGTTTGTACGGAGCGCACCACCGTCATATGCCAACTCACCGGCAGTAATGGAATGGAAAGGTGAAGAGGGACCAATGGTGGATGAGGTGGCTGGCCGGCTCCGGCGATATGAAGAAAGTCTCTCTTCCCCCCTTGTCTCAGCTGTGGAGAAACTGTCGTGGAAGGTCCAGCAACTTGAAGAGAATATGTCCTACTCCCCACCTGTACGGGCCAGCATCTCAGCTATTAGGAGCAGGTGTTTCCCCACTCAAGAGAGAGAGAGAGTACAGAGGGTACACACCACGAGGCACCCTGTGGTTCTACCTGCGTGACCACGGGGAGGACATGAGGAAGTGGGATGGACGACCTACTTCGATCCTGCGGACACGGGTACAGGAGTTGCAAGGAAGGACAACCACAAAAGGGGATCCCTCCAGGAAAAGTGCCGCCCCAGTTTCCAGTGAGCAGTTCCCCGGGCAGAGCAGAAGGCCTGATCTTGCTTCTGATCCTCTTGAAGGGACTTCCAAGTCATTTCTGCAAGAAGTGAGTAATGGATACTATGACCAGGATTAGAGGGGCCCTGCCTCCGGCCAGGTGGAGGAAAGGGACAACCGGGTTCATTGGACGGTGTGGATTCGATGGCCTGGCACATCAGACCCACAGGAATATAAGGCTCTAGTGGACACGGGTGCACAGTGTACTTTAATACCATCAAGCTATAGAGGGGCAGAACCCATTTGTATTTCTGGGGTGACAGGGGGATCCCAAGAGCTGACTGTACTGGAGGCGGAAGTGAGCCTAACTGGGAATGAACGGCAAAAACATCCCATTGTGACTGGCCCAGAGGCTCCATGCATCCTTGGCATAGGTTACCTCAGGAGAGGGTATTTGAAGGACCCAAAAGGGTCCCGTTGGGCCTTTGGCATAGCTGCCTTGGAGACGGAGGAAGTTAAACAGTTGTCTACCTTGCCTGGTCTCTTGGAGGACCCTTCTGTTGTGGGGTTGTTGAGGGTCGAAGAACAGCAGGTGCCGATTGCTACCACAACAGTGCATCGGCGGCAATATCGCACTAACCGAGACTCTCTGATTCCCATCCATAAGCTGATTCGTCAACTAGAGGTTCAAGGAGTGATCAGCAAGACCCGCTCACCCTTTAACAGTCCCATATGGCCGGTGCGAAAATCTAATGGAGACTGGAGGCTAACCGTAGACTATCGTGGCCTGAATGAAGGCACGCCACCGCTGAGCGCTGCTGTGCCGGACATGCTAGAACTGCAGTACGAACTGGAGTCCAAGGCAGCCAAGTGGTATGCCACAATTGATGTAGCGAATGCATTCTTCTCAGTCCCTTTGGCAGCAGAGTGCAGGCCACAGTTTGCTTTCACCTGGAGGGGCGTCCAGTACACCTGGAATCGACTGCCCCAGGGGTGGAAACACAGCCCCACCATTTGCCATGGACTGGTCCAGACTGCCCTGGAACAGGGTGAGGCTCCAGAACATCTGCAATACATTGATGACATCATTGTATGGGGAAACACAGCAGAAGAAGTTTTTGAGAAAGGGAGTAAAATAGTCCGAATCCTTCTGAAAGCTGGTTTTGCCATAAAACGAAGTAAGGTCAAGGGACCTGCGCAGGGATCCAGTTTTTAGGAATAAAATGGCAGGATGGACGCCGTCAGATCCCAATGGATGTGATCAACAAAATAGCAGCTATGTCTCCACCAACTAGTAAAAAGGAAACACAAGATTTTTTAGGCATCGTGGGTTTTTGGAGAATGCATATCCCAGATTACAGTCTAATCGTAAGCCCTCTGTATCAAGTAACCCGGAAGAAGAATGACTTTAAATGGGGTCCAGAGCAACGACAAGCTTTTGAACAAATCAAACAGGAAATAGTCCACGCAGTGGCCCTGGGGCCAGTCTGGGCAGGACAAGATGTTAAAAACGTGCTCTACACCGCAGCCGGGGAGAACGGCCCTACCTGGAGCCTCTGGCAGAAAGCACCAGGGGAGACCCAAGGTCGACCCCTAGGGTTTTGGAGTCAGGGATGCAGAGGATTTGAAGCCCGCTACACTCCAACAGAAAAAGAGCTATTGGCAGCATATGAAGGGGTTCGAGCTGCTTCAGAAGTGGTTGGCACAGAAGCACAGCTCCTCTTAGCACCTCGACTGCCGGTGCTGGGCTGGATGTTCAAAGAAAGGGTCCCCACCACACATCATGCAACTGATGCCACGTGGAGGAAGTGGGTTGCACTGATCACACAGCGAACTCGAATGGGAAACCCCAGTCGCCCGGGAATTCTGGAAGTGATCATGGACTGGCCAGAAGGCAAGGATTTCGGAATGTCACCAGAGGAGGAGGTGACGCGTGCGGAAGAGGCCCCACCGTATATTAAACTGCCAGAAAAGGAGAAGAAATATGCCCTGTTCACTGATGGGTCCTGCCGGATTGTGGGAAAGCATCGAAAGTGGAAGGCTGCTGTGTGGAGTCCTACACGACAAGTTGCAGAAGCCAGGGAAGGACAAGGGGAGTCGAGCCAGTTTGCAGAGGTGAAAGCCATTCAGCTGGCCTTGGACATTGCCGAGCGAGAAAAATGGCCAGTACTTTATCTCTACACTGACTCATGGAGGGTGGCAAATGCCCTGTGGGGGTGGCTACAGCAGTGGAAGCAGGGCAACTGGCAGCGCAGAGGCAAACCCATCTGGGCTGCTGACCTATGGCAAGGTATTGCTGCCCGGATAGAGAATCTGGTTGTGAAAGTACGCCACGTAGAGGCCCATGTACCCAAGAATCGGGCCACGGAGGAACATCAGAACAACCAGCAGGTGGATCGGGCTGCTAGGATTGAAGTGGCTCAGGTGGATCTGGACTGGCAACATAAGGGCGAAGTATTCATACCTCGGTGGGCCCACGACTCCTCAGGCCATCAAGGAACAGATGTGACATATAGATGGGCTCGTGACCGAGGGGTGGACTCGACCATGGACACTATTGCACAGGTCATCCATGAATGTGAGACATGTGCTGCAATCAAGCAAGCCAAGCGTTTGAAGCCTCTCTGGTATGGAGGACGATGGCTGAAATACAAATCTGGGGAGGCCTGGCAGATTGATTATATCACACTGCCACAAACCCGTCAAGGCAAGCGCTATGTGCTCACCATGGTGGAAGCAACCACTGGATGGCTGGAAACATACCCTGTGCCCCATGCCACTGCCCGGAACACTATCCTGGGCCCTGAAAAACAAGTCCTGTGGCAACATGGCACCCCAGAGAGACTTGAGTTGGACAACGGGACTCATTTCCGAAACAGCCTCATAGACCCCTGGGCCAAAGAGCATGGCATTGAGTGGGTGTATCACATCCCCTGTCACGCACCAGGCTCTGGGAAGACTGAACGATACAATGGACTGTTAAAAACTACAGTGAGAGCAATGGGTGGTGGGACCTTCAAACATTGGGATGCACATCTAGCAAAAGCTACCTGGCTAGTTAACCCCAGGGGATCTACCAATCGGGCTGGCCCTGCCCAATCAAAACTTCCACGTACCGTAGAAGGGGATAAAGTCCCCGTAGTGCACATGAAGAATATGTCAGGGAAGACAGTCTGGGTTAGTCCCGCCTCAGGCAAAGGCAAACCCATCCGTGGGACTGCTTTTGCCCAAGGACCTGGGTGCACTTGGTGGGTGATGCGGAAGGATGGGGAAGTCCCATGTGTACCTCATGGGGATCTGATTTTGGGTGAGAATAGCCAATGAATCAAATTGTGTGTTGTTAGTTGCTAAGTAGCACTGTCACTGTATGTCCTCGTTACTATAATTGCTATCAGTTGTACTACGAGTAAGGCACAGGGGTGATGGGATAAGAACTGACCTCAGCAGCTGGCGCCCAGCAACTTCCTCAAGGTCTACATCTTCAGCCCACGGATTGAGCCACACCGGGTGCACCAGTCACAACCTCCAAAAAAATACAGCATGCAGCAGTCCAGCACCACACAGCATCTCACCTGCCCTGAGAGACTGTTCTAACAGATGGAGCCCAAGGCCATGGATTAAAAGAACTCAACGGACACTTTGGAGGGATGGCCCATAAACTAAGGGCATTATTTCTGCATGAATATGTATATATATATATGACAGGGGAAAGGGGTGGCAATTTGTGGAGGAATGGCTGAGTGAGAAGGGACATGATCTGATTGCGATGAACAATCCAGCCTCTGATATGAGCCTCAAGGAGAAGCCTTAGTTACAGGCCTGAATGTGACCGCGAACTCTCCTTGAAGCTCTTCAAAAAGCAGAAGTAACAAAACCGTAAACAAAGATAAGCAGAACTACATCTGTAGAGAGAGGGAGAAGCTGTCTTGTGTAGCGATGGGTGGGCACAAGAGGTGCACCAATGAACTCACAAGAGGTGCACCAATGAACTGTTTTAGTCACATAAACATAGGTTGTAAACCAATCACTTTTGCTAGCGTGTGCTTTTACCGCCTTTTACGGTCTGTCTATAAATATGCTGTGAAAACTTGAATAAAGGGAGAACGATCATACTCATATTGAGATTTCGTCGTTACTCCGGGTCCGGCTCCCACTCCGACAGCAATTCATTGGGACCTGTAAGATCTGGGCATGGCATAGATGGTATGGAATAAGGGGTGGATAATGTCCCGGTTCCGGCGGGGATAGGGTTAATTTTCTCTGGTATTCCATACCACGTGATCCATGCCCACCTTGAGCTGCCGGGGGGAGGGGGCAGGGAGTCCCCGCTTGGAGCAGGCTGGGGCGTCCTGGAGCGGGCTGGGGCGTCCCGGGTCCGGTCGGTGAGCGGCGGTTCCGTAACCGCATTTGTATATTCCTCTGTCCGTGTTATTGTTGTTGTTTTGCTTGTTCCCTTTGCTGTTCTGTTAAACTGCCCTTGTCTCAACCCCAGAGTCGTGCTTTTTTCTTCTGATTTTTCCTGTATTGGGAAGGCCCGAGCGAGCGGCACGTGGTTCTTTGTTGCCGTCTGAGGCTAAACCACGACAGATGGATAAAGAACTGGCTGGCTGGCTGCACTCAAAGAGTTGTGGTAAACAGCTTGATGTCCAAGCGGCGACGAGTGGCATTCCTCAGGGGTCGGTACTGGGACCAGTGCTGTTTAACATCTTTGTCGGTGTTATGGTTTGAGAAAACCCATAACAATTTATTGTCATTTAGACAATTATTCTATCACCCGATGACCCCTCCCCACCCGGTAAGGGGAACCGGGGAAAGCAAGGAGACACGAGGGTTGAAATATAAATAGATTTAATAGGATAAGACTAAATAATTAACAATAATACTAAAGAACCAGTATTAATCCCGATACTGATATAAGATATACAAGAATTATACTCAGCCAGTTATACCAGCAGGAAGCTGTGCACTCCCAGCAGTGGACAACAGATGTCGGACACTGTGAGTGCAATGGCTTTGGGAGGAAGGGAAGGTCTCAGGGGTCCAGCACCGGGGCAAGGAGTTCTCCGGACCGCCACCATCAAGAGAGAGAGAGAGGACTGTGCAGCAAAACTTTCTAATTTATATTGAATGTGACATTCACGATATGAAACAATCCTGTTGGCCAGCCTGGGTCAAGTGCCCAGGCCTCGCTCCTCCACATCCCTGCACCTGGCAAGGTTCAAAAACACCAAGACCTTGAATCCCACATAGCCTATCTGGCTATAAAGTAAATATTTTCTCAAATTCAGACACTAGAGTCTTCCAAAAGTGGAGTTCTCCCAAGCATTAGAAGATAAATTAGTCCCGTGTCGCTCAACCCAGGACAATCAGCAACATGGACAGTGGGATTGAGTGCATCCTCAGCAAGTTTGCTGACGACACCAAGCTGTGTGGAGCGGTCGACATGCCTGAGGGAAGGGATGCCATCCAGAGGAACCTGGACAGGCTAGAGAGGTGGGCCTGTGGAAACCTCATGAAGTTCAACAAGGCCAAGTGCAAGGTCCTGCACATGGGTCACGGCAATCCCAAGCACAAATATAGGCTGGGCAGAGAATGGCTTGAGAGCAGCCCTGAGGAGAAGGACTTGGGGGTGTTGGTGGATGAGAAGCTCAACATGAGCCAGCAATGTGCGCTTGCAGCCCAGAAAGCCAACAGCATCCTGGGCTGCATCAAAAGAAGCATGGCCAGCAGGTCGAGGGGGGTGATTCTCCCCCTCTACTCTGCTCTGGTGAGACCCCACCTGGAGTACTGCGTCCAGCTCTGGGCCCCCTACATAAGAAGGACATGGACCTGTTGGAATGGGTCCAGAGGAGGGCCACAAAGATGATCAGAGGGCTGGAGCACCTCTCCTATGAGGACAGGCTGAGAGAGTTGGGGATGTTCAGCCTGGAGAAGAGAAGGCTCCGGGGAGATCTTATAGCAGCCTTCCAGTACCTAAAGGGGGCCTACAGGAGAGATAGGGAGGGACTCTTTATCAGGGAGTGTAGTCATAGGACGAGGGGTAATGGTTTTAAACTGAAAGAGGGAAAATTTAGATTAGATATCAGGAAGAAATTCTTTACTGTGAGGGTGGTGAGATGTGGAGGAATGGCTGAGTGAGAAGGGACATGATCTGATTGCGATGAACAATCCAGCCTCTGATATGAGCCTCAAGGAGAAGCCTTAGTTACAGGCCTGGATGTGACCGCGAACTCTCCTTCAAGTCCTTAAAAAAGCAGAAGTAACAAAACCGTAAACAAAGATAAGCAGAACCACATCTGTAGAGAGAGGGAGAAGCTGTCTTGTGTAGCGATGGGTGGGCACAAGAGGTGCACCAATGAACTCACAAGAGGTGCACCAATGAACTGTTTTAGTCACATAAACATAGGTTGTAAACCAATCACTTTTGCTAGCGTGTGCTTTTACTGTCTTTTACTGTCTGTCTATAAATATGCTGTGAAAACTTGAATAAAGGGAGAACGATCATACTCATATTGAGATTTCGTCGTTACTCCGGGTCCGGCTCCCACTACGACATCTGGTAGCAGAGGATGCGCGACTGACTTCTCCGAGACTGCGGTAAGCAGCTAGAGGAGGGGAGTGGGAAACTTCGGCTGGGAGACGTGCTGCTTGGGTGCATAAGTGGGAGCAGACAACGGTGTGAGGTCGCTCCTCACCTCCCAGGCACAGCTATGGAGACAGAAGCTGCGGCCACGCTACTCGCTGGGATCCTCTCTAAGAGAGGGACTGAAACACCAGCGAAACTGTTGCTTAAATTGATTAAATTGGGACAGAGATGGGGTCATTTTTCTGACACACATCTCTTGTTTTCCATTTCGGAATGGCGGGAATTTGGAGAGACAATGTGGTATAAAATAATTGAAGGAGACGAAAAAGATGAAAAAGAAATAAAAGCCGTCCGTGGGCTATGGAATACAGTGTTAGAGGCTTTGAAAGCCATGAAAGCGGAGCGGGAAGTAGCCTGTGCAGCAGATCAAATGTTAAACCCAGGAGCCGCTGTCACACCGCCTCCGAGTAAGCCTGGACCTATTGCGCGGTTTTTTGGCCTGCCTGCTGTCAAAGGAATGACTGGGACAGTCTGTCAATCTGTGGCGGAGATTCGAGGGAGTGGGACTCCTGGTCCAATAAATCCAGAGACTGAACCTGATTTATATCCACCTTTAACCCCAATTAAAGCTATCCCTGCATCTGCTCCAACTGCGGAGATTTTACAGCAACAGCGACGAAAGTTGTTATCGCGCTCCTCCGTTCTTAACCATTCTTCATTTGCGCCAGGTACTGCATCTGTTCCTCCTTATCAACCGCTGATAAGTGCGCAGCCAGAATCGGGGTATTGCGGTGTATTGTCAGAATGTCAGCAGAGAAGGACGGAGCCGGAGCTGTTTTTCTCTTGCCACTGCCCGCCTCAGATCCTCCTCTCCCCAGCCGTCTCCCTGAGATAGAAGTGCTGGGTTTTGTATGTCGGCTGTGTAAGTGTGTGTGGGCGCCAGCTTATACCTGCTGATCAGCATGTGTGCTACTGTTTGGTTTTTGTTGTGTGCAGTGTCGTTAGGTGACCCCACTTGAGCAGGTGTTCTGCCCGGTGTGGTACTGTTCTCCTACGCGACTAGGGCTGCCACTCCGTCAAGTGAAGAAGTTTGTACATACACAGTGTTTAGACATAAGGTGAGCGCACCCCAGGTAGATACACCAGGATGAGCCGTAGAACCGATGAAAGTCCTGAAATATTGGGGGAGTTTTCACCAGTCGACACGCTTACGCTCTCGGGAACGGCTTGCCCGTGCAGGGCGTATGGCTAGTTGTTTGTTGTTTGCCTATAAGATCATGGTTGATCGGGAAAAGGAGTTGAGCCAAAATCTATAGGATGCTCTGTAGGAAAATGAGAAACTTAAGGAAACACGAGAAACTGAGCTCTTGTTGCAAAGGCAGACTTTTTTGTCAGTCATAAGTGATGAAAGACAAGAAAAAAAAGGAAAAAATAAAAGAAAAAAAAAAAAGAGAGAGAGAGAGAAACCAAACAGGAACAATTAGATGGGAAATGTGCCACGTTAGCACAAAAGTATGCCATATGCGCTACGAGAAAGCAGCAGAAAAAGAGAAATAGAACACCCGATTCAAAGCAGTACCATAGAGATATGGTTTTGGTTTTTTCCTATATGTGTATATGTTATTGCATGCCTTAGTGTTATACCCTGCGAGACTAAAAAAACCCAGCAGAAGCGGTCTCTTGAGCAAGGGGGTGGAATATGGGAAAGCAACGGAAGATCGGCGAGGAGGATTGTAAATACACTCAAGGGACTCGCACCTGGGTGCTGGAAAACACATAAATCACACCAATTGTTATTCAGTCTCGGGTGTTTGCAAGAAAAACATTTGGATGACATAAGCCTGTAATGGACTCACAGACACCTTATCTAGCTGCTGGAGAATCTTGGCCTGTTGTGGAAGAAGATCAAAGCACAGTACCAGCAAGAAGAGGGAGTCCGCATGCGCTCTTGCTAACAAGGACTCTCTCGCTGCCAAGGATTCTTGATAACAAGGACTCTGTTGCTGCCAAGGACAAGTTTAGTAATGCTACTAGTACAGCTATTTCTGAGTTATTGCTAGATGTAGACAGTATTCGACATGCGACGCTGCAAAACAGAACTGCTACTGATTTTTTGCTTTCAGCTCACAGACACGGTTGTCAGGATTTTAAAGGACTGTGTTGTATGAATCTAAGTGACCACTGCAAATCCATCCATGCCCAGTTGCAAGAACTGCACCGACCGAACCAGCAACTTGTGGAGACCACTGGGTGCAATCTTTTTGCTGGATGGACTTGGGGGTGGGGTTGGTTGAAGCAAATCATACTCATTGCTTGTGTGGAAGGAATTTGTCTGTTATGTTTAGTATGCCGTCATTTGCCAGTGGCAAAACAGAAAGGGGGACACTGCTCCTCCCGGCGCCTCTGTGGGTGATGCCACCGGCAAATGCGAAGGAAAGAGAACAAAAGAGGATGTGTTCCATGTTCTGGAATGGGTATTTCTAGGGGTACAACCAAAAACGAGTATTCAAACGAGAACTGAGGCAATAGGGGAGCTGATACGGAAGGGTCGATCCCGAATGGTAGAAATCAGTGGTAAGGAACCAGAGGATATTAGCATACCTGTCAATGTCGGACACTTAGAATGGTGGCTGCGCAATGACGTTGCCATACAAGAGGCTTTGTTAGGGTATAGTGGGAGAGTCCATTCACAACAGCCACAGGGAAAACTATGGCAAGTTTTAAAAAGAAATCAGTGGATAGAAAAACCTAAAGTACGGGGAGACCCACTGTCAGATGGTATCACTGTATATACAGACGCCGGTAAACGCTTGGGGCGTGCAGCCTGTGTTTGGCAGGAAAAAGATCAATGGTGTCAGCATATCATCAATGGAGACACCCGAGATTCCCTTCAAACATTGGAACTAGCCGCAATAGTTTGGGCCTTGAACAATTGGCTGAACGTTCCCTTGAATGTGGTAACAGACTCTTTATATGTGGCAGGAGTAGTGCCACGCCTGGAAGATGCTCAAGATCCTGATCCTAGGGTTGATGATCCCGGCGGTAATGACCCTCCACAAGATTGAACCCAAGGAAAACATGTGGGTTACCTGGGCGAATAGAACAGGACAACAGGTTTTTTGCTTATCGCTTGCCTCTGCTGCAGAGCCTTTTAGAACATGCTTGATAGGGGTACCCGGCTTTAGGGTAGAAGAATTCCGCTCCTACAGTACCAATAATTGTAGTGCCTCCCCAAGCGTTAGTCGGTGTAGCGCCAGACTTATTAATGGTTTGAATGTTACGCTGCCCTGGGACCCCCAAGAGTTGAATCTGTTAGGGTCTATGAGAATTGGCAACACTTCAAAAAATTGGACTCAAACTTGTATATTTTTTGGAGGACCTGGTGTTAAGGGATTGAACGCTTATTGAACGTTAAATTGGACAGGATGGACAAATGTTACATCTAAGGTACACTATTATGACTATCAAAACCCAAATTCCTTTTGCGGCACAAATGATACAGGCCTCGAAGATGGCCTGGGAGCCTATGGGGCTGAAATGAGACACCCAATGCCCCTCTGGAACAATGGCACCACAAAAGCTCTGCCACCAAATGTGTTCTTGATATGTGGTGATCGAGCATGGCAGGGAATTCCGAAAAACGTGGTGGGTGGTCCATGCTATCTTGGTAAACTAACACTATTAGCCCCAAATAAAAATTGGTGGAAGAACGTGACAAAGGATTCCCATCCCGGGCGCTTAAAGCGTGACATTAGGGGTCTCACACCAGATTGTAATGATGAGGTAACCTTACTTAGTGCCACTGAAAGAGTGTTCTTGTCTCTATTTATGCCTGGACCAGCGGCAGGCAGGGCCTTAAAGGACATAGGACGGTTGGCTTGCTGGGCTGAGAAACAAGCGAAGGTCACCACGGAGATTATAGCGAATTTGTTGGAAGATCAAAATAGCCTGCGCCATGCAATTTTGCAAAACAGAGCAGCAATTGACTTTTTGTTATTAGCCCAAGGACATGGTTGCGAAGATTTTGAAGGGATGTGCTGTAGGAACCTGTCCGATCACAGCGAATCAATTCACAAACAGTTGCAGTGGTTAAAAGAACATGCGAGCAAGATTCGTCAAAGTCATGGGTTTTTGGATGAGTGGTTAACTAACTTGTTTGGAACGCTGCCGCATTGGTTATAGGATTGTTTGTCGAAAGCTTACGTATTATAGTAATTCTTGTAATCATAGGTTTGTGCTTATGTGTAGTCCTTTCGTGTGTTAAGAAAGCTATGTTAAAAGTCATAACTGAGCCTGGATTGTTCAAAAACAAGAAGGGGGGATTGTGGAGGAATGGCCTGACGTGAGAAGGGACATGATCTGATTGCGATGAACAATCCAGCCTCTGATATGAGCCTCAAGGAGAAGCCTTAGTTACAGGCCTGGATGTGACCGCGAACCTCTCCTTGAAGTCCTTAAAAAGCAGAAGTAAACAAAACCGTAAACAAGATAAGCAGAACCACATCTGTGGAGAGAGGGAGAAGCTGTCTTGTGTAGCGATGGGTGGGCACAAGAGGTGCACCAATGAACTCACAGGAGGTGCACCAATGAACTGTTTTAGTCACATAAACATAGGTTGTAAACCAATCACTTTTGCCAGCGTGTGCTTTTACTGTCTTTTACTGCCTGTCTATAAATATGCTGTGAAAACTTGAATAAAGGGAGAACGATCATACTCATATTGAGATTTGGTCGTTACTCGGGTCCGGCTCCCACTCCAACAGTGAAACACTGGAACAGGTTGCCCAGGGAGTCGTGGATCGCCCCATCCCTGAAAGTGTTCAAGGCCAGGTTGGATGGGGCTTTGAGCAACCTGGTCTAGTGGGAGGTGTCCCTGCCCATGCAGGGGGGTTGGAAATAGACGATCTCTTCCAACCCGAACCATCCTATGATTCTATGAAAAAAAAACGGGCACTTTGCCACCTGCCCCGCAAGACCAGGATTTTCCTTTCCAGAGTGCAGTGATGGTTCAGAGCCACGGCTGCTCCTTCACAACCCTTTGGGAAGCTTGCCAAGAGCAGCACAGGGCCTTTTTGTCAGACACGTGCTGTCATTCATCAGGAGGCAATAAGACTGTCCTTGATGCCAGCCAGGACAGGCATCCTCAACCCAGACACCCAGCACAGCAACAACTGTCCCAGGGACTTCCAGTTTCCACTTCTCCCCTCCTCACCAGCTAAATACCAACCTTACCAACCTTCTGCAGCAAAGAGGCTTCCCCCCCGCCAAATTAAAGCAATTCATCACAATAGCAATTTATTTGAAGACAGAAATATCCTCCCCCCCCCCAAACACTAACTACAGGCCCTTGTGCTCAATAATAAAGCCAATCGTGGATCCTATTTGCTGGCATTTACTCAGGTGAGAAACATCAAAACACACAGATTCCATTGCTGTGCTAATGGAAGTCATACACAGTGGATAATCTGAACAAATTGCTACCCAGCACAACAATAACAAACACTTCAGCAGCCACAGCACCCCATAAATAAAAAGCAACCATCAATTGGCAGATGGGATGGAATACCCCTGTTGGTCAGTTTTGGGTCACCTGTCCTGTCCGCTCCTCCCTGCAGGTGGGACCCCTCTACGCTTTTCCTGCTTCCGACCCTCCAGCAGGGCAAATAAGGAAGTTAGCTGACCTTGGTTGTTATAGTGATAAGTATAAGCAAGAGCCTCTCTGCGTACCATTCCTTGGCACAAACTGTAAACATCGGTCTTCTCACTCTGAGAACGAATGGTTTTCAGCACAACATGCTGTTAATTTCAGAGAGTTAGAAGAGGCCTAGCTAAGAAGTAAAATTACTGAACGGAAAGTTGGTTCTTGTTCTACCTCAAACCAGGACAACACACTATGAGATATCCTGTGGTTGTGCCTCTGTGACTATGGAGAGTAAGTGGGATAAAGACCTACCTCAGGTCTACAGGCACGAGTGAGTGAGTTGCAAGGTAAAGCAGATGGAAGAAAGAATTCTTCCAGCAGGATGGCTGCTCAGTCCACAGGGAGCGGTTCTCTGGTCCGGGTAGGAACTCATCTTCTAATTGTCAATGTTGTTCTCAACATTAGGGGGGCCCTGCCTCCAGCCAGGAGGAGGAGAGGGATATCCAAGTTTATTGGACTGTGTGGATTCGATGGCCTGGCACCTTAGAGCCACAAAAGTATAAAGCCCTGGTGGACACTGGTGCACAGTGTACCCTATTGCCATCAAATCAAAGGGACAAAATCCGTCACTATTTCTAATGTGACAGGTGGGTCTCAAGAACTGACTGTACTGGAGGCTGAAGTGAGCCTAACTGGGAATAAATGGGAGAAGCACCCCCTTGTGACTGGCCCAGATGCTCCATGTGTCCTTGGCATAGACTTCCTCAGGAGAGGGTATTTCAAAGACCCTCAAAAGGGTATGGGTGGGCTTTTGGTATAGCAGCTGTAGAGACTGAGGACATTACACAGCTGTCTGCCTTACCTGGCCTTTCAGATGACCCTTCTGTGGTGGGACTGCTGAGGGTTAAAGAACAGCAAGTGCCAATTGCCAGAAGTGCAAGTACCAGCCCAAAGCACGACAGAGGACATCAAACAGCTCTTTGCAGTAGGCAGGTGAAACCAATGCCTCCCCACTTAATTGCCTGTTTTTCTTCAGACCTTTGTTGACTAACAGGATCTCACATGGATTACCAAACCCAAAAGACACATGTTCCCTGGCTAAGACATCACCAAGTGAAAAACAAGACACCTTTGGAGGAGTTCCTTAAATTCAAAAGCTTTGGTTTGCTGCCTTTCTAACTGAGCCAAAGGACCCGATTCCCAAGAAATAAGATCTTGTCTTTGCCAAGAAAACCGTTATTGCCTAAATGTCTCAACGTGGTCTGAGGAGGCAAGAGTCAGATCAGATGCAACAAAGGAACATTAACAGCTAATTAATAGGATGCATCTAGCTTTCCTCTCATAAAAAATAAAATCTACACAACGTAACAGAAAACTCAGTTGCTGAGGCGAGCAGCTCTGGTGCTGGTGCCATCTGCAGCAGAGTGCTTTAGCAGGGTGCACGGGGAGGCGTTCCTGAACCAGGGGAACCTCAGGGGGAACCAATGAGAGCAGCCAAGAGCTCAAAGAGCTCAAGCGACTGCAGCTGACAAGACCTGGAGGAAACGTCAGCCAATTCCCCCCCCACACATATACAAAGAAGCCCCTAGGGAGCACTGCAAATAGGGTGTGGCACGGCAGCTTGCATGGCAGTAAACAGGGCAGGCAAACAGAGCACGGTGCATCAGCAATGGTTGTGGCGCAGCGGTTTGCACAACAAGCAGGCATGGCATGGCATGGCATGGCATTGGCATGGCAGTTTGCACAGCAGTTAACAGGGCAGGCAAACAGGATGCGGCACAGCAGCTCACGCAGAAGGGCGTGCAGGAAGGGCACTGAAGCTCTGACAGCTCAGCCAGGGAACAATGGTATCCACCTGGCAGAAAGCCATGGCCTCTCTAAGCTCTGCACCCACCACAACTGACACAGCTTCCCAGACAGAGCTCCAATGAGAACATTGCTGCCACCCAGGTGTCAGGCTGCAGGGTGTGCCCTACTCTTATGCCAGTACCAGATGGCAGTAATGAGCACACCTGTGGAGGCACGCCCAGGTAAAGGAACTCCTCCACCTAGTGACAGGCTCAGGAAGGAGGTGAGTAGGTTGAGGAGCATCAGGGAGTCCAAGAGAGAGAGAGATAGGCTACTGGAATTGCACCCTACCTTCCTTGGGACAGGCCCGGCAGGCAGACAGGATGCATGATAGGGAGGATTCCACATCCTCTCTCTGCCTGGCCTGAACGGAGTGACTTACGGGATAGGGGCAATGGCAACAAGTTCCTGCTTGGTGCAGCAGGCGCATCTCCTCTGTGACTACTTCACCTTCCCAGGTGCCCTTGCATAATAGGTATGAGGCTCTGCAAGTGGAATCCGAACAATGATGAGGATGATGGTTCATCTAGCTTGGAGGTGTCACCAAGGTGTGGAATAATTACTAAATTGGCCAAGAATACAAAAGTACAGCATTGTTCACGCATTAAGGAAAGTCATAAAATCAAGAGGCTTCTGAGGTACAATACAGCCGCAGCTGGCACGCGAAGAATGCAACATCTGCGATTCCCTGTACAAGGCTGTTGCGAAACTACACGAGGGATGGAACGGAACGCGATTGTTCCGTGGCCTTGCCTTGTGACGAATAGCAGATATGGGGACGAGATGGTACTACGGAACAGATAAGCGGCCTACACGCTCCCCGAGCCAACATTTCGTCAAATGTTGTTGAAATGCTGTCCTTTGTGCGAACCTGCTCACTACAATGTACCAAAAGGACACCTCCATCCTGGAGGCTATCCGCCCCCAAGGTGCGACCACTCCTCCTTGAGTACACCAATCATAATAAAAGTATTAATGACTAAAGTCACTCAACCTCCACTTTGAAGATAAAAAAATAGTATAAAAATAGCCCGAGAGAGAGGGGATACCGGGGGAAGACACCATCGCGAAGAATTCCATCGCCAATTTCCGGGATCAGTCGATGGGCTGAGCCTTTCTTCCCCCGCATAGGGACGCCTTTGGGTAAGACTTAGACTATACCGAGTGCTTTCTCGGGGAGCTTAGAAATCTCTCTAGAGAATCTCTATCCTACATTTATAGCCAGGCTGTATCGTTTATAACTTTGTCGCATGTTTTGTGTACTTAACAGTATCTGTATTTGCACGTGCTTTGCAGACAGTGTATTTATCACCGGCAATCCTAAGAACCTGTATATCTCTTGTTTAAATAAACTGCACTGTTTAAGTAGCTGGTCGTTTCGGTTTCTCACTGAACGCGACCAAAGACTCGAGAGTGGCCGTGCTAGTTCAGGAGCACGACTAGACTGAAGGTGCAGTCCACTATTAGTGTATCCAAATCATAACAGTTTAATACATATTAAACGCGATTGGACTGATAGTGCTGAATTGGGCATCACTTCAGAATTTAAACCCAGCCGCGCCCTGGCCTCCCACCTTGGTGAGGAGTGTTTAGAACGCAAGGGGGTTTATCTTCTGCCAAAACCGCTTGGCCCCTCTTTCACACAACAGAATTCACGCAACAAGGTTAAGTTGGCCTATGCACTGCATCAAAACTGCTTCCATAAAGAAAAAAAGGACAAGTCATTGTCATAGGAGACTCTTTCCCTGAGGGGAACAGAAGGCCCAATATGCAGAATGGACCCACTTCTTAGGGAAGTCTGCTACCTCCCTGGGGCCTAGGTTAAAGATGTGAAGAGAAAGCTTCCTACCCTGGTACCGCCCTCGGATTATTATCCATTATTGATTTTTCAGGTGGATGGGATCTACCCAAGGGTACTGAGGGAGCTGGCGGAAGTGCTCACCAAGCCACTTTCCATCATTTACCAGCAGTCCTGGCTAACGGGGAGGTCCCAGTTGACTGGAGGCTAGCAAATGTGACGCCCATCCACAAGAAGGGCCGGAAGGAGAATCCAGGGAACTACAGGCCTGTCAGTCTGACCTCGGTGCCTGGAGAAGGTTATTGAGCAGATCATCCTGAGTGCCATTACGCAGCACATACAGGACAACCAGGTGGTCAGGCCCAGCCAGCATGGGTTTATGAAAGGCAGGTCCTGCTTGACTAACGAGGGACTTGACTTGACGAGGGAAAGGCTGTGGATGTTGTTTACCTGGACTTTAGTAAAGCCTTTGTCCACCGTTTCCCACAGCATCCTCCTGGAGAAACTGGGTGCTCATGGCTTGGATGGGAGTACTCTTTGCTGGGTAAAAAACTGGCTGGAGGGCCGGGCCCAGAGAGTGGTGGTCAATGGAGTTCAATCCAGTTGGCGGCCGGTCTCGAGTGGTGTTCCCCAGGGCTCGGTATCGGGGCCGGTTCTCTTTAATATCTTTATCAATGATCTGGAGGAGGGGATCGAGTGCACCCTCAGTAAGTTTGCAGATGATGCCAAGTTGGGTGGGAGTGTTGACCTGCTTGAGGGTAGGAAGGCTTTGCAGAGGGATCTGGACAGGCTGGATCGATGGGCTGAGGCCAATGGTATGAGGCTTCAACATGGCCAAGTGCCAGGTCCTGCACTTGGGTCACACCAACCCCAAGCAACGCTACAGGCTTGGGGCAGAGTGGCTGGAGAGCTGCCTGGCAGAAAAGGACCTGGGGGTGCTGGTGGACGGACAGTGACTATGAGCCAGCAGTGTGCCCAGGTGGCCAGGAAGGCCAACAGCATCCTGGCCTGTATCAGGAAGAGCGTGGTGAGTAGGACTAGGGAAGTGATTGTCCCCCTGTACTCGGCACTGGTGAGGCCCCACCTCGAGTACTGTGTCCAGTTTTGGGCCCCTCACCGCAAGAAAGACACTGAGGTGCTGGAGCGGGTCCAGAGAAGGGCAACGAAGCTGGTGGGGGGTCTGGAGAATAGGTCTTATGAGGAGCGGCTGAGGGAGCTGGGGGTGTTTAGCCTGGAGAAAAGGAGGCTGAGGGGAGACCTTATCGCTCTCTACAAGTACCTGAAAGGAGGCTGTAGAGAGGTGGGGGGTTGGTCTCTTCTCCCAAGGAACAGGCGATAGGACAAGAGGAAACAGCCTCAAGTTGCACCAGGGGAGGTTTAGACTGGATATTAGGAAAAATTTCTTCACCGAAAGGGTTGTTAACCACTTCCCAGGGAAGTGGTTGAGGCACCATCCCTGGAGTTATTTAAAAGACACGTAGATGCGGTCTTAAGGACATGCTTTTGTGGTGTACATAGCAGCATCAGGTTAACAGTTGGACACAATGATCTTAAAGGTCTTTTTCAAGCTAAACAATTCAATGAACATTTGGATTCATGCTTTAACAACATTGATTCATAGAATAGAATCATAGAATGGTTCGGGTTGGAAGGGACCTTAAAGATCATCTAGTTCCAACCCCCCTGCAGTGGGCAGGGACACCTCCCACTAGACCAGGCTGCTCAAAGCCCCGTCCAGCTTGGTCTTGAATACTTCCAGGGATGTGCCTCCACAACTTCCCTGGGCAACCTGTTCCAGTGCCTCACCACCTTCATAGTAAATTTCTTACTAATATCTTATCTAAATCTACCCTCTTCCAGTTTGAAGCTATTACCCCTTCTCCTACCACTACATGCCCTTGTAAGAAGTCCCTTGCCAGGTTTCTTGTAGGCACTCTTCAGATATCAGAAAGCTGCTATAAGGTCTCCCCGGAGCCTTCTCTTCTCCAGGCTGAACATCCCCAACTCTCTCAGCCTGTCTTCCTAGGAGAGGTGCTCCAGCCTTCTGATCATCCTTGTGGCCCTCCTCTGGACCCACTCCAACAGGTCCATGTCCTTCTTATGTAGGGGGCCCAGAGCTGGACGCAGTACTCCAGGTGGGGTCTCACCAGAGCAGAGTAGAGGGGGAGAATCACCCCCCTCGACCTGCTGGCCACGCTTCTTTTGATGCAGCCCAGGATGCTGTTGGCTTTCTGGGCTGCGAGCGCACATTGCTGGCTCATGTTGAGCTTCTCATCCACCAACACCCCCAAGTCCTTCTCCTCAGGGCTGCTCTCAAGCCATTCTCCGCCCAGCCTATATTTGTGCCTGGGATTGCCCCAACCCATGTGCAGGATGCTGCACTTGGCCTGGTTGAACTTCATGAGGTTTCCACAGGCCCACCTCTCTAGCCTGTCCAGGTTCCTCTGGATGGCATCCCTTCCCTCAGGCATGTCGACCACACCACTCAGCTTGGTGTTGTCGGCAAACTTGCTGAGGGTGCACTCAATCCCACTGTCCATGTTGCCAACAAGGTGTTAAATAGTACCGGTCCTGGTACCGACCCCTGAGGAACACCACTTGTCACTGCTCGCCATTTTGACATCAAGCCATTGACGACAACTCTTTGAGTGCGACCATCCAGCCAGTTCCTTATCCACCGAGTGGTCCATTGGTCAAATCCATGTCTCTCCAATTTAGAGACCAGGATGTCATGCAAGACAGTGTCAAATGCTTTGCACAAGTCCAGGTAGATGACATCTGTTGCTCTCCCCTTATCTACTGACACCGTAGAACCATCGTAGAAGGCCACCAAATTTATCAGGCACCATTTCCCCTTAGTGAAGCCATGTTGGCTGTCACCAATCACCTCCTTATTTTCCATGTACCTTAGCAGAGTTTCCAGGAGGATCTGCTTCGTGATCTTGCCAGGCACAGAGGTGACACTGACTGGCCTGTAGTTCCTCGGATCTTCCTTTTTTCCCTTTTTAAAAATGGGGGGTGTTTCCCCTTTTCCAGTCAGCGGGAACTTCACCAGACTGCCACAACTTCTCAAATAAGATGGACAGTGGCTCAGCAACTTCATCTGACAGTTCCCTCAGGATCCACGGATGAATCTCATGAGGTCCCATGGACGTGTGCACCTTCAGGTTCCCTAGATGTCCTCAAACCTGGTCTTCTCCTATATTGGGCGGTTCCTCATTCTCCCAGTCCCTGCCTTTGCTTTCTGCAACCTGAGTAGTGTGGCTAGAGCCCTTACCAGTGAAGATTGAGGCAAAAAATTTGTTGAGTACCTCAGCCTTCTCCATGTCCCAGGTGACCAGGTCCTCCCGTTTCCTTCCGGAGAGGGACCACATTTTCCCTAGTATTCCTTTTGTCACCGACATACCTATAGAAGCTTTTCTTGTTGCCCTTGACGACCCTGGCCAGATTTAATTCTATAAGTCTTTAGCTTTCCTAACCTGATCCCTGGCTGTTCAGACAATTTCTCTGCATTCCTCCCAAGCTACCTGTCCATGCTTCCACCCTCTGTAGGCTTCCTTTTTGAGTTTGAGTTTGTCCAGGAGTTCCTTGTTCATCCATGCAGGCCTCCTGGTGTTTTTGCCCAAATTCCTCTTTATCGGGATGCATCGCTCCTGAGCTTGGAGGAGTTGATCTTTGACTATTAACCAGCTTTCTTGGGCCCCTCTTCCCTCCAGGGCTTTACCCCAGAGTACTCTACCAAGCAGATCCCTGAAGAGACCGAAGTCTGCTCTCCTGAAGTCCAGGGTAGTGAGCTTACTGTGTGCCCTTGTCCTGGGTTGAGTGACACAGGAATAATTTATCTTCTAATGCTTGGGAGAACTCCACTTTTAGAAGACTCTAGTCTTTAGAGGCTAGGCTATTTGGGATTCAAGGTCTTGGTGGTTTTGAGCCTTGCCAGGTGCAGGGATGAGGAGGAGCGAGGCCTGGGCACTTGACCCAGGCTGGCCAACAGGATTGTTTCATATCATGAAAACACATTCAATATGAATTAGAAAGTTTGCTGCGTGGTTCTCTCTCTCTCGATGGTGGCGGTCCAGAGAACTCCTTGCCCTGGTGCCAGACCCCTGAGATCTTCCCTTCCTCCCGAAGCCATTGCACTCGCAGTGTCCGACATCTGTTGTCCACTGCTGGGAGTGCACAGCTTCCTATTGATATAATTGGCTAAGTATAATTGTTCAAAGGAATGCTTCTTCAATGACTGATGTCTGAGGAGGGCCCCTGGTTTGAGGTAAAACAACCAACTTTCCGTTCAGTAATTTTACTTCTTAGCTAGGCCTCTTCTAACTCTCTGAAATTAACAGCATGTTGTGCTGAAAACCATTCGTTCTCAGAGTGAGAAGACCGATGTTTACAATTAGTGCCAAGGAATGGTACGCAGAGAGGCTCTTGCTGATACTTATCACTATAACAACCAAGGTCAGCTAACTTCCTTATTTGCCCCATTGGAGGGTTGGAAGTGGAAAAGCGTAGAGGGGTCCCACCTGCAGGGAGGAGCGGACAGGGCAGGTGACCCAAAACTGACCAACAGGGTATTCCATCCCATCTGCCCCATGCTCAGTATAAAAGCTGAGGGATCAAAGGGTCAGCTCTCTTTCTTCAATGGCCGACGTCCGAGGAGGACCCTGTCTGTTCATCTGCCTTTGATCCCGATCCATGTGTCCCTGACTCCAGATCTGGAATCCAGTTCCCACCCGTTGCTGAGTCCAGCCTGGGACTTCCCCAGTGCCTGCCGGTGACGTCATCCTTGGAGCTTAATACGGTTTTGTACATACTGTATCTATTTAATTATTTCCTTTATATTTCATTATTAATATTTCATTAAAGTATCAGTTCCTTCTAAACTTGTGAATCTCTTTATCTTTCCTCCTCCTCTCTGTGTGCAAGAGGTGGGGGGGAGAGCATCTGTTGCCGGCCATTGGCCAATTTGTCCAAAACCACGACAGATTTATTGGAGCCCAACATGGGGCTTGAACAGAGCTCTGATAGACTGTCTGAATAGTTTGAATTTCAGCTTGTTCGGGGAGAACAGACAGTTCACATCATGTCGTTCTTACACAAAATCTTATATTGTGCCTTTAGAGAGCTTTGTATGAAGTTAATTGATGCAATGGGGTTTAACTGGTCAAATATATTGCATGGTCTATTTCTTCTTTGTGTTTGGATGCGGTGGTCTAAGCGTGCTATGTTGGTGTGGATTTGCCTTCAGATGTATAAAATAATTGCTTGGATAACGGTTCTACTTGCATATCTCGGGCATCATGTGATGGATTCTTTTACTAATTACACTCTTGGTCTTACCTGATGATTTTGCCAAAGTGACACTAACAGAATCAGGGGATGAAAAACCTTCGGGCTGTTTAGAGAGTGAATGTTACTTTCATTCATATGTGATTTTTGTTGTCGGTTTTCCTGAATGCATTGCAGGGGAGGTTTATTGTTAAATATCAGTGCAGGAGTGAGTATTATGTGACATGTGATAGTGCTACTCAAACCCCACAGCCGAAGTCAAAGATAGAAGAAATCCAAACAACCCCCCCCCCCCCCCGCCAAAAGCTACAGGAGAAATACAGACAACCCCCCCACTGAAAGCCACAACACAGACACAAACAACGGCATCGGCCCCGACACCAGCCCGAGCGGCATCGGTTACCCACTCACAGGCCTCGACATCGGCCAGGCCCATATCGGCTGCCCCCCACCGGCTCCGGCTCCGGCTCCGGCTCAAGCCACGCCTCCGCCCGTACCGGCGAAAGCCACAGCACCAGCCCCGTCCCATGCCGGCCCCGGTCACTCCGCAGCCTGCGGTCAAAGTTACCCCGCCGCCTGCCCCCCCCACGCCTGTATCGCCAGTCCCTCCCCGCCCGCAGCGGCACCGGCTGCTCCAGCCCCGACAAGGAGCACGGCCACTGCTCCGGCTGCTCCCACAACGAGCGCTGCTGCTACCCAAGCACCGGCAGAACCGGCACAAGTTGCCCCGGTGACCAGGAAGCAGAAAAAGTCAGCTCGTTCCCTTGCCTCTGACGACAGAGACCAGCCCAAGCCAGACAGCATGGGAGAGGGTCCTTCTCATGTAGATAAAGGAAAAGGTCCTGCTAAAGCAGATAAAGGAAAGGGTCCTGTTAAATCAGATCCAGGAGAGGGTTCTTCTCAGCCCACATTAACACAGGATGAGGACTCAGATGCAGAGATAATCATTAAATCCTTTTCTATGAAGGATTTGCGAAATATAAGGAAGGACTTTAGTCGTCATGAAGGTGAGACACTTGTCTCCTGGTTGCTCCGATGCGGGGACAATGGAGCTGATACCATAGATTTAGATGGCAGAGAAGCTAAGCAGTTGGGAAACCTGTCCAAAGATGGAGAGATTGATAAAGCGATTGGGAGAAAGGCAGACGTCATCGGTCTCTGGAGGCGACTGCTATCAGCTGTGAAGGACAGGTACCCCTTTAAGGATGATATCGAATGCCATCCAAGCAAATGGACCAGCATGGAAAAAGGTATCAAGTACCTGAGGGAACTGGCCCTGATGAAATGCCATGCAAACGATCTCTGTTAAGAAAGTTTGTGCAGAGTGCACCATCAAATTATTCCTACACATTGTCACCCATGGTCTGAGGAGGATCTGATACTGATACACCAACTGTAAATGAGGTGACTAGTAAGGTGGGACAGTATGAAGACAGTCTCTCTCATACCCTTACTGTAGCAGCTGTGGAGAAAATAGCTGAGCAAACCAAGACAATGGCTGATCAAACTAAGACCATTGCTGAGACAGCGGAGAAAATGACTAAGACAATAGCTGAGCAAAATGAGAAAACTGATAAACTGCTTCATGAACTGCTTGAAAAACTGTCTGAGAAGGGGAAAGAATCCCACTCTTCCCCTGAACAGACCCAGGTTGCAGTCACTAAGAAAAAACGCCCTCCTACAAAACCAACTCAAGGGAAACAGGACCCACTCCGAGATTTCCTGTGGCTTTGCCTCTGCAACTATGGAGAAGACATGAGTAATTGGGATAAAAAACCTACTCCGGCCCTGCAGGAACGGGTGCTTGAGTTGCAAGGTAAAGCAGATGGAAGAAAGAATTTCTGCAGGAGGAGGGCTGCTCCAGTCCAGGGTAAGCAATGCTCCAGTCCTTGCAGGAACTCATCTTCTAATTGTTGATGTTGTTCTCAACATTAGGGTTGCCCTGCCTCCAGCCAGGAGGAGCAGAGGGATAACCGAGTTTATTGGACTGTGGATCAAAAGGTAGATGAGCTGTGTCGTGGTTTTGGCCAAATTGGCCAATGGCGGGTGACAGATGCTCTCCCCCAGCCTCTCGCACACAGAGAGGAGGAGGAGAGATAAAGAGATTTACGAGTTTAGAAGGAACTAAACTACTTTAATGAAATATTAATAATAAAATAAAAAGAATATAATAGATACAGTATATACAAAACTGTATCAAGCTCCCAGGATGATGTCACCGGCAGGCACTGGGGAAGTCCCAGGCTGGACTCAGCGACAGGTGGGAACTGGATTCCACAGATGGAGTCAGGAAGTCATGGATCAGGATCAAAGGCAGATGAACAGACAGGGTCCTCCTCGGACGTCGGCCATTGAAGAAAGAGAGCTGACCCTTTGATCCCTCAGCTTTTATACTGAGCATGGGACAGATGGGATGGAATACCCTGTTGGTCAGTTTTGGGTCACCTGTCCTGTCCGCTCCTCCCTGCAGGTGGGACCCCTCTACGCTTTTCAGTTTCCAATGGGGCAAATAAGGAAGTTAGCTGACCTTGGTTGTTATAGTGATAAGTATCAGCAAGAGCCTCTCTGCGTACCATTCCTTGGCACTAATTGTAAACGTTGGTCTTCTCACTCTGAGAACGAATGGTTTTCAGCACAACATGCTGTTAATTTCAGAGAGTTAGAAGAGGCCTAGCTAAGAAGTAAAATTACTGAACGGAAAGTTGGGTCTGTTCTACTTCAAACCAGGACAGCGGAGCAGGTGAGAGGTCCAGCCGGGTGGGAGGGGATTTCTGGCAGAGAGACCCTAACGTCTCTGCCCTCCTTCCTCCTCACAGCTCATTGACTATGCCAAGCTGGGGGACACCAAGAAGCACGCCCTGCACATGGTGGTTTTTTGGCTGACAGTAAGTATCCTTCTGGCCCCCTTGTCGCTCCCCCATGGCCCCAGTGCTGGAGCTGAGCATGCTGTCCCACAGAAGAAGGACCTCATCCACAAGCTGTTCAAGGTGCTGGCATCCCAGTTCCAGCCCCACTCTGGCAGCTACACCCACCTGCTGCAGATCCCCAACTGGGATGGCCTTGACCACGCCAAGATGTCTGTCATTGAGCTCAAGGGGAAGCCCTTCCTGCCGCTCATCTGCCCGTGCCACGACACCGAGAAGATGCTGTTCAACCAGCTCCTGATGGGCTACTGTGGAGGACATGAAGCAGGCTGCAGCCCCGCAGGCCCCTTAGGGTACCCCTGTCTAGGCATTCCCCTCTGCCTTGAGGGAGGCCCCATGCGTGCACAGGGACAGGGCTTGGTGTGAGCTGCCCATGCACCAGTCAGTGAGTTTGCTTTCCCCAAGCACAGGACTGGAAGATGTCCCATGAGGTCTGAAGGTTGATTCCCAGCCTTGAATTGTCATGATGGGGGCGCAAGCTCAAGGTTTATTTGCTTCTTCCTGTGGTTTAAATAGACACTCAGCAAGAGAAGGAAATCAAGCTGGGAGCCCCAGTGGTTGATATTCTCTGTGTAAATAAACTCTATTCAGAAAGTGAGTTTGCTTCTATTTGAATTATATTCCTGTACACATGAATTAATAATTTACTCTAGCAAAGACTGGGTTTGTTACAGCTTCTGGTCCAACAGCCCTACTCTCTGGGGCAGCACCTCCACTACGCTGTGACAGAGCTAAAGTGTGTTCTAGAAGCCAGTGTGCTGCCTCTCAGTGCTGGAAATTCAGTGAAAAACCAGGTTATTTTTGCTGTTTCAAAAGTGCTGAATGCAAATTTGGATGGAAGCACTGAGATAAGTTTTAAAAGAGGCAGTACCAAAGGGACTTAGGTTATAATAAGGAGGCAATGTGGACAGGAATAATAGTAGTCTCTACCAAGAGCTTGGTAGACATCTCAGCCTCAGGTGTAGGGTTGCAAGAAATCTCTGTATTACCCTCTTAGAACAAAAAGGGATAGTAGCAGAACTTTTCAGAGAGGGATATAACTACTGTGAGATAATAAACTTAAATTGCTAGTGTAGTCTTTGATTTGTACTTGAAAGTCCTAGCTGTAGCTTCTCAGTGAAAAAAAATAGACATGTTGGGTTCCTTCCTCCCTCCCTCCCAAGGTTCACAAATTAAGACTATGGAATAATCTTAAGTAGTGAGGTGTTAGCTGTATTGAAAGACAAAAATTGAATGATGTTAAAGAACTTTAAATTTGGTAATTCTCTCTTTAGGACACTTATCTCGCACAGTACTACTTCTGTTTAATGAATTACGGTGAGAAATTAAAGATGTGTGATACTGACCACCAAATCCAGCTGCTCAAGGTATTTGTGTTCGGTTTCCAGCAGTTCCTTTGCTGTCCAGCTGCGGTTTCTCTCCCAGCGAGCCCTCTGCTCTTCCATGGTGTTTGCTCCGGACATAAAAAGCAGGGACAAGTCACTCATGGCAGTCTCAGGGCTGATATACGGAAAGGTAACCAATCCTGAAGAGCCCCGATCCATGCATTCCTGACTCCAGATCTGGAATCCAGTTCCCATCTGTCACCGAGTCCAGTCTGGGACTTTCCTAGTGCCTGTCGGTGACTTCATCCTGGGAGCTTGATACGGTTTTGTATATACTGTATCTATTTCATTATTTTCTTTTTATTTTATTATTAATATTTCACACAGAATTCATGCTGATCCCTTGCTGAGCCAGGCCATTGCCCCAGTGAGTGGCCAGCAGAGATAGCTTTTGTTATCTGCTTTCCTTTATTTGCTGCACCTCTCAGCTCAGAAAAGGAGGGTGGTGAGATTGTATCTCTTTCCTGCCCAGGTGCTGCTGGCCTCCTGCCCTCCCCCTGGCCCAGCACCTCTGGTTTGTGGCTCCAAGACCTTCTCCTACAGGGAAAAGGGTTCCCCTCACACAGGGTATTCATTTTCTGGTTGTCCTCCTGGGGTGCAGGACTTGCTGTGAGCTGCAGCCTCCCTCCCTGGGACGTGCTGGAGGGGAAGGCTGGTGCACAGCTGTCCTGGCCATCACAGAATCACAGAATGGTAGGGGTTGGAAGGGACCTCTGGAGATCATCTAGTCCAACCCCCCCTGCCAGAGCAGGGTCCCCTAGAGCAGGATGCACAGGAACGCGTCCAGGCGGGTTTTGAATGTCTCCAGAGACAGAGACTCCACCACCTCTCTGGGCAGCCTGTGCCAGGGCTCTGCCACCCTCAAAGTAAAGAAGGTCCTCCTCATGTTTAGGTGGAACTTCCCATGCTCAAGTTTGTGCCCGTTACCTTTGTCCTGTCCCTGGGCACCACTGAAAAGAGCCTGGCCCCATCCTCCTGACACCCACCCTTTAAGTATTTATGAGCGTTGATAAGATCCCCCCTCAGCCGTCTTTTTTCCAGACTGAAGAGACCCAAGTCCCTCAGCCTTTCTTCATAAGAGAGGTGTTCAAGTCCCCTCAGCATCTTGGTAGCCCTTTGCTGTCCCCTCTCCAGCAGTTCCCTGTCCTTCTTGAACCGGGGAGCCCAGAACTAGACACAGTACTCCAGATGCGGCCTCACCAAGGCAGAGTAGAGGGGGAGGATGACCTCCCTCGACCTGCTGCCCACACTCTTCTTGATGCACCCCAGGATGCCATTGGCCTTCTTGGCCACGAGGGCACATTGCTGGCTCATGGTCGTCCTGTTGTCCACCAGGACTCCCAGGTCTCTTTCCACCGAGCTGCTCTCCAGCAGGTCAGCCCCCAACCTGTCCTGGTGCAGGGGGTTATTCCTCCCCAGGTGCAGCACCCTACGCTTGCCCTTGTTGAATTTCATAAGGTTCCTCTTTGCCCAACTCTCCAGCCTGTCCAGGTCTCTCTGTATGGCGGCACGGCCTTCTGGTGTGTCAGCCACCCCTCCCAGCTTTGTGTCGTCGGCAAACTTGCTGAGGGTGCCCTCTATCCCTTCATCCAGGTCGTTGATGAATATATTGAAGAGGACTGGACCCAGTACTGACCCCTGGGGAACACCACTCATCGCTGACCTCCAACTAGACTCTGTGCCCCTAATCACGACCCTCTGAGCTCTGTCTTTCAGCCAGTTTTCAATCCACCCCACTGTCCATTCACCCAACCCACACTTCCTAAGCTTCCCTACGAGGATGCTGTGGGAGACCATGTCGAACGCCTTGCTGAAGTCAAGGTAGACCACATCTACCGCCCTCGCCTCATCTCTCCAGCCAGTCATGCCATCATAGAAGGCTATCAGATTAGTCAGACATGATTTCCCCTTGGTGAATCCATGTTGAGTACTTCCGATAGCTTTCTTTTCCTCCACATGCCTTGAGATGACGCCCAGAACGAGCTGTTCCATCATCTTTCCAGGGTTTGGAGGTGAGGCTGACCAGCCTATAGTTCCCTGGGTCCTCCTTCTTGCCCTTTTTGAAGACTGGAGTGACACTGGCTTTCCTCCAGTCCTCAGGCGCCTCGCCTGTTCTCCAGGACCTTTCAAGGATGGTGGAGAGCGGCCCGGCAATGACTTCCGCCAGCTCCCTCAGCACTCTCGGGTGCATCCCATTGGGACCCATGGACTTGTGGATATCCAGTTGACTTAACTGATCTCTCACTTGATCCTCCTCAACCCAGGGGAAGTCTTCCTTCGTCCAGACTTTCCCTGTTACTTTCTCCAAAGTCTGGGACTCCTGAGGGCTGGGCCGAGCAGTAAAGACCAAAGCAAAGAAGGCATTCAGTAACTCCGCCTTCTCCGCATCCTCTGTCACCATGGCTCCTGTCTCATTCAACAGCAGGCCCACATTTTCTCTAGTTTTCCTTTTGCCTCCAATATACTTGAAGAAGCCCTTCCTGTTGAGCTTGACATCCCTGGCCAGGTTTAATTCCAAGGAGGCCTTGGCTTTCCTCATTTCATCCCTGCATAAAAGTAGTTTTCATTCAAGTAGTTTAGTTCCTTCTAAACTCGTAAATCTCTTTATCTCTCTCCTTCCTCTCCTTGAAGCGAGAGGTGGGGGGAGATCATCTGTCATCCGCCATTGGCCAATCTGGCCTAAACCATGACAGAAGTTCTATCTCTCCCTTGATGGCAGCGGTCCAGAGAACTTCTTGCCCCGGTGCCGGACCCCTGAGGCCTTCCCTTCCTCCTGAAGCCATAGTGCTCGCAGTGTCCAGCACTTGCTGTCCACTGCTGGGAGTGTACAGCTTCCTACTGATATATTTGGCTGAGTATAATCCTTGTATATTTTATATTGGTATCGGTATCAATATTCGTTCTTTAGTATCATTAATGTTAATTATTTAGTCTTATTCTATTAAATCTGTTTCTATTTCAACCCTTGCGTTTCCTTGTTTTTCCCAATTCCCCTTCCCGGGTGGGGAGGAGTCATCATGTGATAGAATGATTGTCTGAACGACAATAAATTGTTGTGGGTTCCTCGAACCCGTGGGTAGACTAGAAAATACTTCATCTACAGATGACAGCAGCATACCAGCTTGCTTCTTTCTTCTCAGACTCAGAATAGAAACTACGGAACACTTTCTGTACAGTTAACTACTTTATGATGCCCTGTTAGCAATATTCCCTGTGACATTTCTAGATTTTCTATTTTTAATATCCTCCAAAAATTTCCCTTCATTATCATAGCATAGCCACTCTTGATATGTCTCTGAAGTCTTAACCACCTCGTGGTTCAGATCCAAGGGCCATACAGCTCCACATCCCACCTCCAAGGACAGTGACTGCTGTGGATGAGGCTGCAACAAGGCTCAGCCTTGGAGGCCTCAGGGCCTCCATGCAACCTCAGAGTAGCTCTTATCTGCTCTCCCCTTCTGCTGACTGCTTTAAACTGGCTTACCACCACAGCAATTCAGCCCTTCTGCCGAGAGGTGGCTCGGTGCTGACCCAAGGCAGGACCTCCAGGAGGACAGTGCCCCACCCCTCCCCAGCGTCCCAAGCCCTCGGCCACCTTACCCGCTCCCCTCGGCCCCCTGGGGTGGAGGCTGAGTGCCCCACAGCACCCACACACACACTTCATAGCACCCACCAACCCCACAGCGAGGCTTACTGCCACCTCAGTCTGGCCTGCGGCCCCTCAGCCCGAGATGACCCTGCAGCATGGCAGGAAAGTGGCTGCACCCTAGTCCCCAGCCCCGTGAGGTGACACCGCGCTCACTGCCTCGGAGTTCGAACGGTGGCCCTGCCTTGGCAGGCAGTCCCGGTTCCGAGTGGGGCTGGGTCGGGAAGGGAAGGGTGAGCAGCCAGCGGCGCTGGGAGCGGTCCGGCATGTTGTCGCTGGGGGAGCATTGCCCGCAGTCTGGGGCTGCTGGGCAACTGGTGGAGCTGGACGAGGCAGAGCTACTGAGCGGCTTGTGGGAGCAGTTCCTGCGGCAGCAGGTCTACATGAGTGCAGCGGAGCCGGGGGCTGGGGCGGAGAGCAGTGGGGGGTGCGCTTGGCTGACGGGCTCTCTCCTCACTGCCAGACTGACATTGGAGACATCCTCATCACCATGAACCCCTTCCAGCCCCTGCTACTGTACAGGAGAGAGGTGAGTTCTATCGGGCCCCTGTCAGCTGGGCTCCACTGCCCCCCAGCCCCTTCACCATCTGCCACCAGTTCCCCCCAGGTCTCTGAGCGGTACCAGCGCCACGAAATGGGCACACTGCCGCCCCGTATCTTTGCCATAGCTGACTGGGCCTACCATGCCATGCTGAGCTGCCGGGGCAGCGGGTCATCAGGTGAGGTCTGGGTAGGCAACCGGACTGGGCTGGGGCATGCCGGAGCCAGGAAGAGGTGGGGACAGCCCTTACGGGGGTCTGGGTTACTGCCAGTGAGCTCTCACTGGGCTCTCCCCTCCAAAGTTTCAGGGAAAGGTCATCTCCAGTACTGTTGGCAATTCAAACTAAGCCTCTTCTAACTAACTGAACTCTCTGAAATTAACAGCATATTGTGAGACACTGTTTGCTCCCAGAGACATAAGACCTGATTATTTATATTTTATGCCAAGGAATGGTATGCAGAGAGGCTCTTATCTGTTCAGTAATTTTACTTTGCAGCTAAGCCTCTCCTAACTCTCTGAAATTAACAGCATATTGTTCAGACACTGTTCGCTCTCAGAGTGATAAGACCTATGGTGACGTGATTGTCATCCTGGGAGCTTGATGTGGTTTTGTATATATTGTATATATATCCTTATTTTCTTTTTATTATTTTACTAATATTTTCATTAAAGTAGTTTAGTTCCTTCTAAACTCATAAGTCTCTCTCTCCCTCCTCTCCTTGGAGAGAGAGGTGGGGGAGAGCATCTGTCGTTCGTTTCAGTGGCCAGTCTGGTCCAAACCACAACAATTGGATCACTTAATTTGAAGAGTGCTTGTCCTACTTGTTTACTTCTTTTAGGGAAATCTATTGCTTGAAGCTTTTGGCAATGTCCATACTGTGATGAATGACAACAGCAGCCGCTTTGGAAAATACATATTTGAAATTACTAGTTTGAGGGATGATTAGACACTGGAAGGAGTGGACTGAGTAGCCAGAACTTGTGAAGGTGAAATTTTGACACTTGATCCCCTGTGGGAAGCAACCACAGCTGTAGGATAAGGCCTAGGTTTGGACAGTGTGGGAGTATGGGAAGGATATGGCAGTGATGGCTCAGGGGAGGTATCAGTAATACTCTATGGTGCCAGAAGCCTTGGTTGTTGCTAAAGGAGGTGAGCAGACATCTCCAAGATGATGGGAAGCATGGAGAAGCCCACTTCCAGGGTGCTGGGCAGCCTGGAGGATGTAGTACACAAGAAAGACGCCAAGGGGAGCTGCTCCACAGCCGGCTTGATCCGCAGCGGAGAGGCAGATCTCGGCACACAGGGGGTTTCCTGAGGCAGCGAAACGCCAGGACAGCGGAAAGACGCGCCAGTAGCCGGCAGCTCTCGCGGGAGACGCTGAGGAGGCCTGGGCGTTGCCAGAGCAACCGCGACCACCCCCACGCCTATAAAAAAAGCAGCCTAGGGAGTGCTAGCACCCAGGAGCGATGTGAATAGAGCGTGGCGTGGCGTGGCGTGGCGTGGCGTGGCAGTTTGCATGGAAGGGCATGCAGAAAGGGCGTTGTCACTCTACCAGCTCAAGAGGTGAGTTCAGTTGGTGGTCATCACCCTCTCAGAAGGAGAACAGCTATGGTATCCACCTGTCAGAAAGCTATGTCCTTGCCAGAATGAATGTGGCAATACAGACAGAGCTCCCACGAAAACATGCAGCCATCCAGGTCTTGGGCTGCAGGGAGTGCCAGAGCCTTTTGCTGGTAATGGATGGCAGTAGTGAGAACAGCTGTGTGAGGTGTGACCAGGTGGATGATCTGCTCAGCCTGGTGGCACAGCTATGAGAAGAAGTAGTAAGGTTAAGGAGCATCAGAGAGTCTGAGAAGGAGATAAACTAGTGGAACCGTGCTCTGCCCTCCCTGAGACAGAAACAGGAACAGCCACCAGAAAAAAAAGCCTAGATCAAGGGGATCTTGTACCCTCCCCCCAACAGGCTGAAGGCAGTAGCTTAAAGGAGAGGAGTGAATGGAGGCAAGTCCACGCTGGGGATGACAGGCAAACCCCCTCCTTGCCCACCTCCCCTTCCCAGGTGCCTCTGTACAATAGGTACGAGGCTCTGGATGTAGAAGGCCAGTCAATGGATAATGATGCAGATGGCAGTCCATCCTCACCAAAGGTGCTGCCAAGGTCAGAAAGGCCAACCCCCTGCATCACAACTACCTCCATGAGGAAGACAAGATGGGTAATAGTTGTAGGTGATTCCCTTCTAAGGGGAACAGAGGGTCCAATATGCTGGTCAGACCCTCCTCTTAGGGAAGTCTGCTGCCTCCCTGGGGCCCGGGTTAAGGACATCACTAAGGAACTTCCTAGCCTGGTATGGCCCTCGGACTACTACCCATTACTGGATAAGGAACTGGCTGGATGGTCGCATCCAGAGGGTAGTGGTCAATGGCTCGATGTCCAGATGGAGAGGGGTGACAAGTGGTGTCCCTCAGGGATCCGTACTGGGACCAGTGCTGTTCAACATCTTCATCAATGATACAGACAGTGGGATCAAGTGCACCCTCAGCAAGTTTGCTGATTACACCAAGCTGAGTGGTGCGGTCGACGTGCCAGAGGGACGGGATGTCATCCAGAGGGACCTGGATGAGCTGGAGAGGTGGGCCCGAGCAAACCTCATGAAGTTCAACCAGGCCAAGTGCAAGGTCCTGCACTTGGGTCGGGACAATCCTCATTATCAATACAGGCTGGGGGACGATGTGATAGAGAGCAGCCCTGCGGAAAAGGACTTGGGGGTACTGGTGGATGAAAAGCTGGACACGAGCCAACAGTGTGTGCTTGCAGCCCAGGTGGCCAACTGCATCCTGCGCTGCATCAGAAGAACCGTGGTCAGCAGGTTGAGGGAGGTGATTCTGCCCCTCTACTCTGCTCTTGTGAGACCCCCACCAGGAGTACTGCATGCAGCTCTGGAGTCCTCAGCACAAGAAGGACATGGACCTATTGGAATGGGTCCGGAGGAGGGCCATGAAGATGATCCGAGGGCCGGAGCACCTCTCCTATGAGGACATGCTGAGAGAGTTGGGCTTGTTCAGCCTGGAGAAGAGAAGGCTCCGGGGAGACCTTATAGCAGCCTTCCAGTACCTGAAGGGGGCCTACAGGAAAGCTGGGGAGGGGCTGTTTGCAAGGGCATGTAGCGATTGGTGACATTAAGATTGGAGGCAGCCTGGCCTGCAGTGATCATGCACTGGTGGAGTTTGAAGTCCTGAGGGATATGGGCCAGGCAGAGAGTCAAGTCAGGACCCTGAATTTTAGGAAAGCAAACTTCCAGCTCTTCAAGGAGTTAGTCAATGGGACCCCCTGGGAAACTGCCCTCAGGGACAAAGGAGCAGAACAGAGCTGGCAGATCTTTAAGGAAGCTTTCCTTAGAGTGCAAGAGCTCTCGATCCTCAGGTGTAAGAAATCAGGAAAGGAGGGAAAAAGACTGGCATGGCTGAGTCAAGACCTGCTGGTCAAACTGGAGCTGAACTTGGCAAGGGACGCAAAGAAGGAAAGGCTTTTATAGGTATGTCAGCCAGAAAAGGAAGGTCAAAGAAAGAATACCCCCCCCCAATGAGCAAGACTGACAAACTGGTAACAACGGACGAGGAGAAGGCTGAGGTACTCAACAACTTTTTTGCCTCAGTCTTCGCTAGCAACCTCCCTCCTCACACCTCTCGAGTGGATGGACCATGGGAAAGGGACTTGGGGAGCAAAGTCCCTCCCACCATAAGACAAGATCAGATTTATGAGCACCTGAGGAACCTGAACACACAGAAATCCATGGGACCTGATGAGATGCACCCCAGAGTCCTGAGGGCATTGGCTGATGTAGTTGCCAAGCCACTCTCCATGATATTTGAAGAGTCATGGCAGTCAGGTGAAGTCCCTGGCAACTGGAAAAAGGGAAACATGGCACCCATTTTTAAAAAGGGTAGAAAGGAGGACCCTGGGAACTACTGCCCTGTCAGCCTCACCTCTGTGCCTGGGAAGATCATGGAACAGATCTTCCTAGAAGTTATGCTAAGGCACATGGAAGAAAGGGAGGTGATTCGAGACAGCCAGCATGGCTTCACCAGGGGCAAGTCCTGCCTGACCAACCTAGTGGCCTTCTTATGATGGAGTGACTGCATCAGTGGACAAGGGGACAGCTATGGATGTCATCTATCTGGACTTTTGCAAGGCCTTTGACACAGTCCCCCACAACATCCTTCTCTCTAAGTTGGAGAGATAGGGATTTGATGGGTGGACTGTTCGGTGGCTGAGGAACTGGCTGGATGGTTGCATCCAGAGGGTGGTGGTCAATGGCTCTATGTCCAGATGGAGAGGGGTGACAAGTGGTGTCCCTCAGGGATCCGTACTGGGACCGGTGCTGTTCAACATAGAATCATAGAATCTGGAAAGGACCTTTGAGATCATCGAGTCCAACAAAACAACCTACAGACTCTGCCACTAGAGCATGCCCTGAAGTGCCACATCTAGACGTTTCTTAAACACCTCTAGGGATGGTGACTCAACCCCCTCCCTGGGCAGGCTGTTCCAGTGCCTGACCACTCGTTCAGTAAAGTAATTCTTCCTAATATCTAATCTAAACCTGCCCTGCCGCAGCTTCAGGCCATTTCCTCTGGTCCTGTCATTATTCACCTGGGAGAAGAGGCCAACCCCCACCTCTCTCCAACCTCCTTTCAGGGAGTTGTAGAGGGCAATGAGGTCTCCCCTCAGCCTCCTCTTCTCCAAGCTAAACATGCCCAGCTCCCTCAGCCTCTCCTCGTATGCCCTGGTCTCCAGACCCCTCACCAGCCTGGTAGCTCTCCTCTGGACACGCTCCAGCACCTCAGTGTCCCTCTTGTACAGCGGGGCCCAGAACTGAACACAGTACTCAAGGTGAGGCCCCACCAGTGCCGAGTACAGAGGCACCATCACTTCCCTGCTCCTGCTGGCCACGCTATTCCTGATACAGGCTAGGATGCCGTTGGCCTTCTTGGCCACCTGGGCACACTGCTGGCTCATATTCAGCTGGCCGTCCACCAGCACCCCCAGGTCCTTTTCTGCCGGGCAGCTTCCAGCCACTCTTCCCCAAGCCTGTAGCGTTGCTTGGGGTTGTTGGGACCAAAATGCAGGACCCGGCACTTGGCCTTATTAAACCTCATACAGTTGGCCTTGGCCCATCGATCCAGCCTGTCCAGGTCCCTCTGTAGAGCCTTCCTACCCTCAAGCAGATCAACACTCCCACCTAGTTTGGTGTCATCTGCAAACTTACTGAGGGTGCACTCGATCCCCTCATCCAGATCATTGATAAAGATATTAAACAAAACCGGCCCCAAAACTGAGCCCTGAGGGACACCACTGGTGACCGGCCGCCAAGAGGATTTCACCTCATTAATCACGTTGGGCACGCTGGGCACGGCCATCCAGCCAGTTTTTAACCCAGCAAAGAGTACACTTGTCTATGCTATGATTCGCCAGCTTCTCCAGGAGAATGCTGTGGGGGACGGTGTCAAAGGCCTTACCAAAGTCCAGACAACGTCCACAGCCTTCCCCGCATCCAGAAGGCGGGTCACATGGTCATAGAAAGAGATCAGGTTGGTTAAGCAGGACCTCCCTTTCCTAAACCCATGCTGGCTGGCCCTGATCCCTTGGCTGCCCTGCACTTGCCGTGAGAGCTCACTCAAGATGATCCTTTCCATGATCTTTCCTGGTACCGAGGTCAGGCTGACAGGCCTGTAGTTCCCCGGATCCTCCTTCTGACCCTTCTTGTAGATGGGCGTCACATTAGCCACCCTCCAGTCATCTGGTACCTCCCCTTTTGACCAGGATTGCTGATAAATGATGGAGAGGGGCTTGGTGAGCTCTCCCGCCAGCTCCCTGAGTACTCTTGGGTGAATCCCATCCGGCCCCATAGACTTATGTGCGTCTACGTGCAGAAGCAGAGCATTGACTACTTCCTCCTGGATTATGGCTGGGCTGTTCTGCTCTCCATCCTTATCTTCCAGCTCAGGAGGCTGAACCCCCTGGGGACAGCTGGTCTGACTATTGAAGACGGAGGCAAAGAAGGCATTAAGTATCTCAGCCTTCTCCTCGTCCTTGGTTGCAACGTTCCCCCCCGCATCCAGTAAGGGATGGAGATTCTCCCTGGCTCTCTTTTTGTTGATGTATTTATAAAAGCTTTTTTTGTTGTCCTTAATGGTACATCTTCATCAATGATACAGACAGTGGGATCAAGTGCACCCTCAGCAAGTTTGCTAATTACACCAAGCTGAGTGGTGCGGTCGACGTGCCAGAGGGACGGGATGTCATCCAGAGGGACCTGGACGAGCTTGAGAGGTGGGCCTGTGCAAACCTCATGAAGTTCAACAACGCCAAGTGCAAGGTCCTGCACTTGGGTCGGGACAATCCTCGTTGTCAGTACAGGCTGGGGGACGATGTGATAGAGAGCAGCCCTGCGGAAAAGGACTTGGGGGTACTGGTGGATGAAAAGCTGGACACGAGCCAACAGTGTGTGCTTGCAGCCCAGGCGGCCAACTGCATCCTGGGCTGCATCAGAAGAACCGTGGTCAGCAGGTCGAGGGAGGTGATTCTGCCCCTCTACTCTGCTCTCGTGAGACCCCCACCAGGAGTACTGCATGCAGCTCTGGAGTCCTCAGCACAAGAAGGACATGGACCTACTGGAATGGGTCCGGAGGAGGTCCATGAAGATGATCCGAGGGCCGGAGCACTTCTCCTATGAGGACAGGCTGAGAGAGTTGGGGTTGTTCAGCCTGGAGAAGAGAAGGCTCTGGGGAGACCTTAGAGCCCCTTCCAGTACCTGAAGGGGGCCTACAGGAAGGATGGGGAGGGGCTGTTTGCAAGGGCATGTAGGGATAGGACAAGGGGCAATGGGTTTAAACTAGAGCAGGGCGGGTTTAGATCAGACATTAGGAAGTTGTTTACACTGAGGGTGGTGAGGCACTGGAACAGGTTGCCCAGAGAGGTGGTGGGGGCCCCATCCCTGGAGACATTCAAGGCCAGGCTTGATGAGGCTCTGAGCAACCTGATCTAGTTGAAGATGTCCCTGCTCACTGCAGGGGGGTTGGACTAGATGACCTTTAAAGGATCCTTCCAACCCAACACATTCTATGATTCTATGATTTCCAGACACAGCAAACTCATCACAATCTCCCTCTTCCCAGCTCCCACTGAGCTGCCCTCCCAGTGTGCCGGTCACTGTATCCAAGGCACACCACTGGCAAGTGACCAACACTAGTATCTGAGGTCTCTGACCTACCTGATCTGTGGGTAGAACAAAGCTTTTCTTCTTCCCTTAGAGATAGCAGGGCGGCTTGAATAGACCTGTTCTTTCCAGATATGCACAAGGTTCCTTCCCAAAACCCCTGTTTCTCTTATGCCTCTCCCTCCCAGCCAAGCTATCAAAACCACCACTGTGCCAATGGATCTGAAGGTGCCTCAGCATCACTTCTGAATTTCCAGGGAACTCAGCTCCAGTGTGACCCTTTCAGCTGCTGCTTTCTCCAAAATCTTGTCTCTTTGTGCCGTCATTCCTCTTGCTAAAGCATCCCAGACAAAGACAGGCAAAGCCAATGCCTCTCTTGTGTGCTGATGAAAAGCCTCTTTTGAAAAGTCTCTTGGGAAATGCTTCCCACTGTAGTTAATTCTGCTGTTCTTTAATACTAGCTGCCCCTCTCCCCTGCTTTGTCTTGGTTAGCCTCTATTTGTGGGAAAACAAGATCTCAGAACAGGATTTATTTCATTGTTGTTTTCTTTATCTGAGCAAGTCACCCGGGGGTCTCTGCTTAGTCAGTGAAGAAAACAGACTCTTCCATGATGTAATTTGTCTCATGCTAAAGTCAATGTCTAAAATAAGTCAGATGAATCAGGTCCTAAAAGCACCTTGTCCCCTTCCCTAGGGAGAAGGGGAAAAAGTGGCTCATTCGGGCAGAGACAGGTAGACTGGAGTTGTATGAGGCAGGCAGTGAGTCCCTGCTAGGTCTTCTGAGGACCTGCCCCAGGGACTGTCCTCCACCCGTCCTGTCCCTGGGAACATGTGGATGCTTCCTGGGGGGGATGGATCTGTAAGGAAGGGGCCAGGGTGAGACAGGGCTGCACATGAGCACAACCAGCAGGGATCATCCCTGGAGGTATTTAAAAGACAGGTAGATGTGATGCTGAGGGACATGGTTTAGTGGTGGGTTTGTCAGTGTTAGGTTAATGGTTGGACTCAATGATCTTAAAGGTCCCTTCCAACCTAGATGATTCTATGATTCTATTGCTCTTCTATGTGGGTGGTGATGAAGCTGCAACATGTAGTCCAAGGTCAATCAAAAGAGACTTCAGGTCCTTGAGATGGTTGGTAAGGGAATCTGGAGCACAGGTGTCGTGGGTGGAGTGATTAACTTCACTTCTAAGAGAGAAGTAGTGAAATGTTTATTAACATAAAACAGTGATTTAACAAAGTCAGTAGCGAATGCGACAGTGTTTTACGAGATTCGATGCCAGGGCACACTTGATTATTTACTGCATAGAGGCCAGGGTCAGACAAGCTGTCAGGGAGACCCTCCCGTTGAGTCACGAGGTTCAGAAAGGAACCCCTGGCTTTCTAAACTCCTTCTCAGAGAGGAGTCTAGGGGCGGCTGGATCCAATCCCAGTCCCAGACTTGGTTGACGGTTTGTGTCTAAAGGATCCTATATACGCAATCAATCCTTATCTCACTTAGCTAAGATTTCAAAGTTTAGCATGCTATCAGTCACTTACCGAGAATCTGCTGCGGCAAGGAATCTCTCAGCCTCGAGGAGCAGAACCTTAAGCGAGCGTCCCCGCTCAAGGGGAGATCCTGGCGTGCAGCCGCTGCCGTGCAGGAGAGCTCAAAGGGCTCTTGGGCTGTCCGCTATTTATGGAGGAAGATAATTGACCTATAGTCACATTCGCATGGGAACAAGATGTCTAGGCCCCCACTCCAGACAGTGTTTTGACTGTGTTGCCAGCCATCTCCCACGGTTCAAGCGCAACTCGTAACAACTCCCGCTGATGGCCATGGCTTGAGCAGGAGCTGGGGGGGGAAAAGGGGAAAAGGGGAGAGCACACCGCCACAACAGGTTACTTTTTCATCTCTCCTCCCAGTTGCGGGCAGCGACATTGGAAGAAACAGATGAGTCCAGTCTATTAATACATGACTCCATGGCTGGTGTCACGCACAATTTTGGGTTTTTTGATAATGGGATGGCCTACATGGCACCAGGCCTGCTGGCGTCAGATGGGATTCACCTTTCTCAAAGGGGGAAGAGGGTCTTTGCTCACGAGCTAGCGGGGCTCATTGACAGAGCTTTAAACTAGGCTTGAGGGGCAAGGGGGGCAATATCAGGCTTGCCCATGACAAGCTATGGGACAACAGGAAATGGTTAGAGGGCGTGGGAAAGCAACGGAAGATCGCGAGGAGGACTGTAAATACACTCAAGGGACTCGCACCTGGGATACTGGAAAACACATATATCACACTAATTGTTATTCAGTCTCGGTTGCTTGCAAGAAAAACACTTGCACTTAGATAACATAAGTCTGTGATGGGCTCAGGGACACCTTATCTAGCCTCTTGAGAATCCTGGCCTGTTGTGGAAGAAGATCAAAGCACAGTGGGAAAACCATGCCTGTTTGAACCCTTTAAATACCAGCAAGAACAAGGAGTCCATGCGCACTCTTGCTCACAAGGACTCTCTCGCTGCCAAGGACTCTTGCTAACACAAACTCTCTCTCACGCCGCGGTGCCCGTGGTCCCTGCTTGCGTGCCTTTGCCCAGGTGTTGCTTCAGAGATTCCCTGGTCTGTGAGGTATCGAGATTAAATTTGTTCTTTGCCTTTCATCCGTGGTGTGTGGTTGTTCCTGTGTCCTGCCTGCATCGGCTCACACAGAGGGACAGAGTGCAAGCGAGGGACTGCAGCCTGTTGCTCTGAGACGTGCAGCACACCTGAAGACTTACAGAGAAGAACCAGGGGCTCCTGAGGTAATAGGAGCTAAGAGGGATACACCAGTGAAATACCCCAAAGGAATTAAGGGATATTCCTCTAAGAAGGTGGCATGGCTGACAGCCCAGCATGCAGCACGGGCGACAAACAGGAGGAGCTTGAAGCCACCATTGCCCAGAGAGGTGGTAGATGCCCCATCCCTGCAAACATTCAAGGTCAGGTTGGATGGAGCTCTGAGCAGCCTGATCTAGTTGAAGATGTCCCTGCACAGGACACCTACATGGTGTATCTCTTTTATATCACGCTGAGCAGTGATTCAAGTTTTGTGTCCATTCTTTCGAATTCGTTCTAGCAGCTGACACAGGTCATCGTGCTGTAGTAGTTTCTTCACCAATGTAAGATTCATTCCGATAGGTGTAGGCAACAAATCTTGAATCAATGTCTAATTAGATTGTAGCAACTGATAAGACGTAACAGGAGCTGAATAATTGAAGTCACATCCTATAATTTTAGTGAAATTACAAATGCAAACATTTGAGTGATTACTTGTATCGACAGTGACATTATCTATGAATATATTATTACAAAGGGTTCTCATACAAGCACATCCTTTTCCAACATATATAAGTACAGTTTCAGGATTTTCATCAAGATGTATCTCAAAATGACAAACATTCTGTTCAGTGTCAAGACAAACGTCTTGGGCTTTGATGGTGTTACTCTCACAAATAAATCCTTGTTGTTCTCGTACAACGCAGGTGTTAACATCAACGGTTTGCCATTTGTTCCCATACTCCCGGTATACTTAACACGAGCTTGAGACCATGGCCACTCTAGAGTTCTTTGACCATAGGCTAGAAGCAGCATTGCTGAGGTTTGGAATATTAACACGAACACAGCACTTCTGTTTGCCATCCTGCAGGCTGCTGTAAGAGAAAACAAAGACTTGTTTCGGTGGGGAAACAGAGGCCGAACAGGTTACCCCATTAACAAGAAGGAAAAATCCGTCGTGCACTAATTCTGTGTTTTGCACCACTGCTATCGGTAGCTTCCCAGGCAAGCGGGCCACGAGGTTTAGTTAAGGTCATAGGCACAATACTTAAAATCCAGGCACATGCTTCCACCAATATCCTAAAGTTCCCATTAATTGTTGTAACTCCTTCCGTGATTGGGGCATTTGCAGCTCTTCGATTTTTCTTAAGGTATCTGGAGGAATCACAGCACTGCCTGCTATCCAGCAAGTACCTAAAAGTTTTACTTCTTTACTTGGTCCCTGGCATTTTCCAGGTGGAACCTCAATTTCTGCTTTATGTAGTGCTTGCCACGCTGCTGCTGCTGCTTCCCCCACTACCTTAGGAGAAGTTCCTCCAATCAGAATATCATCTATATATTGGTACAGTTTTACACCTCGGGGGAGCGAGACTCTCTGCAAAAGTTCGGCAAGCGCGGCAGGAGGAATTGTGGGTGAGTGTTTATACCCCTGTGGGAGTCTGTTAAAGGTATATTGTATGCCCTCCCAAGTGAACGCAAACTTCTCTTTATCCTCCTCCTTCAAGGGAACCATAAAGAACATATCCTTTACATCTAATGCCGCCATCCACGGGTGGGCAGCTGCTTGCAGAGTAGCTGTTAAAGTTGCGATGTTTGGTACAGCGGCCGTTAGCGGGGCTGTATTAGCATTTAGACGGCGGTAATCGACTGTTAAACGCCACCTCCCATCAGGTTTCCGAACCGGACAGATGAGTGAGTTATATGGGGAGTGGGTTCTGAAGATAATTTGTCTTTTCTCCAAATCAGCTATGACTTCAGAAATGCTCTTCGTGCCTCAGCAGAGAGCGGGTACTGCGGTACGTTTGTAATCTTTGACTCGGGGAGTGCAGGGGCTGAGCGGAGCACCCGCACTGCGGCTTCCCGGTTTCTGCACGGGTTAAGGTCGGTGCTTGAGCCGAAGGACCACACGCTGCCGTCCGGCAGACACCAGGTTCGGCCGTTTAAAATATCAAAACCTAAAATATTTTCAGGATGAACTTTAATTGCAAAGCGAGTAGGCGACACGCGCTTCTCGCCCGGGAGCCATAAACTAACCTTAGCAGTTTGACATAGATCAGTTCCCCCGTTCACACCTGTAATTCTAACTCTTTGCCGTCCGGATCGCACGCCCAGCTTCTCGGCATCTTGTTGTGTTAGTATGGAAATTTGTGCCCCCGTATCTATTAAAAACTTTACTAATTGTCTTCGAGGACCAACTGGAATTAATATGTATGGGCCATCATCACTTATCCACTGATAAGCCTCCACTTTCCGGACAGGCAGGCCCAATTGCCTTCCGGACATTACTCGTTTTTTGACTTGGTGTCCTGCAATTCCTCCTTAAGAGGGAGAAAGGGATTATCCCCCTTCAAAGAAGTTGAAATACGGTCTCTGTTTCCACCGCTATCTCGTTGCAGGAATGCTTCAATCAGACTCAAGATAATGCCAGTAGGCCGACCTTGAATCGCGGCTCTGGGAATGCCTAGTGCTAATGCTTTCCTCCATGATTCATTCCTCTTTTCTCGAGACTCTGTTTGCAAGTTTTTATTTCCCTTGGATTTAATTCCTGTTGCCTGTTTCACGGGTCTTACTTTGCGATCTCCTCCCCGGGATTTCTGGCTTTGTTTTTCAACTGCTGCACCGTCGTCCCAGCCCATTTCACGGCAGTAGTTAACAATGCTGTGCATTAATTCTGCCCAGGTAGGGATTTGTCTGAGGGGACGATTGTCCTGTGTATTAAATTCGGTATCTCTTCTAATCTCATCCCGTTTAGCAACTAGGTGAGGTTTAAGAACTGCTGGGGCTCCTCTGACCAGTGGCTTTAATATTGCAAAATCTACCGCAGCAGATAGTGGGACATCGTGGCGTCCTCGTTCGTGCATGGCTTGTGTGCAAGCGGCTTTTGCGACGGCTGTGGATAACTCACTCAGAGATTTGATGGGGATTATGGAGGGCTCACCCTGTTCCATGGTGTCGATTCCTCCCACCCAATAAGCTACTCGGCTGGTGATAGAATGGGGGGTATCTGCCGGATCAGGTCCTAAATTTAAGAAAACTCCTGGACCCCAGTAGCCACTGGCTTCATCCCGGCTTAACATGATTCGGTCGCCACCAGTTAAGCATACTCGCCAAGTATTCAGTTTCAGTTTCACCGGGGTTTCTGCTATATCTCTCTTGCAAATTTGTCAATTGCAACGGATCCCGGGGACTGGTTCGCGTAGTATGCCGTGGATTACCACCCCGAGGTCCCGCAGTTACTTCTGTTTTAACAATGGGTCTGGCTTCATATTCGGGAGGATTTGTGGGGAACAGAGGAACATCTTCTTCTGACTCGCTATCATCGGGATCACCCCAAATGTTTCCGTCCCAATCTTCAGGGGATACTATCAGTTTCCTAATCTGTACAATGTCAGGGGGGTGGGGAGCCTGCATAAGCATCATTTCGACCTTTTCTCCCAATTTCCGCCTTTTCTTCCTGCAATTGTTTTTGCAGCTGTTCATTTTTAAAAGATATCAGTAACTCAGTTGCCTTCCTGCTCTCTGTTTCCTTCTCTAGTTCCTTCTCTCTCCTATTTCTATTCTCCCTGTCTTGGTACGCGGCTTCTAAACAAGTGCCTAACATTTTACAGATGACTCCCTTATCTTTTCCATCCTTTGTACGGCCCCTAATTGCTTTCAAGTACTCTTCAACGACTTCCCAATTGTGCCAATTATCACGAGCCCATTCCTCTAACAATTTGGGGCTCGGGTTCACTCCATGCCTCTGTAAATAATCAGTGATAACTCCTGACATCCTGCCGACTACGCCAGGTGTCGCGGGCGGAGTGAATAACTTCACTTCTAAGAGAGAAGTAGTGAAATGTTTATTAACATAAAACAGTGATTTAACAAAGTCAGTAGCGAATGCGACAGTGTTTTACGAGATTCGATGCCAGGGCACACTTGATTATTTACTGCATAGAGGCCAGGGTCAGACAAGCTGTCAGGGAGACCCTCCCGTTGAGTCACGAGGTCCAGAAAGGAACCCCTGGCTTTCTAAACTCCTTCTCAGAGAGGAGTCTAGGGGCGGCTGGATCCAATCCCAGTCCCAGACTTGGTCGACGGTTTGTGTCTAAAGGATCCTATATACGCAATCAATCCTTATCTCACTTAGCTAAGATTTCAAAGTTTAGCATGCTATCAGTCACTTACCGAGAATCTGCTGCGGCAAGGAATCTCTCAGCCTCGAGGAGCAGAACCTTAAGCGAGCGTCCCCGCTCAAGGGGAGATCCTGGCGTGCAGCCGCTGCTGTGCAGGAGAGCTCAAAGGGCTCTTGGGCTGTCCGCTATTTATGGAGTAAGATAATTGACCTATAGTCACATTCGCATGGGAACAAGATACCTAGGTTCCCACTCCAGACAGTGTTTTGGCTGTGTTGCCAGCCATCTCCCACAGTTCAAGTGCAACTCGTACCAACTCCTTCTGATGGCCATGGCTTGAGCAGGAGCCGGGGGTGGGGGGGAAGGGAAAAGGGGAGAGCACACCGCCACACTTGATAACTCCTGACATCCTGCCGACTACGCCGGCAAAATTGACATTACTGAGCCTCACACGACAACTTCCACACCAATTGTAAAGGATGAGAAAACTCTATCCCCACAAATTTCTGAAATTGGACCATATGTGATCAAATATACAGGCCAACAACGAGTGTTATTTAATCCATCATGGTCTCTTAAATGAGTAGAATTAGTGATGCAAATTAACATCTCCACCACCAAACCAGCCTGTTCATCATTCCTGAGTACATCCTATGCCGGATGGTTAGCATGGTTACATGGGCGAACATTCACCTCTCCAAGACGAACAAGGAGAGATGCAACTGGTATCATAGGGACAGGACTGGGAGTCTTAAATAGTATAGATGCTGAAGTACTTGCAAATAAACTAAGTACAACAATAAGTGATTTAAACAAATTGGAACACCCATTGCGATCTTCCCTATTAGCACTGGGAACTAACCAATGGCTCTTATCTGATGTATTGCCTCAGTGGGAAAGAATTAATAAGAGGGATCACCAATTGGTTGTGGACGCCCTTGGTGTAGCCCAAGCCAATGTTTCTCTAGCTCTTAGTTGTATCCGAGCTCAGCTGTGGATGCAATCTACGGTAGCAGCAATTGTACGAGAAGGTGAAGAAGGTACCTTACCCACTGAAATTCGAAAAGTAATCTGGGATAATGCAACTGAATTTGAAAGGGAATTTCAATCCTGGTGGTATTTAGTCAATTTTACTTACAACCCCATCAACAACAAGGCTACAGCTTTTGTCCTAACAATACGCGATGCTTTGGTATACGCCATATACCCAATCATAGCACTAGGATTAAATCACAATGGAGCTATACTCTATCCATTAGAACATAGAGTGTGGGCCCAATGGAATGGGAACAAATGGCAGACTGTTGATGTTAACGCCTGCATTGTACGAGAACAACAAGGATTTATTTGTGAGAGTAACACCATCGAAGCTCAAGATGTTTGTCTTGACGCTGAACAGAATGTTTGTCATTTTGAGATACATCTTGATGAAAATCCTGAAACTGTACTTATATATGTTGGAAAAGGATGTGCTTGTATGAGAACCCTTTGTAATACTATATTCGTAGATAATGTTACTGTAGATACAAGTAATCACTCAAATGTTTGCATTTGTAATTTCACTAAAATTATAGGATGTGACTTCAATTATTCAGCTCCTGTTACGTCTTATCAGTTGCTACAATCTAATTAGACATTGATTCAAGATTTGTTGCCTTCCCCTATCGGAATGAATCTTACATTGGTGAAGAAACTACTACAGCACGATGACCTGTGTCAGCTGCTAGAACGAATTTGAAAGAATGGACACAAAACTTTAATCACTGTTCAGCATGATACAGAAGAGATACACTGTGTCTTTGAAAGAGTGAAAAAGGATGGAGAACACCATTGGTGGGAAATTTTCCTTGGATGGTCAGCAACAGTAACGGGACTGTTTAATTGTATGCTTCACCCAGTTGTGATCTTGCGAGTTCTAATTTTAATATGTTTGTTGCTTATAGTTATGTTGTGTATAAAAGTTTGGTACTTGACCAAACAAATAACCCAACTTCAACCACCCAAAACATACAAATTAGCAAATAACCAATAGCAGGGCTTCACTGTCTACTTACCATGAATCTCTAAGCGCAAAACCTATTAGCATACTATTTATGGCGCAGAGGCAAGAGGTGACCGCACCACCACTCTGTGAAGGTAAGATGAATTGACTATAGTCACGGGGTGGAGTGTGGCGGTGTGCTCTCCCCTTTTCCCTTTTCCCCCCCACCCCTGGCTCCGGCTCAAGCCATGGCCATCAGCGGGAGTTGTTACGAGTTGAACTTGAACTGTGGGAGATGGCTGGCAACATAACCAAAACACTGTCTGGAGTGGGAACCTAGGTATCTTGTTCCCATGAGAATGTGACTATAGGTCAATTATCTTACTCCATAAATAGCGGACAGCCCAAGAGCCCTTTGAGCTCTCCTGCACAGCAGCGGCTGCACGCCAGGATCTCCCCTTGAGCGGGGACGCTCGCTTAAGGTTCTGCTCCTCGAGGCTGAGAGATTCCTTGCCGCAGCAGATTCTCGGTAAGTGACTGATAGCATGCTAAACTTTGAAATCTTAGCTAAGTGAGATAAGGATTGATTGCGCTTATAGAATCCTTTAGACATAAACCATTGACCAAGTCTGGGACTAGGATTGGATCCAGCCGCCCCTAGACTCCTCTCTGAGAAGGAGTTTAGAAAGCCAGGGGTTCCTTTCTGAACCTCGTGACTCAACGGGAGGGTCTCCCTGACAGCTTGTCTGACCCTGGCCTCTATGCAGTAAATAATCAAGTGTGCCCTGGCATCGAATCTCGTAAAACACTGTCGCATTCGCTACTGACTTTGTTAAATCACTGTTTTATGTTAATAAACATTTCACTACTTCTCTCTTAGAAGTGAAGTTATTCACTCCGCCCGCGACAAGTGTTGATCTGCTCGAGGGTAGGAAGGCCCTACAGAGGGACCTGGACAGGCTGGATCGATGGGCCAAGGCCAACTGTATGAGGTTTAATAAGGCCAAGTGCCGGGTCCTGCATTTTGGTCCCAACAACCCCAAGCAACGCTACAGGCTTGGGGAAGAGTGGCTGGAAAGCTGCCCGGCAGAAAAGGACCTGGGGGTGCTGGTGGACGGCCAGCTGAATATGAGCCAGCAGTGCGCCCAGGTGGCCAAGAAGGCCAACAGCATTCTGGCTTGTATCAGGAATAGCGTGGCCAGCAGGAGCAGGGAAGTGATGGTGCCTCTGTACTCAGCACTGGTGAGGCCTCACCTTGAGTACTGTGTTCAGTTCTGGGCCCCTCTGTACAGGAGGGACATTGAGGTGCTGGAGCGTGTCCAGAGGAGAGCTACCAGGCTGGTGAGGGGTCTGGAGACCGGGTCATGTGAGGAGAGGCTGAGGGAGCTGGGCATGTTTAGCTTGGAGAAGAGGAGGCTGAGGGGAGACCTCATTGCCCTCTACAACTCCCTGAAGGGATGTTGTAGAGAGGCAGGGGTTGGCCTCTTCTCCCAAGTGAATAATGACAGGACCAGAGGAAATGGCCTGAAGTTGCGCCAGGGGAGGTTTAGGTTAGATATTAGGAAGAATTACTTTACTGAACGAGTGGTCAGGCACTGGAACAGCCTGCCCAGGGAGGGGGTTGAGTCACCATCCCTAGAGGTGTTTAAGAAACGTCTAGATGTGGCACTTCAGGGCATGCTCTAGTGGCAGAGTCTGTAGGTTGTTTGGTTGGAGTCGATGATCTCAAAGGTCCTTTCCAACCATGAAGAAACTATGATTCCATGATTCTAATATCTTTGCCTTCTGGCCAGTCCATGATCACTTCCAGAATTCCTGGGCGACTGGGGTTTCCCATTCGAGCTCGCTGTGCGATCAGTGCGACCTCCTTCCTCCACGTGGCATCAGCTGCATGATGTGTGGTGGGGACCCTTTCTTTGAACATCCAGCCCAGCACTGGCAGTCGAGGTGCTAAGAGGAGCTGTGCTTCTGTGCCAACCACTTCTGAAGCAGCTCGAACCCCTTCATATGCTGCCAATAGCTCTTTTTCTGTTGGAGTATACCAGGCTTCAGATCCTCTGTATCCCTGACTCCGGAATCCTTGGGATCAACCTCGAGTCTCCCCTGGTGCTTTCTGCCAGAGGCTCCAGGTAGGGCCGTTCTCCCCGGCTGCGGTGTAGAGCACATTTCTAACATCTTGTCCTGCCCGGACTGACCCTAGGGCCACTGCATGACGTGTTTAATTTGTTCAAAGGCTTGTCATTGCTCAGGACCCCATTTAAAGTCATTCTTATTCCAGGTCACTTGATATAGTGGGCTCACAATCAGACTGTAATCGGGGATATGCATCCTCCAAAAACCCACAACGCCTAAGAAAGCTTGTGTTTCCTATTTGCTAGTCTGTGGAGACATAGCTGCCATTTTGTTGATCACATCCATTGGGATCTGACAGCATCCATCTTGCCATTTTATTCCTAAAAACTGGATCTCCTGCGCAGGTCCCTTGACCTTACTTCGTTTTATGGCAAAACCAGCTTTCAGAAGGATTCAAACTATTTTATTCCCTTTCTCAAAAACTTCTTCTGCTGTGTTTCCCCATATGATGATGTCATCAATGTATTGCAGATGTTCTGGAGCCTCACCCTGTTCCAGGGCAGTCTGGACCAGTCCATGGCAAATGGTGGGGCTGTGTTTCCGCCCCTGGGGCAGTCGATTCCAGGTGTACTGGACGCCCCTCCAAGTGAAAGCAAACTGTGGCCTGCACTCTGCTGCCAAAGGGACTGAGAAGAATGCATTCGCTACATCAATTGTGGCATACCACTTGGCTGCCTTGGACTCCAGTTCATATTAAAGTTCTAGCATGTCCAGCATGGCAGCGCTCAGCGGTGGCGTGCCTTCATTCAGGCCACGATAGTCTCCACTCTCCATCAGACTTTCGCACTGGCCATATGGGACTGTTTACAGGGTGAACAAATTTGCTGATCACTCCTTGAGTCTCTGGTTGACGAATCAGCTTATGGATGGGAATCAGAGAGTCTCAGTTGGTGCGATATTGCCACTGATGTACCGCTCTGGTAGCAATTGACACCTGTTCTTCTGTTCTCAGCGACCCCACAACAGAAGGGTTCTCTGAGAGACCAGGCAAGGTAGACAACTGTTTAACTTCCTCCGTCTCCAAGGCAGCTATGCCAAAAGCCCACCAGTACCCTTTTGGGTTGTTGAAATACCCTTTCTTGAGGTAGTCTATGCCAAGGATGCACAGAGCCTCTGGGCCAGTCTCAATATGATGCTCATTCCCAGTTAGGCTCACTTCAGCTTCCAATACAGTCAACTCTTGGGATCCCCCTGTGACCCCAGAAATACAAATGGGTTCTGCCCCTCTATAGCTTGATGGTATTAGGGTGCACTGTGCACCCGTGTCCACTAGAGCCTTCTACTCCTGTGGATCTGATGTGCCAGGCCATCGAATCCACACTGTCCAATGAACCCGGTTGTCCCTTTCCTCCACCTGGCCGGAGGCAGGGCCCCTCTAATCCTGCTCAGAGTATCCGTTACTCACTTCTTGCAGAAATGACTTGGAAGTCCCTTCAAGTGGATCAGAATCAAGATCAGGCCTTCTGCTCTGTCTGGGGAACTGCCCGCTGGAAACTGGAATGGAACTTTTCCTGGAGGGATCCCCTTTTGTGGTTGTCCTTCCTTGCAACTCATGTACTCGTGTCTCTAGGGTCGGGGTAGGTTGTCCATCCCACTTCCTCATGTCCTCTCTGTGGTCATGCAGGTAAAACCACAGGGTGCCTCATGGTGCGCGCCCTCTATATTCTCTCTCTTGAGCAGAGAAATGCCTGCTCCTAATAGCTGAGATGCTGGCCTGTAGGACATATTCTCTTCAAGTTGCTGGACCTTCCGCGACAGTTTCTCCACAGCTGAGACAAGGGGTGAAGAGAGACTTTCTTTGTATCACTGGAGTCAGCCAGTCACCTCATCCACTGTTGGTCCCTCTTTGCCTTTCCATTCCATAACTGCCAATGAGCTGGCATATGACGATGGTGCGCTCTGTACAAACTTCCGCCACATGGGCTGCGTACAATCGGCTTCAGCAGTATCTGTGGGTTACTGTGCATTGTCCAGGTCATAATAAATCATCTCCCACATGGCTAATTCTCTCAGGTACTGGATACCTCTTTCCATGGTGGTCCACTTGCTTGGGTGACATACATCATCTTCACTGAAGGGGTACCTTTCCCTCACGCCTGACAGGAGTCGCTTCCAGAGGCTGAGGGCTTGTGTCTTTTTCCCAATCACCTTGTCAATGCCGCCTTCCATAGACAGGGATCCCAGCTGCCTGGCTTCCCTACCCTCTAATTCCAAGCTACTGGCCCCGTTATCCCAGCATCGGAGCAGCCAGGTGACAATGTGCTCGCCTAGAAGTCAGATGAAATCTTTTCGCATATCTCGAGGCTTACTCAGGGGTAGGGATCAGGTGATTATCTTTGGTTTTGCCTCTTCTGTTCTTCTGATGGCCCTGGTTCATCATCATCCCTTACTAAGCGAACTGATTTGTTTGCGTATATCTTCTTCTGTATGGGGGTGAGTGATACTGGCACGGGTTGGATTTCTGGTTCAGCTCAGTGCCTGCCACCGGGGTTTGAGTATCTGCAGTGCCTGCCGCAGGGGTTGGAGTAGCCATAGTAGCTGTTGCAGGGACTGGAATAGCTGCAGTGCCTGTCAGTCTGGTTTCCCAATGTTTGAAGGTCCCACCACCCATTGCTCTCAGTGTAGTTTTTAACAGTCCATTGTATCGTTCAATCTTCCCAGAGGCTGGTGCGTGACAGGGAATGTGATACACCCACTCAATGCCATGCTCTTTGGCCCAGGGGTCTATGAGGCTGTTTCGGAAATGAGTCCCTATCGTGGTTTGGGCCAGGTTGGCCAATGACAAGACAACAGATGCTCTCCCCCACCTCTCACTCCAAGGAGAGGAAGAAGAGAGATAGAGTTATGAGTTTAGAAAAAAACTAAACTACTTCAATGAAAAATTAGTAATAATATAAAAAAGGATATAATGAAATAGATACAATATAAATAAATATACACAAAACCAGATCAAGTTCCTAGGAAGATGTCACTGGCAGGCACTAGAAAGTTCCAGACTGGACTCAGTGACAAATGGGAACTGGAACACACTGACCAGGATCAAAAGGCAGATGAGCTGATGGGGTCCTCCTCAGACATCAGTCATTAAAGAAGAAGAGCCACTGAATGTAAGAAAGGCAGGTATTGCTTTTGCAGAGGAGAAAAGCCGTTTCCATCAGAGGTGGCATGATAAGGGAAGAGGATGATAAGGACTAAGACAAAGAGGCTCCAGCAAAGACTTGTAGAACATCTCTTATCACACAGACAAAAGGACAAACTGATTCATACTGGATTAGTGACTAGAAGGGGAGTCAAACGTTTAACCAGGGCTAATGACATTGAGCAATTTTTACAGTGTAGCAGTAACGAGAAGTATGAAAATGCAGTTTTTGAAAGGAGCGCCTGCCTCACTAAATCCCTTGATTATACCAGCAGTGACAAATACTACGGGTAATGTAGGTGCCCTAGCAAATACCTTGAGGGAAACTGAGGCTGTGATTTTGGGACCATCTGTGCAGGTGGTGAAAAAAGGAAACCTGGCGAAACCAAAAGGAGTTACAGCATGGGTGATAAGGAAACAAACGTAGAATAATCTTATACAAGACGGTATCCCACAATCAGAAATAGATGGGATCACAACATCAGAAATGTTTCCCCAATGGCAAAAGTCAGCATTTATGCAAAAAAAGCCGACTGCCTCCAGCCCCACCACCAACTCCGCATCCCCCCTCTGCCCTGCCTGACACCTCAATGCAAGATGTTACCCGGCAACAAAAGCTATATACTTTCCAAGTATTGCCTCAGGGATACAAACACAGTCCCTCGCCGAGGAGGCCAGCTCCAGTGCAGGTAAGTCCGTACTGGGGAAGGGAATCGCGGCAAAAAAGGGCCGGCAAAGGGCTCGGTTTTGAGGCTTTTCGAAGCCTGGAAAAGCGGCCAGCCCGGGCCGATACCCGGCACTCCCGGGGGGCGGAGCCAGCACCGCCGGCGGCAGGTCTGAACGAGGCGTAAATTCCCCTCCCCGCCCCCCCATAAAAGAAGCCTTTCGGGAGGGCAGCGACCAGGTCGCTGGGCACTGAGTAAGCAAGCAAGCAGTGAGTAGGCATCGCCTGACGGCACCCCGACAAGGGCTGTCATCCCACTCTCTAAGGAGCTTAGCTATGGCTTCCACCCGGAAGAAGGTTGTCCGCTCAGCCTCAGCCAGAAAGGATGTGGGAACCCAGACAGAGCTCCCACAGGAACGTGCAGCCGTCCAGGTCATGGGCTGCAGGGGGTGCTAGAGCCTTTCACTGGCAACGGGAGGCAGCTATGGGAACAACTGTGTATGTTGTGAACAGGTAAACGATCTGCTCAGCCTGGTGGCAGAGCTGCGAGAAGAAGTTGAAAGGTTAAGGAGCATCAGGGAGGCTGAAGAAGAAATAGACTGGTGGAGCCAGGCTCTGCCCTCCTTGATACAGAAACAGGAGCATCTGGCAGAAAGTAGTCAGGATCAAGGGGCCCCTGTACCCTGCTCCTGTCAGGCAGAAGCCTAAATGAAAGGAGTGAATGGAGGTGAGTTCATGGTTGACTGGGGCAGCGGGTGAACTCTCTCCTTGCCCCCCCTGCCCCACTGGATGAGGAAAGCCAGTCAAATGAGGATGTGGATGATGGCCAATCTACACCAGAGTCATCTCCACTGTCAGAAAGGCGTACTGCTTGTATCATCACCACATCCCCAAGGAAGAAAAGCGGGATTATAGTCATTGGTGACTCCCTCCTGAGGGGAACAGAGGGCCCAATATGCTGGGTAGACCCTCCTCATAGGGAAGCCTGCTGTCCTCCCGGAGCCCGGGTTAAGGACGTAACTAGGAAACTCCCTAGTTTGATACAGTCCTCGGACTATTAGCCGGTACTGATTTTCCGTGTAGGTGGAGATGAAGCTGCAACTCATAGCCCAAGAGCAATCAAGGGGGACTTCAGGGCCTTGGGAAGGTTGGTAAGGGAGTCTGGGGCACAGGTTATTTTCTCCTCCCTCCTTCCAGTTGCAGGCAGTGACACTGGAAGGAACAGACAGATCCAGTCAATTAATACATGACTCCGTGGCTGGTGTCGCTGCCACAATTTCTGGGTTTTTAATAATGGGATGGCCTACACAGCGCTGGGCTTATTAGCATCAAATGGGAGACACCTTTCTCAAAGGGGAAAGAGGGTCTTTGCCCAAGAGATTGTGGGGCTGATCGACAGGGCTTTAAACTAGATGTGAAGGGTGAGGGGATGGTAATATTAGGCTTGTCTGTGACAAGCTGTGGGGCAACATGTCAGCAATAGAGGGACGGGGCGTTAGTAAGGACCTTTGACCTGTTTCCCCGAGGCATGCTGGGGATGCTACATCACAGTCAAAGTCTTACAGAGATGAGCCAGGGGCTCCTGAGGTAGTAGGAGCCAACAGGGGAACATCTGTGAAACACCCCAAGGGGTGCTCCTCTAAGAAGGTGTCGCAGCCAACAGCCCAGCTGAGGTGCCTCTACACGAATGCATGCAGCATGGGCAACAAACAGGAGGAGTTGGAAGCTACCGTGCTGCTGGAAAGCTACGACATAGTGGCCATTACTGAAACCTGGTGGGACGAATCCTATGACTGGAACGTGGCTATTGATGGCTACAGGCTGTTCAGAAGGGACAGGCGAGGAAGGAGGGGCGGAAGTGTTGCCCTCTATGTCAAGGAATGGATAGCGTGTTGTCGTGGTTTTGGCCAAATTGGCCAATGGCCAGTGACAGATGCTCCCCCCCAGCCTCTCATGCACGGGGAGGAGGGGGAGAGATAAAGAGATTTACGAGTTTAGAAGAAACTAAACTACTTTAATGAAATATTAATAATAAAATATAAAGGAAATAATGAAATAGATACAGTATATACAAAACCGTATTAAGCTCCCAGGATGATGTCACTGGCAGGCACTGGGGAAGTCCCAGGCTGGACTCAGCGACAGGTGGGAACTGGATTCCACAGATGGAGTCAGGTACACACGGATTGGGATCAAAGGCAGATGAACAGACAGGGTCCTCCTTGGGTGTCAGCCATTGAAGGAAGAGCGTTGACCCTTTGATCCCTCAGCTTTTATACTGAGCATGGGGCAGATGGGATGGAATACCCTGTTGGTCAGTTTTGGTCACCTGTTCTGTCCACTCCTCCTCGCATGTGGGACCCTTCTACGCTTTTCCGTTTCCGACCCTCTCTCTCTCTCTCTGAATTCTCTTAGTGCCAGGAGGCACATAAGGCGCGAACAACAATCTTCCAATTGGAACAATTGCTCCAATTGTTCCAATTGGATATTGTTGTGTAGCGTTTCTGCAACTTTTTCATTTTTTCCGGGAGGAGGTAGTTAGCCTCCTGCCCAACCCCCATAACTTGGAGGGCCAGTGGTTTTTTGTCAGGGTGTCCTTCCCTTAGGCTGCGTTGGTTCACGGCACCTTCTTAAGTTTTAACCGGTGCACCCTCCAGAGGAGGATCCCCTATCCACCACCCAGGGGACGCGCCTTCTAGCCGTGCAGCCCCAGCCGAAGGTCCGACCCTCTAACAGGGTAAATAACGAAATTATCTGACCTTGGTTGCAATAGCAATAAGCATAAGCAAGAGCCTCTCTGCATACCATTCCTTGGCACAAACTGTCTTATCACTCTGAATGAACCGTTTCAGACACAACATGCTGTTAATTTCATAGAGTTAGAAGAGGCCTAGCTAAGAAATAAAATTACTGAACAGAAAGTTGGTTCTGTTTTACCTCAAAACAGGACAAGTGTGAAGAGATGTCCCTAAAGAACAGCCAAGAGGAAGTCGAAAGCTTATGGGTAGGAATTAGAGGCCGAGGCAACATGGGGAACCTTGTGGTTGGTGTCTACTACAGGCTGCCTGATCAAGGGGAACCTACTGATGAAGCCTTCTTCCTCCAGCTACGGGAGGCATCGCGCTCGAAGGCTCTCGTCCTGCTGGGGGATTTCAACCACCCCGACATCTGCTGGAAAAGTAACACGGTGAGCTGTAGACAATCCAGGAGGTTCCTGGAGTGCCTTGATGATAACTTCCTAAGACAGGAAAAAGACAGCCCTACCCGAGGGGATGCCATACTGGACCTCATAGTCACCAATGCGAGTGAGCTCATTGGGGATGTCAAGACTGGAGGCAGCCTGGGCTGCAGTGATCACGCACTGGTGGAGTTCACGGTCCTGAGGGATACGTGCCAGACAAGGAGCCTAGTCAGGACCCTGGATTTTAGGAAAGCAAACCTCCAGCTCTTCAAGGAGTTAGTCAATAGGACCCCCTGGGAAATGGTCCTCAGGGACAAGGGGGCAGAACAGAGCTGGCAGATCTGCAAGGATGCTTTCCATAGAGTGCAAGAGCTCTCAGTCCCCAGGTGTAAGAAATCAAGCAAGAAAGGGAGGAGACCAGCATGGCTGAGTTGGGACCTGCTGGCCAAACTAAAAGGCAAGAAGGAACTGCACAGGCAGTTCAAGCAGCATCAGGTGTTCTGGGAAGAATATAGGGATGCTGCCCGGTTATGTAGGGATGAGGTCAGGAAGGCCAAGGCGCGGCTGGAGCTGAACTTGGCAAGGGATGCTAAGAATAACAAGAAGGGCTTCTACAGGGATGTCTGCCAGAAAAGGAAGGTCAAAGAAAGCATGCCCTCCCTGATGACCAAGAATGGCAAACTGGTAACAACAGACGAGGAGAAGGCTGAGGTTCTCAACAACTTTTTTGCCTTGGTCTTCACTGCCAGCCTCTCTCATGCCTCCCAAGTTGAAGGATTGCAAGACAGGGACCTGGGGGACAAAGTCCCTCCCACTGTAAGTAAAGACAAGATTCATGACCACCTGAGGAACCTGAATATACACAAGTCCATGGGACCTGATGAGATGCATCCCAGCATCCTGACGGAATTGGCTGATGTAGTTGCCAAGCCAGTCTCCATGATATTTGAAAAGTCATGACAGTCAGGTGAAGTCCCTGGTGACTGGAAAAAGGGAAACATGGCACCCATTTTTAAAAAGGGTAGAAAGGAGGACCCTGGGAACTACCGCCCTGTCAGCCTCACCCCTGTGCCTGGGAAGATCATGGAACAGATCCTCCTAGAAGCTATGCTAAGGCACATGGAAGACAGGGAGGGGATTCGAGACAGCCAGCATGGCTTCACCAGGGGCAAGTCCTGCCTGGCCAACCTAGTGGCCTTCTTATGATGGAGTGACTACATCAGTGGACAAGGGGAGAGCTATGGATGTCATCTATCTGGGCTTCTGCAAGGCCTTTGACATGGTCCCCCACAACATCCTCTCTAAGTACGGATTTGATGGGTGGACTGTTTGGTGGATAAGGAACTGGCTGGATGGGCGCAGCCAGAAGGTGGTGGTCAATGGCTCGATGTCCAGATGGAGAGGGGTAACAAGTGGTATCCCTCAGGGATCCGTACTGGGACCGGTGCTGTTCAACATCTTCATCAATGATTTAGACAGTGGGATCAAGTGCACCCTCAGCAAGTTTGCCGATGACACCAAGCTGAGTGGTGCGGTTGACAGGCCAGAGGGACGGGATGTCATCCAGAGGGACCTGGATGAGCTAGAGAGGTGGGCCCGAGCAAACCTCATGAAGTTAAACAAGGCCAAGTGCAAGGTCCTGCACTTGGATTGGGACAATCCTCGTTATCAATACAGGCTGGGGGATGAAGGATTTGAGAGTAGCCCTGCGGAAAAGGACTTGGGGGTACTGGTGGATGAAAAGCTGGACATGAGCCAACAATGTGCGCTTGCAGCCCAGACGGCCAATTGCATCCTGGGTGTTGCGTGAAAGGGGCAAAGCGGTTTTGGCAGAAAATAAACCCCCTTGTGTTCTAATACTCAGGGGAGCTGGGGAGGGGCTGTTTGCAAGGGCATGTAGGGATAGGACGAGGGGCAATGGGTTTAAACTAGAGCAGGGCAGGTTTAGATTAGACATTAGGAAGAAGTTCTTTACAATGAGGGTGGTGAGGCACTGGAACAGGTCCCTTCCAACCCAACCCATTCTATGATTTGCCACTTAATGATAGCAGCTGATTTAGCAGTATGGTCGGGTACTGTTACTATTTACTACTATATTGACGATTGATTGATTGATTATGGCAAAGTCACAGCAAGAAATTGAAGCAGCTGCCGAATTGCTGAAAGCGCATTTACAAGACCAAGGATGGGCAATCAGTCCAAAGAAAATACAGGGCCCTAGTGCTACTGTACAGTTTTGGGGAATAGTTTGGCATGGACAGATTAGAGAAATACCAAATATGGTACAGCAAACGGTCCAGCAATTTCCTGTACCAATCACAGTAAAACAGTTACAGACCTTTTCGGGACTTTTAGGGTACTGGAGAACTTTTATCCCACATGTATTGATATTAATATGCCTTCTGCATTAATAAGACCAAGGGGACCAAGCAACAACAAGAAGCCTTTGATGCCTGCAAAAATGCTTTGATTGAGCATGCACAATTATACATTCCTAAGCAAGGCTATCCTTTTGAATTAGATGTAACAACGTCAGATGATATAGTCTCGGGATTGTGGCAGATGACTGGGATGAAAAATCAGAAAGAACCTGTAGGATTTTGGTCCAAGGCATTAAAAGGCTCTACTATACATTATACCCCAACTTCTCCTCTTATTTTACATCCTCTGTTAATATCAGATTTTTGAGTTTTTGTATTTCAGGTATCTTTGACAAATACCTGCGTGTTATCTAGAGGAGACAGCATTATTATTGGTGTTGTGAACCCAACGGTGAATTGAAGTTCATTTTGAAAAAGCACAAGCCATAGCTCTTCAATCTGTATGGGCAATTATCCCACATCAGGTTATCGAACCTGGAGTAATATTAGCTGAAGGAGCTGGAGCAACGCGTATGGATTGCTGGAAGGAGATGACACTGCTTTTTTTTCTCCCCTATCACAGGTTGGTTTGTCGTGCTTTGTAGTCTAGTACTACAAGTACATGCCCTGGATACATCTCTGCAAGATCAACATGTAAATACTTAGATTTGGTAAGCCTCTTTATATTAAAGGAAGATTAACAGCTGCAGATCTTTTGAGAACTTGTTTCAATGATGTGTCAACCCCAGCATCTGTATTATAGAATTATACTATGCTAAGTGCTTTTGATATTCATGTCTCTCATTGCTATCTTTTCTGAGTAGGTAATGGCTGTATGCCAATGAGTATTACAAAATCAACTGATGGTGGACTATTTCCTCCCTCGACACCAGAAACACTGCTTTGACTTTGAAAGCATGTGTTGCTTCAACATAACTGATGGATCGGCCAGCACAGAGCACGACATTCAACATTTTTCCAGGATTTAATGTATCAAATAAAATAACCTACTGGTGGTACCTGCTGGCTGGGTGGTTTAACTGCCTGGCAGGAGGAACAGGATATCTGATTCAAAGCATTATTGTAGAGATATGTTTATTCCTTTTTCTGTATGTGTTTTGTTTATTGCATGCCTCTCTCAATTACTCTGCGCTACACCCCAGGGGGGTGGAATGTGGGAAAGCAACAGAAGATTGGCAAGGAGGATTGTAAACACGCTCAAGTGACTTGCACATGGGGTGTTAAAAATCATAGAATGTGTTGGGTTGGAAGGATCCTTTAAAGGTCATCTAGTCCAACCCCCCTGCAGTAAGCAGGGACATCTTCAACTAGATCAGATTGCTCAGAGCCTCATCAAGCCTGGCCTTGAATGTCTCCAGGGATGGGGCCTCCACCACCTCTCTGGGCAACCTGTTCCAGTGCCTCACCACCCTCATTGTAAAGAACTTCTTCCTAATGTCTGATCTAAACCTGCCCTGCTCTAGTTTAAACTCGTCCTATTGCTACATGCCCTTGCAAACAGCCCCTCCCCAGCTTTCTTGTAGGCCCCCTTCAGGTACTGGAAGGCCGCTATAAGGTCTCCCCAGAGCCTTCTCTTCTCCAGGCTGAACAACCCCAACTCTCTCAGCCTGTCCTCATAGGAGAGGTGCTCCAGCCCTTTGATCATCTTTGTGGCCCTTCTCTGGACCCACTCCAACAGGTCCATGTCCTTCTTGGACATGGACTACAGACTTACCTGTGGGGGGGCTGGTGACATCAACATATGCTGGGACTGCTAACACCTTGCCCTCTCTGGAGAAAAAAAATTCTGGCACTGACTCTATGGGGATGGATCAAAAGGGCATCAGAAGACCCCTGGCAACACCCAAAAACAGGAACTGTGGTCAGATGGACCCTAGAATCTATTTTCAGGTCTCAATTAATGGCATTCCAGAATCAAATGATGCTGTATAACCTCTCCGGACAGATTGAAGCATTGGCTAATGCAACTTGTGTTGGGTTGAAAGACCTGAATATGCAACTACAGGCGACATCAAAAATGGCATTACAGAACAGACTGACATTAGATTTGTTGTTGTTGTATGAAAATAGAGTGTAAATGGAAATTTGAATTTAGCCAATGACGCTTGCTGTATCCATATACCAAATGTAACACAAGACCTTAATGAACAATTTGACCACATGAAGTGTGTGGCAAAAGCAAGTAGGGACCTTAGGAGGAAGCATGGAGGTAGGATGGTTAAACAAACTTTTGCATAGATTAGGATTCTCACTGTCAAGATGGCTTGCTTCTCTATTGCAATCTGTATTAGGAGTAGTCATCATGATTATTATGTTTTGTGTATTATTAGCTTGTGTCAAATCCATGCTAACCCGAGTGTTAATTTGCCAAGTGTGCATGGTGTAACGCAAAGAGGAAGAGGATTCAAACATAAGGGATACTCCCAAGATTGATTTTATATGAGCATGATTTGGATCTCCACTCAAGTGACTATAGTCACAGGGTGAATAATGTGGGCATTTGGTAGATAAGAGGTTAATAATGCTGATGACCTTTATCTCCTGTGCGAACCCTGTGGGGGGAGAGCCGACAGGCCAGTTCGAAAAACAGCTGAAGGAGGGAGTCTTGTGACCGAAGGATGGCCCTGTTTTGGCTCAAAGTCACAGGAGCAAAGGAATAAGCAGATAAATGGCTTTAGCACAGGATCTAAGTATGATAATGAGCAAAAAGAAGAACATGATAAACATATATGACTATAGTACCCAACTCTCCACCCAAATCATGCTAAAACATCACCCCAGGGAGGGGATCAGATAAGGTTAGGATATAAGAGGCAATACAGAGGGTACCTGGATATACACACATACACACACACAATTGAGAGATCTCTCAGAGGGAGAAGATACTTGAGACCTAGAAGGAACAGTCGACAGGTTGTGCTCCTCTTCCTCTACCAAGACAGGGACACCTTCTTGGTAAGCATTGCACCTTCACCTCTTGGTGGAAGAACTCCCAGGACAGCATTTACTTTGCTAGCATTATTACAGTATATTAGCACTATTTCAGCTAGTGCATTTATCAACAGCAATTCTGAATCTGTTATACCTATTGCTTCAATAAATCATTTTATCTTTTCAACTTTGCTAACTGTCTCAATTAAAGTCCTTTGCGGGGCTCTGAAATGGGCAAACATTGAACTGTTTCAGCAAAGGCCTTTAGTAGGGCTCTGAAACAGGAAATCATTTATCTTTACAGCTTTGCGATGCTGTCCCAGTGAAGGCCTTTGGCAGGATCTGAGACAGGCAAACACTGAGATGTCTTAGAGCCCTTGGCTCTGAAACAGAAGCAAAACTAATACCCTTTTAACATGACAACATATATAATTGTTTGTCCCCCTTGAAGAGATGACAAAGATAAACACACACAAAAAAGAAGGAATAGCAAAGTAGTACATCATCTGCATGCAGTTCATTTGATTGCAATGTTAATGTTAAGGTACCATTGACAGTCTTAGCAGCCTCTTCGGCATGGGAAATTTGTATCAAATGCAATTTAAACATTGGTTTTGGCAGTCTTTTTGGTCGCAGCTTTACAGCTCTGACGACAGAGATGATCTGCTATGATGCAGGAAGGGAAATTCTCATTTTGTCTTATACATATACACCGAAGATGTAAGATACCTAAAAAAAGATGCTTTTGCACAATAGTACTACCACTGAATTGAAAGGGAGCAATTCACCATTGTAAGATTAAGAAACATGCTTCAACACCTTCTGGAGCCAAAGAGAAATTACAGAAATATGCTGAAAGTTTAATCTTTGGATCTAACTACAGTCAGACAAATTGTGCTTCCACAGGAATTCTAGACTGTAAATAGCAGTATTTTTCAGAGGCAATTTCCCTGGGTGTGTTAATTGCATCTCACAGCATCCAACACTACAACTGGTGGAACTGTGAACATAAGTGAGTTTGGGTTTTTTTTGAAAGACCTATTTTAAAACAAAAACCCCAACACACACACAAAGAGGGAAAATTCTTATGCAGAGACTAAGACTTCTTTAGTTGAAATGTTTTACTTTCAGTCTATGTAAACTTTAGGACGTTTTTCCTACCCACACCAGTGTTGACTCCATTTACTTTGAAAAATTAGTTCTTAATTCTGCACAGCTGCATGGGAGAGAAGTCTGAGTTACACTTGACACCTCAGATACCTTTTTTATTTTTCTTTGCTTTCTTACTGCTACGACCTTTCTGTTGTTCCTCCATTATTCTTTCTTATGCCATTTGAGAGCTGTCAGCACAGCTCAGTGTTGACATCAACCAGGCATAGAGAAACTGTGATAGATACCTATGGTAGAAAAAGTACACAGCTGTTACAGAGCAAAACTTATTCATAATACACACATCCTCACTCAATGCAAGCTTTTACTCAAAGAGATAATGATAAGGGGCAACTTTTAGGGCATTTGAATCTCTCTTTTTGAAGAACAGGGATGGCTGAAATCACAGAATGGTTCAGGTTGGAAGAGACCTCTGGATGTTGCCTGGTCCAACCCTCCTGCTCAAGTAGGGACAAATAGAGCCAGTTGCCCAGGACTACGTGCAGATGGCTTTTGAATATCTCCAAGGAGGGAGACTCCAAAAACTCTCTGGGCAACCTGTTCCAGTGCTCGGTCACCTTCACAGTAAAAAAGTCTTTCCTTATGTTCAGATGGAACCTCCCGTGTTTCACTTTGTGCCCATTGCCTCCGGTCCTGTCACTGGGCACCACTGAAAAGAGCCTGTCTCTGTTGTCTTTGCGCTCTCCCTTCAGGTATTTATATACATTGATGAGATCTCCCCTCTGAGCCTTCTCTTCTTCAGGCTAAACAGTCCCAGCTTTCTCCATCTTTCCTCATAGGAGAGATGCTCCAGTCCCTTCATCATCTTTGTGGCCCTCCATTGGGCTGTCTCCAGTATGTCCAGGTCTCACTCATACTGAGGAGTCCAGAAGTGGATGTAGTACTCCTGGTGTGGCCTCATTGAGTAGAGGGGAAGGATCACCTCCCTCGACCTGCTGGCAATGCTTTGCTTAATGCAGCCCCCAGGATACCGTTAACCTTTTTTGCCATAGGGGCACATTACTGGCTCATGTCCACCAGCGCCCCCCCCCCGGTCCTTTTCTGCCAAGCTGCTTTCCAGCTGTGTGGCCCCCAGCATGTATTGGTGCATGGGCCTGTTCCTCCCTAGGTGTGCAGGACTTTGCACTTCCCCTTTGTTGAACCACAGCCATTTCTCCAGCCTGTTGAGGTCCCTCTGAATCGCAGCACAACCCTCTGGTTTATCAGCTGCTTCTCCCAGTTTTGAGTCATCAGCTAACTGTCTGGGCATACACTCTGCCCCATCATCCAGATCATTAATCGAGATGTTGAACAGGACTGGACCCAGTACTGACTGACCCCTGTGTTACCACCACTAGTTACCAGCCTCCAACTAGACTTTATGCCACTGATCAACAGTGGCTCGGCCAATCAGCAACTTTTCAATCCACCTCACTGTCTTTTCATCCAGCCCAGCCATCAACCAATTATCCAAGTATTCCCAATTCCACTGATTAATTTTGTTTGCTTGGGTTTGGTTTTGTTTGTTTTTTTTTTTTTTTAAACAAGACTACACACATTCAACCCTAGACAGCAAGGTATGCAAGCTTCTTTTTCAAAGCAAATAATAGGATCAAATTTTTCTAGAAATTCGCAGATTTCCCCTCTTTTTTTTGTTTGTTCTTCACTCACAGGAAGGAAACAAAAACACTTGAGAAGACAGTTCTGATTAAGAGTGATTTTAATAAAATGTTGTGGGGAAATATGGACATAAAAAAATGGTATATTATTTATAGATACTGCCATCTTCTGGCAATTACCTGGAATATTAATTTTCCCACTCAGCATTTAATCCACTGATGAAACAATGTAGAAACATTTGAAGCACAGTGAAATTAAGCTTTTGGTACATAAGGAAGAGATGCACCAAAATTCAAGCCTTTTAAGCTGGTCTAATCTTTCAAACACAATTGACGACAGCTTACCTAATAGTTTATTAGTAGCTTTGTAAAAAGAAAACAAGGTACAGAAGCACTTTAACATAGAAAAGTTCAACACTGATTTTTTAAATGCTGAATTCAAAGTGAAGCATCTAAAGTTATTTCTCTTTTGGACCAAGCCATCTATTATTAAAAATAAATTAAAGTGAAAAAGAATGTATGTTGACTAAATAATGTGTTGAGCAAGTTTGAGATTAGAAATAAATAGTTGTAGTCCCTCTTCTAAATATTTGCAACTAGAGCTCTGTGGAAACACCCCTTCCCCAACAGCTTTCAATAAAACATCCTCTTACCAATATATGTAGTAATATTCATGCATACTATAAAGTTCCAAATCAAAGCCACTCAGAAGATACTGTATCATAATACGAAGGTTATGATAAAGGACCCAGGTGCCCAAGCAAGCTAAATGTTGCCTTTGTGGTTCCTGCTTCAGTAACATACTATGAAGTGCTGCATCTACTTTCTTCGCCTACCAAAAAAAAAAGCAAAATCAACTATTCAGTAATAGACAGGAAAGAACATATAGCTGAGACAGCATTCTAGTTCTACCAAAAATAAAATCCTACCCAATTTGTATTCTATTTCTATTAAGTAAACCCATGCTCCAGATTAAAAAAGACAAAATTATTTTTTCCAGATATTGTCACCCTTTATAGCTTAGAACTGTCACAAATCTGAATCAATTACTACAGGTTATTCATATGACTAGAAATCAATTCATCTGAACAAATATTCTATACAGTAATACAAGAAGATAATTATATCGACCAGCAATAGCATTAGTTTTATTGAAACCTTTCATTTTAAAAAGTATTGTCCGATAGCAGTCATGTGAGTACTGGAAACCTCAAAAGCCCTAACAAGATGTTTTGCATTTTACTACAGCAGCAATGTATAACCTTTTTTCCACTGCACATAGATTAAAAAAATAATATTTATAAGCTTAGTAAAACAAGAATCATACTGTGGTCCATCAGAGAAGCTAAAGTATTGGTAAGACCTATTCAGTCTCAAAAAGTAACTGTATGGAAGATATGAAGTCTCACACAGTTGGAATATTGTCATAGTCCTGAATATATCATCCATAAAACCTGTTATGGGGGGATGGGTCATCCATGTGTGTTCCCCTCCAACCCTCACAGTGTCTCTCAGATGCAGCACTGCAACAAACTCTCAACCAAACCTGGAGCACACAAAACCAACACCATCATCCACAAACCCAAGTTCCTCTAATGTTCTACTTACCATGCACAACTTGGAAAATATTTTCCTATTTCATACCCTTACTGCCAGAGAAATACATTTCCAGCAAGTGGAAATGTATGTTTCTCCCTGTTCTTTCGACACCCATTCCAGAGCAATGTTCAAAACCAGCTGAAATGCATATTTAAGTTACTTACTTTACAATATAAATTTCTAAATGTTATAGCAATTAAAAAAAAAAGTAAAAACTCAGATTTACAGCTACATACAAGTGTTTTGTAAAGAAGGCTCATTCACCTCTCTCTGCTTACATTATACAGATTGACAGTTACAAGAAGGACAGAGTGCAAGGGACGGAATTAGCATTGTATTACAGACACCACAGCAGGATTCCCAGTCTACTTGCTCAACAAAATTAATCTAAAAACGCAGTAGCTCAATAGATGTAACAAGAAGTCCTTGGATGTGTCCTATAGACTTCCTGGTCTGCATTTTAGGAATCCTTGCCCTAAAAATTTTAGAGAGGACAAACAGAGGAGTTGCTTCATTCATCTAGAATATAATACTATGTGTTCCACTATGGTAAGAACATATAATGGAATAAAGGGTTTGCTGGCCTCCTGCCTAAGACATTACCTCATCCTAGAGAGTGGCAAATTCCTCAAGAATGTGACACAGTTTATCTCTCCAACAGCTCTATTGTGTCTGTGGATTTGAATCAGACTACAAAATGTCTGAAAGTGTAGTTTTGCATTCCACTGTAGGAGACCACCAGGTTTGAGACCATCTGAGGAGCCTGAAGGTGCACAAGTCCATGGGACCTGATGGGATTCATCCACGGGTCCTGAGGGAGCTGGCAGATGAAGGTGCCAAGCCTCTTTCCATTATATTTGAGAAGTCGTGGCAGTCTGGTGAAGTTCCCACTGACTGGAAAAGGGGAAACATAACCCCCATTTTTAAAAGAGGGAAAAAAGGAGGACCCAGGGAACTACAGGCTGGTCAGTCTCACCTCTGTGCCTGACGAGATCATGGATCAGATCCTCCTGAAAACTCTGCTAAGGCACATGGAAAATAAGGAGGTGATTGGTGACAGCCAACATGGCTTCACTAAGGGCAAATTGAGCCTGACAAATTTGGTGGCCTTCTACGATGGCGTTACGGTGCCGGTGGATAAGGGAAGAACAACAGATGTCATCTACCTGGACTTGAACAAAGCATTTGACACTGTCCCACATGACATCCTTGTCTCAAAATTGCAGAGACATGGATTTCACAAATGGACCACTCGGTGAATAAGGAACTGTCTGGGCGGTTGCACACAAAGAGCTGCAGTCAACGGCTTGACGTCCAAGTGGAGACCAGTGATGACTGGTGTTCCTCAGGGGTCAGTACTAGGACCGGTGCTGTTTAACATCTTTGTTGGCAACATGGATGGTGGGATTGAGTGCACCCTCAGCAAGTTTGCTGACGACACCAAGCTGTGTGGCACAGTCAACACGCTGGAGGGAAGGGATGCCATCCAGAGGGACCTGGACAGGCTTGAAAGGTGGGCCCGTGCAAACCTCATGAAGTTCAACAAGGCCAAGTGCAAGGTTCTGCATGTAGGTCGGGGTAAACCCACACACAAATACAGGTTGGGCAGAGAATGGCTTGAGAGCAGCCCTGAGGAGGACTTGGGGGTGTTGATGGATGAAAAGTTCAATGTGAGCCGGCAATGCATGCTTGCAGCCCAGAAAGCCAACAACATCCTGGACTGCATCAAAAGAAGCGTGGCCAGAAGGTTGAGGGAGGTGATTCTGCCCCTCTACTCTGCTCTGGTGAGACCCCACCTGGAGTACTGTGCCCAGCTCTGAGGCCCCCAACACAAGAAGGACATGGACCTGTTGGAGCAGTTCCATGAAGATGATCAGAGGGCTGGAGCACCCATGCTATGAGGACAGGCTGAGAGAGTTGGGGTTGTTCAGCCTGGAGAAAAGAAGGCTCTGGGGAGACCTTATAGCAGCCTTCCAGTATCAGAAAGCTGGAGAGGGACTTTTTACAAGGGCATGTAGTGATAGGACAAGGGGTAATGGGTTCAAACTGGAGGACAGTAGATTTAGACTAGACATTGGTAAGAAATTATTTACTGTGAGGGTGGTGAGGCACTGGAACCAATTACCCAGAGAAATTGTGGATGCCCCATCCCTGGAAGCATTCAAGGCCAAGTTGGATGGGGCTTTGAGTAGCCTGGTCTAGTGGGAGGTTGTCCCTGCCCACGGCAGGGTGTTAGAACTAGATGATCTTTAAGGTCCCTTCCAACCTAAACCATTCTATGATTCTATGATTTTCAACACAACTGAGACTACAGGAAGAGAACTACAATGTTTGTTTAGGATTTTAATTTGTAAATTTGATTTATACAGCATATTAGGAGATAGGTTCCTTAGGGAGTGCATGCTAACAGGCAAGCTCTCTGGAGTGATGCAAGAGCCCACTTCTCTGTACAGAAGTCAACATGAGATTGAATGACTATCCAGTGAGGAATCTGATCAGGACAGAATGCTTGGAGGAAGAGATAATTCTTATGCTTACATCCATTTTATTAAATTTTCAGTGTGTGACATTTAATAATTAAACTTTTTTAATTATTTTAAAAAATGTAAATGGAGAGAAGTTAAAAATAATGATGTTTTTATTAGTGTTATGCATTTGTTTTGCAATAACAAACTACCTTGTAACAGAGGTATGTGGGACGAGGCCTGAAGAGCAGAACTCCGAGTACTGCTCAATTAACAAGCAGGGACATGCTGGAACTTGTAGGACATAAACCATGGGAAACTGAAGGCCGTTATGATCAGAAAAGGACTGACCAGGTACCTGAGAACAGAAGCTCGACAAATGTCGCAACACTGAGATAAGCAGGCTCCAGGCGCCCTGCCAAAAGAAGAGTTAAGAACTGTCTTCAGGATAAGAACTAGGTCTTCAAGAGAAGGGATGTCTGCTAGCATGATAAGGGATAGCATCTATCTCTGACCAATCAGATGCAACCGCTTGAGCAGTGTATGTTCAAAAGGACCAATCTGTTTGAAACACAGAGTCAATGTAAGCATATAAAAGGGAATGGTTGAGCACAATAAAATGGACATCTTGCTTGCATCAAGCTGTGTCCCGTCTCTCAATCGCGGCAAATTGGTGACCCCGACGTGATGGGTTTATGAACCGCCTAGCTGAGCGGCTTGCTGCGAGTCCCACAGAACGTTGAATGTGCTGCTGAAAGGAAGCAGGAGCCGGCCGGCCTGAAATCCCTCCGGAGTAGAGAGGTGAGCTGTGGGAAACATGGGGAATCAAGCGTCTTCCCCGGAAAGAGACATATATGAACTTATGAAAGGTCTTCTTAAAAAGCATGGGAAAAATATTTCTGGGTATGACCTCAAGGCAATGCTTAAATGGGTGCAGGTGAAAATACCCACTGTAACTGCATCCAGTACTTTTACACGGGAACTCTGGGATGACATGGGGGTGAAATTATGGGACGCGGCAACAATGGGAAATGCCGAAGCTCAGCCTATGCTCCCGTGGTGGAGAAGCATTTTTGAGACTTTAAAAGCCCAAGAAGGGGGAACAGAAGCCAAAGAAGGGGGAGAGGCGGAAACCCCAATGGCATCTCCTTTGCCACCTCCTGGGCCACCACGTCCCGGACCTTTAGGCACATACGCAGCCGGTTACCCCCCAGTGGAATACCCTTTCGATCCGGGTCCGGTCGATCCGGACAAAGAACCGGACTTATACCCCCCCGACCCACACGATGTGTGGGCCAACATAAGACGACAAGCCCTGAAAGAGAGGGATCTGGAGGTTGCTAGAACGATAGTGGCTCCGGTGATTTATCAGGGCCGGGGGGCACAATGGGAAGCCCTATCTTTTCCGGTTATTAAGGAACTGCGTCGTACCGTCACCGAGCATGGGCTTTCTTCCCCCTATTTTGCGAGTCTGTTGTCTTCCGTGTTCAACACATATGTTATGACCCCACATGATCTGAAGTCTCTAGCACAGTTGTTATTAACTCCGACTCAATACTCGCTATGGGAGTCACACTGGAGAAGGGGACTTCAGGCACTCCTCCCTATGTATGTGGGTCATAATAACGCTGCATTAGCTGCGCTGACCATGGAGCACCTCACCGGTACAGGTCAGCACTCAGATCCGGTAGCTCAAGCTCGAGACTGCCCCCGAGAGGCTCTCGAAGCAGTCCGTGAAGAAGCGAGAAAAGCTTTTCTTAAAGTCCCCGACTCACAGAAACCGCAGAAAGCCTTTACTACTATCACTCAGGAACCCCGAGAGCCTTACATGCAGTTTATCGATAGACTGAAACAGGCTTTGGAACGTCAAATAGACAACATGGAGGCTCGGGAAATACTGTTGTTGAAGCTAGCTGTTGAAAATGCTAATGCTGATTGTAAAAAGCTATTGAAATCTCTTCCGAATCCGAATCCCACATTGATTGAAATGGTGGAAGCTTGTAATAGAATCGGCACTGTAGATCATAAATTTGAGGCTATGGCTGCCGCCTTTGCGGCCATGAAAGGTACACCAGGCGTGGGGAATTGTTATGGTTGTGGTAAGCCAGGTCATTTGAAAAAGAATTGCCTGGCCATGAATGGAGGGGCTAAGTCTCAAGTCCCTGGGATTTGCCCTAGATGCCGAAAAGGACGTCATTATGCTAATCAGTGCCGGTCTAAGTATGATTTCCAGGGTCAACCGATACAGGGAAACCGATCACAGAGCGCGGGGCAGTGACGCGCGCAGACACAAGTACCGCAGCCGACGTTCCAACCCCCACGGAGGGAAGCAGCAGTGCCTCAAGTCTTTGTCCAGCAACAGCCGGTAGCGCCGGATTGGACCTGGCAACCTCCCACACAGTAACGTTACTCGATCCCTCAGTTCACCTATTGCCAACAAATATCTCGGGGCCCCTACCCTCTGGAACACAAGCGCTATTGTTAGGAAGATCATCTACAACATTGTCAGGACTTTTTGTATTACCAGGGGTCGTTGACTCTGACAGTACTAATGAAATTAAGATTATGGCATGGACCCCATTTCCTCCCTGCACAATACCTAAAGGTAGCCGTATGGCGCAGCTAATATTGATTCCAGCGGGGACGAAGTCCCCCGTTCCTAGCCAACCTTATCAAAGGAGGGGAGGGTTTGGATCTACGGGGAACCCGCAAATTCTATGGGTGCAATCTATTTCTCAAAAGCGACCCGTATGTCAATGTACCCTTATCCGCGGGGGACAGCAAGTAGTGCTAAATGGGATTATTGATACTGGAGCTGATGTTACAGTAATCTCTCAGGCTAAGTGGCCCCCGCAATGGCCTCTGGCTAACGTTTCCAAAGCATTAACTGGAATTGGGGGAACTGATAGCAGCCACCAAAGTTTGGAATTAATCCAAATCCAAGGTCCGGAGGGGCATATAGCCTCTGTTAAACCCTTTGTGTTACCCGTTCCTATGATTCTGTGGGGGCGTGATGTGCTATCGCAGTGGGGAATGTCCATTCAGACCCATTTTTAGACGGGGCCATTGAAGTGCGCGACACCCTAAAGTTGACATGGAAAACCGATACCCCTATTTGGGTAGATCAATGGCCCCTGCCACTAGAAAAGCTTCGCGCCCTCCAAGAGTTAGTTGTGGAGCAGTTAATGAAGGGGCATATTGTGCCTTCCACTAGTCCTTGGAATTCACCTGTTTTTGTTATTAAGAAACAAACCGGCAGGTGGCGCTTGCTCCACGACCTCAGAAAAATTAATGACGCTATGGAAGACATGGGAGCCCTCCAACCAGGACTCCCGTCCCCCACTATGATTCCTCGACATTGGCATTTGACTGTTATTGACCTCAAAGACTGCTTTTTTAATATCCCACTGCATCCAGACGATGCTCTTAAATTTGCTTTTTCAGTTCCAAGCGTCAACATGCAAGCCCCGTTGCAAAGATACCAGTGGGTTGTGCTGCCACAAGGAATGAAGAACAGCCCTACAATCTGTCAGTGGTATGTAGCTAAGGTACTTAGTCCTGTTAGGACCGCAATGTCCGGTGTTTTATTGTATCATTACATGGATGACATCCTAGTGGCCGCACAACATCACGAGGTCATGGAGGAAGCTGTAGCCCTTGTCACAACTGCTGTCAACTCAGCAGGCCTCTGTATTGCGCCGGAGAAGGTTCAAAAGATACCTCCATGGAAATACTTGGGTTGGCGCATCAGGGCCCAGACTATAGTTCCTCAACCTTTACAGATACAGACAGACATAAAAAACTTGCATGATGCTCGAGTTTTTCGAAGGTGGTCCACACCGCTTAACCTTATCACTGATTCAGCCTGTCGCAGGGATTGTCGAGCGAGCTGAGGCATCTGTATTACGTAATGTCTCACTTTCCGAACTATTTGCTTTATTACAGGAACTTATCTTTCTTTTGGACTCTCGCCCTCACCCCTATTTTGTTATGCATATCAGGTCACACACTTCTCTACCTGGTTTTATTGCAGAAGGGAACCGACGAGCTGATTTGCTGACATTACCAGTACAGGTATTGCCGGATCGCGTAGCACAGGCTAAACTCAGCCATTCTTTTTTCCACCAGAATGCTGGAGGTCTCAAACGGCAGTTTGGGCTTACCTCCCAACAAGCGTCTAATATTATCGCCGTATGCCCTGACTGCCAAAAGCATTCTTTCCCATCGATAGCAGGAGGGGTTAATCCCAGAGGACTGCAGAGTTTACAGCTGTGGCAAACGGACGTTACACATTATCCGGAGTTTGGTAATTTGAAATATGTCCATTCCTCTATTGACACCTTTTCAGGCGCCTTGTTTGCCTCTTGCCACACAGGGGAGAAGGCGCGTGACGTCCGCAAACATTTGATGCGTGCCTTTGCCGCCTTAGGCATACCCTCTCAAATAAAAACGGACAATGGTCCTGCATATGTTTCAACCGCAACAAAAGCCTTTCTTGACTCCTGGGGTGTGACCCACATCACCGGCATTCCTCATTCCCCTACAGGTCAATCTCTGATTGAACGCTCCCACCAGTCTTTGAAGCGCTTATTGCAACAACAGAAAGGGGGAATGGGGACTGCCACCCCTGAGGAACGACTACAGAAAGCTTTGTATGTTTTTAACTTTTTGAATTGTTCTTTAATAGATAACAATCCTCCGATAGTCCAACATTTTAATGCCAATGCTTCACTTGAGGCGCGAATTAAAGCCCCAGTGTTGGTTCGTGATCCAGAAACAGGTAAGATCATGGGACCGTATCCTCTTGTTACATGGGGAAGAGGTTATGCTTGTGTCTCCACAGAAAAAGGCCCCAGGTGGATACCAGCAAAGAACGTACGACCCTTCCGTGAATCCCTACCACAATCATCCAGTGACGACTCCGATCATCTCGACTCCAGTCATCTCTTTGATCAACAAACTCCTGAACCCTGTGGGACCCCCAACGACTGAGACGACGCTGACGACTAAAGGGAGTCTCGGAGCGCCTGGACAGGATCAGACTTTGACTCTTGTTACTTTGAAAGAACTTGGGACCATGATTGGGTGTCTGGTTTTGATAACAATAGGTATAGGACCCGTACCTCTTTGGGGCAGTCCTTTTCCCCCTCCTCTTCCCAAAGTAAATGTGTGGGTTACATTGGCAAATTTGACCGGACAAGACGCTTTGTGTCTTGCTACTGCCTCCCCTAACAACCCCTTTTCTACGTGCCTCATGGGTTTGCCGCTAGACGAGTGGCCGATACCTACGGAGCCCCAATTCATCTTCCCACCCAGAAACGTGTCCCGAAATGGGACAGACTCTTGGGACCAGTGGACCCCCCACCTCCCACTCGCTACCCTAGAACCACAAGAGATTGAGCTCCTCGGATCAGTAAAAATGGATTTTTGTGTTAAGTTTAACTACACAGGAAAAAATCAATCTAGGGCATGGGATGTCTCTCCTTCCCATCCCGTTTTTAAAAATGCTAGTGTGTGGTGCAATTACACAGCAACAAACTTGTCTCGGTCTACCAATGTTCCCCTTCTCTTACCATCAGGGATATTTTTTATTTGTGGGGATAGGGCGTGGTCCGCTATCCCTTCTCATATAAAAGGAGGTCCATGTAGCCTTGGATGCCTTTCTGTCCTGACTCCTAATGCATCCATGATTTTACAACACCGTCTTTCTCATAGGGTGAAGCGCAGCATTCATGCATATACCCCTGACTGTAAAGATGACGTAGATTTTTGGTCTTTTAGTCAACGCTTTGCTGCTTCTCTTTTATTGCCTGGAGCTGCCGCTGGGAAAGCATTAGCGACCTTAGATAGGCTTGGCTGCTGGCTTGCTAAACAGACTAACGCTACTAGCAATGCATTGCCTGGTCTTTTATTAGATGTTGATAGTGTGCGCCATGCTACGTTGCAAAATAGAGCTGCTATAGATTTCTTGCTTTTAGCACAAGGCCATGGCTGTGAGGATTTTGAAGGCATGTGTTGTATGAATCTCTCCGACCACTCGGAATCGATCCATGCCAGCATTCAACAGCTTAAAGATGGGGTCTCTAAACTCCGACAAGACGATAGTTGGGATTGGTTAGATAAACTTTTTGGAGGATGGGGTCTATCAGGATGGTTAAGAAGTTTGGTAAAAATGATTGTATATGCCTTAGCCGTTTTTATTCTTTTATTGCTCTTCTTGCCCTGTCTGTTGCAATGCTTGCAAAGAATAATAGCGCGCTCAATGCAGAAAGTTCTTTTTGTGCAACAGGAAGGGGGAGATGTGGGACGAGGCCCGAAGAGCAGAACTCCGAGTACTGCTCAATTAACAAGCAGGGACATGCTGGAACTTGTAGGACATAAACCATGGGAAACTGAAGGCCGTTATGATCAGAAAAGGACTGACCAGGTACCTGAGAACAGAAGCCCAACAAATGTCGCAACACTGAGATAAGCAGGCTCCAGGTGCCCTGCCAAAAGAAGAGTTAAGAGCGGTCTTCAGGATAAGAACTAGGTCTTCAAGAGAAGGGATGTCTGTTAGCATGATAAGGGATAGCATCTGTCTCTGACCAATCAGATGCAACCGCTTGAGCAGTGTATGTTCAAAAGGACCAATCTGTTTGAAACACAGAGTCAATGTAAGCATATAAAAGGGAATGGTTGAGCACAATAAAATGAACGTCTTGCTTGCATCAAGCTGTGTCCCGTCTCTCAATCGCGGCAGAGGTAATGTCTGCAGATTCCTAATAAAGTGATATTTGTTAGTGAAAAATCTGGAACCATAACACAGGGAACAAACAGCATTAGTTTACTGGCTGTTTAAAAAGCATAATCATTTTAAGATAGCCAATTTATATAATTTTGCCTTTTTGTTTGGTATCTAATAAAACTGGTCTCATTTTCAAAGGTTATCAAATCTTGAAAGTGCTCATATATGCATAAATATGCTGTAATTGGAATGAATACTTACCCGAATGCAATGTATCACAAAGGAATCTATGTAGTCTTTAGCCTGGTGATTATTATAAAGGCAACACCTAAAAGGAAAATATCCACATGCATATGTATAAGTGTCACTAGTCTATGTAGCACAAAATTAAAAAAGAAACACGAGTGCAGCAACAGCAATTGACTCCTTCATACATAAGCACTAATAAATAGAAAAATGTATATGCTCTTTATATATCTGTCCTCACTTTTGTAAACGGAAATATTTTTCATTAGGTATGTAAACACATGCAAGCCAACTCAAGTTTTACTTACTTTGGAGAAAGTACTGGAGGACTGACAAAAGATCTTAAAGCATCTTTAACCATGTCTTGCATTAGGTGAGCACCAAACACCTTCTTATTATCTACTAGAAAAATTGTCTGAAAGTGAAAATGTGTTTTTAGAAATATGCTTTAGGTTAATGCTTTATAAATTACTAACAGAAAACTCTTACAGTACCTATAACTACTTCAGAAACACATGAAATCACTTTAAAAATTAATATGGTTCTACTAGGTACAGACTCTGGAATAGGGGCGTACTGAGATCAGTCATTTGTGTGGCATTCCCATAACACAGAATACAGCTCTATTACTTGCATAAGAGCACATGCAAAATTATAAAATTACTTTATTTTTTTGGACTTCTAAGATGATTAATCAGACATATGCTTCTGAAGATTAAAAGAAAATAACTATGAAGTTTCCTTGGAGGCAGATCTAAAAAAAAAAAAAAGAAAAACCAACAAACCATAAAACCCCCAGATTAACACAGACCTTTTAACCCCATAGATACTGCTGCTTTCATTGGCCATGTTTGATGCTCGTTCCACTTTCCTCCACAAGTGCAGTGTCCCTTTCTTGCATGGTTCTTCATCAGTTAGAAAAAAAGTTCTGCTGCCAGGCACCCATAGGATTGCAAAAAGCTCACATGTAGCAGGAAGTCGGAACATGCACATGCTATGACAACATTTTACTTACTGGTTCAAAGTATACAATTTTATTTTTTATTTTTTTTTAAATACACTTAGATGAAGTTTACTCTTTTACACTTAGATGAAATACTCTTTTAGTGGTATCATTCTGTGCCTGGATATCATGATGTAATGAATTGTGGATGGCAGAAAGCAGGTCAGCTGCTTGAGTCATTAGTTTCTGAGCTTCTGCAATTGCACTCATCTGAAATGGCTAGAACTGTTATTCATGTTATAAACATATTTTAACTACAGAACTGATTTTAGTATCAGAAAAGTACACATAACATAAAAGTATCAGGATTCTAGTATTTGTACACAACCAGTTTTTAACAAACAGATTTTTGTGTGATAGTGTTCTTTTACTTTATATATCTATACATATATGCTATTATATTTTTTGAAATTAGATAAGCCTTAACAGCAATTATAAATGAAAACCTAGTAATATACTATCTGCAAGTTGTCCACATTTGATTTTGGAGAGTTGGGAAAAAAATTAAAAAGAAAATACTCTTCTGCCAAACAAAGTACTCTGAACAGAAAGAGAAAAACCCAACTCTCATCATTAGAAAAAGCAAAATTGAGAATATAGAAGGAACACACCTTTATCAACGGAAGCCAAATAACTACATAACAATAGAAAATCCCAGAAGTCAAACAGAAATCTTTATTCATGATCTGCTGACATGCTGAATTTTCTGATGTCATATAACCAGAAATCTGTTATCATAACTGGGTAATGTTTAAAATTGCTTTATGTAAAAATTAAAATTCTTTTTTTAAAAAAAATACTGGACTAGCAACCCCTGATAGAACTTCAAATATTTAACATCTAAAGTAAAATCAAAACAAGTCTTTAAGGAGAAGAAAAAAAAGTTTTAAAACCCCTGAAGGTCCAATAAAAGCTGAACAAGATCAGCCTGCTGCACTTAAGCTCTGCATAATTTATGTGTCTCACAGGTCTACTACAAGAATAGGCTGCTAAGCAGATCTAAATCAAATCAAAGTAGCCTGCAAAATAAGTAACTTACAACACAAGTTATCAGACTCTAGATAAACTAAGATAACTGCTATTAGTTGATTTGTGCAAAATCAGGTAACACAAATGGGAATTTGGTCATAGATCAATGTAGTTCACTTCCATGTCACATTTTGATTTTTATGTTACAAATGGTTACACTCAGAATACAGTTCTTCAAGTACTCAGTCCCTTTTTCTTCAACACAGAGACCTATCAATGATATTTGGAGCTGACTTGCACCTTAGTTAAGCTCTTTTAAACTGTTCAGTACATAGGTGTTCCAACAGCAAAATATGCCAGTGAGGAAGTCTAAGGCAGCAACTTGTTTGTTTCTTTATGAAAAATTAAATAAAACAGAAAGCAAGATACAGTTATTTTCCCTTGTATAAAGAAAAATCCATTTAAACAGCAAGTTTTGTCTTATCCTACTCATGGGATTCTACCTCTTTGCCCGAAAAAGAACCAGTCAGTCAACACCCCCCCGCCCCGCCCCCCCCCCCCCCCCCCCCCCCCCCCCCCCCCCCCCGGCTAAACACTTATGCAAGTCTCAGATTTCAGATTCAAAGGAGCTGGTAAACTGCATTTAGAGCTGTTATGTTCCTCTTCTTCAAAGAATGAAGTCTAGATACAAATATTATAATATTATTATATTATTATTATTTATTATATTATTATTTTTATTATTTTATTATTATTATTTATTATTTTATTATTATTATATTAATATTATTATATTATAAGGCCTTACCCAACCATTTACCTGCAGCAACATCAATTCAAGTCTACAGAATAATCGTTTTGCCTTAGAAAACAAAAAATAAATATTTCACAGAATTGCAATGTGAGATCAGAAGCATCAAATGAATATACCTCTTTTTTGGTCAATGCTATAAAAACAGTCAGTAGTACTTGAGTAATCTTGACTCTGCTGAACATAGCTAAACACTGTTGATGCTGTAATAACAAAAAAACACCCCAAAACAAACACAACACAAACAAAAAAAACTCAAAAAACCCAAGACACCTCCCCCCCCAAAAAACATCAAAACCAACACACAACAAACAACAACAGAAAAACCACATCACACAAACAAAACACCACATGGCAAATTAGTAAGCAATACAAATTAAACACTGAAACTTAGTAAAAAAGGCTTTTCTAGACTTATCAAAGATAGGTATGTCCTATGCCAATGCCATTGGAATCTCAGCTGAAATGAACTGCCACAGACTATTAAAACCAAACTGATTTTCTCTCTTTTTTGCTGAAGATCTATATTAAAAGTGATTTTTGAAGAAAATACATTATTGAGAAAGGAAACCCACACCCTTCTAAGTCAACAATTGCCACTCTTTCTAGAAGCTGCTACACTGCTTCCACCTTCTCTTCCTACTGTCTCCCTGGGCTGGGAGGTTGCCAGCAGCAGTAAAAGCTGCTGGGAAGGAACTGCTGGAAGAAGGGACAGGATAGGTAAGACCTTTGTTAATGACTTTTTCCTTGAGGTAGGTGGATAAATGGCAGCATTGCAGCAGCATCACTGTTCTGCCATTGGGATCGATACAGAACTCCCGCCCCTTCAGAGCATAAAAGCCAACCTACTAGTCCAGGCTTTGCTCAGGGAACTGAAGTTTAGAACAGCTCCGATACAGCAGCATCAACATTCATGACATACATTTCTCACCAGCTGGGAACCACCAATAAAAGTAATGATGTACTAATTAATGAAATAAAGGAAAAAAATGCAAAAGTTTCATTACTTCAAGTTCAACTTCTGGATCTCTCTCCTCCTCATCGAGTGCTCTAAAGAAATCAAGGAATTTGAAATAACTTAATAAAATTACAAAAAGGAAGCAACTGGTAAAAAACAAACAAAAAAACCCCACCACCAACCCCCAAAACACACCCACAACCAAATCTTTTCCCCTTCTCCAGAACATCTGTCTATGAATCAGTTCCTAAAAATCAGTTCCACTTCAAAGCCTCTTAATTTATCATCTAGGTACTTGAATGATCTGAAATTTTCCTATAATGAATTTTCCTATAATTTTCCAATAATGAAACCTATTCCACTCCACTCTGAGAACAGGCAAGTAAATTGTATGGACATTTTACATTGTAAACTGTGGCAAAGGAAGATTAAGTGACTTCTTTACCATCACACAATATATTTGCATAGAAGTCAGAAGTCAAATACACACTTTCTGTGTCCCAATCCTGTGTTATCTACTCAATCATCATTCCACCTATTACTAATGAAACAACTATTAATCACTTTTGAAAAGTCAGAAGAGATCAACATCATTAGTTAGAAGGCAGACTACCAGCATCTTACACATACCATTATGGCAATTCTTAAAACCCCCAAACCAAACACACTCTAAAATCACCACCCTCAAACAAAAAACCCATCTCCCAAAAAGAAACCCAAGCCATATCCCCCCCCCAAAAACACCCACACAACACCACCTTACCACCACCATTTATTGACAGAAAAAACCCTGCATTTTTCACACCCCACCCTACCAATGTTAAGCATACTTCAAATACAATGGGCAAGGCAAAGGTGAAAAAGTGACAAACACCTTCACTCTTCTTTGCATGTCATCTTCTACATCTTTTAACATACCTGGAAAAGTTACCATGCAATTAAAAGATGAGAAGCATTCCTAGGTACACCTGCACAACTAATGGCAAAAAAGTTTTCAGGGTAAATCAAGTTTTGAAGTGCTTTAAATATCCATTAGCCAAAGATTAGATTACATATATATATATTTATAAAAAACATGCCACCACCAAACCAAAAACATCTCACCAGAGATGGCAGGGATGTTGTGCAATAACACGTATATACAAGTATAGACTGACTGAATCAAAGCTAAAAAGTGTTCTAATAATTTCTAAAAATAAGTTAATGGAAAATTTGAATATGTATCAAAAAATAGTGCAAGCTAATATACATATGTATATATGTAATAACATATACATACCTGGACTTTAGTAAGGCCTTTGATACAGGTCCCCACAGCATCCTCCTGGAGAAATTGGCTGCCCATGGCTTGGATGGGCGTACTCTTTGCTGGGTTAAAAACTGGTTGGAGGGCCAGGCCCAGAGAGTGGTGGTGAATGGAGTTAAATCCAGTTGGCGGCCGGTCACGAGTGGTGTTCCCCAGGGCTCGGTATCAGGGCTGGTTCTCTTTAATATCTTTATCAATGATCTGGAGGAGGGGATCGAGTGCACCCTCAGTAAGTTTGCAGATGACACCAAACTAGGTGGGAGTGTTGACCTGCTTGAGGGTAGGAAGGCTCTGCAGAGGGATCTGGAAAGGCTGGATCAATGGGCTGAGACCAATAGTATGAGGTTCAACAAGGCCAAGTGCCAGGTCCTGCACTTGGGCCACAACAACCCCATGCAGTGCTACAGGCTTGGGGAAGAGCAGCTGGAAAGCTGTCTGGCAGAAAAGGACCTGGGGGTGTTGGTCCAGCAACCCCCAAGAATCCCCAAGGGGGGATTCTTCCAGGAGAAGTGCTGCTCCAGTTTCCAGTGGATGGTCCCCCAGAAGGCACAGATGGGCTTCAGAGCCTGATTTACGACATGCAGCTGTCACGGATGGAAGTGAGGGGCCCTCTAGTCAGAAGTAAGGGGGCCCTGCCTCCAGCCAGGAGGAGGAGAGGGATAATCGAGTTTACTGGACTGTGTGGATTCGATGGCTTGGCACATCAGAACCACAAAAGTATAGGGCCTTGGTGGACGCTGGTGCACAGTGTACCCTAATGCCATCGAATCATAGAGGGGAAGAATCCGTCACTATTGCTGGAGCGACGGGGGGATCTCAAGAGCTGACTGTATTGGAGGTCAAAGTGAGCCTAACTGGGAATAAATGGAAAAAGTTCCCCATTGTGGCTGGCCCAGATGCTCCATGCATTCTTGGCATAGATTAGCTCAGGAAAGGGTATTTTAAGGACCCAAGGGGGTACCGGTGGGCGTTTGGTGTAGCAGCAGTGGAGACAGAGACAGTTGTGCAACTGTCTACTTTGCCTGGCCTGTCAGAGGACCCTTCTATTATGGGGCTGTTGAGAGTCGAGGAACAAAAGGTGCCCATTGCTACTACAACTGTGCATAGGCGACAATATCTCACTAATCGAGATTCTTTGCTCCCTATTCAGAAGTTGATCAGTCAGCTGGAAAGCCAAGGGGTGATCAGTAAGACTCGCTCACCCTTTAACAGTCCCATATGGCCAGTGCAAAAGCCTAATGGGGAATGGAGATTGACAGTAGACTATGGTGGCTAGAATGAAGTCACACCACCACTGAGCGCTGCCATCCCAGATATGGTAGAACTGCAGTATGAACTGGAGTCAAAGACAGCCAAGTGGTATGCTACAATTGATGTTGCTAATGTCTTTTTCTCTATTCCTTTAGCCTCAGAGTGCAGGTCACAGTTTGCTTTCACCTGGAGGGGTGTCCAGTACACCTGGAATCGACTGCCCCAGGGGTGGAAAGACAGCCCCACCATTTGCCATGGACTGGTCCAGACTGCACTGGAACAGGGTGAGGCTCCAGAACATCCGCAATACATTGATGATGTCATTGTATGGGGTAACACAGCAGAAGTTTTTAAGAAAGGTAAGAAAATAATAAAAATTCTTATGAAAGCTGCTTTTGCTATAAAAAGAGGCAATTCACGCATACTTCCCATTGGCAGGCAGGTGTTTAGCCAACTCCAGGAAAGCAGGGCTTCCTCATGTGTAATGGTGACTTGGGAAGCCAAACAACTCCAAATGTCCCCCCTTCCTCCTTCTTCCCTATAGCTTTTTTTGATGAGCATGATGTCATTTGGTCCAGAATATCCCTTTGGTCAGTTGGGGTCAGTTGTCTGCTACGACCCATGACCCACTCAGAAGAGGTGTGAGGGACTAGTGACTCAGGTTTGCGAATCCCCAACGGCGAGGACTAAGGTGAGACAACTCTCAAGGTCCATATACAAACATTTATTAGATTCCCACAGCGATTAATATATGTCTTAACTAAGTCCACGATAATTGGTTAGGTATATAACGGCATAACAAATTGTGGTGATCAATAAGGTACCTTGCATTACTTAACAACAGGTATACAACAAACGGTACTTCAACTTTAAAAGAAAAAGGGAAAAGAGAAAAGAAAAGAAATAAAGGGATAGAGAAGGAGAGAGAGATCCAAAAAGATAAAGAGATTTCGGTTCCAGCGTTGTCGGTCCAGACTACGGGACTGAGGGGGGGTGTCTTGTAGGAGCACTCTTCTATGTATTTCCCTCTTCAGGGTTTCTTCAGGGAAAAATCTTCCCAGGCACAATCTTCTTTTCTAGGGGCACTTATTTTCCCCTTTTATGTTTGCCAAATTAGCACAGCCCACCCCACTTGCCACGGGTCAGCCTTGTGTCAGGTTTCTCCCTTCCCTCAGGTGATGTGTAGCATGATTTGGGTGGAAAGATGAGTGCCATAGTCATACATGTTTAGCATGATCTCTATAATCTTCATTAGCATATGCAGGGGTGTGCGCTTTCATATGCATTTCGCGGATAATGAGGCAAAGGTTACTCATTGGACATGATGGCCTTGAGAACTGAGAACTAACAAGCTTACTACACAAGTGGCAGAGCTGTCTTGTCTCTACAAGGCAATCCTCCCACAGCTTTCCAGGCACCTGAGTAAGCGAAGCGTTAGCCTTATCAGTTCTTTGAACACCAGGCCTGCATTATTTATTTACTTGTGAGTGTTTGAGACATTCCATTCCTCAAGAAGGTTTGGAAGGGGCAGGAGACCTCTCCCACTTCTTTGTTTCAGGGTTCTTACACTGTCCCAGCTGTGTCCCCTCCCAACTTCTTGTTCACCCCTAGCCTACTTGCTGGCGGGGCAGCCCTTGACACCGTGTAAGCGCTGTTCATCAATAACAAAAACATTGGTATGTTATCAACACTGTTTTCATCTCAAATCGAAAATATAGCCCCATACAAGCTACTAAGAAGAAATTGAACTCTATCCCAGACAAAACCATTACTCTACAACTTACTGAGGATTCTTTTAAATATTTCATTAAAATGAGCTGATGATAAATTATTTGTTTTGTTTTCCTATCAATGTATTGAAAGAGTTATCATCAAATCATCAAACGGTTAGAGTTGGAAGGGACCTTAAAGATTATCTAGTTCCAATCCGCCTGCCATGGGCAGGGACATCTCCCACTAGACTAGGTTGCTCAAATCTTTGGTTACTGGTTTAAAAATTTCTTTTGTCTATCTCACTTGAGACTTCTGGAACTCTAACGATTGTGAATGAGAGAAGTAGCTTCAAAAAGAGACTGAAAACCAGCAGCAAATGGTGAATAGAAGGATTGGGGCAGACCCTCTTCTAAGCCAAGGTAATACAGCACAGCTTCTCAATGTTAGAGAATAGGGTGGTGGAATGGAACCTGGATTACCAGTTCAGATTCCATCATTCAGAAGTAATAAGAGTTCTAGGAAGCTGGAATGTATGGTACCCACTCCAAGACTAAGAAAACATGTTTTCAGTTTCCGATGAAGTTGCACATATATATTTGAGTATTATTCTGGGTTCTAATTCTGCTGTCCTAGCCAGGACAAAAGCCACAGTGATACTTCTGTAGTGATGGGACAGCTCAAGTTTCCTCTGGTGTGAAAAGGGCTGCACTGTGGTAGTGTAAATATGAGTCATGGATATTGTGTAACCATGTGCATAAGTCTTGTCTTGAATGCGTGAAACTTGATACATCCAGTGTTTGTCATATTAGAATATGGCAGGAGTGTTGATCTGCTTGAGGGTCGAAAGGCTTTGCAGAGGGATCTGGACAGGCTGGATCAATGAGCCGAGGCCAATGGTATGAGGTTCAACAAGGCCAAGTGCCAGGTCCTGCACTTGGGCCACAACAACCCCATGCAGCGCTAAAGGATTGGGGAAGAACAGCTGGAAAGCTGTCTGGCAGAAAAGGACCTGGGGGTGTTGGTCAACTGCCAGCTGACTATGAGCCAGCAGTGTGCCCAGGTGGCCAGGAAGGCCAACAGCATCCTGGCCTGTATCAGGACTAGCATGGTGAGTAGGACTGGGGAAGTGATCATCCCCCTGTACTTGTCATTGGTGAGGCCCCACCTTGAGTACTGTGTCCAGTTTTGGTCCCCTCACCACAAAAAAGACATCAAGGTGCTGGAGCAAGTCCAGAGAAGGGCAACGAAGCTGGTGGGGGGTCTGGAGAATAAGTCTTATGAGGAGTGGCTGAGGGAGCTGGGGGTGTTTAGCCTGGAGAAAAGGAGGCTGAGGGGAGACCTTATAGCTCTCTACAAGTACCTGAAGGGATGTTGTAGAGAGGTGGGGGTTGGTCTCTTCTCCCAGGTATCTATTTATAGGACGAGAGGAAACAGCCTCAAGTTGCACCAGCGGAGGTTTAGATTGGATATTAGGAAAAATTTCTATACCAAAAATGTTATCAAGCACTGGAATAGGCTGCCCAGGGAAGTGGTGGAATCATCATCCCTGGAGGTATTTAATAGATGGGTAGATGTAGCGCTTAGCAACATGGTTTAGTGATGGTTTTGTCAGTGTTAGGTTGATGGTTGGACTTGATGATCTTAAAGGTTCCTTAAAACCTAGACAACTCTATGATTTTAATATGATACAGGAGTCCACCTGCAGTAAAAGTAAATTTCTTGTATTCCAGTAGTGGAAATGCAGCCTGCTTGGACCATGTTGAAATCCTTGACTTTTCAACAGGTGTCCTGGTTTGAGGTAAAACAGAACCAATTTTCTGATTTGTAATTTTACTTTTTAGCTGGGCCTCTTCTAACTGACTAAAGTCTGAAATTAACAGCATATTGTTCAGACACTGTTCACTCTCAGAGTGATAAGACCTGATTATCCCAAGGAACGGTGCGCACAGAGGGTCTTGCTTAGACTTATTGCTATAACAACCAAGGTCAGCTCACTTCGTTATTTGTCCCATTAGAGGGTCAGAAGCGGAAAAGCGTAGAGGGGTCACACCTTTAGGGAGGAGCAGACAGGACAGGTGACCCCAAACTGACCAACAGGGTATTCCATCCCATCTGCATCACGCTCAGTATGAAAGCTAAGAAATCAAAAGGTCAGCTCTCCTCTTTTTCTTCGATGGCCAGCGTCCGAGGAGGACCCTGTCTGTTCATCTGCTTTTGATCCCGATCCGAGCATTCCTGACTCCAGATCCGGAATCCAGCTCTTGCTCATCAATGACTCCAGTCTGGGACTTTCCCTGTGCCAGCTGGTGACGCGACTGTCATCCTGGGAGCTGGATACGGTTTTGTATATATTTTACACTTTTTAAAAATTTTATTATTATTTCTTATTTCCTTATTGATTATTCTTTTCATTAAAGTAGTTTAGTTCTTTTTCTAAACCTGTAAATCTCTTTCTCTCTTCCTCTCCTCTCTTTGGAGAGAGAGGGGGGGAAGGGGCCATCTGTCATTCTGATTGGCCAATCCGGCCAAAACCACGACAGATTTATTGGCACCCAACGTGGGGCTCGACTGTGGCACGAAGAGAGCTCTGATAGATTGTCTGAATAGTTTGAATTCCAACTTGCTCAAAGATTAAAATAGACAGCTCACATCATGTTGTTTTTAGACAGATTATTGTATCATTTCAAAACCACGACAACAGGAAAAGGAAAAAGTGCTTAATACTCTAATAATGTGTATTTTTTAAAATTTTATTCTTTTTCTGACTTTTTATGATGATGATGATTGTGATAATCACTTCTTCTTTGAGCAATATTTTGCTATTTGCAAGTATTTGATATTTTTAAAGAATTAATATCCTTAGGGATAAAAGTAAAACATGAACAGTAGAAAGAGAAATTTAATGCTGTCTGAAGAGAACAATAAATGATTTTTTCCTCCTAAAAATAAGAGATACTATAAATTACCCTTCAGAAATAAATGACAGAATTACCTACTAAAAGGGGCTTTAAAATGGGAAATATCTGTTGCTTCACATAAAGGCATTCTTTATTAGATCCTTAATTGGCTTATAACCAGCTGTAAGCAATATCATTATTTAATTAATTTGATTTTATTTTGAGAGCTGAACTATCATGGTATTAGTTGGTAATTAATTGAATCAAACTCTTCATGCATCTTCTGAGTTTTCTTTTTCAGTTCTAGTTCCATGCCTTCTATTAGAATCAAATAAATAAACACAAACATAGAATCAATAGAGCCTGTTTAAAGGTTGGCAGTGAAAAATATGTAATTTGCTAAATACCAATGTACTTGTTTGTATAACCAGCAAATGTAGTTTAAATCTCCTCCAGTAGCCATTAGAGTAATTTCTGAATCCTTCTCACTAGTTTTGCTTGTCACATTTAATTTTATTGCTTGCATTTGAAGGCACTGAGAAGTTTTATGATGATCTGTTTATGACTTTTTCATTTCTCTTAGTTGCTAAGTGTGCACTATTTATTTAAATGGTGCCAACCACAACCACTGAACTTCTGGCAAACGTGGCAAATTCCGGCTTCTGCTCAGTCAGAAAGAGATGGGATGTATGATAATAGCCTTAGCAAAGAGAAAACGGCACAAATGTAGAGATTTTAATATATGACAAACAGTAATGAAACACACTTAGAGTCCTTTATTACATTCAGTTATGTAGTGTATTTATATCAAATATGGGTTCTTCAGAGCTGACACACAAGTGGAGAAGTGGAATGGAAAGTTAAGATGTGTCCGGTGCAAGACCCACACATACAGTTTGGGATTTCTGCTTCTCAGATCCATCCTTATGCTTGAGTAATCTGCATGACACTGCAGCACAGGCATAAAGCAACAAGTTTTACAGTCAGTTTGAAGTAAGCCTAACGGTTTCTATGTATACAGCTGTGTCAACATGCCTGGTACTGTAGGGAATAGTGTTGGGGAATTTTTATTGTACCTCTTGAAGGGAATTAAACACATGTTTGTGCTTAAATATTAAAAGATTTAATGAACAATGCATTGGACAGAATCCTACCACCATAAGTGGTTCTACAAGGAGTCTGCAAAGATGTGGCTCAAGCCGATTTGTTATATACACTTGCTCCTGCACCAATCATGAGAGTGCCGACATTGGGTGCCTTAACCCGTGTTTGGTTCATCCCCCAATGTCAGTTCTGCTGACTTGAAGGTGGCCCCTGAGCACTCGCATTCCACAATCATTACAAGACAATACTTTGGCATTTCTTATCAGCAAAGGAACCCTAGCTCCTTTACTTGGAGTCGTTCTGTCCCTGGCATTTCTGCTTTCAGCCAGTTTAACCCATTCTACAATTCAGCCTTCTTGCCCAGCAGGCCAGGTCATTCCTCTGTCACAAATTACCATTGCTGAGCAGTTACAATTTTAATTTCCCCTTCAATAGTAAATGTGGTGCATGTTTTACATTGTTTGATTCAACTGTTGGTAGTGACTCTGGAAATTAGAACTAGAGGCAAATAACTCATCTCAGGGCTGAGGCTCTGACCCTGAATATCACATTACAAATCAGGCTGGTCAGCAACCTAAATCTTTCTGCAGGCAATTACTAGAAGCAAAGATTTTTACAGCTAGCGTAACTTTTCCTTTCTGTTCTCCATGTGGGTTTGCTCCCTGTCTGTTCAAAAATTATTCAGAGGACTTCTGTATATATATTACTCATAATGTTGTGAAGTCTGTTCTTGTTTGTGCTTTGTTTGGCAATGTTTTTTTACCTTCTCCACTTGTTGGGATCCTGTAGGAGATAGGAAACACAAAGAAAATAAGGCAGTAAATGCACAGTTAGTGGCAGTACCCTGCAGTCTCTACTCTTTCTTCCTTTATATCTAGATGATAAGGATTTTACTCTGTTTTTCTTTGGTTTGCTTTTTTGTTATTGTTTCTTCCAATGTTGAATTAGTGAGTAAATCTCATTTCCAGGGAGTTTGAATCTCGCTGTCAGAATTTACATGTATTTCAATGGAAACATGCCATGATATCAAATCTCTGCTGTTCAATGAAAAAGAAAAAGCCTTTAGTCCTTTGGCTGTTTTTAGGAAAACCAAGCTGGTCAACCTGTTAGAGATAAACAGATCATTCAACCGCTTTGTTGCTTTTCTGTACATATGCTTTCTAAGTTATTTATTTGCATATATCAAGTACAACTGTTGTTGAAAGAAAAGGGTTAACAGTCACAAAAACTCTAGGTTTCCCAACCAGGTGGGCTTGTATAGTTGATGAATGGGGGACAGGTGGAGATGGGCCCCAGGTGAAGGAGCTTGTCCCCAGGTCGTCAGACCTTGATAGGGCAAACTGCTCACAAAGGAAGGCAATAGGAGTCTCAAGATAAGAGAATGGTAAACTTCTGCTTTCATATGTAAAGTTAGGAGTAACGAATGACTGACTCATCATTCATTGTGGTTTCTTCTTTGTTATTATTTGGTATATAAAATCCGGCTTATTTCTCAAAAGGTGTGCTAGCTTCATGGAGTTACCACCTAGCACCCATCTCTGAAGACATGCAATAAACAAATATCTCGACTCTGTGAGTGGATTGGCTTATAGCACACCTGGTGAAGAACCCAGTTTTGGGACAACACAATGAAGGTACATATAAAACGTCATCCAGTAGAATGCTTGGTAATGTTGCATAGGAAATGCCCAATAAGCAGTCAGCTTAGACATATTGTAAAATTTCTGTTCTTTGGGGGAATAGAAAATGAATAAAGAGGGAAAGGGGAAGATCAAACCACTGAGCCCTTGATTCATAGTGAGAGTGAGACCAGTGTGGAGAGAACATATTAATGTTTTCATTTCAGGTCCACCTTTGAGACACTGCTGTTAGAAAAATAGGGCTGCTAGCAATTTGGAAACAAATTTAAAGAGAACCTTCTCTTGAGATGAGAAATACAAGGCAACACACTGATATTTTATATGTTTGGCATACATGTTGTCCCAAAACCCATGGGATTGTTTACCTGGTGTGCAAGCCAATAACACACAGAGTCAAGGTATTAGCTATTTATTATCAGTTCTGCACAGAACAGGGCACTGGAGGTACCTCCACAAAGCTAGCACACCCACCAGTGAAACAGCCATTCATTTATACATTGTCAATTAACATAATTAACATATTCATTGTTTATCAACTTTTTACTGGTGCTCATAATTCCTTATCTTGAAGCTGACTGGTGTAAAATGTCCTCGTCTTCAATTAAAGGTACAGTGTCTCTTAATTTTACTGCATAGGCTCAGTGGGTGAGGGTCTTCAAGCAGAGGCAAGTATCCTAACTTCTGGAGGAGTGCCTTTCACATTATAATTAGTCATGTTCACCTAAGGGACACATTTCATGCAGTATCGCCAAGTTTCTTGGGCAATCAGCCCACTGAAGTTTCTGCTATCTGGTTTTAGGTCTGGTTCCTTCTATCCCATTGTCTTTTCAAGAATCATTTACCCAAATGATTTACAGAGTTACAATCATAAAGGTTTTGATATCAGTTCCCCCCTTTGAGACTTATTGAAGCCTTAACTTTCAGTAAGTCTCATTTTCATTATGCACAGTCATTACATATGACTTTGATATTTATTTAGTAATTAGACTCTTAAGACATCCAAACAATATACAAACAATTACTATGATTAGGATCAACACTATTAAATTTTGCAATAGACTCTGCAACCATCCAGTCAATGAAAATTCTAATCCATGCAGTATTTTATTTAACCAACCTGTTTCCATACTCGTTCTCAAGTCATGGCTGGACTTTGCAACTTAGTTTATTTTTTCTAGCTGTCTGTCCAAATGTTCAGTAATGTTTGGAATATGAACACAACACTTGTCTGCCGCGATTGAGAGACGGGACACAGCTTGATGCAAGCAAGACGTTCATTTTATTGTGCTCAAACATTCCCTTTTATATGCTTACATTGACTCTGTGTTTCAAACAGATTGGTCCTTTTGAACATACACTGCTCAAGCGGTTGCATCTGATTGGTCAGAGACAGATGCTATCCCTTATCATGCTAACAGACATCCCTTCTCTTGAAGACCTAGTTCTTATCCTGAAGACCGCTCTTAACTCTTCTTTTGGCAGGGCACCTGGAGCCTGCTTATCTCAGTGTTGCGACATTTGTTGGGCTTCTGTTCTCAGGTACCTGGTCAGTCCTTTTCTGATCATAACGGCCTTCAGTTTCCCATGGTTTATATCCTACAAGTTCCAGCATGTCCCTGCTTGTTAATTGAGCAGTACTCGGAGTTCTGCTCTTCAGGCCTCGTCCCACACTTGTCATCATCTAATTTTAAATAACCATATACTCTGTGTTCACGTAACAATAGTAAATCTAAGGCCAAACGATTTTGAAGTGTCATCCTCAAAGTTGATTGTAGTTGGATGTTTAAATTGTGGAGGCCTACTCTAGTTGCATTTGCCAAAGCTTCATTTTGTCCTGTTAGCTTGTGTAACCAGACACAATTTTGAAATGAAGTAATTTGGGGGCTAAAAATAGATTCTAATACCCATCCTACTGTTGTCCCAGTCAAAGGATGTTGCCAAGGATCTATATTATTTCTTTTGATTCTTTGATTTCTTTGATTCTGCTATTGGTCTTTTTCTCCATAAAGGACATAACGTTAGCATTCCCAATGTAATTTGTTTTCTTGGTCCTTTTAGAGTTAATTGGGTGGACCAAGCTCCATCACTACTTACCCAAACAGCGTGTCCCATGGTGTGGGAAAGTAACAGAAGATCAGTGAGGAGGACTGTAAACACGCTCAAGTGACTCACACCTGGGGTGCTGGGAAACACATATATCACACTAATCATTGTTCAGTCTTATGTGTTTGCTAGTAGAAAATTTGCACTTAGATAACATAAGTCTGTGATGGACTCAGGGACACCTTATCTAGCCGCTTGAGAATCCTGGCCTGTTGTTGAAGAAGATCAAAGCACAGTGGGAAAACTAGGCCTGCTTGAACCCTTGAAATACTGACAAGAACAGGGAGTCTGAGTGCGCTCTCGCTCTCTCACTCTCTTGCTAACAAGGCCTCTCTTGCTATTAAGGACTCTCTCTTGCTCTGCGGTGCCTGCTCGCATGCGTCTGCCCGGGTGCTGCTTCGGAGATTCTCTGATCCATGAGGTATCAAGATTTGTTCTTTGCCTTTCATCTGTGATTTTGTGGTTGTTCCTGCATCCTGCCTCCATCGGCTCACGTACATGGGGATACTCATTCACAGTTTATAGGTTTGTCTTTCATCATTGTCGCTGTCCATGTATCCTGTATAAGTGTTGAATAATTACGACATAAACATCCCAATCTTAGAGCTCTGGCTACTGGTCCTAACCTTTGGATCTCTGAAAAATTTGTAGAACAATTAAAAACTTGTGTACATTTCCAATTGTAAGCTTTGGGGACCTCTACTCTGGCCTCAGTAAAGTTTGCCAATAAGGTCATTCCTTTGATTTTCCCTCGTTCATTTCCTGTCCAATCAATACACCAAGGTGCAGGTTGCATATAATGCCCTTCACCTTCTTCAGCAGTTTTGCAGACTTTAGGAAGTTTCATTCCCCAAGGAAAATGATCACAAGGTTCTGCATCTTTCATGGGACTTGGTGTTTGGGTATCATTTACATGCCAACACAAATTTTGACTATCATTACCTAAGATCTGCCACTTAGCTAGTCCAAATACTTTTTCCTTTTTCAGGTTGAATCTTAATATACCAGTTCTGTTAATCAACATAGTGATAAAGGTTCAGTTCAAGTCCAGAGTTAAAATTCCCTAGTCTACTGGTGAAGCAGCCAACTTTGGCAGTGTCAGACATGCAGTTATTTGACTAACATTGTGAATCTTACCAAATGACTGGATGAGTTGCAGAATCAAATTGCCATTACAAGTAAACACACATTACAATTATTACCAACACTGTCCTGTGAGTCTTGGGCTCTCTTTCCTCTTACAAAAACTTTTATGTGTATTCATCTGACTTCAGAGAATCTCAACTTGATGACTCCTGTCCTTTCAGAAGTCCATTGTTCTGATGTTGGGGCTTTCTTTACTCGGGTATGGTGAATCCAGGAATTGATTCCCTCTGCTTTCACAGCTGTGAATGTGGACAGAAGGACGAAGTATGGTCCTTTCCACTTTTCTTCTAGAGGTTCATCTTTCCATGTTTGAACATAAACCGAATCTCTGGTTGAAAATTATGTACAGCTGTGTCCAGGGGCAAGGGGGTATGTTGGTTGAGATATCTGTGTAGGGATGACAGAATTCTGGAAAGAGATAACAGATAATTTCACAACATATCGTCCCCTTTAATAAGCATTTGGTCTCCCTGGGTAACAATTTCATTAGTAGGATATAGTTTACCATACAAAATTTCAAATGGGCTAGCTCCCTCTTTTGTCTTTGGAGTAATCCTGATTCTCATTAAAGCAATAGGTAATACTTCTATCCATTTCATATGGGTTTCTTGACATAATTTAGCAATTTGTCTTTTTAACGTTTGGTTCATCCTCTCTACTTTCCTGCTAGACTGTGATCTCCATGGAGTGTGTAATTCCCATTTGATTTGGAGGAATTTAGCCACTCCTTGAACCACTTTTGCCACAAAGCGAGACCCATTGTCTGAAGATAATCCTTTGGGGATTCCAAATCTAGGGATTATTTCCTTTAGCAACACTTTAATTACCTCTCTGGTCTGATTGGAGTGGCAAGGGAAAGCTTCAGGCCACCCTGAAAAGGTATCTACCAAAACCAGTAAATATTTAAATCTATTACATTTAGGTAATTCAGAGAAATCTATTTGCCAGTGCTCTCCTGGGGTTATTCCTCTCTTAACTTTTCCTGCCAGTGATTTTCATTGAATTTTAAGATTATTAGTGCAACAAAGATGACATTTCTTCACAATAACATCCTCTGTAGTTTGCATCTTTGGCCCTATTGCATATTTTTTAACGTAATTCACCATTGCATCAGCTCCCATATAGGTTGTTTCATGTAGATTTTTAAACAAGGTTATGATGCCTTTGGTTGTAACCAGGAGCTGGCCAGTTGGTGTTATCCATTGTCCTTTTTCATCCTTAGTACTTTTTAAGGTTTCGGACAATTTATTTTCTTTATCAGGATACTGTGGCAAATCTATGATTATTTTATTACTTGGTATCAACATTCCGATGACTTGTCCTTGCAAAACTGCTTCCTTTGCAGTTAGGTTGGCTTTCTGATTTCCTTGGGCAATTTCATTCTAGCCTTTCTGATGAGTTTTGCAGTGTATCACTGCTACTTCTTTTGGTTCTAGGACAGCCTGTAACAATTTTAAAATTTCTTGTCCATATTTAATAGGAGTTCCTTGTGAATTTAACAGTCCCCTTTCTTTCCAAATTGCTCCATGAGCATGAATCACTCCAAAAGCATATTTAGAATCTGTATATACATTAATTCTCTATCCTTTTCCAATTTCAAGGCCTTGAGTCAAAGCCATAATTTCTGCTTTCTGAGCAGTGGTCCAGTTTCTATTTCATCCCAACAGGTTACTATGGCATATCCCACTTTTCGTTTGCCATTGTGGATAAAAACACTCCCATCAGTAAATAGTTCCATATCTGCATTTTCTAGTGGTTCATCTTTTAAATCTGGTCTACTAGCATATACTTGTTCTATGGTAGCTAAACAGTCATGCTGCAGAGACTCACGTTCTGAGATTGGCAACAAAGTGGCAGAATTCAAAGATGAGGTTGACTTAAGAATAGTGTCCTCCTGTTCTAGGAGCACCACCTGATATTTGGCTAACTGACTTGGGGAGATCCAATGATGTCCTTTTTGCTCCAAGACTGTTTGTCACCACATGAGGAACAAAAACTGATTGGTTGTCCTAATGTTAACTTGCGGGCCTCTTCTATTAACAATGTCATGGCTGCAACAGCTCTCAGGCAAGCTGGCCACCCCTTGCTTGCTTCATCAAGTTGTTTTGAATAGTAAGCTACAGGCTGCTTCCACTCCCCAAGTAATTGGGTTAGCACTCCCAGCGCCACTTGTTTTCTCTCATGTACATATAATTGAAAGGATTTGTTTAGATTTGGTAGGCCTAATGCAGGAGCACTCATTAATTTTTCCTTGATATTGTTAAATCCAACTTCACGTTCTGGAGTACATTCCAGGGATTCTCATGGTCCCTTTATGGCTTCATACAAAGGTTTAGCGAAAACACCAAAATTTGGTATCCATATTTGACACCAGCCCACCATTCCCAGAAAACCTCTGAGTTCTCTCTTTGACTTTGGGACCCCAATTCTACAAATAGCTTCTTTTTGTTCAGTCCCTAACATTCTCTGGCCTTGGGAGATCTCAAACGCCAGATAACGTACTCATTCCTTGGCAATTTGTGTCTTTTTTTGGGACACTCGATATCCTGCAAGGCCCAAAAAGTTCAGTAGATCAATTGTTGCCTGTATGTAAGTCTCTCTATTATCAGTTCCAATCAGAATATCATCAACATACTGTAGCAAAGTTATACCTTGGTTTTTCCCTTGCCATCAGTCCAGTTCTTTAGCTAATACATTACCAGACAGTGTGGGACTGTTCTTAAATCCCTGTGGAAGCACTGTCCAACACAGTTGTACCTTTTTCCCAGTTGACAGACTTTCCCACTCAAAGGCAAACAGCTTCTGGCTTTGTTCATCTATCGGGATACAGAAGAAGGCATCTTTCAAATCTAATACTGTAAAACAAATATTAGTTTCAGGTATTGTTGTGAGAAGAGTATACGGATTGGACACCACCGGGTGCAGATCTACTGTTATCTGGTTTATTGCTCTTAAATCTTGTACCAATCGGTATTCCTGTGGTTTTGGTTTCCTCACTGGTAAAATGGGAGTGTTATATTCAGACTGACATTCCCACAATAGTCCATATTCCAGAAAAGTATTAATTAATGATTCTAATTCTTTCCGCGCTTCCAATTTAATGGGATATTGGTTTTTTTCTTACCAGTCACATTTCAGGTTTTAATTCAATTTTCAAAGGACTTACTCCTTTTGCTTGTCCAGGTTTTTCGTTGCCCACACTGAAGGAATCACTGCATTCATTACTTCATCTGGTATAATATTCTTAAGAGTTTCTGACACTTGGAGTCCCATCACTAAACAAATTAGAGTTTTCCAAGCTGTGTCCTTGGGAACATGTAACTGCACAGAATCTTTAGAAAATGTTACTTGAACATTCAATTTACATAACAAATCCTGTCCCAATAGCGACAAAGGGCATTCTGGCATACAGAGAAACTCATTAATTAATTTAGTATTTCCAAGTATACATTCTGTTGGTTTCAAAAATGGCCTTACAGTTTGCTTTCCTGTTGCCCCAACAATAGGAATTGTATTTTTACTCAGTGGACTTATGTGACTAGTTAATACAGAATGGGTAGCTCCACTGTTCAATAAAAAATTTATAATTTCATTCCCCAGCTTAACTGGAACCAGAGGATTGGCTGGGGAAACAGTAATATTTTTCCCCGGTCCTCCTCAGTCTGAATCTTCCACCATTATGAGATTGGTCTCCTCATTTGTTTTTTTCTTTAATTCAGGACATGACTTTTTCCAATGTCCCTCTCTTTTGCAATAGGCACGCTGGTTGGGGCTCAAAGAGGATTTGTCGTCAACAACCCCCCTTGGGCTCCCTCCCCCTCTGGAGGTACCTCCTCTCATTCCTATTTTCCCTCTGCCCCTGCCTCTCATGCTATTTCCATTCAGTGCTGTAGCTAACAATGACACTTGTAACTTGATCCTGTTCTGCTTATCCCGTTTCTCTTTTTCATCTCAATTATTATATACTTTATATGCAATTTCCATTAACTGTGAAACATTCATTCCCCCTGCTCTTTCAATTTTCTGCAATTTCCTTCTAATGTCTGGGGCTGATTGACCAATAAACAAAATATTAAATATCCTCCAGTTAGACTCCTCTTCTGGTTCAAGATCCATCCACTTTCGAGCCACCTCACAAAGGCGCTCATAAAAGGCAGATGGGTCTTCACTACTCCCTTGTCTTACTTCATATAACTTTAGGTACCCCATGTTTGACCCCATGTAATATCAATTCCTGATATTGCTGTAAACTAGTAATTCTCTCTGCTTCATTTGGATCCCAATCAAACTGCCTAGTAGGCAAATGAATGTCATGATTTCCCAGCAAATGTCTCTGCTCTGATTCCTTTTTAGCCTCCTCCAATATCATTCTCCTTTCTTCTGTAGTGAAAAGAGTATTCATCAGGGCTTGCATATCACCCCAATTTGGTTCCCCAATACTTTCCAATACTGGTACACATTCTCAGGATTTTCTCGATAGGATCCTGCAGACTGGAAACACTGGATTCAGTAAATCACTAGTAGTGAAAGGGACATGAACAAGAACTGTTCCATCTCCTTCTACAGCTTGCCTTAAAGGTGCTTGAATTACAGCACTCTGTGCTCTGGTTCTACCAGCTATTGGACTAAAATTTTCACTCCCCATCCCACCTGCTGCTCCTTCTGAATCCCTAAAAGGGGAAGACACTGTCAAAGATCTTTCCAATGTTGTTCCTGAAGGGGCCGGCAGCACTAGTAAATGTATTTCCTCCTCAGGGGGGTTATCATAACGATTGATACCTCGTCCACATCCCACACAACAACCTTTACGATTATCATTTTCTTCTTCTTCTATTATATACACATACCATCCACACCCAAGTGCACATTCATTAATTTAGATTTCTTTCTGGTTTCATAATAATTTCTCAATGTCATAATGATGTACTTTAAAAAGGTAGAATGTTCTTTTGAAAGGTAGAATGTATTTTAGAAGGTAGAATCTCTCACTAAGCAAGAGTAAAGAGCTGTGAAAAAGGTTACAAGTCCTTGTGAAACTGGACACTTTGTAAAAATAATAAATGCCTTGCTAATGAATATACCCTTGAAGAAGAACAGAAGGCTGATAACAAGGGAACATCCCTCCACAGGAATCATAGAATAATAGAATTGCCTAGTTTGGAAGGGACCTTTCAGATCATCTAGTCCAACCATCAACCTAACTGACAAAAAGCATCACTAAACCATATCTCTAAGCACTATGTCTACCTGTCTATTAAATACCTCCAGGGATGACGATTGCACCACTTCCCTGGGCAGCCTGTTCCAATGCTTAATAACCCTTTCAGCGAAGAAATTTTTCCTAATATCCAGTCTAAACCTCCCCGGTGCAATGTGAGGCCGTTTCCTCTCATCCTATCGCCTGTTACTTGGGAGAAGACACCAATCCCTACCTTGCTACAACCTCCTTTCAGGTAGTTGTAGAGAGCAATAAGGTCTCCCCTCAGCCTCCTTTTCTCTAGGCTAAGCAACCCCAGCTTCCTCAGCCACTCCTCATAAGACACTTTCTCCAGACCCCCCCACCAGCTTCATTGCCCTTCTCTGGACTTGCTCCAGCACCTCGATGTCTTTTTTGTAGTGAGGGGCCCAAAACTGGACACAGTACTCAAGGTGGGGCCTCACCAGTGCCGAGTACAGAGGCACCATCACTTTCCTAGTCCTGCTCACCATGCTAGTCCTGATACAGGCCAGGATGCTGTTGGCCGCCTTGGCCACCTGGGCACACTGCTGGCTCATAGTCAGCTGGCAGTTGACCAACACCCCCAGGTCCTTTTCTGCCAGACAGCTTTCCAGCTGCTCTGCCCCAATCCTGTAGCGCTGCATGGGGTTGGTGTGACCCAAGTGCAGGACCTGGCACTTGGCCTTGTTGAACCTCATACCATTGGCCTCGACCCATTGATCCAGCCTTTCCAGATCCCTCTGCAGAGCCTTCCTACCCTCAAGCAGGTCGACACTCCCACCTAACTTGGTGTCGTCTGCAAACTTACCGAGGGTGCGCTCAATCCCCTTGTCCAGATCATTGATGAAGATATTAAAGAGAAGTGGCCCAAATACCGAGCCCTGGGGAACACCACTTGTGACTGGCCGCCAACTGGATTTAACTCCATTCACCACCACTCTCTGGGCCCGGCCATCCAGCTAGTTTTTAACCCAGTGTAGAGTACTCCCATCCAAGCCATGGGCAGCCAATTTCTCCAGGAGGACGCTGTGGGAAACTGTATCAAAAGCCTTACTAAAGTCCAGGTAAACAACATCCACGGCCTTTCCCTCATCCACCAAGTGGGTCACTTTGTCATAGAATGAGATTGGTTTTGTCAAGCAGGACCTGCCTTTTGTGGACCCATGCTGACTGGGCCTGATCGCCTGGTTGTTCTTCATGTGCGGCATAATGGCACTCAGGAGGATCTGTTCCATGACCTTCCCAGGCACCAAGGTCAGTGTCCTGGGTTGAGCAACACAGGACTAATTTCTCTTCTAGGCTATGTGGGACTCAAGGTCTCAGTGTTTTCGAGACTTGCCAGGTGCAGGGATGAGGAGGAGCGAGGCCTGGGCGTTTGACCCGGGCTGGCCAACAGGATTATTTCATACCATGAACATCACATTCAATATAAATTAGAAAGTTTGCTGCGTAGTTTCTCTCTCCCTTGATGGCGGTGGTCCAGAGAACTTCTTGCCCTGATGCTGGACCCCTGAGGCCTTCCCTTCCCCACGAAGCTGTAGCACTCTCAGTGTCCGACATTTGCTGTCCACTGCTGGGAGTGCACAGCTTCCTGCTGGTATAACTGGCTGAGTATAATTCTTGTATATCTTATATCAGTATCGGGATTAATACTGGTTCTTTAGTATTATTGTTAATTATTTATTCTTATCCTATTAAATCTATTTATATTTCAACCCTCGTGTTTCCTTGCTTTCCCCGATTCCCCTTTCTGGGTGGGGACAGGTCATCGGGTGATAGAATAATTGTCTAAACAACAATAAATTGTTATGGGGTTTCTCAAACTGTAACAGTCAGACTGACAGGCCTGTAGTTCCCTGGATCATCCTTCCGTCCCTTCTTGTGGATGGTTTTCACATTTGCTAGATGCCAGTCAACTGGGACCTCCCCAGTTTGCCAGGACTGCTGATAAATGATGAAAAGTTGTTCATTGAGCACTTCTGCCAGCTCCCTCAGTACCCTCGGGTGGATCCCATCTGGCCCCATAGACTTGGGTATGTCCAGGTGTTGGAGCAGGTCCCTCACCATCTCCCTTTGGATTATGGGGGCTTTATTCTGCTCCCTGCCCCTATCTACTAGCTCAGGGGGCTGGGTACTCAGGGAACAACTGACACTACTACTAAAGGAGGCACTGAAACTGGTTGAAAACCAGACAGCTGCTGGAAAAAGCATAAAGTCAACAAAGATTTGCAGTAACTGGGGGAAAGGTAAAGGTGGCAGTGGGAGATCGCGACCACCGACTCAATTAGAGACTGAACAGAACTACACCCCCCCCCCCGGTACTGGAGCATGCGCACATCAATTAAAGGACCTTGTAACTTTAAACGAAAGCGAGAGACTGTACTAACCAATAGAAATTGTTAAGATAAGGTACTAACCAATAATTATAATTAAAGTTGTGTATTTCTGTGTTTTGAATCGTATAAGTATTCCGAGGAGTTCGTAGGCCGGTGACAGGTATCACTGGAGTATCATGCTAATGCTAAGCCATTAGGAAAACTCTTATTTATTGATACAAAAAGAAGGGCAGAATTGGACCTTTAAGGAAGAAATGGGTATCTATTGAAATATTTTCAGTATAAAATTGTATGCATGTGACATGATATGTTCTATAAATTTTGGCTTGCTCTTTGGAATATTTTCCAATGGCACTGTTTTCACAAGGCTGAATTCTCTCCATTATTGTCTAAGGTGTGGGAGGTCATTTCAATGTCTACTTTTTCTCTTTGATGTGAGAGAGAAAACTGACTTGCAGAGCGTTCAAAACTTGTCAAAGGGTTAGTGAAAGAATAACTTTTTTTTCTTTGACCAAAGAGAAGGTTTGAACCAAGAACAAAGTCATTAGTTGATCTAGGAAACTACTGATACGCCTTCTGTTCATGTCACATAGGATGCATTACCTGAAATGTATATAGCACATAAGTGAATGATTTGTTATTTAGGAGTGAGAAAAAGTGTTGTCGTTACAGTGATTGTGCCTGCATGGAAAATTAATAGTAGAAATCTTAGCTGAAAAACAACCCTCTTGCCTACATTTTTTTTTCTTTCCAGAATGTTTCTGGATTACAGAAGCATTTTGAATATGTGCATGTTGTTGGATCTTCAGAAATCTGTATGATAGCATTTTTATTAGTTTGTGAGACATAAAGGAAACATACTCTTGACCAGAAAAAAGTTTGGTGATGCAGTCTGAGGATATCTTTACCCTGATACTACAGTCTGTTTTGTCCACACCATGTTGTCAAATGAAAGTCTTCTCAAAAGGGTACGATGTTAGACAGAAAGTTTCACTTGCAGAAACACATAAAAAAGAGAGAAGGAAGCCACTCACACCCCCCGCCACCATTTCACTCTCTGTGGATTGTCTTCCATCTAAGTATCCTATCTTCCCCTCATTGTTTTCTGAACTCCTCTTTTTTATCCAAGAGGGGATCTACTAGAAATCAATGACCCTAGTTAAACAATGCCTCTAGCTATTTCAACTATAATTACCTATTTTGGATCTTGGACCTAACTAACTAATTGTGTGAGAATGATAATGAGTAATAGATTCAAAAGGAAAAAACATTAAAAGTAGGGTAACAATAAAATGATTTTCCTTTACGGAATCACGGAATCACGGAATCACGGAATCTTTAGAGTTGGAAGGGACCTCTAGAGATCATCTAGTCCAACTCCCCTGCTAAAGCAGGATTGCCTAGAGCACATCCCTCAGGACTGCATCCAGGCGGGTCTTGAAAATCTCCAGAGAAGGAGACTCCACAACCTCCCTGGGCAGCCTGTTCCAGTGCTGTTCCAGCACTGTTCCAGCCTGTTCCAGCCTGTTTACGTATCCCTCCAGCTTATGGCAGTCAGCAGTTTAAGGACTGGTCAGGAGAATCACAGAATCATAGAATAGTTTGGGTTGGAAGGGACCTTTAAAGGTTATCTAGTCCCTGCAATGAGCAGGGACATCTTCAACTAGATCAGGTTGCTCAGAGCCCTGTCCAACCTGACTTTGAATGTTTCCAGGGATGGGGCATCTAGCATCTCTCTGGGCAAACTGTTCCAGTGTCTCACCACCGTCATCCTGAAAAATTTCTTCCTTGTATCTAGTCTAAATCTACCCTCTTTTAGTTTAAAACCATCGCCCCTTGTCCTATCGCAACAGGCCCTGCTAAAAAGCCTGTCCCCATCTTTCTTATAAGCCCCATAAGTACTGAAAGGCCGCAATAAGGTCTCCCCAGAGCCTTCTCTTCTCCAGGCTGAACAACCCCAACTCTCTCAGCCTGTCCTCATAGGAAAGGTGTTCAATCCCTCTGATCGTTTTTGTGTCCCTCCTCTGGAGCCGCTCCAACAGGTTTATGTCTTTCCTGTGATGAGGACTCCAGAGCTGGACACAGAACTCCAGGTGGGGTCTCCTGAGAGTGGAGCAGAGGGGCAGAATCCCCTCCCTCGCCCTGCTGGCCACACTTCTTTTGATGCAGCCTGGAATACGGTTGGCCTTCTGGGCTGCGAGTACACATTGCCCGCTCATGTCCAGCTTTTCATCCACCAGTACCTCCAAGTCCTTCTCGGCAGGGCTACTCTCTATTACATCATCCCCCAGCCTGTATTGATAATGGGGGTTGCCCTGACCCATGTGCAGGACCTTGTGCTTGGCCTTGTTGAACCTCATGAGGTTCACATGGGCCCGCTTCTTGAGCTTGTCCAGGTCCCTCTGGATGGCATCCCCTTCCCTCAGGCGTGTCAACTGTACCACTCAGCTTGGTGTCATCCGCAAGCTTGCTGAGGGTGCACTTGATCCCACTGTCTATGTCATTGATGAAGATATTGAACAGTACTGGTCCCAATACAAACCCCTGAGGGACACCACTTGTCACCGATCTCCATCTTGACATTGAGCACTACCCTCTGGATGTGACCATCCTACCAATTCCTCATCCAGCAAACAGTTCACCCATCAAATCCATATCTCACCAAGTTAGAGAGAAGGATGCTGTTGGAGACGTGTCAAAGGCCTTACAGAAGTCCAGATAGATGACATCTGTTGCTCTTCCCTTGTCCACTGATGCAGTCACTCCATCATAGAAGGCCACTAGGTTGGTCAGGCAGGACTTGCCCCTGGTGAAGCCATGCTGGCTGTCTCGAATCCCCTCCCTGTCTTCCATGTGCCTTAGCATAGCTTCTAGGAGGATCTGTTCCATGATATTCCCAGGCACAGAGGTGAGGCTGACAGGGCAGTAGTTCCCAGGGTCCTCCTTTCTGTCGGCGTGTGTCGGAGTGGGAGCCGGACCCGGAGTAACGATGAAATCTCAATATGAGTATGATCGTTCTCCCTTTATTCAAGTTTTCACAGCATATTTATAGACAGACAGTGAAAGATACGCTGGCAAAAGTGATTGGCTTACAACCTATGTTTATGTAGCTAAAGACAGTTCATTGGCACACATTTGAAAGTTCGTTGGTACACATCTTGAAAGTCCGTTGGTACACTTCTCGAGAGTTCGTTAGTACACTTCTCGAGAGTTCGTTGGTACACTTCTCGAGAGTTCGTCGGCGCACTTCTTGTGCCCACCCATCGCTACACAAGACAGCTTCTCCCCCTCTCCATAGATGTGGTTCTGCTTATCTTTGTTTACGGTTTTGTTACTTCTACTTTTTACAGGACTTCAAGGAGAGCTCGCAGTCACATACAAGCCTGTAACTAAGGCTTCTCCTTGAGGCTCATATCAGAGGCTGGATTGTTCACCGCAATCAGATCATGTCCCTTCTCACTCAGCCATTCCTCCACAATTCCCCCTTGTTTTTGAACAATCCAGGCTCGGTTTATGACTTTTAACATAGCTTTCTTAACACACGAAAGGGCTACACATAAGCACAAACCTATGATTACAAGAATTACTATAATACGTAAGCCTTCGACAAACAATCCTAATAACCAATGCGGCAGCGTTCCAAACAAGTTAGTTAACCACTCATCCAAAAACCCATGACTTTGACGGATCTTGCTTGCATGTTCTTTTAACCACTGCAACTGTTTGTGAATTGATTCGCCGTGATCGGACAGGTTCATACAGCACATCCCTTCAAAATCTTCGCAACCATGTCCTTGGGCTAATAACAAAAAGTCAATTGCTGCTCTGTTTTGCAAAATTGCATGGCACAGGCTATTTTGATCTTCCAACAAATTCGCTATAATCTCCGTGGTGACCTTCGCTTGTTTCTCAGCCCAGCAAGCCAACCGTCCTATATCCTTCAAAGCCCTACCTGCCGCTGCTCCAGGCATAAATAGAGACAAGAACACTCTTTCAGTAGCACTAAGTAAGGTTACCTCATCATTACAATCTGGTGTGAGACCCCTAATGTCATGCTTTGAGCGCCCGGGATGGGAATTCTTTGTCAGGTTCTTCCACCAAATCTTATTTGGGGCTAATAGTGTTAGTTTACCAAGATAGCATGGACCACCCACCACATTTTTCGGAATTCCCTGCCATGCTCGATCACCACATATCAAGAACACATTTGGTGGCAGAGCTTTTGCGGTGCCATTGTTCCAGAGGGGCATTGGGTGTCTCATTTCAGCCCCATAGGCTCCCAGGCCATCGTTGAGGCCGGTATCATTTGTACCGCAAAAGGAATTTGGGTTTTGATAGTCATAATAGTGTGCCTTAGATGTAACATTTGTCCATCCTGTCCAATCTAATGTTCAGTGAGCGTTCAATCCCTTAACACCAGGTCCTCCAAAAAATATACAAGTTTGAGTCCAATTTTTTGAAGTGTTGCCAATTCTCATAGACCCTAACAGATTCAATTCTTGGGGGTCCCAGGGCAGCGTAACATTCAAACCACTAATAAGTCTAGCACTACATCTACTAACACTCAGGGAGACACTACAATTATTGGTACTATAGGAACGAAATTCTTCTACTCTAAAGCCGGGTACCCCTATCAAGCATGTTCTAAAAGGCTCTGCAGCAGAGGCAAGTGATAAGCAAAAAACCTGTTGTCCTGTCCTATTCGCCCAGGTAACCCACATGTTTTCCCTGGGTTCAATGTTGTGAAGGGTCATTACCGCCGGGATCATCAACCCTAGGATCAGGATCTTGAGCATCTTAATTGTCAGGTGGCCCCTGTTGAGTCAGAGCAGGTTTCACGGACCGACTGGGCACCCACACTGGACCGTGATCTGTGGAAACACACATATATCCTCGACCATTAACTATAACTGGGACAGGTCCCATCCAAACTCCAGAAACTGGGTCTCTATACATTACTTTAAGTTGCGGAATTGCTGTTGTGCTGTTAAACTTAAGATTCTGGTGGTGGACTACCACTGGTGGCTCTTCCCTATCACCCATAAGACAGAGAAAGTTCAGTGTAAAGAGTACACGATGTAACCTTTGCTGAGCATCTGTGTCCATTCCTCTTTGTCTAACTAAATAGTCTTTCAATACCTGATGTGTACGTTCCACCAACCCTTGTCCTGTAGGTGAGTGCGGGATTCCTGTTGTGTGCTCGACCCCCCACCTTTGCAAAACGCCCTAACCTTCTGGCTAACATAAGCAGGTCCGTTGTCGGTCTTAATGCGTTCAGGCACACCCAATACTGCAAAGCAGGCAAGCAAATGTTTACATACGTGATGCGCCTTTTCTCCAGGTAATGCGGTTGCCCAAACCATTTTTGAGAAGGTATCAATGGTCACATGCACATACCTCAAACGACCAAATTCTGGTATATGCGTAACATCCATCTGCCACAACTCTAAGGCTTTCAGCCCTTTCGGATTCACTCCTATCCCTATCCCTGGACCATGATTCCCGCATTTTGGACAAGCTTGAATGATACCTCGAGCCTCATTGTCTGTTAACTTAAATTGTCTTTTTAACCCTTTAGCATTCTGGTGAAAATTCTCATGACTTTGCCTAGCTTGCTGGAACTTATCTGTTGGAGGCACATGGCAAGCTGAACTGACCAGGCTGTCAGCAAGTTGGTTGCCCTGGCCTAGTCCTAAGTTCAACTGATGGCTACGAATATGTATAACACAACAGGCGGCTGTCCGTTGGTCAAGGACAGATCTCATCTGAATAAATAAATTCCCCAGCCGATGATTAGTGGTTTCCCTAAGTAGAGCATCTTCCAGGCGTGGCACTACTCCTGCCACATATAGAGAATCTGTTACCACATTCAAGGGAACGTTCAGCCAATTGTTCAAGGCCCAAACTACTGCGGCCAGTTCCAATGTTTGAAGGGAATCTCGGGTGTCTCCATTGATGATATGCTGACACCATTGATCTTTTTCCTGCCAAACACAGGCTGCACGCCACAAGCGTTTACCGGCGTCTGTATATACAGTGATACCATCTGACAGTGGGTCTCCCTGTACTTTAGGTTTTTCTATCCACTGATTTCTTTTTAAAACTTGCCATAGTTTTCCCTGTGGCTGTTGTGAATGGACTCTCCCACTATACCCTAACAAAGCCTCTTGTATGGCAACGTCATTGCGCAGCCACCATTCTAAGTGTCCGACATTGACAGGTATGCTAATATCCTCTGGTTCTTTACCACTGATTTCTACAATCCGGGATCGACCCTTCCGTATCAGTTCCCCTATTGCCTCAGTTCTCGTTTGAATACTCGTTTTTGGTTGTACCCCTAGAAATACCCATTCCAAAACATGAAACACATCCTTTTTTGTTCTCTTTCCTTCGCATTTGTCAGTGGCATCACCCACAGAGGCGCCGGGAGGAGCAATGTCCCCCTTTCTGTTTTGCCACTGACAAATGATGGCATATGGTGACTCTTTGGTATTACAAATAAGTAAAGATACGGCTAACAGCAAGAGGCGCCGAGACGACCATGTCGATTGCAGCTTCTGCGCGATGCGTTGTAGTGCTGCTTGCTGCACCGGCGTTAAAGTGACTCTATCCGCTGGATGATCGCCTCTCAGCAATTCTGTCAAGGGGGCAATGTCAGTATTTGAGATGCCTACGCAGTTGCGCACCCATTGAACATCTCCTAACAGTGTCTGGACATCAGTTAAAGTGCGCAACTGGGTAGCTATTTCCGTTTTTTGAGGTCGAATTTTGGAGTCTATAATAGACCAACCAAGATATCTCCAAGGAGGCATATGCTGCACTTTTTCGGGGGCAATGACAAGTCCTTTTTTTGACAATATGTTGGTGAGCTGTTGCAGAGATTCATCAGTAAAGGGCTCTTTTTGACAACAAAGCATGTCATCCATATAGTGATAGATGATTGTCTCTGGCCACTGACTCCGCAGTGGTTGCAATGCCCATGCCACATAAAGTTGACATAGCGTGGGTGAATTCTTCATCCCTTGTGGCAATACAGTCCACTCATAACGGTCTGCAGGTGACGCTTTATTAACTGCTGGTACTGAGAAGGCAAATCGCTGAGTGTCTTGAGGATGCAAGGGAATGGTGAAGAAACAGTCTTTTAAATATTCGGTCGACGAGGGCAACGGCGGATAGAAAGGGACCGGAGTCGGCAGAAGAGGTGGCGCCACGGGCGGAGCTGACAGCAGTGGTGGGGGCGGCGCTGCGGGCGGAGCTGACGGAATTGGCAGGGGCGGCGCTGCGGTCGGAGCTGACGAGATTGGCAGGGGCGGTGCCGCGGGCGGAGCTGACGAGATTGGCAGGGGCGGCGCCGCGGGCGGAGGTCTACACGCCGCTCCTCCCAGATCGATAAGGTCCGCTGTGGCTTTTGTCTCCTCCCCCCCTGGAGTTTTTGGTGGCGGCACTTCCGTATGTCGGTTGTTATCTGACTCTGACTTTGCCGCGGCCACTTCCGGTTTCCCCGCATTTTGCAGGGGATCAGGCGACAAGTCCTTTCCCTGGTCAAATTTATCTCGAATGTCAGACACCGACCGACAGACTGTCCCGGTCATGCCTTTAACAGCGGGCAGGCCAAAAAACCGCGCAACAGGTCCCGGCTTACTCGGAGGTGGTGAGGCAGCGGCTCCTGGGCTTAACATTTGAGCTGCTGCACAGGCTACTTCCCGCTCCGCTTTCATGGCTTTTAAAGTCTCTAACACCGTATTCCACAGCCCACGGACAGTTTTTATTTCTTTTTCATCTTTTTCGTCTCCTTCAATTATTTTATACCACATTGTCTCTCCAGATTCCCGCCATTCCGAAACGGAAAACAAGAGATGTGTGTCAGAAAAATGACCCAATCTCTGTCCCAATTTAATCAATTTAAGCAACAGTTTCGCTGGTGTTTCAGTCCCTCTCTTACAGAGGATTCCAGTGAGTGGCGTGGCTGCAGCTTCTGTTTCCATAGCTGAGCCTGGGAGGTGAAGCAGTTTCGCTGGTGTTTCAGTCCCTCTCTTAGAGAGGATCCCAGCGAGTAGCCGTTGGCCGCAGCTTCTGTTTCCAGAGCTGCGCCTGGGAGGTGAGGAGCGACCTCACACCGTTGTCTGCTCCCGCTTATGCGGCCAAGCAGCACTTCTCCCAGCCGATGTTTCCCACTCCCCTCCTCTAGCTGCTTACCGCAGTCTCGGAGAAATCAGTCGCGCATCCTCTGCTACCAGATGTCGGCGTGTGTCGGAGTGGGAGCCGGACCCGGAGTAACGATGAAATCTCAATATGAGTATGATCGTTCTCCCTTTATTCAAGTTTTCACAGCATATTTATAGACAGACAGTGAAAGATACGCTGGCAAAAGTGATTGGCTTACAACCTATGTTTATGTAGCTAAAGACAGTTCATTGGCACACATTTGAAAGTCCGTTGGTACACATCTTGAAAGTCCGTTGGTACACTTCTCGAGAGTTCGTTAGTACACTTCTCGAGAGTTCGTTGGTACACTTCTCGAGAGTTCGTCGGCGCACTTCTTGTGCCCACCCATCGCTACACAAGACAGCTTCTCCCCCTCTCCATAGATGTGGTTCTGCTTATCTTTGTTTACGGTTTTGTTACTTCTACTTTTTACAGGACTTCAAGGAGAGCTCGCAGTCACATACAAGCCTGTAACTAAGGCTTCTCCTTGAGGCTCATATCAGAGGCTGGATTGTTCACCGCAATCAGATCATGTCCCTTCTCACTCAGCCATTCCTCCACACCTTTCTACCCTTTTTAAAAATGGCTGCAACATTTCCCTTTTTCCAGTCACTGTGGACTTCACCTGACTGCCATGACTTTTCAAATATCATGGAGACTGGCTTGGTAACTACATCAGCCAATTCCCTCAGGACTCGGGGATGCATCTCATCAGGTCCCATAGACTTCTGTATGTTCAGGTTCCTCAGGTGCTCATGAACCTGATCTTCTCTTACAGTGGGAGGGACTTTTCTCCCCCAGTCCCTGCCTTGCTGTACATTCACCAGAGAGCTGTGGGGAGAGAGGTTGCCAGTGAAGACTGAGGCAAAAACATTGTTGAGTACCTCAGCCTTCTCCTCCTCTGTTGTTACCATTTTGCCACTGGTGTTCATCAGGGGGGATATGCTTTCTTTGACCTTCCTTTTCTGGATGACCTACCTGTAGAAGCCCTTCTTATTATTCTTTGTGTCCCTTGCCAAGTTCAGCTCCAGCTGTGCCTTGGCCTTCCTGACCCCATCCCTAGATAACCGGGCAGCATCCCTATACTCTTCCCAGGATACCTGATCCTGCTTGAACTGCCTGTGCATCTCTTTCTTGCCCTTTAGTTTGACCAGCAGGTCTCGACTCAGCCATGCCAGCCTCTTGGCTTCCTTTCCTGATTTCTTACTCCTGGGGATCAAGAGCTCTTGCACTCTAGGGAAAGAGTCCTTAAAGATCTGCCAGTTCTGTTCTGCTCCCTTGTCCCTGAGGGCAGTTTCCCTGCCCTCAGGGTCCCATTGACTAACTCCTTGAAGAGCTGGAAGTTTGCTTTCCTAAAATTCAGGGTCCTGACTTCACTCTTTGCCTGACCCGTTGTGGGAAAATAATGGAAGTTTGGCGAGGAGGATTGTAAACACGCTCAAGTGACTTGCACATGGGGTGCTGGAAAACACATATATCACACTAATCATTGTTTAGTCTTATGTGCTCTCGACAAGTAGAACATCTGCACTTAGATAACGTAGGGCTGTGATGGACTCAGGGGCACCTTATTGAACATGCTTGAGATTCCTGCCCTGCTGTTGGAGATCAAAGCACAGTGGAAAACTATGCCTGCTTGAACCCTTGAAATACAGATGAGAACAGCAAGTCTGAGTTCTCTTTCGCTAACACGGACTCTCTCACTTCATGGTGCCTGCGTCTCCCGCTTGCATGCCCCTGCCTGGGTGCTGCTTTGGAGATTCCCCAGTCTGCAAGGTATTGAGATTAAATTTGTTCTTTGTCTTTCATCCATTGTTTTGTGGTTGTTCCTGCATCCTGCCTGTGTCGGCTCACACACCCATATCCCTCAGGACTGCAAACTCCACCAGTGCATGATCCTGTCATCACCAATGAGCTCGCTTGTGTTGGTGACCAACAGGTCCAATATCATATCCCCTCTGATAGGGCCATCTATTACCTGGCTTAAGAAGTTATCCTCAATGCACTCCAGGAGCCTCCTGGATTGCCTACAGCTCGCTGTTCTACTTTTCCAGCAGATGTCAGGGTGGTTGAAGTCCCCCAGCAGGACAAGAGCCTATGAATGCAATGCCTCTGTAGCTGGAGTAAGAAGGCTTTGTCAATAGGCTCCCCTTGATTGGGCAGCCTGTAGTAGACACTAAGCACAAGGTTCCCTTTGTTGCCTCGGTCTCCAATTCTTACCCATAGGCTTTCAACCTGCTCATGGCCATTCTTCAGAGACAGCTCTTCACAATCTATCCATTTCTTGATGTAGAGGGCAACGGCTCCGTCCCTCCTTCCTCGCCTGTCCCTTCTGAACAGCCTGTAGCCATCAATAGCCGCACTCCAGTCATGGAATTCGTCCAACAACTTTCAGTAATGGCAACTAGGTCATAGCTTTCTAGCAGCAAGGTGGCTTCCAGCTCCTCCTGTTTGTTGCCCATGCTGCGTGCATTGGTGTAGAGGCACTTCATCTGGGCTGTCAGCCGTGTCACCTTAGAGGAACACCCCTTAATTCCTTTGAGGTATTTCACTGGTGTTTCCCTCTTGGCTCCTACTACCTCAGGAGTCCCTGGTTCATCTCTGTAAGACTTCAAGTGTGCTGCAGTGTACCTCAGAGCAACAGGCTGAGGGCCCTCCCTAGCACCCTTTCCCTCTAACCTTGGCATGTCATCCCACAGCTTGTTATGGGTAAGTCTGATACTATCCCCCTCCCCCTTCATAGAATTTTTTTTATTTTAGAAAACAAAACTTTCATAGAATCACAGGGTTGGAAGGGACCTCTGGAGATCATCTAGTCCAACCCCCCTGCCAGAGCAGGGCCACCTAGAGCAGGTTGCACAGGAACACATCCAGGTGGATTTTGAACGTCTCCAGAGACAGAGACTCCACCACCTCTCTGGGCAGCCTGTTCCAGGGCTCTGCCACCCTCAAAGCAAAGAAGCTCCTCCTCATGTTTAGGTGGAACTTCCTATGCTCAAGTTTGTGCCCGTTACCCCTTGTCCTGTCCCTGGGCACCACTGAAAAGAGCCTGGCCCCATCCTCCTGACACCCACCCTTTAAGTATTTATAAGCGTTGATAAGGTCCCCCCTCAGTGCGGGGGGAAGATGGGAAGCAGATGACTTCCATCCGCTCCTATTTTGTTGCTCATGCTGCGTGCATTGGTGTAGATGCACTTCAGTTGGGCTATTGACCCTGCCACCTATTTTGGGGGAGAAGTCCTAATTCCTATGTGACTTTTCTCAGATGCTTCTGTGGTTTCTAACACATCAAGGACCATTGTGTCTTTGCTGCTGTGTGGTTCTCCATCCCCTACCTCCCCTGAGATGGCAGACCAAAGGACTTTGCTAGCACACTGTCCCTCAAACACTGGCCTGCCGCCCCCAGGCTTATCTCTAGGGAGCCTGGTTTTATCCCTTCCCCCACTTCAAATCCAGTTTAAAACTCTTTCAATGAGCCCTGCCAAATTCTGCGCAAAGATCCTTTTCCCCCTTTGAGACAGGTGTACCCCATCTGTCGCCAGCAGGCCTGGTGGTATGTATACCAACCCATGATCAAAAAACCCAAAATTCTGCTGGTGACACCAGGCTTGCAGCCAGGTATTTATCTGCTGAGTCTTCCTGTTCTTCACTCATCATTCCCTGAAACTGGAAGGATAGAGGAGAACACTACTTTTTCTTTTTACCCTATTTAAAATTGGTGCGATGTCTCCCTTTTTCCAGTCACCGGGGACTTCACCTGACTGCCATGACTTTTCAAATATCATGGAGAGTGGCTTGGCAACTACATCAGCCAATTCCCTCAGGACTCTGGGATGCTTCTCTTCAGGTCCCATAGACTTCTGTATGTTCAGGTTCCTCAGGTGATCACTAACCTGATATTCTTTTAGAGTGGGAGGGACTTTTCTCCCCCAGTCCCTGCCTTGTGGTCCAGTCACTCGACAGGTATGAGAAGAGAGGTTGCCAGTGAAGACTGAGGCAAAAAAGTTGTTGAATCACACAGAATCACAGATTCACAGAATGGTTCGGGTTGGAAGAGACCTTAAAGATCATCTAGTTTCAACCCCCCTGCCATGGGCAGGGACACCTCCCACTAGATCAGGCTGCTTAAAAGCCTCATCCAGCCTGGCCTTGAACACCTCCAGGGATGGGGCATCCACAACTTCCTGGGCAATCGGTTCCAGTGCCTCACCACCCTCACAGTAAAGAATTTCTTCCTAATATCCAATCTAAATCTACCCTCTTTCAGTTTGAGGCCGTTACCCCGTATCCTATCATAACATTCCCTGATAAAGACTCCCTCCCCATCCTTCCTGTAGGCCCCCTTTAGGTATCGGAAGGCTGCTATAAGGTCTCCTTGAAGCCTTCTCTTCTCCAGGCTGAACAACCACAACTCTCAGCCTGTCCTCATAGGAGAGATGCTCCAGCCCTCTGATCATTTTTGTGGCCCTCCGCTGGACCCGTTCCAACAGGTCCATGTCCTTCTTGTGCTGAGGACTCCAGAGCTGGACGCAGTACTCCAGGTGGGGTCTCACCAGAGCAGAGTAGAGGGGCAGAATCACCTCCCTCGACCTGCTGGCCACGCTTCTTTTGATGCAGCCCAGGATGTGGTTGGCTTTCTGCGCTGCAAGTGCGCATTGCCTGCTCGTGTTGAGCTTCTCGTCCACTAACACCAGCACCCCCAAGTCCTTCTCCTCAGGGCTGCTCTCAAGCCATTCTCTGCCCAACCTGTATTTGTGCTTGGGATTACGTGACCCATGTGCAGGACCTTGCACTTGGCTTTGTTGAACTTCATGAGGTTCGCACGGGCCCACCTCTCAAGCCTGTCAAGGTCCCTCTGGATGGCATCCCTTCCCTCCAGCGTGTCGACTGTGCCACACAGCTTGGTGTCGTCAGCAAACTTGCTGAGGGTGCACTCAATCCCACTGTGCATGTTGCCGACAAAGATGTTAAACAGCACCGGTCCCAGTACCGACCCCTGAGGAACGCCACTTGTCACCGGTTTCCATGTAGACATTGAGCCATTGACTGCTACCCTTTGAGTGCGGTCATCGAGCCAGTTTCTTATCCGCCGAGTGGTCCATCCATCAAATCCATGCCTTTCCAATTTAGAGACCAGGATGTCTTGTGGAACAGCGTCAAACGCTTTGCATAAGTCCAGGTAGATGATGTCGGTTGCTCTCCCCTTATCTACCAATGCTGTGGCAACATCATAGAAGGCCACCAGATTTGTCAGGCTCAATTTGCCTTTGGTGAAGCCATGTTGGCTGTCACCAATCACCTCCTTATTTTCCATGTGCCTTAGCAGAGTTTCCAGGAGGATCTGCTCCATGATCTTGCCAGGCACAGAGGTGAGACTGACCGGTCTGTAGTTCCCTGGGTCCTCCTTTTTTCCCTTTTTGAAAATGGGAGTTATGTTTCCCTTTTCCAGTCAGTGGGAACTTCACCAGACTGCCACGACTTTTCAAATATAATGGAAAGCGGCTTGGCGACTTCATCTGCCAGCTCCCTCAGGACCCGTGGATGGATTTCATATGGTCCCATGGACTTATGCACCTTCAGGTTCCTCAGGTGGTCTCAAACTTGATCTTCTCCTACAGTGGGCGGTTCTTCATTCTCATAGCCCCTGCCTTTGCATCCTGCAACTTGGGCGGTGTGGTTGGAGCCCTTGCTGGTGAAGACCAAGGCGAAAAAGTCATTCAGCACCTCAGCCTTCTCCATATCCTGGGTGACCAGGTCTCCTCTCTCCTTCCTGAGAGGGCCCACATCTTCCCTAGTCTTGCCTTTACCCCTGACGTACTTATAGAAGTTTTTCTTGTTATCCTTGATGCCCCTGGCCAGATTTAATTCTATCTGGGCTTTAGCTTGCCTAATCTGGTTCCTGGTCACTCGGACAGTTTCTCTGTATTCCACCCAGTCAACCCGTCCTTGCTTCCACCCTCTGTAGGCCTCCTTTTTGCTTATGAGCTTGTCCAGGAGCTCTTTGTTAATCCATGCAGGCCTCCTCGCTTTTTTGCCTGATGACTTCTTTCTTGGGATGCACTGCTCCTGAGCTTGGAGGAGGTGATCCTTGAATACTAACCATCTTCCTTGGGCCCCTCTCCCCTCCAGTGCTTTTTCCCATGTTACCCTGCCAAGCAGGTCCCTCAAGAGGCCAAAGTCTGCTCTCTTGAAGTCAAGGGTAGTGAGCTTACTGCGTGTTCTCCTCGCTGCCCTAAGGATCTTGAATTCTACCATTTCGTGATCACTGCAGCCAAGCCTACCCTTGAGCTTGACACTCACCACCAGCCCCTCCTTGTTGGTAAGGACAAGGTCCAGCATAGTTCCTCTCCTCGTTGGCTCCTCTACCATTTGAAGGAGAAAGTTGTCATCGACACATTCCAAGAACTTCCTGGATTTCTTATGCCCCGCTGTGTTGTCCTTCTAACAGATATCGGGGTGGTTGAAGTCCCCCATGAGGACCAGGGTCTGTGAATGCGATGCTGCTCCTATCTGTCTATGGAGGGCCTCATCCGCTCTGTCGTCCTGGTCAGGTGGCCTGTAGCAGACCCTGACTGTAATGTCACCTGCCCCTGCGTTCCCTTTAATCTTGACCCATAAGCTCTCCATTGGGTCTTCATCCATCCCCAGGTGGAGCTCCATGCACTCCAGCTGGTCATTGATATAGAGGGCGACACCCCCTCCTTTTCTTCCCAGCCTGTCCTTCCTGAAGAGTCGGTATCCCTCCATTCCAACGCTCCAGTCATAAGAGCCATCCCACCACGTCTCTGTGATGCCAATAAGATCATAGCCCTGGAGACATGCACACATCTCCAACTCCTCTTGCTTGTTTCCCATGCTGCATGCATTTGCGTAAAGGCACCTCAGCTGGGCGCCTGATGAAGCTGTCTCACTGGCTGGAGTGGCTGCATTTCCTTCGTGCTGCTCTTCAGGTGGTCTTCCTCTGGGGTGTTTTATCTGTGACTCCCCGGTTCCTATCTCCTCAGGGGCCCCTGGCTCGTCCCCATAAGACTTCGAGTGTGCTGCAGCGTACCCAGCACATCTCAGAGCAACAGGTTGAGGGCCTTCACTAGCGACCCACCCCTCAGACCTTGGAGCATCGTCTCTTGGCTTGTCACGAGCAAGCCGGGTAGCATCCCCCTCCCCCAACAAGCCTAGTTTAAAGCTTGGTCAATGAGCCCCACTAGCTCATGAACAAACACCCTCTTCCCCCTTGCAGAAAGATGAGCCCCATCCGATGCCAACAAACCTGGTGCTGTGTAGGCCATCCCAATATGGTTGAATATCTCAGCCTTCTCCATGTCAGACGTCACCAGGTCCTCTGACTCATTTATTGGGGGAGTATGTCGGAGTGGGAGCCGGAGCCGGACCCGGAGTAACGACGAAATCTCAATATGAGTATGATCGTTCTCCCTTTATTCAAGTTTTCACAGCATATTTATAGACAGACAGTAAAAGACAGTAAAAGCACACGCTAGCAAAAGTGATTGGTCTTGATTGGTTTACAACCTATGTTTATGTGATTAAAACAGTTCATTGGTGCACCTCCTGTGAGTTCATTGGTGCACTTCTTGTGCCCACCCATCGCTACACAAGACAGCTTCTCCCTCTCTCCACAGATGTGGTTCTGCTTATCTTTGTTTACGGTTTTGTTACTTCTACTATTTACAGGACTTCAAGGAGAGCTCGCAGTCACATACAAGCCTGTAACTAAGGCTTCTCCTTGAGGCTCATATCAGAGGCTGGATTGTTCATCGCAATCAGATCATGTCCCTTCTCACTCAGCCATTCCTCCACAATCCCCCCTTCTTGTTTTTGAACAATCCAGGCTCGGTTATGACTTTTAACATAGCTTTCTTAACACACGAAAGGACTACACATAAGCACAAACCTATGATTACAAGAATTACTATAATACGTAAGCCTTCGACAAACAATCCTAATAACCAATGCGGCAGCGTTCCAAACAAGTTAGTTAACCACTCATCCAAAAACCCATGACTTTGACGAATCTTGCTCGCATGTTCTTTTAACCACTGCAACTGTTTGTGAATTGATTCGCTGTGATCGGACAGGTTCCTACAGCACATCCCTTCAAAATCTTCGCAACCATGTCCTTGGGCTAATAACAAAAAGTCAATTGCTGCTCTGTTTTGCAAAATTGCATGGCGCAGGCTATTTTGATCTTCCAACAAATTCGCTATAATCTCCGTGGTGACCTTCGCTTGTTTCTCAGCCCAGCAAGCCAACCGTCCTATGTCCTTTAAGGCCCTGCCTGCCGCTGGTCCAGGCATAAATAGAGACAAGAACACTCTTTCAGTGGCACTAAGTAAGGTTACCTCATCATTATAATCTGGTGTGAGACCCCTAATGTCACGCTTTAAGCGCCCGGGATGGGAATCCTTTGTCACGTTCTTCCACCAATTTTTATTTGAGGCTAATAGTGTTAGTTTACCAAGATAGCATGGACCACCCACCACGTTTTTCGGAATTCCCTGCCATGCTCGATCACCACATATCAAGAACACATTTGGTGGCAGAGCTTTTGCGGTGCCATTGTTCCAGAGGGGCATTGGGTGTCTCATTTCAGCCCCATAGGCTCCCAGGCCATCTTCGAGGCCTGTATCATTTGTGCCGCAAAAGGAATTTGGGTTTTGATAGTCATAATAGTGTACCTTAGATGTAACATTTGTCCATCCTGTCCAATTTAACGTTCAATAAGCGTTCAATCCCTTAACACCAGGTCCTCCAAAGAATATACAAGTTTGAGTCCAATTTTTTGCAAGGCCCAAACTACTGCGGCCAGTTCCAAGGTTTGAAGGGAATCTCGGGTGTCTCCATTGATGATATGCTGACACCATTGATCTTTTTCCTGCCAAACACAGGCTGCACGCCACAAGCGTTTACCGGCGTCTGTATATACAGTGATACCATCTGACAGTGGGTCTCCCCGTACTTTAGGTTTTTCTATCCACTGATTTCTTTTTAAAACTTGCCATAGTTTTCCCTGTGGCTGTTGTGAATGGACTCTCCCACTATACCCTAACAAAGCCTCTTGTATGGCAACGTCATTGCGCAGCCACCATTCTAAGTGTCCGACATTGACAGGTATGCTAATATCCTCTGGTTCCTTACCACTGATTTCTACCATTCGGGATCGACCCTTCCGTATCAGCTCCCCTATTGCCTCAGTTCTCGTTTGAATACTCGTTTTTGGTTGTACCCCTAGAAATACCCATTCCAGAACATGGAACACATCCTTTTTTGTTCTCTTTCCTTCGCATTTGCCAGTGGCATCACCCACAGAGGCGCCGGGAGGAGCAGTGTCCCCCTTTCTGTTTTGCCACTGGCAAATGACGGCATACTAAACATAACAGACAAATTCCTTCCACACAAGCAATGAGTATGATTTGCTTCAACCAACCCCACCCCCAAGTCCATCCAGCAAAAAGATTGCACCCAGTGGTCTCCACAAGTTGCTGGTTCGGTCGGTGCAGTTCTTGCAACTGGGCATGGATGGATTTGCAGTGGTCACTTAGATTCATACAACACAGTCCTTTAAAATCCTGACAACCGTGTCTGTGAGCTGAAAGCAAAAAATCAGTAGCAGTTCTGTTTTGCAGCATCGCATGTCGAATACTGTCTACATCTAGCAATAACTCAGAAATAGCTGTACTAGTAGCATTACTAAACTTATCCTTGGCAGCAACAGAGTCCTTGTTATCAAGAATCCTTGGCAGCGAGAGAGTCCTTGTTAGCAAGAGCGCATGCGGACTCCCTCTTCTTGCTGGTACTGTGCTTTGATCTTCTTCCACAACAGGCCAAGATTCTCCAGCAGCTAGATAAGGTGTCTGTGAGTCCATTACAGGCTTATGTCATCCAAATGTTTTTCTTGCAAACACCCGAGACTGAATAACAATTGGTGTGATTTATGTGTTTTCCAGCACCCAGGTGCGAGTCCCTTGAGTGTATTTACAATCCTCCTCGCCGATCTTCCGTTGCTTTCCCATATTCCACCCCCTTGCTCAAGAGACCGCTTCTGCTGGGTTTTTTTAGTCTCGCAGGGTATAACACTAAGGCATGCAATAACATATACACATATAGGAAAAAACCAAAACCATATCTCTATGGTACTGCTTTGAATCGGGTGTTCTATTTCTCTTTTTCTGCTGCTTTCTCATAGCGTGTATGGCATACTTTTGTGCTAACGTGGCACATTTCCCATCTAATTGTTCCTGTTTGGTTTCTCTCTCTCTCTCTTTTTTTTTTTTCTTTTATTTTTTCCTTTTTTTTCTTGTCTTTCATCACTTATGACTGACAAAAAAGTCTGCCTTTGCAACAAGAGCTCAGTTTCTCATGTTTCCTTAAGTTTCTCATTTTCCTACAGAGCATCCTATAGATTTTGGCTCAACTCCTTTTCCCGATCAACCATGATCTTATAGGCAAACAACAAACAACTAGCCATACGCCCTGCATGGGCAAGCCGTTCCCGAGAGCGTAAGCGTGTCGACTGGTGAAAACTCCCCCAATATTTCAGGACTTTCATCGGTTCTACGGCTCATCCTGGTGTATCTACCTGGGGTGCGCTCACCTTATGTCTAAACATTGTGTATGTACAAACTTCTTCACTTGACGGAGTGGCAGCCCTAGTCGCGTAGGAGAACAGTACCACACCGGGCAGAACACCTGCTCAAGTGGGGTCACCTAACGACACTGCACACAACAAAAACCAAACAGTAGCACACATGCTGATCAGCAGGTATAAGCTGGCGCCCACACACACTTACACAGCCGACATACAAAACCCAGCACTTCTATCTCAGGGAGACGGCTGGGGAGAGGAGGATCTGAGGTGGGTGGTGGCAGGAGCAAAACAGCTCCGGCTCCGTCCTTCTCTGCTGACATTCTGACAATACACCGCAATACCCCGATTCTGGCTGCGCACTTATAAGCGGTTGATAAGGAGGAACAGATGCAGTACCCGGCGCAAATGAAGAATGGTTATGAACGGAGGAGCGCGATAACAACTTTCGTCGCTGTTGCTGTAAAATCTCCGCAGTTGGAGCAGATGTAGGCATAGCTTTAATTGGGGTTAAAGGTGGATATAAATCAGGTTCAGTCTCTGGATTTATTGGACCAGGAGTCCCACTCCCTCGAATCTCCGCCACAGATTGACAGACTGTCCCAGTCATTCCTTTGACAGCAGGCAGGCCAAAAAACCGCGCAATAGGTCCAGGCTTACTCGGAGGCGGTGTGACAGCGGCTCCTGGGTTTAACATTTGATCTGCTGCACAGGCTACTTCCCGCTCCGCTTTCATGGCTTTCAAAGTCTCTAAAACTGTATTCCATAGCCCACGGACAGCTTTTATTTCGTTTTCATCTTTTTCGTCTCCTTCAATTATTTTATACCACATTGTCCATCCAAATTCCCGCCATTCCAAAATGGAAAACAAGAGATGTGTGTCAGAAAAATGACCCCATCTCTGTCCCAATTTAATCAATTTAAGCAACAGTTTCGCTGGTGTTTCAGTCCCTCTCTTAGAGAGGATCCCAGCGAGTAGCGTGGCCGCAGCTTCTGTCTCCATAGCTGCGCCTGGGAGGTGAGGAGCGACCTCACACCGTTGTCTGCTCCCACTTATGCGCCCAAGCAGCACGTCTCCCAGCCGAAGTTTCCCACTCCCCTCCTCTAGCTGCTTACCGCAGTCTCGGAGAAGTCAGTCGCGCATCCTCTGCTACCAGATGTCAGAGTGGGAGCTGGACCCGGAGTAACGACGAAATCTCAATATGAGTATGATCGTTCTCCCTTTATTCAAGTTTTCACAGCATATTTATAGACAGACAGTAAAAGACAGTAAAAGCACACGCTAGCAAAAGTGATTGGTTTACAACCTATGTTTATGTGACTAAAACAGTTCATTGGTGCACCTCTTGTGAGTTCATTGGTGCACCTCTTGTGCCCACCCATCGCTACACAAGACAGCTTCTCCCTCTCTCTACAGATGTGGTTCTGCTTATCTTTGTTTACGGTTTTGTTACTTCTGCTTTTTTAAGGACTTGAAGGAGAGTTCGCGGTCACATCCAGGCCTGTAACTAAGGCTTCTCCTTGAGGCTCATATCAGAGGCTGGATTGTTCATCGCAATCAGATCATGTCCCTTCTCACTCAGCCATTCCTCCACAGGAGTACAATTTATTTTGTCTTTCTTTTCAGAGTAACATACCTGTAGAAGCCCTTATTATTCTTCGCGTCACTTGCCAAATTGAGCTCCAGCTGTGCCTTGGCCTTCCTGACCCCATCCCTACACATCCGAGTAGTGTCCTTATATTCTTCCCAGGATGCATGTCCCTGGTTCCACTGCCTATGCATTTCCCTCTTGTGTTTCAGTTTGACCAGGAGGTCCTTACTCAGACATGCTGGTCTTCTGCCTTCCTTGCCTTATTTCTTACACATGGGAATTGAGAGCTCTTGTGCTCTAAGAAAAATGTCCTGCCAACTCTGTTCTGCTCCTTTATCCCTGAGGGCAGTTTCCCAGGGAGTCCCATCCACTAGCCCCTTAAACAACTTTAAGTTCACTTTCCTAAGATTTAATGTCTTGTTTATATTTTTTTGCCTGGCCTATATCCCTCAAGACCATGAATTCCACCAGGGCATGATCACTGCAGCCCAGGCTACAAACAATCTTGACCTCTCCAATAAATTCCTCTGCATTTGTGAGCAACAGGTCCAGTAATTCTTATTCTCTGGTTGGGCTGTCTATCACCTGGATTAGGAAGTTATCCTCAATGCACTCCAAGAGTCTCCTAGAATGCTTGCAGCTCGCTGTGCCACTTTTCCAGCAGATGTCTGGGTGATTGAAGTCCCCCAGCAGGATCAGGGCCTGTGAGTGTGATGCTTCCTGTAGATGAAGTAAGAACACTTCATCAACAGGCTCATCAACAGGATCAGGTGGCCTGTAGTAAACACCAACCACGAGGTTTCCTTTCTTGGCTTGGCCTCTAATTTTCACCTTTAAGCTCTCAACCTGTTCAGCACTGTTTTTCAAAGACAGCTTTGTGCAATCAATTCATTTTTTTACATAGAGGGCAACCCCCCCATCTCTCCTTTCTTGCCTGTCCCTCCTGAACAGTTTATAGCCATTGATTGCAGCACTCCAATCATGTGATTCATTTCACCAAGTTTCGATGATAGCAATGAAATCATAGCTTTCCAGCTGCACAGTGGCTTCCAGCTCCTGTTTGTTACCCATGCTGTGTGCACTGGTATAGAGACACTTCAGTTGGACTGTCAACTGTCTCACCTTTTTGGTGGAACCTTTTTGGAGGGTATGGGGGCGTTCCTCACTACTCTGGTAGGTGCACTCATCCACCCTTTTGCTTGTGAGTACACAAATGTCATGGCTTTGGACCCCGCCCCCCAAGTTCGTTAGTTTAAAGCACATGCTTGGGTGGCCCTCCAAAATGCCTCTCCACTAATGCATGCAGCATGGGGAACAACCAGAAGGAGTTAGAGGCCTGTGTGCAGTTACAGGACTATGACTTAACTGGGATCATGGAGATGTGGTGGGCTAGTTTACATGACTGGAGTGCTGCATTGGAGGGATACAGGCTTTTTTTGGAAAGACAGGGTGGGGAGTTGAGGAGGGGGAGTTGCCCTTTATGTGAGCAGCTGGCATGCATGGGTCAGGATTCAGTCAAGATTAGTGGGCAGACCAACTTGGGTGCTGATGTAGTGGTTATTGGCTATAGACCACCTGATGAGGAAGAATAATTAGATGAGGCCTTCTTCAAACAACTGGAAGAAGCCTCACGTTCACAGGCCCTGCTCCTCATGGGGAACTTAAATCACCCTGATATCTGCTAGAAGGACAATTCAGCAGGGCTCAAAAAATTTAGGAGATCTCTTGAATGAATTGATGACAACTCCCTGACAGAGTTGCTGTCCAATCTTGCAGGGATAGGGTTAGGTGTCGTGGGTGGAGTGATTGACTTCGCTCGCAAGAGAGAAATAGTGAAATATTTATTAATGTAAAACAGTGATTTAACGAAGTTAGTAGTGAACGCAACAGTGTTTTACGAGATTCGATGCCAGGGCACACTTGATTATTTACTGCATAGAGGCCAGGGTCAGACAAGCTGTCAGGGAGACCCTCCCGTTGAGTCATGAGGTTCAGAAAGGACCCCCTGGCTTTCTAAACTCCTTCTCAGAGAGGAGTCTAGGGGCGGCTGGATCCACTCCTAGTCCCAGACTTGGTCAACGGTTTGTGTCTAAAGGATTCTATATGCGAAATCAATCCTTTATCTCACTTAGCTAAGATTACAAAGTTTAGCATGCTCTTAGTCACTTACCGAGAATCTGTTGCAGCAAGGAATCTCTCAGCCTCGAGGAGTGGAACCTTAAGTGAGCATCCCCACTCAAGGGGAGATCCTGGCATGCACGAAGGACAGGAAGGTGAGTAGTCAGCATGGATTTACAAAGAGGAAATCGGGCTTGACCAACCTGATAGCCTTCTACAATGAGATGTCTAGCTTGGTGGATGAGGGGAGAACAATGAATGCTGTTTACCTCAACTTTAGTATGGCTGTCTCCCACAACACCCTCATAGACAAGATGGCAAAGGATGGATTAGAGAAGTCAACGGTGAAGTGGACTGAAAACTGGCTGAATGGCCAGGCCCAGAGGGTTGTAATCACCGTCACAAAGTCCAGTTGGAGGCCAGTCACTAGTGGTGTACCCCAGGGGTCAATACCGGGGCCGATACTGTTTAACCTCTTAATGACTTGGATGATGGGACAGAGTGCGCCCTCAGCAAGTTCGCAGATGATACAAAACTGGGAGGAGTGGATCATAGAATCATAGAATCATTTAGGTTGGAAAAGACCCTTGGGATCATCAAGTCCAACCATCAGCTCCACTCTACAGAGTTCTCCCTTACACCATATCCCTTAACACCACATCTAAACGAGTCTTAAACACATTCAGGGATGGTGACTCCACCACCTCCCTGGGCAGCCTATTCCAGTGTCTAACCACTCTTTCTGTGAAGAATTTACATTGGATGATACACAAGATGTCTGTGCTGCCATTCAGAGGCACCTGGACAGGCTGGAGAATTGGAATCCCATGAAGTTCAACAAAGGGAAATGCAAAGGCCTGCATCTGGGGAGGAATAATCCCAGGCACCACTACATGCAGGGGGATGACCGGCTGGAAAACAGCTCTGCAGGGATGGACTTGCGGGTCCTGGTGGACAACAAACTGACCATGAGTCATCAATGCGCCCTGACAGCAGAGCAAGCCAACAGCATCTTGGGCTGCATTAGAAGTGTTGCCAGCAAGTCAAGGGAGGTGATCCTTCCCCTCTACTCAGCACTGTTGAGGCCACACCTGGAGTAGTGTCCAGATCTGGGCTCCCCATTACAAGAAAGATATGGACTTCCTGGAAGAGGCCCAGTGCAGGGCAACTAAGATTATTAAGGGACTAGAACATCTTTCCTATGAGGAGAGGCTGAGAGAGCTGAGACTGTTCAGTCCAGAGAAGAGAAGGCTCAGGGGGGAACTTATTCATGTGTATAAATACCTGATGGGAGGGAATGGAGAAGAGGGAGCCAGACTCTTCTTAGTAGTGCCCATTGACAGGACAACAGGCAATGAGCACAAGTAGAAATACATGAAATTCCATCTGAACACAAGAAAATACTTTCTTACTGTGAGGGTGGTCAAACACTTGAACAGGTTGACAGAGGAAGGTTGTGAATTTTCCATCCTTGGAAGCATTCTAAACCCAACTGGATATAATCCTGGGCAACCTGCTCTAGCTGACCCTGCTTGAGCAGGGGTATTGGACTAAATGGTCTCAAGAGGTCCCTTCCAACCTAATGATACTGCAATTCTGTGGGTTTTCTGATTTTCCTTAAAATGAACCCAATCACTTTTCTTCTTCCATGTATTGTATTGGCTGGCTCAGTACCTGATACCAGGTTGTTGATTCGCCTCTGGTAGCCAAGAGTCTAAAACTTAGGAGGTAGACACCTAACTTGCAGGTGCTGGACATGAGCATTCGATCTACCCCATAAATTGCATTTAAATCTGTAATGACACACAGTGATAAAAATAACATGACCAAATCCAGCAGTTTTATTTAGCTCCTGTGTAGCATGTTTCATCTGTAGATCTAAAGCAGTTTCCACAGGAATTGTTACCTTGGTTCTGATTATACATCTATAAAGGATAGCCTGAGACAGGGAGAAATTTTAGTGACATTACAAGAAAACCAAAGGTATAGTAGAAAAAGAAACCAAGTTTTCTGTCCATGGTATCAAAGTATTCAGCAAGTGTTGAGTTCACGTGGCAGAACTTACCTTTGCAGTCCAATAAAAAAAAGGAAATTCAGCTGTGGCAGTGTGCTCTCCCCCTTCTCCCCTCCCCGGCTCCTGCTCACGCCATAACTGTCAGTGGGAGTTGTGATGGGTTGCACCTGGACTTTGGGGGATGGATGGCAACATAAACGCTGTCTGGAATAGGGTGCTGCTATGCAAATATGACTATAGGTCAACCATCTTACTCTATAAATAGTGGACAGTGCAGGGCCCTTTGAGGTCTCCTCCATGGCAGCAGGCTGCATGCCAGGATCTCCCCTTGAGCATGGATGCATGCTCAAGGTTTACTTCTTGAGATTCAGAGATTCCTTGCTGCAACAGATCCTTAGTAAGTGACTAATAGCATGCTAAACTTCGAAATCTTAGCTAAGTGAGATAAAGAATTGATTGTGCATATTAATGCGCATAGACATAAACCATTGACCAAGTCTGGGGCTAGGACTGGATGCAGCTGCACCTAGACTCCTCTCTGAGAAGGAGTTTAGAAAGCCAGGGGGTCCTTTCTGAACCTCGTGACTCAACGGGAGGGTCTCCCCGTCAGTTTTGTCTGACCCTGTCCTCTATGCAGTAAATAACCAAGTGTGCCTTGCCATCTCGAATCTTGTTAAAACACTGTCACATTTACCATCAAACTTTGTTAAATCCCTGTTTTATATTAATAAATGTATTGCTGCTTCTCTCTATGAGTGAAGTGCACCACTCCATCCATGACACCTACCCAACTTCTTGCACGTCAGGATTGAGAGCTCTTGTGCCAGCTCTCATTCGCTCCTTTATCTCTGAGGGCAGTTTCCCAAGGGATCCCACGCACTAGCTCCCTAAACAGCCAAAAGTTTGTCTTTCTGAGTTTTAGGGTCCTGACTCTATTTTTTACCTGTCCTGTACCCCTCAAGACTGAGAATTCCACCAGGGCATGATCACTGCAGCCCAGGCTACCTCCAATCTTGACCTCTACGATAAGTTCTTCCGCACTAGTGAGTAACAAGTCCAGCAGTGCCTCTCCTCTGGTCGGGCTTTCCATCACCTGTACTAGGAAATTGTCTTCAACACACTCCAGTAGTTTCCTGGACTGCTTGCAGTTCGCTGTGCCGCTTTTCCAGCAGATGTCCGGATGGCTGAAGTCCCCTATCAGGATCAGGGCCTGTGAGCGTGATGCTTCCTGCAGTTGAAGAAAGAACTCTTCATCAACTTCCTCTTCATGATTGGGTGGCCTGTAGTAGCCTCCAACCACAAAGTTTCCTTTGTTGGATTCATCTCTAATTTTCACTCACAAGCTCTCAACCTGCGCATTGATGTTCTTCAAAGATAGCTCCATGCAATCAATCCCATTTTTGGCATAGAGGGCAACTCCCCCACCTCTCTTTCCTTGCCTGTCCCTTCTTAATAGTTTATAGCCATTAGTCAGAGTACTCCAATCGTGTGATTTATCCCACCAAGTTTCTGTGATAGCAGTCAGGTTGTAGTTTTCAATCTGGCCAGCAGCTACCAGTTCCTCCTGTTTGTTTCCCATGCTGCATGCATTGGTATAGAGGCACTTCATCTGGGCATCGGCCACATGACCTTTTTAAAGGAGTTTGCCTTAATTCCCTTGAGGCAATTCACAGGTGTTTCCCTGTTGCTTCCTAAGGCCTCAGCAGCCCCAGGCTCTTGTCAAGTGCTTAGATCTCCATCCCCTTCCCCCCGCTAAATCTAGTTTAAAGCTCTGTTTATAAGTCCAACCAGCTTATTGCCTAGGACACTCTTGCCCCACTTGGTCAGTTGAGCCCCGTCAGCTGTCAACAGGCCCGGTTTCTCAAAGATATGCCCAAGATCATAGAAGCCGAGACCTTGAGCATGGCACCAGCTATGCAGCCAGTCATTCACCTGTTCAATTCATCGAACTCCCTTCTCTGACTGGGAGGACAGAGAACACCACCTGTGCTCCCAATCTCTTTAACATTGTTCTGAGAATTCTAAGGTCTAAGGTCATTGTTCTAAGGTCTGTTTTGATATTTCTGAGTCGCCTTGTTGCAGCATCATTCGACCCTACTTGGAATAGTAGGAACGGGTCATAGTCCGCAGGCTTTACCAGGCTTGTCAGCCTCTCCATGGCATCACGAATGCAAGCTCCTGTCAGGCAGCAAACTTCTCTAGAGACATTGTCTGGATGACAAATGGGCACTTCAGTGCCTCTCAGCAAGGAGTCTCCAATTACTAACACCCTATGTACTTTTCTGGTGGCACTGGTTCTAATGCGGGTGGGTGGTTGGACCAACTTTGCTCTCTATTCTGTGGTGAGAGAAAGAGGAAAATGACACCACTTCCCAATGGTTATGTTTTCTTGCATACTCTGTGCTTTGCTTATATGGGATATCTTGAGAAAATACTATTCTCACTGACTTCTCTCTGTCCTTTGAATGTGCTCTAGATTCCTGACCAAGGAAAGCCTGTTTTATTCAGAGCTTTCACTAGGAGGGATTTGTCAGGACATTTGACAGATTCCATGAACAAATCTGTGACACCTCTGCTAGAATCCCAGTATCAATTCATTAGAAACCTGTGAGTCTGTGTGCCTCTGTCAGCACTTAAGTACTAATCTGTGGGACGAGGTCCGAAGAGCAGAACTCCGAGTACCGCTCAATTAACAAGCAGGGACATGCTGGAACTTGTAGGACATAAACCATGGGAAACTGAAGGCCGTTATGACCAGAAAAGGACTGACCAAGTACCTGAGAACAGGAGCTCGACAAATGTTGCAACACTGAGATAAGCAAGTTCCACCCTGCCAAAAGAAGAGTTAAGAACTGTCTTCAAGATAAGAACTAGGTCTTCAAGAGAAGGGATGTCTGCTAGCATGATAAGGGATGATAGTATAGCATCTATCTCTGACCAATCAGATGCAACCGCTTGAGCAGTGTATGTTCAAAAGGACCAATCTTTTTGAAACACAGAGTCAATGTAAGCATATAAAAGGGAATGGTTGAGCACAATAAAATGGACATCCTGCTTGCATCAAGCTGTGTCCCATCTCTCAATCCGGCACTAATCCAAGTCCCTGTGTATAGAAATTGTGCTCTGCAGATTGTAAAATGGATGATCTGGGTCAATTTACGTTTGAATGTAGCTGAAGAGAAAAGGAGAAAAATTGACTTTAACTTCTATTTTGCTCCATGACTTCAGGTTTAAGGACTGATCTAAATTGTGCCAGTTGATTATCTAGCCGAGTGCTCACATGATACATTGCCCTGTTCTCACCCCAGAAAAGTCCCTTAAACCTTTTCTTTCTCCAACCTTCTTTGTTAAGACAATCCTCTATTGTGACTTTAAGTAGGCTTTTAAGCTGTTTTATGCTGCCTGATCAATGCAAAGCAGCTGGAGACAGGAAAAAACATTTGGTCCCTTATGCATATGCATTTGCTATATAAATATAATATAATAATGCAGCCTGTAATTTGTTGGGGGGTTTTTTAAGCACCAAGTCCTGGATCAGGCAACTGAGTTAAATGTGATATTTGCCTGTGTCTAATCCTCATCTATCTATGATTTCCCTTTGTAATAAAACAAGGGATGGTCTAAGATCCAGTGTCCTGGTTTATTGGAACAGTGTTAGCCAAGGTATAAGAAGAAATCTAGATATCTTATGATATGATATGGCTAGCTGTACTTTTTATTCTCTTCAGCTTTACGTTATAAAGTCTTGTAAGTGTTGCATGGTAGTTTACCGTGTTATGATATCTAACTTAGCTTAAAAATGTTATGGCAACAGTGAAAATCTATCACTCAGATTCTAAGAGGCAAAACAGTATTGTTAAGCCAAAAACTTGTATACCACAATAATGCAGTGCTACAATGCATTAATTTCTGAGACTGAAAAGTGGTAGAGTATGCATATGGAGTTTAACGTGCTAGTTTACAATTAACTTGCCAGGACATTTCACTTTAGTAAATTTCGGATGTCCATCTTAACTGCACATAAGCTTTGTAGAGCTAAATACCAATGTATTTATATTGCTCTAATGATGCACATGTGTAAAATTTGCACTCAAATATCATCTGCATTTGTTACACTCTGGTATCTACACAGATGAGGATAATGTTGCTGCTTACACATAGCACTTTCTAACGATATACATAGATGATGCATCACTAAGAGATTTTGTTATAAATTGGCCTGATTGACTTGAGAAGAACACAGATCAAATGAACCGAATTATATTATCAACTGAAAGATTTAAATTGTTATTCTTATCCTCCCTCTTTATAATCACTCCAGTCTGTCTCTAAAGCAAGTGGATAATTCCTCTGAATCATCTTGATTTCTTATTTTAGGATGAGATTAATCATCTTCTGAAGGTGTCAATTTTTCTGCATTGATGATAAGCGAAACTAAGATGACTGGACTAGGATGTCTCTCTTTTAAATACCTAAGTTATATGGAATGAATCCCACCCTAAATTGCCCAATAGCCTTGACTGGTCTGTGTACTGCTCTAGCTCACAATCAGTACAATACATAAGGAATGTTAGTGTTTCACAGCTCAGAGCTGACTGTTCCAGCAGAACAGAAGAACCTTTCGCAACATTTATTTGCCTCAAATTTATTTATCTCTTTCAGGGACAATAAAAAACCAGAAGCCAAAACTTACTGTAGTGATCCTGAAGGGAAGACCATTGCACCCTTGTGATGTGGGACTTGGAGTAGCGTATACCTAAAAAAAGGGGCTATGGCGAAAGTTGATTCCCCTTTTCTCACCATGAAATAAATGATCATGGATGCATTTTAGTGAAGCAAACAGTCAATTCCTTGCATGCTGATGTGGTAAACTTAATGTTAGAGCTGAAACAACTCTCCCTCCTTTGAAACCACAAGTAAAATTTACTGGTATTGGCCATAGTTGAATACAGCTTCATGTATTTTAGCTGAGTTGCTACCGTATACCCCACTCTTGGATCTGGTGATATAAATCTAAAATATTGGGGTAGGCAACTAAAATTATTTCCTTGATTTCTGTATTGATGCTTATGCAGTTCGAAACAGAGAATCTGCAGATTGTCAATAAATTATGCTGGAAATGCACTGTAAACTAGAAAGGCACCAAGTTTACAATTAAATGTCACTGGGCTATCACAAGTGATCATAGAAATGTGCTGTAAAATAAAACTGAAAATTCTTTGGGCACCAGAGCCAAAGGGATTAAAATAAATGGCAGTTTCTGTAAGACTGACATGGATAAACTCTGAATGTTAACTCCAGCTAGCACTGCTAGATATAATTTTGCAATATGTGGATATGAAGTTAAAAATACTTACTGGCATCAGGAGCAAATTCATGAAGTAGCTTGTAACCAAGACAGTTATTTTATTTAATATGAGCCCTTTTGGTTTTTTTTATAGATTCAAGGTTTTTGCATTCAAGAAGGACATTTTGCCTATGCAAAAGACTGTGCATCCTTTTTCTCTCCAGCAATACTTATGGGATTGGTTATGTCACTGATTCTGCTGCTGGTTTGTCGTGGTTTTGCCTCAGACGGCAACAAAGAACCACGTGCCGCTCGCTCAGGTCTTCCCAATACAGGAAGACTCAGAAGAAAAAGGCAAGACTCTGGGGTTGAGACAAGGGCAGTTTAACAGAACAGCAAAGGGAACAAGCAAAACAACAACAAGAACACGGACAGAGGAATATACAAACGCGGTTACAAAACCTCCGCTCACCGACCGGACCCGGGACGCCCCAGCCAGCTCCAAGCGGCGACTCCCTGCCCCCTCCCCCCGGCATTTCAAGGTGGGCATGGATCACGTGGTATGGAATACCAGAGAAAATTAACCCTATCCCCGCCGGAACCGGGACATTATCCACCCATTATTCCATACCATCTATGCCATGCCCAGATCGTACAGGTCCCAATGAATTGCCACCCCTTTCCCTGTCATATATATGTACATACATATTCATGCGAAATAATGCCCTTAGTTTATGGGCTGTTGACGCGGAAGCTCCGGACAATAACACGACGACCAATATGATCAGGTTAATGCCACTTTATTGCTCAGATAGCTCAGTTAATATACCTTCTTAGCATAGCAGTACACGCTTCTACAAGCAACATAATTGGTTCCTATGCATATGCACGTGCCGCAAGCTCTATTATGATTGGTTTAGCCTTACTGTTCACGCGCCCCTAGTTCTGGCTTGACAGGTAACCTTCACCAGAGCCAGCAGATAATTACTGCAGCTGTATTTCTTCTTATTATTCCTTCAGCTTGCTTATCAACTCTGCCACGTCCGCAGTTCTTGCTTCCTCTTTCAGACGACCATCCAGCGGTCATCTTTATAGTTGCGCCAACAACAGCTGTTCAGTGCTTGGAGTGTTCACCGGGTGACCCCCCTGTTCCAAAAATTCTCCTACAATGGGCCATCCCTCCAAAGTGTCCATTGAGTTCTTTTAATCCATAGCCTTGGGCTCCATCTGTTAGAACAGTCTCTCAGGGCAGGTCAGATGCTGTGTGCTGCTGGACTGTTGCATGCTGTATTTTCGGAGCTTGTGGCTGGTGTACCTGGTGTGGCTCAATCCATGGGCTGAAGATGTAGACCTTGAGGAAGTTGCTGGGCGCCAGCTGCTGAGGTCAGTTCTGATCCCATCACCCCTGTGCCTTACTCGTAGTACAGCTGATAGCAATTATAGTAACGAGGACATACAGTGGCAGGGTTACTTTGCAATCAACAACACACAATTTGATTCATTGGCTATTCTCACCCAAAATCAGATCCCCATGAGGTACACATCGGACTTCCCCATCCTTCCGCATCACCCACCAAGTGCACCCAGGTCCTTGGGCAAAAGCAATCCCACGGATGGGTTTGCCTTTGCCTGAGGCGGGACTAACCCAGACTGTCTTCCCTGACATATTCTTCATGTGCACTACGGGGACTTTATCCCCTTCTACGGTACGTGGAAGTTTTGATTGGGCAGGGCCAGCCCGATTGGTAGATCCCCTGGGGTTAACTAGCCAGGTAGCTTTTGCTAGATGTGCATCCCAATGTTTGAAGGTCCCACCACCCATTGCTCTCAGTGTAGTTTTTAACAGTCCATTGTATCGTTCCATCTTCCCAGAGGCTGGTGCGTGACAGGGGATGTGATACACCCACTCAATGCCATGCTCTTTGGCCCAGGGGTCTATGAGGCTGCTTTGGAAATGAGTCCCGTTGTCCGACTCAATTGTCTCTGGGGTACCATGTCGCCACAGGACTTGTTTTTCAGGGCCCAGGATAGTGTTCCGGGCAGTGGCATGGGGCACAGGGTATGTTTCCAGCCATCCGGTGGTTGCTTCCACCATGGTGAGCACATAGCGCTTGCCTTGACGGGTTTGTGGCAGTGTGATATAATCAATCTGCCAGGCCTCCCCAGATTTGTATTTCAGCCATCGTCCTCCATACCAGAGAGGCTTCAAACGCTTGGCTTGCTTGATTGCAGCACATGTCTCACATTCATGGATGACCTGTGCAGTAGTGTCCGTGGTCAAGTCCATCCCTCGGTCACGAGCCCATTTATATGTCGCATATCTTCCTTGATGGCCTGAAGAGTCATGGGCCCACCGAACTATGAATAGTTCGCCCTTATGTTGCCAGTCCAGATCCACTTGAGCCACTTCAATCCTAGCAGCCCGATCCACCTGCTGGTTGTTCTGATGTTCCTCCGTGGCCCGATTCTTTGGTACATGGGCATCTACATGGCGTACTTTCACAACCAGATTCTCTATCCGGGCAGCAATATCTTGCCATAGGTCAGCAGCCCAGATGGGTTTGCCTCTGCACTGCCAGTTGCCCTGCTTCCACTGCTGTAGCCACCCCCACAGGGCATTTGCCACCCTCCATGAGTCAGTGCAGAGATAAAGTACTGGCCATTTTTCTCGCTCGGCAATGTCCAAGGCCAGCTGAATGGCTTTCACCTCTGCAAACTGGCTCGACTCCCCTTGTCCTTCCCTGGCTTCTGCAACTTGTCGTGTAGGACTCCACACAGCAGCTTTCCACATTCGATGCTTTCCCACAATCCGGCAGGACCCATCAGTGAACAGGGCATATTTCTTTTCATTTTTCTGGCAGTTTATTATATGGTGGGGCCTCTTCCGCACGTGTCACCTCCTCCTCTGGTGACATTCCGAAATCCTTGCCTTCTGGCCAGTCCATGATCACTTCCAGAATTCCTGGGCGACTGGGGTTTCCCATTCGAGTTCGCTGTGTGATCAGTGCAACCCACTTCCTCCGCGTGGCATCAGTTGCATGATGTGTGGTGGGGACCCTTTCTTTGAACATCCAGCCCAGCACCGGCAGTCGAGGTGCTAAGAGGAGCTGTGCTTCTGTGCCAACCACTTCTGAAGCAGCTCGAACCCCTTCATATGCTGCCAATAGCTCTTTTTCTGTTGGAGTGTAGCGGGCTTCGGATCCTCTGCATCCCTGACTCCGGAATCCTTGGGATCAACCTCGAGTCTCCCCTGGTGCTTTCTGCCATATGCTCCAGGTAGGGCCGTTCTCCCCGGCTGCAGTGTAGAGCACATTTTTAACATCTTGTCCTGCCTGGACTGGCCCCAGGGCCACTGCATGGACTATTTCCTGTTTGATTTGTTCAAAAGCTTGTCGTTGCTCGGGACCCCATTTAAAGTCATTCTTCTTCCGGGTTACTTGATACAGAGGGCTTACGATTAGACTGTAATCTGGGATACGCATCCTCCAAAAACCCACAATGCCTAAGAAAGCTTGTGTTTCCTTTTTACTAGTTGGTGGAGACATAGCTGCTAGTTTGTTGATCACATCCATTGGGATCTGACAGCATCCATCTTCCTGTTTTACTCCTAAAAACTGGATCTCCTGCGCAGGTCCCTTGACCTTACTTCGTTTTATGGCAAAACCAGCTTTCAGAAGGATTCGGACTATCTTACTCCCTTTCTCAAAAACTTCTTCTGCTGTGTTTCCCCATACGATGATGTCATCAATGTATTGCAGATGTTCTGGAGCCTCACCCTGTTCCAGTGCAGTCTGGACCAGTCCATGGCAAATGGTGGGGCTGTGTTTCCACCCCTGGGGCAGTCGATTCCAGGTGTACTGGACGCCCCTCCAGGTGAAAGCAAACTGTGGCCTGCACTCTGCTGCCAAAGGGACTGAGAAGAATGCATTCGCTACATCAATTGTGGCATACCACTTGGCTGCCTTGGACTCCAGTTCGTACTGCAGTTCTAGCATGTCCGGCACAGCAGCGCTCAGCGGTGGCGTGACTTCATTCAGGCCACGATAGTCTACGGTTAGCCTCCACTCTCCATTAGATTTTCGCACCGGCCATATGGGACTGTTAAAGGGTGAGCGAGTGTTGCTGATCACTCCTTGAACCTCTAGTTGACGAATCAGCTTATGGATGGGAATCAGAGAGTCTCGGTTAGTGCGATATTGCCGCCGATGCACTGTTGTGGTAGCGATCGGCACCTGTTGTTCTTCGACCCTCAACAACCCCACAACAGAAGGGTCCTCCAAGAGACCAGGCAAGGTAGACAACTGTTTAACTTCCTCCGTCTCCAAGGCAGCTATGCCAAAGGATCCCCTTTTGGGTCCTTCAAATACCCTCTCCTGAGGTAACCTATACCAAGGATGCATGGAGCCTCTGGGCCAGTCACAATGGGGTGCTTTTGCCACTCATTCCCAGTTAGGCTCACTTCCGCCTCCAGTACAGTCAACTCTTGGGATCCCCCTGTCACCCCAGAAATACAAATGGGTTCTGCCCATGATGGTATTAAAGTACACTGTGCACCCGTGTCCACTAGAGCCTTCTACTCCTGTGAATCTGATGTGCCAGGCCATCGAATCCACACTGTCCAATAAACCCGGTTGTCCCTCTCCTCCACCTGGCCGGAGGCAGGGCCCCTCTAATCCTGCTCAGAGTATCCATTACTCACTTCTTGCAGAAATGACTTGGAAGTCCCTTCAAGAGGATCAGAAGCAAGATCAGGCCTTCTGCTCTGCCCGGGGAACTGCTCACTGGAAACTGGGGCGGCACTTTTCCTGGAGGGATCCCCTTTTGTGGTTGTCCTTCCTTGCAACTCCTGTACCCGTGTCCGCAGGATCGAAGTAGGTCGTCCATCCCACTTCCTCATGTCCTCCCCGTGGTCACGCAGGTAGAACCACAGGGTGCCTCGTGGTGTGTACCCTCTGTACTCTCTCTCGTGAGTGGGGAAATGCCTGCTCCTAATAGCTGAGATGCTGGCCCGTACAGGTGGGGAGTAGGACATATTCTCTTCAAGTTGCTGGACCTTCCATGACAGTTTCTCCACAGCTGAGACGATGGGGGAAGAGAGACTTTCTTCATATGGCCGGAGACGGCCAGCCACCTCATCCACCATTGGTCCCTCTTCATCTTTCCATTCCATTACTGCCAATGAGTTGGCATATGACGATGGTGCGCTCCGTACAAACTTCCGCCACATGGGCCTTGTGCATTACACCTCATCAGGGTCTGTGGGTAACTGTGCATTGTCCAGGTCATAATAAATCATCTCCCGCACAGCTAATTCTCTCAGGTACTGGATACCTTTTTCCATGGTAGTCCACTTGCTTGGTTGACGTACAGCATCTTCACTGAAGGGGTACCTCTCCCTCACGCCTGACAGGAGTCGTTTCCAGAGGCTGAGGGCTTGGGTCTTCTTCCCAATTGCCTTGTCAATGCCGCCTTCCCTGGACAGGGATCCCAGCTGCCTGGCCTCCCTACCCTCTAATTCCAGGCTACTGGCCCCGTCATCCCAGCACCGGAGCAGCCAGGTAACAATGTGCTTGCCTGAAAGTCGGCTAAAATCTTTTCGCATATCCCGCAGCTCGCTCAAGGATAGGGATCGAGTAATTATCTCTGGCTCTGCCTCTTCCTCCTGCTCTCGTGATGACCCTGGTTCATCATCATCTTTTACTAAGCAAACTGATTTCTTTGTGTACTTCCTCTTCTGTATGGGGGCAACTGATACCGGCACGGGTTGATTCCCTGGTTCAGTGGCAGTGGCTGCCACGGGGGTTGCAGTAGCCGCAGGGGCTGCCGCAGGGGTTGCAGCAGCTGCAGGGGCTGCAGTAGCTGCAGGGGCTGCCGCAGGGGATGCAGTTGCTGCAGTGGCTGCTGCAGGGGTTGCAGTAGCCGCAGTGGGTGCCAGTCTGGTCTCCATCTCTTTCCCCTGAGGGTGCTGCGTAACACTGAGCAGTGCCTGGTAGATACTGGCCAGGGCCCAGCACAGTGCGGTGAGTTGGGCCTCTCTGGAATAGCCACAGCATTTTCCCTTCAAATATTCTACCACTTTATCAGGGTCCTGTAATTGTTCAGGGGTGAAGTCCCAGACCACTGGAGGTGAGAAGTTCTCTAGGTACCTGCCCGTGTTCTCCCACATGCCATGCCACCCCTGACTATCCAGCCTCGGAGCAGATCTCCGGGTGGTAGTCTTAAATAGTCGCTTAACCCTAAACAAGACCTGGAACGTACTCAGGAGACATAACAAAAGGAACATGCTGGTTTGAGTATCCCAAGAATATTCAAAATTCTCAAAAGCTGTCATACCTGACCCAAAGGAGAAAAGGGAGGCAAAAGAGCTGGGGAAAGTGTCCCCCCTGTTTCCCCCACAGACTGGCTGTAATTATTAACAAACTCAGAAAGACGGTGCCCAATGTACGGACAGGACAGCAGAGCCACATAAACACCCCACAACAGCTGTCTGAACAGTGATGTTATCATATCATAAACAGATATCGCACAGGACAGCAGAATGATAATCCTGATCCCTCTTCCAGACATGATAAACAGCATCACAGGGAGTACATAAACCGCATAGGAATTTACATAACCCAGCCATGAGAACAAACCAAGCAACATGGTGACCAGCGACTATTTGCCTAATAAATACATACAAAAATTCGTTTTTTACAAGCTCTAGTTGGATTCTGTCATTATCTCAACCCTTCGAGCCCCACGTTGGGCGCCAAAAAGGACTGTCGTGGTTTAGCCTCAGACGGCAACAAAGAACCACGTGTCGCTCGCTCGGCTCTTCCCAATACAGGAAGACTCAGAAGAAAAAGGCAAAGACTCTGGGGTTGAGACAAGGGCAGTTTAACAGAACAGCAAAGGGAACAAGCAAAACAACAACAATAAGACGGACAGAGGAATACACAAACGCGGTTACAAAACCTCCGCTCACTGACCGGACCCGGGACGCCCCAGCCCGCTCCAAGCTGCGACTCCCTGCCCCCTCCCCCCGGCATTTCAAGGTGGGCATGGATTACGTGGTATGGAATACCAGAGAAAATTAACCCTATCCCTGCTGGAACCGGGACATGGTTCTTGCCTATGCTCTTCATAAGTTGATCCACCTAAAATCTTTTGACAGGCATTATGAACGTAAAGCTTCTCCTGCCTATTTTGTACATATGAAAGACAGTGGCATGGGGAATAAGAAAGACCCCCTGAGAACCAGTGGAAATGAATCCTATAAACTTATAAACCAGCAATTCTATAAAATCTATATTTATCAGCATGCGTCTGTCTCAGTGAAACAAGTGGCATTTTTTTCTGCTGGCACTGTTCTATGTAGTTTGTGCAGATTTTTCACCAAATGATGAAAGGAAAAACAGGTAACATTATTTAGCCAGTTACTGGCTGTTATTTATTGATAAGCATCTCAAAGATGCCTTGGAAATCAGGACTAAAAAAAATAATACAGTGGGAGTAAGAGAATTCATGTGGTTGGAGTTTATTCCTGTAGTACAAACCAAAAATGCATATTTTTACAGCCAGTTTACCAAGTCCTGAAAAGAAGAATCAGTAATGGAGCCTTTGAAGTTAAATAAGGATTAAAAAAAAATAATCTCCTTGCCCTTCAGAAGGCAAGGGTTTTCCTTTTTTCATATTTGGTTCATCTACTCTGCTATGTGTTCTGGCAAAAGAGCATCCATTCCTTTCTCAGTGTAACTTTTTGTGTGTATTTCATTCAGTAATTCCAAGTTACACCCCCTCCTCTTTCTCTTCATAAAAGCATCCTCCTTCTTTAGCATCTTCAGAGACATAGAAACTGTGTATTCATCCACTACACTGATGAAAAAGTGATGACTGTTATAGCAGCATCCCAATAATTTTCTCTGTCTAAACTGGAGTCTTAACTGTAAGGGTCTGGTGGTAGAACAGCAGACATCTGGTCAAAGGCTTACCCTTAAATTCCTGGCTCAACTCTATGCCAAAAGAAGGATTATGAGCATTATATCCTTTAATTCTAGGTTAATTTATTTTCTGTGAAATCCCATTGGTCTTCCTTGGAAATTTTACCTGAGTGGTGATATCCAGTACTATAACTGAAAATATATATAAACAAAGTGGTAGAAGCATGCCAAGATTGAAACGGATGCTGAGATATAATTTTTTTAGGTCACAAGTAATACTAAACCCAGCATTTTAGCAAATCTTTTGCAAAACCAGATTTAGCAACCAGCTGCCTTTTTATTTTAGAGAAAAGAATTGACTAGTTGTTTATGCTCTTTGTAAAGTGTATTACAGTGCTCTTTAAATACCTTGTGAGATGTCCAAAGATTCTATTTATTAGCACAGATAACACACAGAATCGGGCCACGGAGGAACATCAGATCAATCAGCAGGTGGATCGGGCTGCTAGGACTGAAGTGGCTCAGGTGGATCTGGACTGGCAACATAAGGGCGAACTATCCATAGCTCGGTGGGCCCATGACTCCTCAGGCCATCAAGGAAGAGATGCGACATATAGATGGGCTTGTGACCGAGGGGTGGACTTGACCACGGACACTATTGCACAGGTCATCCATGAATGTGAGACATGTGCTGCAATCAAGCAAGCCAAGCGTTTGAAGCCTCTCTGGTATGGAGGACGATGGCTGAAATACAAATCTGGGGAGGCCTGGCAGATTGATTATATCACACTGCCACAAACCCGTCAAGGCAAGCGCTATGTGCTCACAATGGTGGAAGCAACCACCGGATGGCTGGAAACATACCCCGTGCCCCATGCCACTGCCCGGAACACTATCCTGGGCATTGAAAAGCAAGTCCTGTGGCGACACGGTACCCCAGAGAGAATTGAGTCAGACAACGGGACTCATTTCCAAAACAGCCTCATAGACCCCTGGGCCAAAGAGCATGGCATTGAGTGGGTGTATCACATCCCCTGTCACGCACCAGCCTCTGGGAAGATGGAACGATACAATGGACTGTTAAAAACTACACTGAGAGCAATGGGTGGTGGGACTTTAAAACATTGGGATGCACATCTAGCAAAAGCTACCTGGCTAGTTAACCCCAGGGGATCTACCAATCGGGCTGGCCCTGCCCAATCAAAACTTCCACGTACCGTAGAAGGGGATACAGTCCCCGTAGTGCACATGAAGAATATGTCAGGGAAGACAGTCTGGGTTAGTCCCGCCTCAGGCAAAGGCAAACCCATCCGTGGGATTGCTTTTGCCCAAGGACCTGGGTGCACTTGGTGGGTGATGCGGAAGGATGGGGAAGTCCGATGTGCACCTCGTGGGGATCTGATTTTGGGTGAGAATAGCCAATGAATCAAATTGTGTGTTGTTAGTTGCTAAGTAGCACTGTCACTGTATGTCCTCGTTACTATAATTGCTATCAGTTGTACTATGAGTAAGGCACAGGGGTGATGGGATAAGAACTGACATGACAGGGGAAAGGGGTGGCAATTCATTGGGACCTGTAAGATCTGGGCATGGCATAGATGGTATGGAATAAGGGGTGGATAATGTCCCGGTTCTGGCGGGGATAGGGTTAATTTTCTCTGGTATTCCATGCCATGTGATCCATGCCCACCTTGAGCTGCCGGGGGGAGGGGGCAGGGAGTGGCCGCTTGGAGCGGGCTGGGGCGTCTCGTGTCCAGTGGGTTGGTGAGCAGCGGTTCTGTAACCGCGTTTGTGTATTCCTCTGTCCGTGTTGTTGTTGTTTTGCTTGTTCCCTTTGCTGTTCTGTGAAACTGCCCTTGTCTCAACCCCAGAGTCTTTGCCTTTTTCTTCTGAGTCTTCCTGTATTGGGAAGGCCCGAGTGAGCGGCACGTGGTTCTTTGTTGCCGTCTGCAGCTAAACCACGACAGCATATATAATCCTTTAGACATAAACCATTGACCAAGTCTGGGACTAGGAGTGGATCCAGCCGCCCCTAGACTCCTCTCTGAGAAGGAGTTTAGAAAGCCAGGGGGTCCTTTCTGAACCTCGTGACTCAACGGGAGGGTCTCCCTGACAGTTCTGTCTGACCCTGTCCTCTAGGCAGTAAATAACCAAGCGTACCTTGTCATCAAATCTTGTTAAATCACTGTCACATTTACTACAAACTTTGTTAAATCATTGTTTTATATCACTAAATATTTCGCTGCTTCTCTCTACAAGTGAAGTGTATCACTCCATCCGCAACATATGTAGAAGACCTCCTGTAAGTAACAAATCACTTCTACCTATCAAATCAGTAATGATATTGGCTATAAAGCAGGAAGAAACCTGAGAAAATCAGATTAAGGCTGAGCTCTCTACAAATTGAATTTCCAAATTTGTGAAGACTCAGGTAGATAAGGGAAATGCACAGTTGCAAAGGAAGAGCCTCATCTTACAGAGGTTTAAACCTGATGGAGCTGAGTAGTAGACCCAAGTAGTGCAGAGGAAATCATTGAATTATTTGGGAACAAACATCACTTGACTCTGCAAATAATATTATCTAGTGGAAATGTAAATCCCTAGTTATACAAATGCATACCATCCTGCTTGTAAACAAGAGGTGGCTGGACAGGACAACCCAGAGTCAGTCAGTCAGTGGCCAACCAGTTAGTGGAACAAGAGGTCCTTGTCTCCAAGATAAGTCCCTGATCCAAGGAGATACATGATTTTTTTCCTCCCCTAAGGAGCCGTGACCCTTCTAGGGGTCTGTCGTGGTTTTGGCCGGATTGGCCAAGCAGAATGACAGATGGCCCTTCCCCCCACCCTCTCCTCAGAGAGGAGAGGAAGAGATAAGGAGATTTACGAGTTTAGAAAAAGAACTAAACTACTTTAATGAAAATAATAATAAATAAGAAAATAGTAAATAATAACAGAATAATAAAAATTAAAGGAAAAAAGTATACGATATATACAAAACCGTATCCAGCTCCCAGGATGACGATCGCGTCACCAGCAGACACAGGGAAAGTCCCAGACTGGAGTCAGCGACGGACAGGGGCTGAATTCCGGAACTAGAGTCAGGAGTGCTCGAATCAGGATCAAAGGCAGACGAACAGACAGGGTCCTCCTCAGACGTCAGCCATTGAAGAAAAAACGAGCCAGAGCCCCCCTTTGCCCCTTTGATCCCTCAGTTTTTATACTGAGCGTGATGCAGATGGGATGGAATACCCTGTTGGTCAGTTTTGGGTCACCTGTCCCGTCCGCTCCTCCCTGCGGGTGGGACCCCTCTGCGCTTCTCCGCTTCCGACCCTCTAACGGGGCAAACAGCGAAGTGAGCTGACCTTGGTTGTTATAGCAATAAGTCTAAGCAAGAGCCTCTGCGCATACCGTTCCTTGGGATAATCAGGTCTTATCACTCGGAGAGTGAACAGTGTCTGGAAAAATATGCTGTTAATTTCAGACTTTAGTCAGTTAGAAGAGGCCCAGCTAAAAAGTAAAATTACAAATCAGAAAATTGGTTCTGTTTTACCTCAAACCAGGATAGGGTCCTTTAAAGATCCTGCCCATAAAAGCAACAACAATTCGGGCACAGGGATGAGTCAGGTGACAGTTTTGGTGCTGTCGTGGGGAACACTCCCCACACCTCCACCTTGAATGTAAGCATTAAAGGCAGCTACAGTGAAGGGGGTTCAGTGCCAGGTAAGGGACTGAGATAACATTCAGAGTCTCCTTCCACCAGGGAGCCAGAGATACCAGGCTCATTCACCAAAGCAGCAGAAACTTTGCTGTCAATGTTTCAGTTCAGACTGAATACGCTCTAAATTAACTACTCAGCCACCACCAACTGAGATTAGGTATTTAAGAATGAAGAAGGCAGGGTGAATGAACTGAAATGGAGACACCTCCTAACCCCCTAAAATTTCTGGGGCGGTGGGGTTGCTCAAACTCCTGTGATGTGCCCAGGGATTTTTCCCTAGGAGATAATCCTGAGAACATAGTGAAGGAGAGATAGGGAGACTCTCCTATTGTTTGAAAAACTTCTCTCCCACCCGAGTTTCAGACTATAGTTCACTTGATCACTTCATGCTAATTGTACAACTGCTCAAGAGGTAGGAAATACCCTGCAGAGAATCTGGCTGGAATGATCTACAGCTCCCTGCAAATTGCAGGCAAAACGGCTTTCGGAGTACAACAAGAATAACAGATATAGAATCATAGAATCATTTAGGTTGGAAAAGACCCTTAAGATCATTGAGTCCAACTGTTAACCTAACACTACCAAGTCCACCAGTAAACCATGTCCCTAAGCACCACGTCTACAGGTCTTTTATATACCTCCAGGGATGGTTACTCAAGCACTTCCCTGGGCAGCCTGTTCCAATGCTTGACAACCCTTTGGTAAAGAAATTTTTCCTAATATCCAATCTAAACCTCACCTGGCACAACTTGAGGTCATTTCCTCTCGTCCTATCACTCGTTACTTGGGAAAAGAGACTGACATCCACCTCACTACAACCTCCTTTCAGGTAGTTGTAGAGAGTGATAAGGTCTCCCCTACCTGCCATTGCTTGTGTGGCCCATTCAGTGGCCCACACCAGCAAAGGGGAGATGATTGCAGCTATACGACAGGATTAGTTTGCTCCAATTTTTTCTTATGCATGTATTTTTCAGTTATTTTTCTATTTTCAACATTACTTTAGAATGGAATGAGAGCAATGGAATGCTTTAGTGAAGTCATTGAGCTAATTACTACATCATTAAAACTGTGTATATCTGAAGATACAGATAATAGTGAGAAAGAAAAATTAAAGAACTTTAAATGTATTAATGAAATGTTTAAAGACTTTCCACACACAGCTTAAAGAAGCTTTGGCAGAATCCACTACTGAAGTCACAATGTGCATCCATGTGTGGAAGACACAGGAGGCTCCATGTGTCAGACAGTGCAGTGGAGAAGGTGGTCCCTAGGCAAATTAGTCTCAGCCTGGTGGTGGATTAACCTTGGCAATCCCAAGCACAAATACAGGCTGGGCAGAGAATGGCTTGAGAGCAGCCCTGAGGAGAAGGACTTGGGGGTACTGGTGGACAAGAAGCACAACATGAACAGGCAATGTGCGCTGACAGCCCAGAAGGCCAACCGCATCCTGGGCTGCATCAAAAGAAGCATGGCCAGCAGATCGAGGGAGGTGATTCTGCCCCTCTACTCTGCTCTGGTGAGACCCCACCTGGAGCATTGTGCCCAGCTCTGGAGTCCTCAGCACAAGAAGGACATGGACCTGTTGGAATGGGTCCAGAGGAGGGCCACAAAGATGATCAGAGGGCTGGAGCACCTCTCCTATGAGGACAGGCTGAGAGAGTTGGGGATGTTCAGCCTGGAGAAGAGAAGGCTCCGGGGGAGACCTCATAGCAGCCTTCCGGTACCTAAAGGGGGCCTGTAGGAGAGATGGGGAGGGACTCTTTATGAGGGAGTGGAGCGATAGGCTGAGGGGTAATGGTTTTAAACTGAAAGGGGGGAGATTTAGATTAGATATTGGGAAGAAATTCTTTACTGTGAGGGTGGTGAGGCACTGGAACAGGTTGCCCAGAGAAGTTGTGGGGGCCCCATCCCTGGAAAAGTTCAAGACCAGGCTGGATGAGGCTTTGAGCAGCGTGGTCTAGTGGGAGGGGTCCCTGCCCATGGCAGAGGGGTTGGAACTAGATGATCTTTAAGGTCCCTTCCAAACCATTCTATGATTCTTGGACCAAATGAACTGAAGGGACATTTGTGGACATTTTATGGACATTTTATAGGGGTGGTCCACAAACTAAGGGAATGATATCTATGTATTATATCAAAAGATGGGAAGGGTGGTGGGGGTTAACGTGGATATATTGGATAGTGTGGGACCCGAGGATGATGTAAATGGTATGGAATAAGGGGTAAAGAATATGCTGGTTTTGGCTGGGATAGAGTTAATTTTCTTCATTGTAGCTGGTATGGAGCTATGTTTTGGATTTGTGCTGGAAACAGAGTTGATAATACAAGGATGTTTTTGTTATTGCTGAGCAGTGCTTACACAGAGTCAAGGCCTTTTCTGCTTCTCACACCACTCCACCAGTGAGTAGGCTGGGGGTGCACAAGACGTTGGGAACAGCTGTTTCCTACCCACATGATGTTCCCCTTGTCTCTATCTTGGTAGCGAGGGTGAGATTGTGTCTGTCAGTTTTATGCTCTAGAGACTCAACAGTGCAAATCTCCAGCATGTTGCTGCAAAATTTTTGGTGCAGAATTAAATGATGGGTGGGGTTCCTTCAGCAGTAATGCAACTGAACGAGAGAGACAAATTTATACCCACTATTTACAAGAAAAAGAGAATTCAGATAAAAATAAAAAAATAGAAAAGAAAAAGAAAAATCCTCTCTTTTTCTCAGCTTTTTTGAAACCATGACAGCAACTGGTATTATAGGCAACATATATATTATAGGCAACTCCTCTTGGTGGAGGAGTACAATTAGTAGCTATCTTCTCTCTGCTGGGACTTTTCATGTTGCAGTCATGCCAAACAGTGACTGATGATTCTACTCTGACAGGTATATTCAGTATCATCACATTTCTGCTCAGGTGTCAGCAGGAGTTAGAAAGGATAATAAGTCAATTGAGTTAGAGAGATAGGAAATATGACGTTAAGTCATAGGACTGGAATTATGAGCCATACATTTGTAAGAACTTAATGATATTTTAGTGGAAAAAACATCACAAGAAGAAAAAAAAACATCATCTGTACAGCTTCTGTCTCCTTGTGCCACATATAAAAATTATGCAAGACTGAAAAGACAAAACGTGGATTTTTGCATTCCCAGTAGACTGTGTTTTGTGCAAGTCAGATAAACAGCCTTTATCAAATGCACATTACAGAACAGGGTCAGTCCATTCCTCTGTTTCTGAAACAAGAAAACTCAGTTAAAATAAACTAGTTTCTACAAAAATAAGCTACATTTGCACTAACAGCCTCATTAACAAAAGTTAATCTTTTTTTACATGATCTGCATTCTGCATAATTTTGCTGCTGCATTGGAACACAGTAGCCATTTCAACATAAATATAGCCATTCAAACAATGCCTTATAGCATCTTTTCAAAACTGATTTACTGGTTCAAAGTCAGGGCCCCATCAACTTCCACTTCAAGTCAACGATTTTCATTTCCTTTAACTGAAGCAGGATAAATTTCAGACTTTGCAGCTCTCATTGCATAATTTTAACACTGAATTGAACAAACACACACATTCATTTATCATGTTTCAGCTGCTGTAGTTTAAATTTTATATATTTGCATCCCAAATTTTAGTAAACTTCATACCTGTAGGAAACTAAGATTTCAGGTAGTACATTAACTATTGTTGCTTGACCTAAAATGGTGGACTATTGGCATAGTATTGGTTATGAATGCACAAGGAATAATCAAAGCCAAGTTCATCATGGAGACAGGAAGAAAAAAAACACAGGTCCACTTACTGGTAAGTAACACTCAAGTCCACCAAACCAGAAGAAAAGGACTTCTTTCTTTCATTCAGGTTTTTCAAATGGTGCTATTCCCCTCCCCAATTAACTTTGATTCTTGCTGCAGCAGTATGGCAAGGCTTTTTGCTTCTTACACTTCTGGTATCATTTAGGGGCTTGTGCATTTCAGGCATTAGTTTTATATGGTTGTGAAGAATTTCTCCATTATGTTAATGTGGGATTGAAGAAGGCCACAAAACCAAGTAAAATGTTAGCAGGTCCTTCAGTGTCCTAGATACACCTCACATTGTTGCAGAAAACACCTCAACCATCCTGAAAGCGTCCTGACTCAAAACATAATAATAAAACATGCAGAACTAGAAAAATCTTGGTAATTAAATAAGAAGACATCACAATTAGGTAGGTATTCACTCAGTGGTGGACAAATCCTCTTTTGTAGATGGTTGCTTTCAAATTCTCCAGTATATTTTGGTGCATCTCAAATTTGACAGCATTTTTAAAAAATAAATTCTGTGTGAAAGTCTTATCTTTATATTTGCTCTGACTAAAGGTATTTACCTTCTAAAATAACAATAACAAATTTGACATTCAAAATTTCCATTCAGGTATTATTTAAAACCTTTCCTGAGTTACAGTAGTCAACATATGGGTCAAATATGGAATACCATTATCAGAATAACTTCAGTCTTTTCGGTTTTGCAGCACGGTCACAGAGCAAACCTTAACCTCATGTCTTTATCTTTTAAACTTATTTAGGACAGTATTTGCGGTGTGCCACAAAAATGGAGCTGACATAATTTGTGGCAAACAGAGAAAAAAAGAATGATTCTGTGTGGTGCGTTTGGTTGTTCTGAGGAAAGGGAGAGAACTGTGTACATCCTTGCTTCCAAGCCAGTCACCTACTAAGCAGCGTGGATGGGATATGGTCTATAGTAATCCTGAATCCCATCTGCTCTGAACCCCTGCTCTTCCACCTATTCCCATACAATGTCTTTTTGTGGGCAGCTCTTCTTGCCCCTTTGCCTGGTATTTCCAGCAGAATCTTTGGAGGGGGGGGACAGGGACTTTTAAAAAGCTGGATGCAGCCTTCAGTTTCAAAAGCCATGCAAAGGAAAGCACGGAAAGAAGGCCTGTTTGGGAAAATGGTAGCCTGGTATAAAGGGAGAAATTGCCATGTCAATCCAAAAAAGATATATCCAAACATTAGGAAGAAAGAACCATATCCTTAGTAGGGGTTGCATCTTATTTATATGCACATAAGATTGTCCTGGTTTGAGGTAAAACAGAACCAATTTTCTGATTTGTAATTTTACTTTTTAGCTGGGCCTCTTCTAACTGACTAAAGTCTGAAATTAACAGCATATTTTTCCAGACACTGTTCACTCTCCGAGTGATAAGACCTGATTATCCCAAGGAACGGTACGCAGAGAGGCTCTTGCTTAGACTTATTGCTATAACAACCAAGGTCAAGCTCACTTCACTGTTTGCCCTGTTAGAGGGTCGGAAGTGGAGAAGCCTAGAGGGGTCCCACCTGCAGGGAGGAGCGGACAGGACAGGTGACCCAAAACTGACCAACAGGGTATTCCATCCCATCTGCCCCATGCTCAGTATAAAAGCTGAGGGATCAAAGGGGCAACTCTCTTTCTTCAATGGCCGACATCCGAGGAGGACCCTGTCTGTTCATCTGCTTTTGATCCTGATCTGAGCATTCCTGACTCTAGATCCGGAATCCAGCTCTTGCTCATCGCTGACTCCAGTCTGGGACTTTCCCTGTGCCTGCTGGTGACGCGATTGTCATCCTGGGAGCTGGATATGGTTTTGTATATATTTTACACTTTTTTAAAATTTTATTTTATTATTATTTATTATTTCATTAAAGTAGTTTAGTTCTTTTTCTAAACTCATAAATCTCTTTCTCTCTTCCTCTCCTCTCTTTGGGGGGGAGGGCCATCTGTCATTCTGATTGGCCAATCACATATACACCACCTGAGTCTAACTGCTAGGACCAAGGTCCCTTTGCAGTGGGCGACACCAGTGAGCCGATGGGTGCCCCTTTTCATATATCAATATATATGTGTATGAACACAAAAATATATAAACACACAGACAAGGAGACAGAAAATATTTGGATCCAGTAAAATATATGAACACCCACACTCGTAAAAGCTAATGTGTATATCAGAAACACATATATAGAGAGGTGGATGAGAGAGAGGCTAGCCTATAGTTAAATTTCCCTCTTCTCCAGCTTAGAGTAAATGCTCACAATGCATCAGCATTCCTCAGCAGGCAGATAATTGAGACTCAAGGAGGTTGACTCGCCCTGGCCCTTTAACTCTAGGTGTTTACCTGAGCGGTGTCCCAACTCAGGGGAGATGCCAGTCACAGCCTGCTGCAATCCAGGAGAGCTCAAAGGGTCGTGCTAGTGTCACTATTTATAGGGTCCGAGACAAATGACTTTCGTCAGGTCCTTTTCTACTCCCACACAACTCTGACAATGGGATATTCTGGTACTTTCCACCAGTTGTGTAAGCCCAGAACTTGCTAGATCTTGAAGTTCTGGTATCACCCCTCTCTTTGGGCCACGATTCAGGTACTGTCAGGGGGTGATCGATTATTGCTAATGTTTCCAAGTGATAGGGGACATGGGAGCCAGGTGCGCTAAGGGGTTGCCATAACATTCTGGTCCATTGTCCTTCGCATTCTTTACTGTTTTATGTTGGGTTGTTACTTGGCCCAGGTAGGGGGGAGATTGCCCCAAGAACCGAGTGACCTAAGGGAGTGTGTGGGGATTCACTCTGGGTGTAATTAATACCCTCATTAATGCTATGGGTAGAACATCTACCCATTTCAATTGGGTTTCCTGACGTACCTTGGAAATCTGTCTTTTTAGGGTTTGGTTCATTCTTTCTACTTCGCCGCTAGACTGTGGCCTCTAGGAGTATGTAAATCCCATTTAGAAATTTGGAAACTCCCTGCACTGTTTCTGCAATAAAATGGGATCCATTATCAGAAGAAATACCTTCTGGAACACCAAACCTAGGGATGATTTCTTTCAATAAAATTCTAATTACCTCCCTTGCTTTGTTGGTATGACAGGGGAAAGCCTCCGGCCAACCAGAAAAGGTATCTACCATTACCAGTAGATGTATTAGTATCAGTATTCCCCAGGAGTTACCCCTTGTTTTAGAACTCCAGTCCAGCAGAGCTGTGTTTTTCGTCCGGTAGTTGGATTTTCCCACTCAAAGGCAAAGATGGTCTGGCTCTGTTCGTCCACAGGTATGCAGAAGAAGGTGTCCTTTAAATCCAATACTGTAAAATAAGTATTACTGTTAGGGATTGTAGCAAGGAGGGTGTACGGATTTGGAATCACAGTCTACCATCCTTGCATTAATTTCTCGTAAGTCCTGTACCAATCTATATTCCAAAGAATGAGGTTTCCTTACAGGTAAAATTGGAATATTAAATTCTGATTGACACTCCTGTAACAGTCCATGCTCTAAAAGGAGCTTATTATAAGTTCTAATACTTTCTGGGCCTCTAACTTAATGGGATACTGTTTTTTTCTTACCAGTTGAGCTCCTGGTTTCAGTTCAATTTTTACCGGAGTCACATTCTTTGCTCATCCGGGTATCTTCAATGCCCACATCAGAGGTATGACTGCATTCAATATTTCCTCTGGAATATCCATTTCTTCATTGGGATCCTTTTTGGTTAACAGACATATCTGGGCTTTCCAGGCAGCTTCTGGAGGAATATGTAACTGAACAGAGTCTTCAGAAAAGGTTAGTTGTGCATTCAGTTTGCAAAGTAAATCCCATCCAAGCAAGGGGAGGGGGCATTCTGGCATATAGAGGAACTCATGAAGTATTTTACTATCTCCAATTGAACATTCCATAGGCTGTAAAAATGGCCTTAAAGTCTTTTTCCCTGTTGCACCAACAACGCTTATCTTAGTTTTACTCAAGGGTCCCTTACAGCTAGTTACAACAGAGTATGTGGCTCTGCTGTCAATGAAAAAATCTATTATTTCATTCCCCAGCTTAACTGGAACCAGAGGATCGGCTGGGGAAACTTTAATAAATTCTTCCGGCCCCCTTCAGTCCAATCCAAACTCTGCCATGACCCCCATAACTTGTCTGATCTTTCTTTCCTGACTGTTCAAAAGGCGCGGACACTCTCTCTTCCAATGTCCCTCTTGCCTACAATATGCGCGCTGATTCAGTCACAGGGGAATGGCACAATGATTTCCATTACAATTCTCACAGTTCCTTCCTCGGCCCTGAGATCCACTCTGCATATTTCCTCTACCTCTCCCTGCTTCTTGTCCTCCGTCAAGGCAGCCAGCAAAGAAGCCTGCAGCCTTGCTCGTCCTTGCTTCTCCTTCTCTTCTACTTCATCCCGATTATTATACACCTTATATGCACTTGACAATAGCTGTGAGATTGTCATGCCATCCGTGCCCTCCACCTTCTGCAATTTCTTTCTTATATCTGTTGCCGCTTGGCCATAAACAGCATGTTAAACAACTTTAAATTACTAGCATCCTCCGGATCCAGATCTGTTCATTTCTGAGCCGCTTCACACAATCTCTCATAAAAAGCTGCCGGCATTTCCTTATCTCCCTGCTTTACCTCATACAGCTTAGACTAATTTTTGCATTTCTCAACTCCATGCTGAATCCCATATAAAATTAAATTCTGATATTCCTTTACCCTTTGTAATCCTCTGCTTGTATTCAGATCCCACCCCGGGTCCTCTTTTGGGAGATAACTATCGACAGCAGGCACTCCCCCATGCAGTTCGGTCAGTCCCTCTCTAGCCTTTTCCAAAACCGTTCTCTTTTCCTCAGAGGTAAGTAAATATTCCAGAAGAACCTGTCCATCTCCCCAATTAGGATTATGAGTCATCATTAGAGTTTTAACTGTACTATGCATTTTCTCTGAGTTACTTTGGTAAGGTCCAACCGCCTGTTTCCAGTTCAATAAATCAGAAGTAGTAAAAGGTACATGCATGTATACTGGTGTTCCTTCAGGCCCTGCAGCCTGTCTGAGGGGAGCTTGAATTATGGGTCTCTGTCCCCTTGTTCTTCCAGCTATGGGGCTTGTAATTTTGTCTCCCTCATCATTTAAACTGTCAGATTTTGGTCGGCCTGGGGGAGCTACCAACAGCTGTATATCCTCATCCGTATCTTCCAATTCAGCTTCTTTCAATTTATGACTGGTATAACAAGCATTTTCCCTTTTACTCTCTTTCTTACTTAACTCATATATTCCAATTTGATGTTTAGAATCCACCAGACCACATTTTATCCGAGCATCCCAATAATTTCTTAAAGCAAAGAACATATTCACATAAGGTATTTCATCCCATTTTTCAGTTCTCTGACAAAACATCATCAATTGCAATATAGTATTGTATTTTAAAGATCCATTTTCAGGCCAATTTTCACCCTCTTCCAATTTATATTGTGGCCACCATTGATTACAATATCGTATTAACTTATTTTTAGTCATGGGATCCCCTCCAAATTTATTCCAATTTTTCAGGATGCATCCTAAAGGAGAGCAAGGGGGTGTCTCATGGGAAGCAGCAGCGCCCATTTCAGTACCGGAAAAGATTACACGTCTCTACACCACACTAAAATGAGGGACGTCTCCTGTCGTTTATCAATTTAAGCTCCTGGTGCGGGACTCTCCCACCTGGTGTTGAGAGCTGAACCCAACGTGTACATGAATCGAAACAATTTAAATGAGGGACGTCTCCCTTCATTTTTAAAACAATGTGTAGAGGCAAACTTCAAACAAAACAGATATTACTTAAGTGCCGTGATGTTAAGAGCAATTTTACCAAGTGGTACCTGCTACCCAGAGATTTCACCCCTATACCCCTTTCCTCGTATTTGCTTTTCAGTAGCATTGCACCATTGTGTCGCTTACCGCCCGACTGCAGGAGAGGAGCCCATGGAATCCCTGATCAAAAGGTCAGTGTGTGCTGGAATCCAGTCGGGTCGCTGCTCCTTGTCGGGTACAGCAAGACGATCTGGGCAAGGTTGTCAGCACAGTCCCACCTGGGGTGCCAGAAACTGTTGTCCCAAAGCGGGGTCATTTACCCGTTGTGCAGACGCCAATATACACACAGAGTAGAGGTATTATCTATTTATTTCATTTCTGCAGAGATGGGTGCTAGGTGGTAATCCACAAAGCTAGCACACCATCCTATGAGCTCCTCAGAATATTTATATGGTTCAAACACAGAAATACACAAACTTAATTATAATTATTGGTTAGTACCTTATCTTAACAATTTCTATTGATTAGTACAGTCTCTCACTTTGATTTAAAGTTACAAGGTCCTTTAACTGATGTGCACATGCTCCAGTACTGTGGGGGGGTAGTCCAATTCAGTCTCCAATTGAAATGGTGGTCACCATCTCCCATTGCCACCCATACCTTTCCCCCAGTGTTATAGTTTGAGAAAACCCATAACAATTTATTGTTGTTTAGACAATTATTCTATCACCCGATGACCTGTCCCCACCCAGAAAGGGGAATCGGGGAAAGCAAGGAAACACAAGGGTTGAAATATAAATAGATTTAATAGAATAAGACTAAATAATTAACAATAATACTAAAGAACCAGTATTAATCCCGATACTAATATAAGATACACAAGAATTATACTCAGCCAATTATATCAGCAGGAAGCTGTGCACTCCCAGCAGTGGACAGCAAATGTCGGACACTGCGAGCGCAATGGCTTCAGGAGGAAGGGAAGGCCTCAAGGGACTGGCACCGTGGCAAGAAGTTCTTTGGACTGCTGCCATCACGGGAGAGAGAAACTACATAGCAAACTTTCTAATTTATATTGAATGTGATGTTCATGGTATGAAATAATCCTGTTGGCCAGCCTGGGTCAAGTGCCCGGGCCTTACTCCTCCTCATCCCTGCATCTGGCAAGGCTCGAAAACACTGAGACCTTGAATCCCACATAGCCTAGCTGGCTATAAAGTAAATATTTTAATGAATTCAGACACTAGAGTCTTCCAAAAGTGGAGTTTTCCCAAGCATTAGAAGAGAAGTTAGTCATCGTAAGTGAGATCAGGTTCGTGACCATCTGATGAACCTGAAAGTGCACAAGTCCATGGGACCCGATGGGATACACCCACGGGTACTGAAGGAACTGGCGGATGAGGTTGCTCAAACGCTCTCTATTATATTCCAAAAGTCATGGGAGTCTGGTGAAGTCCCCACTGACTGGAAAAGGGGAAACATAATCCCCATTTTCAAAAAGGGAAAGAAGGAGGAACCAGGGAACTATAGGCCAGTCAGTCTCACCTCCGTGCCTGGTAAGGTTATGGAGCAGATCCTCCTGGAAGCACTGCTGAGGCAGAAGAATAACGAAGAGGTGATTGGGTACAATCAGCACGGCTTCACCAAGGGCAAATCGTGCCTGACAAAACCTGGCTGCCTTCTATGAGAAGGTCACAACATCAATAGACAAGGTTATGAGCAACTGACGTCATTTACCTGGAGCTGAGCAAAGCCTTCGACACTGTCCCGCATGACATCCTGGTCTCCAAGCTGATAAAATATGGGTTTGATGGACTGACAATTCAGTGGATAAAGAACTGGCCTGACGGCCGCTCCCAAAGAGTGGCTGCCAATGGGTCCATGTCCAAGTGGAGGCCAGTGACAAGCGGAGTTCCTCAAGGATCAGTACTGGACCGGTCTTGTTTAACATCTTCGTCAGCGACATGGACAGTGGCATAGAGTGCACCCTCAGCAAGTTTGCCAACAACACCAAGCTGTGTGGGGCGGCTGACACGCTGGAGGGAGGGGATGCCATCCAGAGGGACCTTGACAGGCTGGAGAGGTGGGCCCATGCCAACCTCATGAAGTTCAACAAGACCAAGTGCAAGGTCCTCCATCTGGGTCGGGGCAATCCCAAGCACCAATATAGGCTGGGCAGTGACTGGCTTGAGAGCAGCCCTGAAGAAAAGGACTTGGGGGTGCTGTGGACGAGAGGCTCAACATGAGCCATCAGTGTGCACCAGCGGCCCAGAAAGCCAATCGTATCCTGGGCTGCATCAGGAGAAGCGTGGCCAGCAGGTCGAGGGAGGTGATTCTCCCCCTCTACTCCACTCTCGTGAGACCCCACCTGGAGTGCTGTGTCCAATTCTGGAGCCCCTACTACAAGAAAGATATGGACGTGCTGGAACGCGTCCAGAGAAGGGCCACGAGGATGATCAGAGGGCTGGAGCACCTCTCCTATGAGGACAGACTGAGAGAGTTGGGGTTGTTCAGTCTGGAGAACAGAAGGCTCCGAGGAGACCTTATAGTGGCCTACCAGTATCTTAAGGGGGCCTACAAGAAAGCTGGGAGGGACTTTTTAGGATGTCGGGTAATGGGTAGGACTAGAGGGAATGGATTAAAACTAGAGATGGGTCGATTCAGACTGGACGTTAGGAAGAAGTTCTTCACCATGAGGGTGGTGAGACGCTGGCACAGGTTGCCCGGAGAGGTGGTGGAAGCCCCATCCCTGGAAGTTTTTAAGGCCAGGCTGGATGGGGCTCTGAGCAGCCTGATCTAGTGGGAGATGTCCCTGCCCATGGCAGGGGGGTTGGAACTAGATGATCTTTAAGGTCCCTTCCAACCCTAATGATTCTATGATTCTATGATGTGTCATTGGTCTACAACCTGCCACTGCAGGAAGTGCGGGTTTGGACCTGGCCACTTCCGAAACCAACCATAATAACAGATACTACTGTACACCTTTTGCCTACAGGGGTCTATGGGCCGTTGCCAAGAAATAGTGCAGCTCTTTTAATTGGCCATTCTTCTACAACTTGCACAGGATTGTTTGTACTGCCTGGTGTTATAGACTCAGATTATAAAGGGGAAATAAAATCATGGCCTGGACTCCAAAACCCTCCTTGCACTATACCTCAAGGGGAAAAAATCGCTCAATTGATACCATTTCCCGTTTAACAACATCCAGTAATGGGACACCTCGAATTAACATTCGCTGAACAACAATTGACACAACATGGTTTGCAGATTGCAGAAGAAAAAATTCAAACCACGTCACCTTGGAAGTATTTAGGCTGGAAACTGCTTGAAACACATATACAGCCTCAACCTTTACGCATTGCTCATTCAGTTGTCACCTTAAACGACCTTCAAAAGTTATTGGGAACAATTAATTGGGTTCATCCTTTGCTAGGAATTACTACCAAAGAGTTGTCTCCATTGTTTAATATATTGAAAGGAGATCCAGATTTAGCTTCTCCACGTTCATTAACCTCAACAGCTCAGAAGGCATTACAGCACGTTGCAGATAAGATACAATCTACTAACGCTGCAAGACGCATTGAACACCTTCCTATCAGACTGTTTGTGATATATCAAGAATTTCAACCTTACGCCCTGATGGGACAGTAGACCCTGAAGGACAATGGGATTTGGTTGTAACTCCAGTTGAAGGAACTCGCCGCTACTGTAAGGGCTTTTGACTTATCATAGAATCACAGAATCATAGAATCTTCATGGTTGGAAAGGACCTTTGAGATCATCGACTCCAACCAAACAACCTACAGACTCTGCCACTAGAGCATGCCCTGAAGTGCCACATCTAGACGTTTTCTTAAACACCTCCAGGGATGGGGACTCAACCCCCTCCCTGGGCAGGCTGTTCCAGTGCTGACCACTCCTTTCGGTAAAGGAATTCTTCCTAATATCTAATCTAAACCTGCCCTGCCGCAGCTTCAGGCCATTTCCTCTGGTCCTGTCATTATCCACCTGGGAGAAGAGGCCAACCCCCACCTCTCTCCAACCTCCTTTCAGGTAGTTGTAGAGGCAATGAGGTCTCCCCCTCAGCCTCCTCTTCTCCAAGCTAAACACGCCCAGCTCCCTCAGCCTCTCCTCATATGCCCTGGTCTCCAGACCCCTCACCAGCCTGGTAGCTCTCCTCTGGACACGCTCCAGCACCTCAATGTTCCTCTTGTACAGAGGGGCCCAGAACTGAACACAGTATTTGAGGTGAGGCCTCACCAGTGCCGAGTACAGAGGCACTTATTTCTTATTTTCTTATTTCAACAGGAACCGTTAAATGTAGTGGCAGACTCTCAATATGTTGCTGGCATTGTTCAAAGACTTGAAGGAGCATTTATAAAACAAGTAGAGAACCAATTGTTATTTAATCTCTTACTGCAATTAATGTTGCTTTTACCAAAAAGACAGTTTCCTTATTTTATTGTCCACATACGCTCTCATAGCCGTTTACCTGGTCCTTTAACTGAGGGAAACACAGTTGCAGATTATCACACTCTGTCGGTAACAACTCCGAACATTATGCAGCAAGCTAAAATGTCGCATGATTTTTTTCATCAAAATGCGAAGGCATTGAGGAAGCAATTTTCTTTAACACAACAACAAGCACATGATATTGTGCGAACTTGTGCCGATTGTCAGCAGCTGGCTCCCCTGCCATCATTTGCGGGGGTTAACCCGCGAGGGCTTACACCTGATGAACTTTGGCAATCCGATGTTACGCACATTATGGAATTTGGACGTTTGCGCTATGTACACGTTTCAGTTGATTTGTTTTCTCACTTTGTTGTAGCTACTGCTCATACAGGAGAGAAGGCTCGTGATGTTATTCGACATTGGTTGCAATGCATTGCAGTCATGGGAGTACCGAAAACTATAAAAACAAAGGATTTCTGATTTAGAGTGATATAAATATAATTCATAACACAATAGAAGTGTAAGTTACACTTCGCAAAATATAGCAATTGCAATACACAGTTCAATCACGATACCAATATGATTCCCATTACCATACCTAGAATATGCTCACTGTCACAACAGTGGGTGCCCCCAATTGCTGGGAAGGAATACTGGGCTGAAACCAGCTCAAACCTGTTGCTCTCTTCAAAATTCTTTTGTTAGTTGTCTAGCTTTTATACTCTGTTGGGCTGAGCCAGTCTCCCTAACTCAGGGAGACATTTACACCACCAGTTGATCCATTCAACTGTTGAGAGTTTTTTATCTAAAACAAAGGCCACCCTTCCATCCCCTTTGTGTTGCAATAAAGTCACCTTTTTACAACACCTGTGGTCAGTCACACCCTGCATTATTCCCTGAGATTCATGGGAAGATTACCCTTGCCCATCTCCCCTGAGCCTTCTTCCATTGTAAGGGTTTATTCAGTGAGTCACGTTCCACCTCTAGGGGTTTAGTCAGTCACAACAATGCAGAGAATAAAAATTATTCAAGATATGAGAAAAACTTGTACATCTTCATGAAAAACTTAATTTTTTCCAAGTAGTTTCATTATGGTATAGAGATCTTGGAGAAGACACAAAAAAGTAAGATACTGTTTACTAGTTTTTATTTTAAATCTAACAAAGTCAAGAGGTCTTACTCAAAATAAAAGATGCGTTCAAGTCAGTAACACAACAATTAAACAGGTAACAGATGTAATGAATTAAAGAAATTGATGTTTTCAAATAAAGAAATTGCCTTAATTCAAGCTAGTCAGAATTAATTTACACTTAATATGAAAGCAACTGGGTGAAGTTCTATAGGCTGAATAGAACAGACATCCAATTAGATGGTTTAATAATCCCTTCAGGACCTGGATTTGATGATTTGTGTCAGGTGCCGTTGCCTGTCTTCACACTAGAAACTAGAACAGCTGTCATATGAATGCCATAGATAAACGCTGTTTTCAACATAGCCAATGACCATTTTCAATTTGAGGAAGGCTGCTTTCCAAAAAATACATTAAAATGTATGCTACTTTCTCCTTCTAACTTTCTTGCTTGAGGAAGTGTTTTGATTTCTGATGAATTTAAGAGTCCCAGAGAAAACATAAGGGATTTTTTTGGTCTGACTGAGCAGTAAGATATTCATTTCTGTTCTGAAGGGAACAGTTTTGTGACTGATAAGATTGATGTACCTTAGAAATTGGAATCTTTCACTGAGCCTCTTCTAATTGACTAAACTCTGAAATTAACAGCATATTGTTCAGACACTGTTCACTCTCCGAGTGATAAAAACAGATTATCCCAAGAAATGGTATGCAGAGAGGCTCTTGCTTATACGTATTGCTATAACAACCAAGGTCAGCTAACTTCGTTAGCCACGGTTTCCGGCTCCAGCCCCGGCAAAAGCCACGGCCCCGGCCCGTCCCATGCCGGCCCCGGTCACTCCGCAGCCTGCGGTCAAAGTTACCCCGCCGCCTGCCCCCCCACGCCTGTATCGCCAGTCCCTCCCCGCCCGCAGCGGCACCGGCTGCTCCAGCCCCGACAAGGAGCACGGCCACTGCTCCGGCTGCTCCCACAACGAGCGCTGCTGCTACCCAAGCACCGGCAGAACCGGCACAAGTTGCCCCGGTGACCAGGAAGCAGAAAAAGTCAGCTCGTTCCCTTGCCTCTGACGACAGAGACCAGCCCAAGCCAGACAGCATGGGAGAGGGTCCTTCTCATGTAGATAAAGGAAAAGGTCCTGCTAAAGCAGATAAAGGAAAGGGTCCTGTTTAAATCAGATCCAGGAGAGGGTTCTTCTCAGCCCACATTAACACAGGATGAGGACTCAGATGCAGAGATAATCATTAAATCCTTTTCTATGAAGGATTTGCGAAATATAAGGAAGGACTTTAGTCGTCATGAAGGTGAGACACTTGTCTCCTGGTTGCTCCGATGCGGGGACAATGGAGCTGATACCATAGATTTAGATGGCAGAGAAGCTAAGCAGTTGGGAAACCTGTACCAAAGAGGGAGAGATTGATAAAGCGATTGGGAGAAAGGCAGACGTCATCGGTCTCTGGAGGCGACTGCTATCAGCTGTGAAGGACAGGTACCCCTTAAGGATGATATCGAATGCCATCCAAGCAAATGGACCAGCATGGAAAAAGGTATCAAGTACCTGAGGGAACTGGCTGTGCGAGAGGTGAATTATGGTGACTGGCAAGTGAATGTAGACCCTGATGAAATGCCATGCAAACGATCTTTGTTGAGAAAGTTTGTGCAGAGTGCACTGAGGAGAAATAACTGGACTCCAGACGATCCAATGTGAATCAACAGAAGCCGTTTATTAAGCACAGATCATCATCTTTTATACCCTGTGTTGTAGCCGTACATGCCACTTGCTTATTTCTGATTAGCTAGTTACACTGTCCACGCGCTGTCCATGCAGTTCATTCACAGATCAGATTGGTTACAAGAATTCACATAGTAAATTGCTTAGTCATTAGCACAACATGTTTTTTACCTTCTCAGTTCCCGTTTTTCCCATGGTACTAATTCCATCTTCCACCACCTGTTTTGCCCTTAATCTAATCTCTCATAGTAGGGAGGCTGGCTCACATGGCCATTCTCTCTCAGACACATTCCTACAGTGCACCATCAATGTATTCCCACACTTTGTCAACAATGGTCTGGGGAGGATCTGATACTGATACACCAACTGTAAATGAGGTGGCTAGTAAGGTGGGACAGTATGAAGACAGTCTCTCTCGTCCCCTTACTGTAGCAGCCGTGGAGAAAATAGCTGAGCAAACTAAGACCATTGCTGAGACAGCGGAGAAAATGACTAAGACAATAGCTGAGCAAAATGAGAAAACTGATAAACTGCTTCATGAGCTGCTTGAAAAACTGTCTGAGAAGGGGAAAGAATCCCACTCTTCCCCTGAACAGACCCAGGTTGCAGTCACTAAGAAAAAACGCCCTCCTACAAAACCAACTCAAGGGAAACAGGACCCACTCCGAGATTTCCTGTGGCTTTGCCTCTGCAACTACGGAGAGGTGTCCTGGTTTGAGGTAAAACAGAACCATTTTTCTGATTTGTAGTTTTACTTTTTAGCTGGGCCTCTTCTAACTGACTAAAGTCTGAAATTAACAGCATATTGTTCAGACACTGTTCACATCTCCGAGTGATAAGACCTGATTGTACCAAGGAACGGTATGCGCACAGAGGGTCTTGCTTAGACTTATTGCTATAACAACCAAGGTCAGCTCACTTCGCTGTTTGCCCCGTTAGAGGGTCAGAATCGGAGAAGCGCAGAGGGGTCCCACCCGCAGGGAGGAGCAGACGGGACAGGTGACCCAAAACTGACCAACAGGGTATTCCATCCCATCTGCATCACGCTCAGTATAAAAACTGAGGGATCAAAGGGGCAAAGGGGGGCTCTGGCTCGCTTTTTCTTCAGTGGCCGACGTCCGAGGAGGACCCTGTCTGTTCGTTTGCCTTTGATCCTGATCCGAGCATTCCTGACTCTAGTTCCGGAATTCAGCCCCTGTCCGTCGCTGACTCCAGTCTGGGACTTTCCCTGTGTCTGCTGGTGACGCGATCGTCATCCTGGGAGCTGGATACGGTTTTGTATATATTGTATACTCTTTTCCTTTAATTTTTATTATTCTATTATTATTTACTATTTTCTTATTTATTATTATTTTCATTAAAGTAGTTTAGTTCTTTTTCTAAACTCGTAAATCTCCTTATCTCTTCCTCTCCTCTCTGAGGAGAGAGCGGGGGAAGGGCCATCTGTCGTTCTGATCGGCCAATACGTCCAAAACCATGACAAGAGGACATGAGTAAGTGGGATAAAAAAACCTACTCTGGCCCTACAGGCACGAGTGCTGAGTTGCAAGGTAAAGCAGATGGAAGAAAGAATTTCTGCAGGAGGAGGGCTGCTCCAGTCCATGGTAAGTGATGCTCCAGTCCTTGTAGGAACTCATCTGCTAATTGTAGATGTTGTTCTCAACATTAGAGGGGCCCTGCCTCCAGCCAGGAGGAGGAGAGGGACGACTGAGTTTATTGGACTGTGTGGATTCGATGGCCTGGCACATTAGAGCCACAAAAGTATAAAGCCCTGGTGGACACTGGTGCACAGTGTACCCTATTGCCATCGAATCATAAAGGGACAGAATCTGTCGCTATTTCTGGAGTGACAGGTGGGTCTCAAGAACTGACTGTACTGGAGGCTGAAGTGAGCCTAACTGGGAATAAATGGGAGAAGCACCCCATTGTGACTGGCCCAGGTGCTCTGTGCATCCTTGGCATAGACTACCTCAAGAAGGGGTATTTCAAAGACCCAAAAGGGTATGGGTGGGCTTTTGGTATAGCAGCTGTAGAGACTGAGGACATTACACAGCTGTCTGCCTTACCTGGCCTTTCAGATGACCCTTCTGTGGTGGGACTGCTGAGGGTTAAAGAACAGCAGGTGCCAACTGCTACTGCCACAGTGCATCAATGACAGTATCGCACTAACCGAGACTCCCTGGTTCCCATCCATAAGCTGATTCGTCAGCTAGAGACCCAGGGAGTGATCAGCAAGACACGCTCACCCTTTAACACCAGCTTATGTGTCTGCTAAAGTACAGGCCTTTTTACAGACATGGGGTATTAAACGTGTCACCGGTATTCCTCATTCCCCGACTGGGCAAGCAATTGTGGAGCGTATGCATCACACTTTAAAAACCATGCTTGCTAAACAAAAAAGGGGGAATCCCGTAGGTGTGACACCTCAAGAGCGATTGTATAAAGCAACTTATGTTTTAAATTTTCTAAACACGTCTTCTTTGTCATCCACAGCAGTAGAGCGACATTTCGGAAGAACTGTTGAGTGGCCTGAACAACCGAAGGTGTGTTATAAGCACCTTGAATCGGGGCGCCGGGAAGGACCAGTCCCCCTGATAACATGGGGTCGAGGGTATGCTTGTGTGTCTTTATCCTCAGGTCCATACTGGATTCCTGCAAAATTCGTTAAGCCGGCTCATCAGCCGAGTCCAGTACGGGAAAAGGGAGGCCCAGAACCAGCCGAGCCCATCGATGAGTAAAAGCAGGCATACCTAAGGATGGGTATTTTTATTAACCTTTCAGTTTTTAATGCTTATCTCTTTTCTGTCTCATGTAGATTCTTTTGTATATTGGGTTATATACTGAGGGCTGGCGAATGGGATTTGTATTTGTAAACAGAAGTCTTCATAAGCTAACCGTAGATAATACTACAACAAATGGAAGTTGTGAGCAAGAAGATTCTGTAATGATTTGTACTTCTCATGATTTTTGCAATAGTATCTGCAATTGTTGTTTTAACTTCAGCTTTTGCAGCCGTTGCTGCACTTACTGAATCTGTCCAGAGTGCTAAGGCTGTAGGAGAAACTTTATCTAATGTAACTGAAGAATTAGTTATGTTTAGTACGCTGTTTGCCGTGTTTAATAAGCATTATGCGATCAGTTGTAGATGCCGCTTTGCATCGTACCCTTGTACGAGTTGTAGAATATGTTGCTGTAAAAACTGTGTGTGTATCCATGAGAACCTGACCTTCACAGAAGAAGATAACAAGAAGGGAGTACGACAATGGAGTCACGTATCAGACAGCCGCTGTTAGCAAAGCTGGGTCACGAGTCTGGTGAGACTCGCTGCATGCACTGGCCACGCATGTAGTGACTCTAGCCTGTACTTTTCCACTCAATCTGATGCGTGGTATAAGGGGGCTGTCTCGGGCTGGAGAGAGGGAGAGAGACATGAGCGCACTTTGAAGATACAGGGGACGCCCTGAAGCGCTGTGACTGCCTCCCCCTCCCATAGGTATGACACTGATACGCAAGAACACATAGATGAAGAAATATTAACCAAATTACAAGCCTTAGAAGCAGCAGTAATATGGATAGGGGATCGGCAAAATGCATTAAAAACACATCTTTCTCTGTATTGTGATTGGGAGTACAACTCTCGAGGACTTTGTGTTACATCTCTCCCCTGGAATACGTTGCTACATGGCTGGGAAATGGTTAAACACCATCTCCAAGGTGCTTTTGACATGTCGTTGCAACAAAATATTCATCCTTTACATGATCAGCTAAAAGCTCAAATACTAAAGATTCAAGACTTAATGAACCGCAATGCATTTGAAACATTACAAAAGGATTTCTCGTGGGAAAATCCAAAGAAATTGGCTTTCTGGGCTAAATTTAGGAATCTGAGTATTTATTGCCTTAGCAGGGTTCTTTTTGATTCTGTTTTTAATTGTGTTTAGTATATAACCTGCTAAGAGCGTCATGACGAGTAGAAGCACAAGTCATGGCGACCTTGTTAATAAATGGTCTGGTGTTAAATAAAAAAGGGGGAGATGTGGCAGATCTACGAGCAGAGGCCTGCGTACGGCCAAGGACACAGTGAGCAGAGCACACAGAAACAGGAACGCAGATGTCGCTACGGATGGAACGAAGAGGAACTGGTTCAATATAAACATGGAACAAGAAAACAGCTTTGCGTGCTTATCTTGATGGGAACTGAATAAGGCGACTGGGTTAGTGATCTGAAAACATGTGTTTACTTGCCTAGCGGGTGCATGGAAAGTTTTAGAGCTCGGGTATAAAAGCTGAGGCTTGAGAAGCAATAAACGATTTCATGCTCATCACAGCCAGAGTCCGTGCCTTCGTACACTGCAGGGAAGAGTGGCTGGAAAGCTGCCCAGCAGAAAAGGACCTGGGGTGCTGGTGGACGGCCAGCTTAACATGAGCCAGCAGTGGGCCCAGGTGGCCAAGAAGGCCAACAGCATTCTGGCTTGTATCAGGAACAGCGTGGCCAGCAGGAGCAGGGAAGTGATGGTGCCTCTGTACTCGGCACTGGTGAGGCCTCACCTCGAGTACTGTGTTCAGTTCTGGGCCCCTCACAACAGGAAAGACACTGAGGTGCTGGAGAGAGTCCAGAGAAGGGCAACGAAACTGGTGCGGGGTCTGGAGACCAAGTCATATGAGGAGAGGCTGAGGGAGCTGGGGTTGTTTAGTCTGGAGAAGAGGAGGCTGAGGGGAGACCTCATTGCCCTCTACAACTCCCTGAAAGGAGGTTGTAGAGATGTGGGTGGTGGCCTCTTCTCCCAGGTGAGTAATGACAGGACCAGAGGAAATGGCCTGAAGCTGCGGCAGGGGAGGTTTAGGTTAGATATTAGGAGGAATTACTTTACTGAAAGAGTGGTCAGGCACTGGAACAGCCTGCCCAGGGAGGGGGTTGAGTCACCATCCCTGGAGGTGTTTAAGAAACGTCTAGATGTGGCACTTCAGGGCATGCTCTAGTGGCAGAGATTGTAGGGGGGGTTTTGTGTATGTATGGTTGGACTCGATGCTCTCAAAGGTCCTTTCCAACCATCGAGATTCTATGATTCTATGAAGGATTATACTCAGCCAATTATATCATCAGGAAGCTGTGCACTCCCAACAGTGGACAGCAAATGTTGGACACTGCGAGTGCTACGGCTTCAGGAGGAAGGGAAGGGCTCAGGGGTCCAGCACCAGGGCAAGGAGTTTCTCTGGACTGCCGCCATCAAGGGAGAGACTATGCAGCAAACTTTCTAATTTATATCGAATGTGTGACGTTCATGGTATGAAATAATCCTGTTGGCCAGCCTGGGTCAAGTGCCCAGGCCTTGCTCCTCCTCATCCCTTCACCTGACAAGGCTCGAAACCACTGAGACCTTGAAACCCGCATACCATAGCTGGCTATAAAGTAAATATTTTCACAAATTCAGACACTAGAGTCTTCTAAAAGTGCAGTTTTCCCAGGCATTAGAAGAGAAGTTAGTCCTGTGTTGCTCAAATCGGGACAAAGTTATATAGATATCTGAAGGGAGGGTGCAAAGAGGATGGAGCCAGGCTCTTTTCAGTGGTGCCCAGTGACAGTACCAGAGGCAATGGACACAAACTGAAACACAGGAGATTCCATCTGAACATCAGGAAACACTTTTTGACTGAGTGTGACCAAGCACTGGAACAGGTTGCCCATAAGAGGTTGTTCCTCCTTAGAGATTGTCCTGGTTTGAGATAGAACAAAACCAATTTTCTTTTCAGTAATTTTACTTTTCAGTTAAGTCTCTTCTGACTGACTGAACTCTCTGAAATTAACGGCATATTTTTCAGACAGTGCCTGCTTCTAGCAGCGATAATGCCTGATATTTATATGCCTGCCCAGGGAGGGGGTTGAGTCCCCATCCCTAGAGGTGTTTAAGAAACGTCTAGATGTGGCACTTCAGGGCATGCTCTAGTGGCAGAGTCTGTAGGTTGTTTGGTTGGACTCGATGATCTCAGAGGTCCTTTCCAACCATGAAGATTCTGTGATTCTGTGATTCCGTGATTTAATACCAAGGAATGGTACGCAGAGAGGCTCTTGCTTATACTTATTGCTATAACAACCAAGGTCAGCTAACTTTGTTATGTGCCACGTTGGAGGGCCGGAAGAGGAAGAGCATAGAGCGGTTGCACCTGTGGGGAGGAGCGGACAGGACAGGTGACCCAAAACTGACCAACAGGGTATTCCGTCCCATCTGCCTCATGCTCAGTATAAATCTGAGGAATCAAAGGGGTCAAGTTCTCTTCTTCAATGGCCGGTGTCCAAGGAGGACTCTGTCCTTTCTTCTGCCTTTGATTCCAATCCGTGTGTTCCTGTATCCAGTTCCCATCTGCTGCTGAGTCCAGTATGGGATTTTCCCAGTGCCTGCTGGTGACTTGATCGTCATCCTGGGAGCTCGATATTGGTTTTGTATATATTTCATTATTTTCTTATTAATATTTTTTCTTTTTATTGTTAATATTTAATTAAAGCTGGTTTTTTTCAACCCATAAGTTTCAACCCATAAGTTTCTCTCCATTATTCTCTCTTCCTTCCCTTCTGGGAAGGAAGAGGGGCTAATAGAAAACATCTGTCATTCGTTTATTGGCCAGACCAGCCTAAACCATGACTGAGATATTCAAAAGCCATCTGGACATGGTCCTGGGCAACTAGCTCTAGGTGGCCCTGCTTGAGCAGGGGAGTTGGACCAGATGCTCTCCAGAGGTCTCCTTCCAACCTCAACCATTCTGTGATATGTCTTGTTTTCCTTAGTTATTGTTCTCCCAGTCCTGCTGTCATCTGTCAGTTTACCCAGTAACAATTTTATGTTTTTTCCCTGTATCTTTCATAAAATATTATGTAGTAGAAGGTCAATAACTAATTTCTGTAATTGCAGTAAAAGCACATCTGCTTGGTTTTGGTTGTTTACAATTACCCTTAGAAATGTGTTGTTTAATGTATGATGTGTATGGGTTATTTTCATGTTATGTTGTGTGGTTGCAAGTGAAATGTCATGTGGAAGAATATGATTACATCATTTATGTTATTAGAATGGATTAATTTTTTTGTATAAATATTTGAAAATCAAATTTTTATGTTGACCTACAGATTTTGTGAATTTATGATTAATTCAACAAAGAGTTTAGGTTCTGGCAAATTTTTAAAAGCCAAAATGTTTAATCAAAATGTTTATACTGGAACATATGTGTCAAATCAATAATTTGATACCAAAATGTGTTTTTAAAAAAGTTTAAAAACTTCTCAAATCATAATGGAACATGTTGTATTTTACTGAATGAAATATGATCCAAAATTATTCTTTTTTTTTTTACTTGGGTTTAAAAAATCCTGGCTTGTGCACTTTTGTCAGGCAGAATTTGTTTATCAATCTTCACATTTTTATAAGGGGCAGAATGCTGATGGCTGATACTGTAGAAACTTAGATTGCTCCAGCATGGGTCCCCTACAGGGTCACAAGTCCTGCCAGGAAACCTGCCCCAGGTTCACAGGTCCTGCCAGGAGCCTGCTCCAGCATGGGGTCCTCCATGGGCTGCAGGTGGATGTCTGCTCCACCGTTGACCTCCATGGGCTGCAGGGGGACATCCTGCCTCACCATGATCTTCAGTACAGGCTGCAGGGGAATCTCTGCTCCGGAGCCTGGAGCACCTCCTCCCCCTCCTTCTTCATTGACTTTGGTGTCTGCAGAGTTGTTTCTCTCACATATTCTCTCTTATCTCTCCTGACTGCGGTTGGTATTGCACAGATTTCCCCCCCCCCCCCCTCTTATATATGTTATTACAGAGGCGTTACCACCGTCCCTGATTGGCTCAGCCTTGGCCAGCAACAGGTCCATCTTGGAGCCAGCTTGACATTGGCTCTATCGGACATAGGGGAAGCTTCTGGCAACTTCTCACAGAAGCCATCCCTGTCACCCCCTCGCTACCAAAACCTTACCATGCAAACTCAATACACAAGTACTACAGAAGGAATCACCCAAAACAATGGAGAATGAGCCTTGCAAGAAACGGGGCAAGCACAGTGGTGACCCAACTTGAGCTGGTTTTGGCACCCAGCACCCCAGCCCAACACGCTGCCTCTCCTGTCCTGAATGACCCATGTCACAGATGGAGCCCAAGTCATGGACTAAATGAACTGAACAGATTTTTGTGGACATTTAGGGGATGGACAGTAGAATAAAGGAATTATATTTGTGTATATATCAATGGACAGGTGTCACGTCCCACTCCCAGTAAAGAGGGAGGGTAAGTGACTTCAGATTCGTAAATTCTCAACGGTGCGGACTAAGGTGAGATAAATCTCAAGGTCCATATACAAACATTTATTAGCTTACCAAAATGGTTAGTATAGGTCTTAACAAGTCCACGATAATTGGTTAGGTATATAACAAATTATGGCAAGTGGTGAGGTATGCATTGTGTTACTGAACAACAGGAATAGGACAACTTATGGCAAGCGGTACTTAAGGTCGTACTTAAGGTCGTTACTTAATAACTCTAACCATTACTTAACAATTCTAAGAGAAAAGAGAAACTGAGGGATAGAGAAAGGAAAAGACGGAGAAAAAAGACAGAGATAAAGAGATCACCGGCCCTGGTTCCAGCGTCTTTTTCAGGGAATCTTCCCAGGCACAATCTTCTTTCTTGGGAAGAATCTTCCCAGGCACAATCTTCTTCTATTGTTTCTTCTTTGTTCCCTTTTTCTAGGGGCACTTATTTTCCCCTTTTATGTTTGCTGAATTAGCACGGTCCACCCCCCTTGCCGAGGACAGCCTCGTCTCAGGTTTCTCCCTTCTCCCAGGTGACGTGTAGCATGATTTGGGTGGAGAGACGAGTGCCATAGTCATACATGTTTAGCATGATCTCTATAATCTTCATTAGCATATGCAGGGGTGTGCGCTTTCATATGCATTTCGCGGATAATGAAGCAAAGGTCACTCATCGGACACAATGGCCTCAAGAACTGAGAACTAGCAAGCTCACCACACGAGTGGCAGAACTATCCTGTCTTCACAAGACAGTTCTCCCACACTTCCAGGCGCCAGAAGCGTTAGCCTTATCAGTTCTTTGAAGGCCAGGCCTGCATTATTTATTTCCTTGCGAGTGTTTGAGGCATTCCATTGAAGGCTTGGAGGGCCTTCTGCCCCTCGGCAGGGAAGTTACAGTCCGTCCTTTACAACAGGGAGGAGGGTGGTGGCTGATGAGGATGTATTGGATAGTGTAGGACCTGAGCATGATGCAAATGATTTGGAATTGTGGTGGAGATCATATTAGGTGAACTAGGTCTGGCTGAGATGGAGTTAACTTTCTTCATAGCAGTCCATATGGTGCTGTGCATTTGTGGCTAAAACTGTTGATAACACACCAGTGTTTTGGCTATTGCTGAACAGTGCTTGCACAGTATCAAGGCTTTCTCTTACCCCAGCATATAGGCTAGGGGTGATCAAGAGATTGGGAAGGGATACAGCCAGGACAGCTGATCCAAATTGGCCAAAGGGATATTTCATGCCACATATATTTCATTCTCAGCAATAAAAACTGGGGGTAGAGGAAGAAAGGGAAAGGGTATTTTTAGCTTCCGAGGTGGCCGTTGCTCTGAGACTGGCTGGGCATCAGTCTGCTTGTGGGAGGTGGTGAGTGATTGCCTTTGCATCACTGTGGGGTTTTTCCTCTTTCCTTCACCTATTAAACTGTCTTTATCTTGACCCATGGGTTTTCACAGTTTTGCTCTTCCTATTCTCTCCCTCGTCTTGCTGGGGAAGGGGAGTGAGCGAGCAGCTGTGTGGGTGCTTAGCTGCTGGCTGGGGTCAACCCATAACACCACTGAAGTATAGCACCTAAATTTTTGGATTGTCAGACTGAGACATCAGGGTAATTCTCACAGGGATACATGATATGGGTATCTCTTCTATAGACCCTCTGTCCTAGTAAACGCAATCAAAATATACATCAGCTGTGTCTTCCTTTGTGACGGTAAAGAAAAGGGCAAGGCACATTAACTGCTTCCTCTCTAGACCTTCCTCTCCAGAAATTCAAGTCATATGAATGATCATGCTCAACCGAGCATGATCAGGTGCAAATCAGGGCCTGTCCCCCCAAGAAAGTGGCAGGACAGTTAACCCAACTGAAGTGCATCTACACGAATGCACGCAGCATGGGGAATAAACAGGAGGAGCTGGAGGCCATCGTGCAGCAGGGAAACTATGATGTGGTTGCTATCACGGAAACGTGGTGGGAAGACACACACAAGTGGAGTGCTGTAATCGATGGCTACCAACTTTTCAGAAGGGATAGGCAAGGAAGGAGAGGTGGTGGGGTGGCCCTCTATGTCAGGGGCAGTTTTGAATGTCTAGAACTCAACAGTGTGAATGACAGTGTTGAGTGTGTATGGGTAAGAATTAAGGGGAAGGCCAACAAGGCAGATATCGTGATGGGAGTTTGTTATAGACCCCCTAATCAGGATGTAGAAACTGATGAAGTATTCTATAAGCAGCTGGCAGAGGTCTCACGATCATCTGCCCTTGTTCTTGTGGGGGATTTCAACTTCCCAGATGCCTGCTGGAAATACTACACAGCAGAGAGGGAACAGTCCCGGAGGTTCCTGGAGTATGTGGAAGACAACTTCCTAACACAGCTGGTGAAGGAACCAACTAGGGGAAGTGCCCTACTGGACCTGCTGTTTGTTAACAGAGAAGGTCTTGTGGGGGATGTAAAGGTTGGAGGTCGTCTTGGGCAGAGTGACCATGAAATGATAGAATTTTCAATTCTTGGTGAAGCAAGGCGGGGAGCCAGCAGAACTGCCACCTTGGATTTCCGAAGGGCAGACTTTAACCTGTTTAGGAGCATGGTTGAGAGTGTCCCTTGGGAGGCAGTTTTGAAGAGCAAAGGTGCCCAGGAAGGCTGGTCGTACTTCAAGCAGGTGCTCTTAGAAGCACAGGAGAAGGCCATCCCCATGTCTCGAAAAATGAGCCGACGGGGAAGAAGGCCAGCCTGGCTAAATAGAGAGCTTTGGCTGGACCTCAGGAAAAAAAGAAAAGCTTACATTCTCTGGAAAAGGGGGTTGGCAACTTATGAGGATTATCAAGATATAACAAAGCTATGTAGGGGGAAAATTAGAAGGGCCAAAGCTCAATCAGAACTCAGCTTGGCCACTGCAGTTAAAGACAATAAAAAGAGATTTTTCCAGTATATCAACAGAAAAAGGAAGACTAGGGAAAATATAGGCCCACTGATGAACGAGACGGGTGCCCTAGTGGTGGAAGACACAGAGAAGGCAGAGTTACTGAATGCCTTCTTTGCTTCGGTCTTCACCGCTAAAGCTGTCCCTCACAAATCCCATACCCTGGAGGCAAGGGGGAAGGTCAGGAGAGAGGAAGACTTTTCCTCAGTTGAGGAGGACCGGGTCAGAGACCACTTGGCCAAGCTGGACATTCACAAGTCCATGGGCCCTGATGGGATGCACCCGCGAGTGCCGAGAGAGCTGGCAGATGTTATTGCTAGACCGCTCTCCATCATCTTTGAAAGGTCATGGGGAACAGGAGAGGTGCCTGAGGACTGGAGGAAGGCTGACATCACTCCAGTCTTCAAAAAAGGCAGGAAGGAGGACCCAGGGAACTACAGACCGGTTAGTCTCACCTCTGTCCCTGGGAAGGTGATGGAGCGACTCATTCTGGATGTCGTCTCCAAACACGTAAAGGAACGGGAAGTTATTGGAAGTGGTCAGCATGGATTTACCAAGGGTAAATCATGCCTGACCAATCTGATAGCTTTCTATGATGTTATAACGGGTTGGCTGGATGAGGGGAGAGCTGTAGATGTCATCTACCTTGACTTTAGCAAGGCTTTTGACACTGTCTCCCATAACATCCTCATTAGGAAGCTGAGGGAGTATGGGCTAGATGAGGTGACAGCAAGGTGGATCGAGAGCTGGCTGAGTGACAGAACTCAGAGGGTTGTGATCAGCGGCACAGAGTCTAGTTGGAGGCCTGTAACCAGTGGTGTCCCCCAGGGGTCAATACTCGGTCCAATTTTGTTCAATATATTCATTAATGACCTAGATGAGGGGATAGAGTGTATCCTCAGCAAGTTTGCTGATGATACCAAACTGGGAGGGGTGGCCGACACTCCAGAGGGCCATGCTGCCATCCAGCGTGACCTGGACAGGCTGGAGAGCTGGGCAGAGAAGAACCTAATGAGGTTCAACAAAAGCAAGTGCAAGGTCCTGCACCTGGGGAGGAAGAACGTCAGGCACCAGTATAGGTTAGGGGTGGACCTGCTGGGAAGCAGCTCTGAGGAGAAGGACCTGGGGGTCCTAGTAGACAGCAAATTATCCATGAGCCAGCAGTGTGCTCTTGTTGCCAGGAAGGCCAATGGGATCCTGGGCTGCATAGGGAAGAGCGTGGCCAGTAGGTCGAGGGAGGTCATTCTCCCCCTCTACTCTGCACTGGTGAGGCCACAACTGGAATACTGTGTCCAGTTTTGGGCTCCCCAGTTCAAGAGGGACAGGGAACTGCTGGAGCGAGTCCAGCGAAGGGCAACTAAGATGATTATGGGATTGGAGCATCTCCCTTATGAGGAAAGGCTGAAAGAGCTGGGACTCTTTAGCCTGGAGAAGAGAAGGTTGAGGGGGGACCTGATTAATGTTTACAAGTACCTAAAGGGTGGGCTTAAGGAGGATGGAGCCAGGCTCTTTTCAATGGTTCCCAGTGACAGGACGAGGGGCAATGGGCACAAGTTAGAACATAGGAAGTTCCGTTCAAATACACGGAAAAACTTCTTTACGGTGAGGGTGACAGAGCACTGGAACAGGCTGCCCAGGGAGCCTGTGGAGTCCCCTTCTCTGGAGATTTTCAAGACCCGCCTGGATGCAGTCCTGAGGGATGTGCTCTAGGCAATCCTGCTTTGGCAGGGGAGTTGGACTAGATGATCTCTAGAGGTCCCTTCCAACTCTGAAGATTCCGTGATTCCGTGATATGCTCAAATGGAACCTCTAAAATAATAAGGATGGCCTTTACTATTTTATATCAGTCCTGCTCAGGTTGCTTCCTATATTCCTAGCTGTTTTCGAGTGATCTTTCTCAGTCCTCAGTCCTTTTATTTCTTTCTGTTCCTGAACTACTCATATTTTTGCCTATCCTCCCATTCCCACACCCTTTTCCATAGAATTCTTTGCCTTCCTTTGCGCAAGTTGTGTTCTCCTCTATCCCCCCAGTTGTGGGGAATGATGAGGGGGTAAATAGGAGAAGCCAACAGATCAATGCCTGGCTCCGAGCCTGGTGCTACCAGCAGGACTTTGGGTTCTTTGACCATGGCCTGATTTACAAAACGCCAGGCCTGCTGGTAACAGGCGGGAATAGCTTATCTTGCAGGGGGAAAAGGGCTCTAGGACAAGAGTTATCGGGGCTCATTGAGAGAGCTTTAAACTAGATTTGAAGGGGGGTGGGGATGATACTGGGCTTGCCAGTGAGGTGCCTGGCCGTAATTGCTCAGCACTTGTGGGAGAGTGTGCCAGTATTTCTGAAAGCCAGAAGGCACACCACATCTCAAGGGTGAAAACTACACACACGGCTCCCTCTCTGAAATGCTTATACACCAATGCACGCAGCACGGGGAATAAACAGGAAGAAATGGAGATCCGTGTGCGGTCGCAGGGACACGATCTCATTGCATTTACTGAGACGTGGTGGGACAGCTCACATGACTGGAATGCTGTCATGGATGGCTATGTCCTTTTCGGGAAAGACAGGCCAGCGAGGCAAAGTGGTGGAGTTGCTCTTTATGTGAGAGAGCAACTGGAATGCATCGAGCTCTCCCTGGGGGCGGATGAAGGGAGGGCTGAGAGCTTGTGGGTAAGGATTAAGGGGCAGGCTAATATGGGAGACACTGTTGTGGGTGTTTCTTACAGGCCACCTGATCAGGATGGGGAAGCTGATGAGGCTTTCTACAGACAGCTGAAGGCAGCCTCGCAATCGCAGGCCTTGGTTCTCATGGGGGACTTCAGTCACCCCGATATCTGCTGGGAAGGCTACACAGCCAGGCACACACAGTCCAGGAGGTTCCTCCAGTGTATTGATGATAACTTTTTGACACAGGTGGTGCAGGAGCCAACAAGGAGAGGAGCACTCCTGGACCTGGTACTGACAAACACAGAGGGACTGGTGGAGGACATGAAGGTTGGGGGCAGCCTTGGCTGTAGTGATCACGAGAAGATAGAGTTCAGGATCATGGGCAGTATTCACAAAACAACAAGAAGTAAAATCGCAACCTTGGACTTCAGGAGGGCTAACTTTGACCTCTTCAAGAAACTGCTTGGAGAGATCCCGTGGGCTAGGGCTCTGGAAGGTAGGGGGGCTCAAGAAAGCTGGTTGGTATTCAAACACCACTTCCTCCAAGCTCAGGATCGGTGCATCCCTAAGAGCAAGAAATCGGCCAAGGGACGCAGGAGACCTGCATGGTTGAGCAGGGAGCTTCTGAAAAAGCTCAAGTGGAAGAAGGAAGTTTACAGTAAGTGGAAGAAGGGACTGACCCCTTGGGAGGATTACAAGAATGCCGCCAGAGCATGCAGGGATGAAACGAGCCAAGCCAAGGCCACCTTGGAATTAAACCTGGCAAGGGATGTCAAGCTCAACAGGAAGGGCTTCTTCAAGTATATTGGAGGCAAAAGGAAGACCAGAGAAGTTGTGGGCCCACTGTTGAATGAGACAGGAGCCATGGTGACAGAGGATGCGGAGAAGGCGGAGTTACTGAATGCCTTCTTTGCTTTGGTCTTTACTGCTCGGCCCAGCCCTCAGGAGTCCCAGACTTTGGGGAAAGTAACAGGGAAAGAAGACGACTTCCCCTGGGTTGAGGAGGATCAAGTGAGAGATCAATTAAGTCAACTGGATATCCACAAGTCCATGGGTCCCAATCGGATGCACCCGAGAGTGCTGAGGGAGCTGGCGGAAGTCATTGCTGGGCCGCTCTCCATCATCTTTGAAAGGTCCTGGAGAACAGGCGAGGTGCCTGAGGACTGGAGGAAAGCCAGTGTCACTCCAGTCTTCAAAAAGGGCAAGAAGGAGGACCCGGGGAACTACAGGCCGGTCAGCCTCACCTCCATCCCTGGAAAGATGATGGAACAGCTCGTTCTGGGCGTCATCTCAAGGCCTGTGGAGGAAAAGAAAGCTATCGGAAGTACTCAACATGGATTCACCAAGGGGAAATCACGTCTGACTAATCTGATAGCCTTCTATGATGGCATGACTGGATGGAGAGATGAGGGGAGGGCGGTAGATGTGGTCTACCTTGACTTCAGCAAGGCGTTCGACACGGTCTCCCACAGCATCCTCATAGGGAAGCTTAGGAAGTGTGGGTTGGGTGAATGGACAATGGGGTGGATTGAAAACTGGCTGAAAGACAGAGCTCAGAGGGTCGTGATTAGGGGCACAGAGTCTAGTTGGAGGTCAGCGACGAGTGGTGTTCCCCAGCGGCCAGTACTGGGTCCAGTCCTCTTCAATATATTCATCAATGACCTGGATGAAGGGATAGAGGGCACCCTCAGCAAGTTTCCTGATGACACAAAGCTGGGAGGGGTGGCTGACACACCAGAAGGCCGTGCCACCATACGGAGAGACCTGGACAGGCTGGAGAGTTGGGCGGAGAGGAACCCTATGAAATTCAAGAAGGGCAAGCGTAGGGTGCTGCACCTGGGGAGGAATAACCCCCTGCACCAGGACAGGTTGGGGGCTGACCTGCTGGAGAGCAGCTCGGTGGAAAGAGACCTGGGAGTCCTGGTGGACAACAGGATGACCATGAGCCAGCAATGTGCCCTCGTGGCCAAGAAGACCAATGGCATCCTGGGGTGCATCAAGAAGAGTGTGGGCAGCAGGTCGAGGGAGGTCATCCTCCCCCTCTACTCTGCCTTGGTGAGGCCGCATCTGGAGTACTGTGTCCAGTTCTGGGCTCCCCGGTTCAAGAAGGACAGGGAACTGCTGGAGAGGGGACAGCAAAGGGCTACCAAGATGATGAGGGGCCTGGAACACCTCTCTTATGAAGAAAGGCTGAGGGACTTGGGTCTCTTCAGTCTGGAAAAAAGACGGCTGAGGGGGGATCTTATCAATGCTTATAAATACTTAAAGGGTGGGTGTCAGGAGGATGGGGCCAGGCTCTTTTCAGTGGTGCCCGGGGACAGGACAAGGGGTAACGGGCACAAACTTGAGCATAGGAAGTTCCACCTAAACATGAGGAGGAGCTTCTTTACTTTGAGGGTGGCAGAGCCCTGGCACAGGCTGCCCAGAGAGGTGGTGGAGTCTCCTTCTCTGGAGACATTCAAAACCCGCCTGGACGCATTCCTGTGCAACCTGCTCTAGGTGACCCTGCTCTGGCAGGGGGGTTGGAGTAGATGATCTCCAGAGGTCCCTTCCAACCCTACCATTCTGTGATTCTGTGATTCTGTGATTCCTTTCCTTATCTGAATTAACACTCTATAGAATCATAGAATCACAGAATGGTTTGGGTTGAAATTGACGTTTAAAGATCATCTAGTTCCAAATTCCCTGCCATGGGGATTGGGCATCCACAACTTCCCTGGGCAAAACTGGAAGTGTCTCACCACCCTCATAGTAAAGAATATATCTAATCTAATATCTAATCTAAATCTACCCTCTTTCAGTTTAAAACCGTTACCACTCGTCCTATCACCACACTCCCTGATAAAGAGTCCCTCCCCAGCTTTCCTGTAGGCCCCCTTTAGGTACTGGAAGGCTGCTATAAGGTCTCCCTGGAGCCTTCTCTTCTCCAGGCTGAACAACCCCAACTCTCTCAGCCTGTCCTCATAGGAGAGGTGCTCCAGCCCTCTGATCATCTTCATGGCCCTCCTCTGGACCCGCTCAAGCAGGTTCATGTCTTTCTTATGCTGGGGGCCCAATCTATACTAGATTGCAAAATGCTGCTACATTTCTAATTGTATTTTCCCTTTCCTTCCTCAAATTTTCTCCCTTTCTATCTATGAAAAAGGTAGCATATTTGTTAGAGTCCAATACTCTCTGACCAGGTTCTTTTAGATATGCCACATGAGAAGGTTTTAATGTTTAATAACAAATTTACTTATTTGAAGATATTTGGTGTTACATGGGATTTGATTTAGAACAGTTATACAGCAATATACTGAAATTACAACACATATGGCCAGTGCAAAAGTCTGACGGAGACTGGTGACTAACCGTGGACTATCATGGCCTGAATGAGGTCACACCACCACTGAGTGCTGCTGTGCTAGACATGCTAGAACTGCAGTATGAACTGGAGTCCAAGGCAGCCAAATGGTATGCTACCATTGACACTGCTGATGCCTTTTTCTCTATTCCTTTAGCAGCAGAGTGCAGGCCACAGTTTGCTTTCACCTGGAGAGGCATCCAGTACACCTGGAATCGACTGCCCCAGGGGTGGAAACACAGCCCTACCATTTGCCATGGGCTGATCCAGACTGCACTGGAGAAGGGTGGATCTCCAGAACACCTGCAATACACTGATGACATCATTGTGTGGGGTAATACAGCAGAAGTAGTTTTCAAGAAAGGTAAGAAAATAATCAAGATTCTTCTGAAAGCAGGTTTTGCTGTAAAAAGAGGTAAGGGCAAGGGACCTGCATGAGACATCCAGTTCTTGGGAATTAAGTGGCTGATGGGTCTTGTCGTATTGTAGGAAAACATCGGAAGTGGAAAGCTGCTGTATGGAGTCCTACACGACAAGTCGCAGAAGCTACTGAAGGAGAAGGTGAACAGAGTCAATTTGCTGAGGTAAAAGCCATCCAGCTGTCCCTAGGCATTGCTGAACAAGAGAAGTGGCCAATACTCTATCTCTACGCTGACTCATGGGTGGTGGCCAATGCCCTGTGGGGGTGGTTACAGCAGTGGAAGCAGAGCAACTGGCAGCGCAGAGGTAAACCCATCTGGGCTGCTGAATTATGGTGAGTTATTTCTGACTGGCTAGGAAAACTAGTTGTGAAAGCACGCCATGTAGATGCCCACATACCCACGAGTCAGGCCACTGAGGAACTTCAAAACAATCAGCAAGTGGACCAGGCTGCTAAGATTTTCCAGACAGATATGGACTGGGAACATAAAGGTGAACTGTTTTTAGCTCAGTGGGCCCGTGACACTTCAGGTCATCAAGGAAGGGATGCAACATATAGATGGGCCCGTGACTGAGGGGTGGATTTAACCAAGGACGCTATTGCCACAGGTTATCCACAACTGTGAAACATGCGCCGAAATCAAGCAAGCTAAAAGGTTAAAACCTTTGTGGTATGGGGGACGATGGTTAAAATATAAGTATGGGGAGGCTTGGCAAACTGACTATATCACACTCCCTCAAACCTGACAGGGTAAGCGCTATCTGCTTACTATGGTGGAAGGAAGCACCGGATGGTTGGAAACCTATGCCGTGCCCCATGCTGCTGCCCAGAATACCATCCTGGGCCTTGAAAGGCAAGTCTTGTGGCAACATGGTACTCCAGAAAGAATTGAGTCAGACAGTGGGACTCATTTCAAAAACAGTCTTTTAAGTAATTGGGCAAAAGAACATGGCATTGAGTGGGTATAGCAGATCCCCTGTCATGCACCAGCTTCTGGGAAAATTGAGCGGTACAATGGATTGTTAAAAATTACCCTGAAAGCAATGGGGGGTGGAACCTTTAAAAATTGGGACAAGCATTTAGCACAAGCTACCTGGTTAGTTAACACCAGGGGATCCATCGATCGATCTGGTCCTGCTCCATCAGACCTTTTACATACAGTAGAAGGGGATAAAGTCCCTGTGGTACAAGGAAGGAATATGTTGTGGAAAACTGTGTTTTTCCTGCCTCAGGCAAAGGCAAACCCATTTGTGGGACTGGTTTTGCTCAAGGACCTGGATGTACTTGGTGGGTGATGCTGAAGAATGGAGAAGTTCAATGTGTACCCCAAGGAAATCTAACCCTTGGTGTGAATACTTAATTCTGAGCTGTATGATTAATTGTTATATGATACTAACAGTGTTCTATAAGTGTTTTTCAGGATAACATAATGGTCATGAAGCCTGAGCCAGCTCCATCAAGTGACATCCAGCAAAACTCTTTGAGATGGACATAGGTCCTGCCTGACGAACCTGATCTCCTTCTATGACAAGATGACCCGATTATTGGACGAGGGAAAGGCTGTGGATATTATCTACCTAGACTTTCGAAAAGCATTTGACACTGTTCCCCATAGAATTCTCATGGAAAAACTGGCAGCTCATGGCCTGGATGAGCATACGATCTGCTGGATCAAGCACTGGCTGGATGGGCGGTCCCAAAGAGTGGTGGTCAATGGAGTTAAATCCAGCTGGCGGCCGGTCACAAGTGGTGTCCCTCAGGGCTCAGTGTTGGGACCATTTCTGTTTAACATCCTTATTGATGACCTTGATAAGGACATAGAGTGTATCATCAGCAAGTTTGCAGATGACACCAAGTTAAGCAGGAGTGTTGATCTGCATGAGGATAGGGAGGCTCTACAGAGAGACCTGGATAGATTGGACCGATGGGCCAATGCTAACGGTATAAGCTTCAACAAGGCCAAGTGCCGGGTCCTGCACTTGGGCCACAACAACCCCATGCATCGCTCCAGGCTTGGGGAAGAGTGGCTGGGGAGCTGCCTGGCAGAAAAGGACCTGGGGGTTCTAATTGACAAGCGGCTGAACATGAGCCAGCAGTGCGCCCAGGTGGCCAAGAGGGCCAATGGCATCCTGGCTTGTATTAGAAATAGTGTGACCAGCAGAAGGAGGGAGGTGATTGTCCCCCTGTACTCAGCACTGGTGAGGCCACACCTTGAGTATTGTGTCCAGTTCTGGGCACCTCAATACGAGAGAGATATCGAGGTGCTGGAGCGAGTGCAGAGGAGGGCAACGAAGCTGGTGAAGGGCCTGCAGAATAAACCTTATGAGGAGCGATAGAAGGATCTGGGACTGTTTAGTTTGAGGAAGTGTTTTTCAGGATAACATAGTAGTGATGAAACCTGAACTAGCTTCATCAAGCAGCATCCAGCAAATGTCTTCGAGATGGACATGCTACCCTTGGGCACAAACCGCAATGAATTTCATACCATCTTTCCTGCCCTGAGAATCTACTAGGATAGATGAAATCCTGCAGTTATGAACTAAATGAACTTGGCGAACTTTTGTGTATTAAGATAAATCATAAATGAGTAACCTGTATGCATCTATCTATCTATCTATGTGTGTGTGTGTACAGATTTGACAGATAAAAAGTAACAGTGATCTGAGTGTTTTCCCAAATCTGGGTTCTTTACCCAGTGTGCAAGCCAATAACACACAGAGCAGAGGTATTTCCAAGTTTATTCCCTTAATGCGCAGAAATGGGGTGCTTGTCCCAAGGGAGCACACCTTTGTTTCAAAAATTTCCTTTTTATACTCTGATTATTACATATTCTATCAGTTAATACATATTCATTGTTCTTCTCTTTAATGATTGGTTGAGATTTCTTTGCTTCCTATGTAAAATTAGTGCGCAGACTCTGTTTTCTTCTTCCATTTTTCTCTTTTGAGTAGGTGGTATCATTTGGGTAGGTGGTCAATGAGTCAGTGGTCACAATCTCCCCCCAGCAAAAATTACCTTTTATCTACTTCTCTAATCTTGGTAGTTCCAGGTGGTTTTCTTGGTTTGGTGACCAGGCCTACAGTTCATCACTCTCTTGAAAGGAATATCCTACTTATCAACAAAGCTACATTGTCTAATAGTCAGTTCATGTCTAGTTACTATTTCTCTATAAATGATGTTGGGGCCATATAGAGGACTTTTAGCAGCAATGGCAGGTTCCCTTGGTTTCTTCGATTATGTTACATTTCATTTTTCCAGTTAATATCAATTTTACTACAACATGAGCACGACGCAAATGGTATGGAAAAAGAGGTGGAATGTCCTGGTTTGAGGTAAAACAGAACCAACTTTCTGTTCAGTAATTTTACTTCTTAGCTAGGCCACTTCTAACTCTCTGAAATTAACAGCATGTTGTGCTGAGAACGGTTTGTTCTCAGAGTGAGAAGACCAATGTTTACAATTAGTGACAAGGAATGGTACGCAGAGAGGCTCTTGCTTATACTTATCACTATAACAACCAAGGTCAGATAACTTCCTTATTTGCCCCATTAGAGGGTCAGAAACAGAAAAGCGTAGAGGGGTCCCACCTGCAGGGAGGAGCGGACAGGACAGGTGACCCAAAACTGACCAACAGGGTATTCCATCCCATCTGCCCCATGCTCAGTATAAAAGCTGAGGGATCAAAGGGTCAGTCTCTTTCTTCAATGGCTGATGTCCAAGGAGGACCCTGTCTGTTCATCTGCCTTTAATCCCGATCCAAGCATTCCTGATTCCATCTGTGGAATCCAGTTCCCACCCATCGCCGAGTCCAGTCTGGGACTTCCCCAGTGCCTGCCGGTGATGTCATCCTGGGAGCTTTGTATATACTGTTATCTATTTTAGTATTTCCTTTTTATTTTATTATTAATCTTTCATTAAAGTAGTTTAGTTTCTTCTAAACTTGTAAGTCTCTTTACCTCTCCTCCTCCTCCTCTCCGTGTGAGAGGTGGGGGGGAGAGCACCTGTCAGTGGCCATTGGCCAATTTGGCCAAAACCACAACACTAACAAGTATAAGAGTTTTTCCAATTACAAATTTTATTTATATTCCTGGCACATCAATTTATGATCTTGGTCTCTCCTTCTTGCCCTTGTATAAGGCCAACAGAGAAACATTGGCTACTTTGACAACCTTGAAGCGAACTCCAGGAATATCACCAACAGCATGACCCTTCCGGCCAAAACCAGCAACCAGAACTTCATCATTTTCCTACAACGAAAGACAGTGCAAATACAGAGCTATAAACATTAAATCTGTATGTACTTCTAAAATCATTTACATTAAATTTGAGCCACATCACAAACTTTCTAAGGAAAAGGTGGAAAGACACTAAATGCTGAAGTCTATTGATTGATATGCATGAATTATATATTAACCCCTTCAGTATTTTGGAGAAGGGAAACATAAGGTGAGGTTTCATTTCACTTGCAGTACTGCTGAGGACCAGTTTACCTTAGCAAGTGGAGAGTACAAAACCACCTCTGGCATTTCTCATCTGCTTCTGCAGATACAGCATTAAGATACACACAGTTCAGAATGCCATGATCCCTTGTCTAGCCATCACCCGATTCTGTCAATTATGTGTTTCTTTACTTTCATACACAGCTTTCTATAGGTTGTTTCTTGAAAATTATTCACCTCAATGAAGTTCAGGCAACCATCATTGGGAACAAAAGCTGTTATTTTTTTGCCATTCTTGATCAGCTGGACTCTGACACATTTCCTGATGGCAGAGTTAGGCTGCTTAGCTTCTACTCCACTAAAACAGAAGTACATGAAAATATATTAACAAAAATCTGTTTGATAAATTAGCAGATATTAATTACAATACCATGAATCACTATGTTATTTTGTACTAACCATAAGTCACATATGTATTTCAAAAGCAAAAAATATTAGTAATCTACTTAGAACTATGCAATATCCAAAGACAATTAGTTCCTAAACAGAGTAAAAATTGAAAGCAAGTCTTCTAGAGACAAACACTAACTCAGTAATTAAAAATTTGAAAAAGAAAAAGAAATGCCTTGGAGTCATGAGAGTATCCTAACAAAACTTAGAAGTTACTAACAAAAAGCCAGAACATAAGTAGATGATATCTTGGATACTTGCTGACTGCATCAAACAAAGCATACACACTGAACCCCCCCACAACTAAACTTAAATGTTAAGTAAAATTATTCTTCTTCTAAAGGTTATACACAATTCCAAAACCAACACTGAGTATATGAGAACAAATACCTTTCAGCATTGTCACCTAAAAAAACCCACCTGTTTTCAATTTAGTACATAGAAGCTACAAAACAGTAAAAATTTGTCATATTTCAGGTAGAAAAACTCTAACATATTTAGAAACACAACTTCTTCTTTAAAGTCACATATGGGATCTTTCAAAGGTCCCAAATTACCAGGAATTTTCCTGGCGACTCCAGGGATTACAACCCAGAATATCCTACGCTGTACATTAGGTGGCTGTGGGTCAGACACAAGCACCAGGCACTTGTGCCACAACTTAGCTCACTGCTGAGAGGATACTCTTGCATACACCTAACCCTGCGCAAGCACAAGCTGTCCCCATCCCACGGCAGACTACCCCCAGGGCCCGCAAGGCCGTAAAGGCGCACTCCGGGAGTTTTACCCACACTTTTTCCAGAACAATGCCCTTGGCGTGAGAAGCGCCGCCGAAGGGGTTGGCCTTCAGCGCAGTGCCCAAATGGGCCTTCTTATACTGTTTGTCGTGCCACTTCTGATCACGGCGGTGGCTGCGGAGTTTCCGAGCGGTACGGAGCCCACGGCACTTCCCTAGAAAACACCATCAGAGAGAGCTGGAGGTCACCGAGCCAGCTCCTGCCGTCACTGCCCCTCACAGGCCTCTGGAGTCAACCCAGCAGCAACCTACGGCCACGGGGCACGCAAGACCGCAGACCTCCTCGCCTGTGTCTGCGTCGGGGGAGGGGGGGCACAAGAGGGACCGACAATATCACTACCAACAGGCAGCAAGGGAGAATAAGGGAGAAAGGCTAACGGAGGCGCAGGTAACACCGAAGCCTAGGGACGTCACGAGGCCCCAGAGCCAGTGGAAGAGACTCTAGGGACAGTGAGGGGGAGCGCTCTAGGCCGCCTCTCCGCGCCTGCACGCACGCACGCACGCACGCACTTTCCCCACCCCCCTTCCAGTTCTAATCCCCCCAAGGTCGCCCCTACGACTCGCTCTGCTCCCCTCCCCATAGCCCCCAAGGTCAACGCTACAACACTCACCCATCCTACCACCACGCCTGCCAAGCTGAAAAAAAGAGGCCTGTACTGCGCCGCGCCGGTTAGCTGTGGCCGCAAGGACCCGCGTTGGGGTGACTATGTCGCGCCTGCCTGGAAACTCCCATCCGGGACCAGTACCGGTCGCCACGGCTCGCGTGACGCTCCTCCGAGGAAGGGGCTGTGACGGGCCCGCCCGGGGGTCGTCTCCGTGCAGCTGCAGAACCAAATCACCCCGCAACCCTGCACACCGAGGGGGAGAGAGGGGATCACTTTTACCCTTCTGATTCTCTCCCCCATCCCACTGTGGGGGGAGTGAGTGACTGCGTGGTGTTTAGTTGCTGGACAGAGTTAACCCACAACAGTGGTACAACACCAACCTTATGATCTCACAAATGAAAGATTAGATTTCACTTACATTTTCCTTGATGTGGGAAGTGCCGCTGAAGGGGTTGAATTTCAGTGCAATGCTCAAGTGGGCCTCCTTGTACTGTTTGTCATGTCATTTCTGGTCACAGCTGCAGAGTTTCTGAGCAGTATGTAGCTCATGGCACTTCCCTAGAAAACAGTTTGGCACCAGACACTATGATTGGTATAGACAAAATGGTGATGGTATAGCTCTGAAGGGGAGGCAGCTGCAGGCTGGCCTGGGTGCTGTGCTGTACACAGAGACTGGCACAGCGGCAGGGCAGTGGTGGGTGTATCCCGCCCCCCAGTGTCCACACCCGGGGGAGGCTGGTCTCAGCTCCCCTGGGATGAGTAGCCTGGGCCAGCAGATTGGCTGTGGACACTCACCCAAGGTGCCACATACTGCTGCCAAGCCTGGGTGGGGAGTGCCACCATTGCACTGGAGCTCCCGGACCCATCCCCTCAGGTGCCAGTACTCTGCCAGAGCTGTTGTGCTTGTTCCTGCACTGAGAGACATGAGCACAAAGCCACTGCTGCCAATAGCCTGGGAGGCTGACAAAACGGCTGCTTTTGACAGGGAAATGGCTGAAGAAGTACAACTCCCACAATGCCTCACGTGACTCCCACCACTTAGGCCTCATTTTGCCCCACTGTGGTGGGGTGACCTTGGCTGTCTGCCAGATGCCCACTCGGCCATTATCTCACCCCCTCTGTCAATAGGATAGGGGGAGAAAAGAAGATGAAAAAGCTCATGGGTCAAGATAAAGACAGGGAGATCACTTATCAATTACCATTACAGTTGCTGTTGGTGATATTCCTGGAGTTCGCTTCAAGGTTGTCAAAGTAGCCAATGTTTCTCTGTTGGCCTTATACAAGGGCAAGAAGGAGAGACCAAGATCATAAATTGATGTGCCAGGAATATAAATAAAATTTGTAATTGGAAAAACTCTTATACTTGTTAGTGTTGTGGTTTTGGCCAAATTGGCCAATGGCCACTGACAGGTGCTCTCCCCCCCACCTCTCACACGGAGAGGAGGAGGAGGAGAGGTAAAGAGACTTACAAGTTTAGAAGAAACTAAACTACTTTAATGAAAGATTAATAATAAAATAAAAAGGAAATACTAAAATAGATAACAGTATATACAAAGCTCCCAGGATGACATCACCGGCAGGCACTGGGGAAGTCCCAGACTGGACTCGGCGATGGGTGGGAACTGGATTCCACAGATGGAATCAGGAATGCTTGGATCGGGATTAAAGGCAGATGAACAGACAGGGTCCTCCTTGGACATCAGCCATTGAAGAAAGAGACTGACCCTTTGATCCCTCAGCTTTTATACTGAGCATGGGGCAGATGGGATGGAATACCCTGTTGGTCAGTTTTGGGTCACCTGTCCTGTCCGCTCCTCCCTGCAGGTGGGACCCCTCTACGCTTTTCTGTTTCTGACCCTCTAATGGGGCAAATAAGGAAGTTATCTGACCTTGGTTGTTATAGTGATAAGTATAAGCAAGAGCCTCTCTGCGTACCATTCCTTGTCACTAATTGTAAACATTGGTCTTCTCACTCTGAGAACAAACCGTTCTCAGCACAACATGCTGTTAATTTCAGAGAGTTAGAAGTGGCCTAGCTAAGAAGTAAAATTACTGAACAGAAAGTTGGTTCTGTTTTACCTCAAACCAGGACATTCCACCTCTTTTTCCATACCATTTGCGTCGTGCTCATGTTGTAGTAAAATTGATATTAACTGGAAAAATGAAATGTAACATAATCGAAGAAACCAAGGGAACCTGCCATTGCTGCTAAAAGTCCTCTATATGGCCCCAACATCATTTATAGAGAAATAGTAACTAGACATGAACTGACTATTAGACAATGTAGCTTTGTTGATAAGTAGGATATTCCTTTCAAGAGAGTGATGAACTGTAGGCCTGGTCACCAAACCAAGAAAACCACCTGGAACTACCAAGATTAGAGAAGTAGATAAAAGGTAATTTTTGCTGGGGGGAGATTGTGACCACTGACTCATTGACCACCTACCCAAATGATACCACCTACTCAAAAGAGAAAAATGGAAGAAGAAAACAGAGTCTGCGCACTAATTTTACATAGGAAGCAAAGAAATCTCAACCAATCATTAAAGAGAAGAACAATGAATATGTATTAACTGATAGAATATGTAATAATCAGAGTATAAAAAGGAAATTTTTGAAACAAAGGTGTGCTCCCTTGGGACAAGCACCCCATTTCTGCGCATTAAGGGAATAAACTTGGAAATACCTCTGCTCTGTGTGTTATTGGCTTGCACACTGGGTAAAGAACCCAGATTTGGGAAAACACTCAGATCACTGTTACTTTTTATCTGTCAAATCTGTACACACACACACATAGATAGATAGATAGATGCATACAGGTTACTCATTTATGATTTATCTTAATACACAAAAGTTCGCCAAGTTCATTTAGTTCATAACTGCAGGATTTCATCTATCCTAGTAGATTCTCAGGGCAGGAAAGATGGTATGAAATTCATTGCGGTTTGTGCCCAAGGGTAGCATGTCCATCTCGAAGACATTTGCTGGATGCTGCTTGATGAAGCTAGTTCAGGTTTCATCACTACTATGTTATCCTGAAAAACACTTCCTCAAACTAAACAGTCCCAGATCCTTCTATCGCTCCTCATAAGGTTTATTCTGCAGGCCCTTCACCAGCTTCGTTGCCCTCCTCTGCACTCGCTCCAGCACCTCGATATCTCTCTCGTATTGAGGTGCCCAGAACTGGACACAATACTCAAGGTGTGGCCTCACCAGTGCTGAGTACAGGGGGACAATCACCTCCCTCCTTCTGCTGGTCACACTATTTCTAATACAAGCCAGGATGCCATTGGCCCTCTTGGCCACCTGGGCGCACTGCTGGCTCATGTTCAGCCGCTTGTCAATTAGAACCCCCAGGTCCTTTTCTGCCAGGCAGCTCCCCAGCCACTCTTCCCCAAGCCTGGAGCGATGCATGGGGTTGTTGTGGCCCAAGTGCAGGACCCGGCACTTGGCCTTGTTGAAGCTTATACCGTTAGCATTGGCCCATCGGTCCAATCTATCCAGGTCTCTCTGTAGAGCCTCCCTATCCTCATGCAGATCAACACTCCTGCTTAACTTGGTGTCATCTGCAAACTTGCTGATGATACACTCTATGTCCTTATCAAGGTCATCAATAAGGATGTTAAACAGAAATGGTCCCAACACTGAGCCCTGAGGGACACCACTTGTGACCGGCCGCCAGCTGGATTTAACTCCATTGACCACCACTCTTTGGGACCGCCCATCCAGCCAGTGCTTGATCCAGCAGATCGTATGCTCATCCAGGCCATGAGCTGCCAGTTTTTCCATGAGAATTCTATGGGGAACAGTGTCAAATGCTTTTCGAAAGTCTAGGTAGATAATATCCACAGCCTTTCCCTCGTCCAATAATCGGGTCATCTTGTCATAGAAGGAGATCAGGTTCGTCAGGCAGGACCTATGTCCATCTCAAAGAGTTTTGCTGGATGTCACTTGATGGAGCTGGCTCAGGCTTCATGACCATTATGTTATCCTGAAAAACACTTATAGAACACTGTTAGTATCATATAACAATTAATCATACAGCTCAGAATTAAGTATTCACACCAAGGGTTAGATTTCCTTGGGGTACACATTGAACTTCTCCATTCTTCAGCATCACCCACCAAGTACATCCAGGTCCTTGAGCAAAACCAGTCCCACAAATGGGTTTGCCTTTGCCTGAGGCAGGAAAAACACAGTTTTCCACAACATATTCCTTCCTTGTACCACAGGGACTTTATCCCCTTCTACTGTATGTAAAAGGTCTGATGGAGCAGGACCAGATCGATCGATGGATCCCCTGGTGTTAACTAACCAGGTAGCTTGTGCTAAATGCTTGTCCCAATTTTTAAAGGTTCCACCCCCCATTGCTTTCAGGGTAATTTTTAACAATCCATTGTACCGCTCAATTTTCCCAGAAGCTGGTGCATGACAGGGGATCTGCTATACCCACTCAATGCCATGTTCTTTTGCCCAATTACTTAAAAGACTGTTTTTGAAATGAGTCCCACTGTCTGACTCAATTCTTTCTGGAGTACCATGTTGCCACAAGACTTGCCTTTCAAGGCCCAGGATGGTATTCTGGGCAGCAGCATGGGGCACGGCATAGGTTTCCAACCATCCGGTGCTTCCTTCCACCATAGTAAGCAGATAGCGCTTACCCTGTCAGGTTTGAGGGAGTGTGATATAGTCAGTTTGCCAAGCCTCCCCATACTTATATTTTAACCATCGTCCCCCATACCACAAAGGTTTTAACCTTTTAGCTTGCTTGATTTCGGCGCATGTTTCACAGTTGTGGATAACCTGTGGCAATAGCGTCCTTGGTTAAATCCACCCCTCAGTCACGGGCCCATCTATATGTTGCATCCCTTCCTTGATGACCTGAAGTGTCACGGGCCCACTGAGCTAAAAACAGTTCACCTTTATGTTCCCAGTCCATATCTGTCTGGAAAATCTTAGCAGCCTGGTCCACTTGCTGATTGTTTTGAAGTTCCTCAGTGGCCTGACTCGTGGGTATGTGGGCATCTACATGGCGTGCTTTCACAACTAGTTTTCCTAGCCAGTCAGAAATAACTCACCATAATTCAGCAGCCCAGATGGGTTTACCTCTGCGCTGCCAGTTGCTCTGCTTCCACTGCTGTAACCACCCCCACAGGGCATTGGCCACCACCCATGAGTCAGCGTAGAGATAGAGTATTGGCCACTTCTCTTGTTCAGCAATGCCTAGGGACAGCTGGATGGCTTTTACCTCAGCAAATTGACTCTGTTCACCTTCTCCTTCAGTAGCTTCTGCGACTTGTCGTGTAGGACTCCATACAGCAGCTTTCCACTTCCGATGTTTTCCTACAATACGACAAGACCCATCAGCCACTTAATTCCCAAGAACTGGATGTCTCATGCAGGTCCCTTGCCCTTACCTCTTTTTACAGCAAAACCTGCTTTCAGAAGAATCTTGATTATTTTCTTACCTTTCTTGAAAACTACTTCTGCTGTATTACCCCACACAATGATGTCATCAGTGTATTGCAGGTGTTCTGGAGATCCACCCTTCTCCAGTGCAGTCTGGATCAGCCCATGGCAAATGGTAGGGCTGTGTTTCCACCCCTGGGGCAGTCGATTCCAGGTGTACTGGATGCCTCTCCAGGTGAAAGCAAACTGTGGCCTGCACTCTGCTGCTAAAGGAATAGAGAAAAAGGCATCAGCAGTGTCAATGGTAGCATACCATTTGGCTGCCTTGGACTCCAGTTCATACTGCAGTTCTAGCATGTCTAGCACAGCAGCACTCAGTGGTGGTGTGACCTCATTCAGGCCATGATAGTCCACGGTTAGTCACCAGTCTCCGTCAGACTTTTGCACTGGCCATATGTGTTGTAATTTCAGTATATTGCTGTATAACTGTTCTAAATCAAATCCCATGTAACACCAAATATCTTCAAATAAGTAAATTTGTTATTAAACATTAAAACCTTCTCATGTGGCATATCTAAAAGAACCTGGTCAGAGAGTATTGGACTCTAACAAATATGCTACCTTTTTCATAGATAGAAAGGGAGAAAATTTGAGGAAGGAAAGGGAAAATACAATTAGAAATGTAGCAGCATTTTGCAATCTAGTATAGATTGGGCCCCCAGCATAAGAAAGACATGAACCTGCTTGAGCGGGTCCAGAGGAGGGCCATGAAGATGATCAGAGGGCTGGAGCACCTCTCCTATGAGGACAGGCTGAGAGAGTTGGGGTTGTTCAGCCTGGAGAAGAGAAGGCTCCAGGGAGACCTTATAGCAGCCTTCCAGTACCTAAAGGGGGCCTACAGGAAAGCTGGGGAGGGACTCTTTATCAGGGAGTGTGGTGATAGGACGAGTGGTAACGGTTTTAAACTGAAAGAGGGTAGATTTAGATTAGATATTAGATTAGATATATTCTTTACTATGAGGGTGGTGAGACACTTCCAGTTTTGCCCAGGGAAGTTGTGGATGCCCAATCCCCATGGCAGGGAATTTGGAACTAGATGATCTTTAAACGTCAATTTCAACCCAAACCATTCTGTGATTCTATGATTCTATAGAGTGTTAATTCAGATAAGGAAAGGAATCACAGAATCACAGAATCACAGAATGGTAGGGTTGGAAGGGACCTCTGGAGATCATCTACTCCAACCCCCCTGCCAGAGCAGGGTCACCTAGAGCAGGTTGCACAGGAATGCGTCCAGGCGGGTTTTGAATGTCTCCAGAGAAGGAGACTCCACCACCTCTCTGGGCAGCCTGTGCCAGGGCTCTGCCACCCTCAAAGTAAAGAAGCTCCTCCTCATGTTTAGGTGGAACTTCCTATGCTCAAGTTTGTGCCCGTTACCCCTTGTCCTGTCCCCGGGCACCACTGAAAAGAGCCTGGCCCCATCCTCCTGACACCCACCCTTTAAGTATTTATAAGCATTGATAAGATCCCCCCTCAGCCGTCTTTTTTCCAGACTGAAGAGACCCAAGTCCCTCAGCCTTTCTTCATAAGAGAGGTGTTCCAGGCCCCTCATCATCTTGGTAGCCCTTTGCTGTCCCCTCTCCAGCAGTTCCCTGTCCCTCTTGAACCGGGGAGCCCAGAACTGGACACAGTACTCCAGATGCGGCCTCACCAAGGCAGAGTAGAGGGGGAGGATGACCTCCCTCGACCTGCTGCCCACACTCTTCTTGATGCACCCCAGGATGCCATTGGTCTTCTTGGCCACGAGGGCACATTGCTGGCTCATGGTCATCCTGTTGTCCACCAGGACTCCCAGGTCTCTTTCCACCGAGCTGCTCTCCAGCAGGTCAGCCCCCAACCTGTCCTGGTGCAGGGGGTTATTCCTCCCCAGGTGCAGCACCCTACGCTTGCCCTTCTTGAATTTCATAGGGTTCCTCTCCGCCCAACTCTCCAGCCTGTCCAGGTCTCTCCGTATGGTGGCACGGCCTTCTGGTGTGTCAGCCACCCCTCCCAGCTTTGTGTCATCAGGAAACTTGCTGAGGGTGCCCTCTATCCCTTCATCCAGGTCATTGATGAATATATTGAAGAGGACTGGACCCAGTACTGGCCGCTGGGGAACACCACTCGTCGCTGACCTCCAACTAGACTCTGTGCCCCTAATCACGACCCTCTGAGCTCTGTCTTTCAGCCAGTTTTCAATCCACCCCATTGTCCATTCACCCAACCCACACTTCCTAAGCTTCCCTATGAGGATGCTGTGGGAGACCGTGTCGAACGCCTTGCTGAAGTCAAGGTAGACCACATCTACCGCCCTCCCCTCATCTCTCCATCCAGTCATGCCATCATAGAAGGCTATCAGATTAGTCAGACGTGATTTCCCCTTGGTGAATCCATGTTGAGTACTTCCGATAGCTTTCTTTTCCTCCACAGGCCTTGAGATGACGCCCAGAACGAGCTGTTCCATCATCTTTCCAGGGATGGAGGTGAGGCTGACCGGCCTGTAGTTCCCCGGGTCCTCCTTCTTGCCCTTTTTGAAGACTGGAGTGACACTGGCTTTCCTCCAGTCCTCAGGCACCTCGCCTGTTCTCCAGGACCTTTCAAAGATGATGGAGAGCGGCCCAGCAATGACTTCCGCCAGCTCCCTCAGCACTCTCGGGTGCATCCGATTGGGACCCATGGACTTGTGGATATCCAGTTGACTTAATTGATCTCTCACTTGATCCTCCTCAACCCAGGGGAAGTCGTCTTCTTTCCCTGTTACTTTCCCCAAAGTCTGGGACTCCTGAGGGCTGGGCCGAGCAGTAAAGACCAAAGCAAAGAAGGCATTCAGTAACTCCGCCTTCTCCGCATCCTCTGTCACCATGGCTCCTGTCTCATTCAACAGTGGGCCCACAACTTCTCTGGTCTTCCTTTTGCCTCCAATATACTTGAAGAAGCCCTTCCTGTTGAGCTTGACATCCCTTGCCAGGTTTAATTCCAAGGTGGCCTTGGCTTGGCTCGTTTCATCCCTGCATGCTCTGGCGGCATTCTTGTAATCCTCCCAAGGGGTCAGTCCCTTCTTCCACTTACTGTAAACTTCCTTCTTCCACTTGAGCTTTTTCAGAAGCTCCCTGCTCAACCATGCAGGTCTCCTGCGTCCCTTGGCCGATTTCTTGCTCTTAGGGATGCACCGATCCTGAGCTTGGAGGAAGTGGTGTTTGAATACCAACCAGCTTTCTTGAGCCCCCCTACCTTCCAGAGCCCTAGCCCACGGGATCTCTCCAAGCAGTTTCTTGAAGAGGTCAAAGTTAGCCCTCCTGAAGTCCAAGGTTGCGATTTTACTTCTTGTTGTTTTGTGAATACTGCCCATGATCCTGAACTCTATCTTCTCGTGATCACTACAGCCAAGGCTGCCCCCAACCTTCATGTCCTCCACCAGTCCCTCTGTGTTTGTCAGTACCAGGTCCAGGAGTGCTCCTCTCCTTGTTGGCTCCTGCACCACCTGTGTCAAAAAGTTATCATCAATACACTGGAGGAACCTCCTGGACTGTGTGTGCCTGGCTGTGTAGCCTTCCCAGCAGATATCGGGGTGACTGAAGTCCCCCATGAGAACCAAGGCCTGCGATTGCGAGGCTGCCTTCAGCTGTCTGTAGAAAGCCTCATCAGCTTCCCCATCCTGATCAGGTGGCCTGTAAGAAACACCCACAACAGTGTCTCCCATATTAGCCTGCCCCTTAATCCTTACCCACAAGCTCTCAGCCCTCCCTTCATCCGCCCCCAGGGAGAGCTCGATGCATTCCAGTTGCTCTCTCACATAAAGAGCAACTCCACCACTTTGCCTCGCTGGCCTGTCTTTCCCGAAAAGGACATAGCCATCCATGACAGCATTCCAGTCATGTGAGCTGTCCCACCACGTCTCAGTAAATGCAATGAGATCGTGTCCCTGCGACCGCACACGGATCTCCATTTCTTCCTGTTTATTCCCCGTGCTGCGTGCATTGGTGTATAAGCATTTCAGAGAGGGAGCCGTGTGTGTAGTTTTCACCCTTGAGATGTGGTGTGCCTTCTGGCTTTCAGAAATACTGGCACACTCTCCCACAAGTGCTGAGCAATTACGGCCAGGCACCTCACTGGCAAGCCCAGTATCATCCCCACCCCCCTTCAAATCTAGTTTAAAGCTCTCTCAATGAGCCCCGATAACTCTTGTCCTAGAGCCCTTTTCCCCCTGCAAGATAAGCTATTCCCGCCTGTTACCAGCAGGCCTGGCGTTTTGTAAATCAGGCCATGGTCAAAGAACCCAAAGTCCTGCTGGTAGCACCAGGCTCGGAGCCAGGCATTGATCTGTTGGCTTCTCCTATTTACCCCCTCATCATTCCCCACAACTGGGGGGATAGAGGAGAACACAACTTGCGCAAAGGAAGGCAAAGAATTCTATGGAAAAGGGTGTGGGAATGGGAGGATAGGCAAAAATATGAGTAGTTCAGGAACAGAAAGAAATAAAAGGACTGAGGACTGAGAAAGATCACTCGAAAACAGCTAGGAATATAGGAAGCAACCTGAGCAGGACTGATATAAAATAGTAAAGGCCATCCTTATTATTTTAGAGGTTCCATTTGAGCATATCACGGAATCACGGAATCTTCAGAGTTGGAAGGGACCTCTAGAGATCATCTAGTCCAACTCCCCTGCCAAAGCAGGATTGCCTAGAGCACATCCCTCAGGACTGCATCCAGGCGGGTCTTGAAAATCTCCAGAGAAGGGGACTCCACAGGCTCCCTGGGCAGCCTGTTCCAGTGCTCTGTCACCCTCACCGTAAAGAAGTTTTTCCGTGTATTTGAACGGAACTTCCTATGTTCTAACTTGTGCCCATTGCCCCTCGTCCTGTCACTGGGAACCATTGAAAAGAGCCTGGCTCCATCCTCCTTAAGCCCACCCTTTAGGTACTTGTAAACATTAATCAGGTCCCCCCTCAACCTTCTCTTCTCCAGGCTAAAGAGTCCCAGCTCTTTCAGCCTTTCCTCATAAGGGAGATGCTCCAATCCCATAATCATCTTAGTTGCCCTTCGCTGGACTCGCTCCAGCAGTTCCCTGTCCCTCTTGAACTGGGGAGCCCAAAACTGGACACAGTATTCCAGTTGTGGCCTCACCAGTGCAGAGTAGAGGGGGAGAATGACCTCCCTCGACCTACTGGCCACGCTCTTCCCTATGCAGCCCAGGATCCCATTGGCCTTCCTGGCAACAAGAGCACACTGCTGGCTCATGGATAATTTGCTGTCTACTAGGACCCCCAGGTCCTTCTCCTCAGAGCTGCTTCCCAGCAGGTCCACCCCTAACCTATACTGGTGCCTGACGTTCTTCCTCCCCAGGTGCAGGACCTTGCACTTGCTTTTGTTGAACCTCATTAGGTTCTTCTCTGCCCAGCTCTCCAGCCTGTCCAGGTCACGCTGGATGGCAGCATGGCCCTCTGGAGTGTCGGCCACCCCTCCCAGTTTGGTATCATCAGCAAACTTGCTGAGGATACACTCTATCCCCTCATCTAGGTCATTAATGAATATATTGAACAAAATTGGACCGAGTATTGACCCCTGGGGGACACCACTGGTTACAGGCCTCCAACTAGACTCTGTGCCGCTGATCACAACCCTCTGAGTTCTGTCACTCAGCCAGCTCTCGATCCACCTTGCTGTCACCTCATCTAGCCCATACTCCCTCAGCTTCCTAATGAGGATGTTATGGGAGACAGTGTCAAAAGCCTTGCTAAAGTCAAGGTAGATGACATCTACAGCTCTCCCCTCATCCAGCCAACCCGTTATAACATCATAGAAAGCTATCAGATTGGTCAGGCATGATTTACCCTTGGTAAATCCATGCTGACCACTTCCAATAACTTCCCGTTCCTTTACGTGTTTGGAGACGACATCCAGAATGAGTCGCTCCATCACCTTCCCAGGGACAGAGGTGAGACTAACCGGTCTGTAGTTCCCTGGGTCCTCCTTCCTGCCTTTTTTGAAGACTGGAGTGATGTCAGCCTTCCTCCAGTCCTCAGGCACCTCTCCTGTTCCCCATGACCTTTCAAAGATGATGGAGAGCGGTCTAGCAATAACATCTGCCAGCTCTCTCGGCACTCGCGGGTGCATCCCATCAGGGCCCATGGACTTGTGAATGTCCAGCTTGGCCAAGTGGTCTCTGACCCGGTCCTCCTCAACTGAGGAAAAGTCTTCCTCTCTCCTGACCTTCCCCCTTGCCTCCAGGGTATGGGATTTGTGAGGGACAGCTTTAGCGGTGAAGACCGAAGCAAAGAAGGCATTCAGTAACTCTGCCTTCTCTGTGTCTTCCACCACTAGGGCACCCGTCTCGTTCATCAGTGGGCCTATATTTTCCCTAGTCTTCCTTTTTCTGTTGATATACTGGAAAAATCTCTTTTTATTGTCTTTAACTGCAGTGGCCAAGCTGAGTTCTGATTGAGCTTTGGCCCTTCTAATTTTCCCCCTACATAGCTTTGTTATATCTTGATAATCCTCATAAGTTGCCAACCCCCTTTTCCAGAGAATGTAAGCTTTTCTTTTTTTCCTGAGGTCCAGCCAAAGCTCTCTATTTAGCCAGGCTGGCCTTCTTCCCCGTCGGCTCATTTTTCGAGACATGGGGATGGCCTTCTCCTGTGCTTCTAAGAGCACCTGCTTGAAGTACGACCAGCCTTCCTGGGCACCTTTGCTCTTCAAAACTGCCTCCCAAGGGACACTCTCAACCATGCTCCTAAACAGGTTAAAGTCTGCCCTTCGGAAATCCAAGGTGGCAGTTCTGCTGGCTCCCCGCCTTGCTTCACCAAGAATTGAAAATTCTATCATTTCATGGTCACTCTGCCCAAGACGACCTCCAACCTTTACATCCCCCACAAGACCTTCTCTGTTAACAAACAGCAGGTCCAGTAGGGCACTTCCCCTAGTTGGTTCCTTCACCAGCTGTGTTAGGAAGTTGTCTTCCACATACTCCAGGAACCTCCGGGACTGTTCCCTCTCTGCTGTGTAGTATTTCCAGCAGGCATCTGGGAAGTTGAAATCCCCCACAAGAACAAGGGCAGATGATCGTGAGACCTCTGCCAGCTGCTTATAGAATACTTCATCAGTTTCTACATCCTGATTAGGGGGTCTATAACAAACTCCCATCACGATATCTGCCTTGTTGGCCTTCCCCTTAATTCTTACCCATACACACTCAACACTGTCATTCACACTGTTGAGTTCTAGACATTCAAAACTGCCCCTGACATAGAGGGCCACCCCACCACCTCTCCTTCCTTGCCTATCCCTTCTGAAAAGTTGGTAGCCATCGATTACAGCACTCCACTTGTGTGTGTCTTCCCACCACGTTTCCGTGATAGCAACCACATCATAGTTTCCCTGCTGCACGATGGCCTCCAGCTCCTCCTGTTTATTCCCCATGCTGCGTGCATTCGTGTAGATGCACTTCAGTTGGGTTAACTGTCCTGCCACTTTCTTGGGGGGACAGGCCCTGATTTGCACCTGATCATGCTCGGTTGAGCATGATCATTCATATGACTTGAATTTCTGGAGAGGAAGGTCTAGAGAGGAAGCAGTTAATGTGCCTTGCCCTTTTCTTTACCGTCACAAAGGAAGACACAGCTGATGTATATTTTGATTGCGTTTACTAGGACAGAGGGTCTATAGAAGAGATACCCATATCATGTATCCCTGTGAGAATTACCCTGATGTCTCAGTCTGACAATCCAAAAATTTAGGTGCTATACTTCAGTGGTGTTATGGGTTGACCCCAGCCAGCAGCTAAGCACCCACACAGCTGCTCGCTCACTCCCCTTCCCCAGCAAGACGAGGGAGAGAATAGGAAGAGCAAAACTGTGAAAACCCATGGGTCAAGATAAAGACAGTTTAATAGGTGAAGGAAAGAGGAAAAACCCCACAGTGATGCAAAGGCAATCACTCACCACCTCCCACAAGCAGACTGATGCCCAGCCAGTCTCAGAGCAACGGCCACCTCGGAAGCTAAAAATACCCTTTCCCTTTCTTCCTCTACCCCCAGTTTTTATTGCTGAGAATGAAATATATGTGGCATGAAATATCCCTTTGGCCAATTTGGATCAGCTGTCCTGGCTGTATCCCTTCCCAATCTCTTGATCACCCCTAGCCTATATGCTGGGGTAAGAGAAAGCCTTGATACTGTGCAAGCACTGTTCAGCAATAGCCAAAACACTGGTGTGTTATCAACAGTTTTAGCCACAAATGCACAGCACCATATGGACTGCTATGAAGAAAGTTAACTCCATCTCAGCCAGACCTAGTTCACCTAATATGATCTCCACCACAATTCCAAATCATTTGCATCATGCTCAGGTCCTACACTATCCAATACATCCTCATCAGCCACCACCCTCCTCCCTGTTGTAAAGGACGGACTGTAACTTCCCTGCCGAGGGGCAGAAGGCCCTCCAAGCCTTCAATGGAATGCCTCAAACACTCGCAAGGAAATAAATAATGCAGGCCTGGCCTTCAAAGAACTGATAAGGCTAACGCTTCTGGCGCCTGGAAGTGTGGGAGAACTGTCTTGTGAAGACAGGATAGTTCTGCCACTCGTGTGGTGAGCTTGCTAGTTCTCAGTTCTTGAGGCCATTGTGTCCGATGAGTGACCTTTGCTTCATTATCCGCGAAATGCATATGAAAGCGCACACCCCTGCATATGCTAATGAAGATTATAGAGATCATGCTAAACATGTATGACTATGGCACTCGTCTCTCCACCCAAATCATGCTACACGTCACCTGGGAGAAGGGAGAAACCTGAGACGAGGCTGTCCTCGGCAAGGGGGGTGGACCGTGCTAATTCAGCAAACATAAAAGGGGAAAATAAGTGCCCCTAGAAAAAGGGAACAAAGAAGAAACAATAGAAGAAGATTGTGCCTGGGAAGATTCTTCCCAAGAAAGAAGATTGTGCCTGGGAAGATTCCCTGAAAAAGACGCTGGAACCAGGGCCGGTGATCTCTTTATCTCTGTCTTTTTTCTCCGTCTTTTCCTTTCTCTATCCCTCAGTTTCTCTTTTCTCTTAGAATTGTTAAGTAATGGTTAGAGTTATTAAGTAACGACCTTAAGTACGACCTTAAGTACCGCTTGCCATAAGTTGTCCTATTCCTGTTGTTCAGTAACACAATGCATACCTCACCACTTGCCATAATTTGTTATATACCTAACCAATTATCGTGGACTTGTTAAGACCTATACTAACCATTTTGGTAAGCTAATAAATGTTTGTATATGGACCTTGAGATTTATCTCACCTTAGTCCGCACCGTTGAGAATTTACGAATCTGAAGTCACTTACCCTCCCTCTTTACTGGGAGTGGGACGTGACACCTGTCCATTGATATATACACAAATATAATTCCTTTATTCTACTGTCCATCCCCTAAATGTCCACAAAAATCTGTTCAGTTCATTTAGTCCATGACTTGGGCTCCATCTGTGACATGGGTCATTCAGGACAGGAGAGGCAGCGTGTTGGGCTGGGGTGCTGGGTGCCAAAACCAGCTCAAGTTGGGTCACCACTGTGCTTGCCCCGTTTCTTGCAAGGCTCATTCTCCATTGTTTTGGGTGATTCCTTCTGTAGTACTTGTGTATTGAGTTTGCATGGTAAGGTTTTGGTAGCGAGGGGGTGACAGGGATGGCTTCTGTGAGAAGTTGCCAGAAGCTTCCCCTATGTCCGATAGAGCCAATGTCAAGCTGGCTCCAAGATGGACCTGTTGCTGGCCAAGGCTGAGCCAATCAGGGACGGTGGTAACGCCTCTGTAATAACATATATAAGAGGGGGGGGGGGGGGGAAATCTGTGCAATACCAACCGCAGTCAGGAGAGATAAGAGAGAATATGTGAGAGAAACAACTCTGCAGACACCAAAGTCAATGAAGAAGGAGGGGGAGGAGGTGCTCCAGGCTCCGGAGCAGAGATTCCCCTGCAGCCTGTACTGAAGATCATGGTGAGGCAGGATGTCCCCCTGCAGCCCATGGAGGTCAACGGTGGAGCAGACATCCACCTGCAGCCCATGGAGGACCCCATGCTGGAGCAGGCTCCTGGCAGGACCTGTGAACCTGGGGCAGGTTTCCTGGCAGGACTTGTGACCCTGTAGGGGACCCATGCTGGAGCAATCTAAGTTTCTACAGTATCAGCCATCAGCATTCTGCCCCTTATAAAAATGTGAAGATTGATAAACAAATTCTGCCTGACAAAAGTGCACAAGCCAGGATTTTTTAAACCCAAGTAAAAAAAAAAAAGAATAATTTTGGATCATATTTCATTCAGTAAAATACAACATGTTCCATTATGATTTGAGAAGTTTTTAAACTTTTTTAAAAACACATTTTGGTATCAAATTATTGATTTGACACATATGTTCCAGTATAAACATTTTGATTAAACATTTTGGCTTTTAAAAATTTGCCAGAACCTAAACTCTTTGTTGAATTAATCATAAATTCACAAAATCTGTAGGTCAACATAAAAATTTGATTTTCAAATATTTATACAAAAAAATTAATCCATTCTAATAACATAAATGATGTAATCATATTCTTCCACATGACATTTCACTTGCAACCACACAACATAACATGAAAATAACCCATACACATCATACATTAAACAACACATTTCTAAGGGTAATTGTAAACAACCAAAACCAAGCAGATGTGCTTTTACTGCAATTACAGAAATTAGTTATTGACCTTCTACTACATAATATTTTATGAAAGATACAGGGAAAAAACATAAAATTGTTACTGGGTAAACTGACAGATGACAGCAGGACTGGGAGAACAATAACTAAGGGAAAACAAGACATATCACAGAATGGTTGAGGTTGGAAGGAGACCTCTGGAGAGCATCTGGTCCAACTCCCCTGCTCAAGCAGGGCCACCTAGAGCTAGTTGCCCAGGACCATGTCCAGATGGCTTTTGAATATCTCAGTCATGGTTTAGGCTGGTCTGGCCAATAAACGAATGACAGATGTTTTCTATTAGCCCCTCTTCCTTCCCAGAAGGGAAGGAAGAGAGAATAATGGAGAGAAACTTATGGGTTGAAACTTATGGGTTGAAAAAAAACCAGCTTTAATTAAATATTAACAATAAAAAGAAAAAATATTAATAAGAAAATAATGAAATATATACAAAACCAATATCGAGCTCCCAGGATGACGATCAAGTCACCAGCAGGCACTGGGAAAATCCCATACTGGACTCAGCAGCAGATGGGAACTGGATACAGGAACACACGGATTGGAATCAAAGGCAGAAGAAAGGACAGAGTCCTCCTTGGACACCGGCCATTGAAGAAGAGAACTTGACCCCTTTGATTCCTCAGATTTATACTGAGCATGAGGCAGATGGGACGGAATACCCTGTTGGTCAGTTTTGGGTCACCTGTCCTGTCCGCTCCTCCCCACAGGTGCAACCGCTCTATGCTCTTCCTCTTCCGGCCCTCCAACGTGGCACATAACAAAGTTAGCTGACCTTGGTTGTTATAGCAATAAGTATAAGCAAGAGCCTCTCTGCGTACCATTCCTTGGTATTAAATCACGGAATCACAGAATCACAGAATCTTCATGGTTGGAAAGGACCTCTGAGATCATCGAGTCCAACCAAACAACCTACAGACTCTGCCACTAGAGCATGCCCTGAAGTGCCACATCTAGACGTTTCTTAAACACCTCTAGGGATGGGGACTCAACCCCCTCCCTGGGCAGGCATATAAATATCAGGCATTATCGCTGCTAGAAGCAGGCACTGTCTGAAAAATATGCCGTTAATTTCAGAGAGTTCAGTCAGTCAGAAGAGACTTAACTGAAAAGTAAAATTACTGAAAAGAAAATTGGTTTTGTTCTATCTCAAACCAGGACAATCTCTAAGGAGGAACAACCTCTTATGGGCAACCTGTTCCAGTGCTTGGTCACACTCAGTCAAAAAGTGTTTCCTGATGTTCAGATGGAATCTCCTGTGTTTCAGTTTGTGTCCATTGCCTCTGGTACTGTCACTGGGCACCACTGAAAAGAGCCTGGCTCCATCCTCTTTGCACCCTCCCTTCAGATATCTATATAACTTTGTCCCGATTTGAGCAACACAGGACTAACTTCTCTTCTAATGCCTGGGAAAACTGCACTTTTAGAAGACTCTAGTGTCTGAATTTGTGAAAATATTTACTTTATAGCCAGCTATGGTATGCGGGTTTCAAGGTCTCAGTGGTTTCGAGCCTTGTCAGGTGAAGGGATGAGGAGGAGCAAGGCCTGGGCACTTGACCCAGGCTGGCCAACAGGATTATTTCATACCATGAACGTCACACATTCGATATAAATTAGAAAGTTTGCTGCATAGTCTCTCCCTTGATGGCGGCAGTCCAGAGAAACTCCTTGCCCTGGTGCTGGACCCCTGAGCCCTTCCCTTCCTCCTGAAGCCGTAGCACTCGCAGTGTCCAACATTTGCTGTCCACTGTTGGGAGTGCACAGCTTCCTGATGATATAATTGGCTGAGTATAATCCTTCATAGAATCATAGAATCTCGATGGTTGGAAAGGACCTTTGAGAGCATCGAGTCCAACCATACATACACAAAACCCCCCCTACAATCTCTGCCACTAGAGCATGCCCTGAAGTGCCACATCTAGACGTTTCTTAAACACCTCCAGGGATGGTGACTCAACCCCCTCCCTGGGCAGGCTGTTCCAGTGCCTGACCACTCTTTCAGTAAAGTAATTCCTCCTAATATCTAACCTAAACCTCCCCTGCCGCAGCTTCAGGCCATTTCCTCTGGTCCTGTCATTACTCACCTGGGAGAAGAGGCCACCACCCACATCTCTACAACCTCCTTTCAGGGAGTTGTAGAGGGCAATGAGGTCTCCCCTCAGCCTCCTCTTCTCCAGACTAAACAACCCCAGCTCCCTCAGCCTCTCCTCATATGACTTGGTCTCCAGACCCCGCACCAGTTTCGTTGCCCTTCTCTGGACTCTCTCCAGCACCTCAGTGTCTTTCCTGTTGTGAGGGGCCCAGAACTGAACACAGTACTCGAGGTGAGGCCTCACCAGTGCCGAGTACAGAGGCACCATCACTTCCCTGCTCCTGCTGGCCACGCTGTTCCTGATACAAGCCAGAATGCTGTTGGCCTTCTTGGCCACCTGGGCCCACTGCTGGCTCATGTTAAGCTGGCCGTCCACCAGCACCCCCAGGTCCTTTTCTGCTGGGCAGCTTTCCAGCCACTCTTCCCTGCAGTGTACGAAGGCACGGACTCTGGCTGTGATGAGCATGAAATCGTTTATTGCTTCTCAAGCCTCAGCTTTTATACCCGAGCTCTAAAACTTTCCATGCACCCGCTAGGCAAGTAAACACATGTTTCAGATCACTAACCCAGTCGCCTTATTCAGTTCCCATCAAGATAAGCACGCAAAGCTGTTTTCTTGTTCCATGTTTATATTGAACCAGTTCCTCTTCGTTCCATCCGTAGCGACATCTGCGTTCCTGTTTCTGTGTGCTCTGCTCACTGTGTCCTTGGCCGTACGCAGGCCTCTGCTCGTAGATCTGCCACATCTCCCCCTTTTTTATTTAACACCAGACCATTTATTAACAAGGTCGCCATGACTTGTGCTTCTACTCGTCATGACGCTCTTAGCAGGTTATATACTAAACACAATTAAAAACAGAATCAAAAAGAACCCTGCTAAGGCAATAAATACTCAGATTCCTAAATTTAGCCCAGAAAGCCAATTTCTTTGGATTTTCCCACGAGAAATCCTTTTGTAATGTTTCAAATGCATTGCGGTTCATTAAGTCTTGAATCTTTAGTATTTGAGCTTTTAGCTGATCATGTAAAGGATGAATATTTTGTTGCAACGACATGTCAAAAGCACCTTGGAGATGGTGTTTAACCATTTCCCAGCCATGTAGCAACGTATTCCAGGGGAGAGATGTAACACAAAGTCCTCGAGAGTTGTACTCCCAATCACAATACAGAGAAAGATGTGTTTTTAATGCATTTTGCCGATCCCCTATCCATATTACTGCTGCTTCTAAGGCTTGTAATTTGGTTAATATTTCTTCATCTATGTGTTCTTGCGTATCAGTGTCATACCTATGGGAGGGGGAGGCAGTCACAGCGCTTCAGGGCGTCCCCTGTATCTTCAAAGTGCGCTCATGTCTCTCTCCCTCTCTCCAGCCCGAGACAGCCCCCTTATACCACGCATCAGATTGAGTGGAAAAGTACAGGCTAGAGTCACTACATGCGTGGCCAGTGCATGCAGCGAGTCTCACCAGACTCGTGACCCAGCTTTGCTAACAGCGGCTGTCTGATACGTGACTCCATTGTCGTACTCCCTTCTTGTTATCTTCTTCTGTGAAGGTCAGGTTCTCATGGATACACACACAGTTTTTACAGCAACATATTCTACAACTCGTACAAGGGTACGATGCAAAGCGGCATCTACAACTGATCGCATAATGCTTATTAAACACGGCAAACAGCGTACTAAACATAACTAATTCTTCAGTTACATTAGATAAAGTTTCTCCTACAGCCTTAGCACTCTGGACAGATTCAGTAAGTGCAGCAACGGCTGCAAAAGCTGAAGTTAAAACAACAATTGCAGATACTATTGCAAAAATCATGAGAAGTACAAATCATTACAGAATCTTCTTGCTCACAACTTCCATTTGTTGTAGTATTATCTACGGTTAGCTTATGAAGACTTCTGTTTACAAATACAAATCCCATTCGCCAGCCCTCAGTATATAACCCAATATACAAAAGAATCTACATGAGACAGAAAAGAGATAAGCATTAAAAACTGAAAGGTTAATAAAAATACCCATCCTTAGGTATGCCTGCTTTTACTCATCGATGGGCTCGGCTGGTTCTGGGCCTCCCTTTTCCCGTACTGGACTCGGCTGATGAGCCGGCTTAACGAATTTTGCAGGAATCCAGTATGGACCTGAGGATAAAGACACACAAGCATACCCTCGACCCCATGTTATCAGGGGGACTGGTCCTTCCGGCGCCCCGATTCAAGGTGCTTATAACACACCTTCGGTTGTTCAGGCCACTCAACAGTTCTTCCGAAATGTCGCTCTACTGCTGTGGATGACAAAGAAGACGTGTTTAGAAAATTTAAAACATAAGTTGCTTTATACAATCGCTCTTGAGGTGTCACACCTACGGGATTCCCCCTTTTTTGTTTAGCAAGCATGGTTTTTAAAGTGTGATGCATACGCTCCACAATTGCTTGCCCAGTCGGGGAATGAGGAATACCGGTGACACGTTTAATACCCCATGTCTGTAAAAAGGCCTGTACTTTAGCAGACACATAAGCTGGTGTTAAAGGGTGAGCGTGTCTTGCTGATCACTCCCTGGGTCTCTAGCTGACGAATCAGCTTATGGATGGGAACCAGGGAGTCTCGGTTAGTGCGATACTGTCATTGATGCACTGTGGCAGTAGCAGTTGGCACCTGCTGTTCTTTAACCCTCAGCAGTCCCACCACAGAAGGGTCATCTGAAAGGCCAGGTAAGGCAGACAGCTGTGTAATGTCCTCAGTCTCTACAGCTGCTATACCAAAAGCCCACCCATACCCTTTTGGGTCTTTGAAATACCCCTTCTTGAGGTAGTCTATGCCAAGGATGCACAGAGCACCTGGGCCAGTCACAATGGGGTGCTTCTCCCATTTATTCCCAGTTAGGCTCACTTCAGCCTCCAGTACAGTCAGTTCTTGAGACCCACCTGTCACTCCAGAAATAGCGACAGATTCTGTCCCTTTATGATTCGATGGCAATAGGGTACACTGTGCACCAGTGTCCACCAGGGCTTTATACTTTTGTGGCTCTAATGTGCCAGGCCATCGAATCCACACAGTCCAATAAACTCAGTCGTCCCTCTCCTCCTCCTGGCTGGAGGCAGGGCCCCTCTAATGTTGAGAACAACATCTACAATTAGCAGATGAGTTCCTACAAGGACTGGAGCATCACTTACCATGGACTGGAGCAGCCCTCCTCCTGCAGAAATTCTTTCTTCCATCTGCTTTACCTTGCAACTCAGCACTCGTGCCTGTAGGGCCAGAGTAGGTTTTTTTATCCCACTTACTCATGTCCTCTTGTCATGGTTTTGGACGTATTGGCCGATCAGAACGACAGATGGCCCTTCCCCCGCTCTCTCCTCAGAGAGGAGAGGAAGAGATAAGGAGATTTACGAGTTTAGAAAAAGAACTAAACTACTTTAATGAAAATAATAATAAATAAGAAAATAGTAAATAATAATAGAATAATAAAAATTAAAGGAAAAGAGTATACAATATATACAAAACCGTATCCAGCTCCCAGGATGACGATCGCGTCACCAGCAGACACAGGGAAAGTCCCAGACTGGAGTCAGCGACGGACAGGGGCTGAATTCCGGAACTAGAGTCAGGAATGCTCGGATCAGGATCAAAGGCAAACGAACAGACAGGGTCCTCCTCGGACGTCGGCCACTGAAGAAAAAGCGAGCCAGAGCCGCCCTTTGCCCCTTTGATCCCTCAGCTTTTATACTGAGCGTGATGCAGATGGGATGGAATACCCTGTTGGTCAGTTTTGGGTCACCTGTCCCGTCTGCTCCTCCCTGCGGGTGGGACCCCTCTGCGCTTCTCCGATTCTGACCCTCTAACGGGGCAAACAGCGAAGTGAGCTGACCTTGGTTGTTATAGCAATAAGTCTAAGCAAGACCCTCTGTGCGCATACCGTTCCTTGGTACAATCAGGTCTTATCACTCGGAGAGTGAACAGTGTCTGAACAATATGCTGTTAATTTCAGACTTTAGTCAGTTAGAAGAGGCCCAGCTAAAAAGTAAAACTACAAATCAGAAAAATGGTTCTGTTTTACCTCAAACCAGGACACCTCTCCGTAGTTGCAGAGGCAAAGCCACAGGAAATCTCGGAGTGGGTCCTGTTTCCCTTGAGTTGGTTTTGTAGGAGGGCGTTTTTTCTTAGTGACTGCAACCTGGGTCTGTTCAGGGGAAGAGTGGGATTCTTTCCCCTTCTCAGACAGTTTTTCAAGCAGCTCATGAAGCAGTTTATCAGTTTTCTCATTTTGCTCAGCTATTGTCTTAGTCATTTTCTCCGCTGTCTCAGCAATGGTCTTAGTTTGCTCAGCTATTTTCTCCACGGCTGCTACAGTAAGGGGACGAGAGAGACTGTCTTCATACTGTCCCACCTTACTAGCCACCTCATTTACAGTTGGTGTATCAGTATCAGATCCTCCCCAGACCATTGTTGACAAAGTGTGGGAATACATTGATGGTGCACTGTAGGAATGTGTCTGAGAGAGAATGGCCATGTGAGCCAGCCTCCCTACTATGAGAGATTAGATTAAGGGCAAAACAGGTGGTGGAAGATGGAATTAGTACCATGGGAAAAACGGGAACTGAGAAGGTAAAAAACATGTTGTGCTAATGACTAAGCAATTTACTATGTGAATTCTTGTAACCAATCTGATCTGTGAATGAACTGCATGGACAGCGCGTGGACAGTGTAACTAGCTAATCAGAAATAAGCAAGTGGCATGTACGGCTACAACACAGGGTATAAAAGATGATGATCTGTGCTTAATAAACGGCTTCTGTTGATTCACATTGGATCGTCTGGAGTCCAGTTATTTCTCCTCAGTGCACTCTGCACAAACTTTCTCAACAAAGATCGTTTGCATGGCATTTCATCAGGGTCTACATTCACTTGCCAGTCACCATAATTCACCTCTCGCACAGCCAGTTCCCTCAGGTACTTGATACCTTTTTCCATGCTGGTCCATTTGCTTGGATGGCATTCGATATCATCCTTAAGGGGTACCTGTCCTTCACAGCTGATAGCAGTCGCCTCCAGAGACCGATGACGTCTGCCTTTCTCCCAATCGCTTTATCAATCTCTCCATCTTTGGTACAGGTTTCCCAACTGCTTAGCTTCTCTGCCATCTAAATCTATGGTATCAGCTCCATTGTCCCCGCATCGGAGCAACCAGGAGACAAGTGTCTCACCTTCATGACGACTAAAGTCCTTCCTTATATTTCGCAAATCCTTCATAGAAAAGGATTTAATGATTATCTCTGCATCTGAGTCCTCATCCTGTGTTAATGTGGGCTGAGAAGAACCCTCTCCTGGATCTGATTTAACAGGACCCTTTCCTTTATCTGCTTTAGCAGGACCTTTTCCTTTATCTACATGAGAAGGACCCTCTCCCATGCTGTCTGGCTTGGGCTGGTCTCTGTCGTCAGAGGCAAGGGAACGAGCTGACTTTTTCTGCTTCCTGGTCACCGGGGCAACTTGTGCCGGTTCTGCCGGTGCTTGGGTAGCAGCAGCGCTCGTTGTGGGAGCAGCCGGAGCAGTGGCCGTGCTCCTTGTCGGGGCTGGAGCAGCCGGTGCCGCTGCGGGCGGGGAGGGACTGGCGATACAGGCGTGGGGGGGGCAGGCGGCGGGGTAACTTTGACCGCAGGCTGCGGAGTGACCGGGGCCGGCATGGGACGGGCCGGGGCCGTGGCTTTTGCCGGGGCTGGAGCCGGAACCGTGGCTAACGAAGTTAGCTGACCTTGGTTGTTATAGCAATACGTATAAGCAAGAGCCTCTCTGCATACCATTTCTTGGGATAATCTGTTTTTATCACTCGGAGAGTGAACAGTGTCTGAACAATATGCTGTTAATTTCAGAGTTTAGTCAATTAGAAGAGGCTCAGTGAAAGATTCCAATTTCTAAGGTACATCAATCTTATCAGTCACAAAACTGTTCCCTTCAGAACAGAAATGAAATATCTTACTGCTCAGTCAGACCAAAAAAATCCCTTATGTTTCTCTGGGACTCTTAAATTCATCAGAAATCAAAACACTTCCTCAAGCAAGAAAGTTAGAAGGAGAAAGTAGCATACATTTTAATGTATTTTTTGGAAAGCAGCCTTCCTCAAATTGAAAATGGTCATTGGCTATGTTGAAAACAGCGTTTATCTATGGCATTCATATGACAGCTGTTCTAGTTTCTAGTGTGAAGACAGGCAACGGCACCTGACACAAATCATCAAATCCAGGTCCTGAAGGGATTATTAAACCATCTAATTGGATGTCTGTTCTATTCAGCCTATAGAACTTCACCCAGTTGCTTTCATATTAAGTGTAAATTAATTCTGACTAGCTTGAATTAAGGCAATTTCTTTATTTGAAAACATCAATTTCTTTTAATTCATTACATCTGTTACCTGTTTAATTGTTGTGTTACTGACTTGAACGCATCTTTTATTTTGAGTAAGACCTCTTGACTTTGTTAGATTTAAAATAAAAACTAGTAAACAGTATCTTACTTTTTTGTGTCTTCTCCAAGATCTCTATACCATAATGAAACTACTTGGAAAAAATTAAGTTTTTCATGAAGATGTACAAGTTTTTCTCATATCTTGAATAATTTTTATTCTCTGCATTGTTGTGACTGACTAAACCCCTAGAGGTGGAACGTGACTCACTGAATAAACCCTTACAATGGAAGAAGGCTCAGGGGAGATGGGCAAGGGTAATCTTCCCATGAATCTCAGGGAATAATGCAGGGTGTGACTGACCACAGGTGTTGTAAAAAGGTGACTTTATTGCAACACAAAGGGGGATGGAAGGGTGGCCTTTGTTTTAGATAAAAAACTCTCAACAGTTGAATGGATCAACTGGTGGTGTAAATGTCTCCCTGAGTTAGGGAGACTGGCTCAGCCCAACAGAGTATAAAAGCTAGACAACTAACAAAAGAATTTTGAAGAGAGCAACAGGTTTGAGCTGGTTTCAGCCCAGTATTCCTTCCCAGCAATTGGGGGCACCCACTGTTGTGACAGTGAGCATATTCTAGGTATTGGTAATGGGAATCATATTGGTATCGTGATTGAACTGTGTATTGCAATTGCTATATTTTGCGAAGTGTAACTTACACTTCTATTGTGTTATGAATTATATTTATATCACTCTAAATCAGAAATCCTTTGTTTTTATAGTTTTCGGTACTCCCATGACTGCAATGCATTGCAACCAATGTCGAATAACATCACGAGCCTTCTCTCCTGTATGAGCAGTAGCTACAACAAAGTGAGAAAACAAATCAACTGAAACGTGTACATAGCGCAAACGTCCAAATTCCATAATGTGCGTAACATCGGATTGCCAAAGTTCATCAGGTGTAAGCCCTCGCGGGTTAACCCCCGCAAATGATGGCAGGGGAGCCAGCTGCTGACAATCGGCACAAGTTCGCACAATATCATGTGCTTGTTGTTGTGTTAAAGAAAATTGCTTCCTCAATGCCTTCGCATTTTGATGAAAAAAATCATGCGACATTTTAGCTTGCTGCATAATGTTCGGAGTTGTTACCGACAGAGTGTGATAATCTGCAACTGTGTTTCCCTCAGTTAAAGGACCAGGTAAACGGCTATGAGAGCGTATGTGGACAATAAAATAAGGAAACTGTCTTTTTGGTAAAAGCAACATTAATTGCAGTAAGAGATTAAATAACAATTGGTTCTCTACTTGTTTTATAAATGCTCCTTCAAGTCTTTGAACAATGCCAGCAACATATTGAGAGTCTGCCACTACATTTAACGGTTCCTGTTGAAATAAGAAAATAAGAAATAAGTGCCTCTGTACTCGGCACTGGTGAGGCCTCACCTCAAATACTGTGTTCAGTTCTGGGCCCCTCTGTACAAGAGGAACATTGAGGTGCTGGAGCGTGTCCAGAGGAGAGCTACCAGGCTGGTGAGGGGTCTGGAGACCAGGGCATATGAGGAGAGGCTGAGGGAGCTGGGCGTGTTTAGCTTGGAGAAGAGGAGGCTGAGGGGAGACCTCATTGCCCTCTACAACTACCTGAAAGGAGGTTGGAGAGAGGTGGGGGTTGGCCTCTTCTCCCAGGTGGATAATGACAGGACCAGAGGAAATGGCCTGAAGCTGCGGCAGGGCAGGTTTAGATTAGATATTAGGAAGAATTCCTTTACCGAAAGAGTGGTCAGGCACTGGAACAGCCTGCCCAGGGAGGGGGTTGAGTCCCCATCCCTGGAGGTGTTTAAGAAACGTCTAGATGTGGCACTTCAGGGCATGCTCTAGTGGCAGAGTCTGTAGGTTGTTTGGTTGGAGTCGATGATCTCAAAGGTCCTTTCCAACCATGAAGATTCTATGATTCTGTGATTCTATGATAAGTCAAAAGCCCTTACAGTAGCGGCGAGTTCCTTCAACTGGAGTTACAACCAAATCCCATTGTCCTTCAGGGTCTACTGTCCCATCAGGGCGTAAGGTTGAAATTCTTGATATATCACAAACAGTCTGATAGGAAGGTGTTCAATGCGTCTTGCAGCGTTAGTAGATTGTATCTTATCTGCAACGTGCTGTAATGCCTTCTGAGCTGTTGAGGTTAATGAACGTGGAGAAGCTAAATCTGGATCTCCTTTCAATATATTAAACAATGGAGACAACTCTTTGGTAGTAATTCCTAGCAAAGGATGAACCCAATTAATTGTTCCCAATAACTTTTGAAGGTCGTTTAAGGTGACAACTGAATGAGCAATGCGTAAAGGTTGAGGCTGTATATGTGTTTCAAGCAGTTTCCAGCCTAAATACTTCCAAGGTGACGTGGTTTGAATTTTTTCTTCTGCAATCTGCAAACCATGTTGTGTCAATTGTTGTTCAGCGAATGTTAATTCGAGGTGTCCCATTACTGGATGTTGTTAAAACGGGAAATGGTATCAATTGAGCGATTTTTTCCCCTTGAGGTATAGTGCAAGGAGGTTTTGGAGTCCAGGCCATGATTTTTATTTCCCCTTTATAATCTGAGTCTATAACACCAGGCAGTACAAACAATCCTGTGCAAGTTGTAGAAGAATGGCCAATTAAAAGAGCTGCACTATTTCTTGGCAACGGCCCATAGACCCCTGTAGGCAAAAGGTGTACAGTAGTATCTGTTATTATGGTTGGTTCGGAAGTGGCCAGGTCCAAACCCGCACTTCCTGCAGTGGCAGGTTGTAGACCAATGACACATCATAGAATCATAGAATCATTAGGGTTGGAAGGGACCTTAAAGATCATCTAGTTCCAACCCCCCTGCCATGGGCAGGGACATCTCCCACTAGATCAGGCTGCTCAGAGCCCCATCCAGCCTGGCCTTAAAAACTTCCAGGGATGGGGCTTCCACCACCTCTCCGGGCAACCTGTGCCAGCGTCTCACCACCCTCATGGTGAAGAACTTCTTCCTAACGTCCAGTCTGAATCGACCCATCTCTAGTTTTAATCCATTCCCTCTAGTCCTACCATTACCCGACATCCTAAAAAGTCCCTCCCCAGCTTTCTTGTAGGCCCCCTTAAGATACTGGTAGGCCACTATAAGGTCTCCTCGGAGCCTTCTGTTCTCCAGACTGAACAACCCCAACTCTCTCAGTCTGTCCTCATAGGAGAGGTGCTCCAGCCCTCTGATCATCCTCGTGGCCCTTCTCTGGACGCGTTCCAGCACGTCCATATCTTTCTTGTAGTAGGGGCTCCAGAATTGGACACAGCACTCCAGGTGGGGTCTCACGAGAGTGGAGTAGAGGGGGAGAATCACCTCCCTCGACCTGCTGGCCACGCTTCTCCTGATGCAGCCCAGGATACGATTGGCTTTCTGGGCCGCTGGTGCACACTGATGGCTCATGTTGAGCCTCTCGTCCACCAGCACCCCCAAGTCCTTTTCTTCAGGGCTGCTCTCAAGCCAGTCACTGCCCAGCCTATATTGGTGCTTGGGATTGCCCCGACCCAGATGGAGGACCTTGCACTTGGTCTTGTTGAACTTCATGAGGTTGGCATGGGCCCACCTCTCCAGCCTGTCAAGGTCCCTCTGGATGGCATCCCCTCCCTCCAGCGTGTCAGCCGCCCCACACAGCTTGGTGTTGTTGGCAAACTTGCTGAGGGTGCACTCTATGCCACTGTCCATGTCGCTGACGAAGATGTTAAACAAGACCGGTCCCAGTACTGATCCTTGAGGAACTCCGCTTGTCACTGGCCTCCACTTGGACATGGACCCATTGGCAGCCACTCTTTGGGAGCGGCCGTCAGGCCAGTTCTTTATCCACTGAATTGTCAGTCCATCAAACCCATATTTTATCAGCTTGGAGACCAGGATGTCATGCGGGACAGTGTCGAAGGCTTTGCTCAGCTCCAGGTAAATGACGTCAGTTGCTCATAACCTTGTCTATTGATGTTGTGACCTTCTCATAGAAGGCAGCCAGGTTTGTCAGGCACGATTTGCCCTTGGTGAAGCCGTGCTGATTGTACCCAATCACCTCTTCGTTATTCTTCTGCCTCAGCAGTGCTTCCAGGAGGATCTGCTCCATAACCTTACCAGGCACGGAGGTGAGACTGACTGGCCTATAGTTCCCTGGTTCCTCCTTCTTTCCCTTTTTGAAAATGGGGATTATGTTTCCCCTTTTCCAGTCAGTGGGGACTTCACCAGACTCCCATGACTTTTGGAATATAATAGAGAGCGTTTGAGCAACCTCATCCGCCAGTTCCTTCAGTACCCGTGGGTGTATCCCATCGGGTCCCATGGACTTGTGCACTTTCAGGTTCATCAGATGGTCACGAACCTGATCTTCACTTACGATGACTAACTTCTCTTCTAATGCTTGGGAAAACTCCACTTTTGGAAGACTCTAGTGTCTGAATTCATTAAAATATTTACTTTATAGCCAGCTAGGCTATGTGGGATTCAAGGTCTCAGTGTTTTCGAGCCTTGCCAGATGCAGGGATGAGGAGGAGTAAGGCCCGGGCACTTGACCCAGGCTGGCCAACAGGATTATTTCATACCATGAACATCACATTCAATATAAATTAGAAAGTTTGCTATGTAGTTTCTCTCTCCCGTGATGGCAGCAGTCCAAAGAACTTCTTGCCACGGTGCCAGTCCCTTGAGGCCTTCCCTTCCTCCTGAAGCCATTGCGCTCGCAGTGTCCGACATTTGCTGTCCACTGCTGGGAGTGCACAGCTTCCTGCTGATATAATTGGCTGAGTATAATTCTTGTGTATCTTATATTAGTATCGGGATTAATACTGGTTCTTTAGTATTATTGTTAATTATTTAGTCTTATTCTATTAAATCTATTTATATTTCAACCCTTGTGTTTCCTTGCTTTCCCCGATTCCCCTTTCTGGGTGGGGACAGGTCATCGGGTGATAGAATAATTGTCTAAACAACAATAAATTGTTATGGGTTTTCTCAAACTATAACACTGGGGGAAAGGTATGGGTGGCAATGGGAGATGGTGACCACCATTTCAATTGGAGACTGAATTGGACTACCCCCCCACAGTACTGGAGCATGTGCACATCAGTTAAAGGACCTTGTAACTTTAAATCAAAGTGAGAGACTGTACTAATCAATAGAAATTGTTAAGATAAGGTACTAACCAATAATTATAATTAAGTTTGTGTATTTCTGTGTTTTGAACCATATAAATATTCTGAGGAGCTCATAGGATGGTGTGCTAGCTTTGTGGATTACCACCTAGCACCCATCTCTGCAGAAATGAAATAAATAGATAATACCTCTACTCTGTGTGTATATTGGCGTCTGCACAACGGGTAAATGACCCCGCTTTGGGACAACAGTTTCTGGCACCCCAGGTGGGACTGTGCTGACAACCTTGCCCAGATCGTCTTGCTGTACCCGACAAGGAGCAGCGACCCGACTGGATTCCAGCACACACTGACCTTTTGATCAGGGATTCCATGGGCTCCTCTCCTGCAGTCGGGCGGTAAGCGACACAATGGTGCAATGCTACTGAAAAGCAAATACGAGGAAAGGGGTATAGGGGTGAAATCTCTTGGGTAGCAGGTACCACTTGGTAAAAATTGCTCTTAACATCACGGCACTTAAGTAATATCTGTTTTGTTTGAAGTTTGCCTCTACACATTGTTTTAAAAATGAAGGGAGACGTCCCTCATTTAAATTGTTTCGATTCATGTACACGTTGGGTTCAGCTCTCAACACCAGGTGGGAGAGTCCCGCACCAGGAGCTTAAATTTGATAAACGACAGGAGACGTCCCTCATTTTAGTGTGTGTAGAGACGTGTAATCTTTTCCGGTACTGAAATGGGCGCTGCTGCTTCCCATGAGACACCCCCTTGCTCTCCTTTAGGATGCATCCTGAAAAATTGGAATAAATTTGGAGGGGATCCCATGACTAAAAATAAGTTAATACGATATTGTAATCAATGGTGGCCACAATATAAATTGGAAGAGGGTGAAAATTGGCCTGAAAATGGATCTTTAAAATACAATACTATATTGCAATTGATGATGTTTTGTCAGAGAACTGAAAAATGGGATGAAATACCTTATGTGAATATGTTCTTTGCTTTAAGAAATTATTGGGATGCTCGGATAAAATGTGGTCTGGTGGATTCTAAACATCAAATTGGAATATATGAGTTAAGTAAGAAAGAGAGTAAAAGGGAAAATGCTTGTTATACCAGTCATAAATTGAAAGAAGCTGAATTGGAAGATACGGATGAGGATATACAGCTGTTGGTAGCTCCCCCAGGCCGACCAAAATCTGACAGTTTAAATGATGAGGGAGACAAAATTACAAGCCCCATAGCTGGAAGAACAAGGGGACAGAGACCCATAATTCAAGCTCCCCTCAGACAGGCTGCAGGGCCTGAAGGAACACCAGTATACATGCATGTACCTTTTACTACTTCTGATTTATTGAACTGGAAACAGGCGGTTGGACCTTACCAAAGTAACTCAGAGAAAATGCATAGTACAGTTAAAACTCTAATGATGACTCATAATCCTAATTGGGGAGATGGACAGGTTCTTCTGGAATATTTACTTACCTCTGAGGAAAAGAGAACGGTTTTGGAAAAGGCTAGAGAGGGACTGACCGAACTGCATGGGGGAGTGCCTGCTGTCGATAGTTATCTCCCAAAAGAGGACCCGGGGTGGGATCTGAATACAAGCAGAGGATTACAAAGGGTAAAGGAATATCAGAATTTAATTTTATATGGGATTCAGCATGGAGTTGAGAAATGCAAAAATTAGTCTAAGCTGTATGAGGTAAAGCAGGGAGATAAGGAAATGCCGGCAGCTTTTTATGAGAGATTGTGTGAAGCGGCTCAGAAATGAACAGATCTGGATCCGGAGGATGCTAGTAATTTAAAGTTGTTTAACATGCTGTTTATTGGCCAAGCGGCAACAGATATAAGAAAGAAATTGCAGAAGGTGGAGGGCACGGATGGCATGACAATCTCACAGCTATTGTCAAGTGCATATAAGGTGTATAATAATCGGGATGAAGTAGAAGAGAAGGAGAAGCAAGGACGAGCAAGGCTGCAGGCTTCTTTGCTGGCTGCCTTGACCGGAGGACAAGAAGCAGGGAGAGGTAGAGGAAATATGCAGAGTGGATCTCAGGGCCGAGGAAGGAACTGTGAGAATTGTAATGGAAATCATTGTGCCATTCCCCTGTGACTGAATCAGCGCGCATATTGTAGGCAAGAGGGACATTGGAAGAGAGAGTGTCCGCGCCTTTTGAACAGTCAGGAAAGAAAGATCAGACAAGTTATGGGGGTCATGGCAGAGTTTGGATTGGACTGAAGGGGGCCGGAAGAATTTATTAAAGTTTCCCCAGCCGATCCTCTGGTTCCAGTTAAGCTGGGGAATGAAATAATAGATTTTTTCATTGACAGCAGAGCCACATACTCTGTTGTAACTAGCTGTAAGGGACCCTTGAGTAAAACTAAGATAAGCGTTGTTGGTGCAACAGGGAAAAAGACTTTAAGGCCATTTTTACAGCCTATGGAATGTTCAATTGGAGATAGTAAATTACTTCATGAGTTCCTCTATATGCCAGAATGCCCCCTCCCCTTGCTTGGATGGGATTTACTTTGCAAACTGAATGCACAACTAACCTTTTCTGAAGACTCTGTTCAGTTACATATTCCTCCAGAAGCTGCCTGGAAAGCCCAGATATGTCTGTTAACCAAAAAGGATCCCAATGAAGAAATGGATATTCCAGAGGAAATATTGAATGCAGTCATACCTCTGATGTGGGCATTGAAGATACCCGGATGAGCAAAGAATGTGACTCCGGTAAAAATTGAACTGAAACCAGGAGCTCAACTGGTAAGAAAAAAACAGTATCCCATTAAGTTAGAGGCCCAGAAAGTATTAGAACTTATAATAAGCTCCTTTTTAGAGCATGGACTGTTACAGGAGTGTCAATCAGAATTTAATATTCCAATTTTACCTGTAAGGAAACCTCATTCTTTGGAATATAGATTGGTACAGGACTTACGAGAAATTAATGCAAGGATGGTAGACTGTGATTCCAAATCCGTACACCCTCCTTGCTACAATCCCTAACAGTAATACTTATTTTACAGTATTGGATTTAAAGGACACCTTCTTCTGCATACCTGTGGACGAACAGAGCCAGACCATCTTTGCCTTTGAGTGGGAAAATCCAACTACCGGACGAAAAACACAGCTCTGCTGGACTGGAGTTCTAAAACAAGGGGTAACTCCTGGGGAATACTGATACTAATACATCTACTGGTAATGGTAGATACCTTTTCTGGTTGGCCGGAGGCTTTCCCCTGTCATACCAACAAAGCAAGGGAGGTAATTAGAATTTTATTGAAAGAAATCATCCCTAGGTTTGGTGTTCCAGAAGGTATTTCTTCTGATAATGGATCCCATTTTATTGCAGAAACAGTGCAGGGAGTTTCCAAATTTCTAAATGGGATTTACATACTCCTTAGAGGCCACAGTCTAGCGGCGAAGTAGAAAGAATGAACCAAACCCTAAAAAGACAGATTTCCAAGGTACGTCAGGAAACCCAATTGAAATGGGTAGATGTTCTACCCATAGCATTAATGAGGGTATTAATTACACCCAGAGTGAATCCCCACACACTCCCTTAGGTCACTCGGTTCTTGGGGCAATCTCCCCCTACCTGGGCCAAGTAACAACCCAACATAAAACAGTAAAGAATGCGAAGGACAATGGACCAGAATGTTATGGCAACCCCTTAGCGCACCTGGCTCCCATGTCCCCTATCACTTGGAAACATTAGCAATAATCGATCACCCCCTGACAGTACCTGAATCGTGGCCCAAAGAGAGGGGTGATACCAGAACTTCAAGATCTAGCAAGTTCTGGGCTTACACAACTGGTGGAAAGTACCAGAATATCCCATTGTCAGAGTTGTGTGGGAGTAGAAAAGGACCTGACGAAAGTCATTTGTCTCGGACCCTATAAATAGTGACACTAGCACGACCCTTTGAGCTCTCCTGGATTGCAGCAGGCTGTGACTGGCATCTCCCCTGAGTTGGGACACCGCTCAGGTAAACACCTAGAGTTAAAGGGCCAGGGCGAGTCAACCTCCTTGAGTCTCAATTATCTGCCTGCTGAGGAATGCTGATGCATTGTGAGCATTTACTCTAAGCTGGAGAAGAGGGAAATTTTAACTATAGGCTAGCCTCTCTCTCATCCACCTCTCTATATATGTGTTTCTGATATACACATTAGCTTTTACGAGTGTGGGTGTTCATATATTTTACTGGATCCAAATATTTTCTGTCTCCTTGTCTGTGTGTTTATATATTTTTGTGTTCATACACATATATATTGATATATGAAAAGGGGCACCCATCGGCTCACTGGTGTCGCCCACTGCAAAGGGACCTTGGTCCTAGCAGTTAGACTCAGGTGGTGTATATGTGATTGGCCAATCAGAATGACAGATGGCCCTCCCCCCCAAAGAGAGGAGAGGAAGAGAGAAAGAGATTTATGAGTTTAGAAAAAGAACTAAACTACTTTAATGAAATAATAAATAATAATAAAATAAAATTTTAAAAAAGTGTAAAATATATACAAAACCATATCCAGCTCCCAGGATGACAATCGCGTCACCAGCAGGCACAGGGAAAGTCCCAGACTGGAGTCAGCGATGAGCAAGAGCTGGATTCCGGATCTAGAGTCAGGAATGCTCAGATCAGGATCAAAAGCAGATGAACAGACAGGGTCCTCCTCGGATGTCGGCCATTGAAGAAAGAGAGTTGCCCCTTTGATCCCTCAGCTTTTATACTGAGCATGGGGCAGATGGGATGGAATACCCTGTTGGTCAGTTTTGGGTCACCTGTCCTGTCCGCTCCTCCCTGCAGGTGGGACCCCTCTAGGCTTCTCCACTTCCGACCCTCTAACAGGGCAAACAGTGAAGTGAGCTGACCTTGGTTGTTATAGCAATAAGTCTAAGCAAGAGCCTCTCTGCGTACCGTTCCTTGGGATAATCAGGTCTTATCACTCGGAGAGTGAACAGTGTCTGGAAAAATATGCTGTTAATTTCAGACTTTAGTCAGTTAGAAGAGGCCCAGCTAAAAAGTAAAATTACAAATCAGAAAATTGGTTCTGTTTTACCTCAAACCAGGACAATCTTATGTGCATATAAATAAGATGCAACCCCTACTAAGGATATGGTTCTTTCTTCCTAATGTTTGGATATATCTTTTTTTGGATTGACATGGCAATTTCTCCCTTTATACCAGGCTACCATTTTCCCAAACAGGCCTTCTTTCCGTGCTTTCCTTTGCATGGCTTTTGAAACTGAAGGCTGCATCCAGCTTTTTAAAAGTCCCTGTCCCCCCCCTCCAAAGATTCTGCTGGAAATACCAGGCAAAGGGGCAAGAAGAGCTGCCCACAAAAAGACATTGTATGGGAATAGGTGGAAGAGCAGGGGTTCAGAGCAGATGGGATTCAGGATTACTATAGACCATATCCCATCCACGCTGCTTAGTAGGTGACTGGCTTGGAAGCAAGGATGTACACAGTTCTCTCCCTTTCCTCAGAACAACCAAACGCACCACACAGAATCATTCTTTTTTTCTCTGTTTGCCACAAATTATGTCAGCTCCATTTTTGTGGCACACCGCAAATACTGTCCTAAATAAGTTTAAAAGATAAAGACATGAGGTTAAGGTTTGCTCTGTGACCGTGCTGCAAAACCGAAAGACTGAAGTTATTCTGATAATGGTATTCCATATTTGACCCATATGTTGACTACTGTAACTCAGGAAAGGTTTTAAATAATACCTGAATGGAAATTTTGAATGTCAAATTTGTTATTGTTATTTTAGAAGGTAAATACCTTTAGTCAGAGCAAATATAAAGATAAGACTTTCACACAGAATTTATTTTTTAAAAATGCTGTCAAATTTGAGATGCACCAAAATATACTGGAGAATTTGAAAGCAACCATCTACAAAAGAGGATTTGTCCACCACTGAGTGAATACCTACCTAATTGTGATGTCTTCTTATTTAATTACCAAGATTTTTCTAGTTCTGCATGTTTTATTATTATGTTTTGAGTCAGGACGCTTTCAGGATGGTTGAGGTGTTTTCTGCAACAATGTGAGGTGTATCTAGGACACTGAAGGACCTGCTAACATTTTACTTGGTTTTGTGGCCTTCTTCAATCCCACATTAACATAATGGAGAAATTCTTCACAACCATATAAAACTAATGCCTGAAATGCACAAGCCCCTAAATGATACCAGAAGTGTAAGAAGCAAAAAGCCTTGCCATACTGCTGCAGCAAGAATCAAAGTTAATTGGGGAGGGGAATAGCACCATTTGAAAAACCTGAATGAAAGAAAGAAGTCCTTTTCTTCTGGTTTGGTGGACTTGAGTGTTACTTACCAGTAAGTGGACCTGTGTTTTTTTCTTCCTGTCTCCATGATGAACTTGGCTTTGATTATTCCTTGTGCATTCATAACCAATACTATGCCAATAGTCCACCATTTTAGGTCAAGCAACAATAGTTAATGTACTACCTGAAATCTTAGTTTCCTACAGGTATGAAGTTTACTAAAATTTGGGATGCAAATATATAAAATTTAAACTACAGCAGCTGAAACATGATAAATGAATGTGTGTGTTTGTTCAATTCAGTGTTAAAATTATGCAATGAGAGCTGCAAAGTCTGAAATTTATCCTGCTTCAGTTAAAGGAAATGAAAATCGTTGACTTGAAGTGGAAGTTGATGGGGCCCTGACTTTGAACCAGTAAATCAGTTTTGAAAAGATGCTATAAGGCATTGTTTGAATGGCTATATTTATGTTGAAATGGCTACTGTGTTCCAATGCAGCAGCAAAATTATGCAGAATGCAGATCATGTAAAAAAAGATTAACTTTTGTTAATGAGGCTGTTAGTGCAAATGTAGCTTATTTTTGTAGAAACTAGTTTATTTTAACTGAGTTTTCTTGTTTCAGAAACAGAGGAATGGACTGACCCTGTTCTGTAATGTGCATTTGATAAAGGCTGTTTATCTGACTTGCACAAAACACAGTCTACTGGGAATGCAAAAATCCACGTTTTGTCTTTTCAGTCTTGCATAATTTTTATATGTGGCACAAGGAGACAGAAGCTGTACAGATGATGTTTTTTTTTCTTCTTGTGATGTTTTTCCACTAAAATATCATTAAGTTCTTACAAATGTATGGCTCATAATTCCAGTCCTATGACTTAACGTCATATTTCCTATCTCTCTAACTCAATTGACTTATTTATCCTTTCTAACTCCTGCTGACACCTGAGCAGAAATGTGATGATACTGAATATACCTGTCAGAGTAGAATCATCAGTCACTGTTTGGCATGACTGCAACATGAAAAGTCCCAGCAGAGAGAAGATAGCTACTAATTGTACTCCTCCACCAAGAGGAGTTGCCTATAATATATATGTTGCCTATAATACCAGTTGCTGTCATGGTTTCAAAAAAGCTGAGAAAAAGAGAGGATTTTTCTTTTTCTTTTCTATTTTTTTATTTTTATCTGAATTCTCTTTTTCTTGTAAATAGTGGGTATAAATTTGTCTCTCTCGTTCAGTTGCATTACTGCTGAAGGAACCCCACCCATCATTTAATTCTGCACCAAAAATTTTGCAGCAACATGCTGGAGATTTGCACTGTTGAGTCTCTAGAGCATAAAACTGACAGACACAATCTCACCCTCGCTACCAAGATAGAGACAAGGGGAACATCATGTGGGTAGGAAAACAGCTGTTCCCAACGTCTTGTGCACCCCCAGCCTACTCACTGGTGGAGTGGTGTGAGAAGCAGAAAAGGCCTTGACTCTGTGTAAGCACTGCTCAGCAATAACAAAAACATCCTTGTATTATCAACTCTGTTTCCAGCACAAATCCAAAACATAGCTCCATACCAGCTACAATGAAGAAAATTAACTCTATCCCAGCCAAAACCAGCATATTCTTTACCCCTTATTCCATACCATTTACATCATCCTCGGGTCCCACACTATCCAATATATCCACGTTAACCCCCACCACCCTTCCCATCTTTTGATATAATACATAGATATCATTCCCTTAGTTTGTGGACCACCCCTATAAAATGTCCATAAAATGTCCACAAATGTCCCTTCAGTTCATTTGGTCCAAGAATCATAGAATGGTTTGGAAGGGACCTTAAAGATCATCTAGTTCCAACCCCTCTGCCATGGGCAGGGACCCCTCCCACTAGACCACGCTGCTCAAAGCCTCATCCAGCCTGGTCTTGAACTTTTCCAGGGATGGGGCCCCCACAACTTCTCTGGGCAACCTGTTCCAGTGCCTCACCACCCTCACAGTAAAGAATTTCTTCCCAATATCTAATCTAAATCTCCCCCCTTTCAGTTTAAAACCATTACCCCTCAGCCTATCGCTCCACTCCCTCATAAAGAGTCCCTCCCCATCTCTCCTACAGGCCCCCTTTAGGTACCGGAAGGCTGCTATGAGGTCTCCCCGGAGCCTTCTCTTCTCCAGGCTGAACATCCCCAACTCTCTCAGCCTGTCCTCATAGGAGAGGTGCTCCAGCCCTCTGATCATCTTTGTGGCCCTCCTCTGGACCCATTCCAACAGGTCCATGTCCTTCTTGTGCTGAGGACTCCAGAGCTGGGCACAATGCTCCAGGTGGGGTCTCACCAGAGCAGAGTAGAGGGGCAGAATCACCTCCCTCGATCTGCTGGCCATGCTTCTTTTGATGCAGCCCAGGATGCGGTTGGCCTTCTGGGCTGTCAGCGCACATTGCCTGTTCATGTTGTGCTTCTTGTCCACCAGTACCCCCAAGTCCTTCTCCTCAGGGCTGCTCTCAAGCCATTCTCTGCCCAGCCTGTATTTGTGCTTGGGATTGCCAAGGTTAATCCACCACCAGGCTGAGACTAATTTGCCTAGGGACCACCTTCTCCACTGCACTGTCTGACACATGGAGCCTCCTGTGTCTTCCACACATGGATGCACATTGTGACTTCAGTAGTGGATTCTGCCAAAGCTTCTTTAAGCTGTGTGTGGAAAGTCTTTAAACATTTCATTAATACATTTAAAGTTCTTTAATTTTTCTTTCTCACTATTATCTGTATCTTCAGATATACACAGTTTTAATGATGTAGTAATTAGCTCAATGACTTCACTAAAGCATTCCATTGCTCTCATTCCATTCTAAAGTAATGTTGAAAATAGAAAAATAACTGAAAAATACATGCATAAGAAAAAATTGGAGCAAACTAATCCTGTCGTATAGCTGCAATCATCTCCCCTTTGCTGGTGTGGGCCACTGAATGGGCCACACAAGCAATGGCAGGTAGGGGAGACCTTATCACTCTCTACAACTACCTGAAAGGAGGTTGTAGTGAGGTGGATGTCAGTCTCTTTTCCCAAGTAACGAGTGATAGGACGAGAGGAAATGACCTCAAGTTGTGCCAGGTGAGGTTTAGATTGGATATTAGGAAAAATTTCTTTACCAAAAGGGTTGTCAAGCATTGGAACAGGCTGCCCAGGGAAGTGCTTGAGTAACCATCCCTGGAGGTATATAAAAGACCTGTAGACGTGGTGCTTAGGGACATGGTTTACTGGTGGACTTGGTAGTGTTAGGTTAACAGTTGGACTCAATGATCTTAAGGGTCTTTTCCAACCTAAATGATTCTATGATTCTATATCTGTTATTCTTGTTGTACTCCGAAAGCCGTTTTGCCTGCAATTTGCAGGGAGCTGTAGATCATTCCAGCCAGATTCTCTGCAGGGTATTTCCTACCTCTTGAGCAGTTGTACAATTAGCATGAAGTGATCAAGTGAACTATAGTCTGAAACTCGGGTGGGAGAGAAGTTTTTCAAACAATAGGAGAGTCTCCCTATCTCTCCTTCACTATGTTCTCAGGATTATCTCCTAGGGAAAAATCCCTGGGCACATCACAGGAGTTTGAGCAACCCCACCGCCCCAGAAATTTTAGGGGGTTAGGAGGTGTCTCCATTTCAGTTCATTCACCCTGCCTTCTTCATTCTTAAATACCTAATCTCAGTTGGTGGTGGCTGAGTAGTTAATTTAGAGCGTATTCAGTCTGAACTGAAACATTGACAGCAAAGTTTCTGCTGCTTTGGTGAATGAGCCTGGTATCTCTGGCTCCCTGGTGGAAGGAGACTCTGAATGTTATCTCAGTCCCTTACCTGGCACTGAACCCCCTTCACTGTAGCTGCCTTTAATGCTTACATTCAAGGTGGAGGTGTGGGGAGTGTTCCCCACGACAGCACCAAAACTGTCACCTGACTCATCCCTGTGCCCGAATTGTTGTTGCTTTTATGGGCAGGATCTTTAAAGGACCCTATCCTGGTTTGAGGTAAAACAGAACCAATTTTCTGATTTGCAATTTTACTTTTTAGCTGGGCCTCTTCTAACTGACTAAAGTCTGAAATTAACAGCATATTTTTCCAGACACTGTTCACTCTCCGAGTGATAAGACCTGATTATCCCAAGGAACGGTATGCGCAGAGGCTCTTGCTTAGACTTATTGCTATAACAACCAAGGTCAGCTCACTTCGCTGTTTGCCCCGTTAGAGGGTCGGAAGCGGAGAAGCGCAGAGGGGTCCCACCCGCAGGGAGGAGCGGACGGGACAGGTGACCCAAAACTGACCAACAGGGTATTCCATCCCATCTGCATCACGCTCAGTATAAAAACTGAGGGATCAAAGGGGCAAAGGGGGGCTCTGGCTCGTTTTTTCTTCAATGGCTGACGTCTGAGGAGGACCCTGTCTGTTCGTCTGCCTTTGATCCTGATTCGAGCACTCCTGACTCTAGTTCCGGAATTCAGCCCCTGTCCGTCGCTGACTCCAGTCTGGGACTTTCCCTGTGTCTGCTGGTGACGCGATCGTCATCCTGGGAGCTGGATACGGTTTTGTATATATCGTATACTTTTTTCCTTTAATTTTTATTATTCTGTTATTATTTACTATTTTCTTATTTATTATTATTTTCATTAAAGTAGTTTAGTTCTTTTTCTAAACTCGTAAATCTCCTTATCTCTTCCTCTCCTCTCTGAGGAGAGGGTGGGGGGAAGGGCCATCTGTCATTCTGCTTGGCCAATCCGGCCAAAACCACGACAGACCCCTAGAAGGGTCACGGCTCCTTAGGGGAGGAAAAAAATCATGTATCTCCTTGGATCAGGGACTTATCTTGGAGACAAGGACCTCTTGTTCCACTAACTGGTTGGCCACTGACTGACTGACTCTGGGTTGTCCTGTCCAGCCACCTCTTGTTTACAAGCAGGATGGTATGCATTTGTATAACTAGGGATTTACATTTCCACTAGATAATATTATTTGCAGAGTCAAGTGATGTTTGTTCCCAAATAATTCAATGATTTCCTCTGCACTACTTGGGTCTACTACTCAGCTCCATCAGGTTTAAACCTCTGTAAGATGAGGCTCTTCCTTTGCAACTGTGCATTTCCCTTATCTACCTGAGTCTTCACAAATTTGGAAATTCAATTTGTAGAGAGCTCAGCCTTAATCTGATTTTCTCAGGTTTCTTCCTGCTTTATAGCCAATATCATTACTGATTTGATAGGTAGAAGTGATTTGTTACTTACAGGAGGTCTTCTACATATGTTGCGGATGGAGTGATACACTTCACTTGTAGAGAGAAGCAGCGAAATATTTAGTGATATAAAACAATGATTTAACAAAGTTTGTAGTAAATGTGACAGTGATTTAACAAGATTTGATGACAAGGTACGCTTGGTTATTTACTGCCTAGAGGACAGGGTCAGACAGAACTGTCAGGGAGACCCTCCCGTTGAGTCACGAGGTTCAGAAAGGACCCCCTGGCTTTCTAAACTCCTTCTCAGAGAGGAGTCTAGGGGCGGCTGGATCCACTCCTAGTCCCAGACTTGGTCAATGGTTTATGTCTAAAGGATTATATATGCTGTCGTGGTTTAGCTGCAGACGGCAACAAAGAACCACGTGCCGCTCACTCGGGCCTTCCCAATACAGGAAGACTCAGAAGAAAAAGGCAAAGACTCTGGGGTTGAGACAAGGGCAGTTTCACAGAACAGCAAAGGGAACAAGCAAAACAACAACAACACGGACAGAGGAATACACAAACGCGGTTACAGAACCGCTGCTCACCAACCCACTGGACACGAGACGCCCCAGCCCGCTCCAAGCGGCCACTCCCTGCCCCCTCCCCCCGGCAGCTCAAGGTGGGCATGGATCACATGGCATGGAATACCAGAGAAAATTAACCCTATCCCCGCCAGAACCGGGACATTATCCACCCCTTATTCCATACCATCTATGCCATGCCCAGATCTTACAGGTCCCAATGAATTGCCACCCCTTTCCCCTGTCATGTCAGTTCTTATCCCATCACCCCTGTGCCTTACTCATAGTACAACTGATAGCAATTATAGTAACGAGGACATACAGTGACAGTGCTACTTAGCAACTAACAACACACAATTTGATTCATTGGCTATTCTCACCCAAAATCAGATCCCCACGAGGTGCACATCGGACTTCCCCATCCTTCCGCATCACCCACCAAGTGCACCCAGGTCCTTGGGCAAAAGCAATCCCACGGATGGGTTTGCCTTTGCCTGAGGCGGGACTAACCCAGACTGTCTTCCCTGACATATTCTTCATGTGCACTACGGGGACTGTATCCCCTTCTACGGTACGTGGAAGTTTTGATTGGGCAGGGCCAGCCCGATTGGTAGATCCCCTGGGGTTAACTAGCCAGGTAGCTTTTGCTAGATGTGCATCCCAATGTTTTAAAGTCCCACCACCCATTGCTCTCAGTGTAGTTTTTAACAGTCCATTGTATCGTTCCATCTTCCCAGAGGCTGGTGCGTGACAGGGGATGTGATACACCCACTCAATGCCATGCTCTTTGGCCCAGGGGTCTATGAGGCTGTTTTGGAAATGAGTCCCGTTGTCTGACTCAATTCTCTCTGGGGTACCGTGTCGCCACAGGACTTGCTTTTCAATGCCCAGGATAGTGTTCCGGGCAGTGGCATGGGGCACGGGGTATGTTTCCAGCCATCCGGTGGTTGCTTCCACCATTGTGAGCACATAGCGCTTGCCTTGACGGGTTTGTGGCAGTGTGATATAATCAATCTGCCAGGCCTCCCCAGATTTGTATTTCAGCCATCGTCCTCCATACCAGAGAGGCTTCAAACGCTTGGCTTGCTTGATTGCAGCACATGTCTCACATTCATGGATGACCTGTGCAATAGTGTCCGTGGTCAAGTCCACCCCTCGGTCACAAGCCCATCTATATGTCGCATCTCTTCCTTGATGGCCTGAGGAGTCATGGGCCCACCGAGCTATGGATAGTTCGCCCTTATGTTGCCAGTCCAGATCCACCTGAGCCACTTCAGTCCTAGCAGCCCGATCCACCTGCTGGTTGATCTGATGTTCCTCCGTGGCCCGATTCTTTGGTACATGAGCATCTACATGGCGTACTTTCACAACCAAAGTCTCTATCCGGGCAGCAATACCTTGCCATAGGTCAGCAGCCCAGATGGGTTTGCCTCTGCGCTGCCAGTTGCCCTGCTTCCACTGCTGTAGCCACCCCCACAGGGCATTTGCCACCCTCCATGAGTCAGTGTAGAGATAAAGTACTGGCCATTTTTCTCGCTCAGCAATGTCCAAGCCCAGCTGAATGGCTTTCACCTCTGCGAACTGGCTAGAACTGGAGTTCTAGCATGTCCGGCACAGCAGCGCTCAGCGGTGGCGTGACTTCATTCAGGCCACGATAGTCTACGGTTAGCCTCCACTCTCCATTAGATTTTCGCACCGGCCATATGGGACTGTTAAAGGGTGAGCGAGTCTTGCTGATCACTCCTTGAGCCTCTATTTGACGAATCAGCTTATGGATGGGAATCAGAGAGTCTCGGTTAGTGCGATATTGCCGCCGATGCACCGTTGTGGTAGCGATCGGCACCTGCTGTTCTTCGACCCTCAACAACCCCACAACAGAAGGGTCCTCCGAGAGACCAGGCAAGGTAGACAACTGTTTAACTTCCTCCGTCTCCAAGGCAGCTATGCCAAAGGCCCAACGATACCCTTTTGGGTCCTTCAAATACCCTCTCCTGAGGTAATCTATGCCAAGGATGCATGGAGCCTCTGGGCCAGTCACAATGGGATGTTTTTGCCACTCATTCCCAGTTAGGCTCACTTCCGCCTCCAGTACAGTCAACTCTTGGGATCCCCCTGTCACCCCAGAAATACAAATGGGTTCTGCCCCTCTATAGCTTGATGGTATTAGGGTGCACTGTGCACCCGTGTCCACTAGAGCCTTATATTCCTGTGGGTCTGATGTGCCAGGCGGTCGAATCCACACCGTCCAATAAACCCGGTTGTCCCTTTCCTCCACCTGGCCGGAGGCAGGGCCCCTCTAATACTGGTCATAGTATCCATTACTCACTTCTTGCAGAAATGACTTGGAAGTTCCTTCAAGAGGATCAGAATCAAGATCAGGCCTTCTGCTCTGCCTGGGGAACTGCTCACTGGAAACTGGGGCGGCACTTTTCCCGGAGGGATCTGTGGAGCATGGATTCATGGACTCTGGCAGGGTACAGACCAAAGACTTTTATTGCAACAATCTGACAGGTTTTATAGTTTTACACACTGTCCACACGCAAGTTGTGTTCTGCTGATAGGTTAAAGGTCGACTGCCACACGCTTCTCTACTTCTTCCGATTGGTTTCTGCTGTCTGTTCACAAGGAGCAACAACTTCATTCTCACGTCCCATTTCTTGCTGATTCTTACTTGTTTTTCTGTTCTCACAAACCCTCTCTCAAGGACGCAGCTTTATCTCATCAAGGTCGAACAGACCTATGCTGCTCTCTATTCCCACAATTGCCCCTTTTTGTTTTTCTACTACAAAAGCTTGATTAATCATTCTTTGCATTATTTTCTGTAGGCAGCCTAAGATACAGGGCACAACAAGCATTGAGGCACACACAAAGAATAGCAACAACAATCCAGCTTTTCCAATTGATGATAGCCATCCAGAAATACCCCAGCTGCGCAGCAGGTTGTTTAGCCAGTCCCATTCATTGTCAATCTGTAGCTGATTAAACCCTTTTTTCAATTGCTGGATACTTTTATGGATAGACTCAGAGTGGTCAGGAAGATCCATACAACACATACCCTCAAAATCTTCACACCCGTGGCCTTGCGCCTTTTGTTTTTAAGCAAAAAATCAATGACAGCTCTATTTTGAAGCGTAGCATGCCAAATAGAGTCTACATCTGCTAATAACCCACTTAACGCTAACGACGTGGCATTGGTCTGTTTAGCCAGCCAACACCCTATTTTATTCAGCATATTTAATGCCACTGCTGTTCCTAGCGAAGGGAGAATACTTAGCCCTATTCTTTGTCCGAGATCCGGGAATGTTATATGGTCGTCACAGGATGGAGTAAAGGTATGAACTGTCCCCTTGGCTCTGTGTTTACTGTGTGCTCTGCTCACTGCGGCTTTGGCCGTACGCAGGCCTCTGCTGCCACATCTCCCCCTTTGGTGTTTAACACCAGACCATTTATTAACAAGGTCGCCATGACTTGTGCTTCTACTCGTCATGACGCTCTTAGCAGGTTATATACTAAACACAATTAAAAACAGAATCAAAAAGAACCCTGCTAAGGCAATAAATACTCAGATTCCTAAATTTAGCCCAGAAAGCCAATTTCTTTGGACTTACCCACGAGAAGTCCTTTTGTAATATTTCAAATACATTGCGGTTCACTAAGTCTTGAATCTTTAGTATTTGAGCTTTTAGCTGGTCATGTAAAGGACGAATATTTTGTTGCAACGACATGTCAAAAGCACCTTGGAGATGGTGTTTAACCATTTCCCAGCCATGCAGCAACGTATTCCAGGGGAGAGATGTAACACAAAGTCTTTGAGAGTTGTACTCCCAGTCACAATACAGAGAAAGATGTGTTTTAATGCATTTTGCCGATCCCCTTTCCGTATTACTGCTGTTTTATACCTTACTCGCGTTAAATTTACACAATAAGATTGATTACATTCTTGTATACTTGCATTTTGAGCCGAAGCAAACATACGGATGAGAAGTACAAATCATTACAGAATTTTCTTGCTCACAACTTCTATTTGTTGTAGTACTATCTGTGGTTAGCATGCACCCCGATTTAAGGTGCTTATAATACACCTTCGGTTGTTCAGGCCATTCAACAGTTCTTACGAAATATCGCTCTGCTGCTGTGGATGACAAAGAAGACATGTTTAGAAAATTTAAAACATGAGAGCGTATGTGGACAATAAAATAAGGAAACTGTCTAAGGAAACTGACCCTCCATGAGTCAGTGTAGAGATAAAGTACTGGCCATATTTCTCGCTCAGCAATGTCCAAGGCCAGCTGAATGGCTTTCACCTCTGCAAACTGGCTCGACTCCCCTTGTCCTTCCCTGGCTTCTGCAACTTGTCGTGTAGGACTCCACACAGCAGCTTTCCACTTTCGATGCTTTCCCACAATCCGGCAGGACCCATCAGTGAACAGGGCATATTTCTTCTCATTTTCCTGGCAGTTTAATATACGGTGGGGCCTCTTCTGCGCGCGTCACCTCCTCCTCTGGTGACATTCCAAAATCCTTGCCTTCTGGCCAGTCCGTGATCACTTCCAGAATTCCTGGGCGACTGGGGTTTCCCATTCGAGTTCACTGTGTGATCAGTGCAACCCACTTCCTCCATGTAGCACCAGTTGCATGATGTGTGGTGGGGACCCTTTCTTTGAACATCCAGCCCAGCACCGGCAGTCGAGGTGCTAAGAGGAGCTGTGCTTCTGTGCCAACCACTTCTGAAGCAGCTCGAACCCCTTCATATGCTGCCAATAGCTCTTTTTCTGTTGGAGTGTAGCGGGCTTCGGATCCTCTGTATCCCCGACTCCAAAACCCTAGGGGTCGACCTCGAGTCTCCCCTGGTGCTTTCTGCCATATGCTCCAGGTAGGGCCGTTCTCCCCGGCTGCGGTGTAGAGCACGTTTTTAACATCTTGTCCTGCCCGGACTGGCCCCAGGGCCACTGCATGGACTGTTTCCTGTTTGATTTGTTCAAAAGCTTGTCGTTGCTCGGGACCCCATTTAAAGTCATTCTTCTTCCGGGTTACTTGATACAGAGGGCTTACGATTAGACTGTAATCTGGGATACGCATCCTCCAAAAACCCACAATGCCTAAGAAAGCTTGTGTTTCCTTTTTACTAGTTGGTGGAGACATAGCTGCTATTTTGTGGATCACATCCATTGGGATCTGACAGCATCCATCTTGCCATTTTATTCCTAAAAACTGGATCTCCTGTGCAGGTCCCTTGACCTTACTTCGTTTTATGGCAAAACCAGCTTTCAGAAGGATTCGGACTATTTTACTCCCTTTCTCAAAAACTTCTTCTGCTGTGTTTCCCCATACCATGATGTCATCAATGTATTGCAGATGTTCTGGAGCTTCACCCTTCTCCAGTGCAGTCTGGATCAGCCCATGGCAAATGGTAGGGCTGTGTTTCCACCCCTGGGGCAGTTGATTCCAGGTGTACTGGACGCCCCTCCAGGTGAAAGCAAACTGTGGCCTGCACTCTGCTGCCAAAGGGACTGAGAAGAATGCATTCGCTACATCAATTGTGGCGTACCACTTGGCTGCCTTGGACTCCAGTTCGTACTGCAGTTCTAGCATGTCCGGCACAGCAGCGCTCAGCAGTGGCGTGCCTTCATTCAGGCCACGATAGTCTACGGTTAGCCTCCAGTCTCCATTAGATTTTCGCACCGGCCATATGGGACTGTTAAAGGGTGAGCGAGTCTTGCTGATCACTCCTTGAGCCTCTAGTTGACGAATCAGCTTATGGATGGGAATCAGAGAGTCTCGGTTAGTGCGATATTGCTGCCGATGCACCGTTGTGGTAGCGATCGGCACCTGCTGTTCTTCGACCCTCAACAACCCCACAACAGAAGGGTCCTCCGAGAGACCAGGCAAGGTAGACAACTGTTTAACTTCCTCCGTCTCCAAGGCAGCTATGCCAAAGGCCCAACGATACACTTTTGGGTCCTTCAAATACCCTCTCCTGAGGTAATCTATACCAAGGATGCATGGAGCCTCTGGGCCAGTCACAATGGGATGTTTTTGCCACTCATTCCCAGTTAGGCTCACTTCCGCCTCCAGTACAGTCAACTCTTGGGATCCCCCTGTCACCCCAGAAATACAAATGGGTTCTGCCCCTCTATAGCTTGATGGTATTAGGGTGCACTGTGCACCCGTGTCCACTAGAGCCTTATATTCCTGTGGGTCTGATGTGCCAGGCGGTCGAATCCACACCGTCCAATAAACCCGGCTGTCCCTTTCCTCCACCTGGCCGGAGGCAGGGCCCCTCTAATACTGGTCATAGTATCCATTACTCACTTCTTGCAGAAATGACTTGGAAGTTCCTTCAAGAGGATCAGAATCAAGATCAGGCCTTCTGCTCTGCCTGGGGAACTGCTCGCTGGAAACTGGGGCGGCACTTTTCCTGGAGGGATCCCCTTTTGTGGTTGTCCTTCCTTGCAACTCCTGTACCCGTGTCCGCAGGATCGAAGTAGGTCGTCCATCCCACCTCCTCATGTCTTCCCCGTGGTCACGCAGGTAGAACCACAGGGTGCCTCGTGGTGTGTACCCTCTGTACTCTCTCTCTTGAGTGGGGAAATGCCTGCTCCTAATAGCTGAGATGCTGGCCCGTACAGGTGGGGAGTAGGACATATTCTCTTCAAGTTGCTGGACCTTCCAGGACAGTTTCTCCACAGCTGAGACAAGGGGGAAGAGAGACTTTCTTCATATCGCCGGAGACGGCCAGCCACCTCATCCACCATTGGTCCCTCTTCACCTTTCCATTCCATTACTGCCAATGAGTTGGCATATGACGATGGTGCGCTCCGTACAAACTTCCGCCATATGGACCTTGTGCATTGCACCTCATCAGGGTCTGTGGGTAACTGTGCATTGTCCAAGTCATAGTAAATCATCTCCTGCAGGGCTAATTCTCTCAGGTACTGGAAACCTTTTTCCATGGTAGTCCACTTGCTTGGTTGACATGCAACACCTTCACTGAAGGGGTACCTTTCCCTCACACCTGACAGGAGTCGCTTCCAGAGGCTGAGGGCTTGGGTCTTCTTCCCAATTGCCTTGTCAATGCTGCCTTCCCTGGACAGGGATCCCAGCTGCCTGGCCTCCCTACCCTCTAATTCCAGGCTACTGGCCCTGTTATCCCAGCACCGGAGCAGCCAGGTAACAATGTGCTCGCCTGAAAGGAGGCTGAAATCTTTTTGCATATTCCACAGCTCGCTCAGGGATAGGGATTGGGTAATTATCTCTGGTTCTGCCTCTTCCTCCTGTTCTCATGATGGCCCTCGTTCATTATGAGCACATGGTGCTTGCCTTGGTGGTTTTGTGGGAGCGTGATATAATCAGTCATCCAGGCCTCCCCATATGGAACCATGCTCTGCCCTCACTGATACAGAAATGGGAACAGCCACCAGAAAAAAAAAACAAGATCAAGGAGATGCTGTATCGTCCCCCAGGCTGAAGGCAGTAGCTTAAAGGAGAGGAGTGAATGGAGGCAAGTCCATGCTTGGGGCAGCAGGTGAACCCCCTCCTTGCCTACCCCTCCTTCCCAGGTGCCCCTATATAACAGGTATGAGGCTTTGGATTTGGAAGGTAAGTCAATGAATGATGTGGGTGATGATCCATCTACACCAGAGATATTGCCAAGGTCAGAAAGGCCTACCCCCTGTATCGTGACCACCTCCACGAGGAAAAAAAGACGGGTTATAGTTGTAGGTGACTCCCTTCTGAAGGGAACAGAGGGTCCAATATGCTGGACAGACCCTCCTCTTAGGGAAGTCTGCTGCCTCCCTGGGGCCCGGGTTAAGGACATCACTAGGAAACTTCCTAGTCTGGTATGGATTACTACCCATTACTGCTTTTCCATGTGGGTGGTGATGAAGCCACAATGCGTAGTCCGTGGTCAATCAAAAGAGACTTCAGGGCCTCGGGACAGTTGGTAAGGGAATCTGGAGCACAGGTTATTTTTTCCTCTCTCCTCCCAGTTGTGGACAACGACACTAGAAGAAACAGATGGGCACAGTCTGTCAATACATAGCTCTGTGGCTGATGTCACTGACACAATTTTGGGTTTCTCGATAATTGGATGGCCTACACGGCACCAGGCTTACTGGCATCAAATGGGATTCACCTTGCTCAAAGGGGGAAGAGGGTCTTTGCTCACAAGTTAGCGGGGCTCATTGACAAAGCTTTAAACTAGGCTTGAAAAGGGAGGGGGACGATACCAGGGTTGCCTGTTACAAGCTGTGGGATGACATGCCAAGGTTAGAGGGACGGCGTGCTAGCGAGGGCCCTCAGCCTGTTGCTCTGCGATGTGCTGGCTACACTGCAGCACACTTGAAGTCTTACAGAGATGAGCCAGGGGCTCCTGAGGTAGTAGGAGCCAAGAGGGAAACACCAGTGAAATACCTCAAAGGAATTAAGGGGTGTTCCTCTAAAAAGCTGACACTTCTGACAGCCCAGCTGAAGTGCCTCTACACCAATGCATGCAGCATGGGCAACAAACAGGAGGAGCTGGAAGCCACCTTGCTGCTAGAAAGCTACGACCTAGTTGCCATTACTGAAACTTGGTGGGACATATCCCGTGACTGGAGTGCGGCTATTGATGGTGTCCTGGTTCCGGCAGGGATAGGGTTAATTCTCTGGTATTCCATACCACGTGATCCATGCCAACTTTGAAAATGCCGGGGGGAGGGGGCAGGACGCTCTCTCGGAGCGGGCTGAGGCGTCTCAGGTCCGGTCGGTGAGCGGCGGTTTCGGTTTCCTAACCACGTTTGTGTATTCCTTTGTCTGTGTTGTTGTTGTTGTTATTTTGCTTGTTCCCTTCGCTATTCGGTTAAAATGCCCTTGTCTCAACCCTAGAGTCTTGTGGTTTTTTTTTTTCCTGATTCTTCCTGTATTGGGAAGAGCCGAGCGAGCGACACATGGTTCTTTGTTGCCGTCTGAGGCAAAACCACGACAGATGGCTACAGGCTGTTCAGAAGGGACAGGCGAGGAAGGAGGAGTGGAGGTGTTGCCCTCTACATCAAGAAATGGCTAGAGTATGAAGAGCTGTCTCTGAAGAAAAGCCATGAGCAGGTTGAAAGCCTATGGGTATATCGCGGGCGGAGTGAATCACTTCTAAGACAGAAGTAGTGAAATGTTTATTAACATAAAACAGTGATTTAACAAAGTTAGTAGTGAATGCGACAGTGTTTTACGAGATTCGATGCCAGGGCACACTTGATTATTTACTGCATAGAGGCCAGGGTCAGACAAGCTCTCAGGGAGACCCTCCCGTTGAGTCACGAGGTTCAGAAAGGACCCCCTGGCTTTCTAAACTCCTTCTCAGAGAGGAGTCTAGGGGCGGCTGGATCCACTCCTAGTCCCAGACTTGGTCAACGGTTTGTGTCTAAAGGATTCTATATGTGCAATCCATCCTTTATCTTGTGGAGGAATGGCTGAGTGAGAAGGGACATGATCTGATTGTGATGAACAATCCAGCCTCTGATATGAGCCTCAAGGAGAAGCCTTAGTTACAGGCCTGGATGTGACCGCGAACTCTCCTTGAAGTCCTTAAAAAAGCAGAAGTAACAAAACCGTAAACAAAGATAAGCAGAACTGCATCTGTAGAGAGAGGGAGAAGCTGTCTTGTGTAGCGATGGGTGGGCACAAGAGGTGCACCAATGAACTCACAAGAGGTGCACCAATGAACTCACAGGAGGTGCACCAATGAACTGTTTTAGTCACATAAACATAGGTTGTAAACCAATCACTTTTGCCAGCGTGTGCTTTTACTGTCTTTTACGGTCTGTCTATAAATATGCTGTGAAAACTTGAATAAAGGGAGAACGATCATACTCATATTGAGATTTTGTCGTTACTCCGGGTCCGGCTCCCACTCCGACATCATCTCACTTAGCTAAGATTTCAAAGTTTAGCATGCTATCAGTCACTTACCGAGAATCTGCTGCGGCAAGGAATCTCTCAGCCTCGAGGAGCAGAACCTTAAGCGAGCGTCCCCGCTCAAGGGGAGATCCTGGCGTGCAGCCGCTGCCGTGCAGGAGAGCTCAAAGGGCTCTTGGGCTGTCCGCTATTTATGGAGTAAGATAATTGACCTATAGTCACATTCGCATGGGAACAAGATACCTAGGCCCCCACTCCAGACAGTGTTTTGACTGTGTTGCCAGCCATCTCCCACACTTCAAGTGCAACTCGTAACAACTCCCGCTGATGGCCATGGCTTGAGCAGGAGCCGGGGGTGGGGGGGGAAGGGGAAAAGGGGAGAGCACACCGCCACAGGGTAAGAATTAGAGACCAAGGGAACAAAGGGAACCTTCTTGTGCTTAGTGTCTACTACAGGCTGCCCAATCAAGGGGAGCCTATTGACGAAGACTTCTTACTCCAGCTACAGGAGGCATCGTACTCACAGGCTCTCATCCTGCTGGGGGACTTCAACCACCCTGACATCTGCTGGAAAAGTAGCACAGTGAGCTGTAGGCAATCCAGGAGGCTCCTGGAGTGCATGGAGGGTAACTTCTTAGGCTGGGTAATAGACAGCCCTACCAGAGGGGATGTGTTACTGGACCTGATGGTCACCAACGCAAGCGAGCTCATTGGTGACGACAGGATTGGAGGCAGCCTGGGCTGCAGTGATCATGCACTGGTGGAGTTCGCAGTCCTGAGGGATATGGGTCAGGGGAAGAATAGTCAGGACCCTGAATTTTAGGAAAGCAAACTTCCAGCTCTTCAAGGAGTTAGTCAATGGGACCCCCTGGGAAACTGCCCTCAGGGACAAGGGAGCAGAACAGAACTGGCAGATCTTTAAGGTCACTTTCCATAGAGTGCAAGAGCTCTCGATCCCCAAGTGTAAGAAAATCAGGAAAGGAAGGCAACAGACCAGCATGGCTGAGTCGAGACCTGCTGGTCAAACTAAAGGGCAAGAAGGAAATGCACAGGCAGTGGAAGCAAGGACAGGTATGCTGGGAAGAATATAGGGATGCTGCCCGGTTATCTAGGGATGGGGCCAGGAAGGCCAAGGCACAGCTGGAGCTGAACTTGGCAAGGGACACAAAGAATAATAAGAAGGGCTTCTACAGGTAGGTCATCCAGAAAAGGAAGGTCAAAGAAAGCATATCCCCCCTGATGAACACCAGTGGCAAACTGGTAAGAATGGATGAGGAGAAGGCTGAGGTACTCAACAACTTTTTTGCCTCAATCTTCACTGGCAATCTCTCTTCCCACACCTCTCGAGCGGATGGACTGCAAGGCAGGGAATGAGGGAGCAAAGTCCTTCCCATCATAAGAGAAGATCAGGTTCATGACCATTTGAGGAACCTGACCATACAGAAGTCTATAGGACCTCATGAGATGCATCTCAGAGTCCTGAGGGAATTGGCTGATGTAGTTGCCAAGCCACTCTCCATGATATTTGAAAAGTCATGACAGTCAGGTGAAGTCCACAGTGACTGGAAAAAGGGAAATGTTGCAGCCATTTTTAAAAAGGGTAGAAAGGAGGACCCTGGGAACTACTGCCCTGTCAGCCTCACGCCTGTGCCTGGGAAGATCATGGAACAGATCCTCCTAGAAGCTATGCTAAGGCACATGGAAGACAGGGAGGTGATTCGAGACAGCCAGCATGGCTTCACCAGGGGCAAGTCCTGCCTGACCAACCTAGTGGCCTTCTATGATGGAGTGACTACATCAGTGGACAAGGAGAGAGCTATGGATGTCATCTATCTGGACCTCTCTAAGGCCTTGGACACAGGCCCCCACAACATCCTTCTCTCTATGTTGGAGAGATACAGAATTGATGGATGGACTGTTCGGTGGATGAGGAATTGGTAGGATGGTCACATCTGGAGGGTAGTGGTCAATGGCTCGATGTCAAGATGGAGATCAGTGACAAGTGGTGTCCCTCAGGGATCTGTATTGGGACCAGTACTGTTCAATATCTTCATCAATGACATAGACAGTGGGATCGAGTGCACCCTCAGCAAGCTTGCCAACGACACCAAGCTGAGTGGTGCGGTTGACATGCCTGAGGGAAGGGATGTCATCCAGAGGGACCTGAACAAGCTTGAGAAGTGGGCCCATGTGAATCTCATGAGCTTCAACAAAGCCAGGTGCAGGGTCCTGCATATGGGTCGGGGCAATCCCTGGTATCAATACAGGTTGGGGGATGAGGTGATAGAGAGCAGTCCTGTGGAGAAGGACTTGGGGGTACTGGTGGATGAAAAGCTGGACATGAGCCAACAATGTGCACTTACAGCCCAGAAAGCCAACTGTATCCTGGGCTGCATCAAAAGAAGCCTGGCCAGCAGATCAAGGGAGGTGATTCTGCCCCTCTACTCCGCTCTGGTGAGACCCCACCTGGAGTACTGCATCCAGCTCTGGGGCCACCAGTACAAGAAAGACATGGACTTGTTGGAGTGAGTCCAGAGAAGGGCCACAAAGACGATCAAAGGGCTGGAACACCTCTCCTATGAGGAAAAGCTAAAACACTTGGGGTTGTTCAGCCTGGAGAAGAGAAGGCTCCGGGAAGACCTTATTGCAGCCTTTCAGTACTTAAAGGGGGCTTATAGGTGTCGTGGTTTTGGCCGGATTGGCCAAGCAGAATGACAGATGGCCCTTCCCCCCCACTCTCTCCTCAGAGAGGAGAGGAAGAGATAAGGAGATTTACGAGTTTAGAAAAAGAACTAAACTACTTTAATGAAAATAATAATAAATAAGAAAATAGTAAATAATAATAGAATAATAAAAATTAAAGGAAAAGAGTATACAATATATACAAAACTGTATCCAGCTCCCAGGATGACGATCGCGTCACCAGCAGACACAGGAAAAGTCCCAGACTGGAGTCAGTGACGGACAGGGGCTGAATTCCGGAACTAGAGTCAGGAGTGCTCGAATCAGGATCAAAGGCAGACGAACAGACAGGGTCCTCCTCAGACGTCGGCCATTGAAGAAAAACGAGCCAGAGCCCCCCTTTGCCCCTTTGATCCCTCAGTTTTTATACTGAGTGTGATGCAGATGGGATGGAATACCCTGTTGGTCAGTTTTGGGTCACCTGTCCCATCCGCTCCTCCCTGCGGGTGGGACCCCTCTGCGCTTCTCCGCTTCCGACCCTCTAACGGGGCAAACAGCGAAGTGAGCTGACCTTGGTTGTTATAGCAATAAGTCTAAGCAAGAGCCTCTGCGCATACCGTTCCTTGGTACAATCAGGTCTTATCACTCGGAGAGTGAACAGTGTCTGAACAATATGCTGTTAATTTCAGACTTTAGTCAGTTAGAAGAGGCCCAGCTAAAAAGTAAAATTACAAATCAGAGAATTGGTTCTGTTTTACCTCAAACCAGGACAATAGGAAAGATGGGAACAGACTTTTTAGTGGTGTCTGTTGCGATAGGACAAGGGGTAATTGTTTTAAACTGAAAGAGGAAGATTTACACTAGATAGAAGGAAGAATTTTTTTACGAGAGTGGTTAAACACTATAACAGATTGCCCAGAGAGATGGTAGATGCCCCATCCCTGGAAACATTCAAGGCCAGGTTGGACGGGGCTCTGAGCAACCTGATCTAATTGAAGATGTCCTTGCTCATTTCAGTGGGGTTGGACTATTCTATGATTCTATATTTACATTTCAGCCATGGTCCTCCATACCAGAGAGGTTTTAACCAGGAGGAGTTGGGGGGAGTGGTCAGTATGCTGGAGGTCAGGGCTGCCATTCAGAGGGACCTGGACAGGCTAGAGTAATGGATGACCAGAACCTCATGAAGCTCAATACGAGCAGATCCAAAGTCCTGCATCTGTGGTACTGTGTCCAGTTTTGGGCTCCCCAGTACAAGAAGGATAGCGACACACTAGAACAAGTCTAGTCGGGGGCTGGAGAATATGACATCCAAGGAGAGGCTGAGAGAACTGAGCCTGTTCAGCCTGGAGAAGAGAGAGAGATAAGGACAGGGAGATTACTTGCGAATTACTATCATGGGCAAAACAGACTCGACTTGGGGAAATTAATTTAATTTACTGTCAATTAATTGCAATAGAACAGGATTATGAGAAATAAGAACAAATCTAAAACCACTTTCCCTCCACCTCTCCCTTCTTCTCAGGCTCAGCTCCCAACTCTTCTACCCCTTCCCCCCCCGAAGCCCGAAGCAGCAGGTGATGGGGAATGGAGGTTGTGGTCAGTTCATAACGTTTCATCTCTGTGGCTCCTTCTTCCTCACACTCTTCCCCTCACATGGGATACAGTCCTTCACAAACTTCTCCCATATGGGGCCCCTCCCACAGGATACAGTCCTTCACAAACTTCTCCAATGTGGGTCCTTCCCACGGGCTGCAGTTCTTCAAGAACTACTCCAGCATAGGTCCTTTCCATGGGGTGCAGTCCTTCAGGAATGGACTGCTCCAGCATGGATCCCCCATGGGGTCACAGGTCCTGCCAGAAAACCTGTTCCTGCGTGGGCTCCTCTCCACAGGCCACAGTTCCTGCCAGGAGCTTGCTCCAGCATGGGATCTCCCACAGGGTCACAGCTTCCTTCAGGACACATCCACCTGCTCCAGTGTGGGTCCTCCACGGGCTGCAGGGTGGATATCTGCTCCACTGTGGACCTCCATGGGCTGCAGGGAATCTCTGCTCCAGTGCCTGGAGCACCTCCTCCGGCTCCTTCTTCACTGACCTTAGTGGCTGCAGGGTTGTTTCTCTCACATTTTCTCACTCCTCCCTCTCCCCGCTGCTGTTGCGCGGCGTATTTTATCCTTCCACAAGCACAGCTCACCAAGCATGAGGAGTATCATGACACCCACAAAGCCCTTCTGGAGCGAGGCCATACCCAGGCAGCTCTGTGATTAGCTGAGGAAAGGGGAGACGGGGTGGGGCTTACTCCTCCCAGCTGCTCTTTCTCTTGGTCACGTGTAGTTGACGTGAGTTGGGTTTCTGTGCTGCACTTCCTACGCCATTGAGAATGTGAGGTGGTGGATGCAGCGTCCAATTTGGTCGGCGTCAGTGGCAACTTTTATCTCCAAATTGTGTTTTCAGGTGGCATGGAAAACGCAACAGGTGAGTCACTGAGGAGAGGGTGTGCTGCTGTTCATATTTCTCTCCACTGTGGCGGGGCCACCCTGTGCGGCCTTCCTCTCTCGTCCCTCATTCCTGTCTCATAAGGATTCCCGCCGGTGGTGAAGGTCGCGCCGGGCTGGACCGCTGCTGCCTCTGGAGCATGAGCGTCCTAGACTGTCACGGCAGCGCGGAGGGGGGGCGGGGAGTACCCGGAAGCGGCAGGGGAGTGGTGGTGTACGGTAGCCGGGCTGCATCAATTCGTCCTCGCGCTCCAGACTGGGAGTGGCGTCTTGGGACACGCTCCTCAGTGGGAACCGCAGGAGAGACGTTCCGCCGTGCCGCGGAGTAGGCGAGGACTGGACAGGAATAGGGAGAATAACAACAGCACGTGGCAGTCTTCTGCAATCCGTTTAGAATCCTAGCTGCTGATCCCTTGGTCGCTTTCTCTTATCCACTGCAGTACCTGCTGCCGAGGAGCTGGTGGCAGTCTACACAGCAGAGCCTGAAAGCCTGATCCTGCTCAGGACACAAACACGCTCAGGTTGCTTCGCTAAATCCCCGCATTGTTCCTGATGCAGGCACCGGGAAAAGGCTAAACAAGAGAATGCAATGGCTGCCTTCCAAACTCAACACTGTGTTTAGGTGTCTTTTCTTTTGGCAGTTCCACTTTACAGAAAATCTCTTCTCAGGCTAGAATTAAAAAAAAAAAAAAAAAGAGAACCATTCAGGTTGGAAGGGACTTCTGGAGGTCTCTAGTCCAACCTCCTGCTTAAAACAGGGTCAACACTGAATTCAGACCAGCTTGCTCAGGGTTTTCTCTAGTCAGGGCTTGAAAACCTCCAAGACTGGAGACTGCACAACTTCTCAGGGCCCCTGTTCCACTGCTTGACTGTCCTCATGGTGAAAAACAGTTTCCTTATAGCCAGCGTGAACCTTGCTTATTTCAATTTGTGCCCATTGTGTCATCTTCCCACTGTGCAACACTGTGAAGAGCCTGGCTCTGTCTTCTTGATAGCCTCATAGGTATTGGGGGGCTGCTATTAGTTGCCCCTGCAGCCTTCCTTGCTCCAGGCTGAACAAGCACAGTTCCCTCAGCCTCTCCTCATAGTGCAAGTCCTCCAGCCCCCTGATATCTTGGTGGCCCTCTGCTGAACTTGATCCACTTTATCAAGTACTTTCTGGTACTGGGGTGCCCAAAATTTGACACAGCATTCTAGATGTGATCTAATGAGCACCAGGTAAAGGAGGATAATCACTTCCCTCAGTCTACTAGCTATGCTCCTGGTAATATAGCCCAGGATACTGCTAACTACCTTTGCTGCCAGGGGACTGTTATGGCTCATATTCAGCTTGCTGTTTTCCAAGATCCTTGGGTCCTTTTCAGCAGAGTTGCTCCCCAGCCAGTCCCCAGATGGTATTGATGCCAGGGGTTCTTCTTCCCTAGGTGCAGGACCTGGCATTTCATAGAATCATAGAATCATTTAGGTTGGAAAAGACCCTTGGGATCATCGAGTCCAACCATCAACCCCACTCTACAAAGTTCTCCCTTACACCATATCCCCTAACACCACATCTAAACGACTCTCAAACACATTCAGGGATGGTGACTTCACCACCTCCCTGGGCAGCCTATTCCAGTGTTTGACCACTCTTTCCGTGAAGAATTTTTTCCTAATGTCCAGCCTAAACCTCCCCTGCTGCAGCTTGAAGCCATTCCCTCTTGTTCTATCGCTAATTACTTGTGAGAAGAGACCAGCCCCAACCTCTCTACAATGTCCTTTCAAGTAGTTGTAGAGAGCGATGAGGTCTCCCCTCAGCCTCCTCTTCCTCAAACTAAACAGTCCCAGCTCCTTCAATCGCTCCTCATAAGATTTATTCTCCAGGCCCTTCACCAGCTTCGTTGCCCTCCTCTGCACTCGCTCCAGCACCTCAATATCTCTCTTGTATTGAGGTGCCCAGAACTGGACACAATACTCAAGGTGTGGCCTCACCAGTGCTGAGTACAGGGGGACAATCACCTCCCTCCTTCTGCTGGTCACACTATTTCTAATACAAGCCAGGATGCCATTGGCCCTCTTGGCCACCTGGGCGCACTGCTGGCTCATGTTCAGCCGCTTGTCAATTAGAACCCCCAGGTCCTTTTCTGCCAGGCAGCTCCCCAGCCACTCTTCCCCAAGCCTGGAGCGATGCATGGGGTTGTTGTGGCCCAAGTGCAGGACCCGGCACTTGGCCTTGTTGAAGCTTATACCGTTAGCATTGGCCCATTGGTCCAATCTATCCAGGTCTCTCTGTAGAGCCTCCCTATCCTCATGCAGATCAACACTCCCGCTTAACTTGGTGTCATCTGCAAACTTGCTGATGATACGCTCTATGTCCTTATCAAGGTCATCAATAAAGATGTTAAACAGAAATGGTCCCAACACCGAGCCCTGAGGGACACCACTTGTGACCGGCCGCCAGCTGGATTTAACTCCATTGACCACCACTCTTTGGGACCGCCCATCCAGCCAGTGCTTGATCCAGCAGATCGTATGCTCATCCAGGCCATGAGCTGCCAGTTTTTCCATGAGAATTCTATGGGGAACAGTGTCAAATGCTTTTCGAAAGTCTAGGTAGATAATATCCACAGCCTTTCCCTCGTCCAATAATCGGGTCATCTTGTCATAGAAAGAGATCAGGTTCGTCAGGCAGGACCTGCCTTTCATAAACCCATGCTGACTAGGCCTGATCCCCTGCTTGTCCATTATATGGCTTGTAATGGCACTCAAGATGATCTGCTCCGTGACCTTCCCTGCTACCGAGGTCAGACTGACAGGCCTATAGTTTCCCGGATCCTCCTTTCTGCCTTTCTTGTAGATGGGTGCTACATTTGCTACCCTCCAGGCCATTGGGACCTCCCCAGTTAGCCATGACTTCAGGTAGATGATGGGAAGTGGCTTGGCGAGCACGTCTGCCAACTCTTTCAGCACTCTTGGATGTAACCCATCCGGTCCCATAGACTTGTGCGCATCCAAGCAGCGTAGCAGGTCACTGATCACTTCCTCTTTAATTGTGATGACCTCGTTCAGCTTCCCCTCCCTGTCCCCTAGCTCATGAGGCTGGGTGCCCAGGGAACAGCTAGTTCCACTGCTAAAGACTGAGGCAAAGTAGGCGTTGAGCACCTCAGCCTTTTCCTCATCCTTTGTGACTATGTTTCCCTCTGCGTCCAATAAGGGAGGGAGATTTTCCCTAATCCTCCTTTTGTTGTTAATGAATTTATAGAAACATTTTTTGTTATCCTTAACAGCTGTAGCTAGGTTGAGCTCTAGCTGCGCTTTGGCTCTCCTAAATTTCTCCCTGCATAGCTTCGCTATATCCTTATAGTCTTCATGAGAGACCTGCCCCCTCTTCCAAAGGTCATAGACTCTCCTTTTGTTCTTGAGGTCCAGCCAAAGGTCCCTGTTTAGCCAGGCCGGTCTCCTTCCCCGCCTACTTGTTTTTCGGCACATGGGGACAGCCTCCTCCTGTGCCTTTAAGACTTCTCCCTTGAAGTATGTCCGGCCTTCCTGGGCTCCTATATCCTTCAGGGCAGCCTCCCAAGGGATTTTGTCCAGCAGTCTTCTGAACGGGTCAAAGTTTGCCCTCCGGAAGTCTAAGGTGGCAGTTCTACTAACCCCTCTCCTTGTTTCTCCAAGAATCAGAAATTCGATCATCTCATGATCACAGTGCCCTAGACGGCCACCAACCTTTACTTCCCCCACAAGTTCTTCCCTGTTCACAAGAAGCAGGTCCAGGAGGGCGCCTTCCCTCGTCGGCTCACTTACCAGCTGTGTGAGGAAGTTATCCTCCACACATTCCAGGAACCTCCTGGATTGTTCCCTCTCTGCTGTGTTGTATTCCCAGCAGATACCCGAGAGGTTAAAGTCCCCCACAAGAACAACGGCAAGTGACTGTGAGATTTCTCCCAGCTGCTTACAGAAAGCTTCATCCGCCTCACTGCTTTGGTTGGGAGGTCTATAGCAGACTCCCACAGCAATATCAGCTTTATTGGCCCTTAATTGGCCCTATTTGTCCTTGTTGAATTAAATTAAACTCCTGTCAGCCCATTCCTCCATCCTGTCTAGGTCTCTCTGAATGGCAGTCCTGCCCTTGAGTGTATTTACTTCATCCTCCCAGCTCCTGCAAACTTGACAAAGAGGAAGATGCTTCACCTCCTCCAGGTGTTTGATAGAGATTTTAAACAGGACAGGTCTCAGGATAGACCCCTGCAGTACCACACTTGTCACAGGCATCCCAGTAGAGTACAACCCAATAACCACCACTCTGAGCTCAGCCACACAACTAGTTTTTAAACCCATGTAGTTGTCCGCCCATCCAGACTATAATGTCCCAACTTGGATACAAGAATATTGTGGGATACAGTATTGAAAACCCTGCTAAAGTCAAGGTAAATGACAGCCAGTGCTCTCCCTTCATCCTCAAATCCTGCCATTTTATCACAGAAGGCAATTAGGTTGGTCAGGCATGATAGCTGCCCCTTGGTAAATGCTTGCTGACTGTTCCCAATCACCTTCTCCTTCATGTGCCCAAAAAAATGTTCCAAGAGGACTTTATGATTTTTACCAGGATCTGAAATTCCCTGAGAATTTGAACTTTTGCTTTTTTTTTTTTTTTTTAAAGATGAATGCAACATTTGTTCTTCTCTAGTCATCAGGGAATTCCCCTGATCTTCATGACTTTTCAAAGCTGATAAGAGAATGGCCTCACTATGAAACCAGCCAGTTCTCTCAGCACCCTTGGATGTAGCCCATCTGGTCCCATGGATTTGTACAGATTAAGTTCTCTGAAGTAATCCCTGATTCAATCCTCATCCACTGTTGGTAGTTTTCCTTGAACCCTGTCTCTAAGCACAGAGGCCTGGGAGACTTTGTTGGTGAAGACTGAGGCCAAGAAGGCATTGAGTACCTCAGCCTCATCTACGTCCACTGTCGCTAGATCACCCACCTCATTCAGCAATAGGCCCACCTTCTCCTTGTTCAGTCTTTTACTATTAAAGTCGTAGTAGAAGCTCTTGTTGCCCTTAATCTGTGATCTGTAGAGTTCCTCATGTTGCTTAAAGAAGGCTTTGCTTCCTCACCCTGTCTGTAACAAACTCCTGCCACAATATCACTTATTGTCCTCTGCTTTGATCTTGTTCAGTTCCTGTTAGTTGTAAGGGTAATCTTCAGAAATTGAGACCAATGTAAGCAAAGATATAGCTGTATCTGTGATGGAATCACTTATTGGAAAATAAAAACAAACTGGGTAACCAAATTAATTTCCTTTATGATATTTAACTTCTGATTAAATCATATAATGAAGGCAGCAGTCAAATATCATAAACCTCTGTGCATACCGTTCCTTGGTATAATCAGGTCTTATCACTCGGAGAGTGAACAGTGTCTGAACAATATGCTGTTAATTTCAGACTTTAGTCAGTTAGAAGAGGCCCAGCTAAAAAATAAAATTATAAAACAGAAAATTGGTTCTGTTTTTCCTCAAACTAGTACACAGTTGTACCATATTTTAGTTCAAAGTAAACAGTAACTAAGCAACTGTGTGAGCTGACACAGGCAGGACAACCACAAAACCACAGATGAAAGGCAAAGAACAAATTTAGTCTCGATACCTCGCGGACCAGGGGATCTCCAAAGCAGTACCTGGGCAGAGGCACACAAGCAGGGGACTCAGGCACCGTGGATCAAGAGAGTCCTTATTAGCGAGAGAGTCCTTGTTAGTGAGAGAGTGAGAGCCCAGACTTGCTGTTCTCGCCTGTATTTCAAGGGTTCAAGCAGGCGTAGTTTTCCACTGTGCTTTGATCTTCTTCAACAGCAGGGCAGGAATATCAAGCATGTTAGATAAGGTGTCCCTGAGCCCATCACAGACTTACGTTATCTAAGTGTGGATGTTCTACTTGCAAGCACATAAGACTGAACAACAATTAGTGTGATGTCCGTGTTTTCCAGCACCCCAGGTGTGAGTCACTTGAGCATGTTTATAATCCTCCTCACCAATTTTCCATTACTTTCCCACAGCAACCATTTTGGCATTAGCAAGCCACTCATCCACTTCTGCTTTTACTTGGCCCAACTTTTTGTTTTACCACCAAAATAATTATAATGATTCTTCAGTGTGTTGGCTACTTGTGCAAAATACTATAGTGCAACTAATAGGTCTTACTTGACAGGCCTTCACCAGTATTTGTAAGAAGTATTAAGGGTTCCTCTATTATGATGAGCTACCAAGATTGAAGAATTTCTTACTTACATGCATAGCTATGTCTTGAAAAGTGTCAGACTTGGAAGTTAATGCAGATAGTTAGGAACCATCTGTAGTCAAGTTTTGAAAAATATTGTATTGTTCCTTTTTTAAGTTGGTTGATTCCAATTCCTCCAGGTGCCTCACCCTTAGAGACACATGCATACCTGGCTTCCAAGCCACAGCCTTCTCCAATGTGGGTCCCTCCCACGGGCTGCAGTTCTTCACGAACTGCTCCAGCATGGGTCCTTTCCATGGGGTGCAGTCCTTCAGGAACAGACTGCTCCAGCGCGGGCTTCCCACGGGGTCACAGCTTCCTTCAGGACACATCCACCTGCTCCAGCATGGGGTCCTCCACGAGCTGCTGGGTGGATATCTGCTCCACCGTGGACATCTATGGGCTGCAGGGGGACAGCCTGCCTCACCGTGGACATCTATGGGCTGCAGGGGGACAGCCTGCCTCACCATGGTCTTTACCATGGGCTGCAGGGGAGTCTCTGCTCCAGCACCTGGAGGACCTCCTCCCCCTCCTTCATTGACCTTGGTGTCTACATAGTTGTTTCTCTCATATTCTTACTCCTTTCTCCCTGCTGCTGTTGCGCAGGGGAATTTTCTTTACCCTTTCTTAAATATGTTATCACAGAGGCGCTACCAACATTGCTGATTGGCTCAGCGACAGGCCTCTGTCCAATATGGGGGCAGCTTCTGGCATCGTCTCACAGAAGCCACCCCTTCATCCCCCCTCCACTACCAAAACCTTGCCATGTAAACCCAATACAGTGTCAAATGCATCTAAATATAAATTGTTGCTGTTGGGGAGGGGATGTTAAAGTGCATATAGTAAATTGTGTTAAATTTATCTGGTAAGGAGAAGAACAAATCTGATTATTTTTAGACTAAGTATATTAGTATGCTATTTTTTCTTTTATTCTACTTAATGGAATATTTGAAACATACTATATTGTTTTTACATTATAAAAACAATGAAAGAGATAAGTTACATTGAACTTTAAGCAAGTTTTTGGGAGAGGGAATAATTTGGAGGCTTATTTAGATATTGTTTGGTGGTTTTTTGTTGAATTACACTGTCATGTAAACTATTTTTAATGCTTTATTACTGGTCACAGTAATAAAGTCTTGAATCACAGCTCAGAACTATATTTCACATAACTTGATAGTGATGATTTTGTTTAACAAGTAACAAAAGGTTTTGATCTTGCTGTGTTTTAACTGCATATGTGCTTTTTTAAATGGGACAATGTCTTGTTGGGCAGGTGGAAACATGTAGAGTGGCTAGTTCTCTTAGCTACATGTATGCAAACTGACTATTTCCTCCCCCCCCCCGCCTTTTGTAAGAGGATAAGGGTTTGAGTTAAGACTCTGAGAAGGTAGTTATAAATTTGCCTCCTTCTGTACCCAGCTATCAACTTCAACAAACCTAGGAATTCAGTATCTACTTAACCTTAATCCCAAATTTGGTTGGAATTGGCCAAGAGACTCAGAAGTTAATAACTGAAGGGAGATGGATGAACAGGTGGTGAAATTCCATCTTGTTCTCCTAGGAAATCAAAACACTTCCATTTACTCTTTGCAGCTTTTATTTATAATCTATATAAATAAAAAATATTAGTTTCAGAAAATCATACTTTATTTCTTCCTGTATAGTAGGGATGCTTGCTCCCCCGTAGTAAATGGTGATGTAAGTTAATAGTTCAAACATTTATTAAGCACACCCTCTATTAATGGTTCTTTCCAGTTTATAATCAAAATATTAAGAGAAAAAATGCTGATCCTCTTATTCTTGAGAATAAATCATTCTGACATTTGGAAAAAATGTGTCCTAAAATTCTTTCAGGATATATCAAAGTGAATTGTAAAACTAAAAGCCATAACCACAAATACGTGGAACGAATCCTCCAGTAATTTCAGTGTTAGTGACTTCCCAAGGGAGAGGTAGTGTCTGAGTAGTTAATAGTCCTCAGCAGATTTTTCTTCCATGAATATATGTAGATGTATTTGAACCCACAGGAACTTTGCTGCAGTAAGAAGTTTCGTAGCTTAACTACACATTGTGAAGAAGTACTTCCTTTTGTTCTGAACCTGCTAGTTTTGTTCCATCGCCCCTAGTCTTAGGGAGAACAGTTTTCTTCTCCATTCAGGATTTTATAGTCTTTCTTCATATCTTGCCCTTAACATTTCCCTGACTCTGAAAATTTCTATAATTATAAAATATTTGTAGCCAAGCAATTTGTGTATTTTGTTTTTACTTTTAGTGATTTGTGCAGTTACAGTACTAGGCTGTTCCCTTTCCTGAGGCTTACCGAAAGACAATTGAACTGAATGTCTGCTGTTTATGGCTAATTTGTGACCCACTGACTATATCTGACTCTCCAGAAGAATTAATCTAGCATTTCCTGAATCCCTAAACTCTGCACTGGAAAATGGTTTGAGACCTTATAAAGACTGCAGAGACTGGCTACCTAAACAACTTATCACACAATTGGAAGCATATGTTGTGTGGCCAAAATGGGTGTCCCTCATGCACCACCACATAGTTGAAATGCATGCCTTCTAGTCATTTGGTAGGGGAATGGTTGGGATATTGTCATGGGCAAGACAGCGTTGACCCAGAGAATTTCACTTAAAAATATGTTAATTGGCAATAAATTAAATTTAATTATTAATTTAGGTATTGAAACACCTTTCTTCCCCCTTCCCCAGGCTCAACTTCAGTCCAGACACCTTTCTTCCCCCCTCCCTGCTTTCCACTGACCTTATTTTTGCCGTGCATTACACTTGGTCCCTTCAGCGAGGCAACAGGCAGTGCAGGATGTTTGGAACAGTGTATCAGGAATAGCGTGGCCAGCAGGAGTAGGGAAGTGATCGTGCCTCTGTACTCGGCACTGGTGAGGCCTCACCTCGAGTACTGTGTTCAGTTCTGGGCCCCGCTGTACAAGAGGGACATTGAGGTGCTGGAGCGTGTCCAGAGGAGAGCTACCAGGCTGGTGAGGGGTCTGGAGACCAGGGCATATGAGGAGAGGCTGAGGGAGCTGGGCGTGTTTAGCTTGGAGAAGAGGAGGCTGAGGGGAGACCTCATTGCCCTCTACAACTACCTGAAAGGAGGTTGGAGAGAGGTGGGGGTTGGCCTCTTCTCCCAGGTGGATAATGACAGGACCAGAGGAAATGGTCTGAAGTTGCGGCAGGGGAGGTTTAGATTAGATATTAGGAAGAATTCCTTTACTGAAGGAGTGGTCAGGCACTGGAACAGCCTGCCCAGGGAGGTGGTTGAGTCCCCATCCCTGGAGGGATTTAAGAAACGTCTAGATGTGGCACTTCAGGGCATGCTCTGAAGGGCAGAGATTATAGGGGGTTTTTGTGTCTGTATGGTTGGAGTCGATGATCTCAAAGGTCCCTTCCAACCATGAAGATTCTATGATTCTATGATAGTGGTTTTTCTTCCACTGCTCTTGTCTTTTTATTCATTTCCTCTGCTCTGGCATGGGTTTATCTACAGGCTGCAGCCCCTTTTGGGGGTGTACCTGCTTTAGGTGTGTCTTATCCATGAGCTGTAGTCCCCTCAGAAGCGTACCACCTCCTCTGGCATGGAACAACTACTTCTGAGAGTGTCCCCAGCTGTGTCCCCAACAGTGTCCCCAACAGTGTCCCCTTCCTTGTGTCTCTGTTTTTCCTCACATGTGTCCTCGCATGTCTCCTCCTGTGTGTCCTGCCCTCAGCTGCTACCACCCTTTGTAAAATATGTTTGTGCAGAGGTGTCATGTGTTCCCTTGGTTGAAGTTTTGGTATGTGGTGGGTTGTTTTCATCAGTTGCTAAACTGGCTGTAACCAGCTGTGACTAGCACAGGACAGTTCATGGCCTATGCATGCACAGATCATCCCTGCAGCCCCCTGCTAGCAAAACCCCACCATTTATGCTAAATATAGATATACTGCAAGTACTTCAAGGGAATCTTTGCCACCAGCTGTTGCTGAAAGGTGAAGCATCACTGAACCAAAAAGGGAAAAACAGACAATGTATCAAACTAAGCCTTTCAAAAATATAATCTTGTTATTGACTTAGCTGCATTGCACATATTTAATAACCTGAAGTATTAATGCATTTTTCTGAATGTTCCATGTGCCTAGCACATAATATATATGACCCAAGCAAAGCTTTGCACTTTACAAATGTTCATGTGTAAGATCTCAACTTTAACATTGCTCGGAGAATTAAATTAAAATAGCCTAGGATGTTTTGTTCCTTAACAAGAACATTCATGTAAGTAGCTTACTATCTCTAATTCATGTAGTTTAGCTTTAAACAGTTAGACACATTCACAAAAGCAATACACACATATGCCCACTGGATCGATCCTCCAGTAGCTGGGCTTAGACACTCAATCTACCCAGTAGCTGGGCCCTGGATCCCCCCAGTCTCCCCAGTTGCCTCCCACAGAAACACACACACATGTGTAAATGAGTCTTTTATTCCATCCCCAGACTCCACAGTCTCTTTGGCAGTTGGCTTGGACCCCCTGGTCCCTCCGATAGCCAGTTCCTCCAGGTGCCTCACCCTTAGAGACACACGCATACCTGGCTCCCAAGCCACTTCACCTACTTGCTGGCTATTCTGATTTGATAGTCGCTAGTGATCATGCACTGACTTACATACCCCTCACTCGCTCACTCCAGTTGCTGGCACCGCAGACACATGGCCTGTGATCCCCACTGCAGTTGGTGGCACTTAGATCTTTGTATATACACACATGCACAGAGAATTGAGAGCCCTTCATCCAGGAAATTAGTTAGAAATATAATTTAATGACAAGACAGGCTGCGTTGGTCAGGCACAGGGCATGGTCAGACAAGTATACCGACTGGCCACCTGCTTACACACAGTTGGCCTTTTTTATCCCCTTATCCTTCTATTTTCCCTACACTTGTTCCTCCCTAAGTCTCCTAGATTCCTTTCATTCCCCACTTTTGGTTCCTCCCCTAAAGATCCCATAAGTCCTGTGCAATCCCAAAAGGCTCTTCCCCCGCATCCCTAGGGGTATGGAATACATTATGACAGTTACTACCCTCAGGCCAAAAGGTGCTTGGGGAGTTGCCCATTGATTCACAATATGGTTGAGGTTGGGAGGGACCTCAGGAGGTCATCTGGTCCAGCATCCCCTGCTCAAGCAGGGCCACCGAGAGCAGGTTACCCAGGACCATGTCCAGGCAGCTTTCGAATATCCACAACCTCTCTGGGCAACCTATTCCAGTGCTCAGTCACCCTCATAGTAAAAAAGTGTTTCCTGATGTTCACACGGAACCACCTGTGTTTCAGCTTCTGCCCATTGCTTCTTCTCCTGTCACTGGGCACTACTGAAAAGAGCCTCGCTCCGGCTGCTTTGCATGCTCCCTTTATATACATTGATGAGATCTCCCCTGAGCCTTCTCTTCTCCAGGATGAACAGTCCCAGCTATCTCAGCCTTTCCTCATAGGAGAGACGTTCCAGTCTCTTAATCATCTTTGTGGCCATTTGTTGAACTCTTTCTAGTATGTCCATGTCTAGTATGTCAACCATGTCTGTTGTGGTTTAACCCCAGTAGGTAGCTAAGCACCACACAGTCGCTTGCGCACTTCCCCCACAATGGGACAGGGGAGAGAATTGGAAGGGTAAAAGTGCAAAAACTCATAGGCTGAGATAAAGACAGTTTACTAAGGAAAAAAAAAAAACAAAGAAAAGAACTTAAAAAAAAAGAAAAGCAAAACCAAGAAAAACAAGCACTGAAAAAAACCCACCCAATTGCTCACCACCAGCCGACTGATGCACAGCCAGTTCATGAACAATGGCAACCCCAGCAAACTTCCCCCTCACCCCAGTTTTATTGCTGAGCACGATGTCATATGGTATGGAATATTCCATATTCAGATGGGGGTCAACTGTCCCAGCTGTGTCCCATTGTGAGAAACACTCCTTATCCAATAATCACGTCTCAGGCAGTGATCGATACGAAGCACATTTTATTTGAACATTCTTGCAAGAAGGGGTGACCTAGCAGGTAGGCACACCTGAGGTCCCGAAGTAACTTCTTTTTATTTCCTATCCCCGGCCAAAATTTCCCTCCCCTGTTTCCCCATTGGCTAGGTACTCCAGGGTTTACAGCCTATCCGATTCGCCTAAAACTACTCCCGTTCGCTCCGCCTCTGTTTACTTCTCCCCATCACCCCTCCTAAACCTCTTACTTCACCTGTTTCTTTCTTCCCTTTTTTGGTATTATCGCCCATGGTTGCTGGTCTCAGTTAAAGGTTCATCCTCCCGTTAAACCACCGATCTGGCACAGGCTGGTCTCTCCTTTGTCTAAGGGATGAGCATTCTTGCATGTCTCTTGATCAGCCTTTGTGTTGTTAATCATTCTCTAGCTACATCATTGCAGACTGGCAAAAACAATACTTAGATTTTTCTTACAATCCCTCCCCTTTCATTTTCTAAGTTTATTGCTTTTTGCACTTACTTATCAGGGTATAGTCCCATAAGAAGCTTCTAAGTTTGAAAGCATCAATTCACATTCATCTTCCTCTTTCTTGTTCTTTTCCTCAAATTGAAACATTTTCCCAGGGTATGGGGGAGGATCTACTTCCATTCATTTCGTTAGGGCAGTTTCAATTAATCACTGAACTAATCCTCGCACACAGGGAATGATACAGCATCCTACAGCCACTAAAACTCCCGCTACCATTATAAGAGAAGTCAATATTGATACCACCATACCTTTCCATTTCCCAAACCAGGAATCCAGCCAGCCTGTCAGTGAGGTGTCTATTCCAGAGTTCTCGGCTAACTCATCAGCTAGAGCGGTGAGCCCTTGAAGGGCTTTAGTTATAGTACCATCTGGAGCTGTATTGTTTGGGATGAAGGTACAGCACCGATTCCCTAACATTACACACACACCTCCCTTCTTCACTAAGATCATGTCCAGGGGGATCCTATTTTCCCATGCCATTCGGCTGGTTGCATCCAATTGTTCAGCTATTCCTTTCAATGCATCCCTGGTATAATTAATAAACCTCTGTTGGTTATAGCAAATATAATTTATCCAATCTACATTTTTGTTTATAGTTACCCACTGGAAAAAGACAGATTCGAATCTTGCTCTTATCCAATTCCTTGCTTTGTGTTCATCTGGGACTCCTCTAGGGACTCCAATGGGATCTATATATATCTGTTCATCAAAGGATACACCTAAACTTCTTTTTACTCTCTTGCCTGAGCTCAGGGATCCTGTTCCTTTTTCAAATGCTAGGGTGAATGGTATTGCCAATTGTACCATTCCACATGTGCCTTTCCAGTTAGCCGGCAACACGGATCATAAGGTCTTCCCTCCACAATACTACCAGAGATCCGCCCGAGGCACTCGTATCGCTGAGCAGTTTCCTTTCACATCCTTGGTCACATTCAGAGTTTCAGTGCATGGGGTAAATCCCCCCACAGGTTTGTTAGCCTTCACACCCTGCCGTGAGAGGCACGCTGGATGGTTACCAATTGCTGTGGAAAATACTGGTGGCACTTCAACATCTCTAGATTCCAAGGCAGGAAGCAGTAAGGAAAGTGAATGACAAGTCTCATTTCCCCAGGTGGTCTTTTCTTGGTATAATGCTATCATACACCACATCCCTACGGAATCTTTCGTCCACCCTAAGGGAAAAGGGACGATCTGTGCTGTGGGCCTTCCTGAGGCACAAGCATAGCAATTCCTTTGGTTCAAACTATTAACAGTATACTTTACCCATTCTACCCAAGCATTCATGTCTCCATATCCTGTTTCTATTTCAAAAATTTGCTTCAAATCCTCAATTTCCTTAATTGTTACTACCTTTGGGTCATTTTGTGGTTTCCATTTTTCCACTAGAGGAAGATCAGTGGTCCTACTTCTTTCTTTACTATGGTTTTGTTCTTGCTTCCACACTACTATCTTGAATCTACCCACAGGGTGTCGTCCACTAACATCTGCTCCTAATCCATAAGTTCGGTTCACTAATGAATTAGCTCCTGTTACGGTAATTATCAAAGGGTTACAATGTAGGTTCTGGCATCTAGGCAGGGTTTGACCTTTGTAAAAACTAATTTTCATTTTTAATGGTACCCAGGATGGGGACATCCCTTTCATGCTAACAGTCCACCCACCATGCTGAGTTGTCCACCAAACATCACCCCATGAGTGACAAGGAGGTGCTCTACTATACCCTTCCCCATTTCCCAGTTGAGGCTCTGGGCACAGATACTTGTTTGCAACTTTCACTTAACTGTCTCTGAGCTTCTAAGTCTCCACAGTTCAGTACCTGACATGCATCAAGCTGTATAGTCTGCAGGGTATTTCCTTCAGTCACATTCACTATCAGTTTTACTGGATATTGCGGATGGATAGCTTGATTTCCTGGTAACAGGCAAATTACCACCACTATTGCCAATACTGTGACTAGCTGATTTCTTTCCTTTACCATTCTCAACAGCATACAATGACAGAGTCAACTTTTCAACTGTCCATTGGCTGCTGCTTCTTCAGTGTGAGGTGCAGTGGATGGTCAGTGGGATGTATGTTCCACTGTTCAGTCATAGGTGGGGGATCCACTGGTCCTTTGAGTCGAGTGTAGTGAGTCCAACCTTTTTCTGCTGTCCTTACTGCCGTCTCAGTAGTGAGGAGTACTTGGAATGGTCCTTCCCACTCCGATTAGAGCTTACTCTCCTTCCAGGATTTGAATAGTACCCAGTCCCCTGGTTTATATGGATGGATGACAAATTCCAATGGCGGAGTTTGAGCAAGAAGGCCTTTAGTTCTGAGGAAAGAGAGAGAAGACAACAGCCCCAGTATATATTTCTTAAGGAACATGTCTTTGGTTTCAAATGTGGGCACACCTTCCTTACCTCCAGTGTAAGGTAGTCCAAAAAGCACCTCATAAGGCGAGAGACCGGTATCCTTTCTAGGGGAGGTCCGGATTCTCAATAGTTCTATTGGTAAGCACTTGATCCATGGCAATTTTGTCTCAAGAACTAATTTAGATAGTTGCCTCTCAATGGTTTGATTCATTCTTTCAACCATTCCGGATGATGGGGGATGCCAGGGAGTGTGATAATCCCATGTTATCCCTAAACTTTCCATCACTCCCTGTAGCACCTTGGAGGTAAAATGGCTTCCTTGGTCTGAATCCACATTTTCCACTATTCCATACCTAGAAATTATTTGCTCTAGCATTACTCTTATCACTCCTGCAGCTGTTGCAGAGGCTAAAGGATAAGCTTCCACCCATCCAGTGAGGTGATCTACCAGGACTAGGAGGTACTTAAACCTGCCTATGGGTGGCAGTTCAGTAAAATCAACTTGTATACTTTGAAATGGCCTTAACCCCTGTTCCCGTCCTCCTGGGGGTTGTTTTCTAAGGGTCGTCTTATTTATTTTCTTACAAATAATACACCTTTCGCAGATTTGCTTTGCTACTGTATAAATGCCGAGACATCCATACTTCTGCAAAACTATATCACACATTGCTTGTGTTCCCCAATGGCTTCCCTGATGTAACACTGCCATTATTTCTTTCATGGCTTGTTTGTTAATCATTTCCCTTTCATCAGGCAGAATCCATTTACCATCTTTCTTCACTGCCCCTGCTTCTGTCATTGCTTCTTTTTCTTTTTCCGTGAATATCAACGGGGTCAACAGGGTCGTTACTGTCGGTACTTGAGGAAGAAGATTATAAATCTTAATTGTCTTCTGCCCCAAGGCCGCCTCTTTTGCCACTTTGTCTGCTAATCTATTTCCCCTTGTGGTAATTGAATTGCCTCTCTGGTGGCCTTTAACATGTAAAGCTGCTATTTCACTTGGTATTAGTATATTTGTTAACACCTGTTTTATAAGCTCTTCATGTACAAGTTCTTTCCCTTTGCTATTTATTAGTCCTCGTTCTTCCCAAATTTTACCAAAGGTATGCACTACCCCAAAGGCATAACAAGAGTCTGTATATATTGTTCCTTCCCCTCCTCCAATTAATTTTAGCGCCTGGTTTAAGGCCTACATCTCACATGTTTGAGCAGACCATGCACTAGGTAATTTCTCAGATGCTTTTACTTGTTGGCTCACTCCATGCACCACCGCATATCCATTACACCTCTTTCCTTCTATCACTCTTGAAGAACCGTCTACGAACAAATGAAGACCCCCAGATAGGGGTTCTTCCCTTAAGTCAGGTCGTATCTTAGTCTGGTACTCAATTACATCTATGCATTCGTGTGTAAGTTCTTCATCCTTTGCCTCTACTTTTCCTTTCCACAAAAAGCTCACTGGGTTAAGGCAAGGGCTGGTAGTTAAAATCAAATCATCCTTTTCAATTAAAATTCCTTCATACTTCAGTATTCTTGAATTGGTTAGCCGTTTTCCCGTGGTTTGGGCTAAAATGGTTTTGACTTTGTTGGGGGGTGCTAACTTCTCCTGTTCCCCCGAAGGTAAGCTTCCTGCTTTCCTCTACTAATAAAGCAGTTGCAGCTACTACCTGCACGCATTCAGGCCATCCTCGAGAAACTGTGTCTAGGAGCTTTGACAAATATGCTACTGGCTGTTGTTTATCCCCCCACTCTTGAGTTAATATTCCTAACGCAGACCCTTTGTCTACAGTTACAAATAGCTGAAAAGGTTTCTCCAAAGAAGGTAAGGCTAAAACTGGAGCTCTAATTAGGCTCTATTTTAAATCTTCCACTAAATCCTCCTCTTCTTCTGTCCAAACCAATACATTTGGTTCTTCAGCTAACAGTTTGGAATATAGTCCTTTAGTCTTTTGAGCATACCCCTCTATCCACAGTCTACAGTACCCAGTCAGCCCCCAAAATTTTCTCAGTTCCATCTTGGTCTCTGGCAGAGGTAAGTCTACTATTCCTTTGATCCTCTCAGGATTTATAGGATTTATTTTTCGACTCCCTTCACTAACTAGATGTCCCAAGTACTTCACTTCTGTTTCCACATATTGTAATTTCGTTTTTGAGACCCTCAAACGTTACTGTCCCAAAAAGTTCAATAACTCATTCATGGCTTCTTTTACCCTGCCTTCTTTCTCCTTGAATGCCAATAAGTCATCCACATACTGAAGCAGGACTACTCCCGATGGAGGTTTGAATTGTTCAAGCACTTGTTCTAACACTTGCCCAAACGAAGAGAGAGCTACCAGGCTGGTGAGGGGTCTGGAGACCAGGTCACATGAGGAGAGGCTGAGGGAGCTGGGCATGTTTAGCTTGGAGAAGAGGAGGCTGAGGGGAGACCTCATTGCCCTCTACAACTACCTGAAAGGAGGTTGTAGAGAGGTGGGGGTTGGCCTCTTCTCCCAGGTGGATAATGACAGGACCAGAGGAAATGGCCTGAAGCTGCGTCAGGGCAGGTTTAGATTAGATATTAGGAAGAATTACTTTACTGAAAGGGTGGTCAGGCACTGGAACAGCCTGCCCAGGGAGGGGGTTGAGTCCCCATCCCTGGAGGTGTTTAAGAAACGTCTAGATGTGGCACTTCAGGGCATGCTCTAGTGGCAGAGTCTGTAGGTTGTTTGGTTGGACTCGATGATCTCAACGGTCCTTTCCAACCATGAAGATTCTATGATTCTGTGATTCTAAATTAGAGGATTCTGTAAATCCTTGTGGTAGTACAGTCCATTGATACTGCTGCTTCCTTCCCATGTCTGGATCCTCCCATTCAAATGCAAACATGTCCCTACTTCCCTTGTCTAGGGGACAAGCCCAAAATGCATCCTTTAAAAAATGAACTACACTGAACCATTTGTGTTGATGAGGAATTTTACTCATGAGGGTATAAGGATTTGTAACGACTGGATGTCATGTCTGCACTATTTCATTAATTTTTCTTAAGTCTTGTACTAGGCAGTAAGAGCCATCCGCTTTTCGTACTGGCAGGATGGATGTGTTAAAAGGGACATACAGGGTTCTATTAACCCATGTTTAGCTGGTGCTTGTATTACTGGTTGCAGCCCTCGCCTTCCCTCAAGGGGAATTGGGTACTGCTTTTGTCGAATCACACTCGAGTGCAGATTGGGTTTTACCTTGAGGGGTTCTATTTTTAATCCCCCTTGGTTCCCTTCACTCACCCATACCTCGGGACTTCTCTCTTGCTCATCTTGTTCTGTCCTATCTGTCCTCTTAAAGTTTCTATCTTTAATCCTAAACTAGTAATAAGATCTCTACCCAGGAGGTTACTCCCAGCTTCTGATATGTACAACAGAGTTCCCATCACTTGCTCAGTTTTGCTTCCCACAGTCATGGGTTCAAAACAGGGACCGGGAGACCTTCACCCTTTATTCTTGACACAACTACTCACTGATTAGACAATCTTGCCCCTTGGGGTATAAAATTCAAAGAAGTTCTAGAAGCCCCAGTATCAACCAAGAAGACCACTTCTTCTTCCTGAGGTCCCACCTTTAAATTTATCAAGGGTTCCTGGTGGGACCTCAAGCTGGGGAACTCCTGACTTCCCTATGCTACATTATCAAAATTCATCAATGACAACACTCGTTCTTCCTTTCTCAAATCAGGGCACTCCCGCTTAAAATGGCCTATTTTCCCACAATGGTAACACCCTACCAGTGAACCTCGAGCTACTGGGAGGGGTGGTCGGGGCAGCCCTCTTCCCCATCCTCTTCCCCTGTTATTCACCCCTCTTCCTCGCCCCCAAGTAACAGTCTAGGGGGTCCCACTTTGGGGATTCAACTTCTTTGTTGGTTGAAACATCACCGATGGGCTGGGCTGGGAACATATAAAATGGATTTGGGCGTCCCTGAATCCTGAATCTATTCATCTTGACCCAGCAAAAAGCATATTCACTCTCCTCTAATGAGGATGGTTCCTTATTATTCACATACATGTTTAAAGTCTGACAGACCTAATCTTCATCAGATCCAAATTTGGGCCAAAATACACTAGGAGGTCTTATGGGTTCTTTGGTCCAAACAAATTCAAATGCAAATGCAAACTTGTGCCCCCGGGACACCCCGAAGATCTCCCATGATGGACACGGGACCCCCAGGGATGTCCCCAGGACCCTCCCCCCAGGACACCCCTGGGATCCTCTAAGATGGACACAGGACCCCCTAGGACACCCCTCCCCCCCCCCCCCAGGATGTCCACGGGTCCCCCCCCCGGCTCCCCCGGGATGTGGTTCGAACAAAACAACAATAATGTATCATTTTCTTTTTGTCTTTATCCCTTGTACAAGAAGAATCATTCCAAAACCTCAACATTGTCCCTAAAGGACTGTCTGGGGGAAAGTTCCTGGGGTCTTTCTTATTATCCCCTTTCTCATCCCAAGGGCTATAATTCTTATTTCCCATTCTAAACAGAGACTTTTCTTACACTCCTTCCTTTCGCTTTGTCTTTCTCTGGCTGCGCCCCTCGTGGGACTACAAAACCACGGATCCAGACTCCGCACTCGCTTCATACCACAGTACGTCTCACTCACTCACACACACCAAGTCTCTTAGAATGTCCCCGACCACCAAGGTAATACTCAGACAATCCAACTTTCTTACCTTGGTCCGTGCTGGCAGATGTTATCGCTAGACCACTCTCCATCATCTTTGCAAGGTCATGGGGAACAGGAGAGGTGCCTGAGGACTGGAGGAAGGCTGACATCACTCCAATCTTCAAAAAAGGCAGGAAGGAGGACCCAGGGAACTACAGACCGGTTAGTCTCACCTCATTCTGGATGTCATCTCCAAACACGTAGAGGAACAGGAAGTTATTGGAAGTGGTCAACATGGATTTACCAAGGGTAAATCATGCCTGACCAATCTGATAGCTTTCTATGATGTTATAACGGGTTGGCTGGATGAGGGGAGAGCCGTAGATGTCATCTACCTTGACTTCAGCAAGGCTTTTGACACTGTCTCCCATAACATCCTCATTAGGAAGCTGAGGGAGTATGGGCTAGATGAGGTGACAGTGAAGTGGATTGAGAGCTGGCTGAGTGACAGAACTCAGAGGGTTGTGATCAGCGGCACAGAGTCTAGTTGGAGGCCTGCAACCAGTGGTGTCCCCCAGGGGTCAATACTTGGTCCAATTTTGTTCAGTATATTCATTAATGACCTAGATGAGGGGACAGAGTGTATCCTCAGCAAATTTGCTGATGATACCAAACTGGGAGGGGTGGCTGACACCCCAGAGGGCCGTGCTGCCATCCAGCGTGACCTGGACAGGCTGGAGAGCTGGGCAGAGAAGAACCTAATGAGGTTCAACAAAAGCAAGTGCAAGGTCCTGCACCTGGGGAGGAAGAATGCTAAGCACCAGTATAGGTTAGGGGTGGACGTGCTGGGAAGTAGTTCCGAGGAGAAGGATCTGGGGGTCCTGGTGGACAGTAGATTATCCACGAGCCAGCAATGTGCCCTTGTTGCCAAAAAGACCAATGGGATCCTGGGCTGCATAGGGAAGAGCGTGACCAGTAGGTCGAGGGAGGTCATTCTCCCCCTCTACTCGGCACTGGTGAGGCCACAACTGGAATACTGTGTCCAGTTTTGGGCTCCCCAGTTCAAGAGGGACAGGGAACTGCTGGAGCGAGTCCAGCGAAGGGCAACTAAGATGATTATGGGATTGGAGCATCTCCCTTATGAGGAAAGGCTGAAAGAGCTGGGACTCTTTAGCCTGGAGAAGAGAAGGTTGAGGGGGGACCTGATTAATGTTTACAAGTACCTAAAGGGTGGGCTTAAGGAGGATGGAGCCAGGCTCTTTTCAATGGTTCCCAGTGACAGGACGAGGGGCAATGGGCACAAGTTAGAACATAGGAAGTTCCGTTCAAATACACGGAAAAACTTCTTTACGGTGAGGGTGACAGAGCACTGGAACAGGCTGCCCAGGGAGCCTGTGGAGTCCCCTTCTCTGGAGATTTTCAAGACCCGCCTGGATGCAGTCCTGAGGGATGTGCTCTAGGCAATCCTGCTTTGGCAGGGGAGTTGGACTAGATGATCTCTAGAGGTCCCTTCCAACTCTGAAAACTTCTGTGATTCTGTGATTCTGTGCACGGAGTTGCCTGGTCGTACTCTCTGTGCCTACTTTGCCCCCTTGTGGTTTGTATGGTCTGCCGCTTAACGAGTCTCGGGATCCTGGTCGATTCCCTTCAGAGCTCCAGGCGGCGATACACGAGACTGTTGAAATCAACGGGACGCGTCTTCCCGTCCTTCAGCGACAAGTCAGTGACTAGGACCCCCGGAGGGGATGACTTCGGATCCCGGACAAGCCCCCAAAATTGTGAGAAACGCTCCTTATCCAATAACCACGCCTCAGGCAGTGATCGATACGAAGCACATTTTATTTAAGCATTCTTGCAAGAACGAGTGACCTAGCAGGTAGGCACACCTGAGGTCCCGAAGTAACTTCTTTTTATTTCCTATCCCCGGCCAAAATTTCCCTCCCCTGTTTCCCCATTGGCTAGGTACTCCAGGGTTTATAGCCTATCCGATTCGCCTAAAACTACTTCCGTTCACTCCACCTCTGTTTACTTCTCCCCATCACCCCTCCTAAACCTCTTACTTCACCTGTTTCTTTCTTCCCTTTTTTGGCATAGACTGGTCTCTCCTTTGTCTAAGGGATGAGCATTCTTGCATGTCTCTTGATCAGCCTTTGTGTTGTTAATCATTCTCTAGCTACATCATTGCAGACTGGCCAAGTTGTTCCTCTGCAAAAACAATACTTAGATTTTTCTTACACCCTCCAAACTTCTTGTGCACCCACCAGCCTACCCACTGGCGGGGCAGCATGAGAAGGCCTTGACACTGTGTAAGCACTGCTCAGCAATAAGTAAAACATCAGTGTGTTATCAACGTTTTCATCACAAATCCAAAACAAAATCTGGGGAGGTCCCCGCTACTCAGAGCTAGGCAACGTTATTCCAATTTACAAGAAGGGTGTGAGGGAAGACCCAGGAAACTACAGACCTGTTAGTGTAACCTCAGTACCTGGAAAAATTATGGAGAAGATCATACTGGGTGCTATTGAAAGGCATTTGAAGGACAATGCAATCATCAGGCACAGTCAACATGGGTTCACAAAGGGAAAGTCCTGCCTAACTAATTTGATCTCCTTCTACAATATGATCACCCACTTAGTAGATGAAGGGAAGGCGGTTGATGTAGTTTTTCTGGATTTTAGTAAGACTTTTGATACTGTCCCTCGCAGCATCCTTCTGGACAAGCTGTCCAACTGTGAGATGAGCGGCTAAGGACACTGGGTTTGTCTAGTTTGGAGAGAAGGAGACTGAGGGGCGACCTCATTGCTCTCTACGGCTTCCTGAGGAGGAGAAGTGGAGAGGGAGGTGCTGAGCTCTTCTCCCTGGGATCCAGTGACAGGACACGTGGGAATGGGTCAAAGCTGTGTCAGGGGAGGTTCAGACTAGATATTATGAAACATTTCTTTACCGAGAGGGTGGTCATTCCCTTAGTCTGTGGGACAGCCCTCTAAAATGTTCATAAAATTACCATAAAATATCCATTGAATTAATTTAGTCCATGACGTTGGGCTCCATCTGTTATGGGGGTCACTCAGGAAAGGAGAGATGGTGTGTTGTGTTGGATTGTTGCACACTGAAGCCACCTCAAGTTGCATCACCACTGCACTTGCCTGGTTCCTTACGAGATTCAGTCTTCATTGGTTTGGGTGAGTCCTGCTATAATACCTTTGACACATGGCAGCCACAGCAGTGGTGACATACAGCATCATATAACACTGGCATCATACAGCAATGGCATCATACAACTCAAACCATGGGTTATTCTCACCCAAGATTAAAGCTCCTTGAGGTACACATCAGAATTCCCCATCCTTCCACATTACCCACCAAGTACACCCAGGTCTTGAGCAAAAGTAATCCCATGAATGAGTTTGCCTTTTCCCAAGGAAGGAGTAACCCAGACTTTCCCAGCCAGTTCCTTATGTGTACTACAGGGGCCTTATCTCCATTTACAGTACATAGGGATTTCAGTTGGGCAGGGCCAAGTCGATTGGTAGGTCCTCTAGTGTTAACTAGCCAAGTGGCTTCTGCTAAATTTGTATCCCAGTGCTTGAATGTCCCACCACCCATTGCTCTCAGTGTAGTTTTTAACAGTCCATTGTATCATTCAATTTTCCCAGAGGCTGGTGCATAATACACTCAGTCAATGCCATGCTCAGGTGTCTATGAGGCAGTTTTGGAAATGCGTCCTGTTGTCTGATTCAGTTCTTTCAGAGGTGCCATGTCACCATAAAACTTGCTTTTCAAGGCCCAGGATAGTGTTTTGGGCGGCAGCATGGATCACAGGGTATTTGGCCCAGGTGGCCAAGAAGGCCAATAGCATCCTGGCTTGTATCAGGAATAGCGTGGCCAGCAGGAGTAGGGAAGTCATCGTGCCTCTGTACTCGGCACTGGTGAGGCCTCACCTCGAGTACTGTGTTCAGTTTTGGGCCCCTCACTACAGGAAAGACATTGAAGTGCTGGAGCGTGTCCAGAGGAGAGCCACCAAGCTGGTGCAGGGTCTGGAGACCAGGTCATATGAGGAGAGGCTGAGGGAGCTGGGCATGTTTAGTTTGGAGAAGAGAAGGCTGAGGGGAGACCTCATTGCCCTCTACAACTACCTGAAAGGAAACTGTAGAGAGGCAGGGGTTGGCCTCTTCTCCCAAGTGAATAACGACAGGACCAGAGGAAATGGTCTGAAGCTGCGGCAAGGGAGATTTAGATTAGATATTAGGAAGAATGACTTTACTGAAAGAGTGGTCAGGCACTGGAACAACCTGCCCAGGGAGGTGGTGGAGTCACCATCCCTGGAGGTATTTAAGAAACGTGTAGACATGGCTCTTCAGGGCATGCTCTAGTGCCCAAGATTATTGGTTTGTGGTGGGGTGTTGTGTGGGGGGTTGTGGGTGTGGAGTTTAGTTGGTGGGTGGTTTTTTTTTTTTTTTTTTTTTTATGTGGTTGGACTCGATGATCTCAAAGGTCCCTTCCAACCACTAAGATTCTGTGATTCTGTGATTCTGTGATTTTTCTAACCATCTGGTAGTCACTTCCACTATTGTAAGCATGTGGTTCTTGCCATGGCAGGTTCATGGTAGTGTGATATAATCAGTCTTCCAGGCCTCCCCATATTGATATTTCAGCCATCGTCCTCTATACCAAAAAGGCTTTAGCTGCTTGGCTTGTTTGATTATGGCGCACATTTGACATTCATGGATAACCTGTGCAATAGCATCAATAGTCAAGTCCATCCCTCAATCACAAGCCCATTTGTATGTTGCATCCCTTCCTAAATGTCCTGATGTGTCATGGGTCCATCGAGCTAAAAATAGCTCACCCTTATGTTTCCAGTCCAGATACACCTGAGCCACTTGAATTCTAGAAGCCTGGTCCACCTGCTCATTGTTTCGATGTTCCTCAGTGGCATGACTCTTGGGTATGTAAGCATCTACGTGATGTACTTTTACAACCAGGTTCTCCACCCAGGCAGCAATATCTTGCCACAGTTCAGCAGCCCAGATGGGTTTACCTCTGTGCTGCCAGTTGGTCTCCTTCCATTGCTGTAGCTACCCCCACAGGACATTTGCTACCATCCATGAATCAGTATAGAGACAGAGTACTGGCCACTTTTATCATTCACCAACATCTAAAGCCAACCATCAGTAAAAAGGACATATTGCTTCTCATTTTCTGGTAATTTGTTATACAGTGGGGCCTCTTCAGCACAAGTCACCTCCTCTGGTAACACTCTGAAGTTTCTGCCTTCTGGGCAGTCCATGATCACTTCCAAGATTCCTGGGCAGTTGGGTTTCCTGGGAGTTTCCTATTCGAGCCTGTTGGGTCATCAGTGCGACCCACTTACTCCATGTAGCATCAGTTACATGACCCTCTGTCGTGGTTTAGCCTCAGATGGCAACAAAGAACCACGTGCCGCTTGCTCGGGCCTTCCCAATACAGGGCCACTGCATGGACTATTTCCTGTTTGATTTGTTCAGAAGCTTGTCGTTGCTCAGGACCCCATTTAAAGTCGTTCTTCTTCCGGGTTACTTGATACAGAGGGCTTACAATTAGACTGTAATCTGGGATACGCATCCTCTGAAAACCCACAATGCCTAAGAAAGCTTGTGTTTCCTTTTTACTAGTTGGTGGAGACATAGCTGCTAGTTTGTTGATCACATCCATTGGAATCTGACGGCATCCATCTTGCCATTTTGTTCCTAAAAACTGGATCCCCTGCACAGGTCCCTTGACCTTACTTTGTTTTATGGCAAAACCAGCTTTCAGAAGGGTTCGGACTATTTTACTCCCTTTCTCAAAAACTTCTTCTGCTGTGTCATCAATGTATTGCAGATGTTCTGGAGCCTCACCCTGTTCCAGTGCAGTCTGGACCAGTCCATGGCAAATGGTGGGGCTGTGTTTCCACCCCTGGGGCAGTTGATTCCAGGTGTACTGGACGCCCCTCCAGGTGAAAGCAAACTGTGGCCTGCACTCTGCTGCCAAAGGGACTGAGAAGAATGCATTCGCTACATCAATTGTGGCATACCACTTGGCTGCCTTGGACTCCAGGTCGTACTGGAGTTCTAGCATGTCCGGCACAGCAGCGCTCAGCGGTGGCGTGACTTCATTCAGGCCACGATAGTCTATAGTTAGCCTCCAGTCTCCATTAGATTTTCGCACCGGCCATATGGGACTGTTAAAGGGTGAGCGGGTCTTGCTGATCACTCCTTGAACCTCTAGTTGACGAATCAGCTCATGGATGGGAATCAGAGAATCTCGGTTAGTGCGATATTGCCGCCGATGCACCGTTGTGGTAGCAATCGGCACCTGTTGTTCTTCGACCCTCAACAGCCCCACAACAGAAGGGTCCTCCGAGAGACCAGGCAAGGTAGACAACTGTTTAACTTCCTCCGTCTCCAAGGCAGCTATGCCAAAGGCCCAACGGGACCCTTTTGGGTCCTTCAAATACCCTCTCCTGAGGTAATCTATACCAAGGATGCATGGAGCCTCTGGGCCAGTCACAATGGGATGTTTTTGCCACTCATTCCCAGTTAGGCTCACTTCCGCCTCCAGTACAGTCAGCTCTTGGGATCCCCCTGTCACCCCAGAAATACAAATGGGTTCTGCCCCTCTATAGCTTGATGGTATTAGGGTGCACTGTGCACCCGTGTCCACTAGAGCCTTCTACTCCTGTGGGTCTGATGTGCCAGGCCGTCGAATCCACACCGTCCAATAAACCCGGTTGTCCCTTTCCTCCACCTGGCCGGAGGCAGGGCCCCTCTAATCCTGGTCAGAGTATCCATTACTCACTTCTTGCAGAAATGACTTGGAAGTCCCTTCAAGTGGATCAGAAGCAAGATCAGGCCTTCTGCTCTGCCCGGGGAACTGCTCACTGGAAACTGGGGCGGCACTTTTCCTGGAGGGATCCCCATTTGTGGTTGTCCTTCCTTGCAACTCCTGTACCCGTGTCCGCAGGATCGAAGTAGGTCGTCCATCCCACCTCCTCATGTCCTCCCCGTGGTCACGCAGGTAGAACCACAGGGTGCCTCGTGGTGTGTACCCTCTGTACTCTCTCTCTTGAGTGGGGAAACGCCTGCTCCTAATAGCTGAGATGCTGGCCCGTACAGGTGGGGAGTAGGACATATTCTCTTCAAGTTGCTGGACCTTCCAGGACAGTTTCTCCACAGCTGAGACAAGGGGGAAGAGAGACTTTCTTCATATCGACGGAGCCAGCCAGCCACCTCATCCACCGTTGGTCCCTCTTCACCTTTCCATTCCATTACTGCCGGTGAGTTGGCATATGACGATGGTGCGCTCCATACAAACTTCCGCCACATGGGCCTTGTGCATTGGACCTCATCAGGGTCTGTGGGTAAGTCTGCATTGTCCCAGTCATAGTAAATCATTTCCCGCACAGCTAATTCTCTCAGGTACTGGATACCTTTTTCCATGGTGGTCCACTTGCTTGGTTGACATGCAACACCTTCACTGAAGGGGTACCTTTCCCTCACGCCTGACAGGAGTCGCTTCCAGAGGCTGAGGGCTTGGGTCTTCTTCCCAATTGCCTTGTCAATGCTGCCTTCCCTGGACAGGGATCCCAGCTGCCTGGCCTCCCTACCCTCTAATTCCGGGCTACTGGCCCCGTTATCCCAGCACCGGAGCAGCCAGGTAACAATGTGCTCACCTGAAAGTCGGCTAAAATCTTTTCGCATATCTCGCAGCTCACTCAAGGATAGGGATCGAGTAATTATCTCTGGCTCTGCCTCTTCCTCCTGCTCTCGTGATGGCCCTGGTTCATCATCATCTTTTACTAAGCGAACTGATTTCTTCGTGTACTTCCTCTTCTGTATGGGGGCAACTGATACTGGCACGGGTTGATTCCCTGGTTCAGCGGCAGTGGCTGCCACGGGGGTTGCAGTAGCTGCAGTGGCTGCCGCAGGGGTTGCAGTAGCTGCAGTGGCTGCCACAGGGCTTGCAGTAACTGCAGTGGCTGCCACAGGGGTTGCAGTAGCTGCAGTGGCTGCCACAGGGCTTGCAGTAGCCACAGTGTCTGCCGGTCTAGTTTCCATCTCTTCCCCTTGAGGGTGCTGCGTAACACTGAGCAGTGCCTGGTAGATACTGGCCAGGGCCCAGCACAGTGCGGTGAGTTGTGCCTCTCTGGAATAGCCACAGCATTTTCCCTTCAAATATTCTACCACTTTATCAGGGTCCTGTAATTGTTCAGGGGTGAAGTCCCAGACCACTGGAGGTGAGAAGTTCTCTAGGTACCTGCCCATGTTCTCCCACATGCCATGCCACCCCTGACTATCCAGCCTCGGAGCAGATCTCCGGGTGGTAGTCTTAAATAGTCGCTTAACCCTAAACAAGACCTGGAACGTACTCAGGAGACATAACAAAAGGAACATGCTGGTCTGAGTATCCCAAGAATATTCAAAATTCTCAAAAGCTGTCATACCTGGCCCAAAGGAGAAAAGGGAGGCAAAAGATCTGGGGAAAGTGTCCCCCCCTGTTTCCCCCACAGACTGGCTGTAATTATTAATAAATTCAGAGAGACGGTGCCCAATGTACAGACAGGACAGCAGAACCACATAAACACTCCACAACAGCTGTCTGAACAGTGATGTTATCATATCGTAAACAGATATCGCACAGGACAGCAGAATGATAATCCTGATCCCTCTTCCAGACATGATAAACAGCATCACAGGGAGTACATAAACCACATAGGAATTCACATAACCCAGCCATGAGAACAAACCAAGCAACATGGTGACCAGCGACTATTTACGTAATAAATACATACAAAAATTCGTTTTTTCCAAGCTCTGGTTGGATTCTGTCGTTATCTCAACCCTTCGGGCCCCACGTTGGGCGCCAAAAAGGACTGTCGTGGTTTAGCCTCAGACAGCAACAAAGAACCACGTACCGCTCGCTCGGGCCTTCCCAATACAGGAAGACTCAGAAGAAAAAAACGCAAGACTCTGGGGTTGAGACAAGGGCAGTTTAACAGAACAGCAAAGGGAACAAGCAAAACAACAACAATAACACGGGCAGAGGAATATACAAATGCGGTTACGGAACCGCCGCTCGCCGACCGGACCCAGGATGCCCCAGCCCGCTCCAAGCGGTGACTCCCTGCCCCCTCCCCCTGGCAGCTCAAGGTGGGCATGGATTACGTGGTATGGAATACCAGAGAAAATTAACCCTATCCCCGCCGGAACCGGGACAGAGGTCCAGTATGGCATCCCCTCAGGTAGGGCTGTCTTTTTCCTGTCTTAGGAAGTTACATCGAGGTACTCCAGGAACCTCCTGGATTGTCTACAGCTCGCCATGTTTCTTTTCCAGCAGGTGTCAGGGTGTTTGAAATCCCCCAGCAGGACGAGAGCCTTCGAGCACGACGATGCCTCCTGTAGCTGGAGGAAGAAGGCTTCATCAGTAGGTTCCCCTTGATCAGGCGGCCTGTAGTAGACACCAACCACAAGGTTCCCCATGTTGCCTCGGCCTCTAATTCCTACCCATAAGCTTTCGACTTCCTCTTGGCTGTTCTTTAGGGACATCTCTTCACACTCTATCCCTTCCTTAACATAGAGGGCAACACTTCCGCCCCTCCTTCCTCGCCTGTCCCTTCTGAACAGTTCGTAGCCATCGATAGCCACGTTCCAGTCATAGGATTCATCCCACCAGGTTTCAGTAATGGCCACTATGTCGTAGCTTTCCAGCAGCACGGTAGCTTCCAACTCCTCCTGTTTGTTGCCCATGCTGCGTGCATTCATGTAGAGGCACCTCAGCCGGGCTGTTGGCTGTGATGCCTTCTTAGAGGAGCACCCCTTGGGGTGTTTCACAGGTGTTTCCCTGCTGACTTGGACTACCTCAGGAGCCCCTGTCTCGTCTCCGTAAGACTTTGGCTATGAAGTAGCATCCCCAGCATGCCTCAGGGCAACAGGTTGAAGGCCCTTCCTAATGCCCCATCCCTCTAACCCTGATGTGATGTCGCACCACTTGTCACAGACAAGCCTAATATTACCACCTCCCTCCCCCTTCACATCTAGTTTAAAGCCCTGTCAATGTTCAACTTGATGTCCACTAGGACCCCTCAGGGTCTTCTCTGCAGAATTGCATTCCATCTGGTCAGCCCTCATCCTGTACTGGTGCCTGGGGTTGTTCCTCCCCAGGTGCAGGGCGTGATACTTCTTGTTGAACTGCATGAGGTTCCTGTCAGCCCTTTTCTCCAGCCTGTTGAGGTCCCTCTAGATGGCAGCACGATGGTATATCAGCCACTCCTCCCACTTTTGGGTCATCTGCAAGCTTTCTGAGGGTATACATTGCTGAGTCATCCAGGTCATTAATGAAGATGCTGAACAAGATCAGTCTCAGTATTGACCCCTGGGGTACACCACTAGTTACTGACCTTCAACTAGTCTTTGTTTCACTGATCACCACCCTCTGGGCCCGGCCATTCAGCCAGTTTTCATTCCACCTCACTGTCTGCTCATACAGCCCATACTTCAACATCTTCCCTATGAGAATCTTATGGGAGATGGTGTCAAAAGCCCTACTGAAGTCTACATAGTCAAAGTCCGCTGCTCTCCCCTCATCTACCAGGCCAGTCATTTCATTGTAGAAGTTTATCAAGTTGGTCAAGCATGACTTCCCCTTGCTGAATCCATGCTGACTACTCCTGATGATTTTCTCGTCCTCCATGTGCCTGGAAGTGGTTTCCAAGATTAGTTGCTGCATCACCTTCCCAGAGATCGAGGTGAGGCTGACCAGCCTGTAGTTCCCTGGGTTCTCCTTCTTGCCCTTTTTGAAGATCCAGGCCTCTGGCAAGCAGCAAACCTCTCTATATGACAGGTCAGGTCAACAGATGGGTGCCTCTATCCCTTGCAGCAGGGAGTCACCCACTACCATCACTCACCACTTCTTCCTGGTGATCTTGCATGGTTTAGGGTTAGTTGTCCTAGATGCTTTGCTTGAAATTACACCCAACTCCTTCTCAGCTTTGAGGGCAGTGAATCTGTTCCATAGTTGCAAGCCTTCAGGTGGAGCCAGTAGTCTTCCTCTTGTTGCCAGAAGTCACCAGCTTTCATTTTTCACCTTCCCCAGAGGTTGCACTTGCCATTCTGCTAGGGACAGACTTGCCTGTGTTTCTACTGCAGCTGGGGTCCAGGGCTCTTGAAGCTATTGTGTCTCTGAGAAGATCCTGACTCTATCTGTGATGCTGCACAGCCTGCAGACTTCCTCCTGTAATTCCTCCACTTGGTGACTGCAGGAAAGAAGGCCACCTCTACCAGCCTCAGGGAAAGACCCCAGGCATTCCCTGCAGCCTATATTTGCAAGGCTGCATCCACCATCTAAAGCTCTATCTAGGTCAAAGCCTCTACCCTGTCAGGGACATACCTGCTGAGGAATATGCCCTATGGCATGTCACCACCATACCCAAGAACATATAGCCTGGTCTGAACTGTGAAGATCCCCCTCTGCAACAGCTGTTGCCTCTGGGAGGCTGTACTCCAGGCCTGGCTCTTTTATAGGTCTCTCCCTAGCACCAGCTAAAAGGGGGTTTGACCCTCTCTAATCAGCAGGTAGCTGTAACAAAGGCTCCAGGCACCTTGGGTCAAGGGCAGCTGACCACGTGTCATGGTTTTGGCCCAGGACACCATGTTTGTTAGAAGCATTTATTTCATCTTTATCTCATCCCTTATAATTTCTATTTTTGTGCATATTTTCTAACATACATAATATATTAATACAGTAGTACATGTGTATAATTTATATACAAATATACATATATTTGGGGTGCATGCTCAAAAATTTTTGACTGATGAGGTGCATGATCAAAAAAGTTTGGAGACTGCTGGTTTAGATGATCTTGTTACCTGTCAAAAAGAGAATCGCCTATGTCCCCTTGTAGTGTGCTCTGAAACCTCGGGGGGGGGGCAGACTTCTGCACAGAAATTGGCTATTGTAATGGCTGCAGAAATTTGTGCATATTTGGAATACAGGTGATCCAAAGATTTTATTACTTTATGAGAACTGATTCCCTCGTAATAAATTTTAATTGGGAAGCAGCTCATGTACTCCACCACTTGTGGTCTATGGAGCACCCCTGTAAAATGTCTGTAAAATGTCCTCAGATGTCCACAAAATGTCCATTGAGTTCATTTAGTCCATAACTTTGGGCTCCATCTCTTATGGTGGTCACTCAGGACAGGAGAGGTGGTGTGTTGCGTGCAGTTATTGGGCACCAAAGCAGCTCAGGTCAGGTGCTGCACTTGCACTGCTTCTTGTAAGGTTTGTTCTCCATTGTTTTGGATGGTTCCTGCTATAGTAATTCCTATAACATGCAACTGAAATCCAGGGTTTCAACAATTTAAAGGCATTTCCATTACAGTCTCCATCCCTGGTCCCTTTGGACCAGACCATAGGGTTTAACATCACAGCGAACTCCTCCCCTTGCCCCTGCTCCAGCTTGGACTTAGCCACGACTGCAGTCCCTTAGGGATGTACCTGCTCCAAATGGAGCCTTATCTATGAGCCACAGTCTCTTCAGGGGTATACCTGCATGGACTTATCCACAGCCACAGTTGCTTTGAGGTGCACCTGTTCCAGCGTGGCCTTATCCATGGGCCACAATGCCTTCAGAGATATACCTGCTTCAGCATGGCCTTACCCACAGCCACAGTCCCTTCAGGAGTGAACCTGCTCCAACATGGCCTTATCCATGGCTGCAGTCCCTCCGGGGATGTACCGGCTCTGTCATGGGCCACACATTTGAGGTGCTCCAGCATGACCTCATGCACAGCCACTGATGCTTCGAGGTGTACCTTCTCTAGCATGGACTTATCTTTGGGCCACAATCCCTTCAGAGGTATACCTGCTGCGGCACAGACATAGCCACAGCCACAGAGGCTTTGAGATATACCTGCTCTGGCATGGACTTATCCACGGCCAGGGATGCTTCAGGGTGTCCTGCTCCTGCGTGGACTCATCCACAGTCCCTTCAATTCGAGTTCACACTGGAGTTCCATCCTGTCCAGTACAGCAGCACAAAACCAGCAGCAATGCCCTGGCCATCTGCACATCCGCCAGCCAAGATGCATCACCACTGCTGTTATCAAAATGTTCCCAGACACAGCAGAGTAAGATGATAAGCAGTACAGTAAGCAACAAAAGCAAAAAGCAGCCACCAACAAGCACCAGTCTCTAATCTCCAGTAAGGCAAGCAAGCCCCATGGCAAGCACAGGAGCCTGCCAATTAATAGCTAAACAGCAGTAATAGCTATAAATGCGATCTAGCACATTCCAATCAAATCTATCATTATCTCGAACCCTTTGAGCCCCACATTGGGCACCAAAAAGGACTGTCGTGGTTTAACCCCAGCCAACAACTAAGCACCACACAGCTGCTTGCTCACTCCCCCACCCAGTGGGATGGGGGAGACAATCAGAAGAGTAAAAGTGAGAAAACATGTGGGTTGAGATAAAGACAGTTTAATAACTAAAGCAAAAGCCACACATGCAAGCAAAGCAAAACAAGAAATTAATTCACTACTTCCCATTGGCAGGCAGGTGTTCAGCCATCCCCAGGAAAGCAGGGCTCCATCACAGAAACATAGAATGATTTAGGTTGGAAGGGACCTTAAAGATCATCTAGTTCCAACCCCCCTGCCATGGGCAGGGACACCTCCCACTAGACCAGGCTGCTCAAAGCCCCATCCAACCTGGCCTTGGACACTTCCAGGGATGGGGCAGCCACAACTTCTCTGGGCAGCCTGTGCCAGTGTCTCACCACCCTCATAGTGAAAAATTTCTTCCTAATATCTAATCTAAATCTACCCTCTTCCAGTTTGAAGCCATTACCCCTCGTCCTATCGCTACATGCCCTTGTAAACAGCCCCTCCCCAGCTTTCTTGTAGGCTCCCTTCAGATACAGAAAGGCCACAATAAGGTCTCCCTGGACCAGGCTGAACAACCCCAAGTCTCTCAGCCTGTCCTCATAGCATAGGTGCTCCAGCCCTCTGATCATCCTTGTGGCCCTCCTCTGGACCTGCTCCAACAGGTCCATGTCCTTCTTGTGCTGAGGACTCCAAAGCTGGACGCAGTAGTCCAGATGGGGTCTCATGTGTAATGGTTACTTGAGAAAACAAGTGCCATAACTCCAGAAGTCCCCCCTTCCTTCTTCTTCCCCCAGCTTTATATGCTGAGCATGATGTCATATGGCATGGAATATCCCTTTGGTCAGTTGGGGTCAGCTGTCCCGGCTGTGTTCCCTCCAAACTTTTTGTGCACCCCCAGCCTGCTCGCTGACGGGGCGGTGTGAGAAGCAGAAAAGGCCTTGACTCTGTGTAAGCACTGCTCAGCAGTAACTAAAACATCCCTGTATTAGCAACAGTGTTTTGGTCACAAATCCAAAACAGAGCCCCATACTAGCTACTATGAAGAAAATTAACTCTATCCCAGCCAAAACCAGCACAGTGACACAGCTAGACCCTGTGAAATTACAGCTGAAAGCAAAGGGTCTGTCATAAACACTTCTGAGAAAAATTGCATTGCATGATCATTTTAAGTTCTCAGTCATAGGCATGAGAACTTATTTAAACTACATGAGGATTATTAAGGTAATGCTATATTTTTAAACTGCTCCTTACTTCATAAATCCAGCTACTCCATAGAAAGAAATATATAACTTATAAAACTGAGTTAGATCTTTTTTCCTCAAAAGAAATCAGAAGTGATATTGGCCACAGGTTGCTATTGCCAACACAACTGGTGGCTAGATGTCAAAAGTCCTATGAATCCTCAGTGTTTTATTATTGAGTGACACTCTTACCCACTGCAGTAGTGAAGTTGGTGTAACTCTTAATATAAAAGTGGGGTGCCAGATAAGACTGTAGCTTTGTTGTGGTTGTGGCTATTTTACCATATGCAGATAGAACTAAGTTGATCCTAGGAACAATATATAATAGTATAGATGAAGTGGTACAAGCTCCCCAATGTGAATTACTCACTACTGCCATAACTTCATATCAGGATAAATGCTTCATCTTTGTAAATCACTTCTATGGTGCTGTTCCTTGGCAAACATTAAAGAGCGCAATATTATGCAAAAGTGGCACATCATGTATCGCCTATTAAGGACTAATTCTTCGTTTTATTTAATGAAACTCTGTTCACTGTGTCCTTCAGGATCTTAGCTCTAGCAGAGCTCAATGTATTCTTTAGCTTTTCTATATTCTTTTACTTATCTATAGTAAACTAATCCTGATCATTAAAATTCTTATTTGTCTGCCACAGGGAAATACAGGCAGGAATCATCAGAATTTGTAAGGCTAAGGTGTGTATAGTGTGTGTGTTTTCCAAAACCTTGGTAATTTGTATTGTATCTTGCTAGTGTTAGAACAGAACATTCAGCATTTGAATTCCTTGACATACTGTACTGGCAACTTAATGTGTAAACTTACTATTTCTCCCTGACATTTTCATCTGTAATGTGGCACTGGGCGGGTTCATATGTCTATTTGTTATAATTTAGTTTGGTTTTAATCAGCAAAACATAAAGGGAGGGAAAAAATGGCTAGTTTTTCAGGTCCTTGGATCTGTTGTAGAAAATTGTGGATTTTGCATCATCTATCAGACGGAGCATTTGTCACACTGTTCCACTGAATTTGATGAAGTTCCTTCAGGATGTAAAATGTTGAACAGTGTGATGTTGAACAGTGTGCACATGATGTGTGTGAACTAAAAAAGCTGTGTCAAATGCCATTTTGGTCACATTCTTTTCTTTTTTTGACATAGGAAAAGAAATCTAAGATATATATTAAGAGGAAAAAAAAGATGGATTCACAAGATTGTGTCCCAACAAATTCAAAGCAAGATATCAGCCATCACATAAAGGGTAGCTCTGGTAAACATTATCTTTGTGGCTATTGTGCAGCCTTCACCAATATAGCAGTCACCTTTCCCATCCAGAAGGTCCTCTTTCGACAACAATTGTATGGCCTGAAAACAAAGGATGCGGTACATCAGCTGCAGAAAGATGGAATTCGAAATCTCTATCGTGGAATCCTTCCGCCATTAATGCAAAAAACGACCACCCTGGCTCTAATGTTTGGCTTGTATGAAGATTTCTCCTCCTTGCTCCATAGTCACACAAGTGCACCTGAACTTTTAACTCGCAGCATGGCAGCAGTGCTTGCAGGGACCACGGAAGCCCTTCTTACACCTTTTGAACGAGTCCAGACTTTGCTTCAGGACTACAAACATCATGACAAATTTACAAACACTTACCAGGCTTTCAAGGTACTAAAAGTCTATGGGATTAGAGAATATTATCGGGGTTTGGTGCCTATTCTCCTCCGGAATGGAAGCAGTAACATCCTCTTCTTTGGTCTACGAGGACCTATCAAACAATGTCTGCCTGAAGCAACTTCTTATAGCACTCACTTGGTCAATGACTTTATCTGCGGAGGGCTGTTGGGTGCCATGCTGGGATCCTTATTTTTCCCAATGAATGTTGTAAAAGCTCGCATGCAATCTCAAATTGGTGGTGAATTTCAGTCTTTTTCAAAAGTTTTTGTGACAATCTGGCTAGAACGTGATAAAAAATTGATGCATCTTTTCAGAGGAGTCCATCTGAATTACCATCGTTCTGTCCTGTCCTGGGGCATAATCAATGCAACGTATGAATTCTTGCTAAAGCTGTTATGAAAAACATTACCTTCCTTTGAAGCCTCTCTATTCACTTGGGTATTTGTATATTTGAGGTCACTTAGTCTCTGGGAATAGATTAATTTATGGAACTTTTTGTGAATAACATGGAGTACCATGAAACTTGGAGAGAATTCAAAGCAGCAGTTACATTTCAGTAGGGAGATGGGTGATATTGTTAGTGGCTGCTTAGTGTGAAAGGTAATTAGTCTTATTAACGGCCTTCAATTTATGGGGTAAATGGCAATACATCTAAATCTTGATGCAATTGAATATACTTCTAAACAAATTAAAGTACTTATATGCTGGTGGATAAATTTACCCACAGTGGAATAACTAGACAAATGCAAAGTAAAAAAATATTTGTATATTGGTCTAGTAGCTTATTCTATCATTTCTGATGTTTCTTAATACTCCCAGTGATCAAATTTTTCACTGTACATATTGTATAATATGGAAGTCAAGAAGGGGCCAATGAAAGCTACTTCTCTTGCTTGATACACTACAGAGGGTTAAGAACTAAACTTTCAGTTTCTTGGGGTTCTAAATTATCTTTGGAGTTTAAATAGAAGCTGCCAATTTCTGATGAGGATGACTTTCTTTTTGAAACTCAAGTTTAAACTGAGCCTACACAAACTATTTTGACAACCATTTCACTGCTCAGCTTTAACGTGAACATCATCTCATTCATCAACATAAGGGTAGCTACTGAATATTTAACTTCAGTGTAAACTGATCCAGTGCAAAGTGGGATTGTGCCTATGTAAGTGTGTGCCTTGAAATGGAAAGGTGGAAGGAGCAAAACAGCAATTTTATCTCAAGTTTTAAAAGTGTTCTTCCTTGTTGAAAGACCTACTTGCAAATTTGGTATACGCAAGTTTTCAGCTTTTGTATTAATTTGTTTCTGTTGCAAACATACAAAAACTGATCTCTCTCTGTAACACTCAAACAGTAATACAGCTTCCTCTGATTGTCAAAGTACTTGATTAACAGCTTTTTTATTTACCTTTTGCAAACTATTTTTATTTAATTTGGGCTGTGGCAGAATTTTACATCAGCACCAACAAAGTGAGATTTCTGAGTATAAGCATTTAAGGCGTTAAAGGGAAAGCAAGCATAACTACCAAACAGGTGACTGTCTTAATTTTTTTCTTTTTTTTTCTTTTTTGGAGGGAGGGGGTGTTATGCATGAAAGTTCACAAAGTATTCTTTGTTTTGGGGGGTGGGGGGCAGGAAAGCTTTCAGAAACTATTTTGAATTGTTCTTTTCCTAGACTTTAGGCCCTGTAAAACTGTCAGTGATAATACAGTAAAGCAATAAAAGGAGTTGTGTGGCTAATAACTTACACTTCAAGCATTTGTAATTTTGTTAACAGATATGCAGTAAAGACAGGGGTGTGGTCAGCTGCTACGCATGAAGGTTACTTGCATGTTTCATTCACCAACAAAGAGAAAGGTGGAAAAGTGTATTAGCAAACATATAAACATGACCCCAAGTAAATCCTAGAGTGAGGAAGAAAAAAAACAAAGAAACCATCAACATGAACATCATATTTCTCCTGGCCGTGGACTACAGATGCTAACAACTCACCATAAGCACTCCCCCACCACCAGAATGAAACCACTGACTTTAGGACCCAGAAGAGCAGTGAAAGAGCGAGCATAACACCAAGGAAAGGACGAAGTGTGTGTGTTACAATTTTAACTACATCATTATTCTTTCTTTTCCTGTAACAATTAGATCCAGACTCATTATGATTAGACTCTCAAGATCTGAATTACACTAACAATAATTTTTTTGTTTTACTTATGTATATAAGGTGTACTTTCTCTTTGCCCATGTAAGAAAGGCAGGTATTGCTTTTGCAGAGGAGAAAAGCCATTTCCATCAGAGGTGACATGATAAGGGAATGACTAAGACAAAGAGGCTCCAGCAAAGGCTTGTAGAACATCTCTTATCCCACAGACAAAAGGACAAACTGATTCATCCCGGATTAGTGTCTAGAAGGAGAGTCAAACATTTAACCGGGGCTTAATGACATTGAGCATTTTTTTTTTACCAAAAAGGAAAGAAATAAACTAGTCAGATAATCCCTTTAGGTGTAGCATAAAGAGGAGTAAACAGAGGCAGGACATCCGGGAAGGATTTTAGGCGCCTCGGACAGACTGTGAACCCTGGAGTACCTAACCGATGGGAAACAGGGGAGGGAAAAATTCGGCCGGGATTAGGAAATAAAAAGGTGTGTTTCAAGAACTGAAGGTGTGCCTACTTGCTAGGTCACCCGCTCTTGCAAGAACGTGAATAAAAATGTGCTTCACAGAGGATTCTGCCTGAGCCTATTTCATTCGGACCGGAACTTATTTCTCACAAAACCCAACCTCACCCCCCAAAAAAACATTAAGTTTCCCAATGATACTTGTCCTGGTTCCAGCGGGGATAGGGTTAATTCTCCCCAGGCTCTGGCAGGGACATAGGTATTCCATGCCATGTGAGCCATGCCCAGTCTCTAGCCGGGAGCTACGGTGGGGGGGGTAGGGCGGGGGGTGGGGGGGGGGGGGAGGGGCAGGTGTTGCTGCTTGGGAGCGGTGTTTGGGAGCAGGCTGGGGCATCTCTGGTCCAGTTGGTGATTGTGTAATCACGTAATCGTGTTTGTACACTCTTATATCAGTGTTATTTTTATATCAGAGGATTTGTGGACTGCCTCGAGGGTAGAGAGGCCTTACAGAGAGATCTGGATAGACTAGACAGCTGGGCAACCACCAACCGTATGGAATTTAACAAGAGCAAGTGCTGGATTCTCCACCTGGGACAGGGTAATCCTGGTTATACATACAAACTGGGGTATGAGAGGCTGGAGAGCAGCCCTGCAGAAAGAGATCTGGGGGTTTGGGTTGATGGCAAGTTGAATATGAGTTAACAGTGTGCCCTGGCAGCCAAAAGGGCCAACCGTGTCCTGGGGTGCATCAAGCACAGCATAGCTAGCTGGTCGAGGGAGGTGATTGTCCCACTGGTGTGGCCCCACCTCGAGTACTGTGTGCAGTTTGGGCACCTCAATATAAGAAGGGCATCAAACTATTAGAGTGTGCCCAGGGGAGGGCGACCAAGATGGTGAAAGGTCTTGAGGGCAAGACTTAACAGGAGTGACTGAGGTCACTTGGCTTGTTCAGCTTGGAGAAGAGAAGGCTGAGGGGTGACCTCATGGCAGTCTACAACTTCCTCAAGAGGGGCAGCAGAGGGGGAGGTGCTGATATCCCCTCTCTGGTGACCAGCGATAGGACACGAGGAAATGGAATGAAGCTGTGTCAGGGGAAGTTCAGATTGGACATTAGGAAAAGATTCTTCACTGAGAGGGTGGTTGGTCACTGGAACAGGCTCCCCAGGGAAGTGGTCACAGCACTAAGCCTGTCAGAGTTCAAGGAGCATCTGGATGACGCTCTTAGTCATATGGTTTAGTGTTAGGTAGTCCTGTGAGGAGCAGGGAGTTGGACTCAATGATCCTTATGGGTCCCTTCCAACTTGAGATATTCTATGATTCTAAGCATAAGAAGGAATTTGAAAGACTTCCAATGATGAATGTGTGTGAGTAATAACTAATATGAAAGGGGGGAACGAAGGGGAAATTCAAATTGTAACTGCTCAGCAATGGAAATTTGTGAAAAAGGAATGATCTGGCATGGAGGGCAAGAAGGCCTACCTGTTACCAGCTTTGGTATATCCTTGAAATGGTTATCAGTGGCTAGTGTTGAAAGGCCATATGTATACTCATGGAAAATGAGTATTCTATCCTTGAATCTGTCAAGGATAAGTTAATGAAAGAAGTCCTAATCAAGGAAAGTAAGTATTGTTATCATTCTTGAGGAGGCACATCCTGGAATTTACGAGCATATGGACCTTGAAGATGGTACTAATCTATGTGTTTTGAGAAGTTTAGCCAACTTGGCAGGAAAGTGAAAATTCTTAGTGTCCTAAGCTGAACCACCTTCATTATAATGCTAAAAATCATGCCCATAGGTCAAGAAGACCCTCGCCCAGGTGAAGACCCTTCCCCTAAGCATGCATGGTAGCTATAACTTGATTGTGTACCTGTATGTAAATTACTAACCAATCAAACATAGGTAGGAGGTACTAATATGATAATGATGATGTAAAACGTGTATAAAAATCATGTGGAGAGTCCTGATAGGTGTGCTTGATTTGTGGGAAACTACCGAGCACCCAGCCTTGCGCAACTCTGAAATAAATAATTAATGTCTCACCCTGGCGTGTGAGATTGGTTATTGCACACCAGGTACCAGGTAATGGATCCGACTTTTCAGACAACATACCTGCAGAAGGCGTTAAACTGGCTGGAAACAGGAATGCCAGAGACTGAACGACTCCCCTTAAGGGAGTGAAGTTTGCTGAAGAGATAACAAATGCTGTAGCACTGTCTAGTAACAGTCGGGGAATACAAGTGCTCAGGGGCCACTTCTGGTAAACAGACCTGGTGCTGAGTGATGAACTGTCCTGGTTTGAGAGACACAGGACTAATTTCTTTTCTAATGCTTGGGAAAACTCCACTTTTGGAAGACTCTAGTGTCTGAATTCAGGAAAATATTTACTTTATAGCCAGCTGTGGAATGTGGGTTTCAAGGTCTCAGTGGTTTTGAGTCTTGCCAGGTGCAGGGATGAGGAGGAGCGAGACCTGGGCACTTGACCCAGGCTGGCCAACAGGATTGTTTCATATCATGAATGTCAAACTCAATATAAATTAGAAAGTTTGCTGTGAAGTTCTCACTCTTCTGTGATGGCTGCGATCCTGAGAACTTCTTGCCCGGTGCCAGTCCCTTGAGCCCTTCCCTTCCTCCTGAAGCTGTTGCATTTGCAGTGTCTGACATTTGCTGTCCGCTGCTGGGAGTGCACAGCTTCCCACTGATATAATTGGCTGAGTATAATCCTTGTATATTTTATATTGATATCTAGATCAATATTGTTCCTTTAGTGTTATTAATATTAATAATCTAGTCTTATTCTATTAAATCTGTTTATATTTCAACCCTCAGGTTTCCTTGGTTTTTCTCGATTCCCCTTCCGGGTTGGAAGGGATCATCAGGTGATAGAATAATTGTCTAAATGTTGTAGTAAAATTGATATTAACTAGAAAAATGAAATGTAACATGTAACCAAAGCAATCAAGGGAACCTGCTACTGCTGCTAAAAGTCATCTATACAGCCCCAACCATATTTCATTAATTATAGAGAAATAGTTACTAGACATGATTAATCTAAGGTTGAATTAAGCAACTAACTGCTAGATAATGTAGCTTTGTTAATAAGCAGGATATTTTTGTCAAGAGAGTGATGAACTGTAGGCCTGGTCAGCAAACTGAAAAAACCACCTGGAACTGCCCAGATTAGAGGAGAAGTAGGTAAAAGGTAATTCCGATAGGAGCAGATTGTGACCACTGACTCATTGACCACCTACCCAAATGATACCACCTACTCAAAAGAGAACAATGGAAGAAGAAAACAGAGTCTGCGCACTAATTTACATAGGAAGCGAAGAAACCTTGACCAATCATTAAAGAGAATAACAATGAATATGTATTAACTGATAGAATATGTAATAATAAGTGTATAAAAAGTGAAATTTTTGAAACTAAGGTGTGCTCCCTTGGAACGAGCACCCCATTTCTGTGCATTAATGGAACAAACTTGGAAATATCTCTGCTCTGTGTGTTATTGGCTTGCATGTCGGGTAAAGAACACAGATTTGGGACAATATAAATGACAATAAATTATTGTGGTTTTCTCAAACTGTTGTCCCAAAAGTGGGGTTGTTTACCCAGTGTGCAAGATGCCAGTGTACACACAGAGTAGAGGTATTTATTTAAATAATTTCTGCACAGAGATGGGTGCTAGGTGGTAATCCACAAAGCTAGCACACCAGTTCACAGAATCTTCGGTACATTTATATGATTCAAAACACGGAAGTACACGCCTTTAGTTATGATTATTGGCTAGTACTTTATCTTAATTTCTATTGGTTAGTATTATTCCTCACTTTCATTTAAATTTACAGTACCCTTTAATTGATGTGTGCATGCTCCAATACAGTGTGTGTGAGGGGTAAGCCTGCTCTGTCTCTAATTGAGTTGGCAGTAGTGATCTACCCCTGCCACCTTTACCTTTCCCTTAGTTACAAGTGACTTTTGCTGACTTCATGCTTTTTTTGCAGTTGTCTGGCTTTCGGTGCCTCCTGGGGTAGGATGTTCTCTTTTCATCAGTCTTTAGTTCTTCTTTATCAGCCTTTCAGTTCCTCTTCAAGGATATGGTCATTAGTAAGGCATGCATTGCTAAAGTAGTCAAGCTTACTTATTACAAAGTAGAATATCCCTTTTTCTGCTGTACATCAAAACCATAACATGAACCCAACACCAGGTTCAGGTGCCTGATGCTGACGGTCACATGATGGGTTCTGGTGCAAATGTATATGTACTGAATTTACATGGCAAGGTTTTGGTAGCAGGGGGGATGCAGGGGTGGCTTCTGTGAGAAGATGCCAGAAGTTGCCCCCATGTCTGACACAGCCAGTTCTGGACATCTCCAAGATGGACCTGCCACTGGGCAAAGCTGAGCCAGCAGATATCCACCCTGTAGCCCATGGAGGACCCCACACCAGAGCAGGTGGATGTGCCCTGAAGGAAGCTGTCACCCCATGGGAAGCCCAAGCACGTTGGTCTGCATGTTGGTCTCTGGGGTGTCAGTGTCTCTCTCTCTCTGTCTGGGTCTTGCTCTCTCTGTGTCTCTGTGTCCTGGTCTCTCTGTCAGTCTCTCTGTTGGTCTCTGTCTGGGTCCCAGTTCCTATGTCTGGATCCTTGTCTCTATGTTGGTCTCTCTGGGGGTCTCTATCAGAGTGTAAGTCTCCCTGTCTGTCTCGCTGTCTGGGTCCTGGTCTCTATGTCTGGGTCCCCATCTCTCTGCGTCTCGTCTCTCTGTCTGGTTCTTGGTTTCTCTGGATCCCCATTGCCTGTTTGCCTCTCTGAGTCTCTGTCTGGGTCTCTGTATCTCAGTCTGAGTCCTGGTCTGTCAGTCTCTCTGTCAGTTTCTGTGGGTCTCTGTCTGGGTCACATTATGTCTCTCTGTCTGTCATGTTATGGGTCCTATTCTCTCCAGGTCCTGTTGCATCTGGGTCCCGGTCTCTCTGGGGGTCCTGATCTCTCTGTTAGTCTATCTGTGTGAATCTTGGCCTTTCTGCCTTGGCCTCTTTCTCTCTATCTAGGTTTTGGTCTCTCTGGTCAAGTACTAGTCTCTGTCAGTCTCTCTGGGTGTCTTGGTCTCTCTGGGTCTCTGGATAGGTCTCAATTTCTCTTTCGGTCTCTCTGGGGGTCTCAGTCTCTCTGTCAGTATCTCTGCCTGTCTCTTTGGGGATCCCAGTCCTTTTGGAGGTCCTGGTTGCTATGGAAATTACACGTCAGCCACCATAACAGGGTTTGACTCTAGGTTTCCGCTGAATCAATAAGCTGAAAAAGAGATTCTTCTATAAATTTCTTTTTATTAACAGTGCAACGGCTTGAGCTGGGTGCCTCCAAAGAGGGACCCCGAACAAAGAAATCCCTGGGCAATTGTGGGAAAATAATGGAAGATTGGTGAGGAGGATTGTAAACACACTCAAGTGACTTGCACCTGGGGTGTCAAAAAGCACATATCATACTAATCATTGTTTAGTCTTGTGTGCTTCTTGACAAGTAGAAATCTGTGTTAGATAACAGAGGCCTGTGATAGACTCAGAGGCACCCTATTGAACATGCTTGAGATTCCTTCCCAACTGTTGGGAAGATCAGCACAGTGGAAAACTATGCCTGCTTGAATCCCTGATATACAGATGAGAACAGCAGGTTCAAAAAAACTTTCTAGCAACGAATGAGCTCTGTGGTGTCTGTATTCTCGCTTGCATGCTTCTGCGTGGGTTCTGCTTCAGAGATCCCACTGTCCACAAGGTATCAAGATTAAATTTGTTCTTTGCCTTTTATCCGTGGTTTTGTGGTTGTTCCTGTGCCCTGCCTATGTTGGCTCACACATTTGGCATAGTCGGCAGGTTCAGGAACAGCCATGCCATGGCTGACAAAAAAGTTGGGGACTGGTGAGGCAAAGACAGTGACTCCCCCTATTCCAGGATGGCCCAGTACTGAACACTGGACCCCTGTGGCCACTTTCCTGGCTAAACTGGCTCTGCTGTAAGCTTGGCCTGAAATAGATGACTGGGGGGGGGGGGCAGCGGTAATTAATCTGACTGAAGCTGGGCAATCAATCCAAAGAAAATGCAGAGCCCTAGTACTACTGTACAGTTTTGGGGAATAGTTTGGCATGGACAGATTAGAGAAATACCAAATATGGTACAGCAAACAGTCCAGTGATTTCCTGTACCAATCACAGTAAACCAGTTACAGACCTTTTCGGGACTTTTAGGGCATTGGAGAACTTTTATCCCACACCTGATGATATTAATGCACCCTCTGCAGAAATAAACTAGGAAGAAAATTGTTTGGCAGGGGACCAAGCAACAACAAGAAGCCTTTGATGCCTGCAAAAATGCTTTGATTGAGCATGCACAATTATACACTCCTAAGCAAGGCTATCCTTTTGAATTAGATGTAACAATTCCAGGTGATATAGTCTCATGGGGATTGTGGCAGATGACTGGTCCAAAAAATCAGAAAGAACCTGTAGGATTTTGGTCCAAGGCATTACAATGCTCCACTATACGTGATACCCCTGTGGAATAAATACTAAATTGGCTAAAAATACAAAAGTACAGCATTGTTCACACATTAAGGAAAAGTATAAAATCAAGAGGCTTCTGAGGTAGAAAACAGCCGCAGCTGGCATGAAGAATACAACACCTGTGGTTCCCTGATAAGCTACATGAGGTACGGGACGGGATGCAATTATTCTGCGGCTTTACCTTATGATGTATAGCAGATACGGGAATGGGATGGTACCATGAAACAGATAAACTGCCAATTAGCTGCCCACTCGATACTCAGAGCCAACATTTTGTCAATTTTTGATGAAATGCTGTCCTTTGTGCGAACTTTGCTCATTATAATGCCATTATAATACCAAAACACACCTCCATCCCAAAGGCTACCCGCCTCCAAGGTGCGACCACTCCTCCTTGAGTCTGCGCCCTGAATTTCTCGTCAACTATACCTTTAATTGTGAAGCGAGAGAATTTTACACCAATCATGATAAAAGTATGTATGACTTGACTCACTCAAACTCCACCTCGAAGAGATCAAATAGTATAAAAATAGCCTGAGAGAGGGGGGATACCCAGGGAAGGCACCATCACGAAGAATTCCATCACTGACTTCCGGGATCAGTCAATGGGCTGAGCCTCTCTTCCCCCGCATAGGGACACCTTTGGGTAAGACTTAGATTATACCGAGTGCTTTCTCGGGAAACTTAGAAATTTCTCTAGAGACTCTCTTTTCTACATTTATAGCCAGGCTGTATCGTTTATAACTTTGTCACACGTTTTGTATATGTAACAATACTTTCATTTGCACGTGCTTTGCAGACAGTGTATTTATCACCAGCAATCCTAAGAACCTGTATATCTCTTGTTTAAATAAACTGCACTGTTTAAGTAGCTGGTCATTTTGGTTTCTCACTGAACGCGACCAAAGACTCGAGAGTGGCCGTGCTAGTTCAGGAGTACGACTAGACTGAAGGTGCAGTCCACTATTAGTGTATCCAAATCGTAACAGTTTAATACATATTAAACGCGATTGGACTGATAGTGCTGAATTGGGCATCACTCAGAATTTAAACCTAGCCGCACCTGGCCTCCCACCTCGGTGAGGAGTGTTAGAACACAAGGGGGTTTATTTTCTGCCAAAACCGCTTTGTCCCTTTTCTCACAACAGAATTTGGCGTAGTCAGCAGGATTGCCATGGATAAACTGCTGCAAAAATATGATTGTGCCCCTTCCCAGACTGGGAAGGAGTGGGCCCAAAAATTTTGGAAGGATGAAGAGAAAGTGGTGGAACGTATTGAAGAGTGTCGGGCTTCACAGAAGCTCAGAGCGGGGAAAGGCAAAGGTGTGATTTGTGCGGTGTTAGGCGCCTGTTTATCTTGTGCACAACAAGAAGCTAGGGAAACCCCTGCTCCTAATCTGATTTCAGCTGTAGAATATGCAACTCTGAAATTGGAGAATGAGGTGTTGAAGTCATCACTAGCTTTTCAGAAGGAGACAGGAGAAAAATTAAGAACTCAAGTTGATAAGCTTGTGAGTGAGAATGAATGTTTAGGAAACCGGAATGCTCGACTCAGGAATGAAAATCACCAACTTAAAATGTTATTGGAAAGGGTGACTGGGCTCTTAGATAAAACGCAGCCCTCGACCCAGGTCCAACAAATTCGGAAGTTAATGTGTTATCCAAATTCCAGAACCCAGACTGGAGATTTTTGGTCTAATAGTGAAGATGAGGAAGAAGAGGAGCAGGGAAGGACTTTTACTGTGAAATCTTGAGTCTTTCCTTTACGACCTCTGATTAAAACTGAAACCACAGTTGATGAGGATGATGATGAAATCCACACCACTGTGTGTACTGTTCCGTGGACACCAACAGAATTAGCGAAAATAAGGGAAAAATATTCGAGGCGGCCAGAAGAGTCAGCTGTTGAGTACGTGTGGCAAGTTTCTTCTGAAGGAGGAGATAGAATTATGTTGAGTGAGGAAGAAGCAGGAGACTCTTGGGGACCAGGACTGTTTTTTGTAGGAATGTGTCTGAGAGAGAATGGCCATGTGAGCCAGCCTCCCTACTACAAGAGATTAGATTAAGGGCAAAACAGGTGGTGGAAGATGGAATTAGTACCATGGCAAAAACGGGAACTGAGAAGGTAAAAAACATGTTGTGCTAATGACTAAGCAATTTACTATGTGAATTCTTGTAACCAATCTGATCTGTGAATGAACTGCATGGACAGCGCGTGGACAGTGTAACTAGCTAATCAGAAATAAGCAAGTGGCATGTACGGCTACAACACAGGGTATAAAAGATGATGATCTGTGCTTAATAAACGGCTTCTGTTGATTCACATTGGATCGTCTGGAGTCCAGTTATTTCTCCTCAGATGGTGACCCCGACGTGATACCGATCAGCGCTTGGCTTGAGCAGCGGAACACGAGGGGTGGAAAACCCAGAAGGAGATCCACCGGCTGGAGGACGGCTCAGCTGGACTGAGACCGGGTGGATTGGGCGGCAATCCGGAATAGAGGAAACAGACGACGTGGCCACGGACACCCAGAGAGAGGTGAGCAGCCGGGGCAGGAGATGGGGCAGCAAGTAACAAAAGAAGAAGGGGTTATGTTAAGACTTCTCCTGCATATCCTCTCTAAGAGAGGGGTGAAATATGATGAGCGTATGCTCAGAAGGCTGTTAACCTGGTGCAGAGAGAACGGATTTGCACCAGAGCCCCAGACAGCTTTTAGACCAGAAATATGGGAGGCTGTTGGGGAAAAACTGTGGGAAGTGATAAGTAACGGAGATAAAGAGGCATCACCGTTAGCGACAACGTGGCGGTTGGTGTATTCAACCTTACAAGATATAGAAGCAGAGCAAGCTGCGACGGCTGAGGCGTTTGCAGCTTTACAACCCACGGGGGGAGGATCGAACAGACCATGTCCGAGGGTTTGGGAAGATCCCCTGCCGATCCCCTCTGCTCCATCTGAGGAAGTTCCAGAGAAAGAAGAACCGATGGAGGAGGACGTTCCCTGGCCACTACCACCACCCTCAGAAGTGAGACCAACGGCACCTCCACCAGAATGGTACAATCCTAGAACTGGGCTTTACGAAGGTCCACCTAAGTCTCCACGGCAGCGTGTTGATGTGCGCCCCAGACAACCTGTTGATCCATCATTGTACCCGCCGCTTCCACCGTCGCCTCCCTCTCCTGCTGAACAAGAACTGCTGCAAGGCACATGCGTGGAGGCAAAAATGCTGACACAGAAATTGGAACAGCTAGAGAGAGAACGGCAGAATCGATGGAAACTAGAGGAGGAGCAAGCAATACGAAATTTGGAGAGGCAACTGAGGGGTGAAAGCGGGGGGGCTTGGGGTGGCGGTAACGGGAGCGTGGGAGGAGAGTTGGGGGGTGCGACCGCGGGCTCGGGGGAGCTGCTGAAAACGCGAGTGCATGGGGGTGGCGGTAACAGGAACGCGGGAGGAGAGTTGGGGGGTGTGACCGCAGGCTCAGGGGAGTCGCCAGATCCGCGATTGCATTGGAAAGGAATTATTCAAAATGCCTTGATAGAGGGTGTAATGTTACCAACAGCATTTCCGGTGATACTGGGGGGAACTACGGGAGGTCGAAAGAATCCCAATAGGTGGGAGGGTCTTCCTTGGCCGATCGTAAAGGAAGCGAGAAAATCGGTGCATGACTTTGGTCTTAATTCTCCCTACACTCAGTCGTTTCTTAACAATATTTTCACTACTAACATTATGACTCCTTTTGATAGCCGGACGCTGATGTCCCTTATTCTTACACCAATGCAAGAACTAATGTGGAGATCAAGGTGGGAGGATGGTGTACAACGTGCGGTTGTAGCGAATTTGAGTAGAGCAGAGGGAGATCCGTTACGGTTGGCGACTATGGAGATGTTATCAGGAACAGGTCCTTTCGCTGATGCTCAGCTACAAGCACGGTTAGATGTCGCTATCTTACAACAGTCTGCAGAGTTGGCGCGCGAAGCACTGAGGGCCTTGCCAGAGGATGGCAAGGTCACTCCCCCATATACGACGATAAAACAGGGCCCCAGTGAGGGATATATGCAGTTTCTTGATAGACTAAGGAATGCGTTAGACCGGGGAGAACTGCCAGTGGCAGCCAAAGAGGCGGTTTTTCATTCATTGGCTGTAGAGAACGCTAATTCAGCCTGTAAGCGTATTTTGCAAGCTTTGCCTCGACACGCCACCATCACCGACATGATAGAGGCATGCTCTAGAGTAGGAACACCTGAAGAACAGGCAGGATTTTTGGCCTCCGCTTTTGCTGCAGCTGTCAAGCCCTTGATTAATAATCGTAATTTGGGACCGAAATGCTTTAAGTGTGGGAAGGTTGGTCATCTGAAGATACACTGTAGAGCAGGAAAGCAGAGGGGAGAGACAGATATGATGCCTGTTAGGAGCGGAGAAATGGGAGGATTTACGGGCACATGTAATCGGTGTCAGAAATTTGGACATAGAGCATCTGAACGCCGCTCAAAATTTCGTAAGAATGGCATACCATTGGGAAACGGGCTGATGAGCGCGGGGGGCCCGAGCGCGATGACACAAAACAGGCCTCAGGGTCAGGGTGCTTGGGTAGCGCAGCCTCTGCCACCACAGGAAGCGCCGGAGTGGACGTGGCAACAATAAAGGAGGTTACCCTTACAGACTCCCAAGTGCAGTGCATTCCTACTAATATGAAAGGGCCACTGGGGTATGGACTGAGTGCACTATTATTAGGACGATCTTCCATTACCAGACGGGGTTTGTTTGTGTTACCTGGGGTAATAGATGCTGATTATACGGGTCCAATTAAAATGATGGTATGGACACCCACTCCACCTGTGCATATCCCAGCAGGTACTCGCATTGGACAACTAGTGCCATTTAAGGCTGCCGTTCCGACGGCTGGAAATCAGATAAGGGGGAATAAAGGTTTTGGCTCAACAGGTAATGCAGATATATATTTAGCCCTTGAAATCTGTAAAACAAAGCCCTTGCAGCGAGTTGCCCTAAGAGCACCAGGGGGTCAAAAATGTGTACTTGATATGCTTGTAGACACCGGCGCTGATGTGACTGTTATCAGTCAAGACTGTTGGCCACCCTCTTGGCCCCTAGAACACCCAGCAATATCCATAATGGGGGTCGGCGGAACTCAGACGACAAAAATAAGCAAAGAGGTTATTCAATGCCAAATGCCTGATGGTGGAGTTTGCTCAATTCGACCGTATGTGACAGTAGCACCGGTATGCCTGCTCGGCCGGGATGCTTTAAGTCAACTGGGCACTCATTTAACGACTGGGGGGACGGATTTTCCGGGGCGGCCATTGGGGAAGAGCGACCTATTTTGAAATTGAAGTGGAAAACGAATGACCTGGTGTGGGTGGACCAATGGCCACTCAATTCGGAAAAAATCGCCCACATTAACCAATTAGTACAGGAACAGTTAGAGAAGGGGCATATAGAACCAACAACCAGCCCCTGGAATACACCTATTTTTACCATTCCAAAAAAGAGTGGCAAATGGCGATTACTGCACGATTTACGAAAAATCAATGAGGCTATGGAGGACATGGGTGCTTTACAGCCAGGGTTGCCATCCCCTATCATGATCCCTAAAGGGTGGGAGATTCTGATAATAGATCTGAAGGACTGCTTTTTTACAATATCCTTGCACCCCGATGACTATCCAAAATTTGCTTTTTCCGTGCCAACAACAAATAAGAACGGGCCTATGTGCAGGTATCATTGGGTAGTGTTGCCACAAGGAATGAAAAATTCACCCGCCTTGTGCCAGATGTATGTAGCATGGGCTTTGGCACCAGTGCGAAAAAAAACACCCTGAGTGGATAATTTATCATTATATGGATGACATCTTGATAGCTGGACAACAATTAGAGTGTGACAAGGCTATTGAGGAGCTTCAGCAGGTACTAGGGAAAGCAGGGTTACAAATTGCACCAGAAAAAGTTCAAAAAGAACCACCCTGGAAATATTTAGGATGGGAAATATCTAAAACTACAGTTAGGCCACAGAAGTTAGAGATTAGAACACACATTTTGACATTGAATGATGTTCAAAAACTCTTAGGAGATCTAAACTGGGTTCGTACATTGTGTGGCCTGACGAATGAAGACCTAGCACCTCTCATGCGCTTGTTACGAGGAGGCGGTGGCGTTGATGCCCCTAGACAGTTATCTTTGGACGCACAGAAGGCGATGCAGATGGTCAGTGATAAGGTCATCAAAGCCTACGCGCATCGATGGGACCCTGATTATTCGATAGGTTTATCAATTATAAATCATGACAAACATCCTTTCGCTTCAGTAATGCAATGGGTACAGGAAAGGGACCCGCTACGAATTCTGGAGTGGATTTTTTTGTCTCTCCAACCAAAACGTACGGTTATCCCGAGGATAGAGGCAATGGCGCAACTTGTGATTAAGGGGCGTCAGAGGATTGTTGAGATATCCGGTCAGGAACCTGAATATGTGGTAATTCCTTTAGTAGCTGAATACTTGCAGTGGGCCTTACGACACTCTATGGCGTTACAGATTGCACTGTTGAACTATGCTGGGACAGTTAAGGTACATTTGCCTTCACACAAGTTTTTTAGTGTGTTACAAATAGGACACATTGAGGAAATGCCTGCTTTGTCTCAACGACCTGTCCGAGGGCTGACAATCTTTACAGATGCTGGGGGGAAGACACAGAAAGCAGCAATAACATGGTACATGGACAATAAATGGCATGATATTGTGATCACGGACTGTAAAGGGTCCACACAAAAGCTAGAATTACGTGCTGTACTAGAAGTGTTTCGCAGGTGGACAAAAGGAGGTATTAATATCGTATGTGACTCCTTATATGTGGTTGGAATCGTTCAACGAATGGAGCATGCTTTGCTCAAGGAGGTCAGAGATGAGCAGCTGTTCACCCTGCTTCATGAATTGTTGCTACTACTTAATGAACGGCACGATCCTTATTTCATCACCCATATTCGCAGCCATTCGGGGCTCCCAGAAGGTTTAGCTGAGGGCAATAGACGAGCTGATAAACTTGTGGCTCCTGCATGGGCCGCACCACCTCCAGATAAGTTTGCACAGGCACAGGCATCTCATACATTTTTCCATCAATCTGCACGAATGTTGCGCAGACAATTCGGGATCTCGGAGTCTGATGCCCGAGGTATAGTGCAAACATGTGCTGATTGTCAACCATTTATACCTAACTTCAACCCAGGCGTCAGTCCCCGAGGGCATGGACCTTTGGAGTTCTGGCAGACTGATGTAACCCATATGTCAGAATTTGGAAAACTGAAATTTATACACCTGACTGTAGACTGTTATTCAACTGCAATTTGGGCAACTGCGCAGACTGGTGAATCTAGTAAACATGTACAAAAGCATTTGCGATCCGCGTTTGCAGCCTTAGGTGTACCACGTGTGATAAAGACTGATAATGGCCCAGGGTATGTAGCCCGTTCAACACAGGTATTTCTACAGCTGTGGGGCATTACACATGTGACTGGCACACCACATTCTCCGACGGGTCAAGCCATAGTGGAACGCATGAACCAGTCTTTAAAAAATTTGCTTCAAAAACAAAAAGGGGGAGAGCAAGGGCTGAGTCCTGTAGATCGACTGAACAAGGCCGTTTACGTCCTGAACTTCCTACGCCTTCCTCAACACTGCCTTGTACCTCCAATCGTGCGGCATGGCGCAGGCCTGCAGAGAGACCTGGGAGATTTTAGGCAGGAAAATGGCATGGTAGCAGTTAAAAACAGTGTGACGGGGAAGTGGGAAGGACCGTGTAGATTATTAACCTGGGGTCGAGGATATGCCTGTGTCGTTACAGATACCGGAACCAGATGGGTACCAGCCAAGTGGATAAAGCCCTGGTTTGAGCAGACGGATTCGAATGAGTTACCCCACAATACCAACAACGACGATGAGGGCTGAAAAAGTGCAGTGTCCTAGGTGTGGAACTGCGACCCATAGATCCTTGTGCCTTGTGAGGATTGTTGAGGCCGGTGGTGGTTTGAAAGACCACGTGCTGCGGCCTGGTGTGCTGTGTGTTTTTAATCCGGTGTGCTGTGTATTTTAATTCTAGGGTGCTGTGTGTTTTTATAAGGAATTAGGTAAAGTGATAGGGTGTGCTGTGTGTTTTGAATCCGGTGTGCTGTGTGTTTTAATTCTAGTATTTTAATTCCGGTGTGCTGTGTGTTTTAATAAGGAATTAAGTAAGGTGATGGGTTTAATTCATTTAGCTATTGCAATAGAGTAATAAGGAGTTAAGTAAGGTGACAGGGTGTGCTGTGTATTTTAATTCCGGTGTGCTGTGTGCTTAAAATCCGGTGTGCTGTGTGTTTAAAATCTGGTGTGCTGTGTATTTTAATTCTAGTATTTTAATTCCGGTGTGCTGTGTGTTTTAATAAGGAACTAAGTAAGGACGGGTTTAATTCATTTAGCTATTACAATAGAGTACATAGAGTCAGGTTCACCTCAACACAAGCTGGCTAAGCAACAGGAGATTAGGGAAGTCTACCATTCACAAGGATTGGTCAGGGTGCGGCATACAGTGCTGTTACACAGTGCTACTGCCAGAGGTTTGGTCGGTTCCAGAGGACTAGTGGGATCAGGTAGTACGTCACTGTAGCAACAGGTTCGGTCATCTACAGCACAGAAAGAAGGGCAAGGGTACTGATATTTGAAGATGCCACTGGGAATTAGTGTCGGGCTTATCCTTGTGATTGGAAGTTGCAGCTGAGCACAAAAATTGCTTCTTTTAATACAGCAGGATTCAATTCAGTTTACCCAACATTTAACATGACCTTAGTGAACTTTTGTGGAGACACCACACAGGTGATGACTGATTTTTGCTGTTAGCTCAGAGTCATGGATGTGAAGATTTTGAAGGTATGTGTTGTATGAACCTTTCTGACCACTTATCATCCATTCATAAGCAGTAACGGGAGCTGAAGGATAACATGTCGAAACTAAAGGCGGTTAAAAACAGTTTTGATGATTGGTTAAGCTCATGGGGTATAACGGGATGGTTATCAGACTTACTAAAACAAGGGTTCATGCTATTATTGGTTATATTATTATTGATTATGGTAGCCTCATGTGTTCTCCACAAAGTGACTGACATGATAGAAAATGCTATGCATAAGGTCTGGCTGGCTCAAGAAGAAAAAGGGGGTATTGTAGGAATGTGTCTGAGAGAGAATGGCCATGTGAGCCAGCCTCCCTACTACAAGAGATTAGATTAAGGGCAAAACAGGTGGTGGAAGATGGAATTAGTACCATGGCAAAAACGGGAACGGAGAAGGTAAAAAACATGTTGTGCTAATGACTAAGCAATTTACTATGTGAATTCTTGTAACCAATCTGATCTGTGAATGAACTGCATGGACAGCGCGTGGACAGTGTAACTAGCTAATCAGAAATAAGCAAGTGGCATGTACGGCTACAACACAGGGTATAAAAGATGATGATCTGTGCTTAATAAACGGCTTCTGTTGATTCACATTGGATCGTCTGGAGTCCAGTTATTTCTCCTCAGTTTTTAACTACAATGGACGGGGATCATGATTATTCCCTAACCGCTCGAGCAGCCTTTTGGGCAGGTGGTATGGATCCGCGAGAGAGGGGGGAGCCATTAGAGATTAGAGCTACAGGCTACTCTGATCTGTTTGCAGCGATACGGAAAGCAGCTTGTCTGCAAGCCATGTATGACAGAGAGGAATTTCGGAAATCCCCAATGTCAGCCGCTATCGACCCCGATCGATTAGCCCCTCTCATCCGTGGTCTTCCCAATTGCCTGAAACCATTTGTCGTCCGCACTCAAGATTGCATACGAGAGGCTCGGGATGCTCATGGGCGGGGCCGGCGTTGCTACATGCCCACCTGGAATGAATATGTACAGGAAATAGACCAATACGGGCGCCGAATGGGCTGGGCCAGCCTAACTAGTGAGAAATCCTCTGAACACCCCCGAAAGGTTCGCCAAGTCCGAACTCACACTCAAAACCCCAAACCGGTGGAAAGGTTTAAGCCTGATAAGGACCGGAACGAGTTGTGGCGTAAAGCCCTACAATTAGGGGTACCCCGACAATTCTTGCATGGTATCCCTATGGGAGACCTCCGTACGCTGGTCCAATCTCTAACTAGAAAGAATAATTTGGCTGGGGAGAAAAGTCTAACCAGAGAATCCCCAAGCCGTGAGAAAATTGTGCCTTCTGCACCAGAGCGTAATTTGATTGATTTGTCAGAGTCCCAGTCAAAAAACTCCTATCCCCGGGGAGGGCAGTGAGCCACCCTGTCCGGCGGGTACTAGCTATCATAAAGATTCCGAACCTATTATCGCCATTCCTGTCGGACCCCGGAGGATGTCAGTAAACTTTATTATTGATACCGGAGCCCAAATGTCTGCAATCACTAACGAAACAGCACAACTTCTAGGTATAAATCCCACCAGACGCAGAGTCAACTTCACAGGAATTGACGGTGTGGTAAAAACATGCCCCGTTGCAAAAATTAACCTCTGGTTGCCGGGAGAGCAGCGAATGACTAGGGCGGAAGTGTTAGTGGGTGCCTCGCGTACTAACCTCCTAGGATTTGATGTGCTGCGTGGGCAAATGTGGAAATTCCCAGATGGAACTGTGTGGAGTTTTGCAGGACGCAAAAAAGGATTAGACACAGTGAAATTGAGTCTGTTGGAAACTTCCATACCTTTACCTCCCTCTAAAATCACTAACGTCCGGCAGTATCCACTGCCTGCAGCTGCACTTGCAGGAGCAGACGGGATGGTATCAGATTTAGAAAAAAGAGACATCATTAAGAGGACTCACTCGCCTTATAACTCACTGGTGTGGCCAGTAAAGAAACCAACCGGGCAATGGCGTTTCACAGTAGATTACCGAAAGTTAAACGCCAACACTGCACCCCTGACCGCCGCAGTTCTGAATATCATGGAAATTGTGACAATGATACAAGGAGCTGCCCATCCTTGGATGGCTGCCTTAGATGTTAAAGACATGGTTTTTATGATTCCCCTCCTTGAGCAGGACAAAGCACAGTTTGCATTCATGTGGAAAGGAGTCCAATATACCTTTAACCGACTTCCACAAGGATACAAACATTCCCCCACTATTGCTCATAATGCTTTAGCTAAAGTGCTATCAGAGATTCCTGTTTCACAGGGATGTATGGTATACCAATATATTGATGACATCCTAATAGGGGGAGAGAACCAAGAAAGAGTAAAAGACATGATGGAAAGCATCCGAAAAACATTACTTGATTTAGGATTGGAAATTCCAGACTCAAAGTGTCAGGGACCTGCACAGGAAGTTAAATTCCTGGGGGTCTGGTGGATTAAGGGAGCCGCTTCTGTCCCTCAGGATACCCTGGAAAAAATAGAGCATGGACAGAATTCATCTAGAGTGAAGAAGTTACAGCAAGTTCTGGGAACTTTAAGTTATTGGCGTAAACACATCCCTGGCTTTTCCATCATTGCTTGCCTCCTTTATAGTTTGCTCAAAAAAGGTAAATCCTGGGAGTGCACTGAACAACATACTAATGCTCTGGAACTGCTAATAAAGGAGCTAAGGTTATTCCAACAGCTTGGTCCTATACATCCAACTGACCCTGTCCATGTAGAATCCATGTAGAATGTGGGTTCAGTGAACATGGTTCCCATTGTAATTTATGGCAGAAGGGACCAGCAGGACCGGAGAGACCATTAGAATTTAGCTCCCACTCCTTTAATGATACTGAGAGCAGATATTCAGACCTTGAGAAGGGTTTACTGTCCCTAGCGCGAGCGTTGCAACAAACAGAGCAGATAAGAAGAGAACAGAGTGTGATCATTCGGGGACCTTTCCGCCTCCTAGATGTGGTCCGTAAAGGGACAACACCACCAGCTGGCATTGCCCAGAAACCTACAGTTCGGAAGTGGTATGCTTATTTGGAAGGCATTAATGAAATCATGCCAATCTCTGAAGGCAGTGTTAAAGTATCCAAGCTCCAAAAGGATATAGATGGTGCCCTATTGTTCCAATCCCCACCAAACAGACCATCTCTGATCCAAGAAGCACCTCCTCTGAAAGAAGGCAGTGATCTTACAGGAGTGTGGTTTACTGATACGTCATCTCACCGTGAAAACCTCTTTTCTCGCAACAACCCCACCAGAGAAACAAATTTTAGCTGTAGTTTGGGCACTACAAGAAACTGAAAGAATCACAGTCCAAGACAGCGTGACTGTACACACCTCCACAGCTATTCATGGGTGGGTTACTGATGATTCCGTTAGGGCCCATGCAGGGGTAGATCAGGCAGCCACACATTGGAAATGGAAACATTATTTACAGCAATGATTTCTACCAGGAAAACCATATGTAACCACTCCACATGCCACTCTTCTAGGAACTGTATCATTTAATCACATGCCCACACTAGGGGAAACTCTTCCCCTTGCAGATATCCCTACATCTCCTGTGGAGGAGGCTCCCCCTTATGATGAGTTAATAGAAGAGCACAAAAAAGATGCCTGGCTTACCGATGGAAGTGCAACACCTCCAATACAAAACATGGTGAGGACTGAAATTCTTCCAGATGGTACCTCTCCCAAAATATTAACTACAGGGAAATGGAATTGTTTACACCAATGCATTGCGTGGCGGGACCGCGACTTATTAGTCTAGACGTGAATATTCATATAATAACCCCTGAGAACAACGTATGGTTCTGTACCCCAACTTCTCCTCTTATTTTACATCCTTTGTTAATATCAGATTCTCGAGTTCTTGTATTTCAGATATCTTCAATGAATACATGTGCCTTATCCAGAGGAGAGAGCATTGGAACGGTATTATTGCTGTCGCGAGCCCAACATCGAATTGAAGTTCAATCTGGAAAAGCACAAGCCACAGCTCCCTAATCTGTATGGGCAATTACCCTACATCAGGTTATCAAACCCAGAGTGATATTAGCTGAAGGAGCTGGAGCAACGGTGTATATATTACTGGAAGGAGATGACACTCTTGTTTTCCTCCCCTATCACAGGTTGGCTCATCTTGCCTTGTAGACTTGTACTACAAGCACATGCCCTGGATACATTTCTGCAAGATCAACATGTAAATACTTGGATTTGGTTGGCCTCTACTGTAACTAGCTCTTCTGCCTTTTGTACTGAAGAAGGATTAACAGCTGCAGATCTTTTGAGAACTTGTTTCAATGATGTGTCAACCCCAGCAGCTGTATTATAGAATTATACTATGCTAAGTGCTTTTGATATTAATGTTTCCCATTGCTATCTTTTCTGAGTAGGTAATGGCTGTATGCCAGTGAACATTACAAAATTGATTGGTGGTGGACTATCTCAGCCTAAAGGACAGCCTAAAGGCACCTGTGTGTGAGACGAGGGGCATTTTCAATGAGGGGGCGTGGGAAGGTCTTCTATGTTGGTAAAATCCTGCTCATTAGAAATGGAGACCTTGATAACACAGGCTGTGAGACCTGAAGAAACACTACAAAACAGATGCACAGGCGCAGAATGAGTAAGACCCACAGAGGACTGTTTTCCACGTGCCCTCCACCCCCCAAGCTGCATTGCAGAGGGCAAGGCTGCCCTCATTTTCCCACTGCCTCCATCTCTCCCCTCATTCCTCTTTCCAAAACAGGGCTTGTCCATCTCTTCCCTCATCCCACAGGATCCCACAGCTGCACTTTGAACCCTGCGCAAGTCGCAAATACTGCAAAAAGCACGCAAGCCTGTGCCCATGCACCCCCTGCCCCTTGGTGATGCGGTCACAACTGCTTTGACACGAGGCTGGAGCATCTCAAGACCTCAAGGCCAGGCTGGATGGGGCTTTGAGCAACCTGGTCCAGCAGAAGGTGTCCCTGTCCATGGCAGGGGGGTTGGAACTAGATGATCTTTAAGGTCCCTTCCAACCCAAACCATTCTGTGATTCTGTGATTCTGTGATCTCCTTCTTTGACACCATAAACGCTGCTCCAATTTTGAAGGCATGTGTTGCTTCAACATAACTGATGAATCAGCCAGCGTAGAGGACAACATTCAACATCTCCAGGATTTAATGCATCAAATGAAACAATCTACTGGTGGTGCCTGGCTGGCTGAGTGGTTTAATTCCCTGACAGGAGGAACGGGACACCTGATTCAAAGTATGATTGCAGAGATATGTTTATTCTTTTTTCTACATGTGTTTATTGCATGCCTCTGTAAATTACTCTGTGCTACACCCCTCAAGCCCAAATGGACATCTCCAGCTTTGCCAGCCCCAGTGGAAATGGTCTCTTGAGCGAGGGGGTGGAATGTGGGAAAATAACTGAAGATTGGCAAGGAGGATTATAAACACGCTCAAGTGACTTGCAGGTGGGGTGTAGAAAAACACATATGTGCCTGTGTTCCTGCTTGCGTGCCTCTGCCCGGGTGATGCTTCGGAGATCCTCTGGTTCCCGGGGTATCAAGATCAAATTTACTCTTTGCATTTCATATGTGGTTATTCCTACGTCCTGCCTGTGTTGGCTCATACAGCAATTATACCCTTACAATCTAAGTTCCCCACCCCTCACGTGACAGTTCAGACCAGTAGCAATATTAAGGTCTGGGGTCTTCTTGCTTTTTATTGGTTTGATTTGTTTGCTGTTTTGTTACTAAGTGGTCGCTAAGTGGTCATCTTCTTATACAATATACAGTGGTTCTATATCCTGCTTCACATCTTCTTAGGTCACTTTCATCTGGTTCTGTAGTTGGCTATTAGCATGTTGTAATACAGTTTTTACAGTTCATATACCACAATCTATAGGCTTTGTCTACTCTAGCTATTAATGTTTAAGCTGCTAGTGCATAGTTTCAAGTAACTTTTTCTACAACATGGTCTTTCTGACAGTCCTGGTCTCTTTGACAGTCTATAAGTGTCTCTTTTTGGGTCTCATTCTCTCTGTCTTGACACCAGTCTCTCTGGGTCTCTGTCTGGGCCTCAGTCTCTCTGTCAGACTCTTTGGGGATCCCATTCTCTCTGTCAGTCCTGGTCTCTCTGTTGCTTTCTCCATAGGTTTCTCTCACTCTTTCTGGTTCCCCGGTCTCACTGTCTGTGTCGTGGTCTCTCTCTCTCTATTTCTCTGCATCTCAGTCTCCCCATGTCTCTACACAGAGGGGGGGGGGTCTCTGGGGGGGGGTCTCAATCTCTCTGTTGGTCTCTCTGGGTCTCTGTCTTGGTCCTGGTCTGTCTTTCTTGGTCCTAGTGACTCTGTCTCGGTCCCAGTCTCTCTGTAGGTCTCTGTCTGGGTCCCAGCCTCTTTGGGGGTCCTGGTCTCTCTGATGGTTGTTCTGGGTCTTGATCTTATGGTCTGGGTCCTGGTCTCTTGATATCTCAGCCTGAGTCTTAGTTTTTCTGTCTCTCTTTCTGGGTCCTGGTCTCTCTGTTGATCACTCTGGCTCTGTCTGGGTCTCAGTCTCTTTGCTGGCCCCTCTGCAGGTCCTGGTCTTTCTTGCTCCATGTCTATCTGGGGGTCTTGATCCCTCGGTAGGTCTCTCTGGGTCTCGGTCTCTCTGTCACTCTCTCTGGAGGTCCTGGTCTTCCTCTGCCAGTCCATTTGTGTTTCTGTCTGAGCCCCACTCTCTCTGGGGGTCTGTATTGGAAGCCCTGTGGAAGACAATGTATTCGAGGATTTAGTGATACTGAACAGGCCATGTCTGCTCTATTGGGCTTCATGCTTAGGGATTGAGAAGCCTGTATGTTATTAGTATAATCTGTAATTTATATCATTGGGAAAGGTAAACTGTATGTGGATCAAGAGGTGGAATGTAGCAATCTGGACCGAGAGACTGTTGCACGTTTAGGAGTTAGTGATCCACATAACAGTTAACCTGAGCGGGCGCAGGTCTGTGCTGTGCTGCGCTGTACCATGCTGCACGTACAGCACGGCCTTCAGGCCTGCATTGTGCTGCACAAATTCCCTGGCCACAGGGTAAACTTAACCAGCTCATTGTAGTAGAGGATCCTGCAGTCAGCTCTGGGGCTCAACAGGGCTTATACAAGGAACCAAAGAGAAAATGTCATTCTAAATAGCAAAAGGAAAACTTAAATTCCAATTTCAAGGCAAATTTGGTCTCGTTTGAGCACAAGGACACTCCCATGGTAGTTATAGTATTCCCAGAAGTGAAGATGGCTAGAAAGAGAAATCCAAATGAGATAAAATTACTAAGACAGATGATCAAATTGCAAGTGACTATTGTAAGCAGTGAGATCTAAATGATGCTCCTGGATTTCTAGTGTGAATCCTTTAAGGATAAGGGAACCTGGGTTCTGATTGCTTTTATCAGCATCATAGATGATGTACGTTCTGGCATTAAAAGGTTACCTGATGTTCTGCACAGGGGAGGTACGGGACTCTTTCTGGACCTCAGTAAGAAAGGCACAACAGCAAATAGTATAATAATAAAACTCTTTTAATAATAGGATAGAAATGGGAGGAGAAATATAGATAGCGAGTAAATCTTACATCCCTTCAGATGCTGGTGTTACCAAAGACAGGCCTGTGCTTTGTTTATAACCACATGCTAACTAAGATGTTGTTTGTTTCCTACTAACCTTCTTACTGTGTGAGAAAATAGTTGGTCACTGAGCTGATGTTACAGATAGTGATAATGAGGAGACAGCCAGAAGTAGCTCATCACCAAGGATGGGATGACAAGAAGTAGTTAATCACTTCGAGGTTCTTTTATGTGTCAAGTATGTACTCCTGTACCAATTAGGACAGAGCTGTGGCTACTTCAAGGAACATCCTTATCATCCTCAAGAAGTTGGCAAACTTACAGTCAACTTTTACTGCCCTGAGATGAGATGATGTGAGGAAGGGTCTCCTTACCCAAACGACCACCGAGAAGCTCACGCTTGCGCAGAAGTGTTTTGCCAACGCAGCAAAATTTAATGCGCATGTGCAAAAAGGCTATTCGGTCATCCTAATGAATATGTAACCCTAGGTGGAGTTATGTATTAGGTAGGCGGAATTATGAGAATCTTTGGTGCATAAATACTGGGTGAATATCCCCGGTGAGGTGTGCTAGATTTGTGGGGTTTCCCCCTAGCACCCGACGTCGAATAAAGCAATATCTCCTCTCTGAACGACTTTTGGGTTTGAGAGCTTTTATTTCAGGTAACACTGGGAATCCTGCTTTCATGCAGTGTTGGATGGACCCCTGTTGGACATCCATGGCACGCTGCGCAGATCCCATCCATGGAGAGGTTCACCCTCTCCCCTATACTGTGGCTCCTTATATCTAGTGTAACAAACAAACAAACAAACTATCCCTCTTGTTTTGACAGGTAGGAATGCTATCTTTCTTAATGCCCGCCAGAGCATATCTAGCTACATGTATCTAGGAACTGTATCCAGGAACAGTACATACCCATAGCCTTCCAGCATGATATACCTGGGGTTATACAGCAGTCACTCATGCTAACATAAGGGTATCTGTCGTGGTTTTGCCTCAGACGGCAACAAAGAACCACGTGCTGCTCGCTCGGCTCTTCCCAATACAGGAAGAATCAGAAGAGAAAAGAAGAAAAAAAAACCGCAAGACTCTAGGGTTGAGACAAGGGCATTTTAACCGAATAGCGAAGGGAACAAGCAAAATAACAACAACAACAACACAGACAAAGGAATACACAAACGTGGTTAGGAAACCGAAACCGCCGCTCACCGACCGGACCCGAGACGCCTCAGCCCGCTCCGAGAGAGCGTCCTGCCCCCTCCCCCCGGCATTTCACGGTTGGCATGGATCACGTGGTATGGAATACCAGAGAATTAACCCTATCCCTGCCGGAACCAGGACAAGCCTTAAACACAAGACCCAATATGGCTGACAGAGCCTGTTCAAGATGACTAACTCCTCAAATATGTCTTCTGCAAGACTCCCTACACACTCCACTCCTTGATCTTGAGCACAGCCATGCTCACCATCTAATAAAAGGCCATTTTTATCAGTTATATTAACAAGCTGCTTAGCAACATCATGTTCGTAACTCCCCTGCAGTAGTGACTTTATATCTCAAGGGATCACAACTTATGCAGGAGTAGCTTAAAGCAATCATAACTGACTGTGCCTTAGGGGATACCAATATAGTTGTGGTACCATTTCTCCAGTGCAATATGACACCACCTGTTATTTGCTATAAGTTCCACGTCCTTGGCTCTCTATCATCTTCACGTTGCAGGCTTAAATTTTGACCTTGAGCCCCTACCAGCCATCGGGAACTACTCACAATTCCATGTTCACTTAAACATTGACATCTTAGCTCCCAACAGAGAGTCCATTGTCCTAAATGATATACCAGGCAGGTGAGGCCTTGAACATTGGCATAATTTGCAGGTTGTCAATGTTAAGAGTGGCTGCCTTCTCCAGCAGCTCTGGCCCAAGACTCTCTCCTGTCCAGCTGCTGGAGACCAGTGTCCTGGGTTGAGCGACACAGGACTAATTTCTCTTCTAATGCTTGGGAAAACTCCACTTTTGGAAGACTCTAGTGTCTGAATTCAAGAAAATATTTACTTTATAGCCAGCTGTGGAATGTGGGTTTCAAGGTCTCAGTGGTTTTGAGTCTTGCCAGGTGCAGGGATGAGGAGGAGCGAGACCCGGGCACTTGACCCAGGCTGGCCAACAGGATTATTTCATACCATGAACGTCACATTCAATATAAATTAGAAAGTTTGCTATGTAGTTTCTCTCTCCCTTGATGGTGGCAGTCCAGAGAAACTCCTTGCTGCCTGAAGCCTGAAGCCTTTCCTTCCTCCTGAAGCCATTGCGCTCGCAGTGTCTGACATTTGCTGTCCGCTGCTGGGAGTGCACAGCTTCCTGCTGATATAATTGGCTGAGTATAATTCTTGTGTATCTTATATCAGTATCGGGATTAATACTGGTTCTTTAGTATTATTGCTAATTATTTAGTCTTATCCTATTAAATCTATTTATATTTCAACCCTTGTGTTTCCTTGCTTTCCCCGATTCCCCTTTCTGGGTGGGGAGGGGTCATCGGGTGATAGAATAATTGTCTAAACAACAATAAATTGTTATGGGGTTTCTCAAACCATAACAACCAGCCCAGTGTGTCCTGGGACCTGGGGTCTCTGCCCAGGCTGAGGGATGTGGCTGCTGCCTTCCCATTTGCAAATTCAATCAGTAGCGAAGCTGAGCACATATCACAGAGACACACACACACAGCCCCACACAAAGGATACTGACATGGCCAGTCACACAGACAGCTGCAGACAAGGCACTGCCTTCAACAGCACCTACTTACAGGAATCACATAAAAGATAAGTATAGACAGCCATGTCCCCTTCATCCTCTTTGGTGGGTAGAGATAGAAGTTCACTAGTGAAGATGCATACACAACACTCTCTAAACTCACAAGCACACATACATTTGGGGATCCCCCAAGTACTGGCACAGCCCCTCTGTCTTCCTGGTACCCCGACCAGATCCCAGGCACTCTTACCTGCTTCGCAGGTCCCCCAATCACTGGCTAGCCCAGACTGATGCTCACTAGCAAACATGCACGCACTCACACACTCATCCCAAAGGCACTCCACACTCACAGGTCCCCTCAAATACCAGCACGGACCCTCTGCCCACCTGATACCCCTGCCTGGACCCAGGGCCTCATACTTGCTGGCTAGTCCAGCTTGAAGTTTGATGGAGACTTACACATGCACAACCCCACACACACCACATTTGGAGAAGATATAGCCACTCAGTCCCCTGCCAACAGCCTCTGGCGCCGAGCCCCTCACTTGTCTCACTCATGTCCCTCACGCACAGTCCCGGAGATTTCTGCAGAGCACTGACGATAACTTCTGGTGGTGGAACCAACAAGGAGAGGTGCTCTGCTGGACCTTGTACTGACAAACAAAGAAGGACTGGTTGGGGATTTGAAGGTTGGGGGTAGCCTTGGCTGCAGTGACCATGAGTTGGTGGAGTTCAGGATCCCGCGTGGAGGAAGGAGAGCAAAAAGTAGAATTACGACCCCAAACTTCAAGAGAGCTGACTTAGGCCTCTTCAAAGACCTGCTTGGAGGAATCCCATGAGCTAAGGCCCTAGAAGGAAAGGCAGTGCAAGAGAGCTGGTTAATATTTAAGCACCAATTCCTCCAAGCTCAAGATCGGTGTATCCCTAGGAGCAAGAAATCAGGCAAAGGAGGCAGGAAACCTGCATGGATGAGCAGGGAACTTCTGGAAAAACTCAAATGGAAGAAGGAAGTTTACAGAAGGTGGAAAAGGGGACTGGCCACTTGGGAGGAGTATGGGAATGTTGTCAGAGTATGCAGGGATACAACGAGGAAGGCTAGGGCCCGCTTGGAATTAAATCTGGCAAGGGATGTCAAGGACAACAAGAAGGGCTTCTTCAAGTACATCAGCAGTAAAAGGAAGACTAGGGAAAATGTGGGCCCGCTGCTGAATGAGGTAGGTGCCCTGGTGATGGAGGATGCAGAGAAGGTGGAGTTACTGAATGCCAGCTTTGCTTCATTCTTTACTGCTAAGGCCGTCCCTCAGGAATCCCAGACCCTGGAGGTAGGAGAGAGAGCCTGCAATAAGGAAGACTCTGCCTTGATCGAGGAGGATCAGGTTAGAGATCATTTAAGCAAACTTGACACCCACAAATCCATGGGCCCTGATGGGATGCACCCACGAGTGCTGAGGGAGCTGGCAGATGTTATTGCAAAGCTGCTCTCCATCATCTTTGAAAGATCCTGGAGAACAGGCGAGGTGCCTGAAGACTGGAGGAAAGCTAATGTCATGCCAGTCTTCAAAAAGGGCAAGAAGGAGGACTCAGGAAACTACAGGCCGGTCAGCCTCACCTCCATCCCTGGAAAGATGATGGAACAGATCATCCTGGATGTCATCTCAAAGCATGTAGAGGAAGAGAAGGTTATTGGGAGTGGTCAGCATGGATTCACCAAGGGGAAATCATGCTTGACTAATCTGATAGCCTTCTATGATGTCATGACTGGCTGGGTGGATGAGGGGAGAGCAGTGGATGTTGTCTACCTTGACTTCAGCAAGGCTTTTGACACTGTCTCCCACAGCATCCTCATAGGGAAGCTTAGGAAGTGTGGGTTGGATGAATGGACAGTGGGGTGGATTGAAAACTGGCTGAAAGACAGAGCTCAGAGGGCTGTGATCAGTGGCGCAGAGTCTAGTTGGAGGTCAGTGACGAGTGGTGTTCCCCAGCGGCCAGTACTGGGTCCAGTCCTCTTCAATATATTCATCAACGACCTGGATGAAGGGATAGAGGGCACCCTCAGCAAGTTTCCTGATGACACAAAGCTGGGAGGGGTGGCTGACACACCAGAAGGCTGTGCCGCCATACGGAGAGACCTGGACAGGCTGGAGAGTTGGGCGGAGAGGAACCTTATGAAATTCAACAAGGGCAAGTGTAGGGTCTTGCACCTATGGAGGAATAACCTCATACACCGGTACAGGTTGGGGGCTGACCTTCTGGAAAGCAGCCCTGCAGAAAGGGACCTGGGAGTTGACCATGAGTCTTTCCAGATGTGGGTCTTCTACTTGCTGCCTAGTCCAACTTGAAGTTTGCTAGCAAATTACACATACACACAGGATGAAATTTACTGGAGAAAAATAAAAACACCTAGGTGTGACCATCAAGAAACTCCTACAATGGAAGAAGGCTCAGAGAAGGTAGGCAAAGGTGATGTGCTCAAGAAGCTCAGAGAATAATGTATCTTCCTAAGCCAGACAGACCAACATGGGGGAAGGGTATATGTGGCTCAGCCCAACATAGAGTATAAAAATCAAACAACCACCAAAAATGAACTTTGAAGGCAGCAATGGGCTTGATCCGGCTTCAACCCATTTATTCTCTCCCAGCAACTGGGGATGTATGATGGTGAGCATATAGAGACCGGTAATGGGAATCACATTTGTACTGTCATCCAACTGTACGTTGCAATTGCTATATTGTGCTTATATTGTTATTTCAGTATATTGCAGTATTACTCCACTAAATCAAAATGCCATGTAATGTCAAATACTTACAAATAAGTAAATTTGCTATTAAACATTAAACCCTCCTCTTCTGGAATATGTAAAAGAACCTGGTAAGAGAGTATTGGACTCTGACATAGGCAAGTAGGCTGGGGGTGAGAGGGGACACAGCCAGGACAGATGATCCAAACTGACCAAAGGGATATTCCATACCATATGATGTCATGCTCAGCAACAAAACTGGGGATGAGTTTTTCCAAGATAGCCGTTGCTCGGAGACTGCCTGGGCATCAGTCTGCTGGTGGGAGGTGATGAATGATTGTTTTTGCATCACTTGTTTTTTCTTTTTTTTTTTACTCTTCACTTATTAAACTGTCTTTATCTTGACCCACAATTTTTTCTCTCTTTTGCCCTTCCGAGTCTCTCCCCTATCCTGCTGGGTGCAAGTGATCGAGTGACTGGATGGGGGCTTACCTGCCAGATGGGGTCAACCCACCACAGTTCTTTTTGGTACCCAACATGGGGCACGAGGGGTTCAAGATAACAACAGATTTGGTTGGAGTGTGCTAGACTGAATTTATAGTTGCTATACCTGTTTAGCTGCTACTTGGAAGGCTGTTACTTGCTGTTGCGGGTCATGATGTTGACTTGTTTGCTCTGGTTTACTTGTTCCCTCATCTGCTCTGTGACATGCTCCCTCTCTTGCTGTACATCAAACTCCAGGGCCTGTTAATGGCTGCTTTTGGCTTTTCCTGTTTGCTGTGCCGTTTATCACTTTGTTTTGCTTTGCCTGGGAGAGCTATGATAAAAGCATTGGTCTTGAGCATAATCTGGTATTTAGCCCCCGCATTGCTGCTGTCCCAGTACTCCAGGAACCATCTCATGGAGACAATTAACAATTACACCTTCCTCCAATTGATGTAGAGACCTCTATGATTGTAACTCTAAATCATTTGGGTAAATGATTCTTGACAAGACAATGGGAAAGAAGGAACAAACAGACCTAAAACCAGGTACCAGAAATGTCAGTGGGCTGATTGACAAAGAAACTTGGCTATACCACATGAAATGTGTCTTTAAGGTGAACGTGACTAATTATAATGTGAAAGGCACTCCTCTAGAAGTTAGGATACCCACCTCCGCTTGAAGACCCTCACCCACTGAGCCTGTGCAGTAAAATTAAGAGACACTGTACCTTTAATTGAAGATGAGGACATTTTATACCAATCAGCTTCAAGATAAGGAATTTATGAAAAAGTTGATAAGCAATGAATATGTTAATTATGTTAATTGACAACGTATAAATGAATGGCTGTTTCACTGGTGGGTGTGCTAGCTTTGTGGAAATACCCCCTAGCACCCTTTTCTGTGCAGAACTGCTAATAAATAGCTAATACCTCAACTCTGTGTGTTGTTGGCTTGCACACTGGGTAAACGATCCCATGGGTTTTGGGACAACACTCTTCTCTCTGAGCCACTTTGTGGGGGACATGAAGAATAGCACCTTCCCCTCCTCCTCCAGGGCAGAGGTTTTCTGCCTTGTTACTGCCCTTCAGTTTCTTGAACATCCAAGAATGCTCATATTGGTGTGGGTCATAAATCTGATTTTGGCTTTTTCTAAGCTTAACCAACTTCTTGGAAATGCCACGCGGGGATGTGCCCAGAGGCAGTCAATTCATGGGTGGCAAGGGGCATGGGAGAATTTGGGCAGGTACCTAGAGAGTGATTTTCACCTCTAATTGTTTGGGTTTTCACACCCGAACAGGCATGGTATCCTGTTGAAGTGACAGAACACTTGAAGGAAGGATGCCTTGCCTATAGCAAAGAGATGCAACAGCTTCTAGCACTGTGCTGGGGCCTGACTGATGCCTACCAAGCCTGTCCAGCACCCTCAAAGGAGAGAGAGGGTGTCTGGATCTGAGAACATACAAACAGGCATTGTGGCTAAACCAAAGACCCAACCCTCAACTATAACAGTTGCTCCTGTCGTCAGGAGGAAACAGTGGAAGCAGAAGTTGACTTGCTTAGTAAGGGAGGAAGAAGCTCCTCCTGAGAGGGAGGAGGAGGAGGAAGAACCAGAGGAGGTAGCCTGTTCTGCAGCAGGACAACCACAAGAACAGGAGAGGGAAGAGACAGACATCTAAATGAGGCAGAAAACACCTTATCCCTATCCCTGAGAGATATGTGGAAATATTACAGCCATCAACCAGGAAAGCAAATTATCAGCTGGTTGCTTCAGTGTTGGGATAGTGGGGCCAACAGTCCCACCCACAGAACTAGAGGGTAAGGAAGCCCAGCAGCTGGGATCCTTTGCTAGGAAGCATGGAATCAACAAAGGGATCAGAAAGAGGGGCAGCAATCCACAGGCTCTGGGGGCAGCTCCAGCCAAGTGTGAAGGCAAGGTATTGCCTCAAATAAGATCCTGAAAGACTTCTGAGGCAAGAGGACCACTGTTGAGGGAGGTATCCAGTATCTGAGGGAATTAGCAACCGGGACAATAACCAGGTCTCCAAAGATCAGGATGACATCCAGTGCATCCAGTCCATATGGCTGAAGTTTGTATGGAACGTACCGATGTTTTACACCAGCACCCTTGTGATAATGGACTGGACAGACATCAAGGCACCAACTGTGGATAGACTGGCCTACCAGCTCTGGCAATTCAAAGAGAATGTCTCTTCCTCTCCGACCATATGATCCTGTGTCTTGGCTGTGAAATAAACAGTTCCAGCAACATAAAGAGAATCTTCCTCCTTGCCCTTACAGGCTGGTGTCTTAGCTATCAAGAGTGCCATACATAGTTGACCTTTCTCTGCTCAAAGGAAAGGGAACCATGGACACATGCCACCCTGTGGTTTTATTTGCACGACAATGGGGAGGACAATGCACCTACCTCGAACCTAGAAGCTTGTGTGTAATAAACAGCCAGATCCCTTAAACAGAAATGGCACTTATTTTATTATAGGGACAAAGTCAATAAAGCAAAAGCACAGCGCTGGGGGCATGACTCAAGTCAGAGGCACACTTTTGGTTCTTGAAACACACCTTTTTATTTCTTAATCCTGGCCGAATTTTTCCCTCCCCTGTTTCCCATTGGTTAGGTACTCCAGGGTTCACAGTCTGTCCGAGGCGCCTAAAATTCTTCCCGGATGTCATGCTTCTGTTTACTTCCCTTTATGCTGACTAGTTTATTTCTTTCCTTTTTGGTAAAAAAAAAAATGCTCAATGTCATTAGCCCTGGTTAAATGTTTGACTCCCCTTCTAGACACTAATCTGGGATGAATGAGTTTGTCCTTTTGTCTGTGGGATAAGAGATGTTCTACAAGCCTTTGCTGGAGCCTCTTTGTCTTAGTCATTCCCTTATCATGCCACCTCTGATGGAAACGGCTTTTCTCCTCTGCAAAAGCAATACCTGCCTTTCTTACACTTCTGGTAGGATTGATTATCATCAATTCCCTTCTCCCATACCGCTGGTTCCTTCTGTTAATCATTTGTGGGGTCTTTTGGAGAAGTTCTCTTTTGTTTCTCTCGGATGTTTTTCTTCATAGCTGCTGTTAGTTGTTATCTTTGAGGTTTCTCATGTTTCCTAATTTACTAAAGGTTAGTTATCCTTATAAATCAAATATTTATAGCTTTGTTATTATGGCGAAAGCCAACAATACCTTCACTATTTTTCACAACCCTAATCAGTGTTAACTAAATTAGTGAAGGTCTGCATATTGATGGGGCCAGTGTATTCTGGCTGAAATGATAAACTCCATGCACTAAACCACATACCTTTGTTATTAAACAGGAATACATAATTTTCTTGCTAATGCCTGATGCAATGAGTGAGAAGTATAAAAATGAAAAAAGAAATATCTCTAGAGTCCTACTTATAATTGTTAACAAAGTTTATCTGTTTATGCTCTTCTGTGTGTTAGAGGAAAATATATCTCACCAAATCTGATAGCCCGAGAGAGGCAAGGCTGCTGCAGCTCCATGTCTTCAGCTCCAACTAGTAGCAAGGCTGAACAGGTATTCCCAGTATGCACATGCCCACAAAGCACACATACACACCACATAAATACAATATATGCATGGCTGGTCACATAGATCACAGTCAGACTCACAGAGCACTCCCACGAACACAGACAGCACCAACAGCCTTATCCTGCTCCCCTCTCTGGCTAAGCAGGATGGAGGTCCACTAGTCAGAATACATATATGTTATGTACAATGGGCATCCCTCCAGCAGCTAAGCTCAGATGCTTAGTCTGTCCAATAGCTGGCTCCTGGATCCCAATCTCCCCAGTTGCTGGCACCTGGACATACGAGCCCCCAAAGCCCCAGCCCCACTCCAGCTGCTGGTACAGGTCAGCACTCAGACTTTGTAAGATATCATTTAAAATGCTATTTATTAGAGCTAACACTATAAGGAGAGAATAGTATATATAATCTTATGTCCATTTAGACGGTGGGAACCCTGAGTTCCATAGCATTGGGGCCTCTGATCCATGCTGGGCAGATCCTGTCCATAGAAGAGATTCTCCCATTTTGGTCATTTGAGCTATTTCAGGATTTTCTTATAAAGAAAACAACTCTATTCAACATTTCTACTGTCAAAAAGAAAGGATATTCACATGAGAACTTCTTGCTGCACTGTTAGAAAAAGGCAAGACCACACAAGTGGTGTAATTGCCAGTACTGAGTGGGAGCTGCCTGCAAATCACCTAAACCCCTCCCTTGTCCTGCCTTTGGTATCTTCCCTAAACATCTGTGGTGGGTTAACCTTGACTGTCCACTGTGATGGTGTGCTCCCCCTCCCCAGGCACCAACCTGACCTTTATCTCCCATAACTCTGCCCAAGCAATAACCACCCATGGTGGTCACAATGGGTGCATGTAGTCGTGATGGCTGCACCGGGCTACACCAGGAGACAGATGACAACACAATAGCCAAGGGCTAACTTGAGCAATCCTGGTACTGTGATCAATATGCAAATATGACTATAGGTCAATCATCTTACTCCCATAAATAGTGAACAGCCCAAGAGCCCTTTGAGCTCTCCTGTATAGCAGCAGGCTGCATGCCAGGATCTCCCCTTGAGCAGGGATGCTCACTCAGTGTTTACTTCTCAAGATTTAGAAATTCCTTGCTGCAACAGATCCTTAGTAAGTGACTGATAGCATGCTAAACTTTGAAATCTTAGCTAAGTGAGATAAAGGACTGATTGCGCATATAGAATCCTTTAGACACAAACCGTCGACCAAGTCTGGGACTGGGAGTGGATCCAGCCGCCCCTAGACTCCTCTCTGAGAAGGAGTTTAGAAAGCCAGGGGTTCCTTTCTGAACCTTGTGACTCAACGGGAGGGTCTCCCTGACAGCTTGTCTGACCCTGGCCTCTGTGCAGTAAATAACCAAGTGTGCCTCGCCGTCTCGAATCTTGTTAAAACACTGCCGCATTTACCATCAAACTTTGTTAAATCCCTGTTTTATATTAATAAATGTATTGCTGCTTCTCTCTATGAGTGAAGCACATCGCTCCATCTGCAACAAATTGGCATAGTCGGCAGGACGGTAAGTAGTATCACTGATTATTTACGGAGGCATGGAGTTCCAACTTCTCAGAATAATGGGCTCGTTACAATTAGCACAATTGGGAAGGAGGCTAAGAGCACCTAAAGGTAACTCAGGGCCGCACAAAGGCAATGTTAAAACCACTGATTGAAGGAGCCCCAGCAATTCTTAAAGCCCATCTAGTTGCAAAACAAGATGAGATCAAGAAAGACACAGTACACAATGAGGGACTAGGTGATAACGATCAAAATGCCTACAAGCAACTCCCTATATGGGCAGAATTAATGCACGGCATTGTTAGTTACCTGAAATGGGCTGGGACAATGCATCGGCTGAAAAACAAAACCTGAAGGCCTGTGGAGGAGATCACAAAGTTCAACTCCTTAGGTGCCAGTCCCCCTTCGGGAGGAATTGCTGGGCTTGAAACAAAAGGTGTAATGACTAGAGGGCAATTGGGCCTGCCTGTCCAGAAAGTGGAGGCTTATCGATAGATAAGTGATAATGGCCCATGCACTTTGATTCCAGTTGGTCCTCGGGGACAATTGGTGAAGTTTTTTAATAGATACAGGAGCACAAATTTTACTACTAGCACAATGAGATGCCGAGAAGCTGGGCATGCAGTCTGGACGGCAGAGTTAAAATTACCGGTGTGAACGGAACAACTATTTGTGTGCCAAACTGCTAAGGTCAATTCGTGGCTCCCAGGCGAGAACCATATGTCGTCTACTCGCTTTGCAATTAAAGATCATCATGAAAATATTTTAGGTTTTGATGTTTTAAACAGACGAACCTGGTGCCTGCTGGACAGCAGCGTGTGGTCCTTCAGCTCAAACCCCGACCCCAGCCCCGGCAGAAACCCGGAGGCTGCAGTGCAGGTGCTCTGCACAGGTCCTGCGCTCCCCGATTCAAAGATCACTAACGTACTGCAATGTCCGATTTCTGCTACGGCACAAAATGGAATTTCTGAAGTTATAGCTGATTTGGAGAAATAACAAAGAATCTCCAGAGTCCCCTCCTCATTGTAGGAGACTTGTAATTCCCCTAACAATGACTGAGAAGAGCAGCCTGAGGGAAGCATGAAACAAACGGTGAGAGAAGGGGAGGAGGCCCTCCAAGCCTTTCTGAGGAATGTCTCAAACACAAGTATCTTGAAATGAAGCTATAGCAGTGGGGTGGATAATGCAGGCCTTCTGCTCAAAGAACTGATAAGGCTAACACCTGCTTATCTCTTGTGAGACTCATGGGAGAGAAAACTTGCCTGGGGCGCCTGGAGGAGGAAGTACTGCAGAGACTGGACAGCCCTGCTTTTTGTTGGAAAGGACAAGATAACAGGAATCTGTGTAGTTCTTTGTTTCTTCAAAAGGCTACTATGCCCGATGATGACCTTTGCCTCATTATCCGCAAAATGCATATTAAAGTTGACACCCCTGCATATGCTAATGAAGATTATCGAGATCATGCTAAACATATATGACTAGAGCACTCGTCTCCACCCAAATCATACTACACGTCATCGGGGGGGGGGGGGGGGGGGGGGGGGGAGGAAACCTGAGACGAAACTGCCCCATAGCAGTGGGGCAGGTCATACTGAAACAGTGAACATAAATTGGGAAGTGCCCCGGGGAGATTTTTTGTAGAGGAGCGCCCCTACAAACCAGAGAACCCCATTGGCTGGACCAACGCTGGAACCAAGACTGGTGATCTCTTTATCTCTCTCTCCCCTTCTCTATCCCTCTCTTTCTCTTTTCTCTTAAAGTTATGTACCTTACCGCTTGCCATAATTTGTTATATACTTAACCAATTATTGTGGACCTAGTTAAGACATATATTAATCACTTTGGGAATCTAATAAATGTTTGTACACGAACCTTGAGAGTTGTCTCACCTTAGTCCATGCTGCTGGGGATTTGTGAATCTGAGTCACTCACCCCCCCTCCTTTCTGAGTGGGGCAAGACATTTTAAATTGGCATCACAGACAGGATCCCCTCGGTGTTGGAAGGTCCTAAGGGATACCAATTCTCCATCTGACGAACTTGGACAGGGAGAACTGGGAAGTGACCTCTCAGCTATAAGCTGGGAGAGGTTCGAGCAGTAGCAAGCTGTGACTGCCCAGGAAATGTCAGTGCTTGACTGATCCCCAATTCTTAAGAAATTGAAGGAGTACAAGGCGTGTCCTACTCCACTGGGAATGGTCTGGGCCCACGATAATTGGCATAATCCAGAAGCAGTGGCAAGTCGTATCACTACCCTTGCAAAGGAGCAAAAGTTGTGGTTAGGTAAAGGAAAAGCTATAGTGTGTGCAATATTAGGGGCAGCACTGACTGCAGCCCAAAAGGATAGACACCTGACCAGGCAAGCAGAAGGGGAGACAATCAAATCCTTGCAAGAGCAAATTGAAATTTTGCACAGCCAATTAGCCGCTGAGTGTAACACCACTCAGTGACTCTACACAACTCTGTCGGATGCCCTGGACCGAGAAAAAAATCTTATGGTCTGAACTAGAGAAGAATGAACAAGAAACCCACAACCAGACAGATCTTAACTCTCTCCCATCTCGAATCTTGTTACAACATTGTCACATTTACCATCAAACTTTGTTAAATCCTTGTTTTATATTAATAAATGTATTGCTGCTTCTCTCTATGAGTGAAGTGCATCGCTCCATCCGTGACAGCTGCCAAGCTGCTCTATCACTCCCCCTCCTCAGTGGGACAGGAGGGAGAAAACAGGATGAAAAACTCGTGGGTTGAGATAAGGGCAGTTTAATAAAGAAAAGCAAAGGCCACATGCAGAAGCAAAGGAAAACAAAAAGATTTACCCTCTACTTCCCATCAGCAGGCAATGTCCAGCCACTTCCTGGGAAGTAGGGGCTCAGTATGCGTAGCGGTTGCTTTGGAAAACAAGTGACTTAATAACAAATGCCCCCCTTCCTCCTCCTTTCTCTTAGCTTTTATTGCTGAGCACAATGTCATATGGTATGGAATATCCCTTTGGTCAGATTGGGTCAGCTGTCCTGGCTATGTCCCCTCCCAATCTCTTGCCCACCCTGAGCCTACCAGCCTTTGGGGATGGGGGGGTGTTGTGGAATAATTACTAAAATGACAAAAAATACAGCATTGTTCACACATTAAGGAAAGGTATAAAATCAAAAAGTTTCTAGGGTAGAATACAGCCGCAGCTGGTATGCGAAGAATCTGCGATTCCCTGTACAATATTGCTTGCAAAGCAATACGGGGGGCAAAGTGGAATGAAGAGTCTGCAGTCTCTCCCTGTGATAATACAGCAGATATAGGAACAAGATGGTATTATGGAACTGATAAGCTGCATACTTACTACCCTGAGCCAACAGTCCGTCGAATTTTGATGAAATGCTGTCCTTTGTGCGAACTTTGCTCATTATAATGTCATTATAATACCAAAACACACCTCCATCCCAAAGGCTACCCGCCTCCAAGGTGCGACCGCTCCTCCTTGAGTCTGCGCCCTGAATTTTTCGTAATCTATACCTTTAATTGTGAAGCGAGAGAATTTTACACCAATCATAATAAAAGTATGTATGACTTGACTCACTCAAACTCCACCTTGAAGGTAAAAAATAGTATAAAAATAGCCCAAGAAAGGGGGGTATCGGGGAAGACACCATCGTGAACAAGTCAAGGAGGACTCCATCACAGATTGCCTTTGACTTCCAGGACTAGTCGACAGGCTGAGCCTTTCTTCCCCCGCATAGGGACACCTTTGGGTAAGACTTCGATTATACCGAGTGCTTCCTCGGGAAACTTAGAAATCTCTCTAGAGACTCTCTTTTCTACATTTATAGCCAGGCTGTATCGTTTATAACTTTGTCACACGTTTTGTATATGTAACAATACTTTCATTTGCACGTGCTTTGCAGACAGTGTATTTATCACCGGCAATCCTAAGAACCTGTATATCTCTTGTTTAAATAAACTGCACTGTTTAAGTAGCTGGTCGTTTCGGTTTCTCACTGAACGCGACCAAAGACTCGAGAGTGGCCATGCTAGTTCAGGAGCACGACTAGACTGAAGGTGCAGTCCACTATTAGTGTATCCAAATCGTAATAGTTTAAGACATATTAAATGCGATTGGACTGATAGTGCTGAATTGGGCATCACTCAGAATTTAAACCTAGCCGCACCTGGCCTCCCACCTCGGTGAGGAGTGTTAGAACGCAAGGGGGTTTATCTTCTGCCAAAACCGCTTTGCCCCTTTCACGCAACAGGTGTGTTGGAGAGACAGCCTTGATGCTGTGGGAGGACTGCTCAGCAATAGCCAAAACGCTGGTGTGTTATCCTTCTAGCTACAAATACAAAGCACAGCACTATGGGAGCTGCTATGGGGAAAGTTAGCTCCATCTCAGCCAGATCCAATACAACATCCCATAAGAAGTCCTGTGCAATCCCCAAATGCTCTTCCCCTGCATCCCATTATGAGTCCTGCACCCTTAGGCATTAATCCCCCTTAGTCGCAAAGGTGATCCAGAGAGCTGCTCCTGATGACTAATCTTGATGGGTTTCACACCCGGACAAGGGGGGTGACTGCTTACTTGGGACAGCCCTGGGAGGTGCCTGGACAGGGTGATCATTCCTCTGGAGTCGTTAATTTTGGTTCCCACCTGCCCTTGTGCCCCTGTGCTCCTCCAGACTTGTGTAGGTGGGTATTTGATGGGCTGCTGGCTCCTCTGATGGGCCTGGGAGTAGCCCAACAGGGTATTTTTTGGTCTCCCTCTCCTGACATTGTCTTTCTGTGCTCATTTGTGGGTGTACAGACAGCTTTTAGCACATAACACTATGAGCTCATTAAGACTATATTTTGTCCTCATTCTACAAGTTCAAAAATATTAGAGTATGGCTCTAATTTATCCAGGTGTTAGTGTCTGGAAAAGTTTACGCATTCTAGGTCTGCTATCTGCCTTTGGCTTTTCTGATCTATTTCAGTGACTAAGCCAGGGAACTGTCACTTACCTGAGGAAGCCATGTTTGTAGCACATATGCCAAATATATTTCCTGCATGCCAGGACAGTTGTAATTGTGTAACAAAGCACTGAAATAATTATTTTTCTTTTTTATTGTTCAGTTTTTACCATTACTTTTAATTCTTCATAAGGAGGAGCTCAACATTCTCTACTAGTTTGCTGTTTGGCTCAATGGATTTTGAGATATGAAAACATGTGGAAGTCTGATTAATTCTGGACTTGACTCAGACATTCCACTTTAAGGTAGAACAGAATCTCAAAAAAAATCTGCTACTTGATATAAAATATTTTGTTTGCTGGGCTGACTAGGGCAGAACATATTGATCAGTCATATTTTGTTTGACATATTCTGATTTATGTTATTAGGCAAAGTAGAAAAAAAGATGCTGAGGTTGGGAAACAGAAAATATATCCTACTGCTGGCTCAAGATATTTTCAAAAAAGACTGGAATTGCACTGACCAAATCATAGGTTTGCTTGTAGTTCACCACTTAATCTAAGATATAAAGTACACATGAAATTTATGGCAGTATCCCAAAATGGTAACATGAGCATAGAATAAAAACCTTTATCTATACTCTTTCTCTCACGGCAATGGGATATGGAGTAGTGTCTTTCCCTGCAATGTTGTTTTTCCCTGTCCTGGTTTGAGGTAAAACAGAACCAACTTTCCGTTCAGTAATTTTACTTCTTAGCTAGGCCTCTTCTAACTCTCTGAAATTAACAGCATGTTGTGCTGAAAACTGCTCGCCAAGGAATGGTACGCAGAGAGGCTCTTGCTTATACTTATTGCTGTAACAACCAAGGTCAGCTAATTTCATTATTTGCCCCATTGGAGGGTCAGAAACGGAAAAGCGTAGAGGGGTCCCACCTGCAGGGAGGAGTGGACAGGACAGGGGACCAAAAATTGACCAACAGGGTATTCCATCCCATCTGCCCCATGCTCAGTATAAAAGCTGAGGGATCAAAGGGTCAGTCTCTTTTTCTTCAATGGCCAGCATCCAAGGAGGACCCTGTCTGTTCATCTGCCTTTGATACCAATCTGTGCGTTCCTGACTCCAGATCTGGAATTCAGTTCCCACCCGTCACTGACTCCAGTCTAGGACTTCCCCAATGCCTGCCGGTGACATGTTCGTCATCCTGGGAGCTTGATATGATTTTGTATATACTGTATCTATTTCATTATTTTCTTTTAATTTTATTATTAATATTTCATTAAAGTAGTTTAGTTCCTTCTAAACTCATTAATCTCTTTATCTCTCTCCCTCCTCTCCTTGGAGTGAGAGGTGGGGGAGACCATCTGTCATCTCGTCATTGGCCAATCCGTCCCAAACCCACGACAGATTTATTGGTGCCCAACGTGGGGCATGAGCGGGGCTCAACCAGAGCTCTGATAGATTGCCTGAATAGTTTCAATTCCAGATTGCTCAGGGAGAACAGACAGCTCACATCATGTCGTTCTTAAGTGAAATGTTATATTGTGCCTTTAGAGAGCTTTGTTTGAAGTTAATTGATGCAATGCTGCTTAACCTGCCAAATATGTTGCATGGTTTATTTGCTCTTTGTGTTTGTATGTGATGGTTTAAATGTGCTATTTTGGTGTGGATTGGCATTCAGATGTGTAATATGATTACTTGGATAACGGTTCTACCTGTATATCTCGGGCATCATGTGATGGATTCTATTATGAATTACACTTCCGGTTTTACCTGGGGAAGGTTTACTTCGCCCTTTAATGCTTATGTCAAAGTGACACCATCAGAGCTAGGGGATGGAAACCTTTTGGGCTGTTTAGAAAATGAATGTTACTTTCATAAAATTGTGCTTTTGTTGTTGTTTTTCCTGAATGTGTTGCAGGGGTGGTTTTTCGTTAAACATTGGTACAGGAGTGGGTATTGTGTAACATGTGCTGCTGCTACTCAAATCCCATGGGCCAATCCACAGCCCATATGGGCACAATCACTCCTTAAGCCACCCCTCCACCGGCACCAGCCATGCCCCCACCCATACTAGCATTGGCCACATGGGCACTGGCCATGCCCCTGCCTGTACCAGAACCGGCCACCCCCCCAGCAGTGCAGGCCATGCGCCTGCCCGTCCTTGAACTAGTCACTCAGCAGCCTGCAATAAAAGTTACTCTGCCACCAGCACCAGCCACCCCCCAAACTGTATCACAAGCCCCTCCCCTGCCGGTATCCGCACCAGCTGCTCCAGCCTCAACAACGAGCACTGTCACTACTCCAGCTCCTTCGACGAGTACTGTTGCTACTCAAATTCCATCAGAACTGGCACAAGTTGCCCCAGTGACCAGGAAGCAGAAAGGGAAGTCAGCTCATTCCCCTACCCCTTATGAAAAAGACCAGCTCATGCCAGGTAGCATGGGAGAGAGTCCTTCTGACAAAAATGCAGGAAAGCATTTCCAGGATAAAGCAGATCCAGGAGAGTGTCCTTCTCAGGCAGCGTCAACGCAGCAGGGGGACTCAGATGCAGAGATAATTGTTAAATCCTTCTCTATGAAAGATTTGCAAAATATGAGGAAGGACTTCAGTCATCAAGAAGGGGAGACACTTATCTCCTGGTTGTTCCAATGCTGGGACAATGGGACTGATACCATAGATTTAGATGGTAGAGAAGCTAAGCAGTTGGGAAACCTGGCCAGAGATGGAGGGATTGATAAAGCAATTGGGAGAAAGACAAACACTCTCAGTCTCTGGAGGCAACTGCTATCAGCCATAAAGAACAGGTATCCCTTTAAGGATGATATCGAATGCTGTCCAACTAAGTGGACCAGCATGGAAAAAGGTATCAAGTACCTGAGAGAACTGGCTGTGTGAGAGGTGATTTATGGTGACTGGCAAGTGAATGTAGACCCTGATGAAATGCCATGCAAACGATCTTTTATAAGGAAGTTTGTGCAGAGTGCACCATCAGTGTATTCCCACACTTTGTCAGTCACAGTCTAGGAAGGATCTGATGCCGATACACCAACTGTAAATAACAGGGTACGACAGTATGAAGACAGTCTCTCTCATCCCCTTATTGTGGCTGTCGTGGACAAACTGGCTGAGAAAATCAAGAAAATGACTGAGAAAACAATCAAGAGAATAGCTGGGCAAAACGAGGAAATGGCTAAGAAAAATGATAAATGTTTGAAAAACTGTCCAGGATGGAGAAAGAATCCCACTCTTCCCCTGAACAGACCCATGTCATGGTCATTAAGAAAAAACGCCCTCCTACGAGACTGACTGAAGAGAAACAGGATCTGCTCCGAGGTTTCCTGTGGCTTTACCTCTGTAACTATGGAGAGGACATGAGTAAATGGGATAAAAAACCTACCCTGGCCCTACAGGCACGGGTGCTTGAGTTACAAGGTAAATCAGATGGAAGAAAGAATTCTTGCAAGAGGGTGGCTGCTCCAGTCCATGGTAAGTGGTTCTCTGGTCCGGATAAGAACTCATCTGCTAATTGTAGATGTTGTTCTCAACATTAGGGGGGCCCTGCCTCCAGCCAGGAGGAGGAGAGGGACGACTGAGTTTATTGGACTGTGTGGATTCGATGGCCTGGCACATTAGAGCCACAAAAGTATAAAGCCCTGGTGGATACTGGTGCACAGTGTACCCTATTGCCATCGAATCATAAAGGGACAGAATCTGTCGCTATTTCTGGAGTGACAGGTGGGTCTCAAGAACTGACTGTACTGGAGGCTGAAGTGAGCCTAACTGGGAATAAATGGGAGAAGCACCCCATTGTGACTGGCCCAGGTGCTCTGTGCATCCTTGGCATAGACTACCTCAAGAAGGGGTATTTCAAAGACCCAAAAGGGTATGGGTGGGCTTTTGGTATAGCAGCTGTAGAGACTGAGGACATTACACAGCTGTCTGCCTTACCTGGCCTTTCAGATGACCCTTCTGTGGTGGGACTGCTGAAGGTTAAAGAACAGCAGGTGCCAACTGCTACTGCCACAGTGCATCAATGACAGTATCGCACTAACCGAGACTCCCTGGTTCCCATCCAGAGCCTGATTCGTCAGCTAGAGACCCAGGGAGTGATCAGCAAGATTCACTCACCCTTTAACAGTCCCATATGGCCGGTGCGAAAATCTAATGGAGACTGGAGGCTAACAGTGGACTATCGTGGCCTGAATGTGGTCACATCACCGCTGAGTGCTGCTGTGCCAGGCATGCTAGAACTGCAGTACGAACTGGAGTCCAAGGCAGCCAAGTGGTATGTCACAATTGACATTGCTGGTGCCTTTTTCTCAGTCCCTTTGGCAGCAGAGTGCAGGCCACAGTTTGCTTTCACTTGGAGGGGTGTCCAGTACACCTGGAATCGACTGCCCCAGGGGTGGAAACACAGCCCTACCATTTGCCATGGGCTGATCCAGACTGCACTGGAGAAGGGTGGAGCTCCAGAACACCTGCAATACATTGATGACATCATTGTGTGGGGTAGTACAGCAGAAGAAGTTTTCAAGAAAGGTAAGAAAATAATTGTCATGGTTTAGGCCGGGTTGGCCAATGACAAGATGACAGATGCTCTCCCCCACCTCTCACTCCAAGGAGAGTAGGAAAAGAAATAGAGATTTATGAGTTTTAAAAAACCTCAACTATTTTAATGAAATATTAATAATAAAATAAAAAGGAAACAATGGAATAGATACAATATATATAAATATAAACAAAACCATATCAACCTCACAGGGAGATGTCACTGGTAGGCACTGGGAAAGTTCCAGACTGGATTCAGTGACAAATGGGAACTAGATTCCAGAACACACTGATGGGGATCAAAAGTAGATGAACTGACTGAGTCCTCCTTGGATATCAGTCATCGCAGAAAGAGAGCCACTGAAAAAGCAAAGCTATTGAAGAAGAAGCTAACCCTTTGATCCTTCCTCATTTATACTGAGCAGGGCAGATGGGATGGAATACCCGATTGGTCAGTTTGGGTCACCTGACCTGTCCACTCCTCCCCACAGGTGCAACCCTTCCACAGGGGAAACAACCAAGTCAGCTGACCCTGGTTGCCACAGCAACAAGTGTGAGCAGGAGCCTCTCTCACTGAGCAGAAAGTGGGCTCTGCTCCACCCCAAACCAGGACATTCCACTCCTTATTCCATACCATTGGCATCATGCTCAGATCACTAATACTTCTTATTCATCAAATATATACATATACAGATATGCATATATATACACACAGATCAGTATTTATGATTTATCTTTATACACAAAAGTTCATTAAGTCCATTTAGTTCATAACTGCAGAGTTTTATCTATTGTAACGGCCTCAGGATTGAGTATTCTCACCCAGGGTTAAGTTTCCTTGAGGTGTACATTGAATTTCTCCATTCTCCAGCATCACCCACCAGCTCTCATAGGAGATGCTGATGCGGCCTGAGCATTGCCAGAGAAACCGTGGGAGATTTAAATGTGGTGTAACTGAAACTAGCAGTTAGTCACTGAGGTGAGCTGCTCTGGTGACAGCCCCGTCCACAGCAGCATGGCAGATCTTGGCATGTAGGGGGATTTCCTGAGGCAGGGAAACACCAGGGCAGCAGAAAGACCCACCAGAAGCTGGCAGCTCTTTTGAGAGACGCTGATGAAGCCTGGGCATTGCCAGAGCAACCGCGGCCACCCCACACACCTATAAAAATCAGCCTAGGGAGCATAAGCAACCAGGGTGGGGTATGGCAGTTTGCGCATGAAGGGCGTGTCATCAACCTACCATCTCCAAAGGTCAGTTCAATTGGTGGTCATCACCCTCCCAGAAGGAGCTTAGCTATGGTATCCACCTAGCAGAAAACTATGTCCTCTGCACTCACCAGAACTGATGTGACTACTCAGACAGACCTCCCACAAAAACATACAGCCATCCAGATCTGAGGCTACAGGGTGTGACAGAGCCTTTAACTAGTACCTGATGGCAGTAGTGAGAACAGCTGTGTTAGGTGTGACCAGGTGGATGATCTGCTTAGCTTGGTGGCAGAGCTTGAGAGGAATTGGACAGGTTAAGGAGCATCAGGGAGTCTGAGAAAGAGATAGACTGGTGGAACCATGCTCTGCCCTCCCTGAGACAGGAACAGCCACCAGAAAAACCATAAGATCAAGGGGATCCTGTATCCTTCTCCCCACCGGGCAGAAGGCAGTAGCTTAAAAGAAAGGAGTGAATGGAGGCAAGTCTTTGCTTGGGGGGGCAGGCGAACTCCCTCCTTGCCTACCTTGCCTTCCCAGGTGCCCCTATATAACAGGTATGAGGCTTTGGATTTGGAAGGTAAGTCAATGAATGATGTGGGTGATGATCCATCTACACCAGAGGTGCTGCCAAGGTCAGAAAGGACTACCCCCTGTATTGTTGTTGTCCCAAATCTGGGTTCTTTACCCAGTGTGCAAGCCAATAACACACAGAGCAGCGGTATTTCCAAGTTTATTCTATTAACGCGCAGAAATGGGGTGCTTGTCCCAAAACGGGAGCACACCGTAGTATCAAAAATTTCCCTTTTTATACACTGATTATTACATATTCTAACAATTAATACATATTCATTGTTCTTCTCTTTAATAATTGGTCAAGGTTTCTTCGCTTCCTATGTAAATTAGTGCGCAGACTCTGTTTTCTTCTTCCATTGTTCTCTTTTGAGTAGGTGGTATCATTTGGGTAGGTGGTCAATGAGTCAGTGGTCACAATCTGCTCCTATCGGAATTACCTTTTACCTACTTCTCCTCTAATCTGGGCAGTTCCAGGTGGTTTTCTCGGTTTGCTGACCAGGCCTACAGTTCATCACTCTCTTGACAGGAATATCCTGCTTATTAACAAAGCTACATTGTCTAGTAGTTAGTTCCTTAATCTAATCTTAGATAAATCATGTCTAGTTACTATTTCTCTATAATCAAATAGGGTTGGGGCTGTGTAGAGGACTTTTAGCAGCAGTGGCAAGTTCCCTTGGTTGCTTCGATTACATGTTACATTTCATTTTTCTAGTTAATATTAATTTTACTACAACATCATGAACACCTCCATGAGGAATAAAAGACAGGTTATAGTTGTAGGCAACTCCCTTCTGAAGGGAACAGAGGGTCCAATATGCTGGACAGACCCTCCTCTTAGGGAAGTCTGCTGCCTCCCTGGGGTCCGGGTTAAGGACATCACTAGGAAACTTCCTAGCCTGGTATGGCCCTCGGACTACTACCCATTATTGCTTTTCCACGTTGTGGCCCTGACAAAGCCCTGACAAAGATCAGATAAGATCTGACAAAAGCCCACCAAAACCTAACAAAGACCTGACAAAAAACTTCCTGCCACAGTTCTTGTTATGCCCACACAGTGGTGATCATTTAGGTCAAAAGGTGAAGAAGTTGGGGTCTTTGGTCAATGGGAGGCTACATGACCATATATGACCATAGTTCAGATTTGAATTGGGTATAAATGGGGCCCCTTGAGAAAGTAATTTTGAGTTGGTCTCCCTCAGAGCAGCAGGTCTGTGGTTGGGGGCTCTCCGCATGGGTTGGGACACCACCTATGGTTCATCTTCTGTACAGATCGTGAGACCTCATCTTACATAGGTGAGTGATTATGCGCATTTTGGGTCACTGACCGTAAACCTTAAGAATTCTTAAGTTGGCGGTGTAGTATTAACTCCCAAGCAACATCCTGAACCTGTGGATTTTTAATGTTTGTTGGAGTCTCAAAGCGGTTTCAGTTAGAGTAAAACTTAGTTTGATTTTGTTACCATCGTGTAAAAATAAATCCCATTTTTAGTTTGTTAGATGGTCTGGCTTGGTTTGTGAGGTTCCACGACACATGTGGGTGGCAATGAAGCTGCAACGTGTAGTCCAAGGGCAATCAAAAGAGATTTCAGGGACTTGGGACAGTTGGTAAGGGAATCTGGAGCACAGGTAAGTTTTTCCTCTATCGTTCCAGTTGCAGGCAGTGATATTGGAAGAAACAGACGGACCCAGTCTGTTAATACATGGCTACGTGTCTGGTGTCACCGCTAGAATTTTGGGGTTTCAATAATGGGATGATTTACTCGGCACCAAGCCTGCTGGCATCAGATGGGATTCACCTTTCTCAAAGGGGGAAGAGGGTCTTTGCTCACGAGCTAGCGGGGCTCATTGATTGACAGAGCTTTAAACTAGACTTGAGGGGGGAGGGGGATGATACCAGGGTTGCCTGTTACAAGCTGTGGGATGACATGCCAAGGTTAGAGGGACGGCGTGCTAGCGAGGGCCCTCAGCCTGTTGCTCTGCGATGTGCTGGCTACACTGCAGCACACTTGAAGTCTTACAGAGATGAGCCAGGGGCTCCTGAGGTAGTAGGAGCCAAGAGGGAAACACCAGTGAAATACCTCAAAGGAATTAAGGGGTGTTCCTCTAAAAAGCTGACACTTCTGACAGCCCAGCTGAAGTGCCTCTACACCAATGCATGCAGCATGGGCAACAAACAGGAGGAGCTGGAAGCCACCTTGCTGCTAGAAAGCTACGACCTAGTTGCCATTACTGAAACTTGGTGGGACATATCCCGTGACTGGAGTGCAGCTATCAATGACTGCAGGCTGTTCAGAAGGGACAAGCAAGGAAGGAGGGGCGGAGGGGTTGCCCTCTACATCAAGAAATGGATAGATTGTGAAGAGCTGTCTCTGAAGAATGGCCACGAGCAGGTTGAAAGCCTATGGGTAAGAATTAGAGACCAAGGGAACAAAGGGAACCTTGTGCTTAGTGTCTACTACAGGCTGCCCAATCAAGGGGAGCCTATTGACGAAGACTTCTTACTCCAGCTACAGGAGGCATCGTACTCACAGGCTCTCATCCTGCTGGGGGACTTCAACCACCCTGACATCTGCTGGAAAAGTAGCACAGTGAGCTGTAGGCAATCCAGGAGGCTCCTGGAGTGCATGGAGGGTAACTTCTTAGGCTGGGTAATAGACAGCCCTACCAGAGGGGATGTGTTACTGGACCTGATGGTCACCAACGCAAGCGAGCTCATTGGTGACGACAGGATTGGAGGCAGCCTGGGCTGCAGTGATCATGCACTGGTGGAGTTCGCAGTCCTGAGGGATATGGGTCAGGGGAAGAATAGTCAGGACCCTGAATTTTAGGAAAGCAAACTTCCAGCTCTTCAAGGAGTTAGTCAATGGGACCCCCTGGGAAACTGCCCTCAGGGACAAGGGAGCAGAACAGAACTGGCAGATCTTTAAGGTCACTTTCCATAGAGTGCAAGAGCTCTCGATCCCCAAGTGTAAGAAAATCAGGAAAGGAAGGCAACAGACCAGCATGGCTGAGTCGAGACCTGCTGGTCAAACTAAAGGGCAAGAAGGAAATGCACAGGCAGTGGAAGCAAGGACAGGTATGCTGGGAAGAATATAGGGATGCTGCCCGGTTATCTAGGGATGGGGCCAGGAAGGCCAAGGCACAGCTGGAGCTGAACTTGGCAAGGGACACAAAGAATAATAAGAAGGGCTTCTACAGGTAGGTCATCCAGAAAAGGAAGGTCAAAGAAAGCATATCCCCCCTGATGAACACCAGTGGCAAACTGGTAAGAATGGATGAGGAGAAGGCTGAGGTACTCAACAACTTTTTTGCCTCAATCTTCACTGGCAATCTCTCTTCCCACACCTCTCGAGCGGATGGACTGCAAGGCAGGGAATGAGGGAGCAAAGTCCTTCCCATCATAAGAGAAGATCAGGTTCATGACCATTTGAGGAACCTGACCATACAGAAGTCTATAGGACCTCATGAGATGCATCTCAGAGTCCTGAGGGAATTGGCTGATGTAGTTGCCAAGCCACTCTCCATGATATTTGAAAAGTCATGACAGTCAGGTGAAGTCCACAGTGACTGGAAAAAGGGAAATGTTGCAGCCATTTTTAAAAAGGGTAGAAAGGAGGACCCTGGGAACTACTGCCCTGTCAGCCTCACGCCTGTGCCTGGGAAGATCATGGAACAGATCCTCCTAGAAGCTATGCTAAGGCACATGGAAGACAGGGAGGTGATTCGAGACAGCCAGCATGGCTTCACCAGGGGCAAGTCCTGCCTGACCAACCTAGTGGCCTTCTATGATGGAGTGACTACATCAGTGGACAAGGAGAGAGCTATGGATGTCATCTATCTGGACCTCTCTAAGGCCTTGGACACAGGCCCCCACAACATCCTTCTCTCTATGTTGGAGAGATACAGAATTGATGGATGGACTGTTCGGTGGATGAGGAATTGGTAGGATGGTCACATCTGGAGGGTAGTGGTCAATGGCTCGATGTCAAGATGGAGATCAGTGACAAGTGGTGTCCCTCAGGGATCTGTATTGGGACCAGTACTGTTCAATATCTTCATCAATGACATAGACAGTGGGATCGAGTGCACCCTCAGCAAGCTTGCCAACGACACCAAGCTGAGTGGTGCGGTTGACATGCCTGAGGGAAGGGATGTCATCCAGAGGGACCTGAACAAGCTTGAGAAGTGGGCCCATGTGAATCTCATGAGCTTCAACAAAGCCAGGTGCAGGGTCCTGCATATGGGTCGGGGCAATCCCTGGTATCAATACAGGTTGGGGGATGAGGTGATAGAGAGCAGTCCTGTGGAGAAGGACTTGGGGGTACTGGTGGATGAAAAGCTGGACATGAGCCAACAATGTGCACTTACAGCCCAGAAAGCCAACTGTATCCTGGGCTGCATCAAAAGAAGCCTGGCCAGCAGATCAAGGGAGGTGATTCTGCCCCTCTACTCCGCTCTGGTGAGACCCCACCTGGAGTACTGCATCCAGCTCTGGGGCCACCAGTACAAGAAAGACATGGACTTGTTGGAGTGAGTCCAGAGAAGGGCCACAAAGACGATCAAAGGGCTGGAACACCTCTCCTATGAGGAAAAGCTAAAACACTTGGGGTTGTTCAGCCTGGAGAAGAGAAGGCTCCGGGAAGACCTTATTGCAGCCTTTCAGTACTTAAAGGGGGCTTATAGGTGTCGTGGTTTTGGCCGGATTGGCCAAGCAGAATGACAGATGGCCCTTCCCCCCCACTCTCTCCTCAGAGAGGAGAGGAAGAGATAAGGAGATTTACGAGTTTAGAAAAAGAACTAAACTACTTTAATGAAAATAATAATAAATAAGAAAATAGTAAATAATAATAGAATAATAAAAATTAAAGGAAAAGAGTATACAATATATACAAAACTGTATCCAGCTCCCAGGATGACGATCGCGTCACCAGCAGACACAGGAAAAGTCCCAGACTGGAGTCAGTGACGGACAGGGGCTGAATTCCGGAACTAGAGTCAGGAGTGCTCGAATCAGGATCAAAGGCAGACGAACAGACAGGGTCCTCCTCAGACGTCGGCCATTGAAGAAAAACGAGCCAGAGCCCCCCTTTGCCCCTTTGATCCCTCAGTTTTTATACTGAGTGTGATGCAGATGGGATGGAATACCCTGTTGGTCAGTTTTGGGTCACCTGTCCCATCCGCTCCTCCCTACGGGTGGGACCCCTCTGCGCTTCTCCGCTTCCGACCCTCTAACGGGGCAAACAGCGAAGTGAGCTGACCTTGGTTGTTATAGCAATAAGTCTAAGCAAGAGCCTCTGCGCATACCGTTCCTTGGTACAATCAGGTCTTATCACTCGGAGAGTGAACAGTGTCTGAACAATATGCTGTTAATTTCAGACTTTAGTCAGTTAGAAGAGGCCCAGCTAAAAAGTAAAATTACAAATCAGAGAATTGGTTCTGTTTTACCTCAAACCAGGACAATAGGAAAGATGGGAACAGACTTTTTAGTGGTGTCTGTTGCGATAGGACAAGGGGTAATTGTTTTAAACTGAAAGAGGAAGATTTACACTAGATAGAAGGAAGAATTTTTTTACGAGAGTGGTTAAACACTATAACAGATTGCCCAGAGAGATGGTAGATGCCCCATCCCTGGAAACATTCAAGGCCAGGTTGGACGGGGCTCTGAGCAACCTGATCTAATTGAAGATGTCCTTGCTCATTTCAGTGGGGTTGGACTATTCTATGATTCTATATTTACATTTCAGCCATGGTCCTCCATACCAGAGAGGTTTTAACCAGGAGGAGTTGGGGGGAGTGGTCAGTATGCTGGAGGTCTCGAGCGGATGGACTGCTCTCGAGCGGATGGACTGCAAGGCAGGGAATGAGGGAGCAAAGCCTCTCCCGCTGAAAGAGAAGATCAGGTTCATGACCATTCGAGGAACCTGACCATACAGAAGTCTATGGGACCTGATGAGATGCATCCCAGAGTCCTGAGGGAATTGGCTGATGTAGTTGCCAAGCCACTCTCCATGATATTTGAAAAGTTACCAAGCTGAGTGGTGCGTTTGACGCCTAAGGGAAGGGATGACATCCAGAGGTGCCTGGACAAGCTCCAGAAGTGGGCCTGTGTGAACCTCATGAGGTTCAATAAGGCCAAATCCTGTACCTGGGTCGGGGCAACCCCTGGTACCAATACAGGCTGGGGGATGAAGTGATTGAGAGCAGCCCTGCTAAGAATGACTTGGGGGATACTGGCCTCACCAGTGCTGAGTATAGGGGAATGATCACCTCCCTTGACCTGCTGGCAATGCTCTTCCTAATGCAGCCCCACCCCCTCCGTTCCAGGCTAAACAACAGTTAATGAGTCTCAATCGGATCACTCTTTGTGAACAGGAGGCGGTGCTCTCCTTGAGGTGAACCAATGGGAGAACTCTTTTCTTGAGCGATGGTATCGGGTTGGAGAAGCAGTGGAACGAGGCAGGAGGAGGGAATAGTTGTCAGCAGTGAAGTCATAATCTCATCCCTGTCTGGTTTTGTGTGCCGAGTGACTCACAGAGAGGGAAGCCTTTCAACATAACGTTCTTCCAAAGCAAGGTAAATGTAATTTACGATTTCATCTCCACCTTCCCATGTATACTTTCAACCTTTTCCACTATAGTGTTTTTTTAAAATAATCTATTATTATTAATTATGTAAGCATGCATCATGCCCACTTCCACTCCTTAAAAAATATGCCTGCTGGCTTCAAGGATTATGTGCCTTCCTTCCGTTCCTTTCTGCTGTCTATAACTTCCATTTCTCAATGAATATTTATATTTTTCAGAGGGTGAAGAGAAAAAAAGTTTTGATCCAGAATTTCTGGAATTATCATAATGTAAATCTCTAATAAGAATAAAAAAATACACCAACCTTCTTCCTGATTTGCAAGTCAGCTGCAACAGAGAGAAGGAGGAGGAAGCAGGGAATGGTGCATATGCGTATCTATCAATCTATCTGTGCATATATGTAACTTTTAAAGAAAGTGTCTGAAAAACTAAGATAAGAATAAACAGCTGCTTTTGTAATCCCTTGGTATTGTGTCTGAAGCAAACGTTTAAAAGGCTCCAGGCAAAGCAGTCTAAACAGAAATAGATCCCAGAAGCAACAGCCTCTTCAGGAGCAGCTCAGCAGCTATGATGGGGCTGGGAGTTGGTCTTGTGATTATTTTTTTCTATTTTTTTCCCCCCTGCATTAATTGATTGATCTGTTTTTTAGTGGCTCTAAACAGAGTGTGTTGGGAGGGGGATTATAATTTTCCAGTCCTTTGAGCAGAAGGGTTAGACTTATTGCATGCAGCTGAATGTTGCACTTTGAAATTCATTGCCTTCTGTCTTGGGGAAGGGGAGAACAAATGCTGCGCTTTGTGAGTGTTTTGTAATGGCATTGTTGTCTTCTATTGCAAAGAATTAAGTAGATGTGGCTGAGGAAAGAGAAATGGAGTGGAAAGAGCTGTGTGTGAGGAGTGGTGTTACTTGTTAGAGCAGCAGCATTAACTAGCAATGCCAAGGAGGCCGCGAGCTGGATAATCTCCCTGTCAGACTACCCCAAACACACGAACACGCGGGAGAACGTTTGGGGAGCGGGGGATTCAATAACCGAGGCTGCAGCTCCTGTTGCCTTTCATTTTAGTGTCTTTCAGTCTCTGGTTTTAATTGCACAGTCAAGTCACTCCTGCTGTAGAAATGTTGTGATGAATTTCCTAAAATAACTTTTCTCATTCCCTTTTTTTTCTGGGGAAAAAAGCAAGTGTCGTTGCCGCCCCCGCCCCCTTGCAGTAGTCTGAGGAACAAAGAGTGGCATAAACCAGCATGTGCTTACAAATTTATACTTGTCTTCCATGCAATTTGCATGTTATTTCCGGTATGTATGGAAAATCTGCCTTTTAATATAGATGCAAGTTCTTTGTAAAGATGTGATTTTCGTCATCCTGTTGTGAGAAGGGGTCTTGTTCTTTGCCCAAAAAAAAAAGGTGGATTTGCTGTGGGGTTGTTTGTTTTGTGTTTTTTTTTTTTTTTTTTTCCTCCTCCCCCTCTCGGTGATTAAGAGGAGGTAAGGAGAAAATGGTGCTTTCGGGGAGTGTTCCAGTTTCTTACTTGGTGCTGTGTGCTGAGTAAGCCTGGAGAAGGAGAGCAGTTACAGCCTGTCTCTATCTCTGGAGAAAGGCAGTGTTTTGTGGTAGCTGGGGGTGGTTTTTGGGCTTGTTTTGTTCTGTTTGTGTGTGGTGGTTTTTTTTTTTTTTGTGGTGGTTTTTTTTTTTTGTTGTCTTTCTGACTGTCTTCCCCCTGCGTATGCGTTAAGCAGCAGAGAATTGGGAAGTCATAGCAGCCAAATACAGACTTACTTACAGTTATGGATGTGTGTGATTGGTGTAACATGATGACGGAAGAGGAAGAGAGAGGCGCCTAGCTTTGCCACAAAACATGCTTCCTGTCCACGCATCTGGCTCTTAACCCAAGTAATGCATGCTTAGATCTCGCTTTTGGGTGTCACTTCATCAAGGTAATATACCAGGAAAAGCAGTGCAGCCATTGCTTTGTAGAGTGAGAGAAGAAAGCAGGACTGGCTCTTTCAAAATTGATTTTGAACTCCTCTTGACTGGAGCTAAAACTTCCTAGGAAGGAAATATAGTTCTGCTAAATGTGCTTGCATGTCACTTATGTGTTTGTGGATGGAGGTGCTGGGGTGTGTTACAGTTATGAAGTTGATGCATGTACATTCCCCAGCAATTCTGGAAAATTCACGTTGGGGTTTTAAAAGAAAAAGCTTATTGTTTAATGAAGACAATCAGAGTGGGAAACTTGTGATCTCTAACAATCCAGTCTCTGTGTGCAGGGGGGAAGGGAATGATTGAGTTTGGATCTTTTTTTTTAATTACTATTTTATTTTAATATTATTCATATGAAGTTTGTATGTAGATAAAACAATTGGTGCTTCCCCCCTGATCTCGTTTAAGGAAGCCCTTTATATTTGCTAGGGGAAGAATGGAGTTTATAAATTTGTCTTTTCATGCCCAAACAAAACTTATGGTTAAGGAGAAACAAAATATACACAATGGAAAAAAGTTGGTTTTTTTAACCTATAATTGGAATCAGATTTTTAAAAAGATATTATAAATAATTATATTTTTAAAAATTATTTTAAAAGTGAGTGTAAATATTACTGAATACTGTGCTGTAACCTCAGTATGACTAAATAGGTTACATTGGAATTGATTTTTTTTTTTTTTCCCCCTTTATATTTGCTGTTTATTTTGGGGTTTTATGTTCAAAATTTTTTTTTTATGTCCAACATTTCCAAACATTAGATGAACTCCATTCTTTCTAAGAAGGTCTTTGATGACTATTTTAGACAGGTGATTGGCTGAAGAGTTGAAGATATATGGATTTTCTTTTTGTTAAACTGTAGCAAATTAAATCTTGTGTTTGTTTTTTGTTTAAATGATATGGAACCCATGTCATTTACAGCATCATTCCATTTGTCACCTTTCCTGTATGTTTAGATTTTTCTTTGATGTTGCTCACATCTAACTGTAACCCCTGAGATTGAGGCAATAAATGTTACACCAAAATTTTCTACCTTTAGTATTATGAGATCTACATGTCGAGGCTGACGGCCTTTTTTGTGTGAGTTAGTGTAGTGTTATACAAATGAAGGCCCTTCTTTCTAAAAGGGATTTTTAATTTAGAAGAAAATGAGATCATTTTTACAAATCATTGCAATACTCATTATATTTTGTTTCCTACTGCAATTGATCTCCATATATAGTGTCCTTGACCTCTGCCTCTTCTGTGCTCCTTCATTTCAGTTTTTCATTTCAGATTGATCCTCTAGTGTGAGTAATAAATGGAAAATTACAATGTAAAGATCACTTACCATGAAAATGGAAGCAAGTAGAAGCTTATGCATTATTTGCACAGCTTTGATAGTTTGCAAATATATAGGATAATAAGATTGAAAAAGATTTTAATTGTCAGAAAAACACCCCACAACTCTCACTTTTTGCATGAGCATCTTTCTCTCTGCTTTCCCTTGATCCCTAACCAGTCAGCAAAGTAATGAGTGAGTCTTCTGCCCCCTAAAAGTAGAGTAAAATCTGCACATATAGCACTGAATAGTGCTACTTCAAGTGTAGACTTGATTTTTAAGCACTGGCAGAGTGTTGTGAATATTGATATGTGGTGAAGAAGTAGTTCCTTATACTCATAACTCCAACTATCTTCTTTACTCTTTCCTAAAGGCTATTGTCTTCTGTAGCAAAGCTGTTAAAAGAGATCGTATAGATATGCCTCAATTTCTTCAGTTGCTGCTTATGCTCATCTTCTATGGACACTGACTATTGATGATTTCCCTTGGGATGGCTGTAGTAGATCCAGCCCCTAGCTGTTAGACACTCTTGATTTTTGTTTTATTAAATAACTTAGGCTGTAATTTACAGTACTTCAGAAACTGCTTCATGAGAAACCAAAACAACTAGACAGTAGGTATGAGCTTCTGCTGCGATTGAGAGACGGGACACAGCTTGATGCAAGCAGTGTGTCAGTTTCCCATGGTTTACATCCCACAAGTTCCAGCATGTCCCTGCTTGTTAATTGAGCAGTACTCGGAGTTCTGCTCTTCGGGCCTCGTCCCACATCTCCCCCTTCCTGTTGCACAAAAAGAACTTTCTTCATCGAGCGCGCTATTATTCTTTGCAAGCATTGCAACAGACAGGGCAAGAAGAGCAATAAAAGAATAAAAACGGCTAAGGCATATACAATCATTTTTACCAAACTTCTTAACCATCCTGATAGACCCCATCCTCCAAAAAGTTTATCTAACCAATCCCAACTATCGTCTTGTCGGAGTTTAGAGACCCCATCTTTAAGCTGTTGAATGCTGGCATGGATCGATTCCGAGTGGTCGGAGAGATTCATACAACACATGCCTTCAAAATCCTCACAGCCATGGCCTTGTGCTAAAAGCAAGAAATCTATAGCAGCTCTATTTTGCAACGTAGCATGGCGCACACTATCAACATCTAATAAAAGACCAGGCAATGCATTGCTAGTAGCGTTAGTCTGTTTAGCAAGCCAGCAGCCAAGCCTATCTAAGGTCGCTAATGCTTTCCCAGCGGCAGCTCCAGGCAATAAAAGAGAAGCAGCAAAGCGTTGACTAAAAGACCAAAAATCTACGTCATCTTTACAGTCAGGGGTATATGCATGAATGCTGCGCTTCACCCTATGAGAAAGACGGTGTTGTAAAATCATGGATGCATTAGGAGTCAGGACAGAAAGGCATCCAAGGCTACATGGACCTCCTTTTATATGAGAAGGGATAGCGGACCACGCCCTATCCCCACAAATAAAAAATATCCCTGATGGTAAGAGAAGGGGAACATTGGTAGACCGAGACAAGTTTGTTGCCGTGTAATTGCACCAAACAGTAGCATTTTTAAAAACGGGATGGGAAGGAGAGACATCCCATGCCCTAGATTGATTTTTTCCTGTGTAGTTAAACTTAACACAAAAATCCATTTTTACTGATCCGAGGAGCTCAATCTCTTGTGGTTCTAGGGTAGCGAGTGGGAGGTGGGGGGTCCACTGGTCCCAAGAGTCTGTCCCATTTCGGGACACGTTTCTGGGTGGGAAGATGAATTGGGGCTCCGTAGGTATCGGCCACTCGTCTAGCGGCAAACCCATGAGGCACGTAGAAAAGGGGTTGTTAGGGGAGGCAGTAGCAAGACACAAAGCGTCTTGTCCGGTCAAATTTGCCAATGTAACCCACACATTTACTTTGGGAAGAGGAGGGGGAAAAGGACTGCCCCAAAGAGGTACGGGTCCTATACCTATTGTTATCAAAACCAGACACCCAATCATGGTCCCAAGTTCTTTCAAAGTAACAAGAGTCAAAGTCTGATCCTGTCCAGGCGCTCCGAGACTCCCTTTAGTCGTCAGCGTCGTCTCAGTCGTTGGGGGTCCCACAGGGTTCAGGAGTTTGTTGATCAAAGAGATGACCGGAGTCGAGATGATCGGAGTCGTCACTGGATGATTGTGGTAGGGATTCACGGAAGGGTCGTACGTTCTTTGCTGGTATCCACCTGGGGCCTTTTTCTGTGGAGACACAAGCATAACCTCTTCCCCATGTAACAAGAGGATACGGTCCCATGATCTTACCTGTTTCTGGATCACGAACCAACACTGGGGCTTTAATTCGCGCCTCAAGTGAAGCATTTGCATTAAAATGTTGGACTATCGGAGGATTGTTATCTATTAAAGAACAATTCAAAAAGTTAAAAACATACAAAGCTTTCTGTAGTCATTCCTCAGGGGTGGCAGTCCCCATTCCCCCTTTCTGTTGTTGCAATAAGCGCTTCAAAGACTGGTGGGAGCGTTCAATCAGAGATTGACCTGTAGGGGAATGAGGAATGCCGGTGATGTGGGTCACACCCCAGGAGTCAAGAAAGGCTTTTGTTGCGGTTGAAACATATGCAGGACCATTGTCCGTTTTTATTTGAGAGGGTATGCCTAAGGCGGCAAAGGCACGCATCAAATGTTTGCGGACGTCACGCGCCTTCTCCCCTGTGTGGCAAGAGGCAAACAAGGCGCCTGAAAAGGTGTCAATAGAGGAATGGACATATTTCAAATTACCAAACTCCGGATAATGTGTAACGTCCGTTTGCCACAGCTGTAAACTCTGCAGTCCTCTGGGATTAACCCCTCCTGCTATCGATGGGAAAGAATGCTTTTGGCAGTCAGGGCATACGGCGATAATATTAGACGCTTGTTGGGAGGTAAGCCCAAACTGCCGTTTGAGACCTCCAGCATTCTGGTGGAAAAAAGAATGGCTGAGTTTAGCCTGTGCTACGCGATCCGGCAATACCTGTACTGGTAATGTCAGCAAATCAGCTCGTCGGTTCCCTTCTGCAATAAAACCAGGTAGAGAAGTGTGTGACCTGATATGCATAACAAAATAGGGGTGAGGGCGAGAGTCCAAAAGAAAGATAAGTTCCTGTAATAAAGCAAATAGTTCGGAAAGTGAGACATTACGTAATACAGATGCCTCAGCTCGCTCGACAATCCCTGCGACAGGCTGAATCAGTGATAAGGTTAAGCGGTGTGGACCACCTTCGAAAAACTCGAGCATCATGCAAGTTTTTTATGTCTGTCTGTATCTGTAAAGGTTGAGGAACTATAGTCTGGGCCCTGATGCGCCAACCCAAGTATTTCCATGGAGGTATCTTTTGAACCTTCTCCGGCGCAATACAGAGGCCTGCTGAGTTGACAGCAGTTGTGACAAGGGCTACAGCTTCCTCCATGACCTCGTGATGTTGTGCGGCCACTAGGATGTCATCCATGTAATGATACAATAAAACACCGGACATTGCGGTCCTAACAGGACTAAGTACCTTAGCTACATACCACTGACAGATTGTAGGGCTGTTCTTCATTCCTTGTGGCAGCACAACCCACTGGTATCTTTGCAACGGGGCTTGCATGTTGACGCTTGGAACTGAAAAAGCAAATTTAAGAGCATCGTCTGGATGCAGTGGGATATTAAAAAAGCAGTCTTTGAGGTCAATAACAGTCAAATGCCAATGTCGAGGAATCATAGTGGGGGACGGGAGTCCTGGTTGGAGGGCTCCCATGTCTTCCATAGCGTCATTAATTTTTCTGAGGTCGTGGAGCAAGCGCCACCTGCCGGTTTGTTTCTTAATAACAAAAACAGGTGAATTCCAAGGACTAGTGGAAGGCACAATATGCCCCTTCATTAACTGCTCCACAACTAACTCTTGGAGGGCGCGAAGCTTTTCTAGTGGCAGGGGCCATTGATCTACCCAAATAGGGGTATCGGTTTTCCATGTCAACTTTAGGGTGTCGCGCACTTCAATGGCCCCGTCTAAAAATGGGTCTGAATGGACATTCCCCACTGCGATAGCACATCACGCCCCCACAGAATCATAGGAACGGGTAACACAAAGGGTTTAACAGAGGCTATATGCCCCTCCGGACCTTGGATTTGGATTAATTCCAAACTTTGGTGGCTGCTATCAGTTCCCCCAATTCCAGTTAATGCTTTGGAAACGTTAGCCAGAGGCCATTGCGGGGGCCACTTAGCCTGAGAGATTACTGTAACATCAGCTCCAGTATCAATAATCCCATTTAGCACTACTTGCTGTCCCCCGCGGATAAGGGTACATTGACATACGGGTCGCTTTTGAGAAATAGATTGCACCCATAGAATTTGCGGGTTCCCCGTAGATCCAAACCCTCCCCTCCTTTGATAAGGTTGGCTAGGAACGGGGGACTTCGTCCCCGCTGGAATCAATATTAGCTGCGCCATACGGCTACCTTTAGGTATTGTGCAGGGAGGAAATGGGGTCCATGCCATAATCTTAATTTCATTAGTACTGTCAGAGTCAACGACCCCTGGTAATACAAAAAGTCCTGACAATGTTGTAGATGATCTTCCTAACAATAGCGCTTGTGTTCCAGAGGGTAGGGGCCCCGAGATATTTGTTGGCAATAGGTGAACTGAGGGATCGAGTAACGTTACTGTGTGGGAGGTTGCCAGGTCCAATCCGGCGCTACCGGCTGTTGCTGGACAAAGACTTGAGGCACTGCTGCTTCCCTCCGTGGGGGTTGGAACGTCGGCTGCGGTACTTGTGTCTGCGCGCGTCACTGCCCCGCGCTCTGTGATCGGTTTCCCTGTATCGGTTGACCCTGGAAATCATACTTAGACCGGCACTGATTAGCATAATGACGTCCTTTTCGGCATCTAGGGCAAATCCCAGGGACTTGAGACTTAGCCCCTCCATTCATGGCCAGGCAATTCTTTTTCAAATGACCTGGCTTACCACAACCATAACAATTCCCCACGCCTGGTGTACCTTTCATGGCCGCAAAGGCGGCAGCCATAGCCTCAAATTTATGATCTACAGTGCCGATTCTATTACAAGCTTCCACCATTTCAATCAATGTGGGATTCGGATTCGGAAGAGATTTCAATAGCTTTTTACAATCAGCATTAGCATTTTCAACAGCTAGCTTCAACAACAGTATTTCCCGAGCCTCCATGTTGTCTATTTGACGTTCCAAAGCCTGTTTCAGTCTATCGATAAACTGCATGTAAGGCTCTCGGGGTTCCTGAGTGATAGTAGTAAAGGCTTTCTGCGGTTTCTGTGAGTCGGGGACTTTAAGAAAAGCTTTTCTCGCTTCTTCACGGACTGCTTCGAGAGCCTCTCGGGGGCAGTCTCGAGCTTGAGCTACCGGATCTGAGTGCTGACCTGTACCGGTGAGGTGCTCCATGGTCAGCGCAGCTAATGCAGCGTTATTATGACCCACATACGTAGGGAGGAGTGCCTGAAGTCCCCTTCTCCAGTGTGACTCCCATAGCGAGTATTGAGTCGGAGTTAATAACAACTGTGCTAGAGACTTCAGATCATGTGGGGTCATAACATATGTGTTGAACACGGAAGACAACAGACTCGCAAAATAGGGGGAAGAAAGCCCATGCTCGGTGACGGTACGACGCAGTTCCTTAATAACCGGAAAAGATAGGGCTTCCCATTGTGCCCCCCAGCCCTGATAAATCACGGGAGCCACTATCGTTCTAGCAACCTCCAGATCCCTCTCTTTCAGGGCTTGTCGTCTTATGTTGGCCCACACATCGTGTGGGTCGGGGGGGTATAAGTCCGGTTCTTTGTCCAGATCGACCGGACCCGGATCGAAAGGGTATTCCACTGGGGGGTAACCGGCTGCGTATGTGCCTAAAGGTCCGGGACGTGGTGGCCCAGGAGGTGGCAAAGGAGATGCCATTGGGGTTTCCGCCTCTCCCCCTTCTTTGGCTTCTGTTCCCCCTTCTTGGGCTTTTAAAGTCTTAAAAATGCTTCTCCACCACGGGAGCATAGGCTGAGCTTTGGCATTTCCCGTTGTTGCCGCGTCCCATAATTTCACCCACACATCATCCCAGAGTTCCCGTGTAAAAGTACTGGATGCAGTTACAGTGGGTATTTTCACCTGCACCCATTTAAGCATTGCCTTGAGGTCATACCCAGAAATATTTTTCCCATGCTTTTTAAGAAGACCTTTCATAAGTTCATATACGTCTCTTTCCGGGGAAGACGCTTGATTCCCCATGTTTCCCACAGCTCACCTCTCTACTCCGGAGGGATTTCAGGCCGGCCGGCTCCTGCTTCCTTTCAGCAGCACATTCAACGTTCTGTGGGACTCGCAGCAAGCCGCTCAGCTAGGCGGTTCATAAACCCATCACGTCGGGGTCACCAATTTGCCGCGATTGAGAGACGGGACACAGCTTGATGCAAGCAAGATGTCCATTTTATTGTGCTCAACCATTCCCTTTTATATGCTTACATTGACTCTGTGTTTCAGATTGGTCCTTTTGAACATACACTGCTCAAGCGGTTGCATCTGATTGGTCAGAGATAGATGCTATACTATCATCCCTTATCATGCTAGCAGACATCCCTTCTCTTGAAGACCTAGTTCTTATCCTGAAGACAGTTCTTAACTCTTCTTTTGGCAGGGTGCCTGGAGCCTGCTTATCTCAGTGTTGCGACATTTGTCGAGCTTCTGTTCTCAGGTACCTGGTCAGTCCTTTTCTGGTCATAACGGCCTTCAGTTTCCCATGGTTTATATCCTACAAGTTCCAGCATGTCCCTGCTTGTTAATTGAGCAGTACTCGGAGTTCTGCTCTTCGGGCCTCGTCCCACAAGCTTCTACAAGAGGATTGGGAAAGAGTTGGAGATGGGGACTACTAGAACTATCCAAAAGTAAATAATCTCTTTCTGCAAGAGTCTTATGTTATTTCACCTCCACACTGAAATGTCTGTGATACAGGTACACAACCAATTCTACTCGTTCTACTGTGGATGGCGATGGTGATCTCTGACAGGTCTGGAGAAAAAGCTGGGGCAATGCACAGAGCTTGTTTGTCTCTGTCCTAAGCATCTGGGTAAAGAACTGAGGTGATGTATTTCTGATTCTATGGTTTGTATGCAAAACTGCAAGTTGCCTTCCAAGAGTGAACTTCTATGAGTTCAGCTCCTGTTATGTTGTCATGGTTTAGCCTCAGATGGCAACAAAGAACCACGTGCCACTCACTCAGCCCTTCCCAATACAGGAAGAATCAGAAGAAAAAGGCAAAACTCTTGGGTCGAGACAAAGGCAGTTTAACAGAACAGCAAAGGGAACAAGAAAAACAACAGTACCATGGATAGAGGAGTATACAAACACTACCGCCCCAGCCCGCTCCAAGCTTCGACTTCCTGCCCCCGGCAGCTCAGGGTGGTCATGGCTCACATGGGATGGAATACCTGTGAGCCTGGGGAGAATTAACCCTATCCCCGCCGGAACCAGGACATTATCCACCCCTTATTCCATGCCATTTTTGCCATGCCCAGATCTTACAGGTTCCAATGAATTGCCACCATTTTCCCCTGTCATATACATATATGGCAGATATCGTAGTAGGAGTCTGTTATAGACCGCCCAACCAGGATGAGGAGGCAGATGAAATATTCTATAAACGGCTGGGAGAAGTCTCAAGATCGCGAGCTCTTGTCCTCGTGGGGGACTTCAATTTGCCGGACATCTGCTGGGAATACAATACAGCAGGGAGGGAACAGTCTAGAAGGTTCCTGGAATGTACCGGGGATAACTTCCTGACACAGCTGGTGAGAGAGCCAACTAGGGCAGGTGCCCTGCTGGACCTGTTGTTTGTAAACAGGGAAAGTCTTGTGGGGGATGTGAAGGTTGGAGGCTGTCTCGGTAACAGTGACCATGAAATGATAGAGTTTTCGATTCTGCGAGAAGCAAGGAGGGGGGTCAGCAGAACTGCTACCTTGGACTTCCGGAGGGCGGACTTTGGGCTTTTCAGGAGCCTGGTTGACAAAGTCCCCTGGGAAGCAGTCCTCCAGGGCAAAGGAGCCCAGGAAGCCTGGATGATTTTCAAGAAGGAAGTCTTAAAGGCGCAGGAGCAGGCTGTCCCCATGTGCCGGAAGACAAGCCGTCAGGGGAAAAAGACTGGCCTGGCTAAGCAGGGAGCTAGTGTTGCAACTTAGGGAAAAAAAGAGGATCTATGGCCTTTGGAAGGAAGGGCAGGCCACTCAAGAGGACTACAAAGAGGTAGTGAAGCTATGTCGGGAAAAAATCAGGAGGGCCAAAGCCCAGCTAGAACTAAACCTGGCTTCTGTTGTCAAGGACAACAAAAAAAGTTTCTATAAATATATTAGCAATAAGAGGAGGACTAAGGATAATCTCTGTCCTCTAGTAGATGGGGCTGGCAACATAGTGACCAAGGATGAGGAAAAGGCTGAGGTACTTAATGCCGTCTTTGCCTCAGTCTTCAGCAGTAGGACCAGTTGTTCCCTGAGTACCCAGACCCCTGAGCTAGAAGACAGGGATGGGGAGCAGAATGAAGCCCCTGTAATCCAAAGGGAAATGGTGAGGGACCTGCTTCAGCACCTGGAGGTGCACAAATCTATGGGGCCGTATGGGATCCACCCAAGGGTACTGAAGGAGCTGGCGGAAGTGCTCGCCAGGCCACTTTGCATCATTTATGAGCAGTCCTGGACAACCGGGGAGGTCCCAGCTGACTGGAGGTTAGAAAATGTGACACCCATCCACAAGAAGGGCCGGAAGGAGGATCCGGGGAACTACAGGCCAGTCAGTCTGACCTCAGTGCCTGGGAAGGTCATGGAACAGATCCTCCTCAGTGCCATTACACGGCACTTGCAGGAGAACAGGGTGATCAGGCCCAGTCAGCATGGGTTTGTGAAGGGCAGGTCATGCCTGTCAAACCTGATCTCCTTCTATGATAAGGTGACCCGCTTAGTGGATGAGGGAAAAGCCGTGGATGTTATCTACCTGGATTTTTGCAAAGCTTTTGACACTGTTTCCCACAGCATTGTCCTGGAGAAACTGGCTGCTCATGGCCTGGACAGGTGTACTCTTCGCTGGGTAAAAAAACTGGCTGGATGGCCGTGCCCAGAGAGTGGTGGTAAATGGAGTTAAATCCAGTTGGTGTCCAGTCACAAGTGGTGTCCCCCAGGGCTCGGTGCTGGGGCCGGTTCTCTTTAATATCTTTGTCAATGATCTGGATGAGGGGATCGAATGCACCCTCAGTAAGTTCGCAGATGACACTAAACTAGGCGGGCGTGTTGATCTGCTTGAGGGTAGGTTGGCTCTGCAGAGGGATCTGGACAGGCTGGACCAATGGGCTGAGGCCAATGGTATGAGGTTCAACAAGGCCAAGTGCCGGGTCCTGCACTTGGGTCACAACAACCCCATGCAGCGCTACAGGATTGGGGCGGGGTGGCTCGAAAGCAGCCCGGCAGAAAAGGACCTGGGGGTGTTGGTGGACGGCCGGCTGAATATGAGCCAGCAGTGTGCCCAGGTGGCCAAGAAGGCCAACAGCATCCTGGCCTGTATCAGAAATAGTGTGGTGAGCCGGACTAGGGAAGTGATTATCCCCCTGTACTTGGCACTGGTGAGGCCCCACCTCGAGTACTGCGTTCAGTTTTGGGCCCCTCGCTACAAGAAGGACATTGAGGTGTTGGAGCGTGTCCAGAGAAGGGCTACAAAGCTGGTGAGGGATCTGGAGGACAAACCTTATGAGGAACGACTGAGGGAGCTGGGGGTGTTTAGCCTGGAGAAGAGGAGGCTGAGGGGAGGCCTTATCACCCTCTCCAACTACCTGAAAGGAGGTTGTAGAGAGATGGGGGCTGACCTCTTCTCCTTGGTGACAAGTGATAGGACGAGAGGAAACGGGTTCAAGTTATGTCAGGGGAGGTTTAGATTGGATATTAGGAAACATTTTTTCACAGAAAGGGTTATTAAACATTGGAATAGGCTGCCCAGGGAGGTGGTGGATTCACCATCCCTGGAGGTGTTTAAAAAAAGGGAAGATGGGGCACTTAGGGACATGGTTTAGAAGTGGCTTTTGTCAGGGTAGGTTAATGGTTGGACTTGATGATCTTAGAGGTCCCTTCCAACCTCAGCGATTCTATACACACATATATATTCATGCAGATATAATGCCCTTAGTTTATGGGCCATCCTTCCAAAGTGTCTGGTGAGTTCATTTAATCCATGACTTTGGGCTCCATCTGTGAGAACAGTCTCTCAGGGCAGGTGAGATGCTGTGTGCTGCTGGACTGTTGCATGCTGTATTTTCGGAGCTTGTGGCTGGTGTACCTGGTGTGGCTCATGCCCACAGTCCATGGGCTGAAGATGTAGATCTTGAGGAAGTTGCTGGGTGCCAGCTGCTGAGGTCAGTTCTGATCCCATCACCCCTGTGCTTTACTCGGTTTTTCATCAAAGTCCATCTGTCCTTAATTTGGGTGATTCTTACTGTAGTACAGCTGATAGCAATTATAGTAACGAGGACATACAGTGGCAGGGTTACTTTGCAATCAACAACACACAATTTGATTCACTGGCTATTCTCACCCAAAATCAGATCCCCATGAGGTACACATCGGACTTCCCCATCCTTCCGCATCACCCACCAAGTGCACCCAGGTCCTTGGGCAAAAGCAATCCCACGGATGGGTTTGCCTTTGCCTGAGGCGGGACTAACCCAGACTGTCTTCCCTGACATATTCTTCATGTGCACTACGGGGACTTTATCCCCTTCTACGGTACGTGGAAGTTTTGATTGGGCAGGGCCAGCCCGATTGGTAGATCCCCTGGGGTTAACTAGCCAGGTAGCTTTTGCTAGATGTGTATCCCAATGTTTGAAGGTCCCACCACCCATTGCTCTCAGTGTAGTTTTGAACAGTCCATTGTATCGTTCCATCTTCCCAGAGGCTGGTGCGTGACAGGGGATGTGATACACCCACTCAATGCCATGCTCTTTGGCCCAGGGGTCTATGAGGCTGTTTCGGAAATGAGTCCCGTTGTCTGACTCAAGTCTCTCTGGGGTACCATGTTGCCACAGGGCTTGCCTTTCAAGGCCCAGGATAGTGTTCCGGGCAGTGGCATGGGGCACAGGGTATGTTTCCAGCCATCCGGTGGTTGCTTCCACCATGGTGAGCACATGGCGCTTGCCTTGACGGGTTTGTGGCAGTGTGATATAATCAATCTGCCAGGCCTCCCCAGATTTGTATTTCAGCCATCGTCCTCCATACCAGAGAGGCTTCAAACGCTTGGCTTGCTTGATTGCAGCGCATGTCTCACATTCATGGATGACCTGTGCAATAGTGTCCATGGTCGAGTCCACCCCTCGGTCACGAGCCCATCTATATGTCGCATCTCTTCCTTGATGGCCTGAGGAGTCGTGGGCCCACCGAGCTATGAATAGTTCGCCCTTATGTTGCCAGTCCAGATCCACCTGAGCCACTTCAATCCTAGCAGCCCGATCCACCTGCTGGTTGATCTGATGTTCCTCCATGGCCCGATTCTTGGGTACATGGGCCTCTACGTGGCGTACCTTCACAACCAGATTCTCTATCCGGGCAGCAATATCTTGCCATAGGTCAGCAGCCCAGATGGGTTTGCCTCTGCGCTGCCAGTTGCCCTGCTTCCACTGCTGTAACCACCCCCACAGGGCATTTGCCACCCTCCATGAGTCAGTGTAGAGATAAAGTACTGGCCATATTTCTCGCTCAGCAATGTCCAAGGCCAGCTGAATGGCTTTCACCTCTGCAAACTGGCTCGACTCCCCTTGTCCTTCCCTGGCTTCTGCAACTTGTCGTGTAGGACTCCACACAGCAGCCTTCCACTTTCGATGCTTTCCCACAATCCGGCAGGACCCATCAGTGAACAGGGCATATTTCTTCTCATTTTCCTGGCAGTTTATTATATGGTGGGGCCTCTTCCGCACGCGTCACCTCCTCCTCTGGTGACATTCTGAAATCCTTGCCTTCTGGCCAGTCCATGATTGTGGAGGAATGGCTGAGTGAGAAGGGACATGATCTGATTGCGATGAACAATCCAGCCTCTGATATGAGCCTCAAGGAGAAGCCTTAGTTACAGGCTTGTATGTGACTGCGAGCTCTCCTTGAAGTCCTGTAAATAGTAGAAGTAAGAAAACCGTAAACAAAGATAAGCAGAACCACATCTCTGGAGAGAGGGAGAAGCTGTCTTGTGTAGCGATGGGTGGGCACAAGAAGTGTGCCAACGAACTCTCGAGAAGTATACCAACGAACTCTCGAGAAGTGTACCAACGAACTTTCAAAATGTGTGCCAACGAACTTTCAAAATGTGTGCCAATGAACTGTCTTTAGCTACATAAACATAGGTTGTAAACCAATCACTTTTGCCAGCATGTCTTTCACTGTCTGTCTATATATATGCTGTGAAAACTTGAATAAAGGGAGAACGATCATACTCATATTGAGATTTCATCGTTACTCCGGGTCCGGCTCCCACGCCGACACATGATCACTTCCAGAATTCCTGGGCGACTGGGGTTTCCCATTCGAGTTCACTGTGTGCAACCCATTTCCTCCACGTAGCACCAGTTGCATGATGTGTGGTGGGGACCCTTTCTTTGAACATCCAGCCCAGCACCGGCAGTCGAGGTGCTAAGAGGAGCTGTGCTTCTGTGCCAACCGCTTCTGAAGCAGCTCGAACCCCTTCATATGCTGCCAATAGCTCTTTTTCTGTTGGAGTGTAGCGGGCTTCGGATCCTCTGTATCCCCGACTCCAAAACCCTAGGGGTCGACCTCGGGTCTCCCCTGGTGCTTTCTGCCATATGCTCCAGGTAGGGCCGTTCTCCCCGGCTGCGGTGTAGAGCACGTTTTTAACATCTTGTCCTGCCCGGACAGGCCCCAGGGCCACTGCATGGACTATTTCCTGTTTGATTTGTTCAAAAGCTTGTCGTTGTCGGAGTGGGAGCCGGACCCAGAGTAACGACGAAATCTCAATATGAGTATGATCGTTCTCCCTTTATTCAAGTTTTCCCAGCATATTTATAGACAGGCAGTAAAAGGCAGTAAAAGCACCCGCTAGCAACAGTTATGTGATTGGTTTACAACCTATGTTTACGTGACTAAAGCAATTAGTTCATTGGTACACATCTTGTGCCCACCCATCGCTACACAACACAACTTCTTCCTCTATTTACAGATGTAGTTCTGCTTATCTTTGTTTACCGTCTTGTTACTTCTGCTTTTTGAAGAGCTTCAAGGAGAGTTCACAGTCACATTCAGGCCTGTAACTAAGGCTTCTCCTTGAGGCTCATATCAGAGGCTGGATTGTTCATCGCAATCAGATCATGTCCCTTCTCACTCAGCCATTCCTCCACATGTCGTTGCTCAGGACCCCATGTAAAATCGTTTTTCTTCCGGGTTACTTGATACAGAGGGCTTACAATTAGACTGTAATCTGGGATACGCATCCTCCAAAAACCCACAATGCCTAAGAAAGCTTGTGTTTCCTTTTTACTAGTTGGTGGAGACATAGCTGCTAGTTTGTTGATCACATCCATTGGGATCTGACGGCGTCCATCTTGCCATTTTATTCCTAAAAACTGGATCCCTGCGCAGGTCCCTTGACCTTACTTCGTTTTATGGCAAAACCAGCTTTCAGAAGGATTCGGACTATTTTACTCCCTTTCTCAAAAACTTCTTCTGCTGTGTTTCCCCATACAATGATGTCATCAACGTATTGCAGATGTTCTGGAGCCTCACCCTGTTCCAGGGCAGTCTGGACCAGTCCATGGCAAATGGTGGGGCTGTGTTTCCACCCCTGGGGCAGTTGATTCCAGGTGTACTGGACGCCCCTCCAGGTGAAAGCAAACTGTGGCCTGCACTCTGCTGCCAAAGGGACTGAGAAGAATGCATTCGCTATATCAATTGTGGCATACCACTTGGCTGCCTTGGACTCCAGTTCGTACTGCAGTTCTAGCATGTCCGGCACAGCAGCGCTCAGCGGTGGCGTGACTTCATTCAGGCCACGATAGTCCACTGTTAGCCTCCACTCTCCATTAGATTTTCGCACTGGCCATATGGGACTGTTAAAGGGTGACCGAGTCTTGCTGATCACTCCTTGAACCTCTAGTTGACGAATCAGCTCATGGATGGGAATCAGAGAGTCTCGGTTAGTGCGATATTGCCGCCGATGCACCGTTGTGGTAGCGATCGGCACCTGTTGTTCTTCGACCCTCAACAGCCCCACAACAGAAGGGTCCTCCGAGAGACCAGGCAAGGTAGACAACTGTTTAACTTCCTCCGTCTCCAAGGCAGCTATGCCAAAGGCTCAACGGGACCCTTTTGGGTCCTTCAAATACCCTCTCCTGAGGTAATCTATACCAAGGATGCATGGAGCCTCTGGGCCAGTCACAATGGGATGTTTTTGCCACTCATTCCCAGTTAGGCTCGCTTCCGCCTCCAGTACAGTCAGCTCTTGGGATCCCCCTGTCACCCCAGAAATACAAATGGGTTCTGCCCCTCTATAGCTTGATGGTATTAGGGTGCACTGTGCACCCGTGTCCACTAGAGCCTTCTACTCCTGTGGGTCTGATGTGCCAGGCCATCGAATCCACACCGTCCAATGAACCCGGTTGTCCCTTTCCTCCACCTGGCCAGAGGCAGGGCCCCTCTAATCCTGGTCAGAGTATCCGTTACTCACTTCTTGCATAAATGACTTGGAAGTCCCTTCAAGTGGATCAGAAGCAAGATCAGGCCTTCTGCTCTGCCTGGGGAACTGCTCACTGGAAACTGGGGCGGCACTTTTCCTGGAGGGATCCCCATTTGTGGTTGTCCTTCCTTGCAACTCCTGTACCCGTGTCCGCAGGATCGAAGTAGGTCGTCCATCCCACTTCCTCATGTCCTCCCCGTGGTCACGCAGGTAGAACCACAGGGTGCCTCGTGGTGTGTACCCTCTGTACTCTCTCTCTCGAGTGGGGAAATGCCTGCTCCTAATAGCTGAGATGCTGGCCCGTACAGGTGGGGAGTAGGACATATTCTCTTCAAGTTGCTGGACCTTCCGCGACAGTTTCTCCACAGCTGAGACGATGGGGGAAGAGAGACTTTCTTCATATCGCCGGAGCCGGCCAGCCACCTCATCCACCGTTGGTCCCTCTTCGCCTTTCCATTCCATCACTGCCAATGAGTTGGCATATGACGATGGTGCGCTCCATACAAACTTCCGCCACATGGGCCTTGTGCATTACACCTCATCAGGGTCTGTGGGTAACTGTGCATTGTCCAGGTCATAATAAATCATGTCTCGCACGGCTAATTCTCTCAGGTACTGGATACCTTTTTCCATGGTGGTCCACTTGCTTGGTTGACATGCAACACCTTCACTGAAGGGGTACCTTTCCCTCACGCCTGACAGGAGTCGCTTCCAGAGGCTGAGGGCTTGGGTCTTCTTCCCAATTGCCTTGTCAATGCCCCCTTCCCTGGACAGGGATCCCAGCTGCCTGGCCTCCCTACCCTCTAATTCTGGGCTACTGGCCCCATTATCCCAGCATCGGAGCAGCCAGGTGACAATGTGCTCGCCTGAAAGTCGGCTGAAATCTTTTCACATATCCCGCAGCTCGCTGGAGGATAGGGATTGGGTAATTATCTCTGGTTCTGCCTCTTCCTCCTGCTCTCGTGATGGCCCTGCTTCATCATCCTCCCTTACTAAGCGAACTGATTTCTTGGTGTACTACTTCTTCTGTATGGGGGCAACTGATACTGGCATGGGTTGGTTCCCTGGTTCAGCAGCAGTGGTTGTTGCAGGGGTTGGAGTAGCCGCAGTGGCTGCCGGTCTGGTCTCCATCTCTTCCCCCTGAGGGTGCTGCGTAACACTGAGCAGTGCCTGGTAGATACTGGCCAGGGCCCAGCACAGTGCGGTGAGTTGTGCCTCTCTGGAATAGCCACAGCATTTTCCCTTCAAATATTCTACCACTTTATCAGGGTCCTGTAATTGTTCAGGGGTGAAGTCCCAGACCATTGGAGGTGAGAAGTTCTCTAGGTACCTGCCTGTGTTCTCCCACATGCCATGCCACCCCTGACTATCCAGCCTCGGAGCAGATCTCCGGGTGGTAGTCTTAAATAGTCGCTTAACCCTAAACAAGACCTGGAACGTACTCAGGAGACATAACACTAGGAACATGCTGGTTTGAATATCCCAAGGATATTCAAAATTCTCAAAAGCTGTCATACCTGGCCCAAAGGAGAAAAGGGAGGCAAAAGAGCTGGGGAAAGTGTCCCCCGCTGTTTCCCCCACAGACTGGGTGTAATTATTAATAAATTCCGAGAGATGGTGCCCAAGGTACGGGCAGGACAGCAATATCACATAAATGCCCCAGAATAACTGTCTGAACAGTGATGTTATCATATCATAAGCCAATATTACACAGGATAGCAAAATGATAATCCTCATCCCTCTCCCAGAAGTAACAAATATCATCGCAGAGAGTACATAAGCCATGTAGGAATTTACATAACCCAGCCACGAGAACAAACCAAGCAACATGGTGACCAGCGACTATTTACCTAATACAATAAACACATACAACAAATTCGTTTTTTCCAAGCTCTAGTTGGATTCTATCGTTATCTCAACCCTTCGAGCCCTACGTTGGGTGCCAAAAAAGCATTGTCGTGGTTTGGCCTCAGACGGCAACAAAGAACCATGTGCCGCTCGCTCGGGCCTTCCCAATACGGGAAGAATCAGAAGAAAGAGGCAAAACTCTTGGGTTGAGACAAGGGCAGTTTAACAGAACAGCAAAGGGAACAAGCAAAACAGCAGCAATAACACAGGTAGTGGAATATACAAACACGATTATGGAAGCGCCGCTCACCGACCGGACCCGGGATGCCCCAGCCTGCTCCAAGCTGCAACTCCCTGCCCCCTCCCCCGGCAGCTCAGGGTGGTCATGGCTCACATGGGATGGAATACCTGTGAGCCTGGGGAGAATTAACCCTATCCCTGCTGGAACCAGGACATATGTAAATTGAATAGCATTAGTTTATGTCAGTTGAAGATCTCTTTCATATATTCTTTGTGTTCATTGATTGAATCGTTGTTTGACCCTGGAATGGCAATAATTAAGTCCTGATAAATGTTATCTAACAAATAGTATTGTATGGGGATCTAAAATACAAAACACGGACTTGTAAATTACTTGTTCTCATTATAGTGAGCTGTCTTCTTATTATCAGTTCTTAAACTTCTAGAATCTTAGTTTTGGTTATAGGTAGTAAATCAAGCAAATATCATAAAACATTCATGGTGTCATTTTGTATTTTTCATGATGTAAGAAAGGTGGCACCAAGCTTTCCTGTTCCCAGTAACAGTGTGTTGTGATTTCATAATGTATTTTTTCAAAAGCATCTGTGGATTGTGACTTCAGTTTGAAGGGGGAGGTGGACTGTAATTATTTTCCTGTAGATTTAAAGATAAGGGAATGTGATCTGCACAGTAACATGATATCAGCATGCAGCTGAAGCTTGGGTCTACATTGCCTTTTCATCAGATATAAATGGTGCAGTTTACTTGTTTTCCAATATCTTGCTAAGGCAGGGTATCTGATCAAAAACACCCTGTGGCTGAGACTCATTTTGGGTTGATTCAGGATAGAAAAAGACAAAAGTTATATTAGATAGTGAGGAGAAACAAACAGAGGAATTGAAAATACTTATTGCTCTATGTGTTGCTAAAGTCAGTGCAACTGTCTTGTTGCAAAGTAGCCTGCCATTTTTGGAGCTTTTGGGGTGTTCTGCTGGTTGTAAATTCCAAAGTAGCGATGTTTTTTTGCCTGATCAATAATCATAGAATTGCTGTGGTTGGAAGAGACTTCTGGCGATTGTTTAGTCCACTCCCCCTGCTCAAAGAAGCGTCAACTAGAGACGGTTGCTCAGGGTCGTGTCCAGTTGGGCTTCTAATATCTTCAAGGAGGGAAACTCCACAACCTTTCTGGACAACCTGGTCCAGTCTTTGACCACCACCACCACCACCACCAAGTGAAATTTCTTGTATTTTAATTTGTGTCCATTGCTTCTTGTCCTTTCACTAGGGTACCACTGAGAAGAGGCTGTCTCCATTTCCTTTATGCCCCCCCGTCATGTATTTAGACACATTGAGAAGATTCCCCCTGAGCTTCCTCTTCTTGAGCCTGAGAGCACTGGGGTTGTTTAGTCTCTCTTTGTATGAGAGATGCTCCAATCCCATAATCATCTTTGTGGCCCTTTACTGGACTTGTTCCAGTATGTCCATGTCTCTCTTGTACTGGAGCCCAGAACTGGACATGGTACTCCAGTTGGGGTTTCACCAGTGCTGAATAGAGTGGAAGGATCACCTCCCTTGACCTGCTAGTGATGCTCTCCCTAATGTAATTCAGGGTGCTGTTGGCTGCCTTTGCCACAAGGGCACATTGTGGACTCACACTTTACTTGATGTCCACCAGGACCCCCAGGTCTTTCTCTGCAAAGCTGTTTTCAGCTCCAAGCCTATACTGGTGCATGGGGTTGTTCCTCCTCGGGGGCAGGACTGGGCATTTCCCTTAGTTGAACTCCATGAGGTTCCTGTCTGCCCATTTCTCCAGCCTGTCCAGATCCCTCTGAATGGCGGCACAACTCTGGTGTATCAGCCACTCCTCCCAATTCTGTATCATCAACATATTTACTGAGGGTGCATTCTGTTCCATCATTCTGGTCATTAATGAAGATGTTGAACAGGACTGAACCCAATATTGACCCCTGGGGTACACCAATAGTGACTGGCCTCCAACTGGACATTGTACTGCTGATCACAATGCTCCGAGCCTAGCAATTCAGGCAGTTTTCAGTCAACATTGCTGTCCACTCTTCCAGTCTAGGCTTCATTGGTTGGTTTGTGAGGATGGTATGGAAGACAGTGTCAAAGGTCTTGCTAAAGTCAAGACAAACAACATCCTCTGCTCTCTCCTCATCCCTTGTGCCAGTCATCTCATCGTAGAAGGCTATTGGGTGAATTAAGCATGATTTCACCTTCATAAATCCATGCTGAGTACTCCCGATCACCTTTTTGTTCTTCATATATTTGGAAATACTTTCCAGGATTAGGTGCTCTATCACCTTTCTCAGGGATCAAGGTGAGGCTGTCCAGGCTGTAGTTCCCCAGATCTTCCTTGCCCTTCTTGAAGATTGGAGTGACATTTGCTTTCTTCCAGTCCATTCTAAGACCTATCAGGTCTCTCTGACCCATCCTCTGTCCTCATAGAACTTACAGCAGAAGAACAAGCGTTCCACCTTCAATGTTTGGATCCATCACAATCCACAGTTGGCAATAACTGGTATAAATGCACATTGTAATTGATATCCTGGCTAGCACAAGTCAAATACAGAACAGACAAGTAAAAGTGTAAGGGTATGTGGCAGGAGACTGTTTGCTCCTTTAAGGGTATCTGGTTAAGGACATTTTTCAACAAGGGATAATAAGAAAAGGAGGAAGCCATAAACAAGAACACACAAACCTGACTGACAAATGAGAAGGGAGGCAGTGATGAGAACCAAACCTGGTCAGGCACACTAATTATGAGGGTATGTGAGAGTGTGAGAATATTTATTCCAGCAAGGTTATGAGCAACTGACGTCATTTACCTGGAGCTGAGCAAAGCCTTCGACACTGTCCCGCATGACATCCTGGTCTCCAAGCTGATAAAATATGGGTTTGATGGACTGACAATTCAGTGGATAAAGAACTGGCCTGACGGCCGCTCCCAAAGAGTGGCTGCCAATGGGTCCATGTCCAAGTGGAGGCCAGTGACAAGTGGAGTCCCTCAAGGATCAGTACTGGGACCGGTCTTGTTTAACATCTTCGTCAGCGACATGGACAGTGGCATAGAGTGCACCCTCAGCAAGTTTGCCGACGACACCAAGCTGTGTGGGGCGGCTGACACGCTGGAGGGAGGGGATGCCATCCAGAGGGACCTTGACAGGCTGGAGAGATGGGCCCATGCCAACCTCATGAAGTTCAACAAGACCAAGTGCAAGGTCCTCCATCTGGGTCGGGGCAATCCCAAGCACCAATATAGGCTGGGCAGTGACTGGCTTGAGAGCAGCCCTGAAGAAAAGGACTTGGGGGTGCTGGTGGACGAGAGGCTCAACATGAGCCATCAGTGTGCACCAGCGGCCCAGAAAGCCAATCGTATCCTGGGCTGTATCAGGAGAAGCGTGGCCAGCAGGTCGAGGGAGGTGATTCTCCCCCTCTACTCCACTCTCGTGAGACCCCACCTGGAGTACTGTGTCCAATTCTGGAGCCCCTACATAAGAAAGATATGGACCTGCTGGAACGTGTCCAGAGAAGGGCCACGAGGATGATCAGAGGGCTGGAGCACCTCTCCTATGAGGACAGACTGAGAGAGTTGGGGTTGTTCAGTCTGGAGAACAGAAGGCTCCGAGGAGACCTTATAGTGGCCTACCAGTATCTTAAGGGGGCCTACAAGAAAGCTGGGGAGGGACTTTTTAGGATGTCGGGTAATGGTAGGACTAGAGGGAATGGATTAAAACTAGAGATGGGTCGATTCAGACTGGACGTTAGGAAGAAGTTCTTCACCATGAGGGTGGTGAGACGCTGGCACAGGTTGCCCAGAGAGGTGGTGGAAGCCCTATCCCTGGAAGTTTTTAAGGCCAGGCTGGATGGGGCTCTGAGCAGCCTGATCTAGTGGGAGATGTCCCTGCCCATGGCAGGGGGGTTGGAACTAGATGATCTTTAAGGTCCCTTCCAACCCTGACAATTCTATGATTCTGTGACTCCCTCCTGCCCAGCTGCTAGACCCCAGCCCAGGGACCCTGGGTCTCTGCCCAGGCTGAGGGATGAGGCTACCACTTTCCTGTTAGCAGGTTCAACCAGCAGCGAAGCTGAGCATGTATCTTAGAAAAACAGACACAGGAAACACAGATTGCCACAGACAAGGCGCTGCCTTTAACAGTACCTACATACAAGACCCACATAAAACATAAACGTAGACAGCCAAGTCCCCTTCCTCCTCTTCAGCTGGTAGAGATAGGAGGTCACTAGTGAAGACACACACACAATACTCTCTAGATTGACAAGCACACACACGTTTGGAGGATCCCTTGAGTACTAGTGTGGCCCCTCTGACCACCTGATACCCATGCCTGGATCCCAAGTCCTCTTACCTGCTTCACGGGTCCCCTACTCAACAGCTAGTCCAGCTTGATGTTTGCTAGCAAACATGCATGCACTCACACGCTCATCCCACAAGTGCTCTACCTTTACAAGTCCTCCTGGGCATAGCAGCACAGACCCTTACCTGTCTGATACCCCAGCCTGGACCTAAGCCCCCCCCTCCCCTGGCATTACATACCAATTAGTCCAGCTTGAAGCTTGCTAGAGAATACACAGAATCACAGAATAGTTGGGGTTGGAAGGGACCTCAGGAAGTCATCTGATTCAACCCTCCTTCTCAAGCAAGACCACCTAGAGTCAGTTGCCTAGGACTGTATACATACAGCTTTTGAATATCTCCAAGGATGGAGACTCCACAACCTCTCTGGGCAACCTGTTCCAGTGCTCAGTCACCCTCACAGTGAAAAAGTATTTCCCGATGTTCACACAGAATCTCCTGTGTTTCAGCTTGTGCCCATTGCCTCTTTTCCTGTCACTGGGCACCACTGAAAAGAGCCTGGCTCCATCTTCTTTGCACCCTCCCTGCAGATATTTATACATATTAATAAGATTCCCCCCGAACCTTTTCTTCTCCAGGCTAAACAGTCCCAGCTCACTCAGCCTTTCCTTATAGGAGAGATTCATAGATTCACAGAATGGTTTGAGTTGGAAGGGACCTTCAAGATCCAACCCCCCTGCCGTGGCCAGGGGTGCCTTCCACTAGACCAGGTTCCTCAAAGCTCCATCCAACCTGGCCTTGGACACTTCCAGGGATGGGGCATCCATAACTTCCCTGGGCAGCCTGTTCAAGTGTTTCACCACTCTCATCGTAAAAAATTTCTTCCTAATATCTAATCTAAATTTCCCCTCTTTCAGTTTAAAACCATTACACTCCTTCATAAAGAGTCCCTATCCACCTTTTCTGTAGGCCCCCTTTAAGTACTGGAAGGCTGCTATAAGGTCTCCCCGGAGCCTTCTCTTCTCCAGGCTGAACAACCACAACTCTCTCAGCCTGTCTTCATAGGAGAGGTGCTCCAGCCCTCTGATCATCTTCGTGGCCCTCCTCTGGACTCGCTCCAACAGGTCCATGTCCTTCTTATGTTGGGGGTCCCAGAGCTGGATGCAGTACTCCAGGTAGAGTCTGACGAGAGCAGAGTGGAGGGGCAGAATCACCTCCCTCGATCTGCTGGCCACGCTTCTTTTGATGCAGCCCAGGATGCTGTTGGCTTTCTGGGCTGCGAGCGCACATTGCCAGCTCATGTTGAGCTTCTCATCCACCAGCACCCCCAAGTCCTTCTCCTCAGGGCTGCTCTCAAGCCATTCTCTGCCCAACCTGTATTTGTGCCTGGGATTGCCATGACCCACATGCAGGACCTTGCACTTGGCCTGGTTGAATTTCAGGAGGTTTGCACGGGCCCATCTCTCAAGCCTGTCCAGGTCCCTCTGGACGGCAGCCCTTCCCTCTAGCATGTTGACTGCTTCACACAGCTTGGTGTCGTCAGCAAACTTGCTGAGGGTGCAATCAATCCCACTGTCCATGTCACCGACAAAGATGTTAAACAGCACCGGTCCCAGTACCGACCCCTGAGGAACGCCACTTGTCACTGGTCTCCACTTGGAAGTTGAGCTGTTGACCGCAACTCTTTGAGTGTGACTATCCAGCCAATTTCTTATCCACCAAGTGGTCCATCCATCAAATCCATGTTTCTCCAATTTAGAAAGCAGGATGTCGTGCTGTATTAAACCTGGCAAGGGATGTCAAGCTCAACAGGAAGGGATTTTTCAAGTATATTGGAGGCAAAAGGAAAACTAGAGAAAACGTGGGCCCGCTGTTGAATGAGACAAGAGCCATGGTGACAGAGGATGCAGAGAAGGCAGAGTTACTGAATGCCTTCTTTGCTTTGGTCTTTACTGCTCAGGTCAGCCCTCAGGAGTCCCAGACTTTGAATAAAGTAACAGGGAAAGCCTGGATAAAGAAAGACTTCCCCTTGGTTGAGGAGGATCGAGTGAGAGATCAATTAAGTCAACTGGATATCCACAAGTCCATGGGTCCTGATGGGATGCACCCGAGTGCTGAGGGAGCTAGCGGAAGTCATTGCTGGGCTGCTCTCCATCATCTTTGAAAGATCCTGGAGAACAGGCGAGGTGCCTGAGGACTGGAGGAAAGCCAACGTCACTCCAGTCTTCAAAAAGGGCAAGAAGGAGGACCCGGGGAACTACAGGCTGGTCAGCCTCACCTCCATCCCTGGAAAAATGATGGAACAGCTCGTTCTGGGCGTCATCTCAAGGCCTGTGGAGGAAAAGAAAGCTGGATATGACTGGATGGATAGATGAGGGGAGGGCAGCAGACGTTGTCTACCTTGACTTCAGCAAGGCTTTTGACACTGTCTCCCACAGCATCCTCATAGGGAAGCTTAGGAAGTGTGGGTTGGGTGAATGGACAATGGGGTGGATTGAAAACTGGCTGAAAGACAGAGCTCAGAGGGTCGTGATTAGGGGCACAGAGTCTAGTTGGAGGTCAGTGACGAGTGGTGTTCCCCAGGGGTCAGTACTGGGTCCAGTCCTGTTCAATATATTCATCAATGACCTGGATGAGGGGATAGAGGGCACCCTCAGCAAGTTTGCTGATGACACAAAGCTGGGAGGGGTGGCTGACACACCAGAAGGCCGTGCCGCCATACAGGGAGACCTGGACAGACTGGAGAGTTGGGCGGAGAGGAATCTTATGAAATTCAAGAAGGGCAAGCGTAGGGTGCTGCACCTGGGGAGGAATAACCCCCTGCACCAGGACAGGTTGGGGGCTGACCTGCTGGAGAGCACCTCTGTGGAGACAGACCTGGGAGTCCTGGTGGACAACAGGATGACCATGAGCCAGCAATGTGCCCTCGTGGCCAAGAAGACCAATGGCATCCTGGGGGGCATCAAGAAGAGTGTGGGCAGCAGGTCGAGGGAGGTCATCCTCCCCCTCTACTCTGCCTTGGTGAGGCCGCACCTGGAGTACTGTGTCCAGTTCTGGGCTCCCCGGTTCAAGAAGGACAGGGAACTGCTGGAGAGGGGACAGCAAAGGGCTACCAAGATGCTGAGGGGACTGGAACACCTCTCTTATGAAGAAAGGCTGAGGGACTTGGGTCTCTTCAGTCTGGAAAAAAGATGACTGAGGGGGGATCTTATATTTATCACTTATAAATACTTAAAGGGTGGGTGTCAGGAGGATGGGGCCAGGCTCTTTTCAGTGGTGCCCAGGGACAGGACAAGGGGTAACGGGCACAAACTTGAGCATAGGAAGTTCCACCTAAACATGAGGAGGAACTTCTTTACTTTGAGGGTGGCAGAGCCCTGGCACAGGCTGCCCAGAGAGGTGGTGGAGTCTCCTTCTCTGGAGACATTCAAGAACTGCCTGGACGCATTCCTGTGCAACCTGCTCTGGGTGGCCCTGCTCTGGCAGGGGGTTGGACTAGATGATCTCCAGAGGTCCCTTCCAACCCTACCATTCTGTGCTTCTGTATAGTGTCAGATGCTTTGCACAAGTCCAGGTAGATGATGCCAGTTGCTCTTCCCTTATCCATAAACGCTGTAACCCTGTCGTAGAAGGCCACCAAATTTGTCAGACGCGATTTTCCTTTAGTGAAGCCATGTTGGCTGTCACCAGTCACCTCCTTATTTTCCATGTGCCTTAGCGTAGTTTCCAGGAGGATCTGCTCCATGATCTTGCCGGGCACAGAGGTGAGAGTGACCAGCCTGTAGTTTCCCAGGTCTTCCTTTTTCCCTTTTTAAAAATGGGGGTTATATTTCCCCATTTCCAGTCAGTGGGAACTTCACCAGACTGCCACAACTTCTGAAATATGATGGATAGTGGCTTACAACTTCATCCACCAGTTCCCTCAAGACCCTCTGTCCCGAATCTGTTCTTCTCCTACAGTGGGCGGTTCCTTATTCTTCCAGTCCCTGCCTTTGCCTTCTGCGACTTGGGCCGTGTGGCTAGAGCACTTGCTGATGAAGACTGAGGCAAAAAAATCATTCAGTACCTCAGCCTTCTCCATGTCCTAGGTGACCAGGTCTCCTGTTTCCTTCTGGAATTTTCCAGAAGCAATTGCGTTCCATGAAGAAGACCCATGCTGGAGCAGGGGAAAAGTGTGAGGAGGAAGGACAGGCAGAGAGCAACTGTTACTACTGACTGTAACCCTCCATTCCTCGCCTCCTCTGTGCTGCTGGCGGGGAGGAGTAGAGAAGCTGTGAGTGAAGCTGGGGATGGGGAAAGGTGCTGTTTTAATTTTTTTGTCTTTGTTTCACACCATCCACATGGTCTCCAGTATAGTTTTTTTTTCCTTGCTATATTCCACCGACCCTAATGACACATGGTAATTCTGTTTTATTTATTTTTTATTTTCATTACAGCTATTCTGTTAATTGAAAAGGAGACAGAAAATAGATGTCTACACCAGTGGACCCTGGCACAATGCCTCATCCTGGTCCTTCCCCAGGGCCAGGTCCTTCACCTGGACAAATTCTAGGACCTAGCCCAGGACCAGGGCCATCTCCTGGCTCAGTACACAGCATGATGGGGCCGAGTCCTGGACCGTCCAGTGTCCCACATCCTATGTCAACAATGGGGTCTACTGATTACCTGCAGGAGGGCATGTACCAACGGCATAAGGTAATTTTGTTTTTAATAAATGAGATTTTTTTCTAGACTTCTCTCCATTGATTAAAAAGCATCCTTTTACTACATTTAGACCTACAAAACAAGCTATTGCACTTCATACATCACCTACAAAACTGCAGCTACACTTTGATTACATCTTTATTACTAAAGATGGTGATTATCATTGGTGTCACTTGGAATTGTTCTTATTGCTATAAGAATATAGAGAAATCTTCAAATTAAAATAAAAATGAACCATTTATTTATTTAATTTTAAAACATTTTTGAACTATTTCTGAAATGGCAACTTCTTCAACTTGCCTTTTTCACATATGGCTCAATCTTAGTTATTAAAATAATGATTTTCATGTCCAGTCAATAAGGACATGACACTGGTTGTCATCTACAGTATGAAAAAACACATAATTAAAACTTTTGATAATGCAAAGACATCTAAGGTGGAGGGGAGCCATGGTCCCAAGTTGTATTGAACTGCTGAAATTGTCATCTGAGAGGTTGGTACATTCAATACTTGAATTTTATGCACACGAATCTTGAAGCATCAAGATAGTTTATTTGTTAGCCTCAAGTTGCACCAGGGGAGTTTTAGACTGGATATTAGGAAAAATTTCTTCACCAGATGAGTTGTCAAGCATTGGAACAGGCTGTCCAGGGAAGTGGTTGAGTCACCATCATTGGAGGTATTTAAAAGACGTGTAGACGTGTTGCTTACGGACATGGTTTAGTGGTGGACTTGGTAGTGTTAGGTTAACAGTTGGGCTCGATGATCTTAAGGGTCTTTCCCAACCCAAATGATTCTATGATTCTATGATATTAGACATTTGTAATTGGCATTTCCTTGTTTGTGGGGTCAGTGACTGCCCAAGATGCCACTCAGTAGGCAATCTGGATTTACATTCTTCAATTGTCTCTTGAGAGATTCCTGAACTTCACAAGAGAGGAAGCACCTGGAATTCTGCAGTAGAACAGTTGAATACTCAATACAGTAAGTGTAACTTCTACATCTGGCTTCACCTTGTGCATTCATCAGGAGCTGTATGCTATGTCAGCAAAATACATACCACAGAGCTTTTATAGAGATTTTAGGAGCATCTTGGAGAAGTTCTGTGTACCAGAGTACGAGTTATGCCTTTGACATATTTCAAGGCTTCTTTTAAAATTTACCATGACCATAGAGTGCAGATAGTTGATCTAAAGGTGACCAATCAGTATAGCTACAATAAAATTATTTACCCTTCTTATTGCAAATGAGGCTAAGACTGTAACTACACAAGTATTTGTTTTAGCAGCACTGTTGGCTTAAACAGCCTTGTTCTTTTCCAGGCTGCCAGTTCATTTGTTGTAGTACACTTGTGTGTGTGCATGACTGAAGTGGACAAAATATGCTCTAATTCATGCAGATATTTGTAGGATAGGCATATTTGTGCATATATATGCAATGGGATATGATTCTCACTTTTAAAATTGACAAACTAACCAGTAAACTATCTTCATTCTGTATTGGATACTTGGCTAAGTTACAGAGTTATATAATATAATGCATATAGAATTTGAAAGAATTCAAAGTATGCAGAAGTATATGAAAAAAATGATTGATATAAGGGGTTGCTAAATCCTGTAATAGGGTAGGGGCAAGGCTGCCAGTGCTTTGTGTCTCCAGGTCTAGCCAGTCGTGACAGTGAGTATGTGTTCCTAGTAGGCACATATGCACACAATACACATATATGTACAGTTGCACAGATCAACACCAACAGAAAATACTGCACTTGCAAGCACAACTGGCACCAACAGCCTCATCCCATTCTGCTCTCTAGCTGATCAGGATGAAAGCCTGTTAGTTGAAAATATATATGATATGGATCATAGAATCATAGAATCATTTAGGTTGGAAAAGACCCTTGGAATCATTGAGTCCAACCATCAACCCCACTCTACAAAGTTCTCCCTTACACCATATCCCCCAACACCACATCTAAACGAGTCTTAAACACATTCAGGGATGGTGACTCCACCACCTCCCTGGGCAGCCTATTCCAGTGTCTGACCACTCTTTCTGTGAAGAATTTTTTCCTAATGTCCAGCCTAAACCTCCCCTGCTGCAGCTTGAAGCCATTCCCTCTTGTTCTAGCGCTAATTACCTGTGAGAAGAGACCAGCACCATCCTCTCTACTATGTCCTTTCAAGTAGTTGTAGAGAGCGATGAGGTCTCCCCTCAGCCTCCTCTTCCTCAAACTAAAGAGTCCCAGCTCCTTCAATCGCTCCGCATAAGGTTTATTCTGCAGGCCCTTCACCAGCTTCGTTGCCCTCCTCTGCACTCGCTCCAGCACCTCGATATCTCTCTTGTATTGAGGTGCCCAGAACTGGACACAATACTCAAGGTGTGGCCTCACCAGTGCTGAGTACAGGGGGACAATCACCTCCCTCCTTCTGCTGGTCACACTATTTCTAATACAAGCCAGGATGCCATTGGCCCTCTTGGCCACCTGGGCGCACTGCTGGCTCATGTTCAGCCGCTTGTCAATTAGAACCCCCAGGTCCTTTTCTGCCAGGCAGCTCCCCAGCCACTCTTCCCCAAGCCTGGAGCGATGCATGGGGTTGTTGTGGCCCAAGTGCAGGACCCGGCACTTGGCCTTGTTGAAGCTCATTCCATTAGCATTGGCCCATCGGTCCAATCTATCCAGGTCTCTCTGTAGAGCCTCCCTATCCTCATGCAGATCAACACTCCCGCTTAGCTTCGTGTCATCTGCAAACTTGCTGATGATACACTCTATGTCCTTATCAAGGTCATCAATAAAGATGTTAAACAGAAATGGTCCCAACACTGAGCCCTGAGGGACACCACTTGTGACCGGCCGCCAGCTGGATTTAACTCCATTGACCATTTTTTTTGGGACCGCCCATCCATCCAGTGCTTGATCCAGCAGATCGTATGCTCATCCAGGCCATGAGCAGCCAGTTTTTCCATGAGAATTCTATGGGGGACAGTGTCAAATGCTTTTCGAAAGTCTAGGTAGATAATATCCACAGCCTTTCCCTCGTCCAATAATCGGGTCATCTTGTCATAGAAGGAGATCAGGTTCGTCAGGCAGGACCTGCCTTTCATAAACCCATGCTGACTAGGCCTGATCCCCTGCTTGTCCATTATATGGCTTGTAATGGCACTCAAGATGATCTGCTCCGTGACCTTCCCTGCTACCGAGGTCAGACTGACAGGCCTATAGTTTCCCGGATCCTCCTTTCTGCCTTTCTTGTAGATGGGTGCTACATTTGCTACCCTCCAGGCCATTGGGACCTCCCCAGTCAGCCATGACTTCAGGTAGATGATGGAAAGTGGCTTGGCGAGCACGTCTGCCAACTCTTTCAGCACTCTTGGATGTAACCCATCCGGTCCCATAGACTTGTGCGCATCCAAGCAGCGTAGCAGGTCACTGATCACTTCCTCTTTAATTGTGATGACCTCGTTCAGCTTCCCCTCCCTGTCCCCTAGCTCATGAGGCTGGGTGCCCAGGGAACAGCTAGTTCCACTGCTAAAGACTGAGGCAAAGTAGGCGTTGAGCACCTCAGCCTTTTCCTCATCCTTTGTGACTATGTTTCCCTCTGCATCCAGTAAGGGAGGGAGATTTTCCCTAATCCTCCTTTTGTTGTTAATGAATTTATAGAAACATTTTTTGTTATCCTTAACAGCTGTAGCTAGGTTGAGCTCTACCTGCGCTTTGGCTCTCCTAATTTTCTCCCTGCATAATTCTCCTGGATCTAAACCCAGATCCTAAAATCCTAAAGATCCTAAATCCAGGATCCTCCTGGATCCTTCCAGGAGCTCATACGCTCAGTCGACCCATTAGCTGGCCCCTGCATCCCCTGGTCTTCCAGTTGCTGGCACCTTAGCATGCAAGCCCTCAAGACCTGCAGCCTCATTCCATTTCCTGGTACTTGCCTTGCTCCCCCACCTTGCACGTATGGACACACACGCTATAGATCCTTGCAATAACTGGCCATAGACAGTCTATTCAGTAGCTGGTCCCTGGATCCCCTGGTTTCCCAGTTGCCTCGCAGACACACACACACATGCAAATAGATCTCTCTGGTAACTGGTCCAGACCTATGGGCTTACTGGTAGTTGACCCCCATACCCCATCATCTGTCCAATAGCTGACTTGTACCTCCTGGTTCTTCTAGTAGCCAACTCTCAGACCCTCTGGTCTCTCCAGTATCTGGCCCAGTCTTATACTCTGGCTCCCAAACCTCTTATCCTACTTGCTGGCTAGTTTGGCTTGATATATGTTAGCAGTCACACACTGACATAAATACCCACACAACAAGCATGCAGTCCAGTCTCTCCAGTTGCTGGTACCACAGACACATGGACCCCTATGACTTGTGGTTCTCCACTCCAATTGCTGGCACTTAGACCTCCATGCACATACACACATGCACACAGAGTTGAGAGTCCTCTCACCCAGGGGGTGAGTTTAATGACAAGACAGGACAGACTGTGCTGATCAAGTGCAGGGCATGGTCAGACAAATGCACTCACCAGACCTGTTTACATGCGACCAGCCCCTTTTATCCCCTTATACCTCTGTTTTCCCACACTTGTTCCTCACAAAATCACCTAGATCTCTCCCTTTCCCTGCCTTTGGTTCCTCCCCTAAACATCCCATAATAAGACTTGCATGATTCCAAAATGTTCTTCCTGGCATCTCCTAATGAGTCCCATATCCTAGTAGGCAGTAACCCCCCTCAGTCTGTAGGTGCTCGTGAGAGCTGCTCCAGTTGACTCATCAGGTGGGTTTCACACTGGAGCTGAGGGTCTCCTTGGTACAGCCCTGGGAGGAGCCGGGGCAGGGGCTCTGTCTCTGATTAGGTTATTGGGGTTCCTCCACCTGCCATTGTGCCTGTGCTCCTTTGTGTTTACAGAGGTTTGCTTTTAATAGTATAATCTAACATTAAGTTGGCATTAATAAATCATATAGTTCCCATACTTAACAATTATGTGAAAATCAATTACTATACATTCAAATAACCAGAAAATCTGTACACAGGAAAATTTACTGTTGATTTATAGAATATAGTTAGGCCAGAAAGAATAAGCTAACTTTTTCTCACTAATTTTTGGAGTAAACTTTAGTCAATCAATCACATTGTCAGCAGCATCAGGAAATCTCCTGAACTCAAAATATTGGGAAACTGAGAGGACAGAAGGGGGAAGCATTGGTATATTTGCCCTGATCTTATTCTTCCTGGGTATTCATCTCTGGTCCCTTCTGGAGACAGAAGAAAGGGAAAGATGGTCTTGGTCTGAAGTGGTATAACTGTTCTTATGCACCAACTGGGACATGTATTTTTTAGCTATATATATATATTTATTAATCAGAAAAATGGTATTTTCCATAGATCTTACTCGAGGGATGGAAAGAGAACTGTGCACTCTATGATCTCTCTTCCTATTTGCTCATAACCAGAAGCATAATCCCTTGTTTTGTTTTGTTTTTTATTTATAGCCACGTGTGGCCTTGGCCAGCAGCCAAATGCCCACCCAGCCGCTCACTCACTCCCCCTCCTCAACAGGACAGGGGGACAAAATAGGATGAAAAAGCTCATGAGGTGAGATAAAGATAGGGAGATAGCTTACCAATTACCATCAAGGACAAAACAGACTTGACTTGGGGAAAAATAATTTAATTTATTTATTTATTAAAATAGATTTGGGTAGTGAGAAACAAAGACAAAAAAACCAAAAAGCATGGTGTCCTCCATGGGCTGCAGCTACCTGCTCTGGTGCCTGGGGCATCTCCTCCCCCTCCTTCTTCTCTGACCTTGGTGTTTCTCACTCTTCTTCCCCCCCACCTGCTTGTCCAGCATTTGGCTCAGCTCTGGCCTGCAGTGGAACTACTGCTGAGCTGGCTGGAACTGGCTGTGTCAGGCACAGGGCAGCCCCTTACCTCTTCTCACAGAGGTCACCCCTGCAGTCCTGCCCCCTCCCTCTACCAAAGCCTTGCCACTTAAACTCCATGCATACCATAAATGATTGCTGGCTGTAGAAAAATTAGTATAATGTCACAAGCAGGATTTTTACTTGAAGTAAAAATATACCAATAAGAAATTGATTCCTTTAATGGAATCTTTGTCTTTGAAGGGAAACAGCATTTGGGACATTCCAGTATAGCAGCAACTGAAAGGCAAAAGGTTGGGTTAATAATTTTGCCTAAGCCACAGGCTGTACTGTTCCAAGTTGGTCTGCATTACACTGCTTTGTTATATGAAGTCAATACAGTTCATTTGTTTCTATTTGAACAATTTTCCTCCAGTTTGTAGTACTTGACATTGTCCAAACAGCTTATAAGGAATCAGAAAAAGAAAAGGAAGCAGCAGGAAGGGGGATAAACGTTCTCATGTTGTGCTCTGCTTTCTAAAAATGTGATTCCAGGGATAGAGAGTCCCATTGTATTTACTTATAATAGGTAGTATGAGAAGTTTATATGCTTCTTTATATACTTGTGTAAATTTTTATTTTATGTCCCTTTGGTTTTTTTTAGTGGATATATTTATTTTTTTTACAGCCTACTGATGGCTTGCATGAAAAAGGAATGGTTGAAGATGTTCATTGTAGCTCTATGAAGAGTATGCGACCTCCTCACCTTGGAATGGGCCCACCTCAGAGTCCAGTGGACCAACATAATCAAGGTTTATACATATTATGCATGCAATATGATTTTTGGGGCCCTTTTGTGCTACAGGAAGTCACAAGTTCCTTGGAATAAGTTTCTTATATTTCCTCTGTGCTCTGTTTGGAAAAGATAAATTGTGATATTGAGGGGAGTAGAGGAATAACTTAATTACCTTGCTTTTTGGAGTGTTCATCAACCATGTACTGAAAAAAAGGGGTAATGTAAGGGCTTGGGTAAGGTTATAATCTGTGACTTGGGTAACTTTCTACGATCTTCAGCAAATTACTGAAGTCCATGATAGATTTCAGTTCCTGTTTTTAAAACAGTTTTCTTCTTTTTTATGTCAGTATTGTAAACATAAGTGCATTAAAGAGTTTGATTGGTTTGAATCCTATGATGAAGGAATCACAAGAGAGAAGTCAAACCAGCCTGGAGTGGCCTTATTTAATATCTGCCATGTTTGGTCAAGTACTGTTTGTAGGTTTTGGCAAAAAATGGTGCCCAACAACAGAAACAAAATAGAAGCTAATTTCATCATATGTCGTCTTCACGTCCTTTAGTTCACAAGGTAAAAGGAAATGTATTCTATAAGCAGCTCAGTATGTTGAAGATTTAACTTACAACACCTACTTTAATTAATTAGTTTAGCAGATAAGGTTCTATATATTGCATAACTAGTTGTATTACAGCAATGCCTAAAGACCCTGACTAGAATTAGGAGCCCTGTTTTACCAGTCCCTGTACAAATCTATTAAGAGATGGTCACTTTTTTTGATCTGTTTTTCTGTTTGTTAGATTGGATAAGACAAATGGTGGCAAGAGAAAATGGATATAGATTAGCAGAATGTCTTTGCTTGAACTGCTGTGTGACTCTGAGTGGGCTAAGACTGAGATCATGGTCAATATTTGTTCCCGTACCTTGAACATTGGAAAGTACTGATTTTCAGTTGCACCTTTCACTATTAAGTGAAATAGAACTGACTTCTGAAGGTACAAATTCTCTATCAGATTAAAGTGTTTTTCTGCTGATTTCAGTGGAATTCAAGCATGTTCATCTGAGAGCAAAATTTTACCCGAGTATGCATTCAGAGACAGTTTTGCTTATAAAAAATGTGTTTCCTAAAATGAACAGAATGTTTACTCTGAAAATGAAAACTGGTTCAGTTTAAACATAATGTGCTAATAATACAGTACAATACAGTCCTGGTTTGAGGTAAAATGGAACCAATTTTCTGATTTGTAGTTTTACTTTTTAGCTGGGCCTCTTCTAACTGACTAAAGTCTGAAATTAACAGCATATTTTTCCAGACACTGTTCACTCTCCGAGTGATAAGACCTGATTGTACCAAGGAACGGTATGCGCAGAGGCTCTTGCTTAGACTTATTGCTATAACAACCAAGGTCAGCTCACTTCGCTGTTTGCCCCGTTAGAGGGTCGGAAGCGGAGAAGCGCAGAGGGGTCCCACCCGTAGGGAGGAGCAGACGGGACAGGTGACCCCAAACTGACCAACAGGGTATTCCATCCCATCTGCATCACACTCAGTATAAAAGCTGAGGGATCAAAGGGGCAAAGGGGGGCTCTGGCTCATTTTTTCTTCAATGGCCGACGTCTGAGGAGGCCCCTGTCTGTTCGTCTGCCTTTGATCCTGATTCGAGCACTCCTGACTCTAGTTCCGGAATTCAGCCCCTGTCCGTCACTGACTCCAGTCTGGGACTTTTCCTGTGTCTGCTGGTGACGCGATCGTCATCCTGGGAGCTGGATATGGTTTTGTATATATTGTATACTCTTTTCCTTTAATTTTTATTATTCTGTTATTATTTACTATTTTCTTATTTATTATTATTTTCATTAAAGTAGTTTAGTTCTTTTTCTAAACTCATAAATCTCCTTATCTCTTCCTCTCCTCTCTGAGGGCGGGGGGGAGGGGGGGGGAGCGTCTGTTGTTCTGCTTGGCCAATCTGGCCAAAACCACAACAAATACTTAGCACTGTGGGTCATGGCTCATGCATGGGACTTCTCTGTGCTCCGATAAAACTAATGAACAGTAATAACAGGTACAACCGTCTATATAATAGAAATGTATAGTGTTTGGCTTTCTTCTGCATAGCATTCTAATTTAGAAGAAAAGTAGCACTAAGCAAAATGAATATAACCCATATTAAATGGACTAAAACTTGTTAAGTGATAGCTTATAAAAATAACTAAATAGTGAACCATCAACCAGTTGGGGACATTTCTAGTTGGTCTTGCGGGAATCTGAATATATTTGTCATAAATATATGTCATAAACTCGTTGCTGGTAGAATTTGAAGATAACAGTGGTGTAGCAGTAAATAACAAAAGGAACAAGTTGATTATATATGCTGATCAAGATCATAGAAAGATACCAATGAAATGAAACAAACCAAAAATCCCTTTTGTTTTTTTCATGGAACTTGGAACTAAATAAGTGCGATTATTGTGATACAACAGTGAAACCCACTCCAATTACAATGTTTAAAGTGCTCTGTTCACAGTTGATTAAAGAACTTGAAATGCAAAGATAAGCACAGCAGGGTTTTTAAGGCTCTGGGACTTAATCTCTATACATTTTTAATCATCAAGCAGTATTTGCTGAGCTTTTTACAATAAAGCTACCCAAATTTAGGTTAACATAGAGTTCACCAAGTTACTGCTTCTTCACAGAAAATATTGATATTTACTGTCCCTACTGTTCTTAAACTTAGCTGCACTTTCTTTTCTGATCCTTTCAGCCTTTTAAAGATGAGAAAAATCCATTTGGTCATCTTATCCATCTGTCTGCCAGTGGAAGACTACCTCTCAACAGTATATTTCTCCACTCCTAATTTTGATTAATTGCATGCTTGGGGCCTTCATATCTTTCTCTTAGTTGACAGTTTCACAAGAGATGATATTAGCACTGGCCATATTACCAATGAGGAAAATTTTATACTTTGCTTACCTTAAATAAATCTTCTTGTAGCTTCAGTCCTGTCTTAATATATTTCTCACTGTATATTTCTTCTAAGATGTTATGTGCTCTCATTGTATATTGTGAATATCTCTTCTGTTTCTCCTTCTGAGACTACATTTAATTAATGAAAAAAGTGATAGTCAACCTAAATGAGCCATTGAACTAAATTTCTTCAATTCCAGTCTATATCTCCTCCTCCCAAAACTTGTTTGCATTCATCATTTCAATAAAAATCCTATCCCCGCCCCCCTGTGATCAGTTGTATCAGAGCTGACAGCAGTTGAAATTTTAATGTATATGGTCCACATACATTTTCATCATTTAAGTCATCTTAATATTTAGTGGTAGTTGTCATGTTAAAAGGACTGTAGTTTTGATATTTGTCTGTCAGAGTCCCAGGACTTTCACTGATTTACTATCAGAGTCCCACCAAAGGACTTTCACTGAATCAGATTCACAAATAATCAAAATTAGTTATTTTATTGAGAGCGACAGTTGCAGATTCGAGATTGCTATTGATAAATTCACTAACTACAATAGCGCTAATTACTTAAGGTTAATATTGCTAGCAAAAATAACGATAGTACAACAACCCGGGGTAACATTCACCAGAGGGTGAAAGGCGCAGCGCTTACCCAGAAAGGCGTCCCTGCCTGGGGTGGAGGAAGAGAACACAGCCCGTCGACTGGTCCCTCAGGTATCGAGGTTCTTCTCTCCCAATTTAACAGTCATTTTCTCCATCCTTTTATCCCCAAAATTACGAGGTTTCCCTCCCCTAGGTGACGTGTAGTATGATTTGGGTGGAGAGACGAGTGCTATAGTCATATATGTTTAGCATGATCTCTGTAATCTTCATTAGCATATACAGGGGTGTCAACTTTAATATGCATTTCACAGGTAATGAGGCAAAGGTCAATTGCCGGACATGGTAGCCTCTCAAGGAAACAAAGAGCTACACAAAGTCTCCGTTATCTTGATTTTACCGTCTCTGCTGACGAAAAGCAGGGCTGTCCTGGTTCCCCAAGACTCCCCCGTTATTTATGTATCCTGTGATAGCCAGACAAGCCTTCACTCCCCTGGGTTGCACAAGAGATAGCAAAGCCAGTCTTAATTGCTCTTTGAGCACAGAGACTTCACCTCATCCAAATTCCACAGTAGTTAAGAGCTCAGTTGACTTAAGCACTGTTGAATATTCCACTACTTGAAATGGTGGAATCTTGACTGTGCATCTAGTGCTATCTATTATGGTATTGTGGTTTAGAATTAATAATGTCATCTGCTGTTTATTCATAGAGTGGAAAAGGAGTACAAGTTTTCCTCAGCTTTCAGCTCCTGTTTTCTCAACTTTGAAATAATTAGTCCAAATGAAGAAAAAGTTCCATTTGCATCTGCTAAATAAAAGCAGAATCAATAAAGGCAAAAAAATTATATACGCTCCTAGCCTCCCCCCCACTTGCTTCTGGAGAATTGTTAGAACTAGGATTTGATCCACTGTGAAGATTGAAAATAACATGCTTACTTTATGTAACACATGATGCTATGACATACTTGTGTAGATCAAGTTGTATCAAAGTTTGAGAAAAAATTGGTTGCTAATTATATATATAGTTAAGAAAGCCTTTTAACTTCCTAAAATTTGAGAAGGACTCACAGGAACAGCCTCTTCTACTAGGGGTCATAGAGAAGATGGAGACAGACTATTCAGAGGTGCCTGCTGCCTAGCAAGAGATATTCTAATTGTGCATGAGGAAAAAAAATCACAGTGAGAGTTGTGCAGCACTGGAACAAAGGCCCAGAGAGGCCTTGGAGACTTTCAGAATTTGCCTGGATAAAGCTCTGAGCAGCATGATCCAACTTTGAAGTTAGCCTTGTTTTGAGCAGAAGGTTAGACTACATGACCTCCAGAGGTCCAAACCAGATGACTCTATGATTCTGTTTTTTATTTTTAACAAGATACTAATGTTGTTTAATTTTAAATAATTTGTTAAAAGAAAGTATATTCATATAAGAAAAAAAAGCTGATTGATTGCATTCAGAATATTGGCAACTGTTAGAATTATAGCATTAAAGTCTTTGTTATTAGTGTACTATATGCATCTCTGATTTAAATTGTCTTTGTAGCTCTGTGTTTTAAATAGCAATGAATTAAATAATTTTGTAATGCAGAGCATTGCATAGATATATGGTTTACATTAGGCCCGGATGCAAGTGGCAGAAAATTCACATGAAATCTGTGGAATTTACTGCAATGTCGAGGCTGTTTTTTTCCTCATATTTGGTCTCTTCTCCCCTGTATATTTTCCAGAATTAATGACTATCTGATTGTCCTCTGTCAGCACACAAAACTCTCTTGTTGCAATCACTCAGTGCTGGGGTCATCTTACCTTTCCCAGATTAAACTAAGCAGGATGGGTTTATGTCAGGACTAAAATCAAAGACATCTGAGGAAAATCTAGAAGTGGTGGTATTGGCAATTCAGTAGGTCGCATTCTTCTGAGCAATTAATGAGTTGGGTTTTGAGAAATTGATGCATGCTTATGGTAGAAATTTATGTGTAGTGCAAAAATGCATTTGAAATGCCTGCTAATTCAGGAAAACTTGTTTGCAAACTCTGAGAAGAAGTCCAGACCCTTCTTGTCTGTACTTTTAATATTCTTTAACCCCATATCTTTAACTTTTCTTTTTTGATATATACCTTTACCTTCATCAGTCTCCATCATAAGTTTCTACCTTATTCAGCATTCGTGCATGCTCACCTGTGGTAGATGCATGTGTAGATAGGAAAAATCAGGTGGTACAGAGGCTTTACAAGTACAAGCTTGCAAGTACTGTCACTGGTAAACCATTGAATCACAGAATAGTTGAGGTCAGAAGGGAACTCTGGTGATCATCTAGTTCAACCCCCCTGCTCAAAAACAGGTCAACTAGAGCAGGTTGCTCAGGATCTTGACCAGTTGGGTTTTGCATATCTCCAAGGACAGAGATTCCAGAATCTCTCTGGGCAACCTGGTACAGTGTTTGACCAGCCTCACAGTAAAAAAAAAAAAGCTTTAAGTGGAATTTCTTGTGTTTTAGTTTGTGCCCATTGCCTGTTGTCCTTTCAGTAGACACCGCTGAGAAGAGTCTGGCTCCATCTTCCCATCCCATCTCACTCAATCTCTCCTCATATGTCAAACGTTCTGATCATAATTCATTATATTTGTGGCCCTTTTCTGAGCTCGCTCCAGTATGTTTATGTCTCTCTTGTACTGGGAAGCCCAGAACTGGACACAGTACTCCAGGTGTGATCTCACCAATGCTGAGTAGAGGGGAAGAATTGCCTCCCTTTATCCGCTAGCAGCACTCTTCCTAAAGCAGCCCAAGATGCTTTTGGCTGCCTTTGCTGCAAGGGCACATTGCTGGCTCATGTTACAGTTGGTGTCAACAAGGACCCCTAGGTCTTTTTCTAAAAAGCTGTTTTTGAGCTGTTCAGCCTCCAGTCTGTATTTATGAATGGGGTTATTCCTCCTCAGGGACAGGACTGGGCATTTCCCTTAGTTGAATTTCATGAGGTTCCTGTCTGCCCATTTCTTCAGCCTGTTGAGGTCCCTCTGAATGGCAGCACAACCATCTGGTGTATCAGCCACTTCTTTCCAATTCTTTATTATCTGCAGACTTGCTGAGAGTGCACTCTGTCCCATCATTCAGGTCATTAATGAAGATGTTAAACAGTACCAGCTGCAGTATATCTCATATCTCACCAATTTGGTTATAAGGATGCTATGGGAGACTATGCCAAAAGCCTTGCTAAAGTCAAGGTAAACAACATGCACTGCTCTCCCCTAGTTCACCAAGTGAGTCATCTCATCATAGAAGGCTATCAAGTTGGTTAAGCTTGATTTCCCTTTCATAAATCCATGCTGACTGCTCCCAATCACCTTCTCATCTTTCATATGTTTGGAAATGGCTTCCAAGTTTATTTGTTCCATCACCTTCCCAAGGACAGAGATGAGACTGACTGGCATGTAGTTTCCTTCCTCCTCCTTGAAAACAGGAGTGACATTTGCTTTCTTCCAGTCTCCAGGAACCTCTCCCAATCATCATGACCTTTCAAAGATAATCAAGAATGTTTGTGAAAAAAACTCACTGGTCGAGATGAGGGCAGGGAGATCACTCACCAGTGAAACAAAAACAAAGCTAAAAACACACTCCCCCTACCACTTCCTTCTTCCCAGGCTCAACTTCACTCCTGGCTCTTCTACCTCCTCCACCACTGATTGGCACAGGGGGGATGTGGAATGGGGGTTGCAGTCAGTTCATAAAGCTTTTTCTCTGCCGCTCTCATGCTCTTCCCCTGCTCCAGCATGGGGTCCCTCCCACAGGAGACAGTCCTTCATGAACTTCTCTAATGTGGGTCCTTCCCACAGGCTGCAGTTCTTCATGAACTGCTCCAGCATAGATCCTTTCTATGGGGTGCAGTCCTTCAGGAACAGACTGCTCCAGCATGAGTCCCCCACAGGCCACAGTTCCTGCCAGAAATCCTGCACGGGCTCCTGTCCATGGGCTGCAGTTCCAGCCAGGAGCCTACTCCAGCGTGGGCTCTCCATGGGATCACAGCCTCCTCCAGGGTGCATCCACCTGCTCTGGTGTGGGGTCCTCCACAGACTGCAGGGTGAATACCTGCTCCACTGTGGTCCTCCATGGGCTGCAGGGGGACAACTCTTCACCACAGGCTGCAGGGGAATCTCTGCTCCAGTGCCGGGAGCACTCCCTCCCCCTCCTTCTTCACTGACCTTGGTGTCTGCAGAGTTGCTTCTCTCACATTTTTCTCACTCCTCTCACAGCTGCTGCATAGTGTTTCTTCCCCTTTCTTAAATATGTTAATACAGAGGCACCACCAGCTTCTTCAGAAGATAGTTTTTGTGTTCAAAGTTGATACTCTGGGTTTTCCAGCACCTGGATGGTAAAAGGTAGTGAATGTTGTTTCTCAGACTAAAAGCTTTAATCCATATAAGCTTGAGGGACTATATAAAAATATTAATTAGATACTGTCTGTTTTTATATTTGTATGTTGGAGAGTATTAGCAAAAAGGTTATGTATCATTGAATAGGTGCTTTGATGTAGGCACATCAAAATAAATATATAAATATATATAAAAATATATAAATATAATGCTGATTTTATAAGCTGTAAAGTAGGCAAATATCTTTGAAAACATTCTATAATGAAATATTAATTCAACATACAGGTGAACCAGTGCCCTATCATGCCATTTGATTGCTGTATTTTACATGTAATTTAGTTTTAGTTTGTTTTACCCCAAATGTGAGGGGAGTTAATTATTCTGTTTGACTAATAGCTCTTGTAGTCTTCTTGCTATCTCAGGGAATTTCAGATCATACTTCTGTTCTTGTAGAAAATATTATAGCTCTACTAATGTGAGAGAGAATTTTTTATACTTCAGATACTGTTTATGGTAAAGAAACTTCAATGGAGTTTAGACTTGATTAACCTGGAAAATAAGTTTTTGAACCTCTTATCTGCTCCAGGCTACATGTCTCCACACCCATCTCCACTGGGAGCACCAGAACATGTGCCCAGTCCAATGTCTGGACGAGGTCCAACTCCACCCCAGATGACTCCAAGTCATCCAGGACCCGTGATACCAGGAGACCCACAAGTTATGAGTCAGCCCAACAGAGCTCCTTGCCCTTTCAGTCCTGTACAGCTACATCAGCTCCGAGCTCAGATTCTGGCATACAAAATGTTAGCTAGAGGTCAGTCTTTGCCAGAAAACCTTCAACTTGCTGTTCAAGGAAAGAGGACCCTGCCTGGCATTCAGCAGCAACAGGTTCCTGCTGCCTATAGTAGGCAATCAAGTAAGTGAATGTAGGCACCATGTCGTTGTCAAGATATTTCTTTAAGTTCTACCTGTGGAAAATAACAGAAATTGTTGGTGTGCAGGCATATAATTTGGAACCATTTGCAGATATCTATATGAACAATGACCTATGGTTGGAGTTGGAGTAAGTGCATAAAGCACATTATTCATAGGACACTAATTATTTTTAAAAATAGAGATAAAAGTAGTTTATATACTGTCTGTCCTGATTATGCCTGCAACTTTTTCAAATGTTTGTCACAATTTGCCAATTACATTTTACTGCTCTTCTTAGAATGCTTTTTCACTCCCCTGTTGCCATGCAGAAAAATAGATATAAAATCTAGAAGTTGACTGATTATGCAGATCATGAAAATTGAAATTATATGCAGTATGCTGTCAAGTCCATAACATAGGGAAAAGAGATTCTCATAAAAGATATTACAATGCAGTATAAAAACTTATTTCGGTCTTAAAGAGATGTGTTACTTTCACAGAATCACAGAATTGTAGGGGTTGGAAGGGACCTCTGGAGATCATCTAGTCCAACCCCCCTGGCAAAGCAGGGTCACCTAGAGCAGGCTGGACAGAAATGCATCCAGGCGGGTTTTGAATGTCACCAGAGAAGGAGACTCCACCACCTCTCTGGGCAGCCTGTTCCAGTGCTCTGCCATCCTCAAAGTAAAGAAGTTCCTCCTCATGTTGAGATGGAACTTCCTGTGTTCCAGCTTGTGTCCGTTGCCCCTTGTCCTGTCACCAGGCACCACTGAAAAGAGTCTGGCCCCATCCTCTTGACACTCGCCCTTTAGATATTTATAAGCATTGATGAGCTCCCCTCTGAGTCTTCTCTCCTCCAGGCTAAATAGACCCAGGTCTCTCAGCCTTTCCTCATCAGAGAGGTGCTCCAGTCCCTTGATCACCTTTGTAGCCCTCCACTGGAGACAGTTCCCTGTCCTTGAACTGGGGGGCCCCAGAACTGGACACAGTATTCCAGATGCAGCCTCACCAGGGCAGAGTAGAGGGGGAGGATGACCTCCCTCGACCTGCTGGCCACGCTCATTTTAATGCATCCCAGGAGACCATTGGCCTTCTTGGCCACGAGGGCACACTGCTGGCTCATGGTCATCCTGTTGTCCACCAGGATTCCTAGGTCCATTTTTTGAAGAGCTGCTCTCCAGCAGGTCAGTCCCCAACCTGTCCTGGTGCAGGGGGTTATTCCTCCCCAGGTGCAGCACCCTACGCTTGCCCTTCTTGAATTTCATAAGATTCCTCTCCGCCCAACTCTCCAGCCTGTCCAGGTCTCTCCGTATGGCGGCACGGCCTTCTGGTGTGTCAGCCACCCCTCCCAGCTTTGTGTCATCAGGAAACTTGCTGAGGGTGCCCTCTATCCCTTCATCCAGGTCGTTGATGAATATATTGAAGAGGACTGGACCCAGTACTGGCCGCTGGGGAACACCACTCGTCACTGACCTCCAACTAGACTCTGTGCCCCTAATCACGACCCTCTGAGCTCTGCCATTCATCCAGTTCTCAGTCCACCCCACTGTCCATTCATCTAGCCCACTCTTCCTAAGCTTCCCTATGAGGATGCTGTGGGAGACCGTGTCGAACGCCTTGCTGAAGTCAAGGTAGACAACGTCTGCTGCCCTCCCCTCATCCACCCAGCCAGTCATGTCATCGTAGAAGGCTATCGGATTAGTCAAGCATGATTTCCCCTTGGTGAATCCATGCTGACCACTCCTGATGACCTTTTTTTCCTCTGCATGCTTAGAGGTGGCATCCAGGATGAGCTGTTCCACCTTTCCAGGGATGGGGGTTTAAACAGCTTGCACCTGTTAAGTTTTCTGAACAAGTCCAATCCTAAGATCAATTTAATGGGGAGGGAAAGGAGGAGAGTTTTCTGTTGTTGAAGTTTGATTTTGTTTGTAAATTCATTAATTTGTATGATGATTGTCTTTCACTTTTCCTCTCCTTCACAACTTCAAGAAAATAAAGAAATGGTTTATCTAGCCATGTGGATATTATATGGATCCCACTGTGATATCTTAATAACAGTATTATGTGTATATTTTTTGACTTTTCATTACTTTCAACTTCAGACCTTTTAGGACCTTTTCCCATGGGGAAAAAAATTCCAGTTTACTTAAAGGCAGTTTTAAATATTCTTTATTTATTTCTTTTGTCTTTTCCATTTTGTACATTTTTTTAACCAATGGCTATGAAAATGTGATCTTTGTTTTTAAAAATTAATCTCCTCCTGCTGTTTATTACTCTCTTGAAATAATAATTCTGTGTTCATGATATCATAATATCCACCATACAAATGATTTTGGGCACAAAATTACCTTCAGATTAAAAAATATGGTGATTATTTTAAAGAGTTAATGATTTCTGTAAACTGTTATTTAGCTTTAGAAGCTGAGAGTAAAGATGATCCTATTTTCTTCTAAAAATAATTTGAATAAGTGGTCACTTAATTTCAATGCATGTGGCTTTGTCATCAAGTATTTTAAAAGATGTGATTTTGATATACCTCATTACATTATTTTTTTGCACAGTGGAATCCACTTAAATCTGTGTTTAATGCACAAAAGCTTATTTGAATAGACTAGCATATTGGAATGCAGAGGGATTTTTAATGTGTAGTAATGTTTTATATTTTATTAATTTTCTTTCCTTTGTTAAATTATAGGTATTGGGTCACATGCAATGAGTGGTCCTACAGCTGGCCCAGGTCCAGCTCCAGGAGTACCTGGACATATAGCTGCCATGACCCCTAAACCTTGGACAGAAGGTAGAAGGGAGTATAGCGGTAATTTTATAACATGCATACAGTTAAGGTTAAACTGTGTGGATAGGGATTGGGGAAAAGAGGCAGGAAAAAGCATAGGGAAATAAAAAGGTATAAAGAAGAAATGGTGTGACCTTTACTTTGCCTAGCACCTAAGTATCAAGGAGTTTTTTACCACTTATTCAAAGGTGAATGAGTTGACCAGATGAAATTATTGCAGCTGTTAGGCAACCTAAACATGAAGCACCCTCTACAATCAGAATTAAATATATAAGCTTGTTCCTTTTCCAGAGATTGATGCAGATCGTTGAACGCCAGATGGTCAGGATGCTGAATCTAAAGTGAAATTGATTACAAGACTACAGGCATATTGTGTAGTTGCATTTTTTAGCAATAAATTATTATGTTTCCTCAAACAATCAAGTGCTATCTTTATTGTTGCAGATGTCTGTTCTCAGTGACTCTCACATCTGTGTGCATGAGTGACTTCCTGACTTGTTAGAGTACTGAAATCTGTGCTGTTATCAGCAGGTGCTCTATTCACGTTAACTGATGAGTTAGTTAACTTTCAAAATAATTAGAATGCTGTAACATAAAAGAGTAATCAGATACCAAGTATTTCAGGTACATAAATATAATTAATTGGGAGTTGGGGGCAAAATGGAAGCTATTTATATTTGCCAGGTATATTTAAGTACTCTTCCTGAAATTTTAATACAATTTACTGTTTCTCACAGAGAGTTGTAAAAGCAGGCCTACTCATGCTTCTAGTCAAATTGTGACTGTGGATGCATCCTTGAAAGTGGTATAAGGACATATGAAGAGGCAGAATTTGGTCCTGCATTTATATGAAACTAGTTCTAGAGAGTTCTTACTAATGTTAGATTTACTTAAAAAACAGTGTGAATTAAAAAAAAAGGGTGTTTCTATAAATTGACATGCACTTTTATTATTTTTGGATCCCTTTCTGCAATGTCTGTTTGAGTTTGTTTCTCTATAGGGAGGGAAGCCTAGTATTTTTCCTGATGAGTTTGAATGTTTGTCTTAGCTTTATGTTTTGACCTAAAAAATCATCTTGGATTTTTTACTGCATTCCGTATTTCGTGTTATCATGTTTCTTATATTCTAGGCCAAGCCCCAGATATGAGTGTTCCTAATACACCACAAAAGCTCTCTGTACCACCTCTTAGTGGGAGGCCTTCTCCTGCCCCCACTGCTTCCCAGCCTTCTGCAGCCATGCCTGGGCCCTCTGTACCACAGCCCACACCTGGACAGCCTTCACCTATTGTGCAGCTGCAGCAAAAACAGAATCGTATCAGCCCTATCCAGAAACCACAAGGGTTGGATCCAATTGAAATACTCCAGGAACGTGAATATAGGTAAAAGCTGAATAACAAGATTTAAATGCATATGCTTATTTTTTACTTTCTCAGTGGGCACTCTTGCAATCATCCCCTGTATTGTAGTGATCGTAGTTGAAATTGAGTTTCCATAGAGGGACCATGTCAAATACGAATGCAGACATCAAACCGTAAAGCATGATTTAATTTCAGCCCAAGTTCTGAATTAGCAAAGCGTATTGGTAGTATCACTGCAAACCAGCTTAACTTTAAAATGGACTCAAGCACTTGTCTGGATTAGTGTGATATTTGGAAAGCTGCAAATAATAATAGCTATGAAATTAAAATCTTTGTAATCCACATGGAAACTATTTTAGTACAGAAAGTATTCAGAACCATAAACAAAAAGAAATTAGAAGGAAAAAAAATGGCAATGAAAAGGCTGAAGACTAGGTGGCCAAAGCAAAAACTAATTTTGTATAATGATAAATGGGTTAGCTGGACTACCAAAGAATAGAGTATTAAGGAGGTGAAAGTGAAGATGAAAAATAGGATACCAGGAAGTATGGTCCATAAATGTTGAGTTAGACTCCTAAGTAAGTACCCTAATTAAAAGGTGATTAGCACCCAGTAATATTCCTAGTAACACACAGAGGATCTAATCTCTTATGATTTTCTGTGGTTAGAAAGAAACTGTTCCCTCCCCTTACTGACACTATTATACAATTCCCCTTGAGGACTGTGGGAGGAGAAAGGTTGACTTGTACCTAAAGTATGTTCCTGGTCACTGTTAGTGACAGGAAGCAGACTCCCCATAGTGTATTTGCTTGATCTGAAATTATAATGCCTCTTCTTGTTGCTAAAACAGTGAGGGGGAAACAATATAGGGGAAAAGTAGACAAAAGATGGTAATGTCACTGAAAACGGGATTAAATGAATACTTGCTCTGCAAATGTGTTCTACCTTTTCAGATACAGGAGGGAGGGTAAGTGGCATGAACTTTTATATCGAGCGTCCCAGGAAGGATATGGTATGATATCCAGAAACCAGGCCTTGATCCAGCAAAACACTTGTGGTTTTTACATAAGAGCATGCTTAAGTGCTTTTCTGACTTATAGTTGTGGTCATTCTGTCAGTCTCATAATTTTCACCTTAGCATGGAATGGCTGTAGATATTTTGGTGTGTACAGTCATGATCTAACAGCTTTTTCAGAAAATCATAGAATGGTTTAGATTGGAAGGGACCTTAAAGATCATCTAATTCCAACCCCCCTGCTGTGGGCAGGGACACCTCCCACTAGACCAGGCTGCTCAAAGCCTCATCCAGCCTGGCCTTGAACACCTCCAGGGATGGAGCATCCACCACCTCTCTGGGCAGCCTGTTCCAGTGTCTCACCACCCTCATAGTGAAAAATTTCTTCCTGATATCCAATCTAAGTCTACCCTCTCCCAATTTGAAGCCATTGCCCCTCGTCCTATCACTACATGCCCTTGTAAAAAGTCCCTCTCCAGCTTTCTTGTAGGACCCTGGAAGGCTGCTATAAGGTCTCCTCGGAGCCTTCTCTTCTCCAGGCTGAACAACCCCAACTCTCTCAGCCTGTCCTCATAGCAGAGGTGCTTCAGCCCTCTGATCATCTTCGTGGCCCTCCTCTGGACCCATTCCAATAGGTCCATGTCCTTCTTGTGCTGAGGACTCCAAAGCTGGACACAGAACTCCAGGTGGGGTCTCACGAGAGCGGAGTAGAGGAGCAGAATCACCTCCCTCGATCTGCTGGCCACAGTTCTTTTGATGCAGCCCAGGATACAGTTGGCCTTCTGGGTTGCAAGCGCACATTGACAGCTCATGTTGAGCTTCTCATCAACCATGAGGATGCACCATAATACAGTTTCATTGTTGCTCTGAATGAAGGTTCATAGCATTAACCTGAGCCAGCAATCATTTGGCCGGTATTGCATAAACTCATTTGTAACTGCCTCTGCCCTTCCAGCACTGCTCCACTGCTGCACTGTTTGTGCCAAATTTTATGACTTGAGGATATGCATAAATGGGGGAGGAAGGGGAGTGAGGGATAGCAGAAAATAACTGAGGTAGATCTACTCGACTATGTAGAAATTGGTTGCAGTCACAGCATATCCATTAGGTTCTAAATAGCTTGATCCGGGCAGGCTAAATAAGATGGAAGTTTGAGAGGGATTCTGGAATAGTAGAATTATTTTTGTAATGGCTGGCTAGTAATTCAAGCTTTTAAAATATTGAGGGTTGTTGGGAATTTGTTTTGTTTTGTATACCAAGGTACTTAGAACTTGTATAGATCTTTTAATTATGGTAATAGACTTAGCTTTAGTATAAGTAGAGTTAATATAACAGTATGAAGTATTCATGCCTTCTTAGTAAAATGGGAACAGAAGAAAGTTAATATAAACATTTGCATCCTGAAAACCCAGTGAAGTTAGCAATATATTTGAAAAACTATTACTGTATAGTAAACGAGAGCTCCTTTTTTAATGAGAAAGCATTTTACTATGAAATAAATTTTTAAATAAAAATGGTGAATTATTCACATCTTCAAAAAATGATGCAAGATGCTTCAACAAATCCCATAATTCAGATATGTAGACCAAAAGTTTAAATTTTGGCATATTGCCTCGCTGTGGAGAAGTCTCTGCTTTAAATCTGATGCCACAATCTGAGGCCTTGAGCATGGTGTTTCTCGACTGAAGTTGTGAAGTCTGCTGTGTCACATTCACTTACTGCTAATTTATCTGCTATATAAGAAGTCACTTGCTTGGTATTTGGCCATTCCTCTTTGTGTATATGCACCCTCATAAGTGATTAATAGTTTGCTTTTGGGGGAGATGCATATTTCTATACACCTAGTTGCATGCAGGGCATCTCATCTCTCTTGCCTGTCTCATCTCTCTCTTGTCCTCTCATCTCTCTCTCCCTCCTTTCTTGTATCTAACATCTATCTTGTCTCTCTTGTCTTGTCTCCTCTGTCCTCCCAGTCAGGGGAAAGGGTTCAGGAAGGAGGAGACAAATTGAACAGATGAATGCCTGGCTGCATAGCTGGTGCCATACTCAAGGTTTTGGCTCCTATGATCATGGATCTACCTCTGAGAATCTGGGTCTGTTGGGAGCTGATGGGATTCACCTGACCAAGTGGGGCAGGAGGGTCTTCGCCAACAAACTGGCCAGACTTATAAGGAGAGCTTTTAGTCAGACTTATAAGGAGAGCTTTAAACTAGATTTAAACTAGATTTATCAGGAGAAAGGGATGGAGTTTTGAGTAACAGAGAAGAGCCAGGGGCTGCTGATGTATTAGGAACCAATAGGAAACACCTGTGAAAAGCCTCTAAGGAATTAGGGTGTGTTACTCTAAAAAGGTAACACAGTTGACAGCCCAACTGAAATGCCTCTATGTGAATGCATGCAGAATAGGTAGATAACAGGAGGAGCTGGAAGCCACTGTGCAGCTAGAAAGCTATGATCTAATTGCTATCACTGAAATGTGGTGGGATGAATCACACGTCTGGAGCACTGCAATTGATGGTTATAAAATGTTCAGAAGGGACAGGCAAGGAAGGAGGGACAAGGGGGTTGCCTTCTATGTGAAAAAATGGACTGACTGCATAGAGCTGTCTTTGAAAAACAGTGATAAACAAGTTGAGAGCTTATGGGTAAAAATTAGGGGCCAAATCAACAAAGGAAATCTCGTGGTTGGTGTTTACTACAGGCCACCCAATCAAGGTGGGCCTGTTGATGAAGCATTCTTATTTCAAGGAATCACAAACTTCTGTGGACCTGAACAAATATCCGTTGCTTTTAATGGAACTCTTTCTTGCCAGAAGAGTAACCCTTCTTGATTTGGTGTTCAATCAGTATGGAAAACCTTACTGACCTAATTCTGCTTTCATTTTCTGTTCTCTTGAAGACACTAAATGAGTCTCCTGCAGTTAATGCAGCATTACATCCATTTTATTTTTTCAGGAATTTTAGATTCTTGTATCAGACTGCCTACTGTGCCTTATTGATATTAAGACAAAATTGAGCAGCACTTAAAATTACTAATACTAAGTTCAAATAAAAAAAAAATATCAATTTTAAATCAGCTCCAAACATAATATTTTTGATGAAATTCTAATGTACCCTAATGCTTTCTGATACATTGACCCAAATACATATATATGTAATATAGACCTTTGTTCTTTCTATTGCATTCTTGCTGTCATGGATGTGCAGGTGCACTTTGCACAAAATGGTGTCAATAAGGGTATTTCTACTTTTGTCATCAGTTAATGTATGTATAATTCTCCATATCCTTGGAGAAACAGGTATTAAAGAGAGAGGAAAGCATTCCTTAGGAGATGCTTCATTTTTCATAGAATCATAGAATCATAGAATTGTTAGGGTTGGAAGGGACCTTAAAGATCATCTAGTTCCAACCCCCCTGCCATGGGCAGGGACACCTCCCACTAGATCAGGCTGCTCAGAGCCCCATCCAGCCTGGCCTTAAAAGCTTCCAGGGATGGGGCTTCCACCACCTCTCTGGGCAACCTGTGCCAGCGTCTCACCACCCTCATGGTGAAGAACTTCTTCCTAACGTCCAGTCTGAATCGACCCATCTCTAGTTTTAATCCATTCCCTCTAGTCCTACCATTACCCGACATCCTAAAAAGTCCCTCCCCAGCTTTCTTGTAGGCCCCCTTAAGATACTGGTAGGCCACTGTAAGGTCTCCTCGGAGCCTTCTGTTCTCCAGACTGAACAACCCCAACTCTCTCAGTCTGTCCTCATAGGAGAGGTGCTCCAGCCCTCTGATCATCCTCGTGGCCCTTCTCTGGACACGTTCCAGCACGTCCATATCTTTCTTATGTAGGGGCTCCAGAATTGGACACAGTACTCCAGGTGGGGTCTCACGAGAGTGGAGTAGAGGGGGAGAATCACCTCCCTCGACCTGCTGGCCACGCTTCTCCTGATGCAGCCCAGGATACGATTGGCTTTCTGGGCCGCTGGTGCACACTGATGGCTCATGTTGAGCCTCTCGTCCACCAGCACCCCCAAGTCCTTTTCTTCAGGGCTGCTCTCAAGCCAGTCACTGCCCAGCCTATATTGGTGCTTGGGATTGCCCCGACCCAGATGGAGGACCTTGCACTTGGTCTTGTTGAACTTCATGAGGTTGGCATGGGCCCATCTCTCCAGCCTGTCAAGGTCCCTCTGGATGGCATCCCCTCCCTCCAGCGTGTCAGCCGCCCCACACAGCTTGGTGTTGTTGGCAAACTTGCTGAGGGTGCACTCTATGCCACTGTCCATGTCGCTGACGAAGATGTTAAACAAGACCGGTCCCAGTACTGATCCTTGAGGGACTCCGCTTGTCACTGGCCTCCACTTGGACATGGACCCATTGGCAGCCACTCTTTGGGAGCGGCCGTCAGGCCAGTTCTTTATCCACTGAATTGTCAGTCCATCAAACCCATATTTTATCAGCTTGGAGACCAGGATGTCATGCGGGACAGTGTCGAAGGCTTTGCTCAGCTCCAGGTAAATGACGTCAGTTGCTCATAACCTTGTCTATTGATGTTGTGACCTTCTCATAGAAGGCAGCCAGGTTTGTCAGGCACGATTTGCCCTTGGTGAAGCCGTGCTGATTGTACCCAATCACCTCTTCGTTATTCTTCTGCCTCAGCAGTGCTTCCAGGAGGATCTGCTCCATAACCTTACCAGGCACGGAGGTGAGACTGACTGGCCTATAGTTCCCTGGTTCCTCCTTCTTTCCCTTTTTGAAAATGGGGATTATGTTTCCCCTTTTCCAGTCAGTGGGGACTTCACCAGACTCCCATGACTTTTGGAATATAATAGAGAGCGTTTGAGCAACCTCATCCGCCAGTTCCTTCAGTACCCGTGGGTGTATCCCATCGGGTCCCATGGACTTGTGCACTTTCAGGTTCATCAGATGGTCACGAACCTGACCTTCACTTACAATGGGCAGTTCTGTCCAACCCCTGCCATTGTCTTCTGTGACTCCGGGAGTGTGGCTGGAGCCCTTGCCAGTGAAGACTGAGGAAAAGAAGTCGTTGAGAACCTCGGCCTTCTCCATATCCCTTGTCACCAGTTCTCCCGTTTCCTTTCTGAGGGGGCCCACACCTTCCCTAGTCGTCGTCTTACCATTAATGTACCTATAGAACTTTTTGCTGTTTCCCCTGATCTCTTTGTAGTCCTATATCCCTGCTATCCCACAGAAAACTTATTTTAAGGTCATTTTAACTAGAACATCTGCCTTGCTCTCACTGAGGGCAGATTACCAACTTTGGTTTACTATGTCACGGAAATAAAAGTGCAGGATTAATGGTTGCTGAGTACTGTGAATTGATGTAGCTTACTAAAAGAAAATTAGAAAAGTAGAGTTAGTGCCAGTCCAGTATTCAATAACCCTGAAAATTTCGTGTTGCTTGTCTGTTAATGCTGAAATCCAGTGATTGCCTGACACTAAATTGCCACAAGATATTGCAAGTAGACTATTTTAACTTCTAAAGGGTTTGGAAAAAAATATCTATATGGTTATATATAAATTGTAGCTTTATTGCCTGATAATGTAAACTGTATTATTACTTAGGTGTACAGGTGCTGTGGCAATATACATTACATTTTTAAGAATGCAAGAACAATATCTCTTAATGATTAAACATATATCAGTTCTGTACCTGTTCTTATTTTACTGGATTCTTCTCCCATTTCTCCCCCCCCCAATTTTTCCATTTATATTTAACATAGCCTTATGAAAGGAATTTATGATATTACTAAAATGAAATATTTCATTAAACAACTACTGTCTGCAAAAGAGGGGAAGAGATTTGCTTTATGGTTTGGAGGTTAGTTAAAGGTTGCAAATACTGCAAATACCAACAAAGATCTGGGTTGCAAATACTGCAACTTTATTGTCCTTTCAAAAATCTGTATAACAGAAGAAAGCTTTTTAGGTTTGTTCAGGTTAATTTTGGAATCTTGTACTAAACCTGAGTCTAAGGCCTCCTGACTTGTCTGTTTCTGGTTCCTTTCAAATTTCTGGCACTGTCTTTAGTGTTAGGTTCAGAACTAGGGCTTTTGAACCACTAATGATAATGAGCTAGGATGTATGAGGGGAGGTATTTCCAATAGAGAGTAAAAACTATTAATATAATTATTCACATCACTAAGAGAACCTAATATGTGCTATTCTAGATACTCAAGTTAAAGAAAAGTTAGTTGAAACCAGAACAAATATAGAAAGAGATATCTTAGATGATGCAGAGAAAGGATGTTCTGGCTTAGTGACAAAAAAAAACAAAAGAAGAAGTATATATAGCCTAACCAAGCAAAGTCTCAAAAAAACATGGTTGCTTTATATAATTATTCAGGTTGGAAGAGACCTGTAGAGAGCATCTAATCCAACATTCCTGCTCAAAGCAGGGCTAACTTAAAAGTTAGATCAGGTTGCTCAGAGCTTTGTCCAAGCAAATTTTGAAAGTCTCCAAAGATGGAGATCCCACAACCTCTCTGGGCCTGTTACAGTGCTGCTCTCGTTGTGATTTTTTTTTTCCTTATGTCCAATCAGAATTCCCCTTATTTGCACCTGCTGTCTCATCCTTGCAGTGTACACCTCTGAGAAGTCTGGCAGTCTTTTCTGTAATTTCCCTGTAGATAGTAGAAGAGGCTATACCAATGAGTACTTCTCAACTTTTAGGACATTAAAAGGTGCTGCTTTCCTTATTATATGTATATTTACATTAAAGAAGAAAGCATCAGTTCAGGAAAGAGCTAGTTAATGTAACAGACAGTTTGTACAAGAAAAAATGGTAATAAATAGACCAGAAAAAATTTAGTCTGGGAAATAGAAGACGATTTCTAGCTGTCAGAGGTACAGGGTTCTGGAACAGCTTTTCAGTGAGCATAATCTCTAGTTTTAAGATGGAGTTTCAGCAGCACATGAAAGGAAGTTCTATGGTGTGGCTAGCTGTGGCAGCAGGGGAATCTGAAGGCCCCCTCAAGTCCTATAGCCCTCAATACAGAGGAGAATGGGACTAAAAACTGACATAACTTGGATACGGAGGGTAAGATTGGATACATGCATAGAAGACAAGAGTGGAGAGAGAACTAGCACAAGCAGTTAGCTGAGACAGGTTTGAGGAGATATGTCAGAGAAAAGAGACAAAATTAAGGAACAGACAGAAGTGTCTATACCCTCTAGAGAGTAATTCTCAACAGAGGAGTGCAACAAACATGACCAGCTAACAGGGATATTGGTAGTTAGAGGGAAGTTTGTGTCCGAAAGGGGCCAGAAACTCTGCTCAATAAAGTATGGGACTGCTTGAGGCTGCAGAACAGTGGTAGTGATGTGCCACAGGGCTTGGTCCCCAGCACTTGCTGGAGCAAGTACCCCTGGCACATCAGGGAGCTTGGCCCAGACACAGAGCCTTGGAGGAAGGATGCAGCTGCCCAGGTCTGTGGCTACAGGGAGTGCCTGAGACCCCTCCCTGGGGCTGGGGGCAACAGTGGCCTAACTTGTGAGAGGCACTGAGCCACCAGGTGAAGGAGCTATGCAAGGAGGGGAGCAGGCTATGTAGCATCGGGGAGGATGAGCAGGAAATGGACAGGATCTTCACAGAGAATCTTCATAGAAAAGTGGAGGTATGGGGAATAGCAAAGTGCCCACAGGGACAGCATGATGTGAAGGCCTTCACACTTCTTCCCACTAGCATGGCTAGTGGCCCGTTTTAAGTGACTGTACACAAACACATGCAGCATGGAAAATAAAAAGAAGGACTTAGAACTCCATGCACGGTCACAAAGGTCTGACCTCATTGTGTTTACTGATGTGTGCTGGGATAGCTCATGTGATTTGAGTGCTGCAGTGGATACATAAAGCTCTTTAAGAAAAGAGCAGAAAAGCAAAACCCCACCTGGAGTTGAATCTGGAGAAGGATGTGAAGGGCAACAAGAAAGGCTTCTACATGTATATCAACATCAACAACACACAGCCACTCCTTCACTCCCACCCCCCACCAAGCGGGACGGGAGAGAGACTCGGAAGAGCAAAAGAGAGAAAACTCGTGGGTTGAGACAAAGATAGTTTAATCAGTGAATGAAAGAGGAAGAAGAAACAAACAAAAACCAAAAAGTGATGCAAAGGCAATCACTTGCCACCTTCCACAAGTAGACTGATGCCCAGCCAGTCCCTGAGCAATAGCTACCTTCCCAAACCACTCCAATCCCTCCATTTTATTGTTGAGCATGATGTTATACGCCATGAAATATCCCTTTGGTCAGTTTGCGTCAATTGTCCCAGCTGTGTCCCCTCCCAACTTCTTGTGCAACCCCAACCTAATCTCTGGGGGATGCAGAGTGGGAAAAAGAAAAGGCCTTGACACTGTGCTAGCACTGTTCGGCAACAGCCAAAACATGGGTGTGTTAACAACATTGTTTTGTTTTAGCCGCAAATTCAAAACACAGCACCATATGGGCTGCTATGAAGAAAGTTAACTCCATCCCAGCCAGACCCAGTAAAACATTCCATGGGGTGCAAATTAATGTTGCCCCCAGATGCTCTCTAAGGCTAAGACATTGTGGTTGTCAGGGAATAGAACTTAAGGGCTCCGTCCTTGGCAGCCATTCAAAAGAAAAACTAGAACTGCCATTGTTTACAAAGATGTACCTCAAGAAGCAGACAACTGTGTTTTTTGACCTAAATGTTCCAACCCTGATTATGAATAACATAGATGTCAATATGATGTCTTGTGATGAAACTTCTATTTTTTAATCCACTTAATTTTAAAACTAAAGCTTTTTTATGTATGATGTTATGATGTGCTAGATTAAGTTAAAAAAACCAACTGAGTTCCCTTATGTTAAGTAATGATATTATTTCATTGCAATAATGAAATATTTATCAAGGGAGCTCTACCTCAGAAAGTAGGGAAAGCCAGCATAATATTTGATTCTTGGAATATCTTCATTAAACAAGGGTAGAGAAGGTGTAATTATTTTTTTTTATTTTGTTTTGCAAGACTATTGAAGCTTTGCATCAGAAAACTCTAGTAACCCCAAAATAGACTGAATAGCAGGGCAGAAACATTGACATATTCTTCTTCTGCAGGGCACCATAATTAAAAAAGCAGCATGGTCTTCTGGTGTGATTTGACAGTACAGCTAAGGCAGTCTAATTGTTAGCTTTTGCCAAAAGTGGTAGTCCTGTCTCCCATTTTTCCCTCTCCTTCCTGCTGACCTTCCCACTGTCTCCCCATTGACACTTCTCTGATGGTGATCCAGTTCAGGGAGCAAAACTGGTAGAAAGATACCCATACAAAATAGTGAATAGTGTTCTGCCCTATACATTCACTGTGGAGTCACATGACCACAAAGGACAGTTGAAAGCAGGGGAGAAGTGTATGGGCCAGAAGGAAAACAAGGGAGGAAGCATAGTCCCTTTGGGCAGCAAATCACCATTAGATGGGAATCCGAGTCATCATTACTTCTTATATAGGTAAAGACCCTATTGTCATTATATTTCTGTGTAATTTGATTAAGAATCCCTGTTTAATGGCTTCTTTGAAATAATAAAAATTTTAATTGCTGAACTGGGTCACTGATTAATAGAAAATCTAAGGTATTCCAAGAAATCATGTTATATGTTGTTTTAAAATTGCTATCCCATCCCTGATGGGATGCACCCATGAGTGCTGAGGGAGCTGGCTGATGTCATTGCAAGGCCACTCTCAATAATCTTTGAAAGGTCATGGCAATTGGGAGAAGTGCCTGAGGAGGAAAGCCAATGTCACTCCTGTCTTCAAGAAGGGCAAGAAAGAGGACCCAGGGAACTACAGGCCAGTAAGCCTCACCTCAGTCCCTGGGATGGAGCAGCAAAGCCTGGAACCCGTTTCCAGGCACATGAAGGACAAGACAGTGATTAGGAGTAGTCAGCATGGATTTACCAAGGGGAGGTCATGCTTGACCAACTCGATAACTTTCTATGATGAGATGACTGGCTTAGTAGATGAGGGGAGAGCAGTGGATATTGTCTATGTAGACATCAGGAAGGCTTTTAACACTGTCTCCCATAACATCCTCATAGACAAGCTAATGAAGTATGGACTGGATGAACAGACAGTGAGGTGGACCAAAAACTGGTTGAAGGGACGGGCCCAGAGGGTGGTGATGATGGTAACACGATGTTTAGTTGGAAGCCAGTAAAACACAGTGTACCCCAGGGTTAAGTACTGGGTCCAATCCTTTTTAACACCTTCATTAAAGACTTGTACAATGGGGCAATTTTCAGATGACCCAAACCTGGGAGGAGTGTCTGATACACCAGAGAGTTGTGCTGCTGTCCAGAGGGACCTGGACAGGCAGGAGAAATAGGGCAGAGAGGAATCTCACACAGTTCAACAAGAGGAGAGGAGGAACAACCCCATGCACCACTACACACTGGGGGTTACCCAACTGGAAAGCAGCTCTGCAGACAAGGACCTGGGGGTACTGGTGGACAAGAAGCTGACCATGAGCACCCAATGCACCCTCATGGCAAAGAAGGCCAACAGCATCCTGGGCTGCATTAGGAAGAGCATTGCCAGCAGGTTGAAGGAGGAGATCCTTCCCCTCTACTCAGCACTGATGAGGCCGCACCTTGAATACTGTATCCAGTTCTGGGCTCCCCAGTACAAGATATGGACTTACTGGAGCAATTCCAGCAAAGGACCACAAAGATCATAGAATAGAATCATAGAATAGTTTGGGTTGGAAGGGCCCTTTAATGATCATCTAGTCCAACCTGCCCTGCAATGAGCAGGGACATCTTCAACTAGATCAAGTTGCTCAGAGCCCTGTCCAACCCGACCTAGAATGTTTCCAGGGATGGGGCATCTGCCACCTCTCTGGGCAACCTGTTGATGCCGTGAAATGCCAAAGTTAAGACTCAATAGCCTTGGTGACTATTAAGCAGGTATTCTTTATTGCAGCGCTGGGCGCACAGGGGATTGCTCCACCTAATGTGCGCGCCAACTGATTTAGAGGTACAGTTTACATACTATGTATGCATATTCACTAGCTTTACAAGAAATGATTACCTATTCATTAACTCATTATTACAGGTTACTGCCCACTCCCGCATGCGCACTAGAGTCTCTCGGTGGTCTTCAGAGACATCTGGTGGTTGTTTACTTCCTCCACTCCTCTTCATCGTTGTGACCTTCTGGGTGAACTGCAGGCCTCTGCTCTACTTCTTTATTCTTGCTGGCATATCAAAAGTATTAGCTTTGACTAGTCTCTGCATTCTTCAGTAACCCTGGGCCCCTTGTTTTGAGAGATAAGCTTCTACTACAAGGTTATATTGTTCTAAAGCATTCTTTCTTAAAAAATAGGAGATAAGTTCTGACATTTAGTACTACAACTGTTGCATCTGCTCTTTGTACAGCCTTAAGGCGCCCAGTCTCCTAAATTAAGCTCCTAGTCTAATTTACAGTTCTAATATATTAAGCCCCTACTTCAATTAGTTTACAGCTTTAATATATCAAACCCTACTTCACTGTTGCAATGGTTCACCACTCTCATTGTAAAAAAAGTTCTTCCTTTTATCTAGTTTAAATCTACCCACTTTTAGTTTAAAACCATTACCCCTTGTCCTATCACAACAGGCCCTACTAAAAAGTCTGTCCCCATCTTTCTTATAAGCGCCCTTTAGGTACCAAAAGGCTGCAATAAGGTCTCCCTGGAGCCTTCTCTTCTCCAACCCCAACTCTCTCAGCCTGTCCTCATAGGAGAGGTGCTCCAGCCCTCTGATAATTTTTGTGACCTTCCTCTGGACCCTCTCCAACAGGTCCATGTCTTACCTGTGCTGAGGGCTCCAGAGCTGGACACAGTACTCCAGGTGGGGTCTCACCAGAGCGGAGTAGAGGGACAGAATCATCTCCCCTGACCTGATGGCCATGCTTCTTTGTATGCAGTCCAGGGTATGGTTGGCCTTCTGGGCCGCGAGCACACATTGTCGGCTCATGTCCAGCTTTTCATCCACCAGTACCCCCAAGTCCTTCTCCACAGGACTGCTCTCAATCCCTTCATCCTCCAGACTGTATTGATACCAGGGTTGCCTCAACCCAGGTGCAGGATCCTGCATTTGGCTTTGTTGAACCTCATGAGGTTCATATGTGCCAACTTCTCAAGCCTGTCCAGGTCCCTCTGGATGGCATTCCATCCCTCAGGCGTGTCAACCGCACCACTCAGCTTGGTGTCGTCTGCAAACTGGCTGAGGGTGCACTCGATCCCACTGTCTATGTCATTGATGAAGATATTAAACGGACCCCTGAGGGGCACCACTCGTCACTGATCTCCATCTGAACATTTAGCTCTTTACCACTACCCTCTGGATGGAACCATCCAACCAATTTCTCATCCACTGAACAGTCCACCCATCAAATCCATATCTCTTCAATTCTGAGAGAAGGATGTTATGGGGGACCGTGTCAAAGGCCTTACAGAAGTCCAGATAGATGACATCCATAGCTTTTCCCTTGTCCACTGATGTAGTCACTCCATCATAGAAGGCCACTAGGTTGTTCAGGCAAGATGACTGAGGGACTGGAGCATCTTTCATATGAGGAGAGGCTGAGAGAGCTTGGGCTCTTCAGCCTGGAGAAGGCTCAGGGGGGATGTGTTTAAATACTTGATGGGAGGGAGTAATGAAGAAGAAGGAGCCAGACTCATCTCAGTAGTGTTCAGTGACAGGACAAGAGGTAATGGGCACAAATTAAAATACATGAAATTCCATCTGAACACCCCCAAAAATACTTTTTTACTGTGAGGGTGGTCAAACACTGGACCAGGTTGCCCAAAGAGGTTGTGGAGTCTCCATCCTTGGAGATATTTAAAATGTGACTGGACACAGTCCTGGGCAACTTGCTCTAGGTAACCCTGCTTGAGCAGGATGGTTGGACTAGCTTATTTCAAGAAGTCCCTTCCAACCTAAATGATTCTGTGAAATAGAATTTACTTTTAAGATTAGAAAAATTGATAGCATTTTATTTTAATATACTTAAAGTGTGTAAAATCAACAAGCTCTTAAAATGAAAACAGGATAAAATGCAGAAACCTCTATTAAAAAAATAAACTATTAAATTAAAGAGGAGATAACAGGTTGTATGAGGAAACCTAGAGTGCTGGAGAAAATCTCAGATATAAAAAATGGAATAATATATTAAATAATTTTTCTTTGTTAGTACCTAGGAAGACTCAAAATATATTATTCTCGAGTTTTGGGTAGGAGTACTGTTACAGAACAGGTACTTGTCTGCAGCTTTAAAAAAGAATTACATTTTCCTTTTCAGATTACACATTGCTCAGTATGCATGTAGTTACTGTGAAATATTAATATTTTGATCTGTTAGCAAGTTATTTATCAGGATTTATAAATTATATGGTTATGCTAATAATGGATTTCTTATGTTTATTCTAATATAGTGGATAGGCGATAAGTAAATAACTGTGAACTTCTCTGTAGAAATGAGTAGGTTCAGTCATATAGTCCCTATAATCAGACTACCCACAGAAGAGTGTGTGTATGCATGTGTAGACATGAACTTGTGTTCAGACACAAACTTGCTCTATGATCTGCCTTCCAGCTGCGCATCTGGAACACTGAGTGTATGAGAGTGCCTGTGGCACTGTGCTAATGCTGTAGTGTGGTGTGGGGAAAGGGCAGGTGTAACGGGTTCTTTTTTAAAGATTCCAACATACAAACCAGAGCTCACACAAAGAAAAAAAGTTAACTCAGCTTTATTGTGAAGCCTTGCTAAGCAGTTCCCAAATGTCCCAAAAGCTATTTCAGAGTCTTACCAACCCCATAGACCGTAGTAGCACTGCTGAGCAGCAGGATAACGAGGAGCCCCATCTGTACGGCAGAGGGAAGGCAGGCACAGCACTTGTTCAGGGCGTCCCCTGTACCTTCAAAGTGTGCTCATGTCTCTCTCCCCCTCTCTGTCCCGAGACAGCCCCCTTATATCCTGCACTGGATTGAGTGGAAAAGTACAGGCCAGAGTCGCTGCACACGTGGCCAGCGCATGCAGTGAGTCCCACCAGACTCATGATCAGGCTTTGCTAACAGCGGCTGTCTGATACCTGACTACATTGTTGTACTCCCTTCTTGTTATCTGCTTCTTCGAAGGGCGGGTTCTCATGGATACACACATAGTTTTTGCAGCAACAGTACTGAGGTCCTTTTTCTCGGCACGTATACTGGGTTTGGTTCAACTAGTAATTTTCCATCATGTCTCACTCGGACCATCCTCTGTTATCCCTAACACAGCAGGGGAAGTACAAGGAAAGAATTATCTTAATGTGCAGAGAAGCAACACTAGAAGATGTTTTCTTTCTGCCTGCAGGCTAGTGCTGAAATCCTCATCACATGATAGCATGTAAATATGCACCAGACACCTCTTCCTCATGTGTTCTGATGTTTTATACATTAGGAGAGTGAAAAATGGAGATGTGATGTAAAGATTAGATATGTTTCCATTCCTGTGCTTTGGGAGATTTTAATTGGGGGTGTGTGCATTTTTTACAAAAAGTATGTAGGTAATAGAGGCAGTGTGAGGAAGAACTCTTATTTCTGATTCATTTGAACTTAAATGCAACTTTTGGACCACTTAAAATGTTGTGGTCTGTCATTTTGCTGCCTTGGCCAAATTTAGAGTTTGCAAATAAATATTTACTTGTAAATAAAAAAGCTCATAACGATTATATAAATGTTAGCTCTGTGATCTTGATTTTGATTGTGAAATATAGAAGCAAATACATTTTTTCTGGCTTGTGTATTATTGTTGGTCTCTTGGATTTGTAAATGAATTAAGAATTCCATGAAGAAAGAGTGAAATATAATCCAGTTTGTAGTCCAATAGCTATGTAAGTGCTATCATTTTATTGAAATTGTGACAACTTTAAGTTGTCACAATAAAACAAGCAAGTAGAATTATGAATATTAATAATGTGAATGTCATGTAAGAAAATTCCATTTGCGTATGGTAACTATTCTGACAACACCATGTGTTAAAGACATAAAATAGTACCCACCAAACAAACCTGCAGACAGAATGCTAAGAAATGTGAGTAAAATAAAATTTCCAAGATGCTATGCACACATATACTTTCTGTCCGAATTAAAAGAGGGGAAGAGGGGCAGAGGAGGGTTTTCATTATTTGGCAATTTATTCTGTAAATGGAAAATTAAACCTTATTCTTCTCCATCTATACAAATGCCTGTTAGTTCAGAAACAGGTAGTAAAAGCCAACTAAGTACCTGAGGTAAATTGCCAAATTTTACTATATACTGTTGATAACTACTGGCAGATTTTTCCCAGTATCTTTTCCAATCCTATATTTATTTAGGCTTCAGGCTCGAATTGCTCACAGAATCCAAGAACTGGAGAACTTGCCCGGCTCTTTGCCTCCTGATCTGCGAACCAAAGCTACAGTGGAGTTGAAGGCACTTAGGTTACTGAATTTCCAGCGCCAGGTAATGCCTTTTGCTGCAGGGAAGTTCTTGTAATGCTCACAGTCAAATGTGATGCTGTGGCATGGGATCAAATGTGATATTGTGGCATGTGTCAGATCTTACAGCACCACTGACCTCAAACAGGAGATTTTGAACAAGAGCATGCTTGACTGATAAGAATTTCACAGAAATGTTTAACTTAGTATTTATTTTGCTTTATTACTGAATATGTACATGTGTTCTCTCTCCTGCCTGCTCCATCCTCCAATATAAATTGTAATCCTAGAATTGTGGTAGTTTTTCATGAAAATAATGGCAGTGGCACAAAGACACAAGAGGAGGACAGGCTGCAAGCCCATTTTCAACACAAATCATAATAGATGTAATTTTCATGACACTCTTTATACTTGTCATGGGTCTTTTATTGGCGAGAGTTGAATGCTCTTATTGTTGTGTGTAGCATTTCTCTGTAATCTGTTTTTAGCATTCCCACTGTGACACACAGACTGTGAAAATTAAGCCTAACAGAAGCACGTCTAAGACACAAGTTAGATCTTGAATATATGTAACAGCATCTGAATTTCAGAAAGGGAGTCACAATGCCAGACCATTCTGGGCCCCTTGTCATTGGTTTGCCTGGTTGGCTTGGAAGCAGCAGAGATGTGATTTGTCAGGCCAAGCAAAAATAGTTCCTGTAAGAAGTCTTTGTACCATGTTATCTACATCTTCCTTCCCACTGCCCTTGCAATTCCTTTATAGTGAGACTTTGTCAGAGCTTAGTTGAAAAGTGGCAGGCTTTCCCTGCTTGTATTGCTGGGACTGTGGCTGTATTATTCCAAGCCTTCCCAATTTTCTACTCCCTATTCTGTTTCCCATGCAACTGACAATGAGAACAGTTGTCACCTATATTCAGCACCAATTCTACAAATGCATGTAATATCTGTTCTTTCATGCTTTACTTGAGTGGTGTAACATCTTGACTGGTGCCTTTCATACAAGCAGGACAGTCATTTTCAGTAGGAAGGAAGGAAAAAAGTGATGTGCCATGTTGTTTGACTCTCTGTCATCCTACAGAGACTGAAGATTTATTTAGGGAGACAGACCTTTCTGCTACAACCAAGGAGTTGCAGAACCGTAATGGAAAGGGGAAAGGAAGCTGGGAGATCTCCTGCACCACTAAAATTTTACTTTACTGTATTACTAATTAAAGTTGTTCTTGTGTGTGTGAAAAATGGTTTTCTTTTGAACTGTTTCTTTTTTCTCACTGGTAGCTAAGACAAGAGGTAGTAGCCTGCATGCGTCGTGACACAACACTAGAGACAGCACTAAACTCCAAAGCCTACAAGAGAAGCAAGCGCCAGACTCTGAGGGAGGCCCGTATGACAGAAAAGCTTGAGAAGCAGCAGAAGATAGAACAAGAGAGGAAACGTAGACAGAAACACCAGGTATTTTAACTCCTATTAAGTGTTCTCCCAGACATGGAAATGCCATTCAGTTGATTGTTGCATCTTGTTATGATCATTGTCATTTTATGTTTTATTCACCTCTGGAGACTGAGGCACAAGAAAACAAGTTTATGCAATAAGCAAGCATAAAACTCTAAAATTACAACTCTTGTGTTCCTGATCTCAAATCTTGAACTATCAAATCTCTGAATTAAATTGTTTTCTTTCTCTAGGAATATCTGAACAGCATATTGCAACATGCTAAAGATTTTAAAGAATACCACAGGTCATTGTCTGGGAAAATACAAAAAATTTCTAAAGCTGTGGCAACTTGGCATGCCAACACTGAACGTGAGCAGAAAAAGGAAACTGAGAGAATTGAGAAAGAAAGAATGAGAAGACTAATGGTAAGGAATGGGGGAAGGAGTATGACAAGTTTGGCTAAAATTACATACAGTCTGATGTACACCCTCAGGTGCTTATGTATTCTCTTTTCAGAATAAAATCTCTTTAATTCAAGAAGTTTAAAAAGTATAAACCTAAAACTACTGCAGAAGAGTCCCTTGTATTTCTAATGATGGCAGTGAATTTGATAGTGTTCGCTTTGAGCTATAGCTACTTTTTTCTTCAGATTTCTGATAATATATAATTGTCTTTTCTACAAGCTTAAAAACTTGTAATTCATGCATATCACAGCCACTTTTGTATAACATCACTTAATCTCTTTGTCATATGTCAACATTTTTACAAGATTGCAGAGATATTCATTATTTACTATGAAAGTACTGTGTATTCTTTCTAGCTATTATAGTTTTGAAGACTACTTATGATTATCTTTTTATGGTATTACTCAGAAACTTTGTATTTGCTCACATACATATCCAATAGCAGTAAATATTTGCAGTTTTTTCCTGGGAACTAATGTCATAGAATCATAGAATGTGTTGGGTTGGAAGGGACCTTTAAAGGTCATCTAGTCCAGCCCCCCTGCAGTGAGCAGGGACATCTTTAAATACATCAGGTTGCTCAGAGCCTCATCAAGCCTGGCCTTGAATGTCTCCAGGGATGGGGCCTCCACCACCTCTCTGGGCAACCTGTGCCAGTGTCTCCCCACCCTCATTGTAAAGAACTTCTTCCTAATGTCTGATCTAAACCTACCCTGCTCTAGTTTAAACCCATTGCCCCTCATCCTATCAATACATGCCCTCGCAAACAGCCCCTCCCCAGCTTTCTTGTAGGCCCCCTTCAGGTACTGGAAGGCCACTATAAGGTCTCCCTGGAGCCTTCTCTTCTCCAGGCTGAACATTATAGTAATCCACATGGGGTCAGTACTGGGACCGGTGCTGTTTAACATCTTTGTCGGCAACATGGACAGTGAGATCGAGTGCACCCTCAGCAAGTTTGCCGACGACACCAAGCTGTGTGGCACAGTCGACACGCTGGAGGGAAGGGATGCCATCCAGAGGGACCTGGACAGGCTAGAGAGATGGGCCCATGCAAACTTCATGAAGTTCAACCAGGCCAAGTGCAAGGTCCTGCATTTGGGTCATGGCAATCCCAGGCACAAATACAGGTTGGGCAGAGAATGGCTTGAGAGCAGCCCTGAGGAGAAGGACTTGGGGGTGCTGGTGGATGAGAAGCTCAACATGAACAGGCAATGCGCACTTGCAGCCCAGAAAGCCAACTGCATCCTGGGCTGCATCAAAAGAAGCGTGGCCAGCAGATCCAGAGAGGTGATTCTGCCTGTCTACTCTGCTCTCATGAGACCCCACCTGGAGTACTGTGTCCAGCTCTGGAGCCCTCAGCACAAGAAGGACATGGACCTGTTGAAATGGGTCCATCGGAGGGCCATGAAGATGATCAAAGGGCTGGAGCACCTCTCCTATGAGGACAGGCTGAGAGAGTTGGGGTTGTTCAGCCTGGAGAAGAGAAGGCTCTGAGGAGACCTTATAGCGGCCTTCCGGTACCTAAAGGGGGCCTACAGGAAGGATGGGGAGGGAGTCTTTATCAGGGAATGTTATGGTAGGACACGAGGTAACGGCCTCAAAATGAAAGAGGGGAGATTTAGATTGGATATTAGGAAGAAATTCTTTACTGTGAGGGTGGTGAGGCACTGGAACAGATTGCCCAGGGAAGTTGTGGATGCCCCATCCCTGGAAGTGTTCAAGGCCAGGCTGGATGGGGCTTTGAGCAGCCTGATCTAGTGGGAGGTGTTCCTGCCCAGGGCAGGGGGGTTGGAACTAGATGATCTTTAAGGTCCCTTCCAACCCAAACCATTCTGTGATTCTGTGATTCTGCTTTGCAACTCCTGTACCCATAGGATCGAAGTAGGTCGTCCATCCCACTTCCTGATGTCCTCTCCGTGGTCACACAGGTAGAACCACAGGGTGCCTCGTGGTGTGTACCCTCTGTACGCTTGAGTGGGAAGCACCTGCTCCTAATAGCTGAGATGCTGGCCCGTACAGGTGGGGAGTAGGACATATTCTCTTCAAGTTGCTGGACCTTCCAGGACAGTTTCTCCACAGCCAAGATGTGGGAGGAAGAGAGAGACTTTCTTCATATTGCTGGAGCCAGCCGGCCACCGCATCTACCGTTGGTCCCTCTTCACCTTTCCATTCCATCACTGCCAATGAGTTGGCATATGATGATGGTGCGCTCCATACAAACTTCCGCCACATGGGCCTTGTGCATTGCACCTCATCAGGGTCTGTGGGTAACTGTGCATTGTCCAAGTCATAGTAAATCATCTCCCGCACAGCTAATTCTCTCAGGTACTGGAAACCTCTTTCCATGGTGGTCCACTTGCTTGGTTGACATACAACACCTTCACTGAAGGGGTACCTCTCCCTCACGCCTGACAGGAGTCGCCTCCAGAGGCTGAGAGCTTGGGTCTTCTTCCCAATTGCCTTGTCAATGCCCCCTTCCCTGGACAGGGATCCCAGCTGCCTGGCCTCCCTACCCTCTAATTCCGGGCTACTGGCCCCGTTATCCCAGCACCGGAGCAGCCAGGTAACAATGTGCTTGCCTGGAAGTTGGCTAAAATCTTTTTGCATATCCCGCAGCTCGCTCAGGGATAGGGATTGGGTAATTATCTCTGGTTCTGCCTCTTCCTCCTGTTCTCGTGATGGCCCTGGTTCATCATCATCTCTTACTAAGCGAACTGATTTCTTTGTGTACTTCTTCTTCTGTATGGGGGCAACTGATACCGTCATGGGTTGGATTTCTGGTTCAGCTGCATCACCTGTCACCATGGTTGGAGTAACCACATTACCTGCCTCTGGGGTTGGAGTAGCCACAGTGTCTGTTGCAGGGGTTGGAGTAGCTGCAGTGTGTGTCGGTCTGGTCTCCATCTCTTCCCCCTGAGGGTGCTGCGTAACACTGAGCAGTGCCTGGTAGATACTGGCCAGGGCCCAGCACAGTGCGGTGAGTTGTGCCTCTCTGGAATAGCCATGGCATTTTCCCTTCAAATATTCTACCACTTTATCAGGGTCCTGTAATTGTTCAGGGGTGAAGTCCCAGACCACTGGAGGTGAGAAGTTCTCTAGGTACCTGCCCATGTTTTCCCACATGCCATGCCACCCCTGACTGTCCAGCAGATCTCCGGGTGGTAGTCTTAAATAGCTTTTTAACCCTAAACAAGACCTGGAACACATGCCCTGAACACATGCTGGTTTGAGTATCCCAAGGCTATTCAAAATTCTCAAAAGCTGTCATACCTGGCCCAAAGGAGAAAAGGGAGGCAAAAGAGCTGGGGAAAGTGTCCTCCCCTGTTTCCCCCACAGATTGGGTATAATTATTAATAAATTCCGAGACACTTTTCCCGAGGTATGGACAGGACAGCAATACCACATATACACCCCAAAATAACCGTCTGAAGAGTGATGTTATCATATCATAAGCTGATATTGCACAGGACAGCAGAATGATAATCCTGATCCCTCTCCCACAGGTGATAAACAGCATCGCGGGGAGTACATAAACCATGTAGGAATTTACATAACCCAGCCACGAGAACAAACCAAGCAACATGGTGACCAGCGACTATTTACCTAATATAATAAATGAACACAAGAATTTTGTTTTAACAAGCTCTGGTCATATTTGTCGTTATCTCAACCCTTCGAGCCCCACGTTGGGCGCCAAAAAGGACTATCCTGGTTTAGCCTCAGATGACAACAAAGAACCACATGGCCTCTCTCTCAACCACCTCCCCCCCACCCTCCCCCCCCCGCCGTGGGGGGAGAATCGGAAGGAAAAGACCAAAGCAGTTTAACAGAACAGCAAAGGGAACAAGAAAACAACAACAACATAGACAGAGGAGGGTACAAACAGGATTACTTTACCACTGCTCACCGACTGGACCCAGGATGCCCCTGCCTGCTCCCAAGCAGTGACTTCCTGCCCCCTCCCCCGTCAGCTCCCAGCTATGGACTGGGCATGGCTCACATGGTATGGAATATCTGTGTCCCTGCCAGTGCCTGGGGAAATGAACCCTATCCCTGTCGGAACCAGGACATATACACAAGTAATATTTCCTGCTATGCCCTAACAAGATACTTATGCAGTGCTGTAGGAATATGGGAATTGCTGAACTGACTCAGAGATGTGGCTGATCTGGTCTGATATCCTGTTTCTAACAGTGGCCAGCATCAGATTCTCCACAGGAAGATGAAACAACACCAGAGTAGATAGATGATGCATAATCTGTCCTAAGGAAAATTTATTGGTAACACCTGATGGATAAAGATACTGGGTAAAGGACCAAATAAGAGTTAGGCATCTGGCTCCCATTATCTTTCTATGACAGTGAGGGATAAATGTACTTCGTGCTTCTGAAAAATCTTCTCTCTAGGAGTCTTATCATTCCCTCAGTTTACCAGCATTGTAACTTGTCTGATGTGCTGTTGTATAATTTTTTTCCATTCTCAGTCCTGTTGTAGAATGTCCCCCCCTGCAAGAGTAGGAGATATTTAAGGTAACACATCATCATTGAGACTGCAATTGTAGGTTCTTCTTAGGAACACTTCTCTCATGGATGATGTTTGTCTTATATTGCTAGGCTGAAGATGAAGAAGGCTACCGTAAGTTGATTGACCAAAAGAAAGACAGACGCCTAGCCTACTTATTGCAGCAGACAGATGAGTATGTGGCTAATCTGACCAATCTGGTATGGGAGCACAAACAGGCACAAGCAGCCAAAGAGAAGAAAAAGAGGAGGAGAAGAAAGAAGGCAAGTAGCTAAAACTAAAATTTTTATCCCACTTCCCCATCAAACCCCATTTTAACATTGGTAAATGCAGTGATCTCCAGTTGTCTTACAGAGATCGGAGTGTCTGAAATCTGCATTGCCAAATTCTTAGCATTGAATGAATTCATATTTCTCTGAAGTCTGTTGTAGGAAATACTGTATTTTTGCCATGCTGACATTATTCCAAAGATGGAAAGAAGAAGATGAGATTAGAAACCTGTGGGTTGTAAACATTTGAATTACTGATAAACTTCCTATAGGCAAAAATGGGCCAACCATGTAAATTAGGAATAAGTTATGAGAGTTCAAACTAGAGTATATCAGAAAAGGCTAGTATATTCAAGTGTAACATATAGAACTGCTTACTTAGACCTGTAGATTCTTAACTCAGTTCCATATTTGGTTTGTAGGGCTGTTAGAAATAGCCAGAGAAAGAGAACTTTAATAGGTGTATTTTGTATAAATGGGTATTCTACAAGTAGTATTGTTCATTGTCTACATTGTAACCAGTTAATTTAAGCCTTTTGAAAATCTACTTTGTATGTTATTAAATATTTCTATCCCTGTCAGAGAGACTATTTGGTAACTGAGCAAATTTATGAAAAAAAATAAAAATAAGTGATAATTAAGTAATAATTTGTAATTTTTGTGACCCCTAAATTCCTTTCCTGTTCCAGAGGATGAGTAAGATGACCTTAATAGCCCATTTCCATCTCTAGTTTTCATGGTGTGAATGATTTTACTATCACCTATAAGAAAAAGAGTCTCGGAGGTTTCATGTACTTGTATATAAACGGACTGCTGTAGCTAATATTCCTGACAATTTAACTTTGCATAGTTTGGACACCAAAAATATATACCATTTAAAATGTTAATATATGCATTGCTTAAAAGCAATCCTCCACATGTGGTAATAAAAGCCAATATATAATAAATGGCCAATTTTGAAATGACTGACATAAAAAATATTCCTTATAGATAGAGGGGACTCTATCTCCAAGACAGCTGTACATTTTGTTAAGAATATATTTTTAACAGAGAAAATGGCCTGTGCTTCCAAAGTAAAGCTGTAGCTTCTCCTGAACCAGAAATCCAGTAGGCTAGCCATGTACCAGGCACAGATTTACCAAGGCAACTAAGAGGGTTGTAGATTTCCCATTAAGATTGCCGAGTACTGTGAGTGCAGTAGTATCTGTATATATATCCCCCCTACATCCATCAATATCTTTATTTACATTCATCCCAGGCTATGAAAATGCAAAGTAAAAAACTGTTCATGCTCTAGAATGCTTTCATCATATAAAGTGGTTTTTGTGCTCATAGCTTGACTATAATAGTTTTGTCTCTGTTGTAGAAGGCAGAAGACAATGCAGAAGGAATGGGAGCTGGTCTTGGTCCTGATGGAGAGGTGTGAATTTTACAAGCCTTTTTAGTTTGTGGGGTTGGTTGGCTTTTTTAATTTTCCCAGAACTTGTTATAACTTATAGTGACAGTAAAAGATTAAAGTGTATGCCAGACATCTGATCTCTTTGTTCAGTTAGTACTCTGTAGGGCTTTTGCACGTGATTAAGAGCCGCATACACACTCAGAGAGAGTGCAAAAATGAAACTGATTTGGGGAAATTAGTTTAAAAGGTGCGTACACATTTGGAATCTCTAAGGTCGAGGTTAGCAAGCGTGCATGCTAAGGTCCACATGAGACACACACAGAGATCACAATATTAATCAATTCAGTCTTATTTGAAAGAAAAGAAAATACAGTAAAATGAATGTACAAGCATACATATTTTAGAATAGAATAGAACAGAATATTACTTTCTGTGCTAAGACATGGATAGCTAACCTATACCTCATAGGATGGTTTGATGGAACGCTGCTTGAACCTCAGCACATCAGTGATTCAGGCAGTTCTTTAGCTCAGTCCTTTCATTCAGACGCTTCATGTCAGCAGTTTAGGGGTTTTTTTTGTTTGTTTTTGCTTTTTAAAAAGCAAATACTGCCTCACAACCTACTTTGTTACAGATGTGAAGCTATTGCTGCCTCTTGCTGCGTTATATGCTTGCTGAGGCCCTCAGTGATCAGAAAGAAGTGGGCCAGATAACCAGTAGACAAACATGTGTCACATAACCAAAAATATAACAACCCCCCAACAGATGTTGGGCATATATCCAAATCTTAGGCCATGTGACCAGAGGCTTCATGTAAGTCAGGTCGCATACCAAGAATAGAATAGAACAGAACAGAACAGAATAGAGTAGAATAGAATAGTTCAGTTGGAAGGGTCCTACAATGATCATCTAGTCCAACTGCCTGACCACTTCAGGGCTGACCAAAAGTTAAAGCATGTTATTAAGGGCATTGTCCAAATGCCTCTGAAACACTGACAGGCAAGGGGCATCGACCTCCTCTCTAGGAAGCCTGTTCCAGTGTTTGACCACCCTCTTGGTCAAGAAATACTTCCAAATGTCCAGTCTAAACCTCCCCTGACACAGCTCTGAACCATTCCCGCGCTTCCTGTCACTGGATCCCAGGGAGAAGAGCTCAGCACCTCCCTCTCCACTTCCCCTCCTCAGGAAGCTGCAGAGAGCAATGAGGTCGCCTCTCAGCCTCCTTCTCTCCAAACTAGGCAAACCCAGAGTCCTCAGTCACTCCTCATAGGACATGCCTTCCAGCCCTCTCACCAGCTTTGTTGTCCTCCTCTGGACGCATTTGAGTACCTTCACATCCTTCTTAAATTGTGGGGCCCAGAACTGCACGCAGTACTCAAGGTGAGACCGCACCAACGCTAAATACAGCGGGATAATCACCTCTCTTGACCAGCTGGTTATGCTGTGTTTGATGCACCCCAGGATGCGGTTTGCCCTCTTGGCTGCCAGGGCACGCTGCTGACTCGCACTGAGCCTGCTGTCGCCCAGCACCCCCAGATCCCTTTCTGCAGGACTGCTCTCCAGCCACTCCTCTCCCAGTCTATACTAGTGTCCGGCATTACTCCCTCCCAGGTGCAGAATCCAGCACTTGTTCTTGCTAAATTTCATGTCAATGATGATTGTCCAATGCTCCAATCTATCCAGATCCCTCTGCAAGGCTTTTTGTCCCTCGAGAGAGTCAACAGCACCTCCCAATTTAGTATCCTCAGCAAATTTACTATTGTTGTATTCAACTCCTGCATCCAGATCATTGATAAAAATATTGAAGAGAACTGGCCCTAGAATTGAGCCCTGAGAAACACTGCTGGTGACTGGATGCCAGCCAGTTTTTTTTTCCTGGAATTTCAACATGTCCAGAACTGGCCTTGAACCCTGAGGAACATCACTGGTGACTAGTCACCAGCCAATGTAGCCCCATTTACTACAACCCTTTGAGCCCTGCTGTTCAGCCCACTGTCTACCTGCTCATCTCACAGTTGGACAACTTGTCAGAAGGATGCTGTGAGGGACAGTACCAAAAGCCTTTCTGAAATCTAGAAAAACTACATCCACCACCTTTCCTTCATCCACTAAGTGGGTGACCTTATCGTAGAAGGATACTAAATTAGTTAGGCAGGACTTTCCCTTTGTGAACCCATGTTGACTGTGCCTGATGATTGCATTGTTCTTTAAGTGCCTTTCAATAGCACCCAGTATGATCTTCTCCATATTTTTTCCATGTACTGAGGTTAATCTAATAGGTCTTTAGTTTCCTGGGTCATCCCTCACGCCCTTCTTGTAAATTGGAATAACATTCAGTAGCTTCCAGTCAGCAGGGACCTCCCCAGACTCCCAAGACCTTTGGTAGATGATTGAAAGGGGTCCTGCTTTAACATCCACTAACTCCTTCAGTACTCTATTTTGTTCCCTAATAGTAATTTCTACTATGAACAAAGTATCATATCTTCAGTTTGTCCTTTGTTAATTTAGCAACTCTCAATTTCATCAAATAGAGACTATATGCCCATGAATTCCTCTGACAAAAGGCCCCCACCAGAATCTGGAAGATTACCCAATTACAATTTAAAGCAATTTACAGCAAGGATGACTGACTAAAGACAGAAGTCTGAAAGCATCAGGAAAAGAGAAAGAAAGACTATGAGAGAGTGTGCGTGAGAGACAGAGCTTCACTTTTTCTTCACTTTTTTAAAGTGAGAATTATACCTGTCCTTAAGTTTTGTGGAGTGTGGAGTCAAGGTCTCTGGTTTCGGGTTTGGACCTGCTGGCTTTCTTTCCTTTCTTCTTTTCTTCTGCTTCTCTCTCTCTCTCTCTGTTGCTATGTGCAGACCCCATATTTGTATGAAAAACTTATATTGATTCTTATGGAGTCTTGTTAGATTTACATGTGTAAACAAAAAGGATCTCTTAAAAGCTCTGTTTGGGGCAGTACAGTCAGAGAATAAAAGATGACTGTTAATCCTGATCTGAGTCATGGGAGTGGTATATGGGTTCTCCTGGGAAGAAAAGAGAGGTTCCAGAGAGGCATTACCTTGGAAATCCCACCCAGAGCAGCATCATCAAGAGCTACCAGCTCTTCCTAGCTCTCTCTATATACTGAGAGTTGTCCAAAGAAACTGTACTGTTATGTGTGGAAGGAGAATTGCATGATCATACATTCTCATCCCATGCCCATCATAGGTATTGCTATCCCTGAAGTAGCACAGGAGAGGGTCCAATTGATTCAGAAGCCATTGATATCGACTACTAATCAAGCTCATTTACTCCTCTTCATTGCTCACAGCTCCTGCTTGATTTTCCCTTACGCATGGCTGGGCAAACCTTACTGTTCAATATTTGCAGCTTCAGATCTGATCTTCTGCTTCAGCCAGCATGACCGTGGATCGGTGGTTTGCTGGGCACAAGCTGGGAGCTTTGTGTTACAGTAGGAAGGAATTTGTAGAAGTCATATACCATTGCCATAGCTTTTTTTATAACCAGGAGAAAACCAATCTGGATTAACATTGTTGCTAACTTGTTTCTCTTCAAAGAGTTGAAGTCTACAACAAAGGTACTGAGTATGCTGAAAAATCCTTTTCAGCTTTGGCAGACACTTAAAAATAAATGTTTTTCCTGAGATAAAAGTCTGTGTACAGTACATTACTTATTTTTCAAAATGCACCTGTAAACACAACAAATTATATCATCTCAATACTAGAAAATACACTGTTGACATTACACATCAGTTCCCTTTCTGGCATAGGGTAAAATATACTGTCACAAAGGCTTCTCAAGATACCTGAAGGTACTTTGTCCCTCAGAAGCAACTGAAAATGAAGTTTTCCCATGTTGTTCTTTGAACAGTTAGCACTCTCTTTTTTTTTTTTCAGTAGAATTGGAGGACATATGCTGCCTCATTAGGAGCTATAGTGTTATGCCCTTTTTTACTCATTTATGTGTAAACACAACTTGAAAATTCTGCTTATTAGTTTACTTAGTCTTATCTACACATGAAAGTAAGATCTTTGCTGGTGTAGTTAGAAAAGTACAGCCACATCCTTTAATGTATGTACAGTTGCACCAGGGAAATGTACATATACTGCTGTAACATAATCATTTCTAGAAGGGGGAGTAAGTTTTATACTCACTGTAAGTCATCTTTATACCTGTTCAAATTTTTTTTCCAATTTTGTGTTTATATATTTTGGGAAAATGTTCTTTATTGTGCAAATTATTATTAAAAAGAAGATATTTAGCCAAAATAGTTTGTAAAGTAGAAAATCTGTGGTTTGAGCAGGCCAAAGAAGTATCAGAGACATAATTTTGTTCTGTTTTTCTTTTGTTAGAGCACCAGAGTAAGTGAAAGGGAGTCAAGACAGTGAATCTTTAACTAAGCCTTCTTTAGAAGTTAATTAAAATCTTATAGCTCCATTTCTTCATACATAAAGAAAGAAATAGGCTGAAAGGTCAATGTTTTTTCACCTTACAAATCTTCATTAGTATAAGCAGCAAGAGTGAAAGGACTGTAAGCATAATATACTTCCTCTCTTTTTTCTGAGAGGTCAAGTTACTTTTCTACACTGCTCTCATTCATTTACTTGGAATACTGTGATACATGTGTGAATATTAAATGTAGAGATATGTTACACACAGAAATACTGTGACTTAGTGTTGACTTGGTAGCAGTATGGGAAACTGAGGCTTCAGTAACACATTAACTTATTCAGAGTCATAACTTTGCAGTTGTGTTAGTTCTCTTCATTAACTGTGGCAAACACAGGAAGACCAATTATCTTATAAAATTTCATATGAATTTTTAGCCCATAGATGAGAGCAGTCAGATGAGTGACCTTCCAGTCAAAGTTACTCACACTGAAACAGGCAAAGTTCTTTTTGGACCAGAAGCACCAAAAGCAAGTCAGCTAGATGCTTGGTTGGAAATGAACCCTGGGTAAGTAGCTAGCAAACCAATCGGGTATTTTTATTACTAGGGGGGTGTCAACTGTATTGTTATTTTTAATAAAACTGTCTTTTTTATCTATTCCATTTTCCTTTTAATTTACTACTTGTAAGTTGAGTAGGAAATGTATTGAATCTATTCCATTCCTCCCTTTGTATTTCTAATTCGTATTCTTTCGTCTTCTCTGTACAGCTATGAAGTTGCTCCCAGATCAGACAGTGAAGATGAAAGTGGCTCTGAATATGAGGAGGAGGTAGGTATGCTTTTCTTCAAATTTCATTTTTAGTAGTGCAGTAGAGCAAAACCCACATTATTTTCCTGTATGTTCCTTTTTTCATAGGCTTGAAGAAAAGCCGTAGCAAATGTCTAATTGTTTTAAACTATACAAACAGCAAAATATCCTTTTTGCAGTGATGCTCATTGCATAGCATGTCTTTGATATGTGCTGTAAATGCCCACCTGATAATCTGAATGAGGGGAAAAGAGAATAAAGAGAATTTGTTTTACTTTCATATCATCAGAGTAAAAATAATGAAATAATCATGAAAGAACAGACAAGAAGGTTCTTATTTTAAAATACACCTCTGTAAAGGACGTATGGTGGCTCTGTGCTGAATAAAGTTAACAGCTTTCATCTTCTAGATGCGTCTTGTATCTGTTATGTAATACTTTTCTAGAGAAAGCACTGCTTTCCTAGTCTTAACATTGAAGTATTGCCTGTTGAGAGGATGAGAAAAGACAAATTTTATTGATTGTGGTGTGATTCTGACTTGGGTGCTTTGAGTCAGTAAATGGCAAAGGTTTATTAGGATCATTTGCTAGAATACACCTTCATTTTTACAGCTCCACATCAGCATTTTGAAGCTTTCAGGGTCATTTTCTGTTTTTTTTTTCCTTGGTAATTCTTAAGTAGGGATGAAATAGGGCTAATGTAATAAGACAGGTAGGATATTTGTCTGCTTATATCATCTTTGATAGATGCAATATTATAGAGCAATATTTTACTCTGTTTAATTGTTAAGAATTTAAAATGTTCCACAACACCTTTTTTCTTCAAATGGTTCAAGCATTGTTAGAAAGCTCCCAGTAAAATCAGAAAAATTTACCCATTTGTCATACGTTGCAACTATAGCTAGAAGCGAAACTGTAAATAAAGATAAAAAATATAATCTGTTTTAAAAAAAAATAATAAACCAGAAGCTTAAACCAGCATGAAAGCAGGAGCTCTTGCCAGTTTTTTAAGCTGTTTTACAGTATCGTGCATCTTGAATATGGTATAAAAATATGCATAATATCAGTCTGCTCTATGAGCAGGATAGGTAGAGTAAGATTTTTATAAATGAGAACACTGAAGAGGAAAATATTTTTTCTTAAAGTATTGTGACTTTCTATTAGTTAATCTATGTAAATTGTTTTTTGTTTTGTTGTAGTGTATCAAGATAGCTGTCAGTTGAACTTTTTGGTTCAGGTTCTTGTCAGTATAAAGCATTGTTCAATGAAAACTGTTAATAAATATGTGAGTGTAAGCCAAAGTTACGACTGAGTAGCATTGGAGAGTACAACATTTTCCTGTCCTTGTTTCTGCTTCTCTAGGAAGATGAAGAAGAATCAAGTAGGTTAGAAGCAGATCAGAAGATACTTCTGGATCCTAACAGTGAGGAAGTTTCTGAGAAAGATGCTAAACAAATCATTGAGTGAGCTTTGGATTCTGTCTTTTTTTTTCTTTTTGTCTTTTTCTCTCCTCCCCCCCTCTGCCCCTGAATGGTGATTTCTTATCAGGGCTCTCAAAATTAGCTTGCTCTAGATTACCATGAGTGGCTGGTTGTTGTAGCGCCTGTGACATGCACCTGCAGGAGAAGGGATATGACCACTCGGTAGTACTTGTGCAATACTTAAAAAGTAGCGTGCATTCTTCTAAGGGCAAACTTCCCATAGCTGAGAATTTCTACTGCCTCTTTACTACTTGTATAAATAAGTGAACTAATATTTTTCAATATGTATTTGTGGGGATTTACCTTTATTCTTTGTCTGCTTTCCAGGACAGCCAAACAAGATGTGGATGATGAATACAGTATGCAATATAGTGCTAGAGGGTCTCAGTCCTACTACACTGTTGCTCATGCAATCATAGAGAGGGTGGAGAAGCAGTCTTCTCTTCTTATTAATGGTACACTAAAACATTATCAGGTAAGAAATATAGTTGGAGTTAGCTTAAGTAGTTCCAAACCCTTTTATTCAAAATAATACCCTGCTCTACAGCTGACAGTTACATAATAATGGCCAGGTTCCTATATAATATACTTTTCATTGAGTAAAGTATGTTAAAACATTTAAGACTTGCCTTATCCTAGGTATTTAATTACAGTACTTAAAATGACAAACTTTGAAAATGTGGGCAGAAACACAAGAAATCTATTAGGTTAGAAACTAATGATGCATGTAGTCTTCTATCCCAGATCAAATTTCATACATACCACTTGAATAATAACATCAACTTTCTATATATACCTGTAATCATCTCTCTTCGTTGCAGACCAATAGTGGTTTAGTTTTGCTCTCTATATTGGGTTTGCGTGGCAAGGTTTTGGTGGCAGGGGGGCTACAGGGGTGGCTTCTGTGAAAAGCTGCTAGAAGCTTCTCCTAAGTCCAATAGAGCCAATGCCAGTTGGCTCCAAGATGGACCCACAGCTGCCAAGGCTGAGCAAATCAGCGACAGCGGTTGCATGTCTGTGATAACATATTTAAGAAGGGAAAAAAGAAACCTGCACAATTGTAGCTGCAGAGAGGAGTGAGAATATGTGAGAGAAACAGCTCTGCAGACACCAAGGTCAGTGAAGAAGGAGGGGGAGGAGGTGCTCCAGGCACCGGAGCAGAGATTCCCCTGCAGCCCATGGTGAAGACAATGGTGACACAGGTTGTCCCCTTGCAGCCCATGGAGGTTAATGGTGGAGGAGATATCCACCTGCAGCCCATGGAGGACCCCACTCCAGAGCAGGTGGATGCTCCCAAAGGAGGCTGTGACCCTGTGGGAAACCCATGCTGGAGCAGGCTCCTCACAGGACTTGTGACCTCCATGGGGGACCCACGCTGGAGCAGTCTGTTCCTGAAGGACTGCACCCCATGGAAGGGACCCACGCTGGAGCAGTTCATGAAGAAATGTAGCCTGTGAGAAGGACTCATATTAGAAAACTTCATGGAGAACTGCCTCCCACAGAAGCAACGTGTGATGAACCGACTGCAACCCCCATTCCCCATCCCCCTGCACCGATGGGAGTGAACTTAAGCCCAGGAAGAAGGGAGGGGTGGGGGGAAGGTGGTTTTAAGATTTGGTTTTATTTCTCATTACCCTACTCTGATTTGATTGGTAATAAATTAAACTAATTTCCCCAAGTCAAGTCTGTTTTGCCCATGATGGTACTTGGTGAGTGAGCTCCCTGTCCTTCTCTCGACCCATGAGCCTTTTGTTGTATTTTCTCTCCCCTGTCCAGCTGAGGAGGGGGAGTGATAGAGTGGCTTTGGTGGGCACCCGGCATCCAGCCAGGGTCAACCCACCACACTTTCCTTACCATCAACCCAGTATTTGGATTTTTGCTCATTCTTTTCATTGATTATTTTTTAAATAATCTTTTTCTTCTTTTAATATTTAAAAATTCAACAATTTGAGCTTTTGGCACTTCAGCGTGGATCTCTAGTGATTGAATTGATAAAATTGTTTTATATACAGATTGTTACTGTTACAGATAAGGTGCATGCTTTTCCAGAGAGCTTTACAGCAGATGTGTTGAGGCCTGGTTTTGGTTCTTGTCCTATCGCTTTGACTCTTATGCCCTTCAGTTTCCTCTAGATCTGATCCATTTTTTCTGCCTGACTTTCCTTCTCTTTTTTTTTTCCTTTTTCACATGTTTTTCATTCTTGGCTTTAGTTAGGCTGCCTCTTCCTTCTGCACATCAGTACATGTCAGTGAAGGGGTGATTGATGACCCAGGAAAGAACTTCTCTATTATCAGTTCTGCAGCCACTTGTAAGTGGGAAACAACTGCAGAAAAAGTTCTGCTTGACTGTTGTTGCTCTGAGTTCAGTAAAGACAGTCTTCAGAGAATTTAGTACCTAAATATAAATCAATCAGCATATGTGTGAAGCTGATAGATTGGCTGTATTATATTTTGTATAAATTTTCATGGATACAACGGATTACTTTTGACATACAATGTTTTTTCCATACTTCTTAGCTGAACTTTCTCAGACCTGTTAATTTACTTCTCTCCCCATGCATGAGACTCATCAAACATCTGGATCATGGAAGTGGGAATGTGTCTAGATTACACTTGTATGGGATAATGTGATACATACATGCATAGAAGGCTGTGTGGCAAGAAAGTAGTCACCGTGCTAGGATGCGATAGAGTGAATGTGCCTTCTAGCTAGCCCAGTTAGGTAGATCCTGCTTACTACACTGTTGTGGCTTCTTCCCAGCTCTGGGATTCTACATGCCAGGCATAGTTAGTCAGCGGACCTCTTCTGACACATGGAGTTGTGGACAGCAAACACTAAATGGGAGTGTACTACAAGAGTTTCAAGATGCTAGTGATATACTCAGGGGGTGTGAAGTGGAACCAAATGTGAGTCTTATGGCCAGTGCATGAGACTTGATAGGTTTGGTTTTGAGAAAGTTTTGGTTGAGGCAGAGATCTGACATAAAATTTTACTCCAAAGGTTTTAAATTTGACAGTGTCTAAATTAACAAATAGAATCTTTTAGTGGTAAGGGTTAAGAAACCTGAAGTATGGATGGCAGTGTTAGTCTGCCTACAGTACAAAAAAACTTCAGTATCTATAAAATATGACTTTGTAGCATGTGCCATACTGGCCCTAAATAGCAGTGATGACTTTCATATAGATGTAAGTCATATCACCTTTCCCAAGACATATTTGGAACTGCATGCACATAGTACTGTGGAAGGAAAACCAGCATCTAAGTAGTAAGAGAAGTAAGAACCTTGCTTCTGTAATATTAGTACTACCTACCTCTGTGGATTTCAAATAATTAAAATGATTATTCATTTCAGCTCCAGGGCCTGGAATGGATGGTTTCACTCTATAATAACAATTTGAATGGAATTTTAGCTGATGAAATGGGACTAGGAAAAACCATACAGACTATTGCGCTCATCACTTATCTGATGGAACACAAAAGACTCAATGGCCCCTATCTCATAATTGTTCCCCTTTCGTAAGTAAAGAAACTTATTCTGCTATTATTCTGTGTATTGTAGCTTGGTTTCTTAGCAACATATACTTTTTTCTCACATAATGACAAGATGAGGCACATCTTGGAATTGCACTGAGCGTGTACTCTGAATTTAGCCTGTGATTATTTCTTCCTAACTGATTGTCTAGCATTGGAAAAGTGACCAGATGGCTAATAAAAGCACTTCGTTTCATTAATTTTCCTGTTCACTCTGTTGACATGCTATATAGTATGTCCTACGTCACTGTTACTTACTCCTCACATTAGCCACAACAGAGGAATGATACTTTTTTTTTAAATATTACATGCTTGTAGTTTTTCCCATTCTGGGAACCTTTCAAAGTTTCTAGAAGAAAGAAGCTGAAACTTGAGTGACTTCAGTTATTTTAAAACTCTTTCTTCCTTCTCTTCTTCCCCCATAAGATGCATATTAGACCAGGTTGGTACTGCCTTGGCATGTCCAATGACTTCACAAACAAAAAGGTTATCTTCTGTTCTTATATCATACTGGCAAACACGCTATTACCCATTTTAAAGACTATTTATTGTGATCATAAAGCTAAAACCACACAGTGCAAAACCGAATCTGCCTAGTGGCAATAGTATATCATTACAGCTGAATACAGATGTATTTTATGGTAGACTTCATATATCTGAAAAGTTGCAGGCTCAATTTATGAGAGGCTGTCAGCTTACGATGACACATAAGTCTTTCTGTGTAGATATATCTTCCCCTATATATGTATCAAAATACAAAGGTATGCTTCAAATACTTTGCTGAATTGGTCTGAAAGGGACCCCTGAATATAAGGGGAAGAGACATTTTCCCCACTTTATTTTTATTTCCTCCCCTCTCAAATAAAGATACATATATCCTGATACAATATATTATGTGCTTCTTTTTAAATATACTGTTTATTATAGGGGGTGTAAGAAGTATGTTGAGAATCCAGCATTGTGGGAAACATATGGCATAATTATGAAGTTTATTTTTTTAACAAATAATGAAATATATTACTTTTACCTATTAATCTTGTATTTAGAACTTTATCCAACTGGACATACGAATTTGACAAATGGGCTCCTTCTGTGGTGAAAATATCTTACAAGGTTTGATTTATTTTTTTATATGAACATAAAGCTGAAAGAATAAAGCATGAGAGTTAATCATCCCAAAATTGCTGTAATTAACTGTAATTGCTTTTGGTTAGCGAAATGCAGAATAAAATTGTTAAATACCATATTGCAAGGATTTGCTGAGAGCAATACAAATGATAAATACTGCACATTTTGTATACAGATGAATATTTTGTTGTTTGGCTGCAGTTCCTATAAAGTTAAGCAATTATTAAGTAGACTAGACTGCTGGCTGCATGCTTCCATTCCCATATAAACAGAGCTTTACAGTCCAGCAGCTGGTTAGGGAAACCACTCTTGAAGGAGTATGGAATATATCAATACATTTGGTATGATTTTGCAGGATTACAAGGTCATATATTGTCTCTTTCTCTGCTAATTCATGACTGTGCTGCATATAGGTATATCTGTTTTCTTCATCCTTTGTCTCTCTTTTAGGGGACACCTGCCATGCGTCGCTCACTTGTTCCTCAGCTTCGAAGTGGAAAATTTAATGTTCTTTTAACTACTTATGAGTACATAATAAAGGACAAACATATTCTTGCTAAGGTAAGGAATGTCTGTCATCTCTTAACAGCTAACCCTTAAAGACATCATCTTATTTGGTGCCTAGGACAAAACATCTGGTTTTGATTTATAGTCCTGAATTGCTGTTTTGTCTTGCTAAAAATGAACCATTTCATCTACTTTTTCACTCCCCTGTTGACAACTGGATCTCTCCCTCCTTGAAAAATTTCCTGGATGTAATTCAGAGAATAATATTATTGCTCTGGAATTTTGTCAGTACTGTAGACTTACCTGTCTTTAGAAAAGTGTGATTTTTCTTTCCACTGCCTGATAGCATTTATCCTAATCTGTCATCCTGAATCTTACTTTTCTAGTTCTGTTTCTGAGCTGAAGCTCGCTGTTATTGCAACCTCTCCAGCTGCGTGGTGTGTTTTTCCCAAGTGACCACCTATATAATGAATTTGATATCAGACACTTCATTACATAAGACTCAATTTTTAAAAGCTCACAAAATGATACGTGGATATTGGTGCCTCAGATGTAATGAATTGTTTTGAAAACTGTATGGTACTGTAAGAGTATTTTATAAAATACACACAAACCCGACCAGGCAGGTATGTTTTGCCATACTGTGAAACCTTGTGACTGTATTGTCTTCCTTTTATACTATTATATATTTAGATGGCTCATTGTTCCTCTCTGGAACATAGACAGTACATGATCTTAGCATAATTCTGAATGGTTGAAAACAGTTTTACTCTGCACAGTTTTTCTATCCCTCTAGGTTTTGCCCACCATTACTAAAAGATAAGAGCAGGGAACAGCAGTGTGGCACCAACCGTTTCTGTGCAATGGGGCTATGTAGCATCTGATGAAAGCACTTGAGGACTACAAACTGAGACCTTACTGGTCATGTGATCAGTACATCATAGTCTTGTTATTTTGTTATGACTCAAATGTTGCACATAACTACAAACAGAGGTATCCTCTGGTTTATGACTGGCATGCCCTTGACATAGGAATTTAGGGATCTGGGGGTGCTGGGCGACAGCAGGCTCAGTGTGAGTCAGCAGTTGTGCCCTGGCAGCCAAGAGGGCAAACCGCATCCTGGGGTGCATCAAACACAGCATAACCAGCTGGTCAAGAGAGGTGATTATCCCGCTGTATTTAGCGTTGGTGCGGTCTCACCTTGAGTACTGCGTGCAGTTCTGGGCCCCACAATTTAAGAAGGATGTGAAGGTACTCAAATGCGTCCAGAGGAGGACAACAAAGCTGGTGAGAGGGCTGGAAGGCATGTCCTATGAGGAGTGACTGAGGACTCTGGGTTTGCCTAGTTTGGAGAGAAGGAGGCTGAGAGGCGACCTCATTGCTCTCTGCAGCTTCCTGAGGAGGGGAAGTGGAGAGGGAGGTGCTGAGCTCTTCTCCCTGGGATCCAGTGACAGGAAGCGCGGGAATGGTTCAGAGCTGTGTCAGGGGAGGTTTAGACTGGACATTTGGAAGTATTTCTTGACCAAGAGGGTGGTCAAACACTGGAACAGGCTTCCTAGAGAGGAGGTCGATGCCCCTTGCCTGTCAGTGTTTCAGAGGCATTTGGACAATGCCCTTAATAACATGCTTTAACTTTTGGTCAGCCCTGAAGTGGTCAGGCAGTTGGACTAGATGATCATTGTAGGACCCTTCCAACTGAACTATTCTATTCTACTCTATTCTGTTCTGTTCTGTTCTATTCTATTCTTGGTATGCGACCTGACTTACATGAAGCCTCTGGTCACATGGCCTAAGATTTGGATATATGCCCAACATCTGTTGGGGGGTTGTTATATTTTTGGTTATGTGACACATGTTTGTCTACTGGTTATCTGGCCCACTTCTTTCTGATCACTGAGGGCCTCAGCAAGCATATAACGCAGCAAGAGGCAGCAATAGCTTCACATCTGTAACAAAGTAGGTTGTGAGGCAGTATTTGCTTTTTAAAAAGCAAAAACAAACAAAAAAACCCCTAAACTGCTGACATGAAGCGTCTGAATGAAAGGACTGAGCTAAAGAACTGCCTGAATCACTGATGTGCTGAGGTTCAAGCAGCGTTCCATCAAACCATCCTATGAGGTATAGGTTAGCTATCCATGTCTTAGCACAGAAAGTAATAAAAACCATGTCAGTTTTCTTTCAACATCTACTGTGACTGCATTAAAGTTTTATTTCAGAAGATGCAGTGACTTAGATGGCCTCAATTATGTTATTTCATTTTGGGGTTAGAAGGGATTAACTGAATCAAAGCAAAGTTCAGGGTTACTGTGTTTTGAGAGAATACAGTTATTTTGTCAGAAAATGCCTTTGCATCCTGTCTAGTTTCTTCTTTCTGACAGTTTCATTTGGATTTCTTGTGTTCTTTTTCTTCCCCAGTAAGACAAATTCTGACCTTATGGTGTCAGTCTCCTGAACTCCTCCCAAAAGATGAGGGGATTCACCTGTTGATGCAAGCTTATTTACAGACGTAAATACAAATACTATGTAGTATTTGTTTCTCCTCTTGTTGCTTGGGAGGCCACTAATGCTTGGATAATGTTGGATTTGGGTTTCCAGTCATTCAACAGGAATGACTGACGTTTCAGTTTTGAAATGTTCCTGTTTAAAACCTACTGGGAGGTAGGTTCTAATTCTGATGATATCTGACCTGCTTTTTCTTTACCAGCTTTTCTTCTTCTTGCAGATTCGATGGAAATACATGATAGTAGACGAAGGTCATCGAATGAAGAACCATCACTGCAAGCTGACTCAGGTCTTGAACACTCACTATGTGGCCCCTAGGAGGATACTGTTGACTGGGACTCCACTTCAGAACAAATTGCCTGAACTCTGGGCTCTTCTCAACTTCCTTCTCCCAACCATTTTCAAGAGCTGCAGCACGTTTGAACAGTGGTTCAATGCTCCATTTGCCATGACTGGAGAAAGGGTACTGTAACAGTTTGCTTAAAGTTCATTAGAACAAACCATTAGGATGGAAACTAAAAGGAAACTGTGTTATAGGAATAGTCTTTGAACTCTCCTTTGTGCTCAGAGAATTAGCATACTTAAAAGCCACCTTTATTACAGCTTTAAAATTCTTCATTAAAGTGTCTCCTTCTGGACTCTGAGTCAATTTAGTTGCAACACAACAAGTAATTACTTCAAACAATAATGACAAATAATCTAATCACAAAGACATTATATAACACACTGAGTTGCCTTGTTGTGACATTTATAAACTTTTGTAGGTGGACTTAAATGAGGAAGAGACTATCCTGATCATCCGTCGTCTCCACAAAGTGCTCCGGCCATTTTTGCTGAGGAGACTGAAAAAAGAGGTTGAGTCTCAACTGCCAGAAAAGGTTTGCAATAGAAAGGGGTTTTATACTTTTATTTTGAACTCTGTATAATATTGGTTTTTGAGACGCATCCTAGATAAGAGGATTTATTAAGTGTCCGTTGTTGTTGTGGTTTGTGTTTTTAATTCTGCAAAGAAGAAATATTGGCCACTGAGGAATCCTGATTTCTGCATTCTCAGTCTCAATCTGCAGTCCTAACAGCTTTAATTCTGTATGTAGCCACCCAAGGTTTATATAAGACACATAGCTTGTTTCCATAGTATTTGGTTTCAAGGCATTAATGAAATCCAGTCATACCCTGAGGGTCAGATTGGGCCACTCATGCACTGAGAAGAAACTTTGCTCATTGACTTGTTTCACTGAAGCTCCTAAAGGACTGTGTGACATTCATAATTTTAGCAGAATTTTAGTGAACTTTTCAGGACTTTTGAGTTTTGTGAAGTATTTTTTTTTTTGCTTCTATATGTGTCTTGACCAGTTTGTGCATCTCAGAATGTAAAATTCAACACTGATTTGAAAGACCACTATTTTAATTTCCAGGCATCTCACTCTACCCATACCCCTGCCCTCATTTGTGATTTTGAGCCTCCTTCCCCTTTCACCCTTCCCCCCAAACCTACAAAAACACAACCAAAAATTAAAACTGAAGGCAGGTTGGGGGGACATTTGATACATAAACCTGCTGGTTTAAAACCATAACAAAAGTTATTTTTACATGTGAGTTGTGAGGTTGTGTTTACATTGAATGAATGAAGAGTTCTTTATCTGCATTTAAAAAAAAAAAAAGAAGACTTCTAATTAAAGACCTAAAAATTTAGACTTATGAAGATTGTTGCTCTTTTGACCTTCTGTCCCCCCCCAAATGTCATATTCACAATAGTCATCTATGTAGCATTTATTTGAGCTTGAAACATAGATCTGAAAATGTCTGACATCCTACCAGGAAAATCTCATTACTGAAATTTTTATTGCATTTCAGATTTCTACCAATTAGAGCCACTGTATTTGGTAGAACAATTAAGAGTCATAGGAGAAAAAGGATTTATAAGTTGCATATGCACTGTTACTTAGTGGAGCACTTCTTTCATTTCTGTCCCCCTGTTTTCAAAACAAAGCATTTCTGACTTGAAGCATCAGACCTTTTGGCAGAAGTCTGTTGGTGACAGTTCTAACTGCTCTGACAGGCCCCTGATAAAGATGCTAAGTGGATGTTCCTGTTTCTTACCTGTGAGCTCTTCCTGTCATTCTGAGATGAAAATAACCTATTGATTTTTTAGTCATAAAATCATATAGGTTGGAAAGAACCTCTGGAGGTCTCGAATACAACCTCCTGTTCAGAGCAGGTCACTCAGGACCTTGTCTAGTTGAGTTTTGAATATCTCCAAGGATGGAAATCCCACAACCTCTCTGGGTTCCTGTTCTAGTGTTTGACCACCCTCAAGGGGAAATTTTTTCTTTATATCTAATCAGAATTTCTCACTTTCCACCTTGTGACCATTGCCACTTGTCATTGTGCTGAACGTTTCCAAGCAGAGTCTGGTCCATTAGGTAGTTAAAGAAAGCAATAAGGTCTCCTGAGCTTTCTCTTCTCCAGGCTGAACAAGTCCAGCTTTGGTGGCCCTCTGCTGGGCTTGCTCCAGTATGTCCATGTCTGTTGTGTAGTTGGGAGACAAAAGCTGGGCACAGCACTCCAGATGTGGCCTCACCAGTGCTCAATTGAGGGAAAGGATTGCTTTCCTTGACTTGGTGGCTGCACTTCTGCTATTAAAGCCCAGGATGCTGTTGATCATCTTTGCTGAAAGGGCACATTGCTGGCTCATGTTCAACTTTTTGTCCACCAGGACTACAAGGTCCTTCTCTGCAAAGCTGCTTCCTAGACAGTTGCCCCCCAGAGTTTACTGGCATTATTCCATCCCCAATGCAGGACTTGGAATTTCCCTTTGTTGAACTTCATAAGGCTTCTGTCGGCCCATTTCTCTAGCCTGTCCAAATCCCTCTGACGTGCATACTGAGCACTCTCCCCTCCTCCAATTTGGTGTCATCCACAAACTTGCTGAGAGTGCACTCTCTCCCATCATCCAGGTCTTTCATAAAGACATTAAACAGTATTGGCCAAGTATTGACCCTTAAGGGACACCACTGATAACTGGTTGCAAGTTGGACTCCTACTGAGAAGCAGTACTGGATTTGTACCCTTTGAGACTGGTAATCCAACCAAATTCCCACCCACTTTATTGTCCACTTATCCAGTCTATATCTAACTAGCTTGGTTATAAGAATACGACGGAAGACCGTGTCGAAGACCTTACTAAAATCAAGGTAAATAAGATCCACTGCTCTCCCCTTTACACAGCCAGTCATCTCATCATAGAGGGCAATCATTCAGGCATGATTTCCCCTTGATAAATTATTCTGTTTGTTGCCAGTCACCTTCTTGTCCTTCATGTACTTGGAAATGTCTTTAAGAAGGTTTTGTTCCATAAGCTTCACAGAGACGGTGGTGAGGTTGACTGGCCCGTAGTTCCCTGGATTCCTTTTCTTGCCTTTCTTGAAAATGGCTGTGACATTTGCTTTTACCAGACATTCAGAACCTCCCCCGATCAACATGACCTTTCAAAGATGATAGAGAGTGATCTCAAAATGACATCAGCCAACTCCTTTTGCTGCCTTAGATGAATCCCACCTGCTCCTATGGACTTGTATATGTCATAGAATCACAGAATCACAGAATTGTAAGAGTTGGAAGGGACCTTCGGAGATCATCTAGTCCAACCCCCCTGGCAAAGCAGGGTCACCTAGAACAGGCTGGACAGAAATGCATCCAGGTGGGTTTTGAATGTCTCCAGAGAAGGAGACTCCACCACCTCTCTGGGCAGCCTGTTCCAGTGCTCTGCCACCCTCAAAGTAAAGAAGTTCCTCCTCATGTTGAGATGGAACTTCCTGTGTTCCAGCTTGTGTCCGTTGCCCCTTGTCCTGTCACCAGGCACCACTGAAAAGAGTCTGGCCCCATCCTCTTGACACTCGCCCTTTAGATATTTATAGGCATTGATGAGCTCCCCTCTGAGTCTTCTCTCCTCCAGGCTAAACAGACCCAGGTCTCTCAGCCTTTCCTCATCAGAGAGGTGCTCCAGTCCCTTGATCATCTTTGTAGCCCTCCGCTGGACTCTCTCCAGCAGTTCCCTGTCCTTCTTGAACTGGGGGCCCCAGAACTGGACACAGTACTCCAGATGCAGCCTCACCAGGGCAGAGTAGAGGGGGAGGATGACCTCCCTCGACCTGCTGGCCACGCTCATTTTAATGCATCCCAGGAGACCATTGGCCTTCTTGGCCACGAGGGCACATTGCTGGCTCATGGTCATCCTGTTGTCCACCAGGACTCCCAGGTCTCTTTCCACAGAGCTGCTTTCCAGCAGGTCAGCCCCCAACCTGTCCTGGTGCAGGGGGTTATTCCTCCCCAGGTGCAGCACCCTACGCTTGCCCTTCTTGAATTTCATAAGGTTCCTCTCCGCCCAACTCTTCAGCTTGTCCAGGTCTCCCTGTATGGCGGCACAGCCTTCTGGTGTGTCAGCCACCCCTCCCAGCTTTGTGTCATCAGGAAACTTGCTGAGGGTGCCCTCTATCCCTTCATCCAGGTCGTTGATGAATATATTGAAGAGGACTGGTCTCAGTACTGACCCCTGGAGAACACCGCTATTTACAGGCCTCCACCTAGACTCTGGGATGTTGATCACAACCCTCTGAGCTCTGCCATTCAGCCAGTTTTCAATCCACCCCACTGTCCACTCATCCAACCCACACTTCCTAAGCTTACCTATGAGGATGTTATGGGAGACAGTGTCAAAAGCCTTGCTGAAGTCAAGGTAGACAACGTCCACTGCCCTCCCCTCATCCACCCAGCCAGTCATGCCATCATAGAAGGCTATCAGATTGGTCAAGCATGATTTCCCCTTGGTGAATCCATGCTGACCACTCCTGATGACCTTTTTTTCCTCTACGTGCTTAGAGATGATGCCCAGAAGGAGCTGTTCCATCACCTTTCCAGGGATGGAGGTGAGGCTGACCGGCCTGTAGTTTCCCAGGTCCTCCTTCTTGCCCTTTTTGAAGACTGGCATGACATTAGCTTTCCTCCAGTCCTCAGGCACCTCACCTGTTCTCCAGGACCTTTCAAAGATGATGGAGAGCAGCTTTGCAATAACATCTGCCAGCTCCCTCAGCACTCGTGGGTGCATCCCATCAGGGCCCATGGATTTGTGGGTGTCAAGTTTGCTTAAATGATCTCTAACCCGATCCTCCTCGATCAAGGCAGAGTCTTCCTTATTGCAGGCTCTCTCTCCTACCTCCAGGGTCTGGGATTCCTGAGGGACGGCCTTAGCAGTAAAGAATGAAGCAAAGGTGGCATTCAGTAACTCCACCTTCTCTGCATCCTCCATCACCAGGGCACACACCCCATTCAGCAGCAGGCCCACATTTTCCCTAGTCTTCCTTTTGCTACTGATGTACTTGAAGAAGCCCTTCTTGTTGTCCTTGACATCCCTTGCCAGATTTAATTCCAAGCGGGCCCTAGCCTTCCTCGTTGTATCCCTGCATACTCTGACAGTGCTCCTTTTTCCCACCTTCTGTAAACTTCCTTCTTCCATTTGAGTTTTTCCAGAAGCTCCTTGCTCATCCATGCAGGTTTCCTGCCTCCTTTGCCTGATTTCTTGCTCCTAGGCATGCACCGATCTTGAGCTTGGAGGAATTGGTGCTTAAATATTAACCAGCTCTCTTGCACTGCCTTTCCTTCTAGGGCCTTAGCTCATGGGATTCCTCCAAGCAGGTCTTTGAAGAGGACAGTCAGCTCTCTTGAAGTTTGGGGTCGTAATTCTACTTTTTGCCCTGCTTCTTCCACGCGGGATCCTGAACTCCACCAACTCATGGTCACTGCAGCCAAGGCTTCACATCCCCAACCAGTCCTTCTTTGTTTGTCAGCACAAGGTCCAGCAGAGCACCCCTCATTATTGGTTCCTCCACGACCTGTGTCAAAAAGTTATCATCAATACACCGGAGGAACCTCCTGAACTGTGCGTGCCTGGCTGTGTGGTCTTCCCAGCAGATATCGGGGTGGTTGAAGTCCCCCATGAGAACCGGGGCCTGTGATTGTGAGGCTATTTCCAGCTGTGTGTAGAAGGCCTCATTGACTTCCTCTTCCTGATCCAGTGGTCTGTAGTAAACACCCACAGCAGTGTCTCCCATATTAGCCTGCCCCTTAATTCTTACCCATAAGCTCTCAACACATTCTTCATCCACCCCTAGGCAGAGCTTGCTACATTCCGCTTGCTCTCTCACATAGAGAGCAACTCCACCACCCCACCTCGCTGGCCTGTCTTTCCTAAAAAGTAAATAGCCATCCATGACAGCATTCCAGTCATGCAAGCTATCCCACCATATCTCTGTAATTGCAATGAGATCGTGGCCCTGCGACCGCACACAGATCTCTAGTTCTTCCTGTTTATTCCCCATGCTGCATGCGTTGACATACAGGCATTTCAGAGAGGCTGTCGAGCATGTAGGTTTCCCTGGAGGGGTGCAAGACGATTCACCACAGCCATTCACACCCTTGAGCTGGTTGGCCTTCTGGATCTCATCTTGGGAGTCAAAGGAACATTTGTCCCTGCTGTGGCTGGCCTGGCTTACTCCCCAGTTGGCTAAGTTGGCTTGAGCATTGCCACCCTGGACCCCACCCCCCAAGTCCTTCAGTTTAAAGCCCTCTTCACCAAGTTGGCTGGCCTGCTGCCAAAGATTCCCTTGCCCCTTCTAGACAGGTGGACCCCATCCCTCTCTAACAGGCCATAATCATCAAAGAACATCCCATTGTCATAAAAGCCAAACCCCTCACGACGGCACCAGCCACATAGCCAGGAGCTGATATGCATTATCCATCCATTTCTGGCTGCTCCCTTTCCTCTAACTGGTAAAATGGAGGTAAAGATAACTTGGACACCAATTTTTTTCACTTGCAGTCCCAGGGCTTTATAGTCTTCCTTAATTATGCCCAGGTTCCAGCTTGCAGCGTCATTCATGCCCACATGAAAAAGTAACAATGGGTAGTATTCTGTGTTCTTGACAAGTTGTGGCACCCTGGTTTAAGTGGTATCTAACTGTATCTTCCTCTACTATGAGTAATGCTTCAGTCCTCCAGACTCTGCCACTAGGCTCAGGGACCTGTGAGGCTTGAGGACAAGCCTTATCAGTGAAAACTGAAGCAAAAAAAGGCACTGAGTACATCAGTCATTCCTGTGTCCTTTGGTACTAGGTCCCTTGCCCCATTGAGCAGTGGGCCTCTGTTTTCCTTAGCCTTCCTTTTACTGCCAATGTACCTGTAGAAGCCCTTCTTGTTGCCCTTCATATCCTTCTCTAGTTCAAATTTGAGCTGAGCTTAGGCTTTCTGTACTTCATCCCTGCACTCCTGGGCACTGTCTCTATATTCCTTTCAGGTAGCCCATGTTCTATGTGCTTCCTTTTTGATTTGAGCTCAGTCATGTGTTCCCTGTTCATCCATGCTGGCCTTATGCCACGCTTGCTTGACTTCTTCCATGTCATAAATGTTAAATATAACTGTTAACTTCCACAAGTTTATTTATGAAACATTAAGCATCTTGCTCTTTTTTCTCTTACTCATTTCTTGCATTTATTTGTCACCATTATTCTGGTTTCATTATGTGACTATTTTCATTTTAGCCTAGGTATTAAAGACAGCGAAGTATACAAACCTGGCAGTTGAAAAAATGTGTGTTAAATTGGTACATGAAAACTTTTCTTGTGTTACTGGATTTAAGGGTGGTGTGCAGTCAAAACATTATGAAACTAACTTATTTTAACAAGAAGTCAAAATTAATTTGGTGTTCATCCTCCACTTCATTAGTTTCCCTTTTTTTTAGTACATATTAAGAAATGAAATAGCACATTTCCATCCCCACATTGGTAAGTAGAATGCTACTTAGGACTGTAGGTGATGTTATTTATTTTGTGCCACGTTGTGGCAGCTGTGATTAATGCTTTGCAGATATAATAATTTTCACAGGTTATTAGCCGTTCAGTCTTTTGACAGTTGGTTAAAATTATAAGAAGAGAGAAACAGGAAATAATAAATCCTTTTTTGTATATTTGGTAAAACAGTACTGAATCTACAGTCATGCCTTTAGAATCTATGTGTCTTGTAGTAATCATTAATCCCACAGTTAATCTTTTCAGATAGTCATTATTATGCTTGCAAGTGGATTGCAACTTGTTTAAAGGTGCTGTTATGATGAGGATCAAAGAAATATAGTTTTTTTTTGTTTAGTAGGGCAAGGTCTTGGAATTAAAATCATACTGAAATGATTATATCTTGGTAAAACTTGACACTGTATTTGTTAATTGTATTTTTACACCAGGTTGAATATGTAATCAAATGTGACATGTCAGCTCTTCAGAAGATTCTGTACCGTCACATGCAAGCCAAGGGAATCCTTCTCACAGATGGGTCTGAGAAAGACAAGAAGGTACAAAGGGGAAGCTAGAACACTTATGGAACAATAGATCATGATCACGTGTTAACAACATGACTTTTTTTTTTTTTTTTTAAAAAAAAAAAGTAGGTTCTTACCACAGATATCTTTGAAGAAAGAAATCTTATTTAGACATGTTTGTGTTTTAAAAGACAGTAGTTTGTGCTCTCCATTCATAAGGTAAAAATATGCTGAGTTAAATCCAATAAAAAACCTGACTAATTGGGACTGTGGCAGCACTGACTACTACTACTTGGGTGTTCATCTTTTCTCTCAGAGCCATTATTAAGCACAAATCTTGTTTTGGCCAGCTAGGTTATGAGTGCCTCTGTTCATACATACATATAACATCTGTTCATGTAAAAAGGTGTTAAAAGAAAAATAAGATGCAAAGTCATGTAGTCATACATTAGAATATGCCAAAATAAATGTTGACTTTTCTATCTTAGGACTTTGGCACATGGTCAAGTTATTGTAGAGAAGACAAGTAGCCATGCATCAGCTTGTCTGTAAATACATATTTTATATTGCACTAGATGTGAGGTAGGTTGGATTTACTGTGAGATTTCTCAGAGTAAGATCATGTAGGCACTTAACACAGAGCAACAAATGTGAGCCAGCAATGTGCCCTTGAGGCAAAGAGGGCCAATGGAATCCTGGGCTGCCTTAGTAGGAGTGTGGCCAGCAGGTCGAGGGAGCTGATCCTTCCCCTCTATTCAGCACTGGTGAGGCCACACCTGGAGTGCTGTGTCCAGTTCTGGGCTCTCCAGTACAAGAGAGAGATAGAGCTACTGGAGAGAGTCCAGTGAAGGGTCACAAAGATGATGAAGGGACTGGAGCCTCTCTCCTATGAGGAAAGGCTGAGAGAGCTGGGACTCTTCAGTCTGGAGAACAGAAGGCTCAGAGGGATCTTATCAATGTATATAAATACCTGAAGGGAGGGTACAAAGATGACGGAGCCAGGCTCTTTTCAGTGGTGCCCAGTGACAGGGCAAGAGGCAATGGGCACAAGCCGAAACACAGGAGATTCTGTGTGAATATCAGAAAACACTTTTTTGCTGTGAGAGTGACTGTGCACTGGAATAAGTTGCCCAGAGAGTTTGTGGAGTCACCCTCCCTGGAGATATTCAAAAGATGTTTGTAGATAGTCCTTGACAACCTGCTCTAGGTGGCACTGCTTGAGCAGGGGGGTTGGACCAGATGACCTCCTGAGGTCCCTTCCAACCTCAACCATTCTGTGATTCTGAGCAGATGGTGTGTAACAGCTTGTGTGTGCACCAGTCCCATATATTGGCCCCATTATATGTGTTTTCATGATACAGTATGATTGCATACTATTTTTCCACCTGCCTCCTGTCAATTTCATTGTAACAATGGATTATATTTTTGTTCATTATCTTATTTTGGTCAATATCTTATTTGGTGTGGTCTCATGTGTTATTTACTGTTGAGTATTCAAACCCTGCTCTAAAAACAAAGTTAGTCCTTTCCTTGTAGGATCTTCTATGACAGTCATCTCTGTATAGGTTCTGAGTACTTTGCAAACATCGGTTTACTTTCTTTTGTTGCATTTTTAATTTAATTTTTCAGCTACCATTTTTTAAGCCTTAGAAAATGTCATTTGACACATTTACATCCAAAGGAGGTCATCAGAATGATTAGAAGTTTAGAAGCACTACAGAGACCTATGCTAGAGGTTTGAGTTACTTGAATAACTAATAGTAGTTGTCTTTTACAATGCAACATTTGGTGTGGTTTAATACATATTTGATGACAGAACAGCAGTGAGACTGGGGAGTCTTCAATTTGCTCTAAAATCTGGAGAGAGGGTACTTGAATGGATGTTGTCCCTCCTGCTCATCCCCCTGTTCCTGACCTGACTGTGATGCCTTTTACCATAACCACTTTGACTGGTCCATGTCCAGTCTTTTCTTCCTCATCTCATTGTCTTCTGCTAGTTCAGTTTTCTGTGCCTAACTAGGCCCAGTTTCCTGGCACAGCCATTCCTGTTGCCCTTCCTCCAACTCAAGATTTGTGTGCAGTCACCTTACTCAACTAAATAGAGGTCAGCTATCTCTATGCCCTCATTCCCTGTTCTCAGTGCACCTCAGTAGGTTTATGTCCACCTCAGTGTTGCCTATCTTACATCCTATTCCTTGTTCCAACTTCCCCCACCCCCCCAATTTCATTTTGCATCCCAGCCTTCTGCTTACCTCTCTGGTTTCTCTTGCTCACTAGTTCAGAATCTTCTCTCTGCCTTTTCTTCCATGCTTCCCTGCCCAGCACTTTGCCTTAAGCAGTTCTAATTGCCTCTGCTGTCCTCTAGCTTTCTAGTCTCTTTGGCCAGAACATTGCAATCTGAACTCCCTTATACTGATAGGTACAATTTTCACCAGTCCTCCAACTTTTTTCTTTTCTGTAAGTAATTAATCAGGTTCTCTTATTTATGCTTCCTGGTGCCAGCAAGAGGTGGTGGTCATTGAGAACTCTTGGCTTTGAAGATCCAATAACTATGGCTTTAGGGAAAACTCTCTTATTCTGCAGCTCTGGCTTGCAATCTGCTCAAACTAGAGAGAATTCATTAGTATGCAAAGCTCTAGTAAACATGTCATAAACAAATGCAAACTTTGGAACAAATTGAGATAGACTTTCCAGGGTTCAGCAGCAGACTTTGACATGTGGATTACCCCCAATCAAATGTCCCTTCCAGAGATGAATTTACCAGAATATACAATGATCACATAATGTAATTTTTCCTAATCTCACTCTTGGAAATGTCTGAATTTTTTTGGCTGAGATATTTTAAAATAATTTCACCTAAATAACATAGTGAGTTTGGAAATTGTACCAACTCTGTTAACAGTTTCACAAAGTTATAGCAAATCAAAATGGGACCTTAAAGTGAGAAGTGTTAGTCAGTCTTAATACAGTGTTACCAAATGTATTAATCAGTGATAATTAGATTGTAACCATCCCAGTTTAGTGGAACACCTGTTAATATTTTACTGTTTACAATTTACATGGTTTCATAAATAAGCAGTAAGTGCTTATTGTGACTGCTATAGACAGATATGAGATGTCGTACACTTCCCAGGTTACTTGGAAGTCTTTGATCTCCTTGTCTTTTTGGATCATCCTCATGATATTTTAATTTGAGCAGCCAGATAACTGCACCTTATTTCATAGCTTCAAATATTTTTTTTTCATGGTGATACAGTGTTCTGCTTTGGGGTAGAAATATTTTTATGTCTCCTTTTGAAACTGAGTTTCAAAAGTTTCATTAACAAGCTAGGAAACGGGTTTCATAATATGATTTGTGTTGTTTGCTTCCCTAGGGAAAAGGTGGGGCAAAAACTCTTATGAACACAATCATGCAATTGAGAAAGATATGCAATCACCCGTATATGTTTCAACATATTGAGGTAAGTCTGTCATGTTTGATTTTTGGGGCCTCTTTTATTCAGGTGGCTAACATAGTCAAAAACTGCTAGTGTGGGAGGGAACACCTTTGGCAACAACACTTGTGCTGAAAAGAACACATTTGAGAAACACTCATTCCGTTCCTCTGTATAAGTGAAGAAACAGAGCAGTCAACAGATTTTTATCTCCAGCCTTAAATTCACTTTTACAGAATTTGTTCTTTTTGAGGCACTAACTTTAAAAAATATAGTTTTCTGAATTTAAGATATTCCATATCAACTTGCCACTACTTGTGCTTAAAACAAAGCTAAATTTTAAAATAGAGATATCAGTTTAAAATGCCATATAGTAGAACATATATGTCCTGGTTTCAGCTGGGATAGAGTTAACTTTCTTACTAGCAGCTGGTAAAGTGCTGTGTTTTGGATGTAGGATGAGAATAATGTTGATAACACACGAATGTTTTTAGTTGTTGCTAAACAGTCAAGGACTTTTTCAGCTTCCCATAGAAGCTGAGAGGGAGCATAGACAGGACAACTGACCCAAGCTGGCCAAAGGAATATTCTATACCATAGACGTCATGCTCAGTATATAAATGGGGGGTGGCCAGGGGGCAGGAATCGGCAATTGCTGCTCGGGAACAGGCTGGGCATCGGTCAGCGGGTGGTGAGCAATTGCATTGTGCATCACTTGTTTTGTATATTCTTTTATCATTATTATTGTTATTATTTTCTCTTCCTTTGCTGTCCTATTAAACTGTTTTTATTTCAACCCATGAATTTTACTTTTTTTCCCCGATTGTCTCCCCCATCCCACTGGTGGGGGGGGGCGGGGGGGGGGGGGGAGTGAGCGAGCAGTTGCATGGTGTTTGGCTGCCTGCTGGGTTAAACTACGACAATATAGTAGAACCTTGTTATCTAGCAGACTGCTAATCCTTTAGAATATCTATCAAAAATTGCCCCCCTCCATACCCCTCCTTTTTTTTCAGCAAAGATTTGTTTACTGTATAGCATTTCTCATTACTGAGCTAAAGCTAACTAAAATGTAGCTACAATATACAATGAAATCAACAAGTATCTCCTGTGGTGTATTATTGTGGTTTTTATTGTTTGCTCACTTGCTCACTCATGAAATTCAGTATTTTGCAAATGGGTTTCCCAGTAATCAGCGCAAATTAATTAGGTCCTATAGTATTTGTAATCTGGTAAAAGGCATACAAAGGGAAATTATTCCTACAAGCCATGCATTTTAAAGAAAGCAGTAGCAGGAAAACATTAGAGTACTTGTGCCACAAGACAAATTCTAACAGTCTGAGTGTAATGGGACCCAAACCCCATTCATATAATTTCTTGATATAGGGATGCATAATTTTGGCCACTGTATAGATTGTGTCTAATATTCTGTTTATTGCTTATAATTCTGCAGGAATCCTTTGCTGAACATTTAGGCTACTCAAATGGTGTCATCAATGGGTAAATCTTTATCTTCTTCATATATGCTGCAATGAAACTATTGTATCATATTTTGTTTCCAAAACCTATATGATCTCAAAAACTAAGCAGTTTCTAAGACAGATAAATCTAATTAGCTATAGAAATAACATGCTTTAGAATGAACCTAACCAGCTTAAAACTCTTCCCATAGCCCCCAGCCTAAGGGACTGCTTCTTACTTCAAGGGATGTTTCCTCTCCAAAATGGCAGTTTAAAGTTGCTTTTATAGCTGGATGGTAATTAGAATCTTCTGGACTCCAGTCTTGTCCTTGACTGATGGTGAAGCCCTGCTGAGTGACTAATGTCAAAGCAAGAAAGTTTTTATCTGATTTAAAGTAGTCTTGTGCTTTGAAGAGAAGCATTCGGCTAAAGCAGAGAATGGTTAGGAGAATTTTGAAGATGGATTTCCATTATTTTCATTAACATCATACCAAGATATAGGATCCTTTCTTTCACAAAACTTCCAGTCCTTGGACAGTGACTGAACATGGCAGAAATGATTCCTGGTTCTTCAGAAAGCTTTTATTCCTGTTGTAACAGGAGTCTTTTTTTCTTTTTTCTTTCCCATCACATAAGGAAGAATTGTGGTGGTCACATGCAGGATTCTTGTTTATTTATTGATAACTGTACACTAATCCTTGCTAAATTAGGGACAAGATTGACACCTTTGCCCAATTTGCAATGGCATGAGACATAATGTCACATGGAGAAGACAAGGGGCAGCGGGTACAAGTCGCACTGGGAGAGGTTTCATCTCAACATAAGAAAGAAATTTTTTACAGTGAGAACAATCATTCACTGGAACAACCTCTCCAGGGATGTGGTAGAATTCCCATCACTGGAGGTTTTCAAGATGCGATTGGACAGGGTGCTAGATAATCTCATTTAGGCTTCCTTTCCCATGAAAGGTTGGACCAGATGATCTTTTAAGGTCCCTTCCAACCTGGGCTGTTCTATGATTCTATGATTATCAGAACTTCCTTACAGAGGTCCCTGATGTTTTCATATCTGTGTTTTATTATTATTTGTTACAGTACCATTTCTCAGTTTTAATTTATCTCTTTCTTTTTATTCCCTTTCAAATAAGGGAAATATTAGCAAACATTCTCTAATGTAAAGCATTTAAATTCCTCTGTTATTATGGCTCATTAAAGTATTAGGCTAGGAATGATTTCCAGTTAGCCTTAATCTACCTCTGATTTTATGGGGGGTATGTTTTATTATTACACTTGCAATTAGATTATTGGCTTCTGTCCACTCAAATTTTTTGTCAGCAATTTAAATGAACATTGTCATAACAAAATTTTAAGTTTACTACTAAACTACTACTATTTTGCTTTTCAAAAACTTTCCGTGTAACCTTTAACCCAATTCTTATAATCCAGCAACATATTATATTTACATAAAATGCTTAAACTGATACTTCAGTGATACTTGTACCCAGTTCTCAATTGTTCAAAGGCTATGCCAGTAATTTCCATAAAGAACTATTAGACTTGAAAGATCTCTTGGCAGCAAGTCCTGGCTCCTTTGCTTACAGATTCTCTTGACATGTACATTTTTGATAAAGACCACGTTAAAAAAGTTTAGAATCATAGAATAATTTAGGTTGGAAGAGAACTCCGGAGGTCACCTAGTCTAACCCCTACACAAAGCAGAATCACAGAATGGTTCGGGTTGGAAGGGACCTTAAAGATCAACTAGTTCCAATCCCCCCGCCATGGGCAGGGACACCTCCCACTAGATCAGGCTGCTCAAAGCCTCATCCAGCCTGGCCTTCAACACTTCCAGGGATGGGGCATCCACAACTTCTCTGGGCAACCTGTTCCAGTGCCTCACGACCCTCACAGTAAAGAATTTCTTCCTGATATCCAATCTAAATCTCCCCTCTTTCAGTTTGAGGCCGTTACCCCGTGTCCTACCATAACACTCCCTGATAAAGAGTCCCTCCCCATCCTTCCTGTAGGCCCCCTTTAAGTACTGGAAGGCTGCTATAAGGTCTCCTCGGAGCCTTCTCTTCTCCAGGCTGCACAACCCCAACTCTCTCAGCCTGTCCTCATAGGAGAGGTGCTCCAGCCCTCTGATCATCTTCATGGCCCTCTGCTGGACCCATTCCAACAGGTCCATGTCCTTCTTGTGCTGAGGACTCCAGAGCTGGACGCAGTACTCCAGGTGGGGTCTCACCAGAGCAGAGTAGAGGGGCAGAATCACCTCCCTCAACCTTCTGGCCACGCTTCTTTTGATGCAGCCCAGGATGTGGTTGGCTTTATGGGCTGCAAGTGCGCATTGCCTGTTCATGTTGTGCTTCTCGTCCACCAGCACCCCCAAGTCCTTCTCCTCAGGGCTGCTCTCAAGCCATTCTCTGCCCAACCTGTATTTGTGCCTGGGATTGCCATGACCCAGGTGCAGGACTTTGCACTTGGCCTGGTTGAACTTCATGAGGTTCGCACAGACCCACCTCTCAAGCCTGTCAAGGTCCCTCTGGATGGCATCCCTTCCCTCCAGCGTGTCGACCGTGCCACACAGCTTGATGTTGTCGGCAAACTTGCTGAGGATGCACTCAACCCCACTGTCCATGTCACTGACAAAGATGTTAAATAGCACTGGTCCCAGTACTGACCCCTGAGGAACGCCACTCGTCACCGGTTTCCATAGCAGGTCAGGTTGCTCAAGGACTTGTCCAGTCAAGTCTTGAACACCTCCAACAGATTATACAGATTATACAGTCTCACTGAGCAACCAGTTCTAGCATTTGACCACCTTCATTGTAAAAAATATTTTTCCTAATATCTTATCAGAATTTCCCATGTTCCAACTTGTATCCATTGCCTCTTGTCCTATTACTGTGCAGCTCTGAGAAAAGTCTTCACTGTATCCTCCCATTAGGCTGTTGTAGACAAGCAATAAGGTTTCTCTGAGCCTTCTCTTATCTAGACTAAACAAATACAGCTCTCTCAACCTTTTCTTCTATGTCATGTGCTCCAGTCCTCTGAGCATCTTGGTGGCCCACCTCTGGACTTGCTCCAATATGTCACTATCAATGCACAGCAACGATGATGAAAAAAGAGATGGAAAGGATCTTCTCCAACACCCTACAGAAGCAAGAGCCTGAATCCCCACCTGCACAGAAAGACCAACCAGAGTCTGTACTCATTGGTGTGGCAAATGGAGACTCCCATGATGGCAAAGGCTAGAAGCTTGTGACTTCTGGCAACAGGAGGAAAGCTCCTGCTCCACCTGCAGATCTGCAACTACAGAATAGGTGCAGTGCCCTGGTAGCAGATGAGGGACTGGAAGCTCTGTCTGAGGAAACACTGGAGACAGCTGAGACTGAACCATGCAGCAGCATCAGGAGGAAGCGGCAAGTGGTAGTAGTGGATGACTTCCTCCTGCGGGGGACAGAAACCCCCATCTACTCTCTAGGGAGGTTTGCTGCTTGCTGGGGGCTCGGATCTGGAACTGAGAGACTGTTGATGCTTGTCTGGCCCTCAGAGTATTACCCTCTGCTGCTCTTCCATGTGTGCACTGATGATACTGCCATGGGAAAACTTTGAGTATATTGAGAATGACTACATGAATCTGGGGATGAGGGTCAAAGGTATGGGGGCTGAGGTGGTTTTCTGCTTGACCCTACTGATGAAGGGGAAGGGCTTGAGGAGGAGTAGATGGATCCTGGGGATCAACAACTGGCAGCACAGCTGGTGTTGCTGATAGAGATGTGGCTTTAATGACCATAGGACCTTCTGAGAATAAAGGACTGATAGGGAAAGACAGGATCCACCTGACCAAGTGGGGCAAAAACATCTTTGCCAACTGGCTGGCCAACCTGGTGAGGAGAGCTTTAAACTAGGAATGACAGGGGATGGAGAGGACAACCCACAGTCAAGTGAGAAAGTGGTGGACTGGCTTGGTAAGCAGAGGGTGCAAGGTGATGTGGACAGGAGAGACCTCAAAATGAACAAAACAGGACACAAGGGAGCCCACCCCAAGTGTATGCACACAAATAAGGAAGTGCCAGGTGGACAATATTGTGGGGGAAGCTCTCACCCTTTTCCTGGGAAATCAGCATGACTGCGTGCCTCTCTGAAGTGCCTGTACACTAATGCATGTATCATGGGGATCAAACAGGAAGAATTAGAGGTCTGTGTGCAGTTGCAGGGCTATGATCTCATTGGGATCACAGAGATGTGCTGGGATAGCTCACATGACTGGAGTGCTGCCATAGATGGATACAAGCTCTTTAGGAAGGACAGGCTGGGAAGGCAAGGAGGGGAAACTGTCCTTTATATGACACAGCAGCTGGAATGCATGTAGCTCTGCCTAGGGATGGATGATGTACCAGCCAGGAGCTTATGGTTTAGGAGTAGAGGGCAGACCAATATGGGTGACATTGTGGTGGGCATCTGCTATAGACCACCTGATCAGGAAGAAGTAGATGAGGCCTTCTTCATACAACTGGAAGAAGCTTCATATTTGCAGGCCCTGGTTCTCATGGGGAACTTTAACCACCCTGATATCTGCTGGAAGGACAAGACAGTAGGGCATAAGCAATCCAGGAGGTTTATGGAGTATTTTGGTGATCACTTCCTGACACAAGTGATCAAGGGGCCAATGAGGGGAGGCACTCAGCTGGACCTGAATACCTCCAAACAAGGAAGGACCGGTTGGGGCAGTCTTGACTGTAGTGACCATGAGATGGTGGAGTTCAGGATCCTGAGAGGAGGGAAAAAGGCAAATAGCAGGATCATAGCCCTAGACTTCAGGAAAGCAGACTTTGGCTTTTTCAGGGATCTGCTTAGAAGAATCCCATGAGAGACAGTACTAGAAAGCAGAGGGGGTCCAGGAGAGCTGGCTGATATTCAGGGATCACCTTCTTCCAGCTCAAGAATGGTCCATCCCAACATGCAGCAAGTCAAGCACAGGTGTCAGGAAGTATGGATGCACAAGGAGCTCCTGAGTAAATTTGAACATAAAATGGAAGCATACATGAGGTAGAAGCAGGGAAAGGTGACCCAGGAGGAATATAGAGACACTGTCCAAGCACTGTCCAAGCACTGTCCAAGGAAAGCCAAAGCCCATCTAGATTTTAATCTGGAGAAGGATGGGAGGGGCAACAAGAAAGGCTTCTGCAGGTATATCAACAGGAAAAGGCTGTTGTCCAGCTGGAGGCCAGTCACTAGTGGCGTCCCCTAGGGGTCAATACTGAGGCCCATACTGTTTAACCTCTTCTTTTCTGACCTGGATCTTGGGACAGAGTGCACTCTCAGCAAGTCTGCAGATGATAGAGAATTGGGAGGAGTGGCTGATACACCAGTTGTGCTGACATTCAGAGGGACCTCAACAAAGGGAAATGCCGTGTCCTGCACCTGGTATGGGATAAACCTATGCACCAGTACAGGCTGGGGGCTGACCAGCTGGAAAGGAGCTCTGCAGAAAAGGACCTGAGGGTCCTGGTGGACAAGAATCTGACCATAAAGATAGTTCAAGGCAGTTATAAGTGTATACAATAAAAGAATATGTCCACTATCAAACTTTTCCCATTCTTTCTGTGTATAAAGTAGTCTGGTCTGGAATCCTTTGCTTTCACATGCACAGTAGTGAGTGGAAAAGTAATCAATTCTAACATACACTTGATGAATATAACTTGTGGCTCCAGTAGATGCTGATTGAAAGCATATCCTGTGGGTGAGCATCTAAACTAATAAAATGTACTTCAGAAATAATGCTTGTTTTGAGAAATAATGAAAAAATACTGGGCTCATAAAGAAAGATATCTGATGTGCTTTAGAGTCCACAGAATTCTTATATTTTGGGGGAGGAACCCTTTTCTAACAAATAAATACATAGATGCAAGTCATGTGGGGTTTTTTTTCTTATTTTAATCAACATCATAAACAGTTTTAAGGAGAGAAAAGTACTATCAGTTTTGTTTTCCTTTGAGAAAAGGAATCTATCCATTATCATGATATGACACAATTGTAATTAGAACGCATTATTAAATACTCTTCTAAAAGCTGGCTTGTCATGGCATTTATTGTGTTTTCTCCTCTTAAACAGAGCTGAGCTTTATCGGGCCTCAGGGAAATTTGAACTACTTGATCGTATTTTACCTAAGTTGCGAGCCACTAACCATCGTGTGCTTCTTTTCTGTCAAATGACATCACTCATGACCATTATGGAGGACTATTTTGCATTTCGAAATTTCCTTTACTTACGTCTTGATGGTAAGCTGAATGAAAATAAATTTGGGAGTGTTTTTCTGGTTCAGCAATTTGACTACATAGTAGAAAAACTTCCTCCTCTGTATGGATATCTGAATAAAAGTATCAAACTTCTGTCTTCAGCTACAGGCAGAGATGTAAAAACATAAAACAAGCAGAGGGTAAGACCAAGCTTATCAGTAAAAACTGATTGTCAAAGTACAGGAAATTCACCTTGCTGCCAATGTGCACAGTGTTTAATTGTTACTTAGAGCTTTGTGTAGGCCTTTTACGGTGGTTGAATTCTCTGCTTTCTCTCCCTCCCCTATCAACACCATTGTGTTTTGAATGTGATCTTTTAAGAATTTTTGTTCCCTTGATTTTTAAGGCCAATAGTGAAATGTTAATAAATCTATGTTTGTGTACACATACAGTTTTTAAAATATTTAGATTTTGTGAGTGCTCATAAGGCCTTAATCAAAACTGAAGCTCCATTTTGCCTGTGTATATCATCTATTGAAACTTGTCGGTCATAAAATGTTGTCAAATAGATAATTGCATCTTTTCAAAGTCCCCTTCTGAAATGTCAAGCCTACTTAAAATAAAAGTTTAGGAACCCTCCTCCCAAGTGCTATAGACAGTTGGCTGAAACATCCATGGTTAGAGTTTGCATCTGTATTACAAAAAATATAGCTGAGATGGCAAAGAACAAGTGAGCTAAAATTTCCCTTACACGTGTGTCTTAAACAACTAAGATTGCTTTTAAATTATTTTGGTAGAAGATCTTTGTCATAGGGTTTCTTTTTATTTCTTTTTTAATTTCTTCTCAGGTACAACAAAATCGGAGGATCGAGCTGCCCTGCTGAAAAAGTTTAATGAACCTGGCTCACAGTACTTCATCTTCTTGCTGAGTACAAGGGCAGGAGGGCTGGGCTTGAACCTTCAGGCTGCTGACACTGTTATAATCTTTGATAGTGATTGGAATCCTCATCAGGTTATTTTTATTTAATTATCTTCATGTAATATGGAAATAATTTTTGTGCTTTTTTAGGCTTTGTGTTTTAATTTGGGAAGATTGACAGTGAAATTAAAGTATATCATAAAATGCTGCTTTGAGAAGAATTGGTAAGGCAAACTGCTACAGTCAAGTAGTATTTTGTTTTAAATCTGTAAAGTGATACTGTGTCTGCATATATATTTTTTCTGAGTGTAAAGGAATCCTCAAATTTAGAGTCTTACAGTCTGCATTTTCTGTTTCATTGGTATAACTTTGTTCACCCTTTAATCTTAAGGCACTAATAAATGGCTCTACATTCAAAGTAAAAGCACATGCAGCAGATGAAATAATTTCTAAGATTACTAATGCATTTAAGATTCTCAGGAATAGTGATTTGCTTTAGATACACAGTTCTATAGCTTGATTTTATTATATATATTCAGCTATATTGTTGCCTCTGTTCTTCTAGAGTCTATACTGGGTCTGGCTGGGATGGAGTTAATTTTCTTCATAGCAGCCCGTATGGTGCTGTATTTTGGATTTGTGACCAAACCAGTGTTGATAATGTATGCACCAGTGTTTTGACTGTTGCTGAACAGTGCTTGCATAGCCACAAGGCTTTTGATTTTTCCTACTCTGCCCCACCAATGAGTAGACTGGGAGTGAGCGAGAAGCTGGGAGGGGACACAGCCAGGACAGTTGACTCAGACTGACCAAAGGGATATTCTATACCATATGATGTCGTGCTCAGCAATAAAAGCTCAAGGAAAGGAGGAGGAAGTGGGGATGTTTGTGGTCATGGTGTTTGTCTTCCCAAGCAACTGTTATGCATGCTGAGGTCCTGCTTTCCAGGAAGGGGCTGGACATCTGCCTGCCAAAAGGAAATAGTAAATAAATTCCTTCTTCTGCTTTACTTGCACGCACAGATTTTTCTTCACCTATTAAACTGTCTTTATTATTCTTCTCACTTTCCTTCTATTTTCTCCCCATCTTACGGGCTGTTGCCCGAGGTCATCCCACCACAGTCCTTTTTGGTGCCCCACAAAAAGCACCCACACAGTCACTTGCTTCCTAGCCCCTTAGTGGAATGGGGGAGAGAATCAGAAGACCAAAAGGGTGAGAAGTCCTGGGTTGACGTAAAGACAGTTTAATAAGTGAAGGACAGATATAAAAAAAACGTTGGAAGAAACAAGCATGCTCAAGACATCAATACCTGGCTCCAGGACTGGTGCCTCTGCCAGAACTTTGTTTTTTATAACCATAGAAGAGTCTTTGAAACGCCCTGACGGGATCCACCTGACTCAATGGGGAAATGCATCTTTGCTTGTAAGCTGGCAGGACTGATTGAGAGGGCTTGAAACTAGAATCAGTGGGGGGAGGGGGATACCATCAGGAGAGCTGAAAGTAAGCCAAGGGCTGGCATGGCATTGCCTGAGGCTGGCAATGCTAGTGGGACCATTTACTCTGCTCCTGGGAGCATGAAGGGCTTAGAAGCACATCTGAAATGCCTGTACACCAATGCACGTGGTATAAGAAACAAACAGGATGAACTGGAAGTGTTGGTCCATTCCCAGAGCCATGGTATCATTAGTATTAGTGAGACTTGGTGGAACGAGTCCCACAACTGGAGTGCTGGGATGGAGGGCTACAGGCTGTTCAGGAGGGATAGGCAGGGCAGGCGAGGTGGAGGAGTTGCACTGTATGTAAGGGAGAGGTTTGGCTGTACAGCCCTAACAGCGGTGATGTGGTTGAGAGCCTCTGGGTGAGGATTAGGGGGATGGAAAACAAAGCAGATGTAGTGGGTGTCTACTATTGATTGCCCAGCCAGGATGATAGCACCAATGAGTTATTCTATAGGCAATTAGGAGAAATCTCTAGATCGGTAGACCTTGTCCTTGTGGGAGATTTCATCTTCCCAGACATCAACTGGGAATAGCATACCACTGCAACAAGCAAGCCTGTGAAATTCCTGAAGTTTGTGGAAGAAAATTTCTTGTCACAAGTACTCAGTGAGCCAATTAGGAAATATGCCCTCCTAGACTTGCTATTTGTGACTAGGGAAGGACTCGTGGGAGATGTGATGGTAGGTGGCTGTCTTGGTGACAGTGATCATGAAATGGTTGAGTTTAAAATTTTCAGTGTAATGAGAAAAAAGGACAGCAGAGTTGCTACACTGCATTTCAAGAGAGCAAACTTTAAGCTACTTGGAGAGCTACTTAGCAGTGTACCCTGGGAGCTTTTGAGGGCTTAGGAATTCACAAGTGTGGGTCACTCTTTAAGAACCACCTTTTAAAAGCACAGGAGCAGGCAATCCCATGGTGTTGAAAGTCAAGCAAGTGGGGCAGAAGACCGGCTTGGCTGAACAGGGAACCCCTCGTGGAACTCAGGTGGAAAAACAAATTGTATGATCTCTGGAAGCAAGGTCAGGCTTCGCAGGAAGGTTACAGAGCCATGGTTCACATATGCAGGGAGAAAACATGAAAGGCCAAAGCTGAACTAGAGTTGAAACTGGCCAATGTTGTATCAGACAACAAGAAAGGCTTTTTTATATGTGCCAATAGCAAGAGGGGGACCAGTACCAGCGGTGTTTCTCAGGGCTCAATTCTAGGGCCAGTTCTCTTCAATATTTTTATCAATGATCTGGATGCAGGAGTTGAATACAACAATAGTAAATTTGCTGAGGATACTAAATTGGGAGGTGCTGTTGACTCTCTCGAGGGACAAAAAGCCTTGCAGAGGGATCTGGATAGATTGGAGCATTGGACAATCATCATTGACATGAAATTTAGCAAGAACAAGTGCTGGATTCTGCACCTGGGAGGGAGTAATGCCGGACACTAGTATAGACTGGGAGAGGAGTGGCTGGAGAGCAGTCCTGCAGAAAGGGATCTGGGGGTGCTGGGCGACAGCAGGCTCAGTGCGAGTCAGCAGCGTGCCCTGGCAGCCAAGAGGGCAAACCGCATCCTGGGGTGCATCAAACACAGCATAACCAGCTGGTCAAGAGAGGTGATTATCCCGCTGTATTTAGCGTTGGTGCGGTCTCACCTTGAGTACTGCGTGCAGTTCTGGGCCCCACAATTTAAGAAGGATGTGAAGGTACTCAAATGCGTCCAGAGGAGGACAACAAAGCTGGTGAGAGGGCTGGAAGGCATGTCCTATGAGGAGTGACTGAGGACTCTGGGTTTGCCTAGTTTGGAGAGAAGGAGGCTGAGAGGCGACCTCATTGCTCTCTGCAGCTTCCTGAGGAGGGGAAGTGGAGAGGGAGGTGCTGAGCTCTTCTCCCTGGGATCCAGTGACAGGAAGCGCGGGAATGGTTCAGAGCTGTGTCAGGGGAGGTTTAGACTGGACATTTGGAAGTATTTCTTGACCAAGAGGGTGGTCAAACACTGGAACAGGCTTCCTAGAGAGGAGGTCGATGCCCCTTGCCTGTCAGTGTTTCAGAGGCATTTGGACAATGCCCTTAATAACATGCTTTAACTTTTGGTCGGCCCTGAAGTGGTCAGGCAGTTGGACTAGATGATCATTGTAGGACCCTTCCAACTGAACTATTCTATTCTATTCTGTTCTACTCTACTCTACTCTACTCTACCTTGGAAGCCAAAACACATATACATGCCCCCCCCGCCCCCCCATCCCCATTTTGCCCAGTTTTTATTGCTGAACATGACGTTATATGGCATGGAATATCCCTTTGGCCAGTTCAGGTCAGCTGTCTCAGCTGTGTCCACTCCCAACTTCTTTTGCACCCCCAGTCTACTCCCTGGGGGAGCAGAGTGAGAAACAGAGAAGGCCTTGATGGTGTGCAAGCACTGTTCACCAATAGCCAAAGCATTGCTGCGTTATCAACACTCTTTTGGTGACAAATCCATATCACAGCACCACCCCAGACAAGCCCCCAACAGGCTGATATGAAGAAAGTTAACTCCATTCTAGCCAGACCCAATTCATAAAATTACTAATGCATTTAAGATATTCAGAAATAGTGGTTTGCTTTAGATACACAGGTTTATATCTGGACTTTATAATAAATACCTAGCTATATTGTTGCCTCTGTTCTTGTACCTGGACTAGAGAGTTGCTCTACTTCAGGGTTACTTTCTGGCCTGAAAGGCCATGAACTCTGGGTGGCAGAGAAGAATTACATACTGTGGCCTATCTTGGTCACTTACTGCATATGCTTTCAAGAAGTGTGTGGCTTACTGCATTCACATTGTACAGACCATGCACATATTTTTTTCTCTCCAGTTTGCCTGCCTGGGTCTGATGAAGTCCCAAGAAGGAGGATAATCAGGAATGAGCTAGATTATTTGTGCTGGGCTATAGCTTGAGCACTTGTTTTTGTTATACTAATAAAACCCAACATTACAGTGTCCTTTAAGCAGGGAGTGATTTGTGTAGCATAGTTATGTTATGCATCATTCCATATTCTTTGCCTAATAGGACTTGCAGGCCCAAGATCGAGCTCATCGAATTGGTCAGCAGAATGAGGTTCGAGTCCTGAGACTGTGCACTGTGAACAGTGTGGAAGAGAAGATACTTGCTGCTGCAAAGTATAAACTGAATGTAGATCAAAAAGTTATTCAGGCTGGAATGTTTGATCAGAAATCTTCAAGCCATGAGCGAAGGGCTTTTCTACAGGCTATATTAGAACATGAGGAAGAAAATGAGGTAAGGCAGTTAAAAACAATCAGAGAGAAGTTGTTTCAGTTGGTGCTTGGGAAGCAGCTATATAACTGGTAGGCGAGAGCGCAGTTTGAGAGCAGCTTGGCACTGCTTAAGACTGCAAGCTATTATATAATTTCCTTACAAGAAAACAACTCTATTTCTAAAGGCTATTCTCATGAGAACTTGTTGCTGCGCTGTTAGATAAAGGTGAGGCCATGCAGGTGGCGTAGTTGCCGTTACCAAGTAGGAGCTGCCTGCAGGTTCCTCTTTTACAATGAGCTGGCTGAGTTTATCTTGCGGCCAAGAAATTTGTGCAGCACAACACAGGCCTGGGCCTACTCCCATTAACTGTTATGTAGATCACCAACTCCTAAATGTGCAATGGTTTCTCAGTCAGGATCTCTCCATTCCACCCCTTGATCCACATACAGTTTACCTTTACCAAAGGTATATTGTAGGTTACAGATTATATTAATAACGTATGGGCTTCTCAAGCCCTAAGTACAAGCCCCATTAGAGCAGACAGCCTGTTCAAGATCCTTAACTCCTCGAATACAATGTCTTCCACAAGGCTCCCAATACAGCTGTGTAGCATGGGGGAGGATGGGCAGGAGATGGTCTTCAGAGACCCTGCAGAGGCAAAAGCTTGCAAATGATGCAAAGGAGGTACATTTAGAGGCTGTGCTCAGAGGAGCGTAAAGCTCTGAGCAACCTGGTCCAATCTTATAGCTGACCCTGCTTTGAGGAGGAGGTTGGACTAAATGACCTACTGAGGACCCTTCCAACCCAAATTATCATGTGATCCTATGACCAGTAGATGGAGACTCCCATGTCAGGGAAGACCTGAAACTTGTGACTTCTGGCAACAGAAGGAAGACTCCTTCTCTGCCTGCAGATCTGCAATTACAGAATGGGTATAGTGCTCTGGGAACAATTGAGGAGGAACAAACTCTGTCAAGGGAGGCATCAGAGTCAACTGAGCCTATACCAAGTATCTACTCAACACTGATGAGACGACATCTGGAGTACTGCGTCCAGTTCTGGGCTTCCAACTACAAGAAAGAAATGGACATACTAGAGTGAGTCCAATAAAGGGCCACTAAAATAATTAAGGGATTGGAGCATCTGACATAAGGAAGAGACTGAAGGCTCAGGGGGGGATCTTAATGTGTCTAAATACCTGATGGGAGGAAGTAAAGAAAATAGAGCCAGACTCTTCTCAGTGACAGGACAACAGGCAATGGGCACAAGCTAAAATACAAACACAAATAGAAAGAACAGCTATCTTTTCCCAAATATTGAATGTATGAAATATTGGTGGGGAGGGGAACCAACAGTTCCAGAGATTATGCCACCAGAACGCTGTCAGAACACTATCCCTTTTCCAACTGCTTTACTTATTTCATGTTTGAATTACAAATTACATGAGTATTTAGTGAGAGCTGAAGTGGTAATCATATACATTGGCATAAGCAAAACCTGGTGGGATGAGTCCTGTGACTGGTGTGCCATGATGGACAGTTATAGGCTTCAGGAGGGATAGGCAGGGCAGGCGACACAGAGGGGTGGTGCTGTGTGTAAGGGAGGGGTTGGGTTGGATTGTATGGTGCTTGCAGTTGGCGATGGCATGGTTGAGAGCCTCTGGGTAAGGATTAAGGGGAAAATAAATAAAGCGGATGTTGTTGTGGGAATCTACTATCAACCACCCAGCCAGGATGATGACATTAAAATCCTTAGAATCTTCATGGTTGGAAAGGACCTTTGAGATCATCGAGTCCAACCAAACAACCTACAATCTCTGCCACTAGAGCATGCCCTGAAGTGCCACATCTAGATGTTTCTTAATGAATCATCAATGAATTATTCTACAAGGAATTAAGGGATATCTCTAGATCAGCTGCCCTTGTCCTTATGGGTGATTTTAACTTCCCAGACATCAACTGGGAATATCATACAGCAGACACAAACACGTCCAGGAAATTCCTGAAGCACATTGAAGATAACTTCTTGGTGCAGGTACTAAGGGAGCTGACTAAGAAAGGTGCCCTCCTAGATTTCTTGTTTGTAAACAGAGAGGGACTCGTGGGCGAAGTGGTGATTGGTGGCTGTCTTGGTCACAGTGAACACAAAGTAGTTGACTTTCAAATTGTTGGCGATAGGAGAAAAACTGCCAGCAAAACTTCGACCCTGGATATGGGGAGACCAGACTTTGGGCCGATGAAGGAGCTAGCTAGTAAGGTCCCCTGGGAATCTGCTTTTGAAGGTATAGGGGTCCATGAATGCTGATCACTTTTTAAGATCCATCTCTTAAGAGTGTGGGAGCAGGCAAATCCAAAGTGTCAGAAGTCAAGCAAGCGGGGTGGAAGGCCAGCTTGGCTGAGCAGGGATCTTCTTCTAGAACTCAGAAAAGGAAAGTGTATGGACATTGGAAGCAAGGACAGATGACATGGGAGGACTGCAGAGATGCTGTTTGCTGCTGTAGGGAGAAAATTCACACGGCCAAAGCTCGATTAGAGTTCAAGCTGGCCAGCACTATGAAGGACAGCAAAAAGGGCTTTTTAAAATATGCTAATAGCAGAAGGAGAATCAGAGATAACATTGGTCCATTGCTTGATGGGGTCAGTCACTTCACAAATAGGGATGTAGACAAAGCGGAGATGTTTAATGCCTTTTTCGCCTCTGTCTTCAACACTGATGATGGGCCCTGGGACCCTCGGAGTCCTGTGTTGGAAGACCGTGACTAGGGTAATGATAAATTCCCACTCTGAAGTTGTTTGAGACTTGCTGCTCCAGCTGGATGCGCATAAATCTATGGGGCCCGATGGGATTCATTCCAGGGTGCTGAAAGCACTGGCCGATGTTATCATGGGACCTCTATGTTATTTTTCAGTGGTCTTGTGAGTCTGGAGAGGTCCTAGTCCACTGGCAACTGTTGTCCCAATTTTCAAGAAGGGTAAGAAGGAAGACCCTGGTAACTACAGTCAGCCTCACTTCAGTGCCTGGTAAAATTATGGAGAAGGTTATTTTTGGAGTTATTGAAAAACACTTGAGAGACAATACAGTCATTGGTCATAGCCAGCACGGGTTCACGAGGGGAAAGTCCTCCTTAACTAACTTAATTTCCTTTTATGACAAGGTCACCCATCTAGTTGGCCGAGGGAAGCCAGTAGATGTGGGTTTTTTGGATTTAAGCAAAGTTTTTGATACTGTCTGTCACAGTATCCTTCTGGACAAAATGTCCAGCATACAGCTAGACAAGTCCATAATACATTGGGTGAACAATTGGCTGATGGGTCAGGCTCAAAGAGTTAGAAAGTTACATCAGTCTGGCAGCCAGTCACCAGTGGGGTTCCCCAGGACTCAATTTTAGGGCCAGTGCTCTTAAACATTTTTATAAATGATCTGGACACAGGAATCGAATGTACATTAAGTAAGTTTGCCGATGATACTAAACTAGGAGGAGCTGTGGACTGCCTCGAGGGTAGAGAGGCCTTACAGAGAGATCTGGATAGACTAGACAGCTGGGCAACCACCAACCGTATGGAATTTAACAAGAGCAAGTGCTGGATTCTCCACCTGGGACAGGGTAATCCTGGTTATACATACAAACTGGGGTATGAGAGGCTGGAGAGCAGCCCTGCAGAAAGAGATCTGGGGGTTTGGGTTGATGGCAAGTTGAATATGAGTTAACAGTGTGCCCTGGCAGCCAAAAGGGCCAACCGTGTCCTGGGGTGCATCAAGCACAGCATAGCTAGCTGGTCGAGGGAGGTGATTGTCCCACTCTACGCTGCACTGGTGCAATCCCACCTCGAGTACTGTGTGCAGTTTTGGGTGCCTCAATTATAAGAAGGGCATCAAACTATTAAGAGTGTGCACAGAGAAGGGCGACCAAGATGGTGAAAGGTCTCGAGGGCAAGACTTATGAGGTCACTTGGTTTGTTCAGATTAGAGAAGGCTGAGAGGTGACGTCATCGCAGTCTACAACTTCCTCAAGGGGGGCAGCAGAGGGGGAGGTGCTGATCTCTGGTGACCAGCGATAGGACGTGATGGAATGGCTTAAAGATGTGTCAGGGGAAGTTCAGATTGGACATTAGGAAAAGATTCTTCACTGAGAGGGTGGTCGGTCACTGGAACAGGCTCCCCGGGGAAGTGGTCATGGCACCAAGCCTGTCAGAGTTCAAGGAGCATCTGGACGATGCTCTTAGTCATATGGTTTAGTGTTAGGTAGTCCTGTGAGGAGCAGGGAGTTGGACTCGATGATCCTTATGGGTCCCTTGCAACTCAAGATATTCTATGATTCTATGATTCACATCTCACTTTGTGGGTGGACAGTGGTCTACAGAAATATGGATTGGGCAGGCTTTGTTTCTAGGAATTATCTTATTTCGGGATTGTTTTCCTTCTGCTTTGACAGTAAAGACCTCATAGTGCAGAATGCTATTACTGGGGGAGTGCTGTAGAGCAGCAGAAGGGAAATGTGTATGTTTTAACTGAAAAACAAGCTGACAACTAATTGTGCTTGTGACCCTAAAAAAAACACGAACCAAAATTTCCTGGTTGCATGTTTGCTCACTTCCTCATTCTCAATATATGAAAGTGATAAGAAGACCTAATTGTCATAGAATCATAGAATCATAGAATCATTTAGGTTGGAAAAGACCCTTGGGATCATCGAGTCCAACCATCAACCCCAGTCTACAAAGTTCTCCCCTACACCATATCCCCTAACACCACATCTAAATGAGTCTTGAACACATTCAGGGATGGTGACTCCACCACCTCCCTGGGCAGCCTATTCCAGTGTCTGACCACTCTTTCTGTGAAGAATTTTTTCCTAATGTCCAGCCTAAACCTCCCCTGCTGCAGCTTGAAGCCATCCCCTCTTGTTCTATCGCTAATTACCTGTGAGAAGAGACCAGCGCCAACCTCTCTACAATGTCCTTTCAAGTAGTTGTAGAGAGTGATGAGGTCTCCCCTCAGCCTCCTCTTCCTCAAACTAAACAGTCCCAGCTCCTTCAATCGCTCCTCATAAGATTTATTCTGCAGGCCCTTCACCAGCTTCGTTGCCCTCCTCTGCGCTCGCTCCAGCACCTCGATATCTCTCTCGAATCGAGGTGCCCTCTTTGATTAAGTCTATTTTGTGTTACTGCTGAATTGATGAACAGCCAGGCACTTTCAAATTTTTAGTTTTCATTTGAGCATTTCACACTCCTTTTGAGAAGATATCAGTGCAGCAGTGGCTCAATGCAAATGGTTGCCTCTCTTTGGACATTGCTTTGTATTTTTCTAATGCCTTTTTCTATTTAAATAGGAAGAAGATGAAGTTCCTGATGATGAGACTCTCAATCAGATGATTGCTCGGCATGAAGAGGAATTTGATCTCTTCATGGTAAGGACATTATGATAAGTAGTATATCTTCTCTAGGCTTTTTAATGCCTTTGTTTTGCTAAAGGTGTTATCCTTCTGTGATTCAAATGTTGGATTATTATTGTGGGAGGGAAAGGCTTCATTTAGTCACATTGTTCATCTGGGAAGAGGAAAGAATCTAAACAGAGACCAGCATCCTCACGTGACAAACAAAATGCAGAAATCCCTGCTGAGTTGGTACAGTGGAACACTGTCCATCCAGAGGAGGATATGTAGGTGGTTTGATGGATTTAGACAGTGCAAAACTGATGATCACTGCTTCTCATGCTAATACTACAGCATTTTTTTTTCATGACTCCTCGCTTCTTGTACTCACATGTTATAGTATTAGCTAGGGCAAGTACAGGTACTTAACAAAATAGTAAGATAGGAGATTGATGGTGCTGTTTTCCTTTAGTTGGGTTTGCTGAGGATTATGTCAAGGGCCATTAGTTGTGTCTCTGCTACTAAAACTTTTGAACAGTTCTCAAAGCACACCTAGACGACAGTGGTTCAAATGCCAGCAATCTATCTGTATTAGTACTTCCCTTGTTGTTAGCATTGATGGAATAATTACTAAAACATCAGCGTATGTCGGAGTGGGAGCCGGACCCGGAGTAACGACGAAATCTCAATATGAGTATGATCGTTCTCCCTTTATTCAAGTTTTCACAGCATATTTATAGACAGACAGTAAAGGGCAGTAAAAGCACACGCTAGCAAAAGTGATTGGTTTACAACCTATGTTTATGTGACTAAAACAGTTCATTGGTGCACCTCCTGTGAGTTCATTGGTGCACCTCTTGTGCCCACCCATCGCTACACAAGACAGCTTCTCCCTCTCTCTACAGATGTGGTTCTGCTTATCTTTGTTTACGGTTTTGTTACTTCTGCTTTTTTAAGGACTTCAAGGAGAGTTCGCGGTCACATTCAGGCCTGTAACTAAGGCTTCTCCTTGAGGCTCATATCAGAGGCTGGATTGTTCATCGCAATCAGATCATGTCACTTCTCACTCAGCCATTCCTCCACAAGCGTAGATAATTGGCCTTTTGGCAAGTATCCAATGTGGGGATTGCTGGAGGACCTACCAAAATCAGTCTCTTATATTGATACAGCCACAGGAGCACACTTAAATAAACATTGAAGGGAAACCACTGTCCCCTATCTTTCTGCACTGGTGGGAGCAGGTTGATCTGTTCTCTGAAGTGAAGCAACACGGGTACTCTCACATATGCATAAACATGCACATATATCAGGACGTATCCACGGAGTCAATTGTTAATAGGAACCCCAGATATCACATTCTCACACCATCTCATTCTATAAAACATAGTCTTTGTACAGCTATGCAAGTTACAAAACTTCAGGTGGACAGTTGGCAAAGGCCATGTTCCCTAATGTGGCAGTGCATTATAGAATCATAGAATCATAGAATCATTTAGGCTGGAAAAGACCTGTGGGATCATCGAGTCCAACCATCAACTCCACTCTACAAAGTTCTCCCTTACACCATATCCCCTAACACCACATCTAAACGAGTCTTGAACACATTCAGGGATGGTGACTCCACCACCTCCCTGGGCAGCCTATTCCAGTGTCTGACCACTCTTTCCGTGAAGAACTTTTTCCTAATGTCCAGCCTAAACCTCCCCTGCTGCAGCTTGAAGCCATTCCCTCTTGTTCTATCGCTAATTACCTGTGAGAAGAGACCAGCGCCAACCTCTCTACTATGTCCTTTCAAGTAGTTGTAGAGAGCGATGAGGTCTCCCCTCAGCCTCCTCTTCCTCAAACTAAACAGTCCCAGCTCCTTCAATCGCTCCTCATAAGGTTTATTCTGCAGGCCCTTCACCAGCTTCGTTGCCCTCCTCTGCACTCGCTCCAGCACCTCGATATCTCTCTCGTATTGAGGTGCCCAGAACTGGACACAATACTCAAGGTGTGGCCTCACCAGTGCTGAGTACAGGGGGACAATCACCTCCCTCCTTCTGCTGGTCACACTATTTCTAATACAAGCCAGGATGCCATTGGCCCTCTTGGCCACCTGGGTGCACTGCTGGCTCATGTTCAGCCGCTTGTCAATTAGAACCCCCAGGTCCTTTTCTGCCAGGCAGCTCCCCAGCCACTCTTCCCCAAGCCTGGAGCGATGCATGGGGTTGTTGTGGCCCAAGTGCAGGACCCGGCACTTGGCCTTGTTGAAGCTCATTCCATTAGCATTGGCCCATCGGTCCAATCTATCCAGGTCTCTCTGTAGAGCCTCCCGATCCTCATGTAGATCAACACTCCCGCTTAGCTTCGTGTCATCTGCAAGCTTGCTGATGATACACTCTATGTCCTTATCAAGGTCATCAATGAAGATGTTAAACAGAAGTGGTCCCAACACCGAGCCCTGAGGGACACCACTTGTGACCGGCCGCCAGCTGGATTTAACTCCATTGACCACCACTCTTTGGGACCGCCCATCCATCCAGTGCTTGATCCAGCAGATCGTATGCTCATCCAGGCCATGAGCAGCCAGTTTTTCCATGAGGAAATTATGTTCTTGAAGTGCCAGTCTAGTCCGTTAGGTGCTAAGTTTTATTTAAGGAGTTAAGTTTTTTTCAGACAGCATTAAAAACTTGATGCACTGGAAGTGAATGCTTGCAGGGATCTCCATAATTTTAAAATTTCCCTCAATATAATTCAGATATACGGAGATTGGCAGGCCAGAAATCAAGAAATGTCTTCTTCCTGTCCTCCATCAAAGATGGTTCATTCTGCACACTGTGTGGAATTTCCAGCTGTTACTATATTCAACCTCACTAACTGAATATGGAAGATAGATACACAGTGACTGATGTGAATGCTGTTGTGTCACACATCAGGGCTGAAAATGAAGTATCCAGAGTTCACTGTGCTGTAGAAATAGATTTTGCTGCCTGAAACAGCATTTTAGTGCTAAGGATCAAGAAAGAAAGAACCAAAGCATGGATTGAACTGAAGACTAGAGAGAAAGATACAAAGATTAGTAGATCCAAATGGAAGAACGCCTGGCCTGCTGGTAACAGGCGGGAATACCTTGACTTCCAGGGGAAAAAGGGCTCTAGGACAAGAGTTATCAGGGCTCATTGATAGGGCTTTAAACTAGATTTGAAGGGGGGTGGGGACGGTACTGGGCTTGCTGGTGAGGTGCCAGGGCGTAGTTGCTCAGCGCTCGTGGGAGAGTGTGCCAGTATTTCTGAAAGCCAGAAGGCACACCACATCTCAAGGGTGAAAACTACACACACGGCTCCCTCTCTGAAATGCTTATACACCAATGCACGCAGCATGGGGAATAAACAGGAAGAAATGGAGATCCGTGTGCGGTCGCAGGGACACGATCTCATTGCATTTACTGAGACGTGGTGGGACAGCTCACATGACTGGAATGCTGTCATGGATGGCTATGTCCTTTTCGGGAAAGACAGGCCAGCGAGGCAAAGTGGTGGAGTTGCTCTTTATGTGAGAGAGCAACTGGAATGCATTGAGCTCTCCCTGGGGGCGGATGAAGGGAGGGCTGAGAGCTTGTGGGTAAGGATTAAGGGGCAGGCTAATATGAGGGACACTGTTGTGGGTGTTTCTTACAGGCCACCTGATCAGGATGGGGAAGCTGATGAGGCTTTCTACAGACAGCTGAAGGTAGCCTCGCAATCGCAGGCCCTGATTCTCATGGGGTACTTCAGTCACCCCGATATCTGCTGGGAAGGCTACACAGCCAGGCACACACAGTCCAGGAGGTTCCTCCAGTGTATTGATGATAACTTTTTGACACAGGTGGTGCAGGAGCCAACAAGGAGAGGAGCACTCCTGGACCTGGTACTGACAAACACAGAGGGACTGGTGGAGGACATGAAGGTTGGGGGCACCCTAGGCTGTAGTGATCATGAAATGATAGAGTTCAGGATCATGGGTACCATGCACAAAACATCAAGAAGTAAAATTACAACCTTGGACTTCAGGAGGGCTAACTTTGACCTCTTCAAGAAACTGCTTGGAGAGATCCCGTGGGCTAGGGCTCTGGAAGGTAGGGGGGCTCAAGAAAGCTGGTTGGTATTCAAACACCACTTCCTCCAAGCTCAGGGTCGGTGCATCCCTAAGAGCAAGAAATCGGCCAAGGGACGCAGGAGACCTGCATGGTTGAGCAGGGAGCTTCTGAAAAAGCTCAAGTGGAAGAAGGAAGTTTACAGCACGTGGAAGAAGGGACTGACCCCTTGGGAGGATTACAAGAATGCCGCCAGAGCATGCAGGGATGAAACAGGGAAAGCCAAGGCCGCCTTGGAATTAAACCTGGCAAGGGATGTCAAGCTCAACAGGAAGGGCTTCTACAAGTATATCGGAGGCAAAAGGAAGACCAGAGAAGTTGTGGGCCCACTGTTGAATGAGACAGGAGCCATGGTGACGGAGGATGCGGAGAAGGCGGAGTTACCGAAGGCCTTCTTTGCTTCGGTCTTTACTGCTCAGGCCAGCCCTCAGGAGACCCAGGCCTTGGGGAAAGTAACGGGGAAAGAGGAAGACTTCCCCTGGGTTGAGGAGGATCGAGTGAGGGATCAATTAGATCAATTAGATATTCACAAATCCATGGGCCCCGATGGGATGCACCCGAGAGTGCTGAGGGAGCTGGCGGAAGTCATTGCTGGGCCGCTCTCCATCATCTTTGAAAGGTCCTGGAGAACAGGCGAGGTGCCTGAGGACTGGAGGAAAGCCAACGTCACTCCAGTCTTCAAAAAAGGGCAAGAAGGAGGACCCAGGGAACTACAGGCCGGTCAGCCTCACCTCCATCCCTGGAAAGATGATGGAACAGCTCGTTCTGGGCGTCATCTCAAGGCATGTGGAGGAAAAGAAAGCTATCGGAAGTACTCAACATGGATTCACCAAGGGGAAATCACGTCTGACTAATCTGATAGCCTTCTACGATGGCATGACTGGCTGGAGAGATGAGGGGAGGGCGGTAGATGTGGTCTACCTTGACTTCAGCAAGGCGTTCGACACGGTCTCCCACAGCATCCTCATAGGGAAGCTTAGGAAGTGTGGGTTGGGTGAATGGACAATGGGGTGGATTGAAAACTGGCTGAAAGACAGAGCTCAGAGGGTCGTGATTAGGGGCACAGAGTCTAGTTGGAGGTCAGCGACGAGTGGTGTTCCCTAGCGGCCAGTACTGGGTCCAGTCCTCTTCAATATATTCATCAACGACCTGGATGAAGGGATAGAGGGCACCCTCAGCAAGTTTCCTGATGATACAAAGCTGGGAGGGGTGGCTGACACACCGGAAGGCTGTGCCACCATACAGAGAGACCTGGACAGGCTGGAGATCTGGGCAAAGAGGAACCTTATGAAATTCAACAAGGGCAAGCGTAGGGTGCTGCACCTGGGGAGGAATAACCCCATGCACCAGGACAGGAGCTGGAGAGCACCTCTGTGGAGACAGACCTGGGAGTTCTGGTGGACAACAGGATGACCATGAGCCAGCAATGTGCCCTCGTGGCCAAGAAGGCCAATGGCATCCTGGGGTGCATCAAGAAGAGTGTGGGCAGCAGGTCGAGGGAGGTCATCCTCCCCCTCTACTCTGCCTTGGTGAGGCCGCACCTGGAGTACTGTGTCCAGTTCTGGGCTCCCCGGTTCAAGAAGGACAGGGAACTGCTGGAGAGGGGACAGCAAAGGGCTACCAAGATGCTGAGGGGACTGGAACACCTCTCTTATGAAGAAAGGCTGAGGGACTTGGGTCTCTTCAGTCTGGAAAAAAGATGACTGAGGGGGGATCTTATCAATGCTTATAAATACTTAAAGGGTGGGTGTCAGGAGGATGGGGCCAGGCTCTTTTCAGTGGTGCCCGGGGACAGGACAAGGGGTAACGGGCACAAACTTGAACATAGGAAGTTCCACCTAAGCATGAGGAGGAACGTCTTTACTTTGAGGGTGCCAGAGCACTGGCACAGGCTGCCCAGAGAGGTGGTGGAGTCTCCGTCTCTGGGGACATTCAAAACCTGCCTGGACGCATTCCTGTGCAACCTGCTCTGGGTGACCCTGCTCTGGCAGGGGGGTTGGACTAGATGATCTCCAGAGGTCCCTTCCAACCCTATGATTCTATGATTTGTAGCCAATTTAGTAATTATTCCACACGGCGTCCCTCCCTTTGGTGGCGCCCAGCCTGGGCTGTCCGTACTGCTGTACCTTTCAATTAAATTAATTATTTTGTAAAATCCAATGCCTGAGACTCTGCTGTGGGAAATACAGGGTCAAGCCTGAAGAAGAAGGAAGTGCACCCGAGATTAAGAGTGTGTGTGTGTGTGTGTGTGACACCATGAATGGTGTGTGAATGCTCGGGCAGCAGCTTCTCCGTTATCACATTTATCACTCCCATTCACTAATTATGCAAAGGTTCTTCTTGAAATATGGCTAGTAAATTTCCATCTTCCATGATGTCAATCAGTTGGTCTTGCAAACTAATTGGAAGGTGTTGTGTTTGTATGTTTTTAACAAACGGGTTCAAAACCCACTGAAACTCTTCATTTGAAAGATTTCTCAACAGGTTAGGAAATTCTGCTTCCAAGTTTTTTAAGTGTACGGATACAAGAGTTTTTATAGGTGACACACTTGCATCATTTTCAGCAACAAAGTCATATAATGATGGAAACGTTTCCAAAAAGCCATTTTCAAAATGCTCTCTCCATAGCATGAGTTTCTTTCAAAAAGCAGTTACTTTCTCACGCCTTGTTAAAACGTTGCCTTCGCTTTGAAGGGACACATTAAGTGTGTTTATTTTTTCACAAATAAGTGCCATACTACTGGCAGCCACTTGTCATCACAGAAAAGGTCAGCAAATTTGGAATACTTGTCTTTCTGTGAAAGAAAAATGCGTGACATCTTTAAGTTCGACAACTCTTTTAAACACTGTCGTGGTTTTGGCCAGATTGGCCAATCAGAATGACAGATGGCCCTCCCCTCCCTCTCTCCAAAGAGAGGAGAGGAAGAGATAAGGAGAATTACGAGTTTAGAAAAAGAACTGAACTACTTTAATGAAAATAATAATAAATAATGAAGTAATAAATAATAATTTTTTTTAAAAAGTGTACAATATATACAAAACCATATCCAGCTCCCAGGATGACGGTCGCGTCACCAGCAGACACAGGGAAAGTCCCAGACTGGAGTCAGCAACAGACAGGAGCAGGATTCTGGATCTGGAGTCAGGAATGCTCAGATCGGAATCAAAGGCGGACGAACAGACAGGGTTCTCCTGGGACGTTGGCCATTGAAGAAAGAGGCTTGCCCCTTTGATCCCTCAGTTTTTATACTGAGCGTGATGCAGATGGGATGGAATACCCTGTTGGTCAGTTTTGGGTCACCTGTCCTGTCCGCTCCTCCCTGCAGGTGGGACCCCTCTACACTTTTCCGCTTCCGACCCTCTAACGGGGCAAAACAGTGAAGTGAGCTGACCTTGGCTGTTATAGCAATAAGTCTAAGCAAGAGCCTCTGCGCATACCGTTCCTTGGGATAATCAGGTTTTATCACTCGGAGAGTGAACAGTGTCTGGACAATATGCTGTTAATTTCAGACTTTAGTCGGTTAGAAGAGGCCCAGCTAAAAAGTAAAATTACAAAACAGAGAATTGGTTCTGTTTTACCTCAAACCAGGACAAACACTTTGCCACAAGATAACCAGCAAACCTCTGTGTGGTACAAAAAGTATTGTACCGCAATACAAAGTAGTGTGATACAAAGTATTGTAAATATTCTACTATTTACAGGTCTTATTTCTATAAACTTAACCACATTGATGGCATTGTGTAGCACTTTGCGCGCTTCTGGCTCCAACATCTTTGCTGCAATAGCTTGCCTATGAATGATGAAGTGAATGAGTTCCACGTGTGGTGCTAGCTCTGTAACCTTACCCCGGAATCCTTTTTTTTATTCCAGTCAAAGCAGCCACTCCATTGGTGGTTACACTTGCACAGTTTTTCACCAAAGTTTTTTATTAAAGAAGTAATTTACTGACGGGAATATATCTTCTCCAGTGCATCTTTCCTTTAGCGGCTCACAAAAAAGTAGTTCTTCGTGTATTTCATTCTTGAAACAGAATCTAGCAAATACCGTAAACTGAGACATGTTAGAAACATCTGTACTTTCATCCAACTGCATAGCAACCCTCCCACACCCTCCCTGTGATTTGTTCTAATACTTGTTTCTTCAAATCTTCAGCAATGTTTTCTATACATCTTCCAATGGCATTTGCTGACAAAGGCATGCATTTTAGTTTGTTGCCATATTGTTTTCTGTGTACTATTTCAGCCATTTTTACTGCGGCAGGAAGAACAAGTGTTTCCCCAATGGTATGTGGGAGTATCACATGACTTGAAACATCGCTGAAAAAATTGTAGAGGTTTGTCTTCATGTTCTGAATGTTTAGTTTTTAAATGTCTTGCTAATTGTGATGGCTTCATACTATCATTAGCTAATATATCAAGGCACAATATACACTTAGGGTGAGGTTCAACATTGACGATAGTGGATGTAAATTCACATTTCAAATCGTCTTCTTGATAATTTTGAGGGTTTTTGGCCAACTTCTTGTCAGATCTGATCATAGATCGTCATTGTTTTTACCTCGTAATGTGGATGACAAAGAGTACTCCTACTAGGATAGAGGTATCAGCTCTGCCATTTTCTTGTAGTTTGCGTGTGCTCGCATTATTAGTATTATCTTCAATCTGCGGTTTCTTTGCAGGAATCTTTTAAAGCCACATGTCCATTCTGTGAGGGTTAGTTTAGTTCAAACTAGATAATATAATCTGCAAATCCACTTATCTTGGCACACATAAACTGCAATATATCGCAATATGCTGAAAGCGAACAAATGAATGAGGGTGCCACTGTGAACCCCTCTGTTTTGTGGAACACCCACCCACTCTTCCCCCAGGACACCTTGCATACAGCACCTGACACATAGCCATCTGACATACAGACTGAGGGCACCAGTGCCAATCCATATATTAGATATTAGTAAAGGTTAATTTCTTTCTTAAAGTTTTAGATAAATACATATAAGTAGAAGTTCTAATATTTTCTTCCTGCACCCCAATGGATTGTCATGCGCATCCCCTGGGGTGTGTGCACCCCACTTTGGAGACCTCTGGAGTAGACAAAAACCAGATTGAGAAGTGACTGTTTCAATGCCCTATGCATAGCTATTTCAACATTGCTTAGTAGTGTTGCTTCAATGAGTGTTACATTTCCTGTTAAAACTGATAAAGAAAGGAAAACCTGAAAGTAATTTTTAATGCTAGTTTTATCCCAAATAAAGATTCTCAGTCTAAAAAAAGTCAAATTCATTAAAGTCAAATTCTAGGCCTCCCACCAAAATGGCAGCTGATGCTCTAGTTGTGCTAATTTATTTTCTCCTCTTGGAGCCAAAATGGCAATGCAGCATGTGGTGGGTTGACTCCGGCTCCTCATGGGTCGAGATAAAGACAGTTTAAGAAGCAAAGGAAAAAGGAAGAAGAAATAAAAGAAAAAAACAAAACAAGTGATACAAAGGCAATCACTCACCACCTCCCACAAGTAGACCGGTACCCAGCTTGGTATCCCGAGCGATGGCTACCTCCCCAACTCCCCCCTCCCCTCTGTTTTTATTGCTGAGCATTATATGGCCTGGAATATCCTTTTATTCAGTTTGGGCCAGCTGTCCCGGTTGTGTCCCCTCCCAACTTCTCGTCCACCCCCAGCCTACCCATTGGGAGGGGCAGTGAGAAACAGAAAAATCCTTCACACTGTGTAAGCACTGTTCAGCAATAGCTAAGCTATTGGTGTGTTATCAACATTGTTTTGGTCACAAATCCAAAATATAGCACCATATGGGCTGCTGCGAAGAAAATTAGCTCCATTCCAGCCAGACTCAGTTCAATCTCCACCCTGTATTGCATACCACTTACCTCATGCTCAGGCCTTACACTGTCCAATGCATCCTCATTAACTCCCTCTCCCCTTCCCATCCTTTGATATATACACAGGTAGCATTCCCTCAGTCTATGGGCCACCCTCATAAAATGTCCGTAAAATTTTCATAAAATTTTTATTTAGTCCATGAGTTGAGCTCCATCTGTTATGGTGGTCGCTCAGGACAGGAGAGGCAGTGTGTCGTGTCGAGTTATTGGGCATCAAAGCCAACTCAGGTTGGGTCACTGCTGTACTTGCACAGCTTCTTGCGAGGCCCAAGTTGGTTCGGGTGATTCCTGCTGTAGTACTTCCTATAATCAGCGCAAACCATGGGTTATTTCCCCCCAAGGTTAAATCTCCTTGAGGTACACACCAGATTTCCCCATCCTCCCACATTATCCACCAAGTACACCCGAGTCCTTGAACAAAAGCAATCCCATGAACAGGTTTGCCTTTTCCTGATAGAACTGTCTTTCACAGCCAGTTCCCTGCACACACTACGGTGACCTTATCTCCTTCCACAGCACATAGGGGTTTTGTTTGGGCAGGGACAGGTCAGTCATCTGATTCTCTGGTGTTAACCAGACCAGTGACTTCTGCTAAATTTGCATCCCCAGTGCTTGTATGTCCCAGTGCCCATTGCTATCAGTATGGTCTTTAAGAGTCCATTGTATCGGCCAATCTTTCTGCAGGCTGATGCGTGATAGGAAATGTAGTACACCTAACTAGTGCCGTGTTTCTTGGCCCAGGTTGCTTATGTAGTTATTTTGGAAATGAGTCCTGTTGTCTGAGGCAGTTCTTTCTGGAGTGCCATGCCACCACAGAACTTGCTTTTCAAGGCCCAGGATGGTGTTCCGGGTGGTGGTATGCATTACAGGGTACGTTTCCACCATTGTAAGCATATGATGCTTGCCTCAGCAGGTCTGTGGCAGTGTGATATAATCAATCTGCCAGGCCTCCCCATATTGACATCCTAGCCACCATCTGTTGTACCGGAGAGGCTTTACTCACTTGGCTCTCTTGATTATGATGCATGTTTCGCATTCATGAATAACCTGTGCAATGGCTTCAGTGGTCAAGTCCACCCTTCAATCACGAGCCCATCTGTTGGTTGCATCGCTCACCTAGATGTCCCAATGTTTCACGGGCCCACCGAGCTACAAATAGCTCACCCTTACGCTCCCAGTCCAGGTCCACCTGAGGCAATTCAGTTCTGGCAACCTGGCCTACCTGCTCTTTGTTTGAATGTTCTTCAGTCGTGAGGCTCTTTGACATGTGAGCATCTACATGACGTACCTTTACAGCAGTGTTTTCTACACGAACAGCGATGTCTTGCCACAGTGCAGCAGCCCAGATGGGTTTACCTCTGCAGTTGGTCCATTTCTGTTGCTGTAGCCACCCCTACAGGGCATTTGCCACCATCCATGAATCAGTACAACGTATTGTCCGCTTTTCTCATTCAGCAATCTCTAGGGCCAGCTGGATGGCTTTCGCTTCGGCAAACTGACTCGACTCGCCTTCTCCTGTGACAGTTTCTGCAACTTGTTGTGTGAGACTCCACACAGCAGCTTTCCAGTTCTGATGGTTTCCCCCAATACAACAGGACCATGAGCAAACAGAGCATATTGCTTCTCATTTTCTGGTAATTTATTATACAGTGGGGCCTCTTGGGCATGAGTCACCTCCTTGGGCAATGCTCCAAAATTTCTGTCTTCTGGCCAGTCCATGATCTCTTCCAGGATTCCTGGGCAGCTGGGGTTCCCCATTCAGTCCCACTGTGTGATCCATGTAGCATTGGGTGCATGATGGGTAGAGGGGGCCCTTCCTTTGAACAACCAGTACAGCACAGGCAATCGTGGTGCCAAGAGGAGCTGTGCTTCTGTACCAACTATTTCTGAAGCATCTCAAACCCCTTCATATGCTGTTAATATCTCTTTTTCAGTCGGGGTGTAGCAGGCCCTGGATCCTCTATATCCCCAGCTCCAAAAGCCTATAGGTTGACCTCGAGTCTCTTCTCCAGGTGCTTTCTGCCAGAGGCTCCAGGTGAGGCCATGCTCCCTGGCTGCAGTGTAGCGCACATTTCTCACAACTGGTCCTGTCCAGACTGCCCCAAGGGCTACCTCACAAATTATCTCCTGTTGGATCTGTTGGAAGGTGTGCTGCTGCTCAGGGCCCCACTCAAAACAGTTCTTCTTTTGGGTCACTCAATAGAGAGGATGCACAAGCTGACTGTAACCCAGAATATGCATTCTCCAGAATCCCATGGTGCCTAGAAAAGCGTGTGTTGCTTTTTTGTTAGCTGGTGGGGACATGGCTGTTCTCTTATTGATCACATCTATTAGGATGCGACAACATCCATCTTGCCATTTTATTCCTCAAAAATGGATCTCTCATGCAGGTTCTTTGACCATGCTTTGTTTTATGGCAAACCAGCTTTAAGAAGGATCTGGATTATTCTTTTCCCTCTCTCAAACAATTCTTCCTCTCTGTTGCCCCACACGATGATGTCATCGATGTATTGCAGGTGTTCAGGGGCTTCGCTCTGTTCCAGTTCAGTCTGTATCAGCCCATGGCAAATGGTAGGGCTGTGCTTCCACCCCTGGGGCAGTCGATTCCAGGTGTATTGGATACCCCTTCACCTGAAAGCAAAATATGGCTTGCACTCTGCTGCCAAAGGGATCGAGAAGAACACACTGGCAATTTCAGTTGTGGCATACCACTTGGCAGCCTTCGACTCCAGGTCATATTGGAGCTCTAGCATGTCTGGTACGGCAGCACTCAACAGTGGCATGACTTTGTTCAGGCCACAGTAGTCCACCTGTAACCTTCCAATCCCTTTGTTGGTTCCACGATCCCTAGCGAAGGATCCCAGCTGCTGGTCTTCCTTACCGTCTAGTTCCAGACCATTGACCCCACTGTCCCAGCACTGGAGCAATCAGGTATCAATTCACTCTCCTTGCTGACCTCTGTAATCTTTCCACATATCTCACAGCTCACTCAGGGATAGTTTCCGCCTCTTTTATGATTTCTGTCTCTTCCCTCTCTTCTTATTGTGGGTGTGCTGCTGCAGAACAGGCTGCCTCTTCTGATTCTTCCTCCTGCTCCCTCTTAGGAGGAGCTTCTTCCTCTCTTACTAACTGGGTCAACCTCTGCTTCTATTGGTTCTTCTTGACTACAGGAGCAACTATGAAAGCTGAGGGTTGGGTCTCTGGTTTAGCCACAGTGTCACAGAATCACAGAATCTTCAGAGTTGGAAGGGACCTCTAGAGATCATCTAGTCCAACTCCCCTGCCAAAGCAGGATTGCCTAGAGCACATCCCTCAGGACTGCATCCAGGCGGGTCTTGAAAATCTCCAGAGAAGGGGACTCCACAGCCTCCCTGGGCAACCTGTTCCAGGGCTCTGTCACCCTCACCGTAAAGAAGTTTTTCCGTGTATTTGAACGGAACTTCTTATGCTCCAACTTGTGCCCATTGCCCCTCGTCCTGTCACTGGGAACCATTGAAAAGAGTCTGGCTCCATCCTCCTTAAACCCACCCTTTAGATACTTGTAAACATTAATCAGGTCTCCCCTCAGCCTTCTCTTCTCCAGGCTAAAGAGTCCCAGCTCTCTCAGCCTTTCCTCATAAGGGAGATGCTCCAGTCCCTCAATCATCCTAGTTGCCCTTCGCTGGACTCGCTCCAGCAGTTCCCTGTCCCTCTTGAACTGGGGAGCCCAAAACTGGACATAGTATTCCAGTTGTGGCCTCACCAGTGCAGAGTAGAGGGGGAGAATGACCTCCCACGACCTACTGGCCACACTCTTCCCTATGCAGCCCAGGATCCCATTGGCCTTCTTGGCAACAAGGGCACATTGCTGGCTCGTGGATAATCTACTGTCCACCAGGACCCCCAGATCCTTCTCCTCGGAACTACTTCCCAGCACGTCCACCCCTAACCTATACTGGTGCCTGACATTCTTCCTCCCCAGGTGCAGGACCCTACAGTTGTCCTTGTTGAACCTCATTAGGTTCTTCTCTGCCCAGCTCTCCAGCCTGTCCAGGTCACGCTGGATGGCAGCACGGCCCTCTGGAGTGTCGGCCACCCCTCCCAGTTTGGTATCATCAGCAAACTTGCTGAGGATACACTCTGTCCCCTCGTCCAGGTCATTAATGAATATACTGAACAAAATTGGACCGAGTATTGACCCCCGGGGGACACCACTGGTTACAGGCCTCCAACTAGACTCTGTGCCGCTGATCACAACCCTCTGAGTTCTGTCACACAGCCAGCTCTCGATCCACCTCGCTGTCCCCTCATCTAGCCCACACTTCCTCAGCTTCCTAATGAGGATGTTATGGGAGACAGTGTCAAAAGCCTTGCTAAAGTCAAGGTAGATGACATCTGCTGCTCTCCCCTCATCCAGCCAACCCGTTATAACATCATAGAAAGCTATCAGATTGGTCAAGCATGATTTACCCTTGGTAAATCCATGCTGACCACTTCCAATAACTTCCCGTTCCTCAACGTGTTTGGAGATGACATCCAGAATGAGTTGCTCCATCACCTTCCCAGGGACAGAGGTGAGACTAACCGGTCTGTAGTTCCCTGGGTCCTCCTTCCTGCCTTTTTTGAAGATTGGAGTGATGTCAGCCTTCCTCCAGTCCTCAGGCACCTCTCCTGTTCCCCATGACCTTGCAAAGATGATGGAGAGCGGTCTAGCAATAACATCTGCCAGCTCTCTCAGCACTCGCGGGTGCATCCCGTCAGGGCCCATGGACTTGTGAATGTCCAGCTTGGCCAAGTGGTCTCTGACCCCGTGTCTGTTCATGTGATCTCTTAGTGTCCATTTGTGTGCCCTCAGAGCAAGAGACCCTCTTGCTCTATTGAGGGCATGAGGCCTATACATCGATAGGCATGGGCCAGGCCCCAACACTACATTAGAATTCGCTGTGTTTCATTGGGACAGGCAAGGCTCCCCTCTTTCAAATGCTGTACCAATTTGTCAGCATTACATGCCTGTACAGGTGTAACAGAGGTGATAATGGCCTTAGGCACCTGCCCAAATCTTCCCATACACCCTGACACCCAGGGATCGATAGCTTTGGGACATAGAATCATAGAATCGTTTTGGTTGGAAGAGACCCTTAAGATCATCAAGTCCAACTGTTAACCTAGCACTGCCAAGTTACCACTAAACCATGTCCCTCAGCACTACATCTACACGTCTTTTAAATACCTCCAGGGATGGTGACTCAACCACTTCCCTGGGCAGCCCGTTCCAATGCTTGATAACCCTTTCAGTGAAGAGTTTTTTCTTAATATCCAATCTAAACCTCCCCTGGTGTAACTGGAGGCCATTTCCTCTTGTCCTATCACCTGTTACTTGGGAGAAGCGACTGACACCCACCTCGCTACAACCTCCTTTCAGGTAGTTGTACATATTCCTGTGTGGCATTCCCAATAAGTTGTTTAACCTTATGAACATTAATCAAAATGAATATCAGGCTCCCGACACACACCAGTGCAAACAGTCTGATAGCATAAGGATATTCAAGGAACTGAGAGGCCGTTACAAGAAGCCTGGAAAGACCTATCCCGGAAGAGAGGAAGGGGTAGGTGCCATTCTTCCCTCTCTCCACAAAGCATCTCTCAGAGGAGAAAAGGGGAAAAGTATAATTGCCAGTTTTCTCCATGAGATGGTTCTTGGAGTACTGGGACAGCAGCAATGTAGGGCCCAAACACCAGATTAGGCTCAAGGCCAGTGCTTTTATCATATCTCTGCCAGGCGAAGCAAAACAAAGTGATAAACACCACAGCAAACAGCGACAACTGAAAACAGTCATTAACAATTCTTGGAGTTTGTTGTATAGCAGATGAAGAGAGATGAAGCACCAGAGCAGGGGAGGTAACACATAAGTTAGCATCCAGAGTAAATACATCAGCATCACGACCAGCAATAGAAGTTCAGTCTAGCCCACTCCAATCAGCTCTGTTATTATCTCAAACCGCTCGAGCCCCATGTTGGGCTCCAAAAAGGACTGCAGATGCTTGACCCCGGCTGGCAGGTAAGCCCTATTCAGTCACTTGCTCACTCTCCCCCCACCCCAACAGTGGGATGGGGGAGAGAATCGGAAGGGCAAAAGTGAGAAAAAAACTTGTGAGATAAAGACAGTTTAATAAACAAAGGAAAGAGGAAGGAAAAAAACCTAACAAACCAAACAAGTGATACACCACCTCCCACAAGTAGACCGATGCCCAACCAGTTCCTGAGCAATGGCTACCTACCTCCAAACACCCTCCCCTCTGTTTTTATTGCTGAACATGATGTTATTTGGTATGAAATATCTCTTTGGTCAGGTCAGGTCAGCTGTCCCGACTGTGTCCCTTCCCAACTTCTTGCAGCCTACCTGCTGCGGGTATGAGTGAGAAACAGAGAAAGCTTTGATGCCGTACAAACACTGTTCAGCAGTAGTGAAAACACTGGTGTGTTATTAACACTGTTTTGGTCACAAATCCAAAACACAGCACCATGTGGGCAGCTATGAAGAAAATTAACTCCGTCCCAGCCAGACCCAGTACATGGCATTTGAGCTAAAAGTCAGTGGGTTTAAGATGAGTGTTTTTTTATATAAGGACAGTTATAGTTGCAATTTAGAAAGAATAAGATAACTTTTCAAAGGTCAGCAATATTGTGTGCTTTTTGAAATTGAAAGTTTTAGGCCCTAATTTTACCAAAGCATGCATTCTTTGCTCACATATAAGCATTTGTAGCACATGAATTTCTTTGTTTCTAGGCTTTCACCCTCACCGAGGACACTGAATATAATGACTTTGTTAGTTTAAATAAAGCAAGGTGGATCTCTTTTGTAAATATATGCTTTGCTAAAACATGGGAAGATGAGACTAGAGGTTTCTCAGAGATAAAAGGGATTTGAATAGAATCTTTTGAGAAAAAGCAAATGGTTATTTGTCTCTTATTTCTCAGCTTAATTGGGAGTGTCTTTAATTTCCCGTTATGCACTTTCCTTTGAAAAAAACAGCAGCTAACATATCCTTAGTTCTTCAGTCTGTACTTTTCAAATGCAAGCATATTAATCAGTGAAAAAAAAAAAGATTTTTGAGCATTATGTATTTCATTGAAGTTTGTTACTAAATAATAGAAAAGTATTTTGATTTGTGCCTTGTTTGACTGCAAATCTTCATTTCTTGCCAGTTGGCACATTTGTCAATAAACTAAACCATGTGCATGCCCAGTTTGAATGAATACATCGTTTAAAAGGGGGAATATGAAAGTCTGCTATGCAAATAGAAGTCTATACAGTCACTTCCCCATTATGAAGTAATGAGATATGGAATATCATTGATTCTGGAATCTAGTTGGATGTGCATAGTCAGGTTGCATGTATTTCATTCTGCTCTTCATCTGGATTTAGAAATCAGATCATATGATAATTCAGGTTGGAAGGGACCTCAGGAAGTATCTAGTCCTACCTTCTGCTGAAAGCAAGGTCAGCTATGAAATCAGACCAGGTTGCTCGGGACTTTATCCAGGATAGAGTCTGCACAATCTCTCTGGGCAATCTGTTCCACTGGTGAAAATGTTTTTCATAGAATCATAGAGTCTTCATGGTTGGAAAGGACCTTTGAGATCATCGAGTCCAATCATACACACAAAAAAGCCCCCCAAAAACCACAACCAACAATCTCTGCCCTTCAGAGCATGCCCTGAAGTGCCAAATCTAGACATTTCTTAAATACCTCCAGGGATGGTGACTCAACCCCCTCCCTGGGCAGGCTGTTCCAGTGCCTGACCACTCTTTTGGTAAAGTAATTCGTCCTAATATCTAATCTAAACCTCCCCCGCCGCAACTTCAGACCATTTCCTCTGGTCCTGTCATTATTCACCTGGGAGAAGAGGCCAACCCCCACCTCTCTACACCCTCCTTTCAGGGAGTTGTAGAGGGCAATGAGGTCTCCCCTCAGCCTCCTCTTCTCCAAGCTAAACATGCCCAGCTCCCTCAGCCCCCTCCCCCAGCCTCCCTCATATGACTTGGTCTCCAAGTCCTTTTTCCATTTTTCCTCATATCCAGTCCAAACCTCTCTTCTTTCAAATTATGCCTGTTGTCTCTCATATTCCCAACATGTACTGCTTCCTCATACATATTGGAAAGCTACTATTAGGTGTCCCGAAGTCTTCTCTTCTCCAGGCTGAACGAGCCCAGTTCCCTCAGGCTCTCTTCACAGGGCATGCGCTCCGGTCCTGTGACCATCTTGGTGGCCCTCTGCTGAGCTCTCCCCAGTTCGTGAAAGTTTTTCTTTTTTTGGGGACCCAAACCTGGATACAGTATTCTAGATGTGGTCTAACAAGCCCTCAAGCATAACAACTTAACCCCCCCCCTCCAATTTGGTGTCATATGCACTTTATGAGCAAGCACTCTGTCACTTCTTCCATATAATTTATAAAGATGCTAAATAGGACAGGTCCCAGGATATACCCCTGTGGTACTACACTCGTGACTGGTCTCCAGGTAGAGTACGACCCATTAACAACTACTCTCTGTGCCTGATTATCCAGCCAGGTTTGTTTACACATCTGGTTGTCCACCCATCCAGACTACAATATTCTTCACTTGAATGAAATTCACTTTGTAATAATGAATTTGATTGAAGATCAACTTTCATGTGGGGATATTCCTTTTTATAGTGGCATTTTATAAGTAGTGGGGTGGAGGAGGGAAATGCCACCAGAGGAGTTGGTTTAAAGTTTCAAGCATAAGTAAATAACCAGCTATTCCCGTGGTTTATTTAATCAAGACCCTTCAAATTGTTGTATCTTTTCCCAACTGCCATTGCAGCGCATGGACATGGATCGTCGTAGGGAAGATGCCAGAAACCCCAAGCGCAAGCCCCGCTTGATGGAGGAGGATGAATTGCCATCTTGGATTATTAAGGATGATGCTGAAGTTGAAAGGCTCACATGTGAGGAAGAGGAAGAGAAAATATTTGGAAGAGGGTCCCGTCAGCGCAGGGATGTGGACTATAGCGATGCTCTCACAGAGAAACAGTGGCTACGGGTAGGTATTGCTTTTTTCTTTTTGACAGTTGCTATTTGTGGGGGGCGATGTTCTCATTGAAGATTGCAAAGTTGCACAAGTGAAAACACTGTGTAATATCTAAGGTCCATGTATTCTTATTATTCAGTTTTTACAACTGTGCTCAAGAAATAACTTAGGTTTCAAGCTATGCTGATGAATCTTAGCTCATTGCTAGATGCAGAATCATGATTACAGTTGTTTTCTATTGCAACTATTCTGTGGCCATAGATATTGACATATTTCACTTACGTTTTTCAACACACCAAGCAGATTTTCATCATTAAGAGACTTTTCAATTTAAAATACGGGAAGCCTATGATCAGTGTGTATTACAGCTTTCTGTGCTGCGGATGTATAAGAAAAAACCCAAACTGATCAATTTTAAAAGTTTGGAAACTTTCAAGCAAGTCTCTCTCAAGCTTTTTCATTTCCAAGTGTCTCTGTGTTTCTTGATCCCAGTGAGATCAAAAACTCAATGAAGACCATGTTGCAGGATTTCCATGCCTGAAAGTAAAGAATCTAAACTTACTCTCACTGACCAGAGGGCTGGAGCACCTCTGCTATGAAGGCAGGCTGAGAGAGTTGGGGTTGTTCAGCCTGGGGAAGAGAAGGCTCCGAGGAGACCTTATAGCGGCCTTCCAGTACTTAAAGGGGGCCTACAGGAAGGATGGGGAGGGACTCTTTATCAGGGAGTGTGGTGATAGGAGGAGGGGTAACGGCCTCAAACTGAAAGAGGGGAGATTTAGATTGGATATCAGGAAGAAATTCTTTACTGTAAGGGTGGTGAGGCACTGGAACAGGTTGCCCAGGGAAGTTGTGGATGCCCCATCCCTGGAAGTGTTCAAGGCCAGGCTGGATGGGGCTTTGAGCAGCCTGGTCTAGTGGGAGGTGTCCCTGCCCAGGGCAGGGGGGTTGGAACTAGATGATCTTTAAGGTCCCTTCCAACCTGAACCATTCTGTGATTCTGTGAATCTACGATTTTGTTGCCCTTGAGGATTTCTTGTCATTCCTTTGCTTAACAAAAAAAAAAAAAAAAGCAGAGATAATGAAAATGCTTGAAAATGCTTAAAAATGCTTACAAAAAGCATTGAATAATGAATGCTAATGTTTATGGCTTTTCAGAATGTTGATATCAGGGGTGGTAAAGAAATTAGGTTTGATCTCTAGAAAGTCTCGTCAAAACCAAGAAATTTCATCATTTTTAACCCAGTTATGATTTCTAAAGCATATCAGTAAGATTTTTCATGTACAGAACTAGCCCCTGTGATTTGATGGGCAGTATTCTACCATGGTAGAACAATCACATGCTTATGTGGTTGACGCTAACACACAGTGCAGCTCAGACCATAAAAGCTAGGGGGAAAAAACCCCCCCAAAATAAAGCGTATATCAGGTAGATCTGCTCAAGCTCATTTTAAACTAGTTAGCTTCAGTACTGAAATACTCTGGCTATGGCAAAAGCTCAGCTTGGACTTTCCTACTTTACTTCTCAGGTTGGTTTTGTACTCAATGTTAAGCCGTTTTCTTTAAAAAAATAACAGCCCTCAAGAAGTCATCTTTTCTACCTCAAGGCAAGATCAGCTATTCCTAGGTCATTCCTTATAGATGTTTGCCTAAACGCCTCCACTGATGGAAATTTTAGAATTCCCTAAGGGAAGCAATTGCTGTGACTTAGTTTTCCCTAATACCTTATCTGAATTTCTTTCCTGGTTTTTAAGCACATTCCTTCTTGTTCTGTTCACTGTGATCATGAAGAACAGGTTGTTCACATCTTTTTTTTTCCCCCAACATCTTTTTATCTCTTGAAAGACTGTTATCATAACCCTGCTTAGTCTTTTTTTCTTTGTGTTAACAACCCCTGCTCATATGATCTTTTCCCATAGGCCCTGTTTTCTAGACCTCTGATCATTTTCATTCAACTTCCTTAAACTCTCTCCAAGTGGTTAGCAATTTTGTTTAAGTTTTATTCAAAGCTAGACACCAATACTCCAGGTACAGCCTTGCCTGAATAAAGGGGAAGAGTTCTTTCATATAACTGCTAGGGTGTTTATACATCATGGTAAAGTGTTTTTCTGTTTTCTCAGCAGTACAGACACTGACTTGTGTTCAACTTGTGATCCAGTATAAACACTCAATCACTTTCTATGAAACTACTCCCTGTCCAATTTTTCCATATCCTTTTTTGTACAGTTGTGGTGTGTTGACCTTGTCTGCCTGCCAAATGCCCACCTAGCCACTCTCTCACTCCCCCTCCTCAACGGGGGGGGGGAAGGAAATAAGATAGAAAAGCTTGTGGGTCGAGATGAGGACAGGGAGCTCACTTACCAATTACTGTCACAGGCAAAACAGACTTGGCTAAAATTAATTCAATTTGTTGCCAGTTAATAATAGAGTAGCATGGCGAGAAACAAAGACAAAAGTAAAAACACCTTTCCCCCACCCCTCCCTTTTTCCCATGCTCAACTTTACTCCTTCATTCCTGACTCTTCTACCTCCTCCCCCCACTCCAAGCAGCACAGGATGAATGGGGAATGGGGGTTGTGGTTAGTTCATAATGCTTTGTCTCTGCCACTCCTTCCACCTCATGCTCTTCCCCTGCTCCAGCGGGGGGTCCCTCCTACGGGAGACAGTCCTTCACGAGCTGCTTCAATGTGGGTCTCTCCCATGGCCTGCAGTCCTTCAGGAACAGACTGCTCCAGCATGGGTGCTATCCATGGGCCGCAGCTCCTGCCAGAAAACCTGCTCCTGCGTGGGCTCCTCTCCACCGGCTGCAGCTTCCTTCGGGGCATATCCACCTGTTGAGGCATGGGGCCCTCCACGGGCTGTAGTGTGGATATCTGCTCTGATGTGGTCCTCCATGGGCTGCAGGGGGACTACCTGCTTCACCATGGTCTTCATCACAGGCTTCAAGGGAATCTCTGCTCCAACACCTGGAGCACTTCCTCCCTCTCCTTCTTCTCTGACCTTGGTGTCTGCAGGGTTGTTTCTCTCACTCCTCTCTCTCACAGCTGCTGTGCAGCTTTTTTTACCCTTTTGTAAATATATTATCAGAGAGGCGCCACCAGCGTCACTGATTAGGTAAGCTTTGGCCAGCAGTGGGTCCGTCTTGGGGCTAGCTGGAACTGGCTCTGTCCAACATGAGGGCAGCCGCTGGTCTCTTCTCACAGAGGACTCCCCTGCAGACCCCCCTGCTACCAAAACCTTGCCACGTAAACCCAATAAAACAGTTGGGTTTTCCTTGCCTAATAGAAATACTTTGCATATGTCCTTGTTGTAAATTACCCACGTTTTCTCCAGTTGTTACACTAATTTATCAAAATCATTTTGAATTTTAATCTCGTTATCAGGTATACTTGTGGTCCTTGTCAACTTGGTGTTCTTTGCAGATTTAATAGGCATACTTTTCATTACATAATCCAGGTAATTAAAAAAAGATATTGAATAGCACTGGACCCCTATTTTCGCAGCCTTCCATTTTGACAGAACTACTCCGAGTTTTAAAAAGTGCTCTGAATAGATTTTTCTGACTATTTGCTACACACCTGATAGTAATTTTATGTAGTCCATGATTTCCTGGTTTGTTTGTGATAGTGTTGTGTGAAACAAGGTCACAGGCCTTGCTAAAGTCAAGATACAGTATGTACTGCTACTCCTTTTCAACATGGCTTGTAACTTTGTTGAAGAAAACTGCAAGTTCCTTCCTCCTCCACTGTTAAACTGTTAACTGTGTACTCAAATTAGAATCGTCTAGGTTGGAAGAGACCTTTAAGATCATCGAGTCCAACCATTAACCTAACACTGCCAAAACCACCACTAAATCATGTCCCTAAGCACCACGTCTACCCGTCTTTTAAAATACCTCCAGGGATGGTGATTCAACCACTTCCCTGGGCAGCCTGTTCCAATGTTTGATAACCCTTTCTGTGAATAAATTTTTCCTAATATCCAATCTAAACCTCCCCTGGCACAACTTGAGGCCATTTCCTCTCATCCTATCGCCTGTTACTTGGGAGAAGAGACCAACCCCCACCTCTCTACAGCCTCCTTTCAGGTAGTTGTAGAGAGCAATAAGGTCTCCCCTCAGCCTCCTCTTCTCCAGGCTAAACAACCCCAGTTCCTTCAGCCGCCCCTCATAAGACTTGTGCTCTAGACCCCTCACCAGCTTCGTTGCCCTTCTCTGGACACACTCCAGCACCTCAATGTCCTTCTTGTAGCGAGGGGCCCAAAACTGGACACAGTACTCGAGGTGCGGCCTCACCAGTGCCGAATACAAAGGGATGATCGCTTCCCTGCTCCTGCTCGCCACGCTATTCCTGATACAGGCCAGGATGCTGTTGGCTGCCTTGGCCTCCTGGGCACACTGCTGGCTCATATTCAGCTGGCTGTTGACCAACACCCCCAGGTCCTTTTTGCCAGGCAGCTTTCCAGCCACTCTTCCCCAAGCCTGTAGCGCTGCATGGCAGGACCCGGCACTTGGCCTTGTCAAATCTCATACAGTTGTCCTCGGCCCATCGATCCAGCTTGTCCAGATCCCTCTGTGGAGCCATTCTACCCTCAAGCAAATCAACACTCCCGCCCAACTTGGTGTCGTCTGCAAACTTACTGAGGGTGCACTCGATCCCCTTGTCCAGGTCGTTGATACAGATATTAAAGAGAACCGGCCCCAATACTGAGCCCTGGGGAACACCACTTGTGACCGGCCGCCAACCAGATTTAACTCCATTCACCACCACTCTCTGGGCCCGGCCCTCCAGCCAGATTTTTTACCCAGCGAACAGTGCACCCGTCCTGTGGTGTATGAGGGCACAGACTCTGGCTGTGATGAGCATGAAATCGTTTATTGCTTCTCGGGCCTCGGCTTTTATACCCGAGCTCTAAAACTTTCCATGCACCTGCTAGGCAAGTAAACACATATTTCAGATCACTAACCCAGTCGCCTTATTCAGTTCCCACCAAGATAAGCACGCAAAGCTGTTTTCTTGTTCCATGTTTATATTGAACCAGTTCCTCTTCGTTCCATCCGTATCGATATCTGCGTTCCTGTTTCTGTGTGCTCTGCTCACTGTGTCCTTGGCCGTACGCAGGCCTCTGCTCGTAGATCTGCCATACACAGGCCTCTGCTCGTAGATCTGCCACACCATCCAAGCCATGAGCAGCCAGTTTGTCTAGGAGAACGCTGTGGGAAATGGCGTAAAAGGTTTTACTGAAGTCCAGGTCAACAACATCCACAGCCTTTCCCTCATCCACTAAGCAGGTTACCTTGTCATAGAAGGAGATCTGGTTAGTTAAGCAGGACCTGCCTTTCTTAAACCCATGCTGACTGGGCCTGATCCCCTGGTTGTCCTGCATGTGCTGCGTAATGGCTCTCAAGATGATCTGTTCCGTAATCTTCCCTGGCACCGAGGTCAGACTGACAGGCTTGTAGTTCCCGGCCCCTCTTGTGGATGGGCGTCACATTTGCTAACCTCCAGTCAACTGGGACCTCCCCCGTTAGCCAGGACTGCTGATAAATGATGGAAAGTGGCTTCTGCCAGCTCCCTCAGTACCCTTGGGTGGATCCCATTTGGCCCCATAAGCTTGCGTGTGTCTAAGTGCTGTAGCAGGTCACTCACCATTTCCCCTCTGCTCCCTGTCCCTGTCTTCTAGCTCAGGGGTCTGGGTACTCAGGGAACAACTGGTCCTACTGCTAAAGATTGAGGCAAAGAAGGCATTAAGTACCTCAGCCTCTTCCTCATCCTTGGTCACTATGTCCCGTCCCCTGTCCCCCCCCTCTAATAAAGGATGGAGATTCTCCTTAGTCCTCCTTTTATTGCTAATGCATTTATAGAAACAATTTTTATTGTCCTTAACAGCAAAAGCCAGATTAAGTCCTAGTTGGGCTTTGGCCCTTCTAATTTTCTCCCTACATAGCCTCACAACATCTTTGTAGGCCTCATGAGCGGCCTGCCCTTTCTTCCAAAGGCCATAAACTCTCTTTTTTTTCCCTGAGTTGTGACCATAGCTCTCTGTTCAGCCAGGCCGGTCTTTTTCCCCCGACGGTTTGTTTTTGGTCCAGCGGGGCACCTTCCCTAGTTGGCTCCCGCACCAGCTGTGTCAGGAAGTTATCCTCAACATACTCTAGGAACCTCCTAGACTGTTCCCTCTCAGCTGTACTGTATTTCAAGCAGACATCTAGTAAATTGAAGTCCCCCACGGGGACAAGGGCTAGCAATCTTGAGACTTCTCACAGCTGCTTATAGAATATTTTGTCTGCCTGGTTGGGTGGTTTATAACAGACTCCCACCACGATATCTGCCTTGTTGGCCTTCCTCCCGATTCTTACCCATAAACACTCAACCCTATTGTCACCATCATTAAGTTCTCGACATTCATAACACTCCCTAACATACAGGGCCACCCCACCGCCTCTCCTTCCTTTCCTATCCCTTCTGGAGAGTTTATAGCCATCCACTGCAGCAGTCGTGCAAGTCATCCCACCGCGTTTCCGTGATGGCAACTGCATCATAGTTTTCCTGCTGCACAATGACTTCCAGGTCCTCCTGTTTGTTGCCCATGCTGCGTGTGTTGGCGTAGATGCACTTCAGATGGGCTATTGGTCCCGCCACCTTTTTTCTGGGAGAGGCCCTAATTCCTACCTGACCATTCCCAGGCGTGGCTGTAGTTTCTAACCCATCAATAACCCTCGTATCTTTGCTGGCGCTGAGATGGCAGACCGAGGGACCTCACTAGCATACCGTCCCACAAACATTGGCATGCCACCCCCAGGCTTACCTCTAAAGATCCTGGTTTCATCCCCTTCCTGCTTCAAATCTAGTTTAAAGCTCTTTCGATGAGCCCTGCCAACTCCTGCGCCAAGATCCTTTTCCCCCTTTGAGACAGGTGTTCCCCATCTGTCACCAGCAGGCCTGGTGTCACATAAACCAACCCCACAATCAAAAAACCCAAAGTCCTGCCACTGACACCAGGTATTGATCTGCTGGCTCTTCCTGTTTCTTCCCTCGTCATTCCCCGTAACTGGAGGGCTAGGGGAGAACACTACTTGTGCTCCTGATCCTTTAACTAGTTGTCCCAAGGCCTGGAAGTCTCTCTTGATCACCCTTGGGCTTCTTGTTGACACTTCATGGCTGCCTGCCTGAAAAACCAGAAATGGATAATAATCCGAGGGCCATACCAGGGAAGGAAGCTTTCTCTTTATATCTTTAGCCCAAGCCCCAGAGAGGCAGCAGACTTCCCTAACAAGTGGGTCCGGTCTGCATATTGGGCCTTCCACTCCCTTCAGGAGGGAGTCACCTACGACAATGACTCGTCTTTTTTTCTTTACTGAAGACGTTTTGTTGCAAGGTGTAGTTCGACTTAATCTCAGCGACACCTCCACGCTAATTGAATCATCATCCTTGTCATGGTTCAGTTCTGCATGCAGAGTCTCATACCTATTTTGTGTACATATTTTCAATTGCATTTTCAGGTGGCAAGTCCTTGTACTTCAGAGTGTTACAGAAAATGCTGATGTAAGAGCTACTAATATTTTTGAATGCCTGTATTCTGAGGATTAGATTTATAGTGTAGCATTGGTCATGCAGCTTCACAGTAAAAGCTCCTCTCCATTAGGTGGACAATGAAAACTTGAATAAAGTGAAACTTTCCTGAGTGTTTTCATGAGATTTATTTTGCGTGGAAAGTAAGGAGTTCTGTTTTCTGCATTTTTATGCCTCACTTGTCCTTTCTCTGAGCAACTTAAATTTTCCTGTTGTGTTTTTTTTTTAAATTACATACCTTGGGGATCATAGAAAAAGAGATGACAATCATGTACAACATTTTCAAGGGAATCTTTAAATGTGTAAAATTATCAGAGGGAGTTAATAGGCAGCTTTAACCTGAGGTTTTGCCACTTTAACTTGCAATGTAACAATATCATACACGTTGTATGGAAATTTTAAATCAAATATTTTTTTGTTAAAATAAGCTACTTTAATAGCTAAGGCATTTTAAAAAGTACCCACAAGATTCAATACATTCTAAATTAAGGATGGCACTTTATTTATAAAAGCTTTCCCTTTACTACCCTACATGGTTTATTATGCCACTGTCCACTCCTCTTTTGGAGCACTGTAGAAGAAACAGACCTATTCGTCACTAGCAGCAGGGCTATATCTCTAGGTTTTTTTCTTTCTCCAGCTGCTGATACCTTTAAGCTATACTTGTATGAGGGTTTTTAGAATGAAACTTTACGTTTCTGATTAATATATTGGTTTGATAATATCATTATCCAACTAGCAGCCGTCTCCTTAGCTTCATTTGTCTTTGAGAGATTCAGTTTAATTTTACTTTAATTTCTGAGGAGTTTTGCCTGGGTCAGCAGCCAGAATTCTGACTGCAGATCAGCTACCTGCTCCTTCTGAGGTGGACCCTGGTGTTCTGCACCAGGTGGGGTGGGGGTGGGAGGGGCAAGGGTGGGAAGAGAGAGATGGCACAGGGTTCTTTCTGGATCTCAGTAAAAAAGGCCTGACAACAAAAAGCATAATAAAAATAGCCGTTTTAATAAGACAGAATAAAAAGAGTAATATAGATAGCGAGTAAATCTTGTGACCCTTCAGATGCTGGGAACCCCACTTTCATGCAGCATCGGACAGACCCCAGATGGATTTTCCCACAGCACACTGTGCAGATCCCATGTCAGTGGAGAAGTCCCTCCTCCCTCCTGTACCATAGTGCCTTTTATCTTGTGTAAAAAACAAAACCATAGGTCTTATCCTGACAGATTGGAACGTTATCTCTGCCATAACATCCACAGCACAGGCTGGCACAGGGCACTCCAGCAGATTCCTTTACAGTGGCTACTCATGCTAACCTATTGGTTTTTCAAGCCTTAAGTACAAGACCCAATAGAGCAGACATGGCCTGCTCAAGATCACTGACTCCTCAAATACAATGTCTTCTGCAAGGCTCCCAATATACCCAGCCATTACACAGATACCTCAATGTTGAATAGTCCAGTAAGGGTCTTATAGGCTTAATTCCTTCTTGTTGCCTCTGAAGGGGAAAAAAGCCCCAAGGAAACAAGAACATCTAATGTCAGTTTTCCCTTCCTGGAGTTCTGGGTGCTGGGTAGTACTTGGTGCCTATGCTCAAGTTCACGAGCATATGCATCACTGCAGATCCCCAAAGGAAAAAAAAAAAAGATCTCAAGGCATTTATGCATGTGCATATAGAGAAAAATATGTCATCTTTCTCCTTATCAGAAGACCCGAGTTCTGAGTTTGGAAGCAGTGGACCAAAAATAAAAATTATTATTAAAGTCAAGAAGATGAACACATGCAATAATGCAGTGAAACTGCCTTGGAGGCCTGCAGCTGCCTAGACTCCCTGGGAAGTTATAACAGAAGAACAGGCTTTGATCACTAGCTGATGCTGCAGGGTGCTGTGCCCTAACTATTGGTATGGCAACTGCATTTTCTATAAACAGGGAAGTAGGAGCCTGCCTTCTGAACCTAGAAAGCGTTTAAATCGTGGAATTATTGTGTCCTCTGGCATATTTCTCCCACAACGATACTCCTCACAGGGCAGCAAAATGATAGATCAGCAATCAGATTATTTCTTAAAGGGCCATGAGTGTTCTGTTAAGGACTCCGTTGTTTAGGGCTTTTCAAGAATCAATGGATCTGTTTGCAATAGTCGCAAATTAGTGTATCCGAGTTGCTGCTCAGAGGCTAAATTGAGCAGGATGCTGTTAGATGCGTTCCATGATATCTGAGATACTTATTCTGACATGATCTTGATTCTAATAGTTTTGACTCAGGCAGAGGCATCAAGACAGCTCTTACCTGGCTAAGCTAGCTCTGATGCTCTTTAACTCATCCTCCAAACCTTTACTGTGAAGCTAAATCTCTTAAAACAGCTGAAATGTTTTGCATCTGGATTCAGTTTCTCATTCAACCTAGTTGCTTGCTTGGTGCCATGAACAAAGTTCTGTTCCGTAGATGTGCAGATTTAATTCAAAGTAGATTTCCATGTTGCCAAGTGGAACAAGTATGAAACCTGAGATGAGCAGTGTCAGATTTATCTCACACGGGCATTCAAAAACAAACTATTGTAGACTACTTGCTTTTGCTGATCTATTGCTGAATATTTTTCTTATTCAAATTAGAAGAAAGACAATATTGACGTACATACATACAAAGTACGTGATGGATATTTTCAACATCCTCATGACTATTTTGAATTCCAAGTGTTGGAATATAAAAAAATATTGGAATATAATAGTGTTGGAATATAATAAAATATTTTGAATTTCAAGTGTTGGAATATAATACTGTTGGAAAATATCATGACATAAAATTTATTTAATTTTTTTCTTGCTTTATGTATACTGGCAAAAGTGAATATGTTGTATAGTAAAACTTGTCATTCAATCTTTCCTTGATCCCCTCAAAATCTTTCCTAGGAAAATGTTAGGAATGTTTTAAACTATTTTCTTATCAGTTGGAATGTGAAATTGAAAAGTTATGTGTTCTCTTTTACCAACTGTAGGTGATTGCCTACATAACTAATTGTATTCACCCCCACTAAAACATATGGTTATTTCCTAAAAAAAATAAAAAGGAACATAGATGTTTGTTTTATCGATTAATCACTTGAATTCTAGTTAGGGACTGGAATTACGCTTCCATTTCAAGGTATCTTAATAGCTGTCACTTGTCTTGTATCTCTCTCTGAGGATGTTCCTATGGAATTCAGACAAGCTCTTATGTTACCTGTTTAGAGCAGAGAACCTTGAGTCTCTACAAGAGGCACTGTTGTCACTATAGTAAAAAGGATTTTTGTGGAATTCATAACACAAGGCTGTGTTTATTGAGATAAATTATCCCTTTATTAGGAAAGTACCAATACAACATTTTTCAAAATTACTGGAATTTTATTTGCCTCAGGCTTATGACTTGCAACCAAAGACACTGTGCAAAGAAAGCAAAGATTAAGTACACTTTAGGGAAAAGGTGAGAATTCACATTAGTAACACAGATCAGTTTGATGAAAGAAGCCATTCATTGCACTATATAGATTGCAATATTCTAAAACATTTTTCAACCCATTGTTTTTAATCAAGAGGAGAAAAGTTTAGCAAAGTTTACAGTACACATAAATTTGCTACAATTCAAAAAAGCTTTTTTCTGAAGATAATAAGCATAAAGTGAAAAAATGTATATAGGACAAGGTGACGTAAAGGCTAACTACTGTACATTTATAAGCTATTAAACAAAGTTGCATATATGTACCACAGTGTAAAAAAAAAAAACAATAGAGCAGAAAACTGCCTGATGAAAAATAAAATAACCAGTGGCTTTTTATGGCTGCTCCTGGTTATCAATACTACAAAAGACATTTTTTTGTCTTTCTGATGACACTGAAAACATCAAATGATAAAACCAGGAATGATGAAACCATTACCAAGTAAACCCAACCCAGAGAAATATACTATCAATGCACATTTTTTCATCAAAAGCATTTTTGTTGTTTTGGAGATTTAAAAAAAAATCTGAGGCCCATTCGGTCACAGTATGTTACTTCTTTCCTTTTTTACACTATGATATCATATGTTTGTCAGGCACTATCCTAGAGCTAGTTTATAGAGGATGAGAATACAACCCAGTGTCTGTTTAACAAAATGAATTCAGTGGCTGTAAAATGAGAGAAGGGAAGGGGATGCGGTTAGTTCTGCCAAGGAAATAAACTCTGTGAATTACTCATCACTTCCACTTGCTTCTGACTGGTCCTAGAGGTAAGAGACACAAGAAAAGTCAGAAATTCTTTGCCAAGTAGTATTCTATGGATTTTGTTAAAGAAAAAAAGAAAAAATACAATTAAATTTACAAATCAAGATAGCCGTAAGAAAAGTAATATGTTATTTACTATTTTCCTTTCATGACATTTCATTCCAGTTAAATTGCTGTGGGCCTCTTTAGAAAAGAAAAGGCACAGAGTCAGGAAACACTAGCTCCTTTCTGTCTACCCAGGCATCTTAAAAATGTCTGTAAAGATCTGTCTTCATTTGTTGCATTAATAGAAAGTGTTTCTAGGGTGGGAATGAAGGCAAACAAACCATGAATTTTAAAGTTTCGAAGAAAGAAAGAACATGTTCAAAAAATAAGAGCCAAAAGTGTCAGACTTTTTGTCTTCCAGCACCAAGACTAGATCCCACAAGCAAACCCTAACACAGTTTGAACCTGCTCCCCCATCCTCCCAAGATGATGTCACAGATTAAAAACAATGCTTAATGTTTCTAAGCATGAAGAGGTGAAAATTCTGAGTGCAAAAAGGACAGGGTATAGATGAAATCACTGCAACAACTTATAAAATCTCAGTGAAGAAAACTTACGTTTTTATCTTGATCCTCATCGCTGTCATTGTCACTCACAACAGGCTTGGCTTTTACTCGTCTTTGCCTCTTCTTGCCTTTGCTTTTGTCCTGTTTTTTTTCATCCTTCTTGTTCAGCTTGATTTTGACTTTCACTGATTTTGCTGTAAAAAGTGGAATGTGAATGTAAAATCTGCCTTTATTTATTGTATACCCTTTTCCTACTAAATAACTTTTAAATAGTCTGTCTTCATGTAAATTCTCCCCTTGTAGCCTGAAAAAATCCTCTTTTTGTTCTTTGTCTGGATTGTGGAATTAAGTAGAGATATTTGCTTTTACTTGTGTTCTTGATAGTTGCAGTGCTAATTTGCATTAAACTATCAAGAAAATCTGAGAGTTCATCAGGTGCATCCTCCTTTCACTTTTAGAATGCATGGCACTTACAGATAGAATTTAGTGTTGCAACTACACTCAGGGAACCTTGTACAAGATGATGCATGTTAAGAAACAAAGTAGTTTTTGTTGCTTGCACATGGAAAAATGTCTATCTTGAGTAGGAACAGACAATTTGGGCTTTTTTTAAGTACACAAACTCCATGTGGAGGTGACTGGCAATTTTTGAGTTGACAGCTTACTGAAGAGAACACAAGCACCCAGTTCCAGGGTATCTGCTCATTTCCAGATGAACTGCTGAAGTTGCATGCTCTGCATAGCTGCTTTTAATACTTGCAGAGTAGCTCAAGACAAAAGTACTCTAGTTTCTCTATCCAGACACACTTTCAAAGTGCAGTTCTAGGTAGTTAGAAAATATGGGGTGGCACTCGGGTGGCAGAAAGCAGAATGAAGGGATCCCTCCTTTTCCACAATATCATGTTTCCAAATTTGCAGGGACTTCAAGTTCAGCGGTTATGTGAGAAGGTACCTATTGAGGAAACTTTAATCGGTCAGGGGAGCTGAAAGGTAATATGTAGATCTGGCTCTTTCTATAGTAATTTTTTTGACATCAGTATGTTGCCTACTAGCAATTCTGTGGAATAGCAGAGATGCAGCAAATTAAAATTCAAATTGGAAATAAGAGACATACATTTTTACCAATGAAGATAATAAATTATATCAGAATAATTTAATAAGAGATGAGTATCACTTCTTAAAAGAGATTCTCCAGCTTAACCTGCAGCATGCCCTAGATCCCAGATGAATTTTTGGCCCAGCCTGGGCCCATCTCACAGCATATTAGCTGGGCCTCTTAAATTATGAATGTCATCTCCTGCTGTGTAGTTTAGCCTCAGACAGCAACAAAGAACCACGTGGACGCGCTCTCACACCACACCCCCACACCACACCCACACACCCCGGCCATGGGGGGAGGATCGGAAGAAAAAGGCAAAAGTCGTGGGTTGAGACAAAGGCAGTTTAACAGAACAGCAAAGGGAAGAAGACAAAATCTTTCCTAGGAAAATGTTAGGAATGTTTTAAACTATTTTCTTATCAGTTGGAATGCGAAATTGAAAAGTTATGTGTTCTCTTTTACCAACTGTTAAAAGGCAACTCTGGCATCAAACACTATAGTACAGTTGAGCTAGCTTGTTATTACAACCTGACATAAATTACCAGAGGCTTTTTTTTAGGGCTTGTATATTGTAAAGGAGCTTTCTTTATATATATATATATCTTTTACAATTAATGCTAAGCATATATATTTAAAACACCTTTTTGTAGCTAGTGAACATGAACTCAGTTTGATCTTCAGGTGGTTGTAATTAGATACTACAGTAGCTCTATAGGATTATCTCTTTTGTGTTGAATATTTATTTCAGTTAACCTTTCATCTAGTGACCCTTATATTTATCTAATTATAATGGAGATTTTTTAGCAGGCTTTGTTGAAGGTTGTGATTTTGTGAAAGAGGAGAAAACAAATAAATATTTGTGAAATTGTGAAAAAGTTGTTGTCTTCATAGTCCATGCGCATATTGTCCGTGGCCTCGAAATCACAAGTTGTTGGTGCTTAGAGGCTCCAAATTCACAGATTGTTGGTGCTTAGAGGCTTTGACTGGGCCCTCTGTTAATGGTGGTAGCTGACTAACTCCATAGATAGGCATACCACTTCTGTATCGCGGCCTTCTGGGAGGGGGTGATCCCTTGAGGATCGAATTTAGCAGAGATAAAGGGCCTTGCACTATAATATCTTGCAAAGTACATAACCTTTCCACTTCCTTGACTGCCCTGGTAAGTGAAAGGAGTCCCTTCTCCCACTCTGAGTACCATTGTTCAGTTTCCTTAAATGAGGTAGTAGAAGAGAATAATAAAGGTCTAGCCTGCCCTCTCAGTCCCTTTTGGAATACACCACAATAGGAGGCATGTTCTGCAAACCCCAGCTCTACCCTCAATGGGTCTTGTGGGTGTAGTGGGCCTAGCCTCTGATGGGTCTTAAGTTCACCCTTTAGGACATTAAGGGCCTCTGTATGTTGTGGAGTCCAATCCCATTCCTTATTCTTTTGGAGCAAGTCATATAACAGGTGGGCAATCACTGAGAACCCCAGCATATGCTTTCTCGAGTAGCCCAATGTACCTAACAGCTGCTATAATTCTGTCTTATTGCCTGGAGTTTGCCTTTCCTCAACGGCTGACAGAGTGTCATTGGGTACTGCAACTGCTCCAGCTATCCACCAGGCTCCTAGGAATTTAATTTCTTGTCTGGGACCTTGACATTTGGAAGGCAGAATGTCTAGCCCATTTTTATTCAACAGGTTCCAGATGGCTTCAGCCACCTGCCCTACCTGTTCTTTATTATCACCACCAACTAGGATATCATCTATGTACCAATATATGTGGACACCTGACGGCACCTCCACCACATCGAGTTTGGCCAAGGCATTATGGACAATAGTGGGAGAGTGTATCCTTGTGGGAGTCGGTTAAAGGTGCATTGTGTCCCTTCCAAAGTAAAGGCAAACTGAGGCCAATCCTCTTCCCTTAATGGGATCATGAAAAACATCTTTGATATCTAGGGCAGCCATCCACGGGTGGGTGGCTGCCTGTATTGCTGTTACTATTGAGGTTATACTCAGAATGGCAGCCATCAGAGGCAGGATATTACTGTTTAATCTTTGATAGTCAATTGCCAAACGCCACTGCCCATCAGGCTTACGAATTGGCCAGACTAGAGAATTATAAGGGGAATGGGTGTGACTTATTATCTGTCTCTTCTCGAGGTTGTTAATTAACTGTAATACCCTGTTTAGCTGCAGCTGTCAGAGGGTATTGGGAAACACGGGTTACTTCAGATTGCAGTAGAGCAGGAGCAAGCTGCAGGGTCCTAACTGGGATGGCCTCTGCTCCTCTGCTTCCAAAACTCCACACCTTGCCATTAGGTAGATACCACCACTTGCCCACTAATACGTCAAATCCCAATACATTTCCCTTACAAGGGCTTAGAGCCACCTCCACGGCTGTCATCCACTTTTTCACAGGTAGTCAAAGTTCAGTTCGATCTATAGGACATTTTTCTGCTGCACCCATCACACCTATTATGTTTATAGTCTTTCTCGATTGTTTAATCCCTAACTCAGTGGTGTGTTGCTTATTTAAAACAACAATTTGGACCACTGTATCGATTAAGAACTATAAACTTATTTGCTTTGGGCCCATGGGGATATGTATATAAGGTTCCTTGTCAGCGGAGCATCAGCAAGAATTCACAATGTGGAGTGGGCAGCCCGAACCCCAAACCATGACTTCTGTTTTTTTAACTCATTCAGTTCCCCTCACAGGGATGCAAAAGGGTTAAGTTTCCCTTCCTGAGGGGATTCGATTGCTGGCTCTCCTTTTGTCCCCTAGTTTTCCCCTCTAGCAATTCCACCAGTTTCCAGATATGATTGGTGGACTGCCCATGTAGCACCATCCGGGATACACCCAATGCTAACGCCTTTCACCAAAGGTTGTTCCTTTCCGGATTGTAGGTTTGATCCAGTCTATCCCAGGAAGGTGCAGGCTCCCTGCGGGGGGGCCATCCGGCATGAGGGTTTCGGCTGGTTGGCTTGTCGAACCCTCCTATTCCAGTCATCACCACCACCTGGGTCAGACTATCCCAATCTCACTCTTGCTAGTCTTTGCAGTTACAAGCTTCCATTCTGTGTTACTGGCCCCCCTCCCTTCTGTGTGTGCCAGTGGGGGAGTTTTTGACTGTTTAGCTGTGTGTCCACTGCAGGCTGCGCTTGTAACCAGCTGTCTGTCTCCTTCTCAGCCTCCCTGATGCTACACAGCCTCCTCACCACCTCCTGCAGCTCAGCCACCTGTTGCAGGAGGTCCTCCACCTGGGCACACCTTTTGCAGGCAGGTGTGCTGCCTATCCCTGCCCCGGGAGAAAGGTCTAGGCACCTCCTCCAGTCCGTGGTCTGCACTGCAGCCTCTCCCTTCAGCAGCTCTGTCTGGGTGGAGGCAGCAGCCACCACTGGGGTGGATGGTGTGGAGCCCCTATAGCCCAAGCTGCAGCCTTTGCTCTCTGACAAGTGCTCACCATTCTGCCTTGAGTGCCCTCAACCTATGAAGATGGTCACAGGATGGTGCCTGGTGCTCGACCAGTGGAATGCTCCTCCTTTGAAGAGGCGCCCTTCTCACGCATCCTTCCATGCAAATTGTTAGACTGCTTTTTTACAGGCAGGGGGTGGTCACCATTGCTCTGGCAATGCCCAGGCCTCATCAGCACCTCCTGTGAGAGCTGCTGGCTCCTGGCAGGTCTCTCCACTGCCCTGGCATGTCCTTACCTCAGGAAAACCACCTGTGTGCCAAGCTCTGCCACTCTTCTGCAGGTCAGCCCAGCTCCAGAGCACCTTGGTGACTGACTGATCCTCAGGATCTGTACCTGCAATTAATTTTTGTATATGAACAATACTGGGGGGTCTTTCTGCTTGTGCTAGCATGATCTCAACTTTTTGTTCTAATAGATGTGTCTGCTCTCTTTCTCTTTTCAATTCTGCTTTTAAACAATCTTTTTCTAATTGCTTCTTTAAATTAACCTTCTCTAACATTCCGGAATAATTATAATGATCTTGTGCTTGAATTAAACAGGCACCCAGGATTGCACACATAGTCCCTTTACCATCTCAATTATTTACACAGCTTTGTTCTACTCTTTTTACAACTGCCTCTGGGTCAAACCACTTCTCCTTTGCCCAGTTTGTACCTGGGGGAGGACCACAACCATGCCTCCTGCCAACTGTGCCAATTTAATGTCGCAGAGGTTCACAAAACAAATTTAGAGAGGTGATAAAGTCAATATAAACTTTATTCTAACAAAAAATTGTTTGGCAGAGAACCAACTGGAAATGAGGTATATCAAAATTGTTTAACACTCCGACAACATTAGTAAACCACAGGTTCAGAATGTATGAGGAATTAATACTGCATAACCAACTCAAGAATTCTTTAGCTTTAGAAATGATGATTCAAAAATGTGCACAGTCACTCACCTATAAGATGAGGGCTCTCAACCTGTATAGGAGATGAACTGTAGGTTGCGTCCCAGCCCACAGGGAAAGTCCCTGAATTGCAGACCCGCTGCTTCTGAGGAGGACAACTCAAATTTTGCCCTCTAGTGGGGCTCCATTTATACCCTAATCGAATCTGATCTGTGGTCATATATGGTCATGCCAGCTCTTATTGACTGAGAGCCACAACTTCCTCACCTTTTGACTGAAATGTGCACGTGCTGACCACCACCCTGTGGGTGTGAAAAGAGCTGTGGTGGGAAGAAGCGTGGCCAGCAGATCAGGGGAGGTGATTCTGCCCATCTACTCTGCTCTGGTGAGACCCCACCTGGAGTACTGTGTCCAGCTCTGGAGTCCCCAATATAAGAAGGACATGGACCTGTTGGAATGGGTCCGGAGGAGGGCCACGAAGATGATCAGAGGGCTGGAGCACCTGTCCTATGAAGACAGGCTGAGAGAGTTGGGGTTGTTCAGCCTGGAGAAGAGAAGGCTCCGGGGAGACCTTATAGCGGCCTTCCAGTACCTAAAGGGGGCCTACAGAAAAGCTGGGGAGGGGCTGTTTGCAAGGGCATGTAGCGATAGGACAAGGGGCAATGGGTTTAAAGTTAGTTGACCTTGGTTGTCATAGCAATAATTCTAAGCAAGAGCCTCTGTGCATACCGTTCCTTGGTATAATCAGGTCTTATCACTCTGAGAGTGAACAGTGTCTGAACAATATGCTGTTAATTTCAGACTTTAGTCAGTTAGAAGAGGCCCAGCTAAAAAGTAAAATTACAAAACAGAGAACTGGTTCTGTTTTACCTCAAACCAGGACATTCCACCCCTTATTCCATACCATTTGTGTTGTGCTCAGATTACTATATACACATAGATCTCTCACAATTTATCTTTATACACCAAAGTTCATTAAGTTCATTTAGTTCATAATTGCAAGTTTTCCTCTGTCATAGCAGAATCTCAGGGCAGAAAAGATGATATGAAATTCATTGTGGTCCATGTCCAAGGGTAGCATGTCCATCGCCGGCTTTTGTCGGGTTTTAGGTACAAGAACTGTGTCAGGAAGTTTTCGTGGGATTTTGTCCAGTCTTTGTTCGGTCTTTGTCAGGGTGGGTGCATCTGCCACAGGCAGTTAGGATGAAATGGACTTTTCTTGGCTTTTTGATGTATGACTTGGAACTAAAGTGCATCTATCCAATACTTCATTTTGTTCTGTTTTCTGTGAGGAAAAGGTTAGTTTTAAAGCAAAGAAAAACCCAAACCTGTTCCATATTCTGGGTACCTTTCTCATTCAAAATCTAGAGGCAGGACTGAAAGTATGATTATTGGGGCCTAACAAAATACTTCTGAAATGTTTCTTTTATATTTGAAAAATATTCTCAGTAAAATGATTTTAAATGTCTCAGAAACTGTTTTTGTATAGTGACAACCTGAAGTCAGGTAATCTGAACAGCTATTTCAGAGAAATATCCAATGGCAAAACATCTTGATATATTTTCATAGGATTCTTTTATCTTTCACTTTGCCCTAAGGGTTTTACTTGTAAAATACCATAAGAAGTGTTAGCATGTTTTCTGTTGGAACTCTAAGTATATTCTCCTCTAGGAAACATTAGAATAAATGTTTGACATAAAAATCCTTTTCTATTTTGAACAACTATGAATAGCCTTGTTGAAAGCATTAGACTAAAATAAATTGTATTTTGTTTGGAATAGCTAGATTTATCTCACATATTGAGTTGCTATATCCCAGCAATCATGAACTAAAACTGACTTTCATACTTGAATTGTAATATTTTTACTCTTTTGAGGTGTCAAATTGTGCATGAAACAGTTAAAGACCCTGCAAATAAGATTTCTGAGATATCTCATGCTAAAAGTCAAAATTCAAATGACCTACTGAAAGTGAAGCCTAAATAATTATTACAAATTTCACAAAAATACAGAAAAAAATAAAGTCTGCATTAATTGTTTTAGATTCAGGTTCCTAGGAGCAGTTTGGGATCTGAAGGAGAAGAAACAATCATTTTAATATTGGGTGCCCACTGGATCCTTCCTTTCTCTGAGATTGATAAGAGGCTTGACAGTTAAAATGATGGAGCTTATGATACAGTAGGCCATGACATTTTGTCACATATCAGACTTTTGAATAGTGATTAGTCATTAATAAGCTTCCTCTGTTGGATTTGCATTTGCAACATAGATGAAAAGTTACCTATATTTTTCCAAGCATCTTGTTATATATTTTGGCCAAAGTACTTATTCACTTATTCACTTATTCACTTATTCGATATGGAAGAATTTAATATTTTGCCTTTTCTAGAGGAGGAATTTCTGGGACTGTTAGTGTCCTAATATACAGCAAGAAAAGAAATATTAATCTATCAAACATGGAAAAGCATTTAAGTTTAAAACTGGGCTTCTCAAAAATTGTTAAACCCATCCCTAGGCATAACTAGAAGGCCTTCAGATTCTTGACCTTTCAGGTAATCAGATTTTTGAGTCATCTTGAAGTAATCTGCTCAGTGAATGAAATGCTCTGTTTTCTGTACCCTAGGAGTGGGATTTTATTTTAAAAAAAGACAAAAAATCTTTCCAATAATATAGAAGACCTGTCCAAGTGTAGAGTCTAAACTCGATAATTTTGTATTACAATATTTCAGAGAAGTTAAGGATTAGTGTACTGGACATCTGTTTCAGTTACCTCTGAGTACATATAATGAGACATTATCAGATGGATGTCAAAGACTCATAATTTTAGGACTTCACTGCTGCTTGGGACCTTGCTTGTATTAATTAATTTCATCTATGCACTTACACTGCATTCTCCATTCTTTTGTGGAGGAAATTCACTTCCTCCTAGACCATTCTTAAGAGCCTGTGCCTGCCTTAGAAATTTCCTTTGTATTCTTCAGTAAGCTCCCGCATAAATAATAGCTTTTATTCATCAGTCTGTGATTTGCACTGTAATTTGTCTCAGAAGACCAAGAAGTCCTTCTAGACACATGTACATTAAAGAACAAAGTTCCACTGTAAATCCTGCAGTATTCTAATCAATGTAGCCATCTCTGTAACTAGAAATGTCCTGAAAACTTTGGACTCACTGCATCGTTGTTAGAAGGTAGCTTTGCAAAATGTTGTGCACAGCTAGTCTGAATATATCTTTTTGTATTACTGTTTCATCTTCTAATTTTATTTAATTCACTGAAAAAGTGTGATTTGGTTTATGTTCTCTTTCTCTAAATTATATAAAATGGGAATCTCTAACAAGGGTACTTCCTGCTGCTAGCACTTCTTGTTTGAACAGTCCCTCTTTCTTTGTGTTAAAATTTTTCTTCTGCCTGCTCTACTAGTGAGTTGATTAAGAGTGACAACATAACAGAGTAAGAAATGAGAAACTGTAAGGTGAGATTACTCACTACTAAGCAGACAGAAGTCTCAGACTTACCTGCATTAATAGCAATAGCCCATGCTACTGGAAAATTCTCTAAAGCCATTTTCTCTAAGTAAATGGATGTAAGAGGTCACTACAAGTGAAAAAATAATTAAAACAGAAAAGGTTTTTGAATTTTTTTCAATTATTTTTTGTTTTATCTAGAATATTTTGCCTCTTCTTTTTTTCCTTACTTACTTTCTTCATTTTGTTCCTGTTTTCTACATCTTTAACTTGGAATAAAGCCTGCTTATTTCAAAATGAGAAGTGTTACTCCATCCAAATCAGGAGGGTAAAAATTAGAAAACACGTGGGCTGAGATAAAGACAGTTTAATAAGTAAAGCAACAGCCATGCACACAAGCAAAGCAAAACAAGGAATTCATTCACTGCTTCCCATCGGCAGGCAGGTGTTCAGCCATTTCCAGGAAAGCAGCGCTCCATCACACATAACAGTTTCTTGGGATAACAAAATGCCATAACTCTGACTGTCCCTCCCTTCCTCCTTCTTCCCCCAGCTTTTTATTGCTGACCATGCCATCATGTGGTAGGGAATATCCCTTTGGTCAGCTGTCCCAGCTGTGTCCCCTCCCAACTTCTTGTGCACCCCCAGCCTACTTGTTGGTAGGGCAGTGTGAGAAGCAGAAAAGGCCTTGACTCTGTGTAAGCACTGCTCAGCAATCATAGAATCACAGAATCATAGAATCTTCATGGTTGGAAAGGACCTTTGAGATCATCGAGTCCAACCAAACAACCTACAGACTCTGCCACTAGAGCATGCCCTGAAGTGCCACATCTAGATGTTTCTTAAACACCTCTAGGGATGGGGACTCAACCCCCTCCCTGGGCAGGCTGTTCCAGTGCCTGACCACCCTTTCAGTAAAGTAATTCTTCCTAATATCTAATCTAAACCTGCCCTGCCGCAACTTCAGGCCATTTCCTCTGGTCCTGTCATTATCCACCTGGGAGAAGAGGCCAACCCCCACCTCTCTACAACATCCCTTCAGGTAGTTGTAGAGGGCAATGAGGTCTCCCCTCAGCCTCCTCTTCTCCAAGCTAAACATGCCCAGCTCCCTCAGCCTCTCCTCATGTGACCTGGTCTCCAGACCCCTCACCAGCCTGGTAGCTCTCCTCTGGACACGCTCCAGCACCTCAATAACCAAATCATCCCTATATTATTAACACTGTTTTCAGCTGTCGCATGAAGGGGGGAGGGCAAAACGGTTTTGGCAGAAAATAAACCCCCTTGCGTTCTAACACTCCTCACCGAGGTGGGAGGCTAGGTGCGGCTAGGTTTAAATTCTGAGTGATGCCCAATTCGCACTATCAGTCCAATCGCGTTTAATGTGTATTAAACTCTTACGATTTGGATTCACTAATAGTGGACTGCACCTTCAGTCTAGTCGTGCTCCTGAACTAGCACGGCCACTCTCAAGTCTTTGGTCGCGTTCAGTGAGAAACTGAAATGACTAGCTACTTAAACAGTGCAGTTTATTTAAGCAACAGGTATACAGGTTCTTAGGATTGCCGGTGATGATACTGTCTGCAAAGGTTACATATACTAAGCGCGCAACAAAGTTATAGAAATAGAAAAGAGAGTCTCTCTAAGTTCTCTAGTTGGATCTTACCCAAAGGCGTCCCTATGGGGGGGGAAGAGAGGTTCAGCCCGTCGACTGATCCCAGAAGTCAGTGGTGATGGTGTCTTCCCTCCGGGTATCCCCCCTCTCTTGGGCTATTTTATACTCTTTGATCTCTTCAAGGTGGAGTTTGAGTGACTTTAGTCATACGTAACTTTACCATGATTGGTGTAAATTTTTCTCGCTTCGCAATTAAAGGTATAGTTCACGAGAAATTCAGGGCGCAGACTCAAAGAGGAGTGGTCGCACCTTGGAGGCGGGTAGCCTTCGGGATGGAGGTGTGTTTTGGTATTATAATGACATTATAATGAGCAAAGTTCACACAAAGGACAGCATTTCATCAAAGTTTGGCAAAATGTTGGCTCCGAGTAGCATATAGGCCGCTTAACTCTCAGTACCGTCTCGTTCCCGTACCTGCTGTACACCGCAAGAAAAGACCATGATGCCATCGCACCATCTCGTTCCTCGAGTGATTTCGCCTGGTACAGGGAGTCGTAGATGTTGCATTCTTCGTGTGCTGGCTGCGGCTGTATTCTACCTCAGAAGCCTCTTGATTGTATGATTTTCCTTTGTGTGTGAACAATGCTGTACCTTTTTGTACTCTCTGGTCAATTTAGTAATTATGCCACATAATCCACCCCGTGACTACAGTCACTCAAGCTCCACGACACTCGATCGGGAACATCGCTCGTTCTCTTGTGGTGAGGGATATCAAGGGCAAATACATCTTTTGGAGTGGTCAAGCGAGTTAAGCTTCTAATCATAAACCAAAGTCTAGCATATAAAGCAATTGTCAAAGCGAAGCACAATACAGTGAGTATTAGTAAAACAACTACAGGATGTAGCATCTTGTTATAAAGTCCAGTAGCTGTTGGCGACCATCCAAAAAGAGTGTCCCACCATTCATGTCGTCCATCTTTCTTGACTCTTTCCAGCACTTGACGTATTTCTTCAATATCATGATGGACGGTGATCAGAGTTCTCTGTCCATTCTCTTGGGCCTCTTTCAACAGTCGCTTCAGGTCATCATGTTGTAGCAACTTCTTCACCAGCGAGAGATTCATTCCGATAGGGGTAGGCAACAAATCTCGAATCAATGTGTAATTAGATTGTAGCAATTGAAAAGACGTAACAGGAGCTGAATAATCGAAGTCACATCCAATGATGTTAGTAAAGTTACAAACACAAAGATTTGAGTGATTATGTATATCTACTACTATGTCATCTACAAACACAAGACTACAGGGAGACCTCATGCAAACGCACCCTTTTCCGATATATATAAGCATAGTTTCTGGGGTTTCATTGGGATGTATCTCAAAGTGACAAACATTCTGATTGGTGTCAAGACAAATGCCTTGCGCTTTGAGGGTATTACTCTCACAAATGAATCCCTGTTGATCTCGTGGAACGCATGCGTCTACATCAACAGTTTGCCATTTATTCTCATTCTGTTGCGCCCATACTCTGTGCTCTATTGGGTAGAGTATAGCTCTATGGTGATTCAACCCCAGCGCAATGATTGGGTATATGGTGTGTACTGAGGCATTGCGTATTGTTAGGACAAAAGCTATGGCCTTGCTCTCAATGGGATCATAGGTGAAATTAACCAGGTACCACCAGGCTTGAAATTTTTTCTCAAATTCAATTGCATTATCCCATATTACTTTTCGAATTTCGGTGGGCAAGGTGCCTTCTTCACCTTCCCTGATGATTGCGGCTGTCATGGATTGCATCCACAATTGGGCTTGGATACAACTAAGAGCCAAGGAAACATTGTTTTGGGTCGTACCAAGTGCATCTGTGATCAGCTGATGGTCCTTTTCACCTGTTTCTTCCCACTGAGGCAAGATATTCGATAAAAGCCATTGGTTGTTTCCCAGTGCTGATAGAGAAGACTGTAGGAGCTGTCTTAATTTGTCTAGATCACTAGTGGTTGTGACTAGTTTGTTGGCAAGTATCTCAGCATCTATACTATTTAAGACTCCCAGGCCTGTCCCTAAGATACCAGCCACATCCCTTTTCGGTCGTGAAGTGGCAAGAGTTCGTCTGTGTAACCATGCTGACCACCCTGCATAAGACGTACTCAGGAATGGTGAGCAGGTGGGTTTGATCGCAGAGATATTAGTCTGCATTGACAATTCTACTCGTTTGAGGGAATATGTTGGATTAAATAGTATCTGTTGTTGACCCATGTGTTTAATAACATAAGGGCCAATGTCGAAAGTGTAAGGAGTTAGCTTAGTAGGTACACCTTTGAGGGTTTGTGGGGGTGTAGGGTCTGGATTTATTGCAGCATGTTCAGGTGTATTTGAGTCAATCATAAATTCAAATAACAATGCTGTGTCATTGTAGCCCCAAATGCAATACACTATGATAGGTTTGATAAAAGTGAAATTGTGCCAGCAATCTGAATTTGAGTCTATAATTTTGTAACAATCAGTGTTGTATTTGTCCGTTTTAGTAGAGTCTACATGGATGGTTTTAATCACAGTTGGCCTGTGGTGAGCAGACCCATTGATTACTCGGCAACTAATTTGTATTGTGTCTAACATAAGCTTGAGACCATGGCCATTCTGGGTCTCTGTGAGTAGAAACAAGAGGGAATAAAAAGGTAAAACTGAATAGCATCGATCCTATCTGCCAATTCGTCACTTTGGAATTTGGGCCTCCAGATAGCTATACCTAATAAGAATAATATTACTGCTAGGATCAAAGTCAGGATTCCCTGGAGACAGTCAAGGTTAGCGTCCACGTACAGTTCATCCAAGGTTCCTGTAAGACACAAAAGAAAAGAAAATCTGCTCGGTCTGATTTGACCGACAGGGTTAAAGGTATATTGGATTCCTTTCCACGTGAATGCAAATTGCGTTTTGTCCCGCTCAAGGAGGGGAATCATAAAAAACATGTCTTTTACATCTAAGGCAGCCATCCAAAGATGGGCAGCTCCTTGTATCATTGTCACAATTTCCGCGATATTCGGCACTGCCGCAGTCAGGGGTGCAGTATTGGCGTTTAACTTTCGGTAATCTACTGTGAAACGCCATTGCCCGTTTGGTTTCTTTACCGGCCACCCCGGTGAATTATAAGGCGAGTGAGTTCTCTTAATGATGTCTTTTTTTTCTAAATCTGATACCACCCCGTCCGCTCCTGCAAGTGCAGCTGCAGGTAATGGATACTGTCGGACGTTGGTAATTTTAGAGGGAGACAAAGGTATAGAAGTTTCTAATAGACTCAGTTTAACTCGTATGCGATCTTGAGTGTGGACAAGAAACAGTTTCAGGCAATCGGGAAGACCACGGATAAGGGGAGCTAATCGATCGGGGTCGACAGGGGCTGCCATTGGGGATTTCCGAAATTCCTCTCTGTTATACATGGCTTGCAGACAGGCTGCTTTCCGTATCGCCGCAAACAGATCAGAGTAGCCTGTAGCTCTAATCTCTAACGTCTCCCCCCTCTCTCGCGGATCCATACCACCTGCCCAATAGGCTGCTCGAGCAGTTAGGGAATAATTATGATCCCCAGGCACAGTGGTTAAAAACACTCCCGGCCCCCAAGAGTCTCCTGCTTCTTCCTCACTCAACATAATTCTATCTCCCCCTTCAGAAGAAACTCGCCACACGTACTCAACAGCTGACTCTTCTGGCCGCCTTGAATATTTCTCCCTTATTTTCACTAACTCAGTTGGTGTCCACGGAACAGTACGCACAGTGGTGTGGATTTCATCATCATCATCAACTGCGGTTTCAGTTTTAACCAGAGGACGTAAAGGAAAGACTTGGGATTTCAAAGTAAAAGTCCTTTCCTCCTCATCTTCTCCCTCCTCCTCACTATCAGACCAGCAATCTCCAGTCTGGGTTCCGGGATTTTGGAAGATAAGGATGGAGAGCAGAACAGCCCACCCATAATCCAGGAGGAAGTAGTCAACGATCTGCTTCTGCACCTAGACGCACATAAGTCTATGGGGCCGGATGGGATTCACCCAAGAGTACTCAGGGAGCTGGCGGGAGAGCTCACCAAGCCCCTCTCCATCATTTATCAGCAATCCTGGTCAACGGGGCAGGTACCAGATGACTGGAGGGTGGCTAATGTGACGCCCATCTACAAGAAGGGTCGGAAGGAGGATCCGGGGAACTACAGGCCTGTCAGCCTGACCTCGGTACCAGGAAAGATCATGGAGAGGATCATCTTGAGTGAGCTCTCACGGCGAATGCAGGGCGGCCAAGGGATCAGGGCCAGCCAGCATGGGTTTAGGAAAGGGAGGTCCTGCTTACCCAACCTGATCTCTTTCTATGACCATGTGACCCGCCTTCTGGATGCGGGGAAGGCTGTGGACGTTGTCTACCTGGACTTTGGGAAGGCCTTTGACACCGTCCCCCACAGCATTCTCCTGGAGAAGCTGGCGAATCATGGCATAGACAAGTGTACTCTTTGCTGGGTTAAAAACTGGCTGGATGGCCGTGCCCAGAGGGTTGTGATTAATGGGGTGAAATCCTCTTGGCGGCCGGTCACCAGTGGTGTCCCTCAGGGCTCAGTTTTGGGGCCGGTTTTGTTTAATATCTTTATCGACGATCTGGATGAGGGGATTGAGTGCACCCTCAGTAAGTTTGCAGATGACACCAAACTAGGTGGGAGTGTTGATCTGCTTGAGGGCAGGAAGGCCCTACAGAGGGACCTGGACAGGCTGGATCGATGGGCCAAGGCCAACTGTATGAGGTTTAATAAGGCCAAGTGCCGGGTCCTGCATTTCGGTCCCAACAATCCCAAGCAACGCTACAGGCTTGGGGCAGAGTGGCTGGAGAGCTGCCCGGCAGAAAAGGACCTGGGGGTGCTGGTGGACGGCCAGCTTAACATGAGCCAGCAGTGTGCCCAGGTGGCCAAGAAGGCCAACGGCATCCTAGCCTGTATCAGGAATAGCGTGGCCAGCAGGAGCAGGGAAGTGATCGTGCCTCTGTACTCGGCACTGGTGAGGCCTCACCTCGAGTGCTGTGTTCAGTTCTGGGCCCCTCTGTACAGGAGGGACATTGAGGTGCTGGAGCGTGTCCAGAGGAGAGCTACCAGGCTGGTGAGGGGTCTGGAGACCAGGTCATGTGAGGAGAGGCTGAGGGAGCTGGGCATGTTTAACTTGGAGAAGAGGAGGCTGAGGGGAGACCTCATTGCCCTCTACAGCTACCTGAAGGGATGTTGTAGAGAGGTGGGTGTTGGCCTCTTCTCCCAGGTGGATAATGACAGGACCAGAGGAAATGGCCTGAAGTTGCGGCAGGGCAGGTTTAGATTAGATATTAGGAAGAATTACTTTACTGAAAGGGTGGTCAGGCACTGGAACAGCCTGCCCAGGGAGGTGGTCGAGTCCCCATCCCTAGAGGTGTTTAAGAAACGTCTGGATGTGGCACTTCAGGGCATGCTCTAGTGGCAGAGTCTGTAGGTTGTTTGGTTGGACTCGATGATCTCAAAGGTCCTTTCCAACCATGAAGATTCTATGATTCTATGATCACTAGATGATCACTTTCTTTTCCCTAATGGTCTTCCTTTCCTTGTGAAGTCTGAGAGTCCCAACATCATTTTTAGTGTTTGTGCCCTTCTGTCTTTTTGACCCCATAAGTTTATGAAAGCTTCACAGTCGAAAATCAGGTTTGATTGATTAAATTTCAGAATGTTGCTTACATTGTTGGATATTTCAATCATTTATTTTTAATCAGGTTGCACTGAAAAAAACCAACAACAAAACCAACCAAAACCCCAAAAAATGTGTTACTCTTGTAGTTCAGTATAACTGAGGTGAAATTTATCGGTGCTGGCTTTGTGTGATGCTTTACGTTAAGAATATATTTTATTTGAAACATTTTTAGAGAAGAAATAAAATATTGAAAATGAAAACCTCGATCCCATAAGAATTTTAAATAGGTATATATTTATTTTGTATGATATGCGTTTGCTTCAAAGGTAAATATGTAAATATATACTTGCATTGTAATAAACATTTATTAGAATAAATCTTCAAATCAAAATGCTTGCGTTTCTGTTTAATCCCAGCAAAGTCAGTCTTGCTTATCTGTTGTGTAATGCTATCCAAGTGTGAAAAGAAGATCAGTTAAAATAACCCTATCAATCCATATATTATCCTCAGATGTTCATTATCTGAATTACCTGACTTAAATGACTGATTATATTCAGTTGTATTATCAATAGAATATCTTTGTGTCATCTGATTGGCCATGCCCGCAATATTGTGTCATTCTTCATAGTCTTTATTAGTAATATATTGCCTTGTATGCCGTAGCATAGCAAAAACTTCAGTTATTTCATCTCTAGGGAGATAAAAAAAATCAGATATATGGAAGCTGTAAACAGCCACAGATATCAGGAAGACCAGTGTTGAAAACCTAAACAAGATAACTGTATTTTAAAGAGAGGGCTCTTTTGAGGACTTAAAAAGTTAGATTATGTGTTAGACACAGTGTGAGCAAAAATGTAAAGCAAAGAGGGATGGGATTTCAGATAGAAAGGAAGAAAAGAAGGAACCTTACCTCAGTAAGTTTGTAGATGACACCAAGTTGGGCAGGAGTGTTGATCTGCTCAAGGGTCAGAAGGCTCTACAGAGAGATCTGGACAGGCTGGATCGATGGGCCAAGGCCAACTGTATGAGGTTTAATAAGGCCAAGTGCCAGGTCCTGCACTTGGTTCACAACAACCCCATGCAACACTACATGCTTAGGGTAGGTAAGCTTAGGAAGTGTGGGGTAGATGAATGGACAGTGAGGTAGACTGAGAACTGGCTGAATGGCAGAGCTCAAAGGGTTGTGACCAGTGGTGCAGAATCCATTTGGAGGCCTGTAACTAGCGGTGTTCCCCAGAGGTCAGTACTGAGTCTGGTCTTCTTCAATATATTCATCAATGACCTGGATGAGGGGTGTCCCGGTTCCGGCGGGGATAGGGTTAATTTTCTCTGGTATTCCATACCACGTGATCCATGCCCACCTTGAAATGCCGGGGGGAGGGGACAGGGAATCTCCGCTTGGAGCGGGTTGAGGCGTCTTGGGTCTGGTCGGTGAGCGGAGGTTTCGTAACCGCGTTTGTGTATTCCTCTGTCCGTGTTCTTGTTGTTGTTTTGCTTGTTCCCTTTGCTGTTCTGTTAAACTGCCCTTGTCTCAACCCCAGAGTCGTGCCTTTTTCTTCTGAGTCTTCCTGTATTGGGAAGAGCCGAGCGAGCGGCACCTGGTTCTTTGTTGCCGTCTGAGGCAAAACCACGACAAGGGGACAGAGTGCACCCTCAGCAAGTTTGCTTATGACACAAAGCTGGGAGGAGACACTGACACACCAGAAGGCTGTGCCATCATACAGGAAGACCTGGACAGGCTAGAGAGTTGGGCGGAGAGGAACCTTATGAAGTTCAATAAGGGCAGGTGTAGAGTCTTGCACCTAGGGAGGAATAACCCCTTGCACCAGGACAGGTTGGGGGCTGACCTGCTGGAGAGCAGCTCAGCTGAAAGAGACCTGGGAGTCCTGGTGGACAACAGGATGACCATGAGCCAGCAATGTGCCCTTGTGGCCAAGAAGACCAATGGTCTCCTGGGCTGCATCAAGAAGAGTGTGGCCAGCAGGTTGAGGGAGGTCATCCTCCCCCTCTGCTCTGCTCTGCCCTGGTGAGGCTGCATCTGAAGTACTGTGTCCAGTTATGCGCCCCCCAGTTCAAGAAGGACAGGGAACTGCTGGAGAGGGTGCAGCAGAGAGCTACCAAGATGATCAAGACAATGGAGAACCTCTCTTATAAAATCGTAGAATCATAGAATGCTTTGGGTTGGAAGGGACCTTAAAGATCATCTAGTTCCAACCCCCCTGCCCTGGGCAGGGACACCTCCCACTAGACCAGGCTGCTCAAAGCCCCATCCAACGTGGCCTTGAACAATTACAGGGATGGGGCATCCACAACTTCCCTGGGCAGCCTGTGCCAGTGACTCATCACCCTTACAGTAAAGAATTACTTCCTAATGTTTAGTTTGGCATGTTTAGTTTGGAGAAGAGGAGGCTGAGGGGAGACCTCATTGCCCTCTACAACTCCCTGAAAGGAGGTTGGAGAGAGGTGGGGGTTGGCCTCTTCTCCCAGGTGGATAATGACAGGACCAGAGGAAATGGCCTGAAGTTGCGGCAGGGCAGGTTTAGATTAGATATTAGGAAGAATTACTTTACTGAAAGGGTGGTCAGGCACTGGAACAGCCTGCCCAGGGAGGTGGTCGAGTCCCCATCCCTAGAGGTGTTTAAGAAACGTCTAGATGTGGCACTCCAGGGCATGCTCTAGTGGCAGAGTCCGTAGGTTGTTTGGTTGGACTCGATGATCTCAAAGGTCCTTTCCAACCATGAAGATTCTATGATTCTGTGATTCTAATATCTAATTAAATTTCCCCTCTTTCAGTTTAAAACCATTACCCCTTGTCCTATCACTACACTCCCTGATAAAGAGTCCCTCCCCATCTCTCCTATAGGCTCCCTTTAGGTACTGGAAGGCCGCTATAAGGTCTCCCCGGAGACTTCTCTTCTCCAGGCTGAACAACCCCAACTCTCTCAGCCTGTCCTCATAGCAGAGGTGCTCCAGCCCTCTGATCATCTTCATGGCCCTCCGATGGACCCGTTCCAACAGGTCCATGTTATTATGTTGGAGACTCCAGAGCTGGACACAATACTCCAGGTGGGGTCTCATGAGAGCAGAGCAGACAGGCAGAATCACCTCCCTCGACCTGCTGGCCACACTTCTTTTGATGCAGCCCAGGATGTGGTTGGCTTTCTGGGCTGCAAGTGCACATTGCCTGCTCATGTTGAGCTTCTCGTCCACCAGCACCCCTAAGTCCTTCTCCTCAGGGCTGCTCTCAAGCCATTCTCCGCCCAACCTCCTGACCCAGGTACAGGACCTTGCATTTGGCCTGGTTGAACTTTATGAGGTTCATACAGGCCCACCTCTCAAGCCTGTCCAGGTCCCTCTGGATGGCATCCCTTCCCTCCAGTGTGTCGACCATGCGACACAGATTAGTGTCATCAGCAAACTTGCTGAGGGTGCACTCAATCCCACTGTCCATGTTGCCGACAAAGATGTTAAACAGCACTGGTCCCAGTACCGACCCCTGAGGAACACCACTCGTCACCGGTTTCCATGTGGACATCGAGCCATTCACCGCAACCCTTTGAGTGTGGCCATCGAGCCAGTTCCTTATCCACCGAGTGGTCCATCCATCAAATCCATGCCTTTCCAATTTAGAGACCAGGATGTCATTGCAGGACAGTGTCAAACGCTTTGCATAAGTCCAGGTAGATGATGTCGGTTGCTCTCCCCTTATCTACCAATGCTGTGGCAACATCATAGAAGGCCACCAGATTTGTCAGGCTCAATTTGCCTTTGGTGAAGCCATGTTGGCTGTCACCAATCACCTCCTTATTTTCCATGTGCCTTAGCAGGGATTCCGGGAGGATCTGCTCCATGATCTTGCCAGGCACAGAGGTGAGACTGACCGGTCTGTAGCTCCCTGGGTCATCCTTTTTTCCCTTTTTGAAAATGGGAGTTATGTTTCCCTTTTCCAGTCAGTGGGAACTTCACCAGACTGCCACGACTTTTCAAATATAATGGAAAGCGGCTTGGCGACTTCATCTGCCAGCTCCCTCAGGACCTGTGGATGGACTTCATCAGGTCCCATGGACTTGTGTACTTTGAGGTTCCTTAGATGGTCCCGAACCTGATCTTCTCCTACAGTGGGTGGTTCTTCATTCTCATAGACCCTGCCTTTGCATCCTGCAACTTGGGTGGTGTGGTCAGAGCCCTTGATAGTGAAGACCAAGGCGAAAAAGTCATTCAGTACCTGAGCCTTCTCCATATCCTGGGTGACCTTCTGGAGAGGGCCCACATCTTCCCTTGTCTTGCCTTTATCCCTGACGTACTTATAGAATTTTTTCCTGTTGTCCTTGATGTCTCTGGCCAGATTTAATTCTATCTGGGCTTTAACTTGCCTTATCTGGTTCCTGGCCACTCGGACAGTTTCTCTGTGTTCCTCACAGGCTACCTGTCCTTGCTTCCACCCTCTTCCTCCAGGAGCTCCTTGTTCATCCATGCAGGCCTCCTTGCTTTTTTGCCTGACTTCTTTCTTGGGATGCACTGCTCCTGAGCTTGGAGGAGGTGATCCTTGAATACTAACCAGCTTCCTTGGGCCCCTCTCCCCTCCAGTGCTTTTTCCCATGTTACCCTGCCAAGCAGGTCCCTCAAGAGGCCAAAGTCTGCTCTCCTGAAGTCCAGGGTAGTGAGCTTGCTGCGTGCCCTCCTCACTGCCCTAAGGATCTTGAATTCTACCATTTCATGATCACTGCAGCCGAGGCTACCCTTGAGCTTGACATTCCCCACCAGCCCCTCCTTTTTTGGAAAGGACAAGGTCCAGCATAGTTCCCCTCCTTGTTGGCTCTTCTACCATTTGGAAAAAGAAAGTTGTCATCGACACATTCCAAGAACTTCCTGGATTTCTTGTGCCCCGCTGTGTTGTCCTTCCAACAGATATTGGGATGGTTGAAGTCCCCCATGAGGACCAGGGCCTGTGAATGCGATGCTGCTTCTATCTGTCTATAGAGGGCCTCATCCGCTCTGTCGTCCTGGTCAGGTGGCCTGTAGCAGACCCTGACTGTAATGTCACCTGCCCCTGCGTTCCCTTTAATCTTGACCCATGAGCTCACAGTCAGTTCCTTCTCCATCCCCAGGTGGAGCTCCATTCACTCCAGCTGGTCATTGACATAGAGGGCGACACCCCCTCCTTGTCTTCCCAGCCTGTCCTTCCTGAAGAGTCTGTATCCCTCCATTCCAACACTCCAGTCATAGGAGTCATCCCACCACATATCTGTGATGCCAATAAGATCATAGCCCTGGAGACATGCACACATCTCCAACTCCTCTTGCTTGTTTCCCATGCTGCATGCATTTGTATAGAGGCCCTTCAGCTGGGCACCCGATGAAGCTGACTTACAGGCTGGAGTGGCTGCATTTCCTTCGTGCTGCTCTTCAGGTGGTCTTCCTCTGGGGTGTTTTATCTGTGGCCCTCCGGTTCCTAGGAAAAGGAACACATGCATATTCCTCTTTATGAGGAAAGGCTGAGAGACCTGGCTCTGTTTAGCCTGGAGAAGACTGAGAGGGGATCTTATCAATGCTTATAAATTTCTAAAGGGTGAGTGTCAAGAGGATGGGGCCAGGCTCTCTTCAGTGGTGCCCAGTGACAGGACAAGGGGAAATGGGCACAAGCTGGAACACAGGAAGTTCCATCTCAACATGAGGAAAAACTTCTGGAAAAACTGGAACGAGCTGCCCAGAGAGGCTGTGGAGTCTCCGTCTCTGGAGATATTTAAAACTCACCTGGATGTGTTCCTGTCCAACCTGCTCTAGGTGAACCTGTTTTGGTAGGGGTGTTGGACTAGATGATCTCCAAAGGTCCCTTCCAACTCCTACAATTCTGTGATTCTGTGAAGAGTGGCTGGAAAGCTGCCTGGCGGAAAAGGACCTTGGTGTGCTGGTTAACAGCTGGCTGAATATGAGCCAGCAGTGTGCCCAGGTGCCCAAGAAGGCCAATAGCATCCTGGCTTGTATCAAATATATCACGTCTACTTTCTTAGGATAGTTTGTTGTTTGAAAACTAGGATCCTGTTGGTTTAAAAAGGAAAAGCTTTGAGTCCCATGAAACTTATGATTACAGGTTAACAATGTAGGTCTTTTGTCCCGGCCACCAATGGTTTACCCTAGTGGTACCCTAGCTTGCTAGAAGAAGTTATTGGGGAGTCTGCCATTCAGCATAGCAGGAAGTAGTTCTATAAATGGTGTGCCTTTCCCCTAGAAGTTGTTCAGACTTTAGTATACTGTGCACTGTTAGATTTATTTCTTTTTAAGGAATTGGGAAGTTGATTTTCCTGTTGAATTATATATTGTATGCCTTCAGTGAAAATACTGAGTTAGATAATTAGCATTATGGTGGGTTAACCTTGGCTGGCTGCCAGGTGCCCACCAAGTTGCTCTCTCACTCCCCCTCCTCAGCAAGATAGGGGGAGAAAATAAGATTAAAAACTTGTGGGTCCAAAAAAAAGCAGTTTAATAAAGAAAATCAAAGGCCGCACATGGAAGCAAATGAAAACAAAAAGATTTATTCTCTACCTTCCATCAGCAGTCCATGTCCAGCCACTTCCTGGGAAGCAGGGCCTCAGTATGTGTAGCGGTTGCTTAGGAAGACAAACACCTTAATAATGAAAGCCCCCCCACTCCTCCTCCCTCTTAGCTTTTATTGCTGAGCATGACATCATATGGTATGGAATATTCCTTTCATCAGTATGGGTCAGCTGTCCTGGCTCTGTCCCCTCCCATCCTCTTGTTCACCCCCAGCCTACTGGCCTTTGGGTGGGGTGGGTGTGTTGGAGAGACAGCCTTGATGCTGTGGGAGCACTGCTCAGCAGTAGCCAAAACACTGGTGTGTTATCAACACTGTTCTAGCTACAAATACAAAGCACAGCACTATGAGGGATGCTATGGGGAAAGTTAACTCCATCCCAGACAGACCCAATACAAGCATGTTAGCAAATCTGTCTGTATGTCAGAATTAGTTGCAGGAGCTCTCTGTTCTCTTATGCAGCTTTGAGAGATATTGAGCATTAATGCCTGGGAGGGAAGGGAGTAAGCTATAGTAACATTCTTTGTACATGTTTCTTTGGGTTAAGAGGGAATAAGAGGGGGATGCATCATATAGAGATTTCCTGTTTTGCACAGTATCTCATTTAATCCAAAGAGGGTTTCAACATTATATTGTTTACTATCACTAGTTTTAAGTGTCTGTATACAGTTTCTATGACTGTAGGCAATAGTAATAGCTTTCTTTGACTCTTAAATTTCTAGTCGTAGTACTTAATAATGAGTTCAGAGCAAAGGAAACTAGTATATATCTTGGTCCATGACAAATACCTCTCATAATGTAATCATTGAAATATTAGAGAAAAAAAAAAGCATTGGAGTGCTGAACACCAGAACTGATTTTTATGCCCAACCCTGCTGCCACCATGTGACCGTACTCAAATCACTTGATTCCTGCTTCACATAAAATTAATCTAATAACTAATATAGGACTGGTCTGAGAATTTTTTAAGGTCTTTGAGAACCTTTGATACACGTGAGGTTTAATATATTTCATCTTATGTCATTAGTTACCTTAATATAACATACAACATCAGTTTTTATTTAATAAAATATCCATGGATGATCTCACCAAGGTAGATTCTTTGTTGTTGTTGATTTCCTCAGGTATTATGAGATTGGCTTGCGAAAGGATGTTGTCACCAAAGAAGTCAGAGCTATAGATCTTATTGTACATTTTGTTCCATAATTCTTGACTGAACAGTTGTATGTGTGTGATGTTGTGCCATGTTTTCCAGACTCTCAACTAAGTCAATGTTAAGAATGGAAACAAAGCAGTTTCTATTTTGATATTTCTTTCTTTACTTCATTTCTTGATGCTCATGTAACAGTATCCACAAAGACTTCCTTATGTAAGAAACGAAGAAACAGTACTTCATGATTGATGAGAGAAATGTAACTGCAATTAACAATAGAAAAGCCCAAAACCAAGTTCTAGTTGCCTTCTGAAAATTCTTGTTTGTTTGTTTCTCTTTAATCTATGGTCAATATGCTGATTAAAATTCTGGTGCCTTGAGAGACTTGCATGGTCTCAGCTCTTCAGCAAGGGAATTGTTTTATATAACATGAACCAAGACACACCAATAAGGTACTGAACAGCAGGAAGATTTTCTTGGTACAGGATGCAGCACTGAGTCCTCATGATTTCCACTGGTTTTCCATTAGCTTCCACATTGGAATATGGCTGGAAAACGATACCCAGTACCTCTCATGAGATGTTCAGCCCTTTGCAGAATTGGACTCTCTAATAATTTCACTACTTGCTTTCAAGAAAACAGGCTCCAAACTTTATTGTAGTATTTGGTCCTGTTGCTTTAAGGAAAGCCTTAAATATTTATTTGTACAGTAGTTTTCTTGACTTCCTTTCTATTCACCTCACTAATCCAAAGGCATTTGAGCATGGGAGATGTCTGCTGTGTCCTATACTCTTGTGCAACACCTCATCCATCAGAAACTGGAGATTTGTTTCTGGGATGCATTGCATTATCCTTCTGGTAAAGGTTTGGAAGGATGTTATCTTGGGTGTAGCACTTCAGCCTTACTGTAGTAAGTGTGTTCTAATGAAGCACTGTCATTTGAATTAGTTTCATAAATAACTTGGTACATGAACACACACATATATGAACGATGGGCCGAGGCCAATGGTATGAGGTTCAACAAGGCCAAGTGCCGGGTCCTGCACTTGGGTCACACCAACCCCAAGCAGCGCTACAGGCTTGGGGAGGAGTGGCTGGAGAGCTGCCTGGCAGAAAAGGACCTGGGGGTGCTGGTCGACAGCCAGCTGAATATGAGCCAGCAGTGTGCCCAGGTGGCCAAGGCAGCCAACAGCATCCTGGCCTGTATCAGGAATAGTGTGGCCAGCAGGAGTAGGGAAGTGATCATCCCCCTGTACTTGTCATTGGTGAGGCCCCACCTTGAGTACTGTGTCCATTTTTGGGCCCCTCTGTACAAGAGGGACATTGAGGTGCTGGAGCGGGTCCAGAGAAGGGCAACGAAGCTGGTGGCGGGTCTGGAGAATAGGTCTTATGAGGAGCGGCTGAGGGAGCTGGGGGTGTTTAGCCTGGAGAAGAGGAGGCTGAGGGGAGACCTTATCGCGCTCTACAACTACCTGAAAGGAGGCTGTAGAGAGGTGGGGGTCAGTCTCTTCTCCCAAGGAACAGGCAATAGAACAGGAGGAAACGGCCTCAAGTTGTGCCAGGGGAGGTTTAGATTGGATATTAGGAAAAATTTTTTCACTGAAAGGGTTGTCAAACATTGGACCAGGCTGCCCAGGGAAGTGGTTGAGGCACCATCCCTGGAGGTATTTAAAAGACGGGTAGACACAGAGCTTAGAGATATGGTTTAGTGATGGTTTTTGTCAGAGTTACGTTGATCATTGCATCAAAATGCTAACCTTGTTTTTTGTTTCTTGTCATTCTGAGTATTTTGTTGTATTAGTTGTAACAAAATCTAATCTGTCTGGTACAGAACAATAAAAAGTATTGTTTGCATTTTAAAACTGCATTTATTGCATACAATCTGTTTTAGTTTTAAAATCATACATGAAATTGACCAATTTTGCTCCTACAATTAAAATGCTAACAAGAATTGGTAACTGCACAGCTAAAAATCTAGAATCTGAATGTCTAGAATAATAAGAGAAAAATAGAATAAGTAGTTGTCAATATTAAAGCAAGCTGAAGGAAGAAGGCCTTGGGCCTTCTAGTAGGTAGAATGAAACAGCAGATTTGAGTTTTTACAATCCTTTTGGTATTAAATTTTCACTAAAATAAAATTACTTGTATCTGAAAACATATGAAAGCATAGCCTTTCCCCAGCTCTTCCCCCCCCCCAATCAGCTGATGAAGAGACTAGCAGCTCACTGCTTTGCTGGTTTGTTAATTTTATCCCCACTAACTGTGATTTCTGATAGCTGACCTGCTGATAGTGGTAAGGTAAATAATCTTTTTCGTTGCTGTCTTGGAGGTTCAGTAGAATTGCATCACAGGAATGTGTAGGTGTATAAGACATCAAAAGCTGGTGTTCTCTGTATTTCGATGTGCAACTGAATGCTTAAGGAGAGCAATGACATTAACTGTTGACAGTCTTGCATGCTGTATTTATTACTATTTTTAGCTTCTAAAATTTGTGGAGAAATTTCCTTTTCTTAATCTTTGCTAGCTGCAGTGGTGTATGGCAGGTATCCTGATTTAACCAAATGAATATTAATGAGGTTTTGTGCAGTTTTTTCCTTACTTATTCTTCCTAACTCATCAGATCAAGCCTTCTTCATAGTGGCTATCTGAATGCTTGAAAGGAGATGGAAATTGTCTTTTGATTATTAAGGCCTTGTTTGAGGCTGTTCCTCAGGATTCTGTGTTCACGTTTGTTCTCTGGATTTGCACATTAGAGAATGAATAGCAAACAGATTTTGAAATCCCACTAGTGGTTTTAACATGCCAGATTTTTTTGTATAGTGAACCGGGTTTTGTCCATAAAATGTTTTTCAAGAGACACTGTCCGCAAATTAAATAAATTATGTCTGGACTGTTATCAGTCTTTTTACATTGATTATTATTCTCATATGATCATACATATTAGTCATGTTTGGTTCCATAGAGAAATGATGGTACTTGCCTTATGATTACAGCTCTTTCAGCTATGAGAAATGATTGATTAGTATTTGCATTTATTCAAGGCAATATTGAGAGGGAAGAGGGACAAATATCAACATCAGTTGTGTTCCAGAAAGCATTAATCAGAAAGCTTACTTTTAAGATTTTTATAGGATTTTTTTGCCCCCAAAGAAAAAAGTTCAGCTTCTTGTTTTTTACCTGGATCTGTTAGTGTGTGAACAGGTTCCCTTTATGCCTGGTTTGTTTTCATAGAGATTTTATCTGTTTACCTGGTGCTGCTGGGTCTGGTTAAAAGCACACATTTGTGGGTAATCGAAACTGTTAATTTTTTTTTTGGCTATGTGTCTGTTGTTTTTTTTTTCATTTTATGATGAGTGCTCTTTACTGTAAAACACTATTGTCAGTGCTTCTGCCTCTGTTGATTGTTATTCTAAATTAAAATTATACATTTTAGATCTGGTTTTAACTGTTAGGTCACTTAAACTCTTTGAAAGAGAAGCTGATTCTAGTATGCTACTACATAAAGTGTGTGTGTGTCTATGTAAAAAAAAAATATTAAAAAATTGCAATCTCTTTCATTGGAAGCTGAGCATGGTGTGGACTATCCTGTCTGTAAACAAGTCTTTTGAACTACATTCTCTAGGACTGCTACTAAAGGGAACAAATTGATGCAAGCCCTCATATATATGAAATTCAGGTTCAGATGAATATGTATTTAGGTGGTAGGGTTCTTAATATAACTAATTTAATTTTAGTGTCTTATTGTTTGTCAATAACTGAATTTCCTTTTGAAATCTTTTTTTATAAATAGACTGAGCATTTAATGTTGAATTATCTATATCTTGTTGCGTTATATTTTTCTTGTTGTTTTTTTTTTTTTTAAATACTTGATAATTGTATTTGTATATTTCTCTTTTGGGTTTTGGGGGGTTTTTGGAATCCATGGTTGTCAGGCAATTGAAGACGGCAATTTGGAAGAAATGGAAGAGGAAATCCGGCTTAAAAAACGAAAGAGACGAAGAAATTTGAATAAGGATTCTGGGAAAGAGGATGGGGAGAGAGCAAAGAAAAGAAGAGGCAGGCCTCCTGCAGAGAAGTTGTCACCCAACCCACCTAAATTGACAAAACAGATGAATGCCATTATCGATACTGTGATAAACTACAAAGACAGGTGAGGTCTGCCTTTTTTGGTTTTGACAAATAATTTCTGGAAACTTAATCCTGTGTAATTTTCAATTGTAGTTATTTATTTATTTATAAATAAAATAATTCCATTTAGGGCCTGATCTTGTAAGTCTTCCTCTACATAAATGGCTTTTTAAAGGATCTGATTGATCGAAACTTGTCAAAATGTAATTTAAAAGATGGGCATATCATGTCTGCTTAGAAATGCTACTGTCCTGTTTAGTATATATATTTCAGTACTGCAGGTTTCAGAAGTGGTTTTCTTTAGCTTAATGGAGTATTCTGTCTTAATAATTATATAAATAATTTTAAATGCATGGATAATTTTGTCAATACAAGTTCTCACCATGACGCTTAAGAATACTCCCTGATGGGGTTTGCCTGATGAACACTTGACTTTTCAAAAGAAAAACTGTAGAAATACTGAGCACTAGTAGGTTGTTCATAATGAGAGTGAAGCTTTTTTGTCCTTAAAACCCAATTTTGAACATATATATACATTTCACATGTTAGACAACTGAACTTCAGGAAGAAATATAACTAACTTTTAATCCAAACTGAAGTTGTGAGATTTGTATTTTGTTGACTTTCCAACTGAAAATCATCATCTTTATTGAGAAAGAACTTGAGAAACAGCTCTTCTTCAGCTATTGCTTAATAGCAACACTGTATCAAGCTTCAGCTATGTGGGGATCTCAGGTTTCTGATTTACTCAAATTTGTGCAGCCTTCCTGTGTAGACATTCCTATTTTTCCATACAATTATTTCCTTAAGTTGAATAAGGAGCAGGTGTAAACTAAATCAATATAAAATTAATTCAAAAACAAGGTGTTTTCACACCAGAGGAGCTGCACCGGTATAACCTATTTGGTTTCTGAACTGAGTACCTAATTTGCTGCAATTTTTATATAAACAAGCTTTTCAGAGTGTGTGGCTTCAAATGGAAGGATACATGTTTTCCTTTTTGCAGCTACAGTTTGATCTGCGCTTGTACAGGGATAACTTGGGCAATATGCAATAAAGGAGTTAGAGTGGGGATACCTTATTTTTTAGGCACATAACTGCAGAAGTGGACTCCAGCTCATCCTGTGATCTATAGGTTCTCTTTAGAGTGCATTGAAAAGTTTATTGCTTCAAAATGGGTTACAAAAAAATTAGCATGATGAGCAGGAGCTGCCTAAAAGGTCAGCAACATTCAGTTTGCTGTGGCTTTTAACCAGCAGAAAAGCTGGGAAGAGTGGAGTGTTTTAAATTCAGGCATTCCAAACAGAGCTTCAAGAAATTATCTCTTTCCCTAGCCTTGAACCTTTTCCAGAAGGGAAGCACTTCTGGTCAGAGCTCCTACTTTTAATTTTAAACATAGCAGACTTAAGTCACTTCAGATCTGTATCTCTACCACCCAAGTAACTACTGCACTAAGAAGGATACCACTCCCTCTTCCAATAATTGAGTTTTTTTAAACACAGAATTGGTTGCCAATGTAGAAAGTGTATGGAGTCCATTAGTCATTAGAAATGCCTGTGTTGTGGGTTGAGCTTTTGAAGGGAATGAGTTAGGCAGAAGAAGCTGAGTTCCTTTATTTTGATTGTGTGTGAGCTAGCATCGAACCACTTAGTCATATTAAGGCTGGGAAAACACAGAAGTGCAAACTTAGGCTCTTAAAAATGTAAAGATTTAAATATTAAAACCTCTTTGGAGTTATTCCTTTGGATTAGAGGAGCATTTCATTTGAATCCTTGAATTTTGGGGGGGGCTTTTTTGTTGTTTCATATCTGTGGTTTTGGGGCAAGTATAGAGGGACAGGTTCATTAGAAAGGGAGTAGGTCATGAAGCTTCATTTTTTCATGCATTTAGCATTTAAATGCTTAAAATTGTTTACATCTTCAACTTAAGTTTTCAGTACCAGTAAGCGTTTCATCTCTACTTTATGAAAGTCCAAGGGGTTAATCTAGACCAAAGGGTGGTCAGGAGACACCCGCCCAAAAGTCTTAGTGGCTCTAGCCTGAGTTGCTTCCTCAAAAGCAAATTTGCACTCTTTATTGCAGCTAATAATCCAGGAGAAAAAAAATAATCAAGAAAAATATTACTAGGAGTAAACTACTAAACATCTCTGTGCTGTTTCTCATGCTTCCCCTCACACTTGAGCTTCTTGTACTCATTGAACCATGTCTCTGTTCTATTTAAAAATCTTTCTTTTAAAAAATTTATTTTTCCATGATGCTTACAAAACTCTTGAATACAAGTTGGCTGCTTATGTATAGAGACCTCTGCATAATGTTGACAAGGGGGAGGAGTCCCTATATACTTCCTCCATTGTCATGGCTTGTCTTAGAGTTCTGTTGTAAGCATTTTGGGGCAGGGACAGTCTTTTTCTTATGTATTCGAACAACATCCAACAAAACAGGATGGGTTGCCTACGTTTAGGAACTCTAAAGGCTATAATAATGCAAATACAAACTAAAGGTTGAGCTATACAGTTATTAAATTGAAGTCAAAATAAATTCAAATAGACAAATTAGCAACATTTGAGATAAATATTCAATGTAATCAAATACAATATATAATTCCTTTAAATCCTGTGACAGGAAATTCAAAGAAGTAAATATCCAGTTATTTGTAAATCCCAATTAAAGAACTTTACCCAAGGCAGTAAAAGCTAGCTTAGCTGGGTGTATGTTTTAGTACAGAAACCAAATTAGTGTTTTTCTCTGCCATGTCATCAGAACAAACGAAAGCTGCCTCTTTAGATTTCCCTATTATATGCAGGGATATTTAGCAACTAGCATGCTTCCCTTACTTTCCCATTCGACATTCCAACATAAATACAGATTTTAATGAAACATTCCAATAAGTATAAGCTTAGTAGTCTTCACAGAGCAATTTCCAGATGCCAGATGAGTTTCTCTCAATTGTTTCACAAAACTAGGTAACTCACTCTTTCACTGAATGGGAGAGTGCTTCAGTGTTTATGCTGAGAAGCTTTTTTTTCTGGCACTCGAACTACATGAAGACTTTAAGGGACTTCTTCCACACACCAGTTTCCTGATATCAGGGGTGTCTCCCAAGTAATAAGGAATCCTGTCTTTCAGAAGTGTTAAATACATTCCTTTCCTTTCTCCTCGCCCCCACCCCCTTGGCGGCTTTCAGTTTTGTTTCATAGGGCAGGGATGTTTTAACATTACATTTTCTTCTCTTTATGAATTTAAAAATGTTAGTCTAGGCTCTAAATTTGATAGTTTAGAATACAGAATCAAACTAGAAGCAAGAGAAAACAAGATAAGAAAGCTGGACAAAGTCCTCTGACTTCAAGGAAAAAATGTCCTAAGTAAAAGGAAGCTTATGACTGAAAAGGAGAATTTCATTGTATTAACTTTTCTGACTCCTCTTTTTGTTGTTGTTGAGGAGATATCATCTGCCAACAGGAAACCTGGTTACAGAAAAAAACTTTGAATTAAGTGATCAAGTTCCATAGAACCATAGATAAATTCAGGTTGGAAGGGACCTCAGGAAATCTCTAGGCCAAATTCCCACTCAAAGGAAACAGTCAGTTAAGGTCAGAGCTTGATCCAGTCTTGAAGACCTCTCTGGGCAACCTGTTCCACTGTTTGGCTGTCCTAGTGGTGAAAATTTTTTCTTCATATCCAGTCTGAACCCCTCTTCTTTCAAATTTTGCCCATTGTCTCTCTCATCCTTCTGCCATGCACCACTGAAGAGCTTGGCTCCATTTTAGTAAATTCTTTGCATGTATTGGGAAGCTACTCAAGCCTTTTCTTCTCCAGGCTGAACAAGACCAGTTCCCTCAGCTTCTCTGCACAGGCCATGTGCTCCAGCCCTGTGACCATCTTGGTGGCCCTCTGCTGAACTCACACCATCAATGTTTTTCTTTTATTGTGGGACCCAAATCCTGATACAGTCTTCTGGATGTGGTCCAAGGAGTGCTGATTAGAGGGGGATGATCCCTACCTTCAATCTACTGCCTATGCTCCTGTTAATCCAGCCCAGGATACTGTTGGCTGCCTTTGCTGCCAGGGCACACTGCTTGTTCATGTTCAGCTTGTTGTGCTGGTTTTGGCTGGGATAGAGTTAATTTTCTCCATAGTAGCTTGTATAGGACTACGTTTTGGAATTTTGCTGAAAACAGCATTGCTAATACAGGGATGTTTTAGTTACTGCTGAGCAGTGCTTACACAGAGTCAAGGCCTTTTCTGCTTCTCACACTGCCCTACCAACAAGTAGGCTGGGGGTGCACAAGAAGTTGGGAGGGGACACAGCTGGGACAGCTGACCCCAACTGACCAAAGGGATATTCCCTACCATATGACGTCATGCTCAGCAATAAAAGCTGGGGGGAGAAGAAGGAAGGGGGGACGGTCAGAGTTATGGCATTTTGTTATCCCAAGAAACTGTTATGCGTGATGGAGTCCTGCTTTCCTGGAGATGGCTGAACACCTGCCTGCTGATGGGAAGCAGTGAATGAATTTCTTGTTTTGCTTTGCTTGTGTGTGTGGCTTTTGCTTTATTTATTAAACTGTCTTTTTCTCAATCCATGCATTTTCTCACTTTTACTCTTCCAATTCTCTCCCCCATTCCACCAGGGGAGAGTAAGCAAGCGGCTGTGTGGTGCTTAGTTGCCGGCTGGGGTTAAACCACAACAGTTGTCTACCCCAGATCCTTTTCAGCAGAGCCACTCCCCATCCAGTCAATCCCCAGCCTGTATCATTATAAGGTGTTCTTCCTTCCCAGGTGCAGGACTTGGCATTTGGCCTTGTTGAATTTCATAAGGTTCTTGTTGGCTTATTCCTCCAGCCTGTTTAGGTCCTTCTGTATGGCAGTCCTGCCCTAGTGTATGTCAACTGGAACCCAACTCCACCCCCACCCCCCCCCAGCTTGGTGTCATCTGAAAACTTGCTGAGAGTGCACTCCGTTGCTTCCTCCAGGTCGTTGATAAAGATATTAAACAGGACGGGTCCCAGGATAGACTCTACTTTTTACCAGCCTCCAGGCACAGTAACCATTAACCACTACCTTTTGAGCCTTATCATCCAAGCAGTTTTTTACCCATCTGGTTTTCCACTCGTCCAGACCATAACGTACTTACTTGGATACAAGAATATTGTGGGAGACAGTGTCAAAAGCTTTGCTAAAGTCAAGGTAAATAACATCCAGTGTTCTCTCCTCATCTACAAATCCAGTCATATCATAGGAGGCAATCAGGTTAGACAGGCATGACTTACCCTAGGTAAATCCATGCTGACTCTTACCAGTCACTGCCTTCTCCTTCATGTGCCCAGAAATATGTTTCAAGAGGATTTTCACAGGGACTGACGTGAGACTGACTGTCCTTTTGGGGGATTGGGTGCATTATCTTTCTCCAGTTGTTGGGGACCTCCCCCAAACTCCATGACTTTTCAAAGATGATAGAGAGTGTCCTCACAGTGACATCAGACAGCTCTTTCAGCATCTTCAGGTGTATCCCATCTGGTCCCATGGACTTGTATGGGTTAAGTTCTCTCAAGTAATCCCTGACTCTCTCACTGTTGGTTGTTCTCCTCCTTGAATCCTGTATCTAAGCACAAAGGCCTGGGAGACCTTGTTAGTGAAGGCTGAGACAAAGAAGACATTGAGTACCTTAGTCTTATATTTGTCCACTCCACTGAGCAATGCTCCTACATTTTCCTTCTTCAGCCTTTTACTACTAATGTAGGGATACGAAGCTCTTCTTGTTGTCCTTGGTGCCCCTTGCAAGCATCAACTCTATGTGAATTTTGGCTTTCCTATTACCACCCCTGCATGCTTAGGCAATGTTTCAAAATTCATCCTTTGAAGTCTGTCCTTGCTTCCACCTTCTGCATGCATCCTTTATGCATTGGAGCTCAGTTGTGAGTTCCCTGTTCAGCCAAGCCGGTCTCCTGATATGTCTGCTTGATTTTCTGAGCATCAGAATGGATCTTTCTAGCACTTGGAGGAAGTTGCCCTTAAAGACCTGCCAGCTTTCCTGAGCTCCTTTGCTTTTCAGAGCTGACTCCTATGGGATCCCACCTACCAGTTCCCTGAATAAGCCCAAGTCCGCCCTCCTGAAGTCCAGGGTCTGTACTCTGTTTCTTTCATTCCTCACTCCCCTCAGGATCTTAAACTTCATGATTTCATGGTCACTACAGCCAAAGCTGACATTTTATCATATCCCTGAGTAGTTCTTCCTTGTTCATGAGTAGCAGAACCAGGAGAGCGTCACCACTGGTTAGCCCCTCTAGTACCTGTATCAAGTAGTTACCACTGGCACTCTTCAGAAACCTCCTGGATTGCCTGTGTTGCTCTGTGTTGCCCTGTGTTGCCCTTCCAGCAGATGTCAAGGCAATTAAAGCCCCCCCTCAGGAACCCAGGCCTGAGATCTGGGGGCTTCCTCAAATTGTTTAAAGAAGACTTTGTCTGCTTTCTCACCCTGATTGGCTGGTCTGTGACAAGCTCCCACCATGAGGTCACCCTTACTGTCCTCTCCTCTGATCCTGACCCACAAGCTCTTAACAATCCCATTGCCCATTCCATAGAACTCCATACATTTGAGATACTAATTCACATAGAGGGCACCCCCCCCAGTCTTCCCTGCCTGTGTTTCCTAAAGAGCCTGTATCCATCCATCAGAGAGCTCCAATCACACAAACTCTCCCATCATGTCTCAGTTATTCCAGTGATGTCATAGTTCTGCATGCACATGTGGAGCTCTAATTTCTCCTGCTTATTTTCCAGGCTGTATGCATTTATGCACATATACTTGAGGTGGGCTTCCTTTCACCCAGTTTTGTTGTTCCCAAGATCTCTCTTGTATCTGTTGCCCTGCACCCTTTGCTTTCCACCCCATTCACCATGTCTTCACTTAACTGTGGGTTGTAATCAAGCTCAACAGGAAGGGCTTCTACAAGTATATCGGAGGCAAAAGGAAGACCAGAGAAGTTGTGGGCCCACTGTTGAATGAGACAGCAGCCATGGTGACGGAGGATGCGGAGAAGGCGGAGTTATTGAAGGCCTTCTTTGCTTCGGTCTTTACTGCTCGGCCCAGCCCTCAGGAGACCCAGGCCTTGGGGAAAGTAACGGGGAAAGAGGAAGACTTCCCCTGGGTTGAGGAGGATCGAGTGAGGGATCAATTAGATCAATTAGATATTCACAAGTCCATGGGCCCCAATGGGATGCACCCGAGAGTGCTGAGGGAGCTGGCGGAAGTCATTGCTGGGCCACTCTCCACCATCTTTGAAAGGTCCTGGAGAACAGGCGAGGTGCCTGAGGACTGGAGGAAAGCCAATGTCACTCCAGTCTTCAAAAAGGGCAAGAAGGAGGACCCAGGGAACTACAGGCCAGTCAGCCTCACCTCCATCCCTGGAAAGATGATGGAACAGCTCGTTCTGGGCGTCATCTCAAGGCATGTGGAGGAAAAGAAAGCTATCGGAAGTACTCAACATGGATTCACCAAGGGGAAATCATGTCTGACTAATCTGATAGCCTTCTATGATGGCATGACTGGCTGGAGAGATGAGGGGAGGGCGGTAGATGTGGTCTACCTTGACTTAAGCAAGGCGTTCAACACGGTCTCCCACAGCATCCTCATAGGGAAGCTTAGGAAGTGTGGGCTTGATGAATGGACACTTGGGTGGATAGATAACTGGTTGAAAGACAGAGCTCAGAGGGTCGTGATTAGGGGCACAGAGTCTAGTTGGAGGTCAGTGACGAGTGGTGTTCCCCAGCGGCCAGTACTGGGTCCAGTCCTCTTCAATATATTCATCAATGACCTGGATGAGGGGATAGAGGGCACCCTCAGCAAGTTTCCTGATGACATAAAGCTGGGAGGGGTGGCTGACACACCAGAAGGCTGTGCCGCCATACAGGGAGACCTGGACAGACTGGAGAGTTGGGCAAGGGAAAACCCTATGAAATTCAAGAAGGGCAAGCGTAGGGTGCTGCACCTGGGGAGGAATAACCCCATGCACCAGGACAGGTTGGGGGCTGACCTGCTGGAGAGCAGCTCAGCTGAAAGAGACCTGGGAGTCCTGGTGGACAACAGGATGACCATGAGCCAGCAATGTGCCCTCGTGGCCAAGAAGACCAATGGTCTCCTGGGCTGCATCAAGAAGAGTGTGGGCAGCAGGTCGAGGGAGGTCATCCTCCCCCTCTACTCTGCCTTGGTGAGGCCGCACCTGGAGTACTGTGTCCAGTTCTGGGCTCCCCGGTTCAAGAAGGACAGGGAACTGCTGGAGAGGGGACAGCAAAGGGCTACCAAGATGCTGAGGGGCCTGGAACACCTCTCTTATGAAGAAAGGCTGAGGGACTTGGGTCTCTTCAGTCTGGAAAAAAGATGGCTGAGGGGGGAATCTTATCAATGCTTATAAATACTTAAAGGGTGGGTGTCAGGAGGATGGGGCCAGGCTCTTTTCAGTGGTGCCCAGGGACAGGACAAGGGGTAACGGGCACAAACTTGAGCATAGGAAGTTCCACCTAAACATGAGGAGGAACGTCTTTACTTTGAGGGTGGCAGAGCACTGGCACAGGCTGCCCAGAGAGGTGGTGGAGTCTCCGTCTCTGGAGACATTCGAAACCCACCTGGATGTGTTCCTGTGCAACCTGCTCTGGGTGACCCTGCTTTGCCAGGGGGGTTGGACTAGATGATCTCCAGAGGTCCCTTCCAACCCTATGATTCTATGATTCTATGATCTTCCAGCCCCAATGTTTGTAGTTTAAAGCTCACCAGGTTGGTCAACCTGTTGGCAAAGATGCTCTTTCCTAACTTTTGAGAGAGGAGAGAGAGGGAGAAAGAGTGGAGAACACAGAGAATAGAGATTGGTCATTCCTGCTATTAATGTTAATTAGAGAACCCTTGATTTTGTACAGATGGGAATTTATTGGGTAATATATATTGGATATGTAAATAACTATTATTGACTATGTTATTACTAGGCTCTAATGTTATAAACTAAAAGCTACAAAAGGAAGGATGAGGAAATCATATTATGACATTATACACTAGAAGCTACAAGGTGAAGGATGAGGAGATTGAGGAAGAAAACAGTGATTCACACGTCAAGAGCAATCACTCTCCAAAAGAATCTCAACATGACAGACAGTGGTTTAGAATCTGCCAGTGTAACGCTGTGAGAAAACAGCAGTTGGGACATCAGAGTAAGGGCACTGCCACAGCAACATTGTGGGTGTATAGATGAGAGGTTAAAGAGGTGAGAGTGAAAGGTAGGCTACAGGACTGGAAATGAAAGGCCCTCAGTATTGCACAGGGCAAGACATCTAAGTCACCATGAAACACACAAGCATTTTCCCTTCATGTGCAGGTATGAGAACACTATCTGGGCCCCTATGCCCTTCACCCTCACCCTTGATACACTCAGGGTCTTCACTGTTGGTGCATGTACAGATGAACAGACAGGAATAATAGTCCAAGAGTCTGACAAGCCTCCATGGTCTCTCTGCAACATCCCAGATCCAAGTGCCTGGTAAACAGCAAACCTCCTGAGACATCAGGTCAGGTTGGCAGATGGATACCTCTATTACATGCAATATCAACCTCCTTTTCTTTGTGCAGACACTTGGTTGAGGCTTAGTTGGCTCTGACGCCTTCCCTGAATGGGGTTCTTCTTCACCTGTTGCCGGGGCATTGTACCTGTTCTGTAACTGCAGAATCAGAGGTGAAGAAGCCTTAGCTGTGTTGCCGGAAGTGATAACTTTCCAGCTTCCCCCACCTTGGGAGTTTCCATCCACCATTTCTTTGAGGGTAGTCTCTATCTGGCCCTCCTTCCTTCCAACATAGGGCTTGGATTCTTGGCTCTGTAGAGTCTCTGCAAAGACCCTGTCAATATCCTGCTCATTCTCCCTGACGTTGCAAAGCCTTCTCACCTCCTCTTGCAGCTCCTTCATCTGATGATTCAGTGTTTCAACCAGAACACACCTCCCAATTGTCTCTGGCACATCAGAGGCTTCAATCCAGACAGAATTCCTAAGGGTGGATGCCAGCATCCAAGTCTCTGGCTTCAGGGAGTGCCTGGGGCCTCCTCCTGGGGCTGGAGACACCCAGGGTCCTGGGTGGCAGTATTCTCCCTTAGGTCCAAGTGTGAGGTCTTGCATGTAGGTCAGGACAATCCCCAGTATCAATACAGACTGGGGGATGAAGGGATTGAGAGTAGCTCTGCAGGGAAGGACTCGGGGATACTGGTGGATGAAAAATTGGACATGAACCAGCAATGTGCACTCGCAGCCCAGAAAGCCAATCGTATCCTGGGCTGCATCAAAAGAAGTGTGGCCAACAGGTTGAGGGAGGTGATTCTGCCCATCTACTCCGCTCTGGTGAGATCCCACCTGTCCAGCTCTGGGGCCCCCAACATTAGAAGGACATGGACCTGTTGGAATGGGTCCAGAGGAGGGCCACAAAGATGATCCGAGGGCTGGAACAGCTCTCCTATGAGGACAGGCTGAGAGAGTTGGGGTTGTTCAGCCTGGAGAAGAGAAGCCTCTGGGGAAACCTTATTTCAGTCTTTCAATACTTAAAGGGGGCTTATAAGAAAGATGGAGAGAGATCTTTTACCAAGGCCTGTAGCGACAGGACAAGAGGCAACACTTTTAAACTGAAAGAGGGTAAAATTAGATCGGACATATTATCAAAGGGAGCATGGTAAATTTAATATAGCTGGATTTTAGTAAAGCATTTGATATGGTACCACAAGAAAATTGTTAGTTAAGATGAAAAAAACAAGAGGAGCGTAATGGAATATTTCTAACCTGTATGAGGACTTGGATAAAGATGTGACAAACAGCAATATTGAAAGAGGAACCTTTAGGCTGTAAGGAAGATAACACTGAAGTTCTTGAAAGATTTGTGTTGGGATGGATTGTAATATATTAACAATATTCATTTAATATCCACCTGATCATGAGCCTGATCCATTATATGAAAAAGCTGTTTTTAGCTATTTAAGCTGTCTCCTAAATCTAAATAAACAGTGTTATTTAACTGGTTTTCCGTAAACACATTTCCCTTTTGATGCTATTGGTTGTTTTTCCTATGTTACCAAATTATTCCTGATTTACTGTTGGTGCCTCATTCTGCATTGTTGGTGGTTTCTCCACATAGGGAAATGTTGCATCCTTTGCCTGATTTCCACACCACCCCTACTTCTTATGAAAAAGTTATCACATTCTGACAATTCTATCTTTGCTACTTGAGCTGGTGGTCAAAGTTATGTTCTCTGTGGCTTCAGTTTTGATTGACTGTTCAAAAATGGTTGCGTTACTCCATCCAGTTGTGGCGTTGGATGATTCAGCAATATATATCCTCCATGTGAAGCTGACCGTATCACCCAGGAAGTGGCCATTTTGATTTCTCTGTTATACCTGTAAAGACAGAAACAAAAGCCTGCCTCCCCTTTTTCCCTAGTAACTGTTAGAGTAATGTCTTTTAGCTTAGGGGCCATATGAAGTCATTTGGACACACCCTGAGATGGATCTTGTGGACCCTGGGATATTATTTGGATCCAAACAACTGCCATATTGCACTCTTCATCTTTATGCTTACTTGATTCCCAGATGACTCCATCCCATGTTTCTGGATCCCAATCCTCACTCTGAACTGCCATTAAATCTTCCAAATCCTGTTTCCCTTTGCTCTTTTTCCAGTGAATGTGTTCTGCCTTTTGTGCAGCCATCTGAGTCTGCTGAGCATTCTTAGCTTCAGCACTCTTCGCAGCCTGTTGCAAACACTTTATCCTTTCTTTATATTCAGCAACAAGTTCCTTCATTTTCCGACTCTCATCCTCCTGATCACCTTCTACAACAAAGTAACATCTTCCGTTGTGTCATTCGTACTCTGTGGGGGTGGAGTGGCTTCTGCTGGTTCAGGTGGCGGAGTGGCTCGTGGGATTTGAGTAGCAGCAGTGCATGTCATACACCTACTCCTGTACCAAAGTTTAATATAAAACCACCCCTGCAACACATTCAGGATAATCAACAATAATATCACAGTGCTGGGAAAGTAACAATCATTTCCAAAATCCCCTAGCTCTGATGGTGTCAATTTGGCATGAGCATAAAAGGGTGCAGTAAACTTTCCCAAGGTAAAACTGAAAGTGCAATTAGTAATAGAATCCATTACGTGATGCCCAAGATATGCAGGTAAAACCATTATCCAATTTATCATATTATAGATGCATCAAAAACCACAGCAGAATAGCATATTTAAACCACTGCATACAAACACAAAGAGCAAATAAACTATACAACACATTCAGCAGGTTAAGCAGCCCAGTACAGGCTAGGATCCGTGTGGCTGGGGAGCAGCCTTGCTGAAAGGGACCTGGTGGACATCAAGCTGAACACAGGTCAGCAGTGTGCCACTGCAGAAAAAAAAGCAAATGGGGATCCTGGGCTGTATCCACAGGGGCATTACTAGCAGAGACAGAGATGTGATCTTTTTACAGTGAGAACAATCATTCACTGGAACAACCTCCCCAGGGATGTGGTGGAGTCCCCATCACTGCAAGTTTTCAAGATGCGATTGGACAGAGTGCTAGATAATCTCATATAGGCTCCCTTTCCTACGACAGGTTGGACCAAAAGATCTTTTAAGATCCCTACCAAACTGGGCTGTTTAATGATATATGCCTCGTTCCCTTCTCAAAGTGTGGTCATTAATAGCTAACACAAATAGCTACATCAATCACCTGTCTTTCTCATATCACTCCTTGCTTTACTTAGTAGAGAAGGTTTCCCCCATTCCCTCAATAAAATCATAGAATGGTTTCTGTTGGAAGGGACCTTTAAAGGTCACCTAGTCCAATCCCCCTGCAATGAGCAGGGACATCTTCAACGAGATCAGGTTGCTCAGAGCCTTGTCCAACCTGAACTTGGATGTTTACAGGGATGAGTCATCTACCACCTCCCTGGGCAACCTGTTCCAGTGTTTCACCACACTTACTGTAAAAAATCTAAAGTCTAAATCTTCCTCTTTCAGTTTAAAACCATTACCCCTTGTCCTATTGCAACAGGCCCTACTAAAAAGCCTGTCCCCATCTTTCTCATAAGCCCCCTTAAGGTACTGGAAGGCTGCAATAAGGCCTCTCCGGAGCCTTCTCTTCTCCAGGCTGAACAACCCCAACTCTCTCAGCCTTTCCTTACAGGAGAGCTGTTCCATCCCTCTGATCATTTTTGTGGCCCTCCTCTGGAGCCGCTCCAACAGGTCCATGTATTTCCTGTGCTGAGAGCTCCAGAGCTGGATGCAGTATTCCAGGTGGGGTCTCACCAGAGCGGAGTAGAGGGGGAGAATCACCTCCCTCGCCCTGCTGGCCACACGTCTTTTGATGCAGCCTGGGATACGGTTGGCCTTCTGGGCTGTGAGGGCATGTTGACGGCTCATGTCCAGATTTTCATCCACTAGCATCTCCAAGTCCTTCTCCACAAGGCTGCTCTCAATCCGTTCATCCCCCAGTCTGTACTGATACTGGGGTTGCCCTGACCCAGGTTCAGGATCTTGCACTTGGCCTTGTTGTTCATGAAGTTCACATGGGCTCACTTTGCAAGCTTCTCCAGGTCCCTCTGGATGACATCCCATCTCTCAGGCATGCCAGACACACCACTCAGTTTGCTGTCATCTGCAAACTGGCTGAGGGTGCACTCAATCCCACTGTCTATGTCATTGATGAAGATATTGAACAGTACTGGTCCCAATATGGACCCCTGAGGGACACCACTTGTCACCGATCTCCATTTGGACATTGAGCCGTTGACAATTACCCTCTGAATGTGACCATCCAGCCAGTTCCTCATCCACTGAACAGTCCACCCATCAAATCCATATCTCTCCAACTTAGAGAGAAGGATGTTGTGGGGGACTGTGTCAAAGGCCTTGCAGAAGTCCAGATAGATGACATCCATAGCTCTCCCCTTGTCCACTGATGTAGTCACTCCATCATAGAAGGCCACTAGGTTGGCCAGGCAGGACTTACCCTTGGTGAAGCCATGCTGGCTGTCTCGAATCACCTCCCTGTCCTCCATGTGCCTTAGCATAGCTTCTAGGAGGATCTGTTCCATGATCTTCCCAGGCACAGAGGTGAGGCTGACAGGGTGGTAGTTCCCAGGGTCTTCCTTTCTACCCTTTTTAAAAATGGGTGCCATGTTTCCCTTTTTCCAGTGGCCAGGGACTTCACCTGACTGCCATGACTTTTCAAACATCATGGAGAGTGGCTTGGCAACTACATCAGCCAATTCCCTCAGGACTCTGGGATGCATCTCATCAGGTCCCATAGACTTGTGTATGTTCAGGTTCCTCAGGTGGTCTCGAACCCGATCTTCTCTTACAGTGGGAGGGACTTTGCTCCCCCAGTTCCGGTCTTGCCGTCCATCCACTCGAGAGGTGTGGGGAGAGAGGTTGCCAGCAAAGACTGAGACAAAAACATTGTTGAGAACCTCAGCCTTCTCCTCGTCTGTTGTTACCAGTTTTCCCGTCATGTTCATTAAGGGGTATACTGTCGGAGTGGGAGCCGGACCCGGAGTAACGACAAAATCTCAATATGAGTATGATCGTTCTCCCTTTATTCAAGTTTTCCCAGCATATTTATAGACAGGCAGTAAAAGGCAGTAAAAGCACCCGCTAGCAACAGTTATGTGATTGGTTTACAACCTATGTTTATGTGACTAAAGCAAATAGTTCATTGGTACACATCTTGTGAGTTCATTGGTACACATCTTGTGCCCACCCATCGCTACACAACACAACTTCTTCCTCTATTTACAGATGTAGTTCTGCTTATCTTTGTTTACCGTCTTGTTACTTCTGCTTTTTGAAGAGCTTCAAGGAGAGTTCACAGTCACATTCAGGCCTGTAACTAAGGCTTCTCCTTGAGGCTCATATCAGAGGCTGGATTGTTCATCGCAATCAGATCATGTCCCTTCTCACTCAGCCATTCCTCCACAGTATACGATTTCTTTGACCTTCCTTTTCTGGCTGATCTACCTCTAGAAGCCCTTCTTATTATCCTTTGCATCCCTTGCCAAGTTCAGCTCCAGCTGTGCCTTGGCCTTCCTGACCCTATCCCTAAAAAAACAGGCAATGTCCCTATACTCTTCCCAGCATACCTGTCCTTGCTTCCATTGCCTGTGCATTTCCTTCTTGCCCTTTAGTTTGACCAGCAGGTCTCGACTCAGCCATGCTGGTCTCTTGCCTTCCTTTCCTGATTTTCTTACACTTGGGGATCGAGAGCTCTTGCACTCTATGGAAAGTGACCTTAAAGATCTGCCAGTTCTGTTCTGCTCCCTTGTCCCTGAGGGCAGTTTCCCAGGGGGTCCCATTGACTAACTCCTTGAAGAGCTGGAAGTTTGCTTTCCTAAAATTCAGGGTCCTGACTATTCTTCCCCTGACCCATATCCCTCAGGACTGCGAACTCCACCAGTGCATGATCACTGCAGCCCAGGCTGCCTCCAATCCTGTCGTCACCAATGAGCTCGCTTGCGTTGGTGACCATCAGGTCCAGTAACACATCCCCTCTGGTAGGGCTGTCTATTACCCAGCCTAAGAAGTTACCCTCCGTGCACTCCAGGAGCCTCCTGGATTGCCTACAGCTCACTGTGCTACTTTTCCAGCAGATGTCAGGGTGGTTGAAGTCCCCCAGCAGGATGAGAGCCTGTGAGTACGATGCCTCCTGTAGCTGGAGTAAGAAGTCTTCGTCAATAGGCTCCCCTTGATTGGGCAGCCTGTAGTAGACACTAAGCACAAGGTTCCCTTTGTTCCCTTGGTCTCTAATTCTTACCCATAGGCTTTCAACCTGCTCGTGGCCATTCTTCAGAGACAGCTCTTCACAATCTATCCATTTCTTGATGTAGAGGGCAACCCCTCCGCCCCTCCTTCCTCGCTTGTCCCTTCTGAACAGCCTGCAGCCATTGATAGCTGCACTCCAGTCATGGGATTTGTCCCACCAAGTTTCAGTAATGGCAACTAGGTCGTAGCCTTCTGTGGAGCATGGATTCACGGACCTTTATTGCAACAATCTGACAGGTTTTATAGTTTTACACACTGTCCACACGCAAGTTGTGTTCTGCTGATAGGTTGAAGGTCGACTGCCACGCGCTTCTCTACTTCTTCCGATTGGTTTCTGCTGTCTGTTCACGAGGAGCAACAACTTCATTCTCACGTCCTGTTTCTTGCTGATTCTTACTTGTTTTTCTGTTCTCTCAAGCCCTCTCTCAAGGACGCAGCTTTATCTCATCGAGGTCGAACAGACCTATGCTGCTCTCTATTCCCACAGCCTTCCAGCAGCAAGGTGGCTTCCAACTCTTCCTGTTTGTTGCCCATGCTGCGTGCATTGGTGTACACGCTGTTGGAAGTGTCACCTTTTTAGAGGAACACCCCTTAATTCCTTTGAGGTATTTCACTGGTGTTCCCCTGTTGGCTCCTATTACTTCAGGAGCCCCTGGCTCATCTCTGTAAGACTTCAGGTGTGCTCCAGTCTACCCAGCAAGTCTCACAGCAACAAGCTGAGGGCCCTCGCTAGCACCCCATCCTTCAAACCTTGGGATGACATCCTATGACTTGTCATGGGCGAGCCTGATATTACCCCACCCCCCCTTCAAGTCTAGTTTAAAGCTCTGTCAATGAGCCCCACTAGCTCGTGAGCAAAGACACTCTTCCCCCTTTGAGAAAGGTGAATCCCATCTGATGCCAGCAGGTCTGGTGCCATGTAGACCATCCCATTATCAAAAACCCCAAAATTCTGGTGGTGACACCAGACACGTATTAACAGACTGGGTCCGTCTGTTTCTTCCAATATCACTGCCTGCAACTGGAAGGATAGAGGAAAACTTACCTGTGCCCCAGATTCCCTTACCAACTGTCCCGAGGCCCTGAAGTCTCTTTTGATAGCCCTTGGACTACACATTGTGGCTTCATCACCACCCACATGGAAGAGCAGTAATGGGTAATAGTCCAAGGGCTGTACCAGGCTAGGAAGTTTCCTAGTGATGTCCTTAACCCGGGCCCCAGGGAGGCAGCAGACTTCCTTAAGAGGAAGGTCTGTCCAGCATATTGGACCCTCTGTTCCCTTCAGAAGGGAGTCACCTACAACTATAACCCGTCTTTTTACCTCGTGGAGGTGGTCACGATACAGGGGGTAGGCCTTTCTGACCTTGGCAGCACCTCTGGTGTAGATGGATCATCACCCACATCATTCATTGACTTACCTTCCAAATCCAAAGCCTCATACCTGTTATATAGGGGCACCTGGGAAGGCAAGGTAGGCAAGGAGGGAGTTCGCCTGCCCCCACAAGCAAAGACTTGCCTCCATTCACTCCTTTCTTTTAAGCTACTGCCTTCTGCCCGGTGGGGAGAAGGATACAGGATCCCCTTGATCTTATGGTTTTTCTGGTGGCTGTTCCTGTCTCAGGGAGGGCAGAGCATGGTTCCACCAGTCTATCTCTTTCTCAGACTCCCTGATGCTCCTTAACCTGTCCAATTCCTCTCAAGCTCTGCCACCAAGCTAAGCAGATCATCCACCTGGTCACACCTAACACAGCTGTTCTCACTACTGCCATCAGGTACTAGTTAAAGGCTCTGTCACACCCTGTAGCCTCAGATCTGGATGGCTGTATGTTTTTGTGGGAGGTCTGTCTGAGTAGTCACATCAGTTCTGGTGAGTGCAGAGGACATAGTTTTCTGCTAGGTGGATACCATAGCTAAGCTCCTTCTGGGAGGGTGATGACCACCAATTGAACTGACCTTTGGAGATGGTAGGTTGATGACACGCCCTTCATGCGCAAACTGCCATACCCCACCCTGGTTGCTTATGCTCCCTAGGCTGATTTTTATAGGTGTGTGGGGTGGCCGCGGTTGCTCTGGCAATGCCCAGGCTTCATCAGCGTCTCTCAAAAGAGCTGCCAGCTTCTGGTGGGTCTTTCTGCTGCCCTGGTGTTTCCCTGCCTCAGGAAATCCCGCTGTACACCAAGATCTGATACGCTGCTGCAGACAGGGCTAGCACCGGAGCAGCTTGCCTTGGTGACTCAATGTTGCATTACTGTTCAAAGTACAGAAGCACTAGAACAGTTGTAAGAATAGAATTTTTAACTTCAAAGGAGTTTGTCTGCTAGCTTTTATTTTTAGAAGTTTAATTGCTTGAATGAAGTCTTCCAAAACAAATCATCTTGAAGCAGATATCTGTTATTAAAACAAACAAACAAACAAAACCCTTGTCTAAGTAATTAATTTCACAAAGTTACAAAAAAAGGAAAACATTAGGAAATTGTACTTCTTAGCCCCTCTGATAGCTATGCTTTTTTTTCACTATACTGTTGTCTCTAGTATGAATTTCTAACACCAAATTATTAGTGGGATATTGTTTCATTAATCTTTTGGTATCTATAAACATACTGCCTTTGTGTCAGAGATCACATTTGCCCTCTTTGTAATTTAGAATTAAAATCACAAGTGGGGAAAAACTTGGGGATGACACTGACATTTTTAGACATAAACATCATCTTCACAGACCCCATCTGCAACGTCTAAAGTGTTTTTGGTTTGGATTTTGTTGCAATTATTTCTACACTTAAATCTGCAAGTTAGAAAAGGCGCCCTTGTAGATGTTAAACCTTGGTCTGCATTTGTGATATAAGACAATTGTTTAGGGTGTTAGGGAATTTTTATTGTACCTGTTGAGGCAAATTAAACATACATTTTTGCTTATATATATATATAAAAAAATTAATGAGCAATAGGATTCACATGAATTTAAACAAACAGGAGGAGCTGGAAGCCATTGTGCAGCAGGATGATTATGATGTAGTCGCCATCACAGAAACGTGGTGGGATGACTCACATAGCTATAGTGCTGCCATGGATGCCTATAGGCTCTTCAGGAAGGATAGGAGAGCAAGGAGAGGCGGGGGTGTGGCCTTGTATGTTAAGGAGTGTTATGAATGCTTTGAACTAAATGATGGTGATGACGGGTCTGAGTGTTTATGGGTAAGAATCAGGGGCAGGGCTAACAAGGCAGATATCGTAGTAGGAGTCTGTTATAGACCGCCCAACCAGGATGAGGAGGCAGATGAAATATTCTATAAATGGCTGGGAGAAGTCTCAAGATCGCGAGCTCTTGTCCTCGTGGGGGACTTCAATTTGCCGGACATCTGCTGGGAATACAATACAGCAGGGAGGGAACAGTCTAGAAGGTTCCTGGAATGTACCGGGGATAACTTCCTGACACAGCTGGTGAGAGAGCCAACTAGGGCAGGTGCCCTGCTGGATCTGTTGTTTGTAAACAGGGAAGGTCTTGTGGGGGATGTGAAGGTTGGAGGCTGTCTCGGTAACAGTGATCATGAAATGATAGAGTTTTCGATTCTGCGAGAAGCAAGGGGGGGGGTCAGCAGAACTGCTACCTTGGACTTCCGGAGGGCGGACTTTGGGCTTTTCAGGAGCCTGGTTGACAAAGTCCCCTGGGAAGCAGTCCTCCAGGGCAAAGGAGCCCAGGAAGCCTGGATGATTTTCAAGAAGGAAGTCTTAAAGGCGCAGGAGCAGGCTGTCCCCATGTGCCGGAAGACAAGCCGTCGGGGAAAAAGACCGGCCTGGCTAAGCAGGGAGCTAGTGTTGACACTTAGGGAAAAAAAGAGGATCTATGGCCTTTGGAAGGAAGGGCAGGCCACTCAAGAGGACTACAAAGAGGTAGTGAAGCTATGTAGGGAAAAAATCAGGAGGGCCAAAGCCCAGCTAGAACTAAACCTGGCTTCTGTTGTCAAGGACAACAAAAAAAGTTTCTATAAATATATTAGCAATAAGAGGAGGACTAAGGATAATCTCTGTCCTCTAGTAGATGGGGCTGGCAACATAGTGACCAAGGATGAGGAAAAGGCTGAGGTACTTAATGCCGTCTTTGCCTCAGTCTTCAGCAGTAGGACCAGTTGTTCCCTGAGTACCCAGACCCCTGAGCTAGAAGACAGGGATGGGGAGCAGAATGAAGCCCCTGTAGTCCAAAGGGAAATGGTGAGGGACCTGCTTCAGCACCTGGAGGTGCACAAATCTATGGGGCCGGACGGGATCCACCCAAGGGTACTGAAGGAGCTGGCGGAAGCGCTCGCCAGGCCACTTAGCATCATTTATGAGCAGTCCTGGACAACCGGGGAGGTTCCAGCTGACTGGAGGCTGGCAAATGTGACGCCCATCCACAAGAAGGGCCGGAAGGAGGATCCGGGGAACTACAGGCCAGTCAGTCTGACCTCGGTGCCTGGGAAGGTCATGGAACAGATCCTCCTCAGTGCCATTACACGGCACTTGCAGGAGAACAGGGTGATCAGGCCCAGTCAGCATGGGTTTGTGAAGGGCAGGTCATGCCTATCAAACCTGATCTCCTTCTATGATAAGGTGACCCGCTTAGTGGATGAGGGAAAAGCCGTGGATGTTATCTACTTGGATTTTTGCAAAGCTTTTGACACTGTTTCCCACAGCATTCTCCTGGAGAAACTGGCTGCTCATGGCCTGGACAGGTGTACTCTTCGCTGGGTAAAAAAACTGGCTGGATGGCCGTGCCCAGAGAGTGGTGGTAAATGGGGTTAAATCCAGTTGGTGTCCAGTCACAAGTGGTGTCCCCCAGGGCTCGGTGCTGGGGCCGGTTCTCTTTAGTATCTTTGTCAATGATCTGGATGAGGGGATCGAATGCACCCTCAGTAAGTTCGCAGATGACACTAAACTAGGCGGGCGTGTTGATCTGCTTGAGGGTAGGTTGGCTCTGCAGAGGGATCTGGAGAGGCTGGACCAATGGGCTGAGGCCAATGGTATGAGGTTCAACAAGGCCAAGTGCCGGGTTCTGCACTTGGGTCACAACAACCCCATGCAACGCTACAGGATTGGGGCGGGGTGGCTCGAAAGCAGCCCGGCAGAAAAGGACCTGGGGGTGTTGGTGGACAGCCGGCTGAATATGAGCCAGCAGTGTGCCCAGGTTGCCAAGAAGGCCAACAGCATCCTGGCCTGTATCAGGAATAGTGTGGTGAGCCGGACTAAGGAAGTGATCATCCCCCTCTACTCGGCACTGGTGAGGCCCCACCTCGAGTACTGCGTTCAGTTTTGGGCCCCTCGCTACAAGAAGGACATTGAGGTGTTGGAGCGTGTCCAGAGAAGGGCTACAAAGCTGGTGAGGGGTCTGGAGGACAAACCTTATGAGGAACGACTGAGGGAGCTGGGGTTGTTTAGCCTGGAGAAGAGGAGGCTGAGGGGAGGCCTTATCACCCTCTACAACTACCTGAAAGGAGGTTGTAGAGAGATGGGGGCTGACCTCTTCTCCCTGGTGACAAGTGATAGGACGAGAGGAAACGGGTTCAAGTTATGTCAGGGGAGGTTTATATTGGATATTAGGAAACATTTTTTCACTGAAAGGGTTATTAAACATTGGAACAGGCTGCCCAGGGAGGTGGTGGATTCACCGTCCCTGGAGGTGTTTAAAAAAAGGGTAGATGGGGCACTTAGGGACATGGTTTAGAAGTGGCTTTTGTCAGGGTAGGTTAAAGGTTGGACTTGATGATCTTAAAGGTCCCTTCCAGCCTCAGCGATTCTATGATTCTATTCTATGATCAGGGAAATGCACACCAAAAGGTTAACAAAACAACAGCAAGAAAAAAAATCCAAAACTATGAGGTATCTTTACAGAGAAAGGTAAAAGAGAAAAATAACCCTGCTGTGTGGGGTGCACCTTCCCACTTTTTCCTCTTCCTTTCCCACTCTAGTATTAGCATTCATGGAGATACACAGTGTTTGATCTAGCAGAAAGCTATTGGTTTTTTTCAGCTTAATTTTCATACCAATGAGCTTTCCAGACCAACTCACAACATGCTCACAGTATGGTGGGGAGTAGAGGGAAAGGCAGAACTGCAGTAATCTGGATTTAGATGGGTTTAAACCAGCATATACCCTAAATATTCCCTTACTGAGCTCATCTGGCCCAAAGGACCAGTCTTTTGATGTACAAGTTAACTTCTACTTAGATACTCACTTGAGTATCTGCAAGCTGGCAGGAAGCAATTAAATTCTCTCTACGTTTCTACTTCCAGAATGTTTGTAAAAATCTTTAGATCTCTTTTCTACTGGTCTGGGGCTAAATAAAGATACAATTGTTTTTTTGGAGCAAAACCAGAGGCAATTGACCCTTTCTGAACAGATGTTGCACAGATCATTCAATAAAGGGTTCTGCAAGGAGTCTGCAAGGATACAGAATGAGCTGATTCCTTATATACACTTACACCTGTGCCAATCATGTGAGTGTGGGTATCAGGCCGCATCAGGCGCCTTAACCCAGTGTTTGCTTCATCCCCCAGCGCCAGTTGCGTTTACCAAAAGTGGCCCCTGAGCACTTGCATTCCGCGATTGTTACAAGACAATACTGCGGCATTTCTTATCTCATCAGGCAGGCCTTGCCCTCCAAGCCAGATCATTCCTTTGTCTGTTAGTTACCTTTGCTGAGCAGTTACGATTTGAATTTCCCCTTCAAGGGCAAAGATGTTTGAAATTAATAAGTCCAGCACTTCCATCTTCTTTTTTTTTTCCAGTTCTGATCCTCATTTTTAACCTTTCTATCTTTCATTCACTTTGAAATTGAGAATTTCCACATAGAAGGCTAGTGTAGAGATTAATTTGTAATTCTTATGTTTTTAGAAACCAAAGTTTCTCTATATGACCAGGGTAATCATTTTACCCTTTTGAAATTAGGAACAATTTTACTGGAAACAAAAACATGTTTTTACTGAACTAGGAATTTATAAGCCAAATGAGATCAAGCTGAGCCCTAGCTGCTCTGTTTGCACCATGGACATGCATGCTGCCTTAGGCTCCAAAACCATCTTTTTCCTCCTGGGAGTGCTTTCCCTTATTTTTAAATTTCAAAGTAAGATAAACTATTAGTCTAGAATCCTCAGAAGTTAGCTTTTTCCCTTTCCTGATTTTTAAATGCAAAAAAAAAATCCAGTATTCCTCCATCTTCCCTACAACTTCACTGTCCTCTCCTCCCTTGCAGTAGTTTGTTCTTTAATACCTTGGTGACATTTTGCTGCACCTGTTACTTTGCATTAACTTTGCTTAGATAGCAACAGTTGTCTCATACCAGATCTCTAGGACCATAACAGATCTGCTGTATGAAGTGTTGTGCTCTCTACTCAGCTCATTAGACCTAGACAAAGTAGGGAGTGCAGAGCCTTACCTGATAACTTCATAAAGCTTCTTCCTCTTAGTAGGTGGTTGTTAACCATGTTTAATAAGGTTGGGTCTTTGTGTCCTGCCCATGTTTCTTGCTTGAACAGAAGACTTACCATATGTTTGGTGTATAGCATTTTGATCACTGCATCATTAAAGCTAAAAATGTTTAAATTAGTACTTGTACCATCCTAGTTTTGACAGATTAGTTCAGGGGAGAGGATTTTTCTTTGTATGTAAAATTTTTTTCATTTGGATTGTTTCAGAGGTTTCCTCAAGTGACTAGCTTTTAGCTGTGTTATAAAATAATGAGTAATGTAACTGGTCATCAGTAATGTAAATAGTAATTAATTGTACCAATCAATGCTCTGAAGTCTTCAAGCATACAAAATAAATAGTTGTGATTGATACCCTGGTCAAGATTATGGCCTATGTAGCCATACATCAAAAATAGAAATTGCTATTTCTATCTATTCCCATTTAAATAATAGGGAAATGTCTGCCATCTACTAGTGAAGTAAAAAAATCTTGGAAAGGGAAAAAAAATAAAATAAATTTAACAAAAGTGAATAATCTCTCCACCTGCCTGGATTACTGCTGAAAGATTATAAATACAAAATAACAACCTTACTGTAATAAACAGCCAGATCCCTTAAACAGAAATGGCACTTATTTTATTATAGGGACAAAGTCAATAAAGCAAAAGCACAGCGCTGGGGGCATGACTCAAGTCAGAGGCACCCTTTTGGTTCTTGAAACACACCTTTTTATTTCCTAATCCCGGCTGAATTTTTCCCTCCCCTGTTTCCCATTGGTTAGGTACTCCAGGGTTCACAGTCTGTCCGAGGCGCCTAAAATCCTTCCCGGATGTCCTGCCTCTGTTTACTCCTCTTTATGCTACACCAAAAGGGATTATCTGACTAGTTTATTTCTTTCCTTTTTGGTAAAAATTTGCTCAATGTCATTAGCCCTGGTTAAATGTTTGACTCCCCTTCTAGACACTAATCCAGTATGAATCAGTTTGTCCTTTTGTCTGTGGGATAAGAGATGTTCTACAAGCCTTTGCTGGAGCCTCTTTGTCTTAGTCATTCCCTTATCATGCCACCTCTGATGGAAACGGCTTTTCTCCTCTGCAAAAGCAATACCTGCCTTTCTTACACTTCTGGTAGGATTGATTATCATCAATTCCCTTCTCCCATACCGCTGGTTCCTTCTGTTAATCATTTGTGGGGTCTTTTGGAGAAGTTCTCTTTTGTTTCTCTCGGATGTTTTTCTTCATAGCTGCTGTTAGTTGTTATCTTTGAGGTTTCTCATGTTTCCTAATTTACTAAAGGTTAGTTATCCTTATAAATCAAATATTTATAGCCTTGTTATTATGGCGAAAGCCAACAATACCTTCACTATTTTTCACATTACCATGAAGGTGGGGGTTTTGTATTTGTTTGGGATTTTTTTAGAACAACTTCACTGCAAGTTGCACTTGAATGGGAGTTGTAATTAGCACACCAGTGCTAGGTGTGAGCTGACTAGAGCAAGCATGAACCCATGTAAATGGAATTTCAGTGTTTGTTGAGAAGTGTGAAATTTGCCAAAGAAATGTGAACACCTTGCAGTTTCAGCTTCGTTGTTATCTTTCCTTTCTGGTTTCATTAGTTTCAAATACCTGAAGGGGAAAGAGGTTTGATAAAAAAGAGAAGTATTCCTTTAGGAATTTTAACCTATATAATATGTAAGTATTTACATGTGAACACACATGGGAATAAAAGGATAAACTAATACAATACTGGTGAACCATCACTCATCTTTCTGTCACAGTCAATTCTGTTAATTTTTTCTGGTCGTTCTTGCTCTTTTACATGTAGTCTGCTAGTTGCCATGCAAACCTAAATGATTACTGCTCATGTTTTTTTTATATGGTGGCTATTGAGTTTATTATGTTTTAATTATAAAAGTGGAAATATGGATTAAAAATCAGAGAATAGCATTCAGAATTAATAATTTTCTTCCACCATACCCATAACAGTAATTTTTCATTACATAAATATTGTCTGCAATATTTATATGCATATATTTCCATGCAATATGGAAACACACAAAGGGAACAGGAGGTAATGTTTCTGTGACAGGAGATTCTGGGAAAATGGTGCGACAGAATATGTTGTTACTGATCTGGGTAGACAAAACTAAAGGGCAGTACATCTGGTTTTACCATTTACATGACAAATCAGGAGACATGCTCTTTGGGGGGTTTTGGGTTTTTTTGGGGGTTTTTTGTAAGCACTTTATGGTGCAATTGTAAATTTGTGTTTGTTCCCATTAAAGTATAGTGTTAGCTGCTGAAAGTAGAGTTTTGCTACTTTCTTTTTTAAAAATGAATTTAGTTTTTACCAATTTTTGTTTTAATGGGAAAATGTTTTATTTTAATCTTTGAGCAAGTACAGAGTGAGGATGTCTACAAAATAACATACCTTCTGGCTTCTGAAGACACAGTTTTGTCACAATGTTGGATGACTTCACAAGTCATCTGCTAATTGTGTGCTAATTTTGCAAGTAACTTGTGCCTTTTAAAGAATTAGCTTACACCTGCATGATATATGTTGTAAAACAGAATTATTAAAAGAACATTATTAAGTTTGTGAAGTCAAGTAGGCAGAAGGTAAGTATAGCCTGTAATGCCATGACAGAGTACTGGTTTCATTTGTTTTTTTCCACAGGATCTTTGCCTCATATCATGCACAAGATGGGCAATGATCACTTAATGAACAGCTATTTGTTATTTTGTTTATCTTCATTCCTGAATATGTGTTTTCATGCCTTACTTGTGTCCATTATTCAAACCCTATTAGAAGACAAAATTATGAATTTTCTTATGTGCTGCTTTATGGTGTTCATCAGTATGTAGTATGTAAATGCTTTGCAAACATATAATTGAGTTTCACGACACCATAGCATTATTTTAATTTTATGGATGACAAATAGAGACTTAAACTTTAAGATACCATTTGGAAACCAGAGGTCTGTTTTCAGAGTACTTATTGTTTTACATGTTCAGGAACAAATTTAATTGATGTCATTTGCAGCTGTGAATGTTCTACACTTTTGGTTATTAAAGGAAATAATGTAAATGTAGCTTTTGTTTGCAACTTCCCATTTCTCTTTGAAAACACAAACTGAAACAAAACCAAATCTTGTCATGAGGAATCACATTGTCACTTACATAGATCATTGATAGGATTGGAGCCTTTAAATACACAGTACAAACCTCTCTCCCTTTGACTCATGAAATATAGTAGTAGTAAATTGTCCTCTTCTGCGTGAATCAGTACTAGAAGGGGATGAGAGACAGAGTGACATGACAATTTCACAAATATTTGCTGATGGGAGAGGAATAATGAAAATTTGGATTAGGATTATCTGTCTATTTTATGATTTTATCTTATTACAATATCCAGGTGCTTTCCAAGTAAATCAGATCTGTTTGGTAAGTTGCTAGAAAACTTTCTGGAGTTTGACTGGTTTTCTCATGTGTGGTACAGAACAGGGTGGTCTGGCCTCAACAGCTATAAGGGTTGGATCTACGCTCAGAACACTTTCCCTTCCCTGGAAGATATACATAGCCAGCCTTCTCTTCTCACCCTGCAGCAGCAGCTGCTAAGAGTATATTCCTGCACCTGCCATAACCTAACTGCTAGGATTGTGTTTGCTGTAAACTGGATGGAAAAATAATCTACACAAGATTTACACCACAGAATATTGTTTGGACCACACCGAATAGAAAGCTGTGCTTGGAATATTAGAATTATTGTCCTTCTCTCATACACTGTCTATAAGAAGAAATGTCCTAGAACTAAACCAAGAACATTAAGAAATCTTGGATCAGTTGAACAACATCTCCATGTAAAAGAAGAAAACTGTTTATTCCTAATTGTTCATTAACCTATTAGGTCCATAGGCAAAATTGTATCTACACAAATCCCGAAACTATTATACACATTAAGAGATCCCTATTGAGAAGGCATAGATGATGACTTTCATAGAGGTCACAGCTGTCCCATACATCTTATCCTCCCTCATCATGACAGAATTACCTAAATTAACCTTTGATTCAGCATTTGTTCCAGTGTGTCCGATAAGATACTTGCAGTTTCCACAGAATGCCATATTGTGGAGGACAGCTGTAAGAGAGAAGCTCAGGTGGGGGGCTCAAGAACTGGCAGCAGGCTCTGTATTGCCTAACTCCTACAAATTACCATTCAAAGGTAGAAATGAGAAAACAGGGCCCTTTTGGAGTAAGTTGTGATAGAATTGAGCAGTAATATTTCTGTCTGTGAAATATAGTCTGAGAAACACTGGTTAATGCTGTCTGTGTAAACAGGCTACAGTTCTTCTCAGAAGCTGCTTTTTTCTGCTACCATGACTGTCAGATAAATGGCAATACATACATAAATATATACATGTATATATATATATGTGCTTGAGCCCATAAGGGCCATCAACGGATCTTTCCTCTCCAAATAACTCATAGTCAGCTATTATCTGGGAAGCCACAAATGAGGGGATAAAAAGAACTTTTATTCAGAAGCATTAAAGTAGCTATTAATAAGGGATGGAGAAGGGAAAATCTGGAAACCTCACAGAATATAAACAGTTACAAATCATAGGTAAAGTGTATCTTAGGGTATCCAAGGAATTTAAATAATCCATTACTTCTGACAATTCTTTCTGGATGATTAAAGAGGTACAAACTGCAGTACTGATTTTCAACACGCTTACAATTATCTTCCCAGAAACCTAACATTAATTAATGAAAGTTAATACTGGCATTTATTGTAAAACCTAGTTCATCTGATTTCAATCAGCATCTGGTATAACAGCACCCAGTATGGACAAAAAAGTTAAGAATAATAAAAGAACATGAAGAAAAGAATAAAACTGCCCTAGACAAAGCACTAGAGAATTCGGATTCAAATCCTGATCCTTCTCCTTTATGATCTACACATATGATGGTGGTGATGTATCAGGACAAGAACATGAAAGCTGTGCATTAAACTGTAGATTAATTATTTATATCAAATCAAAGTTTGTTACTAATCCTTTACAAGAAAAAAAGCTAGATTTTGTATACAATTTCTTTTCTGAGAAAGTTGTAGTAATTCTTTGTGTACTTATTTTTCTCAACAGTTCAGGACGGCAGCTAAGTGAAGTCTTCATTCAACTCCCATCTAGAAAAGAATTACCAGAGTATTATGAATTAATTAGGAAACCAGTGGACTTCAAAAAAATAAAGGTGAGAACCATTTTTGGGTGTGGACATTTATTTATTCCTTCTCACTATATAGAAATATGAACATTAAGTCATCATTAAAATTATGATTATGTGGATATTAAATTTGCCTATGCTTTTTGCTTAGATTTTAAATTTTAATATATTTAATATAGCCCTTGTTATGCATTTTGCTTAATGTATATTGCAGTATTTCACTACTAACACCTAAGTCAAAGCAAAACACAGGATGACATAAGACAACAGAGATAATACATTAATGGGTTTTTGTAAAAGACCAAATCCTGAATCTGTAAGCAAAACTTAAATAAGTGTAGTGCTTGCAAATATTTTATGTTGTTGGGAGGGATATAATCATCTTTCAACTAGCATCACATCATGGAACAGCCACAGTTGGACAGGTGAGGATTAGACAACTTCTTGCACCTTAGAGGCCATGAGCAGTTCATGGCTATCTCTTTTACCTTCACTCACGCTGTACCTCTTTTTGTTTCTGTACTGAGAAAAAGCTTGGAATTGAACTCCTTTCTTACCCACAGCAATACAATTTCGGTTGCTTTTTCCCCTTCCAATTAACACAGTGACTGCACAATTTTAATCTGCCTTTGGCCATGATGCATTTTGTCAGCATATTCCTCACACAGGCTTTAAATTTTGTCATTCCACTTAGGTAAAATATTTAAAAAGAAGGTTTTAATGTACTGAAAAGCAATATTAATGGATTGTCCTGTCCATTATTTTTTTTTCTCTCCCCACTGCTGCCATCCATCCTTCTCCCCATCTTCTTAACAAATGCAACAGGAAAGAATTCGTAACCATAAATATCGGAACCTCAGTGATCTGGAGAAAGATGTCATGTTGCTGTGTCACAATGCTCAGACATTCAATTTGGAGGGATCACAGGTCTGACTGAACCACTTTGTGTTAAACATGTGTCTTCCCTACTCAGTGTTTTCAGTGCTTGTTTAATTATGACAATTTTGTATATAAACCCTCTATTTTTAATCTTATTAGTGCTTTTAATGAATAAAAATGCCCAGATTCTTTGAAGCATCCAGAATCCTTTGGTCACAACTAGAATTCAAACATTCAGCAAATTTAGCTTTGATTCCATAATCCTGAGATCAGTTTGTTCTGATATACTTTAGGACAGTTTTCAGACTATTTGAATCTATGCTAAATGGCTGTGCCCTGAAGAGCCATATGTTGATTTGAGCTCACTAAAGTGCATAATACAAGTAATTGAGAGAATGGTCCATTTTAGGGACAGTTGTTAAGTGTTTAGTGGTGAAATTTTCAGCTCTACTAATGGAAGATAAAATTTAAAGTTTGTCTGACACTAGATCTTTGTGTATATAGTTCATATTCTCTGGATATTGTTGACATTTTTTTCTTGTTGAAAGCACAATATCCATTTTGAGAGACTGGAATAATGTACCCTCGTTAATAAATAATGTACCCAAATCTCTCATCTTGGAGAGATATAGAGTTCAGGATTTTTCCTGGTTCACACACAAGGATGTACTCAGTCCTATGAACTCACAATAGAAGAGGTAAACAGCGATACAAAAGAAAAGAGTACAAAAACCTGGAAGACAGATGAGAAAGTTGAAATATATGCTCTGGATTATCTGAGATTTAGTTATGAAAGGATAAGATCTAAATCTTGGATGGGACAGACATGCTAGGCTAGCAAGAAGGCATTAAACAAACAAAGAGTTATGTGAAAAGGGGGAAAAATAAGTGTTGAACAAAATTAAGATCATCGGAACAAAATACATCTAAGCACTGCAGGACATGAAGAGAATAAACTCTTTGCTTTCCTATACACCAGTCTTAGGAACCTGGGCAAACAAACATAATTAGAATTATTCATTATGAAAACAAATTCAGCCTACTTGGTCCTGAAAGCTGGTGGGAAGATTGGAGTGTTTAAATTTTTATCAAAAGATTGAGTTGGCAGTAGGAAAGAAGATAGGGAATGGCAACATATGTGGAAATTTATATTTATCTGGCAACATATGTAGAATAAAGTACTACCTGTATCAGAGTCTCTGACACAATTTTAAATACACATTCTAGCAGATGAGGCCCAAATAGCATGATGCAACACACTATTAAATTGCAGTAGATAACATGATGACTGCTTCCATAATGTTCAAGGGAAAAAAAGAAATAGATGTCATGGGGGACTTCAGTAAAAATGTTATAAACTGGATGTCACGTGTTGCCAATATCAATGCATTCTGCAAAGTGTCTAAACACTATAGATGACCCTTTGCTATACAGAGGAATTTTATATCATGTTATCTTGACAACAAAGAAATTGAACTTTCAATTAAAAATGAGGGGTTGTTTAGTACAAATGATCATTACTTGATTATTTTTGTCGTGTACAAGCAGAATAAAATGTCTGTTTTACAGACATTTTTGATATCTTAACAACATTCAATTAAATGAAAAAATCAAAATCAGCTGAATTATTCAAGCAAAAAGATATTAATGATTGAAAGAGTGGGAGAAAATTTTACTAATTGTTCAGAGGCTATGAACTTGGTAGTTCTTGGTAGGATTATCAGTAATGATACTGAAATGGTAGAAATGTTCAGTAGATATTTCTGTTCTTTGGAAATAATCCGATTCATATCACAGAATGATGCAGAAATATTTTCCATTCCAACATACTAATGTTATCTACCAAATTTACTATTACTTTTTAAAACATGAAGAACAAATAACTTACCTACGATTTTTTAAATTTCTGTCTGAGACATTCTCTATACCATTAATTTTGAGTTTCATTAAACCTTGAGACATTCCTGCAGTAGTTCTCAAATTTTTTAGGTTTTCTTTTATGCTGTGTAATAGTTTGGATCCACTTTTGCTCTGACACACATACTTATATCATTAAAATATAATATTTATGTGTGCACTACTTACATTAAAAGATAAAAACCCATAAGTTTAATTTGTACAGAGATATTTAAGTATACAATAAAGTAAAATTTAAGTGAAATACTTCATATTTGTTTTGTTAGTATGATGCATGCTCCTCTATTTATTTTTTTTTTGAGGAAAACATTTCCATCTGGGCTGGAGGCTTAAAAGGTGCTTTCAGGGAGAGACAGATCTTATATGGTGTGTTCAATTTAACCAATGCATTGCTTCCAAAGTTTTACAGAGCAGTATGTGCAAGCTCATTTTGTTAAGATGATTACAGTGTCTCATTATTATTTTTAATTTTTATTTCTGTTAAATTAATCTGGCAAATACATTACAAGCCAGATGTAGTCTTCTCATTCATAGATGTTCTTCCAATGAGGTTAATATAAAAGCTGATAGTACTAAAAATACTTAGCAGGCTTCAAAATATTAATGAGTTTTGGATAAGCATTATTTTCAGTCCTTTTGACTTTTTTTATCTTCAGTCTTTTTGGAAGAAGTCTTAAAGAAATCACAAAGCTGCTTGGGATAAATGAGTTTCTTTTTTACCCACTTTGGATTTTTTAACAACAGTTTTTCAAGGCTGTTATGATCTAATTAAGATATATCATAGTTCTAGTGGTAAAAAAATAATAATGAAAGAAAATCAACTGCATTCCAGGATGGATTCTTTCTGTAATTGGATGTTTTAAATGTGATACATTAAGAGTCATATTTTTGTGGCTCACTGTTGGCCAGATTCTTCATTTAGAGCATGAAAGTTCAGTATTGGCACTTTTTGTAAAATTCATTAAACAAGCATTGTTACTTGTAATAAAAAGGCTATGCTCTGTGAGTTTGTATAGGAAAAAAAGATGATGCTTGGCTTGCAGTTCTGACATAGGTTTGCTTTCATACTGTAGATCTATGAGGATTCCATCGTTCTCCAGTCTGTATTCAAAAGTGCACGACAGAAGATTGCCAAAGAAGAGAGTGAGGATGAAAGCGATGAGGAGGAGGAGGAGGAGGAGGAGTCGTCGTCGTCGTCGTCGTCAGAATGTAAGTTCCCTGCTGAATACTGAGAAGGAAATACATTTAGGGAAGACAAGGGAATTGATTTTTCCATTTGTGTACTGAGATTGGTTATAGACTTTCATTTTCCACTGGTGGAAGTAGTTTCTTATAAAGTTTGCTGTTTTGGCTGCTTCCATTCAGCTTAAGTCTCTTGGCTACTCTATTCTGTCTATATTTCTCAGAATTGTGCTGAAGATTCAAGTATTCATAGGGTGGAAACAAAACACAGTAGGTGCTTTTAAGCACTGCTCAGATGGAAATAGATCTGACTTATCCTTATCTGAGTGACCATGAGTATATGTGGACCCTTCTTTTCCTAATCATGTCACTTGTAATTATAAGAGCCTAGAACTAGTGACTTCCTTAATTCATAGGTGAGCAACCTTTCTGATATTATGCAACGTATATGATTAAGAACCAGAAAATTTTACTTCAGTGAGACAAAGGGAAAATGGAACTCAGATTGTTGGTAAGCAGGTGTCCTGGTTCTGGTGGGGATAGGGTTAATTCTCCCCAGGCTCTGGCAGGGACACAGGTATTCCATGCTGTGTGAGCCATGCCCAGTCTGTAGCCAGGAGCTGGCTGGGGGAGGAAGTCTCTGCAGGGGTCCTGCTGGGGCTTCCGGGGTTCCGTGCAGAAGAGTGGCAGAGCTTGGCACACAGGTGGTTTTCCTGAGGTAAGGACATGCCAGGGCAGTGGAGAGACCTGCCAGGAGCCAGCAGCTCTCACAGGAGGTGCTGATGAGGCCTGGGCATTGCCAGAGCAATGGTGACCACCCCCTGCCTGTAAAAAAGCAGTCTAACAATTTGCATGGAAGGATGCGTGAGAAGGGCGCCTCTTCAAAGGAGGAGCATTCCACTGGTCGAGCACCAGGCACCATCCTGTGACCATCTTCATAGGTTGAGGGCACTCAAGGCAGAATGGTGAGCACTTGTCAGAGAGCAAAGGCTGCAGCTTGGGCTATAGGGGCTCCACACCATCCACCCCAGTGGTGGCTGCTGCCTCCACCCAGACAGAGCTGCTGAAGGGAGAGGCTGCAGTGCAGACCACGGACTGGAGGAGGTGCCTAGACCTTTCTCCCGGGGCAGGGATAGGCAGCACACCTGCCTGCAAAAGGTGTGCCCAGGTGGAGGACCTCCTGCAACAGGTGGCTGAGCTGCAGGAGGTGGTGAGGAGGCTGTGTAGCATCAGGGAGGCTGAGAAGGAGACAGACAGCTGGTTACAAGCGCAGCCTGCAGTGGACACACAGCTAAACAGTCAAAAACTCCCCCACTGGCACACACAGAAGGGAGGGGGGCCAGTAACACAGAATGGAAGCTTGTAACTGCAAAGACTAGCAAGAGTGAGATTGGGATAGTCTGACCCAGGTGGTGGTGATGACTGGAATAGGAGGGTTCGACAAGCCAACCAGCCGAAACCCTCATGCCGGATGGCCCCCCCGCAGGGAGCCTGCACCTTCCTGGGATAGACTGGATCAAACCTACAATCCGGAAAGGAACAACCTTTGGTGAAAGGCGTTAGCATTGGGTGTATCCCGGATGGTGCTACATGGGCAGTCCACCAATCATATCTGGAAACTGGTGGAATTGCTAGAGGGGAAAACTAGGGGACAAAAGGAGAGCCAGCAATCGAATCCCCTCAGGAAGGGAAACTTAACCCTTTTGCATCCCTGTGAGGGGAACTGAATGAGTTAAAAAAACAGAAGTCATGGTTTGGGGTTCGGGCTGCCCACTCCACATTGTGAATTCTTGCTGATGCTCCGCTGACAAGGAACCTTATATACATATCCCCATGGGCCCAAAGCAAATAAGTTTATAGTTCTTAATCGATACAGTGGTCCAAATTGTTGTTTTAAATAAGCAACACACCACTGAGTTAGGGATTAAACAATCGAGAAAGACTATAAACATAATAGGTGTGATGGGTGCAGCAGAAAAATGTCCTATAGATCGAACTGAACTTTGACTACCTGTGAAAAAGTGGATGACAGCCGTGGAGGTGGCTCTAAGCCCTTGTAAGGGAAATGTATTGGGATTTGACGTATTAGTGGGCAAGTGGTGGTATCTACCTAATGGCAAGGTGTGGAGTTTTGGAAGCAGAGGAGCAGAGGCCATCCCAGTTAGGACCCTGCAGCTTGCTCCTGCTCTACTGCAATCTGAAGTAACCCGTGTTTCCCAATACCCTCTGACAGCTGCAGCTAAACAGGGTATTACAGTTAATTAACAACCTCGAGAAGAGACAGATAATAAGTCACACCCATTCCCCTTATAATTCTCTAGTCTGGCCAATTCGTAAGCCTGATGGGCAGTGGCGTTTGGCAATTGACTATCAAAGATTAAACAGTAATATCCTGCCTCTGATGGCTGCCATTCTGAGTATAACCTCAATAGTAACAGCAATACAGGCAGCCACCCACCCGTGGATGGCTGCCCTAGATATCAAAGATGTTTTTCATGATCCCATTAAGGGAAGAGGATTGGCCTCAGTTTGCCTTTACTTTGGAAGGGACACAATGCACCTTTAACCGACTCCCACAAGGATACACTCTCCCACTATTGTCCATAATGCCTTGGCCAAACTCGATGTGGTGGAGGTGCCGTCAGGTGTCCACATATATTGGTACATAGATGATATCCTAGTTGGTGGTGATAATAAAGAACAGGTAGGGCAGGTGGCTGAAGCCATCTGGAACCTGTTGAATAAAAATGGGCTAGACATTCTGCCTTCCAAATGTCAAGGTCCCAGACAAGAAATTAAATTCCTAGGAGCCTGGTGGATAGCTGGAGCAGTTGCAGTACCCAATGACACTCTGTCAGCCGTTGAGGAAAGGCAAACTCCAGGCAATAAGACAGAATTATAGCAGCTGTTAGGTACATTGGGCTACTCGAGAAAGCATATGCTGGGGTTCTCAGTGATTGCCCACCTGTTATATGACTTGCTCCAAAAGAATAAGGAATGGGATTGGACTCCACAACATACAGAGGCCCTTAATGTCCTAAAGGGTGAACTTAAGACCCATCAGAGGCTAGGCCCACTACACCCACAAGACCCATTGAGGGTAGAGCTGGGGTTTGCAGAACATGCCTCCTATTGTGGTGTATTCCAAAAGGGACTGAGAGGGCAGGCTAGACCTTTATTATTCTCTTCTACTACCTCATTTAAGGAAACTGAACAATGGTACTCAGAGTGGGAGAAGGGACTCCTTTCACTTACCAGGGCAGTCAAGGAAGTGGAAAGGTTATGTACTTTGCAAGATATTATAGTGCAAGGCCCTTTATCTCTGCTAAATTCGATCCTCAAGGGATCACCCCCTCCCAGAAGGCCGCGATACAGAAGTGGTATGCCTATCTATGGAGTTAGTCAGCTACCACCATTAACAGAGGGCCCAGTCAAAGCCTCTAAGCACCAACAATCTGTGAATTTGGAGCCTCTAAGCACCAACAACTTGTGATTTCGAGGCCACGGACAATATGCGCATGGACTATGAAGACAACAACTTTTTCACAATTTCACAAATATTTATTTGTTTTCTCCTCTTTCACAAAATCACAACCTTCAACAAAGCCTGCTAAAAAATCTCCATTATAATTAGATAAATATAAGGGTCACTAGATGAAAGGTTAACTGAAATAAATATTCAACACAAAAGAGATAATCCTATAGAGCTACTGTAGTATCTAATTACAACCACCTGAAGATCAAACTGAGTTCATGTTCACTAGCTACAAAAAGGTGTTTTAAATATATATGCTTAGCATTAATTGTAAAAGATATATATATATATAAAGAAAGCTCCTTTACAATATACAAGCCCTAAAAAAAAGCCTCTGGTAATTTATGTCAGGTTGTAATAACAAGCTAGCTCAACTGTACTATAGTGTTTGATGCCAGAGTTGCCTTTTAACAGTTGGTAAAAGAGAACACATAACTTTTCAATTTCGCATTCCAACTGATAAGAAAATAGTTTAAAACATTCCTAACATTTTCCTAGGAAAGATTTTGTCTTCTTCCCTTTGCTGTTCTGTTAAACTGCCTTTGTCTCAACCCACGACTTTTGCCTTTTTCTTCCGATCCTCCCCCCATGGCCGGGGTGTGTGGGTGTGGTGTGGGGGTGTGGTGTGAGAGCGCGTCCACGTGGTTCTTTGTTGCTGTCTGAGGCTAAACTACACAGCAGGAGATGACATTCATAATTTAAGAGGCCCAGCTAATATGCTGTGAGATGGGCCCAGGCTGGGCCAAAAATTCATCTGGGATCTAGGGCATGCTGCAGGTTAAGCTGGAGAATCTCTTTTAAGAAGTGATACTCATCTCTTATTAAATTATTCTGATATAATTTATTATCTTCATTGGTAAAAATGTATGTCTCTTATTTCCAATTTGAATTTTAATTTGCTGCATCTCTGCTATTCCACAGAATTGCTAGTAGGCAACATACTGATGTCAAAAAAATTACTATAGAAAGAGCCAGATCTACATATTACCTTTCAGCTCCCCTGACCGATTAAAGTTTCCTCAATAGGTACCTTCTCACATAACCGCTGAACTTGAAGTCCCTGCAAATTTGGAAACATGATATTGTGGAAAAGGAGGGATCCCTTCATTCTGCTTTCTGCCACCCGAGTGCCACCCCATATTTTCTAACTACCTAGAACTGCACTTTGAAAGTGTGTCTGGATAGAGAAACTAGAGTACTTTTGTCTTGAGCTACTCTGCAAGTATTAAAAGCAGCTATGCAGAGCATGCAACTTCAGCAGTTCATCTGGAAATGAGCAGATACCCTGGAACTGGGTGCTTGTGTTCTCTTCAGTAAGCTGTCAACTCAAAAATTGCCAGTCACCTCCACATGGAGTTTGTGTACTTAAAAAAAGCCCAAATTGTCTGTTCCTACTCAAGATAGACATTTTTCCATGTGCAAGCAACAAAAACTACTTTGTTTCTTAACATGCATCATCTTGTACAAGGTTCCCTGAGTGTAGTTGCAACACTAAATTCTATCTGTAAGTGCCATGCATTCTAAAAGTGAAAGGAGGATGCACCTGATGAACTCTCAGATTTTCTTGATAGTTTAATGCAAATTAGCACTGCAACTATCAAGAACACAAGTAAAAGCAAATATCTCTACTTAATTCCACAATCCAGACAAAGAACAAAAAGAGGATTTTTTCAGGCTACAAGGGGAGAATTTACATGAAGACAGACTATTTAAAAGTTATTTAGTAGGAAAAGGGTATACAATAAATAAAGGCAGATTTTACATTCACATTCCACTTTTTACAGCAAAATCAGTGAAAGTCAAAATCAAGCTGAACAAGAAGGATGAAAAAAAACAGGACAAAAGCAAAGGCAAGAAGAGGCAAAGACGAGTAAAAGCCAAGCCTGTTGTGAGTGACAATGACAGCGATGAGGATCAAGATAAAAACGTAAGTTTTCTTCACTGAGATTTTATAAGTTGTTGCAGTGATTTCATCTATACCCTGTCCTTTTTGCACTCAGAATTTTCACCTCTTCATGCTTAGAAACATTAAGCATTGTTTTTAATCTGTGACATCATCTTGGGAGGATGGGGGAGCAGGTTCAAACTGTGTTAGGGTTTGCTTGTGGGATCTAGTCTTGGTGCTGGAAGACAAAAAGTCTGACACTTTTGGCTCTTATTTTTTGAACATGTTCTTTCTTTCTTCGAAACTTTAAAATTCATGGTTTGTTTGCCTTCATTCCCACCCTAGAAACACTTTCTATTAATGCAACAAATGAAGACAGATCTTTACAGACATTTTTAAGATGCCTGGGTAGACAGAAAGGAGCTAGTGTTTCCTGACTCTGTGCCTTTTCTTTTCTAAAGAGGCCCACAGCAATTTAACTGGAATGAAATGTCATGAAAGGAAAATAGTAAATAACATATTACTTTTCTTACGGCTATCTTGATTTGTAAATTTAATTGTATTTTTTCTTTTTTTCTTTAACAAAATCCATAGAATACTACTTGGCAAAGAATTTCTGACTTTTCTTGTGTCTCTTACCTCTAGGACCAGTCAGAAGCAAGTGGAAGTGATGAGTAATTCACAGAGTTTATTTCCTTGGCAGAACTAACCGCATCCCCTTCCCTTCTCTCATTTTACAGCCACTGAATTCATTTTGTTAAACAGACACTGGGTTGTATTCTCATCCTCTATAAACTAGCTCTAGGATAGTGCCTGACAAACATATGATATCATAGTGTAAAAAAGGAAAGAAGTAACATACTGTGACCGAATGGGCCTCAGATTTTTTTTTAAATCTCCAAAACAACAAAAATGCTTTTGATGAAAAAATGTGCATTGATAGTATATTTCTCTGGGTTGGGTTTACTTGGTAATGGTTTCATCATTCCTGGTTTTATCATTTGATGTTTTCAGTGTCATCAGAAAGACAAAAAAATGTCTTTTGTAGTATTGATAACCAGGAGCAGCCATAAAAAGCCACTGGTTATTTTATTTTTCATCAGGCAGTTTTCTGCTCTATTGTTTTTTTTTTTTACACTGTGGTACATATATGCAACTTTGTTTAATAGCTTATAAATGTACAGTAGTTAGCCTTTACGTCACCTTGTCCTATATACATTTTTTCACTTTATGCTTATTATCTTCAGAAAAAAGCTTTTTTGAATTGTAGCAAATTTATGTGTACTGTAAACTTTGCTAAACTTTTCTCCTCTTGATTAAAAACAATGGGTTGAAAAATGTTTTAGAATATTGCAATCTATATAGTGCAATGAATGGCTTCTTTCATCAAACTGATCTGTGTTACTAATGTGAATTCTCACCTTTTCCCTAAAGTGTACTTAATCTTTGCTTTCTTTGCACAGTGTCTTTGGTTGCAAGTCATAAGCCTGAGGCAAATAAAATTCCAGTAATTTTGAAAAATGTTGTATTGGTACTTTCCTAATAAAGGGATAATTTATCTCAATAAACACAGCCTTGTGTTATGAATTCCACAAAAATCCTTTTTACTATAGTGACAACAGTGCCTCTTGTAGAGACTCAAGGTTCTCTGCTCTAAACAGGTAACATAAGAGCTTGTCTGAATTCCATAGGAACATCCTCAGAGAGAGATACAAGACAAGTGACAGCTATTAAGATACCTTGAAATGGAAGCGTAATTCCAGTCCCTAACTAGAATTCAAGTGATTAATCGATAAAACAAACATCTATGTTCCTTTTTATTTTTTTTAGGAAATAACCATATGTTTTAGTGGGGGTGAATACAATTAGTTATGTAGGCAATCACCTACAGTTGGTAAAAGAGAACACATAACTTTTCAATTTCACATTCCAACTGATAAGAAAATAGTTTAAAACATTCCTAACATTTTCCTAGGAAAGATTTTGAGGGGATCAAGGAAAGATTGAATGACAAGTTTTACTATACAACATATTCACTTTTGCCAGTATACATAAAGCAAGAAAAAAATTAAATAAATTTTATGTCATGATATTTTCCAACAGTATTATATTCCAACACTTGAAATTCAAAATATTTTATTATATTCCAACACTATTATATTCCAATATTTTTTTATATTCCAACACTTGGAATTCAAAATAGTCATGAGGATGTTGAAAATATCCATCACGTACTTTGTATGTATGTACGTCAATATTGTCTTTCTTCTAATTTGAATAAGAAAAATATTCAGCAATAGATCAGCAAAAGCAAGTAGTCTACAATAGTTTGTTTTTGAATGCCCGTGTGAGATAAATCTGACACTGCTCATCTCAGGTTTCATACTTGTTCCACTTGGCAACATGGAAATCTACTTTGAATTAAATCTGCACATCTACGGAACAGAACTTTGTTCATGGCACCAAGCAAGCAACTAGGTTGAATGAGAAACTGAATCCAGATGCAAAACATTTCAGCTGTTTTAAGAGATTTAGCTTCACAGTAAAGGTTTGGAGGATGAGTTAAAGAGCATCAGAGCTAGCTTAGCCAGGTAAGAGCTGTCTTGATGCCTCTGCCTGAGTCAAAACTATTAGAATCAAGATCATGTCAGAATAAGTATCTCAGATATCATGGAACGCATCTAACAGCATCCTGCTCAATTTAGCCTCTGAGCAGCAACTCGGATACACTAATTTGCGACTATTGCAAACAGATCCATTGATTCTTGAAAAGCCCTAAACAACGGAGTCCTTAACAGAACACTCATGGCCCTTTAAGAAATAATCTGATTGCTGATCTATCATTTTGCTGCCCTGTGAGGAGTATCGTTGTGGGAGAAATATGCCAGAGGACACAATAATTCCACGATTTAAACGCTTTCTAGGTTCAGAAGGCAGGCTCCTACTTCCCTGTTTATAGAAAATGCAGTTGCCATACCAATAGTTAGGGCACAGCACCCTGCAGCATCAGCTAGTGATCAAAGCCTGTTCTTCTGTTATAACTTCCCAGGGAGTCTAGGCAGCTGCAGGCCTCCAAGGCAGTTTCACTGCATTATTGCATGTGTTCATCTTCTTGACTTTAATAATAATTTTTATTTTTGGTCCACTGCTTCCAAACTCAGAACTCGGGTCTTCTGATAAGGAGAAAGATGACATATTTTTCTCTATATGCACATGCATAAATGCCTTGAGATCTTTTTTTTTTTTCCTTTGGGGATCTGCAGTGATGCATATGCTCGTGAACTTGAGCATAGGCACCAAGTACTACCCAGCACCCAGAACTCCAGGAAGGGAAAACTGACATTAGATGTTCTTGTTTCCTTGGGGCTTTTTTCCCCTTCAGAGGCAACAAGAAGGAATTAAGCCTATAAGACCCTTACTGGACTATTCAACATTGAGGTATCTGTGTAATGGCTGGGTATATTGGGAGCCTTGCAGAAGACATTGTATTTGAGGAGTCAGTGATCTTGAGCAGGCCATGTCTGCTCTATTGGGTCTTGTACTTAAGGCTTGAAAAACCAATAGGTTAGCATGAGTAGCCACTGTAAAGGAATCTGCTGGAGTGCCCTGTGCCAGCCTGTGCTGTGGATGTTATGGCAGAGATAACGTTCCAATCTGTCAGGATAAGACCTATGGTTTTGTTTTTTACACAAGATAAAAGGCACTATGGTACAGGAGGGAGGAGGGACTTCTCCACTGACATGGGATCTGCACAGTGTGCTGTGGGAAAATCCATCTGGGGTCTGTCCGATGCTGCATGAAAGTGGGGTTCCCAGCATCTGAAGGGTCACAAGATTTACTCGCTATCTATATTACTCTTTTTATTCTGTCTTATTAAAACGGCTATTTTTATTATGCTTTTTGTTGTCAGGCCTTTTTTACTGAGATCCAGAAAGAACCCTGTGCCATCTCTCTCTTCCCACCCTTGCCCCTCCCACCCCCACCCCACCTGGTGCAGAACACCAGGGTCCACCTCAGAAGGAGCAGGTAGCTGATCTGCAGTCAGAATTCTGGCTGCTGACCCAGGCAAAACTCCTCAGAAATTAAAGTAAATTAAACTGAATCTCTCAAAGACAAATGAAGCTAAGGAGACGGCTGCTAGTTGGATAATGATATTATCAAACCAATATATTAATCAGAAACGTAAAGTTTCATTCTAAAAACCCTCATACAAGTATAGCTTAAAGGTATCAGCAGCTGGAGAAAGAAAAAAACCTAGAGATATAGCCCTGCTGCTAGTGACGAATAGGTCTGTTTCTTCTACAGTGCTCCAAAAGAGGAGTGGACAGTGGCATAATAAACCATGTAGGGTAGTAAAGGGAAAGCTTTTATAAATAAAGTGCCATCCTTAATTTAGAATGTATTGAATCTTGTGGGTACTTTTTAAAATGCCTTAGCTATTAAAGTAGCTTATTTTAACAAAAAAATATTTGATTTAAAATTTCCATACAACGTGTATGATATTGTTACATTGCAAGTTAAAGTGGCAAAACCTCAGGTTAAAGCTGCCTATTAACTCCCTCTGATAATTTTACACATTTAAAGATTCCCTTGAAAATGTTGTACATGATTGTCATCTCTTTTTCTATGATCCCCAAGGTATGTAATTTAAAAAAAAAACACAACAGGAAAATTTAAGTTGCTCAGAGAAAGGACAAGTGAGGCATAAAAATGCAGAAAACAGAACTCCTTACTTTCCACGCAAAATAAATCTCATGAAAACACTCAGGAAAGTTTCACTTTATTCAAGTTTTCATTGTCCACCTAATGGAGAGGAGCTTTTACTGTGAAGCTGCATGACCAATGCTACACTATAAATCTAATCCTCAGAATACAGGCATTCAAAAATATTAGTAGCTCTTACATCAGCATTTTCTGTAACACTCTGAAGTACAAGGACTTGCCACCTGAAAATGCAATTGAAAATATGTACACAAAATAGGTATGAGACTCTGCATGCAGAACTGAACCATGACAAGGATGATGATTCAATTAGCGTGGAGGTGTCGCTGAGATTAAGTCGAACTACACCTTGCAACAAAACGTCTTCAGTAAAGAAAAAAAGACGAGTCATTGTCGTAGGTGACTCCCTCCTGAAGGGAGTGGAAGGCCCAATATGCAGACCGGACCCACTTGTTAGGGAAGTCTGCTGCCTCTCTGGGGCTTGGGCTAAAGATATAAAGAGAAAGCTTCCTTCCCTGGTATGGCCCTCGGATTATTATCCATTTCTGGTTTTTCAGGCAGGCAGCCATGAAGTGTCAACAAGAAGCCCAAGGGTGATCAAGAGAGACTTCCAGGCCTTGGGACAACTAGTTAAAGGATCAGGAGCACAAGTAGTGTTCTCCCCTAGCCCTCCAGTTACGGGGAATGACGAGGGAAGAAACAGGAAGAGCCAGCAGATCAATACCTGGTGTCAGTGGCAGGACTTTGGGTTTTTTGATTGTGGGGTTGGTTTATGTGACACCAGGCCTGCTGGTGACAGATGGGGAACACCTGTCTCAAAGGGGGAAAAGGATCTTGGCGCAGGAGTTGGCAGGGCTCATCGAAAGAGCTTTAAACTAGATTTGAAGCAGGAAGGGGATGAAACCAGGATCTTTAGAGGTAAGCCTGGGGGTGGCATGCCAATGTTTGTGGGACGGTATGCTAGTGAGGTCCCTCGGTCTGCCATCTCAGCGCCAGCAAAGATACGAGGGTTATTGATGGGTTAGAAACTACAGCCACGCCTGGGAATGGTCAGGTAGGAATTAGGGCCTCTCCCAGAAAAAAGGTGGCGGGACCAATAGCCCATCTGAAGTGCATCTACGCCAACACACGCAGCATGGGCAACAAACAGGAGGACCTGGAAGTCATTGTGCAGCAGGAAAACTATGATGCAGTTGCCATCACGGAAACGCGGTGGGATGACTTGCACGACTGCTGCAGTGGATGGCTATAAACTCTCCAGAAGGGATAGGAAAGGAAGGAGAGGCGGTGGGGTGGCCCTGTATGTTAGGGAGTGTTATGAATGTCGAGAACTTAATGATGGTGACAATAGGGTTGAGTGTTTATGGGTAAGAATCGGGAGGAAGGCCAACAAGGCAGATATCGTGGTGGGAGTCTGTTATAAACCACCCAACCAGGCAGACAAAATATTCTATAAGCAGCTGTGAGAAGTCTCAAGATTGCTAGCCCTTGTCCCCGTGGGGGACTTCAATTTACTAGATGTCTGCTTGAAATACAGTACAGCTGAGAGGGAACAGTCTAGGAGGTTCCTAGAGTATGTTGAGGATAACTTCCTGACACAGCTGGTGCGGGAGCCAACTAGGGAAGGTGCCCCGCTGGACCAAAAACAAACCGTCGGGGGAAAAAGACCGGCCTGGCTGAACAGAGAGCTATGGTCACAACTCAGGGAAAAAAAAGAGAGTTTATGGCCTTTGGAAGAAAGGGCAGGCCGCTCATGAGGCCTACAAAGATGTTGTGAGGCTATGTAGGGAGAAAATTAGAAGGGCCAAAGCCCAACTAGGACTTAATCTGGCTTTTGCTGTTAAGGACAATAAAAATTGTTTCTATAAATGCATTAGCAATAAAAGGAGGACTAAGGAGAATCTCCATCCTTTATTAGAGGGGGGGGACAGGGGACGGGACATAGTGACCAAGGATGAGGAAGAGGCTGAGGTACTTAATGCCTTCTTTGCCTCAATCTTTAGCAGTAGGACCAGTTGTTCCCTGAGTACCCAGACCCCTGAGCTAGAAGACAGGGACAGGGAGCAGAGGGGAAATGGTGAGTGACCTGCTACAGCACTTAGACACACGCAAGCTTATGGGGCCAAATGGGATCCACCCAAGGGTACTGAGGGAGCTGGCAGAAGCCACTTTCCATCATTTATCAGCAGTCCTGGCTAACGGGGGAGGTCCCAGTTGACTGGAGGTTAGCAAATGTGACGCCCATCCACAAGAGGGGCCGGGAACTACAAGCCTGTCAGTCTGACCTCGGTGCCAGGGAAGATTACGGAACAGATCATCTTGAGAGCCATTACGCAGCACATGCAGGACAACCAGGGGATCAGGCCCAGTCAGCATGGGTTTAAGAAAGGCAGGTCCTGCTTAACTAACCAGATCTCCTTCTATGACAAGGTAACCTGCTTAGTGGATGAGGGAAAGGCTGTGGATGTTGTTGACCTGGACTTCAGTAAAACCTTTTACGCCATTTCCCACAGCGTTCTCCTAGACAAACTGGCTGCTCATGGCTTGGATGGTGTGGCAGATCTACGAGCAGAGGCCTGTGTATGGCAGATCTACGAGCAGAGGCCTGCGTACGGCCAAGGACACAGTGAGCAGAGCACACAGAAACAGGAACGCAGATATCGATACGGATGGAACGAAGAGGAACTGGTTCAATATAAACATGGAACAAGAAAACAGCTTTGCGTGCTTATCTTGGTGGGAACTGAATAAGGCGACTGGGTTAGTGATCTGAAATATGTGTTTACTTGCCTAGCAGGTGCATGGAAAGTTTTAGAGCTCGGGTATAAAAGCCGAGGCCCGAGAAGCAATAAACGATTTCATGCTCATCACAGCCAGAGTCTGTGCCCTCATACACCACAGGACGGGTGCACTGTTCGCTGGGTAAAAAATCTGGCTGGAGGGCCGGGCCCAGAGAGTGGTGGTGAATGGAGTTAAATCTGGTTGGCGGCCGGTCACAAGTGGTGTTCCCCAGGGCTCAGTATTGGGGCCGGTTCTCTTTAATATCTGTATCAACGACCTGGACAAGGGGATCGAGTGCACCCTCAGTAAGTTTGCAGACGACACCAAGTTGGGCGGGAGTGTTGATTTGCTTGAGGGTAGAATGGCTCCACAGAGGGATCTGGACAAGCTGGATCGATGGGCCGAGGACAACTGTATGAGATTTGACAAGGCCAAGTGCCGGGTCCTGCCATGCAGCGCTACAGGCTTGGGGAAGAGTGGCTGGAAAGCTGCCTGGCAAAAAGGACCTGGGGGTGTTGGTCAACAGCCAGCTGAATATGAGCCAGCAGTGTGCCCAGGAGGCCAAGGCAGCCAACAGCATCCTGGCCTGTATCAGGAATAGCGTGGCGAGCAGGAGCAGGGAAGCGATCATCCCTTTGTATTCGGCACTGGTGAGGCCGCACCTCGAGTACTGTGTCCAGTTTTGGGCCCCTCGCTACAAGAAGGACATTGAGGTGCTGGAGTGTGTCCAGAGAAGGGCAACGAAGCTGGTGAGGGGTCTAGAGCACAAGTCTTATGAGGGGCGGCTGAAGGAACTGGGGTTGTTTAGCCTGGAGAAGAGGAGGCTGAGGGGAGACCTTATTGCTCTCTACAACTACCTGAAAGGAGGCTGTAGAGAGGTGGGGGTTGGTCTCTTCTCCCAAGTAACAGGCGATAGGATGAGAGGAAATGGCCTCAAGTTGTGCCAGGGGAGGTTTAGATTGGATATTAGGAAAAATTTATTCACAGAAAGGGTTATCAAACATTGGAACAGGCTGCCCAGGGAAGTGGTTGAATCACCATCCCTGGAGGTATTTTAAAAGACGGGTAGACGTGGTGCTTAGGGACATGATTTAGTGGTGGTTTTGGCAGTGTTAGGTTAATGGTTGGACTCGATGATCTTAAAGGTCTCTTCCAACCTAGACGATTCTAATTTGAGTACACAGTTAACAGTTTAACAGTGGAGGAGGAAGGAACTTGCAGTTTTCTTCAACAAAGTTACAAGCCATGTTGAAAAGGAGTAGCAGTACATACTGTATCTTGACTTTAGCAAGGCCTGTGACCTTGTTTCACACAACACTATCACAAACAAACCAGGAAATCATGGACTACATAAAATTACTATCAGGTGTGTAGCAAATAGTCAGAAAAATCTATTCAGAGCACTTTTTAAAACTCGGAGTAGTTCTGTCAAAATGGAAGGCTGCGAAAATAGGGGTCCAGTGCTATTCAATATCTTTTTTTAATTACCTGGATTATGTAATGAAAAGTATGCCTATTAAATCTGCAAAGAACACCAAGTTGACAAGGACCACAAGTATACCTGATAACGAGATTAAAATTCAAAATGATTTTGATAAATTAGTGTAACAACTGGAGAAAACGTGGGTAATTTACAACAAGGACATATGCAAAGTATTTCTATTAGGCAAGGAAAACCCAACTGTTTTATTGGGTTTACGTGGCAAGGTTTTGGTAGCAGGGGGGTCTGCAGGGGAGTCCTCTGTGAGAAGAGACCAGCGGCTGCCCTCATGTTGGACAGAGCCAGTTCCAGCTAGCCCCAAGACGGACCCACTGCTGGCCAAAGCTTACCTAATCAGTGACGCTGGTGGCGCCTCTCTGATAATATATTTACAAAAGGGTAAAAAAAGCTGCACAGCAGCTGTGAGAGAGAGGAGTGAGAGAAACAACCCTGCAGACACCAAGGTCAGAGAAGAAGGAGAGGGAGGAAGTGCTCCAGGTGTTGGAGCAGAGATTCCCTTGAAGCCTGTGATGAAGACCATGGTGAAGCAGGTAGTCCCCCTGCAGCCCATGGAGGACCACATCAGAGCAGATATCCACACTACAGCCCGTGGAGGGCCCCATGCCTCAACAGGTGGATATGCCCCGAAGGAAGCTGCAGCCGGTGGAGAGGAGCCCACGCAGGAGCAGGTTTTCTGGCAGGAGCTGCGGCCCATGGATAGCACCCATGCTGGAGCAGTCTGTTCCTGAAGGACTGCAGGCCATGGGAGAGACCCACATTGAAGCAGCTCGTGAAGGACTGTCTCCCGTAGGAGGGACCCCCCGCTGGAGCAGGGGAAGAGCATGAGGTGGAAGGAGTGGCAGAGACAAAGCATTATGAACTAACCACAACCCCCATTCCCCATTCATCCTGTGCTGCTTGGAGTGGGGGGAGGAGGTAGAAGAGTCAGGAATGAAGGAGTAAAGTTGAGCATGGGAAAAAGGGAGGGGTGGGGGAAAGGTGTTTTTACTTTTGTCTTTGTTTCTCGCCATGCTACTCTATTATTAACTGGCAACAAATTGAATTAATTTTAGCCAAGTCTGTTTTGCCTGTGACAGTAATTGGTAAGTGAGCTCCCTGTCCTCATCTCGACCCACAAGCTTTTCTATCTTATTTCCTTCCCCCCCCCCGTTGAGGAGGGGGAGTGAGAGAGTGGCTAGGTGGGCATTTGGCAGGCAGACAAGGTCAACACACCACAACTGTACAAAAAAGGATATGGAAAAATTGGACAGGGAGTAGTTTCATAGAAAGTGATTGAGTGTTTATACTGGATCACAAGTTGAACACAAGTCAGTGTCTGTACTGCTGAGAAAACAGAAAAACACTTTACCATGATGTATAAACACCCTAGCAGTTATATGAAAGAACTCTTCCCCTTTATTCAGGCAAGGCTGTACCTGGAGTATTGGTGTCTAGCTTTGAATAAAACTTAAACAAAATTGCTAACCACTTGGAGAGAGTTTAAGGAAGTTGAATGAAAATGATCAGAGGTCTAGAAAACAGGGCCTATGGAAAAGATCATATGAGCAGGGGTTGTTAACACAAAGAAAAAAAGACTAAGCAGGGTTATGATAACAGTCTTTCAAGAGATAAAAAGATGTTGGGGGAAAAAAAAAGATGTGAACAACCTGTTCTTCATGATCACAGTGAACAGAACAAGAAGGAATGTGCTTAAAAACCAGGAAAGAAATTCAGATAAGGTATTAGGGAAAACTAAGTCACAGCAATTGCTTCCCTTAGGGAATTCTAAAATTTCCATCAGTGGAGGCGTTTAGGCAAACATCTATAAGGAATGACCTAGGAATAGCTGATCTTGCCTTGAGGTAGAAAAGATGACTTCTTGAGGGCTGTTATTTTTTTAAAGAAAACGGCTTAACATTGAGTACAAAACCAACCTGAGAAGTAAAGTAGGAAAGTCCAAGCTGAGCTTTTGCCATAGCCAGAGTATTTCAGTACTGAAGCTAACTAGTTTAAAATGAGCTTGAGCAGATCTACCTGATATACGCTTTATTTTGGGGGGGTTTTTTCCCCCTAGCTTTTATGGTCTGAGCTGCACTGTGTGTTAGCGTCAACCACATAAGCATGTGATTGTTCTACCATGGTAGAATACTGCCCATCAAATCACAGGGGCTAGTTCTGTACATGAAAAATCTTACTGATATGCTTTAGAAATCATAACTGGGTTAAAAATGATGAAATTTCTTGGTTTTGACGAGACTTTCTAGAGATCAAACCTAATTTCTTTACCACCCCTGATATCAACATTCTGAAAAGCCATAAACATTAGCATTCATTATTCAATGCTTTTTGTAAGCATTTTTAAGCATTTTCAAGCATTTTCATTATCTCTGCTTTTTTTTTTTTTTTTTGTTAAGCAAAGGAATGACAAGAAATCCTCAAGGGCAACAAAATCGTAGATTCACAGAATCACAGAATGGTTCAGGTTGGAAGGGACCTTAAAGATCATCTAGTTCCAACCCCCCTGCCCTGGGCAGGGACACCTCCCACTAGACCAGGCTGCTCAAAGCCCCATCCAGCCTGGCCTTGAACACTTCCAGGGATGGGGCATCCACAACTTCCCTGGGCAACCTGTTCCAGTGCCTCACCACCCTTACAGTAAAGAATTTCTTCCTGATATCCAATCTAAATCTCCCCTCTTTCAGTTTGAGGCCGTTACCCCTCCTCCTATCACCACACTCCCTGATAAAGAGTCCCTCCCCATCCTTCCTGTAGGCCCCCTTTAAGTACTGGAAGGCCGCTATAAGGTCTCCTCGGAGCCTTCTCTTCCCCAGGCTGAACAACCCCAACTCTCTCAGCCTGCCTTCATAGCAGAGGTGCTCCAGCCCTCTGGTCAGTGAGAGTAAGTTTAGATTCTTTACTTTCAGGCATGGAAATCCTGCAACATGGTCTTCATTGAGTTTTTTGATCTCACTGGGATCAAGAAACACAGAGACACTTGGAAATGAAAAAGCTTGAGAGAGACTTGCTTGAAAGTTTCCAAACTTTTAAAATTGATCAGTTTGGGTTTTTTCTTATACATCCGCAGCACAGAAAGCTGTAATACACACTGATCATAGGCTTCCCGTATTTTAAATTGAAAAGTCTCTTAATGATGAAAATCTGCTTGGTGTGTTGAAAAACGTAAGTGAAATATGTCAATATCTATGGCCACAGAATAGTTGCAATAGAAAACAACTGTAATCATGATTCTGCATCTAGCAATGAGCTAAGATTCATCAGCATAGCTTGAAACCTAAGTTATTTCTTGAGCACAGTTGTAAAAACTGAATAATAAGAATACATGGACCTTAGATATTACACAGTGTTTTCACTTGTGCAACTTTGCAATCTTCAATGAGAACATCGCCCCCCACAAATAGCAACTGTCAAAAAGAAAAAAGCAATACCTACCCGTAGCCACTGTTTCTCTGTGAGAGCATCGCTATAGTCCACATCCCTGCGCTGACGGGACCCTCTTCCAAATATTTTCTCTTCCTCTTCCTCACATGTGAGCCTTTCAACTTCAGCATCATCCTTAATAATCCAAGATGGCAATTCATCCTCCTCCATCAAGCGGGGCTTGCGCTTGGGGTTTCTGGCATCTTCCCTACGACGATCCATGTCCATGCGCTGCAATGGCAGTTGGGAAAAGATACAACAATTTGAAGGGTCTTGATTAAATAAACCACGGGAATAGCTGGTTATTTACTTATGCTTGAAACTTTAAACCAACTCCTCTGGTGGCATTTCCCTCCTCCACCCCACTACTTATAAAATGCCACTATAAAAAGGAATATCCCCACATGAAAGTTGATCTTCAATCAAATTCATTATTACAAAGTGAATTTCATTCAAGTGAAGAATATTGTAGTCTGGATGGGTGGACAACCAGATGTGTAAACAAACCTGGCTGGATAATCAGGCACAGAGAGTAGTTGTTAATGGGTCGTACTCTACCTGGAGACCAGTCACGAGTGTAGTACCACAGGGGTATATCCTGGGACCTGTCCTATTTAGCATCTTTATAAATTATATGGAAGAAGTGACAGAGTGCTTGCTCATAAAGTGCATATGACACCAAATTGGAGGGGGGGGGTTAAGTTGTTATGCTTGAGGGCTTGTTAGACCACATCTAGAATACTGTATCCAGGTTTGGGTCCCCAAAAAAAGAAAAACTTTCACGAACTGGGGAGAGCTCAGCAGAGGGCCACCAAGATGGTCACAGGACCGGAGCGCATGCCCTGTGAAGAGAGCCTGAGGGAACTGGGCTCGTTCAGCCTGGAGAAGAGAAGACTTCGGGACACCTAATAGTAGCTTTCCAATATGTATGAGGAAGCAGTACATGTTGGGAATATGAGAGACAACAGGCATAATTTGAAAGAAGAGAGGTTTGGACTGGATATGAGGAAAAATGGAAAAAGGACTTGGAGACCAAGTCATATGAGGGAGGCTGGGGGAGGGGGCTGAGGGAGCTGGGCATGTTTAGCTTGGAGAAGAGGAGGCTGAGGGGAGACCTCATTGCCCTCTACAACTCCCTGAAAGGAGGGTGTAGAGAGGTGGGGGTTGGCCTCTTCTCCCAGGTGAATAATGACAGGACCAGAGGAAATGGTCTGAAGTTGCGGCGGGGGAGGTTTAGATTAGATATTAGGACGAATTACTTTACCAAAAGAGTGGTCAGGCACTGGAACAGCCTGCCCAGGGAGGGGGTTGAGTCACCATCCCTGGAGGTATTTAAGAAATGTCTAGATTTGGCACTTCAGGGCATGCTCTGAAGGGCAGAGATTGTTGGTTGTGGTTTTTGGGGGGCTTTTTTGTGTGTATGATTGGACTCGATGATCTCAAAGGTCCTTTCCAACCATGAAGACTCTATGATTCTATGAAAAACATTTTCACCAGTGGAACAGATTGCCCAGAGAGATTGTGCAGACTCTATCCTGGATAAAGTCCCGAGCAACCTGGTCTGATTTCATAGCTGACCTTGCTTTCAGCAGAAGGTAGGACTAGATACTTCCTGAGGTCCCTTCCAACCTGAATTATCATATGATCTGATTTCTAAATCCAGATGAAGAGCAGAATGAAATACATGCAACCTGACTATGCACATCCAACTAGATTCCAGAATCAATGATATTCCATATCTCATTACTTCATAATGGGGAAGTGACTGTATAGACTTCTATTTGCATAGCAGACTTTCATATTCCCCCTTTTAAACGATGTATTCATTCAAACTGGGCATGCACATGGTTTAGTTTATTGACAAATGTGCCAACTGGCAAGAAATGAAGATTTGCAGTCAAACAAGGCACAAATCAAAATACTTTTCTATTATTTAGTAACAAACTTCAATGAAATACATAATGCTCAAAAATCTTTTTTTTTTTCACTGATTAATATGCTTGCATTTGAAAAGTACAGACTGAAGAACTAAGGATATGTTAGCTGCTGTTTTTTTCAAAGGAAAGTGCATAACGGGAAATTAAAGACACTCCCAATTAAGCTGAGAAATAAGAGACAAATAACCATTTGCTTTTTCTCAAAAGATTCTATTCAAATCCCTTTTATCTCTGAGAAACCTCTAGTCTCATCTTCCCATGTTTTAGCAAAGCATATATTTACAAAAGAGATCCACCTTGCTTTATTTAAACTAACAAAGTCATTATATTCAGTGTCCTCGGTGAGGGTGAAAGCCTAGAAACAAAGAAATTCATGTGCTACAAATGCTTATATGTGAGCAAAGAATGCATGCTTTGGTAAAATTAGGGCCTAAAACTTTCAATTTCAAAAAGCACACAATATTGCTGACCTTTGAAAAGTTATCTTATTCTTTCTAAATTGCAACTATAACTGTCCTTATATAAAAAAACACTCATCTTAAACCCACTGACTTTTAGCTCAAATGCCATGTACTGGGTCTGGCTGGGACGGAGTTAATTTTCTTCATAGCTGCCCACATGGTGCTGTGTTTTGGATTTGTGACCAAAACAGTGTTAATAACACACCAGTGTTTTCACTACTGCTGAACAGTGTTTGTACGGCATCAAAGCTTTCTCTGTTTCTCACTCATACCCGCAGCAGGTAGGCTGCAAGAAGTTGGGAAGGGACACAGTCGGGACAGCTGACCTGACCTGACCAAAGAGATATTTCATACCAAATAACATCATGTTCAGCAATAAAAACAGAGGGGAGGGTGTTTGGAGGTAGGTAGCCATTGCTCAGGAACTGGTTGGGCATCGGTCTACTTGTGGGAGGTGGTGTATCACTTGTTTGGTTTGTTAGGTTTTTTTCCTTCCTCTTTCCTTTGTTTATTAAACTGTCTTTATCTCACAAGTTTTTTTCTCACTTTTGCCCTTCCGATTCTCTCCCCCATCCCACTGTTGGGGTGGGGGGAGAGTGAGCAAGTGACTGAATAGGGCTTACCTGCCAGCCGGGGTCAAGCATCTGCAGTCCTTTTTGGAGCCCAACATGGGGCTCGAGCGGTTTGAGATAATAACAGAGCTGATTGGAGTGGGCTAGACTGAACTTCTATTGCTGGTCGTGATGCTGATGTATTTACTCTGGATGCTAACTTATGTGTTACCTCCCCTGCTCTGGTGCTTCATCTCTCTTCATCTGCTATACAACAAACTCCAAGAATTGTTAATGACTGTTTTCAGTTGTCGCTGTTTGCTGTGGTGTTTATCACTTTGTTTTGCTTCGCCTGGCAGAGATATGATAAAAGCACTGGCCTTGAGCCTAATCTGGTGTTTGGGCCCTACATTGCTGCTGTCCCAGTACTCCAAGAACCATCTCATGGAGAAAACTGGCAATTATACTTTTCCCCTTTTCTCCTCTGAGAGATGCTTTGTGGAGAGAGGGAAGAATGGCACCTACCCCTTCCTCTCTTCCGGGATAGGTCTTTCCAGGCTTCTTGTAACGGCCTCTCAGTTCCTTGAATATCCTTATGCTATCAGACTGTTTGCACTGGTGTGTGTCGGGAGCCTGATATTCATTTTGATTAATGTTCATAAGGTTAAACAACTTATTGGGAATGCCACACAGGAATATGTACAACTACCTGAAAGGAGGTTGTAGCGAGGTGGGTGTCAGTCGCTTCTCCCAAGTAACAGGTGATAGGACAAGAGGAAATGGCCTCCAGTTACACCAGGGGAGGTTTAGATTGGATATTAAGAAAAAACTCTTCACTGAAAGGGTTATCAAGCATTGGAACGGGCTGCCCAGGGAAGTGGTTGAGTCACCATCCCTGGAGGTATTTAAAAGACGTGTAGATGTAGTGCTGAGGGACATGGTTTAGTGGTAACTTGGCAGTGCTAGGTTAACAGTTGGACTTGATGATCTTAAGGGTCTCTTCCAACCAAAACGATTCTATGATTCTATGTCCCAAAGCTATCGATCCCTGGGTGTCAGGGTGTATGGGAAGATTTGGGCAGGTGCCTAAGGCCATTATCACCTCTGTTACACCTGTACAGGCATGTAATGCTGACAAATTGGTACAGCATTTGAAAGAGGGGAGCCTTGCCTGTCCCAATGAAACACAGCGAATTCTAATGTAGTGTTGGGGCCTGGCCCATGCCTATCGATGTATAGGCCTCATGCCCTCAATAGAGCAAGAGGGTCTCTTGCTCTGAGGGCACACAAATGGACACTAAGAGATCACATGAACAGACACGGGGTCAGAGACCACTTGGCCAAGCTGGACATTCACAAGTCCATGGGCCCTGACGGGATGCACCCGCGAGTGCCGAGAGAGCTGGCAGATGTTATTGCTAGACCGCTCTCCATCATCTTTGCAAGGTCATGGGGAACAGGAGAGGTGCCTGAGGACTGGAGGAAGGCTGACATCACTCCAATCTTCAAAAAAGGCAGGAAGGAGGACCCAGGGAACTACAGACCGGTTAGTCTCACCTCTGTCCCTGGGAAGGTGATGGAGCAACTCATTCTGGATGTCATCTCCAAACACGTTGAGGAACGGGAAGTTATTGGAAGTGGTCAGCATGGATTTACCAAGGGTAAATCATGCTTGACCAATCTGATAGCTTTCTATGATGTTATAACGGGTTGGCTGGATGAGGGGAGAGCAGCAGATGTCATCTACCTTGACTTTAGCAAGGCTTTTGACACTGTCTCCCATAACATCCTCATTAGGAAGCTGAGGAAGTGTGGGCTAGATGAGGGGACAGCGAGGTGGATCGAGAGCTGGCTGTGTGACAGAACTCAGAGGGTTGTGATCAGCGGCACAGAGTCTAGTTGGAGGCCTGTAACCAGTGGTGTCCCCCGGGGGTCAATACTCGGTCCAATTTTGTTCAGTATATTCATTAATGACCTGGACGAGGGGACAGAGTGTATCCTCAGCAAGTTTGCTGATGATACCAAACTGGGAGGGGTGGCCGACACTCCAGAGGGCCGTGCTGCCATCCAGCGTGACCTGGACAGGCTGGAGAGCTGGGCAGAGAAGAACCTAATGAGGTTCAACAAGGACAACTGTAGGGTCCTGCACCTGGGGAGGAAGAATGTCAGGCACCAGTATAGGTTAGGGGTGGACGTGCTGGGAAGTAGTTCCGAGGAGAAGGATCTGGGGGTCCTGGTGGACAGTAGATTATCCACGAGCCAGCAATGTGCCCTTGTTGCCAAGAAGGCCAATGGGATCCTGGGCTGCATAGGGAAGAGTGTGGCCAGTAGGTCGTGGGAGGTCATTCTCCCCCTCTACTCTGCACTGGTGAGGCCACAACTGGAATACTATGTCCAGTTTTGGGCTCCCCAGTTCAAGAGGGACAGGGAACTGCTGGAGCGAGTCCAGCGAAGGGCAACTAGGATGATTGAGGGACTGGAGCATCTCCCTTATGAGGAAAGGCTGAGAGAGCTGGGACTCTTTAGCCTGGAGAAGAGAAGGCTGAGGGGAGACCTGATTAATGTTTACAAGTATCTAAAGGGTGGGTTTAAGGAGGATGGAGCCAGACTCTTTTCAATGGTTCCCAGTGACAGGACGAGGGGCAATGGGCACAAGTTGGAGCATAAGAAGTTCCGTTCAAATACACGGAAAAACTTCTTTACGGTGAGGGTGACAGAGCCCTGGAACAGGCTGCCCAGGGAGGCTGTGGAGTCCCCTTCTCTGGAGATTTTCAAGACCCGCCTGGATGCAGTCCTGAGGGATGTGCTCTAGGCAATCCTGCTTTGGCAGGGGAGTTGGACTAGATGATCTCTAGAGGTCCCTTCCAACTCTGAAGATTCTGTGATTCTGTGACACTGTGGCTAAACCAGAGACCCAACCCTCAGCTTTCATAGTTGCTCCTGTAGTCAAGAAGAACCAATAGAAGCAGAGGTTGACCCAGTTAGTAAGAGAGGAAGAAGCTCCTCCTAAGAGGGAGCAGGAGGAAGAATCAGAAGAGGCAGCCTGTTCTGCAGCAGCACACCCACAATAAGAAGAGAGGGAAGAGACAGAAATCATAAAAGAGGCGGAAACTATCCCTGAGTGAGCTGTGAGATATGTGGAAAGATTACAGAGGTCAGCAAGGAGAGTGAATTGATACCTGATTGCTCCAGTGCTGGGACAGTGGGGTCAATGGTCTGGAACTAGACGGTAAGGAAGACCAGCAGCTGGGATCCTTCGCTAGGGATCGTGGAACCAACAAAGGGATTGGAAGGTTACAGGTGGACTACTGTGGCCTGAACAAAGTCATGCCACTGTTGAGTGCTGCCGTACCAGACATGCTAGAGCTCCAATATGACCTGGAGTCGAAGGCTGCCAAGTGGTATGCCACAACTGAAATTGCCAGTGTGTTCTTCTCGATCCCTTTGGCAGCAGAGTGCAAGCCATATTTTGCTTTCAGGTGAAGGGGTATCCAATACACCTGGAATCGACTGCCCCAGGGGTGGAAGCACAGCCCTACCATTTGCCATGGGCTGATACAGACTGAACTGGAACAGAGCGAAGCCCCTGAACACCTGCAATACATCGATGACATCATCGTGTGGGGCAACAGAGAGGAAGAATTGTTTGAGAGAGGGAAAAGAATAATCCAGATCCTTCTTAAAGCTGGTTTGCCATAAAACAAAGCATGGTCAAAGAACCTGCATGAGAGATCCATTTTTGAGGAATAAAATGGCAAGATGGATGTTGTCGCATCCTAATAGATGTGATCAATAAGAGAACAGCCATGTCCCCACCAGCTAACAAAAAAGCAACACACGCTTTTCTAGGCACCATGGGATTCTGGAGAATGCATATTCTGGGTTACAGTCAGCTTGTGCATCCTCTCTATTGAGTGACCCAAAAGAAGAACTGTTTTGAGTGGGGCCCTGAGCAGCAGCACACCTTCCAACAGATCCAACAGGAGATAATTTGTGAGGTAGCCCTTGGGGCAGTCTGGACAGGACCAGTTGTGAGAAATGTGCGCTACACTGCAGCCAGGGAGCATGGCCTCACCTGGAGCCTCTGGCAGAAAGCACCTGGAGAAGAGACTCGAGGTCAACCTATAGGCTTTTGGAGCTGGGGATATAGAGGATCCAGGGCCTGCTACACCCCGACTGAAAAAGAGATATTAACAGCATATGAAGGGGTTTGAGATGCTTCAGAAATAGTTGGTACAGAAGCACAGCTCCTCTTGGCACCACGATTGCCTGTGCTGTACTGGTTGTTCAAAGGAAGGGCCCCCTCTACCCATCATGCACCCAATGCTACATGGATCACACAGTGGGACTGAATGGGGAACCCCAGCTGCCCAGGAATCCTGGAAGAGATCATGGACTGGCCAGAAGACAGAAATTTTGGAGCATTGCCCAAGGAGGTGACTCATGCCCAAGAGGCCCCACTGTATAATAAATTACCAGAAAATGAGAAGCAATATGCTCTGTTTGCTCATGGTCCTGTTGTATTGGGGGAAACCATCAGAACTGGAAAGCTGCTGTGTGGAGTCTCACACAACAAGTTGCAGAAACTGTCACAGGAGAAGGCGAGTCGAGTCAGTTTGCCGAAGCGAAAGCCATCCAGCTGGCCCTAGAGATTGCTGAATGAGAAAAGCGGACAATACGTTGTACTGATTCATGGATGGTGGCAAATGCCCTGTAGGGGTGGCTACAGCAACAGAAATGGACCAACTGCAGAGGTAAACCCATCTGGGCTGCTGCACTGTGGCAAGACATCGCTGTTCGTGTAGAAAACACTGCTGTAAAGGTACGTCATGTAGATGCTCACATGTCAAAGAGCCTCACGACTGAAGAACATTCAAACAAAGAGCAGGTAGGCCAGGTTGCCAGAACTGAATTGCCTCAGGTGGACCTGGACTGGGAGCGTAAGGGTGAGCTATTTGTAGCTCGGTGGGCCCGTGAAACATTGGGACATCTAGGTGAGCGATGCAACCAACAGATGGGCTCGTGATTGAAGGGTGGACTTGACCACTGAAGCCATTGCACAGGTTATTCATGAATGCGAAACATGCATCATAATCAAGAGAGCCAAGTGAGTAAAGCCTCTCCGGTACAACAGATGGTGGCTAGGATGTCAATATGGGGAGGCCTGGCAGATTGATTATATCACACTGCCACAGACCTGCTGAGGCAAGCATCATATGCTTACAATGGTGGAAACGTACCCTGTAATGCATACCACCACCCGGAACACCATCCTGGGCCTTGAAAAGCAAGTTCTGTGGTGGCATGGCACTCCAGAAAGAACTGCCTCAGACAACAGGACTCATTTCCAAAATAACTACATAAGCAACCTGGGCCAAGAAACACGGCACTAGTTAGGTGTACTACATTTCCTATCACGCATCAGCCTGCAGAAAGATTGGCCGATACAATGGACTCTTAAAGACCATACTGATAGCAATGGGCACTGGGACATACAAGCACTGGGGATGCAAATTTAGCAGAAGTCACTGGTCTGGTTAACACCAGAGAATCAGATGACTGACCTGTCCCTGCCCAAACAAAACCCCTATGTGCTGTGGAAGGAGATAAGGTCACCGTAGTGTGTGCAGGGAACTGGCTGTGAAAGACAGTTCTATCAGGAAAAGGCAAACCTGTTCATGGGATTGCTTTTGTTCAAGGACTCGGGTGTACTTGGTGGATAATGTGGGAGGATGGGGAAATCTGGTGTGTACCTCAAGGAGATTTAACCTTGGGGGGAAATAACCCATGGTTTGCGCTGATTATAGGAAGTACTACAGCAGGAATCACCCGAACCAACTTGGGCCTCGCAAGAAGCTGTGCAAGTACAGCAGTGACCCAACCTGAGTTGGCTTTGATGCCCAATAACTCGACACGACACACTGCCTCTCCTGTCCTGAGCGACCACCATAACAGATGGAGCTCAACTCATGGACTAAATAAAAATTTTATGAAAATTTTACGGACATTTTATGAGGGTGGCCCATAGACTGAGGGAATGCTACCTGTGTATATATCAAAGGATGGGAAGGGGAGAGGGAGTTAATGAGGATGCATTGGACAGTGTAAGGCCTGAGCATGAGGTAAGTGGTATGCAATACAGGGTGGAGATTGAACTGAGTCTGGCTGGAATGGAGCTAATTTTCTTCGCAGCAGCCCATATGGTGCTATATTTTGGATTTGTGACCAAAACAATGTTGATAACACACCAATAGCTTAGCTATTGCTGAACAGTGCTTACACAGTGTGAAGGATTTTTCTGTTTCTCACTGCCCCTCCCAATGGGTAGGCTGGGGGTGGACGAGAAGTTGGGAGGGGACACAACCGGGACAGCTGGCCCAAACTGAATAAAAGGATATTCCAGGCCATATAATGCTCAGCAATAAAAACAGAGGGGAGGGGGGAGTTGGGGAGGTAGCCATCGCTCGGGATACCAAGCTGGGTACCGGTCTACTTGTGGGAGGTGGTGAGTGATTGCCTTTGTATCACTTGTTTTGTTTTTTTCTTTTATTTCTTCTTCCTTTTTCCTTTGCTTCTTAAACTGTCTTTATCTCGACCCATGAGGAGCCGGAGTCAACCCACCACATGCTGCATTGCCATTTTGGCTCCAAGAGGAGAAAATAAATTAGCACAACTAGAGCATCAGCTGCCATTTTGGTGGGAGGCCTAGAATTTGACTTTAATGAATTTGACTTTTTTTAGACTGAGAATCTTTATTTGGGATAAAACTAGCATTAAAAATTACTTTCAGGTTTTCCTTTCTTTATCAGTTTTAACAGGAAATGTAACACTCATTGAAGCAACACTACTAAGCAATGTTGAAATAGCTATGCATAGGGCATTGAAACAGTCACTTCTCAATCTGGTTTTTGTCTACTCCAGAGGTCTCCAAAGTGGGGTGCACACACCCCAGGGGATGCGCATGACAATCCATTGGGGTGCAGGAAGAAAATATTAGAACTTCTACTTATATGTATTTATCTAAAACTTTAAGAAAGAAATTAACCTTTACTAATATCTAATATATGGATTGGCACTGGTGCCCTCAGTCTGTATGTCAGATGGCTATGTGTCAGGTGCTGTATGCAAGGTGTCCTGGGGGAAGAGTGGGTGGGTGTTCCACAAAACAGAGGGGTTCACAGTGGCACCCTCATTCATTTGTTCGCTTTCAGCATATTGCGATATATTGCAGTTTATGTGTGCCAAGATAAGTGGATTTGCAGATTATATTATCTAGTTTGAACTAAACTAACCCTCACAGAATGGACATGTGGCTTTAAAAGATTCCTGCAAAGAAACCGCAGATTGAAGATAATACTAATAATGCGAGCACACGCAAACTACAAGAAAATGGCAGAGCTGATACCTCTATCCTAGTAGGAGTACTCTTTGTCATCCACATTACGAGGTAAAAACAATGACGATCTATGATCAGATCTGACAAGAAGTTGGCCAAAAACCCTCAAAATTATCAAGAAGACGATTTGAAATGTGAATTTACATCCACTATCGTCAATGTTGAACCTCACCCTAAGTGTATATTGTGCCTTGATATATTAGCTAATGATAGTATGAAGCCATCACAATTAGCAAGACATTTAAAAACTAAACATTCAGAACATGAAGACAAACCTCTACAATTTTTTCAGCGATGTTTCAAGTCATGTGATACTCCCACATACCATTGGGGAAACACTTGTTCTTCCTGCCGCAGTAAAAATGGCTGAAATAGTACACAGAAAACAATATGGCAACAAACTAAAATGCATGCCTTTGTCAGCAAATGCCATTGGAAGATGTATAGAAAACATTGCTGAAGATTTGAAGAAACAAGTATTAGAACAAATCACAGGGAGGGTGTGGGAGGGTTGCTATGCAGTTGGATGAAAGTACAGATGTTTCTAACATGTCTCAGTTTACGGTATTTGCTAGATTCTGTTTCAAGAATGAAATACACGAAGAACTACTTTTTTGTGAGCCGCTAAAGGAAAGATGCACTGGAGAAGATATATTCCCGTCAGTAAATTACTTCTTTAATAAAAAACTTTGGTGAAAAACTGTGCAAGTGTAACCACCAATGGAGTGGCTGCTTTGACTGGAATAAAAAAAAGGATTCCGGGGTAAGGTTACAGAGCTAGCACCACACGTGGAACTCATTCACTTCATCATTCATAGGCAAGCTATTGCAGCAAAGATGTTGGAGCCAGAAGCGCGCAAAGTGCTACACAATGCCATCAATGTGGTTAAGTTTATAGAAATAAGACCTGTAAATAGTAGAATATTTACAATACTTTGTATCACACTACTTTGTATTGCGGTACAATACTTTTTGTACCACACAGAGGTTTGCTGGTTATCTTGTGGCAAAGTGTTTGTCCTGGTTTGAGGTAAAACAGAACCAATTCTCTGTTTTGTAATTTTACTTTTTAGCTGGGCCTCTTCTAACCGACTAAAGTCTGAAATTAACAGCATATTGTCCAGACACTGTTCACTCTCCGAGTGATAAAACCTGATTATCCCAAGGAACGGTATGCGCAGAGGCTCTTGCTTAGACTTATTGCTATAACAGCCAAGGTCAGCTCACTTCACTGTTTTGCCCCGTTAGAGGGTCGGAAGCGGAAAAGTGTAGAGGGGTCCCACCTGCAGGGAGGAGCGGACAGGACAGGTGACCCAAAACTGACCAACAGGGTATTCCATCCCATCTGCATCACGCTCAGTATAAAAACTGAGGGATCAAAGGGGCAAGCCTCTTTCTTCAATGGCCAACGTCCCAGGAGAACCCTGTCTGTTCGTCCGCCTTTGATTCCGATCTGAGCATTCCTGACTCCAGATCCAGAATCCTGCTCCTGTCTGTTGCTGACTCCAGTCTGGGACTTTCCCTGTGTCTGCTGGTGACGCGACCGTCATCCTGGGAGCTGGATATGGTTTTGTATATATTGTACACTTTTTAAAAAAAATTATTATTTATTACTTCATTATTTATTATTATTTTCATTAAAGTAGTTCAGTTCTTTTTCTAAACTCGTAATTCTCCTTATCTCTTCCTCTCCTCTCTTTGGAGAGAGGGAGGGGAGGGCCATCTGTCATTCTGATTGGCCAATCTGGCCAAAACCACGACAGTGTTTAAAAGAGTTGTCGAACTTAAAGATGTCACGCATTTTTCTTTCACAGAAAGACAAGTATTCCAAATTTGCTGACCTTTTCTGTGATGACAAGTGGCTGCCAGTAGTATGGCACTTATTTGTGAAAAAATAAACACACTTAATGTGTCCCTTCAAAGCGAAGGCAACGTTTTAACAAGGCGTGAGAAAGTAACTGCTTTTTGAAAGAAACTCATGCTATGGAGAGAGCATTTTGAAAATGGCTTTTTGGAAACGTTTCCATCATTATATGACTTTGTTGCTGAAAATGATGCAAGTGTGTCACCTATAAAAACTCTTGTATCCGTACACTTAAAAAACTTGGAAGCAGAATTTCCTAACCTGTTGAGAAATCTTTCAAATGAAGAGTTTCAGTGGGTTTTGAACCCGTTTGTTAAAAACATACAAACACAACACCTTCCAATTAGTTTGCAAGACCAACTGATTGACATCATGGAAGATGGAAATTTACTAGCCATATTTCAAGAAGAACCTTTGCATAATTAGTGAATGGGAGTGATAAATGTGATAACGGAGAAGCTGCTGCCCGAGCATTCACACACCATTCATGGTGTCACACACACACACACACACACTCTTAATCTCGGGTGCACTTCCTTCTTCTTCAGGCTTGACCCTGTATTTCCCACAGCAGAGTCTCAGGCATTGGATTTTACAAAATAATTAATTTAATTGAAAGGTACAGCAGTACGGACAGCCCAGGCTGGGCGCCACCAAAGGGAGGGACGCCGTGTGGAATAATTACTAAATTGGCTACAAATCATAGAATCATAGGGTTGGAAGGGACCTCTGGAGATCATCTAGTCCAACCCCCCTGCCAGAGCAGGGTCACCCAGAGCAGGTTGCACAGGAATGCGTCCAGGCAGGTTTTGAATGTCCCCAGAGACGGAGACTCCACCACCTCTCTGGGCAGCCTGTGCCAGTGCTCTGGCACCCTCAAAGTAAAGACGTTCCTCCTCATGCTTAGGTGGAACTTCCTATGTTCAAGTTTGTGCCCGTTACCCCTTGTCCTGTCCCCGGGCACCACTGAAAAGAGCCTGGCCCCATCCTCCTGACACCCACCCTTTAAGTATTTATAAGCATTGATAAGATCCCCCCTCAGTCATCTTTTTTCCAGACTGAAGAGACCCAAGTCCCTCAGCCTTTCTTCATAAGAGAGGTGTTCCAGTCCCCTCAGCATCTTGGTAGCCCTTTGCTGTCCCCTCTCCAGCAGTTCCCTGTCCTTCTTGAACCGGGGAGCCCAGAACTGGACACAGTACTCCAGGTGCGGCCTCACCAAGGCAGAGTAGAGGGGGAGGATGACCTCCCTCGACCTGCTGCCCACACTCTTCTTGATGCACCCCAGGATGCCATTGGCCTTCTTGGCCACGAGGGCACATTGCTGGCTCATGGTCATCCTGTTGTCCACCAGAACTCCCAGGTCTGTCTCCACAGAGGTGCTCTCCAGCTCCTGTCCTGGTGCATGGGGTTATTCCTCCCCAGGTGCAGCACCCTACGCTTGCCCTTGTTGAATTTCATAAGGTTCCTCTTTGCCCAGATCTCCAGCCTGTCCAGGTCTCTCTGTATGGTGGCACAGCCTTCCGGTGTGTCAGCCACCCCTCCCAGCTTTGTATCATCAGGAAACTTGCTGAGGGTGCCCTCTATCCCTTCATCCAGGTCGTTGATGAATATATTGAAGAGGACTGGACCCAGTACTGGCCGCTAGGGAACACCACTCGTCGCTGACCTCCAACTAGACTCTGTGCCCCTAATCACGACCCTCTGAGCTCTGTCTTTCAGCCAGTTTTCAATCCACCCCATTGTCCATTCACCCAACCCACACTTCCTAAGCTTCCCTATGAGGATGCTGTGGGAGACCGTGTCGAACGCCTTGCTGAAGTCAAGGTAGACCACATCTACCGCCCTCCCCTCATCTCTCCAGCCAGTCATGCCATCGTAGAAGGCTATCAGATTAGTCAGACGTGATTTCCCCTTGGTGAATCCATGTTGAGTACTTCCGATAGCTTTCTTTTCCTCCACATGCCTTGAGATGACGCCCAGAACGAGCTGTTCCATCATCTTTCCAGGGATGGAGGTGAGGCTGACCGGCCTGTAGTTCCCTGGGTCCTCCTTCTTGCCCTTTTTTGAAGACTGGAGTGACGTTGGCTTTCCTCCAGTCCTCAGGCACCTCGCCTGTTCTCCAGGACCTTTCAAAGATGATGGAGAGCGGCCCAGCAATGACTTCCGCCAGCTCCCTCAGCACTCTCGGGTGCATCCCATCGGGGCCCATGGATTTGTGAATATCTAATTGATCTAATTGATCCCTCACTCGATCCTCCTCAACCCAGGGGAAGTCTTCCTCTTTCCCCGTTACTTTCCCCAAGGCCTGGGTCTCCTGAGGGCTGGCCTGAGCAGTAAAGACCGAAGCAAAGAAGGCCTTCGGTAACTCCGCCTTCTCCGCATCCTCCGTCACCATGGCTCCTGTCTCATTCAACAGTGGGCCCACAACTTCTCTGGTCTTCCTTTTGCCTCCGATATACTTGTAGAAGCCCTTCCTGTTGAGCTTGACATCCCTTGCCAGGTTTAATTCCAAGGCGGCCTTGGCTTTCCCTGTTTCATCCCTGCATGCTCTGGCGGCATTCTTGTAATCCTCCCAAGGGGTCAGTCCCTTCTTCCACGTGCTGTAAACTTCCTTCTTCCACTTGAGCTTTTTCAGAAGCTCCCTGCTCAACCATGCAGGTCTCCTGCGTCCCTTGGCCGATTTCTTGCTCTTAGGGATGCACCGACCCTGAGCTTGGAGGAAGTGGTGTTTGAATACCAACCAGCTTTCTTGAGCCCCCCTACCTTCCAGAGCCCTAGCCCACGGGATCTCTCCAAGCAGTTTCTTGAAGAGGTCAAAGTTAGCCCTCCTGAAGTCCAAGGTTGTAATTTTACTTCTTGATGTTTTGTGCATGGTACCCATGATCCTGAACTCTATCATTTCATGATCACTACAGCCTAGGGTGCCCCCAACCTTCATGTCCTCCACCAGTCCCTCTGTGTTTGTCAGTACCAGGTCCAGGAGTGCTCCTCTCCTTGTTGGCTCCTGCACCACCTGTGTCAAAAAGTTATCATCAATACACTGGAGGAACCTCCTGGACTGTGTGTGCCTGGCTGTGTAGCCTTCCCAGCAGATATCGGGGTGACTGAAGTACCCCATGAGAATCAGGGCCTGCGATTGCGAGGCTACCTTCAGCTGTCTGTAGAAAGCCTCATCAGCTTCCCCATCCTGATCAGGTGGCCTGTAAGAAACACCCACAACAGTGTCCCTCATATTAGCCTGCCCCTTAATCCTTACCCACAAGCTCTCAGCCCTCCCTTCATCCGCCCCCAGGGAGAGCTCAATGCATTCCAGTTGCTCTCTCACATAAAGAGCAACTCCACCACTTTGCCTCGCTGGCCTGTCTTTCCCGAAAAGGACATAGCCATCCATGACAGCATTCCAGTCATGTGAGCTGTCCCACCACGTCTCAGTAAATGCAATGAGATCGTGTCCCTGCGACCGCACACGGATCTCCATTTCTTCCTGTTTATTCCCCATGCTGCGTGCATTGGTGTATAAGCATTTCAGAGAGGGAGCCGTGTGTGTAGTTTTCACCCTTGAGATGTGGTGTGCCTTCTGGCTTTCAGAAATACTGGCACACTCTCCCACGAGCGCTGAGCAACTACGCCCTGGCACCTCACCAGCAAGCCCAGTACCGTCCCCACCCCCCTTCAAATCTAGTTTAAAGCCCTATCAATGAGCCCTGATAACTCTTGTCCTAGAGCCCTTTTTCCCCTGGAAGTCAAGGTATTCCCGCCTGTTACCAGCAGGCCAGGCGTTCTTCCATTTGGATCTACTAATCTTTGTATCTTTCTCTCTAGTCTTCAGTTCAATCCATGCTTTGGTTCTTTCTTTCTTGATCCTTAGCACTAAAATGCTGTTTCAGGCAGCAAAATCTATTTCTACAGCACAGTGAACTCTGGATACTTCATTTTCAGCCCTGATGTGTGACACAACAGCATTCACATCAGTCACTGTGTATCTATCTTCCATATTCAGTTAGTGAGGTTGAATATAGTAACAGCTGGAAATTCCACACAGTGTGCAGAATGAACCATCTTTGATGGAGGACAGGAAGAAGACATTTCTTGATTTCTGGCCTGCCAATCTCCGTATATCTGAATTATATTGAGGGAAATTTTAAAATTATGGAGATCCCTGCAAGCATTCACTTCCAGTGCATCAAGTTTTTAATGCTGTCTGAAAAAAACTTAACTCCTTAAATAAAACTTAGCACCTAACGGACTAGACTGGCACTTCAAGAACATAATTTCCTCATGGAAAAACTGGCTGCTCATGGCCTGGATGAGCATACGATCTGCTGGATCAAGCACTGGATGGATGGGCGGTCCCAAAGAGTGGTGGTCAATGGAGTTAAATCCAGCTGGCGGCCGGTCACAAGTGGTGTCCCTCAGGGCTCGGTGTTGGGACCACTTCTGTTTAACATCTTCATTGATGACCTTGATAAGGACATAGAGTGTATCATCAGCAAGCTTGCAGATGACACGAAGCTAAGCGGGAGTGTTGATCTACATGAGGATCGGGAGGCTCTACAGAGAGACCTGGATAGATTGGACCGATGGGCCAATGCTAATGGAATGAGCTTCAACAAGGCCAAGTGCCGGGTCCTGCACTTGGGCCACAACAACCCCATGCATCGCTCCAGGCTTGGGGAAGAGTGGCTGGGGAGCTGCCTGGCAGAAAAGGACCTGGGGGTTCTAATTGACAAGCGGCTGAACATGAGCCAGCAGTGCACCCAGGTGGCCAAGAGGGCCAATGGCATCCTGGCTTGTATTAGAAATAGTGTGACCAGCAGAAGGAGGGAGGTGATTGTCCCCCTGTACTCAGCACTGGTGAGGCCACACCTTGAGTATTGTGTCCAGTTCTGGGCACCTCAATACGAGAGAGATATCGAGGTGCTGGAGCGAGTGCAGAGGAGGGCAACGAAGCTGGTGAAGGGCCTGCAGAATAAACCTTATGAGGAGCGATTGAAGGAGCTGGGACTGTTTAGTTTGAGGAAGAGGAGGCTGAGGGGAGACCTCATCGCTCTCTACAACTACTTGAAAGGACATAGTAGAGAGGTTGGCGCTGGTCTCTTCTCACAGGTAATTAGCGATAGAACAAGAGGGAATGGCTTCAAGCTGCAGCAGGGGAGGTTTAGGCTGGACATTAGGAAAAAGTTCTTCACGGAAAGAGTGGTCAGACACTGGAATAGGCTGCCCAGGGAGGTGGTGGAGTCACCATCCCTGAATGTGTTCAAGACTCGTTTAGATGTGGTGTTAGGGGATATGGTGTAAGGGAGAACTTTGTAGAGTGGAGTTGATGGTTGGACTCGATGATCCCACAGGTCTTTTCCAGCCTAAATGATTCTATGATTCTATGATTCTATAATGCACTGCCACATTAGGGAACATGGCCTTTGCCAACTGTCCACCTGAAGTTTTGTAACTTGCATAGCTGTACAAAGACTATGTTTTATAGAATGAGATGGTGTGAGAATGTGATATCTGGGGTTCCTATTAACAATTGACTCCGTGGATACGTCCTGATATATGTGCATGTTTATGCATATGTGAGAGTACCCGTGTTGCTTCACTTCAGAGAACAGATCAACCTGCTCCCACCAGTGCAGAAAGATAGGGGACAGTGGTTTCCCTTCAATGTTTATTTAAGTGTGCTCCTGTGGCTGTATCAATATAAGAGACTGATTTTGGTAGGTCCTCCAGCAATCCCCACATTGGATACTTGCCAAAAGGCCAATTATCTACGCTTGTGGAGGAATGGCTGAGTGAGAAGTGACATGATCTGATTGCGATGAACAATCCAGCCTCTGATATGAGCCTCAAGGAGAAGCCTTAGTTACAGGCCTGAATGTGACCGCGAACTCTCCTTGAAGTCCTTAAAAAAGCAGAAGTAACAAAACCGTAAACAAAGATAAGCAGAACCACATCTGTAGAGAGAGGGAGAAGCTGTCTTGTGTAGCGATGGGTGGGCACAAGAGGTGCACCAATGAACTCACAGGAGGTGCACCAATGAACTGTTTTAGTCACATAAACATAGGTTGTAAACCAATCACTTTTGCTAGCGTGTGCTTTTACTGCCCTTTACTGTCTGTCTATAAATATGCTGTGAAAACTTGAATAAAGGGAGAACGATCATACTCATATTGAGATTTCGTCGTTACTCCGGGTCCGGCTCCCACTCCGACATACGCTGATGTTTTAGTAATTATTCCATCAATGCTAACAACAAGGGAAGTACTAATACAGATAGATTGCTGGCATTTGAACCACTGTCGTCTAGGTGTGCTTTGAGAACTGTTCAAAAGTTTTAGTAGCAGAGACACAACTAATGGCCCTTGACATAATCCTCAGCAAACCCAACTAAAGGAAAACAGCACCATCAATCTCCTATCTTACTATTTTGTTAAGTACCTGTACTTGCCCTAGCTAATACTATAACATGTGAGTACAAGAAGCGAGGAGTCATGAAAAAAAAATGCTGTAGTATTAGCATGAGAAGCAGTGATCATCAGTTTTGCACTGTCTAAATCCATCAAACCACCTACATATCCTCCTCTGGATGGACAGTGTTCCACTGTACCAACTCAGCAGGGATTTCTGCATTTTGTTTGTCACGTGAGGATGCTGGTCTCTGTTTAGATTCTTTCCTCTTCCCAGATGAACAATGTGACTAAATGAAGCCTTTCCCTCCCACAATAATAATCCAACATTTGAATCACAGAAGGATAACACCTTTAGCAAAACAAAGGCATTAAAAAGCCTAGAGAAGATATACTACTTATCATAATGTCCTTACCATGAAGAGATCAAATTCCTCTTCATGCCGAGCAATCATCTGATTGAGAGTCTCATCATCAGGAACTTCATCTTCTTCCTATTTAAATAGAAAAAGGCATTAGAAAAATACAAAGCAATGTCCAAAGAGAGGCAACCATTTGCATTGAGCCACTGCTGCACTGATATCTTCTCAAAAGGAGTGTGAAATGCTCAAATGAAAACTAAAAATTTGAAAGTGCCTGGCTGTTCATCAATTCAGCAGTAACACAAAATAGACTTAATCAAAGAGGGCACCTCGATTCGAGAGAGATATCGAGGTGCTGGAGCGAGCGCAGAGGAGGGCAACGAAGCTGGTGAAGGGCCTGCAGAATAAATCTTATGAGGAGCGATTGAAGGAGCTGGGACTGTTTAGTTTGAGGAAGAGGAGGCTGAGGGGAGACCTCATCACTCTCTACAACTACTTGAAAGGACATTGTAGAGAGGTTGGCGCTGGTCTCTTCTCACAGGTAATTAGCGATAGAACAAGAGGGGATGGCTTCAAGCTGCAGCAGGGGAGGTTTAGGCTGGACATTAGGAAAAAATTCTTCACAGAAAGAGTGGTCAGACACTGGAATAGGCTGCCCAGGGAGGTGGTGGAGTCACCATCCCTGAATGTGTTCAAGACTCATTTAGATGTGGTGTTAGGGGATATGGTGTAGGGGAGAACTTTGTAGACTGGGGTTGATGGTTGGACTCGATGATCCCAAGGGTCTTTTCCAACCTAAATGATTCTATGATTCTATGATTCTATGACAATTAGGTCTTCTTATCACTTTCATATATTGAGAATGAGGAAGTGAGCAAACATGCAACCAGGAAATTTTGGTTCGTGTTTTTTTTAGGGTCACAAGCACAATTAGTTGTCAGCTTGTTTTTCAGTTAAAACATACACATTTCCCTTCTGCTGCTCTACAGCACTCCCCCAGTAATAGCATTCTGCACTATGAGGTCTTTACTGTCAAAGCAGAAGGAAAACAATCCCGAAATAAGATAATTCCTAGAAACAAAGCCTGCCCAATCCATATTTCTGTAGACCACTGTCCACCCACAAAGTGAGATGTGAATCATAGAATCATAGAATATCTTGAGTTGCAAGGGACCCATAAGGATCATCGAGTCCAACTCCCTGCTCCTCACAGGACTACCTAACACTAAACCATATGACTAAGAGCATCGTCCAGATGCTCCTTGAACTCTGACAGGCTTGGTGCCATGACCACTTCCCCGGGGAGCCTGTTCCAGTGACCGACCACCCTCTCAGTGAAGAATCTTTTCCTAATGTCCAATCTGAACTTCCCCTGACACATCTTTAAGCCATTCCATCACGTCCTATCGCTGGTCACCAGAGATCAGCACCTCCCCCTCTGCTGCCCCCCTTGAGGAAGTTGTAGACTGCGATGACGTCACCTCTCAGCCTTCTCTAATCTGAACAAACCAAGTGACCTCATAAGTCTTGCCCTCGAGACCTTTCACCATCTTGGTCGCCCTTCTCTGTGCACACTCTTAATAGTTTGATGCCCTTCTTATAATTGAGGCACCCAAAACTGCACACAGTACTCGAGGTGGGATTGCACCAGTGCAGCGTAGAGTGGGACAATCACCTCCCTCGACCAGCTAGCTATGCTGTGCTTGATGCACCCCAGGACACGGTTGGCCCTTTTGGCTGCCAGGGCACACTGTTAACTCATATTCAACTTGCCATCAACCCAAACCCCCAGATCTCTTTCTGCAGGGCTGCTCTCCAGCCTCTCATACCCCAGTTTGTATGTATAACCAGGATTACCCTGTCCCAGGTGGAGAATCCAGCACTTGCTCTTGTTAAATTCCATACGGTTGGTGGTTGCCCAGCTGTCTAGTCTATCCAGATCTCTCTGTAAGGCCTCTCTACCCTCGAGGCAGTCCACAGCTCCTCCTAGTTTAGTATCATCGGCAAACTTACTTAATGTACATTCGATTCCTGTGTCCAGATCATTTATAAAAATGTTTAAGAGCACTGGCCCTAAAATTGAGTCCTGGGGAACCCCACTGGTGACTGGCTGCCAGACTGATGTAACTTTCTAACTCTTTGAGCCTGACCCATCAGCCAATTGTTCACCCAATGTATTATGGACTTGTCTAGCTGTATGCTGGACATTTTGTCCAGAAGGATACTGTGACAGACAGTATCAAAAACTTTGCTTAAATCCAAAAAACCCACATCTACTGGCTTCCCTCGGCCAACTAGATGGGTGACCTTGTCATAAAAGGAAATTAAGTTAGTTAAGGAGGACTTTCCCCTCGTGAACCCGTGCTGGCTATGACCAATGACTGTATTGTCTCTCAAGTGTTTTTCAATAACTCCAAAAATAACCTTCTCCATAATTTTACCAGGCACTGAAGTGAGGCTGACTGTAGTTACCAGGGTCTTCCTTCTTACCCTTCTTGAAAATTGGGACAACAGTTGCCAGTGGACTAGGACCTCTCCAGACTCACAAGACCACTGAAAAATAACATAGAGGTCCCATGATAACATCGGCCAGTGCTTTCAGCACCCTGGAATGAATCCCATCGGGCCCCATAGATTTATGCGCATCCAGCTGGAGCAGCAAGTCTCAAACAACTTCAGAGTGGGAATTTATCATTACCCTAGTCACGGTCTTCCAACACAGGACTCCGAGGGTCCCAGGGCCCATCATCAGTGTTGAAGACAGAGGCGAAAAAGGCATTAAACATCTCCGCTTTGTCTACATCCCTATTTGTGAAGTGACTGACCCCATCAAGCAATGGACCAATGTTATCTCTGATTCTCCTTCTGCTATTAGCATATTTTAAAAAGCCCTTTTTGCTGTCCTTCATAGTGCTGGCCAGCTTGAACTCTAATCGAGCTTTGGCCGTGTGAATTTTCTCCCTACAGCAGCAAACAGCATCTCTGCAGTCCTCCCATGTCATCTGTCCTTGCTTCCAATGTCCATACACTTTCCTTTTCTGAGTTCTAGAAGAAGATCCCTGCTCAGCCAAGCTGGCCTTCCACCCCGCTTGCTTGACTTCTGACACTTTGGATTTGCCTGCTCCCACACTCTTAAGAGATGGATCTTAAAAAGTGATCAGCATTCATGGACCCCTATACCTTCAAAAGCAGATTCCCAGGGGACCTTACTAGCTAGCTCCTTCATCGGCCCAAAGTCTGGTCTCCCCATATCCAGGGTCGAAGTTTTGCTGGCAGTTTTTCTCCTATCGCCAACAATTTGAAAGTCAACTACTTTGTGTTCACTGTGACCAAGACAGCCACCAATCACCACTTCGCCCACGAGTCCCTCTCTGTTTACAAACAAGAAATCTAGGAGGGCACCTTTCTTAGTCAGCTCCCTTAGTACCTGCACCAAGAAGTTATCTTCAATGTGCTTCAGGAATTTCCTGGACGTGTTTGTGTCTGCTGTATGATATTCCCAGTTGATGTCTGGGAAGTTAAAATCACCCATAAGGACAAGGGCAGCTGATCTAGAGATATCCCTTAATTCCTTGTAGAATAATTCATTGATGATTCATTAAGAAACATCTAGATGTGGCACTTCAGGGCATGCTCTAGTGGCAGAGATTGTAGGTTGTTTGGTTGGACTCGATGATCTCAAAGGTCCTTTCCAACCATGAAGATTCTAAGGATTTTAATGTCATCATCCTGGCTGGGTGGTTGATAGTAGATTCCCACAACAACATCCGCTTTATTTATTTTCCCCTTAATCCTTACCCAGAGGCTCTCAACCATGCCATCGCCAACTGCAAGCACCATACAATCCAACCCAACCCCTCCCTTACACACAGCACCACCCCTCTGTGTCGCCTGCCCTGCCTATCCCTCCTGAAGCCTATAACTGTCCATCATGGCACACCAGTCACAGGACTCATCCCACCAGGTTTTGCTTATGCCAATGTATATGATTACCACTTCAGCTCTCACTAAATACTCATGTAATTTGTAATTCAAACATGAAATAAGTAAAGCAGTTGGAAAAGGGATAGTGTTCTGACAGCGTTCTGGTGGCATAATCTCTGGAACTGTTGGTTCCCCTCCCCACCAATATTTCATACATTCAATATTTGGGAAAAGATAGCTGTTCTTTCTATTTGTGTTTGTATTTTAGCTTGTGCCCATTGCCTGTTGTCCTGTCACTGAGAAGAGTCTGGCTCTATTTTCTTTACTTCCTCCCATCAGGTATTTAGACACATTAAGATCCCCCCCTGAGCCTTCAGTCTCTTCCTTATGTCAGATGCTCCAATCCCTTAATTATTTTAGTGGCCCTTTATTGGACTCACTCTAGTATGTCCATTTCTTTCTTGTAGTTGGAAGCCCAGAACTGGACGCAGTACTCCAGATGTCGTCTCATCAGTGTTGAGTAGATACTTGGTATAGGCTCAGTTGACTCTGATGCCTCCCTTGACAGAGTTTGTTCCTCCTCAATTGTTCCCAGAGCACTATACCCATTCTGTAATTGCAGATCTGCAGGCAGAGAAGGAGTCTTCCTTCTGTTGCCAGAAGTCACAAGTTTCAGGTCTTCCCTGACATGGGAGTCTCCATCTACTGGTCATAGGATCACATGATAATTTGGGTTGGAAGGGTCCTCAGTAGGTCATTTAGTCCAACCTCCTCCTCAAAGCAGGGTCAGCTATAAGATTGGACCAGGTTGCTCAGAGCTTTACGCTCCTCTGAGCACAGCCTCTAAATGTACCTCCTTTGCATCATTTGCAAGCTTTTGCCTCTGCAGGGTCTCTGAAGACCATCTCCTGCCCATCCTCCCCCATGCTACACAGCTGTATTGGGAGCCTTGTGGAAGACATTGTATTCGAGGAGTTAAGGATCTTGAACAGGCTGTCTGCTCTAATGGGGCTTGTACTTAGGGCTTGAGAAGCCCATACGTTATTAATATAATCTGTAACCTACAATATACCTTTGGTAAAGGTAAACTGTATGTGGATCAAGGGGTGGAATGGAGAGATCCTGACTGAGAAACCATTGCACATTTAGGAGTTGGTGATCTACATAACAGTTAATGGGAGTAGGCCCAGGCCTGTGTTGTGCTGCACAAATTTCTTGGCCGCAAGATAAACTCAGCCAGCTCATTGTAAAAGAGGAACCTGCAGGCAGCTCCTACTTGGTAACGGCAACTACGCCACCTGCATGGCCTCACCTTTATCTAACAGCGCAGCAACAAGTTCTCATGAGAATAGCCTTTAGAAATAGAGTTGTTTTCTTGTAAGGAAATTATATAATAGCTTGCAGTCTTAAGCAGTGCCAAGCTGCTCTCAAACTGCGCTCTCGCCTACCCCCCCCCCCCTTCAAATCTAGTTTAAAGCCCTATCAATGAGCCCTGATAACTCTTGTCCTAGAACCCTTTTTCCCCCGGAAGTCAAGGTATTCCCGCCTGTTACCAGCAGACCAGGCATTCTGTAGATCAGGCCATGATCAAAGAACCCAAAGTCCTGCCGGCAGCACCAGGCTCAGAGCCAGGCATTGATCTGCTGGCTCCTCCTATTTACCCCCTCATCATTCCCCACAACTGGGGGGATAGAGGAGAACACAACTTGTGCTCCCCATCCCTTGACCAGCCATCCCAGGGTCTTGAAATCTTTCTTCATTGCCCTTGGACTTCTTCTTGTTACCTCGTTGCTGCCTACCTGAAAGAGCAAAAGTGGGTAGTAAATACAAAAGTACAGCGTTGTTCACACATTAAGGAAAAGTATAAAATCAAGAGGCTTCTGAGGTAGAAAACAGGTGCAGCTGGCATGAAGAATACAACATCTGTGGTTCCCTGATAAGGATGCTTGTGAAGCTACATGACGTACAGGACGGGATGCAATTATTCCGCGGGTTTACCTTATGACGTATAGCAGATACGGGAATGGGATGATACCATGAAACAGATAAGCTGCCAATTAGCTGCCTGCTCAATACTCGGAGCCAACATTTTGTCAAATGTTGATGAAATGCTGTCCTTTGTGAGAACTTTGCTCATTATAATGCCATTATAATACCAAAACACACCTCCATCCCGAAGGCTACCCGCCTCCAAGGTGTGACCACTCCTCCTTGAGTCTGCGCCCTGAATTTCTCGTAATCTATACCTTTAATTGTGAAGCGAGAGAATTTTACACCAATCATGATAAAAGTATTAATGACTAAAGTCACTCAAACTCCACCTTGAAGATAACAAGTAGTATAAAAATAGCCTGAGAGAGGGGGGATACCCAGGGAAGGCACCATCGCGAAGAATTCCATCACTGACTTCCGGGATCAGTCAATGGGCTGAGCCTTTCTTCCCCCGCATAGGGACACCTTTGGGTAAGACTTAGATTATACCGAGTGCTTTCTCGGGAAACTTAGAAATTTCTCTAGAGACTCTCTTTTCTACATTTATAGCCAGGCTGTATTGTTTATAACTTTGTCACACGTTTTGTATATGTAACAATACTTTCATTTGCACGTGCTTTGCAGACAGTGTATTTATCACCGGCAATCCTAAGAACCTGTATATCTCTTGTTTAAATAAACTGCACTGTTTAAGTAGCTAGTCATTTTGGTTTCTCACTGAACGCAACCAAAGACTCGAGAGTGGCCGTGCTAGTTCAGGAGCACGACTAGACTGAAGGTGCAGTCCACTATTAGTGTATCCAAATCGTAATAGTTTAAGACATATTAAATGCGATTGGACTGATAGTGCTGAATTGGGCATCACTCAGAATTTAAACCTAGCCGCACCTGGCCTCCCACCTCAGTGAGGAGTGTTAGAACACAAGGGGGTTTATTTTCTGCCAAAACCACTTTGCCCCTTTCACGCAACATGCCGAACTAAGAAATCCCTGGGCAATTATACCCTTGTGTTCTATACACCCATCCCTCACGCACTCTTCACACGCTGTCCATGCATCTTTTAGTCCAATGGTGATTCTTGGTCTGGGGTCTTCTAACATCTTATTGGATTCTTTTTTTGTGTCCAGGCAGGCAGGGTCTTATCTTGTTGATTTGCAGTTTCAGCTCAGGGTTGGAGCCTCCTTATCTTCTGGTTTACGTTCCTTGTGCACCTGCACTTGCTGGCAGAACATGGAGAACTGAAGAGTCCCAGACTTGGGAAAAACACTACCAAAACATCAGTGTGATATCAAAACACTCTCCCATACTAAAAGACTAAACACAGCACTGTACCAGCTGCTGGGAAAATTACTAAGAAAAATGGGTCTATTGTGGCCTAAAGGCTTCAGCAAATCTAGCTACTCATGCTAAGTAAAGCTATGCAAATAGCACAAATCACATCATATTATAACCCCAAGTAATTTATTCTAATTAAAACTTACTAATTTACGCTAAACAACTAATATTCCTCAACAGATCAGAGCCCCATCCAACTTGACCTTGAATGTTTCCAGGGATGGGGCATCTACCACCTCTCTGGGAAACCTGGTCCAGAGTTTCACCACCCTCATTGTAAAAAATTTCCTTATATCTAGTCTGAACCTACCCTCTTTTAGTTTAAAGCCATTACCCCTTGTCCTATCAAAAAAGGCCCTACTAAAAAGTCTGTCCCCACCTTTCTTATAAGCCCCCCTTTAGGTACTGAAAGGCCTTAATAAGGTCTCCCCGGAGGCTTCTCTTCTCCAGGCTGAACAACCCCAACTCTCTCAGCAGAATCACCTCCCTCGACCTGCTGGCCATGCTGCTTTTGATGCAGCCCAGGATATGGTTGGCTTTCTGGGCTCCGAGCACACATTGCCAGCTCATGTTGAGCTTCTCATCCACCAGTACCCACAACTCCTTCTCTCAATCCCTTCATCCCCCAGCCTGTACTGATACCAGGAGTTGCCCCCACCGAGCTTGGTGTGGTCTGCAAACTTGCTGAGGGTGCACTCGATCCCACTGTCTATGTCATTGATCAAGATATTGAACAGTACTGGTTCCTGAGGGACACCACTTGTCACCAATCTCCACCTGGACATTGAGCCATTGACCACTACCCTCTGGATACGACCATCCAGACAATTCCTTATCCTCTGAATAGTCCACCGATCAAATCCGTACCTCTCCAACTTAAGAGAGAAGGATGTTGTGGGGGACCATGTCAAAGGCCTTGCAGAAGTCCAGAAGATGATATCCATAGCTCGTCCCTTGTCCAATGATGTAGTCACTCCATCATAGAAGGTCATAAAGTTGATCAGGCAGGACTTGCCCTTGGTGAAGCCGTGCTGGCTGTCTTGAATCCCCTCCCTGTCCTCCATGTGCCTTAGCATAGCTTCTAGGAGGATCCGTTCCATGATCTTCCCAGACACAGGGGTGAGGCTGACAGGTCAGTACTTCCCAGGTGTCCTGGTTTGAGGTAAAACAGAACCAATTTTCTGTTCAATAATTTTACTTTGCAGCTAAGCCTCTTCTAACTAACTAAACTCTCTGAAAATTAACAGCATATTGCACATAAACTGTTTGCTCTCAGAGAGATAAGACCAAGGAATGGTATGCAGAGAGGTCCTTGTTTATACTTGTTGCTATAACAAACAAGGTCAGATAACTGTTATTTGCCCCGTCGGAGGGTTGGAAGCAGAAAAGCGTAGAGGGGTCCCACCTGTGGGGAGGAGTGGACAGGACAGGTGACCCAAAACTGACCAACAGGGTATTCCATCCCATCTGCCCCATGCTCAGTATAAAAGCTGAGGGATCAAAGGGTCAGCCCTCTTTCTTCAATGGCTGGTGTCAGAGGAGGACTCTGTCTATTTGTCTGCCCTTGATCCTGATCCGTACATTCCTGACTCCAGATCCAAAATCCAGTTCCCATCCATCGCTGAGTCCAGTCTGTGACTTCCTCAGTGCCTATGGGTGACGTGATCATCATCCTGGGAGCTTGATACAATTTTGTATATATTTCATTATTTCCTTTTTATTTCATTATTAATATTTCATTAAAGTAGTTTAGTTCCTTCTAAACTCGTAAATCTCTATCTCTCTCTCTCCTCTCCTTGGAGAGAGAGGTGGGGGAGAGCATCTGTTGTTCATTTCAGTGGTCAATCCAGCCCAAACCATGACACCAGGGTCTTCCTTTCTACCCTTTTTAAAAATGGGTGCGATGTTTCCCCTTTTCCAGTCACCAGGGGCTTCACCTGACTGCCATGACTTTTCAAATATCATGGAGAGTGGCTTGGCAACTACATCAGCCAATTCCCTCAGGACTCGGGGATGCATCTCATCAGGTCCCATAGATTTCTGTATGTTCAGGTTCCTCAGGTGGTCTCGAACCTGATCTTCTCTTACAGTGGGAGGGACTTTGCTCCCCTAGTTCCTGCCTTGCGGTCCATCCACTCAAGAGGCGTGGGGAGAGAAGTTGCCAGTGAAGACTGAGGGAAAAAGATGCTGAGTACCTCAGCCTTCTCCTCATCCATTGTTACCAGTTTGCCAGTCGTGTTCATCGGGGGGGGGGGGGGTAAACTTTCTTTGACATTCAGGAAGACAGATCCTCCATGTTTAAAATATAATAAACAAGATCCTATTGTATCAAAAACTATCTTTCTGCATTTTTCTTCAGTTCAGTCCAAAAGAAGCATATATAATTGTCGTGGGTTTGGCCGGATTGGCCAAGCAGAACGACAGATGGCCCTCCCCCCACCCTCTCCTCAGAGAGGAGAGGAAGAGATAAGGAGATTTACGAGTTTAGAAAAAGAACTAAACTACTTTAATGAAAATAATAATAAGTAAGAAAATAGTAAATAATAATAGAATAATAACAATTAAAGGAAAAAAAGTATACAATATATACAAAACTGTATCCAGCTCCCAGTGTGACGATCGCGTCACCAGCAGACACAGGGAAAGTCCCAGACTGGAGTCAGCGACAGACAGGGGCTGAATTCCGGAACTAGAGTCAGGAGTGCTCGAATCAGGATCAAAGGCAGACGAACAGACAGGGTCCTCCTCAGACGTCGGCCATTGAAGAAAAAATGAGCCAGAGCCCCCCTTTGCCCCTTTGATCCCTCAGCTTTTATACTGAGCATGGGGCAGATGGGATGGAATACCCTGTTGGTCAGTTTTGGGTCACCTGTCCCGTCCACTCCTCCCTGCAGGTGGGACCCCTCTGCGCTTCTCCGCTTCCGACCCTCTAACGGGGCAAACAGTGAAGTGAGCTGACCTTGGTTGTTATAGCAATAAGTCTAAGCAAGAGCCTCTGTGCATACCGTTCCTTGGGATAATCAGGTCTTATCACTCGGAGAGTGAACAGTGTCTGAACAATATGCTGTTAATTTCAGACTTTAGTCAGTTAGAAGAGGCCCAGCTAAAAAGTAAAATTACAAATCAGAAAATTGGTTCTGTTTTACCTCAAACCAGGACAATAATAAAGAAAATCGAGCTTGTTACAAAGACATCCTCATTCAGTTTACTTGCATAGCTGCATCTCACATAGTCAGTATGTTCACTGTATGAGACGATTTCTGTAGCATTCGAAATATCCCACAAATTTGATGAATAATCATCACCACCACCAGAAAATATTTGGTATTCATCAGACAGGAAGCTCACTACATGAACAGTTCTCGAAATCAAAGTCCACAATATACAAAATTAAAATATATCCTTGTTTCCAGAACAGTTAGTCTGAATGAAAAGCTTATTAAAGGAAAGCATTTGCTCTAACTTAAAAGTGCAAAGTATTTACTATTGGATGTTACAAAGCCTCACTTCAGAGGTTAAAAACACTTCAGTTTTTATATTTCCAGCCAGAAAAGGGTCATGCTGACAGATGCTTACCTAAGCACTGATACGATCTGCCTTACAGTGTGTTCTGGAATACAGTTCCCATTCATCACTGAGTCCAGTCTGGAACTTTCCCAGTGCCTGCTGGTGACATCTCCCTGGGAACTTGATATGGTTTTGTGTATATTTGTATATATTGTATCTATTTCATTATTTCCTTTTTCATTTTATTGTTAATATTTCATTGGAGTAGTTTAGTTTTTTCTAAACTCACAAATATCTTTATCTCTCTTCTTCCTCTCCTTGGAGCGAGAGGTGGGGGAGAGCATCTGTTGTCTTGTCATTGGCCAACCCCGGCCTAAACTGCAACAGAAGGTAAAGGTGCCTGCACCAAAACTCCAGTCATTGAAGAGGACAAGTAACCATTGAACAACTTGATCAGACAAAAGACACATGCTTGTTGTGTGAACAGGTGCACGAACAGCTTATGTAGTAGACCATGAGGCTTTAAAAAGCACAGGAAAATAACTGAGGAAGTCCCTCTTCTTGGAGGCACCCAGCTTGAGTTCTATTAAAATGACTCTGTGACAGAACCTAGGGTCCAAACTCTTCTTTACCATCAGAGGCTAGGATTGGATCCAGCTGCACCTAGACTCCTCTCTGAGAAGGAGTTTAGAAAGCCAGGGGGTCCTTTCTGAACCTCACAACTCTGCGGGAGGGTCTTCCTGGTCTCTTCTTCAACAGATGGGACCTTAGGATATGTCTCCTGGATCCTCCTGACTCCAAACGTCCACATTGCTGGCAGACAGGTGAGTTCACCTGATAACTTTGGAGTGGGAGGTTGTGGAGAGAAAGAGTTTAAACTCTGACAAAGAGATCGGGAAGGAGGTGGGATTCAAGTCCCTACATTCCATACTGAATAAGAAGGGATTTGAGTCCCCTGAGTAAGGTAAGAATGGGGAATGTGACTGGAATAGAAAAGGGGATGCCCTTGGTTGAAATTCTCCAGAATTGGGGAAAAATATATGGGTCAGCATAATTATCAAAAAAGCACCCTATAAAATTGTGTCAAGAGGAATGCCTGTTTATTGTGAGAAAAGCAGGGGAAGATCTACAGGAAATCTGGCCAGGCTGTGGAACATTTGATTAAAATCAACTAATATTCTTGAGAAAATCTTTAGAAGACCCTTATCCAGGACAATTGGGCTTATGAAAGGAAAAAAAAATCTAAAACAAAAATGGAAGAAAAAATAATGGCTGCAATCTTGGAAACTGCAGCAGAAGCTAGGAAGGAGAGTGTAGCTGCTCTGTTTGCTCTTGCTTCTGCTCCCTCTCCTCTATCTGCTTTGCCTGATTTTGCTTCTGCTGCCCCTCCTCCCCAGGCTGTAGGGCTATACCCCATGTCTATGCAACCTGGAGCTCCACCTAGTACTTCACCAGTATTAGCAATTTATTACCATTATCTCTGGTCTCCAGGGGATTTAGCTGCTTGAGGAAGTAAAATGCTGAGATTGAGAGATGACGCTGAGAGATGTGCTCAACTCTTTTCAAATATATGCACTGGATATAATCCAAATTGGGGGGATACACAAGTGTTGTTGAGAGAACTGTTTAGGGCAGAGGAACAAGGGAAAAATACTCCAGAGGGATGCAGAACTAGCTCTAAGAGATGGAGGGGGAAGAATTCCCTGGCCAGCAAATGATCCTAATTGGAATTATAATGATACGAATGATAAAGAGGCATGCAACCAAGCCTTACGGAATTTGGTAGAAGCAATCCAAGCATGTGCTGAAATGGGAGTAAATAGGATGAAAGTACAGGAATGTAGGCAGAAGCCAGATGAACACCCCAGTGATTATTGGGGAAGACTTAGACAAGCTTTATTAAAATATGGAGGGATGACCCTTCAAAATTTTAATGAAGCACTGGCCATCAGTGTATTTGTGGATCAGGTGGCCCCGGACATCCAGAAATATTTTAAAAAACATTTACCAGGCTGGCAAGGAGAAAATTTGCAAAAGATTGAGTGTAGCCACGTTTGTTTATGATGGAAGGGAAGAGAGACAAAAAATGGAGGAGCAGAAGGAAAAGAGAAAGTTAAAAGAACAGGAGGTGAATTTATTGACGGCAGTGTTGGCGAAAAATTTGCAGGGCAGAGAGAGCGAGTGGGCTCCCCAGGGAAGGGGGAGAATGGGACCATACCAACCTAGCACTGCATGCCCCACACCAGGTCTGTAGTGAAGATACCCGGGGGGAAAGTCAAGAATGTTATTTTTATGGAAACCTGGGACGCTTGCAATGGGACTGTCCTCTGACCCCTCGTGGGAGGGGATCAGACAGACCAATGAATTGACTTGATCAGCGTCCCCGAGCAAATTTGCAGTGACTAGAAGAAAGACCAGAAGAGGTACTGATTATGTACTCCCGCTGGAAAACAAAATTGGATCAAGAGGGACAAATAATGGGGAAAATTGAAGGTAAAGAAATAGTATTTTTGTTAGACACTGGTGCAACCTTATCACTTTTAAATTATGTACCCGAAGGGTCTCGTACAAAAGATCAAGTTTTGGTACAGGGCGTAGTGGGAGAAGCAAAGAGAACTCAGACTAAACCATTGTTAGTGACTATTGGAGATAAGAGTGTATGGGCAAGATTTGTATTAGCAGAAGACTCGTTGGTGTGTCTCTTGGGGAGAGAGCTGTTGCAGGCTCTGGATGTGGAAATAAGACTAGCACCAGAAGGGATAGACTTAATTATTATGGGGGTGAGTGTAATAAAAGAAAAAAAAAAGGGAAATGTAATCAGAAATGGAGAAACCCCCAGAAATGAAAGAAGTTCCAGAAATATTGTGGAGTTGTATGAGCACAGATTTAGGGTTATTAAAGTCAGCACAACCTGTGCAGACAAAAACAAAGGGGGGTGTTCCCCCAGCAGTAAAACAGTATCCCATCCCAAGGGAGTAGCCAGCGGAGTGATTACGCAGAAATTAGGACTGCATCAGAGACTGATAGCGTATTATTCAGTTAAGTTAGATCCAGTAATAAATGGTACTCCTCAATGTATTAGAGCAATAGCGGCAGCAGCTGAGATGGTAGAAAAAAGCCATCCTCTGATTTTAGGACACCAGTTATATGTATCTGTACCACATGAAGTAGAAATAATATTAAAACAATATGCAGCTCAGGCCCTATCACCACAAGCACACAGGTATGAACTTATTTTTCTGATGGCGGATAATATAATTTTAAAACGCTGTAATACCTTGAACCCTGCCATGCTTTTGCCATTGCCAGAGGATGGCACCCCACATCATGATTGTGGGAAAATCATTTTGACTACTAGTGAGCCACAAGAGGATTTGATGTACCCATGTTAAACCCTGATCTAACTTTATACGTGGATGGATCCTCATACTACCAGGATGGAAGATGTGTGACTGGATATGCAGTAGTAGATGATGGAGGAGTGTGAGATTTGGGAGCTTTGCCAGCAACAATAACTGCCCAAGGAGCAAAACTGGTAGCCCTAACGCAAGCAGCAAACAAAGTAAGAACAAACAAGTAAACATTTATACCAACTCACAATATGCTTTTGGAGTGTGTCATGCTATAGGAATGCTGTGGAAAGAGGGAGGATTCCTGACTACCATGGGAAAAGAAGTGGCGAATGGAAAGGAAATAAACTACTAGAGGCTATACATTTTCCAGAACAAATATTGGTGATGGTGATACACTGCGCAGCCCATACCTTGGAAAATAATCTGGTCACCCAAGGAAATGCTCTAGCTGATGCCACAGCAAAAGCAGCAGCTAAACAGCAGGTGCCAGTTCTTGTGCTCATGACTGAACTATACAATGAGGTAAGCTCAGAAGAAAAAAGCAATTGAGAAAAATGGGAAGCAATCCAAGATAAAGATGGCATATGGACAATAGGGGGAAAACTGGTTTTACCAAAAAAATATTTATTGGTCATAGCCAGATGGTTCCATGATAAATCTCATGGTGGAGTAGAAAGTGTCGCAAACCAAGTATAGCAACTGTGGGCAGCACCGGGAGTTTATGCTGCTGCAAAATGGATTGTAGGAGGGTGCAAGATCTGTCAGCAATTTGCAACTACCAAAGCCACAGAGCATAAAAGTATGAGACCCCCGGAATGTTTTCCTTTTCAGAAGTTACAAGTTGACTACACAGATATGCCGCCTTCATTAGGATATAGACATTTATTGGTGATAGTAGACCAGCTATCGGGATGGGTAGAAGCTTTCTCAACCCAAAAGGTGGATTCAGGAACCATGGTTAAAGTTTTACTTGAAGAAATTATTCCTAGATATGGGGTACTGGAAATGATAGATTCAGATTTTGGGGCATCTATATGCACTCAGGTGTTTAATGCATTGGGGGGTACTACAACAGTTACATACTCCCTACCACTCCCAATCATCAGGAAAAGTGGAAAGAATGAATGGGACAGTTAAGGAAAAATTAGCCAAAGTATGCATGCACACAGGGTTAAAATGGCCAGAAGCCTTAAATCTAGTTTTATGGGACATAAGAAATACACCCAAGCATCCCATAGGACCATCTCCGGCAGAAATATTATTTGGCAGGCATTTGGCAGTACCCGGAACTTATATTCCAGCAAGGACTAGCCTATTAGATGGAGATGAACAAGGCAGGAGGGTCTTCCTGGACTCTTCTTCAACAGTCCATACAAAGAGGTAGTGAAGCTATGTAGGGAAAAAATCAGGAGGGCCAAAGCCCAGCTAGAACTAAACCTGGCTTCTGTTGTCAAGGACAACAAAAAAAGTTTCTATAAATATATTAGCAATAAGAAGAGGACTAAGGATAATCTCTGTCCTCTAGTAGATGGGGCTGGCAACATAGTGACCAAGGATGAGGAAAAGGCTGAGGTACTTAATGCCGTCTTTGCCTCAGTCTTCAGCAGTAGGACCAGTTGTTCCCTGAGTACCCAGACCCCTGAGCTAGAAGACAGGGATGGGGAGCAGAATGAAGCCCCTGTAGTCCAAAGGGAAATGGTGAGGGACCTGCTTCAGCACCTGGAGGTGCACAAATCTATGGGGCCGTATGGGATCCACCCAAGGGTACTGAAGGAGCTGGCGGAAGCGCTCGCCAGGCCACTTTGCATCATTTATGAGCAGTCCTGGACAACCGGGGAGGTCCCAGCTGACTGGAGGTTGGCAAATGTGACACCCATCCACAAGAAGGGCCGGAAGGAGGATCCGGGGAACTACAGGCCAGTCAGTCTGACCTCGGTGCCTGGGAAGGTCATGGAACAGATCCTCCTCAGTGCCATTACACAGCACATGCAGGAGAACAGGGTGATCAGGCCCAGTCAGCATGGGTTTGTGAAGGGCAGGTCATGCCTATCAAACCTGATCTCCTTCTATGATAAGGTGACCCGCTTAGTGGATGAGGGAAAAGCCGTGGATGTTATCTACCTGGATTTTTGCAAAGCTTTTGACACTGTTTCCCACAGCATTGTCCTGGAGAAACTGGCTGCTCATGGCCTGGACAGGTGTACTCTTCGCTGGGTAAAAAACTGGCTGGATGGCCGTGCCCAGAGAGTGGTGGTTAATGGGGTTAAATCCAGTTGGTGTCCAGTCACAAGTGGTGTCCCCCAGGGCTCGGTGCTGGGGCCGGTTCTCTTTAATATCTTTGTCAATGATCTGGATGAGGGGATCGAATGCACCCTCAGTAAGTTCGCAGATGACACTAAACTAGGCGGGCGTGTTGATCTGCTTGAGGGTAGGTTGGCTCTGCAGAGGGATCTGGACAGGCTGGACCAATGGGCTGAGACCAATGGTATGAGGTTCAACAAGGCCAAGTGCCGGGTCCTGCACTTGGGTCACAACAACCCCAAGCAGCGCTACAGGATTGGGGCGGGGTGGCTCGAAAGCAGCCCGGCAGAAAAGGACCTGGGGGTGTTGGTGGACGGCCGGCTGAATATGAGCCAGCAGTGTGCCCAGGTGGCCAAGAAGGCCAACAGCATCCTGGCCTGTATCAGGAATAGTGTGGTGAGCCGGACTAGGGAAGTGATCATCCCCCTCTACTCGGCACTGGTGAGGCCCCACCTCGAGTACTGCGTTCAGTTTTGGGCCCCTCGCTACAAGAAGGACAGTGAGGTGTTGGAGCGTGTCCAGAGAAGGGCTACAAAGCTGGTGAGGGGTCTGGAGGACAAACCTTATGAGGAACGACTGAGGGAGCTGGGGTTGTTTAGCCTGGAGAAGAGGAGGCTGAGGGGAGGCCTTATCACCCTCTACAACTACCTGAAAGGAGGCTGTAGAGAGATGGGGGCTGACCTCTTCTCCCTGGTGACAAGTGATAGGACGAGAGGAAACGGGTTCAAGTTATGTCAGGGGAGGTTTAGATTGGATATTAGGAAACATTTTTTCACTGAAAGGGTTATTAAACATTGGAATAGGCTGCCCAGGGAGGTGGTGGATTCACCATCCCTGGAGGTGTTTAAAAAAAGGGAAGATGGGGCACTTAGGGACATGGTTTAGAGGTGGCTTTTGTCAGGGTAGGTTAATGGTTGGACTTGATGATCTTAGAGGTCCCTTCCAACCTCAGCAATTCTATGATTCTATGAAAGTAGTATGCTATAATTGACATTGTCAATGTGTTTTTTCAATTCCTTTGGCAGCAGAGTGCAGGCCACAGTTTGCTTTCACATGGAGGGGTGTCCAATACACCTGGAATTGACTGCCCCAGGGGTGGAAACACATCTTCTCCTATAGTGGGCACTACTTCATTCTCCCAGTCCCTACCTTTGGATTCTGTGAGGTGGGCAGTGTGGCTAGAGCACTTGCTGGTGAAGACTGAGGCAAAAATGTTGTTGTATACCTCAGCCTTCTCCATGTCAGTTGTGGCCAGGTCTCCCGTTTCACTCATCAGAGGGGTACAGTTTCTTTCATCTTCCTTTGTTATCCTATGTACCTGAAGAAACCCTTCTTGTTATTTTTCACATTCCTAGCCAAGTTCAGCTCTAGCTGCATCTTGGCTTTCCTAATCCCCTCCATGCACTCCTGGGCCATATCTCTATAATCTCCCCAGGATGTGTATCCCTGCCTCCACTGCCTATGCGTTTTGGTTTTACATTTTAGTTTGGCTAAGAGGTCTTGACTTAGCCAAGCTGGCCTCCTGCCTCCCCTGCCTGACTTCTTGCACATCGGGATTGAGAGCTCTTGCACCCTAAGAAAAATGTCTTTAAATATCTCCCAGCTTTTGTTCACTCCTTTATCTCTGAGGGCAGTTTCCCAAGGGATCCCACTTTGCCTTTCTGAGGTTTAGGGTCCTGACTCTACTTTTTACCGGTCCAGTACTCCTCAAGATTGAGAAGTCTACCAGGGCATGATTGCTGCAGCCCAGGCTACCTCCAATCTTGACCTCTCCGATAAGTTCTTCCACATTAGTGAGTGACAGATCCAGCAGTGCCTCTCCTCTGGTTGGGCTCTCCATCACCTGTACTAGGAAGCTGTCCTCAATGCACTTGTATTGGGTCTGGCTAGGACAGAGTTAATTTTCCCCATAGTGTTGTGCTTTGTATTGGTAGCTAGAAATGTGTTGATAACACACCAGTGTTTTGGCATCAAGGTCTCTCCAACATGATCACTAAACCCAAGACGGCCTCTGACCACCACATCTCCCACTAGTCCTTCTCTGTTTGTCAACAGTAGGTCTGGCGAGGCACCTCCCCTGGTAGGCTCACCTACCAGTTGTGTCAGGAAGTTATCTTCCATGCACTCGAGGAACCTCCTAGCCTGCCTGCCCTCTGCTGTGTTGTATTTCCAGCAGATACCCGGCAGGTTGAAGTCCCCAACCAGAACAAGGGCTGGCGATTGCGAGACTTCAGCCAGCCCCTTATAGAATACTTCGTCTGTCTGCTCATCCTGGCCGGGTGGTCTGTAGCATACTCCCAGCACAACATCTCCCTTATTTGCCTTCCCCTTCATCCTTACCCAGAAACACTCGACTTTATCATCACTGGAATCTAGCTCTATACAATCAAAACACTCCCTAATGAACAGAGCCACACCCCCGCCCCTCCTTCCTTGCCTATCCCTTCTGAAGAGCTTGTAGCCATTCATCACAGCATTCCAGTCCTGACAGTCACCCCACGTTTCCATGATGGCGACTACATCATAGCTGTCCTGCTGCACAATGGCTTCCAGCTCATCCCGTTTGTTGCCCATGCTACGTGCATTTGTGTAGATGCACTTGAGCTGGGCGACCGGTTTCACCCCCACCCTTGGCCCTTTATCCCTAGGCTCATTACTAGTTGCCTGGTTTTATCCCCTTCCCCCTTCGTTTCTAGTTTAAAGCCCTGTCCATGGCCCTTTTCCCCTTTTGGGATAGGGTTTTCCCATTCTTAGCGAGCAGGCCCGGTGCCCTGCAGATCAAACTATGATCACAGAGCCCAAAGCCCTGCTCGTAGCACCAGTTTCGGAGCCAGGTATTGATCTGTCCAATTTTCTTGTTCACCCATTCGTCAGTCCCCAAAACTGGAAGGGCAGAGGAGAACACAATTTGTGCTCCCAAACCCTTGACAAGCCGCCCCAAGGCCCTGAAATCTTTCTTCATTGCCCTCAGACTTCTACTCTCCAGCTCCTCACTGTCTGCCTATAAGATCAACAGAGGGTAATAATCTGAGGGCCGTATCAGGCCAGGAAGCTTCCTGGCTATATCCCTAACACGGGCCCCAGGGAGGCAGCAGACCTCCCTGGGGGAGGGGTCCGGCCTGCATATGGGACCCTTAGTTCCCCTCAGAATGGACCCCCCTATGACTATTGCCCTCCTCCTGCTCTTCACAGAAGCAGTCTTAACGTGTGGAGCTGGCTGCCTTGGCAACTGCCTGGATGGGGCTTTATCAGCATCCTTAGTACCCCCCTCATCTATCTCCAGAGGCCCATATCTGTTCTGTACGGGCACCTGGGGGGGCATGGAGGGTCTGGAGGGGACTCTCCTGCTGCCGCGAGCAGGTACCTGCTTCCATTCCCCCCCATCCTCTCCCGGTTCCCCTCCTTCTGCCTGGTGACAAGAGGGCAGGGGATCCTCTACCTCCCGTGGAGCCTCCTGCTGCTTTATCCCTGAGGATGGCAGGGTGGGGCTCCACCAATCAATCTCCCTTTCACACTCCCGAATCCTCCTCAGTCTTTCCACTTCCTCCTTAAGCTCAGCCACCAGGCTGAGCAGACCATTCACCTGGTCGCAGCGCACACAGGTACTGTCTCTGCTGTCCTCCTGCCAGAGCGACAGACATTCCCTGCAGCCCGTCACCTGGACGGCTGCACATCTCTCTGTCTGGTCCGTTTGGGTCGCTTTATTCCTTTTGGCTTTGGCTACAGACCGAGTGGAGACCATATTTTCTTTGTAGTCGACCTAGCCTGCCTGCTTGCTCTCCCCTTGTTCCTCCCCTCGCAGTCACTCGTTCCGCACCGCACTCTGCGGTGGCTGCCCGCCGCTGATGTCGCCTCGCCGACGTACACCCTACTCTGGTGCTCCCAGGTGGTTCCGCGGGTGACGCCCAGGCAACACCCACTCACTACTTGTTTCCTCAGTGCGCTCCCGAAGGGCTGCTTTTATGAGGGGGGAGTGGTCCCACCCCCGCCTCGTTCAGACCTGCCGCCGGGGGTGCTGACTCCACCCCACTCCTCCTCAGCTGTCACCACCCCCCGGGAGTGCCGGGTATCGGCCCGGGCTGGCCGCTTTTCCAGGCTTCGAAAAGCCCCAAAAACGAGCCCCTTGCCGGCCTTTTTTTGCCGCGATTCCCTTCCCCAGTACGGACTTACCTGCACTGGAGCTGGTCTCATCTATTAATTATCTATTAATAGATAATTAATAATTATCTATTAATGCACAAAAATGTACCAGTATATTTTCTAAGGGTATGTGGATCTTCTTGAAAACTTGTCATTTTATGTGAGCAGAAAAGCATAACACTTTTAAACAAAAGCCTTTTTGGAGACAATGGCAATGTTGTTATGCCTGTGATCTTACCCAATATTAATGATAGTCATTGTACCACAGATACAGAGTAGCTAGGCAAGCTGCTTCTGTGGAGCATTTTCTGACGCAACTGTTCTTTAAGCCCTTTAGGTTATAATGCTTAAAATAAGCTAGGTGTATCTTAATGACAACAAATGGACTTCGTTGTCAAACAAATTTTGTTGCAGGGATTTAATAGGGTTTAGCCAGAGCTTGCCCATTTTTCAACTGTACTAGAAGCCTGACTAAGCGCTATCACATCAAGCTTACCTGCAGATTGCTGTGATGGGTTGACCTTGGCTGGCCACCAGGTGCCCACCAATCCACTCTATCACTCCCCTGTCTCAACTGGATAGGGGGAGAAAATATGGCAAAAGGCTTGCGGGTCGAGATAAGGACAGGGAGATCACTCAGCAATTACCCTCACGGGCAAAATAGACTCGACTTGGGGAAATTTAATTTATTGCCAATTAACAACAGAATAGGATAATGAGAAATAAGAACAAATCTTAAAACACCTTCCCCTCAGCCCTCCCTTCTTCCCAGGCTCGACTTCACTCCTGACTCTTCTACCTCTTCCTCCCAAGCGGCACAAGGGAGATGGGGAATGGGGGTTGAGGTCAGTTCCTAACGCTTTGTCCTGGCCACTGAGGTGAACGACAGATGCTCTCCCCCCACCTCTCTCTCCAAGGAGAGGAGGGAGAAAGAGAGAGAGAGATTTATGAGTTTAGAAGGAACTAAACTACTTTAATGAAAGTATTAATAATAAAATAAAAAGAAAATAATGAAATATATATGCAAAACCAGTATTGAGCTCCCAGGATGATGATCACGTCATCGGCAGGCACTGGGGAAATCCCAGACTGGACTCAGCGATGGATGGGAACTGGATTCTAGATGTGGAGTCAGGAATGCACAGATCAGGATCAAGGGCAGACAAACAGACAAAGTCCTCCTCAGACACCAGCCATTGAAGAAAGAGGGCTGACCCTTTGATCCCTCAGCTTTTATACTGAGCGTGATGCAGATGGGATGGAATACCCTGTTGGTCAGTTTTGGGTCACCTGTCCTGTCCACTCTTCCCCACAGTGCAACCCCTCTACGCTTCTCTGCTTCCAACCCTCCAACAGGGCAAATAGCAAAGTTAGCTGACCTTGGTTGTTACAGCAATAAGTATAAGCAGGAGCTTCTCTGCCTACCATTCCTTGGCATAAATTATAAACAATCAGGTCTTATCACTCTGAGAATGAACAGTTTTCTGCACAATATGCTGTTAATTTCAGAGAGATTCAGAGTTAAAAGAAGCTTAGCTAAAAGTGTAATTACTGAAGAGAAAATTGGTTCTGTTTTACCTCAAACCAGGACACACTTTATCTCTGCCACTCCTTCCTCCTAACGCTCTTCCCCTGCTCCAGCATGGGGTCCCACCCACTGCAATCCTTCACAAACTGCTCCATTGTGGGTCCCCCACAGGGTCACAGGTACTGCCAGGAGCCTGCTCCAGCACAGGCTCTCCACGGGGTCACAGCCTCCTTTGGGGCACATCCACCTGCTCCACCATGGACCTCCATGGGCTGCAGGGGGACAACCTGCTTCACCATGGTCTTCACCACAGGCTGCAGGGGAATCTCTGCTCTGGCTCCTGGAGCACCTCCTCCCCCCACTTCTTCACTGACCTTGGTATCTGCAGAGTTGTCTCTCTCACATATTCTCACTCCTCTCTCTCAGCTGCTGTTGCACAGCAGTTTCTACCCCTTCTTAAATGTTATCACAGAGATGCTACCACTGTCGATTTGGCCAATGGCAGGTCCCTCTTGGAGCTGGCTGGCATTGGCTGTCAGACCTGGGGGCAGCTTCTGGTGTCTTCTCAAAGAAGCCACCCCTGCAGCCCCCCCCAACCTTGCCACGCAAACCCCATACAATCATAAAGTAATTCCAGAATACAGGTCTATTTCTTAAATTCAGTAGACTAAAGTGTCTTAGGAACACAGTGTATGTGCTCTGACCTGCAAACACTGGGAATTCACCAATTAAGTCTAAAATGCTCCATTATGCACCAAAAGTTTTTTAGAAGCCAGTTTTCTAACACAGCAAAAGGAAAATGCTGTGCAGAAAAGCAAGACCTTTTATGATTGTTTAATATTTATGGCCAATTTATTTTTCCTGCTTTTCTGACAAAACCACACCAGAATGTTTATTTTATATTTTTTATTGTATGCCAAAATTCATTAAAGATGGGGTTTGGCTTGTATACAAGTTACCCAAAAATTGTGTTTAGGCAGAGATTAATTAGCAATCTGACTTATTTCAAAGCGTAGGCTTGTTCAACCAGGCCACAAAATAATATTGTGTACAAACAATAACTGAAAGAGAGCTGCAGTTTCAAGGAATTTCCAAATATTACAAATCTTGAAATCTCATCAGGAAATAAAAATAAAATCAAATAAAAGCAGTCACAATATAAAATAGCAGCTCCATGTAGCTTTTTCAAGTTTTAAGTTTATGAATAAAGTGTCACTAAGTTCAGTTTTCCTCATTCTTTGAAGCTTCATCAAAGTTTTCAACAAGATCTAGAAAAAGAAAAATGGTGAAATTAAAGTTTGACCCACTTCTGCTCTGACAATTCCTCACCAAGTTTTACTTCATATCAAGTGCTTACAAGGCAAAAAAAATAATAAATTCAGATAATAAAATACAGACCAAACAACATTTAAGAGCTTCATAGTTCATTCTTCTTGTTTAAACAAATAAGTTTTAGATTGTTCATTATAAAGCACAATTCTAAGAGCATTTAACTTCACCATATCAACAACTGGGCAAAGTGATACTGAAAAGGTAGTTTCTTACCACTCTTAATGAATATTAAGTAATTATCTTAGCCATAGCTATTACTCCTACACAGGACAAAAATGCTAGCTCAAACCAATGGTCCATCTAAGTATCACATGGTGTCTGAAAACAATGCCCACAAAAATTCTATAACAGTGAGTGACTAGTCAATACGCTTACAGTCCTTGGCCCAATCTTATGCCGCACATTTATCTCTCAGCAAAATTCACTTCCTTTTCCTCCATTGCATGCTTGTTCTTACCTGGAACTTCATCATCATCATCACCAGTAGCAAGTGGTGCTTTTCCATCCACAGCTGCAAGAGCAAGCAGTTCAAAAGCATCAGTCAAGCACATCACCATAAGCATCTTGATTACAAAGCTGTTTAACTCAAACTCTTTGATAATGTTTTCAAACAACACAAAGCAAAACCGAAATGATCTATCCAGTTCCCCTGCTGAATAAAAATGTAAAACTAACCCTTTGTTACCAATAATGCTCAAACAGCCCAGCTGGAAAATGAGAATATGCACGCTAAACCAGTTTCATAGAATGGTCAGAGTTGGAAGGGACCTTAAAGATCATCTAGTTTCAACACCCCTGCCATGGGCAGGGACACCTCCCATTAGACCACGCTGCTTAAAAGCCTCATCCAACATGACCTCAAAGTCTTCCAGGGAAGAGGCATCCACAATTTCTCTGGGCAACCTATGCCAGTGTCTCACCACCCTCACAGTAAAGAATTTCTTCCTAATATCTAATCTAAATCTCCCCTCTTTCAGTTTAAAACCGGTACCCCTCATCCTATCGCTCCACTCCCTCATAAAGAGTCCCTCCCCATCTCTCCTACAGGCCCCCTTTAGGTACTGGAAGGCTGCTATAAGGTCTCCCTGGAGCCTTCTCTTCTCCAGGCTGAACAACCCCAACTCTCTCAGCCTGTCCTCATAGGAGAGGTGCTCCAGCCCTCTGATCATCTTCGTGGCCCTCCGCTGGACCCGTTCCAACAGGTCCACATCCTTCCTGTGCCAAGAACTCCAAAGCTGGACACAGAACTCCAGGTGGGGTCTCACGAGAGCAGAGTAGAGGGGCAGAACCGCCTCCCTCGACCTGCTGGCCATACTTCTTTTGATGCAGCCCAGGATGCGGTTGGCTTTCTTGGCTGTGAGCACACATCGCCGGCTCATGTTGAGATTCTCATCCACCAACACCCCCAAGTCCTTCTCCTCAGGGCTGCTCTCAAGCCATTCTCCGTGCAGCCTGTATTTGTGCTTGGAATTGCTCCAACCCATGTGCAGGACCTTTGCACAGGCCCACCTCTCAAACCTGTCCAGGTCCCTCTGGATGACATCCCTTCCCTCCAGCGTGTTGACCGCACCACACAGCTTAGTGTCATCAGCAAACTTGCTGAGGATGCACTCAACCCCACTGTCCATGTCACCGACAAAGATGTTAAACAGCACCGGTCCCAGTACGGATCCCTGAGGAACACCACTGATCTCCACTTGGACATCAAGCCGTTGACTGCAACTCTTTGAGCGCAACCATCCAGCCAATTTCTTATCCACCAAGCGGTCCATCCATCAAATCCACGTCTCTCCAATTTAGAGACAAGGATGTCGTGCGGGACAGTGTCAAATGCTTTGCACATGTCCAGGTAGATGATGTCATTTGCTAGTTTACTAGTCACTGTCTTGGTTCTAGATATATAGTGCCTTGCGTGGTAATAATTTTCAACTAAAAGTGCAGATTTTACCAATTTCTCTTAAAAGCAGCTTGGTTTATTGACTACTCAGTGGTTCTTAAGGCTTACATATTTTACAAAATTAGCAAGTTAGAAAGAAATCTTAGGATCTGATGATCCCAGGCCTTCAAGGAAAACTAAGGTGTAATTGTGAAACTGCAGATAGATACACATGACTAGAGGCACTTAAAGATATTATTGTTCCCTAGCAAAGTCAGAGGAATATGGAACTGGATGCACAATTTTATACTTAGGTGGCTGAGGTAACCACATGTCCTGGTCCACATCTCTGCTGATTCAGTAATTTCTTAACTATTCCCATTATATTTGCCAGAGCTAAAGAGACTTAACCACATCCACTGTAGCAGACCAATGAGTATCTGTGAAACTGCAGCAGTATAATGTTAAGAATAGATATCTCAGGTCCCTGGGTACCTGTGCCACTACTTTTACTGCTATTCTTAGCTGTACTACTTAGAGACAGCTTAGCCTATCACCTCCATTTTATCTTAAGTAATCCTTCTCAGTTTTCAAGAAAAGAATGAGGAAAGAGATGGGTTTATACTAGACTTCTGAAATTGCTATACCCTGATTTCTAGAGAACCAAAATAGATGAATGCATAAACTTTGTTCTGAAAGGGCTTGGGACAAGGTCACAGCTAACCCTCCTTTTGTTTAACAGCAGAAAACTGTTACAGCTTGAGTGCATCTTAGTGACAAATACGTTTTAAAAGCAAACCACATTATTTCTTCCTAAATTGTCTGTATTCTCTCTCATTACCAAGACCAGATTAAGTTTACTTTAGCACTTGCAAATGCAATCATCACAGACACTCCACTCTGATGTCAGACTTCCAAATCTAGCAGACAATGCTGACTGGAAAGGTTTGTGCAACTACTCTGGCATCCACCCAAAGTGGAAAGAAATAGTCATTTACCAGGTCATACAGAGCAAGCACTTTAAACAAGCTTCCCCAATATCAAAACTGCGCAATTTAGCTTATCCAGAATATACTCACCTTGTTATAAGAAGAGAGATCTTAAGGGATCATTTTAAATCCTTACAAGTTTTCTTTCTTTCAAGTCCCACTACTACCACAAGGAAGCCACACAGGTGACACTAGGAAGGGAGGGACCCGAGCTCCATGGGGAAAGAAGCAGTTTACCTCACCTTCTGAAGACTACTTCTAGCAGGATTTTTTTTTTTCAGTGGGAAGGTGACAGAAGTGAAGCATCATCAGTTTTAGGAATGGAAATAGAGCCTATCTTTGCTGTCAGCAAAGCACAGGAAGAAAAAACATAACAATCAAGTTCATAACTACCAAAAGAAGTAGGAAGACCTTACACGCAGGATGTAAAGGATGTTCCCATTGTCAACAAGCCTGTCTTTTACTCCCAATTCTCAGCCTGTAGAAGCAGCACCTTTTCCAAACACCACATACTTAAGTCCCTCCTCTACTTTTCACAAAGAGTTTTAGAATCATAGAATGTGTTGGGTTGGAAGGGACCTTTAAAGGTCATCTAGTCCAACCCCCCTGCACTAAGCAGGGACATATTTAACTGTATCAGATTGCTCAGAGCCTCATCAAGCCTGGCCTTGAATGTCTCCAGGGATGGGGCCTCCACCACCTCTCTGGGCAACCTGTTCCAGTGCCTCCCCACCCTCATCGTAAAGAACTTCTTCCTAATGTCTAATCTAAACCTGCCCTGCTCTAGTTTAAACCCATTGCCCCTCGTCCTATCCCTACATGCCCTTGCAAACAGCCCCTCCCCAGCTTTCTTGTAGGCCCCCTTCAGGTACTGGAAGGCCGCTATAAGGTCTCCCTGGAGCCTTCTCTTCTCCAGGCTGAACAACCCCAACTCTTTCAGCCTGTCTTCATAGGAGAGGTGCTCCAGCCCTCTGATCATCTTCGTGGCCCTCCTCTGGACCTGCTCCAACAGGTCATGGAATCATGGAATTTCAGAGTTGGAAGGGACCTCTAGAGATCATCTAGTCCAACTCCCCTGCCAAAGCAGGATTGCCTAGAGCACATCCCTCAGGACTGCATCCAGGCGGGTCTTGAAAACCTCCTGAGAAGGGGACTCCACAACCTCCCTGGGCAGCCTGTTCCAGGGCTCTGTCACCCTCACCGTAAAGAAGTTTTTTCTCATATTTGATTGGAACTTCCTATGTTCCAGCTTGTGCCCATTGCCCCTCATCCTGTTACTGGGAACCACTGAAAAGAGCCTGGCTCCATCCTCCTTAAACCCACCCTTTAGATACTTGTAAACATTAATCAGGTCCCCCCTCAACCTTCTCTTCTCCAGGATAAAGAGTCCCAGCTCTTTCAGCCTTTCCTCATAAGGGAGGTGCTCCAGTCCCTCAATCATCCTAGTTGCCCTTCGCTGGACTCTCTCCAGTAGTTCCCTGTCTCTCTTGATCTGGGGAGCCCAGAGCTGGACGCAGTATTCCAGTTGTGGCCTCACCAGGGCAGAGCAGAGGGGGAGAATGACCTCCCACGACCTACTGGCCACACTCTTCCCTATGCAGCCCAGGATCCCATTGGCCTTCTTGGCCACAAGGGCACATTGCTGGCTCATGGATAATCTACTGTCCACCAGGACCCCCAGATCCTTCTCCTCGGAACTACTTCCCAGCACGTCCACCCCTAACCTATACTGGTGCCTGACATTCTTCCTCCCCAGGTGCAGGACCCTACAGTTGTCCTTGTTGAACCTCATTAGGTTCTTCTCTGCCCAGCTCTCCAGCCTGTCCAGGTCACGCTGGATGGCAGCACGGCCCTCTGGAGTGTCGGCCACCCCTCCCAGTTTGGTATCATCAACAAACTTGCTGAGGATACACTCTGTCCCCTTGTCCAGGTCGCTGATGAATACGTTAAACAATACTGGTCCAAGTATTGACCCCTGGGGGACACCACTGGTTGCAGGCCTCCAACTAGACTCTGTGCTGCTGATCACAACCCTCTGAGTTCTGTCACTCAGCCAGCTCTCGATCCACCTCACTGTCCCCTCATCTAGCCCACACTTCCTCAGTTTCCTAATGAGGATGTTATGGGAGACAGTGTCAAAAGCCTTGCTAAAGTCAAGGTAGATGACATCTGCTGCTCTCCCCTCATCCAGCCAACCAGTTATAACATCATAGAAAGCTATCAGATTGGTCAGGCATGATTTACCCTTGGTAAAGCCATGTTGACCACTTCCAATAACTTCCTGCTCTTGAATGTGCTTGGATATGACATCCAGAATGAGTCGCTCCATCACCTTCCCAGGGACAGAGGTGAGACTAACCGGTCTGTAGTTTCCTGGGTCCTCCTTCCTGCCTTTTTTGAAGATTGGAGTGATGTCAGCCTTCCTCCAGTCCTCAGGCACCTCTCCTGTTCCCCATGACCTTTCAAAGATGATGGAGAGTGGCCAAGCAATAACATCTGCTAGCGCTCTCAGCACTTGCTGAGACTTATGGATGTCCAGCTTGGCCAAGTGGTCTCTAACCTGATCTTCCTCTACTGGGGAAAACTCTTCCTCTCTCCAGACCTTCCCCCTTGCCTCCAGGGCCTGGGATTCATGAAGGACAGCTTTAGCAGTGAAGACTGAAGCAAAGAAGGCATTCAGTAGCTCTGCCTTCTCTGTGTCTTCCACCACTAGGGCGCCCATCTCATTCGTTAGTGGGCCTACATTTTCCCTAGTCTTCCTTTTTCTAGTGATATACTGAAGGAACCTCTTCTTGTTATCTTTAACTGTGGTGGCCAAGATGAGTTCTGCTTGAGCTTTGGCCCTTCTAATTTTCGCCCTGCATAGCTTCACTACATCTTGGTATTTTTCATAAGTAGCCAACCCCCTTTTCCAAAGATCATAAACTTTCCTTTTTTTCCTGAGGTCATGTCCTTCTTGTGCTGAGGGTTCCAAAGCTGGACACAGTACTCCAGGTGGGGTCTCACGAGAGCAGAGTAGAGGGGGAGAATCACCTCTCTCGATCTGCTGGCCACGGTTCTTTTGATGCAGCCCAGGAAGCGATTGGCCTTCTGGGCTGCAAGTACACATTGTTGGCTCATGTCCAGCTTTTCATCCACCAGTACCCCCAAGTCCTTTTCCGCAGGACTGCTCTCTATCACATCATCCCCCAGACTGTACTGATAATGAGGATTGTCCCGACCCAAGTGCAGGACCTTGCACTTGGCCTTGTTGAACTTCATGAGGTTTGCTCGGGCCCACCTCTCTAGCTTATCCAGGTCCCTCTGGATGACATCCCATCCCTCTGGCCTGTCAACCGCACCACTCAGCTTGGTGTCACCGGCAAACTTGCTGAGGATGCACTTGATCCCACTGTCTATGTCATCGATGAAGATGTTGAACAGCACCGGTCCCAGTACGGATCCCTGAGGGACACCACTTGTCACCCCTCTCCATCTGGACATCGAGCCATTGACCACTACCCTCTGGATGCGACCATCCAGCCAGTTCCTTATCCACCCAACAGTCCACCCATCAAATCCATGTCTCTCCAACTTAAGAGAGAAGGATGTTGTGGGGGACCGTGTCAAAGGCCTTGCAGAAGTCCAGATAGATGACATCCATAGCTCTCCCCTTGTCCACTGATGTAGTCACTCCACTGCAGAAAGCCACTAGGTTGGCCAGGCAGGACTTACCCTTGGTGAAGCCATGCTGGCTGTCTCAAATCCCCTCCCTGTCTTCCATGTGCCTTAGCATAGCTTCTAGGAGGATCTGTTCCATGATCTTCCCAGGCACAGGCGTGAGGCTGACAGGGCAGTAGTTCCCAGGGTCCTCCTTTCTACCCTTTTTAAAAATGGGTGCCATGTTTCCCTTTTTCCAGTCACCAGGGACTTCACCTGACTGTCATGACTTTTCAAACATCATGGAGAGTGGCTTGGCACTTGGTTTTAGGGAGAACAAATGTTCGGGTTCTTTTACTAATTTAAGGATGGAATAGGAAGTTGGTTTATCTAGCTTAATGATTACGCCAGTCCTGTTCTCTACCACTGTTCTACACACGCAGAGATGATAACGTATTATCCTGGTTTCAGCTGGGACAGTTAGTTTTCTTCCTAGTAGCTGCTGTGTTTTGAATTTAGTATGAGAATAATACCGATAACAGATATTGTTTTAGTTGTTGATAAGCAATGCTTATATTAAGACAAAGACTTTTTCAGCTTCCCCTAGAAGCTGAGAGGGAGCACACAGGACAAGCTGGCCAAAGGAATATTCCATACCATAGACATCATGCTCAGTATATAAATGGGGGTTGGCCCAGGGGCAGGAATCCATGATTGCTGCTCAGGACAGGCTGGGCAACCGATCATCGGGTGGTGAGAGCAATTGCATTGCATCACTTCTTTTGTGTATTCTTTTACCATTATTATTATTTTCCTCTTCCATTACTGTACTATTAAACTGCCTTTACCTCAACCCATGAGGGTTTTTTTCCCCCCTTCTTTTTCTCCCTACCCTACTGGGGGGGGAGTGGGGAGTGAATGAATGGCTGCATAGTCCTAGTTGCCAGCTGGGGTTAAACCACACCACCATATAATCTGAAAATGTATTTTCTAGGATGCATTTACAGGTAATATATAGGAAACAAACGGATTAATTCTTATCTATTAACTCAACGCTGACTGAAGTTCAAGACAAAATATGAAGCAGATATTGAATGTTCATCATTTAGAACAAGTACTTTCCTATAACATAAATAATACAGAAAAAGGAAATTTTGTTCCTTACGTATACTTTTATAGCGTGTTTTTACATAGTATGTCTTAAAAATTAATCAGAAATGGCTCAGGTTATATTTCTTCAAGAAAACACAGTTTTCATTTTATATTTTCAACAAACATGGAAGTTTATCATCTGTTTTTACAAAGGCCATTATATCTCAGTATTTCCAATATGCAACTTTACAGTAATTGTCATTTTATATTATTTTATTTTAAAATTACTTATAGTAAGACATAGTTTTGATTTTTTTTCCTGGATTTTGATTATGAAACAATTTCCCTCTCTGCTTCCGAGGCATGTCAGATTTACTGTTTCTTTCATCTGATTTAATCATACCTCAAAGCATGAGACAATAAAACTGGGGTAAACTCTACATAAAACCAGGAAGTGTCAAAGCCTATGAGACAGATAATAATCACTTAAGTGTAGTAAGCATTTCACCAACACCTGCAAGAGCAGTTACTTTCCCCCCCAAAGTGCCGCCTTTAAGGTTCATTCCATTTAAGATGTCAGCTTCCTGAAAGAAATGGATCTGCTGCCTGGCCCTCACATAAACCACCTTTCAGAGGTTAATTCTGACCCAATTTACACCTTTTTTACACCACAGAAGTTTCAGTACAAAGTCAGAGAGAAATTTGGCCATGAATTCAGGTCTAATCCATGTAGGTTTGGATTCCCCCCCACGCACACATTTTCCCCTATTGTATATTCAGTCACTTTGAAATAACATAGCTAGCGTTTTGAATTCATTATTTCTCTGGCTCTAACCCAGTCAGCTGGATTATTCCCAGCCTTCTGGTGCCTTTGGTCAGGAACGCAGCGCATGTACTTTAAGCAGTATTAATTTCCTTTGTGTATGGAATTATTTTCAAACAGAAAAATTAAACATGGTAGAGACACAATACTAGAAAGACTAGTAACTTACCTGGGTCAACTCTAGCGGACACAATGGCTAAATGCTTAGGGAAACACATGTGAACACCACATGGAGGATCTATATGTACTGTTGGGGAAAAACAAACTTCTGAGAAGTCTGTTTCAAAAGCTTAGCTATTATTTGTGCAAAACTATCACCTGTCCCATCGCTCAGTGTAGTTTTGATTAAGTGCATGAGTCCCAGGAAATCAGTTAACATTGCCCAATTTTTCAACTATTTCAAAATCATAATTGGTATTCTAACAGCTGCACTGGGACATCCAAAGGACCCCACTTCAGCTGAAGAAGGCTGGAATGCAGTAGGCTCTGGCTTCTCTTCCACACTGCTGATGTCTGCTTTTCAACCACTGCAGGGAAGATATTTAGGAGCTAGGTATTCTGCACTTGGACTCCTTATACCAGAGAAATTTCTACTTAGGACACGCTGGGCCCAGTTGTTTCAGGACTACAACAGGAAGGCAGAGGCATGTGGAAAGAAATCTGATAGGAATTAAACTATCATCAAAGTCCTTCAATTTATTAACTTCTTAAAAATCAGACAAAGCCAAAAGCTGACACAGTAATATTAACTGAAGATCTTGAAAACAATCACACATGGTGCACATTTTGGTACTATTAACAGTAAAGATATCTATCTTCTATGGTGATATACCTCAATATCTAAACAAATTTCTCCCTGTGCATACATATCAATGATGTGATCAAGTAGGACGCTACAGCTGCATGGTCCTAGTTGCCAGCTGGGGCTAAACCACGACACATTTCCTTAAAAATACTGTATAATTTCCTCTTAGCTATCAAAAAGCCCATGCAAGAAGAAATACCTTCACCACACCTGTGAGGGAGCAAAGCACTAGCAAGATGTCTGTCCTCTAGTCTCTCTCCCCATTGTTTATGTTCCCATTGAAAGTGTCAAAACAGACATACTCAAAGTACATCTTTTTTTTAAAACCTAAATCTCCCCAAGTAACTCTACCTAACTTTAATGAACTAAGTATGTCAAAATATGGTAACCACACCAAAAAGTAAACTACCATGAAATCAAGTCTGGATACAATTTTCTAGTCCTAGACCAGCTGCAAGATATTCTGAGACAGGTGTCTCTGCTTTATTCTGATATATTCATTGTTGGATTTGAGCTATAAATAAGATCTAAGAGTTCTATTTCTTTATAGGCATTTTATAACATGCTTGCAGACGGTAAGAGTGCACTGCATTTCACTGCAGCTATACAAATAAGCCACATGTCAGCTGCCAGCACGAAATGCATTCAAGTTTCAACTTACATTGCTTGGGTAGGGCTTCCGCCAATCTCCTCAGGCTGGTCAAACTGTCAGCTCCGAGCTGATTTAAGATGCTAGGAAGCATTTCTGTCAGCTGCTTTGTCTCAGCATGGCCGGTGACAGTGAAAGTGTTAGCAGCCAGAGATGCCTGAACTTTAGGGTTATTGAAGTGAATGACTGTTCCTTGGTTGGTAAACATATTTACCTGCAAGAAAAAAAAAATAATCCAGTATTTCAAGCAGTTTAGCATGATTTTTCAATTTAACAGGAAACTAGCTGAAGTTTCCAAAGCTCAATAAAGAACTATTGATAATTTACAGACAAGTTTAACATGTTACTTACCAGGAAACTAAGTTTGATACATTTTATATGTCTATATAGAAAAGCATTTTTCCCTTTGAAGCAATTACCTCTTCAATTCCAGAAATATTGTTGACGCCCAGTTTCTTCAAAGAAAACTGAAGTTTCTTGTCATCTGCTGTAGCTGTTCTGTGGACAACCTTCTTCTTTCTGCGGGCAGTACCCTTTGCAAGAAAAGTTATAAATTAATATTTAAATAGTTCTTCACAAATGCTAATCCTCATGGTTGTATAACTACTCTGTAGTTAACAAATCAACTTTGTATACAAAGTTCTATTTCTGTGTTACAGCACACACAACCCCACTCCTGCAACTACACTGTAGCAGTCTTTCCCTTCCTATAAAGCAAGCTTTGCACGTCTGTGAGAAGTGTGAGATTTTAGGAAGCAATGCACCAGAGAACCTTTATTCCACAATTCTCATGGGGATTCTGCAATATCCTACTTCGAAAAAAAGCCTGCGAGTATTTTATAGGCATAAAACTGAAGACTGACCACAGTTTTCAGTAGTTTCTGAAGCTCATTAATTTTTGCTTAGATCATCTTTCTTACATGGGCCCACTTCTCGAGCCTCTCCAGGTCCCTCTGGATGACATCCCATCCCTCAGGCATTTCAACCGCACCACTCCACTTGGTGTCATCCACAAACTTGCTGAGGGTGCACTCTATCCCACTGTCTATATCATTGATGAGATATTAAACAGTACTGGTCCCAATACAGACCCCTGAGGGATACCACTTGTCACTGATCTCCATCTGGATGTGGAGAAGGCGATAATTTTTTTGATATCATTTTGTGTGATTGCACAGGTGGCAGCAAATAATGTGGATAATGCACCTAGGCATAGGCACAGGGTAAGAGCGGTCTGGTTGTTGGAGAATATAGGGTATCTGGTCTGGAGATCAGATCTCTATGATCTAACTTTTAAAGATGTATTATATAGAATGAGATAACTGGCTATCATATTTTAACTGCCAGTTACCTCAAACCACAAAGGTCATTTTCCCCTTGCTTCTCCTTTCCGTTTAGGCTGCAAACCCATGTGTCATGGAGTGTATCTCACTGTGATCTCTTGCCTGCACCATAAAACAATGGTAGTTTTGCTGCTGAGCTGCTGTGCTTAAATCAAGACCTATGTGTATTAATAAATATAAAATCAGTGCTGTAATCCTGACGGGACTCTGAGGAGGTTATCACCAGAAACATTGCAGCCTGGTAGCAACTGTACCCTGGCACCCAGGATTTTTATTTCTGCTCAGCACTGGCTAGAGCAAGACTCCAGTTTGTTCCAACTGATGTAGATTAGGCCTCTCTAATCTCTCCTGGAGATATTTTTACACGCTATTTTTCAGGAGAGGTCATGATACAGGGAGAATACACAATCAGCCTTGATCTTACAAGGGCTTGATCTTACAAACTCCTCATTCAGCGAGACCCTGTGCAGAGCGAAGTCTGGCTGCACTAAACTAGGGATAAAAGGAGCATCTCAGGGAAGAGCTGTTTGCTGCCACATCCCCAAATCTCTCTGAGCAGAGGGGGAGGTTGCAGCAGCACAAGCCCAGGCTGTCAAAGAGCAGAAATCACTGCTCTCCCAGCACAGTGCTTGCTTTAGAGGCAATATCAAATATGATGCCCAAGTCTGAAAAGACACTGGAGCAATGAGGATTTACAGGCAGAATTGAACCCATGGGAGAGGACTGCCAGCAGCACCTTAAATACTTGCTGCAGAAACCAGGTTTCCTGGCTGAGCCATTTACTTCTTTCTGAAGATGAAAGACACAAAACAAGTTTTGTCAACATGTGTCCTGGTTTGAGGTAAAACAGAACCAATTTTCTTTTCAGTAATTTTACTTTTCAGTTAAGCCTCTTCTAACTCTCTGAAGTTAACGGCATATTTTTCAGACAATATCCGCTTCTAGCGGATAAGGTCTGATGCTTATAGTGAATACCAAGGAATGGTACGCAGAGAGGCTCCTGCTTATACTTATTGCTATAACAACCAAGGTCAGCTAACTTTGTTCCGTGCCACATTGGAGGGTTGGAAGCAGAAGATCATAGAGGGGTCGTACCTGTTTTAGCCAAATATTTATAATAAAGAGTCAGAGACCATAAGTTATCAACATATTAACAAATGAATATGAGAAAACCCAAAACACTCATTTTTTATTCCAAATAGACATCTCTATCTGATGGACTTACACATACAAATTTGAAGAACACTTATTTTCCCAAAATATTTTATAAATATTTTTTAAAAAATAATACTTCTACATAGTATTCCAGACCACCTCTGTTTAGAAAGCAAAACAAGCAAAGGTTAAGTTCCCCTACAGACACAGAGCTCTAGATTTCTCCAGGGAAAAAGTTTGGAAGAAATGACATGACATTTAGCTGTATCAACATCCTACACAAAAAATATTAAATTACACATAATGAAGTACAGCCCTCCACCTAAATGTAATACTGTTGTGGTTTAACCTGGCAGGCAGCTAAACACCACACAGCCATTTGCTCACTCCCCATTGCCCCCCCCAGTGGGATGGGGGAGAGAATAAAAAAAAAATAAAAAAAAAAATTTGTGGGTTAAGGTAAAGACAGTTTAATAGGAGAGAAAAGGAAGGGAAAATAATAAAAATGATAAAAGAATACACAAAACAAGTGATGCACAATGCAATTGCTCACCACCTACCAACTGATGCCCAGCCTGTTCCTGAGCAGCAGCCCCCGGCCAGCTTTCCCCCTAGTCTATATACCGAGCGTGACGTCATATGGCATGGAATATCCCTTTGGTCAGTTGGGGTCAGCTGTCCCGGCTGTGTCCCCTCCCAGCTTCTTGTGCACCCCCAGCCTGCTCGCTGGCAGGGCAGTGTAAGGAGCAGAAAAGGCCTTGACTTAGTGTAAGCACTGCTCAGCAACAACTAAACCATCAGTGTATTATCAACATTATTCTCATCCTAAATCCAAAAGACAGCACTATACCAGCAACTAGGAAGAAAATTAGCTCTATCCCAGCCGAAACCAGGACAAATATTTAGCTTGTTTTTAAGATATGCAGCCTTGCAGTGTCACGAAAATCTTCCAGCACAGGCAACATGCAACATTTTCTCACAAGGAAGAAAAAACCAAAACAGTACAATGACAAATGTTAAAAATCTCTATAGTCAATACACACATGCTGGTAACATGCACATAATCATCAATATAATACAGCAATTCTCTGCTTAACTAGTAATCCATACAAAGAATATATAAAATCACCAAGCCAGTTAATTACTGGATTAACCCTGATTTAAGGCTGCCTACGTATTAAGGCTGCCTACTGATGAGAGTATGACAAGGACAGAAACTCCAGCTTTGTCCTAAAAAGCAAGAAAACAGCCATAGGCATCTTAAAGATTTGTAACGAGAATTTGGAACATAGCCCTCTAATCTGTTATGAAAGCTATACCCAAGATCACTTGCTGTTAAGGTCTTCTTACTTCAAATCTTAAGAGTGCCTTCCAATATAGCCTATACAAGAATATAGGCTACAAGTCAGATATAATATAACAAACCCAAACAGAAAAGGCTGGAGGTTCAGCTCCTACATTCTGCTTCTACTGAACTGACTAGAGATCCCTGCAGCAGTGCAGCTTCCCACGAGGACGGTCCAGCCAAGCTGAGAATCCTTAGGTCTGCTCCCCACCTAAGTTTTCAGGATCCCACATCCTAGGCCCAGTGTGTGGGCAGAGACACACAATCCCAAGGGCAGGGAGGGGAGACGGCTCCTACCTTGCCACCAATGCGCACTTGGGCCTGGAGCTTAGCGAGCTTTTCTTGGTTCATGATCATTTCTTTCATCTGCGGAAGCAACAAGATCGCCCATGGAAAGCAGGTCACGAAGCACCCGGCGGCGCAAGCCACAACAACCCGGGCCCGGCAGTAGGGTAGGTGGGCACAAGGGGCTCCTCAGCTAACCCTCACCACACTCACACCCCCGGCGGGAGGACGCCCCAGCCCTACCGGGGGGTGGGAAAGTCTGCTCGCACACAGCACCGCCGAAGCTCTGCTCAGCTCCCTTCAGGCCCAGCCCGTAACCGCCTTGCCTTGCCTTCCCCCAACCACCGCCGCCCACCGACCCGACCCACAGCCCTCAGCCGCGTAACAGTTTCTCCCCATGTCACCCCCCACCGTCTCCCCTGTACCTTCTTAGGGCGGAAGCAGCGATGCCAGAGCAGGGGGGAAAAGACGAGAGTGCGCGGGATCAGAACCGAGCGCAACACGCGGGGTGAAGCGAGATGGCGGCCGGAAGGGAAGCACACCACACTGCCACCGCCTGGGCCAGGAGAGGGCGCTCTCCGCGGTGGCGGGACCTGGAGGGGCGGAGCCTCCTCCGGGCGGAGCCGCCACTGCCGCGGGACGACTCGGGGACGTGAGGCGAGGAGTGGGGGCTGTTCTGCTTGTAGGGGGTGTTGGACTTCTGTAAGTATGTTTTGGTCCACAAAACCGATTTATTTGTGTGGCTGAGCTGGGGTGCAAGGTAAAGCCCGCGCCCCCGGAGAGTAGGCTCGGTCCTCTTCGCGATCTGGTTTGGTGTGTGGCTCGTCTCTGCTCAGTCCCGGCTTCCTCCACCTTCCGTTTCTTTCCATCGCTTGCAGCCTTACCTGACATTGTTTTTCACCACGAACAGATCTGTCCCCGTTCTGTCCTTTCTTTTTTTTTTCCTATAAAATATTTAAGCGTTGTATTTTCTTTCTTGTTTATGTAACTCAAACCTCATCCCTGTATCCATGATTTTTCTTCTTTCAGCTTCCTCCCCCCGCCGTGTGAGAGGCTTTTTTTTTTTTTTTTTTTTTTTTGCAAGGCCATGTATAACTATAGCCTATTTGGTAGTTCATGTTTCCTTTTGCTCTTCTTCCACCTCAATTTTGCTTTTGTTTTTTTTTTTTTGCTTTGACTTTGCATCTTTTATGTTATCAGGTGCCCACACGGAACTGCCTTCTGCTCACTGTTGAACACACTGTGCTTTCTTTGATTCTCTCATAGCTTTTCTCCTGTAGTGATATTTTGCATCACTGAGGTATTTTGTTTTGCCCACTTTGAGGAGTCTAGTGGGACTAATCTCATGGTTATTGGGAAATTGTGTGTCTGACTCCAATGACCGCTTTTGCCATGCAGAAAGCTAAGCAGTCTTTGCAGGGTTTGGACCTGTGTTCCATAATAGGGTGCAGAAGCAGATTTATGTGGAAGACAGCCTGGTGCTCCCATCAGTGCTGCATGTGCTCACTGAGCAACACGACAATACATGCTTTTGCCGGGGCCTGTGGGGGGGGCAGCCGCTGGCGCCGGTGTCGCTATGGCCGGAGCCGTGGCTTTCGCCTGTACGGGCGGAGGCGTGGCTTTCGCCGGAGCCGGTGGGGGGGCAGCCGCTGTGGACCTGGCCGATGTCGGGGCCTGTAGTGGGGCAGCCGATGCCGCTGGGGCTGGTGTTGGGGCCGGTGGCGTTGTTTGTATCTGTGTTGTGGCTTGGGCAGTGATCTGAGTTGTTTGAGTTTCTGCTGTGGCTTTCAGTGGGGGGGTTGTCTGAATTCCTACTGCAGCTTTCAGTGGCAGGGTTGTCTGAATTTCTGCTGTGGCTTTTGGAGGTGGGGCTGTCTGAGTTTCTGCTATCTTTGACTCTGGCCGTGGGGTTTGAGTAGCAATATCAGATGTCACATAATATTCCTGCACTGATATTTAACAATAAACCACCCCTGCAACACATTCAGGAAACCCAAAACCAAAATCACATACGAATGAATGTAACATTCACTCTCAAAACAGTCCAAAAGTTTTTCATAAGGTTTTTCATCCCCTGATTCTGTTACTGTCACTTTGGCATAATCATCCAAGGGCAAAGTAAACTTTCCCCAGGTAAAACCAAGAGTGTAATTAGTAAAAGAATCCATCCCGAAAGTGTAATTAGTAAAAGACTCCATCATGAGATGCCCAAGATATGCAGGTAGAACCGTTATCCAAGCAATTATTTTATACATCTGAAGGCAAATCCACACCAACATAGCATGCTTAGACCACCGCATCCAAACACAAAGAAGAAATAGACCATGCAATATATTCAACCAGTTAAAACCCATTGCATCAATTAACTTGTTCACATATGTTCACAGAATCTTCAGAGTTGGAAGGGACCTCTAGAGATCATCTAGTCCAACTCCCCTGCCAAAGCAGGATTGCCTAGAGCACATCCCTCAGGACTGCATCCAGGCGAGTCTTGAACATCTCCAGAGAAGGGGACTCCACAGCCTCCCTGGGCAGCCTGTTCCAGTGCTCTGTCACCCTCACCGTGTCGGCGTGTGTCAGAGTGGGAGCCGGACCTGGAGTAACGATGAAATCTCAATATGAGTATGATCGTTCTCCCTTTATTCAAGTTTTCACAGCATATTTCTAGACAGACAGTGAAAGACACGCTAGCAAAAGTGATTGGCTTACAACCTATGTTTATGTAGCTAAAGACAGTTCATTGGCACACATTTGAAAGTTCGTTGGTACACATCTTGAAAGTCCGTTGGTACACTTCTCGAGAGTTCGTTGGTACACTTCTCGAGAGTTCGTCGGCGCACTTCTTGTGCCCACCCATCGCTACACAAGACAGCTTCTCCCCCTCTCCATAGATGTGGTTCTGCTTATCTTTGTTTACGGTTTTGTTACTTCTACTTTTTACAGGACTTCAAGGAGAGCTCGCAGTCACATACAAGCCTGTAACTAAGGCTTCTCCTTGAGGCTCATATCAGAGGCTGGATTGTTCATCGCAATCAGATCATGTCCCTTCTCACTCAGCCATTCCTCCACAATTCCCCCTTCTTGTTTTTGAACAATCCAGGCTCGGTTTATGACTTTTAACATAGCTTTCTTAACACACGAAAGGGCTACACATAAGCACAAACCTATGATTACAAGAATTACTATAATACGTAAGCCTTCGACAAACAATCCTAATAACCAATGCGGCAGCGTTCCAAACAAGTTAGTTAACCACTCATCCAAAAACCCATGACTTTGACGAATCTTGCTCGCATGTTCTTTTAACCACTGCAACTGTTTGTGAATTGATTCGCCGTGATCGGACAGATTCATACAGCACATCCCTTCAAAATCTTCGCAACCATGTCCTTGGGCTAATAACAAAAAGTCAACTGCTGCTCTGTTCTGCAAAATTGCATGGCACAGGCTATTTTGATCTTCCAACAAATTCGCTATAATCTCCGTGGTGACCTTCGCTTGTTTCTCAGCCCAGCAAGCCAACCGTCCTATATCCTTCAAAGCCCTACCTGCCGCTGCTCCAGGCATAAATAGAGACAAGAACACTCTTTCAGTGGCACTAAGTAAGGTTACCTCATCATTACAATCTGGTGTGAGACCTGTAATGTCATGCTTTGAGCGCCCGGGATGGGAATTCTTTGTCAGGTTCTTCCACCAATTTTTATTTGGGGCTAATAGTGTTAGTTTACCAAGATAGCATGGACCACCCACCACGTTTTTCGGAATTCCCTGCCATGCTCGATCACCACATATCAAGAACACATTTGGTGGCAGAGCTTTTGCGGTGCCATTGTTCCAGAGGGGCATTGGGTGTCTCATTTCAGCCCCATAGGCTCCCAGGCCATCGTTGAGGCCGGTATCATTTGTACCGCAAAAGGAATTTGGGTTTTGATAGTCATAATAGTGTGCCTTAGATGTAACATTTGTCCATCCTGTCCAATCTAATGTTCGGTGAGCGTTCAATCCCTTAACACCAGGTCCTCCAAAAAATATACAAGTTTGAGTCCAATTTTTTGAAGTGTTGCCAATTCTCATAGACCCTAGCAGATTCAATTCTTGGGGGTCCCAGGGCAGCGTAACATTCAAACCACTAATAAGTCTAGCACTACATCTACTAACACTTGGGGAGACACTACAATTATTGGTACTATAGGAACGAAATTCTTCTACTCTAAAGCCGGGTACCCCTATCAAGCATGTTCTAAAAGGCTCTGCAGCAGAGGCAAGCGATAAGCAAAAAACCTGTTGTCCTGTCCTATTCGCCCAGGTGACCCACATGTTTTCCCTGGGTTCAATCTTGTGAAGGGTCATTACCGCCGGGATCATCAACCCTAGGATCAGGATCTTGAGCATCTTAATTGTCAGGTGGCCCCTGTTGAGTCAGAGCAGGTTTCACGGACCAACTGGGCACCCACACTGGACCGTGATCTGTGGAAACACACATATATCCTCGACCATTAACTATAACTGGGACAGGTCCCATCCAAACTCCAGAAACTGGGTCTCTATACATTACTTTAAGTTGCGGAATTGCTGTTGTGCTGTTAAACTTAAGATTCTGGTGGTGGACTACCACTGGTGGCTCTTCCCTATCACCCATAAGACAGAGAAAGTTCAGTGTAAAGAGTACACGATGTAACCTTTGCTGAGCGTCTGTTTCCATTCCTCTTTGTCTAACTAAATAGTCTTTCAATACCTGATGTGTACGTTCCACCAACCCTTGTCCTGTAGGTGAGTGCGGGATTCCTGTTGTGTGCTCGACCCCCCACCTTTGCAAAAACGCCCTAACCTTCTGGCTAACATAAGCAGGTCCGTTGTCGGTCTTAATGCGTTCAGGCACACCCAATACTGCAAAGCAGGCAAGCAAATGTTTACATACGTGATGCGCCTTTTCTCCGGGTAATGCGGTTGCCCAAACCATTTTTGAGAAGGTATCAATGGTCACATGCACATACCTCGAACGACCAAATTCTGGTATATGCGTAACATCCATCTGCCACAACTCTAAGGCTTTCAGCCCTTTCGGATTCACTCCTATCCCTATCCCTGGACCATGATTCCCGCATTTTGGACAAGCTTGAACGATACCTCGAGCCTCATTGTCTGTTAACTTAAATTGTCTTTTTAACCCTTTAGCATTCTGGTGAAAATTCTCATGACTTTGCCTAGCTTGCTGGAACTTATCTGTTGGAGGCACATGGCAAGCTGAACTGACCAGGCTGTCAGCAAGTTGGTTGCCCTGGCCTAGTCCTAAGTTCAACTGATGGCTACGAATATGTATAACACAACAGGCGGCTGTCCGTTGGTCAAGGACAGATCTCATCTGAATAAATAAATTCCCCAGCCGATGATTAGTGGTTTCCCTAAGTAGAGCATCTTCCAGGCGTGGCACTACTCCTGCCACATATAGAGAGTCTGTTACCACATTCAAGGGAACGTTCAGCCAATTGTTCAAGGCCCAAACTACTGCGGCCAGTTCCAAGGTTTGAAGGGAATCTCGGGTGTCTCCATTGATGATATGCTGACACCATTGATCTTTTTCCTGCCAAACACAGGCTGCACGCCACAAGCGTTTACCGGCGTCTGTATATACAGTGATACCATCTGACAGTGGGTCTCCCTGTACTTTAGGTTTTTCTATCCACTGATTTCTTTTTAAAACTTGCCATAGTTTTCCCTGTGGCTGTTGTGAATGGACTCTCCCACTATACCCTAACAAAGCCTCTTGTATGGCAACGTCATTGCGCAGCCACCATTCTAAGTGTCCGACCTTGACAGGTATGCTAATATCCTCTGGTTCTTTACCACTGATTTCTACAATTCGGGATCGACCTTTCCGTATCAGCTCCCCTATTGCCTCAGTTCTCGTTTGAATACTCGTTTTTGGTTGTACCCCTAGAAATACCCATTCCAGAACATGAAACACATCCTCTTTTGTTCTCTTTCCTTCGCATTTGTCAGTGGCATCACCCACAGAGGCGCCGGGAGGAGCAACGTCCCCCTTTCTGTTTTGCCACTGACAAATGACGGCATATGGTGACTCTTTGGTATTACAAATAAGTAAAGATACGGCTAACAGCAAGAGGTGCCGAGACGACCATGTCGATTGCAGCTTCTGCGCGATGCGTTGTAGTGCTGCTTGCTGCACCGGCGTTAAAGTGACTCTATCCGCTGGATGATTGCCTCTCAGCAATTCTGTCAAGGGGGCAATGTCAGTATTTGAGATGCCTACGCAGTTGCGCACCCATTGAACGTCTCCTAACAGTGTCTGGACATCAGTTAAAGTGCGCAACTGGGTAGCTATTTCCGTTTTTTGAGGTCGAATTTTGGAGTCTATAATAGACCAACCAAGATATCTCCAAGGAGGCATATGCTGCACTTTTTCGGGGGCAATGACAAGTCCTTTTTTTGACAATATGTTGGTGAGCTGTTGCAGAGATTCATCAGTAAAGGGCTCTCTTTGACAACAAAGCATGTCATCCATATAGTGATAGATGACTGTCTCTGGCCACTGACTCCGCAGTGGTTGCAATGCCCATGCCACATAAAGTTGACATAGCGTGGGTGAATTCTTCATCCCTTGTGGCAATACAGTCCACTCATAACGGTCTGCAGGTGACGCTTTATTAACTGCTGGTACTGAGAAGGCAAATCGCTGAGTGTCTTGAGGATGCAAGGGAATGGTGAAGAAACAGTCTTTTAAATATTCGGTCGACGAGGGCAACGGCCGATAGAAAGGGACCGGAGTCGGCAGAAGAGGTGGCGCCGCGGGCAGAGCTGACAGCAGTGGTAGGGGCGGTGCTGCGGGCGGAGCTGACGGAATTGGCAGGGGCGGTGCCGCGGGCGGAGCTGACGAGATTGGCAGGGGCGGCGCTGCGGTCGGAGCTGACGAGGTTGGCAGGGGCGGTGCCGCGGTCGGAGCTGACGAGATTGGCAGGGGCGGTGCTGCGGGCGGAGCTGACGGAATTGGCAGGGGCGGCGCTGCGGTCGGAGCTGACGAGGTTGGCAGGGGCGGTGCCGCGGTCGGAGCTGACGAGATTGGCAGGGGCCGCGCCGCGGGCGGAGGTCTACACGCCGCTCCTCCCAGATCGATAAGGTCCGCTGTGGCTTTTGTCTCCTCCCCCCCTGGAGTTTTTGGTGGCGGCACTTCCGTATGTCGGTTGTTATCTGACTCTGACTTTGCCGCGGCTGCTCCCGGTTTCCCCGCATTTTGCAGGGGATCAGGCGACAAGTCCTTTCCCCGGTCAAATTTATCTCGAATCTCAGACACCGACCGACAGACTGTCCCGGTCATGCCTTTAACAGCGGGCAGGCCAAAAAACCGCGCAACAGGTCCCGGCTTACTCGGAGGTGGTGAGGCAGCGGCTCCTGGGCTTAACATTTGAGCTGCTGCACAGGCTACTTCCCGCTCCGCTTTCATGACTTTTAAAGTCTCTAACACCGTATTCCACAGCCCCCGGACGGCTTTTATTTCTTTTTCATCTTTTTCGTCTCCTTCAATTATTTTATACCACATTGTCTCTCCAAATTCCCGCCATTCCGAAACGGAAATCAAGAGATGTGTGTCAGAAAAAAGACCCAATCTCTGTCCCAATTTAATCAGTTTAAGCAACAGTTTCGCTGGTGTTTCAGTCCCTCTCTTACAGAGGATTCCAGCAAGTAGCATGGCTGCAGCTTCTGTTTCCATAGCTGAGCCTGGGAGGTGAAGCAGTTTCGCTGGTGTTTCAGTCCCTCTCTTAGAGAGGATCCCAGCGAGTAGCCGTGGCCGCAGCTTCTGTTTCCGTAGCTGAGCCTGGGGGGTGACGCAGTTTCGCTGGTATTTCAATCCCTCTCTTAGAGAGGATCCCAGCGAGTAGCCGTTGGCCGCAGCTTCTGTTTCCAGAGCTGCGCCTGGGAGGTGAGGAGCGACCTCACACCGTTGTCTGCTCCCGCTTATGCGGCCAAGCAGCACTTCTCCCAGCCGATGTTTCCCACTCCCCTCCTCTAGCTGCTTACCGCAGTCTCGGAGAAATCAGTCGCGCATCCTCTGCTACCAGATGTCGGCGTGTGTCGGAGTGGGAGCCGGACCCGGAGTAACGATGAAATCTCAATATGAGTATGATCGTTCTCCCTTTATTCAAGTTTTCACAGCATATTTCTAGACAGACAGTGAAAGACACGCTAGCAAAAGTGATTGGCTTACAACCTATGTTTATGTAGCTAAAGACAGTTCATTGGCACACATTTGAAAGTTCGTTGGTACACATCTTGAAAGTCCGTTGGTACACTTCTCGAGAGTTCGTTAGTACACTTCTCGAGAGTTCGTCGGCGCACTTCTTGTGCCCACCCATCGCTACACAAGACAGCTTCTCCCCCTCTCCATAGATGTGGTTCTGCTTATCTTTGTTTACGGTTTTGTTACTTCTACTTTTTACAGGACTTCAAGGAGAGCTCGCAGTCACATACAAGCCTGTAACTAAGGCTTCTCCTTGAGGCTCATATCAGAGGCTGGATTGTTCACCGCAATCAGATCATGTCCCTTCTCACTCAGCCATTCCTCCACATCACCGTAAAGAAGTTTTTCCGTGTATTTGAACGGAACTTCTTATGCTCCAACTTGTGCCCATTGCCCCTCGTCCTGTCACTGGGAACCACTGAAAAGAGCCTGGCTCCATCCTCCTTAAGCCCACCCTTTAGATACTTGTAAACGTTAATAAGGTCTCCCCTCAGCCTTCTCTTCTCCAGGCTAAAGAGTCCCAGCTCTCTCAGCCTTTCCTCATAAGGGAGATGCTCCAGTCCCTCAGTCATCCTAGTTGCCCTTTGCTGGACTCGCTCCAGCAGTTCCCTGTCCCTCTTGAACTGGGGAGCCCAAAACTGGACACAGTATTCCAGTTGTGGCCTCACCAGTGCCGAGTAGAGGGGGAGAATGACCTCCCTCGACCTACTGGCCACACTCTTCCCTATGCAGCCCGGGATTCCATTGGCCTTTTTGGCAACAAGGGCACTTCATACAAGGCTCTCTAAAGACAAGATATAAGATTTCGCATAAGAACAACATGATGTGAACTGTCTGTTCTCCCCGAGCAAACTGGAATTCAAACTGTTCAGGCAATCTATCAGAGCTCGGTTCGTGCCCCACGTTGGGTGCCAATAAATCTGTCATGGTTTTGGCCAAATTGGCCAATGGGCGGCAACAGATGCTCCCCCCCAATGGGCGGCAACAGATGCTCCCCCCCAACCTCTTGTACATGGAGAGGAAGAGGAGAGAGAAAGAGATTAATGAGTTTAGAAGAAACTAAACTACTTTAATGAAATATTAATAATAAAATAAAAAGGAAATAATGAAATAGATACAGCATATACAAAACTGTATCAAGCTCCCAGGATGACGTCACCAGCAGGCACTGGGGAAGTCCCAGGCCGGACTCGACGATGGGTGGGAACTGGATTCCAGAGCTGGAGTCAGGAACCCACGGATTGTGATCAAAGGCAGATGAACAGACACGGTCCTCCTTGAACATCAGCCATTGAAGAAAGAGAGACTGGCCCTTTGATTCCTCAGATTTATACTGAGCATGGGGCAGATGGGATGGAATAGCCTGTTGGTCAGTTTTGGGTCACCTGTCCTGTCCGCTCCTCCCTGCAGGTGGGACCCCTCTACACTTTTTTGTTTCTGACCCTCTAACGGGGCAAATAACGAAATTATCTGACCTTGGTTGTTACAGCAATAAGTATAAGCAAGAGCCTCTCTGCGTACCATTCCTTGGCACAAACTGTCCTATCACTCTGAATGAACCGTTTCAGACACAACATGCTGTTAATTTCAGAGAGTTAGAAGAGGCCTAGCTAAGAAGTAAAATTACTGAACAGAAAATTGGTTCTGTTTTACCTCAAACCAGGACAGAGATGCACCATACAGATGGGCTTGTGATCGAGGGGTAGACCTGACCATGGAAGTTATCACACAGGTCACCTATGAATGTGAAACATGTGCTGCAATCAAGCAAGCCACACAAGTAAAGTCTCCCTGGAATAGAGGGTGGTGACTGGGTTTTCGATATTGTGAGGCCTAGCAAATTGACTATATTGGACTGCTGCCACAAACATGCCAAGGCAAGTGCTATGTGCTCACCATGGTGGAAGCAACTACTGGTTGGGTAGAAACATACCCTGTAAACCATGCCACTACCTGAAACACCATCTTAGGCTTTGAAAGGCAAATTTTGTGGGGACATAGTAACCCAGAAAGAATTGAGGCAGACAATGGTACTCATTTCCGAAATAACCTCATAAACTCCTGGGCCAAGAAACATGGCATTGAGTAGGTGTATCACCCACAAGCCTCTGGAAAGATTGAGAGATATAATGGATATAATGAATTGTTAAAATCATAGAATCATGGAATCATAGAATCTTCATGGTTGGAAAGGACCTTTGAGATCATCGAGTTCAACCATACACACACACACAAAAAAACAACCACCAAAACCCAAACAACCCTACAATCTCTGCCACTAGAGCATGCCCTGAAGTGCCACATCTAGACGTTTCTTAAATACCTCTAGGGATGGGGACTCAACCCCCTCCCTGGGCAGGCTGTTCCAGTGCCTGACCACTCGTTCAGTAAAGTAATTCTTCCTAATATCTAATCTAAACCTCCCCTGACGCAACTTCAGACCGTTTCCTCTGGTCCTGTCATTATCCACCTGGGAGAAGAGGCCAACCCCCACCTCTCTACAACCTCCTTTCAGGTAGTTGTAGAGGGCAATGAGGTCTCCCCTCAGCCTCCTCTTCTCCAAACTAAACATGCCCAGCTCCCTCAGCCTCTCCTCATATGACTAATATAAATTTAGCAGCAGCCACTGGGCTGGTTAACACCAGGGGATCTGCTAACCATCCTGGTCCTGCCTAAACCAAAGCCCTACATACTGTCCCGTAGTGCACACAGGGAAGTGGTTGGGGAAGGCAGTGTGGGTTGCTTCTCCCTTGGGAAAAGGCAAACCCGTTCATGGGATTGTCTTTCCTCAAGGACTCGTGTGTACTTAGTGGGTAATGTGTAAAGATGGGGAGACGCGGTGTGTACCCCAAGGACATTTAACTTTGGGGGAAAAATAATCTGTGATGTGAGTTGTATGTTGTAGGAAGTAATATAGCAGGGACTACCTGAATGGATGAAGAGTGGACTTTGCAAGGAACTGTGTGAGTGCAACGATGACCCAAACCAAGCTGGTGTTGGCACCCGGCAATCGAACATGCTGCTTCTCCTGTTCTGAGTGACCATCTTGACAGATGGGGCCCAAGTCATAGCCTGTTCTTATGAACATTTAGGGGAGTGGCGGAAGCCCATGGAATGGGAAAATAATATCTATCTATCTGTTAAGGGACGGGGGATATAGTAGTTTATGAGAATGTATAAATCTATATGTTGGGTATAAAGATGGTTTAAGTATGTAGTATAAGTTGTAAGTGTTGGTAAGAGGGGATTTCCGTAATAAGAATTAGATACAATGGGATGGTTAGAAGATATATAAGTGTATTAAATTATGTGGGTCCTGATCATGACGCAAATTGTATGGAATAAGGGGTGGAGATTGTATTGGGTCTGTCTGGGATGGAGTTAACTTTCCCCATAGCATCCCTCATAGTGCTGTGCTTTGTATTTGTAGCTAGAACAGTGTTGATAACACACCGATGCTTTAGCTACTGCTGAGCAGTGCTCCCACAGCATCAAGGTTGTCTCTCCAACCCCCTACCCCTCCAAATGCTAGTAGGCTGGGGGTAGGCAAGAGATTGGGAAGGGACATATCCAGAACAGCTGACCCAATCTGACCAAAGAGATATTCCATACCATATGATGTTGTGCTTGGCAATAAAAGCTAAGAGAAAGGAGAAAGAGGGCATTTGTTATTAAGGCATTTGCCTTCCGAAACAACTGCTATACATACTGAGTCCCTGCTTCCCAGGAAGTGGCTGGACATCACCTGCTGATGGGAAGTAGCAAATAATATTTTTTTTGTTTCCTTTGCTTCTGTGTGAGGCATTTCCTTTTCTTTATTAAACTGCCTTTATCTCGACCCATGAGTTTTTTCATCTTATTTTCTCCCCCTGTCCCGGTGAGGAGGGGAGTGATAGAGCAGCTTGTGGGGACCTGGCAGCCAACCAAGGTAAACCCACCACATCTCATTAAATCCTTTCTTAACTATCTTTCTGTGTAATCTCACTTCATATCCCTTGTGTATGTACACATGCATGTGCGTGCATGCTGCAAGGACTAGGTGTCAGTGAGGCCCATGTGAGTGGATTTGGTGCCAGCAACTGGAGTCAGACCAGGGGTGTAGTTGCCCCCAGGGCCTGTGGTGCCAGCAACTGGAACAAGTGAGGGTCTCAGCATCAGTCATTAGAGAGGGGCCATAGCTCTTGGCAACATCTCTATGGGTCTCTCACAGTCCATTTGGATCTCTCAAATTTACAGGACAAGTTACTTTGGAAATGAAACTTTATTTTATTAGCTCATTAGGAAAGAAAACAAACACATCAAACAAGGGCTCAATACCCTTTGTACAAACTAGTCTAACATGAACTCACTAATTCATCACTTCATTAATTCATGAGGTTTTTAACTCATAAGCTCTCTAATTCATAACTTCTAACTTGCGTGCCTATGAGCAAAATAGTTACCTAACCGACAGTGAGAGTGCTCATTCTTTCTCTTCTGTCACAGTGCAGGTGTCCCCTGTATCACACCAGGAAGCACGAAAGCCTCTGGTATTCCAGGGATCCAATATCCTGCTTGAAACAGAAGCCTGGTGCAGCTTTCAACCATACGTCCTGTCACTGGATCCTAGGGAGAAGAGCTCAGTACCTCTCCCTCCACGTCCCCTCCTCAGGAAGCTGCAGAGAGCAATGAGGTTGCCCCTCAGCCTCCTTTTCTCCAAACTAGACAAACTCAGAGTCCTCAGTCACTCCTTATAGGACATGCCTTCCAGCCTCTTCCACCAGCTTTGTTGCCCTCCTCTGGATGCAACAGTTAGTTCTCTGTAAGGCCAAGCAGAGCCTCCTTTTCCCCTTATTCATGCCATATGAGATCAACTGTCAATCCTCCAGCGTGGACAAATGTTGTGGGCTTTTGTTGCATCTTTCTTGTTTGTTTTTTCAGCTTTATCTGTTGCATTTCTACAAAAGCCTTGTCTATTTAGATGACAAATTTTATGTATCAGAGACTTGCATCTACCTGTCTGGAAGAGCTTAGCACAATGAAGCCCTGATTCTGCCTGAGCTATCACAATATCAATACTAATTATACAACATTTTAATTATTCAAAATATTATAAAAACTATATGGGCTAAATCTAGTAAAGGATGTAGATACCTAAAGAAGGACTTGAAACTGAAGTACTAAGCAGAATATTGTGATCTAAAATATCCACTTTCAGCTGCTGGCAGCTATGAACTCATAGGTATGTTTCTTTTTGACTCAACATTTTGTCAAGCACCACACAGCCCAATTTGACATCTCCTGCCTTAAGATCCACTGCACTATAGAAACTAGGCATATTTCCATTTAGGTTCCTGAGGAGAAATAACTGGACTCCAGACGATCCAATGTGAATCAACAGAAGCCGTTTATTAAGCACAGATCATCATCTTTTATACCCTGTGTTGTAGCCGTACATGCCACTTGCTTATTTCTGATTAGCTAGTTACACTGTCCACGCGCTGTCCATGCAGTTCATTCACAGATCAGATTGGTTACAAGAATTCACATAGTAAATTGCTTAGTCATTAGCACAACATGTTTTTTACCTTCTCAGTTCCCGTTTTTGCCATGGTACTAATTCCATCTTCCACCACCTGTTTTGCCCTTAATCTAATCTCTTGTAGTAGGGAGGCTGGCTCACATGGCCATTCTCTCTCAGACACATTCCTACAATACCCCCTTTTTCTTCTTGAGCCAGCCAGACCTTATGCATAGCATTTTCTATCATGTCAGTCACTTTGTGGAGAACACATGAGGCTACCATAATCAATAATAATATAACCAATAATAGCATGAACCCTTGTTTTAGTAAGTCTGATAACCATCCCGTTATACCCCATGAGCTTAACCAATCATCAAAACTGTTTTTAACCGCCTTTAGTTTCGACATGTTATCCTTCAGCTCCCGTTACTGCTTATGAATGGATGATAAGTGGTCAGAAAGGTTCATACAACACATACCTTCAAAATCTTCACATCCATGACTCTGAGCTAACAGCAAAAATCAGTCATCACCTGTGTGGTGTCTCCACAAAAGTTCACTAAGGTCATGTTAAATGTTGGGTAAACTGAATTGAATCCTGCTGTATTAAAAGAAGCAATTTTTGTGCTCAGCTGCAACTTCCAATCACAAGGATAAGCCCGACACTAATTCCCAGTGGCATCTTCAAATATCAGTACCCTTGCCCTTCTTTCTGTGCTGTAGATGACCAAACCTGTTGCTACAGTGACGTACTACCTGATCCCACTAGTCCTCTGGAACCGACCAAACCTCTGGCAGTAGCACTGTGTAACAGCACTGTATGCCGCACCCTGACCAATCCTTGTGAATGGTAGACTTCCCTAATCTCCTGTTGCTTAGCCAGCTTGTGTTGAGGTGAACCTGACTCTATGTACTCTATTGTAATAGCTAAATGAATTAAACCCGTCCTTACTTAGTTCCTTATTAAAACACACAGCACACCGGAATTAAAATACTAGAATTAAAATACACAGCACACCAGATTTTAAACACACAGCACACCGGATTTTAAGCACACAGCACACCGGAATTAAAATACACAGCACACCCTGTCACCTTACTTAACTCCTTATTACTCTATTGCAATAGCTAAATGAATTAAACCCATCACCTTACTTAATTCCTTATTAAAACACACAGCACACCGGAATTAAAATACTAGAATTAAAACACACAGCACACCGGATTCAAAACACACAGCACACCCTATCACTTTACCTAATTCCTTATAAAAACACACAGCACCCTAGAATTAAAATACACAGCACACCGGATTAAAAACACACAGCACACCAGGCCGCAGCACGTGGTCTTTCAAACCACCACCGGCCTCAACAATCCTCACAAGGCACAAGGATCTATGGGTCGCAGTTCCACACCTAGGACACTGCACTTTTTCAGCCCTCATCGTCGTTGTTGGTATTGTGGGGTAACTCATTCGAATCCGTCTGCTCAAACCAGGGCTTTATCCACTTGGCTGGTACCCATCTGGTTCCGGTATCTGTAACGACACAGGCATATCCTCGACCCCAGGTTAATAATCTACACGGTCCTTCCCACTTCCCCGTCACACTGTTTTTAACTGCTACCATGCCATTTTCCTGCCTAAAATCTCCCAGGTCTCTCTGCAGGCCTGCGCCATGCCGCACGATTGGAGGTACAAGGCAGTGTTGAGGAAGGCGTAGGAAGTTCAGGACGTAAACGGCCTTGTTCAGTCGATCTACAGGACTCAGCCCTTGCTCTCCCCCTTTTTGTTTTTGAAGCAAATTTTTTAAAGACTGGTTCATGCGTTCCACTATGGCTTGACCCGTCGGAGAATGTGGTGTGCCAGTCACATGTGTAATGCCCCACAGCTGTAGAAATACCTGTGTTGAACGGGCTACATACCCTGGGCCATTATCAGTCTTTATCACACGTGGTACACCTAAGGCTGCAAACGCGGATCGCAAATGCTTTTGTACATGTTTACTAGATTCACCAGTCTGCGCAGTTGCCCAAATTGCAGTTGAATAACAGTCTACAGTCAGGTGTATAAATTTCAGTTTTCCAAATTCTGACATATGGGTTACATCAGTCTGCCAGAACTCCAAAGGTCCATGCCCTCGGGGACTGACGCCTGGGTTGAAGTTAGGTATAAATGGTTGACAATCAGCACATGTTTGCACTATACCTCGGGCATCAGACTCCGAGATCCCGAATTGTCTGCGCAACATTCGTGCAGATTGATGGAAAAATGTATGAGATGCCTGTGCCTGTGCAAACTTATCTGGAGGTGGTGCGGCCCATGCAGGAGCCACAAGTTTATCAGCTCGTCTATTGCCCTCAGCTAAACCTTCTGGGAGCCCCGAATGGCTGCGAATATGGGTGATGAAATAAGGATCGTGCCGTTCATTAAGTAGTAGCAACAATTCATGAAGCAGGGTGAACAGCTGCTCATCTCTGACCTCCTTGAGCAAAGCATGCTCCATTCGTTGAACGATTCCAACCACATATAAGGAGTCACATACGATATTAATACCTCCTTTTGTCCACCTGCGAAACACTTCTAGTACAGCACGTAATTCTAGCTTTTGTGTGGACCCTTTACAGTCCGTGATCACAATATCATGCCATTTATTGTCCATGTACCATGTTATTGCTGCTTTCTGTGTCTTCCCCCCAGCATCTGTAAAGATTGTCAGCCCTCGGACAGGTCGTTGAGACAAAGCAGGCATTTCCTCAATGTGTCCTATTTGTAACACACTAAAAAACTTGTGTGAAGGCAAATGTACCTTAACTGTCCCAGCATAGTTCAAAAGTGCAATCTGTAACGCCATAGAGTGTCGTAAGGCCCACTGCAAGTATTCAGCTACTAAAGGAATTACCACATATTCAGGTTCCTGACCGGATATCTCAACAATCCTCTGACGCCCCTTAATCACAAGTTGCGCCATTGCCTCTATCCTCGGGATAACCGTACGTTTTGGTTGGAGAGACAAAAAAATCCACTCCAGAATTCGTAGCGGGTCCCTTTCCTGTACCCATTGCATTACTGAAGCGAAAGGATGTTTGTCATGATTTATAATTGATAAACCTATCGAATAATCAGGGTCCCATCGATGCGCGTAGGCTTTGATGACCTTATCACTGACCATCTGCATCGCCTTCTGTGCGTCCAAAGATAACTGTCTAGGGGCATCAACGCCACCGCCTCCTCGTAACAAGCGCATGAGAGGTGCTAGGTCTTCATTCGTCAGGCCACACAATGTACGAACCCAGTTTAGATCTCCTAAGAGTTTTTGAACATCATTCAATGTCAAAATGTGTGTTCTAATCTCTAACTTCTGTGGCCTAACTGTAGTTTTAGATATTTCCCATCCTAAATATTTCCAGGGTGGTTCTTTTTGAACTTTTTCTGGTGCAATTTGTAACCCTGCTTTCCCTAGTACCTGCTGAAGCTCCTCAATAGCCTTGTCACACTCTAATTGTTGTCCAGCTATCAAGATGTCATCCATATAATGATAAATTATCCACTCAGGGTGTTTTTTTTCGCACTGGTGCCAAAGCCCATGCTACATACATCTGGCACAAGGCGGGTGAATTTTTCATTCCTTGTGGCAACACTACCCAATGATACCTGCACATAGGCCCGTTCTTATTTGTTGTTGGCACGGAAAAAGCAAATTTTGGATAGTCATCGGGGTGCAAGGATATTGTAAAAAAGCAGTCCTTCAGATCTATTATCAGAATCTCCCACCCTTTAGGGATCATGATAGGGGATGGCAACCCTGGCTGTAAAGCACCCATGTCCTCCATAGCCTCATTGATTTTTCGTAAATCGTGCAGTAATCGCCATTTGCCACTCTTTTTTGGAATGGTAAAAATAGGTGTATTCCAGGGGCTGGTTGTTGGTTCTATATGCCCCTTCTCTAACTGTTCCTGTACTAATTGGTTAATGTGGGCGATTTTTTCCGAATTGAGTGGCCATTGGTCCACCCACACCAGGTCATTCGTTTTCCACTTCAATTTCAAAATAGGTCGCTCTTCCCCAATGGCCGCCCCGGAAAATCCGTCCCCCCAGTCGTTAAATGAGTGCCCAGTTGACTTAAAGCATCCCGGCCGAGCAGGCATACCGGTGCTACTGTCACATACGGTCGAATTGAGCAAACTCCACCATCAGGCATTTGGCATTGAATAACCTCTTTGCTTATTTTTGTCGTCTGAGTTCCGCCGACCCCCATTATGGATATTGCTGGGTGTTCTAGGGGCCAAGAGGGTGGCCAACAGTCTTGACTGATAACAGTCACATCAGCGCCGGTGTCTACAAGCATATCAAGTACACATTTTTGACCCCCTGGTGCTCTTAGGGCAACTCGCTGCAAGGGCTTTGTTTTACTGATTTCAAGGGCTAAATATATATCTGCATTACCTGTTGAGCCAAAACCTTTATTCCCCCTTATCTGATTTCCAGCCGTCGGAACGGCAGCCTTAAATGGCACTAGTTGTCCAATGCGAGTACCTGCTGGGATATGCACAGGTGGAGTGGGTGTCCATACCATCATTTTAATTGGACCCGTATAATCAGCATCTATTACCCCAGGTAACACAAACAAACCCCGTCTGGTAATGGAAGATCGTCCTAATAATAGTGCACTCAGTCCATACCCCAGTGGCCCTTTCATATTAGTAGGAATGCACTGCACTTGGGAGTCTGTAAGGGTAACCTCCTTTATTGTTGCCACGTCCACTCCGGCGCTTCCTGTGGTGGCAGAGGCTGCGCTACCCAAGCACCCTGACCCTGAGGCCTGTTTTGTGTCATCGCGCTCGGGCCCCCCGCGCTCATCAGCCCGTTTCCCAATGGTATGCCATTCTTACGAAATTTTGAGCGGCGTTCAGATGCTCTATGTCCAAATTTCTGACACCGATTACATGTGCCCGTAAATCCTCCCATTTCTCCGCTCCTAACAGGCATCATATCTGTCTCTCCCCTCTGCTTTCCTGCTCTACAGTGTATCTTCAGATGACCAACCTTCCCACACTTAAAGCATTTCGGTCCCAAATTACGATTATTAATCAAGGGCTTGACAGCTGCAGCAAAAGCGGAGGCCAAAAATCCTGCCTGTTCTTCAGGTGTTCCTACTCTAGAGCATGCCTCTATCATGTCGGTAATGGTGGCGTGTCGAGGCAAAGCTTGCAAAATACGCTTACAGGCTGAATTAGCGTTCTCTACAGCCAATGAATGAAAAACCGCCTCTTTGGCTGCCACTGGCAGTTCTCCCCGGTCTAACGCATTCCTTAGTCTATCAAGAAACTGCATATATCCCTCGCTGGGGCCCTGTTTTATCGTCGTATATGGGGGAGTGACCTTGCCATCCTCTGGCAAGGCCCTCAGTGCTTCGCGCGCCAACTCTGCAGACTGTTGTAAGATAGCGACATCTAACCGTGCTTGTAGCTGAGCATCAGCGAAAGGACCTGTTCCTGATAACATCTCCATAGTCGCCAACCGTAACGGATCTCCCTCTGCTCTACTCAAATTCGCTACAACCGCACGTTGTACACCATCCTCCCACCTTGATCTCCACATTAGTTCTTGCATTGGTGTAAGAATAAGGGACATCAGCGTCCGGCTATCAAAAGGAGTCATAATGTTAGTAGTGAAAATATTGTTAAGAAACGACTGAGTGTAGGGAGAATTAAGACCAAAGTCATGCACCGATTTTCTCGCTTCCTTTACGATCGGCCAAGGAAGACCCTCCCACCTATTGGGATTCTTTCGACCTCCCGTAGTTCCCCCCAGTATCACCGGAAATGCTGTTGGTAACATTACACCCTCTATCAAGGCATTTTGAATAATTCCTTTCCAATGCAATCGCGGATCTGGCGACTCCCCTGAGCCTGCGGTCACACCCCCCAACTCTCCTCCCGCGTTCCTGTTACCGCCACCCCCATGCACTCGCGTTTTCAGCAGCTCCCCCGAGCCCGCGGTCGCACCCCCCAACTCTCCTCCCACGCTCCCGTTACCGCCACCCCAAGCCCCCCCGCTTTCACCCCTCAGTTGCCTCTCCAAATTTCGTATTGCTTGCTCCTCCTCTAGTTTCCATCGATTCTGCCGTTCTCTCTCTAGCTGTTCCAATTTCTGTGTCAGCATTTTTGCCTCCACGCATGCGCCTTGCAGCAGTTCTTGTTCAGCAGGAGAGGGAGGCGACGGTGGAAGCGACGGTGGAAGCGGCGGGTACAATGATGGATCAACAGGTTGTCTGGGGCGCACATCAACACGCTGCCGTGGAGACTTAGGTGGACCTTCATAAAGCCCAGTTCTAGGATTGTACCATTCTGGTGGAGGTGCCGTTGGTCTCACTTCTGAGGGTGGTGGTAGTGGCCAGGGAACGTCCTCCTCCATCGGTTCTTCTTTCTCTGGAACTTCCTCAGATGGAGCAGAGGGGATCGGCAGGGGATCTTCCCAAACCCTCGGACATGGTCTGTTCGATCCTCCCCCCGTGGGTTGTAATGCTGCAAACGCCTCAGCCGTCGCAGCTTGCTCTGCTTCTATATCTTGTAAGGTCGAATACACCAACCGCCACGTTGTCGCTAACGGTGATGCCTCTTTATCTCCGTTACTTATCACTTCCCACAGTTTTTCCCCAACAGCCTCCCATATTTCTGGTCTAAAAGCTGTCTGGGGCTCTGGTGCAAATCCGTTCTCTCTGCACCAGGTTAACAGCCTTCGGAGCATACGCTCATCGTATTTCACCCCTCTCTTAGAGAGGATATGCAGGAGAAGTCTTAACATAACCCCTTCTTCTTTTGTTACTTGCTGCCCCATCTCCTGCCCCGGCTGCTCACCTCTCTCTGGGTGTCCGTGGCCACGTCGTCTGTTTCCTCTATTCCGGATTGCCGCCCAATCCGCCCGGTCTCAGTCCAGCTGAGCCGTCCTCCAGCCGGTGGATCTCCTTCTGGGTTTTCCGCCCCTCGCGTTCCGCTGCTCAAGCCAAGCGCTGATCGGTATCACGTCGGGGTCACCATCTGAGGAGAAATAACTGGACTCCAGACGATCCAATGTGAATCAACAGAAGCCGTTTATTAAGCACAGATCATCATCTTTTATACCCTGTGTTGTAGCCGTACATGCCACTTGCTTATTTCTGATTAGCTAGTTACACTGTCCACGCGCTGTCCATGCAGTTCATCCACAGATCAGATTGGTTACAAGAATTCACATAGTAAATTGCTTAGTCATTAGCACAACATGTTTTTTACCTTCTCAGTTCTCATTTTTCCCATGGTACTAATTCCATCTTCCACCACCTGTTTTGCCCTTAATCTAATCTCTTGTAGTAGGGAGGCTGGCTCACATGGCCATTCTCTCTCAGACACATTCCTACAGGTTCCCTCTACCAGCCCTGGTAAATATTCTCAGAATATATTACACAGAATCAGACCCTTTCAAATATACAGCTCTAGTTGCTACTTTCCACATACTGCAGGGACAGAAGAATCTTGGCTAGCCGAAAGATAGATGCCTCCCCTCCCAGCATCTGAAGCTATTGGTATGCAGAAACATATGCCAGATTCCAGGAAAATTATGTACAAAAGGTAATAGGACCCTGTAGACTAGTGATCAGGGCATTTACTGTAGAGGTGAGAATTCTTACTCCCAGGACAGTTTCTGCAGTTCACTTCGTCAATCACTGAACAAGAGGGAAGAACAGTTTTTGTGAACACAGTTAAAAACTGACTAATTCCCTAATTTCATTGATTGCAATCTGCAAATACCTTCCCAGTCAGCAACCTGTCTCCCTTCTGGGATGACTATCTCTCCCCATGCTTTGGTCAAAAGCCCCTGGGCTTATAACAGGTCCTGGATTTCCCTCCTGGGGATGGAACTTAAAAGCCACAAAGCTTTTTTTCCTGGCAGAAATTGTCTCAGTATCAGTGAACACTTTGAAACTATGTCTTTTTAGAGGGATGGTCATTTCACCATAAACTTTCTGTGACCAAGTTTAGATTTTTTCTGATAAGGGCTTCCAGATGTGCTGAATTTGCCATGAGGATATTTTGTGCAATTAATAGATAACAAAACAGAGGAGAAATGCCAACAGCTCGTTAAACTTTACATCCCTATCCTTTAAACCATATTCATGATATCATTTACCAATGCATTAGAAGTATTGCAGCTGACTGCCAGGAAAGACTTGAGGGTCAAGTGTAGCAGATAGGCATCCAGACCTGGAGCTGCTCAAGTGAATAGTAATAGGGACATCATCTGTTAGGATGTAGTTGTTCCTGCACCAGACTAGTCCATAATTCTGTTCAGTTGAACAGCAACCTTTAATTTTTTTTTTTTTTTCTTAAATCCATCTGTAAATTTTGGTGTCATATTCCTCTTCAAATTACCTGAGTGCTGTATTTTCAGATAGTTTACAAAATCCCAACCTACAACATGAGCGGGCAATGTGCACTTGCACATTAGATATTAGGAAGAAATTTTTCACTATGAGGGTGGTGAGATACTGGAAGAGGTTGCCCAGGGAAGTTGTGGATGCCCCATCCCTGGAAGTGTTCAAGGCCAGGCTGGATGGGGCTTTGAGCAACCTGGTCTAGTGGAAGGTGTCCCTGCCCATGGCAGGGGGGTTGGAACTAGATGATCTTTAAGGTCCCTTCCAACCTAAACCATTATATGATTCTAAACAAGAGCAAAGGTGTGGGTACAAAATTACTAATGATCTTGTTTGATCCAGTGTTGGTCAGAGAGTTTTGTAGATAATCTGTTTCTGTCACCAATGGAAATGTCTTTAGAAATATTGCAGTCTGCAACAGGGGTAGAAGGCCTATGAATAGTACTAATATTGTGCAATTTAATTCCATTTTTGTCAATGAATCAGCAGTATTAGGAGAACAGTAAATCCTTGTAATTTTTGCACCCTCCCTGCTGACAGTGCAAGATAGTGTGCTGAGTGTCAATGCCTCTCTCTGAAAGGGTGGTTCTGTGGTCACTGTTGAATCACAGAATCACTGAATGGTTGAGGTTGGAAGGGATCTCTGGATCTCCCCCCCCACCCCAAGCAAGGTCACCTAGAGCAGGTTGCCCAGGTCCTTGTCCCGATTGAGCCAGTGCTTTGTTAAAAGACCTCAGTGTCGTGGTCTTGGATTCTTGCCATCAGAGTCAGGGTCAGACTCAAGAAATATTCCTTGGTGAAGTAAAATCTAGCATAGCATTACATAGTTCAGTAAAGGAACCTGTATAGAGTGTGTATGTGTGTTATATTAGCTAACAGAATATAATAAAAAGAATGCCCGATTCATCTAAAGATTCAGTAAGATAGCCACTTTGTAATTTCGTTTGGTTTGCATGAAGATACTATGCATGCCTTAGCCAAAAGTACAGGTTTTTTGTTTAATTTTAACTGAATGCAATTGTTTCTCTGTTCCCTTTTGGGTACTGGAATGCAAGGATGGAAACAAGGAAAGCATTAAAAGGATAAGGGCAGCTGGCACCCTGTTGTCTGCAGATAGGTAAGGTAAAATTAACAAAGGAAATTTGTATGTTATTAGCTGTCTCAGTTAATAAAATCTGAATATACTTGACACATGTAAAGGGTTAAATATCTCTCAAAATATTTTCCTGGCAAAATTTTAAAGGCTGTTGAGATTTCTGCACTGAGACGTGTGACTCTGAAAAAGTTGCCTCATGATGTTTTGTGCATAGAAAATGTCAAGAAAGGCAAAAAGGGAGCTTTGGGTATAGGAAACAATGGAAAAAATCTTGTATATACTGATACTTCTTTATACGTGCACACACATATATAGACACATGCATACACACTTTGTACAAAGCTATTTAGCACTTGAGGAGGAAAATAAGATGAAGTTAGGAGCAGAACAGGCTTTGAATGCAGCAGCTACAAGAGGACAGTAAAAGGGAAACACTGAAAGTCAAGGACACTGTTAGGAATGGAGTTCAGATATGAGATATTACAACAAATGCATAAAAGTCAGAGAAGGATGATCATTTACTTAGATGGGGGAGGTGGCAAGGATAATGAGATTTAAGATGTGTGTTCAACCTCAGTATTATGTGCCCCACACTATGTTCTTCCCAACTAAGCTACCGGTCTTCACTGCTAAGGGCTCTAACCACACCGCCCAAGTTGCAGAAGGCAAAGGCAGGGACTGGGAGAATGAGGTACCACCCACTGACTGGAAAAGGGGAAACATAACACCCATTTTTAAAAAGGGAAAAGAGGAAGATCTGGGGAACTACTGGCCGGTCAGTCTTACCTCTGTGCCTAGCAAGGTCACAGAGCAGATCCTGCTGGAAACTCTGCTAAGGCACATGGAAAATAAGGAAGTGATCAGCGTCAGCCAACATGGCTTCACTAAGGGCAAATCGTGCCTGACAAATTTGGTGGTTTTCTACGACAACATTACAGCGTCGGTGGATAAGGGGACAGCAACTGAAATCATCTCCCTGGACTTGAGCAAAGCATTTGACCCTGTCCCACACGACATCCTGGTCTCTAAATTGGAGAGACATGGATTTGACGGATGGACCACTCGGTGGATAAGAAACTGGCTGGACGGTTGCACTCAAAGGGTTGTGGTCAACAGCTCAATGTCCAAGTGGAGACCAGTGATGAGTGGTGTTCCTCAGGAGTCGGTACTAGAACCGGTACTATTTAACATCTTTCTTAGCGACATGGATGTCAGGACTGAGTGCACCCTCAGCAAGTTTGCTGATGACACCAAGCTGTGTGGCACGGTTGACACGCTGGAGGGAAGGGATGCCATCCAGAGGGACCTGGACAGGCTTAAGAGGTGGGCCCGTGCAAACCTCATGAAGTTCAACCAGGCCAAGTGCAAGGTCCTGCACGTGGGTAGGGGCAATCCCAAGGAAAAATGCAAGTTGGGCAGAGAATGGCTTGAGAGCAGTCCTGTGGAGAAGGACTTGGGGGTACTGGTGGATGAGAAGCTCAACATGAGCCGGCATTGCGTGCTCGCAGCCCAGAAAGCCAACTGTATCCTGGGCCGCATCAAGAGAAGCATGGCCAGCAGATCGAGGGAGGTGATTCTCCCCCTCTACTCTGCTCTGGTGAGACCCCACCTGGAGTACTGTGTCCAGCTCTGGAGTCCTCAACACAAGAAGGATGTGGACCTGTTGGAGGGGGTCCAGAGGAGGGCCACAAAGATGATCAGAGGGCTGGAGCACCTCTTCTGTGAAGACAAGCTGAGAGAGTTGGGGTTGTTCAGCCTGGAGAAGAGAAGGCTCTGGGGAGACCTTATATCCTCTTCCAGTACCTAAAGGGGGCCTACAGGAAAGATGGGGACGAACTCTTTATCAGGGAGCAGAGCGATAGGAGGAGGTAATGGTTTTAAACTGAAAGAGGGGAGATTGAGATTAGATATCAGGAAGAAATTCTTTACTGTGAGGGTGGTGAGGCACTGGAACAGGTTGCCCAGAGAAATTGTGGATGCCCCATCCCTGGAGGTGTTCAAGGCCAGATTGGATGGGGCTTTGAGCAGCCTAGTCTAGTGGGAGGTGTCCCTGCCCATGGCAGAGGTGTTGGAACTAGATGATCTTTTACTATTCTATGATTATATGATTCTATAATTACTACTTCAACAATCTGATGGAAATTTTGCAAGGATTTTGAAATACTATTGTGTACTAGAAACATGAAGAATCAAACCTTTCTCAAACCCTTTTGTGTTCCCATACACATATTATCAAATATAAATGGCAAATAATAGAAAAATAAATATTAATTCATAACAGTCTCAAATTTATGCAGAGATTTTCAATAGATGGCAACTGGGCCTTTGATAATGGTAAAAGACTGCTGTGTTAGGCTATATTAACATGGTCCGTTGTGGCGGTGTGCTCTCCCCTTTTCCCCCTTTCCTCCCCCCCCCCCCCCCCAGCTCCTGCTCAAGCCATAACCATCAGTGGGAGTTGTAATTTTGGGGGATGCCTGGCAACACAGTCAAAACACTGTCTGGAGTGGGGACCTAGATATTTTGTTCCCATGCAAATATGACTATAGGTCAATTATCTTACTCTGTAAATAGTGAACAGCCCAAGAGCCCTTGGAGCTCTCCTGCACGGCAGCGGCTGCACGCCAGGATCTCCCCTTGAGTGGGGACGCTCGCTTAAGGTTCTGCTCCTCGAGGCTGATAGATTCCTTGCTGCAACAGATTCTCGGTAAGTGACTGATAGCATACTAAACTTTGAAATCTTAGCTAAGTGAGATAAGGATTGATTGTGCATATAGAATCCTTTAGACACAAACCGTTGACCAAGTCTGGGACTGGGATTGGATCCAGCCGCCCCTAGACTCCTCTCTGAGAAGGAGTTTAGAAAGCCAGGGGGTCCTTTCTGAACCTCGTGACTCAACGGGAGGGTCTCCCTGACAGCTTGTCTGACCCTGGCCTCTATGCAGTAAATAATCAAGTGTGCCCTGGCATTGAATCTCGTAAAACACTGTCGCATTCGCTACTAACTTTGTTAAATCACTGTTTTATATAAATAAATATTTCACCACTACTCTCTTACGAGTGAAGTTAATCACTTCGCCCGTGACATCCATACAGGAAGAACTAAAAAAATTACAAAATAGAGTGAGGCACTCTTACTCCCATAGCCTTCACAGTACAGTGGTCATGTGTGTGTTGTGGATCCATCTGTCTCTCTCTAGATGTTTGTCTGTTGATTTTGCTGTGTTATGAAAGTATTATGATAAAGGAGGAAAAAGACATATTCCCAAAGTTGTTATAATTTTTTTTTCAACACTGTATAATGTTGTTGACAACTGCATACTCACTTAGAGTGGTAGGTCAGATTTGAGGACTGTATATCATGGAGTTTTAAAATATGCTGGAATTAATGAAAAAATCTACTGATCCATGCTTTTATACTAGCCTGTCTCACTCTAAGGTCAAACTAAAAATGTTTTCTGCTAAAGGTCTGATATTCTTTTTGCTTTGCTGATGAATTAGCTGATTAGCTAAGTAAGTATAACCAGCAAGATCTTCCCTCCAACAAAAAAAATAATTAAATCTACTAATTAAGATTAAAAAAAAAAGTCATGGTAACACAAGTGTCCCTAAGTTTTGCAATAATCCGCCAGTACTTTTGCATCCCAAAAGGCTCCAGATGTGACCAGCCACTCCAAAATGTTTTTTGTCAGCATTCTACATTGCAGACTGGCACCTGTAATTTCACTCTCATTTTGCATCAGCAGAATTAAAATATCTAGAAAAACCTTAGTATGACAGGTTTCTGTGTATTAATGCATAAACATTTATAGTAAAACACTCTGTCTGTCATCATGAAGGTAAGATATACAGCATCATATTCTTCTTCCTTCTCAGCTCTGTGTTTGTATGTCGTGGTTTGGACCAGGTTGGCCAATGACAAAACAACAGATGCTCTCCCCCACCTCTTGCTCCAAGGAGAGGAAGAAGAGAGATAAAGATATTTGTGAGTTTAGAAAAAACTAAACTACTTTCATGAAATATTAATAATAAAATTTAAAAAAAGAAATAATGAAATAGATACAATATATATAAATATACACAAAACCATATCAAGTTCCCAGGGAGATGTCACTGGCAGGCACTGGGAAAGTTCCAGACTGGACTCAGTGACAAATGGGAACTGGAACACACTGACCAGGATCAAAAGGCAGATGAGCTGACAGGGTCCTCCTCAGATGTCAGTCATTGAAGAAAGAGAGCCATTGAAGAAGCTGTCCACTGAGAAGAGCCATTGGAGAGGAGCCAAAGAAGAAGAGCCAACCTGACCCTTTTAATCCCTCAGCTTTTATACTGAGCATGGCAGATGGGATGGAATGCCCTCTCTCTGTTGGGCATTAAGGATAACTGTCTCAAGCAAAAAAGAGAAAATTACTATGAACCAGTTACTGACAGCACTATTATTTAACACTTGATTTCTTTTGATCTTTCCAAGAATTGCCTTTTTAAGCTGTGAGGACCACAGGCAGCTGAGCAATAGGACTTGGCACTGCCCACCCATGGTCTTGCTGGAAGAACAATCATACTATATGCACTGACCAGATCCTGTAAACTTTATTTGCATGAATAATCACTACTCAAGGAGTGATCATATTGAAATGATAATGAGTCCCAAACACTTGCAATTATTGGCAGATTTATTGGCCCAGAGGGATGGAACATGACTCTGAACACTTCTGCAGAATTTGACAGTTGCCTAGTTTTGACCATATTCCCTTTCTGATCTGGTCTATTCATTGCTTCACTTCATTTTGGGGAGGAAAGCTTCCTCTCAATTACTTCTTTCTAAAAATGTGTGGTATCTTTACAGGTAGTGAATTCTATTGTTGATAAAAGCTACAAAATAAGCTATGCTATACTCAAGGCAGATATATTTTTAGAAAGTCACCTCATTTGTGAGAAGCACCTGCCAATTAATATGCTTTAAAATATCACTAGAGTTATGTTAGGTCTTTAAAAATTCTTCTGCTCCTTGACTCTGCAGTACTTCACCTATTACTAAAAGTAATCAAGTTTCAATACACTTTAAAATAAACTCAAAACCAAACAGCCCTAATTTAACTTAAACAAGAAATTCTTAACTTCTTCCTTTTGTGCATAAGTATTCAAACCGGTCCATGTGACATGCAACCTTATCTTGCACTAGTGATCTTGCTGGGAATTGTGAATCTGTGTGCTTGGTCAAGTATCCCCAAAACTTGGTACTGTTATTACTGGCCACACCATCATACTCCATTACTGATCTATTATTTATGTGACACTGTTTACAATTTACTGGCATTGGAATAGCAATGGCTGAATTAATTCTAGGCTTAGCATAAAAAATCAGCCGCCCAGGGTCATTCTAGTCTCCTGATGTTCTGTTTTTCTGATTTTTTTAAGAGAAGACTACATGGAAATCATGCTTATGGAGCAAATTCTGCAAAATATCTTCTGTCATCATAGGTGCAATTTGTGGGGAAGAAGAGAATGATTTTGGATAATGTGGGTCTCTGCTATGAGTTACTCATACATCCAAGCTACAGACAGCATAAGGTCAGAGTAAATACGTCACTTATTGTAATTCCCTGTCCACATGTGCTATAAAATGCATTTAAATATAATGGGATCTGCATAATATAAATATTAACTTCTTCAGAGTCACTGTTTAATATATGGTGTTTTAGAAGCAGTAGAGGTTTTCTGGCTTTAATTTATAGAAGATACTGAAAGTGATACATGGTATTTTCTTTTTCAGGACCCGATCTAGGCCACTGAAGTTAATGGGAATTTTTCCTCTGACTTCTGTGAGCTTTGGTTCAGGCTTGAAGACTAAGATTTATAAATTTCCCCCCAAAAAAGACGTCTTCTAAAGGGCACTTTCTCATTCACTGCCCACCTAATTAGTATTTTTAGATGTGAACCTTTGGTGCTGTAGTAGAGGTACTCAAAGAAAGTACCAAGAGCTGGTAAGCATCTGTTCTTTCTGTAGTCCTGCAACTTAAGTGAAACCAGATGTATTTAGACTGACGACTTGATTTGTGGTGTATGAGGGCACAGACTCCAGTTGTGATAAGCACGAAGTCGTTTATTGCTTCTCAAGCCTTGGCTTTTATACCCAAGCTCTAAAACTTTCCATGCACCCGCTAGGCAAGTAAACACGTTTCAGATCACTAACCCAGTCGCCTTATTCAGTTCCCACCAAGATAAGCACGCAAAGCTGTTTTCTTGTTCCATGTTTATATTGGACCAGTTCCTCTTCGTTCCATCCGTAGCGACATCTGCGTTCCTGTTTCTGTGTGCTCTGCTCACTGTGTCCTTGGCCGTACGCAGGCCTCTGCTCGTAGATCTGCCACATCTCCCCCTTTTTTATTTCATACCAGACCATTTATTAACAAGGTCGCCATGACTTGTGCTTCTACTCGTTGTGATGCTCTTAGCAGGTTATATATCATACTAAACACAATTAAAAACAGAATCAAAAAGGACCCTGCTAAGGCAATAAATACTCAGATTCCTAAATTTAGCCCAGAAAATCAAGTTTTTGGATTTACCCACGAGAAATCCTTTTGCAATGTTCATTAAGTCTTGAATCTTTAATATTTGAATTTTTAGTTGATCATGTAAAGGATGAATATTTTGTTGCAACGACATGTCAAAAGCACCTTGGAGATGGTGTTTAACCATTTCCCAGCCATGTAGCAACGTATTCCAGGGGAGAGATGTAACACAAAGTCCTCGAGAGTTGTACTCCCAATCACAATACAGAGAAAGATGTGTTTTTAATGCATTTTGCCGATCCCCTATCCATATTACTGCTGCTTCTAAGGCTTGTAATTTGGTTAATATTTCTTCATCTATGTGTTCTTGCGTATCAGTGTCATACCTATGGGAGGGGGAGGCAGTCACAGCGCTTCAGGGCGTCCCCTGTATCTTCAAAGTGCGCTCATGTCTCTCTCCCTCTCTCCAGCCCGAGACAGCCCCCTTATACCACGCATCAGATTGAGTGGAAAAGTACAGGCTAGAGTCACTACATGCGTGGCCAGTGCATGCAGCGAGTCTCACCAGACTCGTGACCCAGCTTTGCTAACAGCGGCTGTCTGATACGTGACTCCATTGTCGTACTCCCTTCTTGTTATCTTCTTCTGTGAAGGTCAGGTTCTCATGGATACACACACAGTTTTTACAGCAACATATTCTACAACTCGTACAAGGGTACGATGCAAAGCGGCATCTACAACTGATCGCATAATGCTTATTAAACACGGCAAACAGCGTACTAAACATAACTAATTCTTCAGTTACATTAGATAAAGTTTCTCCTACAGCCTTAGCACTCTGGACAGATTCAGTAAGTGCAGCAACGGCTGCAAAAGCTGAAGTTAAAACAACAATTGCAGATACTATTGCAAAAATCACGAGAAGTACAAATCATTACAGAATCTTCTTGCTCACAACTTCCATTTGTTGTAGTATTATCTACGGTTAGCTTATGAAGACTTCTGTTTACAAATACAAATCCCATTCGCCAGCCCTCAGTATATAACCCAATATACAAAAGAATCTACATGAGACAGAAAAGAGATAAGCATTAAAAACTGAAAGGTTAATAAAAATACCCATCCTTAGGTATGCCTGCTTTTACTCATCGATGGGCTCGGCTGGTTCTGGGCCTTCCTTTTCCCGTACTGGACTCGGCTGATGAGCCGGCTTAACGAATTTTGCGGGAATCCAGTATGGACCTGAGGATAAAGACACACAAGCATACCCTCGACCCCATGTTATCAGGGGGACTGGTCCTTCCCGGTGCCCCGATTCAAGGTGCTTATAACACACCTTCAGTTATTCAGGCCATTCAACAGTTCTTCCGAAATGTCGCTCTACTGCTGTGGATGACAAAGACGACGTGTTTAGAAAATTTAAAACTTAAGTTGCTTTATACAATCGCTCTTGAGGTGTCACACCTATGTGATTCCCCCTTTTTTGTTTAGCAAGCATGGTTTTTAAAGTGTGATGCATACGCTCCACAATTGCTTGCCCAGTTGGGGAATGAGGAATACCGGTGACATGTTTAATACCCCATGTCTGTAAAAAGGCCTGTACTTTAGCAGACACATAAGCTGGTTCATTATCAGGTTTTATAGTTTTCGGTACTCCCATGACTGCAATGCATTGCAACCAATGTCGAATAACATCACGAGCCTTCTCTCCTGTATGAGCAGTAGCTACAACAAAGTGAGAAAACAAATCAACTGAAACATGTACATAGCGCAAACGTCCAAATTCCATAATGTGCGTAACATCGGATTGCCAAAGTTCATCAGGTGTAAGCCCTCGCGGGTTAACCCCCGCAAATGATGGCAGGGGAGCCAGCTGCTGACAATCGGCACAAGTTCGCACAATATCATGTGCTTGTTGTTGTGTTAAAGAAAATTGCTTCCTCAATGCCTTCGCATTTTGATGAAAAAAATCATGCGACATTTTAGCTTGCTGCATAATGTTTGGAGTTGTTACCGACAGAGTGTGATAATCTGCAACTGTGTTTCCCTCAGTTAAAGGACCAGGTAAACAGCTATGAGAGCGTATGTGGACAATAAAATAAGGAAACTGTCTTTTTGGTAAAAGCAACATTAATTGCAGTAAGAGATTAAATAACAGTTGGTTCTCTACTTGTTTTATAAATGCTCCTTCAAGTCTTTGAACAATGCCAGTAACATACTGAGAGTCTGCCACTACATTTAACGGTTCCTGTTGAAATAAGTCAAACGCCCTTATAGTAGCGGCGAGTTCCACAATTTGCGTAGATCCTTCAACTGGAGTTACAATCAAATCCCATTGTCCTTCAGAGGTCTTCCAGGCTACAACTGCTTTTCCTGTTTTCCCTGAGCCGTCTACAAACACTGTATGCCAGCAAGAGGCTTTGACGCTAGTAGGATGCGCAGTTGTAAAGGAATTTGTGGAAGTGACTGTAACAGTCTGTGCCAGGGCAAAGAATAATTTATTTGCCCGATATAATCTAATAAGGCTATTTGTAGGTTAAGACTTTGTGATAACCAAAGGTCAAAGTCGTACCTTTTGATGGGGACGTGTATGTGGCTTGGATCCATTCCAGACAATTCCATTTAATATGTCCTTCCTTATCACAAAGGAAGCATTTAACAGCTGCACAGGCTACTACCATCTGTTGAGCTAAAGCAGTGGCTAACATTTCTGCTTTATGTTGCTCAGAGCCCACGTTTTGACAGTCTCTTATTAGCTCTGATAGAGTTTTGGCCTTATTTCGCAACGGCTCTAAAGCGCGCTTGCAATCCGCATTACCATTTTCAATTGCTAATTGAAACAATTGCTGCGCCTCTTCAGAATCTATTTGCCTTCGGATAGCAGTCTGCAATCTGTCTAAGAAGGTAACATAAGGTTCTTGCGCCCCCTGGCGCACAGCCGCAAAAGACGTTTCTCTTCTTCCTGTATCGGGAACTTGTCGCAAGGGTCTAATAGCCAGCGTTGTGGCCTGACTCTTCCGTCTAACTGGGCTTGTGCCTGCGCAGTGGCGTATGGCCCTTGTCCCAGCAACTCGTTCAGACCTATATTAATACCTTGAGTAATATTGTCCATAATTTGAGCAGTGTCAGCATCACGATACTCTGTGTCCCAGACTGCAAATTGTGCTGCAGTCAAGATTAACCGCAAAAGAGAACGCCAATCATACACTGTCATTGTGTACGAGTCAGCTATGGCATCATTAAGATTCATTGTAAAGGAAGATTGCAATCCATAATCTCTGGCAGAATTTCTTAACTAGCTCATAAGGTAAGTGCTGATATTGAGGAGGTTGGTTAGGTCTATAAATTACAGGCATCGCTCTGAACATCTCCCCTGCGCAAAGCCTCCCACCGACATTCTGACAATACACCGCAATACCCTATTCCAGCTGTGCACATATAAGCAGTTGATAAGGAGGAACAGACGCAGTACCTGGCACAAATGGAGGAGGGTTAAGAATGGAGAAGCATGATAACAACTTTCGTCGCTGTTGCTGTAAAATCTCCTCCGCAGTTAGAGCAGATGCAAGCATAGCTTTAATTGGGGTTAAAGGTGGATATAAATCAGGTTCAGTCTCTGGATTTATTGGACCAGGATCAAAGGGATCTTCTGTCTCTTTGCCTCCCGAATTCCGCTTTTGGTAATGTTCTTCAGGATTGGGAATTTCAGCAGATTCAGGCTCAGGGTCCGCAACTGGGGGTATTACGTCAACAGACTGAGGTTCCTCTGGGGGAGCTTGTGGTGCCCCTCCAGCAACCCCTTGCAGGGCTTGCTCTGTGGGATGCAGTGTCCGGATGGCAGTATATACAGTTCGCCAAGTAATTATTATTCCTTCTGGCAAGGACAAGCGCAGCGTCTCCCACGTTTGCAATTCCTCCCCCACTTTTTGCCAGTGAGCTAAATCGTAGGACCCCCCTTCAGGGAACCATGAGCAATAATCACGTATCCATACAAGCAAAGTTACTAATTTGACAGGGGCCACTTTAAAGCCCTGTTCTGTTAAAATGCACTGCAGAAGTTCAAGTTGCAATTTCTGATCTCGAGTAGCTGTTTGTCCCATTTTTAATATCTACCGCGGCTGCTCACCTTTTTGGTCCAGCGAACGGTGATGAAATTAATTGTTAGAGAGCTCTCGGTATGAATTCCTCCGTCCAGCCGCGGGTTACACCACCGGATAATTACTTCTTCATATCTCTGTTCCTTTTAATCCTTGTTCTTTTAAACCTTGTTCTTTTAAACCCTGTTTGGGTGCCATTTGTGGTGTATGAGGGCACAGACTCTGGCTGTGATGAGCACGAAATCGTTTATTGCTTCTCAAGCCTCAGCTTTTATACCCGAGCTCTAAAACTTTCCATGCACCCGCTAGGCAAGTAAACACATGTTTCAGATCACTAACCCAGTCGCCTTATTCAGTTCCCACCAAGATAAGCACGCAAAGCTGTTTTCTTGTTCCATGTTTATATTGAACCAGTTCCTCTTCATTCCATCCGTAGCGACATCTGCGTTCCTGTTTCTGTGTGCTCTGCTCACTGTGTCCTTGGCCGTATGCAAGCCTCTGCTCGTAGATCTGCCACATTGATTCTTTCATCAGAAAGATATATGAGTAAGAATTGTTGCATAACTTGTAAAAACAGCACTACACTTGTACATGCATGTGTAGAACTGTTACTGATTTTCCAGATACATGGGAATATGTGCCTACTTATTTAAGGAAAGTAGTGAGCTCAATATTAAAAAAACCTGCCTTCTATCTGAGACCTTGCCTGCCAAGTTTTATCTGTGTATTCTCTGTTCTCACATACTCCTACATCCTATACTGAAATGTGAATATGCTCTTTCATTTTGAATGAAGAACAAATTCCACTCTCATTTACATCATCAAAATCCTAATGAGGCTGTAAATCAGAATAAGAATATGGTTGAGGTTGATGGGGTTGGGTGGATCTAAATGAGTGTAGAACTTGGCCCTTTTAGGTGGAAATATAAACTGAAGACTAGCCAAAGTAGAGCACTGAAACAAAAAGGTAATAGTGAGAATATTTACTATACTAAACCACAATGACCAAGCATCTGTCATTTTGTGGACTGAAGTTGATATGGCATGTTACAGAAGGGACCAACTGCATTCTACCTCTTTCTCTTCCTTGCTATCTTTTATTTCTCAATTAGCAGTTTTCCATTACATTTGAAGTCTTAATTAATGTTATTTTATTAAGTTTCAGTAAAAAAGAGCATAGTTTAGAAGCTGATAAAAGGTATCCAATCCTGCATGTCCTGTCCAGATCAGTGGTTTAAATAAAAGCCTTCACTAAGCACAACCTATAGAATCAACTTCCGAGTTGAAACCAACTTATTTTTGTATTCCTTAAAAAGAAAAGGATTATCTTCCAGGAAACACAAGAAAATAAAATGAGTTACTAAAACTGTAGGTGTTGTTATTGGGAAATGCTTTTAAAAATATTATCATACAAAAAATTTAATATTAATATGCTAGAGCAAAATGATATCTGATGATGAGAAGCAGCATAACATCAAGGGCCGTTTTGTCTTATAAATAATGTTAAAGGAGCTTGCTGATTGTTTTGATGTTCCTCAGTGGCCTGACTCATGGGTATGTGGGCATCTACATGGTGTACCTTCATGACTAGTTTCCCTAGCCGGTCAGCAATATCTTGCCATAATTCAGCAGCCCAGATGGGTTTACCCATTGCTGCCAGTTGTTCTGCTTCCACTGCTTTAACCACACACACACACAGAGCATTGGCCACCATCCATGAGTCAGTACAGAGATAGAGTATTGGCCGCCTTTCTCGTTCAGCAATGTCTAAGGCCAGCTGGATGGCTTTCACCTCAGCAAACTGGCTCGATTCACCTTGTCCTTCAGTCGCTTCTGTGACTCGTCACGTAGGACTCCATACAGCAGCTTTCCACCTTTGATGTTTTCCTGCAATACGACAAGATCCATCAGTGAACAAAGCATACTGTTTCTCATTATCTGAGAAACAGATATTATACTGTCATACTTTGTTAGCTACTTCATTTACAGTTAGTGTATTGGCATCAGATCCTCCCCAGACCATTGTTGACAATGTGTGGGAATCCATTGATGGTGCACTCTGCACAAACTTCCACAACGTAGGTCATTTGCACAGCATTTCATCAGGGTCTACATTCACTTGCCAGTCACCATAAATCACCTCTTGCACAGCCAGTTCCCTCAGGTACTTTGGTTGAGGTACAAGTACTCTGGCAATGACTGAAAGGAGGACATATGGCATTTCCCCCAGGTTAGGTTGAAGCATTAAGCCTGACATTTGAGAGCTGCACTGACTGGTTACTATCCTGCCTTCCATAGTCATGCTTGACTTTGGGCTTAAGTCTCACAGCCATGTAGTTCATGCCATACATCAGTACTCACAGTAGAGCCAGAGTTCAAGCATGATCCATTTTGCACCTATAACTGAGTTTCTCTGCATACAGAGCCATCTGGCTTTTTCAAGACTAGTGGCATACCAGTGAGCTGATATTTAGGCTTTATAAGGGATCTGTACTTAAGAGTAAGAGTATGCTTAAGCCCCAAACTAATAATTATAAAAATTATAAATTCTGACATCGAGTTTTCTGTACTTTTTAAAAAGATGAGTAAAGCTTTTTTCTTTCATTTTTTCTGATATTTACAAAAGCAGATAATCACAAGGACTCCTTTGACATAATGCAATTTTACCGGAATTCATCAAGAATTCTACTGAAAAAACTGCAAAATGGGAAGCTGACCTTGGGGTTAACTTGAAAGGTGTTTTTTGAAATCTTAAAATAATGCTCTGTTTTGAGGAAATAATTAAAAATGTGGAAACTTTGCAATTTAATAATATTAAAATTCATAGAATTATAGAATGGTTTGGGTTGGAAGGGACCTTAAAGATCATCTAGTTCCAACCCCCCTGCCATGGGCAGGGACACCTCCCACTAGACCAGGCTGCTCAGAGCCCCATCCAGCCTGGCCTTGAACACTTCCAGGGATGGGGCATCCACAACTTCCCTGGGCAACCTGTTCCAGTGCCTCACCACCCTCATAGTGAATAATTTCTTCCTAATATCTAATCTCAGTCTCCCCTCTTTCAGTTTAAAACCATTACCCCTCGGCCTATCACTCCACTCCCTCATAAAGAGTCCCTCCCCATCTCTCCTACAGGCCCCCTTTAGGTACTGGAAGGCTGCTATAAGGTCTCCCTGGAGCCTTCTCTTCTCCAGGCTGAACAACCCCAACTCTCTCAGCTTGTCCTCATAGGAGAGGTGCTTCAGCCCTCTGATCATCTTCGTGGCCCTCCCCTGGACCCGTTCCAACAGGTCCATGTCCTTCTTATGTTGGGGACTCCAGAGCTGCATGCAGTACTCCAGGTGGGGTCTCACCAGAGTGGAGCAGAGGGGTAGAATCACCTCCCTCAACCTACTGGCCACGCTTCTGGATTCTCTGGATTATTGAAGCTCCTGTATTGGATTTACGTGACAAGGTTTTGTTAGTGGGGGGATGCAGGGGTGGCTTCTGTGGGAAGATGCCAGAAGCTGTCCCCATGTTGGACAGAGCCAGTTCCAGCCGGCTCCAAGACAGCCCCGTTGCTGGCCAAAGCTGAGTGATGGTGGTAGCACCTCTGTGATAACATATTTAAGAAGGGGTAAAACCTGCTGCACAACAGCAGCTGGGAGAAAGGAGTGAGAATATATGAGAAACAACTCAGCAGTGAAGAAGGAGGGGAAGGAGGTGCTCCAGGCACTGAAGCAGAGATTTTCCCTGTGGCCTGTGGTGAAGACCATGGTGATGCAGGATGTCCCCTCGCAGCCCATGGATGACCACGTCAGAGCAGATATCCACCCTGCAGCCTGTGGAACACACGAAGCCGGAACAAGTGGATGTGCCCTGAAGGAAGCTGTGGCCCTGTGGAGACCCCACTATGGAGCAGGGTCCTGGCAGGGACTACTCCTCCAGGAGGAGCCCATGCTGGAGCAGGTTTTCTGGCAGGACCTGTGGCTCCATGGGAGGCACATGCTGGAGCAGTTAGTTCCTGAAGGACTGCACACCACAAGAAGGACCCACACTGGAGAAGAGCATGAGGAGGAAGGAGCAGCAGAGGCAAAGCGTTATGAACTGACTGCAACCCCCATTCCCTGTTCCCCTGTGCTGCTCAGAGGGGGGAGGTAGAGAAGTTGGGAGTGAAGTTGAGCCTGGGAAGAAGGGAGGGGTGGGGAGAAGGTGCTTTTTAGATTTGGTTTTATTACTCAAATCCTACTGTGATTTGATTGGCAATTAACTAAATTAATTTCCCTGAGTCAAGTCTCTTTTGCCCGTGACAGTAATTGCTGAGTGATCTCCCTGTCCTTTTCTTGACCTGTGAGCTTTTTCATTTCCCCGTCCAGCTGAGGAGGGGGAGTGATAGAACATCTTGGTGGGCACCTGGCAGGCAGACAAGGTCAACCCACCACAGCTCCACAAATACTCCGAGAAGATAGTAAGAAAAATTGGGAGGGGGGGAATGAAGAGCCTTTCAGCATCTTGTGGAAGTAGATTTTCTACCAGATGTTTGTAAAGAAAGAAAAAGAAGCATATTTTGACTTTATTGAATCATCATCTGCGTAAAAATCTTTGTTTTCTGAAAAGCCCCTTAAGCACTTTCTCTGGATCAAATATTAAGAGGAACTTTTATTAATTAATTTCATTTTTTCCTTTGGATAATAAGGACCAGGTTTGTAAGCTTCTCAGGAAATTTTCTAACTATTTGGAGAAATGGTTCCTACATCCAGTTTTTCTAGAACATTGCCACCTAGGGTCTGATAGTGTTTTTAAGATTAGCAAAATATGTTGCTTATAATGCAGAATCCTGTCACAAAATTATTTGAAAAATATCAAAAGAATATATTTTAATGCCACTGATAACTGCAATCACTTAGTAAAAGCAAAAGCAAATCAAATGCATGTGGAAGAATTTGCTTTCTCTCTAGTCAGGCTTTATTGAAGCAAGATTTTGCAACTCTGTGATCATTACATGCATAATTGCTGCTGATTCTGTTTTTTAATGTTTCTATTTTATGTTACATATCTAATGAAAACTGATATATAGCAGTCACCATGAATAAGTCAACATTTACCAACAATTACCATACAATGACATCTGAAATACTATAGTTATCACCTACCTAATGTACAAAAAAATATGGAGACGATTCAGATGATATCTGAAAATCAGAAAATCCTTCTGAGCAACTTCAGAGGACCTTAGACTATGGTTACACATTTGATGTGTAAGTCAGTGTAAACAGCTTTCCCACCCCTCCAGCTGCTTCTTCACACCTGTGGTCCATCCACAGGTGTGACAGCTGTGCCAGCACAATGCAGTGGGCAGTACAGGAACAAGGGCTGGGAATAAGAGGGCTGCTTAAATCACTGAAAGACATGTGAATGCGTCAAGCATTTAAGTTCTTTAGGTTCTTTAAAATAAGTTAAAACTACCTCCATTCAAGCAGTCAGCACAGTTACTGTGTACTACTTAAATATCAGTTATGCCTATCTTTTCCTGGGCGCAGCCTCAGGATAATGGAAGGAAAAAATATCATATGGCCAGCTGTGACTTTGTATTGGGTTTGCGTGGCAAGGTTTTGGTAGTGGGGGGGCTACAGCAGTGGCTTCTGTGAGAAGCTGCTAGAAGCTTCCCCTATGTCCAATAAAGCCAATGTCAGCCAGCTCCAAGATGGACCCACAGCTGCCAAGGCTGAGCCAATCAGTGACAGTGGTGGCACCTCTGTATAACGTGGCACCTCTGTGATAACATAGTTAAGAAAAAACAAAAAAACCCCAACTGCATGACAGCAACCAGGAGAGAGGAGTGAGAGAAACAATTCTGCATACACCTAGGTCAGTGAAGAAAGAGGGGGAGGAGGTACTCCAGGAGCCAGAGCAGAGATTCCCCTGCAGCCCCTGGTGAAGACCATGGTGAGGCATGATGTCCCCCTGCAGCCCGTGGAGGTTAACAGTGGAGCAGATATCCACCTGCAGCCCGTGGAAGACCCCACGCTGGAGCAGATGGATGCCCGAAGGAGGCTGTGACCCCATGGAGAGCTCGTGCTGGAGCAGGCTCCTGGCAGGACCTGTGACCCTGTGGAGAGAGAGGAGCCCACGCAGGAGCAGGTTTGCTGGCAGGACTTGAGACCCCGAGGGGGACCCATGCTGGAGCATTACACTACTCTGACTTCTAATTGGCAATAAATTAAATTAATTTACATGAGTCAAGTCTGTTTTGCCCGTGATGGTAATTGCTGAATGATCTCTACCTGCCCTTATCTCGACCCACTAATCTTTTGTTATATTTTCTTCCCCCTGTCCAGCTGAGTAGGGGGAGTGTTAGAGCGGCTTTGTTGGGCACCTGGCGTCCAGCCAGGATCAACCCACCACAGACTTCTTTGCCATATCAGTCAATGCTGAAGAATAATTTGTGTCCAAATACATGGACAAAACGTCATATCGCTGGATGAAGCTGTAGAACCGAAGCTAGAAGGACACAAACCTCCTATGGATATTAGAGCAGGTTTTGATTTGGTGAAGATACACTGGAGTATTTTGCAGACTTCATTAGTTTAGTGTATTGATAAAAAGTATAATCCTGTCACCCTTCATCATCACAGAAAAAAAACTCACTAATGACTAACTAGATACGATAAGCAACAACCTTGTGCCCTGTAACGGTGATCTTCTGTACTGGGTGTGGCTGGGGCTGAATGAAGCCCCTGTAGTCCAAAGGGAAATGGTGAGGGACCTGCTTCAGCACCTGGAGGTGCACAAATCTATGGGGCCGGACGGGATCCACCCAAGGGTACTGAAGGAGCTGGCGGAAGCGCTCGCCAGGCCACTTTGCATCATTTATGAGCAGTCCTGGACAACCGGGGAGGTCCCAGCTGACTGGAGGTTGGCAAATGTGACACCCATCCACAAGAAGGGCCGGAAGGAGGATCCGGGGAACTACAGGCCAGTCAGTCTGACCTCGGTGCCTGGGAAGGTCATGGAACAGATCCTCCTCAGTGCCATTACACAGCACATGCAGGAGAACAGGGTGATCAGGCCCAGTCAGCATGGGTTTGTGAAGGGCAGGTCATGCCTATCAAACCTGATCTCCTTCTATGATAAGGTGACCCGCTTAGTGGATGAGGGAAAAGCCGTGGATGTTATCTACCTGGATTTTTGCAAAGCTTTTGACACTGTTTCCCACAGCATTGTCCTGGAGAAACTGGCTGCTCATGGCCTGGACAGGTGTACTCTTCGCTGGGTAAAAAACTGGCTGGATGGCCGTGCCCAGAGAGTGGTGGTTAATGGGGTTAAATCCAGTTGGTGTCCGGTCACAAGTGGTGTCCCCCAGGGCTCGGTGCTGGGGCCGGTTCTCTTTAATATCTTTGTCAATGATCTGGATGAGGGGATCGAATGCACCCTCAGTAAGTTCGCAGATGACACTAAACTAGGCGGGCATGTTGATCTGCTTGAGGGTAGGTTGGCTCTGCAGAGGGATCTGGACAGGCTGGACCAATGGGCTGAGACCAATGGTATGAGGTTCAACAAGGCCAAGTGCCGGGTTCTGCACTTGGGTCACAACAACCCCATGCAGCACTACAGGATTGGGGCGGAGTGGCTCGAAAGCAGCCCGGCAGAAAAGGACCTGGGGGTGTTGGTGGACAGCCGGCTGAATATGAGCCAGCAGTGTGCCCAGGTGGCCAAGAAGGCCAACAGCATCCTGGCCTGTATCAGGAATAGTGTGGTGAGCCGGACTAGGGAAGTGATCATCCCCCTGTACTTGTCACTGGTGAGGCCCCACCTCGAGTACTGCGTTCAGTTTTGGGCCCCTCGCTACAAGAAGGACATTGAGGTGTTGGAGCGTGTCCAGAGAAGGGCTACAAAGCTGGTGAGGGGTCTGGAGGACAAACCTTACGAGGAACGACTGAGGGAGCTGGGGTTGTTTAGCCTGGAGAAGAGGAGGCTGAGGGGAGGCCTTATCACCCTCTACAACTACCTGAAAGGAGGCTGTAGAGAGATGGGGGCTGACCTCTTCTCCCTGGTGACAAGTGATAGGACGAGAGGAAACGGGTTCAAGTTATGCCAGGGGAGGTTTATATTGGATATTAGGAAACATTTTTTCACTGAAAGGGTTATTAAACATTGGAATAGGCTGCCCAGGGAGGTGGTGGATTCGCCGTCCCTGGAGGTGTTTAAAAAAAGGGTAGATGGGGCACTTAGGGACATGGTTTAGAAGTGGCTTTTGTCAGGGTAGGTTAAAGGTTGGACTTGATGACCTTAGAGGTCCCTTCCAACCTCAGCGATTCTATGATTCTATGATTCTATAGCCAGGACAGCTGACTCCAACTGACCAAAGAGATATTCCATACCACATGATGTCATGCTCAGCATATAAAGCTGGGGCAAGAAGGAGGAAGAGAGGGCATGTGGACTTATGGCATGGCTGACTTGCAAAGCCACTGTCTATAATCTTTGAAAGTTGTGGAAATCAGGAGATATCCATGATCACTAGAAGAGGGCAAATGTCACACTCATCTATTGAGAAGGCCCCAAAGAAGACCCTTCTTGTGTGTGCTTCTTCCTACAGGCCCATTAGTCAGGCTAAGACATCAGGTCCATTAGTCTTACTTCAGTCCCTGGGAAAATAATGGAACTAGTCCTCCTAGAAACTATCACAAACCAAACGAAGCAGATGTCGTGGTTTAACCCCAGCCTGCAACTAAGCACCACACAGCTGCTTGCTCACTTCCCCCTGGTGGGATAGGGGAGAGAATCAGATGAGTAAAAGTGAGAAAACTTGTGGGTTGAGATAAAGACAGTTTAATAGGTAAAGTAAAAGGCACACACGCAAACAAAACAAAACAAGGAATTCATTCACTGCTTCCCATCAGGAGACAGGTGTTCAGCCATCTCCAGGAAAGCAGGGCTCCATCACGCATAGCAGTTACTTGGGAAGACAAACACCGTAACTCTAAATGTCTTTCCCTTCCTTCTTCTTCCCCCAGCTTTTATTGCTGAGCATGATGTCATATGGTATGGAATATCCCTTTGGTCAGTTGGGGTCAGCTGTCCCAGCCATGTCCCCTCCCAACTCCTTGTACACCCCCAGCCTGCACACTGGCAGGGCAGTGTGAGAAGCAGAAAAGGCCTTGACTCTGTGTAAGCACTGCTCAGCAATAGCTAAAACATCCCTGTATTATCAACACCGTTTCCAGCACAAATCCAAAACAGAGCCCCATACCAGCTACAATGAAGAAAATTAACTCTATCCCAGCCAAAACCAGCACAGAAGGGGATTGGGAAAAGCCTGACTAATCTAATCACCTTCTACAACAAAATAACATTTTCTGTCGACATGGGGAGAGCTGTAGATGTTGTTTACCTGGATTTCAGCAAAGCATTCGACACTGTTTCCCACAGCCTCCTCCTAGACAAACTGGCAAGATACAGACCAGATGGGTGGTCTCTGAGATTGTCGTGGTTTTGGACAAATTGGCCAATGGCCGGTGACAGATGCTCTCCCCCCAGCCTCTCATGCATGGAGAGGAGGAGGAGAGATAAAGAGATTTATGAGTTTATAAGAAACTGAAGTACTTTAATGAAATATTAATAATACAATAAAAAGGAAAATAATGAAATAGATACAGTATATACAAAACCGTATCAAGCTCCCAGGATGACATCACTGGTAGGCATTGGGGAAGTCCCAGGCTGGACCCAGTGATGGATGGGAACTGGATTCCAGAGTTGGAGTCAGGAACCCATGGATTGTGATCAAAGGCAGATGAACAGACAGGGTCCTCCTTGAACATCAGCCATTGAAGAAAGAGAGACTGGCCCTTTGATCCCTCAGCTTTTATACTGAGCAGATGGGATGGAATACCCCTGTTGGTCAATTTTGGTCACCTGTCCTGTCCGCTCCTCCCTGCAGGTGGGACCCCTCTACGCTTTTCTGTTTCTGACCCTCTAACGGGGCAAATAACAAAGTTAGCTGACCTTGGTTGTTACATCAATAAGTATAAGCAAGAGCCTCTCTGTGTACCATTCCTTGGCACTAATTGTAAACATTGGTCTTATCGCTCTGAGAATGAACAGTTCTCAGCACAACATGCTGTTAATTTCAGAGAGTTAGAAGTGGCCTAGCTAAGAAGTAAAATTACTGAACAGAAAGTTGGTTCTGTTTTACCTCAAACCAGGGTAGAGATGGATGGGAAATTGGCTAACAGGCCACACTCAGAGGGTGGTGATCAGTGTTTTTTTCTCAGGCTGGCAGCCTGTCACAAGTGGGGTCCCCTAAGGATTGATACCGGGCCCCACGCTTTTCAGCATCTTCATAAATGATCTGGACAATAGGATTGAAAACACCCTCACCAAGTTTGTTGATGACACCAAACTGGGTAGTGAGGTGGACATGTCAGAACAGCAACCCATCTTACAGAGAGACCTAGTCAGGCTGGAAGGGTGGGCAAACAAGAACTGTATGAAGTTTAACAAAGACAATTGCAAGGTCCTGCACCTGTGACAGAATAACCAAAGAGCTCAGTACAGGCTAGGATCTGTGTGGCTGGGGGGTAGCTTTGCTGAAAGGGACCTGGGGGTCCTGGTGGACAACAAGCTGAACACGAATCAGCAGTGCTCTGCTGCAGCAGCAAAGGCAAATTGGATCCTGGGCTGCATCCACAGGGGCATTACTAGCAGATAGAGATGTGATCATCCCACTCTACTCAGCTCTTGTCAGGACACACCTGGAGTACTGTGTCCAGTTCAATAATTTCAATACTTAAAGGGGGCTTATAAGAAAGATGGGGACAGACTTTTCAGCAGGGCCTGTTGCAATAGAACAAGAGGTAATGGTTTAATACTAAAAGAGGGTAGATTCAGACTAGATATAAGGAAGAAATTTTTTATGATGAGGGTGGTGAAACACTGGAACAGGTTTCCCAGAGAGGTAGTAGATGCCCTATCCCTGGAAACATTCAAGGTCAAGTTGGATAGTGGTCTGAGCAACCTGATCTAATGGAAGATGTCCCTGCTCATTGCAAGGGGGTTGGACCAGATGACCTTTAAAGGTCTCTTCCAAACCAAACTATTCTATGATTCTGGTCCCCACAAAGTCTGTGAGTGAGAACAAATCCTCCATCATCCTTTAGGAAAAACCCTGCATCCTCTTCCTCCCACAGTCCTGTTGAGAGTGGCAGGAGCGAAACAAGCTCACTGGCACCTGTCCCAGGTAGTATGAGCCCTGGCCTACACAGGCAGGGGAGAAAGGTGGAACACAAGCCAGGGAGGGCAGGGCAGGAGGCTAAAGCAACAAGAGCAGGTCTGCAGGGCGTGCTGAGATGATGCCACCTGCAGAGAGCACAGCTGCAAGGGATGGAGCAGCTGCAGTCTGACACAGGTGAGGTAGGGAGCTCCGCACTAGGCTGGGGTCAACCAAGGGGCCGTGGGCAGGCAGCCACCTCCAAAGCCCAGATCCAGCTGCCCCAAACTTCGCAGCAGCATGTATTGGGATTAAGGCAGGAACTCTAGCTTGGTCCAGCTTGGTCCAAAAACCAAGCTAACTTTTTGTCAGCTCTTTCTGGATAACGATCTGCAGCATGAATTGGCCCTTGCAAACGAATGCATTTTTTTTCCTATGTCAGATTTTTGGAGGAGAGAGGGAGAAAAGAAAAAAAAAAGGCACCTCAAAACATATAGACTTAAATTTTTCCTGTGTATGCCTCTGTCCCATGACCCTTTCTCCCTCCCTTCCCCATGCCTGAGCACAAGCTCCAGCCTGTGCTATGGAAATGGCACCATCCAGGCTGCTGCCGCCTCTTGAACAAACTGTGTGCTGAAGTGCGTCGGGCTCCTGATGCAGCCTGGGAAGGAACTAGCAGTGCTGCCTGCTCCCACTTTGTCTTGGTAGGGCATCTTCATCAGATGAAGCTGTTTCTTGACCCCAGCTGTCAGTCTGCCCGAGATTACAATTTTTTGGAGAGTCCTATTGGGGAACAAAGAGGGAGTTTTCAGGTTTGGGGAAATTGGGTGCCCGTGGGGCCCAGTACACCGCCCCCTCCCTCCCTGTTGCCGATGGCCTCCGCTTAACTCATGAGCTCCCACCTGGCTCCCTGGCCCGCAAACACATACGCACACACAGAGAGACAGTGCTAAAATTGGTAACTAGACTACAGTAATTCCCCAACATGGGTGGCTTGAAACTGCTCGGGCTGAATAGCATTTGCTGTTCCATCGCTGCGGCTGCCTCCCTCCGGCCCTGCGAGGAGCTGTTCTTTCCTCCTCCTGGAAGTTGTGCTGACACAGTTTCACTGCCACAAGTAGTTTGTCAACATCAAACTTCTCCTGCGTGCTATGTGTGCAACTCCCGCCAACAGGGGCCAGCCATGCCATGGACACATTTGCCTCACCACTCCCCCAGCACAGGGGGCAGTGAGTGTGGGGGTGGTGGTGTGGAGTCCTATGGGATGTGTGGGGAAGACAACTGGTGAGCGTCCCCAGGCCAGAGACAGCCAAGGGGAACAGCATCTGCAGGGAAATGTAGAGATGCCAGTTTCACCCAGTATGTTGTGCTGGTTATCTTTTTTTTTTTAATATGGCAGGAAAGTGACAGTGACTTGGCTTTCCATAGTCTTACGGAGGTTACTTGGAAACAGTGGCTTGGCAAAGTCAGGGATGGTGTTCACACAGAGACTTCTGCTCTTGTAGTGTCCATCCTTTGAACAAAAAGATTCAAAAAATGTCAGTCCTTGTCCGTTGAAACTGAATAAAATTGAGAAATACTGAGTGGAAATTTATATATAAACATATGCATACACATATCTGTGTATGAACAGATATTTTGACACTTTTATTGTCATGCAGTCTGAAAACTTGAGTTGATTCCTTTCCCTTATATTGAACCAAGGTTGCTTGACATTGCTTCTACATTATATTTAGGGCTTGGACGTTTATTTGCTTCATGCCCTCTGAGTCCACAGAAGGCTTCTTGAAAGGACAGTTGACTCTTTGTATGGCTTACAATGCATGTTATGTATACACAGACATTTGCAGTGCTGTCCTCTTAAAAATAATGGGCCTATTTAGCAAAGCCATAACCTCGACATACATAAAGGTCATGACTAAAGGGAGGAAGCAAAACAGAACACACAAAATCATAGAATCATAGAATCTTCATGGTTGGAAAGGACCTTTGAGATCATGGAGTCCAACCAAACAACCTACAGTCTCTGCCACTAGAGCATGCCCTGAAGTGCCACATCTAGACGTTTCTTAAATACCTCTAGAGATGGTGACTCAACCACCTCCCTGGGCAGGCTGTTCCAGTGCCTGACCACTCGTTCAGTAAAGTAATTCTTCCTAATATCTAATCTAAACCTCCCCCGCCGCAACTTCAGACCATTTCCTCTGGTCCTGTCATTATTCACCTGGGAGAAGAGGCCAACCCCCACCTCTCTATAACCTCCCTTCAGGTAGTTGTAGAGGGCAATGAGGTCTCCCCTCAGCCTCCTCTTCTCCAAGCTAAACATGCCCAGCTCCCTCAGCCTCTCCTCATGTGACCTGGTCTCCAGACCCCTCACCAGCCTGGTAGCTCTCCTCTGGACACGCTCCAGCACCTCAATGTCCCTCTTGTACAGCGGGGCCCAGAACTGAACACAGTACTCGAGGTGAGGCCTCACCAGTGCCGAGTACAGAGGCACCATCACTTCCCTGCTTCTGCTGGCCATGCTATTCCTGATACAAGCCAGGATGCTGTTGGCCTTCTTGGCCACCTGGGCACACTGCTGGCTCATGTTAAGCTGGCCGTCCACCGGTACCCCCAGGTCCTTTTCTGCCGGGCAGCTTTCCAGCCACTCTTCCCCAAGCCTGTAGCGTTGCTTGGGATTGTTGTGACAAAACTACTGGTAACTCGTCTTTTTTGCCTCCCATTCACCGTATATTTTATATTTTACAGCATCAGAGTACCTGTGACCAGAAAGCATGCAAGCATATGTGTACCAGTGTCCTAAACCATACTGAGAAAATCTAAGAACTGAAAAATGTAGACTTGTGAAATGCTGATTATTAGTGCAGCTCATGCTAAGTGCTCAAAGGACACATTTACCTCTGGGAAGAGGGTTTGATCTGGTATTCAGGGGGACCTGTGAGTGCGGAGTACCTGTGAAAGTAGCATATGAGTGTGTACATCTGTTTGCTGGCAAGCACTGAGCTGGACTACCTGGTGCTAGACCTGTGCAGTGGGTAAGAAGGCTCAGGATCCAGGCAGGGGGTCTGTGGCAGTACTTTAGGGATACACGAATGTGTGTGTACCTGTGAATCCGGAAAATGTGGGGGGGGTGTGTTTTCACTAGAGACCTTCTCAATGGAGATATATTATAAACACAGTTCAATAGAGGTGTTCAATAGAGTGAGGTTAGACTCTAATTTGAATATACAAATTAAGACTACAGGAGGCAAACTATCATATTGAGGTTCCCTTTTATTTACCATGATGTTATTTTTACTGTTTACCTCATGTTGGACTAAATTTACAAAAAATTGTCATGAGATCTGTATGATTAATAACAAGAAAATGATCATAGAATCATAGAATGGTTTGGGTTGGAAGGGACCTTAAAGACCATCTAGTTCCAACCCCCCTGCCCTGGGCAGGGACACCTCCCACTAGACCAGGCTGCTCAAAGCCCCATCCAGCCTGGTCTTGAACAATTCCAGGGATGGGGCATCCACAACTTCTCTGGGCAGCCTGTGCCAGTGTCTCACCACCCTCACAGTAAAGAATTTCTTCCTAATATCCAATCTAAATCTCCCCTCTTTCAGTTTAAAACCATTACCCCTCCTCCTATCATAACACTCCCTGATAAAGAGTCCCTCCCCATCCTTCCTGTAGGCCCCCTTTAGGTACTGGAAGGCTGCTATAAGGTCTCCCTGGAGCCTTCTCTTCTCCAGGCTGAACAATCCCAACTCTCTCAGCCTGTCCTCATAGGGGAAGTGCTCCAGCCCTCTGATCATCTTCGTGGCCCTCCGCTGGACCCGTTCCAACAGGTCCATGTCCTTCTTATGTTGGGGACTCCAGAGCTGGACACAGGACTCCAGGTGGGGTCTCACCAGAGCGAAGCAGAGGGGTAGAATCACCTCCCTCGACCTGCTGGCCACACTTCTTTTAATGCAGCCCAGGATACGATTGGCTTTCTGCGCTGCAAGCGCACATTGCCAGCTCATGTTGAGTTTCTCGTCCACCAGCACCCCCAAGTCCTTCTCCTCGGGGGCTGCTCTCAAGCCATTCTCCACCCAACCTGTATTTGTACCTGGGATTGCCCTTACCCAGGTGCAGGACCTTGCACTTGGCCTGGTTGAACTTCATGAGGTTTGCACAGGCCCACCTCTCAAGCCTGTCCAGGTTCCTCTGGATGGCATCCCTTCCCTTCAGCGTGTCAACCACACCACACAGCTTGGTGTCATCGGCAAACGTGCTGAGGGTGCACTCGGTCCCACTGTCCATGTCTCCAACAAAGATGTTAAACAGCACCGATCCCAGTACTGACCCCTGTAGAACAGAATCATAGAATATCTCAAGTTATCAGGGGTCTTAGACTCATCGAGTCCAACTCCCTGCTCCTCACAGGACTACCTAACACTAAACCATATGACTAAGAGCGTCATCCAGATGCTCCTTGAACTCTGACAGGCTTAGTGCTGTAAACACTTCCCTGGGGAGCCTGTTACAGTGACTGACCACCCTCTCAGTGAAGAATCTTTTCCTAATGTCCAATCTGAACTTCTCCTGACACAGCTTCATTCCATTTCCTCGTGTCCTATCGCTGGTCACCAGAGAGAGGAGATCAGCACCTCCCCCTCTGCTGACCCACTTGAGGAAGTTGTAGACTCTGATGAGGGCACCCCTCAGCCTTCTCTTCTCCAGGCTGAACAAGCTATGTGACTTCGGCCGCTCCTCATATGTCTTGCCCTCGTGACCTTTCACCATCTTGGTTGCCCTCCTCTGGACACACTCTAATAGTTTGATATTCTTATACTGAGGTGCCCAAAACTGCACACAGTGCTCAAGGTGGGGTCGCCCCTGTGCAGTATAGAGGGGGCCAATCACCTCCGTCGACCAGCTAGCTATGCTGTGCTTGTTGCACCCCAGGACACGGTTGGTCCTTTTGGCTGGCAGGGCACACTCTTAACTCATCAACTTGCCATCAACCCAAACCCACAGATCTCTTTCCGCAGGGCTGCTCTCCAGCCTCTCATCCCAAAACTTGTATGTATAAACAGGATTACCCCAAATGAGGTGGAGAATATGGCTCTTGCTCTTATTAAATTCCATACGGTTGGTGGTTGCCCAGCTGTCTAGTCTATCCAGATCTCTCTGTAAGGCCTCTCTACCCTTGAGGCAGTCCACAGCTCCTCCTAGTTTAGTATCATCAGCAAACTTAATATACATTTGATTCTTGTGTCCAGAACATTTATAAAAACATTTAAGTGCACTGGCCCTAAAATTGAGCCCTGGGGGACCCCACTGGTGACTGGCCGCTAGCCTGATGTAACCCCATTTACTATATGCTGGACATTTCATAGAATCATAGAATACCAGGTTGGAAGGGACCTCAGGGATCATCTGGTCCAACCCTTCTTGGCAAAAGCACGGTCTAGGCAAGATGGCCCAGCACCCCGTCCAACCAAACCTTAGCACCAAAACAGGTCTCAGCGCTACCATACTTTGGGCACCATAATGTTGCAGCCAGAACAGCCATTGGATTCTACTCTTCATGGAGGCCATGATGATTTACACTGAGGGCATGCTTCCTAGCCTGACTAAAGTCAAGGTCTGCTTTCCCCATTTGTAACACCACCAGTTGTTCTGTCAGAGAAGGAAATTTGATTTTATTGAAGTAGAATTCATGTGATCTGTTATTAAGAAGCAGAGCCAATGTTATGTTCTTGGCTTGTCTGATCCTAAAAAGTGAACATTCGTGGTGCTAGAGATTGTTTCTGAGTGGACTGTAAATCCCTGGACCATTTCTTTTTCCCTTTTCAAAAGACATGTACTAGACTTTCTTCAGTTCTTCCAGGTTCAGAAAATACTTTGTCTTGTTTCTTAGCGGTGTTGAGGGAATATCATCAAGTCTTCTCAACTGTAGTATAGCTGTCTTACTTTACGTATTCTTTAACCTGTTGTTTCCTATTACTGTGTGTATTGCTGTTGTTGCATTTAAATAATAATGCTGTCTTTTCCTGTTTTGTGAAGGTGGAAACAAAGAAGGCATTAAGACTTCATACTTGACATTCTTTCCTTTATGCTCTTTTTTCCATTTAATAGTAGAAATCTAGTTCTTTGGTGGTATAAAATATGTTCTTGCTGCCTTATTGATGTCCTTGCTAATTGAAACTTATTTTGGACTTCAGTCTTTCTGATTTTGTCACTACATGCTCCTGGTGTTCCTAAATACTGTTATGTCATTGTTTTCTTTTTTGTTGCTGCACCTTTTTCTTCTATCACTGAGGAATTTGTGATGCAGCCAAAATAGAATCATAGAATCATAGAATGTGTTGGGTTGGAAGGGACCTTTAAAGGTCATCTAGTCCAACCCCCCTGCAGTAAGCAGGGACATCTTCAACTAGATCAGATTGCTCTGAATATAAAAAAATAACCTCATATTATTTCCTATCTTACTTCTATGTGATATTTGCCATTGTGTTGTTTGGGTTTTGTTGTTTTTTTTTTCTTAAATATCACAGAATCACTTAAGATGTCTTGCACTCTTTTCTTCAGGTTATTTATTTATTCAAGAAATTCTTTCCACCAATTCCCTGAATTTGTTTGACAAATTCAAACAGGCTAACAGACAAATGTTTATTCTGATGCTTTCAGGACTTCCTCTCTCTGCTATCATTTTATAACCAGTCACACAAATTACTTTCCACCATTACTTTTTAGATAGATACTCAGGGAAATCATCCCATATGATTCCCATAAGATTGATGGCGTGAACATATTCTTGCTTGTCTCTTCCTCCTTTTTTATCCCTCCCCCTTTTGAGACTGACTCCGTTTCATGATTCTTTTGTCGCTCCTGGCAGTTTACTGTTTTATTCTTTTGTGATAATGACCATTATTTCAGCTTGCCATTGAGATAATCTACCAGCCAGGAGTGTTAATAAGAGTCAGTCTTTGTCTATCTGGTTCTAAAAGGAAACTTTGTGATGAAATTCAGGAAGTAGTTTTCTAATAAATTGCTGAGATTCAATTTCATCTAAACCAGTCAGTAAACTTAGAAGTGTTCTTTCTAAAACTTTGTGCTTCTTAGTAGAGGAGAATCTGTGTTTTAGAAATCTCTACAGCTGTATGCTGCTATCTGAACCCAAATTCTTCAGCTCTTTCCTATTTATTTGTTACCACATGGGTATGCTGAAAAGCCAGGCATGATCAACTCAGAAGCTTTCCAAATAGATATCTGTGGATTTCCACCTGTTTCCAGTTGGCTGCCATGTAAGTCTGTAAGTACACTGACCTCAAGCTGCTTCACTAATATGCCAGATTTTGATACTTAAAAAGAACTCTTTAGAGCATCTAACCAACTGCCAAAGAAGAACATGTTTTTTGATGTTAGCTGGAGCAGGCAGTGAATGGGAAAGAACAATACAGTCTTTATTTGACTAATTATCTGCGACTTCTCATGCTGTTGTATGAGAAGTATGCTGCTTGCTAGTTGCCTACAGCGGGATTAGCCATGATATGCTCTAAAAGAAGAAAAAAACCCAATTATTTGACTCCTACAGCCCTGCCTGTATTCCCATCCAGAGTCCTTGTCTCCAGTTCTTCACTCCACATTGTAACAACTTAGATATTAGTCTCCTGTTGTCTCACTGTCTCAGCTTTGAAGAGGGGAGTTGAGGTTTCAGTGGCAGTGATACCTGGTAGTCCTTATTGTTGTGGAACCACCACATTTGATAAAGATATTAAACCTATACTTTCTGAGAAGAGCTAAGAAAACTGGCAAAAATGTGGACCCTTCTAGTAGCTAGATATTCAGAAATACTGTTTTCCTCATATGAATGAAATACAGTTATTTCCTACTTGCCTTGTGTAGTAAGTGGAGCTGATTCACACTACAGCTTCCAGCTAGCACTGATTTGAGATTAATCTAATTTATTCTTGGGGAACTGGCTGTATACATTCATGCTTCCTCCTTTTTCTCTGCCTTTTCCTGGTACTGCTGAAAACAGAGAATACTTTCTCCTGAAAGGATAGTTCCATGCTGTTAGCTCTCCTTACTGCTGGGGCAGGATGCATTTCATTAAACTCTTTAACTATAGTAAATTACATAGTAGGGAAAAATAGCATGTAAAAATTTGTTACTATCCCATTTGAAAGAAGCAGGGAAGACCAAAGTTATCACCTTTCTTACCAGGAAGAGGTGGACCCTCCTATATTTATAAAGGTGTTGAAGTTTCTCAACTTTCTTTTTAAAAAGTGTTTTACTATTTAACATTTTTAGCTGACATTTAACAAATTTTATAGTTAAGAATAGTTTATATGGTTAACTGGAACTTGGATAAAAGAAGGATGATTGCCAAAGGAACTACTTGAACATTACCTTAAAAATACATTTGTTCTTATAAAATGACAAGTCTGAGATTCTAGCCACAAGGAAGAATGAAAGGCATTTTGTGGCTGCTCTGGCATTTGTCTGACCCTCAACAGGCTGATTCTGCTCACTACTCAAGCAGAAAGCTATTTACTTTTTTGGTTGGGTTAGTTTTCTAACCACTTTAGCTGGGGATGGGAGAAGAAATGAGGGAGTAGTGGGAAGAGGACACTTGCTCCTCAGTGTCAGTGAGTGTTTGGATTAACTCACCCTTCTTTCCTGAACTTACAGGAAGGAATAGGCCTATTTCAGTGTTAATAGCATGCCCTCACAGTGGAGAAGCATAAACCGCAAAGGCCACATCAGCAGCAGACTGGCTTAGTGTTGGACAGCCGTGGGAATCAGAATACCAGGTTGGAAGGGACCTCAGGGATCATCTGGTCCAACCCTTCTTGGCAAAAGCATGGTCTAGGCAAGATGGCCCAGCACCCTGTCCAACCAAATCTTAAAAGTGTCCAATGATGGGGAACCCACCACTTCCCTGGGGAGATTATTCCAACGGCTGATTGTTGTCATTGTAAAAAAATTTCCTCTTGTGTCCAATCAGAAACTCTCCAGGAGTCACTTGTACCCATTACCCCTCATCTTTTCCATGTGACTCCTTGTAAAAAGGGAGTCTCCATCTTCTTTGTAGCCACCCTTTAAATCCTGGAACATGGTGATAAGGTCTCCCCTAAGACTTCTTTTCTGAAAGCTGAACAAACCTAATTCTCTCAGCCTTTCCTCATATGGCAGGCTTCCCAGTCCTTTGATCATCTTTGTGGCCCTTCTCTGGACCCTCTCCAGCCTGTCCACATCTTTTTTGTATAGCGGGGACCCAAACTGAACACAGTAGAATCATAGAATCATAGAATCGCTGAGGTTGTAAGGGACCTTTAAGATCATCAAGTCCAACCTTTAACCTACCCTGACAAAAGCCACTTCTAAACCATGTCCCTAAGTGCCCCATCTACCCTTTTTTTAGACACCTCCAGGGATGGTGAATCCACCACCTCCCTGGGCAGCCTATTCTAATGTTTAATAACCCTTTCAGTGAAAAAATGTTTCCTAATATCCAATCTAAACCTCCCCTGGCATAACTTGAACCCGTTTCCTCTCGTCCTATCACTTGTCACCAGGGAGAAGAGGTCAGCCCCCATCTCTCTACAACCTCCTTTCAGGTAGTTGGAGAGGGTGATAAGGCCTCCCCTCAGCCTCCTCTTCTCCAGGCTAAACAACCCCAGCTCCCTCAGTCGTTCCTCGTAAGGTTTGTCCTCCAGACCCCTCACCAGCTTTGTAGCCCTTCTCTGGACACGCTCCAACACCTCAATGTCCTTCTTGTAGCGAGGGGCCCAAAACTGGACACAGTACTCGAGGTGGGGCCTCACCAGTGCCGAGTAGAGGGGGATGATCACTTCCCTAGTCCGGCTCACCACACTATTCCTGATACAGGCCAGGATGCTGTTGGCCTTCTTGGCCACCTGGGCACACTGCTGGCTCATATTCAGCCGGCTGTCCACCAACACCCCCAGGTCCTTTTCTGCCGGGCTGCTTTCGAGCCACTCCGCCCCAAGCCTGTAGCGCTGCTTGGGGTTGTTGTGACCCAAGTGCAGGACCCGGCACTTGGCCTTGTTGAACCTCATACCGTTGGTCTCAGCCCATTGGTCCAGCCTGTCCAGATCCCTCTGCAGAGCCAACCTACCCTCAAGCAGATCAACACGCCCGCCTAGTTTAGTGTCATCTGCGAACTTACTGAGGGTGCATTCGATCCCCTCATCCAGATCATTGACAAAGATATTAAAGAGATATTAAAGGGTGTGGCCTGAAAACTGCTGAGTAGAGTGGGATAAAGACTTCTTTATCTCTGCTGCTGATGCCCTTGTTGATGCAACCCAGCATCCTGTTGGCTTTCTTTGCTGCAGCAGCAGCACACTCTTCTCTCATATCGAGCTGCTTGTCCACAAGGACCCCCAGGTCCCTTTCCACGGGGCTGCTCCCCAGCCAGGTAGATCCCAGCCTGTGCTGCACTCCTGGATTATGTTTTCCCAGGTGCAAGACCTTACACTTGTCCTTGTTGAACTTCATCAGATTCATAAGATTCTTGTTAGCCCACTCTTCCAGCCTCTTCCTGCAGGGTGGCTCTCCATTCTGAAGTGTCCGCTTCCCCACTCACTTTGGTATCATCAGCAAACTTCATCAGGGTACACCTGATCCCATCATCCCAATCACTTATGAAGATATTAAACAGCGTTTGGCCCAGTATAGATCCCTGGGGGACCCCACTTGTGACAGGTTGCCAGTTTGAAAAGGAGCTATTTACCACCACCCTCTGGGTGCGGCCAGTCAGCCAGTTCCCCACCCACCACACAGACCACTTGTCTAGACCGTACTGAGATCACTGCACCCAAGGCTATCACTAATCGAGATATTACAAAGCAGGTTTTCTTGGTTTGGAGTAGCAAGTCCAGCAGTGCTTCATTCCTGGTTGGCACATCTAACATTTGTATGAGGAAGCAGTCCTCTACGCATTCCAGGAACTTGATGGATGACATGTGAGCTGCTGTATTCTTCTTTCAACAAATGTCTGGGTAAAGTTACCCATAATAACCAGGTTCTGTTGACCTGAAGCTTGCTTAAGTGACCCAAATATTCCTTCATTGGCCTTATCATCTTGGTTTAGATGTTGGTAGCAGATGTCTACTGTAAGATCCCCCTTGGAGACAACCACTCTGATCTTGACCCAGAGGCATTCGACAGGGCTTCCACAATCGCTGTAGTTGACTTCTATACATTCAAGGTTCTCCTTAACATAGAGTGCGACTCCTCCTCCTCTCCTTCCCTGCTTGTCGAAACAGCCTATAGCCATCCATTGCGATCCTCCAGTCATGTGAGCTGTCCCACCATGTTTCAGTTATTCTTATGATATCATAACTGTCTGACTGGGTTTGACTGGGACAAACCCTCATGACAGCCCCAGCCATGAAGCCAGAAGTTGATTTGCATTATACGTCTATTTCTGACTGCACCTTGGTAAAACGGAAGAAAAGATAACTTGGGCACCAGTACTTGCACCCCCAGGGCTTTATAGTCTTATTTGATTATGCCCAGGTTCCAGCTTGCGGTGTCATTCTTGCCCACATGGAAGAGTAATAGTGGATAGTAGTCTGTGCTCTTGACAAGTTGTGGCACCCTCTCGGCAACATCTCAGACCTTAACTCCCAGAAGTCAGCATACCTCACGTGACTCCCTGTCAGGCCGGCAGATGGGCATCTCAGTGCCCCTTAACAGAGGGCCACCCACTACGAACACTCATTGTTTCTTTTTATGGTATCCACTGTGTACTGCTGGTACAGTTTCTCCTTGTAGACCTTGCTTGTGGGTGTCTACAGCTGTTAAGCTTCATACCTGGTTTTGGTTGTGATTATGGAGGGTGGGGACGGAAGCAGTCCTACTTTTGTGGTTCACCAGGGTCCAAGATGCCTCATTCTCAGTGGTGTCTGCCACAGGAGCATGGTTCTGAAACCACTTATCTATCTCTGTCTCATCGATCCAGCCTGTCCAGATCCCTCTGCAACGCCTTTCTACCCTCAAGCAGGTCAACATTCCCACCTAACTTGGTGTTGTCTGCAAACTTACTGAGGGTGCCCTCAATCCCCTCATCCAGATCATTGATAAAGATATTAAAGAGAACCGGCCCCAATACCGAGCCCTGGGGAACACCACTCATGACCAACCGCCAACTGGATTGAACTCCATTCACCACCACTCTCTGGTCCCGGCCCTCCAGCAAGTCTTTTACCCAGCAAAGAGTACTCCCGTCCAAGCCATGGGCAGCCAGTTTCTCCAGGAGAATGCTGGGGAAAAATCATAATCTGTACATAATCTGTTAAGCAGAGGTAGTGGCAACTGAATAAACTGAAAGAACAGGACAGTTGAAAGCTACATAAAAAACACTCTGAAAATACAAAGTCAACTAGAATTATTTTCAGCACATTTCAGTTTTCATTTGCATCTATCATTTGCAAAGGAAATTAAAGGTAGCCCTATTTCTGACAATTGCAACAGTTGATGCATTTGATGTTTAACAATTTTCACATAGCTATATTGTAGGAATAATGATGTGGTTGTAATGGCCTAAGAGAACAAGGTTTGTAGGAAGATATACTATATTTTGTTACACCAGCAAATATAGCTGGAAAAAGGATACAAACTTCCAGGCATATAAGCCTTACTTCTCTTTTAACTATTGACTAGGAAGTCTGTGACAGTCTACTGGTAAACTTTTTGAGGAATATATGTGCAAAACATAGCTGTGAAACCTTAGAGGTCATCAAGAAAATGAACCTTTTGATGAAGCATTTAGAATTTGGGGATCAATGAAAATTATCCCATTCAGAATAAAGTATACAGAAGGAATGTTTTAATATTGCAGTATTTTGGATCTGTAGGAATGTCTACAAGCTGAGACCTGAGACAAAAATTAATTTGAAACTTGGTCAGAATCAAATGGAAACAACATTGTGCATTGTGACATTTTAACACAAATCAAGACATCCTTAGCAGATGAGAATATGTAAAACCATGGTCAATTAAATGCTTGTGGGAGAGACCACAGACACCACCACAGCATATATCTATGATTTCTTCAAATGATCAATAGACACTAGATACTTATTTGATTTTTAGTTGGATACTGGAGCACAAGTTAATGTGTTGCTGGAAATAGTTATGCTAGCATTTAATCTCCCCCTACCTGTGGATTTCAATTAGTAAACGTATGTGAAATTATCCCCACAAAAAGAATTTGTGAGTTTAAGTGTATGGGTAAATTGAAAAAAAGTTATTTCTACTAGCATCAAAGTAAAAGGGAACTTAATAGGTTACAATTGTTTTTAGCACTTGAAGCATTGTATACAAATGAAGAGAGTATATAAAATCAAGGGGAGACCAAAATTAATGAGGCATAGTTTCAGGATGTCTTCCAAGAAATGAGGTAGAATAGAGAATAGATGTGAAAGTACCTCCACAGAATCATGCTACTAGAAGGCTTTTCCTCTCTGTAAAACCAAAATAAGCTAATTCCTTTTGTAACATAAGCCTAATAGAAGGCACTGAGTCCATTGGTTGTTATAACACTGGGTATAAGCCCCAAATACTTCAACATGTACAGGGAGAACATTTTTTTGCGATCTACAAAGAAAGGAAGAAATAAGCGGTTATGGATAATATCAAATATGTATATTTTTATGCTGCCGGTGTTTCTAGTCTTGTGATAGGAGCTCTCCAAAAAAGCAGTGCACATATTTGAACTAACATTTAGTATCACTTTTTGGACATACTGTTTCCTCATACCAATGTTTGTTTTTGTTTAATACCGAAGTGTTTCTCAGAAAACCAATCACATCGTTGATAGGACAGAGAGTACTAACATTAACATAGATAATGTTTTGAACTGGAAAAAAAACAGTAGACTAGTATCAGTCACCAAGGCGAGCAGCTCCAGTGATAGCCCAATCCGGAGTTGAGCACCCTTGCATGGTGCACAGGGGGGTTTTCCAAACTGGGGGAACCTCAGGGGGAGCCAAGAGAGCTGACAGGAGCCTGCATCTCACACAACAGTGGCTGATGAGACCTGTGTGGGGCCAACAGCAATGGTGGCCAAGCCCCGACACGTATAAAAGAAGACCTTAGGGAGCACTAGGGACCAGGAGCGCCGCAAACAGGGTGGACAAACAGGGAAAGGCATGTCAGCAAAGGCGTGGCATGGCACAGCAGTTTGCATGGAAGGGTGCTGAAGCTCTGGGAGCTCAACCAGGGAGCAATGGTATCAACCCAGTAGAAAGCCATGGCATCTCTAAGCTCTGCACCCACCATGACTGATGCTGCTTCCCAGACAGAGCTCCAGCAGGAATATGCTACCGTCCAGGTGTCAGGCTGCAGGGTGTGCCGTACTCTTATGCCAGTATGGGATGACAGTAGTAAGCACACGTGTGGGAGGTGTGCCCAGGTGGAGGAATCATAGGGTTGGAAGGGACCTCTAGAGATCATCTAGTCCAACCCCTCTGCCAGAGCAGGGTCACCTTAGAGCAGGTTACACAGGAACGCGTCCAGGCGGGTTTTGAATGTCACCAGAGAAGGAAACTCCACCACCTCTCTGGGCAGCCTGTTCCAGTCCTCTGCCACCCTCAAAGTAAAGAAGTTCCTCCTCATGTTTAGGTGGAACTTCCTATGCTCAAGTTTGTGCCCGTTACCTCTTGTCCTGTCCCTGGGCACCACTGAAAAGAGCCTGGCCCCATCCTCCTGACACCCACCCTTTAAGTATTTATAAGCATTGATAAGGTCCCCCCTCAGCTGTCTTTTTTTCCAGACTGAAGAGACCCAAGTCCCTCAGCCTTTCTTCATAAGAGAGGTGTTCCAGTCCCCTCATCATCTTGGTAGCCCTTTGCTGTCCCCTCTCCAGCAGTTCCCTGTCCTTCTTGAACCGGGGAGCCCAGAACTGGACACAGCACTCCAGGTGCGGCCTCACCAAGGCAGAGTAGAGGGGGAGGATGACCTCCCTCCACCTGCTGGCCACACTCTTCTTGATGCACCCCAGGATGCCATTGGCCTTCTTGGCCACGAGGGCACATTGCTGGCTCATGGTCATCCTGTTGTCCACCAGGACTCCCAGGTCTCTTTCAGCTGAGCTGCTCTCCAGCAGGTCAGCCCCCAACCTGTCCTGGTGCAGGGGGTTATTCCTCCCCAGGTGCAGCACCCTACGCTTGCCCTTGTTGAATTTCATAAGGTTCCTCTTTGCCCAGATCTCCAGCCTGTCCAGGTCTCTCCGTATGGCGGCACGGCCTTCTGGTGTGTCAGCCACCCCTCCCATCTTTGTGTCATCGGCAAACTTGCTGAGGGTGCCCTCTATCCCTTCATCCAGGTCTTGATGAATATATTGAAGAGGACTGGACCCAGTACTGGCCGCTGGGGAACACCACTCGTCACTGACCTCCAACTAGACTCTGCCCCTAATCATGACTCTCTGAGCTCTGTCTTCCAATCCGTTATCTATCCACCCCACTGTCCATTCATCTGACCCACTCTTCCTAAGCTTCCCTATGAAGATGCTGTGGGAGACCATGTCGAATGCCTTGCATAAGTCAAGGTAGACCACATCTACCGCCCTCCCCTCATCTCTCCAGCCAGTCATGCCATCGTAGAAGGCTATCAGATTAGTCAGACATGATTTCCCCTTGGTGAATCCATGTTGAGTACTTCCGATAGCTTTCTTTTCCTCCACATGCCTTGAGATGAGGCCCAGAACGAGCTGTTCCATCATCTTTCCAGGGATGGAGGTGAGGCTGACCGGCCTGTAGTTCCCCGGGTCCTCCTTCTTGCCCTTTTTTGAAGACTGGAGTGACGTTGGCTTTCCTCCAGTCCTCAGGCACCTCGCCTGTTCTCCAGGACCTTTCAAAGATGATGGAGAGCGGCCCAGCAATGACTTCCGCCAGCTCCCTCAGCACTCTCGGGTGCATCCCATTGGGGCCCATGGATTTGTGAATATCTAATTGATCTAATTGATCCCTCACTCGATCCTCCTCAACCCAGGGGAAGTCTTCCTCTTTCCCCGTTACTTTCCCCAAGGCCTGGGTCTCCTGAGGGCTGGGCCGAGCAGTAAAGACCGAAGCAAAGAAGGCCTTCGGTAACTCCGCCTTCTCCGCATCCTCCGTCACCATGGCTCCTGTCTCATTCAACAGTGGGCCCACAACTTCTCTGGTCTTCCTTTTGCTTCCAATATACTTGAAGAAGCCCTTCCTGTTGAGCTTGACATCCCTTGCCAGGTTTAATTCCAAGGCGGCCTTGGCTTTCCCTGTTTCATCCCTGCATGCTCTGGCGGCATTCTTGTAATCCTCCCAAGGGGTCAGTCCCTTCTTCCACGTGCTGTAAACTTCCTTCTTCCACTTGAGCTTTTTCAGAAGCTCCCTGCTCAACCATGCAGGTCTCCTGCGTCCCTTGGCCGATTTCTTGCTCTTAGGGATGCACCGATCCTGAGCTTTTTCCTCTACATGCTTAGAGATGAGGCCCAGAATGAGCTGTTCCATCACCTTTCCAGGGATGGAGGTGAGGCTGATCGCCCTGTAGTTTCCTGGGTCCTTCTCCTTGTCCTTTTGGAAGATTGGCGTGACATTAACTTTCCTCTAGTCCTCAGGCACCTCGCCTGTTCTCCAGGACCTTTCAAAGATGATGGAGAGCAGCTTTGCAATAACATCCACCAGCTCCCTCAGCACTCGTGGGTGCATCCCATCAGGGCCCATGGATTTGTGGGTGTCAGGTTTGCCCAAATGATCTCTAACCTGATCCTCCTCGATCGAGGGAGAGTCTTCCTTTCTCCAGGCTCTCTCTCCTACCTCCAGGGTCTGGGATTCCTGAGGGACAGCCTTAGCAGTAAAGAATGAAGCAAAGGTGGCATTCAGTAACTCCGCCTTCTCTGCATCCTCCATCACCAGGGCACCTACCTCATTCAGCAGCGGGCCCACATTTTCCCTAGTCTTCCTTTTGCTACTGATGTACTTGAAGAAGCCTTTCTTGTTGTCCTTGACATCCCTTGCCAGGTTTAATTCCAAGTGGGCCTTAGCCTTCCTCATTGCATCCCTGCATACTCTGACAACGTTCCTATACTCCTCCCAAGTGGCCAGTCCCCTTTTCCACCTTTTGTAAACTTCCTTCTTCCATCTGAGTTTTTCCAGAGTTTTTGAGGGCTTAGGAGTATACAAGTGCTGGTCAGTCTTGAAGAAGCACCTTTTAGAAGCACAGGAGCAGGCAATTCCATTTTACCATAAATCAAGCAAGCAGGGCAGAAGACCAATTTGACTGAACAGGGAACTCCTCGTGGAGCTCAGGAGGAAAAAGAAATTGCATGATCTCTGGAGGCGAAGTCAGGCTTTGCAGGAAGATTACAGAGCTGTGGTTTGTATATGCAGGGAGAAACCACGAAAGGCTCAATTAGAGATGAAAATGGCCAGTGTTGTGTCAGACAACAAGAAAGGCTTTTTTAAGTACATTAATAGCACGAGGAGGTCCAAAGAAAACATTGGACCAATACTTGTTGAAGATGGGAACAGTGACTTTAGATTTGTGGGCACTGAAATTGTAAGGGACCAGCTGAAATGTGGTCAATGCCCCATGCCTGTCAGTGTTTTAGAGGCATTTGGACTGTTCTGTTCTGTTCTATTCTGTTCTATTCTAGTCTACATTTTACATACATATTTTACGTCTATTCTCATTTTACATACTCTGACTGTGGCCATTTTTATCTTGTTCTAGTCTTTCTTATGTCATAGTTAAATCATTATGTCCATTAATCCTACTTGTTACACTGTGTTGAATCTTTTTTGATTTCTTTGCGATCTTTCCTCAGAGCATGTTTTCATGCATCTTTTTGCTGTGACTAATGCAGTAAAACATTAGTTGTTTTTTATATCTCTGTGTCAAATGCATTTATTTCTGAATGGAACTATAATGTTGTTAACTTCTGTAAAAACTTACTGACAGAATAATAACTAGGATGAGCAAACAATTTAGATTTAAAATGAACGAATCAGATTAGTTTTTATACTTTGCCTTCTCTCTTGCATCTGTCAAAGTTGTTTCACCATTTCATTTCATAGTATATTTAGACCAGGATGTATGTCAAAGTGTAGGAGACTATAATTTTAATTACAATTTAATTAGCACATTACATATGCTTATATCAAACCTCTAGTGCTATCTTTGTTGTTGTGTTAAAAATATCTTGGTTTTTTTTAGATGCTGACCAACTAGGATGCATGCAGGGTAGTGATATTCAGTTATACTGGAATATTGCTGGCATGTGCTGTGTTTTGCAGATAGAATCCCGGAGTCCTTAGATGATGCTTAAAAATTTTTTATGATATTAAAGTATTATGCTGTTGATTTGGGTATCATAGTGCAGTATTCGCTAAAGCTTTTAATAGGTGTCAGACTTATGAAGGTGGTGTATCTGCAATAAACACCTGGTTCTGGTGCTTTTTTGCTTTCCTTTGTAGGATAGAAAGGCTGTGATCACACAAATCCTTTTATCTGGACTGCAGGCTTCATGTTTTGATAAGAACAAAAAATTGTGCATCTTGGAAGACAAATGAAGTATTTTTAAGTGTTGCTAGGTATATAAGTGTTATGGTTTGAAAATCCCATAACAGTTTATTGTTGTTTAGACAATTATTCTGTCACCCAATGACCTGTCCCCACACGGGAAGGGGAATTGGGGAAAGCAAGGAAACACGAGGGTTGAAATATAAATAGATTTAATAAGAAAAGACTAAATAATTAACAATAATACTAAAGAACCAGTATTGATCCTGATACTAATATAAAATATACCAGGATTATACTCAGCCAATTATATCAGTGGGAAGCTGTGCACTCCCAGCAGTGGACAGCAAATGTTGGACACTGCGAACACTATGGCTTTGGGAGGAAGGGAAGGCCTCAGGGGTCCGGCACCAGGGCAAGGAGTTCTCTGGACTACCACCATCAAGGAAGAGAGAGAACTCCTCAGCAAACTTTCTAATTTATATTGAATGTGACGTTCATGGTATGAACTAATCCTGTTGGCCAGCCTGGGTCAAGTGCCTGGGTCTCACTCCTCCTCATCCCTGCACCTGGCAAGACTCGAAAACACTGAGACTTTTAATCCCACATAGCATATCTGGCTATAAAGTAAATTCAGACACTAGAGCCTTCTAAAAGTGCAGTTTTCCCAAGCATTAGAAAATAAATTAGTCCTGTGTCGCTCAAACCAGGACTATAAGTCGTCTTGGTTATTATATAGAGTTTTTCCTCTGTCTTTTACGTCTTTCTGATCTTAGATTTTGTCTATAACCATTTATTGCTTAAAAATTGAATCATAGTTCAACTGGAAAGTATTAAGTCAACAAGATTTGACTTTTCTTTTTTTTAAAAAAAGATTTGGTTGTTTACTTTTGAGATGATAATCTAGAATAAGTAAGTGAGCCTTTCTTCACGGTACTTAGAAAAAGCATATCACTGTATTATCTCTGAGCTGTTAGGCATTTGAGCAATGAATGGTACCATGCTCCATTAGAATAACTTAAGTGCTTTCTCCTTATCACACTGTTTGTATTTATTCATATGGCTTAATACAAACTAATAGACAACTGTTTTGTAAAATGCCAGAATTAAAAAGTGGGTACAGTCCCTTTCAAGCTTCAAACTAAAACCAATCATACGCTTAATTATTAAATAGCAGTATATCACAAAGTGCACTCATTGATTTTTGCTTCTTAAAAACAGTTCAGCTAGCAGTTTTTAAAAAATTACAACCTGATTTTCTTTCTTTCTTGGACTGAAATGTTTTATAGACAATTTCTAAGCATTATTATTAAATCATTATTTTAAACAGAGATGAAAATCTCAGTAAATGAGATTTCATTTTGAAAGACTTGAAAAATGCAGACAGACAGGAACATCTCTAGAGAATCAGTTGCAGAATAGGAAGTGCTACATGTTCAGTTTTCTAACTCGGATCTTGCCTATATTAACAGAAATTGTTGTTTGTTACTGCTCACCTGTTCTTGGGTTTTTTAAAAGGCATTCTCAGCCCAAGTTCTAGTGGATAGCCATTCAGGGTATGAGTCCCCTTTTTGCATTGAGATCCTTGTGCCAACTCTATTGATTTACTTGGATATGTGCCTGGCTGATGAAGATCACTTTTTGTGAAGCTCCTTCTGGAACTGTGACAATAATGTGTAGCTGTGTTGTCATCAGAACTCAAAGATGCACATCTGAATAAATCTAAAAATATGTTTACGTTCTGCTTAAGAGATGTGGTTGTACTACAGTAGTCGTGGATTCTGTAATTACTTTTCCTGATGCAGCTTGAAGTTTGCATGTTCTTTCAATAAACATAAACTACTGTTCACATGTGCTCACAGCTTTACACATTCTACATGTAAAAAATTTTGATTTGGAAAAATAATCAGTGTTGTTGCATGAATATATTGTCGTGGTTTTGCCTCAGACGGCAACAAAGAACCACGTGCCGCTCGCTCGGCTCTTCCCAATACAGGAAGAATCAGGGAAAAAAAAACCGCAAGACTCTAGGGTTGAGACAAGGGCATTTTAACCGAATAGCGAAGGGAACAAGCAAAATAACAACAACAACAACACAGACAAAGGAATACACAAACGTGGTTAGGAAACCGAAACCGGACCCGAGACGCCTCAGCCTGCTCCGAGAGAGCGTCCTGCCCCCTCCCCCCGGCATTTTCAAAGTTGGCATGGATCACGTGGTATGGAATACCAGAGAATTAACCCTATCCCTGCTGGAACCAGGACATTATCCACCCCTTATTCCATACCATCTATGCCATGCCCAGATCTTACAAGTCCCAATGAATTGCCACCCTTTTCCCTATCATATATATATACACATACATATTCGTGCAAAATAATGCTCTTAGTTTATGGACCATCCCTCCAAAGTGTCCATTGAGTTCTTTTAATCCATGGCCTTGAGCTCCATCTATTAGAACAGTCTCTCAGGGCAGGTGAGATGCTGTGTGGTGCTGGACTGTTGCATCCTATATTTTTCGAAGGTTGTGACTGGTGCACCCGGTGTAGCTCAGTCCGTGGGCTGAAGATGTAGACCTTGAGGAAATTGCTGAGCGCCAGCTGCTGAGGTCAGTTCTTATCCCATCACCCCTGTGCCTTACTCGTAATACAACTGATAGCAATTATAGCAATGAGGACATACAGTGACAGTGCTACCTAGCAACTAACAACACACAATTTCATTCATTGGCTATTTTCACCCAAAATCAGATCCCCATGAGGTATACATCGGACTTCCCCATCCTCCCGCATCACCCACCAAGTGCACCCAGGTCCTTGGGCAAAAGCAATCCCACGGATGGGTTTGCCTTTGCCTGAGGCGGGACTAACCCAGACTGTCTTCCCTGACATATTCTTCATGTGCACTACGGGGACTTTATCCCCTTCTACGGTACGTAGAAGTTTTGATTGGGCAGGGCCAGCCCGACTGGTAGATCCCCTGGTGTTAACTAGCCAGGTAGCTTTTGCTAGATGTGTATCCCAATGTTTAAAAGTCCCACCACCCATTGCTCTCAGTGTAGTTTTTAACAATCCATTGTATCGTTCCATCTTCCCAGACGCTGGTGCGTGATAGGGGATATGATATACCCACTCAATGCCATGCTCTTTGGCCCAGGTGTCTATGAGGCTGTTTCGGAAATGAGTCCCGTTGTCTGACTCAATTCTCTCTGGGGTACCGTGTCGCCACAGGACTTGCTTTTCAAGGCCCAGGATAGTGTTCCGGGCAGTGGCATGGGGCACAGGGTGTGTTTCCAGCCATCCAGTGGTTGCTTCCACCATGGTGAGCACATAGCGCTTGCCTTGATGGGTTTGTGGCAGTGTGATATAATCAATCTGCCAGGCCTCCCCAGATTTGTATTTCAGCCATCGTCCTCCATACCAGAGAGGCTTCAAACGCTTGGCTTGCTTGATTGCAGCGCATGTCTCACATTCATGGATGACCTGTGCAATAGTGTCCATGGTCAAGTCCACCCCTCGGTCACGAGCCCATCTATACGTCGCATCTCTTCCTTGATGGCCTGAGGAGTCATGGGCCCACTGAGCTATGAATAGTTCGCCCTTATGTTGCCAGTCCAGATCCACCTGAGACACTTCAATCCTAGCAGCCCGATCCACCCGCTTGTTGTTCTGATGTTCCTCCGTGGCCCGATTCTTTGGTACATGAGCATCTACATGGCGTACTTTCACAACCAAAGTCTCTATCCAGGCAGCAATATCTTGCCATAGGTCAGCAGCCCAGATGGGTTTGCCTCTGCGCTGCCAGTTGCCCTGCTTCCACTGCTGTAGCCACCCCCACAGGGCATTTGCCACCCTCCATGAGTCAGTGTAGAGATAAAGTCCTGGCCATTTTTCTCGCTCAGCAATGTCCAAGGCCAGCTGAATGGCTTTCACCTCTGCAAACTGACTCGATTCACCTTGTCCTTCCCTGGCTTCTGCAACTTGTCGTGTAGGACTCCACACAGCAGCCTTCCACTTTCGATGCTTTCCCACAATCCGGCAGGACCCATCAGTGAACAGGGCATATTTCTTCTCATTTTCTGGCAATTTATTATATGGTGGGGCCTCTTCCGCACGCGTCACCTCCTCCTCTGGTGACATTCCGAAATCCTTGCCTTCTGGCCAGTCCATGATCACTTCCAGAATTCCTGGGCGACTGGGGTTTCCCATTCGAGTTCGCTGTGTGATCAATGCAATCCACTTACTCCATGTAGCACCAGTTGCATGATGTGTGGTGGGGACCCTTTCTTTGAACATCCAGCCCAGCACCGGCAGTCGAGGTGCTAAGAGGAGCTGTGCTTCTGTGCCAACCACTTCTGAAGCAGCTCGAACCCCTTCATATGCTGCCAATAGCTCTTTTTCTGTTGGAGTGTAATGGGCTTCGGATCCTCTGTATCCCCGACTCCAAAACCCTAGGGGTCGACCTCGGGTCTCCCCTGGTGCTTTCTGTCAGAGGCTCCAGGTAGGGCCGTTCTCCCCGGCTGCGGTGTAGAGCATGTTTTTAACATCTTGTCCTGCCCGGACTGGCCCCAGGGCCACTGCGTGGACTATTTCCTGTTTGATTTGTTCAAAAGCTTGCTGTTGCTCAGGACCCCATTTAAAGTCATTCTTCTTCCGGGTTACTTGATACAGAGGGCTTACGATTAGACTGTAATCTGGGATACGCATCCTCCAAAACCCCACAATGCCTAAGAAAGCTTGTGTTTCCTTTTTACTAGTTGGTGGAGACATAGCTGCTAGTTTGTTGATCACATCCATTGGAATCTGACGGCGTCCATCTTGCCATTTTATTCCTAAAAACTGGATCTCCTGCGCAGGTCCCTTGACCTTACTTCGTTTTATGGCAAAACCAGCTTTCAGAAGGATTCGGACTATTTTACTCCCTTTCTCAAAAACTTCTTCTGCTGTGTTTCCCCATACAATGATGTCATCAATGTATTGCAGATGTTCTGGAGCCTCACCCTGTTCTAGGGCAGTCTGGACCAGTCCATGGCAAATGGTGGGGCTGTGTTTCCACCCCTGGGGCAGTCGATTCCAGGTGTACTGGACGCCCCTCCAAGTGAAAGCAAACTGTGGCCTGCACTCTGCTGCCAAAGGGACTGAGAAGAATGCATTCGCTATATCAATTGTGGCATACCACTTGGCTGCCTTGGACTCCAGTTCGTCCTGGAGTTCTAGCATGTCCGGCACAGCAGCGCTCAGTGGTGGCGTGACTTCATTCAGGCCACGATAGTCTATAGTTAGTCTCCACTCTCCATTAGATTTTCGCACCGGCCATATGGGACTGTTAAAGGGTGAGCGGGTCTTGCTGATCACTCCTTGAACCTCTAGTTGACGAATCAGCTCATGGATGGGAATCAGAGAATCTCGGTTAGTGTGATATTGCCGCCGATGCACCGTTGTGGTAGCAATTGGCACCTGTTGTTCTTCGACCCTCAACAACCCCACAACAGAAGGGTCCTCCGAGAGACCAGGCAAGGTAGACAACTGTTTAACTTCCTCCGTCTCCAAGGCAGCTATGCCAAAGGCCCAACGGGACCCTTTTGGGTCCTTCAAATACCCTCTCCTGAGGTAATCTATACCAAGGATGCATGGAGCCTCTGGGCCAGTCACAATGGGATGTTTTTGCCACTCATTCCCAGTTAGGCTCACTTCCGCCTCCAGTACAGTCAACTCTTGGGATCCCCCTGTCACCCCAGAAATACAAATGGGTTCTGCCCCTCTATAACTTGATGGTATTAAAGTACACTGTGCACCCGTGTCCACTAGAGCCTTATACTCCTGTGGGTCTGATGTGCCAGGCCATCGAATCCACACCGTCCAATAAACCCGGTTGTCCCTTTCCTCCACCTGGCCGGAGGCAGGGCCCCTCTAATACTGGTCATAGTATCCATTACTCACTTCTTGCATAAACGACTTGGAAGTTCCTTCAAGTGGATCAGAATCAAGATCAGGCCTTCTGCTCTGCCTGGGGAACTGCTCACTCAAGGATAGGGATCGAGTAATTATCTCTGGCTCTGCCTCTTCCTCCTGCTCTCGTGATGGCCCTGGTTCATCATCATCTTTTACTAAGCGAACTGATTTCTTCGTGTACTTCCTCTTCTGTATGGGGGCAACTGATACTGGCACGGGTTGATTCCCTTGTTCAGCTGCAGGGGCTGCTGCAGGGGCTGCCGCAGGGGTTGCCGCAAGGGCCACAGGAGCCGCCGCAGGGATTGCCGCAGGGGCCACAGGAGCCGCCGCAGGGGTTGCCGCAGGGGCCACAGGAGCCGCCGCAGGGGCTGCCGCAGGGGCCACAGGAGCCGCCGCAGGGGCCACAGGAGCCGCCGCAGGAGCCGCCGCAGGGGCCACAGGAGCCGCCGCAGGGGCTGCCGCAGGGGCCGCCGCAGGGGCCGCCGGTCTAGTTTCCATCTCTTCTCTCTGAGGGTGCTGCGTAACACTGAGCAGTGCCTGGTAGATACTGGCCAGGGCCCAGCACAGTGCGGTGAGTTGTGCCTCTCTAGAATAGCCACAGCATTTTCCCTTCAAATATTCTACCACTTTATCAGGGTCCTGTAACTGTTCAGGGGTGAAGTCCCAGACCATTGGAGGTGAAAAGTTCTCTAGGTACCTGCCCATGTTCTCCCACATGCCATGCCACCGCTGACTATCCAGCCTCGGAGCACATCTCCGGGTGGTAGTCTTAAATAGTCGCTTAACCCTAAACAAGACCTGGAACGTACTCAGGAGACATAACACTAGGAACATGCTGGTTTGAGTATCCCAAGGATATTCAAAATTCTCAAAAGCTGTCATACCTGGCCCAAAGGAGAAAAGGGAGGCAAAAGAGCTGGGGAAAGTGTCCCCCCCTGTTTCCTCCACAGACTGGCTGTAATTATTAACAAACTCAGAGAGACGGTGCCCAATGTACGGACAGGACAGCAGAACCGCATAAACACCCCACAATAGCTGTCTGAACAGTGACGTTATCATATCGTAAACAGATATCGCACAGGACAGCAGAATGATAATCCTGATCCCTGTTCCAGACATGATAAACAGTATCACAGGGAGTACATAAACCATATAGGAATTTATATAACACAGCCATGAAAACAAACCAAGCAACATGGTGACCAGTGACTATTTACCTAAGAAATACCTACAAAAATTCGTTTTCTCCAAGCTCTGGTTAGATTCTGTTGTTATCTCAACCCTCGAGCCCCACGTTGGGCGCCAAAAAGGACTGTCGTGGTTTTGCCTCAGACGGCAACAAAGAACCACGTGTCGCTCGCTCGGCTCTTCCCAATACAGGAAGAATCAGAGGAAAAAAAACCGCAAGACTCTAGGGTTGAGACAAGGGCATTTTAACCGAACAGCGAAGGGAACAAGCAAAATAACAACAACAACACAGACAAAGGAATACACAAACGTGGTTAGGAAACCGAAACCGCCGCTCACCGACCGGACCCGAGACGCCTCAGCCCGCTCCGAGAGAGCGTCCTGCCCCCTCCCCCCGGCATTTTCAAAGTTGGCATGGATCACGTGGTATGGAATACCAGAGAATTAACCCTATCCCTGCCGGAACCAGGACAATATTTACAGTAAGCATGCTATAGTGGGCAAATAGGCAGCAGTAGGTCAGTTGTTAGCTAACTGGGCACCTGTCCAAATATCATTAAAATATTGACATCAAGTAATATGTTTTTTTAATAATATTTAATTAGCTACCATTTAAACACTTCTGCTCAGATTGACCTATATGTTCAAGTTTTAAAAGTTCATTATAGATAATAGATTTGGCATGCTTGGTGCATAATGGTTTCTGAAAGGAAACAGTGTGCAACAGTGATTTCTGAAGTCCTTTGTTTCTAAAAAGAGGAGCAAACAAATGCACAATACTAAATATTGTCTTGTTTATTTTTCAGATTAGCACTGTACGTATATGAATATCTGCTCCATGTAGGAGCACAGAAATCAGCCCAGACATTTTTATCAGAGGTATGTTTTCCCCTTCTTTTTTTTTTTCTTCCATAACTTTAAAGCATGTGCAAATGAAATAAATATGTCGGTTTAAAATAAAAAGCAGTGACAACCTTGAGTATCAGTTTACATTGATCAGCATAGATTTCTGATCCTGCAAAAGCCAGTTTGATATGTCATTTTACATGCCTTACTATAATTACTTTTTCTATGATTTATTACCCCCTGTTCTCTGATTTGCTACTACAATGAGAAAGATTCCCCTATTTTCTCTAATAAATATGCATGAGAATGCATCGATGGTGCTCCTTTTTGATGATCTACTAACTTATTGTTGACACCCCCAATTGTGAATAATGGAGCCATCCTAAATACACAGCAGTCAAGTATTTTACATCCTACTGTCATATACTTGCAGTTCTCATTCTCTTAAGCATTGTTAATCTCCATATATAGTCTTACCATGCTTCTAACTGCTTCACTTCTTTCATCTGGAGAATCAATTATGACTATAACCATTTAGGTCCTGTTTCTTAAACACATTTTAACTGCTAGTAGAATTTTTACTGTCACACAATAGTTAGTATTTTTCATAGTCTTTTAAAGGCTTGTATATATCTTTTGAAGATTGAAGTAAGTGATATCTTTTTAGTATTTTATATTTATTCTGGAATACAAAACCACCTGTGTACCAAACATATTGAAGTCTTTTCATAATATTGTTTTTAATAAATTTGTCTTTGATTAGAATATTTAAGATAATAATAATAACTGAGTACTGAGCAGAAGTGAGAAAAAAAAAGGCAGAATGTTGTACTGGGATAATTTGCTGCTTCAAATGATACTTCTTGTATTGGGTTTACATGGCAAAGTTTTGGTAGTGGAGGGGCTGCAGGCGTGGCCTATGTGAGAAGAGATCAGGAGATGCTCCCATGTCAGACAGAGCCAGTTCTAGCCAGCTCCGAGACAGACCTGCCACTGGTCAAAGTTGAGCCAGTCAGTGAAGCTGGTGGTGCCACTGTGATAACATATTTAAGAAAGGGGTGAAAGCATTGTGCAGCAGCTGTGAGAGAGAAGCAAGAAAAAAAAATGTGAAACAACCCTGCAGACACTGTATTGGATTTGCGTGGCAAGGTTTTGGTAGTGGGGGGGGCTACAGCAGTGGCTTCTGTGAGAAGCTGCTAGAAGCTTCCCCTATGTCCAATAAAGCCAATGTCAGCCAGCTCCAAGATGGACCCACAGCTGCCAAGGCTGAGCCAATCAGTGACAGTGGTGGCACCTCTGTATAACGTGGCACCTCTGTGATAACATAGTTAAGAAAAAACAAAAAAACCCCAACTGCATGACAGCAATCAGGAGAGAGGAGTGAGAGAAACAACTATGTAGAAACCAAGGTCAGTGAAGAAGGAAGGGGAGGAGGTACTCCAGGAGCCAGAGCAGAGATTCCCCTGCAGCCCCTGGTGAAGACCATGGTGAGGCATGATGTCCCCCTGCAGCCCATGGAGGTTAACAGTGGAGCAGATATCCACCTGCAGCCCATGGAGGACCCCACGCTGGAGCAGATGGATGCCCGAAGGAGGCTGTGACCCCATGGAGAGCTCGTGCTGGAGCAGGCTCCTGGCAGGACCTGTGACCCCGTGGAGAGAGAGGAGCCCATGCAGGAGCAGGTTTGCTGGCAGGACTTGAGACCCCGAGGGGGACCCATGCTGGAGCAGTCTGTTCCTGAAGGACTGCACCCCGTGGAAAGGACCCACGCTGGAGCAGTTCATGAAGAACTGCAGCCCGTGGGAAGGACTCATGTTGGAGAAGTTCATGGAGTACTATCTCCCATGGGAGGGACCCCACGCTGGTGCAGGGGAAGAGTGTGAGGAGTCCTCCCCCTGAGGAGGAAGGAGTGTCAGAGACAACATGTGATGAACTGACCACAATCCACATTCCCTGTCCCCTGCACTGCTTGGGAGGAGGAGGTAGAGAAATTGGGAGTGAAGTTGAGCCTGGGAAGAAGGGAGGGGTTGGGGAAAGGTGTTTTAAAATTTGGGGTTTATTTCTCATTACACTACTCTGACTTCTAATTGGCAAAAAATTAAATTAATTTCCCCAAGTCGAGTCTGTTTTACCCATGACGGTAATTGCTGAGTGATCTCCCTGACCTTATCTCGACCCATGAGCCTTTCCTTATATTTTCTCTCCCCCTGTCCAGCTGAGGAGGAGTGTTAGAACAGCTTTGGTTGACACATGGTGTCCAGCCAGGGTCAACCTACCACAGACACCAAGGTCAGTGAAGAAGGAGGGGTAGTACTACCTGGACTTATGCAAAGCATTTGACACTGTCCAACACGACATCCTGGTCTCTAAATTGGAAAAGCATGGATTTGATGGATGGACCACTCGGCGGATAAGAAACTGGCTCGATGGCCGCACTCAAAGGGTTGCAGTCAACGGCTCAATGTCCACATGGAAACCGGTGACAAGTGGCATTCCTCAGGGGTCAGTACTGGGACCGGTGCTGTTTACCGTCTTTGTTGGAGACATGGACAGTGGGATTGAGTGCACCCTCAGCAAGTTTGCTGATGACACCAAGCTGTGTGGCACAGTCGACACGCTGGAGGGAAGGGATGCCATCCAGAGGAACCTGGACAGGCTTGAGAGGTGGGCCCATGCAAACCTCATGAGGTTCAACCAGGCCAAGTGCAAGGTCCTGCACCTGAGTCATGGCAATCCCAGGCACAAATACAGGTTGGGCGGAGAATGGCTTGAGAGCAGCCCCCGAGGAGAAGGACTTGGGGGTGCTGGTGGATGAGAAGCTCAACATGAGCTGGCAATGTGCGCTTGCAGCGCAGAAAGCCAATCGTATCCTGGGCTGCATTAAAGAAGTGTGGCCAGCAGGTCGAGGGAGGTGATTCTACCCCTCTGCTTCGCTCTGGTGAGACCCCACCTGGAGTCCTGTGTCCAGCTCTGGAGTCCCCAACATAAGAAGGACATGGACCTGTTGGAACGGGTCCAGGGGAGGGCCACGAAGATGATCAGAGGGCTGGAGCACCTCTCCTATGAGGACAGGCTGAGAGAGTTGGGGTTGTTCAGCCTGGAGAAGAGAAGGCTCCGAGGAGACCTTATGGCAGCCTTCCAGTACCTAAAGGGGGCCTACAGGAAGGATGGGGAGGGAGTCTTTATCAGGGAGTGTTATGATAGGAGGAGGGGTAATGGTTTTAAACTGAAAGAGGGGAGATTTAGATTAGATATCAGGAAGAAATTCTTTACTGTAAGGGTGGTGAGGCACTGGAACAGGTTGCCCAGGGAAGCTGTCAATACCCCATCCCTGGAAGTGTTCAAGGCCAGGCTGGATGGGGCTTTGAGCAGCCTGATCTAGTGGGAGGTGTCCCTGCCCAGGGCAGGGGGGTTGGAACTAGATGATCTTTAAGGTCCCTTCCAACCCAAACCATTCTGTGATTCTGTGTAGTAGGTGCTCCAGGCGCCAGAGTAGAGATTCCCCTGCAGCCCTGTCATAGTTTAACCTCAGTAGGCAGCTAAGGCCCGCACAGCTGCTCACTCACTCCCCCACAGAGGGGTGAGGGAGAAAATTGGAAGGGTAAAAGTGTCAAAACTTGTGCGTTGAGATAAAGACAGTTTAATAGGTAAAGCAAAAGCCGTGCACACAAGCAAAGCAAAACAAGGAATTAATTCACTACTTCCCATCAGCAGGCAGGTGTTCAGCCATCTCCAGGAAAGCAGCGCTCCATCATGCGTAACATTAAGAAGACAAATGCCATCACTCCAAATGTCCCCCCCTTTCTTCTTCTTCCCCCAGCTTTTATTGCTGAGCATGATGTCATATAGTATGGAATATCCCTTTGGTCAGTTGGGGTCAGCTGTCCTGGCTGTGTCCCCTCCCAACTTCTTGTGCATCCCCAGCCTATTTGCTGGTGGGGTGGTGCGAGGAGCAGAAAAGGCCTTGACACTGTGTAAGCACTGCTCAGCAATAACTGAAACATCCCTGTATTATCAACACTGTTTTCAGCACAAATCCAAAACATAGCCCCATGCAAGCTACTATGAAGAAATGTAACTCTATCCCATCCAAAACTGTATAAGTCCCTAGAGAAGACCATGGAAAAGCAGGTTGTCCACCTGTCCACCCTGCAGCCTATGGAGTACCATGCCAGAGCCTGTGCAGGACCTCATGCTGCAGCAGGTAGATATGCCATGAAGGAAGCTGCAGTCTGTGGAGAGCCCACACTTGAGAAGGCTCCTGGCAGGAATTGTGGCCCATGGAGAGAAGCCAATGCTGGAGCAGTGTTTTCCTGAAAGACTGTACTGCATGGAAAAGACCTATGCTGGAGCAGTTTGTGAAGGACTGTATCCTGTGGGAGAGCCCCCACGCTGGAGCAGGGGAAAAGTTTGAGGAGGAAGGAGCGGCAGAGACAAAGTGTTATGAACTGACACCAACCCCCTTTCCCCATCCCCCCTGCACCACTCAGGAGATGGATGAAAGAAGTAGGAGTCAGGAACACAGGGGTGAAGTTGAGCCTGGAAGAAGGGGTGGGGTAGGGGGAAGGTGGTTTTAGTTTTGTCTTTGTTTCTCACCATCCCACTCTATTTTTAACTGGCAATAAATTAAATTAATTTTCCCCAAGTTGAGTCTGTTTTGCCCATAATGATAACTAGTAAGTGATCTCCCTGTTCTCATCTCTACCCGTGAGCTTTTTCATCTTATTTTCTCCCCCTGTCCTGTTGAGGAGGGGAAGTGAGAGAGCGGTTTGCTAGACGTCTGACAGCCAGACAAGGTTAACCCACCACACTGCTCCAAAAGATAATAGCGATATGCTAGTGATGATATTTTGGAGGTGGGAGAGGGAAGGAAGAGAACAGGAGGGTTGTTTAGGTAGATTTCATGAAAAATTCACATAACAGCTAGGTAGAAGGGTTAAAAATTGTGGTAGTATCAATTTATGTTTATATTAAAGTATGTCTTTGACTATTTTTTTCTTTTAGTAAAGCAACATAAAAATAAGAGAAAAAAGAGAAAAACATGGAGAATACAGTCATGGCTTTTAGAAAAACAGCTGTCACATAAATAATACCCTGTGCAGGTATTTATATATCCTCATTTTGATTTTAGGATATACTTGTGTCCTGGTTTGGGGTGGAGCAGAGCCAACTTTCTGCTCAGTGAGAGAGGCTCTTGCTTACACTTGTTGCTGTGGCAACCAGGGTCACCTGACTTGGTTGTTTCCCCTGTGGAAGGGTCGCACTTGTGGGGAGGAGTGGACAGGTCAGGTGACCCAAACTGACCAATCGGGTATTCCATCCCATCTGCCATGCTCAGTATAAAAACTGAGAGATCAAAGGGGTCAGGTTGCCTCTTTGTCTTTTTTTTTTTTGTGGGCTTTTCTTATTTGACTCCTCTCTAATAGCTTTTATTTAATGGACTGCTTCTTCAAAGGCTCTTCTTCTTTCATAACTGATGTCTGAGGAGGACCCCATCAGCTCATCTGCCTTTTGATCCTGGTCAGTGTGTTCCAGTTCTCATTTGTCACTGAGTCCAGTGCCTGCCAGTGACATCTTCCTGGGATCTTGATCAGGTTTTGTATATGTTTATAGATATTGTACCAACTTCATTATTATTTTATTATTAATATTTCATTAAAGTAACTTAGTTTTTTTTCTAAACTCATCTCTTCTTCTCTTCTTCCTCTCCTTGGGGCAAGAAGTGGGGGAGGGCATCTGTTGTCTGGATGCTTCTCCCATTTATTCCCAGTTAGGCTCACTTCAGCCTCCAGTACAGTCAGTTCTTGAGACCTGCCTGTCACTCCAGAAATAGCGACAGGTTTTGTCCCTTTATGATTCGATGGCAATAGGGTACACTGTGCACCAGTGTCCACCAGGGCTTTATATTTTTGTGGCTCTAATGTGCCAGGCTATTGAATCCACCCAGTCCAATAAACTTGGTTATCCCTCTCTTCCTCCTGGCTGGAGGCAGGGCACCTCTAATGTTGAGGACAACATCTACAATTAGCAGATGAGTTTTTATGAGGACTGGAGAACTGCTTGCCATGGGTTGGAGCAGCCACCCTCCTGCAAAAATTCTTTCTTCCATCTCCTTTACCTTGCAACTCAAGCACCCATACCTGTAGGACTGGGATAGGTTTTTTTTAATCCCATTTTAATCCACGACTGTGAAACATGCACCGAAATCAAACAAGCTAAAAGGTTAAAACCTTTGTCGTATGGGGGACAATGGATGATGGACGATGGGCCAGCACAACTAGATTTCATGTAAAGCACGTCATTTCCTGTCCTGGTTTGAGGTAAAACAGAACCAACTTTCTGTTCAGTAATTTTACTTCTTAGCTAGGCCTCTTCTAACTCTCTGAAATTAACAGCATGTTGCGTCTGAAATGGTTCATTCAGAGTGATAAGACAGTTTGTGCTAAGGAATGGTACGCAGAGAGGCTCTTGCTTATACTTATTGCCGTAACAGCCAAGGTCAGCTATTTTTATTTGCCCCATTGGAGGGTTGGAAACAGAAAAGCGTAGAGGGGTCCCACCTGCAGGGAGGAGTGGACAGGACAGGTGACCAAAAATTGACCAACAGGGGTATTCCATCCCATCTGCCCCATGCTCAGTATAAAAGCTGAGGGATCAAAGGTTCAACTCTCTCTTTCTTCAGTGACTGATGTTCGAGGAGGACCCTGTCTGTTCATCTGCCTTTGATCACAATCCGTGTGTTCCTGACTCCAACTCTGGAACCTGGTTCCCACCCGTTGCTGAGTCCAGCCTAGGACTTCCCCAGTGCCTGACAGTGACATCATCCTGGGAGCTTGATACGGTTTTGTATATACTGTATCTAGTTCATTATTTTCCTTTTTATTTTATTATTAATATTTCATTAGTTTCTTCTAAACTCGTAAATCTCTCTTTATCTCTCCTCCTCCTCTCCATGCACGAGAAGCTGGGAGAGAGCATCTGTCACCGGCCATTGGCCAATTTGGCCAAAACCACGACATTTCCTTATGAGGGTTAAAAAAAAAGGCTATTCAGATGTGGTATCCAAATTTTTGAAACAGAAGAAGCTGCTCTGCTCCAGAATTTTTCCTTTGGCCAAGCTGCTACAATTTCCTTGAAGAGTTGATCCTAGCCCACATATTTTAATGCTTTAGTATCCTTTGAGATTAGGTTCCAGCCTTGAAGGAATAATTCCATTAGCTTGATTAGACCAGGAAGTTAGGCGTTTCCTGATTAATAGATCATCTGTTATGAACTTAATTGGTACAGTTGTCAACTGTACCAATTGTGAATGTGAGGTTTCTCCTATCTGTTTATAGAGGGCCTCATCTGCTTGGTCCTTCTGGTTGGGTAGCCTTCAACAGACCCCCAATGTAATGTCACCTGTCCCTGCCCTCCCTTTAATCCTGACCCATAAGCTCTAGGTCAGCTCCATATGGTATGGAATCTCCCTTTGGTCAGTTGGGGTCAGCTGTCCCAGCCATGTCTCCTCCCATCTTCTTGTGCACTCCCAGCCTACTTGCTGGCAGGGTGGTATGAAGAGCAGAAAAGGCCTTGACTGTTTAGCAACAACTAAAAACATTAGTGTATTAACATTATTCTCATCCTACATCCAAAACACAGCACTTTACCAGCTGCTAGTAAGAAAGTTAACTCTATCCCAGCTGAAACCAGGACAATGTTTTATAACTCTGTTGTTACTCTGATGATAGTCAGATTTGTCACATTACCTCTAACAGTAAAGTATTCCTTGAGGATTCTAAAATGTTTGCTCACTTCAGATTTGGAGAGAAGACTGCCACCTGCTGAATCAGTAACGTTAGTCCTTGTATTTTGTATGATTTTCTTAGGAATTATTCTTGGAAAAATCTTTTAGATAACTTTGGGGGGGGGGGGGTTAACCACTTTTTCGTTATGCATTTTTGAACTTAAATAAATGCCTGTCTTAATGGTGGAAAAATACAAAATATATCCTTAATAAAATTTTATTCAAAATCTTTTAAAAATAAATATAAACCATGCTTTGTTAAAATAAGAGGTATCAGCTAAATTAATAAGTGTGGAAAGGTTTTGAAAGCAGTGGTGGAGGCTGCAGGAGTGGCCTCTTTGAGAAGAATTCAGGGTCTGCCCCCTGCTGGACACAGCTGGTTTCAGCCAGCTCCACAATATCCTGTCATGGTTTGGTTTGGCAAATGACAAGACAACGGATGCTCTCCCCAACCTCTCACTCCAAGGAGATAAAGAGAGTTATGAGGTTAAAAAAAAACTAAACTAATTCAATGAAATATTAATAATAAAATAAAAATAATGAAATAGATAAAATATATACAAAACCATATCAACCTTCCAGTGAGATGCCACTGGCAGGCACTGGGAAAGTTATAGACTGGACTCAGTGACAAATGGGAACTGGATTCCAGAACACACTGATGGGGATAGAAGGTATGCAAACTCACAGAATCCTCCTCAGACATCAGCCATTGAAGAAGCACCTAACCCTTTGCTCCCTCAGCTTTTATACTGAGCATGGCAGATGGGATGGAATACCCTCTTGGTCAGTTTGGGTCACCTGACCTGTCCACTCCTCCCCACAGGTGCATCCCCTCCACAGGGGAAACAACCAAGTCAGCTGGCCCTGGTTGCCACAACAATGAGTAAGAGCAAGAGTCTCTCTCACTGAGCAGAAAGTTGGCTCTGCTTTACCCCGAACCAGGACATTCCACACCATTGGCACCATGCTCGGATCACTAATACTTCTTATCCATCAAGCATGTACATATACATGTACAGATATACATATATATATATATACACAGATCAGTCATTTATGATTTATCTTTATACACAAAAGTCCATTAAGTCCATTTACTTCATAATTGCAGAGTCTCATCTATTATAGCAGACTCAGGATTAAGTATTCTCACCCAGGGTCAAATTTCCTTGAGGTACACACTGAATTTCTCCATTCTCCATCATCATCCACCAAGTACATCCAGGTCCTTGAGCAAAAACAGTCCCACAAATGGGTTTGCCTTTGCCTGAGGCAGGAAAAACACAGTTTTTCCCAGCATATTCCTTCCATGCACCACAGGGACCTTATCCCCTTCTACTGTATGTAAAAGGTCTGATGGAGCAGGACCAGCTCGATTGATGGATCCCCTGGTGTTAACTAACCAGGTAGCTTGTGCTAAACGCTTGTCCCAATTTTTAAAGGTTCCACCACCCATTGCTTTCAGGGTAGTTTTTAACAATCCATTGTATTGCTCTGTTTTCCCAGAAGCCAGTGCATGATAGGGGATGCGATATACCCACTCAATGCCATGTTCTTTTGTCCAAGTACTTATAAGACTGTTTTTGAAATGAGTCCCATTGTCTGACTCCATTCTTTCTGGAGTACCATGTTACCACAAGACTTGCCTTTCAAGGCCCAGGATGGTACTCCAAGCAGTGGCATGGGGCACGGCATAGGTTTCCAACCAGCTGGTGCTTCCTTCCACTATTGTAAGCACGTAAGGCTTACCCTGGTGGGTTTGAGGGAGTGCGATAATGTCAATTTGCCAAGCCTCCCCATACTTATATTTTATCCATCGTCCCCCATACGACAAAGGTTTTAACCTTTTAGCTTGTTTGATTTCGGTGCATGTTTCACAGTCGTGGATAACCTGCGCAATAGCGTCCATGGTTAAATCCATAGTCATGGGCGTATTTATATGTTGCATCTCATCCTTGATGTCCTGAAGTGTCATGGGCCCACGGAGCTAAAAGTAGTTCACCTTTATGTTCCCAGTCTAAATCTATCTGGAAAATCTTACCAGCCTGGTCCACTTGCTGATTGTTTCCATGTTCCTCAGTGGTTCGACTCATGGGTACATGGGCATCTACATGGTGTACCTTTACGACTAGTTTCCCTAGGCAGTCAGCAATATTTTGCCATAATTCAGCAGCCCAGATGGGTTGACATGCGCGCTGCCAGTTGCTCTGCTTCCACTGCTTTAACCATCTGATGCGTGAAAGGGGCAAAGCGGTTTTGGCAGAAAATAAACCCCCTTGCGTTCTAACACTCCTCACCAAGGTGGGAGGCTAGGTGCGGCTAGGTTTAAATTCTGAGTGATGCCCAATTCAGCACTATCAGTCCAATCGCGTTTAATATGTATTAAACTATTACGATTTGGATACACTAATAGTGGACTGCACCTTCAGTCTAGTCGTGCTCCTGAACTAGCACGGCCACTCTCGAGTCTTTGGTCGCATTCAGTGAGAAACCAAAATGACTAGCTACTTAAACAGTGCAGTTTATTTAAACAACAGATATATAGGTTCTTAGGATTGCCGGTGATAAATACACTGTCTGCAAAGCACGTGAAAATAAAAGTATTGTTACATATACAAAACGCGCGACAAAGTTATAAACGATACAGCCTGGCTATAAATGTAGGAGAGAGATTCTCTAGAGAAATTTCTAAGTTTCCCGAGAAAGCACTCGGTATAATCTAAGTCTTACCCAAAGGTGTCCCTATGCGGGGGAAGAAAGGCTCAGCCCATTGACTGATCCCGGAAGTCAGTGATGGAATTCTTCGCGATGGTGCCTTCCCTGGGTATCCCCCCTCTCTCGAGCTATTTTTATACTATTTTCTTTATCTTCAAAGTGGAGTTTGAGTGACTTTAGTCATTAATACTTTTATTATGATTGGTGTAAAATTCTCTCGCTTCACAATTAAAGGTATAGATTACGAGAAATTCAGGGCGCAGACTCAAGGAGGAGTGGTCACACCTTGGAGGCGGGTAGCCTTTGGGATGGAGGTGTGTTTTGGTATTATAATGGCATTATAATGAGCAAAGTTCTCACAAAGGACAGCATTTCATCAAAATGTTGGCTCCGAGTATCGAGCGGGCAGTTAATTGGCAGCTTATCTGTTTCATGGTATCATCCCATTCCCGTATCTGCTATACGTCATAAGGTAAACCCGCGGAATAATTGCATCCCGTCCCGTACCTCATGTAGCTTCACAAGCATCCTTATCAGGGAACCACAGATGTTGTATTCTTCATGCCAGCTGCACCTGTTTTCTACCTCAGAAGCCTCTTGATTTTATACTTTTCCTTAATGTGTGAACAATGCTGTACTTTTGTATTTTTAACCAATTTAGTAATTATTCCACACCATCCCCACAGAGCATTGGCCACCAGCCATGAGTCAGTACAGAGATCGAGTATCGGCCACTTTTCTCATTCAGCAATGTCTAGGAGGAGCTGGATGGCTTTCACCTCTGCAAATTGACTCGATTCACCTTCTCCTTCAGTCGCTTCTGCAACTCATCATGTAGGTCTCCATACAGCAGCTTTCCACCTTTGATGTTTTCCTACAGTACGACAAGACCCATCAGTGAACAGAGCATACTGTTTCTCATTATCTGGGAGTTCATCATACAGTGGGGCTTCCTCAGCATGAGTCACCGCCTCCTCTGGTGGCACTGTGAAGTCTTTGCCTTCAGACCAGTTTGTGATTACTTCTACGATTCCTGGACAATTTGAGTTTCCTATTCGAGCTCGCTGAGTGATTAAGGCAACCCACTTACTCCAGGTAGCATCGGTGGCATGATGAGTAGAAGGAACTTTACCCTTGAATATCCAGCCCAGCACTGGTAATTGGGGTGCCAGGAGGAGCTGTGCTTCAGTACCAATTACCTCTGAAGCAGCTCTGACTCCTTCATATGCTGCCAGGATTTCTTTCTCACTTGGGGTATAGTTGGCCTCAGAGCCAACGACTCCAAAATCCCAGGGGTCAACCTCGAGTCTCCCCTGGTGCTTTCTGCCAGAGGCTCCAGGTAGGGCCATTGTCCCCAGGCTGTGGTGTAGAGCACATTTTTAATGTCCCATCCTCTTTGGACTGGTCCAAGGGCTACTGCATGCACAATCACTTGTTTAATTTGCTCAAAGGCCTGTCATTGCTCAGGACCCCACATAGACTCATTTTTCTTTCGAGTCTCTTCATAAAGAGGTTACACAACCTGACTATAACCTGGAATGCGCATTCTTCAGAAACCCACAACACCTAAAAAGGCTTGTGTTTCCTTTTTGTTAGTTGGTGGGGACATAGTTGTTATTTTGTTAATCACATCCATTGGGATCTGGTGTCGACCATCTTGCCACTTACTTCCCAAGAACTGGATCTCTCATGCAGGTCCCTTGACCTTCCCTGTTTTTACAGCAAAACCTGCTTTCAGAAGAATCTTGATTATCTTCTTACCTTTCTTGAAGCCTTCTTGTGCTGTGTTACCCCACACAATGATGGCATCAATGTATTGCAGGTGTTCTGGAGCTCCACCCTTCTCCAGTGCAGTCTGGATCAGTCCATGGCAAATGGTGGGGCTGTGTTTCCACCCCTGGGGCAGTCGATTCCAGGTGTACTGGAAGCCCCTCCAAGTGAAAGCAAACTGTGGCCTGCACTCTGAGGCTAAAGGAATAGAGAAAAAGGCATGAGCGATGTCAATTGTAGCATACCACTTGGCTGCCTTGGACTCCAGTTCATACTGCAGTTCTAGCATATCCATCACAGCAGCACTTAGTGGTGGCGTGACTTCATTCAGGCCACAAATGGCCTTCTACTGTTAGCCACCAGTCTCCATCAGACTTTTGCACTGGCCATATAGGGCTGTTAAAGGGTGAGTGAATCTTGCTGATCACTCCCTGGGTCTCTAGCTGACGAATCAGGTTCTGGATGGGAATCAGGGAGTCTCGGTTAGTGCGATACTGTCATTGATGCACTGTGGCATTAGCAATTGGCACCTGCTGTTCTTTAACCCTCAGCAGTCATAGAATCACAGAAACATTTAGGTTGGAAAAGACCCTTGGGATCATCGAGTCCAACCATCAACCCCACTCTACAAAGTTCTCCCCTACACCATATCCCCTAACACCACATCTAAACGACTCTCAAACACATTCAGGGATGGTGACTCCACCACCTCCCTGGGCAGCCTATTCCAGTGTTTGACCACTCTTTCTGTGAAGAACTTTTTCCTAATGTCCAGCCTAAACCTCCCCTGCTGCAGCTTGAAGCCATTCCCTCTTGTTCTATCGCTAATTACTTGTGAGAAGAGACCAGCGCCAACCTCTCTACAATGTCCTTTCAAGTAGTTGTAGAGAGCGATGAGGTCTCCCCTCAGCCTCCTCTTCCTCAAACTAAACAGTCCCAGCTCCTTCAATTGCTCCTCATAAGGTTTATTCTGCAGGCCCTTCACCAGCTTCGTTGCCCTCCTCTGCACTCGCTCCAGCACCTCGATATCTCTCTCGTATTGAGGTGCCCAGAACTGGACACAATACTCAAGGTGTGGCCTCACCAGTGCTGAGTACAGGGGGACAATCACCTCCCTCCTTCTGCTGGTCACACTATTTCTAATACAAGCCAGGATGCCATTGGCCCTCTTGGCCACCTGGGTGCACTGCTGGCTCATGTTCAGCCGCTTGTCAATTAGAACCCCCAGGTCCTTTTCTGCCAGGCAGCTCTCCAGCCACTCTTCCCCAAGCCTGGAGCGATGCATGGGGTTGTTGTGGCCCAAGTGCAGGACCCGGCACTTGGCCTTGTTGAAGCTCATTCCATTAGCATTGGCCCATCGATCCAATCTATCCAAGTCTCCCTGTAGAGCCTCCCTATCCTCATGTAGATCAACACTCCCGCTTAGCTTCGTGTCATCTGCAAGCTTGCTGATGATACACTCTATGTCCTTATCAAGGTCATCAATGAAGATGTTAAACAGAAGTGGTCCCAACACCGAGCCCTGAGGAACACCACTTGTGACCGGCCGCCAGCTGGATTTAACTCCATTGACCACCACTCTTTGGGACCGCCCATCCAGCCAGTGCTTGATCCAGCAGATCGTATGCTCATCCAGGCCATGAGCCGCCAGTTTTTCCATGAGGATTCTATGGGGGACAGTGTCAAATGCTTTTCGAAAGTCTAGGTAGACAACGTCCACAGCCTTTCCCTCATCCAATAATCAGGTCATCTTGTCATAGAAGGAGATCAGGTTCATCGGGCAGGACCTGCCTTTCATAAACCCATGCTGACTAGGCCTGATCCCCTGCTTGTCTGTTATATGGCTTGTAATGGCACTCAAGATGATCTGCTCCGTGACCTTCCCTGCTACCGAGGTCAGACTGACAGGCCTATAGTTTCCCGGATCCTCCTTTCTGCCTTTCTTGTAGATGGGTGCTACATTTGCTACCCTCCAGGCCATTGGGACCTCCCCAGTTAGCCATGACTTCAGGTAGATGATGGAAAGTGGCTTGGCGAGCACGTCTGCCAACTCTTTCAGCACTCTTGGATGTAACCCATCCGGTCCCATAGACTCGTGCGCATCCAAGCGGCGTAGCAGGTCACTGATCACTTCCTCTTTAATTGTGATGACCTCGTTCAGCTTCCCCTCCCTGTCCCCTAGCTCATGAGGCTGGGTGCCCAGGGAACAGCTAGTTCCACTGCTAAAGACTGAGGCAAAGTAGGCGTTGAGCACCTCAGCCTTTTCCTCATCCTTTGTGACTATGTTTCCCTCTGCGTCCAATAAGGGAGGGAGATTTTCCCTAATCCTCCTTTTGTTGTTAATGAATTTATAGAAACATTTTTTGTTATCCTTAACAGCTGTAGCTAGGTTGAGCTCTACCTGCGCTTTGGCTCTCCTAATTTTCTCCCTGCATAGCTTCGCTATATCCTTATAGTCTTCATGAGAGACCTGCCCCCTCTTCCAGAGGTCATAGACTCTCCTTTTGTTCTTGAGGTCCAGCCAAAGGTCCCTGTTTAGCCAGGCCGGTCTCCTTCCCCGCCTACTTGTTTTTCGGCACACGGGGACAGCCTCCTCCTGTGCCTTTAAGACTTCTCTCTTGAAGTATGTCCGGCCTTCCTGGGCTCCTATATCCTTCAGGGCAGCCTTCCAAGGGATTTTGTCCAGCAGTCTTCTGAACAGGTCAAAGTTTGCCCTCCGGAAGTCTAAGGTGGCAGTTCTACTAACCCCTCTCCTTGTTTCTCCAAGAATCAGAAATTCGATCATCTCATGATCACTGTGCCCTAGACGGTCACCAACCTTTACTTCCCCCACAAGTTCTTCCCTGTTCACAAGAAGCAGGTCCAGGAGGGCACCTTCCCTCATCGGCTCACTTACCAGCTGTGTGAGGAAGTTATCCTCCACACATTCCAGGAACCTCCTGGATTGTTCCCTCTCTGCTGTGTTGTATTCCCAGCAGATACCCGAGAGGTTAAAGTCCCCCACAAGAACAACGGCAAGTGACTGTGAGATTTCTCCCAGCTGCTTACAGAAAGCTTCATCCGCCTCACTGCTTTGGTTGGGAGGTCTATAGCAGACTCCCACAGCGATATCAGCTTTATTGTCCCTTAACCTAATCCAAACACTCTCCACCTCATCATCACTATACTTGATTTCCAAGCTCTCATAGCATTCTCTAACATACAGGGCCACTCCACCACCTCTCCTTTCCTGTCTGTCCCTCCTGAATCACAGAATCACAGAATCTTAGTGGTTGGAAGGGACCTTTGAGATCATCGAGTCCAACCACATAAAAAAAAAAAAAAAAAAAAAAAAAAGCGCACCCACCAACTAAACTCCACCCCCACACACAACACCCCACCACAAACCAATAATCTTGGGTACTAGAGCATGCCCTGAAGAGCCATGTCTACACGTTTCTTAAACACCTCCAGGGATGGTGACTCCACCACCTCCCTGGGCAGGTTGTTCCAGTGCCTGACCACTCTTTCAGTAAAGGAATTCCTCCTAATATCTAATCTAAATCTCCCTTGCTGCAGCTTCAGACCATTTCCTCTGGTCCTGCCATTATTCCCCTGGGAGAAGAGGCCAACCCCTGCCTCTCTACAGTTTGCTTTCAGGTAGTTGTAGAGGGCAATGAGGTCTCCCCTCAGCCTCCTCTTCTCCAAGCTAAACATGCCCAGCTCCCTCAGCCTCTCCTCATGTGACCTGGTCTCCAGACCCCTCACCAGCTTGGTGGCTCTCCTCTGGACACGCTCCAGCACCTCAATGTCTTTCCTGTAGTGAGGGGCCCAGAACTGAACACAGTACTCGAGGTGAGGCCTCACCAGTGCCGAGTACAGAGGCACGATGACTTCCCTACTCCTGCTGGCCACGCTATTCCTGATACAAGCCAGGATGCTGTTGGCCTTCTTGGCCACCTGGGCACACTGCTGGCTCATGTTAAGCCGGCCGTCCACTAACACCCCCAGGTCCTTTTCTGTGAGGCAGCTTTCCAGCCACTCTGCCCCAAGCCTGTAGCGTTGCTTGGGGTTGTTGTGACCAAAATGCAGGACCTGGCACTTGGCCTTATTAAACCTCATACAGTTGGCCTTGGCCCATTGATCCAACCTGTCCAGGTCCCTCTGTAAAGCCTTCCTGCCCTCAAGCAGATCAACACTCCCACCCAGCTTGGTGTCATCTGCAAACTTACTGAGGGTGCATTCAATCCCCTTGTCTAGATCATCAATAAAGATATTGAACAAGACTGGCCCCAAAACTGAGCCCTGAGGGACGCCACCAATGACCGGCCGCCAACCAGATTTTGCTCCATTAATCACAACTCTCTGGGCACGGCCATCCAGCCAGTTTTTTATCCAGCGGAGGGTACACTTGTCTATGCCATGCTTCTCCAGTTTCTCCAGGAGAATGCCGTGGGGGACGGTGTCAAAGGCCTTACCAAAGTCCAGGTAGACAACATCCACAGCCTTCCCCTCATCGAGAAAGCGGGTCACATGGTCATAGAAAGAGATCAAGTTGGTCAGGCAGGACCTCCCTTTCCTAAACCCATGCTGGCTGGCCCTGATCCCTTGGCTGCCCTTCCCTTGCCTTGAGAGCTCACTCAGGATGAACCTCTCCATGATCTTTCCCGGTACCGAGGTCAGGCTGACAGGCCTGTAGTTTCCGGGATCCTGAAGAGCTTGTAGCCATCGATTGTGGCACTCCAGTCGTGTGAGGCATCCCGCCACATTTCTGTGATAGCCACTATGTCATAGTTTTCCTGGTGCATCATGGCTTCAAGCTCCCCCTGTTTGTTGCTCATACTGCGTGCATTGGTATAGATGCACTTCAGATGAGCTAATGATTCCAACACCTTTTTGTGAGTGTGGGCCCCATTTCCCACCAGACCCTTCTCAGGTGCTTCCATGATTTCTAAATGTCTGTCCCTTCTCTCAACCAAAATGGCAGAGCGAGAGTCCTCACTAGTCAACCCTCCTTCAAGCCCTGGCATGCCTCCCTTGGGTTTAGTCCTGACAGGCCCAGTTATCTCCCCTTCCCCCCTCATATCTAGTTTAAAGCCCTGTCAATGAGCCCTGCTAACTCCTGCCCCAAAGTTCTTTTCCCCTTCTGGGACAGGTGCATCCCACCTGCCACCAGCAGGTCAGGTGACTCATATAGCAGCCTGTGATCAAAAAACCCAAAGCCCTGCCAATAACACCAGTCCCACCACAGAAAGGTCATCTGAAAGGCCAGGTAAGGCAGACAGCTGTGTGATGTAGGAATGTGTCTGAGAGAGAATGGCCATGTGAGCCAGCCTCCCTACTACAAGAGATTAGATTAAGGGCAAAACAGGTGGTGGAAGATGGAATTAGTACATGGGAAAAATGAGAACTGAGAAGGTAAAAAACATGTTGTGCTAATGACTAAGCAATTTACTATGTGAATTCTTGTAACCAATCTGATCTGTGGATGAACTGCATAAACAGCGCGTGGACAGTGTAACTAGCTAATCAGAAATAAGCAAGTGGCATGTACGGCTACAACACAGGGTATAAAAGATGATGATCTGTGCTTAATAAACGGCTTCTGTTGATTCACATTGGATCGTCTGGAGTCCAGTTATTTCTCCTCAGTGTGATATCCTCAGTCTCTACAGCTGCTATACCAAAAGCCCACCCATACCCTTTTGGGTCTTTGAAACACCCTCTCTTAAGGTAGTCTATGCCAAGGATGCACAGAGCACCTGGGCCAGTCACAATGGGGTGCTTCTCCCATTTATTCCCAGTTAGGCTCACTTCGGTCTCCAATACAGTCAGTTCTTGAGACCCACCTGTCACTCCAGAAATAGTGATGGATTCTGTCCCTTTATGATTTGATGGCAATAGAGTGCACTGTGCACCAGTGTCCACCAGGGCTTTATACTTTGTGGCTCTAATGTGCCAGGCCATGGAATCCACACAGTCCAATAAACTCTGTTGTTCCTCTCCTCCTCCTGGCTGGAGGCAGGGCCCCTCTAATGTTGAGAACATCATCTACAATTAGCAGATAAGCTCCTATCTGGACCAGAGAACCTCTTACTGTGGACTGGAGCAGCCACCCTCCTGCAAAAATTCTTTCTTCCATCTGCTTTACCTTGCAACTCAAGCACTTGTGCTTGTAGGACCGGGGTAGGTTTTTTTTTATCCCATTTACTCGTGTCCTCTCCATAGTTGCAGAGGCAAAGCCACAGGAAATCTCGGAGCAGGTTCTGTTTCTCTTGAATAAGTTTCATAGGAGGGCGTTTTTTTCTTAATGACTGAGATGTGGGTCTGTTGAGGGGAAGAGTGGGATTCTTTCTCCATCCCAGACTGTTTTTCAAACAGTTGCTCATTTTTCTTAGCTATTCCCTCATTTTGCTCTGCTATTGTCTTGGTCATTTCCTCTGTTTTCTCAGTCATTTTTTCCATGGCTGCCACAGTGAGGGGAGGAGAGAGACTGTCTTCATACTGTCGTACCCTCGTACCCTGCTAGCCACTTCATTTATAGTTGGTGCATCAGCATCAGATCCTCCCCAAACTATGGTTGACAATGTATGGGAGTACATCGATGGTGGACTCCGCACAAACTTTCTTAGTAAAGATTGTTTGCATAGTGTGTGAGCCGATGCAGGCAGGATGCAGGAACAACCACAAAACCACGGATGAAAGGGAAAGAACAAGTTTAACCTCGATACCTCACAGACCGGGGAATCTTCGAAGCAACACCCAGGTAGAGGCACACAAGCAGGGGACGTGGGCACCGCAGAGTGAGAGAGAGTCCTTGTTAGCAGGAATCCTTGTCAGCAAGAGAGTCCTTGTGAGCAAGAGTGCACGTGAACTCCCTATTCTTGCTGGTATTTAAAGGATTCAAACAGGCATACTTTTTCCACTGTGCTTTGATCTTCTTCAACAATCTCTCTAGTGGCAGAGATTGTAGGTTGTTTGGTTGGACTCGATGATCTCAAAGGTCCTTTCCAACCATGAAGATTTTATTCTATGATCTATGAACAAGCGGCTAGATAAGGTGTCCCTGAGTCCATCGCAGACTTACGTTATCTAAGTGCAAGTGTTTTACTTGCAAGCACCCAAGACTGAACAACAATTAGCGTGATATATGTGTTTCCCAGCACCCCAGGTATGAGTCACTTGAGCGTATTTACAATTCTCCTTGCTGATCTTCCGTTGCTTTCCCACACATGGCATTTCATCAGGGTCTACGTTCACTCACCAGTCAACATAAATCACTTCTTGCACAGCCAGTTCCCTCAGGTATTTGATACCTTTTTCCATGCTGGTCCATTTGCTTGGATGGCATTCGATATCATCCTTGAAGGGATACCTGCCTTTTACAGCTGATAGTAGTCACCTCCAGAGACTGACGGTGTTTGTCTTCTTTCTAATTGCTTTATCAATACCTCTATCTTTTCCCAATTGCCTGGCTTTTCTACCGTCTAAATCTACGGAATCAGCTCTATTTTCCCAGCATCGGAGCAATCAGGATATAAGTGTCTCCCCTTCTTGGCGACTGAAGTCCTTCCTTATATTTCGCAAATCCTTCATAGAGAAGGATTTAATGATTATCTCTGCATCTGAATCTTCCTCCTGCATTGACACTGCTGAGAAGGACCCTCTCCCATGCTATCTGGCATGAGCCGGTCTTTGTAGTAAGGGGAAGGGGAACAAGCTGATCTTGTTTTCTGTTTCCTAGTCACCAGGGCAACTTGTACCAGTTCTGATGGAGTTTGAGTACCAGCAGTACCCGTTGTTGAAGCAGCTGGAGTAGTGACAGTAGTGGCCGGTGCTTATACAGGTGGGGGCAGAGGATGGCTGGTGCCAGTATAGGGGGGGGAAGCTTGGGGAGTAGTTTGTGTCCGTGCACAGCTGCAAATTTGCCCATGGGATATGAGCAGCAGCAACACGTCACGCAATACCCACCCCTGCAACACATTCAGGAAGACCAGCAACAAAATCACAATCTTCTGAAAGCAATATTAATTTTCTATACAACCCAAAAGGTTTCCACCCCCAAGCCATTTCAGCCTATTGAAGAATCCAACCCTTTGAGCCCTCAGCTTTTATACTGAGCATGGCAGATAGGATGGAATACCCTATTGGTCAGTTTGGGTCACCTGACCTGTCCACTCCTCCCCAAAGGTGCAACCCTTCCACAGGGTAAACAACCAAGTCAGCTGGCCCTGGTTGCCACAGCAACAAGTAAGAGCAAGAGCCAGAGCCTCTCTCACTGAACAGAAAGTTGGCTCTGCTCCACCCCAAATCTCACTGCAGAACAAAGCTGAGCCCATCAAAAAAGTTGGTGACACCCCTGTGAAAATATATTTAATAAAGGACACAAATGCCAGATGAGTAGAGGAGTGAAGAAAAAAATGTGAGAAACAACTGTACAAACACCAAGGTCATAGAGGAAGGAGGGGCTCCAGATATATGAGCAGAGATTCCCCTGCAGCCTGTTGTAAGAGACCACGGTGGAGCAGATATCCACACTGCAGCCTGTGGCGGACCCCATGACAGAGTAGTTGGATATTTCCTGAAGGAAACTGTGGCCTGTGGAAAACCCATGCTCAGGCAGATTTTTTCCTGAAGGACTTCAGCCCATCGAAGGCCCCATGCTGGAGCAGGGGAAAAGTTTTATGAGGAAGGAGTGTCAGAGAGGAATTGTTATGCCCTGACTGTAATCCCCCAGAGGCTCAGGGATGATGCGGGTGGGGAGGCAGAAGGAGTTGGGAATGCAGGAGCAAAGTTGAGCCTGAGAAAAGGGGGGAGTGGGGAAAAGGTGTTATTTTAATTTTTTATTTTATTTTATTTCTCATCATCCTACTCTATTTTTTAATTATTTTAATTGGCAATAAATTAAATTAATTTTCCCCAAGTCGAATCTGTTTTGCCCATGATAGTAAATGGTGAGTGATTTCTTGTCTTTATCTCAACCCATCCTATTTTCTCCCTCTGTCCTGCTGAGGAGGGGGAGCAAGATAGCTGCTGGGTTGGAATTTCGCCCATAGCCAAGGTCAACCCACCACAGTGTGATGAAGTAAATAATACGGCCACCCAGACTGATGATGATAAAGCCTTTCATAACTACAAAATCTTTTATTCTTCCTTTTTTACTACCTGAATAAGTTAAGTAATGCTTTTTAGTCACAGTGATCACAAAAAGAGTACAGACTGTTTTTACTGTTTTTCTTCAGATAAGATGGGAAAGAAACATCACACTAGGGGAGCCCCCAGGATTCTTGCACTCCTGGTGGTGGTAAGTGTCAATTTTCTTTTCCTCTGATTATTAGAATATGTTCATTGTGAATTTCAACATCTGGAGGCAAGAAATTCAGGTGAACATTGTAGAAAGGATGTGAAAATAAGTATCAAGAACTATTTTCTCGTAAAGTTTTGAAAGAACAGAAAATTAGATATAGGAGAATATATAGATATCAGATATAGGAAAAGAAATATTGAATAACAGATTGATAAGGCAGCATCTTTGAAAGAAGATGGCCTGCATTTCTTTGTTTACCACCTTTTATTAAATTGTTATTTAAGAGATCATTCTCTATATCCTGAATAACTACATTTGAAAGAAATATATACAGAGACTCTGCAAATATATCTGAGTTTCTTCAGTCTTTAGTGCACATTTTAGTCATGGGAATAGCATATGAAATCCATTAACTGAACCCAAGCTACAAGCATTTTTGAGAGGCAGCGTATGTTAGCATGAGCTTGGAGCTGTAGTAGCTGTTTTTGCAATTTCTTTTAGCTCAGAATATGGGTAGGACACAGAGCTGACTTGTAATTTTTTATGCATGATGCTCCTTACTTATTTATCTTGGTGTCTAGAGAAAATATACACATTTTACATATATATGCACATTTGTATATATAAAAATACCAAGGCAAAAAGAGACTCCGATTTAGCAGTGATTTGAATATATACAATATGGCTACATTTGCAATAATTCAAAATTATGGAGAATATGGACAACCATCCATGCAAAAATTCTGTACAAGAATTAAGCTATAAGTTGTAAAGCAGTCCGTAGTCCTACTTGAATATAAAACCCCATGTGATCTGTACAGCTGTGTGGAAGATGACATATGCTTTATTGACCTTTCTGCTTTTAATTAAGTGATGGAAGCCTGACAAGGATAACTTGTTCCTCATACCTCTGATGTCTGTATTATCATTAATTTTGATCATCTGCAGCAGAGTGGTCAAATTTTCCACAATTCTGAACTATGGTGCTGGGTTAAGTTAGAGGGTTAAGTCTAAAACAATAAAGAAAAAAATGGAACTAACAAATTTTATTATTTTAATTGTTCTAGCATATAGATAATTTCATTATAGAAACTTTGAGGCTAACATTCCTACCATGACAAAATATTCAGTGTCAGGTCCTGCACCTGGGTCACAACAACCCCATGCAGAGCTACAGGTTTGGGAAAGATTGCTGAAAAGCTGCCCAGTGGAAAATGACCTGGGGGTGTTGGTCGACTGCAGGCTGAATATGAGCCAGCAGTGTGCCCAGGTAGCCAAGAAGGCCAACAGCATCCTGGCTTGTATCAGGAACAACCGGACTAGGGCAGTGATCATCCCCCTGTACTCAGCACTGGTGAGGCCCCACCTCAAGTACTGTGTTCAGTTTTGGGCCATTGAAGTGGTGGAGCATGTCCAGAGAAGGGCAATGAAGCTGGTGAGGGGTCTGGAGAACAAGTCTTATGAGGAGCAGCTGAGGGAACTGGGGTTGTTTAGCCTGGAGAAAAGGAGGCTGAGGGGAGGCCTTACCGCTCTCTACAACTCCCTGAAAGGAGGCTGTAGAGAGGTGGGGGTCGGTCTCTTCTCCCAAGTAACAAGCAATAGGACAAGAGGAAACGGCCTCAAGTTGTACCAGGGGAGGTTTAGATTGGATATTAGGAAAAATTTCTTCACTGAAAGGGTTGTCAAACATTGGAACAGGCTGCCCAGGGAAGTGGTTGAGTCACCATCCCTGGAGGTATTTGAAAGACATGTAGATGTAGTGCTGAGGGATATGGTTTAGTGGTGTACTTGGCAGTGCTAGGTTAACGGTTGGATCTGATGATCTTAAATGTCTTTTCCAACCAAAATGATTCTATGTTCTTATATACTGTTTCTTAACAGTTCAGAGATACTTGCAGTGTGTTAGAAATGATTCATGTATAACTCCATTTTAGGCGGGGAAGACTTATTGGAGTATCATAATTTCCTTTTACTCTTCTGTTTTCTAGTTTTATCCATATATTTGTTTCTCTAGGAACTTTTGTTTAAAGGATAGTATTGGAACTTGGAAGAACTTCCATTTTTCTCTTCATTTTCTTGCCTTTTCACAACATCCCAGTATTACTGTATGAATTTGTGCCTTCCAGTGCTTTATGGTAGTAAGTTATGGCAGTTGCAGAGGTATGAGGCTAAATGCAGAGCTCTATTAATTTTCTTTGTACTCTGAAAGCTTGGATATTAGACTAGCTTCTTGGTTTATACTACAGTGGTTTTAAAGAAATACAAGCACTGCTTGCTTCAGAGCATCAGATAACAGGTAACAGGACTTGATTCCTCATAGATGTTTTACAAAGCTGAATTCTTTCATAGAGGTAAGTGTTTTCAGCTCTTAGCTAGAAAGTGATATTTCACACATATATGTGTGTGGTGTGTGTACACCATAAAATCTATGGTAATTGCAATGATTTTCTCACCATATCTCTTACTTCTTAACTTGCAGTGTATTTTGGGATCTCTACTGTGCAGCTCCAGAAAGACGAGAAACATGTGAACATTAAAATGAAGCAAAAGCTTTTCATGACTATGTAAGTTTTATATATCTTTATCATGTTTTTATTAATTGTTATCATGTATGTATGAATGTGACAGAGAAATATTTCTGCAGGATGGTGACTCAGAAATGCAGGAGTTTGTCATATATAAGTAACTCTCATTTGCTTTCCAGGGATGCCTTAGAATTAAGACTGTCTAATCCTGTGATTACCTAGTTTCACATAGGAAGCTCCTGGAATCTCTCTCACAGGTCAAAGTGCTGTCCCATACATTAATAAAGAATGAAGGATGTCCTTCTCTCTCTCCCTCTCGGACACATCAGCCTGGCCTCAGTCATAAAAACCCAGGCCAAATAGAAGCACAGATATGTGCCGTCCAAATAATCGTATCCTATCAATGCTGAAGAGAAGACAGTTCAGTAGATGGAATTGATCCCATGGCTACTGACAGGACCATACTGATTTAACATATGATTATTCTTTAGATATTTTGGTATCCTGAAATAAGTATTTTTTGTTACAGTAGTAAACACTTGTACGTCATAGAACAAGTTAAATATAAATCATCTGGTCTACTAGAGCAAAAGAAAAAGGGGAAAGAACAAAAATATTATGCTGATTTTGATGCCACTGAGTTCCAGTTCAAAACACAGCAGGTGATGTTTTGCCTGCAAGTGCCAAAAAAAAGTTCAAGAAACTAGGGACAACATCAACACTGTAACAGTTTTCCATTCCTTTTTTTAATATTCTCGTAATGTAAACAGAGAACTCCAGCACTCTGGAACTGCATTCCAGAGTTGGAATGGAATTTGGGATACATTTACTATGACAGCACTTCTTCATCTGTTGATTTCACAGAATCACAGAGTCACAGAATGATAGGGGTTGGAAGAGACCTCTGGAGATCATCTAGTCCAACCCCCTTTCCTTTTTACCAACAAAATCCTCAGGTAACTGACTGAGCTGGGTTTATCATTCCTTTGGCCAATCAAATAATATAAAGAAGGAATATAAATACTCCCCCAGTTACATAATTCTGAAACCTCTTTCCTTAAGTATTTTCTAATTCTGCCTTAAAAAATATTTTTTAATTATTGCAGAAAAATATTTCTACACATAAAATTTAAAGTAGGCTGCCATACGACAATGCCTTATAAACAGAAATTGGGAAAAATTTAGGCAAATCACCCAAGTGATCATTTTCCACTGTCTATTTCATTTCAAGATACTGACACAAATTGTCATAATCTGATGACAGCTCAGCATCCTATAATATGTGAACTAATGGTGATCTTGCCTTATTTGTAGTTAACAAAGACTATGTTACAAATGCACCATTACAACGAATAGAACTGTTAAGCAAATTTTACTTATAGAAACATAGAAGTGCCTAGGTTGTAAGGGACCTTTCTGATCATCTAGTCCAACCATCAACCTAACTGACAAAAAACATCACTATATCTCTAAGCACTATATCTACCCGTCTATTAAATACCTCCAGGGATGGTGACTCAACCACTTCCCTGGGCAGCCTGTTCCAATGCTTAACAACCCTTTCAGTGAAGAAATTTTCCCTAATATCCAGTCTAAACCTCCCCTGGCGTAACTTGAGGCCATTTCCTCTTGTCCTATTGCCTGTTACTTGGGAGAAGAGACTGACCAACACCTCTCTACAGCCTCCTTTCATGTAGTTGTAGAGAGGGATAAGGTCTCCCCTCAGCCTTCTTTTCTCCAGGCTAAACAACCCCAGCTCCCCCAGCCGCTCCTTGTAACACTTGTTCTCCAGACCCCTCACCAGCTTTGTTGCCCTTCCCTGGACCCGCTCCAGCACCTCAATGTCTTTTTTTGTGGTGAGGGGCCCAAAACTGGACACAGTACTCAAGGTGGGGCCTCACCAGTGCTGAGTACAGGGGGATGATCACTTCCCTAGTCCTACTCACCACGCTCTTCCTGATACAGGCCAGGGTGCTGTTGGCCTTCTTGGCTACCTGGGCACACTGCTGGCTCGTATTCAGCTGGCAGTCGACCAACACCCCCAGGTCCTTTTTTGCCGGACAATTTTCCAGACACTCTTCCCCAAGCCTGTAGCATTGCATGGGGTTGTTGTGACCCAAGTGCAGGACCTGGCACTTGGCCTTGTTGAACCTCATACCATTGGCCTTGGCCCATTGATCCAGCCTGTCCAGATCCCTCTGCAAAGCCAACCTACCCTCAAGCAGGTTGACACTCCCACCTAACTTACTGTCATCTGCAAACTTACTGAGGGTGCACTCGATCATCTCCTCCAGATCGTTGATGAAGATATTAAAGAGAACCGGCCCCAGCACTGAGCCCTGGGGAACACCACTCATGACCAGCCGCCAACTGGATTTAATTCCATTCACCACCACTCTCTGGGCCCAGCCCTCAAGCCAGTTTTTTTACCCAGCATTAGAGTACTCCCATCCAAGCCATGAGCAGCCAGTTTCTCCAGGAGAATGCTGTGGGAAACTGTATCAAGGCCTTACTAAAGTCCAGGTAAACAACATCCACAGCCTTTCCCTCATCCACCAAGTGGATCACTTTGTCATAGAAGGAGATCAGGTTTGTAAAGCAGGACCTGCCTTTCATGAACCCATGCTGACTTGGCCTGATCACCTGGTTGTCCTTCATGTGCCGCATAATGGCACTCAGGATGATCTGTTCCATGACCTTCCCAGGCACCAAGATCAGACTGACAGGCCTGTAGTTCCCCAGAACCTCCTTCTGGCTCTTCTTGTGGAATGGGTCTGATATTTGCTAGCCTCCAGTCAACTGGGAATGGGACCTCCGTGGTTTGCCAGGACTGCTGGTAAATGATGGAAAGTGGTTTGGTGAGCACTTCCGCCAGCTCCCTCAGTACCCTCGGGTGGATCCCATCTGGCCCCATAGACTTGTGTATATCCAGGTGTTGGAGCAGGTCCCTCACCATCTCCCTTTGGATTACGGGGGCTTCATTCTGCTCCCTGCCCCTATCTGCTAGCTCAAGGGTCTGGGTACTCAGGGAATAACCAACTCTACTAGTAAAGTCTGAGGCAAAGAAGGCATTAAGTACCTCAGCCTTCTCCTCATCCTTTGTCACCATGTTACCACCTTCATCTGATAAAGGATGGAGATTCTCCTTAGTCCTCCTTTTGTTACTAATATATTTATAGAAACTCTTTTTATTGTTCTTAACATCCAAAGCCAGTTTAAGTTCTAGTTGGGCTTTGACCTTTCTAATTTTCTCCCTACATAGGCTTACAACATCTTTGTAGCCTTCCTGAGTGGCCTGCCCCTTCTTCCAAAGGCCATAAACTCTCCTTTTTTCCCCCTGAGTTGTATCCATCTCTCTCTGTTCAGCCAGGCCGGTCTTTCTCCCCGACGGCTCATTTTTCAGCACATGGGGACAGCCTGCTCCTGAGCCTTTAAGACTTTCTTCTTGAAAAACATCCAGCCTTCCTGGACTCCTTCACCCTTCAGGACTGCCTCCCAAGGGACTCTGTCAAGCAGGCTCCTGAAAAGACCAAAGTCCGCCCTCCAGAAGTCCATAGTGGCAGTTCTGCTGACCCCCTCCTTGCTTCCCTGAGAACTGAAAACTCTGTCATTTCGTGATCACTATGCCCAAGACAGCCTCCAACCATCACATCCCCCACAAGTCCTTCTCTGTTTACAAACATCATGTCTCCTTCCCTAGTTGGCTCCCTCACCAGCTGTGTCAGGAAGTTATCCCCAACACACTCCAGGAACCTCCTAGACTGTTCCCTCTCAGCTCTATTGTGTTCCCAGATGATATCTGGTAGGTTGAAGTCTCCCACCAGGACAAGGGCCAGTGATCTTGAGATTTCTGCCATCTGCTTGTAGAATATTTCATCTGCCTCTACATCCTGGTTGGGCAGCCTATAACAGACTCCCACCATGCTTTGTTGGCCCTCCCCCGATTCTTGCCCATAAACACTCAACCCTATTGTTACCATCATTAAGTTCTTGACATTAATAACACCCCCTAACATACAGGGCCACCCCACCTCCTCTCCTTCCTTGCCTGTCCCTCCTGATGAGTTTGTAGCCATCCATTGCAGCACTCCAGTCGTGCGAGTCATCCCACCACATTTCTGTGATGGCGATTACATCATAGCTTTCCTGCTGCACAATGGCTTCCAGCTCCTCCTGTTTGTTGCCCATGCTGCATGCATTAGTGTAGAAGCACTTCAGATGGGCTACTGGTCCTGCCACCTTTTTGCTGGAAGAAGCCTTAACTTTTACCTGTCCATTCCCAGGCGCAGCCATAGTTTCTAACCCATCAATGACCCTCACATCTCTGCTGTTGGATTCATCCCCTTCCCCCTCCAAAGCTAGTTTAAAGCCTGTTTGATGAGCCCTGACAACTCCTGTGCCAAGATCCTTTTCCCCCCTTTGTGACAGGTGTATCCCATCTGTCTCCAGCAGGCCTGGTGTTGTGTAAACCATCCTGTGATCAAAAAAAGCAAATTCCTGCCACTGACACCAGGCTTGGAGACAGGTATTGATCTGCTGGCTCTTCTTGTTGCTTCCCTCATCCTTCCCTGTGACTGGAATGACAGAGGAGGACACTGCTTGCACTCCCGACCCCTTAACCAGTCATCCTTGGGTTTCTTGTTATCAGTTCATCTCTGCCTGCCTGAAAAATTAGTAGTGGGTAATAATCTGAAGGGCTTACCAGGGAGGGAAGTTTTCTTTTTATATCTTTAACCCAGGCCCCAGGGAGGCAGCAGACTTCCCTGAGAAGTGGGTCTGGTCTGCACATCAGGCCTTCCTCTCCCTTCAGGATGGGGTCACCTACGACAATGGCCCATCTTTTTTTCTTAACTGACGATGTTTTGATGCAAGGTGTAGTTTGACTTAACCTTGATGACACCTCCGCAGACATTGAATTATCTTCCTTGTCATGATTGGGTTCCCCTTGCAGAGCCTCATACCTATTTTTTAAGGGTACATGGGAATGTGTGAGAGTTACTGGGGAGACACACCCGCTTCACCAGGCAGGAACATGTTCCCATAGCCCCCTATCCTCTAAGTTATCTTGTTCAGTTGGGCAAAGAGAGGACAGGGAATCCTCTGCATCATGTGGCCCTTCTGCCTGTTGGGCCTGGTTCAGGGAAGGCAGGCTGTGACTCCAGCAGTCTGTCTCCCCCTCACACTCCCTGATGGTTCTCAATCTACTTACCTCCTCCTGGAGCTCTGTCACTAGATGAAAGAGTTCCTCTACCTGGGCATACCTCCTACAGACATGCTCACTGCTGCCATGTGATACTGGCATAAAGGTAGGTCAGACCCCGCAGCCTGACACCTGGGTGGCAGTGTGCTCCCATGAGAACTCCATCTGTGAAGCTGCCTCAGTCCTGCTGGTTGTAGGGCTTGGAGAGACCAAGGCTTTCTACCAGGTCAAGGCCCTTCAATACCCGGACGCACAAACTACTGCGTCACACTGTTTGCCCACTCTGGTCACAATGCTCCCTAGGGCCGCCTTTTGTGGGAGTGGAGGGGGCGCCTTACTGCTGGCCCCGCCTCTGCCTCTTCAGCAACCCTCGTGTGAGTTGCCGGCTCTGGCAGGCTGCCTGTGCTCTCCTGGCCTTTCCCCATCTCTGGAAAGCTCGGGAAAAGCCCCTTTTTTAGCCTCTCTGCATACCATTCCTTGGCTTGAACTATAAAAATTGCTCTTATCACTCTGAGAACGAACAGTTTTCTGCACAATATGCTGTTAATTTCAGAGTTAGAAGAGACCTAGCTAAGAAGTAAAATTACTGAACAGAAAGTTGGTTCTGTTTTACCTCAAACCAGGACACTAATGATGGGAGACTTTCATGGAATGTTCTGTGGCAAAAATAGTATTTTTCACAATAGAACACTAAAAAGTTTTTTATGTATGCCTGTATTTAAACTCATGCCAAGTTTGTGAAATGGGACAAAAGGAGGAAGCGTTTTGTTTTGGTTTTTTTTTACTTGGAGGTAAGGGGTATTATGTAAGGATTCAACAGGTTAAGGAAGAGCCGAGTGATCTAAGAGATAAGATGGCAAGTACAGGATAAGGTAGAGGTCAGAAGATTAAGGGAAGTGGCCAGAATACTCAGGTTGCTTTGCAACTTTCCAGAAAACTTCAGTGTTTGGAACATACAGGTAAAATCTGGTTGTAAAATTTATTTTATTTTAACATTGATAGATGCACTGTTAAATTACTAGAAGCTTTATCCCATAATAGATTTCTTCATGAGTTTACTTTTCTGTTCTGAAGTCTGGCACTTTCTTCGTAATTAAAATAAATCCAAGGTTATTCTGCTCTAAAGTTATGTTGTATGTTATTGTCTATAAGAAGGCCCCACTGGAAATTTTTGATTAGTTCTATGGAAATTCCAGGATATTACAAATTGTTTCTGCTTGGTTGTGATGATGAACAGTTATTAACTTTTAACCACTTCTCAGAGCTATGTTGTTCAATATATATTACTCCAAAATTTCAAGCAACTGACTCCTGATGTATTTGGAATAAACTCTATTTATTCAAATTTAAATTTTCAGTTTTGATGTGCTATAATGGAGTATTTATGCTACTACAACAAAGGCTGTGTTATAATTTATAACTTAGACTTAATGATTTGGAGTGAACTCAAAATCTTTTTAACCGAGGTTTCAATAGAGGGGGGATATTTTTTCTATTACAAATGGAAACCCTTCTTTATACACATACACATTTTGTGTATACATTTTAATAAAGTATAAACATATAAACCTTGTGGGTTATAGATATTCCCTCACGAATTGTGGAAATTTTGCTTGTTGTTAATTGATTTTGCTTTTAAGAATGAGAATATACATACTACCATGAGTTTAAATACAGTGCATTGAAAAATGGCTTATTTCTAAACTTTTGTTTTAGTAGAATCATAGAACACTCTAGATTGGAAAAGACCTTTAAGATCATCAATCCAACCATTAACCTAACACTGCCAAGGCCACCACTAAACCATGTCCCTCAGTGCTACATCTACATGACTTTTAAATACCTCCAGGGATGATGACTCAAGCACTTCCCTGGGCAGCCTGTTCCAATGTTTGACAACCCTTTCAGCGTAAAAATTTTTCCTAATCCACCCTAAACCTCCCCTGGTGCAATTTGAGGCCGTTTCCTCTTGTCCTATTGCTTGTTACTCGGGAGAAAAGACCAACCCCCACCTCTCTACAGCCTCCTTTCAGGTAGTTGTAGAGAGCGATAAGGTCTCCCCTCAGCCTCCTTTTCTCCAGGCTAAACAACCCCAGCTCCCTCAGCCACTCCTCATAAGACTCATGCTCTAGACACCTCACCAGCTTCATTGCCCTTCTCTAGACATGCTCCAGAACTTCAATGTCTTTCTTGTGGCGAGGGGCCCAAAACTGAACACAGTATTCAAGGTGCAGCCTCAAAAGTGCTGAGTACAGCAGGACAAGGAGGAAAAGCATGAAAGCCTCTTGAGGGAACATGGATATCTGCGATTGAATAGAACAGAATAGAACAGAACAGTTGGAAGGGTCCAACTACCTGACCCATTGACCAAAAGTTAAAGCATATTATTAAGGGAATTTTTCAAATGCCTCTGAAACACTGACAGGCAAGGGGCATCAACCACCTCTCTAGGAAGCCTATTCCAGTGTTTGACCACCCTCTCGGTAAAGAAATGCTTTCTAATGTAAAGTCTAAACCTCCCCTGGTGCAGCTTTGAACCATTCCCATGTGACCTATCACTGGATCCCAGGGAGAACTCAGCACCTCCCTCTCCACTGCCCCTCCTCAGGAAGCTGCAGAGAGCAATGAGGTTGCCCCTCAGCCTCCTTTTCTCCAAACTAGACAAGCCCAGAGTCCTCAGCCACTTCTCATAGGACATTCCTTCCAGACCTGTCACCAGCTTTGTTGCCCTTCTCTGAACATGCTCCAGTACCTCAATGTCCCACCTGTAGTGAAGTGCCCAAGTGCAGAACCAGGCCCTTAGCCTTGTTGAGTTTCATACCATTAGCCTTGGCCCATTGATCCAGCCTATCCAGATCCCTTTGCAAAGCCTTCCTACCCTCAAGTTGGTTGACACTCCCACCTAACTTGGTGTCGTCTACAAACTTACTGAGGGTGCAGTTGATCCCAATTTCCAGATTGTTGATAAAGATATTAAAGAGAACTGGCCCCAATACTGACCCTGGGGAACAGCACTTGTGAGAGGCCACCAAATGGATTTAACTCCATTCACCACAACTCTTTGGATCCAGTCATCCAGACAGTTTTTTATCCAGCAAAGCATATGCCAATCCAAGCCATGAGCAGCCAGTTTCTCCAGGAGGATGCTGTGGGAAACAGTGTCAAAAGCTTTACTAAAGTCCCAGTAAACAACATCCACAGCCTTTCCCTCATCCACTAAGCGGGTCACCTTGTCATAGAAGGAGATCAGGTTTGTCAAGCAGGACCTACCTTTCATGAACCCATGCTGACTGGGCCTGATTGCCTGGTTGTCCTGTACGTGCTGTGTGATGGCACTCAGGATGATCTGTTCCACGACCTTCCCAGGCACCGAGGTCAGACTGACAGGCCTGTAGTTCCCCAGATCCTTCTTCTGGCCCTTCTTGTAGATGGGCATCACATTTGCTATCTTCCAGTCAATTGGGACCTCCCCAGTTTTCCAGGACTGCTGGTAAATGAGGGAAAGTGGCTTGGTGAGCACTTCTTTCAGCTCCCTCAGTACCCTCGGGTGGATCCCATCCGGCCCCATAGACTTCTGTGCATCTAAGTGGTGTAGCAGGTTGATAACCATTTCCTCTTGGATTATAGGGGGTTCATTCTGCTCTCTGTCTCTGTCTTCCAGTTCAGGGGGCTGGGTACCCCAAGAACAACTGATCCTACTATTAAAGAGTGAAGCAAAGAAGGCATTAAGTACCTCAGGCTTTTCCTCATCCTTTGTCACTAAGTTTGCACCTGCATCCAATAAAGGATGGAGATTCTCCTTAGCCCTCCTTTTGTAGTTAATGTATTTATAGAAACATTTTTATTGTCTTTTACAGCAGAAACCAGATTAAGTTCTAGTTGGGCTTTGACCCTTCTTATTTTCTCCCTGTGTAGCCTCACGAAACCTTTGTAGTTTTCCTGAGTAGCCTGCCCCTTCTTCCAAAGGTCATAAACTCTCCTTTTTTCCTGAGTTCCAGCCAAAGGTCTCTGTTCAACCAGGCTGGTCTTCTTGAAAACATTTTCCAATTCTGCTATTGAATCTGATTTAGTTAAATGTATTTCAAACCTGAATTCTTAGCCTATGAAATGTACAAAGTTCTTAATATAAAATAGTTAAAGGAAAGTAATCCATGAGGTGAATTTTAGTACCCTTTCTGTTGGAGGGGGATAGTATAGATATCATAGAATTATCGAATCATAGAATGGTTTGGGTTGGAAGGGACCTTTAAAGATCATCTAGTTCCAACACCCCTGCGATAGGCAGGGACACCTCCCACTAGACCAGGTTCCTCAAAGCCCTGTCCAACCCGACCTTGAACACTATAAGGGAGGGGGTATCTACAACCTCCCTGCAGTAAGCAGGGACATCTTTAACTAGATCAGATTGCTCAGAGCCTCATCAAGCCTGGCCTTAAATGTCTCCAGGGATGGGCCTCCAACACCTCTCTGGGGAACTTGTTCCAGTGTCTCCCCACCCTCATTGTAAAGAACTTCTTCCTAATGTCTAATCTAAACCTGCCCTGCTCCTAGTTTAAACCCATTGCCCCTCGTCCTATCCCTACGTGCCCTTGCAAACAGCCCCTCCCCAGCTTTCCCATAGGCCCCCTTCAGGTACTGGAAGGCCGCTATAAGGTCTCCCCGGAGCCTTCTCTTCTCCAGGCTGAACAACTCCAACTCTCTCAGTCTGTCCTCATAGCATAGGTGCTCCAGCCCTCTGATCATTTTCATGGCCCTCCTCTGGACCCACTCCAATAGGTCCATGTCCTTCTTGTGCTGAGGGCTCCAGAGCTGGACACAGTACTCCAGGTGGGGTCTCACGAGAGCAGAGTAGAGGGGGAGAATCACCTCTCTCGACCTGCTGTCCACAGTTCTTTTGATGCAGCCCAGGATGCGATTGGCCTTCTGGGCTGCAAGCACACATTGTTGGCTCATGTCCAGTTTTTCATCCACCAGTACCCCCAAGTCCTTTTCCACAGGGCTGCTCTCTATCACATCATCCCCCAGCCTGTATTGATAACGAGGATTGTCCCAACCCAAGTGTAGGACCTTGCACTTGACCTTGTTGAACTTCATGAGGTGTGCACAGGACCACCTCTCCAGCTCTTCCAGGTCCCTCTTGATGACATCCCGTCCCTCTGGCCTGTCAACCGCACCACTCAGCTTGGTGTCATCGGCAAACTTGCTGAGGGCGCACTTGATCCCACTGTCTACAACATTGATGAAGATGTTGAACAGCACTGCTCCCAGTACAGACCCCTGATGGACACCACTTGTTACCCCCTGTGGAGCATGGATTCACGGACTCTGGCAGGGTACAGACCAAAGACCTTTATTGCAACAATCTGACAGGTTTTATAGTTTTACACACTGTCCACACGCAAGTTGTGTTCTGCTGATAGGTTGAAGGTCGACTGCCACGCGCTTCTCTACTTCTTCCGATTGGTTTCTGCTGTCTGTTCACAAGGAGCAACAACTTCATTCTCACGTCCTGTTTCTTGCTGATTCTTACTTGTTTTTCTGTTCTCACAAATCCTCTCTCAAGGACGCAGCTTTATCTCATCGAGGTTGAAGAGACCTATGCTGCTCTCTATTCCCACAACCCCCCTCCATCTGGACATCGAGCCATTGACCACTACCCTCTGGATGCAGCCATCCAGCCCCAGTTCCTTATCCACCGAACAGTCCACCCATCAAATCCGTATCTCTCCAACTTAGAGAGAAGGATGTTTTGGGGGACCTTGTCAAAGGCCTTGCAGAAGTCCAGATAGATGACACCAATTGCTCTTCCCTTGTCCATTGATGCAGTCACTCCATCATAGAAGGCCACTAGGTTGGCCAGGCAGGACTTGCCCCTTAGTGAAGCCATGCTGGCTGTCTCGAATCCCCTCCCTGTCTTCCATGTGCCTTATCATAGCTTCTAGGAGGATCTGTTCCATGATCTTCCCAGGCACGGAGGTGAAGCTGACAGGGCGGTAGTTCCCAGGGTCCTCCTTTCTACCCTTTTTAAAAATGGGTGCCATGTTTCCCTTTTTCCAGTCACTGTGGACTTCACCCGACTGTCATGACTTTTCAAACATCATGGAGAGTGGCTTGGCAACTACATCAGCCAATTCCCTCAGGACTCTGGGGTGCATCTCATCAGGTCCTATAGACTTGTGTATGTTCAGGTTCCTCAGGTGGTCACAAACCTTGTCTTCTCTTACAGTGGGAGGGACTTTGTCCCCCAGGGCCCCATTCTTTGGTCCTTCAACTCGGGAGGTGTGAGGAGAGAGGCTGGCAGTGAAGACCAAGGCAAAAAAGTTGTTGAGAACCTCAGCCTTCTCCTCGTCCGTTGTTACCAGTTTGCCATTCTTGCTCATCAGGGAGGGCATGCTTTCTTTAACCTTCCTTTTCTGGCAGACATACCTGTAGAAGCCCTTCTTGTTATTCTTAGCATCCCTTGCCAAGTTCAGCTCCAGCCACACCTTGGCCTTCCTGACCTCATCCCTACATAACCGGGCAGCATCCCTATACTCTTCCCAGGATACTTGTTCCTGCTTGAACTGCCTGTGCATCTCTTTCTTGCCTTTTAGTTTGACCAGCTGCAGGGCTGCTCTCAATCCCTTCATCCCCCAGCCTGTATTGATATCAGGGGTTGCCCTGACCCAGGTGCAGAACCTTGCCCTTGGCCTTGTTGAATTTCATGAGGTTCACATGGACTCACTTCTCAAGCCTGTCCAGGTCCTCTGGATGGCATCCATCCCTCAGGCATGTCAAGTGCACCACTCAGCTTGGTGTCATCGAAACTGTGTGGTGTCAGAGATGTGTGCTGATAGCCCCAGGCTTATGAGTTACTGAGCCTGCATGCTTCAGTTCCTCAGTGAGTGCTGTGACACTAATTGGAGGTTTGATTTTGTCTTTTTTAAAGGGTGTGAGAGAGTGGGGTTGTGACATTGCCAGCAGTAGTTCAAGAAAACAGTGGTCACCACTACAGGTGGTGATAAAGTACAGTCCTGAGTACGAATGTTTGTCTAAAGGAAGGGGAGGGGCTGTGATAGCAGTTAGACATCTGTGAAGTTAGATGGTATGAGAATTGGATTTTTCTGGAAGGTATTTTTTATTAAATAGCTATGTCCTGTTTAAATCCCATATTAAGCATGCAAATTCTTTTGGATGGAACCTTCACATTCTACTGCAAGACCCTCTTCAACTTGAAGAGGAGTCTTTAAAGTGTCCTTCAATGACAGTTTGGGCCAATCCACATTTTTGTAGATTAGACGTCTCTAACAATTGGTGTATTTACTGTTGACAGATCTGTGACTTAAAAACTTCAAAATAAATGGAAGATAAAATATTATCATCTTCATATGTTTATTTTGCTGTATCTTTTTTATTCATCAGCTACCCAAAATGCAAAATAAATCGATGTATAGCTGAATGACACTATGCACATTGCAATGTATTGCAACTATCCTAGCTATTCTGTTCTTGTGAACCAGCAGGATTTTTATATTAAGGAGATTCCTGTTCTCCGGTTCTTGAAAAGTAGGATTTTTGTGTAACTTGGTCCCTCACTGGTTCAAAAATACAGCTGGCAGAAAGAGCAGAGGATGATTTGTTTAATAATGTTAGATGGGAATGGCTTGGTTGTCAGAGTCCAATACTCTCTGACCAAGTTTTTTTAGACATTCCACACAAGGAGAATTTAATGTTTTAATAACCATATTTACTTATTTGAAGCTATTTGACAGGATTTTGATTTAGCAGAGTGAGACAGCAATATACTGAAATTACAATACAAGCATAATATATCAATTATAATATACAGTTGAATCACAATGCAAATGTGATTCCCATTATCAGTCTCATCATCACGGATGCTCACTGTCACAACACTGGGTGCCCCCAGTTGTCAGGAACGAATGCATGGGTTGAAGTCACCTCAGTCCTGTTGCTCTCTTCAAAGTTCATTTTAATGTTGATTCAGGTTTTATACTTTATGTTGGGCTGAGCCACGTATACACTTCCCCCGTCCTGGTCTGGCTAGCTCAGGAAGATATTCAGAACCTTTTTGTTTAACTCTGGGAAAGCCATTTACACAACCAGTTGATCTACTCAACTGATACAGCCATTTATCTAAAACAAAGGCCACCTTCCAGTCCCCTTTGTGTTGAGGTAAGTTCAGCTTTCTTTGCAACAGCTGCGGTTACTTCCTATATTCTTCCCTGAGCTTCATGAGTACATGGTCTGTGCCTTCTTCCATTGTAGGGTTTCATTGATCTGTCACCCCAGTTAACATTATTAATATTATTACCATTGAGCCTAGGTTTGAATGATTGTTAAAAACTCTCTGTTTTCTGCTTTAAAAATACATATAAAGCTAGCAGGAGCTGAGAGCTAGTAATTTGGGCCCTGAAGAATTAAATTTCAGCTAGGATTGGCTCCAAAGTTCGTGCCAATACAGTTAGCCTAATTATTATTTTTTTTCAAAACCTCTGAGTATGCAGCAGCTTTTATTGAATCCAGATGAATTTCAGAGCTGCTCCAACTGTCATAAATCAGACTATTTAGGAGGCTGAGCGCACATATGGTACTACGATACTTATTTTTTTAAATCTTGGGTTTTGTTGTTTCAAACTATGGCTCAGTTCATACATGTTTCAATAGTAATATCTTTGGTTTTTTAAAAACATTTCTTGATACAGGGGTAATACTGCATAAATTGAAGAGATTTGATAAACTGGTCACATAAAAGATTTGGTATATCCTGGTTCTGTAACAATTTTCCTGGTTTAAAAAAATGATAGCAAAACATAATTATTTGAATAGCTGGTCTATTTTGTTTTCAGATTACTCACAGTTTTCAGAGTTTCAGGGTAAGATCAAAGGAAATATTTCAAGAAATAGATTATAAAGCATTTATGTATTGGTTTTCATATTTATTAGTGACTAGAAACTGTGTCAGAAAATGTGTTCTAACTTTATTAAATGGGGCCTGACAAATGTTGCAGCAGTTGAGATACTGCTTTGATAACAGTAAAAATTGAATTATTATTTTTGTGCTTATTGTAAGCAGTTACACACCACCATTATCTAAGCATGTATATTATGTATTCTTCTGGAAGAAGAATTCTGTCAGTATGTTATATTTTTGCTGGATACACCTATTGAAGCAGCAAAATAAAATGCCTTCATTTTTATATTGTGGAGAACACGCCTTATTTGAACTTTTTAAAACATCATGTAGTCCCACAGTCCTGATATAATTCTCCTAACTGCTTGCTATTTTTATGTCCTATGACACTGAATCTGTCGATCCTTAAACTTTCTTTTGGATGAGCTCTAACCCTCCCTTGGCCAAAAGATTGTTACCTAGTATTCTCTACTCTTTCATAGTGTCGTGGTTTTGGCCGGATTGGCCAAGCAGAACAACAGATGGCCCTTCCCCCCCACTCTCTCCTCAGAGACGAGAGGAAGAGATAAGGAGATTTACAAGTTTAGAAAAAGAACTAAACTACTTTAATGAAAATAATAATAAATAAGAAAATAGTAAATAATAATAGAATAATAAAAATTAAAGGAAAAGAGTATACAATATATACAAAACCATATCCATCTCCCAGGATGACAATCGCGTCACCAGCAGACACAGGAAAAGTCCCAGACTGGAGTCAGCGATGGACAGGAGCTGAATTCCGGAACTAGAGTCAGGAGTGCTCGAATCAGGATCAAAGGCAGATGAACAGACAGGGTCCTCCTCAGACGTCGGCCATTGAAGAAAAAGCGAGCCAGAGCCCCCTTTGCCCCTTTGATCCCTCAGCTTTTATACTGAGCGTGATGCAGATGGGATGGAATACCCTGTTGGTCAGTTTTGGGTCACCTGTCCCGTCCGCTCCTCCCTACGGGTGGGACCTCTCTGCGCTTCTCCGCTTCCGACCCTCTAACGGGGCAAAACAGCGAAGTGAGCTGACCTTGGTTGTTATAGCAATAAGTCTAAGCAAGAGCCTCTGTGCATACCGTTCCTTGGGATAATCAGGTCTTATCACTCGGAGAGTGAACAGTGTCTGGAAAAATATGCTGTTAATTTCAGACTTTAGTCAGTTAGAAGAGGCCCAGCTAAAAAGTAAAATTACAAATCAGAAAATTGGTTCTGTTTTACCTCAAACCAGGACACATAGACATATGCCTTATAGTTCAGGTGCCTTTTGCTCTTATGCTGAAACTTTCTATTTTCACTGTCAGAAGTAGTTCTCAATAAAAATTGCTTCTTGCATTTCAAAGCACTTTCTTAATATGGGGGGAAAGGAAGTTTTGAACCTGATGCTGTTATGATAGCTCTGTGGTTCACTGGAACTTAAATAGGCATTTGCCTGCTCTATAAAAATGTTTCTATACTAGTTAATTTGTACTGTACAAATTGCTAGAGTAAAATGGAATAACTTAATTGTTAAATATCCAAATTTGATTTACTGATTTTTAAATATTTTATGTATTTATAATATTTTATAACAACTTTGCCAGAATCTTACTATGAATAACTTCTGAGAATGAGTGCTTCACTGACTCTCTGTAGACCAGTGGTCTCCAAAGGGGGGTGAGTGCACAGGGTATGGGAAGAAAATTTTTTGTACCATTAATAAATAAAATAAAAGAATATTTTTTAAAATAGTGTTTATTTAATTTTTATCTCATCCTTTTTAATTTCTATTTTTGTGTATGTTTTATAATGCACATAATATATTAGTACAGTCATATATGTATATAATTTATAAATAAATATACATATAGTGTAGGTGCATGCTCAAAAATTTTTTACTAATAGTGATGCATGATCAAAAACATTTGGAGACCACTTCTGTGAACCATCTAACTGTGCTCCAAAAGTGGTCTGAGGCTCTCATGAGAAAACAGCACAGAGCCCTCCAGAACATAGCTAGTGAATTAGTTTGACATCAGGAGATTTGAATGAAGAAAAGGAGGAGGAGCTAAGGCATTGTAATTATTTATCATGTGTCGATTTTCTCTGTTTACCTTTTTCTACATGTAGCTTTTGGAAGTATCTAATCTGCAAGGTCATTAAAATTAAAAAAACTCAAAAAGAAAACTTCTGCAATATGCCACAAGACATTTTATACTCAATTGTTTCTTTGGGTATTACCTATTAATGTAGACTTGGACGTGTTTCATTATCTAGTGTTTCCTTTTCTGGTGTGAATTAGTGAGCTCATGGCCTAGTTAACTCCTGAACCTTTCCTTACCAGGGGAATTCTTTGTCTGCTAGACTTGCATACTATAACAGAGTGTAGTTTTTAGTCTTTTCTTGACAACTATTGTCACTTTGACATTCTGTTTGGGAAATCAATCAAATGTGTCTATCTCTAGAGCAGACATTTGGATCTCTCAAATTTACAGGACAACGTGTTCTGTAAATTAAACTGTATTTCATGAGCCCATAAGGAAAAAAAAAGAAATCAAACAAGGGATCAATCTTCTTTGTACAGACTAGTCTAACACATGAAATCTCAAATTCAGTACTTCATTAATTCATTAATTCTCTAGCTTGCAAATTCTTTCGCTTGCAAATTCTCTCACTTGCAAATTCTCTCACTTCTAACTCACGTACCTATAGTCACCTAGCTGATGATGAGAGCGTTAGTTCTTCCTCCTCCATCACGGTGTGAGTGTCCCCTGTATCACACCGGGAAGCATGAAAAGCCTCAGCAGTTCGGCTGCTGTTGGATCTGCTTCAAAAGCTTTTTGGGTTAGCTGACATATTTATACCTTCCATCTTGGAAGTTTGGTCTATACCATTTCTGTAAGTTAGTGGATTCTGAAGAAACTGCGAAAGAGTTACTATGCAAAAAGGAGATGATGGCTGCAGGAGACAGCAAGCTCCAGGTGATAACGGTGGCAGAATGGCCCTTATCGTTTCCTGTCCATTGTGTCCTGCATACATGTTGCTCTTGCTCTGACCGAATGGCACTGCTCCCAGCATACCTTACCACGAGCTGTGTGTTAGGCCAATCCCTGGGTTGGAATTGAGTGAACAGTCACAAGCTGTGCACATCAAAATAAATCCCTTGAGCTCTTTGATTCTGTTTTTAAAATTATATTTTCACTTTCTGTATGGTATTTAGTATCCTGTATAAAAAAAAGATAAAAACAAGAATGAAATACTGCTCTTTAGGAGTACCATGTCCATCTCAAAACTGGCTATCAGCCTTGATGAAGTATGCAAGTTTTTCTTGCTTGTCTCATCTTCTTTTCTCAACCCACTGTCATCATTGTTCTGATAATTCCTCACTGCCAAGTGATATATTTTTTTTTTAATTGGAACTCCTTTAACATTCCCTTTTGGTTCACACCTGATATAGGCAAAGATGCAACCCTGCATATTTTTTCACAAGAGACCTTCCCTCTGAACCCCTTCTAGCATTACTGACTGTTTCAGAAAACACGCCAAGACCTCTGCTTTAATATTTTATTATGACCTGACAGGCATTCAGATTCATTGCCTGTAACTGCACTAGATTCAGCATATTATTGCATATGTTTGATGAACCATAGAATTGGTTCAAGTTTCATTTTCAATTACTTAGTTTCTGAATGTAACACTGTTGTCAGTATTCTTTGTTCTGATTGCTCAGCAGTTTGCAGTTTAATATTGTTGAGGGACTGTTGTATTACGGCAAAATGTTTTTCTTCTCATTTCTATGTGGAGTAAAGTTTAAGTAAAACCACATTCTTTACATTTTTTTTTATCTGTGAACATTTTGGTAGCCAAAAATGATTCAATTAACCATGAAAACCAGAAAATTGTATCTACTCTTTAAATAGGTGCTATTTTTTAATATATTTGACTTCTTTCAGTGTGTTTTTTTTCTTCTTTTATTTCTGAAGATATGCAGTTAGCACACACTGTGTCTTTATGGTACATTTTTTCTAGATGCAAAATAAAATATTGAATTGTGGTAAGTAGTTCAGATGCTGCATTACTTCCATACTGAGTTCTGGAACCAAGCTTTCATCTACTGTTTAGTATAAAACCCTCTTTTGTTTGCTAAACTGTACTCTATACATACCTAGACCTGAAACAGTGTTCCTAATATGAAATCTATCATGTAAAAGAATTTTTAAATCAGTTGCTCTCCAGCAAAATCTGATTTCCTGTTGCTCTGGCAAAATTCTTAGGAATTTTAGGGGAACTAGGGAGTAAATAAGGACTGAGTTGTCAGGACTTGGCTTTAATTTGCATATCTGCTAATTTAATGCTACTGTAATGAGGATTCAGGGATAGTTCTGCAAGGTTCTTTGAGGGTTGGGAGGATTCAGAAAAGAATGCAATTTAGACTCCCAGTACAGTTGATGAAAGTCTAAGATAATAATTTCCACCGAATGGATAAAAATAATGTATAGTGTGTGAGCCGATGCAGACAGGATGCAGGAACAACCACAAAACCACGGATGAAAGGGAAAGAACAAGTTTAACCTCGATACCTCACAGACTGGGGAATCTCCGAAGCAACACCCGGGCAGGGACCACGGGCACTGCGGAGTGAGAGAGCAAGAGTCCTTGTCAGCAAGAGAGTCCTTGTTAGCAAGAGCACGCGCGGACTCCCTGTTCTTGCTGGTATTTAAAGGGTTCAAACAGGCCTAGTTTTCCCACTGTGCTTTGATCTTCTTCAACAACAGGGCAGGATTCTCAAGCGGCTAGGTAAGGTGTCCCTGAGTCCATAGCAGATTTACGTTATCTAAGTGCAAGTGTTTTCCTTGCAAGCACCCGAGACTGAATAACAATTAGTGTGATATATGTGTTTTCCAGTTCCCCAGGTGCGAGTCCCTTGAGCGTGTTTACAATCCTCCTCGCCGATCTTCCGTTCCTTTCCCACAATAGCCTTCTTGAAAAAAACAGCACTGCACATAATTTTTCAAGGTACAGCAGATGATTACTGAAAGAAGATTTTTTTGGGGTAGTTCTTTAGAAACTTTTTTTTTTTAAGGTAGAGTTGACTGCTGTGAAATTGGCACCAGATTTGCAAGATGTATAAACATATGCATGTAAATATATCTAATGAATATAGGCATTATAATCTGTATGTCTCAAAATGGATCTGTATCTAATTTCAAGACTTAATTGGTGAAATAACATCATGCATATATTTTTCAGCATTAATACTTGTGTTAAAATCAATTACATGTTGCAGAGTTCATATTATACTACTGCTCCTATCTCTCAGTGAAGAAGGAGGCATATCTTTAAACCTGCAACTATGTAGTTGATGTAAGCAGGACCTACTTGAATGTTGACATGCTGGTATGTAAAACTGAAGACTGAAAAGTCACTAGTCATGCTGAGAACTTGTTATAATGAATACTGGATCTAAAACATTTCTAAATCAAGGGACCAGTAACTTAGGCATGCAATAATATCTCATAAACCTCCAGTTCTGCACATAGCTGTTGGGAAGCTGGGATTCTCCAAGTCAAAGGGAGATTTCCTGGAGATAATGAATGTATTTTAAAGTAATTAACATTTAGGTGTTCTGCATGCTCACCAATCATTTCCATGATTTTCAGTCTGAGAGCAAGACTAAACCTGTAAGACAGCCTGTGAGGATTTTAGGTAGCCCCTGTAAATTCTGTTCTGAGCAAACACTGCAGGTCCTGACCTCTGTTCTAATTTCTGAGTTTTTCCTGGTCTAATTATATATCTGAACGGAGATTTTATGTGTCGTGGTTTGGGCTGGACTTGCCACTGAATTCTAGATTCTCCTCTTTTTCCCTAACAACACCTGGCCCTGGCTGTCTCCCAACATCTGCTTCCTCCAGTCCTCCTGTCATGTAGCACAGTATCTCAGTTCACTGAAGGAGTTAGATCTCTCTTTTTGCTATAGATTGATTTCCCTTTTTTCATCTCTGCCATCTTTGTTAGCAGAACAATGTTATACTTGGACATAATCAGATTCCATACTTGCAATCTCAATTGCCTCTTCTCTGCTTTTGAATCACTGCCCAAATCTTTGATTCCTCCCTCCCTTCTTTCTCCATGTAGGATCTTAATGATTTCTTAAAAAGAAAAATAAACAATAACATAATAACATAGTGTGACATTTCCACTTCCCTGGTTTGTCTTTTCTTTCCCATTTTCCTTGTTCAGTTTTCTTCTGTCACAGATTTGGGAAGGGCTTTTAATTCTCCTTCAGTAATCCTTCCCACTTGCTCCATTGTTTCAATCCTTCTCATCTCTTGCTTTCTTTGTATAAATTCTTTCCGTTTCTTTTGTTCTTAATCTCCATTCCTATCTGATGTTTAACTTTGAAAATAAGTTTTTCAGTCCCTCTCATCTTTAAAAACAAGGCAAAACATTTTTTTACTCCATTTTCCTTTAGCTACACACTCTCCCACTGGTTTTTCATCTCTCAACTGGCTGAATACAATGTTTACATATGGAGTGCCTCTTCTTCAAAGATATGAGACCTCTCTCAATACAGATTCCACCTGTTATATTAAAATGAAATGTTGTCGCGGGCGGAATGATTAACTTCACTTGTAAGAGAGAAGTAGTGAAATATTTATTGATATAAAACAGTGATTTAACAAAGTTAGTAGTGAATGCGACAGTGTTTTACGAGATTCAATGCCAGGGCACACTTGATTATTTACTGCATAGAGGCCAGGGTCAGACAAGCTGTCAGGGAGACCCTCCCGTTGAGTCACGAGGTTCAGAAAGGACCCCCTGGCTTTCTAAACTCCTTCTCAGAGAGGAGTCTAGGGGCGGCTGGATCCAATCCCAGTCCCAGACTTGGTCAACGGTTTATGTCTAAGGATTATATATGCGCAATCAATCCTTTATATCATTTAGCTAAGATTTCAAAGTTTAGCATGCTATCAGTCACTTACCGAGAATCTGTTGCAGCAAGGAATCTCTCAGCCTCGAGGAGTAGAACCTTAAGCGAGCGTCCCCACTCAAGGGGAGATCCTGGCATGCAGCCCGCTGCCGTGCAGGAGAGCTCAAAGGGCTCTTGGGCTGTCCGCTATTTATGGAGGAAGATAATTGACCTATAGTCATATTCTCATGGGAACAAGATACCTAGGTCCCCACTCCAGACAGTGTTTTGACTGTGTTGCCAGCCACCCCCCAAAGTCCAGGTGCAACTCATCACAACTCCCGCTGACAGTTATGGCTTGAGCAGGAGCTGGGGAGGGGGAAGGGGGAGAGCACACCGCCCCATTGGGTTTTTATCTGTATGCTTTGTTTTTCAGCCTACTACCAAAAATCCAGTTTGGATAGAGAAGGAATTACTGAGGTTGGCTGTGATTTTTTCCTGAAGGTATACAGATATTGCCAAGACTGCCAAATCACTCCTAGGAGACCTAAGGACAACCTCAAACCTCTCTAATTTACATTTAATATTCAAAATTCAGGCTTTCAACATATTTTTTTCATGTAATTATTCATAGCATGTTTGCTCTTTTATGTTTCATGACTTGGAAAAAACAGAGAACTGTAAAGAAAATTTAATCTTATCATTACTAATATCACAGAATCTTCATGGTTGGAAAGGGCCTTTGAGATCATCGAGTCCAACCAAACAACCTACAGACTCTGCCACTAGAGCATGCCCTGAAGTGCCACATCTAGACGTTTCTTAAACACCTCCAGGGATGGGGACTCAACCCCCTCCCTGGGCAGGCTGTTCCAGTGCCTGACCACTCGTTCAGTAAAGTAATTCTTCCTAATATCTAATCTAAACCTGCCCTGCCACAGCTTCAGACCATTTCCTCTGGTCCTGTCATTGTTCACTTGGGAGAAGAGGCCAACCCCCACCTCTCTCCAACCTCCTTTCAGGGAGTTGTAGAGGGCAATGAGGTCTCCCCTCAGCCTCCTCTTCTCCAAGCTAAACATGCCCAGCTCCCTCAGCCTCTCCTCATGTGACCCGGTCTCCAGACCCCTCACCAGCCTGGTAGCTCTCCTCTGGACACGCTCCAGCACCTCAATGTCCCTCTTGTACAGCGGGGCCCAGAACTGAACACAGTACTCGAGGTGAGGCCTCACCAGTGCCGAGTACAGAGGCACGATCACTTCCCTGCTCCTGCTGGCCACGCGATTCCTGATACAAGCCAGGATGCTGTTGGCCCTCTTGGCCACCTGGGCACACTGCTGGCTCATGTTAAGCTGGCCGGCTGTCCACCAGCACCCCCAGGTCCTTTTCTGCGGGGCAGCTCTCCAGCCACTCTGCCCCAAGCCTGTAGCGTTGCTTGGGGTTGTTGTGACCGAAATGCAGGACCCGGCACTTGGCCTTATTAAACCTCATACAGTTGGCCTTGGCCCATCGATCCAGCCTGTCCAGATCCCTCTGCAGAGCCTTCCTGCCCTCAAGCAGATCAACACTCCCACCTAGTTTGGTGTCATCTGCAAACTTACTGAGGGTGCACTCAATCCCCTCATCCAGATCATTGATAGAGATATTAAACAAAACCGGCCCCAAAACTGAGCCCTGAGGGACACCACTGGTGACCGGCCGCCAAGAGGATTTCACCCAATTAATCACAACCCTCTCGGCATGGCCATCCAGCCAGTTTTTAACCCAGCAAAGAGTACACTTGTCTATGCCATGATTCGCCAGCTTCTCCAGGAGAATGCTGTGGGGGACGGTGTCAAAGGCCTTCCCAAAGTCCAGGTAGACAACGTCCACAGCCTTCCCCGCATCCAGAAGGCGGGTCACATGGTCATAGAAAGAGATCAGGTTGCTTAAGCAGGACCTCCCTTTCCTAAACCCATGCTGGCTGGCCCTGATCCCTTGGCTGCCCTGCACTTGCCGTGAGAGCTCACTCAAGATGATCCTCTCCATGATCTTTCCTGGTACCGAGGTCAGGCTGACAGGCCTGTAGTTCCCCGGATCCTCCTTCCGACCCTTCTTGTAGATGGGCGTCACATTAGCCACCCTCCAGTCATCTGGTACCTCCCCTGTTGACCAGGATTGTTGATAAATGATGGAGAGGGGCTTGATGAGCTCTCCCGCCAGCTCCCTGAGTACTCTTGGGTGAATCCCATCCGGCCCCATAGACTTGTGTGCGTCTAGGTGCAGAAGCAGATCATTGACTACTTCCTCCTGGATTATGGGTGGGCTGTTCTGCTCTCCGTCCTTATCTTCCAGCTCAGGAGGCTGAACCCCCTGGGGACAGCTGGTCTATTGAAGACGGAGGCAAAGGCGGCATTAAGTATCTCAGCCTTCTCCTCATCCTTGGTTGCAACGTTCCCCCCCGGCATCCAGTAAGGGATGGAGATTCTCCCTGGCTTTCTTTTTGTTGATGTATTTATAAAAGCTTTTCTTGTTGTCCTTTATGTTAGTGGCCAAGTTGAGCTCCAGCTGGGCTTTTGCCTTCCTTATTTTCTCTCTGTATAACCTAATGAGATCTCTGTACTCCTCCTGAGTTGCCTGTCCCTTCTTCCAAAGGTGGTAAACCCTCCTCTTATTCCTAAGTCCCATCAGAAGTTCCTTATTCATCCAGGCTGGCCATTTTCCCCGCCCTTTAGACTTGCGACACTTGGGGACAGCCTGCTCCTGGGCCTTTAAGATTTCCTTCTTGAAGGGCGTCCAGCCTTCCTGGACCCCTTTGCCCTTCAGGACTGTCTCTCAAGGGACTCTCTCAATCAGCGTCCTGAACAAGCCAAAGTCCGCCCTCCGGAAGTCCAAGGTGGAGGTTTTGCTAACCCCCCTCCTTACATCGCTACAAATTGAAAACTTGACCATTTCATGATCACTAAACCCAAGACGACCTCCGACCACCACATCTCCCACTAGTCCTTCTCTGTTTGTCAACAGTAGGTCTAGCGAGGCACCTCCCCTGGTAGGCTCACCTACCAGTTGTGTCAGGAAGTTGTCTTCCATGCACTCGAGGAACCTCCTAGCCTGCCTGCCCTCTGCTGTGTTGTATTTCCAGCAGATACCCGGCAGGTTGAAGTCCCCAACCAGAACAAGGGCTGGTGATTGCGAGACTTCAGCCAGCCGCTTATAGAATACTTCATCTGTCTCCTCATCCTGGCCGGGTGGTCTGTAGCATACTCCCAGCACAACATCTCCCTTATTTGCCTTCCCCTTCAACCTTACCCAGAAACACTCGACTTTATCATCACTGGAATCTAGCTCTATACAATCAAAACACTCCCTAATGTACAGTGCCACACCCCCGCCCCTCCTTCCTTGCCTATCCCTTCTGAAGAGCTTGTAGCCATTCATCGCAGCATTCCAGTCCTGACAGTCATCCCACCACGTCTCCGTGATGGCGACTACATCATAGCTGTCCTGCTGCACAATGGCTTCCAGCTCATCCCGCTTGTTGCCCAGGCTACGTGCATTCGTGTAGATGCACTTGAGCTGGGCTACCGATTTCACCCCCACCCTTGGCCCTTTATCCCTAGGCTCATTACTAGTGGGTCTGGTTTTATCCCCTTCCCCCTTCGATACTAGTTTAAAGCCCTGTCCATGAGCCTTGCTAACTCTTGGCCTAGTACCCTTTTCCCCTTTTGGGATAGGGTTTTCCCATTCTTAGCGAGCAGGCCCGGTGCCCTGCAGATCAAACTATGATCACAGAGCCCAAAGCCCTGCTCGTAGCACCAGTTTCGGAGCCAGGTGTTGATCTGTCCGATTTTCTTGTTCACCCATTCGTCAGTCCCCAAAACTGGAAGGGCAGAGGAGAACACAATTTGTGCTCCCAAACCCTTGACAAGCCGCCCCAAGGCCCTGAAATCTTTCTTCATTGCCCTCAGACTTCTACTCTCCAGCTCCTCACTGTCTGCCTATAAGATCAACAGAGGGTAATAATCTGATGGCTGTATCAGGCCAGGAAGCTTCCTGGCTATATCCCTAACATGGGCCCCAGGGAGGCAGCAGACCTCCCTGGGGGAGGGGTCCGGCCTGCATATGGGACCCTTAGTTCCCCTCAGAATGGACCCCCCTATGACTATTGCCCTCCTCCTGCTCTTCACAGAAGCAGTCTTAACGCGTGGAGCTGGCTGCCTTGGCAACTGCCTGGATGGGGCTTTATCAGTATCCTTAGTTCCCTCCTCATCTATCTCCAGAGGCCCATATCTGTTCTGTACGGGCACCTGGGGGGGCATGGGGGGTCTGGAGGGGGCCCTCCTGCTGCCATGAGCAGGCACCTGCTTCCATTCCCCCCCATCCTCTCCCGGTTCCCCTCCTTCTGCCTGGTGACAAGAGGGCAGGGAATCCTCTACCTCTCGTGGAGCCTCCTCCTGCTGCTTTATCCCTGAGGATGGCAGGGTGCGGCTCCACCAATCAATCTCCCTTTCACACTCCCGAATGCGCCTCAGTCTTTCCACTTCCTCCTTAAGCTCAGCCACCAGGCTGAGCAGATCATTCACCTGGTCGCAGCGCACACAGGTACTGTCTCTGCTGTCCTCCTGCCAGAGCGACAGACATTCCCTGCAGCCCGTCACCTGGACGGCTGCATGTCTCTTCATCACGTCCGTTTGGGTCGCTTTATTCCTTCTGGCTTTGGCTACAGACCTGGTGGAGACCATGTCCGCCGCTAGTGTCGCCTCGCCGACGTACTCGCTTCTCTGGTGCTCCCGGGTGGTTTCACGGGTGACACCCAGGGAACGCCCACTCGCTGCTTGTTTGGTCGGTGCCCAGCGACCGGTCGCCGCACTCCCGAAGGGCTGTTTTTGAGGGGGGTGCTGGCTCCGCCCCACTCCTCCTCAGCTGTTGTCGCCCCTGGAAGCGCCGGGCACTGACTCTGGCTGGCCGCTTTTCCCACTAGAAAAGCCTCAAAAGCGAGCCCCTTGCCGGCCTTTTTTGCTGCAATTCCCTTCCCCAGTACAGACTTACCTGCACTGGAGCTGGTCTCCTCGGCGAGGATGTCCAGGTTCCTCTGGATGGCATCCCTCCCTTCCAGCATATTGACCATTCAACACAGCTTGGTGTCATCAGAAAACTTACTGAGGGTGCACAAAATCCCACTGTTCATGTACCCAACAAAGATATTAAACAGCACTGGTCCCAGTAACGAACCCTGAGGACCACCACTTGTCACTGCTCACCACTTGGACATGGAACAACTCTTTGAGTGCAACCATCCAGCCAAATCCTTATCCACTGAGTGGTCCATCGGTCAAATCCACATCTCTCCAATTTATAGACAAGGATGTCGTGCAGGACAGGGTCAAATGCTTCACACAAGTCCAGGTAGATGATGTCAGTTGCTCTTCCTTTATCCCCCATTGCCATAAACCTGTTGTAGAAGGTGACCAAATTTGTCAGTCACAATTTGCCCTTAATGAAGCCATGTTGGCTGTCACCAATTACCTCCTTATTTTCCATGTGCCTTAACATATTTTCCAGGAGGATCTGCTCCATGATCTTGCCTGGCACAGAGGTGAGACCTATCTGCCTGTAGTTCCCCGGGTCTCCCTTTTTTCCCTTTTTAAAAATGGGGGTTACGTTTCCCCTTTTCCAGTCAGTGGGAACTTCACCAGACTGCCACAATTTCTCAAATATGATGGATAGTGGCTTATTAAATTCATCCACCTGGTGAATCAGGACCCACGGATGTATCCCATGGATTTGTGCACCTTCGGAATCCTCAGATGTTGTCGAACCTGATCTTCTTCTACAGTGGGCGGTTCTTCATTCTCCCAGCCCCTGCCTTTGCCTTCTGCTACTTGGGCGGTGTGGTTAGAGCCCTTGCCGGTGAAGACAGAGGCAAAAAAGTCATTGAGTACCTCAGCTTTGTCCATATCCCGGGTGACCAGGCCCACATCTTCCCTAGTCTTCCTTTTGTCACTGACAGACCTATAGAAGCTTTTCTTGTTGCCCTTGATGTCCCTGGCCAGATTTAACTCTATCAGGGCTTTAGCTTTCCTAACCTGATCCCTGGCTGCTCAGACAGTTTCTCTGTATTCCTCCCAGGCTACCTGTCCTTGCTTCCACCCTCTATAGGCTTCTTTTTTCTGTTTGAGATCGTCCACGAGCTCCTTATTCATCCATGCAGGCCTCCTGGCATTTTTGCCTGACTTCCTCTTTGTTGGAATGCATCACTCCTGAGCTTGGAGGAGGTGATCCTTGAATATTAACCAGCTTTTTGGGCCTCTCTTCCCTACAGGACTTTATCCCACAGTACTCCATCAAGCAGGTCCCTCAAGAGGCCAAAGTCTGCTCTCCTGAAGTCCAGGGTGGTGAGCTTGCTGTGCGCCCTCCTCACTGCCCTAAGGATCTTGAACTCCACCATCTCATGATCACTGCAGCCAAGGCTGCCCTTGAGCTTCACATTCCCCACCCAGGTCCTCCTTTTTGGTCCAGCATAGCACCTCTCCTCATTGGCTCCTCTATCACTGTTGTTGCGCTCCCTAGACTGCTTTTTATGGGGGGGGGGGGGTGGTCGCGGTTGCCCTGGCAACATACAGGCCTCGTCAGGTCTCCCTCGAGAGCTGCTGGCTCCTGGCGGGTCTCTCCGCTGCCCTAGCGTGTTCTTACCTCAGGAAAACCCCCTGTGTGCCGAGCTCTGCTGCTCTGCTGCGGGTCGGCCCGGCTCTGGAGCACAGAGGTCTTGCTAGAATACTAAATCCAGTAATGTGTGACCTCCAAAACCCAAAAGTTGCTAACAAAGCTCGCAAGTCTTTTTTTGTCAGAAGGTGCCAGAATGCTTTGTATCTCTGCTAATATAGATTCTGCCACAGTTTTCCATCCTCCTGTCCATAGGGTACCTTAAAATGTAACCTCTTGACTTAGTCCTTGCCATTTTGAGTTGGGAATGCTAATATTTAATTCTTGTAAATGCTGGACAATAATGTTAATACTTTTGTGAACCATTTCCTCATCTGGTCCTCCAATTAGAATATCATCTATATATTGTAAAATTGTTACGTCAGGTGGGAGGATGATTGATTCTAGCTCTTTAGCTAACATGGCACCGGCAATGTTGGGGCTCTGTTTAAAATCTTGGGGTAAGTGATTAAAAGTATATTGTATTCCACTCCAAGTAATAGCAAACTTTGGTTTGTCTTGCTCTTTTATTGGGATCACAAAGAACATATCTTTTATAGCTAACACTGCCAGTCACAGAAAAGCACATTAATTTATTGTATTAACTATATCTACTATGCTAGGAACAGCAGCCCTATAGTCAATAGTCACGCACCATGCCCTGTCTGTTTTTTCAACAGAACATATGAGGCTGTTATACAGTGAATGCTTTGGGTTTTTTTTCTATAATACCCCATTGCTTTAATTGCTTAATTCTGTCACGGCTTTTATGGCAGGAGCAGGTAGTTTATACTGAGAAATGTTAATTGGTTTACTATTAGGCAGCAATGGGGCTATTTGTAGCAGATTTACAGGCTTAATCATACGGACATTAATTTTTAACTACTTAGTTTTTAACTAAGTCCTGTAACTGGAGGACTACCAATTTGCCCCAGTTATCTATTCAAGACTGTCCTTTTAGAATATCCATTCCCAGAATATTCATTTTGCCCAATAACAACAGCAGTTGTACAGTATGTTCATTAGACAATATTAATTTAGCCAGTATAACTAACTGGATAAGCGTCAGTTCCACCATTAACATCTACTACTGAATCTGATTCTTTCTTTAAAGGAGCTTTACCTCCATAGGTACGTTGATCTATCATTGAAATGTGTGCTCCTGTATCAATCAAAAATGTTGTGATGTACTTATCATTTACAACAACCAGTATTTCCAGACTAGCAATCATCTATGCCTTATTAGGTCCAGCTCCACACCTTCTTCCAAACCAGAGCTATTGATGCAGCTGATTCCTCATCCTGACACTACTGTCATGGTCTCAACAAACTTTGGGGACTCTGGGGTTTTTGATCACAGGTTGGTTTACAGGCCACCAGGCCTGCTAGTGACTGATGGGGTACACCTGTCTCAAAGGGGAAAAAGGTTCTTGGCAAAGGAGTTGGCAGGGCTCATCAAAAGGGCTTTATACTAGATTTGAAGGGGGAAGAGTATGAAACCAGGCTCTTTAGAGGTAAGTCTGGGGGTGGCGTGCCAATGTCTATGGAATGCTAGTGAGGTCTGCTGACTCAGTGAAGGTAGGGGATGGAGATTCATGCAGCAGCAAAGATGTTTCTACTGGAGTCTGCTCATGTCTTGGATGGGTGTACTCTTTGCTGGGTAAAAAACTGGCTGGATGGCTGGGCCCAAAGAGTGGTGGTGAATGGAGTTAAATCCATTTGGTGGCCTCTCACAAGTGGTGTTCCCCAGGGCTGAGTATTGGGGCCAGTTCTCTTTAATATCTATCAATTATCTGGACGAGGTGATTGAGTGCACCCTCAGTAAGTTTGCAGACAACAGTAAGTTGGGCGGGAGTGTTGACCTGCTTGAGTGTAGGAAGGCATTACAGAGGGATCTGGACAGGCTGGATTTCTGGGCTTATGCCAATGGTATGAAACTCAAGAAGGCTAAGGGCGTGGTCCTGCTCTTGGGTCACACGACCCCATGCAACGCTACAGGCTTGGGGAAGAGTGACTGGAAAGTTGCCTTGTGGCAAAGGACTTGGGGGTGTTGGTCAATAACCATCTGAATATGAGCCAGCAGTGTGCCCAGGTGGCCAAGAAGGCCAACAGCATCCTGGCCTGTATCAGCAATAGTGTGGCCAGCAGGACTAGGGAAGTGACTGTCCTTTTGTACTCATCACTGGTGAGGCCGCACCTCCAGTACTGTGTTCAGTTTTGTTCCACTCACTACAGGAGGGACATTGAGGTGCTGAAGCACGTTCAGAGAAGGGCAACAAAGCTGGTGAGGGGTCTAGAGTACAAGTCTTATGAGGAGCGGCTGAGGGAACTGGGGATGTTTGGTCTGGAGAAAAGGAGGCTGAGGGCAGACCTTATCGCTCTCTACGTCTACCTGAAAGGAGGTTACCTGAAAGGTAACAAGCAATAGGACAAGAGGAAATGGCCTCAAGTTGTGCCAGGGGAGGTTTAGATTGTCTGTTATGAAAAATTTCTTCACAGAAAGGGTTATCAAGCATTGGAACAGGCTGCTCAGGGAAGTGGTTGAGGCACCATCCGTGGAGGTATTTAAAAGATGGGTAGATGTAGTGCTGAGGGACATGGTTTAGTGATGGTTTTGTCAGTGTTAGTTTGATGGTTGGACTCAATGATCTTAAATGTCCCTTCCGACTTAGATGATTCCATGATTCTATTGGTCTCCCTTGCTCTTTGATGCCAGCTTTAGCATCATTGAATCTTAGACAGTAGTTTAAACTTGCCTGCTTCATGGACAGTAGTGCTAGTAGTTTCAATGTTATCTAGAGGCACTAGCTTGTTCCTGCCTGGAGTCCAGCATGGACTTTTACTTGCTTGGTCTTCACAGCACAACTCACCTGTTACATGCTCATGCCACAGAGGACAAGGGTGCTGCCTCCAAATAAAACAGTAGCAGGAGGGGTTTGCTTGGTGCAGCTGAGGAAGAAGTGGGTATCAACCACCTCTAGGAATTCATCATGAACTAGTATTGTCAAGTTAAAGGTGCCGAATTAGAGCTGATGTGGAAGACGTTTGTGAAGTAGGCTTGGGTGATGAGAGAATTGAGTTAGTAAGAGTGGCTATCGATCTGCCATATATGTTAGATCCAACTTCTTTAATTCATTCCAAATAGACTTCTAAAAAACTGGAGACTGCCTTTTTGTGGAAAAATTTAGTAACACATGTTAAATTCTTACTTTGGAGAAAAATAAGGATGTCTTGCTCTAAGCAAAATACTTAAAATGAAATTTCCAGGTTAGTGAATGAGAGAGATTAGGATTTTTATAGATAAACTCAAGTCCTTTCTTTGTAAAATATTGTGATCACATATGGAATTTGCCCTTTGACCTTCTGTCACAAGCTCCTTTTCCTGATAGCTTCAGAAAATGATCTGTGTATTGCAAGTTATTCTTAAGATTTTTATATGTGGTTTCAATGTTTGCAGATACTGAATTAATGGAATAACTAATCTATTTGTATTTTTATTTTGTATTTACTTTGTAATTTCTTTATTGGTAAAAATTAGTCTAAACCATGGCTATCAGTTACTGATTAGACACTAGTTTTAATTTTTTTATATAATCATCTATTTTTACATTGTCTAGTGTTGCTTGGGTAGATCAATAAATGTTCACAGTATTTGTTCTTCAGGTAGACCATTTTATTTAATAATTGTGAAGAGATACCATAAATTCAGTATTTTAGATAGAAAAAACAAATAAAGTTTTCCATTTTAAGGAGGTAAAATATATGAAGAGATTAAACAATTTAAATTTTCTTTTTATGAAAAGCAAGGAAAGCAAATTTCAAATATTGCATATATTTTAAATTTGGAAATGTATTGGAAATATAAATCATGAACAACTTGTAATGCATGCAAAAAGAAGCCATGGTTTGTAGTGAGAGTGTGAAAGGAGAACTGAATAATTCATCAGAACAAGCTAAATAAGAATATTTCAATGCAACTGCTGCATTTTGTTTATTGATCTACCTGATATAAGTTTTTAAAATGTTTGCCATATAGTGCAGTCTAGAAAACATATAATACCTAAAACACTGAAAATATTTCTGGTTTTGGGACTTGATTGTCCTTTGGGGAAAAAACCCAACCCAAACAAACAAACATGAAGACAGAAGCAAACCCCAGTACATTACATAATGAAAGATAGAAATTGTAATTTCACGAACACCTAAGCCTAAATTACTGTGGAATGCCTATAACAGAGACTTTTTTCTCTGGAAATCGTTAGAACTGAGAATAATTGAATAATTCGGTCTGGATCACTTGTGGTATAATCACTTCCACAAGATGTTGCTTTCCTTTTCCCTTCATCATCACAAAGAATTCCCTTTTGCCAACCTCTGCTTTATTACTGTATGATAGCATACAGTATGGCCCTTTTGCACCCTTTTGGCCATCATCTGAGCAGCTTTCCAAAATGGGGCTTCGGTCCTCAAACAAACAGCTTTCTGAGGAGACTGTAGAAACTGTCCAACCTCATATATTTACTTTGTCAGGCTCCTTTCTATACGTCTTCTCCATTATCAAAGTTGTACAAAAATCACTCCTCCTAAAATGTGTTCACTTTAGAGTCATATCCCCTTCATAGGAATCAATAGTGACAGCATCTCCAAAAGTAATAAATTTATTTACATCTATAAATGTGTGAGGTAGACTTATGTTCATTCATTGCTATGTGAACATTGCTATGTCTGTAGCTCAGTAGACAAAGAATTGTTCTGCATGGCTGCTACTATTACAGGCCTTGAAAATTGTGTACTATTCCCTCAGGTTGAATGAACGGAGCTGGATTCCTCTGGTATCATTGCTAAGTCAGATTATAAAATTGCAATCAAAATATATTTAAAGAAAAACCTATTGACGCTTAATTACCTAAATACTATCTTTAGGCATATTTTAAAATAAAGCTTTGTTAGGAAAGTTTAATGGCTCATAAAAATCTTAACAGATATAATTTTTAGCTTTTTTTCCACCATTTTGGAGTAGTCACTATTTCTTTCTCTCTTTTTTTTTTTACCTGTTAAGTATAATTTATCGTTTTTTCTTTTGCTCTGTTCTATTTTAAAGTGATTTTTGAAGTGTGAAAAACCAAGTGAACTCTGCTGGGGCAGATCGCCTTATCCCTATAGGAACACTGTACCGTGCAAAGTCACTCTCTCCTCTTACATTGTGCTTACATAAGGCACTCTGACATGCATTAATGCCTCATATAATTTAGTTTAAATAATGTGAGCAAATGTGGAACTTGTGGTGGGAGCCTTCAGAAAACCGGTCATATATCAAAGGAGGTGCTACTTGGTTCTTTTTTTGAGATCTCTCAACTTACAGGATTTTGAATAACTGACTTGATACTGTTGACATATGTTTGCCCAGTGATTTATTTTAGTCTGTTCAAATGCTTTATTCTGTAACATCAACTCTGTTGGACATACTGCAGTGCTTCACACATGACCACTAAAGACAGACACATCTAAAGTAGCATAGGGAGAATAAGGCATTAGTATGCAAGGAGGGATGATATTGTAATAAGTTCATAATTATTAATGCCCTTTTAGTGGGCTACTCCCTCTTAGTTTGAGGCTGCAGTGCAGAGTATTTTGGGCATTTTAGGTTGTTCAAGTTTTTAATATCATCCGTTTTCTCCATCAGTGATGTTAACTGTTGTCATTCTTTAGCTAGAAAACCTGTACATCTGGAAGTTGTACATCTGTTCATGATTTTACTTGACATTATGATCTGATGCACAGTTTAACCAAGTCTGGTTTTTGCCTAAAAAAAATCCCCAGAACTTTCTTGTCTGTTCTCCTTTGGAAATGCAGATATTCTGAGAGTAATTAGTGGGCAGGCACAGATGTCGTGCAAAAGAAAAGAAGGATAACAAAATTACATGGTTCTTCATGAGTTATTTCTGTGTATTCACACCACTTGCTTATTTTCCCCTCTGGGAGCCCAAGTTAGTGCCAAGACATGGAAGAAGGACCTGAGATGTTCCAGGGAATAGTATGCTTTTCCATGCATTTAAGCAGCCTCATACTCCAATCCCATGAACTTCAGGCAGTGTTAAAGGAATGGCCATTACTAGCAGATAATCATCTTTATTTGCTGAAGCTTTATAGAATAACTTGATAGGTTTATGTTAGTCCTTCACAACAAGATATGATTCAAATGTGGTTGCTACTTCAAATTAATGTGACTGACATTTTTTGTGAATTGCAATTAATATTTTAACATTGATCCTACCTACAGACCAGACCTTTGCATAAATAAGAATGGCCTTTCTTACAGGGTTTTCTAGGGAATCAAGTGTCTTGTACTCAGTTCTGAAGCCAGTACTTATTACAAACTTCATGCTTTAATAGCACATTCTAGACTTTTGTTTGAGAAGAACGTACAGCTTAGATGATAAATATGTTACTGGTAGTTGTTCAAAAATTTGATTCTAAAGCACAGTTTAGGCCATTGAAAAATCTTTGGTAATTAACTGAATATTTCCTTTTTGCTTGATTAAAAAAGGTCAGTCCATCTTTGTGCTAGTTTTCAAATCTTTCCAGTATTATTCTTTAATTTCCTAGAGAGTGTGCCAAACACCTGGAAATATAATTTACAGATCTGCATCTTTTTGATAGTAAGTGTGAGAGTACATGGAGTAATAAATTAATAAACATGGCATACATATTCTGTAGGGAAGATATTGGCAGATTATTAGTGAACTGCAAGCAGCTCACTTTGCATTGTGTGTGTGTGAGTACTTTTACAAAAGACTGTAAGTTTTTATAGGTGATTCAGACTTGTGCCCTAACAGAAACATATTTCAGAAAGAAAGACTGCTGGAAATTAAAAGTGACTGAGGTTCCAATACATGAAAACAATAATGATTTGGCTTTCCTTTTTGTGATGATCTCCTGCTTATAAATTGCCAGAAGCAATATTCTTTACTTGCTTCTTCCATCTGAAGGATTTGCAAAGGTAACTAATTTCATTCTTTGATTCACTTCTTAGAAATACCTTTTTTTCTTTTCCTTTCCAAAAATGTAACCTGAATTCTTCTAATTTAACATGGTGGTTATTTTGAGGGTTGGTAAAATCATGAGTCCTTCGGCTGGGGCTGCACGGCTAGAAGGCGCGTCCCCTGGGTGGTGGATAGGGGATCCTCCTCTGGAGGGTGCACCGGTTAAAACTTAAGAAGGTGCCGTGAACCAACGCAGCCTAAGGGAAGGACACCCTGACAAAAAACCACTGGTCCTCCAAGTTATGGGGGTTGGGCAGGAGGCTAACTACCTTCTCCCGGAAAAAATGAAAAGTTGCAGAAACGCTACACAACAATATCCAATTGGAACAATTGGAACAATTGTTCCAATTGGAAGATTGTTGTTCACGCCTTATGTGCCTCCTGGCACTAAGAGAATTCAGAGAGAGAGAGAAAATCATGAGTATTACTAGTAGTATTGTGAGCATTCCTTCTTGTACTATTTGTAACAGAATCATATTTTGAAGCTTGATATATTTTTGAAAGAATATTACAGTCTGATGAAATGATCTTTAAAGTGCTTGGAAATTGTTCATAAATGCATAAATTAATTTACTTACGCTACATATATATCTGTATGTATGTGTGGGAATGTTTATACACAATACAAAAAAAAGTGTGCAAGTTACATTCTCGCTTGTGTATATATAGACACACTGAGATATATTTATTTAAAAAAATATAGTTGAGATCTATCTAGTCAATACATATTTGTGTGTCCATACAGTCTCTAGCATCCTTCCCCTCAACATACACTTGTCATCTTTAACAAATCATTCTGCTTGTATAAAAAAAGACTAAACACGATACAATTTTGACTTACCTTTAGATGAAACAATGACATTATGGCATATCTGGAGAATTACTTTCTGCATTTTGGTCATGGCAGGTTTTTGGGTGATTTTTTTGCTTGGTTTTTTTTTTTTTTTTTTTTTTTTTAAGGTTACCATGCAATGACAAAGGTTTATTTTCCCTTTGTTCTTTTCAGAGTGCTGCAGCAGCTCCCAGTCCAGTGGTAGGAAACATTCCCCCAGGAGATGGCATGCCAGTAGGTCCTGTACCACCGGGTTTTTTTCAGGTATTCAGAAAAATTATTACTACAGGAACTTTAGGATAGAAAATACTCCATAACACTGTTTAAAAGTTTGTAGAAAAGGTCTTCTTCTAAACTATATGTCATTATACAGTACAATACTTGAGAGGTTTGTAATTACATGGAAGTAAATATATGGAAAGGAAGGGATCTCTCTAACTGACAAATATTCAATTTGTGAAATAGTACAGCACAACTAATTTCAAAATTTCAGGAAAAATAAATGGTGACAGTTGATGGTTGGAGCTTGAAAATGCTTGAATATAATTTTATAACAACTTCTTATGATAAAATATTAGAATTGAATATTATAATTGAAATAAGAACTTTGTTGGTCATGCCACAAGGCAGACATTTAAGATGTTCAAATTTCAATGAAATTTAGACCTAGACAACTAAGAACATCCTACTGAGCATCTCTTTGCATTGAAGATCTCAACCCCAATTTCTAAAAACAATTAGAGCATATGTTGCCTCTCATAAGTTTTGTCATAAATGAAATTAAATAGCCAGTTACCACTTTGGATACAGAATACTATCATGGAAAAAATTGCAATTTATAGTGTAAGGCCAAACTACAATTGCAGTCAAAGACTGGATTGCTCATATGAGTGAGCTTGCATCTCCTGGTCACCAAAGCTCAGGTTTTTTTCTCCTCACTGGCAAACTCTCTCTATGCAGCAGTAGGAGCAAATACCGCTCTGGAATTGAAACAGTCCTTTAAGATGGGGCACAATAGAGATTTCCATTTCACATACTTGAGCTCATGATGTGAAAGGAACAATTCAGATTTCCAGGACCATGATGTGGGGAGAAGATCATGATAGGAAGCTTCTGTTCCATAAAAACCAAGTGCTGAAATCCAGGTAGAGATACAGGGTAACATCTTTTTCCTTCTTCCATAAGATACATCGACAAAAGAAGCTATTTAATCTGAATAAAGAGTTGTTTTACTCTCTTACATCTTCACAACTCTTTATTCTCTTATCAAAATGTTGACTGTAAAAAATGGCAGGATATCAGCAATCTTTATTTTTAAGTGTGTCGTGGTTTTGCCTCAGATGGCAACAAAGAACCACGTGCCGCTCGCTCGGGCCTTCCCAATACAGGAAGACTCAGAAGAAAAAGGCAAAGACTCTGGGGTTGAGACAAGGGCAGTTTAACAGAACAGCAAAGGGAACAAGCAAAACAACAACGATAACACGGACAGAGGAATACACAAACGCGGTTACAAAACTGCCGCTCACCGACCGGACCCGGGATGCCCCAGCCCGCTCCAAGCGGCGACTCCCTGCCCCCTCCCCCCGGCATTTCAAGGTGGGCATGGATCACGTGGTATGGAATACCAGAGAAAATTAACCCTATCCCCGCCAGAACCGGGACAAAGTGAAAAGTGACAACGGATTATTTGGGTGGTGTTCCTTTTCCCACAGTCACAGGGGGAAAGAGTGCTATGTTGCAGTATTGATATCTACCTAGAAAAATCCAAAACTTGGCATGAGCGTGTTGTTTCCTTGATTGACTCAGAATCTGAAGTGTGGTTTTTAGAATCATAAATAGTTTGGGTTGGAATGGACCTTTAAAGGTCATCTAGTCCAACCACCCTACAATGAGCAGGGACATCTTCAACTAGATCAGGTTGCTCAGAGCCCTGTCCAGCCTGACCTTGAATGTTTCCAGAGATGGGGCATCTACCATCTCTCTGGGCAACCTGGTCCAGTGTTTCACCACCCTCATTGTAAAAAATTTCTTCCTTATATCTAGTCTGAATCTTGCCTCTTTTAGTTTGAAGCCATTACCCCTTAGAGGCCCTGCTAAAAAGTTTGTCCCCATCTTTCTTATAAGCTCCCTTTAAATACTGAAAGGACGCAATAAGGTCTCCCAGAGCCTTCATCCCCTAGCCTGTATTGATACCGGGGGTTGCCCCAACCCAGGTGCAGGACCTTGCACTTGGCCTTGTTGAACCTCATGAGGCTCACATGGGCCCAATTCTTGAGCTTTTCCAGGTCCCTCTGGATGGCATCCTGTCCCTCAGGTGTGTCAACCACACCACTCAGCTTGGTGTCATCCGCACACTTGCCGAGGGTGTCCTTGATCCCACTGTCTATTGCACTGATGAAGATATGAAACAGTACTGGTCCCAATATGGACCCCTGAGGGACACCACTTATCATTGATTTCCATCTGGACATTGAGCCGTTGACCACTACCCTCTGGATGCAACCATCCAACCAATTCCTCATCCACCGAACATTCCATCCATCAAATCCATCTCTCTCCAATTTAGAGGGGGACCGTGTCAAAGGCCTTACAGAAGTCCAGATAGATGACATCCATAGCTCTTCCCTTGTCCACTGATGTAGTCACTCCATCAATGCATTTAATACATGAATGAAAAGATACTTGCAAGTATAAAATATCTTATAGTTGTCTGTCACAAAATCTTCAGGAGATGGCAGTAGTGAGGCCAATAGACAGGAAAAATTTCTGCAGCATTAAAGATTCCTCCATAGAGGAAAGTCTTTCCTTTTCTGTTCCACTAAAGCTTCCATTCTCTTCCCCCAAAAGCCTCAGTACTGGCTTGATATCTCAGAAGAAAAAGATTCTTGTTTGCCAGTATCTGAATTCAGTCTTATTTGAACCCCCACAGCCAGCCTGCTCTTTTTCTAGGGCCTGTGACTGAAAATAAATTGAGAAAAATCTATTTTCACTGTAATATTTTGTAACAATAGAGCTATAATCAACTCAAAAATATGTCTGATGAATCTTCTGCAAGGCAGGTTTCAAGAACTGATCTATGCAGTCCAATTAGTTTGGACTCCTCCAGAGATTACCATTCACCTATTCTTAAAATTGCCGAGTCCTTGTCATCATGTATCTCTGTAACATGCAAGACCTGAAATGAGTCCTCTGTAGTTTTAGTTGCTAGAAATCTACTTTCTTCAGTTGAATGGCCTAGTTAACAAAACAAACATTTTTCAAGAGACTATTAGTTTTCTCTATAGTTAAATATTTAAGAATATATATAAAGAAATAATTTTAGTTAGCAAATCCAACTGTAAGTTTGATAGCAAATATATTAATATGGTTGGGAGCAATCCTGACAAAAGGAAGTTAAGCCAAAATTAAGTCAGTTACATATTAGTGTGTGGAAACTATAAGGTGTATATAAGGCAAATATGTACACAGTCCATGATAATGTATTATGGTTTTGGGATGAGTGTCTATTATCAAGAAGCAGTTAATATCTGGTTGTAATGCCTTCAGAGCTGAATCTTATCGATATCAATTTATCTGAGGACAAGAAAATATATTGGCAGACATCAGCCCTGTAATGTGGACCTTGAAAATTGAGGGACATCACCTGTTTGTTAAAAAGTAGGTGATAACACAAATAAGAAAGACAAACTCATGTTTCATGACTCATGTTTCAAACTCATCCTACTTTCTTAATAGATGCTGTCTTTCTAGTACATCTTTAACTAGTAAATAAGTTTCCATATACTCTTCTGCAACTCCACTGATCCTGACTCCACTGATCACAAGAGTAAACCAAGACACAGAAAATATGTTCACCTGTCTTAGCCTGAATACTGAGGAACTCTAGTCCATTTTCTATGAATTACCAGTTGTCTTTCACTGAGGGATGAGAATTTACGCTTGAACCTGCAATTCACTCCTAGATTACGTAAGTGAACAATTCTATTTTTTAAAGAGTGGGAAGTTTATAGAAATAGTGGTAGAATGGTACTTATATCTATATATAGTAGACTATAGTAGTCTACTATATATACTATAGATAGACTATAGTAGACTATATTTAGTTTACTAAGACTTTCCATTACAAAAACATTGTAACAGTTCAATGTTTTGCAAACTACAATTTATTTGGAAGATCATCCTGGAATGATAAAGCTGCCTTTCATTGCATTCATGAAAATGTTTGGATTAGTCTAAGTTACAGCTGTCAACAACCACTATCTTTACAGCTCTACTTGGCTAACTCTGAATTGCTAGGTGACTTAAAACCATTTAATTTTTCATCAGTACTGGATCTTAGTTTTGCACTAGAACTTGATTTCAGTGTGTGGTGCAAACTACTACCTAGGACACAAGCAAAATGGATGGTCTTGCTACAGCAGTTGCTTCTCATCAGACAATTCAGAGGAAGGTGGAAATCAGGTAGGGACTGAGCTAGGAACCAAGAAACCTTATACGGGTTCCCGTTTCGCTGTAACTGCTGCCCACTGCTATTAATTGTCCTTTATTTTTTATAAAAGAAAAAGAATCCAGTACACTAGTATGACACAGTAATCATTCCTATAGTCAAACATTGGAAGCTTTGCTAAATGTGTTGAGTTGACCCTGGCCAACAGCCAAACACCCACACAGCCTCTCACTCACTCCCCTCTCCTGTGGGACAGGGAGAAAATAGAAGGAAGACAAGAAGACTCATGGTTGAGATAATGACAGTTATTCCCCTTGGATTATGGGAGCTTCATTCTGCTCCCTGTCTTCCAGTTCCGGGGGCTGGGTACCCCGAGAACAACTGGTCTTACTATTAAAGACTGAGGCAAAGAAGGCATTAAGTAGCTCAGCCTTTTCCTCATCCTTTGTCACTATGTTTCCCCCTGCATCCAATAAAGGATGGAGATTCTCCTTAGCCTTCCTTTTGTTGTCCATAGAGGAGACTCCCACATTTAGGTCATTCAAGCTATTATAGGCTTTTCTTACAAGGAAACAACTCTATTCATTTCTGCTGGCAAACAGAAAGTGTGCTCTCATGAGAACTTCTTGCTGCACTGTTAGATAAAGGCAAGGCCATGAAGATAGCGTAATCGAAGCAAGCGGGCAGCTGCCTGCAGGCTCCTCTGTTACAATGAGCCGTCTGAGTTTATCCTGTAGCCAATGAGGTTGTGCAGCACAACACAGACCTGAAGGCCACACTGTATGTGCAGCACAGTGCAGCACAGCCCAGGCCTGGGCCTACCCAGGGTAACTGTTATGTGGATCACTAACTCTTCGACGTACAGTGATCTCCCAGTCAGGATTACTACATTCCACCCCTTGATCCACATACAGTTTACCTTTTTTAAATATATTATGAGTTACAGATTATATTAGTAAGCGGTTCAGCTAATAGAAAGTTTATTATACATAAGCTAGTCACTACAAATAATAATAGTACAAGGATAATGAAAATTAAAACAAATACTGGTTGTGAAAATAACTGTAGAACAGCAATTATATTAGGGCTAGCACAGGGCAGCACAGCACAGGCCTGGGCCTGCTCAGGTTAACTGTTACAGGCATCTCTAACTCCTACATGTAAAATGGTCTTCTGGTCAAGACCACTAAAACCCCCAGCCTACTCACTGAGGGGGCAGAATGAGAAACAGAGAAAACGTTGATGCTGTGCAAGCACTGTTCAGCAATTGAAGTAGGGTTTGATATATTAAAGCTGTAAACTAATTGAAGTAGGGGCTTAATATATTAGAACTGTAAATTAGACTAGGAGCTTAATTTAGGAGACTGGGCGCCTTAAGGCTGTACAAAGAGCAGATGCAACAGTTGTAGTACTAAATGTCAGAACTTATCTCCTATTTTTTAAGAAAGAATGCTTTAGAACAATATAACCTTGTAGTAGAAGCTTATCTCTCAAAACAAGGGGCCCAGGGTTACTGAAGAATGCAGAGACTAGTCAAAGCTAATACTTTTGATATGCCAGCAAGAATAAAGAAGTAGAGCAGAGGCCTGCAGTTCACCCAGAAGGTCACAACGATGAAGAGGAGTGGAGGAAGTAAACAACCACCAGATGTCTCTGAAGACCACCGAGAGACTCTAGTGCGCATGCGGGAGTGGGCAGTAACCTGTAATAATGAGTTAATGAATAGGTAATCATTTCTTGTAAAGCTAGTGAATATGCATACATAGTATGTAAACTGTACCTCTAAATCAGTCGGCGCGCACATTAGGTGGAGCAATCCCCTGTGCGCCCAGCGCTGCAATAAAGAATACCTGCTTAATAGTCACCAAGGCTATTGAGTCTTAACTTTGGCATTTCACGGCATCCGTTCCGGCACCCCAGATGGGACCTGCTCTGCTCGGCTGCAGGACCTGCTGAGAACGGGACTCCCTAGGGTACCCCCGTGAATTTCCCGGCGGGACTCCTCACCTCAATCGGATCGCTGCAGGAGCAGACAAGGACCATCTAATAAGGTATTCTTTAAATATTCTTTAAATTTTTGGCATATAGGTAAAAACGCGTTCTGGGTTAAGGCATTTCACGGCATCACAATAGTCAAAACGTTGTGTTATCAATGCTGTTTTATCCACAAATGCAAAGCACAGCACCATACCAGCTACTATGAAGAAAGTTAACTCCATCCCAGCCAGATCTGGTACAGTATGTATTTTAATATAACTTTTAATTTCAGAGCTACATATTTTTTTATCCACAGGACCTTGTCTTCTTTCAGTACATAGGATAGGTTATACTCTGGAAATAAACTGGTGTTAAACAGTAACTGAATCTGCTCCTGCTTCATTTGCTGCAAAACTCAATGTGTGGGACTTCCAGAAGAGAGAATAGTTTTGTGATCTGAAGCTCTTTAATCCCAAATAGGACAACCTAAACAAATTTTAGAGTTGTCTTTGTATCTGGCTGTAATGGTGGGTCAAAAGCAGTTCAATGACTGGGATTTCTGGAGTCAGAAAATCTGAAAGTTCCTTTCTTAGATAAGGAGGCTCAGAGAAACCTAATGGTTGGAAATCAGAGTGCTAGACTGGATCTTAAAACCATGTGTGCAGTTCTTTCCTAAGCTACATTTCTCCTGGGTAATCCAAGATAAGTAATTTCATTTCTCTTTTTTCTTGTTTTTCCACAAACAAAAAGGAATGTCATAAGAGAAAATCCTTTTTAAAGATTATGAATTGCTTTGGCAATAGAAATGATAAAACTATCTTAGATTCCATAAGGATAAGATGACTATATACATGTCTGAAATTCTCATCTAAAATAATCTTGCTTCCAGTCATAGTTCCAGTCAGGAAAATCTGTTCCAGCGTGGGCTCTTCCATGGGCTGCAGGGAATATCTGCTCCAGTGCCATGGAGCATCTCCTCCCCCTCCTTCTTCTCTTACCTTGGTGTTCCCTCTACTGTTTCTCGGTCTTCTTTTCTCTCCTGTTTCCGTCCAGCATTTTTGCCCTTTTTTAAATATGTTTTCACAGAGGCACCACCAAATTCACTGATGGGCTCAGCTGTGGCCTGAAGTGGAGCTGTTCTGTTGTGGAGACAGCTGGAAACGGCCATGTCTGGCACAAGGCAGCCCCTGACCTCCTCCCACAGTAGCTACCCCTGCAGCCCCCTGCTACCAAAACCTAGCCACCTGCGCTCGATACAACCACATTCATTACATTGATGATCTGTGCTGTATATGGAGTTACAATGTGAGGAAAGCACTCAGCTACTATGTTAATAAAATAATTTAGCACATTTTCTGAGTCACTTTTAACCATCAAAGTTAGTAATTTGTAAATGTCTTGGTATGTCTGTCCGCAGACATCAACATGACCTAGTCTACATTCCTATTTTTGCATCCCTATCTGATACTGAAACAGTAGGAGTGCATTAGGAGTTAAATAAGAATGTAGCAATTATTTACCTTCAGGTCTAGATATTAGAGGATGCATATAATATCTGTGGTCAAAGTTTTACACAAGGTTCTAATAGAACAGCAGCAGCAGTTGTTGCCGCGTGCTGAGAAGAGTGTGAGACTTGTGAGGTCCCCGGGAGGTGTCTGAGGGGGTTTCTGGGCCCCCGGCACTCTTGGGCTGTATGTATGGAGGGACCGTCTGGCAGGCGACACGTATCGCCAGAGGGGCGGGAGAGAGTTAGGTGGTGCTGGCGGTCCCCGCAGCTAGTTCAAACCGCTAGGGAGCGTCAGCGACCAGGGCATAGCGTGTTAGTCCTCGTGCAAACAGGGAGCAGTGCCTGAAGGGAGCGGCGCAGCAGTTCGCGCGAGAAGGGTGGGGCACTCTACCAGTTGTCGGGCTGCTGCCTGCTCTGCTCACCCACAGGCTTAGGCTGCAGCACCGATGGTCTCCCCAGCTAGCTGATGGCTGTGCATGCCTACCCAGCAGCTTGAGGTCTCCAGGGAATTAGAAAGGCATATTAAGCAGTTCTTTGAGATCGTCGGAAGCATTGTGGCAGAGACTAGGTGAGGGCAGTGCTCTGCAGCAGCTGGGAGCCCATCTATCTAGCCAGGCTAGCTTGGGACGAGTGGAGGCAGCCACCCAGATGGAGCTTCCTATCAGGGAATCTGCTGTCCAGGTGGAGGGCTGCAAAGACTGCACCCCACAGTCCTGGGTGGAGGAGGGTGGAAGCTCCACCTGTGCAAGGTGTGCTCTGGTGGAGTTACTCCAGCAGTGGGTGGAGGAGCTGCAGGAGGAAGCCAGAGGGTTATGCTGTATTAGGGATGGGGAACAAGAAATATAGTACTGAGGCATTGCAAGAAGAAATATTAGGGCCCCGTGGCACTGATCTCCAAGGACTACCAGACAAAGAGCATCAACAGCAAACAGACAGCACCTTGGAGAAGGAGGTGCCATGGCACTGAAACATCCATCTGCCAGCCTGATATACAGTCAAGGGAAGTTTGCTGCTTGCCAGGAGCCAAGATCTGTGATGTCACAGAGAGATTGCCACAAGTGGCAAAAAGCACTTCTCCATGTGGACATCAATGACATGATAAAGCATAACCTGGGCAAGATCAAGCAGGACTTCAGAGCCCTGGGGGCACAAGTGAAGGGGACAGGAGCCCAAGCGATATTCTCCTCTGTCTTGCCAGTCAGGGATGGGGCGCAGGCAAAAGTTGACGCATCATGCAGATCAACACTTGGCTTTGTGGCTGGTGCCATCACCAGGGCTTTGGTTTCTACAATCATGGGATGTCTTTCGATGAATGCAGATTATTGGGGAGAGATGGGATCCACCTATCTAGAAGAGTAAGGAAAATCTTCGCTGTCAGATTGACTGACTTAGTTAATCACATTTTAAACTAACAAGCTTGGGGGATGGTGTCCAAAGCTGTGACACTTGTGTACTCACAAGCAACGGGGTGGATAAGCGCACCTAGCAGATTAGTGAGGAATGCTCCCCAACCCTCCAAAAAGGTTCCACCAAAAAGGTGAGACAGTCGACAGTCCAACTGAAGTGTCTCTATACCAGCGCACACAGCATGGGTAACAAGCAGGAAGCTGTGCAGCTGGAAAGCTATGATCTGATTGCTATCACTGAAACTTGGTGGGATGAATCACACGATTGGAGCACTGCAATAGATGGCTATAACCTGTTCAGGAGGGACAGGCAAGGAATGAGAGGCAGGGGGGAAAGGTTGCCCTCTGCATAAAAAAATGAATTGATTGCACAAAGCTGTCCTTGAAAAACAGCAGTGCACAGGTTGAGAGCTTATGGGTGAAAACTAGAGACCAAGCCAACAAAAGAAACCTTGTGGTTGGTGTTTACTACAAGCCACCGGATCAAAGGGAGCCTGTTGATGAAGTGTTCTTACACTGCGAGCATCACACTCGCAGGCCCTGATCCTGCTGGGGGACTTCAATCACCCTGACATCTGCTGGAAAAGCAGCACAGCAAGCTGCAGGCAGTCCAGGAGACTCTTGGAGTACATAGAGGATAACTTCCTAAACCAGGTGATAGACAGCCCAACCAGAGGAGAAGCATTACAAGACATGTTACTCACTAATGCAGAGGAATTTACTGGAGAGGACAAGACTGGTTGTAGCATGCCCTGGTGGAATTCATGGTCTTGAGGGATATAGGCCAGGTGAGAAGTATAGTCAGGACCCTAAAACTTAGGAAAGTGAACTTTCAGTTGTTTAAGGAATCAGTGGATGGGACCCCCTGGGAAACTGCCCTTGGGGATAAAGGAGCAGAACAGAGCTGGCAGCCCTTTAAGGACATTTTTCTTAGAGCACAAGAGCTCTTGATTCTCATGTGTAAGAAATCGGGCAAGGAAGGCAGGAGACCAGAATGGCTGAGTAAGGACCTCCTGGTCAAACTAAAGCATAAGAAGGAAATGCACAGGCAGTGGAAGCAGGAACGTGTATCCTGTGAAGAATATAGGGATGTTGCCTGGATGTGTAGGGGTGGGCTCAGGAAAGCTAAGGCACAGTTGGAAATTAATTTGGCAAGGAATGTGAAGAATCATAAGAAGGGCTTCTACAGGAACATTGGTCAGAAAAGGAAGACAAAAAAATTTGTAACACACACCCCAATTCCCCCGATAAATGAGACAGGGGATCTGGTGACCAAGGACATGGAGAAGGCAGAGGTACTCAAAAACTTTTTTGCTTCCATTTTCAATGGCAATGTCTCTTCCCACATCTCTCAAGCCCCTGAACCTCAGTGCAGGGACTGGGAAAATGAAGTCCCTCCCATGGTAGCAGAAGATCAGGTTCGAGACCACCTGAGGAACCTGAACATACGTAAGTCCATGGAACCCAATGAGATGCATCCCAGGGTCCTGAGGGAATTGGTTGATGTAGTTGCCAAGCCACTCTCCATGATATTTGAAAAGTCATGGCAGTCAGGTGAAGTCCCTGGTGACTGGAAAGAAGGAAACATCACACCCATTTTTAAAAAGGGTAAAAAGGATGACCCTGGGAACAACCAACCAGTCACCCTCACTTCCGTGCCCAGTAAGATCATGGAACAGATCCTCATGGAAGACATGTCAAGACATATGGATGACAGGGAGGGGATTCGAGACAGCCAACATGACTTCCCTAAGGGCAAATCATGCCTTACTAATCTAGTGGCCTACAATGGAGTGACTGCATCAGTGGATAAGGGAAGAGCTAAGAATGTCATCTACCTGGACTTCTGTAAGGCCTTTGATATGGTGTTGCAGATGGAAATATTTGACACAGTTACTGTGGAGGAATGGCTGAGTGAGAAGGGACGTGATCTGATTGCGATGAACAATCCAGCCTCTGATATGAGCCTCAAGGAGAAGCCTTAGTTACAGGCCTGAATGTGATTGCGAACTCTCCTTGAAGTCCTTAAAAAAGCAGAAGTAACAAAACCGTAAACAAAGATAAGCAGAACCGCATCTGTAGAGAGAGGGAGAAGCTGTCTTGTGTAGCGATGGGTGGGCACAAGAGGTGCACCAATGAATTCACAAGAGGTGTACCAATGAACTCACAAGATGTGTGCCAATGAACTGTTTTAGTCACATAAACATAGGTTGTAAACCAATCACTTTTGCTAGCGTGTGCTTTTACTGCCCTTTACTGCCTGTCTATAAATATGCTGTGAAAACTTGAATAAAGGGAGAACGATCATACTCATATTGAGATTTCGTCGTTACTCCGGGTCCGGCTCCCACTCCGACATCTGGTAGCAGAGGATGCGCGACTGACTTCTCCGAGACTGTGGTAAGCAGCTAGAGGAGGGGAGTGGGAAACTTCGGCTGGGAGACGTGCTGCTTGGGCGCATAAGTGGGAGCAGACAACGGTGTGAGGTCGCTCCTCACCTCCCAGGCGCAGCTATGGAAACAGAAGCTGCGGCCACGCTACTCGCTGGGATCCTCTCTAAGAGAGGGATTGAAGCACCAGCGAAACTGTTGCTTAAACTGATTAAATTGGGACAGAGATGGGGTCATTTTTCTGACACACATCTCTTGTTTTCTGTTTCGGAACGGCGGGAATTTGGAGAGACGATGTGGTATAAAATAATTGAAGGAGATGAAAAAGATGAAAAAGAAATAAAAGCCGTCCGTGGGCTATGGAATACAGTGTTAGAGGCTTTGAAAGCCATGAAAGCGGAGCGGGAAGTAGCCTGTGCAGCAGCTCAAATGTTAAACCCAGGAGCCGCTGTCACACCACCTCCGAGTAAGCCTGGACCTATTGCGCGGTTTTTTGGTCTGCCTGCTGTCAAAGGAATGACTGGGACAGTCTGTCAATCTGTGGCGGAGATTCGAGGGAGTGGGACTCCTGGTCCAATAAATCCAGAGACTGAACCTGATTTACATCCACCTTTAACCTCAGTTAAAGCTATGCCTACATCTGCTCCAACTGCGGAGATTTTACAGCAACAGCGATGAAAGTTGTTATCGCGCTCCTCCGTTCATAACCTTTCTTCATTTGCGCCGGGTACTGCATCTGTTCCTCCTTATCAACCGCTGATAAGTGCGCAGCCAGAATCGGGGTATTGCGGTGTATTGTCAGAATGTCAGCAGAGAAGGACGGAGCCGGAGCTGTTTTGCTCCTGCCACTGCCCGCCTCAGATCCTCCTCTCCCCAGCCGTCTCCCTGAGATAGAAGTGCTGGTTTTTGTATGTCGGCTGTGTAAGTGTGTGTGGGCGCCAGCTTATACCTGCTGATCAGCATGTGTGCTACTGTTTGGTTTTTGTTGTGTGCAGTGTCGTTAGGTGACCCCACTTGAGCAGGTGTTCTGCCCGGTGTGGTACTGTTCTCCTACGCGACTAGGGCTGACACTCCGTCAAGTGAAGAAGTTTGTATATACACAATGTTTAGACGTAAGGCGAGTGCACCCCAGGTAGATACGCCAGGATGAGCCGTAGAACCGATGAAAGTCCTGAAATATTGGGGGAGTTTTCACCAGTCGACACGCTTACGCTCTCGGGAACGGCTCGCCCGTGCAGGGCGTATGGCTAGTTGTTTGTTGTTTGCCTATAAGATCATCATTGATTGGGAAAAGGAGTTGAGCCAAAATCTATAGGATAGGATGCTCTGTAGGAAAATGAGAAACTTAAGGAAACACGAGAAACTGAGCTCTTGTTGCAAAGGCAGACTTTTTTGTCAGTCATAGGTGATGAAAGACAAAAAAAAAAAAAAAAAAAGGAAAAAAAAAAAAAGGGCGAGAAACCAAACAGGAACAAATAGATGGTTAGATGGGAAATGTGCCACGTTAGCACAAAAGTATGCCATATGCGCTACGAGAAAGCAGCAGAAAAAGAGAAATAGGACACCTGATTCAAAGCAGTACCATAGAGATATGTTTTTGGTTTTTTCCTATCTGTGTATATGTTATTGCATGCCTTAGTGTTATACCCTGCGAGACTAAAAAACCCCAGCAGAAGCGGTCTCTTGAGCAAGGGGGTGGAATATGGGAAAGCAACGGAAGATCGGCGAGGAGGATTGTAAATACACTCAAGGACTCGCACCTGGGTGCTGGAAAACACATAAATCACACCAATTGTTATTCAGTCTCGGGTGTTTGCAAGAAAAACATTTGGGTGACATAAGCCTGTAATGGACTCCCAGACACCTTATCTAGCTGCTGGAGAATCTTGGCCTGTTGTGGAAGAAGATCAAAGCACAGTACCAGCAAGAAGAGGGAGTCCGCATGCGCTCTTGCTAACAAGGACTCTTTCGCTGCCAAGGATTCTTGATAACAAGGACTCTGTTGCTGCCAAGGATAAGTTTAGTAATGCTACTAGTACAGCTATTTCTGAGTTATTGCTAGATGTAGACAGTATTCGACATGCGATGCTGCAAAACAGAGCTGCTACTGATTTTTTGCTTTCAGCTCACAGACACGGTTGTCAGGATTTTAAAGGACTGTGTTGTATGAATCTAAGTGACCACTGCAAATCCATCCATGCCCAGTTGCAAGAACTGCACCGACCGAACCAGCAACTTGTGGAGACCACTGGGTGCAATCTTTTTGCTGGATGGACTTGGGGGTGGGGTTGGTTGAAGCAAATCATACTCATTGCTTGTGTGGAAGGAATTTGTCTGTTATGTTTAGTATGCCGTCATTTGCCAGTGGCAAAACAGAAAGGGGGACACTGCTCCTCCCGGCGCCTCTGTGGGTGATGCCACTGGCAAATGCGAAGGAAAGAGAACAAAAGAGGATGTGTTCCATGTTCTGGAATGGGTATTTCTAGGGGTACAACCAAAAACGAGTATTCAAACGAGAACTGAGGCAATAGGGGAGCTGATACGGAAGGGTCGATCCCGAATGGTAGAAATCAGTGGTAAAGAACCAGAGGATATTAGCATACCTGTCAAGGTCGGACACTTAGAATGGTGGCTGCGCAATGACGTTGCCATACAAGAGGCTTTGTTAGGGTATAGTGGGAGAGTCCATTCACAACAGCCACAGGGAAAACTATGGCAAGTTTTAAAAAGAAATCAGTGGATAGAAAAACCTAAAGTACGGGGAGACCCACTGTCAGATGGTATCACTGTATATACAGACGCCGGTAAACGCTTGGGGCGTGCAGCCTGTGTTTGGCAGGAAAAAGATCAATGGTGTCAGCATATCATCAATGGAGACACCCGAGATTCCCTTCAAACCTTGGAACTAGCCGCAGTAGTTTGGGCCTTGAACAATTGGCTGAACGTTCCCTTGAATTCCTTTTGCGGCACAAATGATACAGGCCTCGAAGATGGCCTGGGAGCCTATGGGGCTGAAATGAGACACCCAATGCCCCTCTGGAACAATGGCACCACAAAAGCTCTGCCGCCAAATGTGTTCTTGATATGTGGTGATCGAGCATGGCAGGGAATTCCGAAAAACGTGGTGGGTGGTCCATGCTATCTTGGTAAACTAACACTATTAGCCCCAAATAAAAATTGGTGGAAGAACGTGACAAAGGATTCCCATCCCGGGCGCTTAAAGCGTGACATTAGGGGTCTCACACCAGATTGTAATGATGAGGTAACCTTACTTAGTGCCACTGAAAGAGTGTTCTTGTCTTTATTTATGCCTGGACCAGCGGCAGGCAGGGCCTTAAAGGACATAGGACGGTTGGCTTGCTGGGCTGAGAAACAAGCGAAGGTCACCACGGAGATTATAGCGAATTTGTTGGAAGATCAAAATAGCCTGCGCCATGCAATTTTGCAAAACAGAGCAGCAATTGACTTTTTGTTATTAGCCCAAGGACATGGTTGCGAAGATTTTGAAGGGATGAGCTGTATGAACCTGTCCGATCACGGCGAATCAATTCACAAACAGTTGCAGTGGTTAAAAGAACATGCGAGCAAGATTCGTCAAAGTCATGGGTTTTTGGATGAGTGGTTAACTAACTTGTTTGGAACGCTGCCGCAATGGTTATTAGGATTGTTTGTCGAAGGCTTACGTATTATAGTAATTCTTGTAATCATAGGTTTGTGCTTATGTGTAGTCCTTTCGTGTATTAAGAGAGCTATGTTAAAAGTCATAAACCGAGCCTGGATTGTTCAAAAACAAGAAGGGGGAATTGTGGAGGAATGGCTGAGTGAGAAGGGACATGATCTGATTGCGATGAACAATCCAGCCTCTGATATGAGCCTCAACGAGAAGCCTTAGTTACAGGCCTGGATGTGACCGCGAACTCTCCTTGAAGTCCTTAAAAAAGCAGAAGTAACAAAACCGTAAACAAAGATAAGCAGAACCGCATCTGTAGAGAGAGGGAGAAGCTGTCTTGTGTAGCGATGGGTGGGCACAAGAGGTGCACCAATGAACTCACAGGAGGTGCACCAATGAACTCACAGGAGGTGCACCAATGAACTGTTTTAGTCACATAAACATAGGTTGTAAACCAATCACTTTTGCCAGCGTGTGCTTTTACTGCCCTTTACTGTCTGTCTATAAATATGCTGGGAAAACTTGAATAAAGGAGAACGATCATACTCATATTGAGATTTCGTCGTTACTCCGGGTCCGGCTCCCACTCCGACAAGTTATGATTAAACAATTAAAATTATAAAATTTATTAAAATTGTATCTTTATCCTTTTCACCTTTAATTGTACCTCTAGCATCAGTTAACTGTTTCTCTACCTCTTCCCAGCTATGCCAATTATTACAAGCTCAGTCCTCTGGGAAGGTGGGATTTGGTTGGATACCGTGTTTCTGTAAGTATTTGATGATTTTGCTTGCCATCCTACTGACTACGCCAATTTATCACAGATGGAAATATTTGACATAGTTATGATTAAGCAGTGATTCAAAATGTATTAGTGATTTAAGGCAGATCAAGAGGTTAATTTTAGCAGCACTTAATCATTAACCAGTTTAGAGGTTTACAAAGTGATTTAACAAAATAATTGAACAGCGACTTAACTACAGATTTGAAGATGGCAAGATTCACACTAACTTACTATAAGGTATTCCAAATCACAGAATCATAGAAGTGCCTAGGTTGGAAGGGACCTTTCAGATCATCTAGTCCAACCATCAACCTAACTCTGACAAAAACCATCACTAAACCATATCTCTAAGCTCTGTGTCTACCTGTCTTTTAAATACCTCCAGGGATGGTGCCTCAACCACTTCCCTGGGCAGCCTGCTCCAATGCTTAATAACCCTTTCAGTGTAAAAATTTTTCCTAATATCCAATCTAAACCTCCCCTGGCGCAACTTGAGGCCATTTCCTCTCATCCTATCGCCTGTTACTTGGGAGAAGAGACCAACCCCCACCTCTCTACAGCCTCCTTTCAGGTAGTTGTAGAGAGCGATAAGGTCTCCCCTCAGCCTCCTTTTCTCCAGGCTAAACAACCCCAGTTCCCTCAGCCGCTCTTCATAAGGTTTGTCCTCCAGACCCCTCACCAGCCTGGTAGCTCTCCTCTGGACACGCTCCAGCACCTCAATGTCCCTCTTGTACAGAGGGGCCCAGAACTGAACACAGTACTCGAGGCGGGGCCTCACCAGTGACAAGTACAGGGGGACGATCACTTCCCTAGTCCTACTCACCACACTGTTCCTGATACAGGCCAGGATGCTGTTGGCCGCCTTGGCCACCTGGGCACACTGCTGGCTCATATTCAGGTCCCAGGTCCTTTTCTGACAGGCAGCTCTCCAGCCACTCTTCCCCAAGCTTGTAACACTGTTGTTATGACCATATTTCTTTGTGATCTTTATCTATATTATCAGCTTTACTAAATATAATAAACAAAAGCCAGAGGAAAGTTCTGGACCTTGTGTTCATTGAAGTATGTCAATTTTTTCAAAAACGTGAAAATGGTTGATTTTATAGGATTTAGGGAGATAGCATAAGTCATTGCTGGGCCACTCTCCATCATCTTTGAAAGGTCCTGGAGAACAGGCGAGGTGCCTGAGGACTGGAGGAAAGCCAATGTCACTCCAGTCTTCAAAAAGGGCAAGAAGGAGGAGCCAGGGAACTACAGGCCGGTCAGCCTCACCTCCATCCCTGGAAAGATGATGGAACAGCTCATTCTGGGCCTCATCTCAAGGCATGTGGAGGAAAAGAAAGCTATCGGAAGTACTCAACATGGATTCACCAAGGGGAAATCACGTCTGACTAATCTGATAGCCTTCTACGATGGCATGACTGGCTGGAGAGATGAGGGGAGGGCGTTAGATGTGGTCTACCTTGACTTAAGCAAGGCGTACCAATGAACTCACAAGAGGTGTACCAATGAACTCACAAGAGGTGAGGTGTACCAATTAACTGTTTTAGTCACATAAACATAGGTTGTAAACCAATCACTTTTGCTAGCGTGTGCTTTTACTGTCTTTTACTGTCTGTCTATAAATATGCTGGAAAAACTTGAATAAAGGGAGAACGATCATACTCATATTGAGATTTCGTCATTACTCCGGGTCCGGCTCCCACTCCGACACAGTTCCAGCTGGCTCCGCAACAGTCCCACTAGAGGCCACAGCTGAGCCCATCAGTGAAAACATATTTATGAAAGGGCAAAACCACCACACATCTGGGGGGGGAAGAGGAGAAGGAGACAACCACCACCACCACCACCACCACCAACGAAGAAGAAGAAGAAGAAAGACTGAGAAACAGCAGAGGGAACACCAAGTTAAGAGAAGAAGGAAGGGGAGGAGGTGCTCCACGGCACCGGAGCAAATATCCACCCTGCAGCCTGTAGAAGACCCCACACCAGAACAGGTGGATAGTTCCTGAAGGAATTGTGTCCTGTGGAGAACCCACGATGGAGCTGGGGAAAAGTATGAGGAGGAAGGAGCGGCAGAGAGAAACTATTTTAATTGTCAGTAAATTAAGTTAAATTTCCCCAAATCAAGACTGTTTTGCTCACTACAGTATCTATCTGATGTTTAGTCTGAGCTAGCTTTATCAAAGACTTCTTTTGTATGTTGTATTCTCCCACCTGCTAAGAAACTGCCATTTAATCATAAATATACCATTTGGGAAAAGTGTAACAAAAGAATGTCTGAGAAGTCTGAAATTTCCATTTTGCCTGCTGTGTGATAAATTTCATGTTTATGTGTTTTCTGTGGAGATAATGTAGCCCAAGTCAAGTAGCAAACAAATTTTAGATACATATCTAAATATATGCTTAAAATGTATGTATAAAATGGCATGTTTTCAATTTTTAATATATAAATCTACTTATTACATCAAATGGCTTGTTTCTCTAAAAAATAATTTAAATGAAAACATTTATAAGGAACTAGCATTACTTTTACTAATGAAATCTTACTATACTTGCAGTATTCGAGACCCATACTCAATAAATGTTTGCTACAGTCTTTCAGGAAGGTATTTAATTATGTAAGCAAGAGTACATTTCTGTCACTGAAATTGCACTTACAGTTTAGTCTGCTTTGGTCTATATTGTATTGACTTTTGCGGAATGTGTGATACTTCCTCCAAATATTTTTAAAAATGTGAAAAAAGTACAAAGAAAAGCACTCCTCATGAGAACTTAAAAGAATTTTGCAATTTGTATTTTACGCTCTTTAAAACTTCTGTGCCATGTAACATAGAGTTAAATTCTCCCTGAACAAGAAGAAAGCACTGTAAGTGGCACAAATTGTTCAATTGAGAACATGATAGGGGAATGTCTGACACTTCCTAAATCTTCAAGTGTTCTGACACTGATGCAAAACTATATCATCTCCGCTATAGCCTCTGGCACTGTGGCTACTGATGAAAGACTTGTTACAATACAGTTCTAGCAGGTAGTGTCCTGAAAAGGCCATAGAATGAGTTAGGAACTGAAATGTCTTAAATGTAAATGGCAAGGTTCTAATAATAAATAAATTATCTTTAATCTTCTCATAAACTGATTAAATGAAGAAGGTAGTGCAAAAATTATAATTTTGCTATACCTTTATAACTTGGTGTAGTTATGGTTTATAATCACACTTTATTACAATTTAAAAAGCTATATCCTAACTTAATCTGGGAACAGATTACTTGAAAACATTTGTTTCTTCCTAATTGGTCAGAAGCTGGGAGGTCATTCTGTTTCTCATCTTTCATCTTCTGTTACAGGGGTCCAGGTGGTGGTAGACCTTGGCCAAACCCAACCAGTGCCAATTCTGTAAGTACATATTTAAATATATTAGCCATCATCTTATATTAAGGGAGTTGTTTTTCATCAATACACGGAACCACAGGAAACAAAATCTACTTTATTCAACAAATAGAATATTGCATGCTTTATATTTTTTCTCCATTATATTAGGCTCCTTTTAACCCTAATGCAGAGTAGGTACAGTGAGGACCATGTCTTAACAGGGAACTCATTGACCATTTTTGACTGCAAAAATCAATCTCTGTTCATAATCACACAACAGGTCTACATTAGTTACAGAACTTCCTTAAAATTTTTTCCTGGAGTATATTTAAAATATATTTTAGCTTCCTTTAGTGCAAGTAAGAAGAGTTAGATCGATACTATCTGGCTAGCAAGCTCTACCGAAATCATAGTTGGAGAAGATTTATCCTAATATGCGCTTACGTATTTTACATAAAAAAAGCACATTTACTCCTGTTAACTAAGGAACATAGAATCATAGAGCAAATGCTTGCAAGACATCAGCATTTGCAGTTGGATAAGATGGGTCTGGCTTGTCAGATGGTATTCGTTCTTTTTGTTGTTCTCAGTTTTGATTTTTTTATTTATACTCCATTACAATTAGGAATAAAAAAGAGCTAAAACTGTTCCTCTGTTTACTTTTGCATGCACTCAACTAAAATAGGCATTAGGGTATTTTTTGACTCATAGTTGAAACATTTTCATTCGATGAAATTAATTGAGAAGTCCAGTACTAGATAGATTTGTAAAAATTAGTTGTCTGACAAGTTGTCTACAACCATGGAAAATGCTTATTCTACAAAATAATTTTGTAATTTCTCAAGTGAGTTTCTTAAGTCTTAGCCCATCCTCCTATAATGGCATTGCTCCCTGCTCCTTCACAGAGAATCATCACAAAGACTATTTCATAAAGAAGAAAAATGGATTATTTGCAGGCAACTGCCTTTCTCCAAATATCCTTTGTAACAAATACCAGAATTGAATGAGGACACTGTCCTTTAAAAAAAAAAAAAAAGAAAGAATAATGCAAAGAAATAAAATTAGTATCTTATTGTCTGAAAGAAATAAAGAAATGGAGACAGATGCTTTTCCTTTTATGGTCTGGATTTTAATAAAAATTCAGTACATATAAGAACATAGACATTTAGTCTGTGTTCAGCATGACTCTGAATTCCTGTTGACTTAAATGCAAGTATGTGCTACTTAAGCTTAGAACTTTATAAAGCATATTACATTAATAATCTTAGATCTGAACCTTTTACAAGACTGTAGATCTTTACAGAGCTTATTGTGCCTCCCACACTATGAATCAGAAGATTCTTATGCTAGACACAAGGACTGGCATTGGTACTAGAGTTTGTAACTTGGTATCTTACAAGTGATGTTGGCTGTTCAACATGCATGCATCAGTATTAGTAAGAAATAATAGAGAATAGCTATCAGACCTCAACTTGCACATATTTAAGTATGTGAACTATGTTATTCCTGTTGATTTCAGTAAAATGGGTTCCAGGACGCAGTAATCTTAAACAGAAATATTTTGATTTTAAGTATTTGGTATTAAATTCTGTTTATGACTATATTGCAAGCTTTAGTCTTGAACATACAATAAGCTCTTAATTAGAAAAGGTGCTGTGTGTTTGTTACCAATAGCATTTTCCCATAATCTTTAACTGTGTCTTTAAAATTAATTATAAAAATATGCTTTAACATATGACCGTCAATAAATGTAGGTATGGATACCATCTCTCTGCAGAAGTTGTTACTGTTTTGTTTATGTTGATATTACAGATACCTTATTCTTCAGCATCTCCTGGGAACTATGTAGTAAGTACACTGTTATGTATTTGCTCATTAAAATAGATGTTACATTTTATTCAGGCAAAGAAATCATTGTCCACATGAAGAATCCTTGTGTGTGTTAGTTGAGAACGGAACATCTGATCTGCAGTTAGCTGTTTTGTCTGCCATCTGTGGTGCATATGTTGATATTAATTACTAGAATCATTAACAGCCTGCTCTAAATTGCCCTGAGTACTATGTTTTATTTCAGCATATGTTTCCATAACCAACAAAATATATTGTCTTCAATAATAAAGGACAAAAAAAACCCAGCTTCTTTGGCAATACAATATTGTGCATGAATTTCTGAACTTCTTCATGAAAAAAAAGAATTTGAAGAACTAGAAGATTTTATCTCCCAAAGATGTATAAATGTGTCCCTATAGCTAACATTTTAAAGGACAGTTTTATTCTTATAACTACCTTCTAGAGACTTGAAAACTTTTTTTCCCTCCATATTCTGTTTCGGGTTTATTTCACAAATGTTGTCTTAATTTATTATGGATTAGTTGGTATTCTTTTTTCTTAGTATTAACTGTCATTCAACCCCAGGTGACATGTGCTACACAAAGGATACGTGCAGCACAACGCAGACCTGAAGGACACACTGTATGTACAGCACAGCCCAGGTCTGGGCCTACCCAGGGTAACTGTTATGTGGATCACTAACTCTTTGACATACAGTGGTCTCCCGGTCAGGATTACTACATTCCACCCCTTGATCCACATACAGTTTACCTTTCTTAAATATATTATAAGTTACAGATTATATTAGTAAGCAGTTCCGCTAATAGAAAGTTTCTTATACTTAAGCTAGTCACTATGAATAATAATAGTACAAGGATAGTGACAAGTAAAACAAATACTGGTTGTGAAAATAAGTATAGAACAGCAATATTAGGGCTAGGCCTACTGAAGATGTCCTGCCATCAGGCTCCACCCTTCCTCCCATGTCCTGTGAGACAATGGTGTTACAAATTTCACCAAACAGTACAGTTACTTGTGTAGTGGACAGGAAGGAGCTTTAATGCAGCCAGTGGGCAGGGGCATCCAACACTTCATGTTTGTTGATACATAGCATGCAGCAAACAAAAGCAGCAGTGTGAGGCTCCACATAGAAGTTCTGCATGAGATAAATCAAAGGCATTATTTTATGTACAGCATATATTGAGGCACACAATGAGGTGTGTTTGCCTGCTCCTCTAGGATTAGGTACGTAGCCTCTGATCTCTTTGCCAGGATCTCTGCAGGGATGAAATTCCCTTGAGGACTCTGGTACATGCAGTTGCCTCTGACTCAAAGTGAGTCATGAGATTCTGTCAGCATCTCGGATTGTACCTCATAGTGCTGGTAGGAGGTATAGCCTTGGAAGTATGCTTTATTATTCAAATTCATTACAGCTTGTCGTAGCACTGTTGGCCAGTTATGCAGAGCGTGAGAGAAACAGCATATGTAACTGTTCCTTCAGTAAGGCATTGGTCTGCTTGACTAGGCCAGCTCCCCTGGGATGATGGGGTATGTGGTGTATCCAGTGTACTTTGTGCTCTGCAGCCCAGTGTTGAATCTTTTGGCCTGTAAAATGAGACCCATTGTCTGACCGGATACAGGTGGGTGGGCCTACCCACTGGCTAAATAATCACAGGCCTTCCAGTGTCCCTTTCTGGTTGGCATGTGTAGCTGGGGACACAGCAACATAGTATATGTGTCAACCATTACCAATATATACTGTAACTGCTGTGCTTTTGGTAAGGGCCTGATGTAATGTATTTGCCAGGTATAGCCAGGGACAGGGCCTTGTTGAATCTGCCCATAAGACTGCTGAGGCAACTTTTTATCTTTCAGTACCTTAGAGACTGCACACCACTGCACTAGCTCCTGAATGGCTTTCCAGGTACATGGGAGGCCCCAACTTTGGGTCCATCTGTACATACCATTGACACCCAGGTGCCCAGACTTTTCATGGGCCCATTTACCAAGGGCTTCCTCATCAGGTAATGGAGCATCAGGGGATGGAATATCAGGAGGTAAAGCAGCACTATTAGAGCTAATCGATCAACTATGGCATTGTGCTCCCACACCCTCCCTGACACCTTGGGTGACATGGACATCAATGTGTTGAATCCACAGGTTCAAATTCACACATTTCTGGGCTGTTTCCATAAGTCCTGACCCCACAATGTTTTCCTGTGTATTGTCCAATTGTCTGCTTGCTGCTTACTAACCCATGTGGTTAATACCTTATATGTCACACAGGAGTTGATATATATGCATAGCTCAGGACTGGGAGTCTCTTCTAATATCATGAGTACAGCCATTAGTTCCACATACTGACTGCTACCCCCCCTTGCCTTGCCGAGTCAGAGATTTGCTTGTCAGAATTAAAGGTGGCAGTCTTCCACCACCTCTCCCCCTTAACATATCTTGCTGATCCATCCATGAATCAGGCACACTGTTGCTGCTCAGGAGTGAGATGTGTGTATGGTGGGGCTGGGGCTTTGTGAACCCAGGCAAGGGGTAGTGGCTCCAAACTAGGTTGAGATACAGTTGTCAATTCTAGTTGTGCTATTTTTTCCTGCAAGGCACTGATTTTGTGGGGACCTGGCTTTGCCTGCATGGGAATATACCATTTCCCAGTGCTGGACTGTTGTGCATTTTCAATTCTATAGTTGGTATCATTAGACAAAATCCACTGCAATATAGGCAAGCCCACATTCAGAGTAACAGTCTTTCCCCCCAATGACTCAATCAGTTTCTACTAAAGCACAATTTGCAGCCAGTAGTTGTTTTTCAAAAGGCATGTAGGGTGGGGGATGTGACATGACAGAAGCCAAGCGGGATTTGCCTCCCTTCACCTTTTTGCCACAAGCTCCATCGTGCTAGCAATATCATCTCCTGAAACTAGAACTTCCAGCTCAAAAGGTGTCACGTCCCACTCTCAGGAAAGAGGGGGGGTAAATGACTTCAGATTCGTAAATTCCCAACGGTACGGACTAAGGCGAGATAAATCTCAAGGTCCATATACAGACATTTATTAGCTTACCAAAATGGTTAGTATAGGTCTTAACAAGTCCACGGTAATTGGTTAGGTATATGACAAATTATGGCAAATGGTGAGGTATGCATTGTGTTACTGAACAACAGGAATAGGACAACTTGTGGCAAGTGGTACTTAAGGTTGTTACTTAACAACTCTAAGAGAAAAGAGAAACTGAGGGATAGAGAAAGGAAAAGATAGAAAAAAAAAAGAGATAAAGAGATCACTGATCCTGGTTCCAGCATCTTTTTCAGGCAATCTTCCCAGGCATAATCTTCTTTCTTGGGAAAAATCTTCCCAGGCACTATCTTCTTCTTTTGTTTCTTCTTTGTTCCCTCTCTAGGGGCACTTATTTTCCCCTTTTATGTTTGCTGAATTAGCACGGTCCACCCCCCTTGCCAAGGACAGCCTCGTCTCAGGTTTCTCCCTTCTCCCAGGTGACGTGTAGCATGATTTGAGTGGAGAGACGAGTGCCATAGTCATACATGTTTAGCATGATCTCTATAATCTTCATTAGCATATGCAGGGATGCACGCTTTCATATGCATTTCACGGATAATGAAGCAAAGGTCACTTATCGGACACAATGGCCTCAAGAACTGAGAACTAGCAAGCTCACCACATGAGTGGCAGAACTATCCTGTCTTCACAAGACAGTTCTCCCACACTTTCAGGCACCAGAAGTGTTAGCCTTATCAGCTCTTTGAACATCAGGCCTGCATTATTTATTTCCTTGTGAGTGATTGAGGCATTCCATTGAAGGCTTGGAGGGCCTTCTGCCCCTCGTCAGGGAATTTACAGGTGGTCTCTTACAAAAGGTTTGTGAGGTTGTTTAGGACCCAATGCAACAGCAAAGGAGACAGTGTGCTTAGCTAGTTTGAAAGCTCTTCATCTTCCCCCCCATACAAACTGGTTCTTCTTACTTGCTACATTATGCAGGGGTCTTAAAATCTGTGCTGTGTGGGATAAACTGGCCAGTACCCCAGTAATCCTACAAAGCGCTACACATCAACCTTGCTTTGGCGTCCCAAATCTGGGTTCTTTTAACCCGGTGTGCAAGGAGCTGATATACACACAGAGGCGAGATATTTGTTTATTTCATTTCTGTACAGAGATGGGTGCTAGGTGGTTCATCCACAAAGCTAGCACACCCTGGTTGGCACACAGTTAAGCATTTATATGTTTTGAGCAACGGCTAAACAACAGTTATCAGTGATTTCTACAGTTACGCTTAGTCATCCTCATTCCCATTGGTTCTTGCTGTGCCTCATCTCTATTTGAAGTCACAGTGTCCTCTCTTTTTACTACACATGCTCCATGGGGAGGAGGCTTTCCCTACCCGAGGGCGGGTTTTTTTACTATGATATTTAGGATAGTTCACTCATAGTTCAAATGACTTCTTTGGCCTTGTTAGCAGTTCTGTTCCCCTTGAGCTTATTTTGGTATTCCCTTATTTTGGGTAATTTATGGTATCTTCCTGTTCTTTCTCTAGGGCCACATTTTGCTAACTAGAGTGGTTAATTGTACCCTTTACTGCTAGTATTTCTCCAACATTGAGGCTCAGCTATATGAAGTACTACTTGTTTTGCTACTTCTGGTATAATCCAGCAGAGTCCTTGCCAGATGAAGCTGCTGGCCCTTGTGCTTTTTGTGGATTTGTGTACATTGGCATCTTGCACACCGGGTAAACCCTGCTTTGGGACAACAGATTGACTTCCAAACCATGCCCCCTCATGGCATCCACAGAACTGTTCAGTGCCTCTCCAACATCCTGCTCCATAGGTCCAGCCAGCAGGATGTAACGGAACAGTTGACAGTGGGGGCAGGCTGTGCTCCTCCAAGTGCTGAGCCACAATCCCACGACAAACTGTGGGACTACACAAGACAACCTGACCTCTTTGATCCCTCAGCTTTTATAGTGAACATGGCAGATGGGATGGAATACCTGATTGGTCAGTTTGGGTCACCTGACCTGTCCACTCCTTCCCACAGGTGTGAACCCTCCACGGGGTAAACAACCAAGTCAGGTGACCCTGGTTGCCACAGCAACAAGGATAAGCAAGAGCCTCTCTCACTGAATGGAAAGTTGGCTCTGCTTCACCCCAAACCAGGACAATCTTGCTGACTACGCAAAATGTTTTGCACCACGAGGTGGTGGTCTGTTATGATCCCATTAAGAAAGGCACTCAGACTCTGTAAAGTATCATTTAAAATGATATTTACTAGAGTTAACACTATAAAGAAAGAGAGAACAGTATAGATGATCTTATGTCCCTTACTTGGGAACCCTGATTGGCATATTATTGAACGGCCCTCCAAACCATGCACAGCATGCCGTGCAGACCCAGATCCCATCCATGGAAGGGTTTCCCCATTTTGGTCATTCCAACTATTACAGGCTTTTTCTTAAAAGGAAACAACTCTATTCATCATTTCTGTTGGCAAACAGGAGGGTGTTCGCGTGAGAACTTCTAGTTGCATTTTTAGATAAAGGCACGGAGTAGGGGCCGGTACCAAGTTGGAGATGCCTGCAGGCTCCTCTTATACACCGAGCTGTCTGAGTTTATCCTGCGGCCAAGGGATTTGTGCAGCCCAACACAGGCCTGAAGGCCAACCTGTATGTGCAGCACAGCGCAGCACAGGCCTGGGCTGTAACTGTATTGTGGATTACTAACTCCTCGATGTACAGTGGCCTTCCCGTCAGGATCACTACATAAGCTTAGTGCACAAGTACATGGATTAAAAGGATAAAAATTACCAGAAATTCGGAATATGTGATTTACAGGTCCCTTTGAATTTAGAGTCTGTAGCTCTAGAATGGAAATGGGGAAATGAGGTGCTCCTGGTCCCCTGTGTGCCCAGTTCCCCATCAAAGCCGGGGCAGGGTCTCCGAGGACAGGCAATGGCGCAGGGAGGCAGCACCCACCACCACCACCAAGCCTCCTCCTGGGGGTACCTGCAGAGGAGCTGGCATGGGCAGAGCCAGCCGGTGAGCCGCTGCTTGGCCATCCTGCTGGTAGCAAAGCCAACCCTGGTGAAACCCCATTACAGCTGAACCAGGCCATGGCCAGCAAGCCAAGCCTGCTGGTGCCAGGGCTCCTGCTTTCATCTTTTCTTTTCGTTGTCCTTTTGTGTGCATGTGCATCCAGATGGGAAGATACCAAAAGATTTTGAGAGACAGAAGGTCCGTAGTTCAGGTGAACAGATGGTATTAATGATCTAAAAAGAAAAAAAAAAAGAAAAAAAAAGGGGCCTACAGGAAAGCTGGAGAGGGACTCATTATGAGGGAATGTAGCGATAGGACAAGGGGTAACGGTTTCAAACTTGTGAGAAATAAGTTCCGGTCCGAATGAAATAGGCTCAGGCAGAATCCTCTGTGAAGCACATTTTTATTCACGTTCTTGCAAGAGCGGGTGACCTAGCAAGTAGGCACACCTTCAGTTCTTAAAACACACCTTTTTATTTCCTAATGCCGGCTGAATTTTTCCCTCCCCTGTTTCCCATTGGTTAGGTACTCCAGGGTTCACAGTCTGTCTGAGGCGCCTAAAATTCTTCCCGGATGTCCTGCCTCTGTTTACTTCTCTTTATGCTACACCAAAAGGGATTATCTGACTAGTTTCTTTCTTTCCTTTTTGGTAAAAAAATTGCTCAATGTCATTAGCCCTGGTTAAATGTTTGACTCCCCTTCTAGACACTAATCCAGTATGAATGAGTTTGTCCTTTTGTCTGTGTGATAAGAGATGTTCTACAAGCCTTTGCTGGAGCCTCTTTGTCTTAGTCATTCCCTTATCATGTCACCTCTGATGGAAATGGCTTTTCTCCTCTGCAAAAGCAATACCTGCCTTTCTTACAAACTGGAAGAGGGTAGATTGATTTGGGGAAATTTAACTTAATTTACTGACAATTAAAATAGTTTCTCTCTGCCGCTCCTTCCTCCTCATACTTTTCCCCAGCTCCATCGTGGGTTCTCCACAGGACACAATTCCTTCAGGAACTATCCACCTGTTCTGGTGTGGGGTCTTCTACAGGCTGCAGGGTGGATATTTGCTCCGGTGCCGTGGAGCACCTCCTCCCCTTCCTTCTTCTCTTAACTTGGTGTTCCCTCTGCTGTTTCTCAGTCTTTCTTCTTCTTCTTCTTCGTTGGTGGTGGTGGTGGTGGTGGTGGTTGTCTCCTTCTCCTCTTCCCCCCCCAGATGTGTGGTGGTTTTGCCCTTTCATAAATATGTTTTCACTGATGGGCTCAGCTGTGGCCTCTAGTGGGACTGTTGCGGAGCCAGCTGGAACTGTGTCGGAGTGGGAGCCGGACCCGGAGTAATGACGAAATCTCAATATGAGTATGATCGTTCTCCCTTTATTCAAGTTTTTCCAGCATATTTATAGACAGACAGTAAAAGACAGTAAAAGCACACGCTAGCAAAAGTGATTGGTTTACAACCTATGTTTATGTGACTAAAACAGTTAATTGGTACACCTCACCTCTTGTGAGTTCATTGGTACACCTCTTGTGAGTTCATTGGTACGCCTTGCTTAAGTCAAGGTAGACCACATCTAACGCCCTCCCCTCATCTCTCCAGCCAGTCATGCCATCGTAGAAGGCTATCAGATTAGTCAGACGTGATTTCCCCTTGGTGAATCCATGTTGAGTACTTCCGATAGCTTTCTTTTCCTCCACATGCCTTGAGATGAGGCCCAGAATGAGCTGTTCCATCATCTTTCCAGGGATGGAGGTGAGGCTGACCGGCCTGTAGTTCCCTGGCTCCTCCTTCTTGCCCTTTTTGAAGACTGGAGTGACATTGGCTTTCCTCCAGTCCTCAGGCACCTCGCCTGTTCTCCAGGACCTTTCAAAGATGATGGAGAGTGGCCCAGCAATGACTTATGCTATCTCCCTAAATCCTATAAAATCAACCATTTTCACGTTTTTGAAAAAATTGACATACTTCAATGAACACAAGGTCCAGAACTTTCCTCTGGCTTTTGTTTATTATATTTAGTAAAGCTGATAATATAGATAAAGATCACAAAGAAATATGGTCATAACAACAGTGTTACAAGCTTGGGGAAGAGTGGCTGGAGAGCTGCCTGTCAGAAAAGGACCTGGGACCTGAATATGAGCCAGCAGTGTGCCCAGGTGGCCAAGGCGGCCAACAGCATCCTGGCCTGTATCAGGAACAGTGTGGTGAGTAGGACTAGGGAAGTGATCGTCCCCCTGTACTTGTCACTGGTGAGGCCCCGCCTCGAGTACTGTGTTCAGTTCTGGGCCCCTCTGTACAAGAGGGACATTGAGGTGCTGGAGCGTGTCCAGAGGAGAGCTACCAGGCTGGTGAGGGGTCTGGAGGACAAACCTTATGAAGAGCGGCTGAGGGAACTGGGGTTGTTTAGCCTGGAGAAAAGGAGGCTGAGGGGAGACCTTATCGCTCTCTACAACTACCTGAAAGGAGGCTGTAGAGAGGTGGGGGTTGGTCTCTTCTCCCAAGTAACAGGCGATAGGATGAGAGGAAATGGCCTCAAGTTGCGCCAGGGGAGGTTTAGATTGGATATTAGGAAAAATTTTTACACTGAAAGGGTTATTAAGCATTGGAGCAGGCTGCCCAGGGAAGTGGTTGAGGCACCATCCCTGGAGGTATTTAAAAGACAGGTAGACACAGAGCTTAGAGATATGGTTTAGTGATGGTTTTTGTCAGAGTTAGGTTGATGGTTGGACTAGATGATCTGAAAGGTCCCTTCCAACCTAGGCACTTCTATGATTCTGTGATTTGGAATACCTTATAGTAAGTTAGTGTGAATCTTGCCATCTTCAAATCTGTAGTTAAGTCGCTGTTCAATTATTTTGTTAAATCACTTTGTAAACCTCTAAACTGGTTAATGATTAAGTGCTGCTAAAATTAACCTCTTGATCTGCCTTAAATCACTAATACATTTTGAATCACTGCTTAATCATAACTATGTCAAATATTTCCATCTGTGATAAATTGGCGTAGTCAGTAGGATGGCAAGCAAAATCATCAAATACTTACAGAAACACGGTATCCAACCAAATCCCACCTTCCCAGAGGACTGAGCTTGTAATAATTGGCATAGCTGGGAAGAGGTAGAGAAACAGTTAACTGATGCTAGAGGTACAATTAAAGGTGAAAAGGATAAAGATACAATTTTAATAAATTTTATAATTTTAATTGTTTAATCATAACTTGTCGGAGTGGGAGCCGGACCCGGAGTAACGACGAAATCTCAATATGAGTATGATCGTTCTCCTTTATTCAAGTTTTCCCAGCATATTTATAGACAGACAGTAAAGGGCAGTAAAAGCACACGCTGGCAAAAGTGATTGGTTTACAACCTATGTTTATGTGACTAAAACAGTTCATTGGTGCACCTCCTGTGAGTTCATTGGTGCACCTCCTGTGAGTTCATTGGTGCACCTCTTGTGCCCACCCATCGCTACACAAGACAGCTTCTCCCTCTCTCTACAGATGCGGTTCTGCTTATCTTTGTTTACGGTTTTGTTACTTCTGCTTTTTTAAGGACTTCAAGGAGAGTTCGCGGTCACATCCAGGCCTGTAACTAAGGCTTCTCGTTGAGGCTCATATCAGAGGCTGGATTGTTCATCGCAATCAGATCATGTCCCTTCTCACTCAGCCATTCCTCCACAATTCCCCCTTCTTGTTTTTGAACAATCCAGGCTCGGTTTATGACTTTTAACATAGCTCTCTTAATACACGAAAGGACTACACATAAGCACAAACCTATGATTACAAGAATTACTATAATACGTAAGCCTTCGACAAACAATCCTAATAACCATTGCGGCAGCGTTCCAAACAAGTTAGTTAACCACTCATCCAAAAACCCATGACTTTGACGAATCTTGCTCGCATGTTCTTTTAACCACTGCAACTGTTTGTGAATTGATTCGCCGTGATCGGACAGGTTCATACAGCTCATCCCTTCAAAATCTTCGCAACCATGTCCTTGGGCTAATAACAAAAAGTCAATTGCTGCTCTGTTTTGCAAAATTGCATGGCGCAGGCTATTTTGATCTTCCAACAAATTCGCTATAATCTCCGTGGTGACCTTCGCTTGTTTCTCAGCCCAGCAAGCCAACCGTCCTATGTCCTTTAAGGCCCTGCCTGCCGCTGGTCCAGGCATAAATAAAGACAAGAACACTCTTTCAGTGGCACTAAGTAAGGTTACCTCATCATTACAATCTGGTGTGAGACCCCTAATGTCACGCTTTAAGCGCCCGGGATGGGAATCCTTTGTCACGTTCTTCCACCAATTTTTATTTGGGGCTAATAGTGTTAGTTTACCAAGATAGCATGGACCACCCACCACGTTTTTCGGAATTCCCTGCCATGCTCGATCACCACATATCAAGAACACATTTGGCGGCAGAGCTTTTGTGGTGCCATTGTTCCAGAGGGGCATTGGGTGTCTCATTTCAGCCCCATAGGCTCCCAGGCCATCTTCGAGGCCTGTATCATTTGTGCCGCAAAAGGAATTCAAGGGAACGTTCAGCCAATTGTTCAAGGCCCAAACTACTGCGGCTAGTTCCAAGGTTTGAAGGGAATCTCGGGTGTCTCCATTGATGATATGCTGACACCATTGATCTTTTTCCTGCCAAACACAGGCTGCACGCCCCAAGCGTTTACCGGCGTCTGTATATACAGTGATACCATCTGACAGTGGGTCTCCCCGTACTTTAGGTTTTTCTATCCACTGATTTCTTTTTAAAACTTGCCATAGTTTTCCCTGTGGCTGTTGTGAATGGACTCTCCCACTATACCCTAACAAAGCCTCTTGTATGGCAACGTCATTGCGCAGCCACCATTCTAAGTGTCCGACATTGACAGGTATGCTAATATCCTCTGGTTCTTTACCACTGATTTCTACCATTCGGGATCGACCCTTCCGTATCAGCTCCCCTATTGCCTCAGTTCTCGTTTGAATACTCGTTTTTGGTTGTACCCCTAGAAATACCCATTCCAGAACATGGAACACATCCTCTTTTGTTCTCTTTCCTTCGCATTTGCCAGTGGCATCACCCACAGAGGCGCCGGGAGGAGCAGTGTCCCCCTTTCTGTTTTGCCACTGGCAAATGACGGCATACTAAACATAACAGACAAATTCCTTCCACACAAGCAATGAGTATGATTTGCTTCAACCAACCCCACCCCCAAGTCCATCCAGCAAAAAGATTGCACCCAGTGGTCTCCACAAGTTGCTGGTTCGGTCGGTGCAGTTCTTGCAACTGGGCATGGATGGATTTGCAGTGGTCACTTAGATTCATACAACACAGTCCTTTAAAATCCTGACAACCGTGTCTGTGAGCTGAAAGCAAAAAATCAGTAGCAGCTCTGTTTTGCAGCATCGCATGTCGAATACTGTCTACATCTAGCAATAACTCAGAAATAGCTGTACTAGTAGCATTACTAAACTTATCCTTGGCAGCAACAGAGTCCTTGTTATCAAGAATCCTTGGCAGCGAAAGAGTCCTTGTTAGCAAGAGCGCATGCGGACTCCCTCTTCTTGCTGGTACTGTGCTTTGATCTTCTTCCACAACAGGCCAAGATTCTCCAGCAGCTAGATAAGGTGTCTGGGAGTCCATTACAGGCTTATGTCACCCAAATGTTTTTCTTGCAAACACCCGAGACTGAATAACAATTGGTGTGATTTATGTGTTTTCCAGCACCCAGGTGCGAGTCCTTGAGTGTATTTACAATCCTCCTCGCCGATCTTCCGTTGCTTTCCCATATTCCACCCCCTTGCTCAAGAGACCGCTTCTGCTGGGGTTTTTTAGTCTCGCAGGGTATAACACTAAGGCATGCAATAACATATACACAGATAGGAAAAAACCAAAAACATATCTCTATGGTACTGCTTTGAATCAGGTGTCCTATTTCTCTTTTTCTGCTGCTTTCTCGTAGCGCATATGGCATACTTTTGTGCTAACGTGGCACATTTCCCATCTAACCATCTAATTGTTCCTGTTTGGTTTCTCTCTCTTTTTTTTTTTTTTCCTTTTTTTTTTTTTTTTTTTGTCTTTCATCACCTATGACTGACAAAAAAGTCTGCCTTTGCAACAAGAGCTCAGTTTCTCGTGTTTCCTTAAGTTTCTCATTTTCCTACAGAGCATCCTATCCTATAGATTTTGGCTCAACTCCTTTTCCCAATCAATGATGATCTTATAGGCAAACAACAAACAACTAGCCATACGCCCTGCACGGGCGAGCCGTTCCCGAGAGCGTAAGCGTGTCGACTGGTGAAAACTCCCCCAATATTTCAGGACTTTCATCGGTTCTACGGCTCATCCTGGCGTATCTACCTGGGGTGCACTCGCCTTACGTCTAAACATTGTGTATATACAAACTTCTTCACTTGACGGAGTGTCAGCCCTAGTCGCGTAGGAGAACAGTACCACACCGGGCAGAACACCTGCTCAAGTGGGGTCACCTAACGACACTGCACACAACAAAAACCAAACAGTAGCACACATGCTGATCAGCAGGTATAAGCTGGCGCCCACACACACTTACACAGCCGACATACAAAAACCAGCACTTCTATCTCAGGGAGACGGCTGGGGAGAGGAGGATCTGAGGCGGGCAGTGGCAGGAGCAAAACAGCTCCGGCTCCGTCCTTCTCTGCTGACATTCTGACAATACACCGCAATACCCCGATTCTGGCTGCGCACTTATCAGCGGTTGATAAGGAGGAACAGATGCAGTACCCGGCGCAAATGAAGAAAGGTTATGAACGGAGGAGCGCGATAACAACTTTCATCGCTGTTGCTGTAAAATCTCCGCAGTTGGAGCAGATGTAGGCATAGCTTTAACTGAGGTTAAAGGTGGATGTAAATCAGGTTCAGTCTCTGGATTTATTGGACCAGGAGTCCCACTCCCTCGAATCTCCGCCACAGATTGACAGACTGTCGCAGTCATTCCTTTGACAGCGGGCAGGCCAAAAAACCGCGCAATAGGTCCAGGCTTACTCGGAGGTGGTGTGACAGCGGCTCCTGGGTTTAACATTTGAGCTGCTGCACAGGCTACTTCCCGCTCCACTTTCATGGCTTTCAAAGCCTCTAACACTGTATTCCATAGCCCACGGACGGCTTTTATTTCTTTTTCATCTTTTTCATCTCCTTCAATTATTTTATACCACATCGTCTCTCCAAATTCCCGCCGTTCCGAAACAGAAAACAAGAGATGTGTGTCAGAAAAATGACCCCATCTCTGTCCCAATTTAATCAGTTTAAGCAACAGTTTCGCTGGTGCTTCAATCCCTCTCTTAGAGAGGATCCCAGCGAGTAGCGTGGCCGCAGCTTCTGTTTCCATAGCTGCGCCTGGGAGGTGAGGAGCGACCTCACACCGTTGTCTGCTCCCACTTATGCGCCCAAGCAGCACGTCTCCCAGCCGAAGTTTCCCACTCCCCTCCTCTAGCTGCTTACCGCAGTCTCGGAGAAGTCAGTCGCGCATCCTCTGCTACCAGATGTCGGAGTGGGAGCCGGACCCGGAGTAACGACGAAATCTCAATATGAGTATGATCGTTCTCCCTTTATTCAAGTTTTCACAGCATATTTATAGACAGGCAGTAAAGGGCAGTAAAAGCACACGCTAGCAAAAGTGATTGGTTTACAACCTATGTTTATGTGACTAAAACAGTTCATTGGCACACATCTTGTGAGTTCATTGGTACACCTCTTGTGAATTCATTGGTGCACCTCTTGTGCCCACCCATCGCTACACAAGACAGCTTCTCCCTCTCTCTACAGATGCGGTTCTGCTTATCTTTGTTTACGGTTTTGTTACTTCTGCTTTTTTAAGGACTTCAAGGAGAGTTCGCAATCACATTCAGGCCTGTAACTAAGGCTTCTCCTTGAGGCTCATATCAGAGGCTGGATTGTTCATCGCAATCAGATCACGTCCCTTCTCACTCAGCCATTCCTCCACAGATATGAGGAAGAAATTTTTCACTATGAGGGTGGTGAGACACAGGAGCATGTTGCCTAGGGAAGCTGTGGATACCCCATCCCTGAGGGTGTTCAAGGCCAGGCTGGACGGGGCTTTGAGCAACCTGGTCTGGTGGGAGGTGTCCCTGCCCATGTGTGGAATAATTACTAAATTGGCCAAGAATACAAAAGTACAGCATCGTTCACACATTAAGGAAAGTCATAAAATCAAGAGGCTTCTGAGGTAGAATACAGCCGCAGCCAGCATGCGAAGAATGCAACGTCTGCGATTCCCTGTACAAGGTTGTTTACACGAGGGAGGGGACGAAACGCGCTTGTTCCGTGGCCTTGTCTTGCGACAAACAACAGATATGGGGACGAGATGGTACTACGGAATAGATAAGCGGCCTACACGCTACCCAAGCCAACATTTCGTCAAATGTTGATGAAATGCTGTCCTTTGTGCGAACTTTGCTCACTACAATGTACCAAAACACACCCCCATCCCGGAAGCTATTCGCCTCCCCTCCTGGGGGTGCAAACACTCCTCCTTGAGTACATTAATCATAATAAAAGTACGTATGACTAAAGTCACTCAACCTCCACTTTGAAGATAAAAAATAGTATAAAATTAGCCCGAGAGAGGGGGGATGCCAGGGAAGACACCATCGCGAAGAATTCCATCGCCAGTTTCCAGGATCAGTCGACGGGCTGAGCCTTTCTTCCCCCCCATAGGGACGCCTTTGGGTAAGACTTTGATTATACCGAGTGCTTTCTCGGGGGACTTAGAAATTTCTCTAGAGAATCTCTATCCTACATTTATAGCCAGGCTATATCATTTATACTTTCGTCGCGCGTTCTGTACACTTAACAATATCTTTATTTGCACGTGCTTTGCAGACAGTGTATTTATCACCGGCAATCCTAAGAACCTGTATATCTGTTGTTTAAATAAAACTGCACTGTTTAAGTAGCTAGTCGTTTCGGTTTCTCACTGAACGCGACCACAGACTCGAGAGTGGCCGTGCTAGTTCAGGAGCACGACTAGACTGAAGGTGCAGTCCACTATTAGTGTATCCAAATCGTAATAGTTTAAGACATATTAAACGCGATTGGACTGATAGTGCTGGATTGGGCATCACTCAGAATTTAAACCTAGCCGCACCTAGCCTCCCACCTCGGTGAGGAGTGTTAGAACGCAAGGGGGTTTATCTCCTGCCAAAACCGTTTAGCCCCCCCCTTTTCACGCAACAGAATTGGCGTCACGGACAGGATTGTCATGGATAAACTGCTGCAAAAATATGATTGTGCCCCTTCCCAGGCTGGGAAGGAGTGGGCCCAAAAATTTTGGAAGGATGAAGAGAAAGTGGTGGAACGTATTGAAGAGTGTCGGGCTTCACAGAAGCTCAGAGTGGGGAAAGGCAAGGGTGTGATTTGTGCTGTGTTAGGCGCCTGTTTATCTTGTGCACAACAAGAAGCTAGGGAAACCCCTGCTCCTAATCTGATTTCAGCTGTAGAATATGCAACACTGAAATCGGAGAATGAGGTGCTGAAGTCATCATTAGCCTTTCAAAAGGAGACAGGAGAAAAATTAAGAACTCAAGTTGATAAGCTTGTGAGTGAGAATGAATGTTTAGGAAACCGGAATGCTCGACTTGTGAGTGAAAACCTCCAACTTAAAACAATATTGGAAAGGGTGACTGGGCTCTTAGATAAAATGCAGCCCTCAACCCAGGTCCAACAAATTCGGAAGTTAATGTGTTATCCAAATTCCGGAACCCAGACTGGAGATTTTTGGTCTAATAGTGAGGATGAGAGAGAAGGTGAGGAGGAAAGGACTCTTACTTTGAAATCCCAAGTCTTTCCTTTACGTCCTCTGGTTAAAACTGAAACTGCGGTTGATGATGATGATGAGATTCATACCACTGTGCGTACTGTTCCGTGGACACCAACCGAGTTAACGAAAATAAGGGAAAAATATTCGAGGCGGCCAGAAGAGTCAGCTGTTGAGTACGTGTGGCGAGTTTCTTCTGAAGGAGGAGATAGAATTATGTTGAGTGAGGACGAAGCAGGAGACTCTTGGGGACCAGGAGTGTTTTTAACCACTATGCCTGGAGATCATAATTATTCCCTAACCGCTCGAGCAGCCTATTGGGCAGGGGGTATGGATCCACGAGAGAGGGGGGAGACGTTAGAGATTAGAGCTACAGGCTACTCTGATCTGTTTGCAGCTGTACGGAAAGCAGCTTGTCTGCAAGCTATATATGACAGAGAGGAATTTCGTAAATCCCCAATGTCAGCCCCTATCAATCCCGATCGATTAGCCCCTCTCATCCGTGGTCTTCCCGATTGCCTGAAACCATTCCTTGTCCACACTCAAGATCGCATACGAGAGAATCAGGATGCTCATAGGCGAGGCCGTCGTAACTACCAGCCCACATGGAATGAATACGTACAGGAAATAGATCAATACGGGCGCCGAATGGGCTGGGCCAGCCTAACTAGTGAGAAATCCTCCGAACACCCCCGAAAGGTTCGCCAAGTCCGAACTCACACTCAAAACTCTAAATCGGAGGAAAGGTTTAAGCCTGATAAGGACCGAAACGAGTTGTGGCGTAAAGCCCTACAATTAGGGGTGCCCCGACAATTCTTGCATGGTGTCCCTACGGGAGACCTCCGTATGCTGGTCCAATCTCTAGCTAGAAAGAATAATTTAGCTGGGGAGAAAAGTCTAAAAAGAGAATCCTCAAGTTGTGAGAAAATTGTGCCTTCTGCACCGGAACGTAACCTGCTAGATTCGACAGAGCCCCAGTCAAAAAACTCCTATCCCCGGGGAGGGCAGTGAGCCACCCTGTCCGGCGGGTACTAGCGATTCAATGGCTCTCTAATAAAGACTCCGAACCCGTTATTGTCATTCCTGTTGGACCCCGGAAGATATTGGTAAATTTTATTATTGATACCGGAGCCCAAATGTCTGCGATCACTAATGAAACAGCACAACTTCTAGGTATAAATCCCACCCGACGCAGAGTCAACTTCACAGGAATTGACGGTGTGGTAAAAACATGCCCCACCGCAAAAATTAACCTCTGGTTGCCAGGAGAGCAGCAAATGACTAGGGCGGAAGTGTTAGTGGGTGCCTCACGTACTAACCTCCTAGGATTTGACGTACTGTATGGGCGAATGTGGAAATTCCCAGATGGAACTGTGTGGAGTTTTGCAGGACGCAAAAAAGGATTAGACACAGTTAAATTGGGCCTATTAGAAACTTCTATACCTCTGCCTCCCTCTAAAATCACTAACGTCCGACAGTATCCACTGCCTGCAGCCGCACTTGCAGGAGCAGACGGGGTGGTATCAGACTTAGAAAAAAGAGACATCATTAAGAGGACTCACTCACCTTATAATTCACCGGTGTGGCCAGTAAAGAAACCAACCGGGCAATGGCGTTTCGCAGTAGATTACCGAAAGTTAAACGCCAACACTGCACCCCTGACTGCTGCAGTTCCAAATATCGCAGAAATTGTGACAATGATACAAGGAGCTGCCCATCCTTGGATGGCTGCTTTAGATGTAAAAGACATGTTTTTTATGATTCCCCTCCGTGAGCAGGACAAAGCGCAGTTTGCATTCACGTGGAAAGGAGTCCAATATACCTTTAACCGGCTTCCACAAGGATACAAGCATTCCCCCACTATTGCTCATAATGCTTTAGCTAAAGTGCTATCAGAGATTCCTGTTTCACAGAGATGTACAGTATACCAATATATTGATGACATCCTGATAGGGGGAGAGAACCAAGAAAGTGTAAAAGACATGATGGAAAACATCCGGAAAACATTATTGGATTTAGGATTGGAAATTCCAGACTCAAAGTGTCAGGGACCCGCACAGGAAGTTAAATTCCTGGGGGTCTGGTGGATTAAGGGAGCTGCTTCTGTCCCTCAGGATACCCTGAAAAAAATAGAACACGGACAGAATCCTTCCAGCGCAAAGGAATTACAGCAAGTCCTAGGAACTTTAAGTTACTGGCGTAAACACATCCCTGGCTTTTCCATCATTGCTCGCCCCCTTTATTGTTTGCTCAAAAAGGGTAAATCCTGGGAGTGGACTGAACAACATACTAATGCACTAGAATTGCTAATAAAGGAGCTAAGGTTATTCCAACAACTTGGCCCCATACATCCAACCGACCCTGTCCATGTGGAATGGGGGTTCAGTGAACATGGTTCTCATTGTAACTTATGGCAGAAGGGACCAGCAGGGCCGGAGAGACCATTAGAATTTAGCTCTCACTCCTTTAATGATACTGAGAGCAGATATTCAGACCTTGAGAAGGGTTTACTGTCCCTGGTGCGAGCATTGCAACGAGCAGAACAGATAAGGAGAGAACAGAGCGTGATCGTTCGGGGCCCTTTTCGCCTCCTAGATGTAGTCCGTAAAGGGACAGCACCACCAGCCGGCATTGCCCAGAAACCCACAGTTCGAAAGTGGTATGCTTATTTAGAAGGCATTAATGAAATCATGCCAATCTCTGAAGGCAGTGTTAAAGTATCCAAGCTCCAGAAAGATATAGATGGTGCCCTATTGTTCCAATCCCCACCAAACAAACCATCTCCAATCCAAGAAGCACCTCTTCTGAAAGAAAGCAGTGATCTTACAGGAGTGTGGTTCACTGATGCATCATCTCACCGTGAAAACAATAAGTGGAAATACAAGGCAGTAGCACTGGAAGTAGCAACAGGAGAAAGAGCAATCGAAACAGGAGAAGGTAGCGCACAAGTAGGGGAACTCAGAGCTGTCCTACTAGCTGCACAACATGGGGCCACTTACATTTACACTGACTCATACGCTGTTTTTAAAGGAGCCACTGAATGGATAGGTCACTGGGCAGCCAATGATTGGCAGGTGAACAGAGTCCCAATTTGGGAGACAGATAGTTGGAAGCAATTGTTAGAAATAGGAGGGCAGAGAGCATTGCACATTGGTTGGGTGAAAGGTCATGATCGCTCGAACTCGATCACTGCTCAGTTCAACCAACAGGTAGATAGCCTCACGCGGCTGCAGCAAATTGACATTGTAGATGATAGTCGGGAATGGGAACGCTTACTTGAATGGTTACATGTTAAGCGTGGCCACACAGGCCGTGCCGACCTATATCAGGAAGGACTAGCCCGGGGGTGGCCGGTATCAGTTAAGCTGTGCGAACAAGTAGTAACTGCCTGCTCACAATGTCGTCTACGACTCAATAAAGATCATCCGAGTAAGGCGCCTCCCTTACACATTCGGGACAAGAAAACATTGTGGCACTCATGGCAAATTGATTATATTGGGCCCTTGAGATCATCAGGTGAGAAAAGATACGTCCTGGTAGGAGTAGAGATTATCTCTGGCCTCACTATGGCCACCAGTTTCAAATCAGCTACTGGGGACAACACAGTAAAAGGCCTAAAGGGATGGTTCAGCACACTTCCCCTTCCCGAGGAAATCCAAAGTGATAACGGTTCACACTTTACCGCTTCAGTGGTACAAGATTGGGCCAAAGAAGAAGGGATTCGATGGGTATTTCATACTCCCTATTATCCTCAGGCGAATGGCATTGTTGAACGCACCAATGGATTGGTTAAGCGTTTTGCAAAAACGCATGAACCTGGTTGGCATTTGCGATTGGATGATGCCATCTATCAATTAAATAACAGATGGAGTGGAGATGGCTGTCCCAAAATGAAAGCTTTCTGTGTATCTGCCAATATCATCATGGCAGGGGTTTGGAACTAGATGATCTTTAAGGTCCCTTCCAACCCAAACCATTCTATGATTCTATGAAATTTTTCGTTGCTGAGGTCTGAATAACCATTTCAAACACTTTTGGCAAGGCCAATCTTAACACATTCATTTCCGATTCAATTATGATTTGGAGGGAAAAAAAGCTATGCGGTTTCTAGCAGTATGAAATGAAATTGTGATTATGCCTTGCTTTGTATAACCTCATCTGTGGGTTTCATACTTTATAAAAGATGCCCAGTGACCTTGCTTACTTTACAACAAAAGGGTATCACAAGATGAACTGGTAGGTGGTGGTATATATAAGGACATAGAGGTATATATATATGTTGTTTGACTGCAGGAATGTGCTACAGAGATACTGATTAGCAGAGATACTTCCCACTGAAGCATCAAGTGTCCTGGTTTGAGCGACACAGGATTAATTTCTCTTTCAGTAATTTTACTTTTCAATAAGGTCTCTTCTAATGCTTGGGAAAACTGCATTTTTAGAAGACTCTGGTGTCTGAATTTGTGAAAATATTTACTTTATAGCCAGCTATGGTATGCGGATTTCAAGGTCTCAGTGGTTTCGAGCTAGACAGGTGCAGGGATGAGGAGGAGTGAGACCTGGGCACTTGACCCAAGCTGTCCAACAGGATTATTTCATACCATGAATGTCACGTTCAATATCAATTAGAAAGTTTGCTGAGGAGTTCTCTCTCTTCTATGATGGCTGCGATCCTGAGAACTTCTTGCCCTGGTGCTGGACCTCTAAGCCCTTCCCTTCCTCCCGAAGGCGTAGCACTCACAGTGTCCGACATTTGCTGTCCACTGCTGGGAGGACACAGCTTCCTACTGATATAATTGGCTGAGTATAATACCCATATATTTTATATTGGTATCGGGATCAATATTGGTTCTTCATTGTTATTAATGTTAATTATTTAGTATTATTCTATTAAATATGTTTACATTTCAACCCCCAGGTTTCCTTGTTTTTCCCAATTCCCCTTCCCAGGTGGGGAGGGATCATTGGGTGATAGAATAATTGTCTAAACAACAATAAATTGTTGTGGGTTCTTCAAACCATAACAGTATTTTACTTGTATGAACCCGGGGAGGAGTGCTATCAGTCAGAAAACTGCTACATTACTGATTTTGACTGTCTGGAAACAGTGTTCACTAGTGTATTACTGCTAAATGTTTTGTAAGAAATGTTATTTTTAGCAGGCCAGTGAGAAAGTGTCTATTGTTTTAATTCCAGAACTTCTCCACCTCATTCCAAAATATTTCAGTGAGTTTTAGCAAATATCAGCAATGTCCTTTTAAGCAGACAGGAACAATAAAACCTTTATATTCAGTGCTATTGAAAAAAAAATCTCTGTTTGGAACAGTATATCTACTATTTTAAAATCAAAGACAAGATAAAAAATATAATAAAAGTCATATAGCAATGAATATAATAATCTTGTTAGCATTCTGTATCATTTTTACTATGGAAAATGGGGGGGCTCAGTTTATTTTTATTGACATCATAACATTTTTATCAAACTATAAGTAGGCAGTTCTTCATATCAAACTATAAGTAGGCAGTTCTTCATATTACTTCATTAGTGGATCTACAAATGTAGGAAGCATGAAGTTATGAATTGGTTCTTACGAAACAATTAGGACTTCTAGAATAAAATTATTGGAGACATTTTAAAGAACCTTAAAGAGCTTGTTTAACAACCAGAGCAGTCTGTGTAGAATGTTTACTCATAAACAGATTTGCAGCACAGAAATACCTGAAACTAAGTAAATAGATATTCCTTGGGGTTTTGTTTTATTTTGTATTCTATGATTTAGCACTCTAGGTAAGTGATATGACTATACACAAATTTATGCGGCTGGCATCACCCTGACATATTTTATTCATTTGTCATTAATTTGAGAAGGAATTATCATAGAATCATTTAGGTTGGAAAAGACCCTTAAGATCATCTAGTCCAACCTTTAACCTAGTACTGCTAAGTCCACCAGTAAACCTCAGCACCACATCTACATGTCTTTTAAATACCTCCAGGGATGGTGACTCAACCACTTCCCTGGGCAGCCTGTTCCAGCACTTGACAACTTTCAGTGAAGAATTTTTTCCTGATATTCAATCTAAACCTCCCCTGCTCAACTTGAGGCTGTTTCCTTTTTCCTGTAGCTTGTTGCTAGCTCAAAGACAGTGACGCCCGCCTCCATACAACCTCCTTTCAGGTAGTTGTAGAGAGCAATAAGGTCTCCCCTCAGCCTCCTTTTCTCCAGGATAAACAACCCCAGTTCCCTCAGCCACTCCTCACAGGACCCTTCTCTAAACCCTTCACCAGCTTTGTTGCTCTTCTTTGGTTGTGCTCCAGAAGCTCAATGTCTTTCTTGTGGTGAGGGGACCAAAAGTGAACACAGTACTTGAGGTGGGGCCTCACCAGTGCCGAGTACAGAGGCACGATCACTTCCCTAGTCCTGCTGGCCACGCTATTCCTGATACAAGCCAGGATGCTGTTGGCCTTCTTGGGCACCTGGGCACACTGCTGGCTCATACTCAGCTGGCTGTTGACCAACACCCCCAGGTCCTTTTCTGCCGCGCTACTTTCCAGCCACTCCTCCCCAAGCCTGTAGCGCTGCATGGGGTCATTGTGACCCAAGTGCAGGACCTGGCACTTAGCCTTGTTGAATCTCATACAATTAGTCTTGGCCCATCGATCCAGCCTGTCTATATATATACATATACATCTATACAGGTGTTATTAAAAAAGAATTGTGGAACATTATATAGACTGAATTAAGATTCAGCTGGAGATGAACTTGGCAAGGGACGCAAAGAATAATAAGGGCTTCTACAGGGATGTCATCCAGAAAAGGAAGGTCAAAGAAAGAGTATGCCCACTGATGAGCAAGACTGGCAAACTGGTAACAACGGACGAGGAGAAGGCTGAGGTATTCAACAACTTTTTTGCCTCGGTCTTCACTGGCAACCTCTCTCTCCACACCTCTCGAGTGGATGGACCGCAAGGCAGGGAATGGGGGAGCAAAGTCCCTTCCACTGAAAGAGATCAGGTTTGAGACCACCTGAGGAACCTGAAAACACAGAAGTCTATGGGACCTGATGAGATGCATCCCAGAGTCCTGAGGGAATTGGCTGATGTAGTTGCCAAGCCACTCTCCATGATGTTTGAAAAGTCATGGCAGTCGGGTGAAGTCCCTGGCCACTGGAAAAAGGGAAACATGGCACCCATTTTTAAAAAGGGTAGAAAGGAGGACCCTGGGAACGACCGACCAGTCACCCTCACTGTCACATCCCACTCAGAAAATAGGGGGGGGGAGTGGCTCAGATTCACAAATCCCCAGTGGTACGGACTAAGATGAGACAAATCTCAAGGTCCATGTACAAACATTTATTAGGTTAACTAGGTCCACAATAATTGGTTAGGTATATAATAAATTATGGCAAGCGGTAAGGTATGCATTGTGTTAATTAGCAACAGGTATACAACAAATTATGGTTAATAACAGATATACAATGAATTATGACAAGCAGTACAGTATGCCTTGCATTACTTCTTTGAAAGGAAAGAGAAAAGATAAAAGGGAAAGAAAAGAAGCAAAGGGATAGAGAAGGAGAGATCAAGAGAGAGAGATCGAGAGGGAGAGTCAGAACGAGAGAGAGAGAGAGAGAGAGATCACCAGTCCTGGTTTCAGCGTTAAGCGCTCATCTGTGTAAAATCTCTTCAGGGTCTCTTCAGGGAAAAATCTTCCCAGGCAAAAATCTTTTTTTCAGGGAAAGTCTTCCCCCTTTTATGTTCACCCACTGCTAGGGGCAGTTTCGTCTCAGGTTTCCCCACCCCACCCCCCACCAGGTGACGTGTAGCATGATTTGGGTGGGTAGATAAGAGCTATAGTCATATATATTTAGTATGATCTCAATAATCTTCATTAGCATATGCAGGGGTGTGAACTTTTATATGCATTTCACGGATAATGAGGCAGAGGTAAACACTGGGCATAGCGTCTTTTTTGAAGAAACAGGTCATCCTTCACAGGACAAAAACAGGGCTGTTCTGTTTCCTTAAAACTGGTCATTCAGGTGCCAGCTTTCTTTCTCATGAGTTGCACAAGAAATAATGTCGTGGTTTGGACGGATTGGCCAATGAGAATAACAGATGACCCTTCCCCGCTCTCTCCAAAGAGAGGAGAGGAAGAGATAAGGAGATTTACAAGTTTAGAAAAAGAACTAAACTGCTTTAATGAAAATATTAATAAATAAGGAAATAATAAATAATAGTAAAATTTTAAAAAAAGTATACAATATAAACAAAACCATATCCAGCTCCCAGGATGACGATCGCATCACCAGCAGGCACAGGGACAGGCTCCAGACTGGAGTCAACAACGGACAGGAGCTGAATTCCGGAACTAGAGACAGGAGTGCTCGGATTGTGATCAAAGGCAGACGAACAGACAGGGTCCTCCTCGGACATCGGCCATTGAAGAAAAAGACTTGATCCCTCAGCTTTTATACTGAGCATGGGGCAGATGGGATGGAATACCCTGTTGGTCGGTTTTGGGTCACCTGTCCTGTCTGCTCCTCCCTACAGGTGTGACCCCTTGTCGTGGTTTAGCCTCAGACGGCAACAAAGAACCACGTGCCGCTCGCTCGGGCCTTCCCAATACAGGAAGAATCAGAAGAAAAAAAAGCAAAACTCTTGGGTTGAGACAAAGGCAGTTTAACAGAACAGCAAAGGGAACAAGAAAACAACAACAATAACACGGACAGAGGAATATACAAACACGATTATGGAAGCGCCACTCCCCGCCGCTCATGGGACCCAGGAGCCCCAGCCCGCTCCAAACATCGACTTCCTGCCCCCTCCCCCGGCAGCTCAGGGTGGGCATGGATCACATGGCATGGAATACCAGGGAGAATTAACCCTATCCCCGCTGGAACCAGGACATTATCCACCCCTTATTCCATACCATCTATGCCATGCACAGATCTTACAGGTTCCAATGAATTGCCACCACTTTCCCCTGTCATGTACATATATACAAATATATTCATGCAAATATAAGGCCCTTAGTTTATGGGCCATCCCTCAAAATGTCTGTTGAGTTCATTTAATTCAAGGCTTTGGGCTCCATCTGTTAGAACAGTCTCTCAGGGCAGGTGAGATGCTGTGTGCTGCTGGACTGTCGCATGCTGTATTTTCGGAGCTTGTGACTGGTGCACCCGGTGTGGCTCATGCCCACAGTCCATGGGCTGAAGATGTAGATCTTGAGGAAGTTGCTGGGCGCCAGCTGCTGAGGTCAGTTCTGATCCCATCACCCCTGTGCCTTACTCATAGTACAACTGATAGCAATTATAGTAATGAGGACATACAGTGACAGTGCTACCTAGCAACTAACAACACACAATTTGATTCATTGGCTATTCTCACCCAAAATCAGATCCCCACGAGGTACACATCGGACTTCCCCATCCTCCCGCATCACCCACCAAGTGCACCCAGGTCCTTGGGCAAAAGCAATCCCACGGATGGGTTTGCCTTTGCCTGAGGCGGGACTAACCCAGACTGTCTTCCCTGACATATTCTTCATGTGCACTACGGGGACTTTATCCCCTTCTACGGTACGTGGAAGTTTTGATTGGGCAGGGCCAGCCCGATTGGTAGATCCCCTGGGGTTAACTAGCCAGGTAGCTTTTGCTAGATGTGCATCCCAATGTTTTAAAGTCCCACCACCCATTGCTCTCAGTGTAGTTTTGAACAGTCCATTGTATCGTTCCATCTTCCCAGAGGCTGGTGCGTGACAGGGGATGTGATATACCCACTCAATGCCATGCTCTTTGGCCCAGGGGTCTATGAAGCTGTTTCGGAAATGAGTCCCGTTGTCTGACTCAATTCTCTCTGGGGTACCGTGTCGCCACAGGACATGCTTTTCGAGGCCCAGGATAGTGTTCCGGGCAGTGGCATGGGACACAGGGTATGTTTCCAGCCATCCGGTGGTTGCTTCCACCATGGTGAGCACATAGCGCTTGCCTTGACGGGTTTGTGGCAGTGTGATATAATCAATCTGCCAGGCCTCCCCAGATTTGTATTTCAGCCATCGTCCTCCATACCAGAGAGGCTTCAAACGCTTGGCTTGCTTGATTGCAGCGCATGTCTCACATTCATGGATGACCTGTGCAATAGTGTCCATGGTCAAGTCCACCCCTCGGTCACGAGCCCATCTATATGTCGCATCTCTTCCTTGATGGCCTGAGGAGTCATGGGCCCACCGAACTATGAATAGTTCGCCCTTATGTTGCCAGTCCAGATCCACCTGAGCCACTTCAATCCTAGCAGCCCGATCCACCTGCTGGTTGTTCTGATGTTCCTCCGTGGCCCGATTCTTTGGTACATGGGCATCTACATGGCGTACTTTCACAACCAGATTCTCTATCCGGGCAGCAATATCTTGCCATAGGTCAGCAGCCCAGATGGGTTTGCCTCTGCGCTGCCAGTTGCCCTGCTTCCACTGCTGTAGCCACCCCCACAGGGCATTTGCCACCATCCATGAGTCAGTGTAGAGATAAAGTACTGGCCATTTTTCTCGCTCAGCAATGTCCAAGGCCAGCTGAATGGCTTTCACCTCTGCAAACTGGCTCGACTCCCCTTGTCCTTCCCTGGCTTCTGCAACTCGTCATGTGGGACTCCACACAGCAGCCTTCCACTTTCGATGCTTTCCCACAATCCGGCAGGACCCATCAGTGAACAGGGCATATTTCTTCTCATTTTCCTGGCAGTTTATTATATGGTGGGGCCTCTTCCGCACGCGTCACCTCCTCCTCTGGTGACAGTCCGAAATCCTTGCCTTCTGGCCAGTCCATGATCACTTCCAGAATTCCTGGGCGACTGGGGTTTCCCATTCGAGTTCGCTGTGTGATCAGTGCAATGCACTTACTCCATGTAGCATCAGTTGCATGATGTGTGGTGGGGACCCTTTCTTTGAACATCCAGCCCAGCACCGGCAGTCGAGGTGCTAAGAGGAGCTGTGCTTCTGTGCCAACCACTTCTGAAGCAGCTCGAACCCCTTCATATGCTGCCAATAGCTCTTTTTCTGTTGGAGTGTAGCGGGCTTCGGATCCTCTGTATCCCCGACTCCAAAACCCTAGGGCTCGACCTCGAGTCTCCCCTGGTGCTTTCTGCCAGAGGCTCCAGGTAGGGCCGTTCTCCCCGGCTGCGGTGTAGAGCTCGTTTTTAACATCTTGTCCTGCCCGGACTGGCCCCAGGGCCACCGCATGGACTGTTTCCTGTTTGATTTGTTCAAAAGCTTGTCGTTGCTCAGGACCCCATTTAAAATCGTACTTCTTCTGGGTTACTTGATACAGAGGGCTTACAATTAGACTGTAATCTGGGATATGCATCCTCCAAAAACCCACAATGCCTAAGAAAGCTTGTGTTTCCTTTTTACTAGTTGGTGGAGACATAGCTGCTATTTTGTTGATCACATCCATTGGGATCTGACGGCGTCCATCTTGCCATTTTATTCCTAAAAACTGGATCTCCTGCGCAGGTCCCTTGACCTTACTTTGTTTTATGGCAAAACCAGCTTTCAGAAGGATTCGGAATATTTTACTCCCTTTCTCAAAAACTTCTTCTGCTGTGTTTCCCCATACAATGATGTCATCAATGTATTGCAGATGTTCTGGAGCCTCACCCTGTTCCAGTGCAGTCTGGACCAGTCCATGGCAAATGGTGGGGCTGTGTTTCCACCCCTGGGGCAGTCGATTCCAGGTGTACTGGACGCCCCTCCAGGTGAAAGCAAACTGTGGCCTGCACTCTGCTGCCAAAGGGACTGAGAAGAATGCATTCGCTATATCATTTGTGGCATACCACTTGGCTGCCTTGGACTCCAGGTCGTACTGGAGTTCTAGCATGTCTGACACAGCAGCGCTCAGTGGTGGCGTGCCTTCATTCAGGCCACGATAGTCTACGGTTAGCCTCCACTCTCCATTAGATTTTCGCACCGGCCATATGGGACTGTTAAAGGGTGAGTGAGTCTTGCTGATCACTCCTTGAACCTCTAGTTGACGAATCAGCTCATGGATGGGAATCAGAGAGTCTCGGTTAGTGCGATATTGCCGCCGATGCACCGTTGTGGTAGCAATCGGCACCTGTTGTTCTTCGACCCTCAACAGCCCCACAACAGAAGGGTCCTCCGAGAGACCAGGCAAGGTAGACAACTGTTTAACTTCCTCCGTCTCCAAGGCAGCTATGCCAAAGGCCCAACGGGACCCTTTTGGGTCCTTCAAATACCCTCTCCTGAGGTAATCTATACCAAGGATGCATGGAGCCTCTGGGCCAGTCACAATGGGATGTTTTTGCCACTCTTTCCCAGTTAGGCTCACTTCCGCCTCCAGTACAGTCAGCTCTTGGGATCCCCCTGTCACCCCAGAAATACAAATGGGTTCTGCCCCTCTATAGCTTGATGGTATTAAAGTACACTGTGCACCCGTGTCCACTAGAGCCTTCTACTCCTGTGGGTCTGATGTGCCAGGCCATCGAATCCACACCGTCCAATAAACCCGGTTGTCCCTTTCCTCCACCTGTCCGGAGGCAGGGCCCCTCTGATACTGCTCATAGTATCCATTACTCACTTCTTGCAGAAATGACTTGGAAGTTCCTTCAAGTGGATCAGAAGCAAGATCAGGCCTTCTGCTCTGCCTGGGGAACTGCCCGCTGGAAACTAGGGCGGCACTTTTCCTGGAGGGATCCCCTTTTGTGGTTGTCCTTCCTTGCAACTCCTGTACCCGTGTCCGCAGGATCGAAGTAGGTCGTCCATCCCACTTCCTCATGTCCTCCCCGTGGTCACGCAGGTAGAACCACAGGGTGCCTCGTGGTGTGTACCCTCTGTACTCTCTCTCTTGAGTGGGGAAATGTCTGCTTCTAATAGCTGAGATGCTGGCCCGTACAGGTGGGGAGTAGGACATGTTCTCTTCAAGTTGCTGGACCTTCCGTGACAGTTTCTCCACAGCTGAGACAAGGGGGGAAGAGAGACTTTCTTCATATCGCCGGAGCCGGCCAGCCACCTCATCCACCGTCGGTCCCTCTTCACCTTTCCATTCCATTACTGCCAATGAGTTGGCATATGACGATGGTGCGCTCCGTACAAACTTCCGCCACATGGGCCTTGTGCATTGCACCTCATCAGGGTCTGTGGGTAAGTCTGCATTGTCCAAGTCATAATAAATCATCTCCCGCATGGCTAATTCTCTCAGGTACTGGATACCTTTTTCCATGGTAGTCCACTTGCTTGGTTGACATACAACATCTTCACTGAAGGGGTACCTCTCCCTCACGCCTGACAGGAGTCGTTTCCAGAGGCTGAGGGCTTGGGTCTTCTTCCCAATTGCCTTGTCAATGCCGCCTTCCCTGGACAGGGATCCCAGCTGCCTGGCCTCCCTACCCTCTAATTGCAGGCTACTGGCCCCGTCATCCCAGCACCGGAGCAGCCAGGTGACAATGTGCTCACCTGAAAGTCGGCTAAAATCTTTTTGCATATCTCGCAGCTCACTCAAGGATAGGGATCGAGTGATTATCTCTGGCTCTGCCTCTTCCTCCTGCTCTCGTGATGACCCTGGTTCATCGTCATCTTTTACTAAGCGAACTGATTTCTTCGTGTACTTCCTCTTCTGTATGGGGGCAACTGATACTGGCACGGGTTGATTCCCTGGTTCAGCTGCAGGGGCTGCCACGGGGGTTGCCGCAGGGGTTGCAGTAGCTGCAGTGGCTGCAACAGAGGTTGCAGTAGCCACAGTGTCTGCCGGTCTAGTTTCCATCTCTTCCCCTTGAGGGTGCTGCGTAACACTGAGCAGTGCCTGGTAGATACTGGCCAGGGCCCAGCACAGTGCGGTGAGTTGTGCCTCTCTAGAATAGCCACAGCATTTTCCCTTCAAATATTCTACCACTTTATCAGGGTCCTGTAACTGTTCAGGGGTGAAGTCCCAGACCATTGGAGGTGAAAAGTTCTCTAGGTACTTGCCCATGTTCTCCCACATGCCATGCCACCCCTGACTATCCAGCCTCAGAGCAGATCTCCAGGTGGTAGTCTTAAATAGTCGCTTAGTCCTAAACAAGACCTGGAACATACTCAGGAGACATAACAAAAGGAACATGCTGGTTTGAGTATCCCAAGGATATTCAAAATTCTCAAAAGCTGTCATACCTGGCCCAAAGGAGAAAAGGGAGGCAAAAGAGCTGGGGAAAGTGTCCCCCCCTGTTTCCTCCACAGACTGCCTGTAATTATTAATAAACTCAGAGATACGGTGCCCAATGTACGGGCAGGACAGCAGAACCGCATAAACACCCCACAACAGCTGTCTGAACAGTGATGTTATCATATCATAAACAGATATCGCACAGGACAGCAGAATGATAATCCTGATCCCTCTTCCAGACATGATAAACATCATCGCAGGGAGTACATAAACCATATAGGAATTTACATAACCCAGCCATGAGAACAAACCAAGCAACATGGTGACCAGCGACTATTTACCTAATAAAATAAATGCATACAAAAATTCATTTTTTCCAAGCTCTAGTTGGATTCTGTCGTTAACCACGTGCCGCTCTCTCGGGCCTTCCCAATACAGGAAGACTCAGAAGAAAAAGGCAAAGACTCTGGGATTGAGACAAGGGCAGTTTAACAGAACAGCAAAGGGAACAAGAAAACAACAACAATAACATGGACAGAGGAATATACGAACACGATTACAGAACCGCCGCTCCCCACCGCTCATGGGATGCCCCAGCCCTCTCCAAGCAGCGACTTCCTGCCCCCCCCCCCCGGCAGCTCAGGATGGGCATCACATGGCATGGAATACCAGAGAAAATTAACCCTATCCCTGCCGGAACCAGGACAATTGGTTTCTCTGCCATCGACTATATACTGAGAGCAATGGAAGAGAAATGCCAATTGGAAAGCTGGTGGTAACAAAAGTATGTTGAGGGAATTAAATATAATATAATTGTCCTAGGCCCTGATCTAAGTATTTGTCTTGCCAGCTCATTGGAAAATGTGCATGTTTTTACCAGAGTAACCCATGACATTCATGATACTTTTTTTATTTTGTACCATATTCCATGCTAACTGTTATTTTCTACTCTCTCTAGGGTCCTCCAGGAGGTGGAGGGCCACCAGGAACACCTATCATGCTTAGTCCTTCAGGTATTGAAATCTGCTCAGAAAAAAAAGGAAATAAAATTATAAGGGATTTTAGGAAGTACACAAATTCTTTTTTTCAGATTTTTCTGTGCTATTAATGCAGACAAACTGATAGATCCAATTGATAAATTTTTCATGAAGGATCAGCTAATGAGAAGGTATTAGTTTTGTACTTTCTGTATCAGAGGGGTTTTTTTCTGCTCTTTCCCTTTCTTTCTCTCCCTGCTGTGTTGCAGAGATACAAAGCCTTGTGTCTCTGCAGTTCAAAGCAATTCATTACTCTGGTTCTTGAGCCCATGTTTTCTTGCATGATTTTAGCAACAGCAAGAAAAAAAAGAAAGAAGACAGAATGTGTATTTCGTTTTGCTCATGTTGTTCAGGACAATTCTTTCAGTTCCGAAGTCAGGAGTTTTTTGAATCCTGTGAAATTTCCTCTGTAGTGCCCTCTGTGATAGACCTTACCAATATATGGCTCTAGCTATGCATGACTCAGAAACATGGCTGCATCACATGGCTATGTCGTCTGACTGATAGCATGGTTATGATGGACAGACTACTCTCCTCTATCCTGCAATGGAGGAGTAAGGCCCCAGAGGAACCGCTGTCATGTTCTATTTGTGATCTGTTCCCAGAACTTCACTGTCCCATTGTTTCTCCAAGTTACATGATCTGTATCTTGGAATTCTGACTACATGGCGATTTTGGCCATACAGATTGGCCACCATTCCTATTAAGGTTTAAAAAAGAAGAAGGTTTAAAGAATTGAGGAGGAGGATGGTAGCATTCAGGACAGCTAGCTAGCTTCTCAAAGCTAGCCAGCTTCCTAAAGTTGGCCAACTAGATGTAAGTATTTCTCTCCATGGATGTTCAGCAAAGTATCTGACATGAAGGAGGAACTGCAAGATATGGAGGATCCTCTCCTCCCATGGATATTATTAGATGTCTGCTAAAAAGAAACTAATTACTTTTTGTGTAACACGATATTCAGCAGATATTCAGACTCCTCTTCACCAACATCTGTCTTTGTAACCCACTTGGACCAGCAAAGCGGGACCTGTTCACCTCGATGATGCTATAGCATCCTCAGTCCTCTTGTACTACATATTATTGCTGTCCTCTACAGCACAAGAGGGTAGGGAAGTTTTCGAACTTCCCATGAAAACTTACTACACCAATGTAAAATCTTAATTAAATACAATTCCAGAGCTTTAAAATGTGACCTGAAATGAAAAGTAGGGTGTCCTTGTTCATATCATTAGTGAAAAAGATAATTAATCTGAGCTGGTAGTTAAAAGGTAGAATCTCTTTTAACATAAAAACAAACCCACAGGCAGCCTGCACTTTTAAAAGTAGTCAGCACTGTAGTTATGGCATGTGTTAAGCTGTCTGTGTGCACTTAAAATAAAGCATCTATTGAGGAATTGTTTCTATTTTCAATTAAAGAGACTCAAAGGTGTTTTAAGGCTTCTGCTTTCCAAAGTATAAAAACACTTAGACATTGGCCACCTGAGAATTTTGCAAAGGTACTTACTCACCTCTGAAAAAACCCTCTCAGCTCTGAATGTTCCCGTGGCCCAATCAATCTGTATGTGTTTTTACAAGAGGCAGTAGAACTTAGGGTGAGACAGCGTTGTATGTTTCAAAAAGATCTGGTGGTTAAAGAACTTATTGTCTACCTCCTTGAACATTAAAAATAACTTTTTATATGGTAATTTTACTTTTGCTAACTTTAAGCTAAAAGCTTTTAGTTTCCCTCTTTTTTAAACAATATATTTGAATGTCCTTCTTTGTATATAATGGAATTATTTACTCACCAAGGTTACATTAATTAATGCTTGGAAAACTGTATCAGAAAGATAAAGGAATAGACAAAGACCTTGATTTTAACTGCCCCAAGTATGTACAAATATATTCTTGCACGAGGTCAGGCTGCATTCCCAGTTCCAACACAAATCAGTCTGGTCTAGGCTTTCTTGCTTTCACTGCTTCTGACTCAAAAGTCCCTTGTTTTGGAAAAAGATTTACAGCTCAGCAGTGTTTTTTGTGTCTGCTGCTAAGCTCAAAACTCACGGTTCAAAGAGATGGAATAGTGTTTTGGAGGAACTAGGTATAGAGCTACTTAGCTGTTCTTTTACTCTTTTTGTAGATACTATAGAGGGTAGTGTTTTTTCCAGAGTTGCCTATATTTTTTAAAGATATGCTGCCCCCTTAGGGATTTATTTAGACTTTTCTGAGGTCATTCTCCTCTCAGTAAACTGTTTTGTTACATGGCCTATCTCTTTTCAAGTTCCCTTGTGAAAGGTTTTTTCCTAATTTGTCTACCTATCTGCTGCATTTTTTGCCTTCTCCTTCTTACAAATATTGATGAGGGGTATTAAGACTTTCTGTGTGTTAGCAGTAGGCATAAGTTGGAGCTGGGAATGAATAATTTGTATCTACTAGTAACTTTCAGGCATTGATTTCCTAAGTTCAACCAGAAGAGTTATGTGGGTTGTATTCTTTACGTCATTTAAATCTTGCATTTCGACTCTGGATGTGCTCCAGTCTGAAAGTTCATGTACATTGATTGGAGTGAAAGGGCATATCTGTCCTTTGGTTCTATGTGAAGTAATCCCAGACCAAGAAGCAGTATAGCTGTGTCAACTTCTGGCAAGTCCCAGTGAAGCTCTTGGCAGAACTTATAGATTAGGCATCACACTGTGCCAACATGGGTTTGTTGGTTTTGGATTCGGGTTGGTTTTGAAGCATTGCACCACACTGTACCATGAAGATACATTAGCTAAAGTTGTCCTTAGAGAGGGGATCTTTGCAGAATATTCCACTGAATAGTTAGACATATTCAAAATCTAATAGACTGACACAGATGAGAATAAATGATTTTCATTCACTACATTAACCTGAAGGCTATACAAAAGAAGCTATTTATTATTTATTGGTTATTACAGATGGAAAACAAATTACAGGAAGTGTTGATAAGAGAGAAATTCCTGTTTTATAGAGTACTGAAGATGAGTGAAGTAATTTGGAACTCCAGAAAAAAGCATTTAAGGAATTAAATAGTTACAGATACTTGGTGATTTATAAACCTTTTAACAGTCATGCATAAAAGTAGAGTCTAGAAATAGTCATGTAGGGACAATTGCAATTATTTTTTTTGATAGCTCTATTATGTGGTAGAAATAGATAAAAAAGAAATTAAATCTCCCATTATATTGCCACTGTGTGTCAGCAATTCAGGAACAGAAATAATACGAACCAAATGACAAGAAAATATATTAAGTGAGTAGCGTTATTGAAAGGTATATATTAGCACTTAAAATAATCTCTTATTACAGATTCAACCAGCTCTGGAGACAATATGTACACTTTAACGAATGCAGTACCACCTGGATCCAACAGACCTAATGTAAATATAAATCTAGTTCTATTTTTTAAAAATTACACAGCCTTGTTTTATCCAAACCACTACATTTCCATCACACTGTGTCCATTTTAGTTTTTTTAATGTTTCACAAATCGATCATGCCAGTATGTGCAAAATAATGATTGGGGCCTATTTTTCTACACAGAAAAGACCTGAGAAACATGTGTATGTGGATATTGGGGATGACTTTGTCATACTGCAGGTGCAATAGATTTCTGTACCATATGATGCCATCCTAGGAGCTGCCACCAAGCATTACTTTCTGCTGGCTTTAAAATTTCATAAAAAAGTGTCTGTGACTGAAGAGGGAGAAGAAAACTGTTGAAAGTGTCCCAGTATTATATTTCCCTGCTATTCTGTAAAAAAGGATAAATCCAATACCTTTCAGAAGAAGCAAACTTCCCTGTTTATCTAAATAAGGTGTCAAGAATGAAAGCTAATGATAACATTTAGGTATTTGCCTCATTAACTACCGAACTGGTGACTATTTTAGCCCAGACTTCAGAATTCTAGAACTGACAAAAATTGAAATTCTTAGACAGAACTTGTTGCTTTCCTGATCTCTATCTATGCCTTCAATTTTGTTGTATTTATCTGATTACAACCATATTTCATCTAATAACAGTCCATATTGTGGGCCTTTTGAAAAAAGGAAAATAAAAATTTAAGAATATAGATGTTTCATAGAATCATAGAATAGTTAGAGTTCAAAGGGACCTTAAAGATCATCTAGTTGCAACCCCCCTGCCATGGGCAGGGACACCTTCCACTGGACCAGGTTGCTCAAATCCCCATCCAAGCTGGCCTTGAACATCTCCAGGGATGGGGCATCCACAGCTTCTCTGGGCAACCTGGGCCGGTGTATCACCACTCTCAGAGCAAAGAATTTCTTCCTTAAATCTAATCTAAATCTCCCCTCTTTCAATTTAAAACCGTTACCCCTCGTCCTATTGCTCCACTCCCTCATAAAGAGTCCCTCCTCATCTTTCCTGTAGGCCCCCTTTAGGTACTGGAAGGCTGCTATAAGGTCTCCCCGGAGACTTCTCTTCTCCAGGCTGAAAAACCCCAAATCTCTCTCAGTCTGTTTTCATAGGAGAGGTGCTCCAGCCCTCTGATCATCTTTGTGGTCCTCCTCTGGACTTGCTCCAACAGGTCCATGTCCTTCTTATGTTGAGGACCCCAGAGCTGGACACAATGCTCCAGGTGGGGTCTCACGAGAGCAGAGGGGCAGAATCACCTCCCTCGACCTGCTGGCCACAATTCTTTTGATGCAGCCCAGGATATGGTTGGCTTTCTGGGCTGTGAACGCACATTGTCAGCTCATGTTGAGCTTTTCATCCACCAACACCCCCAAGTCCTTCTCCTCAGGGCTGCTCTCAAGCCATTCTCCGTGCAGCCTGTATTTATGCTTGGGATTGTCCTGACCCAGGTACAGGACCTTGCACTTGGCCTGGTTGAACTTCATGAGGTTTGCACAGACCCACCTCTCAAGGCTGTTCAGGTCCCTCTGGATGGCATCCCTTCCCTCCGGCGTGTCGACCACGCCACACAGCTTGGTGTCATCGGCAAACTTGCTGAGGATGCACTCAACCCCACTGTCCGTGTCGCCGATAAAGATGTTTAACAGCACTGGTCCCAATACTGACCCCTGAGAAACGCCATTCATCACTGGTCTCCACTTGGACATCAAGCCATTGACCACAACTCTTTGAGTGCGACCATCCAGCCAATTCCTTGTCCACTGAGTGGTCCATCCATCAAATCCATGTCTCCAATTTAGAGACAAGGATGTCATGTGGGACAGGGTCAAATGCTTTGCAAAAATCCAGATAAATGATGTCAGTTGCTCTCTCCTTACCCACCAATTCTGTAACCCTGTCATAGAAGGCAACCAGATTTGTCAGACATGATTTGCCCTTAGTGAAGCCACATTGGCTGTCACCGATCATCTCCTTATTTTCCATGTTCCTTAGCATTATATCAAGACAGATCTGCTCCATGATCTTGCTGGGCACAGAAGTGAGACTGACTGGCCTGTAGTTCCCTGGGTCTTCCTTTTCCAGTCATCAGGAACTTCTCCGGTCTACCACAACTTCTCAAATATTATGGATAGTGGCTTAGCAACTTCATCCACCAGTTCCCTCAGGACCCGTGGATTTGTGCGCCTTCAGGTTCCTTAGATGGTCTCGAACCTGATCTTCTCCTACAGTGGGCGGTTCTTCATTCTCCCAGTCCCTGCCTTTGCCTTCTGCTACTTGGGCGGTGTGGCTGGAGCACTTGCCGGTGAAGACAGAGGCAAAAAAGTCATTGAGTACCTCAGCCATCTCCATATCCCAGGTAACCAGGTCTCCCTTTTCCTTCTGGAGAGGGCCCACATCTTCCCTAGTCTTCCTTTTGTCACCGACAGACCTATAGAAGCTTTTCTTGTTGCCCTTGACGTCCCTAGCGAGATTTAACTCTATCAGGGCTTTAGCTTTTCTAACCTGATCCCTGGCTGCTCGGACAATTTCTCTGTATTCCTCCCAGTCAACCCGTCCTTGCTTCCACCCTCTGTAGGCTTCCCGTTTGTGTTTGAGATCATCCAGGAGCTCCTTATTCATCCATGCAGGCCTCCTGGCATTTTTGCCTGACTTCCTCTTTGTTGGAATGCATCACTCCTGACCTTGGAGGAGGTGATCCTTGAATATTAACCAGCTTTCTTGGCCCCTCTTCCCTACAGGGTTTTTTTTAGATCTTGCTAAATTGGTATGCAGTGAGTTTTATAAAATATTCTGTAATGCTAATGCCTTTACGTTTTTGAAGAACTGAATTTAAGGTTAATATCTTAAATCTGTAAGAAACTGATCATATTGCAAAGGTAATGCAGCTTAGTCTGTCAGTATAGATAGGGCGGGGTTTGAAAACTTAATTAATCATCTACTAATTGAAGTGAATAGTAAAATTCTCTGTAACTTCAGTGGGAGTAGTGTTAGGTCAGCACTTGAAGGTTTGAAAAGCATGTACAAAGTATTCAAGCAGATTAGCCAGCCTACAGAAATGAGTTTCTCGAAAAAGGTAGCATTGGTAAAAGTAAAAAAAAGCAATGACACTTTTTTGCAATTATCATGTGGAAGACTTTCACATTCAGAGATGGGTCTGTGCATTTTTCCTTTACCATTATCTTTCTGTGTAATATTATTTTATTAGATTATCTCAAAAAAGATTGCAGTAATATTTTTTAATGTCTGATCCTTTCATAGTTTCCAATGGGGCCAGGGTCAGATGGACCTATGAGTGAACTGGGTGGAATGGATTCACATCATATGAATGGATCATTAGGTAATAATGGTACATGTTATGAACATTGTGAATTTACAATGACGACTGGCATTTTCTATGACTAGTTCTCTGAGTTATGTGGGATATTTTAAAAACTAAAAAAGATGTATATACGTTAATAAATATTAAGATACTTTTTAAGCATATGAATTGGATTATATAATGCACCTCTTGAAGAAAAATACCGTATGTTATTTATATAACAGAGTATAATTTTAATCCAGTTGTTTCAAACCACTCTATAAGCATACCATCACAGTAATGTAGAACTGATGGCATAAGACACATTTTTCTTACCTCTCTTCCTCTTTCAAAAACTTTAGAAGGTATCACTATGACATGCTGGTCTGAGTTCTTATCAAGTACATGGAAGTAATTAATTACATATATTGATGTATGTGTTAAGCTGGTTTTATACCATATTTTCATATCCTTTTTATTCTATAATTAGCCTACTGTCTGTTCAGTATTAGTTTTATTATTTCACAGAATCACAGAATGATAGGGGTTGGAAGGGACCTCTGGAGATCATCTAGTCCAGTCCCCCTGCCAGAGCAGGGTCACCTAGAGCAGGTTGCACAGGAACACGTCCAGGCATCTCTCCAGAGACGGAGACTCCACCACCTCTCTGGGCAGCCCGTTCCAGTGCTCTGCCACCCTCAAAGTAAAGAAGTTCCTCCTCATGTTTAGGTGGAACTTCCTATGTTCAAGTTTGTGCCCATTACCTCTTGTCCTGTCGCTGGGCACCACTGAAAAGAGCCTGGCCCCATCCTCCTGACACCCACCCTTTAAGTATTTATAAGCGTTGATGAGATCCCCCCTCAGTCTTCTGTTCTCCAGACTAAAAAGACCCCAGTCCCCTCATCATCTTGGTAGCCCTTTGCTGTCCCCTCTCCAGCAGTTCCCTGTCCTTCTTGAACCGGGGAGCCCAGAACTGGACACAGTACTCCAGATGCGGCCTCACCAGGGCAGAGTAGAGGGGGAGGATGACCTCCCTCGACCTGCTGCCCACACTCTTCTTGATGCCCCCCAGGATGCCATTGGCCTTCTTGGCCACGAGGGCACATTGCTGGCTCATGGTCGTCCTGTTGTCCACCAGGACTCCCAGGTCTCTTTCCACCGAGCTGCTCTCCAGCAGGTCAGCCCCTAACCTGTCCTGGTGCAGGGGGTTATTCCTCCCCAGGTGCAGCACCCTACGCTTGCCCTTGTTGAATTTCATAGGGTTTCTCTCCACCCAATTCTCCATCCTGTCCAGGCCTCTCTGTATCGTGGCACAGCCTTCTGGTGTGTCAGCCACCCCTCCCAGCTTTATGTCATCAGGAAACTTGCTGAGGGTGCCCTCGCATCTATCCATCCAGTCATGCCATCGTAGAAGGCTATCAGATTAGTCAGACGTGATTTCCCCTTGGTGAATCCATGTTGAGTACTTCCGATAGCTTTCTTTTCCTCCACATGCCTTGAGATGATGCCCAGAACGAGCTGTTCCATCATCTTTCCAGGGATGGAGGTGAGGCTGACTGGCCTGTAGTTTCCATAAGCAGCTTCAGACAGTTGCAATTTTAGTGCAGCAAGAAAGAACATGCATTCTTTTTAGGGCATGTAGAGGCAGGAAGAATAGAGTACTTCGTCTTTTGACACTGGTTTTTGAAAGACTCTTATCTAAGGGAGAAGCCTTACACCGTTCCATAAAACATTCACTGCTTTATTCCCTGAGTATCCTAGCCAACTCTGCTCTTACTCTTTGCTGGATGGATGATAGACATTCGAATGGGTTGTAAGCAACAATCTGCAGCTAAATTAATTGCATTTATGCCTTTCTCTTCCATATCCACAAGGTAAATAAATACCTTGTATTTATTTGTCCTCATACCATAACACAAAGCCAGTAACTCCGAATACAGTTTCTGTATTCTGTTCTTCACTTCTATCTGTACCAAGGAGTGTCTTTCATATGGGCAACAACAGGGGGGAACCTCAGTCTGCAAAGACTTCAGATCTCTTTCCTCTTCTGTTCTCACTGTTGACCAGAAAGGTTCTCTTTTACATCTGGGAGCTGGCCTTATGACACAGGACACCTGAAACACTGTTGAACAGCATTTTCGTTTATGTGGAAAAACCCAGGCTAGCTAAATACATGATAGGCAAGCAGAAGCCAAGTTGTCACTGTTCCCCTGCTTCTATACATACTACCACGGTGGATGGAAAATTAGTACAGTTATAGCTTAGAAGCTGGAGACTGTGAGACTGGAAGTATAAACAGGTAAGAAGAAGGGAGAAATTGGAAAAGGCTATGTCAAGATGAGAAAAAGACTAAACCATCAAACCACACTTAGGAGACATATTCTGAGCAATTAAAATTCAACAAAATGCATCTAACTCCCAATAGAATTGTCTTTTTTTCTGTCAAGCAGGTCTCTGAACTTCCTATATTACTTTGCATAAGGCCATCTTGTGAGTTTATAGCTTTACTTTAGCTATTACAATCCTAAAATGGACTGTTGCTTTAATTAATAATGATGCACATTATTTTCAAGTAAATGAAAACTGGTAAATGATAATTGCATCTTTTTCTGTCATTTATTATAGCCCAAGAATTATTTCTCAGCTAAAAGAAAAATTACAATTGAAACAGTTACAGATGAATTTTATATGTACCTAGTTGGTTAGTTATTTTTTCTGGTGAAAATTATGTCATGTTTAGTCAAATTAACAACAACTGTTTTCTAGGGTTAATTTAATTTCTAAAATGTAACCTGAGTTCTTTTAGGAATGTAAGACTGGACGTGATCTCCTGCATTCAGTTCCGTGCTGTAGTAGGCAGCTATGTCTCATAATCACAGGCATAAATTGGTCAAGCTCCATCTTGAACTTTTCTAGCTTCTTTGACCACAACCCTTCTACTGGATATCTGTTCATGCCTCTGATGGTTAGAAATCTCTTTCTGATTTCCACCAAAATTCTTCCATTTGTCCATGACAAAATGACTCTTCCTCTTCCTAATGTTTATGTATCTGGTGTATTTATAGTGAGAAACCATATTACTTCTCAGCCTTAATTTGCCTGGCTAAGTATACCAAGCTATTTCAGTCTCCTCCTATAACTCCATTTTCTTGATTGTTTTTCTCTGACACTATTCCAGTTTGAATTTGTCTTTCCTGAAAATAGGTGACCAGAACTGTTTACTGTCTCTTGCTGCTAGAAATGCTTTTCTTGATACATCCATCCTTAAATTATATTTCATTTATTCTTGACTTCAACCAAGTGAGAGCTACAGCATATGAGAAAAATTCTTTTTGTCAGTCTTGCACTGATTATCAATCATTATAGAATCATAGAATACCAGGTTGAAAGGGACCTCAGGGATCATCTGGTCCAACCCTTCTTGGCAAAAGCACAGTCTAGACAAGATGGCCCTGCACCCTGTCCAGCTGAATCTTAAAAGTGTCCAATGATGGGGAACCCACCACTTCCCTGGGGAGATTATTCCAATGGCTGATTGTTCTCATTGTGAAAAAATTTTCTCTTGTGTCCAATTGGAATCTCCCCTGGAGTCACTTGTACCCATTGCCCCTCATCTTTTCCATGTGACTCCTTGTAAAAAGGGAGTCTCCAGCTTCTTTGTAGCCACCCTTTAAATCCTGGAACATGGTGATAGGGTCTCCCCTAAGACTTCTTTTCTCAAAGCTGAACAAATCCAATTCTCTCAGCCTTTCCTCATATGGCAGGTTTCCCCGTCCTTGGGTCATCTTGTGGCCCTCCTCTGGACCCTCTCCAGCCTGTCCACATCTTTTTTGTATAGCAGGGACCAAAACTGAACACAGTATTTCAGGTGTGGCCTGAAAAGCACTGAGTAGAGTGGGATAATGATTTCTCTGCCCTTGTTGATGCAACCCAGCATCCTGTTGGTTTTCTTTGCCGCAGCAGCGGCACACTCTTCACTCATATTGAGCTTCTTGTCCATTGGGACCCCCAGGTCCTTTTCCACAGAGCTGCTCCCCAGCCAGGTAGATCCCAGCCTGTGCTGCACTCCTGGATTATGTTTTCCCAGGTGCAAGACCTTACACTTGTCCTTGTTGAACTTCATAAGGTTCTTGTTAGACCACTCTTACAGCCTATGCAGGTCTTCCTGAAGTTGGCTCTTCTAAAATCTAAAACCTTTGTCTTAGTACTAACCTTCAGCGTGCTCAGCAGGATCCCAAACTCCACAATATTGAGATCACTGCACCAAGGCTATCACTAATCGAGATATTACAAAGCAGGTTTTCTTGGTTTGGAGTAGCAAGTCCAGCAGTGCTTCATTCCTGGTTGGCACATCTAACATTTGTATGAGGAAGCAGTCCTCTACGCATTCCAGGAACTTGATGGATGACATGTGAGCTGCTGTATTCTTCTTTCAACAAATGTCTGGGTAAAGTTACCCATAATAACCAGGTTCTGTTGACCTGAAGCTTGCTTAAGTGACCCAAATATTCCTTCATTGGCCTTATCATCTTGGTTTAGATGTTGGTAGCAGATGTCTACTGTAAGATCCCCCTTGGAGACAACCACTCTGATCTTGACCCAGAGGCATTCGACAGGGCTTCCACAATCGCTGTAGTTGACTTCTATACATTCAAGGTTCTCCTTAACATAGAGCGTGATTCCTCCTCCTCTCCTTCCCTGCTTGTCGAAACAGCCTATAGCCATCCATTGCGATCCTCCAGTCATGTGAGCTGTCCCACCATGTTTCAGTTATTCTTATGATATCATAACTGTCTGACTGGGTGTGGAGCTCCAGTTCCTCCTGTTTGTTCCCCAGGCTGCATGCATTGGTATACATACACTCGAGGTGGTTGGTCTTCTGGTTCACATCTTGGGAGGCAGCTAAGGGACATTTGTTGCTGCTCTGGTTGGCCTGGCTTATTCCCTAGTTGCTCGCAATGGCATGAGCGTTGCCACTTTGGACCCTGCCCCCCTGAATCCTTCAGTTTAAAGCCCACCTCACCAATTATTTTTTTTGTTTGTTTGTTTCTATTACTCCAGTCCTCAGGATCACCTACTTTCTTCTGAAAGATATTACCATCATCAGTATTTGTAATGCATCCAAAGTTGATGTCATTTTAGCAAATTTCAGTAGTAGGCTTCTGCTTCTTGGGGCAAAGACATTGATGAAACACCCCCCAGCTGAACCTAGAGATATTTCATTAGCAGTCTTCTATGGAGTTTTGGGTAGCTGAAGTTCAGTAAAAATGGTGATCATTTTTGTCAGCAACATTAACTTTTACTAGCTATCCATGATTTTGTTGTTTTTTTTCCCCTCAAGCTGAAGCAACGCCTTCCTCAGGTGTATGTACCAAAATGAATTGCAGTACTTGGCTAAGAGGACAGGGAGGTTGGACATACCTTTTCTGAGTTGTGTCAGGGTCTCTCATCCTAAAGAATGCCATTCAAGGAAGTGATACAGATCAGAAATGTGCCCTTCATTCTTTTCTCCTTTTTTTTTTTTTGCATTAGGTGTGTACACAGAGAAAGGACTAACATTATTCACTACTGACTGTAAACGTTTACTCAGAAAGACAGTGGGAAGGAAGGGAGATCAAGCAGTTATATTTTAACATACTGCTGTTACACTATGTAATTTAGTATGAAAAATAAGCTCTTAGACTAATTTCAGCTCAAAACTAATTGAATAATTATCTATTTTAATTTAAGGCTCAGGAGACATGGACAGTATTTCCAAAGTGAGTATCTAGTAAAATATTTGGAATTTTTAGAATAATTTTTCACTCTAAACATATTTTCATTGTCTCTATTAAACTTTTTATTATGTATCTACATTTTCTGCTTGTCAACTCTTTGGAGGCTGTGCAGACAGAATTAGGATTAATTGAAAGTTTTAAAATAATATCTATAATCAATAGGGAGTATAAGTAGACTTATTACTGCATAAAAATGTGTATTAATGAATGTGATTAACATATATCCAGTTCATAATCTGATTGATCATGTTATAATCTTCCATAATGTTAAAACAAATGAATATAGTTCTAATAATCAATTCTAGCTGAATGCAAATTTGTGAAAATGTCATTAGGATGTTACTTTTATGCACTGCATGATTCCTTTTGTCACCTCTGTAAGGCAACATTAATATCTTAATCACTAGTCTAAGTCTCTGAAAGCTAGATTAAAAAGTAGTTGCAAAAAAAGCACTGTTTTGATACAACTTTTAAACAAACATTAAATACTAAACACAATCTTAAAACAGTATATGCAAAATGAATGTGAGTTTAACCTGTAGGAGTTTTGCAGCAACAAAAATAATATTGTGCTTGAATGTGTCATTTCTTCCATTAAAATAAAAAATTGCTACATCTGTAATCATTATTAATTTAGGGACTTATTCAAATAAGGAATTAATGAGCTTATTCAGTGTTGATGAAGTGGTAGAAATTTGTCCTTGTAAAATACTGTGTTTTGTACTCAGTATCTTCAGATGTACCTGACTAAAACTAATAGAAGTATCACTAAAATTGTCTCCATTTATTTTTGTGCTTTTGATATATAAATATGGAATTTATGAAGGGATTGTTTCAGTTAAAATTTTATAACTCATTCATTTGAAATTGCTGTAACAAAATTCTTATCGATCTTCCAAAAAAAAGGAATGAGAGTTTGAGTGAATTAATTGCCTGCGTCGTTTGGTTGACTCAGGACTAAGTGCTACAGCGCTGTGGATAGATCTCTCAGTACAGACTTTGCCATTTTGAATCTGGCTAAGGCTTGTCTGCATGTGTTCTAGTCATACTAAGGACGTCACTGTAGATGCTCTCTCAAGCTAGCACTGAGATATGATGAGACACAAATGCATGTCAAAAGGGAAGAAAATATTGGCCTAAATTCCTGTGGGTTAAAATAGAAGTTTGTAGTATGAATTCATTTAAAATACACTTTCAAATGTTCAAAAAACAGGAAGCATTCTTCAATTAGTGATACAGTCCTTTTAAAATTACATAGGTGATTATAGCCTCAGAATAACCTTCCATGGCTTTTCATGGAGAGTAGGACCACAGCAGTATGTCTCTTAGGCCACTTTGGGGCTATGAGGGAAAAAAATCTACAGCAGTGCTACATTTTTGTAAGTTTTGAAGATCTGTACCATGTTCAGGCCCTGTGAAGAGTACAACAGTGAATTGAAATGACTATGTTGCCTTAGCTGTGCTGTGCTCAGGTGTAAAGTGGTAGATTCAATATACACCACCAATGAGATAATAAGCATATAGCACATTTTTATTCATTGTCTATAATTTTTGTTCAGAATTTTTTTTTTTTGCAAAATGCAGCATTTTTAAAGTAGAAAACATTTCCATTAGTTTGCCACTAAAGTATTTAAACTCTGGAAGTGTTCAAGGCCAGGTTGGATGGGGCTTTGAGCAACCTGGTTTAGTGGAGGGTGTCCCTGCCCAGGGCAGGGGTGTTGGAACTAGATGAGCTTTAAGGTCCCTTCCAACTCTAACCATTCTATGATTCTATGAAAACCTGTGTTCAACCCACTGGTATTATCAGCACATGCGCTAATATGATTATTAGAAAACCTGGATCCAAAAATTTACCTGGAAGTCTTGTAATTTGTTAACCTTAATAAATACATGATGGAAATCATATCTGATGCAAGTCTTTTTAAAATAACTAAAAGAAAAGTGATGTTTACTTGGGAAGTAAGTGTTCTGTTTTTATACCATTACATATAATAGCTTTTAATATCTTTTTCTAAGTGCTACTATGCCTAACATGCAGCCTTAATTGATACTAGTAAAAGTGTGTGGGCAGAGTCTTGTATATAGCATTATCAATTTCAGGTAGATAATAGTATATAATACTTTTGGAACTAGATTGGAAAAGTTTTGCATGCAAGGAATAGTAGATTTCTGGGGTTTGATGCATGCAAAATTAATATGTGGCTGCCTTCCAATTTTTACATAGTTTACCAGGATTCTTCTTGTTAAGGCAACAAGACCCTTTATACATCACCAGATAGTTGTTCAACTGTCTTTTTCACAAGGAGATTAATATGACAGAAATTGTTCACTGAAGTTAACACAGTGTGGGGTACGCTTTGCTCAATGCTCAAGGCCAGGCACAGGATTTCAATGGAGTAAAATGCATATTAGAGGAACAGATTATCTATTACCACTGAACTGAAGAAAATTAATCCAGTCTTGGTAGTATCATTACAGCTGACAATTCATAGCTACGTTTTCCAGAGAAGATTTTATTTTAATTGGCTGAATGACAAAACATGACTTTTTTTTAAGCTATAAATATGAATTGATGAATCGACATAAAGTAGATTGAGATGGGGGAAAGTAAATGAACTGGAATTATGCATATTAAATAAACATTAAAAACCAGTGTTTCTTGCAGTGCATGTGGAATTTCTGCAGTCATCAAAGAAATATTTGCTTTGGAAAAACTCAGCTAGTGCTACAATGCTAGACCCCATACTGGCAATAAAAGCAGCCCAGAAAATTGCTATAAAAGCATTTATGTCAGGAATTTGAATCTTTGGGCTTGGCACACTGTAGTAATTGCAGAATTTCAAAGCTTATTACTACCCAGAGGAAGACAAAATAGGAGTAAATCCCTAAGGAATGCACAAAAGTCTGGAAGCATCACATAAAATAAATGTGACAAGGCCTTAGTGGATTTAAAACTATATATTCATAGATTTTAAGGGCAGAAGGGACTGATATGATTGTCTAGTATGACCTCCTACATAACACATGCAAAAGGACTTCCCTGAATTAATTCCTGCTTCCCTGAATTAATTCCTGCTTCAGGTGCAATAGCTGTGGTTGAACTAAAGCATTAGTTTTCAACCTTTTTCAAGCTGTAAATTCCTAAATATTTGGTATAATAACTTTACTGAATAGCAAACTTAATTGTCTGATGTTAATTAGCTAGTTAATTTTTAGTTGCCTTTGATGGACCCTTCACCTGCTGTCCAGTGATTCCTGGAGATCTGAGGATCACAGTTTGAAAATCAGCAAACTGGATTGTAAAGAAAACAACAGGGCTAAGGCAGAGGTCTTGACCCTACTCCATAAGCTGTATTTCAGATGCCAATTAAAAACAGTTATGTCTTCATGGCAGTTATGTAATTAATTTTACATTTCATCTATAACTGAAAATAAATACACCAGGCTGAATCCACAAAAATATTTGCCCATTCAGGTGGAAATGTTAATCTTCCTTCAGGGAAATATGGTTAAAACTTAACAGCAGCCTTTCAGTAAGGAGACTTTATTTTAATTTAATATTTCCTATTTTTCACTCGAAATTTGCCCCATTGCAGCCTTAGTTATACTAAATGAAGACTGCAGGCAGGTATTTTCAAAGTATGATATATTTTGCTTTTTTTTAAGAAACTTCATAAATCTGTAAACTAACAGAAATGCTGTGCTAGGATTGTAATTGAGAATTAACAGAAGAAAAAGAGGACAAATTAATTTATGATTCTTACAGATGTTATCATTTGGTCACTTTGATCAAATGCACTACTTTGAGTTGCATTTTGTTAGCCTACCCATTGACTATACTAGGTTTGTGTTAACCTGCTTAAACTTTGTGTTAAGCCTGCTCAAGCTTTAAGCCTGTTGCATTTGTATATGTACAGATATGTACATATGTATATGCTGTATTTGTAAATCTTGTGTTTAATTTTTCTGGATTAAAAAAATTAAAGGGAAGAACTGTGATAGATATAGTAAATATTTTATGATGAAGTTCATACTTTCACTCTCCTTTTCCCTGACTGTTCTTTTTCCATCACAAAACTTGTATGAATAGGAATCTAACTGTGATGGAAAGAGAATCATCCATGCCTCAGGCATGGTAAGGTACCACAAATCAACTTTGTAAACACACCTAACTACTTATTTACAATAATCATGTACTGATTATTGATGCTGAATAATTTCTGTGACAATTATCTAGTTTTATTCTTTCTTTGACTAACTGAATCTTGAAAGCAATTTCTGAACATTGTAGAGGTGGTTGTGCGGGAGCACTTCCATAAGAAAAGAATTTACCTTTAGGAGTCTTTGTATTGTTATTATTCATTAGCATTTCACTTGCATCTAGACACTCAAAAAGCAGATGAAGACCCTACTGCATTATGCTCTGTGCAAGCAAATAGCAAAAGTACAGCTCCTCCTGAAAATGTTTGCAAGGCAAATCCTGTGGCTGGCTGTTATTCATTAATCTTTTATCTAATACTCTTGTTAACTCATGTATCTATAAACTCTGTATATAACTGCTCTTGGTGAAGTGGTTTAACAACTCAAAATTTGAACTAGAAGTTATTTCAACAAACTACACACTATGAACAAATACTTCAAATACAGGCCTTGATTTGCGAAGGTCTGTGTAGACCATATCTGCCCACATGTCTACCTTTAAGTACGTATTCTGAACTCACATATTTCAAGGCACACACTCATATACCACTGATTTGACCATATTGATTTAATGTAGTTTCAGAGCTAAGACTTATTCCTACCGTTTATACTTTTTCCCAACTTTAGTAGGAGAACATGCTGGTTATAGCCTGAAAACAAGAATTACAGGTAAATAGTTGTTACTTCAGAGGAGAAAATGCTTCTTTGCAGGTTAAAATTAGTAACTGAAACATACAGAACTCTACAGAGACTTATCTTTCAAGTTCATAAATTCCAGTGCATTGTATAGATACACTTTTGACATGCTAGGTGAAGCTGGAAAGGAACTGAAATCTTCAACATTTCATTTGTATTTTGAAATCTTGTTTAACAGAACTCTCCCAGTAATATGAGCATGAGTAATCAGCCTGGCACTCCCAGGGATGACGGTGAGATGGGTGGAAACTTCCTAAACCCTTTTCAGAGTGAAAGTGTAAGTATTTAAGTAGTTTTTTACTTGGCAAAACTTTATCCCTGATCTTTTATTTTAAAAAAGAAAAATAACAGCCAGAACAAACAGTTTTGTAGTGTACCTGTAATGCAATATTATGCCTTATGTGCTTTTTTACTAGCTTCTAAAATTATAGTATTGATTCACTAAAAAATTGTGCCAAATACTGTTAGAAGTTGAGCTGAAAATGAAAAATGTAGGAGGTGTAGATTTACTGCAGAAGCTCTTTTTCTAGATTAAGAGGTCAATTGTCAATGAAAGTAAAATCTGTCAAACAGTAATAATTATGCCATACATATTCAGTAATGCACAACAGGCATTTGTCAGGCAATATCTGAACAGCCTAGATACACATACTTGGCAGATATTTACATTTGAGTGTTCCAATTTTTGGTTTTTCAAACTTTGACTCCTGAACCATGTATTTTGCAGGGCAGTAACGTCTTTTAGAATGGGATTCACACTGAAGTATATAATTAGAACACCAAGAGATCTTAGGTTGAAAAGATGTAGCATGCTTTTAGAGCAGAGAAAGCAAAGATGCTCTCTAGTGTTCATTCTGGGAAAAATGATATTTTTAAAAATGGAGAATGTTTGAGGCAGCAAAACACGGTATAAAATACATTACAAAGCAAGACTAGTATTTTAATACTCATGTGCCTGAATTTGGGTTTTCTAAATCTACGTTTAGGTTCCTATATAGAAGTGGCCTGATTTTCAGAAGTGTTGAGTGACTTCAACACTTCTATTCTTACTGGAAATCACTGCTGTTCAGAAGTGAGTGCAACTCCATTAACTATGCCAGTGGTGATATTTAGCTCAGAAATTATAAAGACTAAACATTTTCTCTTAGATCACACAGCAATCAAAGTTCATGGCAAATTTCATTAAAATCAGATTGGGGGGCGGTTGCTTCTTAAACTAGTGAAAAGGAAGAGGGAGTATTTTCTGCATGTTAACTGTGTCCTCATAAAGAGGGCATATGTTCAGATTGTTTGGAGTACTGGAGAAAATTGATTTGTACAAAGCAAAAAGACTGATGTTTCACAATCTGCAAAAAAAGCAGTAACCACAAAATCTCCATTAAATGTGATCCTTGGTCATGATAGTATATGTTAGTTCTCAACTCAGCATGCTTTACTTGTGCTGAGGACAGTCTGATTCAGCAGGCAGGCCAGTTCATTAAAAGAAGGACATCAGTTGTACTCAAATTAGTTTTCTCAAACACTTACTACTTACTGGATTCTAGATACTCCTAGTTTTCCTACCTGAATGAATCTGGGACCCAACCAGTAAGATAAGCTTTGCTGGGCCCACTATGAGAGGGCTCAGCACGTGACAGGAGTAAGCCCTAAAGCAGACAAACCATCAGAGACATGATATGGGACAAAATGGATTTTATCCAAGTGGTCTATTCTATGCAGTTTATATGACAGAGAAGACCCATCCAAAATGTGTTTTCTGAATATGTTTTGATGCTTAGAAATGGCCACCTCAAAAATCCATCTTTGTTAGGGTTTTTTTATTACATATCTGTTTTTTCCAAGCCAAATTAATATCTTTCTGTTTCTTGTATCAGTTTTTATAACACTAATATTTCTTGCATTTGAATATTTTCCTCTACTTAGAAGATTTTAGGCCAATTAAGTATTTCTGCAGTTTATAAGTTTCAATTGAAATACAAATTAAAATAAGCATATAAATGTGCATTTGTATTAGGTAATGTGGTGTCCCATTGATTATTTGTAATGAAGTATTGCTAACCTGTGGGCAACTATAGCTTGTATAAGGGCTGCAGTTCAATTTGTGTTACAATAGTAATGTAATATGGTGACTGAATTTTCAGTTCACATAAAGAAGAATAACCACTGATACTTGATTCAGCTTGCCTTATAAAATCTATAATACAGAATTTAAAAATAAGCCAAAAGCCTAGTTTAATTCCAGTCAGACATATCTTCCCCTTTTTCCCATCAAGCAGTAAAAAGCTCTTCAAAATAGTTATGTGGTTCAAGACCACAAATGTAGCTGGTCTGTTTGAGACTAGCTATCTTGCCCAGCTAAATCCCTCCAGTAGCCAACATTGACCAGTAAAAGGCATGAAAAGCATCAGTGAAATATTGATTCATCACACTACCCAGGTAGCAGCGCCCAACCCTGAAACTAAGTGAATTGATTTCATCAGCAATAGCTATATTTTTACATAATAACAGAAGCATAACAGAAGTTATGATACCACAAAATGAACTACAGCCTTAGCATGTGCTATAGTACAAATTTAGGAGAAAATTCAAATAGCATGTTGACATTTAAACTCATTGGTCTTGTCTAAAAGTGGTTTTAGTTACCTGGGAAAGAACTGTTGATAAAAAGTGGATTCCTCTTTTTTCAGTATTCTCCTAGCATGACAATGAGTGTGTGATCTGTTACCAAGTCTCCTCGTGAAGACCACAGTGAGTTGTCTCTCTTCAGAGAGCTACTACAAAAGAAAATATTTGTCCCAGTGTACAGTTTAACAAAAGATCTCAGACAGAATCAGAACCACCATTTTTTTCCTACCATCTCCGGAGTTTTGTCAAGAAATTGGGTCCCAAACATGACTGAGGCACAGTAGAGTGGCATAACAGAATTGCCCAAGATGGAACTGCAAACAATTATCTGTCTATGTAAATATATGGGTTAATATATATGTATGTGTGTGTGATATAGAAATACACACATATATATATATAAAAACCTGCAAGAGATTGTAAAATATTGTCACATGACATCCTAACTAGAAATGAGGAGTAGGGATTTTTATTCCATCTTTTTTTTCATGCTTACATTTAAATTATTAAAGTTTGCTGTCCTTGTTCCCTCATGAACTGTTTTACGTTGCATATATCACTGATTTATAAGTTATTTTTAAGGTGAACTCAAATGATAAATTCTTCTGATTTTGTAAATGTCTGCCATTATTGATAAGAATAAAATTGCTTATAAGAGCTCTCATTAATTTGTGTTTGATATCAGTTACCCTGTGATTCACAAACTGTATTGTCTCAAGAAACAGAAGAAAGCATAATTTTTGGAGAAATTTAATAATTTTCACCTAGTTTGGTGCTTTTTTTTAACTTTGCCTTTATAAAAAGAAGCACTGAAGGTTATTTTTCTTCTTTAATTGAAGCCTAATATCTGCAATATCTATTTTAAATGGAAGCTTGAATTTGATACAAGCTTCTCAGTTTATATAGAGGACTATAAGTTTATTGTAAGTGAGCTCAAATTGCTATGGAATCTAGCAATAAAGTACTAGGGCTGCTTCTGCCCTTGGAAATGAGTTTTCTATTTAGCATGATCTTCCATAGGGTTGGTAGTGGAAATAAAGTAGACTCCTTATTAATGAAATATTTTTAATGATTTACCATTATGTTTCCCCTTTTCAATGATTCTCAACTGAATCGTAACAATCCATAAGCTTGATTATAAACATCTCCCAAGCCCATTCAGAAAATCAGATCACCCTGGTACTTCAATATATTTTTTTACTAGTTTTATCAGGCTGAAACACCCCACCCCCGCAAATTTCCAGTAAGCAGCCATTTTTGTGAACCAAAATGATTGAGTGAACTTTTTATGACTACTAGCTTTGTGAGGGTCCTATCTTTTGCTATAAACATGAGAGGAACAAAGGTCTGAGCCATTTCATAAAGAGGTTGGCGTATTGGACATGAAAGCTTGGGACAGAATGGAGAAAAGGTATATGGCCTTAAAGGAAAAGCTTCTAGAAGCAGTCCCCTGCCTCCTCAAGCAAAGTTCTAAAAACCAAGATTATAGCAAATTAAGTTCCCAATGACTTCCAGCTCCCCCAAGAAAATTAAAGCTCACAATTGTGTAGTGGTCAAAAGGTTGATGGTCAGCAATGCAGACCCAAAGTGGCTGAACTAAAATTCATGCCACAGATAAGAGCAAAGATCTTACCTTGGATTTTGCATACAGCAGAAGAGCCACTTACATAGGGGAAAAAGTTCTGAGATATGATATGCCTATGTAGTCTTGTAAGGAGATTTTTTTTTCATTAAATTGTGAAAAAGAGGTGTAGGTAATGGACTCATTGTGAAGGTAGATGCACATAACTGAATGTGTAAGGTGAACTACAATCTCCTAATTTTAATTTTTATATATAATATATATATGAAAATAAAAATCTGTAATACTTTTTACTCTCATTAAGACTACTCAAAGATGAAACTCTCGGAGACAGGCTCTTACTTAAAATGATGTTAGAATGTCAAAGATTTTGGTGGCATTACTTTTTTTAATAATAATAATTTGATCAGTTATAACCATAAACTAGATAGTCATTATATGGTTTTGTTGACTTTATTCCCAGTGATTATGAAGGTTGAATTCATTTGTTTCTCTTTGGAAAACAGTTTGTTGCTGTCTCAAAAGATGCCAGAAGCCCTTACTATTGATTTGATTTATAAAAAGATAAAATGAGATTTTAGTACCTGAGATCCTGAACTTGACTGTTGTCACTGATACTACTGGTTTCAGTGGCTTATATCTCCTGTGGTCCCAAGCTTTTATCATAAACAGAGCAAAGTTCAGGCATGCTTGCAGGCTACATTTGGCATCTATATTATCCTTGTTGGTAGCCTTCTAAGAAGGACTTTAGAATTCTATTCTGCCCAGTTTCAGTCATATTGATGTCACCACAATTGGTCTGAGATAGATGGATATGTCTGGACTATGCATCAAGTGCCAAATCCCATTCACACACCAGGTAAGTGTGCCCTCAAGTGAGCTCTTAAACTGTTGAGTACATCTGGGGTCTGATGCGTATCCCTAGGGGAACACCCTGTACTGTCCCAAGCCAAGACAGGGCTCCTGCAATCAAGCAGTGTGTCCAGTGACCACGCAACAACTGGCCTTGATGGCATCACTGAGGGCTCTCTTACAAAACAGAGTGCATGCCACTGCTGGAGCTTCCCATGCCAGCAAAATTAATCAGAATCAGGATCTAGTACTAATCAGAAACAGAACTTTTTTACTTTTTGAATTTGCTGCTATCTATCTGCAATAGTTTAGCTTATGGACACTTGTTAAGGAAAAAAATCTGATCATTAAATTAAAACTGGGCAAATAAGAGCACAGGATATAATATGCCCTTTAAAATGGAACCGCCAACACATACTGAATAGCATTATCAAAATATGTTATCCTAATTTAACAAGAGCATAACATCCTTTCAATCACATAATTTTTCTTCTGTAATTCTTTTGAACTCCCTTCTATACAATTTTTCTTACTGCCAGCATATCTTTGTTTCCCCTTTCCATTTCCTTTCCAAAACATTTATATTAAATTTAACATTGTTGCATTGATCTTACAGTGTTAATCTCCGTATATATGCTGATGGCTTCAAAAAGAGCAGGACTGAGCCCTGCTTCTTGTAGGCTAGCATTCTATGCCCTGATATAGAAAGTTGCTAAGTATACCCAGCACTTTTCATTCTTAGATGGCCCCATAGACTGGTGGGATAAAATATGTGTAAGGTTGCAAAATTTTAGTTTTGGGACATCTGCTTGAATATTCAATGCATATCTTCTTATTAGAATTTTTATCAGATGTAAGTAAACCTAATCACCTTGCTTTTTTTCAGGAATGAACTTATGCTTACATACATGAGTAAAGTTATTTACATGCACATTGGTAAAATCAGGTGATTATAACTATATATAGGTTCTGCAGCTGAACCATAGAAAACAATTGTATGTGCTAAATATTCCACTTACTATGAGTAAACCTTTTGGTTTTTTAATTTTCATAGAGCTTTTTGTTTGTTCATTTGTTCTCTTCCTTTTGCTTATAAACTCTGTAAGATTTTCATTGTATATAGGAGTATTAATATGGAAAGAGATTATTTCTAAGCACTGATTTTTTTGCTAACATTTCTAATACACTAGATATCAACATGTAATTTAACTGCTGTTTCTTTCTGTCTTTATGCAACAACATTATTGATGTCAGAATTTGTCCAGCTATATGAGGGATCTTAAATTAAGTTGTACAGGATAGTTTTTCTGTGGAGATAGAGAGCAGCATAGGAGGTGTGTTCGACCTTGATGAGGCAAAGCTGCATCCTTGAAAGAGGACTTGAGAGAAAAGAAAAACAAGTATCAGGAAAGAAACAGGACGTGAGAGTGAAGTTGCTGCTCCTCGTGAACAGACAGCGGAAACCAATCGGAAGGCGTAGAGAAGCGCATGGCAGTCGACCTTCAACCGATCAGCAGGATGCTGCCTGCACGTGGAGAGTGCTTGTACCTATAAAGCTGGACAAATTGTTGTAATAAAGGTCTTTGGTCCATACCCCACCAGAGTCCGCGAGTTAATGCTCCACATTTTTCCACACTGGGTTCTTAAATAGATTTCACTCTTTAATGTAGAAATAAATAGATAGAAATAAATAGATCATGATTCTCCAAATGGGTCTTTTATACAAGGTTAAAATAAGGCTTTTTAAAACAGAAGAGATGAAATCAGAATAGAAGAAATAGCGTAATAATGGATCTCTCTTACTGTAAGAACTCTGCCAAAAATTCTGGCCTTGCAGAAATCAGCTGAAGTAGTGATTCACTACAATGAATCCAGTATTTTACTTACTGCATAAACCCACAAAAAGGAGTATTCATACCAATATTTTATTTCCATGTGTAAGTTTTGTATAGTCAAGAACAGGGGAAGGAAGAAGCTGTATGAATAACAAGTAAAACATGTGGCCTGACGCGCATTTAAAAAAATACATGGATATTTGTATGTATAGGTTGCATTTTTTATGAATACTATGAGCATGAGGAAGAACTGCAGTGTTCTCACCCCTTTACAGAATCCCAGAATCACAGAATGGTAGGGGTTGGAAGGGACCTCTGGAGATCATCTAGTCCAACCCCTCTGCCAGAGCAGGGTCACCTAGAACAGGATGCACAGAAACACATCCAGGTGGGTTTTGAATGTCTCCAGAGACGGAGACTCCACTACCTCTCTGAGCAGCCTGTGCCAGTGCTCTGGCACCCTCAAAGTAAAGAAGTTCCTCCTCATGTTGAGATGGAACTTCCTGTGTTCCAGCTTGTGTCCGTTGCCCCTTGTCCTGTCACCAGGCACCACTGGAAAGATCCCCATCCTCTTGGCACCCACCCTTTAGATATTTATAAGCATTGATGAGCTCCCCTCTGAGTCTTCTCTCCTCCAGGCTAAACAGACCCAGGTCTCTCAGCCTTTCCTCATCAGAGAGGTGCTCCAGTCCCTTGATCATCTTGGTAGCCCTCCGCTGGACTCTCTCCAGCAGTTCCCTGTCCTTCTTGAACTGGGGGCACAGTACTCCAGATGCGGCCTCACCAAGGCAGAGCAGAGGGGGAGGATAACCTCCCTCGACCTGCTGGCCATGCTCTTCTTATTGCACGCCATGAGACCGTTGGCCTTCTTGGCCACGAGGGCACATTGCTGGCTCATGGTCATCCTGTTGTCCACCAGGACTCCCAGGTCCCTCTCTACAGAGCTGCTCTCCAGCAGGTCAGCCCCTAACCTGTACCGGTCCATGGGGTTATTCCTCCCCAGGTGCAGGACCCTACACTTGCCCCTGTTGAATTTCATTAGGTTCCTCTCCACCCAACTCTCCAGCCTGTCCAGGTCTCCCCGAAGGGCGGCACAGCCTTCTGGTGTGTCAGCCACTCCTCCCAGTTTTGTGTCATCAGCAAACTTGCTGAGGGTACACTCTGTCCCCTTCATCATCCAGGTCATTGATGAATATGTTGAATAAGACTGGATCCAGTCATATTCAACTGCTTTATTGTAGACTGAATTTGGTGCATGTGAAAAACATGGCAATAACCTCAAGTATAGTCTGATACACCTTATGCTACCCAGTGGAATGTGCCCCAACCTTGACTAGGAGTGACTGTCTTTTCAAAGTAACATAACAGGCCATTTCCCACATCAGTAAGTTGTCATGCAGTCTGCTTATGGCCACATTTGCCAATTTTTACTTGTAAGCCTTCTGATTGGAGACTAGGCCACCAATGTGTTATGTATTCAAATACTGTAACATCTTTCAGACTTAGCCTGTTCCCCATATTCCGTGACCAGTCCTCTGAAGACACCCAGCCATCACTTTCCCTTTAAAACACAATGGGAAATATGTAGACTAATTATTTATTTTAAATACTTCAAATTAGGAAGAAGTTAATAGAAGCTTGTTTTTTTATGGATAGCAATTTAGAATCTCTGCATCAGAAGGATAGCTTCCTGAACTGGCTAAAAATAATTTGTATTTTCTGTAGCTAGCAAATGAAATACTGTATGTGAAGAAGATTTGGAATTAGATGGGTAATTTAATGAAGGACCAGCTACAATATTCAGCATAGTACATTTTATGATTATTTTTTTCCCTTTACTAGTTAAAATGAATTTTCAGCTGATAAATGTTGCACTGATTTCTATTTCTCAGATCAGTTCATTATTTTTAAGTATTATCTCCTGTTCCTATGTGGGACGAGGCCCGAAGAGCAGAACTCCGAGTACTGCTCAATTAACAAGCAGGGACATGCTGGAACTTGTAGGACATAAACCATGGGAAACTGAAGGCCGTTATGACCAGAAAAGGACTGACCAGGTACCTGAGAACAGGAGCTCGACAAACGTTGCAACACTGAGATAAGCAGGCTCCAGGCGCCCTGCCAAAAGAGGCATTAAGAACTGTCTTCAGGATAAGAACTATGTCTTCAAGATAAGGGATGTCTGCTAGCATGATAAGGGATGATAGTATAGCATCTATCTCTGACCAATCAGATGCAACCGCTTGAGCAGTGTATGTTCAAAAGGACCAATCTGTTTGAAACACAGAGTCAATGTAAGCATATAAAAGGGAATGGTTGAGCACAATAAAAGGGACATCTTGCTTGCATCAAGCTGTGTCCCGTCTCTCAATCGCGGCATTCCTAGATATCTCTGATGCTGTTGTTGCTAAATATGGGCTGATTTTTTCAAGATTTGACCCTACACATTTGCATTTGAAGAATATAATAAAGTAGAGTTTAGTGATGAAAAAAGTTCTGTAAAGGTAAATTTATTTTTCTTTAATTCACTGTAAGTGATGGTATAATCACAGTCCCCATTCCAAACAGGCATGGATTTGGTTGGTCCCTAAGGATGGAAGCATGTCTTTCAAATAAAAAAAAACAAAAATCTCTTACCACAGTGACAGCTCTTTGCTCTTCAAACTGATCACACAAAGGACCTGATTCAGGATTTAATGGTATGAAACAACTATAAAAATTCAGTACGCTCAAATATATATGAGTTAGATTTAAACTTTTAGTGTGTGCAGCTTCCTCTACTTTCCATACATTATTGTCTCAATCCTATAAGCTGATGTTCATTCCAGTTGTCCTACTGAAACTTTGATGAAACTGCTAGCATAAGGTCATTTAATGCAGGATTTCACCCTGAACTGAACAAATTATATAGTTTGAGGTGTGACATTATTTGGCAAATGTATACAGTATAGAGCAAAATGCAAAAGCTGTGTAAAAATTAACAAAATGATGTTTCAACCTGAAAAACAGAGGCAAAAAGTCCTTATCTAAAATACTTCTTTGAGTGCATGCAAGTTGTCTGCCAGTGCTGTGACATTGGAAATATTACATTATGGTAACAAATTTAGAGTACATAAATGGATGATCTACTCACCACATTAAAACTCTGATCCTGCAAACACATTCACATTCATTTGAAATAAAGCTTATACATGCATAATATTGAACATATATTAAGAATACAATTACTTTCTTTTAGAAAAGTGGGACTGCTAATAGGCTTAAATCATTTCTGAGCATGGACAGTCTAGAAGCTGAAGTTGTCTTCACTAAACAGATATTTTGTTATTTTATTTTATTTTTAAGATTTTGCCAATGCAGGAGCATGTTTATGTATTGAAAGTATTGATATGTGGAACAGATTTGGCTTTCTTCTGTTTCTTATTTTATTAGAGCATTATTCACTACTACATGAACTATTTTTGTGAAATTGTCCTTTCGTATTGTTTTAAATTGTATAGTTTCCCTCAGCATAGCTAACAGCTTTGCAATTTTAGTCCAAACTTCTGTTTGGTCACTCTTCTTATTTTAAGCTTGAAATATGTAAGGAAGCCTCTCATGTAATGGGAAAACTTGTCATAAAAATGAATAAAGGTTTTCTTGAACATGTTTTCACATTTAATAAAAATACAGTTTTCCTTTATAATTTGAAATGGTCACTTTCTAGCCACTATTTAATTTCTATGAGCATAAGAAATTAAGAAAACAGTTGGCGAGGAACGCAGCGGTGGACACGGTAAGTCCCGCGACTGGGTACTAGATCGAGGTGGACAGGGGGTTCCTGGAGCCAGGGAAACCCGAGGAAGAGCTGAGAGCCCCGCCAGGAGCCGGCAGCTCTCGTGAGCGAAGCCAACGTCGCGAAGGGGGCATTGCTGGAAGCAACCGCGGGGGATTTAAACGGCCCTAGGGAGTGCTGTGGTAGCTTGCATGGCAGTGCGTGCAGGAAGGGTGTTGTACCCTGCTTGTTGGCCCACAGTCCAGGGGAGTGCTCAGGGTCTCTGACAAAATGATTGGCACTCACCTCAGAGCTAAAACCAGTGCTCCTACAGAGAAAGTCCCTCAGGTGTGTGAGGGATCCACCCAGGCAGAACTAGTAAGGAGGGAGACTTCAGTACAGGTGGTAGGTTGCAGTGAGTGCCCATACACTTCTCCTTCTCCTGGCAGAAAGGTAAGTACTTGCGCATGGTGTGTACAGGTTGATCATAGAATCATAGAACCATAGGGTTGGAAGGGACCTCTGGAGATCATCTAGTCCAACCCCCCTGCCAGAGCAGGGTCACCTAGAGCAGGTTACACAGGAATGTGTCCAGGCGGGTTTTGAATGTCACCAGAGAAGGAGACTCCACCACCTCTCTGGGCAGCCTGTGCCAGTGCTCTGCCACCCTCAAAGTAAAGAAGTTCCTCCTCATGTTTAGGTGGAACTTGCTATGCTCAAGTTTGTGCCCATGACCTCTTGTCCTGTCCCTGGGCACCACTGAAAAGAGCCTGGCCCCATCCTCCTGACACCCACCCTTTAAGTATTTATAAGCATTGATAAGATCCCCCCTCAGTCTTCATTTTTCCAGACTGAAAAGACTCAAATCCCTCGGCCTTTCTTCATAAGAGAGATGTTCGAGTCCCCTAATCATCTTGGTAGCTCTCTGCTGCACCCTCTCCAGCAGTTCCCTGTCCTTCTTGAACCGGGGAGCCCAGAACTGGACACAGTACTCCAGGTGCGGCCTCACCAAGGCAGAGTAGAGGGGGAGGATGACCTCCCTCGACCTGCTGCCCACACTCTTGTTGATGCACCCCGGGATGATGTGTTATGTCAGGTTGCTGAGTTGCAAGAAATGGTTAAAAGGTGGTGTAGTATCAGAGGAGCTGAGACAGAGATAGGTGGTTTCATAACCATGTTCCTGCAGTAGATACTACTGAGAATGAGGCACCTTGGACCCTGGTGACTCACAAAAGCAGGACTGTGCTTCAGCCTCCACCCTCTGGCATCAAAACAAAAAACAGGTATGAAGCTTTAACAGCTACAGACAACCAGGAGCAAGGTCTGCCAGGAGGACCTGCACCAGCAGCACACAGTAGACATGGAAAAAAACAATGACGAGTGCTAGTAGTGGGCGACTCCCTGTTAAAGGGCACTGAGGCACCCATCTGCTGTCCTGACAGGGAGTCGCATGAGGTATGCTGCCTCCTGGGAGCTAAGGTTCTAGATGTTGCTGAGAGGGTGCCACAACTTGTCAAGAACATGGACTACTACCCACTGTTACTCTTTCATGTGAGCATGAGGGACACTGCAAGCTGGAACCTGGGCAGAATTAAAGAAGACTATAAAGCCCTGGGGGTGCAAGTGAAAAAAATTGGTGCCCAAGTCATCTTTTCCTCCATCTTATCAGTCAGGGGAAAGGGAGCAGCCAGAAATGGATGGATAATGCATATCAACTCCTGGCTATGTGGCTGGTGCCGTTGTGAGGGGTTTGGCTTTTATGACAATGGGATGTTCTTTGATGATTATGGCCTGTTAGAGAGGGATGGGGTCCACCTGTCTAGAAGGGGCAAGGGAATCTTTGGCAGCAGGCCAGCCAACTTGGTGAAGAGGGCTTTAAACTGAAGGACTTGGGGGGTGGGGTCCAGGGTGGCAATGCTCAAGCCAACTGGGGAGTAAGCCAGGCCAGCCACAGCAGGGACAAATGTTCCTTAGCTGACTCCCAAGATGTGATCCAGAAGGCCAACAAGCTCAAGGGTGTGAATGGCTATGCTGGATCCTTTTGCACCCCTCCAGGGAAACCTACATGCTCAACAGCCTCTCTGAAATGCCTGTATGTCAACGCATGCAGCATGGGGAATAAACAGGAAGAATTAGAGATCTGTGTGCGGTCGCAGGGCCGCGATTTCATTGCAATTACAGAGACATGGTGGGATAGCTCACATGGCTGGAATGTTGTCATGGATGGCTATGTACTTCTTAGGAAAGACAGGCCAGCAGGGCAAGGTGGTGGAGTTGCTCTCTCTGTGAGACAGCAACTGGAATACAGCGAGCCCTGCCTAGGGGTGGATGAAGAATGTGTTGAGAGCTTATGGGTAAGAATTAAGGGGCAGGCTAATATGGGAGACACTGCTGTGGGTGTTTACTACAGACCACTGGATCAGGAAGAGGAAGTCAATGAGGCCTTCTACAGACAGCTGGAAATAGCCTCACAATCACAGGCCCTGGGTCTCATGGGAAACTTCAACCACCCTGACATTTGCTGGAAAGACAACACAGCCAGGCACACACAGTCCTGGAGATTTCTGCAGAGCATTAACGATAACTTCTTGACACAGGTGGTGGAGGAACCAATGACGAGAGGTGCTCTGCTGGACCTTGTGCTGACAAACAAAGAAGGACTGGTTGGGGATGTGAAGGTCGGGGGCAGCCTTGGCTGCAGTGACCATGAGTTGGTGGAGTTCAGGATCCCGCGTGGAGGAAGGAGAGCAAAAAGTAGAATTACGACCCTGGACTTCAGGAGAGCTGGCTTTGGCCTCTTCAAAGACCTGCTTGGAGGAATCCCATGGACTGAGGCCCTAGAAGGAAAGGCAGTGCAAGAGAGCTGGTTAATATTTAAGCACCACTTCCTCCAAGCTCAAGATCGGTGCATCCCTAGGAGCAAGGAATCAGGCAAAGGAGGCAGGAAACCTGCATGGATGAGCAGGGAACTTCTGGAAAAACTCAAATGGAAGAAGGAAGTTTACAGAAGGTGGAAAAAGGGACTGGCCACTTGGGAGAAGTATAGGAATGTTGTCAGAGTATGCAGGGATGCAACAAGGAAGACTAGGGCCCGCTTGAAATTAAACCTGGCAAGGGATGTCAAGGACAACAAGAAAGGCTTCTTCAAGTACATCAGTAGCAAAAGGAAGACTAGGGAAAATGTGGGCCCACTGCTGAATGAGGTAGGTGCCCTGGTGATGGAGGATGCAGAGAAGGTGGAGTTACTGAATGCTGCCTTTGCTTCATTCTTTACTGCTAAGGCTGTCCCTCAGGAATCCCAGACCCTGGAGGTAGGAGAGAGAGCCTGGAGAAAGGAAGACTCTCCCTTGCTCAAGGAGGATCGGGTTAGAGATCATTTGGGCCCTGATGGGATGCACCTGAGAGCACTGAGGGAGCTGGCAGATGTTATTGCGAAGCTGCTCTCCATCATCTTTGAAAGGTCATGGAGAACAGGTGAGGTGCCTGAGGACTGGAGGAAAGCCAATGTCATGCCAGTCTTCAAAAAGGTCAAGAAGGAGGATCTGAGAAGCTACAGGCCGATCAGCCTCACCTCCATCCCTGGAAAGGTGATGGAACAGCTCATCCTGGATGTTGTCTCTAAGCATGTAAAAGGAAAAAAAGGTCATTGGGAGTGGTCAACCAGTTAGCCTTCTATGAGGGCATGACTGGCTGGGTGGATGAGGGGAGAGCAGGGGATGTTGTCTACCTTGACTTCAGCAAGGCTTTTGACACAGTCTCCCACAGCATCCTCATAGATAAGCTTAGGAAGAGTGGGTTAGATGAGTGGACAGTGGGGTGGATTGAGAACTGGCTGAATGGCAGAGCTCAGAGGGTTGTGATCAGCAGCACAGAGTCCAGTTGGAGGCCTGTAACTAGCGGTGTTCCCCAGGGGTCAGTACTGGGTCCAGTCCTCTTCAATATATTCATCAACGACCTGGATAGAGTGTACCCTCAGCAAGTTTGCTGATGACACAAAACTGGGAAGGGTGGCTGACACACCAGAAGGCTGTGCTGCCATTCAGGGAGACCTGGACAGGCTGGAGAGTTGGGTGGAGAGGAACCTTATGAAATTCAACAGGGGCAAGTGTAGGGTCCTGCATCTAGGGAGGAATAACCCCCTGCACCAGGACAGGTTAGGGGCTGACCTGCTGGAGAGCAGCTCTGTAGAGAGGGACCTGGGAGTACTGGTGGACAACAGGATGACCATGAGCCAGCAATGTGCCCTCGTGGCCAAGAAGGCCAACGGTCTCCTGGGATGCATTAAAATGAGCGTGGCCAGCAGGTGGAGGGAGGTCATCCTCCCCCTCTACTCTGCCTTGGTGAGGCCACATCTGGAGTACTGTGTCTAGTTCTGGGCTCCCTGGTTCAAGAAGGACAGGAAACTGCTGGAGAGGGGACAGCAAAGGGCTACCAAGATGATCAAGGGACTGGAGCACCTCTCTGATGAGGAAAGGCTGAGAGACCTGGGTCTATTTAGCCAGGAGGAGAGAAGACTGAGGGGGGATCTCATCAATGCTTATAAATACTTAAAGGGTGGGTGTCAGGAGGATGGGGCCAGGCTCTTTTCAGTGGTGCCCAGGGACAGGACAAGAGGTCATGGGCACAAACTTGAGCATAGCAAGTTCCACCTAAACATGAGGAGGAACTTCTTTACTTTGATGGTGCCAGAGCACTGGCACAGGCTGCCCAGAGAGGTGGTGGAGTCTCTGTCTCTGGAGACATTCAAAACCCACCTGGATACGTTCCTGTCCAGCCTGCTCTAGGTGACCCTGCTCTGGCAGGGGGATTGGACTAGATGATCTCCAGAGGTCCCTTCCAACCCCTACCATTCTGTGACCATACTCTCACGGAGCCCGGGTCATACTCCTATATTGCCTGTTAACCTGAGACAAAACCGAAGCAATATTCCTAAGAAATACTAAAAGTAGCATTTTAACTACCCAAGGACGTTCAAGATACTGAGAAGTTATTGTAACGAGGAAGAAAACATCACAGAAGAAGGTAGCGAAGGTGCCATTCTGTATTTCCACCACAAAAAGAAACAAGTATAATTGTTAGTTGTCTCTATGAGATGGTACCCAAAGTACAGTAATGTACCAGATTAAGCTCAAGGCCAGTGTTTTAATAACAAGTCTCCTAGGCCAAACATCACTAAGCACTACAGCCAACACCAATCTTTAACATGTACAGCAAAAAAAAAGAGCAATGGTGCAGACCAGATAAATTGATATTGAGAACAGATAAATCAGTATCATGACTTGCAAGTGTTAACAGATATAAATCCCTTCTAATATGCTCTGGTTAATCTGTTATTATCTCAAACCCTTCAAGCCCCACGTATGTGCCAAAAAGGACTGTTGTGGTTTAACCCCAGCTGGCAACTAAGCACCACACAGCCGCTCGCTCACTCCCCCGCAGTGGGATGGGGGGAAGAGAATTGGAAGGGTAAAAGTCAGAAAACTTGTGGGTTGAGATAAGAACAGATTAATAACTGAAATAAAATATTACGAATAATAAAAATTGTAATGAAAAGGAAAGAGAGATAAATAAAATCCAAGAAAGACAAGCGATTCAAATGAAAACAATTGCTCACCAACGGACCAATGCCCAGAAAGTCCCTGAGTAGCAGCCTCCCTGGCCAACATTCCCCCCCTAATTTTATTGCTGAGCTTGACATTGTATGGTATGGAATGTCCCTTTGGTCGGTTGGGGGTCAGCTGTTTCACCTGTGTCTTCTCCCAACTTCTTGTGCACCCCAAGTCTACTCACTGGTGAGGCGGTGTGAGGAGCAGAAAAGGCCTTGACTGTGTAAGCACTGCTCAGCAATAGCTAAAACATGGGTGCGTTATCAACACTGTTTTGGTCACAAATCCAAATCATAGCCCCATACAAGCTACTATGAAAAAAACCTAACTCTATCCTAGCCAAAACCAGTACACGTGCATATTTATATTTATTGTCTTGCAGAAGAGACATTTTTTGATCACAGGATTCAAATTCTTATGGTCATGGCACTTGTACTAGCAAATCACTTCCTGCATTATAAATCTCCAACTATTATTTATTTACTTTTAGATGTAATAGAAAAATATCCAGTAAAATGTCTAGAAGCCACTGAGAGCTTAACTTCAATGAAAATTTAACCACAAAAATTCCACAATGAAACAACATTTAGGGTGTATATAAATCCAAATAAGTTCAGGTTCATCACTATTTATTTTATGACAGAGGCACATTCTATGGCCTAGCATGTCCAAGACAGAATCATGTACTATTTGATGCAGTGCATCTAGGAATCAATATATGTTTTCACCCTCATTTCCCACAGAAACAAATTTTATGCCGTTTCACTGTTCATCTATCTGTTAGTATCACCATGCCACCCCACACATACTTTTAGCATTTAAAATTTAATTTAGAAAGAGAGATTGAAATACCAGAGTTGATAAAATCCCTAGAAGTTTTGTGAAAGTTAGTATCTGGGTAAAGGAGAAAGACACAAAACAGTTTCTCTACAGCAGAATTCAGTTTTTAAAATATTCTGGTTAGCAACACCTGATTGGCAAATCAGCACATGCATGGTTACAGACTAGTCAGGCAATGCACTTGGCCTTGCCCAGTGACAAAACAATAAAGGAACAGAGAAGAGGGATGGGCACTGGAATTAATATCATTGGGAAAGGAAAACACAGGACATTGGGACATAAATCTGCAGGAGACCCATCTTATGCTGCTTAAGGGACAACTTGTTAATAGAATCTTTAGAGTAATTTTTTATGTTCTGTATGAAACTCTCTCTTAAATCGATAGTGAAGTATCTACATTCTTGTTATTTTCAGAGAAAAAAATGTTCATCTAATTGCACACTTATCCATTCTTCCATGACTACCACACTACTTAAGTACAGCAGGTCCAGTTTGGAAATTGCCAAGGTCTGTATAACTGTTGCACACATCCAAAAAGTGTACAAATGCACCATTTTATTCAGGTAGACAATAGGAAATGATCTAAAGATTGCATGGTTCCTTCTCTCCCAGGACACAAGCTTGGTTTGAGTCATCGCTGCATTTGCCTGAATCCCTGCAAAACTCATTCTTCATCAGTTCACATAGTGCCTGCTACATTACTTCCTACAATATACAACACGCATCACAGATTATTTTCCCCCAGTGTTAAAACTCCTTGAGGTACACACCAGATCTCCCCACCCTTCTGCATTACCCACCAAGTACACCGAGGTCCTTGAGCAAAGACAATCCCATGAACAGATTTGCCTTTTCCCAAGGGAAGAGCAACCCACGCCTCTTTCCTCAACCACTTCCCTATGTGCACTATCGGGATCTTATCTCCCCCCACAGTATGCAGGGGCTTGGTTTAGGCAGGACCAGGATGGTTAGCAGATCCTCTGGTGTTAACCAGCCCAGTAGCTGCTGCTAAATTTACATCCCAGTTCTTCCATGCCCCATTGCCCAATGCTCTCAGCATATCTCTCCCAATCTTTCCAGAGGCTTGTGGGTGATAGGGCATGTGATACACCCACTCAGTGCCGTGTTTCTTGGCCCAAGAGTTTATGAGGTTATTTCTGAAATGAATCCCATTGTCTGATTCAATTCTTTCTGGGGTACTGCGTCACCATAGAACTTGCCTTTCAAGGCCTAAGATAGTCTCTTCCTCCTGCTGGTCTTTGCAGTTACAAACTTTCATTCTGTGTTACAGCCTCCCTTCCTTCTGTGCATCCACAGGTGGGAGGGTGGGGGTGGCTGCGTGTCACTACGCTTGGAACCAGCTATTTAACTCCTCAGCCTCCCTGATGTTACACAGCCTCCTCACCACCTCCTGCAGCTCAGCCACCTGTTGCAGGAGGTCCTCCACCTGGGCACACCTTTTGCAGGCAGGTGTGCTGCCTATCCCTACCCCAGAGAAAAGGCCCAGGCACCTCCTGCAGTCTGAGGTCTGTACTGCAGCCTCTCCCTTCAGCAGCTCCATCTGTGTGGAGGCATTGGCCACTGCTGGGGTAGATGGTGCATACCCCCCAGCCGAAGCTGCAGTCTTTGCTCTCAGATGAGTGCCCACCATTCTGCCTTGAGCACCCTTGACCCGTGCAGATGGTTACAGAATGGTGCCTGGTTGTGTGTCCTTCAAGTCTCCCACTCGACCAGTGGAATGCTCCTCCTTCAAAAAGGCGCCCTTCTGTGCAAACCACCAAGCTAGCTGATACACCACACCCTATCTACCCACATCTGCTCATTGCGCTCCCCCGGCTGCTTTTTATAGACGGGGAGGGGATGGTCGCGGTTGCCCTGTCAACATCCAGGCCTCGATGGTGCCTCCCTCGAGGGCTGCCGGTTCTTGGCGGGTTTTTCCGCTGCCCTAGCATGTTCTTACCTCAGGAAAACCCCCTGTGCGCCGAGCTCTGCCACTCCGCTGTGGGTCGGCCCGACTTCGGAGCAGCTCCCCTTGGTGACATCTGTTGTCTGCTGTGAGATTAGGAGCTACGAAGCTGTTAGAATCACAGGTAAATGTAAAATCAAAATCTGCTCAAATCTTAACATTTCTGAAGTACCTGCTTGGGGTGAGTGGTCATCAGACCTCTCTTAGGCTATATAGAAAAGAAGGGGTTTAGAGAAACAGAAAAGGTAAATAATGTCTCTTGTTTCTGTTGGGAAACATTATTTGAAGAACACACAGGGGTGTGTAATACAAAATATGCCTGAAGTATTAGCTGCCCTTCAAGAACAGGAATGTCCATCCAGGATCCAAACCAGCAATGCACATGGCCACCAATGCTTTTGATACTTGGCAAACTTACACCTGGAAAGTGAATGACCTTACAGCCTAAAATGTCCTTTCCAAAACTAGTCTCTGCTTTTGTAAGCATCTTTTGTCCCGCACTCTAGCTCCTCTCCTTTGACCCTGTCTGCTGAAGTCACTGACTCAAATGTCTCTCTTCCAGTTGGCTTCATTATCTCCTTTCTCTGCATTCCCTTGTAATCTTTTAGTTTCCTATTAGTCTCCATTGGAGTAACTGAGTATTTCACAGTCTTCAGTGTATTTATCCTCAGAAAATACATGCAAGTTTAGTCAGCTATATTGTTCTCCTTTTACAACTGAAAAATTACAGAAATTAAGTTACTAGTCCAAATTCAGAGAGGATCTGTGCTGCAGATTAAATTTCCCAGTTGGAAAGTGCCTTTTATAGCACAGCAGCCTGTACCAGAACCTCCAGTGTCACCACACAGAAGAAGGTGGCTGGACCAACACTACACGGCTAAGGTAGGCTCTGAGAAGCATCTTTGTGGCCATCAAATTTGTATTTATTGATCTCTGTTGTGGGGAGAGGAACAAATGGTGAAAGGCAGATGGAAGATGCCTTACAAACATGTATGTCACTGGGTCTTCAGTGAAATTGTTGTTTTGAAATGAGGACTGGTGGTGAATTATAGTGTTAAAAAGTGTGAGTGTTTTAAAATTTTGGGTAACCGAGTAAGAAACTGGCTTCCCTTCAGAACTGTTCTTTTCTAATGACCTTTTAAAACGTTTTTGTCAATAAATAATTCACACTTACACACTTAATGGCCTGAAGCTTCTTTTGCTGAACCAAAACAGTAAAATCAGCAACAACAAAACCAGGTGTAGTACTGTGTCCTGGTTCCGGTGGGGATAGGGTTAATTCTCCCCAGGCTCTGGCAGGGACACAAGTATTCCATCCCATGTGAGCCATGCCCAGTCTGTAGCCAGGAGCTGGCTGGGGGAGGAAGTCTCTGCAGGGGTCCTGCTGGGGCTTCCGGGGTTTGTGGTACCGTTTGTACATTCCTCTCTCCGTGGTGGTGGTGTTTTTCTTGTTCCCTTTGCTATTCTGTTAAACTGCCTTTGTCTCAACCCACGAGTTTTGCCTTTTTCTTCCAATTCTTCCCCATGCGGGGAGAAGCTCGAGAGAGCAGCACGTGGTTCTTTGTTGCTGTCTGAGGCCAAACCACAACATACTGTTTTAAATACATTTACAAATAAAAACGAGAATGGATACTAGATTTCTATCTCCTGATAGCATGCATTTGTGATTGAAGCAACATAATTTTAAAAGCTTTGTGTAGTAAAATAACATACCTGATGAGTGCTGTGAAGAACAAGACACAGCACAACAGCTTTAAAGAAATTGTGCCAGAAGAGGTAACGCACTTTTATTAATAAAGATTAGCTCAGTATTTGACGTAGATAAATATTCTATAAAGTAAAGCCATTAGAGCTAGCGAGAAATACTACTCAATTGTACAGTCAGTATGTAGACAGTTAGCAACCAGCTCAACTAACAATGTAACTGCTCCTGACCAGAATTTCAGCCAAAGTTGAATTTATTTCAAGAATTATAGAACAGAGGGCTAGTAAAGGAATTCTACAGAGGGTGGAACCAAGGACGGGTTGACTGGGTGGAATACAGAGAAACTGTCCGAGTGACCAGGAACCAGATTAGGCAAGCTAAAGCCCAGATAGAATTAAATCTGGCCAGGGGCATCAAGGATAACAAGAAAAACTTCTATAAGTACGTTAGGGGTAAAGGCAAGACTAGGGAAGATGTGGGCCCTCTCAGGAAGGAGAGAGGAGACCTGGTCACCCAGGATATGGAGAAGGCTGAGGTGCTGAATGACTTTTTCACCTCGGTCGTCACCAGCAGGGGGTCCAACCACACCACCCAAGTTGCAGGATGCAAAGGCAGGGTCTATGAGAATGAAGAACCGCCCACTGTAGGAGAAGATCAGGTTTGAGACCATCTGAGGAACCTGAAGGTGCATAAGTCCATGGGACCAGATGAAGTCCATCCACGGGTCCTGAGGGAGCTGGCAGATGAAGTTGCTAAGCCACTTTCCATGATATTTGAAAAGTTATGGCAGTCTGGCGAAGTTCCCACTGACTGGAAAAGGGGAAACATAATCCCCATTTTCAAAAAGGGAAAAAAGGAAGACCCAGGGAGCTACAGGCCGGTCAGTCTCACCTCTGTGCCTGGCAAGATCATGGAGCAGATCCTCCTGGAAACTCTGCTAAGGCACATGGAAAATAAGGAGGTAATTGGTGACAGCCAACATGGCTTCACAAAGGCAAATCGAGCCTGACAAATTTGGTGGCCTTCTATGATGTTGCCACAGCATTGGTAGATAAGGGGAGAGCAACCGACGTCATCTACCTGGACTTATGCAAAGCGTTTGACGTTGTCCCGCAATGACATCCTGGTCTCTAAATTGGAAAGGCATGGATTTGATGGATGGACCACTCGGTGGATAAGGAACTGGCTCGATGGCCACACTCAGAGGGTTGCAGTCAATGGCTCAATGTCCACATGGAAACCGGTGACGAGTGGCATTCCTCAGGGGTCAGTACTGGGACCAGTGCTGTTAAACATCTTTGTTGGTGACATGGACAGTGGGATTGAGTGCATCCTCAGCAAGTTTGCCGACGACACCAAGCTGTGTGGCGTGGTCGACACGCCGGAGGGAAGGGATGCCATCCAGAGGGACCTGGACAGCCTTGAAAGGTGGGCCCGTGCGAACCTCATGAAGTTCAACCAGGCCAAGTGCAAGGTCCTGCACCTGGGTCAGGGCAATCCCAAGCATAAATACAGGCTGCACGGAGAATGGCTTGAGAGCAGCCCTGAGGAGAAGGACTTGGGGGTGTTGGTGGATGAAAAGCTCAACATGAGCTGACAACGTGCGTTCACAGCCCAGAAAGCCAACCATATCCTGGGCTGCATCAAAAGTGTGGCCAGCAGGTCGAGGGAGGTGATTCTGCCCCTCTACTCTGCTCTCATGAGACCCCACCTGGAGCATTGTGTCCAGCTCTGGGGTCCTCAACATAAGAAGGACATGGACCTGTTGGAGCAAGTCCAGAGGAGGACCACAAAGATGATCAGAGGGCTGGAGCACCTCTCCTATGAAAACAGACTGAGAGAGATTTGGGGTTTTTCAGCCTGGAGAAGAGAAGTCTCCGGGGAGACCTTATAGCAGCCTTCCAGTACCTAAAGGGGGCCTACAGGAAGGATGGGGAAGGACTCTTTATCAGGCAGTGTAATGATAGGACATGGGGTAACGGCCTCAAACTGAAAGAGGGTAGATTTAGATTGGATATCAGGAAGAAATTCTTTACTGTAAGGGTCGTGAGGCACTGGAACAGGCTGCCCAGGGAAGTTGTGGATGCCCCATCCCTGGAAGTGTTCAAGGCCAGGCTGGATGGGGCTTTGAGCAGCCTGGTCTAGTGGGAGGTGTCCCTGCCCATGGCAGGGGGGTTGGAACTAGATGGTCTTTAAGGTCCCTTCCAACCTGAACCATTCTGTGATTCTGTGATTAGCCCATGCTGCTGGGGATTTGCGAATCTGAGTCACTTACCCCCCCTCTTTTCTGAGTGGGACGTGACAGGCTTGTGTTTCCTTTTTGTTAGTTGGTGGGGACATAGCTGTTATTTTGTTAATCACATCCATTGGGATCTGGCGACACCCATCTTGCCACTTAAGTCCCATGAACTGGATCTCTCATGCAGGTCCCTTGACCTTACCTCTTTTTACAGCAAAACCTGCTTTCAGAAGAATCTTGATTATTTTCATACCTTTCTTGAAAACTTTTTCTGCTGTATTACCCCACACAATGATGTCATCAATGTATTGCAGGTGTTCTGGAGCTCCACCCTTCTCCAGTGCAGTCTGGATCAGCCCATGGCAAATGGTAGGGCTGTGTTTCCACCCCTGGGGCAGTCGATTCCAGGTGTACTGGATGCCTCTCCAAGTGAAAGCAAACTGTGGCCTGCACTCTGCTGCTAAAGGAATAGAGAAAAAGGCATCAGCAGTGTCAATGGTAGCATACCACTTGGCTGCCTTTGACTCCAGTTCATACTGCAGTTCTAACATATTTGGGATGGCAGCACTCAGTGGTGGTGTGACTTCATTCAGGCCACCATAGTCTACTGTTAATCTCCAGTCTCCATCAGACTTTAGCACTGGCCATATAGGGCTGTTAAAGGATGAGAGAGTCTTGCTGATCACTCCTTGGCTCTCTAGACAACTAATCAGGTTCTGGATGGGAATCAGCGAGTCTCGGTTAGTGCGATACTGTCGTCCATGCACCCTGGCAGTAGCAATTGACACCTGCTGTTCTTTAACCTTCAGCAGTCCCACCACAGAAGGGTCATCTGAAAGGTCAGGTAAGGCAGACAGCTGTGTAATGTCCTCAGTCTCTACAGCTGCTATACCAAAAGCCCACCCATACCCTTTTGGGTCTTTGAAATACCCCTTCTTGAGGTAGTCTATGCCAAGGATGCACAGAGCACCTGGGCCAGTCACAATGGGGTGCTTCTCCCATTTATTCCCAGTTAGGCTCACTTCAGCCTCCAGTACAGTCAGTTCTTGAGACCCACCTGTCACTCCAGAAATAGTGATTGATTCTGTCCCTTTATGATTCGATGGCAATAAGGCACACTGTGCACCAGTGTCCACCAGGACTTTATACTTTTGTGGCTCTAACGTGCCAGGCCATGGAATCCACACAGTCCAATAAACTCTGTTGTTCCTCTCCTCCTCCTGGCTGGAGGCAGGGCCCCTCTATTGTTGAGCATAGTACTTATGATTAGCAGATGAGTTCCTACCCGGACTGGAGGATCACTCACCATAGGTTGGAGCAGCCGTCCTGCTGGAAGAATTCTTTCTTCTATCTGCTTTACCTTGTAACTCAAGCACTCGTGCCTGTAGGGCCAGGGTAGGTTTTTTATCCCACTTATTCATGTACTCTCCATAGTTGCAGAGGCAAAGCTGCAGGAAATCTCAGAGCGTGTCCTGTTTCTCTTGAATCGGTTTCATAGGAGGGCATTTTTTCTTAATGACTGAGACGTGCGTCTCTTCAGGGGAAGAGTGGGATGCTTCCTCCATCCCGGACAGTTTTTCAAACAGTTTATCAAACAGTTTATCATTTTTCTTAGCCATTTTTTCAGTCATTTTCTCATTTTGCTCACCCATTCTCTTGGTCATTTTCTCAATCATTTTCTCAGTTTCCTCAGCCATTTTTTCCACAGCTGCCACAGTGAGGGGAAGAGAGAGACTGTCTTCATACTGTCGTACCCTGTTAGCCACTTCATTTACAGTTGGTGTGTCGGCATCAGATCCTCCCCAGACCATTGTTGACAAAGTGTGGGAATACATTGATGGTGCACAAATTCTGCACAAACTTCCTCAGCAAAGATCATTTTGCACGGCATTTCATCAGGGTCTACATTCACTCGCCAGTCACCATAAATCACCTCTCCCTCGGGTACTTAATACCTTTTTCCATGCTGGTCCATTTACTTGGGCAGCATTTGATATCATCCTTAAAGGGATACCTGCCCTTTACAGCTGATACCAGTCGCCTCCAGAGATGTGAATGTGTTTGTCTTTTTCACAATCACTTTATCAATACCACCATCTCTGGCAAGGTTTCCCACCGCCTAGCTTCTCTGCCTTCTAAGTCTGTGTTATCAGCCCCATTGTCCCAGCATCAGAGCTACCAGAATATAAGTGTCTGACCTTCATGACGGCTAAAATCCTTCCTCATATTTTGCAAATCCTTCATAGAGAAGGATTTAACAATTATCTCTACATCTGAGTCCTCTTCCTGTGTTGACGCTGCCCAAGAAGGACCCTCTCCTGGATCTGCTTTAGACGGACTCTTTCCTTTATATGCTTTATAAGGACCCTCTCCTGGATCTTTGTCGAAGAACTCTATCCCATGCTATCTGACTTGAGCTGGTCTTTATCATAAGGGGCAGGGGAATGAGATGACCTCCTTTTCTGCTTCCTGGTCACTGGGGCAATTTGTACCAGTTCTGATGGAATTTGAGTAGCAGCGGTACTCATTGCCGAAGCAGCTGGAGTAGTGACTGTGCTCATTGACAAGGCTGAAGTGGCTTGTGCCAGAACAGGCAGGGGCGTGGCCTGTGCTGATACAGGTGGGGGGATGGCTCGTGCCTGTGCCAAGGGCAGAGTAGCTTGGGGACTGGCTTGTGTCTCTGTTGTGGTTTTGGCCTAATTGGCCAATCAGAATGACAGATGGCCCCTCCCCCCCTCTCCTCAGAGAGGAGAGGAAGAGATAAGGTGATTTACAAGTTTAGAAAAAAACCTAAACTACTTTAATGAAAATATTAATAAATAATGAAATAATAAATAATAATAAAATAAAATTTTAAAAAAGTATACAATATATACAAAGCTGTATCCAGCTCCTAGGATGACAATTGCATCACCAACAGGCACAGGGAAAGTCCCAGACTGGAGTCAGCAATGGGCAGGAGCTGGATTCCGGATCTGGAGTCAAGAATGCTCGGATCAGACAGGGTCCTCCTCGGATGTCGGCCACTGAAGAAAAAAATTGACCCTTTGAACCCTTAGCTTTTATACTGAGCGTGATGCAGATAGGAAGGAATACCCTGTTGGTCAGTTTGGGGTCACCAGTCCTGTCCACTCCTCCCTGCAGGTGTGACCTCTCTATGCTTTTCCACTTCCGACCCTCTAACGGGGCACACAACAAAGTTAGCTGACCTTGGTTGTTATAGCAACAAGTATAAGCAGGAGCCTCTCTGCATAACATTCCTTGGCATGAACTATAAACATAGGTCTTATCACTCTGAGAGTGAACAGTTTCTGCACAATATACTGTTAATTTTCAGAGAGTGTCAGAGGGTTAGAAGAGGCTCAGCTAAAAGTTAAAATTACTGAACAGAAAGTTGGTTCTGTTTTGCCTCAAACCAGGACACACCCTTTATTGGATGCAGGGGGAAACATAGTGACAAAGGATGAGGAAAAGGCTGAGGTACTTAATGCCGCCTTTGCCTCAGTCTTTAATAGTAAGACCAGTTGTTCTCAGGGTACCCAGCCCCTGGAGCTGGAAGACAGGGACAAGGAGCAGAATGAACCCCCCATAATCCACAGGGAAATGGTTAGTTACCTACTACACCACTTAGACACGCACAAGTTTATGGGGCCAGATGGGATCCACCCAAGGGTACTGAGGTAGCTGGCGGAAGCGCTCACCAAGCCACTTTCCATCATTTATCAGCAGTCCTGGCTAACCGGGGAGGTCCCAGTTGACTGGAAGATAGTAAATGTGACACCCATCTACAAGAAGGGCCAGAAGGAGGATCTGGGGAACTACAGGCCTGTTAGTCTGATCTTGGTGCCTGGGAAGGTTATGGAGCAGCTCATCTTGAGTGCCATCTTGCAGCACGTACAGGACAACCCAGTGATCAGGCCCAGTCCACATGGGTTTATGAAAGGCAGGTCCTAACTAACCTGACTCTCCTTCTAACCTTGTTCCTTAACTAACCTGATCTCCTTCTGTGACACGGTGACCCATTTAGTGGATGAGGGAAAGCCCATGGATGTTGTCTACCTAGACTTTAATAAAGCCTTTGAGGGTTTAGAGAACAAGTCCTATGAGGAGGAGCTGAGGGAACCGGGGATGTTTATCCTGGAGGAAAGGAGGCTGAGGGGAGACCTTATTACTCTCTACAGCTACCTGAAAGGAGGTTGTACTGAAGTGGGTGTCAGCATCTTTGACCAAGTAACAAGCAACAGGACAAAAGGATACGACCTCAAGTTGATCAGGAGAGGTTTAGATTGGATATTAAGAAAAATTTCTTCACTGAATGGGTTGTCAAGCATTGGAACAGGCTTCCCAGGGAAGTGGTTGACTCACCATCCCTGGAGATATTTAAAAGACATATAGATGTAGTGCTGAGGTGCCGCGATTGAGAGACGGGACACAGCTTGATGCAAGCTAGACGGTCCTTTTATTGTGCTCAAACATTCCCTTTTATATGCTTACATTGACTCTCTATTTCAAACAGATTGGTCCTTTTGAACATACACTGGTCAAGCGGTTGCATCTGATTGGTCAGAGATAGATGCTATCCCTTATCATGCTAGCAGACATCCCTTATCTTGAAGACATAGTTCTTATCCTGAAGACAGTTCTTAATGCCTCTTTTGGCAGGGCGCCTGGAGCCTGCTTATCTCAGTGTTGCGACATTTGTCGAGCTTCTGTTCTCAGGTACCTGGTCAGTCCTTTTCTGGTCATAACGGCCTTCAGTTTCCCATGGTTTATATCCTACAAGTTCCAGCATGTCCCTGCTTGTTAATTGAGCAGTACTCGGAGTTCTGCTCTTCAGGCCTCGTCCCACACTGAGGGACATGATTTAGTGGTGGACTTGGCAGTGCTACGTTAATGGTTGTACTCGGTGATCTTAAAGGTCTTTTCCAACCTAAACAATTCTATGATTCTATGATTATATTTAATAGTCCCATATGGCCAGTGCAAAAATCTAACAGAGAGTGGAGGCTAACAGTGGAGTATCGAGGCCTGAATGAAGTCACGCCCTTGCTGAGTACTGTTGTACCAGACATGCTAGAACTCCATTATGAACTGGAGTCAAAGGCAGCCAAGTGGTATGCTACAATTGATATCGCCAATGCATTTTTCTCGATCCCTCTGGTAGCAGAGTGCAGGCCACAGTTTGCTTTCATGTGGAGGCGTATCCAGTACACCTGGAATTGACTGCCCCATGGGTGGAAACACAGTCCTACCATTTGTCATGGTTTGATACAGACTGCACTGGAACAAGGTGAAGCTTCAGAACATCTGCAATATATTGATGACATCATTGTGTGGGGCCACACAGCAGAGGAAGTGTTTGAGAAGGGGAGAAGAATAATCCAGACTGTTTTGGATGCTGCTTTTTCCATAAAACAAAGTAAGGTCAAAGGACTGTAATAAGTAACTAAAGGTGATTTGCTGATCAAACAAGTTAAGCAAGAGGGACGAACCCATTGTGGCAGTCTTGAGAACTCCCTGTTTAACCAGAAGAGACATGTCCACAATGTTATCTTGCTACACCAACATGGGAACTCCTGAATGACAAAAAGCTTAACCACAATGTTATTGGAATGTATTGTTTTGAGCTGATCCTGTGACCGATTATCTAAACTACCTCAAGCAAGAAGCTACAGAGGGGCGTACCGAAGGTGTCGAAACTGACCTCCATGAATGACAAAAAGCTGAACCACAATGTTATCGGAATGTATTGTTTTGAGCTGATCTGGTGACCGACATTTTATCTAAACTACCTCAAGCAAGAAGCTACAGAGGGGCGTAAACCGACCTCCATGAATATAAAAAGAGCTGCTCAGCTTGCTTGAATTTGCGAGCCTTTGGTGGAGCTGCGACTCCCCGGCCGCCCAGCGCTGCTTTTGCTTTCCTACCTCAATAAATATTTATTGAATCTATTTCGGACCCGATATATTTTAAATTCAACTATAACAAATTTGGTGCCGTGACTCGGATCCAGACAGCCAACTCGGAATTCGACTCTGGGAGGGCGCCCCATCTTCGGATGGTCCCGGAGGAGATTCCGACTTAGCTCACCTGGATTTTCCGAACTGAGATAGGAAAGCAAAAAGAAAAAAGAAAGGAGATACTGCAGTTCCCCGTAATTTTTGTGCACGAAGAGCCGGACGAAGACTCGGGAGTGAGTAAGTATATTGCGGTTCCGTTCGGTCGGGGATTGGGTACCCGGGTGCGAGTGACTGAGACGTCCACTGGGCTTAGTAGCCCACCGGACGAAGTGAGTGTGGACCTCCTAATAGTGCGGTTCCCACTGTCCGCGAGGGCGTGGGCCACGAACGGAGAGGAATGAGTGAATTTTGAGTGAAAGAAGGCACTTTCGGAAGATGGGACAGAAGAAAAGTAGGACTTCTGGTTCCATGCAGGAGATACGGGGTGGGGGTGGGCTCCCCGATATACCCCAAGATAGCCCGTTAGGCCTAATGATTTGATATTGGGATAGTTCCCCTTCTCGAAAAGGGAAGTCCAAGGAGAAATTGGTCTATTATTGTATGGAGGTATGGGGAAGAAAACAGATAAGAAAAGATTTATATTGGCCAATTCATGGATCCTTAGAGGATTGGATATGCCAACAATTAAACATACATGTTAACAACAAACGACCATTTAATAAGGAGGAGAGTGAATATGCCTTTTTATGGATCCTGGGCACGGCTCAGGCCGCTAATTTGTTTCCATTAAAAGAAAAGAAAAATGATAGAAAGAAAAGGTGGGATGCAGACGAACCTCCAGCGTCTCCCCCACCCTATGTCCCCCCTCCGCAAGGTCCTGAGCAAAATCTCCCTCCAACAGCCCCCACAGAACCTGGGGAAGAGGCTCCTCCTTCTAATCGGAGAATAACTAGAAGTCAAACTAGAGAAAGGAGGGAGGAAAATTTATTGTATCCCTTAAGGGAGACTGCTATGGGGGGACCGCAACCCGGAGTTGGATTTGTATCTGTACCCCTCAGCTCCGGGGATGTGAGGGAATTTAAGAAAGAAATGGGACACTTGATAGAGGACCCATTAGGGGTAGCAGAACGTTTTGATCAATTCCTCGGGCCTAACATTTATACTTGGGACGAGATGGAGTCTATTTTAAAGATTTTGTTCACAAACGAAGAATGAGGAATGATCAGAACGGCAGGCATGAGGCATTGGGATCAGAGGCATCAGCATGGTCCCGCCGGAGATGTAAAATGGCCCTTACAGCGGCCCAATTGGGACAATCAAGACCCCGCACATAGAAATAACATGATAGATCTCCGGGATATGATAATTCAGGGGATTAGAGATTCTGTGCCCAGAGGGCAAAATATTAATAAGGCCTTTAATGAACAACAAAAGAAAGATGAAACCCCCACCGAATGGCTCGAAAGATTGAGAAAAAGTTTACAGCTATATTCTGGTATATATATTTCTATATACCCATATATATTTCTATATACCCATAGAAAACAACAATTACGGTGGACCGTTTTGCCCCAGGGATTTACAGAGTCTCCGAACTTGTTTGGACAAGCTCTGCAACAGTTACTGGAATCTTATGAATTAAGTCAGGGACTAATTCTAATACAATACGTGGATGATTTATTGATCGCTGGAAAAACTCAAGAAGGAGTCAGAAATGAGAGCATCAAATTATTGAACTTTTTAGGCCTCAAGGGATTAAAGGTTTCTAAATCCAAACTACAGTTTACTGAAGAGGAGGTAAAATATTTGGGGCATTGGCTCATAAAGGGACACAAGAAATTAGACCCCGAAAGAGTAAAAGGAATTTTGTCTCTAACAGCGCCCACTAATAAAAGACAGATAAGACAGTTATTGGGATTATTAGGGTATTGTCGACAGTGGATAGAAAATTACAGCAGTAAAGTAAAATTCTTGTATGAAAAATTAACTAAAAACGGGTTGGTAAAATGGTCCCCTGAAGATGAGAATCGTTGGGAAAATATAAAAAGAGATCTGGTAGAAGCACCTGTCCTCAGTTTACCCGATATCCGTAAACCCTTTCAACTCTTTATCAATGTAGATAACGGGACAGCTTATGGGGTTCTGACCCAAGGATGGGCAGGGCAGAGAAAGCCTGTAGGATATTATTCTAAAATACTGGATCCTGTAAGCCGCGGGTGGCCCACCTGCTTGCAAGCAATAGTGGCCGCTGCATTAATAGTAGAAGAAGTTGGAAAAGTCACCTTAGGAGGTGAACTAAAAGTATACACCCCCCATAACATTCGAGGAGTATTGCAACAACGGGCTGATAAGTGGCTTACGGATAGTCGATTGCTAAAATATGAGGGAATTTTAATTAACTCCCCTCGACTAGAAATGGAAATCACTTCTATTCAGAATCCTGCCCAATTTTTATACGGAGAACCTAAAGAAGATTTGACACATGACTGCCTCCAACTAATAAATTTGCAGACTAAAATAAGGGAGGACTTAGAAGACGATGAATTAGACGAAGGAGAAAAATTATTTGTGGACGGCTCCTCACGAGTGGTTGAAGGACAACGGAAATCAGGATATGCTATTGTGGATGGGTATACTTTTAAGATAAAAGAATCAGGACCATTAAGTAAAGCCTGGTCCGCACAAGCATGTGAGTTATATGCTATGCTAAGGGCATTAAAGCTCTTAGAAAATAAAATTGGAACTATTTATACAGATTCAAAGTATACCTTTGGGGTGGTACATACTTTTGGAAAAATTTGGGAAGAGAGAGGCTTAATTAACACCCAGGGAAAAGGATTAGTCCATGAAAAGCTAATCTTAGAAGTTTTAAAGGCATTAAGAGGTCCACTAAAGATAGCCATAGTCCATGTAAAAGGACATCAGAAGGGACTAAGCCATACTGTAAGAGGAAACAATCTAGCCGACGCGGAGGCAAAGCGGGCTGCATTATTAATGGTGCAGACCTTGAGAGAGGAACCTGAAAGGCCAAAATTAGATAAAACTTTCACTCTCCAAGAATTGGATAAGCTGAAACAAATTGGAGCAAAAAGAGATGGTGATAAATGGCTGCTACCAGACGGCAGGGAACTTCTTCCAAAAGGATTAGCTCGGGGAATACTGAATAAATTACACCATAAAACTCATTGGGGAATTCAAGCTTTAGTGGATCAGTTTGAGACAAACTATGCCTGTGTCGGAATATATGGTCTAGCTAAAAGGATTTTAGAGGGATGTTTAACCTGTCACAAAGTGAATAAACGACAACTTAGGGAAAAGGTTCAAGGAGGTCGTGAATTGGCTAAAAGACCCTTTGAGAAAATACAGGTGGATTTTACCGAATTGCCAAAGGTGGGGAGATATCAGTATTTATTGGTCTTGGTTGATCACCCTACGCACTTTGTAGAAGCCTTTCCAGTGGTAAGAGCTACTGCAAAGACAGTTATTAAGATTCTCTTGGAAGAAATTATTCCAAGATATGGGACTGTTGTGGTAATTGACTCAGGCCGAGGTCCACATTTCACATCCAAAGTAATTAAAGAGACAACTGAATTGTTCGGTACAAAATGGGAATACCATACTCCCTGGCACCCACAGAGTTCTGGGAAAGTAGAAAGAATGAATGGGGAGATAAAGAAACACCTAACCAAACTTATGGTGGAAACAAAAATGAATTGGGTTAAATGTTTACCATTGGCTTTGCTTTACATTAGAACTCAGCCAAGAACAGATACTGGTATATCCCCCTTTGAAATGTTGTATGGAATGCCTTATGACTTTGGGTTATTAGTGGAACACCCAAAAGTCGAGGATAAACTTTTAACAGAATATATTTTAGAACTTACAAAAAGAAGACAGGAACTAAGAAAGAAGGGCTTGGTAGTACAAAGACCTCCCTTGGACATTTCCATACACCGAATCCAGCCCGGAGACCAGGTACTAATCAAAACCTGGAAAGAAACCTCCCTAACACCCCGTTGGGAAGGACCCTTTGTTGTTTTACTTACCACAGATACGGCTGTACGGACAGCAGAAAAAGGATGGACTCACGCTAGTAGAATTAAGGGACCTATCTTCCCAGAGAAGTGGACTGTGACGTCGGAACCAGGAGGTCTTCGAATAAAGATAAGGAAAAGCGAGACCGGTAAATGAACCACTCCAGAAGGGAAGTAAGAGATAGTTTATATCGATGGTTCCAAATACCACCAGGAAATACTCTACGAAAGGTATATTTTGCACCTTGGAGTGAAGAAAGGATACCGGCCCAAATGGGGGGGGGGGTGGATTATACAAACTAACAGGAACTCCCCAGGTTTTTCCATTTTGTTGTGAAACTGAGACAGAGATACCCGAATCACCCAGAGTAGGAGATCTCTGGGGAATACCCTGCTTAAAACACCCTACTTCCGGACATTTATGTTGGGTTGTTTGCCGATGTCTAAATTGTAATAGAGATTGGTCCTGTGTTTCATTTAAGAGACAACCCTACTGTATGAAATGTCGCAATGATTTGATACATGCCAGGGGACCAGAGGATCCAGTGGAAATTCGTAAATTATTTTGTGGATGGGAACTGTCAGTACCTGAACTTTGGGAAGTATATGAAACAGACCGGTATAGAGTTTTAAGACAGTGTGCTATAAGATTCGCCTGGAAACGGGCACAACAACCACATAGGTGGAAATATATTTGAGAGATAACTAACTCTTTAGACCTTGGAAATTATTGACAGGATAACAGCAAAATTCCCCTGAAGACTATCTGCTGCTGCCGAGAAGTCATCTTGATATCCCGTTGCTCTCTGCAAAGGAGTAGACGAGGAAGGCAGAGAGGTACTAAACAGTGGGGAAATGAAAGCTGGTATCCTATTAATGGTATTGATTACCATGACTTTAGAAAAAATGAACATCAACCCTTCAATTGGACCTTAGGTCGATGGGAAGATTCAATAGAGGTTCGGTATAATGTGACAGCCGGACCCCCACAATTCCAAGTTAAATTGGAAGATTTAGTCTTTTATGAACTAGACCCACCTGGCCGACGAGAAAGAGCAGTAAAACCTTTTTATCTCTGCCCCAGTTCGAATCCAGGGAAAAGCTATTGCAATTTCCCTAATCACTATTACTGTGCATATTGGGGATGTGAAACTATAGCTTCACACTGGGACGTAGCCATTAAAGATAGATTTTTAAATATAACATGGGGACCCAGAGGATGCAACCCGCCAGCTCCTAGCTGGGATGGACACATAGAGGGCCCCCACCTTGGCAACTGTAAGCATGTTATACTAGAAATCCTGCAGCCTAATGACCACGGATGGTTATTTGGACGAACCTGGGGAATGCGATATTGGGAATCTGGAACTGATAGAGGAGGACTAATATTCATTCAAAAACGGAAAGTTAAAATGCCACAAGCAGTAGGGCCCAATCGAGTCATCACAAAGCAAAAAGGGAAAAAGAAGAAGCCAAAGGTAGGAAACTCCACAGCCTCAGTCACCCCAGGGACATACCTAACCTCTACAAATAAAGTGGAGAAAATACCCAAAGACAATGAACCCTTATGGGCTGTAATGCAGGCAGCCTATCAGGCTTTAAATACAACAAATCCAAATTTTACCATTTCCTGTTGGTTATGTTATGACATAAAGCCCCCTTTTTATGAGGGGATAGCTGTGTCATCTCCTTTTAATACCTCTACCGAGGACAATCCCTCCAGATGTAATTGGAAGGAACGGAAGGCAGGGATTACTCTCCAACAGGTCAGAGGGAGCGGTTGGTGTATAGGAAAGGTAGCGAACGAGAGAAGAACTCTATGTACCAACCAGACTCAAAACTTTACATCTAATACTAAATGGGTTCTGCCTAGTCCTGGGGCATGGTGGGTCTGCTCCATAACCGGATTAACACCGTGTTTGTCCACTGCTGTTCTCAAGAAAAATATCTCAGAATTTTGCGTACAGGTTACTGTGGTACCTAGAATCCTCTTACATGGGGAAGAAACTATGTATTTACATTGGAGCAATTTAGGACATAAAATCAACAAAAGAGAGCCAATATCTACAATTACTATAGCTACTCTACTTGGTTTAGGGGTCGCGGGGACCGCCACTGGCATAACCTCCTTGGTGCAACAACAGCAGAGTCTGACATCTCTAAGAGCTGCAGTAGACGAAGATTTGGCCCGAATAGAAAAATCTATTTCCTACTTAGAGAAATCATTGACCTCATTGTCAGAAGTAGTTTTACAGAATCGAAGAGGGTTGGACCTTTTGTTCTTGCAAAACGGAGGATTATGTGCTGCCCTAGGTGAAGAATGTTGCTTTTATGCTGACCATACAGGGGTAGTAAGAGATTCGTTAGCTAAAGTGAGAGATGGATTAGAGAAAAGAAAACGAGAGCGAGAGGCTCAGTCCTCCTGGTATGAATCTTGGTTTAATCAGTCACCATGGCTGACTACCTTAATTTCTAATTTGGCGGGACCCCTCATGATGTTGCTATTGGCTCTGACTTTTGGACCCTGTGTCATTAATAAATTTGTAACCTTTGTTGAAAGCAGGTTAGAAAAAGTGCAGCTAATGGTGATGAAGCAATCAGAACTGGAAATGAAAATTATACCGAACGAAAATCCTGAATTAGATGCAGCTTGTGAGGTATTGTCTAGGTTTGATCAGCAAATCACTTATAAATAAAAGAAGGGGGGGATTGTAATAAGTAACTAAAGGTGATTTGCTGATCAAACAAGTTAAGCAAGAGGGACGAACCCATTGTGGCAGTCTTGAGAACTCCCTGTTTAACCAGAAGAGACATGTCCACAATTTTAAATTCAACTATAACACCAGTTCCATCTTTAGTTTTTTCTAGTGGTTAATAACTTTCAGTAAACATTCTTGTGCCAAATAAATGACGGAGAGCGCTCATGGTGGAAAAAAAAAGCTTAAACAGTCGGACTGAAACATTAAATGTTTTCTTCAAGCCCCTACTAAGGCTTTGTTATTGTCCATGTGAAATTTCCTTTCTACTTTCACTGAAATTGCCATAATCACAATTTTTTCTTACTCTTAAATGCTTGAAACCTGCAATAGAACCAGCACCAAATGTTGTGAAGAAATTGCTTCATATAAAAAATAATGCACATTCTGGATGACTTTCTAAACAGCATGATGTAATTTCTCTCTCTGAGAAAGCCACCAGCTATCTCCTTCCATTACTAGAATTTGATACTTTCTCCCCTTTTTGTGTATCTTAAAATAATTTTGAAAGTAAGATCTGCTTCTAAGTCTCTTTGGTATTATCTGGTGGAAAATCTTGAGCAGCTATTTCCAGCTGCTCATTCATCTAATTGAAGTAGGTATATTAAATCCAGTAAAATCTTGGCTCAGGCAGGACATAGGACACAAATCATACTGATGCGATCAATGGATGGAGAGCAGCCATCCATTCCCATTCTACTGGACCTTTCTGCATGATTTAATATTGTCAATCAATAGACATTTCTTAAAGAAGTGGCAAGGATCCAGAGTAGTACACTACGTTTTCTGAAAGGATGTTCAGTGGAATGGAAGAATGAACAGTGATAGCAAACTGTACTTCCAACTGTAGGCCATTTTGGTTGTTGTGTACCATTTCTCCATAAGTATGTCTGTCTTTTTTGCTCTTATTGAACATCTACTTGCAGGTACAAGGTAGACTGCTGGCACAATGTGGATGTCAGCAGCAGGCAGAGTGTACACTTGTCCCTTGCTGTATGTGATCATACGATTACCCCAAAGTTAACCCACTAGGTGGATAAGCTTTGCTCTTCAGTAAGTTTGCAGATGACACTAAACTAGGCGGGCGTGTTGATCTGCTTGAGGGTAGGTTGGCTCTGCAGAGGGATCTGGACAGGCTGGACCGATGGGCTGAGACCAATGGTATGAGGTTCAACAAGGCCAAGTGCCGGGTCCTGCACTTGGGTCACAACAACCCCAAGCAGCGCTACAGGATTGGGGCGGGGTGGCTCGAAAGCAGCCCGGCAGAAAAGGACCTGGGGGTGTTGGTGGACAGCCGGCTGAATATGAGCCAGCAGTGTGCCCAGGTGGCCAAGAAGGCCAACAGCATCCTGGCCTGTATCAGGAATAGTGTGGTGAGCCGGACTAGGGAAGTGATCATCCCCCTCTACTCGGCACTGGTGAGGCCCCACCTCGAGTACTGCGTTCAGTTTTGGGCCCCTCGCTACAAGAAGGACATGGAGGTGTTGGAGCGTGTCCAGAGAAGGGCTACAAAGCTGATGAGGGGTCTGGAGGACAAACCTTACGAGGAACAACTGAGGGAGCTGGGGTTGTTTAGCCTGGAGAAGAGGAGGCTGAGGGGAGGCCTTATCACCCTCTACAACTACCTGAAAGGAGGCTGTAGAGAGATGGGGGCTGACCTCTTCTCCCTGGTAACAAGTGATAGGACGAGAGGAAATGGGTTCAAGTTATGTCAGGGGAGGTTTAGATTGGATATTAGGAAACATTTTTTCACTGAAAGGGTTATTAAACATTGGAATAGGCTGCCCAGGGAGGTGGTGGATTCACCATCCCTGGAGGTGTTTAAAAAAAGGGTAGATGGGGCACTTAGGGACATGGTTTAGAAGTGGCTTTTGTCAGGGTAGGTTAAAGGTTGGACTTGATGATCTTAAAGGTCCCTTCCAACCTCAGCAATTCTATGATTCTATGATTCGAAACCAATCTGGGACAAAGTGGAAGTTCTGTTTATGGACAGAAATAAGCCATTTCAGTCTCCTCTGGCTTTACCTGTCTAGCTCCTCCAGACAAATTTAGATGTGTCCTTGGATCCCTAAATGCTAGTATAGATGCAGCTCAAAGGAACACTTTCTGCCATCTCCAGTTAATGAAACTTATCATCTTGGTGAATGTTGATCGGGTTCACTTTTCACTAGTTCATGCTCACTTTTGTCACCTCTACTGAAGTACAGTAAACATGGGCACAAGGGAGTATCATTAGGAAACTCTATCTAGTTCAGAATATTACATCATGTTTCCTTAGCAATGCAGGCCACCACATGCATATCATACCTGTCCTCTGTTCTTTGCACTGCCATCTCATTTCAGATTGGATAATATACAAGGTCTTGATCCTTATATTTAGGGTATTCAGTGGTGTAGGCACAGAACAAATACTTAGCCTTCTCTGATATAAATATATAGCAGCATCTCCACCAAAACAAAACCCTTCAGTGTCCATGAAATGGTTTCTTGGGAAGAGGATAAAAGAATAAACAGTAGGAATTAGTAGTGCTGATCAGTGTGCTGCCTGAAAGCAGCCATACTAAGGGAAAGGAGATTGTCAAAGACATTAGACTGAACATTATTTTGGTATGAAATATTCTAGTAGGTAGAGTTTACAAAGCAACATGTGATTCTCCATAAGCAGAGGATTTGTGCCCTTTTCCCTGGAATGCAAATGACCTCAAGTTGATTGAAATGTCTTCAAGGTAGAAAGTTACACTATGAGCACTTTGACATAGAAACACAAGACTTGTAGTCCTATGAAGCAATGTAACTTTGCCTGTGTTCACTTATCAGAGAGCTACATCTCTGTTGTGGGTTAACCCCAGTAGGCAGCTAAGTACCACGCAGCCACTCACTCGCTCCCCCCCACAGTGGGATGGGGGAGAGAATCGGAAGGGTAAAAGTGACAAAACTTGTGGGTTGAGATGAAGACAGTTTAATAGGTACAGCAAAAACTGCCTGTGCAAGCAAAGCAAAATAAGGAATTAATTCACTACTGAATGGGAGCACCTGGCTAAACCGGTTTCAGAGCACAAAAGGTGAGATGCAGGGAGCTGTCATTTGACTCAGCTCCATCTCACCCTGGCAGATGCTTATCGATTCCTATCTATGCAGGGAGCTGTGGGGGAGCTGTGGAAATGGTTCAGCCCGGGGTGGTCTCAACACTGCATTACAATAAGAACTGAAACCAGAACTGAAACCAGAATTGTGCCTTTAACAAACAAAATGCCCTGAGTCACATCCCACCACTATTCAGTGAGTGTGAGTACCAGACATCACTAAATAAACATTGCTACCTAAGGGGCCATCAAACCACCAGAGATAACCATCCCAGATAGTGTAATCCATTCAAGCACAGTCCCGGAAAAAGGATATTTAAGCCCAAAGTTTTGGGGAGAAAAAAGGGGGAATCTTCCAAAGATACAGCTGGCCTGTAGGAGATTCTGCCCTGCCTTGTCCAGGACGCTGTGCAAGGTAACTTCCCGAGACTGAGTGGCCTTACCTGAAAAAGAGAGGGTAAGTGATTTAATAACGTATGTATGATATCTAGCATGCTCTAAGATCGTGATTTGTGCACTCGTTTAAGGTATTCATATCTAGTGCGCTGGTGGTTTGTGTTGTTGCTTTTCGGGATCACTTGTTAGGTGGTAATAGTGTATTCTGTGAATTGTTTTGTTCTTTTCCCCTTAAATTGCAATAGTGCATTCTTCCATTGTATCCATAAGAACTTGCAATAGCGGCATATCGGACCTGTGAGTGAAGTCCAAATAAATTGTTAATTTGAACTTCTCAGTGAAGTCTTTTTCTCTCCGTCACAACTACTTCCCATCAGCAGGCAGGTGTTTAGTCATCTCCAGGAAAGCAGGGCTCCATCACACATAACAGTGACTTGGGAAGACAAATGCCATCACTACGCTGTCCTCCCTTCCCCCTTCTTCCTCCAGCTTTTGTTGCTGACCATGACATCATAATGTATGGAATATCCCTTATGTCCTGGAATATCCATGATGTCTTGCCACTCAAAGCAGAAATACAAGGGAAAATACCATCAGATCTAGCTTTCTCCCTTTTGTCTGACTTCTCACGCCACTGACAAGGGGAGAAACATTACTTGTAAGAATTGTGAGAAATAAGTTCCGGTGCAAATGAAATAGGCTCAGGCAGAATCCTCTGTGAAGCACATTTTTATTCACGTTCTTGCAAGAGCGGGTGACCTAGCAAGTAGGCACACCTTCAGTTCTTGAAACACACCTTTTTATTTCCTAATCCTGGCCGAATTTTTCCCTCCCCTGTTTCCCATTGGTTAGGTACTCCAGGGTTCACAGTCTGTCTGAGGCACCTAAAATTCTTCCCGGATGTCCTGCCTCTGTTTACTTCTCTTTATGCTACACCTAAAGGGATTATCTGACTAGTTTCTTTCTTTCCTTTTTGGTAAAAAAATTGCTCAATGTCATTAGCCCTGGTTAAATGTTTGACTCCCCTTCTAGACACTAATCCAGTATGAATGAGTTTGTCCTTTTGTCTGTGTGATAAGAGATGTTCTAGAAGCCTTTGCTGGAGCCTCTTTGTCTTAGTCATTCCCTTATCATGCCACCTCTGATGGAAACGGCTTTTCTCCTCTGCAAAAGCAATACCTGCCTTTCTTACAACTTCCCCCTTTCCTTTTTCATAATCTTATTGTCTTTTGCATTTCTAGGGCATGGTTCCATATGAGACCTCTAGAGCCGACAGCATGATGTTACATTCTTCTTCTCGAGAGTTTTTATTTTCTTCTAGATGAAGCATTTTTCCAGGGTATGGGGGAGGCTCTACTTCCATTCGTTTTGTTAGGGCAGTTTCAATTAATCGTTGAACTAATCCTCGCACACAGGGAATGATACAGCATCCTACAGCCACTAACATTCCCGCTACCATTATAAGAGAAGTCAATATTGATACCACCATACCTTTAGAATCATAGAATCATAGAATCGCTGAGGTTGGAAGGGACCTTTAAGATCATCAAGTCCAACCTTAAACCTACCCTGACAAAAGCCACCTCTAAACCATGTCCCTAAGTGCCCCATCTACCCTTTTTTTAAACACCTCCAGGGATGGTGAATCCACCACCTCCCTGGGCAGCCTATTCCAATGTTTAATAACTCTTTCAGTGAAAAAATGTCTCCTAATATCCAATCTAAACCTCCCCTGGCGCAACTTGAACCCGTTTCCTCTCGTCCTATCACTTGTTACCAGGGAGAAGAGGTCAGCCCCATCTCTCTACAGCCTCCTTTCAGGTAGTTGTAGAGGGTGATAAGGCCTCCCCTCAGCCTCCTCTTCTCCAGGCTAAACATGCCCAGCTCCCTCAGTCGTTCCTCATAAGGTTTGCCCTCCAGACCCCTCACCAGCTTTGTAGCCCTTCTCTGGACACGCTCCAACACCTCCATGTCCTTCTTGTAGCGAGGGGCCCAAAACTGAACGCAGTACTCGAGGTGGGGCCTCACCAGTGCCGAGTAGAGGGGGATGATCACTTCCCTAGTCCGGCTCACCACACTATTCCTGATACAGGCCAGGATGCTGTTGGCCTTCTTGGCCACCTGGGCACACTGCTGGCTCATATTCAGCCGGCTGTCCACCAACACCCCCAGGTCCTTTTCTGCCGGGCTGCTTTCGAGCCACCCCGCCCCAAGCCTGTAGCGCTGCTTGGGGTTGTTGTGACCCAAGTGCAGGACCCGGCACTTGGCCTTGTTGAACTTCATACCATTGGCCTCGGCCCATTGATCCAGCCTGTCCAGATCCCTCTGCAGAGCCAACCTACCCTCAAGCAGATCAACACGCCCGCCTAGTTTAGTGTCGTCTGCGAACTTACTGAGGGTGCATTCGATCCCCTCATCCAGATCATTGACAAAGATATTAAAGAGAACCGGCCCCAGCACCGAGCCCTGAGGGACACCACTTGTGACCGGACACCAACTGGATTTAACTCCATTAACCACCACTCTCTGGGCACGGCCATCCAGCCAGTTTTTTACCCAGCGAAGAGTACACCTGTCCAGGCCATGAGCAGCCAGTTTCTCCAGGAGATTGCTGTGGGAAACAGTGTCAAAAGCTTTGCAAAAATCCAAGTAGATAACATCCACGGCTTTTCCCTCATCCACTAAGTGGGTCACCTTATCATAGAAGGATATCAGGTTTGATAGGCATGACCTGCCCTTCACAAACCCATGCTGACTGGGCCTGATCACCCTGTTCTCCTGCATGTGCTCTGTAATGGCACTGAGGAGGATCTGTTCCATGACCTTCCCAGGCACCGAGGTCAGACTGACAGGCCTGTAGTTCCCCGGATCCTCCTTCTGGCCCTTCTTGTGGATGGGTGTCACATTTGCCAACCTCCAGTCAGCTGGGACCTCCCCGGTTGTCCAGGACTGCTCATAAATGATGCAAAGTGGCCTGGCGAGCACTTCCGCCAGCTCCTTCAGTACCCTTGGGTGGATCCCATACAGCCCCATAGATTTGTGCACCTCCAGGTGCTGAAGCAGGTCCCTCACCATTTCCCTTTGGATTACAGGGGCTTCATTCTGCTCCCCATCCCTGTCTTCTAGCTCAGGGGTCTGGGTACTCAGGGAACAACTGGTCCTACTGCTGAAGACTGAGGCAAAGACAGCATTAAGTACCTCAGCCTTTTCCTCATCCTTGGTCACTATGTTGCCAGCCCCATCTACTAGTGGATAAAGATTATCCTTAGTCCTCCTCTTATTGCTAATATATTTATAGAAACTTTTTTTGTTGTCCTTGACAACAGAAGCCAGGTTTAGTTCTAGCTGGGCTTTGGCCCTCCTGATTTTTTCCCGACATAGCTTCACTACCTCTTTGTAGTCTTCTTGAGTGGCCTGTCCTTCCTTCCAAAGGCCATAGATCCTCTTTTTTTCCCTAAGTGTCAACACTAGCTCCCTGTTTAGCCAGGCCGGTCTTTTTCCCCTGACGGCTTGTCTTCCGGCACATGGGGACAGCCTGCTCCTGCGCCTTTAAGACTTCCTTCCTGAAAATCATCCAGGCTTCCTGGGCTCCTTTGCCCTGGAGGACTGCTTCCCAGGGGACTTTGTCAACCAGGCTCCTGAAAAGCCCAAAGTCCGCCCTCCGGAAGTCCAAGGTAGCAGTTCTGCTGACCCCCCTCCTTGCTTCTCGCAGAATCGAAAACTCTATCATTTCATGATCACTGTTACCGAGACAGCCTCCAACCTTCACATCCCCCACAAGACCTTCCCTGTTTACAAACAACAGATCCAGCAGGGCACCTGCCCTAGTTGGCTCTCTCACCAGCTGTGTCAGGAAGTTATCCCCAGTACATTCCAGGAACCTTCTAGACTGTTCCCTCCCTGCTGTATTGTATTCCCAGCAGATGTCCGGCAAATTGAAGTCCCCCACGAGGACAAGAGCTCGCGATCTTGAGACTTCTCCCAGCCGTTTATAGAATATTTCATCTGCCTCCTCATCCTGATTGGGCAGTCTATAACAGACTCCTACTACGATATCTGCCTTGTTAGCCCTGCCCCTGATTCTTACCCATAAACACTCAGTCCCATTATCACCATCATTTAGTTCAAAGCATTCATAACACTCCTTAACATACAGGGCCACACCCCCGCCTCTCCTTGCTCTCCTATCCTTCCTGAAGAGCCTATAGGCATCCATGGCAGCACTATAGCTATGTGAGTCATCCCACCACGTTTCTGTGATGGCGACTACATCATAATCATCCTGCTGCACAATGGCTTCCAGCTCCTCCTGTTTGTTGCCCATGCTACGTGCATTAGTGTATAAGCACTTCAGCTGAGCTATAGGTCCTTTCTCCTTTTTACTGGCGGGAGCCGAAATTCTGCCACCCCCAGACTTATTCCTAAGGAGCCCGGTTACACCCCCTATCTTTTCCAAGTCTACTGCCAGCATGCCACCTTCAGGCTTTTTGCTAGCAAGCTTGGATCTGTCCCCATCCCCCTTCGAATCTAGTTTAAAGCTCTGTCAATGAGCCCCGCCAACTCCTGCCCTAAAACCCTTTTCCCCCTCTGAGACAGGCTTTTGCCGTCTGTTGCCAGCAGGCCTGGTGTCCCGAAAAGCAGCCCATAATCAAAGAACCCAAAGTCCTGCCGATGACACCAGTCTCTGAGCCAGGCATTGAACAGCTGGCATTTCCTATTAATCTTCTCATCAATCCTCACAACTGTTGGGATAGAAGCAAACACTACTTGTGCTCCTGATCCCCTACCCAGCCGTCCCAGGGCCCTGAAGTCTTTCTTCATTGCCCTCAGGCTTCTTCCTGAAATTTCATCATTGCCTAACTGAAAAGTCAATAAAGGATAGTAGTCAGTCGGCCTAACTAGGGTAGGGAGTTTCCTCTGGACATCCTTAACTTTGGCCCCAGGGAGACAGCAGACTTCCCTACAGATTGGGTCTGGTCTACATATGGGACCTTCCACTCCCTTCAGAATCGAGTCCCCTACTACAAGGACCCGTCTTTCTTTCATAACTGAGGATGTTGTTATACGAGGCGCAATCCGTCTTGGCCTCGGTGACAACTCCAAGTTCAGCAAGCTGTTGTCCTTATCCTCCGGTTCCCTTTGCAGAACACCATATCTGTTCTGCAAGGGCACCTGGGATGGTGTGGGGGTTACCTGGGTGGCACGCCTGCCACGCCGGACGGGGACTCGTTGACACCGGTCCCTGTCCTCTGAATCTCCACATTCAGCTATGCTGGTAGAGGGTGGGGAGTGCTCTGTGTGTGGAGCTCTATCTGCCTGAGGTGCTTCTTTCAGGGAAGGCAGGATGCGGCTCCAGTTATCTATCTCCTGTTCACACTCCCTTATACTTCTCAAACGACTTACCTCCTGACGGAGCTCCATCACTAGGTGAAGGAGTTCCTCTACCTGGGCACACCTCCCACAGGTCTGCTCACCACTACCATTCAACACTGGCGCAAGAGCAGGGCACGCCCTGCAGCCTGACACCTGGGTGGCAGCATGTTCCCACGCAAGCTCTGTCTGGGTGGCCACATTGGAGCTGCTCGGTGCAGAGCTCAGGGATAGCATGGCCTTCTGCCGAGTTCTTACCATGACGTCCTGGTCAGGTCGAGAGGTTTCCAGTGACTTTCTGTTCAAGGAGCTGTGTCCGGCATGCCCGCTCTCGCCGCGATGACACCCACCGGCTGCCTGCGTGCTGGGTGCGCAGCGGCCGGCTGCTGCGCTCTGGGACCACCCGTTTAGAACTGCCGCGTGTGTCGTTGTCTCCGCCCCCGCCGCGTCAGCAGCCCACCCCCAAGCTGCCAGTTCCGGCACGAGGTAGCCGCTTTTCCCAGCCACCAAAGCCACCAAAGCCCTCAAACAAGCCTTTTTGCCGGCCTTACCCACCGCGATCCCCTTCCCCAGTGAGGTCTTACCTGCACTGGAGCTGGTCTCCTCGGCAACTTTCCATTTCCCAAACCAGGAATCCAGCCAACCTGTCAGTGAGGTGTCAATTCCAGAGTTCTCGGCTAGCTCATCAGCTAGAGTGGTGAGCCCTTGAAGGGCTTTAGTTATAGTACCATCTGGAGCTGTATTGTTTGGGATGAAGGTACAGCACCGATTCCCTAACATTACACACACCCCTCCCTTCTCTGCTGAGATCATGTCCAGGGCGATCCTATTTTCCCATGCCATTCGGCTGGTTGCATCCAATTGTTCAGCTATTCCTTTTAATGCATCCCTGGTATAATTAAAAAACCTCTGTTGGTTATAGCAAATATAATTTATCCAATCTACATTTTTGTTTATAGTTACCCACCAGAAAAAGATTCGAATCCTGCTCCAATCTGATTCCTTGCTTTGTCTTCATCTGGGACTCCTCTAGGGACTCCAATGGGATCTATATATATCTGTTCATCAAAGGATACACCTAAACTTCTTTTTACTCTCTTGCCTGAGCTCAGGGATACTGTTCCTTTTTCAAATGCTAGGGTGAATGGTATTGCCAATTGCACTATTCCACATGTGCCTTTCCAGTTAGCCGGCAACACGGATCGCAAGGTCTTCCCTCCACAATACCACCAGAGATCCGCCCGAGGCACTCGTATCGCTGAGCAGTTTCCTTTCACATCCTTGGTCACATTCAGAGTTTCAGTGCATGGGGTAAATCCCCCCACAGGTTTGTTAGCCTTCACACCCTGCCGTGAGAGGCACGCTGGATGGTTACCAATTGCTGCGGAAAGTACTGGTGGCATTTAACATCTCTAGACTCCAAGGCAGGAAACAGTAAGGAAAGTGAATGACAAGTCTCATTTCCCCAGGTGGTCTTTTCTTGGTATAATGCTATCATACACCACATCCCTACGGAATCTTTCGTCCACCCCAAGGGAAAAGGGACGATCTGTGCTGTGGGCCTTCTGTGGCACACGCATAGCAATCGCTTTGGTTCAAACTATTAATGGTATACTTTACCCATTCTACCCAAGCATTTGTCTCACCATACCCTGTCTCAATCTCAAATGTTTGTCTAAGATCTTTAATCTCAGTAACCGTTACCAAAGCTGGATCGTTCAGTGGTTCCCACTGTTGTATTACTGGGAGTTTAGTAGTCATAGTTGTCCCTTCTGCTTAACTGCTGTTTTCCAGTATGCCTATTCTAAATCTTCCCCTTGCATCTCTTCCAGACACATCTGCTCCTATTCCATATATTAGGTTAGCCGTATCATCCGCCTGGGTTATAGTTATCAACAGAGGATTACATTCTAAAAGGCCACACTCTGGGGAAGGTGATCCTTTGTAAAAATGTATTTTCTTTTTGAGAGGGTAATAAGAAGAAGACTTGATCCACTTGTCATCAATGGCTCACCTTCCAATTTGGGTGGTCCACCACGCTTCACTCCATCGGTCACAAGGTGCAGCCTCGTGATATCCCTCTGCGACCCTCCAAATTTCTGGGAACAGGTAACTGTTTTCACTACTCAACTATCTTTGGTCCTCTAGATTCCCACACTTCAGTATTTGACAGGCATCAAAGCGTACAGTCTGTGGGGTATTTCCTTTAGTGATATTTATGATAAGCCTAACCGGGTAACCTGGGTGTGCACTTCGTATGTGATCTAGGCGTACACTCCAGCTTCCTAGTGGGAAGCACAACACCGCCCCTATGGCCAGTATCATCACAAAATGCTTCTTAAAATTCATGGTGTTCACAGATTTATATCTCCCGACTGGATCATCCCGCCCCAACTGACGGCTCATTGCCTCTTTAGGGTTACTCGCAGCGGGTTGGCAGTAGAATGTACAGTCCACCGTTCTACCGGATCTGTTGGCGGGGGTTCAACTAGTCCTTTCAGCTGAGTGTAGTGAGTCCATCCTTTTTCTGCTGTCCTTACTGCCGTTTCAGTAGTGAGGAGTACTTGGAATGGTCCTTCCCATTCTGGTTGGAGCTTACTCTCCGTCCAGGATTTGACTAGTACCCAGTCCCCTGGTTTATATGGATGGATGACAAATTCCAACGGCAGAGTTTGATCAAGAAGGCCTTTAGTTATGAGGAAAGAGTGAGAAGACAACAGCCCCAGTATATATTTCTTAAGGAACATGTCCTTGGTTTCAAATGTGGGCACACCTTCCCTACTTCCAGTGTAAGGTAGTCCAAAAAGCACCTCATAAGGCGAGAGACCGGTATCCTTTCTAGGGGAGGTCTGGATTCTCAATAGTTCTATTGGTAAGCACTTGATCCATGGCAATTTTGTCTCAAGAACTAATTTAGATAGTTGCCTCTCAATGGTTTGATTCATTCTTTCAACCGTTCCGGATGATGGGGGATGCCAGGGAGTGTGATAATCCCATGTTATCCCTAAACTTTCCATCACTCCCTGTAGCACCTTGGAGGTAAAATGGCTTCCTTGGTGTGAATCCACATTTTCCACTATTCCATACCTAGAAATTATTTGCTCTAGCATTACTCTTATCACTCCTGCAGCTGTTGCAGAGGCTAAAGGATAAGCTTCCACCCATCCAGTGAGGTGATCTACCAGGACTAGGAGGTACTTAAACCTGCCTATGGGTGGCAGTTCAGTAAAATCAACTTGTATACTTTGAAATGGCCTTAACCCCTGTTCCCGTCCTCCTGGGGGTTGTTTTCTAAGGGTCGTCTTATTTATTTTCTTACAAATAATACACCTTTCGCAGATTTGCTTTGCTACTGTATAAATGCCGAGACATCCATAATTCTGCAAAACTATATCACACATTGCTTGTGTTCCCCAATGGCTTCCCTGATGTAACACTGCCATTATTTCTTTCATGGCTTGTTTGTTAATCATTTCCCTTTCATCAGGCAGAATCCATTTACCATCTTTCTTCACTGCCCCTGCTTCTGTCATTGCTTCTTTTTCTTTTTCCGTGAATATCAACGGGGTCAACAGGGTCGTTACTGTCGGTACTTGAGGAAGAAGATTATAAATCTTAATTGTCTTCTGCCCCAAGGCCACCTCTTTTGCCACTTTGTCTGCTAATCTATTTCCCCTTGTGGTAATTGAATTGCCTCTCTGGTGGCCTTTAACATGTAAAGCTGCTATTTCACTTGGTATTAGTATATTTGCTAACACCTGTTTTATAAGCTCTTCATGTACAAGTTCTTTCCCTTTGCTATTTATTAGTCCTCGTTCTTCCCAAATTTTACCAAAGGTATGCACTACCCCAAAGGCATAACAAGAGTCTGTATATATTGTTCCTTCCCCTCCTCCAATTAATTTTAGCGCCTGGTTTAAGGCCTACATCTCACATGTTTGAGCAGACCATGCACTAGGTAATTTCTCAGATGCTTTTACTTGTTGGCTCACTCCATGCACCACCGCATATCCATTACACCTCTTTCCTTCTATCACTCTTGAAGAACCGTCTACGAACAAATGAAGACCCCCAGATAGGGGTTCTTCCCTTAAGTCAGGTCGTATCTTAGTCTGGTACTCAATTACATCTATGCATTCGTGTGTGAGTTCTTCATCCTTTGCCTCTGTTTTTCCACAAAAAGCTCGCTGGGTTAAGGCAAGGGCTGGTAGTTAAAATCAAATCATCCTTTTCAATTAAAATTCCTTCATACTTCAGTATTCTTGAATTGGTTAGCCGTTTTCCCGTGGTTTGGGCTAAAAGGGTTTTGACTTGGTGAGGGGTGCTAACTTCTATCAATCCCCTGGCCACCCTCGGGAGACCAGATCTAAGAGTTTAGATAAATAGGCCACTGGCTGCCGCTTATCCCCCCCCACTCTTGAGTTCCTAACGCAGCCCCTTTGTCTACAGTTACAAATAGCTGAAAAGATTTCTCAAAGGAGGTAAGGCTAAAACTGGAGCTCTGATTAGGCTCTGTTTTAAATCTTCCACTAAATCCTCCTCCTCTTCTGTCCAAACCAATACATTTGGTTCTTCAGCTAACAGTTTGGAATATAGTCCTTTAGTCTTTTGAGCATACCCCTCTATCCACAGTCTACAGTACCCAGTCAGCCCCCAAAATTTTCTCAGTTCCCTCTTGGTCTTTGGCAGAGGTAAGTCTACTATTCCTTTGATCCTCTCAGGATTTATAGGATTTATTTTTCAACTCCCTTCACTGACTAGATGTCCCAAGTACTTCACTTCTGTCTCCACATATTGCAATTTTTTTTTTTTTTTGAGACCCTCAAACCTTGCTGTCCCAAAAAGTTCAATAACTCATTCGTGGCTTCTTTTACTCTGACTTCTTCCTCCCCAGATACCAATAAGGCATCCACATACTGAAGCAGGGCTACTCCTGATGGAGGTTTGAATTGTTCAAACACTTGTTCTAACACTTGCCCAAACAAATTAGGGGATTCTGTAAATCCCACAATGATAACACCCTACCGGTGAACCTTGAGCTGCTGGTAGGAGTGGTTGGGGCAGCCCTCTTCCTTGTCCTCTTCCCCTGTTATTCACCCCTCTTCCTTGCCCTCAAGTTTCTCGCCTTTGAGTTATTACAGGATCAACCCTTTGTCTTACCACTTGATCCACAGTAGATACCATCATTTTTGCTTTCTGCTTCTGTTTTTCCTCTTCCCTTTTGACATATACCTTCTGGGCCTCCCTCAACAAATCTTCTAAGGGTCTCTCGCTCCACCCTTCCATTTTTTGTAATTTCCCTTGTATATCTGGACAGGCCTTCGTGACAAAGTGAACTTTTAATAACCCCTGTGCTACTGGGTTATCAGGATTCATGCCTGAATATTTTCTAATTTGATCCCTCAGCCTTTGTAAGAAGGCAGAGGGTGTCTCATCTTTTCCTTGCTGTATTTCAAAAGCTTTAATAAGATTTTGCGACTTAGGAGTGGCTTCTCTAATGCCCAAAATTATCATTTCCCTCAGGTTTTTCATATTTGTTCTGTCTTCAGGATTATTAGTATCCCACTGGGGATCCACATTTGGGAATTTCTGTTTGGCTGGCACTACACCCTGAGCAGGTGGATTTTGTTTTTCCCATTCCTGCATAGCAGCCCTTCTAATCATTCCTCTTTCTTCTCCTGTGAACAAAATATTTAAAATGGACATCATTTTGGACCAAGAATAAAAACTTGGCCCTAAGAATTGTTCTAACTGTTCGGCTACCCCTATGGGATCCTCAATTAAAGATTTCATCTCTCTCTTAAATGCCCTCACTTCGCTATTTGTGAGTGGAGCACTAACGTAACCCACTTCTCCTGCTCCTAGAGGAACCTCCCTTAGGGGATATGCAGTTATCTTGCTCCTGCTTCCTTCTGACTGCTCTTTTTCTGAAGGGAAAGGGAGATTTAAGATGTCTTTATGACATTGCTTTATTTCCTTGCTCAATCTGGAGCATGCTTTGGTGGGGGGCACACTGGGGACTTTCCCTTGGGAATCTTCCAGAGGTGGCTCTTCTCTCCCGGGGGCTTGGGGCTCCCCCACTCCTGCAGCTTCACTGGGACCTAGAAGCACTGGCACTGGTGGTGCTTGGGGTGGATTATAAGGGGGTGGTAAACAATCTAAAGGGTCCCAGTTTTGGGATTGGATTTTAAGAAAATCCAGTTTGGATTTTAAGAAAAATAACATCTTATAAAGTATATTTGAATTGGAATAGATTTCAGAGTTGCTATTAAAGATGCTTTTTAATTTGACTTTTTTGGTGTAGAATAATGATTAGAGAGAGTTAATATAAATTCAGTTGATGTGATATGAGTTTGACGAGGTGAATACTCTCTTGAAGGAGAAGCTTTGTCACTTATATCATTCATTGTATCCTGATTTTATCAAAGGGTATAAGTAAAGGAAAGCTTACGGATATTTGAAAATTTACATTTTCTACTGAATTTATGGCTTATAAAAAATTAAATATGAAGAAACGTTATGTTGCTTTTCTGTATCTAGAGACAAAATTTCAGATTTCTTATGACTAACATGAAGCCTGATTGACTGGTCAAAATGGAATCTCAACTTAGCAGTGCTTATTGCTGAGGTACTAAAAGCTGAAATGAAATAAATCAATTGTTGCAAGTGTAAAGGGAAATTTTGAGTTAAGTTTTTCCTAGTAAAAAAGTCAGAGATAGTGATCACTGCCTCCAAGAGAGTAAAAGAGCATGTCCTTCCCAGGTGGACCTTCCTGAACAGAGCAGAATACAACTTTGAATAAAAACTAGAGAAAACAATGTTTCAAATGTTAAAACAAATGTTTCCTGATTGTCTTTCCTGTAATATGTCAGATGGGCACTGTCTGGTCATTCAGCAAGTATGGAATGCAGGCTAAGGTCATTCCAAACAGGAATGGACAGTATGCAAAAAATATGCTTTTAGGACTTTTTCTAACAATTTTGTGAGATGGAGAGATGAGAGATTATGAAATCTCAGATGAAGCATTGCAGAAAGGCTGTCTTTCACTCACTTGCTGCCTCAATATGAAAACTGTAGGCTTAAGGTTAGGATGGAATGTATGTTGAGATCGTATTTTTTATAAGAGAAGCTATCGCATATGCCAGGTACTGCATGTGTGTGTTAAATATATTTGCAGAACATATGTGGTCCTACAGGCTGTGAACGAAGATGAGAAAATATATTATGTTACATCTCCATCCATGACTGGACAGAAATCCAAATGTCCATAAACTCAGTGCCAAGAATTATGCAAGCTGAATCCCATCCAGGCCAAGACAAGTGCTTAGGCAGCTAAGGTTTCCAAGTAGTCTTGGTATTCTGCCTAACTCAGGCCTACAGGTTCTGCCCTCTGGACACCTAGACCTCAGCCAGTGTAGTGCTAAGCACTGCAAAAGCTAGGCTTCTTTATGGATGCAACCACAGGTCTTTAAGTGTGTAGGGGGGGAGTCTTTTTACATAGCCAAAGTATTATATACCAAGCTCTATCCAGCTTCTAAGACAAGGAGATTCAGGAAGTTTCTGGTAGCACAAAGCTTTGCTTAAACTCTAATAATTTGCCTAACTTTTAAGTTTGCCTGTGGATACAAAGCATTTTTACATGCAGCACCTTTTACAATGGCTTTTCAAATAGCATTCTAACTACACATACCTTTGTGAAATCATTTGGAATATTTATTAGTAGGTGCATTTGACAAATAGCTTTGTCCAACAGTTACTGAAGATTGCTAATCTGTGCTACTGTTTTACAGAGTATAGTGCAAACTTTTCAGTACCTCATTTTCCTCAGCAATCACTGAAGCAAAGAACAGAAATAAAATGGAAGCTTATACTCTTCCAGTCCCATGCAAGTACATTCTCTGTTTGACTGCCTGAAAACAGCTGTTGCTCTTAAACTGAAATTCTCATGCAGATCTACCTTGTGATTTAAGTCTGAAGAAGCCTGCTATTGCTTCTCATACGACGACAACAGAGCAATAGTTGCAGAAGCTTGACAAGTGATTTAGAGTGCAAGATGGAACAAAGCAACAGGTATGATACTGATGCCGTGAAATGCTGAAGTTAATTTCCTCCACTCCTCTTCATTGTTGTGACTTCTGGGTGAACTGCAGGCCTCTGCTCTACTTCTTTATTCTTGCTGGCACATCAAAAGTATTAGCTTTGACTAGTCTCTGCATTCCTCAGTAACCCTGGACCCCTTGTTTTGAGAGATAAGCTTCTACTACAAGGTTATATTGTCCTAAAGCATTCTTTCTTAAAAAATAGGAGATAAGTTCTGACATTTAGTACTACAACTGTTGCATCTGCTCTTTGTACAGCCTTAAGGCACTCAGTCTCCTAAATTAAGCTCCTAGTCTAATTTACAGTTCTAATATATTAAGCCCCTACTTCAATTAGTTTACAGCTTTAATATATCAAACCCTACTTCAATACCCATCCTAATTTACCAAAAATATTTCCCAACCAAGTGTCCTTTATTTGGTCCTGCAGCTCATGTGTCGCTTCAGCTATCTTCTTCATCTTCTGGAGGTTTTCCCAAAGAGGTAGTGACACATTAGGAATTGTAACACAGCATTCTTCTTGTTCATGGTCTGCCTTTAAGCATCCACACACTCCTTGTTCTTTGAGCAGTATCATATCTAGCACGAGTCAGTTTTGCAGTGCAACTTTCGAGACTGTTTGCACTTGGGTATTGAGCAATTCAAAGTTGTTATTAGTAAGGTCTGCTAAAGTTTCCGCTTGTGCAGTTAAATTGGACAACACAGTTCTAGTTCTAAGGTGACCTATTCCTAGTCCAAAGAATCCTTCGGCCCATACTGCTAATTTCTGGGATACAGTCCAATCGGTACTTCATTTGGTACAGGGATGCCACAGACCTTGAGAAATAAATTTTCCAGAGTAATAAGAAGGACATAATGAAGGCACTCCCAAAGTACATTGCAGACTCGGATGAATAGGGTTTAACATATCTGTAATAGTCCCGTCTGAGCATATCCAAGTTAACTGATGTGGAGCATATATAGGTGAGTGTCCCGGTTCCGGCGGGGATAGGGTTAATTTTCTCTGGTATTCCATACCACGTGATCCATGCCCACCTTGAAATGCCGGGGGGAGGGGTCGGGGAGTCCCCTCTTGGAGCGGGCTGAGGCGTATCGGGGTCCGGTCGGGTGAGCGGCGGTTTAGTAACCGCGTTTGTGTATTCCTTTGTCTGTGGTGGTGGTGGTGTTGTTTTGCTTGTTTCCCTTTGCTGTTCGGTTAAACTGCCCTTGTCTCAACCCCAGAGTCTTGCGGTTTTTTTTTTTCTTCTGATTCTTCCTGTACTGGGAAGAGCCGAGCGAGCGGCACGTGGTTCTTTGTTGCCCTCTGACGCAAAACCACGACAGTCCTTTTTGGCGCCCAACGTGGGGCCTCTTCCGCACGCATCACCTCCTCCTCTGGTGACAGTCCGAAATCCTTGCCTTCTGGCCAGTCCATGATCACTTCCAGAATTCCTGGGTGACTGGGGTTTCCCATTCGAGTTCACTGTGTGATCAGTGCAATGCACTTACTCCATGTAGCATCAGTTGCATGATGTGTGGTGGGGACCCTTTCTTTGAACATCCAGCCCAGCACCGGCAGTCGAGGTGCTAAGAGGAGCTGTGCTTCTGTGCCAACCACTTCTGAAGCAGCTCGAACCCCTTCATATGCTGCCAATAGCTCTTTTTCTGTTGGAGTGTAATGGGCTTCGGATCCTCTGTATCCCCGACTCCAAAACCCTAGGGGTCGACCTCGGGTCTCCCCTGGTGCTTTCTGCCAGAGGCTCCAGGTAGGGCCGTTCTCCCCGGCTGCGGTGTAGAGCACATTTTTAACATCTTGTCCTGCCCGGACTGGCCCCAGGGCCACCGCGTGGACTGTTTCCTGTTTGATTTGTTCAAAAGCTTGTCGTTGCTCAGGACCCCATTTAAAGTCATTCTTCTTCCGGGTTACTTGATACAGAGGGCTTACAATTAGACTGTAATCTGGGATACGCATCCTCCAAAACCCCACAATGCCTAAGAAAGCTTGTGTTTCCTTTTTACTAGTTGGTGGAGACATAGCTGCTATTTTGTTGATCACATCCATTGGGATCTGACGGCGTCCATCTTGCCATTTTATTCCTAAAAACTGGATCTCCTGCGCAGGTCCCTTGACCTTACTTCATTTTATGGCAAAACCAGCTTTCAGAAGGATCCGGACTATTTTACTCCCTTTCTCAAAAACTTCTTCTGCTGTGTTTCCCCATACGATGATGTCATCAATGTATTGCAGATGTTCTGGAGCCTCACCCTGTTCCAGTGCAGTCTGGACCAGTCCATGGCAAATGGTGGGGCTGTGTTTCCACCCCTGGGGCAGTCGATTCCAGGTGTACTGGACGCCCCTCCAAGTGAAAGCAAACTGTGGCCTGCACTCTGCTGCCAAAGGGACTGAGAAGAATGCATTCGCTATATCATTTGTGGCATACCACTTGGCTGCCTTGGACTCCAGTTCATACTGGAGTTCTAGCATGTCCGGCACAGCAGCGCTCAGTGGTGGCGTGACTTCATTCAGGCCACGATAGTCTACAGTTAGCCTCCACTCTCCATTAGATTTTCGCACCGGCCATATGGGACTGTTAAAGGGTGAGCGAGTCTTGCTGATCACTCCTTGAACAGGACTGTTGTGGTTTTGCGTCAGAGGGCAACAAAGAACCACGTGCCGCTCGCTCGGCTCTTCCCAGTACAGGAAGAATCAGAAGAAAAAAAAAAAACCGCAAGACTCTGGGGTTGAGACAAGGGCAGTTTAACCGAACAGCAAAGGGAAACAAGCAAACCAACAACAACACAGACAAAGGAATACACAAACGCGGTTACTAAACCGCCGCTCACCCGACCAGACCCCGATACGCCTCAGCCCGCTCCAAGAGGGGACTCCCCGACCCCTCCCCCCGGCATTTCAAGGTGGGCATGGATCACGTGGTATGGAATACCAGAGAAAATTAACCCTATCCCCGCCGGAACCGGGATAGTGAGTCATCACAATTGCCCATCATTCGAGGGATCTGACAAGAGGATTTCTTAGAATAATCTTTATAAATATAAATCTTTATAGCTTATGCTGGTATTACACCCCATTGCTGGAGGATATGGCTTTGTGTAATTTTGACACAAGCAGGCAACACTAATCAAATGCCGTAATGAAGGGATTAACCACAACCAACTGTTTTGTGGATTCCCACCGGTGGTACAATTTATAATATTTGTACAGTTCCACAGGGGGCTTTTTACATGGGGTTGTGTTGAGGCCTTTTGTCCAGACCTCCAAGGATAGCAATCCTTGCTGTCACCTGTTCTCTCCTCATGGGCATGAGACCATAAACAATCAGCAGGTGGCCCCTGCATTACATTGAACCATATATACGAATTACTGTGTGTTGAAGGAAACTAAAAACACCACTGTGTGTTTACCGATTCCACATACCTGAGGATTAAATGTTTTCCCTAGTACGGCTTATCCCCATACTGTGTATCTGCCTAAGGGTGTTTAGAACACAGCTGTTGGAAGAATTGTTTTTGTTTGCCTCTACATCCCACAGTTTTATTGTCCTGACAAAGGGGGGCGTAGGAACAATTTAAGCTCCAAACAGAAGTTCAATTTAATGTATTGTTAAATGGACACCTCCATTCAAATTCACCCCAAATAATAGATTTATTTTGATTCCACAGCCAATCTAAATTTTTACCTATATCCACGGGGAGAGCTGTTATGGGGATCCCCTGAGTGGGGGTATGTGGTAGAGGCAGACAGGTAGTCACATGAAAAAAATTAAGCATGCAAGCAAAACCTTGTATCATCTTATAGATCACATTTTCTGGTTCAGTGTGATTTATTATCAGGGAACAATCAGCATGTTGTTCAAAAGCCTGAGTCTGTCTATTCCATATCCTAGATTGTCTACTTATACCTATGGTTATTATAGAGCTAATGACTATTATTACAAAAGGCCTTACAATCACAGCCATGATATAACACCTATTAAAACTTAGGTTTACAACAAAAACAACAACAAAGAAAACAAACAACAAAAAATTATCCTTATCAAAACAAACATACAAAGATCAGAAGAAAGGAAAAAGAGAAAAAAACTTCTGATCCACATTCAGGTTCTACACAGCTTGTCCATTCCATGCAAGTGCAGTTCATACTTCGGGTCAATACATCTTAGGTCTCCACCCCGTCGTACTCCTTGTTCCAAGTTTTGTTGGGGCACACCTGCAAGCAAAATGGAAAAGTGCTGCTCAACCGTATATATGATCGGCAATGAGTCAGTTAGAAAGTTGGTATAATCCACCTACTACTTATTCGATGCATGCAGTCAGAGTTATCTTTTGCTTCCCATGCATATGGTCCCCTTGGATTAGTCAATGTGTCGTGGTTTTGGCCGGATTGGCCAAGCAGAACAACAGATGGCCTTCCCCCCCACTCTCTCCTCAGAGACGAGAGGAAGAGATAAGGAGATTTACGAGTTTAGAAAAAGAACTAAACTACTTTAATGAAAATAATAATAAATAAGAAAATAGTAAATAATAATAGAATAATAAAAATTAAAGGAAAAGAGTATACAATATATACAAAATCGTATCCAGCTCCCAGGATGACGATCACATCACCAGCAGACACAGGGAAAGTCCCAGACTGGAGTCAGCGACGGACAGGAGCTGAATTCCGGAACTAGAGTCAGGAGTGCTCGAATCAGGATCAAAGGCAGACGAACAGACAGGGTCCTCCTCAGACGTCAGCCATTGAAGAAAAAGCGAGCCAGAGCCCCCTTTGCCCCTTTGATCCCTCAGCTTTTATACTGAGCGTGATGCAGATGGGATGGAATACCCTGTTGGTCAGTTTTGGGTCACCTGTCCCATCCGCTCCTCCCTACGGGTGGGACCCCTCTGCGCTTCTCCGATTCTGACCCTCTAACGGGGCAAAACAGTGAAGTGAGCTGACCTTGGTTGTTATAGCAATAAGTCTAAGCAAGAGCCTCTGTGCATACCGTTCCTTGGTACAATCAGGTCTTATCACTCGGAGAGTGAACAGTGTCTGAACAATATGCTGTTAATTTCAGACTTTAGTCAGTTAGAAGAGGCCTAGCTAAAAAGTAAAATTACAAATCAGAAAATTGGTTCTGTTTTACCTCAAACCAGGACACAATGTCAGGGACACAACTCCAATATGAGGTAATTTGACCATTACTGGTTGGCCAGAATGCAATTGTATGGGGGACTTGCTAAATTTATGTGGTTTCTTGGATATTATTTCTCCAGAAGCTGTTGTGGTTGCAGTGGCTTGAGTCAATCCTGACACCACCTCTGCACCTACGCTTTTAGTGGCCCAATATAATCAATTTGACAAGTTTGCCAGAGTGTTTTCCCTGCCCTGATATGTAAAGGCAGGGCTTGATTTGGATGATTCATTTTTATTCGCAGGCAACACTGTGGACAGTGTGTTATCATCCTTTCACAGCCAGCCAGTGTAGCTGGCCACCCTCTGGCTTGGCATTCCTTATACATATCAGCTTTCCCAGTGTGGCCATGCCTTTCATGTAGCCATTCCCTTAATCTTACCCACTCCTGTGCATCCAGACTCTCATCCACTTCTAATGTATGTATGTGGGTGTGTGGAATAATTATTAAATTGGCCAAGAATGCAAAAGTATAGCATTGTTCACACATTAAGGAAAGTCATAAAATCAAGAGGCTTTTGAGGTATAATACAGCCGCAGCTAGCACGCGAAGAATGCAACATCTGTGATTCCCTGTACAAGGTTGTTTGCAAAATTACACAAGGGATGGAACGGAACACGCTTGTTCCGTGGCCTTCCCTTGTGACGAACAGCAGATATGGGGACGAGATGGTACTACGGAACAGATAAGCAGCCTACACGCTACTCAAGCCAACATTTCGTCAAATGTTGATGAAATGCTGTCCTTTGTGCGAACTTTGCTCATTACACTGTACCAAAACACACCTCCATCCTGGAGACTATCCGCCCAGGTTGCCCAGAGAGGTGGTGGAGGCCCCATCCCTGGACAGGGAGGGGATTCGAGACAGCCAGCACGGCTTCACCAGGGGAAAGAATCAAAGAATCACAGAATCACAGAATGGTAAGGGTTGAAAGGGGCCTCTGGAGGTCATCTGGTCCAACCCCCCTCCTCAAACAGGGACACCTAGAAAAGGCTGTCCAGGACCATGTCCAGATGGCTTTTCAATATCTCCAAGGAGGGACACTCCACAACAACTCTGGGATACCTGTTCCAGTGTTCGGTGACCCTCAAAGTAAAATAGGGTTTCCTGATGTTCAGACAGAACCTCCTGTGTTTCAGTTTGTGCCCATTGCCTCTTGTCCTGTCACTGGGCACCACTGAAAAGAGCCTGACTCAGTCTTCTGAGTCAGGTCTTCTGAGGCAGGTCTGCTGCCTCCCTGGGGCCTGTGTTAAGGATATAGCCAGGAAGCTTCCTGGCCTGATACGGCCCTCCGATTATTACCCTCTGTTGATCTTACAGGCAGACAGTGAGGAGCTGGAGAGTAGAAGTCTGAGGGCAATGAAGAAAGATTTCAGGGCCTTGGGGTGGCTTGTCAAGGGTTCGGGTGCACAAATTGTGTTCTCCTCTGCCCTTCCAGTTTTGGGGACTGATGGATGGCTGAACAAGAAAATCGGACAGATCAACACCTGGCTCCGAAACTGGTGCTACGAACAGGGCTTTGGGTTCAGTGACTGTAGTTTGATCTGCAGGACACCGGGCCTGCTCGCTAAGAATGGGAAAACCCTATCCCAAAAGGGGAAAAGGGTACTAGGCCAAGAGTTAGCAAGGCTCATGGACAGGGCTTTAAACTAGAAACGAAGGGGGAAGGGGATAAAACCAGACCCACTAGTAATGAGCCTAGGGATAAAGGGCCAAGGGTGGGGGTGAAACCGGTTGCCCAGCTCAAGTGCATCTACACAAATGCACGTAGCCTGGGCAACAAGCGAGATGAGCTGGAAGCCATTGTGCAGCAGGACAGCTATGATGTAGTCGCCATCACGGAGACGTGGTGGGATGACTGTCAGGACTGGAATGCTGCGATGAATGGCTACAAGCTCTTCAGAAGGGATAGGCAAGGAAGGAGAGGCGGGGGTGTGGCTCTGTTCATTAGGGAGTGTTTTGATTGTATAGAGCTAGATTCCAGTGATGATAAAGTCGAGTGTTTATGGGTAAGGTTGAAGGGGAAGGCAAATAAGGGAGATGTTGTGCTGGGAGTATGCTACAGACCACCCGGCCAGGATGAGGAGACAGATGAAGTATTCTATAAGCGGCTGGCTGAAGTCTCGCAATCGCCAGCCCTTGTTCTGGTTGGGGACTTCAACCTGCCGGGTATCTGCTGGAAATACAACACAGCAGAGGGCAGGCAGGCTAGGAGGTTCCTCGAGTGCATGGAAGATAACTTCCTGACACAACTGGTAGGTGAGCCTACCAGGGGAGGTGCCTCGCCAGACCTACTGTTGACAAACAGAGAAGGACTAGTGGGAGATGTGGTGGTCGGAGGTCGTCTTGGGTTTAGTGATCATGAAATGGTCAAGTTTTCAATTTGTAGCGATGTAAGGAGGGGGGTTAGCAAAACCTCCACCTTGGACTTCCGGAGGGCGGACTTTGGCTTGTTCAGGACGCTGACTGAGAGAGTCCCTTGGGAGACAGTCCTGAAGAGCAAAGGGGTCCAGGAAGGCTGGACGCTCTTCAAGAAGGAAATCTTAAAGGCCCAGGAGCAGGCTGTCCCCAAGTGTCGCAAGTCTAAAGGGCGGGGAAAATGGCCAGCCTGGATGAATAAGGAACTTCTGATGGGACTTAGGAATAAGAGGAGGGTTTACCACCTGTGGAAGAAGGGACTCAGGGGGAGTACAGAGATCTCGTTCGGTTATAAAGAGAGAAAGTTAGGAAAGTTAGGAAGGCAAAAGCCCAGCTGGAGCTCAACTTGGCCACTACCATTAAGGACAACAAAAAAAAGCTTTTATAAATCCATCAACAAAAAGAAAGCCAGGGAGAATCTCCATCCCTTACTGGATGCCGGGGGGAACATTGCAACCAAGGATGAGGAGAAGGCTGAGATACTTAATGCCGCCTTTGCCTCCGTCTTCAATAGTCAGACCAGCTGTCCCCAGGGTGCTCAGCCTCCTGAGCTGGAAGATAAGGACGGAGAGCAGTACAACCCACCCGTAATCCAGGAGGAAGTAGTCAACGATCTGCTTCTGCACCTAGACGCACATAAGTCTATGGGGCCGGATGGGATTCACCCAAGAGTACTCAGGGAGCTGGCGGGAGAGCTCACCAAGCCCCTCTCCATCATTTATCAACAATCCTGGTCAACGGGGCAGGTACCAGATGACTGGAGGGTGGCTAATGTGATGCCCATCTAGAAGAAGGGTCGGAAGGAGGATCCGGGGAACTACAGGCCTGTCAGCCAGACCTCGGTACCAGGAAAGATCATGGAGAGGATCATCTTGAGTGAGCCCTCACGGCAAGTGCAGGGTGGCCAAGGGATCAGGGCCAGCCAGCATGGGTTTAGGAAAGGGAGGTCCTGCTTAAGCAACCTGATCTCTTTCTATGACCATGTGACCCGCCTTCTGGATGCGGGGAAGGCTGTGGACATTGTCTATCTGGACTTTGGGAAGGCCTTTGACACCGTCCCCCATAGCATTCTCCTGGAGAAGCTGGCGAATCATGGCATAGACAAGTGTACTCTTTGCTGGGTTAAAAACTGGCTGGATGGCCGTGCCGAGAGGGTTGTGATTAATGGGGTGAAATCCTCTTGGCGGCCGGTCACCAGTGGTGTCCCTCAGGGCTCAGTTTTGGGGCCAGTTTTGTTTAATATCTTTATCAATGATCTGGATGAGGGGATTGAGTGCACCCTCAGTAAGTTTGCAGATGACACCAAACTAGGTGGGAGTGTTGATCTGCTTGAGGGCAGGAAGGCTCTACAGAGGGACCTGGACAGGCTGGATCGATGGGCCAAGGCCAACTGTATGAGGTTTAATAAGGCCAAGTGCCGGGTCCTGCATTTCGGTCACAACAACCCCAAGCAACGCTACAGGCTTGGGGCAGAGTGGCTGGAGAGCTGCCCCGCAGAAAAGGACCTGGGGGTGCTGGTGGACGGCCAGCTTAACATGAGCCAGCAGTGTGCCCAGGTGGCCAAGAGGGCCAACGGCATCCTAGCCTGTATCAGGAATAGCGTGGCCAGCAGGAGTAGGGAAGTGATCGTGCCTCTGTACTCGGCACTGGTGAGGCCTCACCTCGAGTGCTGTGTTCAGTTCTGGGCCCCTCTGTACAGGAGGGACATTGAGGTGCTGGAGCGTGTCCAGAGGAGAGCTACCAGGCTGGTGAGGGGTCTGGAGACCAGGTCATATGAGGAGAGGCTGAGGGAGCTGGGCATGTTTAGCTTGGAGAAGAGGAGGCTGAGGGGAGACCTCATTGCCCTCTACAACTCCCTGAAAGGAGGTTGTAGAGAGGTGGGGGTTGGCCTCTTCTCCCAGGTGGATAATGACAGGACCAGAGGAAATGGCCTGAAGCTGCGGCAGGGCAGGTTTAGATTAGATATTAGGAGGAATTACTTTACTGAAAGAGTGGTCAAGCACTGGAACAGCCTGCCCAGGGAGGTGGTTGAGTCACCATCCCTAGAGGTATTTAAGAAACGTCTAGATGTGGCACTTCAGGGCATGCTCTAGTGGCAGAGTCTGTAGGTTGTTTGGTTGGACTCGATGATCTCAAAGGTCCTTTCCAACCATGAAGATTCTATGATTCTACGATTCTTTACACCCTTCCATCAAGTATTTATAAGCATTGATGAGATCCCCCCTGAGCCTTCTCTTCTCCAGGCTAAACAGTCCCAGCTCGCTCAGCCTTTCCTCATAGGAGAGAGGCTCCAGTCCCTTCATCGTCTTCGTGGACCTTTGCTGGACTGTCTCCAGTAGCTCCATGTCTCTCTTGTACTGAGGAACCCAGAACTGGCCACAGTACTCCAGGTGTGGCCTCACCAGTGCTGAGTAGAGGGGAAAGATCACCTCCCTCGACCTGCTGGCAATACTTTGCCTAATGCAACCCAGGATACTGTTAGCCTTCTTTGCAGCAAGGGCACACTGCTGGCTCGTGTTCAACTTGGTGTCTACAAGGGCCTTTTCTGTCAAGCTGCTTTCCAGCTGGGCGACCTGCAGCATGTTTTGTGTCATCTGCAAACTTGCTAAGGGTACACTCTGCCCTATCATCCAGATCATTAATGAAGATGTTGAACAGGCCTGGACCCAGTATTGACACCTGGGGTACACTGGTATTATTGGCCTCCAACTAGACTTTGTTCCCCTGATCACCACCCTCTGTGGCCAGCCGTTCAGACAGTTTTCACCACACCTCACTGTCTGCTCATCCAGCCCATACTTCAACAGCTTCTCTATGAGGACCTTATGGGAGACAGTGCCGAAAGCCTTCCTGAAGTCAAGGTAGACAACTGGTCTCCCTTCATCTCCCAAGTCAGTCATTTCCTCATAGAAAGTTATCAGGTTGGTCATGCATGACTGCCCCTTGGTGAATGTCGTGTTTGCTTAAGCATTCCCCAATTGATCCTCTTCTACCAAGGGTACATTTCCCTTGCTACAGCCTTTGCCCCTGGTCTCTGGAGCCTGGGATTCCCAAAGGCCGGTCTTGCTAGTAAACACTGACGCATTTGGTACCTCAGCCTTTTCCATGTCCTGTATCACCAGGTCCCCTACTCCATTCAGCAGCGGGCCCACGTTTTCCTAACCTTCCTTTTTCTACTTATCTACTTCTGGAAGCTCTTCCTGTTGTCTTTGACATACCTGCCCAGATTCAGTTCCAGGTGGGCTTCGGCTTTCCTAACTGCATCTCTGCATGCTCAGACAGTATCTCTGTATTCCTCCTAGGTTACCTGTCTCTGCTTCCACCCTTTGTATGCTTCCTTTTTGTGTTTGAGTTTGGCCAGGAGCTCCTTGTTCATCCACGCAGGCCTCCTGGGATCTTTGCCTGATTTCCTGCTCATCGGGATGGACCGCTCTTAAGCTTGGAGGAGGTGATCCTCGAATATTAACTAGCTTTCTTCGGCCCCTCTTCCCTCCAGGGACCTATCCCAAGGGACTCTGTCGTGGTTTGGGCCGGACTGGCCACTGAAAGGAACGGCAGATGCTCTCTGACCTCTCTCCCTTCGGAGAAAGAAGAGCATCTCCCTTCAGGGAGAGGAGGAAGAGAGAGAAAGAGACTTATGAGTTTAAAAGAAACTAAACTACTTTATTGAAATACTACTAATAAAAAGGAAATAATGAAAAATATACAATGTATACAAAACCATATCAAGCTCCCAGGATGACGATCATGTCACTAGCAGGCACTGGGAAAGTCACAGACTGGACTCAGCAACAGACGGGAGCTGAACTCAGGAACTGGATTCGGGAATGCACAGATCAGGATCAAGGGCAGACAAACAGACAGAGTCCTCTTCGGACGCCAGCCATTGAGGAAAGCGGACTGACCCTTTGATCCCTCAGCTTTTATACTGAGCATGAGGCAGATGGGATGGAATACCACGTTGGTCAGTTTGGGGTCACCTGTCCTGTCCGCTCCTCCCTGCAGGTACGACCCCTCTATGCTTTTTCAGTTTCCGACCCTCCAACGGGGCACACAACAAAGTTAGCTGACCTTGGTTGTTATAGCAATAAGTATAAGCAGGAGCCTCTCTGCCTACCATTCCTTGGCATAAATTATAAACAATCAAGTCTTATCACTCTGGGAGCGAACAATGTCTGAACGATATGCTGTTAATTTCAGAGAGTTTAGTTAGTTAGAAGAGGCTTAACTGAAAAGCAAAATTACTGAACAGAAAATTGGTTCTGTTCTACCTCAAACCAGGACAGACTCTTCCAAGCAGATCCCTGAAGAGGCCAAGGTCTGCTCTCCTGAAGTCCAGGGCTGTGAGCTTGCTTTTCACCCTCCTCCCTCCTTCCCCTCAGGATCCTGAACTCCACCATCTCATGGTCACTGCAGCCAAGGCTGCCTTTGACCTTCACATCCCCAACAAGCCCTTCCTTGTTGGTGAGCACGAGGTCCAGCAGAGCACCTCTCCTCATTGTCTCCTCTGTCACTTGGGTGAGGAAGTTGTCATTGATGCTCTCCAGGAACCTCCCGGATTGCTTATGCCCTGCTGTGTTGTCCCTCTAGCAGATATCGGGGTGGTTAAAGTCCCCCAGGAGGACCAGGACCTGCAAACATGAGGCTGCTCCTAGCTGTCTGTAGAAGGCCTCATCCACTTGTTCTTCCTGGTCAGGCAGCCTGTAGCAGAAACCCACTAAATGTCAAGGGGGATAATATCAGGCTTGCCCGTGAAGAGCTGTGGGACAATACATCAAGGTTAGAAGTGCTAGCGAGGGCCTTTAGCCCTCTGAGACATGCTGGGTACACTGCAGCACACTTGAAGCCTTACGGAGATGAGCCAGGGGCTCCTGAGGTAATAGGAGCCAAGAGGGAAACACCGGTGAAATACCTCAAAGGAATTAAGGAGTGTTCCTCTAAGAAGGTGACACGGCCAACAGCCCAGCTGAAGTGCCTCTACACCAATGCACGCAGCATGGGCAACAAACAGGAGGAGTTGGAAGCCACCCTGCTGCTGGAAAGCTACGACCTAGTTGCCATTACTGAAACTTGGTGGGACGAATCCCGTGACTGGAGTGCGGCTATCGATGGCTACAGGCTGTTCAGAAGGGACAGGTGAGGAAGGAGGGGTTGCCCTCTACATCAGGAAATGGCTAGAGTGTGAAGAGCTGCCTCTGAAGAATGGCCACGAGCAGGTTGAAAGCCTATGGGCAAGAATTAGAGACCAAGGCAACAAAGGGAACCTTGTGGTTGGTGTCTACTACAGGCCGCCTGATCAAGGGGAGCCTATTGTCAAAGCCTTCTTACTCCAGCTACAGGAGGCTTTGCACTTGCAGGCTCTCGTCCTGCTCGGGGACTTCAACCACCCTGACATCTGCTGGAAAAGTAGCACAGAAATCTGTAGGCAACCCAGGGGACTCCTGGAGTGCACTGAGGATAACTTCTTAAGCAAGGCAATAGACAGCCCTACCAGAAGGGATGCGATACTGGACCTGATGGTCACCAACGCAAGTAAGCTAATCGGCGACATCAAGATTGGAGGCCTGGGCTGCAGAGATCATGCACTGGTGGAGTTCGTAGTCCTGAGGGATATGGGTCAGGAGAAGAGTCAAGTCAGGACCCTGAATTTTAGGAAAGCAAACTTCCAGCTCTTCAAGGAGTTAGTCAATAGGGAATAGTCCCTGGGAAACTGCCCTCAGGGACAAGGGAGCAGAACAGAGCTGGCAGATCTTTAAGGACTCTTTCCATAGTGCACAAGAGCTCTTGATCCAGGAAGGCAAGAGACTGGCATGGATGAGTTAGGAAGTACTGGTCAAACTAAAGGGCAAGAAGGAAATGCACAGGCAATGGAAGCAGGGACAGATGTCCTAGGAAGAGTATAGGGACACTGCCTGGTTGTGTAGGGATGGGGTCAGGAAGGCCAAGGCGCGGCTCGAGCTGAACTTTGCAAGGGATTCAAAGAATAATAAGAAGGGCTTCTACAGGGATGTCAGCCAGAAAAGGAAGGTCAAAGAAAGCATATCCCCCCGATGAACACAACTCGCAAACTGGTGACAACAGACAAAGAGAAGGCTGAGGTACTCAACAACTTTTTTGCCTCAGTCTTCACTGTCAATTTCTCTTCCCACACCTCTCGAGTGGATAAACCTCAAGGCAGGGACTGGGGGAGCAAAGTCCCTCCCACTGTAAGAGAAGATCAGGTTCGAGACCACATGAAGAACCTGAACATACACAAGTCTATAGGACTTGATGAGTTGCATCCCAGAGTCCTGAGGGAATTGGCTGATGTAGTTGCCAAGCCACTCTCCATGATGTTTGAAAAGTCATGGCAGTCAGGTGAAGTCCCTGGCCACTGGAAAAAGGGAAACATGGCACCCATTTTTAAAAAGGGTAGAAAGGAGGACCCTGGGAACTACCACCCTGTCAGCCTCACCTCTGTGCCTGGGAAGATCATGGAACAGATCCTCCTAGAAGCTATGCTAAGGCACATGGAAGACAGGGAGGGGATTCGAGACAGCCAGCACGGCTTCACCAGGGGAAAGTCCTGCCTGACCAATCCGGTGGCTTTCTGCAATGGAGTGACTGCATCAGTGGACAAGGGAAGAGCAATGGATGTCATCTACCTGGACTCCTGCAAGGCCTTTGGCACGGTCCCCCAAAGCATCCTTCTCTCTCTAAGTTGGAGAGATACGGATTTGATGGGTGGACTGTTCGGTGGATAAGGAACTGGCTGGATGGTCGCATCCAGAGGGTAGCGGTCAATGGCTCGATGTCCAGATGGAGAGGGGTGACAAGTGGTGTCCCTCAGGGATCCGTACTGGGACCGGTGCTGTTCAACATCTTCATCAACGACATAGACAGTGGGATCAAGTGCACACTCAGCAAGTTTGCCGATGACACTAAGATGAGTGATGCGGTCGATGTGCCAGAGGGACGGGATGTCATCCAGAGGCATCTGGATGAGCTGGAGAGGTGGGCCCGAGCAAACCTCATGAAGTTCAACAAGGCCAAGTGCAAGGTCCTGCACTTGGGTCGGGACAATCCTCGTTGTCAGTACAGGCTGGGGGACGATGTGATAGAGAGCAGCCCTGCGGAAAAGGACTTGGGGGTACTGGTGGATGAAAAGCTGGACATGAGCCAACAATGTGTGCTTGGAGCCCAGAAGGCCAATCGCATCCTGGGCTGCATCAAAAGAACCGTGGCCAGCAGGTCGAGAGAGGTGATTCTCCCCCTCTACCCTGCTCTCGTGAGACCCCACCTGGAGTACTGTGTCCAGCTCTGGAGCCCTCGGCACAAGAAAGACGTGGGCCTGTTGGAGCGGGGCCAGAGGAGGGCCACGAAGATGATCAAAGAGCTGGAGCACCCCTCCTATGAAGATAGGCTGAGAGAGTTGGAGTTGTTCAGCCTGGAGAAGAGAAGGCTCCAGGGAGACCTTATAGCGGCCTTCCAGTACCTGAAGGGGGCCTACAAGAAAGCTGGAGAGAGGCTGTTTGCAAGGGCATGTAGGGATAGGATGAGGGGCAATGGTTTTAAACTAGAGCAGGGTAGGTTTAGATTAGACATTAGGAAGAAGTTCTTTACAATGAGGGTGGGGAGGCACTGGCACAGGTTGCCCAGAGAGGTGGTGGAGGCCCCATCCCTGGAGACATTTAAGGCCAGGCTTGATGAGGCTCTGAGTAATCTGATCTAGTTAAAGATGTCCCTGCTTACTGCAGGAGGGTTGGACTAGATGACCTTTAAGGGTGCCTTCTAACCCAACACGTTCTATGATTCTATGATTCTATGATTCTATGATTCTATGATTCTGTGATTCTGTGATTCTATGATTCTGTTCTATGATTTGGAAAGTCGTGGCAGTCTGGTAAAGTTCCTGCTGACTGGAAAAGGGAAACATAACCCCCATTTTCAAAAAGGGAAAAAAGGAAGACCCAAGGAACTACAGGCCAGTCAGTCTCACCTCTGTGCCTGGCAAGATCATAGAGTAGATCCTCCCGGAATCCCTGCTAAGGCACATGGAAAATAAGGAGGCGATTGGTGACAGCCAACATGGCTTCACCAAGGACAAGTCATGCCTGACGAATTTGGTGGCCTTCTACGATGTTGCCACAGCACTGGTAGATAAGGGGAGAGCAACCGACGTCATCTACCTGGACTTATGCAAAGCGTTTGACATTGTCCCGCAATGACATCCTGGTCTCTAAATCGGAAAGGCATGGATTTGATGGATGGACCACTCGGCGGATAAGGAACTGGCTAGATGGCCGCACTCAAAGGGTTGCGGTGAATGGCTCGATGTCCAAGCGGAGACCACTGACGAGTGGCGTTCCTCAGGGGTCGGTACTGGGACCAGTGCTGTTTAACATCTTTGTCGGCGACATGGACAGTGGGATTGAGTGCATCCTCAGCAAGTTTGCCGACGACACCAAGCTGTGTGGCGTGGTCGACACGCCGGAGGGAAGGGATGCCATCCAGAGGGACCTGGACAGGCTTGAGAGGTGGGCCTGTGTAACGGGTTCTTTTTTGGAGAGATTCCAACATACAAACCGGAGCCCACACAAAGGAAAAAAAAGGTTAACTCTGCTTTATTGTGAAGCCTTGCTACAGAGAAAAAAAGCAGTGAATTCAGCTTTATTGCGAAGCCTTGCAAAGCGGTTCCCAAATGTCCCAAAAGTTACTTCAGAGAGTCTTACCAACCCATAGATCGTAGCAGCACCGCTGAGCAGCAGGATAACGAGGAGCCCCATCGGTACAGTAGAGGGAGGCAAGGCACAGCGCGTTCAGGGCGTCCCCTGTATCTTCAAAATGCGCTCATGTCTCTCTCCCTCTCCCCGGCCCGAGACAGCCCCCTTATATCCTGCACCGGATTGAGTGGAAAAGTACAGGCTAGAGTCACTGCACGAGTGGCCAGCGCATGCAGCGAGCCTCACCAGACTCGTGACCCAGCTTTGCTAACAGCGGCTGTCTGATACGTGACTACATTGTTGTACTCCCTTCTTGTTATCTGCTTCTTCGAAGGTCAGGTTCTCATGGATACGTGCGGAGTTTTTGCAGCAACAGTACTGAGGTCCTTTTTCTCGGCACGTATACTGGGTTTGGTTCAGCTAGTAATTTTCTGTCGTGTCTCACTCGGACCATCCCCTATTATCCCTTACACAGCCTGTGCGAACCTCATGAAGTTCAACAAGGCCAAGTGCAAGGTCCTGCACCCGGGTCGTGGCAATCCCAGGCACAAATACAGGTCGGGAGGAGAAGGGCTTGAGAGCAGCCCTGAGGAGAAGGACTTGGGGGTGCTGGTGGACAAGAAGCTCAGCATGAGCAGGCAATGCGCGCTTGCAGCCCAGAAAGCCAACCGCATCCTGGGCTGCATCAAAAGAAGCATGGCCAGCAGGTCGAGGGAGGTGATTCTGCCCCTCTACTCTGCTCTGGTGTGACCCCACCTGGAGTACTGTGTCCAGCTCTGGAGCCCTCAGCACAAGAAGGACATGGACCTCTTGGAACGGGTCCAGAGGAGGGCCACGAAGATGATCAGAGGGCTGGAGCACCTCTGCTATGAGTGGTGGAGTCGCCAACTCTGGAGACATTCCAAACCTGCCTGGACGCGTTCCTGTGCAACCTGCTGTAGGTGACCCTGCTCTGGCAGGGGGGTTGGACTACATGGTCTCCAGAGGTCCCTTCCAACCCTATGATTGTATGATTGTATGATTCTATGATTCTATGACAGGCTGAGAGAGTTGGGGCTGTTCAGCCTGGAGAAGAGAAGACTCCGGGGAGACCTTATAGCAGCCTTCCAGTGCCTAAAGGGGGCCTACAGGAAAGATGGGGAGGGACTCTTTATGAGGGAGTGTAGCGATAGGACTGAATAGTGGTGGGATGTGACTCAGGGCATTTTGTTTGTTGAAGGCACCATTCGGGTTTCGGGTTCTTATTGTGATGCAGTGTTGAGACCACCCCGGGCTGAGCCATTTCCACAGCTCCCCCCAAGTTATCTCTGCATAGATAGGCATCAATAAGCATCTGCCGAGGCAAGATGGAGCTGAGTCGAATGACAACTCCCTGCATCTCACCTTTTGTGTTCTGAAACCGGTTTGGCCAGGTGCTCCCATTCAAACATCAAGGAGATTTTAAACACAGAAATAATGTAAAAAGAAGGTTTTTCTCCTCCAAGATGAGGTGGGGTTTTTTTGACTATATAGGCATTTATATAATATAGAATCTTAGAATGGTTTAGGTTATAAATGGAAACATCTTCTTTTAAGCTAGGATACAGGCCTGTTGCAAAAAATTTGTCCGTATTAAAGTGATATAACTTTGAGCTTTAACCCAATAGTTCAATTAAAGCTCAGTGAATAATCCTTGATTTCATCTATATCCAATTCCCTCCCCTATTTAAATGAATTATCCGATTATTATAAACTGAATATACATACCCTATCTTATCCCAAGGTCTAGCATCCAGTGCTTTTTCACTGTGAGCAGCATTTTTGGAGCCCATCACTGGGAGCAGTCTAGAAAGCTTTAAAACAAATACCTTAAGTTTAACATAGGAATCTAGAGACACTCCAGTGAAGAAGAAAAGCACAACACAGCCCCTTTTTCTATAAAGACACAGTTTTATATGGGCAGAATCAACAGTGAAATAATTTACAAGAGCAGGGAAAGCTAAATGAAGACGTTCTAGCAGTATAAAATTGGTCCTTACAAATACATGTGAGAGAGGCTACAAGTGCTTCCCCAACATGAAAGTCCATGGGCTGGGCTGGACCATGAGCAGCTATCGGCCTCACTCAGTGGCCGCAGCACATCTGTGGAGTCTTGCGACTCTTGGCCTTCTTAATTACGCTACCAAAATTCACTGTTTCCATGCTGTTTTCACTTGCTAATTAAAGAGTAAGGTGTGTAGTTTTCTCTTTGTATTGTCTAATTTAAACTAATGTGCCACTAGAGGGAGCATACATCTGTATCTGTATCTTGGGCACAGTTGCTGGTGCATCAAGCAGCCAAGCAGTCCTTATCCGGGGGCCACAGCCTTTTCAAACTCCTTCAGTAAATCTACGCTAGAGACCATTCCTTCTTTATTACTTGTCTTTAATATTTTTGTCTCTCTAGAGAAATTTCCTGTTTGCATTTTGCTCATTTTCCAGGGCTTTGCATCCACTACAGGGAGGTATGCACAAAGAGTATATTGATTTTATTAAACTCCGTCACTGCCAGTGAGAGCAAACAAAGATTTAGAAATAGAGTGCATTTACTGCAGGTAAAAATAATCAATGAACACCATTTAAGAGCCACTTTTAATAAGACGGGAATTAAAATCAGAGAGACTCGGGATTTCATTTTAAAACGAAAAATAACAAGATTGCTGATGAAGTTAAAGTTCAACGACAAAACTAGGACCCATTTGTTACAGCAACATGCTGCCATTGAGCCAGTAGAATAAAAAACACTGCCAAACCTGATTCAAACAGCCAGAAAGGGCTACTAGAAAAAGACAACATTGGCCCAAGGATAAGGAAGATAAAGGCAATTAGGGATCACACAGGTGTCATACACATCACACAGCAATTTCAGATATACACATGCTATGTATTGATTAGACGGTATTTTATGAATTTTTCCATCCCTGGAAACATTCAAGGTCAGGCTGGACATGGCTCTGAGCAACCCGATCTAGTTGAAGATGTCCCTGCTCATGGCAGGGGGATTGGACTAGATGACCTTTAAAGGTCCCTTCCAACCCAAACTATTCTATGATTCTGTGATTCTACAATGTCTCCCACACCTGTATGCTCTTTAATTCTTACCTATAAGCTCTCAGAGGCTCATCATCCATCCCCAGACAGAGCTCCATACGTTCCAGTTGTTCTCTAACTTAAAGGGCAACTCCCCCTCCTTGTCTTCCTGTACTGTCTTTCCTAAAAAGCCTGTATCCCTCCGTTGCAACACTCCAGTCTTGGTAGCCATGCTACAACATCTCTGTGATCTCAACAGGATCATAGCCCTGCAACTGTGCACAGATCTCTAATTCCTTATGTTTATTCTCCATGCTGCATGCATTAGTGTACAGGCACTTCAGAGAGGCACCCCAGCATGCTAATTTCCCAGAAAGGATTTTGAGGATTTCTTGTAGACACTTCCTTGCTTACATGCAAATGCTGTATGTTACCCCGCTTAAGCCCCATTTTTTTGGTTTTGGGTTCCTTTTCTGTCACCCCAGGCCCCCCTCCTTGTCTTCCTTGCCTCTTCGTTATTGCTAACAGCAATTTACTCTTCTTTATTGATAACAGCCCCTGCCTGACTTCCCCTTAGGCATGGCTGGGCAAACTTTACTGTTTTACTCTTGCAGCTTCAGATATGACCTTCTGCCTCAGCCAGCATGGCTCTGAGTTGGTGGATTGCCTGGATGCAAGCTGGGAGCTCTGCGATACATCCAGTACTGACACCATCTCCATTTACTCTCATTTATTTTTATCTTTGGCTTTCTTCGGTGTACATGCTTTTCTGTGTAGCTAAGGAAGATAATCACAGCATAAACCCAGTAGTTAATGGCCTGTCAATATTTTTAGCATGATGGCAAATTGTCCAGAGTCTATATTTTGACTAAATACACACTGTGTAGATCAAAAAAAAATCGTTTTATGTTCCACGTAGGAAGGTCTCTGTCAAATCAAAAATATGTGGCTATTGCCACCTCTTTGTCCAATTTATAAAGTCAATTCAGGAATCTATTTTAGTTATTTCCTTTAGAAAATATTCATATTTTCTATATTAGTAACAATTTAAACTACTAGTATAACATTGAGATAAATATTACATATTTTCTGTATTCTAGACTGTCAGGGTGTGGGGTTTTTACTATAAATTTTAAGTCAAAACTACACTAATTTTAATTTCTCCAAAATGATTGTAGCAAACTGCATCCAGGTCAATTTTTCCCAGTCCCGTAACTGTGTTTAAGGACTTCAAGGATCGGGTCCATAACAATAGTTTTCATTGTCACACAGATAAGAACACGAGGATTTTCATCATGGATTTTGTTGCATCATCTCATTATTCAGTTCCTGCAGAGACATGTTTGAGAGGATCAAAGTTTCCAAGTGTTTTCATGGCAAAACTGGGCGACAGTCAACTATTTTGAAAATCCATAACAGGGATTCATACTGAGACTTTTAAAAATGCATAAATCTAGAAGATTGCTTAAAAAAAACCCCAAAGATTTAATGTGCATTTTAAACATCCTCTGGTTGCCCAGAGAGGTGGCGGATGCCCCATTCCTGGAAACATTCAAGGTCAGGTTGCACGGGGCTCTGAGCAACCTGATCTAGTTGAAGATGTCCCTACTCATGGCAAGGGGGTTGGACTACATGACCTTTAAAAGTCCCTTCCAGCCCAAACTATTCTATGATTCTATCCAAAGGAATGTCTGTACCTTGTTAGCTATATTCATAGCGCATTAATCCATAACATCAACCAAAAGGGAGCTGATGAAATGACATAACTATTTATAACCTTGCAACTAGGTGTTACACTCTGGATTAACCAGGAGTTAAGAATTAATGTAAGATCAGTAACTTTTTCCATTGAATGTCCTTGTCAATATGATTATTGACAAGATACTGATTACCTATCTTAGGTTTTAGTTCATTGCCTTCTTCAGCAGAAGAGAGCTCTTCAGGAAGCACAGATCAAAATAAGAGCGCTGAGAACATAATTCCTTCATGGTTTACCGGTTAAGCTCTTTGGGAAGTGGAACAGGCTTCCCTGATTCAGCATTTTGCCTTGTTTTGCTTGTTTTCACAGTAATGCAAATTTATGAAAATCAGGGCATTGAATGTTGCAACCTCAGAGTCCGTCTTTAACTCATATCATTGCTTACTTCCTTCAGTATTTTAGGATCTTGAACCTCTAAGATGTCAGTCTTTCTGCCAAACATTAATAAGCACCGTTTGATTTCTGTAAACTCAAGTCAGTGAGAGTTGAATAGCATTCAACACAGGAGGCATTCAGTAGTTTGCATATTTGGGCCATAGGCATGTAAGGGAAACTAATAGTGCTCGGCTGATTTCTTGCAAAAGTAGGATTTTTTCTCTGAAACAAAAATGCAGCATGGAGCAAATTGAGGAAATAAATGTTGTGTCCCTTATGACGAGCAGAGAGAACTCTCTCTTTTTTTTACTGTATGGTTGGTGTTTGGGCTGCATCATGCCCATCACAGGGCATTCAAAGATGAAGGCCTAAATTTCTCAATTGAGGAGGAAAAAAGGTAAAGCTTATCAACTAGACGATCTTTAAGGTCCCTTCCAACCCAACCCATTCTATGATTTGATGATCCTATGATTCTATGAACTTGTCTACCTTGTCATATTTATTCTGGGTAGCTTGCCACCCTATTCTCAATTAAATCCTAACAAAAACCCCACAACATTTGATATGACAGCATTTGAGGAATTAAGAACTAATAATTTTTCAGCACACACATGAAAATCAATACTTATTTGCTTGGGGAAAAAACCAGCCAATTGAAAACAAAATTATTTGGAATGCGGCAAGTCTGTGGCACACCAAGCGATACATTTATTAAATCAGAAATTGAATCTCCGATTCCTCACTGAACTGAGGAACAGAACAAGTCTGTGATTCCAAAAGATCAAGCTTAGCACCGATTTAATTCCTACCTTGATTCATACTCAAAATAAATGGCTACGTCTCTATGCTGGAGAAATCTCTGTTCAGATCTAGCATTGGGTATTTTGCTATCTTTAAGGACTCATTGCCTTCTCCTACCCTGAAATTTGTCTGTATGCAGATGCACATTTCTGGTTTTAGTGGTTAAGTCCCTCCACAATCCCCTCTGTTGTGTGTATGTGGTATTAGGTCCTTCCTCTCTACAATTCAAAAATGTTTTTTGGCAAAACTTAAGTCATATTACCAGTGTCAGTGAGAATCTCCAAGAACCTGCCCTCTAAGAAAGTCACCTGGGTAAAGTGCTTTTAGTTTTCAGTCAGGCAGGAACCAGGTTCACAAGCCATGCTATGTGATTTACTTGTATTGATTACCTTCATATTAAATGCATAAGACAGTGTTATACTGCTTCCCTGAATAAACTTCAACTTTGGTTTGTTTTTTCTCTTTCTCTGTTTGTCTTTCTGTCTCTCTGGTCCCATTTTGGCATCCAGGATCATTTTCTCTTTGACAAGCCAGTGTCCCCTTTGCTAACATGTGCTGGGATGGCACGTGACTGGCCAGATGCCAGAGGAATCTGGTATGTTGTGTGACATGTAGAAGCTTGTGTCATGTTTGAAAGACCGTATTACAAGTCTCCTTGCTTGTCCTAACCCCACAGTCACTCTGCACTGATACTCACAGCATGTTCAGTTTTATTTTTTACAACTTTTTTGCAGTGTTTTAAATAATTAATTAAAAAAAAAAAAAAAGTAAGACCTTTATATTCATATAGGCGGCACAGGGGCACGGGGAATGGGGCTTGCGGTCAGTTCATCACACGTCTCTGCCACTCCTTCCTCTTCATACTGTTCCCCTGCTCCAGCGTGGGATCCCACCCACAGGAGACAGTCCTTCACAAACTTCTCCAACGTGGGTCCTTTCCCCCCGGCTGCAGTTCTTCACGAGCTGCTCTAGCATGGGTCCTTTCCACAGGGTGCAGTCCTTCAGGAACAGACTGCTCCAGCATGGGTCCCCTGCTTTTTTTTGCAATTTTTGAAATGATTAATTAAAAAAAAAATTAAAAATATATGACCTTTATATTCATATAGGCAAAGATGCAGCAAAGATGCAAGGGTTGTTGAAGTGTTCGAAACCATGGAAGTGCTTGAAAGAAGTCACATAGGAATTAGGGCTTCTCCCACAAAAAAGGTGGCAAGATCAATAGCCCACCTGAAGTGCATCTACACCAACGCACGCAGCATGGGCAACAAACAGGAGGAGCTGGAAGCCATTGTGCAGTGGGAAAACTATGATATAGTTGCCATCACAGAAACATGGTGGGATGCAATACAACTGGAGTGCTGCAATGGATGGCTATAAACTCTTCAGAAGGGATAGGCAAGGAAGGAGAGGTGGTGGGGTAGCCCTGTGTGTTAGGGAGTGTTTTGACTGTCTAGAGTTTGACGATGGTGATGAAAGGGTCGAGTGTTTATGGGTAAGAATCGGGGAAAGGCCAACAAGGCAGATATCATGGTGGTCTTCATCCAACGAGGATGAAGAGGCAGATTAAATACTCTATAAGCAGTTGGGAGAAGTCTCACAATCGCTATCCCTTGTTCTCATGGTGGAATTTAACTTAACAGATGTCTGCTGGAAATACAGTGCAGTGGAGAGGAAACAGTCTAGGAGGTTCCTGGAGTGTGTGGAAGATAACTTCCCAACACAGTTGGTGAGTGAGCTAACTAGGGAAGGCACCCCGCTGGACCTGTTGTTTGCGAACAGAGAAGGACTTGTGGAGGATGTGAGGGTTGGAGGCTGTCTTGGGCACAGTGATCATGAAATGATAGTTTTCAATTCTTGGAGAAGCAAGGAGGGGGTCAGCAGAACTGCCACCTTGGACTTCCGGAGGGCAGGCTTTGGCCTGTTTAGGGGCCTGGTTGACAGAGACCCTTGGGAGGCAGTCCTGAAGGGCAAAGGAGTCCAGAAAGACTGGACATTCTTCAAGAAGGAAATGTTCAAGGTGCAGGAGCAGGTCATCCCTATGTGCCAGAAGACGAGCCCGCTGGGAAGAAGACCAGCCTGGCTGAACAGAGAGCTTTGGCTGGAACTCTGGAAAAATAAGAGAGTTTATGACCTTTGGAAGAAGGGGCAGGCAACTCAGGAGGACTACAAGGATGTTGTGAGGTTATGCAGGGAGAAAATTAGAAGGGTCAAAGCCCAACTAGAACTTGATCTGGCTACTGTCGTAAAAGACAATAAAAAATGTTTCTATAAATACATTAGCAACAAAAGGAGGGCTAAGGAGAATCTCCATCCTTTATTGGATGCGGGGGGGAAACATAGTGACAAAGGATGAGGAAAAGGCTGAGGTACTTAATGCCACCTTTGCCTCAGTCTTTAATAGTAAGACCAGTTGTTCTCTGGGTCCCCAGCCCCCTGAGCTGGAAGATAGAGATGGGGAGCAGAATGAACCCCCCATAATCCACAGGGAAATGGTGAGTGACCTGCTGCACCACTTAGACATGCGCAAGTCTATGGGGCCTGATGGGATCCACACAAGTGTACTGAGGGAGCTGGCAGAAGCACTCACCAAGCCACTTTCCATCATTTATCAGCAGTCCTGGCTAACCGGGAGGTTCCAGTTGACTGGAAGATAGCAAATATGATGCCCATCTACAAGAAGGGCTACAAGGAGGACCCGGGGAATTACAGGCCTGTCAGTCTGACCTCGGTGCCAGGGAAGGTTATGGAGAAGCTCACCTTGAGTGCTATCATGCAGCACGTACAGGACAACCAGGTGATCAGGCCCAGTCCACATGGGTTTATGAAAGCCGGGTCCTGCTTGACTAACCTGATCTCCTTCTATGACAAGGTGACCCACTTAGTGAATGAGTGAAAGCCTGTGGATGTTGTCTACCCAGATTTTAGTAAAGCTTTTGACACTGTTTCCCATGGCATTCTCCTGGAGGAACTGGCTTCTCATGGCTTGGACAGGTGTGCTCTTTGCTGGGTTAAAAAATGGCTGGATGGCGGGGCGCAAAGAGTTACGGTGAATGGAGTTAAATCCAGTTGGCAGCGGGTCACAAGTGGTGTTCCCCAGGGCTGAGTACTGGGGCCAGTTCTCTTTAATATCTTTATCAGTGATCTGGAGGAGGGGATCGAGTGCACCCTCAGTAATTTTGCAGACGACACCAAGTTGGGTGGGAGCATTGATCTGCCTGACGTTAGGAAGGCTCTACAGAGGGATCTGGACAAGCTGGATCGATGGGCCGAGGCCAATGGTATGAGGTTCAACAAGGCCAAGTGCCGGGTCCTGCACTGAGGTCACAACAAGCCCATGCAGCACTACAGGCTTGGGGAAGAGTGGCTGGAAAGCTGCCTGGCAAAAAGGACCTGGGGGTGTTGGTCAACAGCAGGCTGAATATGAGCCAGCAGTTGTGCCCAGGTGGCCAAGGCGGCCAACAGCACCCTGGCCTGTATCAGAAATAGTGTGGCCAGCAGGAGTAGGGAAGTGATCGTCCCCCTGTACTCGGCACTGGTGAGGCCCCACCTCGAGTACTGTGTCCAGTTTTGGTCCCCTCACCACAAAAAAGACATTGAGCTGCTGGAGTGTGGCCAGAGAAGGGCAATGAAACTGGTTAAGTGTCTAGAGAACAAGTCTTATGAGGAGCGGCTGAGGGAACTGGGGTTGTTTAGCCTGGAGAAAAGGAGGCTGAGGGGAGACCTTATCGCTCTCTACAACTACCTGAGAGGAGGTTGCAGCGAGGTGGGGTTTATTCTCTTCTCCCAACTAACAAGCGATAGGATGAGAGGAAATGGCCTCAAGTTATGCCAGGGGAGGTTTAGACTGGATATTACGAAAAAATTCTTCACGGAAAGGATTGTCAAGCACTGGAACAGGCTGCCCAGGGAAGTGGTTGAGTCACCATCCCTGGAGGTATTTAAAAGACGGGTAGATGTGTCAGGGATGTGGTTTAGTGGTGGACTTTGCAGTGCTAGGTTAATGGTTGAATTTGATGATCTTAAGGGTCTTTTCCAACCTAAATGATTCTATGATTCTATTTAAACAATCATTGATATCAGCAACACAATGTAGCATCATAAACATGGCTCCTTCTATGGGTTTTTTATATCTGTTTTTCCTATTTCAAGATAAAAATTTGACTTGAGAAAGAGTCAGTGAATCACTATGAAATCAGCAGTGTGAGGTTACAAATACAGCCTAAAGCTGGATTGTAGCAACACTCTCAGCTAGGAACCACTGGCAATACAGTTGCAGGATATTGCACTGTAAATACCTTCCCCTCCTCCACACTTCTGAGAGACAGAATGTTATTTTAATTCCCCAAGCTGAAAGTGATCCTTTCTTTCCAAATAAACCGGACAAAGGCTGGATACAGAAATAGTTGAATTTCCTTTTTGGTTTAGGTCTGTTTCTTCTTTTATAACCTTGATATTTTTTGTGCTTGAATAGAATATTTTTAGAGGAAGGGACAATAGCCCCCAGTACAGTGCACGCACACACCCCCTATCACATGATAGAGCACGGGCTCTCCACGGGGTCACAGCCTCCTTCAGGCATCCACCTGCTCCAGCATGGGGTCCTCCACTGGCTGCAGGTGGATATCTGCTCCACCGTGGACCTCCACGAGCTGAAGGGGACATCCTGCCTCACCATGGTCTTCACCAGGGGCTGCAGGGGAATCTCTGCTCTGGCACCTGGAACACCTCCTCCCCCCACTTCTTCACTGACATTGGTATCTGCAGAGTTGCTTCTCTCACATATTCTCACTCCTCTCTCCTGGCTACTGTCATGCAGCAGTTTTTTTCCCCTTCTTAAATATGTTATCACAGAGGTGCTACTACCATCGCTGAATGGCTCAGCCTTGGCCAGCGACGGGTCTGTCTTGGAGCGGGCTGGAACTGGCTCTCTCTGACATGGGGGAAGCTTCTGGCATCTTCTCACAGAAGCTACCCCTGTAGCTCCCCCCACTACCAAAACCTTGCCATGCAAATCCAATACATGAGCAGATACCCTCTTCCTCTACATACCCTTACAGATACCACTCCCAGCTCTACAGCAACACAGATAGCACATTCACCTGAGCATGTTTTGATTTTTTTCTTTGGAGAAAAACTGGTGTTTTGAAAGATTACTGTGAAACCCTGAATATGTTTCAATATGCAAAAGAGAAGCAAAGGGACTGTAACTGTCTGCTATTTTTCCAAGATGCTTACAACATTGAATAGTGGTGAGCACTGAGAAGATTTTACTCAGGGTGGCAATACATCCTAGGCACTTGGATGACTAGTGCTGGAGCCTGGTCCTCATTACCTGGGACCTGAAAGCTGCAGGAAAAGACTGGAATAGGCCATGCTGGGCAGGTTTCTGTTGGATACGGAATATCGGCAAACTGATGTTTGTTACTGCTGATTTTTGGTCCAGCTTGCTGCAGCCTAAGGCCACAAGCCAGAGGTGGTGCCTGAGGAAAACACCAGAGAAGTGACCTGGTGAACCCTCCAGGGCTAAAAAAGTCTGAGGGTTTGAGATGACATGGTAAAGAAGTTTGTCTGAAAACCAGTCCTGGACAGAGAAGAGACAGCTCCCATACAGAGACGACAATGGGTTCCAGATGACAGGTCAAGTGGCAGACATCAGAGACTGAAGCCATTTGCAGCTGCCTACTCTAGTTAACTATTGAACTTACCATGGTGTTGAATGCTGAAAAAGTAATGAGCACTTTTCAGCACCTTCCCTTCAGACTGACAGATTTTTCTTGTCTGGACAGTCACTTGAGAGAAGTGCTTCTGTGAATGTAAATCAGGTGCTCATAGAAGACTGCATAAATACGGGCACATACAGGGTAGAATTAAGGATTTGTGCTTTTTGCATTATTCAAGTAATACTTTCCTTATCATCAGCCAAGAAAGAAAGGTTCAAAGCCTACATAAAGCTTGCTGAGATGACAAAGGGAAAAGGGAAGCAGTCCCTACAAAGTGGTTGTCCTACTAAAGCTGCACTAAGACTAGTTTCTGTCAGTGCAACCAGGCATCTAGAGAGACGTAAGGTATCAGGCAGTGTTTTATTACACAAGATATTTATACAGAGATATACAGAGGTGCTTTCTGTCAAAATGGCAGCCATATTTACCATCATTAACAGTCATCAGCCGCAAGATCATTTCTTACCAAACTGAGGTAACGGTGGTGGTACTTTAATGTCTTGACCTCTTTCCAGTTTCTTCTCACAGTCAACTAGATAGTTGACCCCATCAATGACAAGCTGAACTAGTTCTACCTACAACAACAAGAAAAACAACAATAATAAAAGATTTTGGTAATGCTGTTAATAGAGGAAGGAAAAAATTGACTTGTACAGCAAAGACAGCAGGTAAACCCAGACCCAAGGAGGGCCATAGAGTCCTTGGCATAGAGATCACACATGCTGTGGTACAGGGAGTATGGGTCGTGCACTGGTCCAGTGGAAGCCCATAGTAATTCCCTTCTCCCTACCCCTTCTCCTATTCATGCTGAGTTTAGTCTTCTGACAATAGAAATTTTCAAATAGGCCCCTAAAGGTATTTCCACCAAATTCTGCTCCTACACATATCCCCATATAAACAAACAGAAGTGCTTAAATAAAATGTTTAGGCATGAGTTTAGAGACCTATCTCAAATGTGACCACTCTGAGGGTACAAGATCCTTCCCAAACATTTGCTGAAAACTACAGCCTGGCACAGCCATTGGTTCCTGTCTGCTGTGTTCTCAGCATCCACATATTAGGACAAAGAAACTGAAAAGGCAGTGCCATGGATGTTCAGTGTCACCAGGCAGTTCTCTCTGAAGCAACAAATGCCAGTGTAAGTAAAGAGGCTCTGGTATTTTGCCAACAGCATCTTGTGAGGTTTGGATTAATGCCTTTATCCAAATGCCTTTGGGCTCAAAAGCTATTGAACATTGGTCTGACATTTTGCAAATGACTTCAGAGACTACTGGCACTTTGTCTTTCTTCTGTAGGAAGGGGGGGGGGCTGTGTTTTCTTGATGGATAGGAATGAGAGAGATGAGTAGTACTGAAATGATTTGAAGAATCATGCAGAGCCCTCCCTTACTGTTTAGCATGCCTAAAGAAACTGTACATATGAGCTTACTTTGTGATGTTTTAGAGTGATGTTTTCCTATATCCTGTGAAACACAGCAGCTTTATTCAATATATAATCAGTACTGTAGAAGAAAGAATGCACTGCATCCAAATGGACACCAGTTAATTGCAGAGGATAATCCATTCTTACATACGATAGAGGCATCTGTGCAGTGCCTAGCATTTGCATTCATCCTGGTACATTTCTAGGGTTTACCAGATGTTATAATTCTGGAAAATTAGGCTAAAAGGGATTGTGAGAAACCTTCTGTCCTATCTGCTTGCCCTAGGAAGGTTCAAGACTTTCAGAGAGGATGTGATAATCTGTACTCTTTTAGGTAAAAATTTCTTCTAAAAGAATCTGGCTTACTGAAATATATTCCAATCATACTAACTTTTTTTTTTTATTCTGACTGAAATTTCACATGTAAGACAAGTCAAAATCAGATCTGTTCTATTCAGGAGATCCCTGGATAGTATTTACATTGTTGGTGCTTTTTATGTTTGGTTGTAGACACAATGAACAGAATGCCTCAGATTTATCATTTTCCTAGAACAAATCTCTTAATCATATTTAAATAGGCAGTGGGGAACTAATTGGAAGATCACTGACATAAAATATCCTCACAGATTTCCAACAGACTTTTGATCAGGTTTCCCAGTGCCTGTTCCCTGACAAAGCAGGTTTAACTTATTAGAATAATACTGGATATGCTTCTGAACACAATCCAATATTGCCATAGAACAGATTTTTTCCATCAGTGTTGTCTCACTCTGCATTCCTTAAAGCAATGGGAAGACTCATTTAATTAAAGGGGGGGCTGAGTCAGGCCAACATCAATCTCTTTGGAAAATCCTACCCTGAATATTTGTACGTGACTGAAAATGAGATAACTGGACCTCTCTGTAACTCTAACGTCAGGCCACAGGATATTTGCATCTGTTCAGTTTTGCATTGACAAACTCCAAGTGTGAAAAGTGAGTTGCAGTAAAAGACAAGCTCTAAGTTAGGCTCTCAGTGAAGTTTCAATTTTCACGTATTTCAAACTTGATAATATTCCACTATTTGTATGAACAAGTCTAATCTTATCAATCACCTTCTACATTCTGTAGAAAGACTGCTGCAAAAGACAGAAAAAAATGGAGAAAAGCCAGGAAAAGTGACCTCAGGTTTGACCTAGCACTTTATAATCCTAGTCATGACTGATCTGTCTGAAGCAAGAGTAGGTAACTTCTCTAGGCATTTTTATCTCGATTGACAAGCTAGGATCTTTAATGCAGTGTCCGGAAGCAACATGTAGCTGTTTTCCTCAGACATATAATTTGACTGATGTGGCAATTCAGTGTTACTAAGTGATATGAAGGGCAATGGGATTTGATTTAGAAGACAATGCAATTAAGTTAGGTCATATGGCTGGGCCCCCCAGTTAGTTGTTTTCTAACTGCACAATTTTCTAAGAACAATAAAAAACATCCTCAGTGACTGAAGATGCAAAATTTGACTTCTCCCTTTGCCTGCTCTTAGTATCTGTAGCTCCCAACTGTGTTCATGTTTGAAGACATGTTCTTCATAGCTCAGCTTCGGGGCAGCATGATGTGATTAGACAAAATTGCTCTTCTCACTGTGACCTGATAAACCTGCATAATTCCACTAGCATGGGGGATCAAGCTGTGAAAGTAGCTCATGTCCTTAATTGTGCAGAGAAATGTTATTTTGCAGTGCTTAACCTCTTCACAGTCCTGAAAGATTGTGATAAAACTAAGAATACTGAGAGTTATTTTTCAGGGCTTATCTTGTGCTTTAAAGCTACTCATTTTTTCTCTCAACCAGGCATAACAACGACAAGACGTTTCTTATCTGGATTAATGAAGAGGACCACACCAGGGTGATCTCCATGGAAAAAGGTGGCAACATGAAACGGGTGTTTGAAAGATTTTGCCGTGGTTTGAAAGAGGTAGTAACTCAATGAATTTATTATGCCTGTTTGTTTATTGTTGGGCTGTTGTCAGCACTATTTAGTGTGCTTATCACTGCACTGACATCTACAGAAGCAACAAAATAAAGTAACAACAGTTCAAATAGCAACCCACATTAATAGTAGTTAAAGAAGAAAACGAAGACAAGTTGTTAGCTGAATTGCAAGGAAAAATAGATAAAATGTCATTTTAGCTTTTATGTTACAAATGTCATGGTTTAACTCCAGCCAGCAAGTAGTACCACGCAGTCGCTTGCTCACTCCCCCTTCCCCCCCCACCAAGGGTGTATATGTATGTGTGTGTGTATGTAAGTCTAGGCTTCTGGGCAGTATGAGTGCCCCATGGGATCCCCAATCAGGATTACAGGCAGAAGAAAAGGCTATTTAATACCTTTCTAAAAAATCAATAAAATAGTATTTACCCCTGTCAGACGGCAGATAGGACCACACAGATGCTAGTGCAGTTCTCTCCCTTCCCCCAGAAGGGTAGGGAGAAGAGGGAGAAAAGGAGGGGAAAGGGGGGAAAAAAAATCATGGGTTGAGATAAAGACAGTTTAGTAGAACAATAACGGAAAAGGAAAATAACAATAATAATGATAATAATAACAATAATGGTAAAAGAATATACAAGACACAAGTCACTCTCACCACCCTGTGAATTGGTTGCCCAGCCTGACTCAAGCAGAGATTCCCTGCCCCAGCCAACTCACATTTAGAATCATAGAATCATAGAATCATTTAGGTTGGAAAAGACCCTTGGGATCATCGAGTCCAACCATCAACCCCACTCTACAAAGTTCTACCCTAGACCATATCCCCTAACACCACATCTAAATGACTCTCAAACACATTCAGGGATGGTGACTCCACCACCTCCCTGGGCAGCCTATTCCAGTGTCTGACCACTCTTTCTGTGAAGAACTTTTTCCTAATGTTCAGCCTAAACCTCCCCTGCTGCAGCTTGAAGCCATTCCCTCTTGTTCTATCGCTAATTACCTGTGAGAAGAGACCAGCGCCAACCTCTCTACAATGTCCTTTCAAGTAGTTGTAGAGAGCGATGAGGTCTCCCCTCAGCCTTCTCTTCCTCAAACTAAACAGTCCCAGCTCCTTCAATTGCTCCTCATAAGGTTCATTCTGCAGGCCCTTCACCAGCTTCGTTGCCCTCCTCTGCACTCGCTCCAGCACCTCGATATCTCTCTCGTATTGAGGTGCCCAAAGCTGGACACAATACTCAAGGTGTGGCCTCACCAGTGCTGAGTACAGGGGGACAATCACCTCCCTCCTTCTGCTGGTCACACTATTTCTAATACAAGCCAGGATGCCATTGGCCCTCTTGGCCACCTGGGTGCACTGCTGGCTCATGTTCAGCCGCTTGTCAATTAGAACCCCCAGGTCCTTTTCTGCCAGGCAGCTCTCCAGCCACTCTTCCCCAAGCCTGGAGCGATGCATGGGGTTGTTGCGGCCCAAGTGCAGGACCCGGCACTTGGCCTTGTTGAAGCTCATTCCATTAGCGTTGGCCCATCGATCCAATCTATCCAAGTCTCCCTGTAGAGCCTCCCGATCCTCACGTAGATCAACACTCCCGCTTAGCTTCGTGTCATCTGCAAGCTTGCTGATGATACACTCTATGTCCTTATCAAGGTCATCAATGAAGATGTTAAACAGAAATGGTCCCAACACTGAGCCCTGAGGGACACCACTTGTGACCGGCCGCCAGCTGGATTTAACTCCATTGACCACCACTCTTTGGGACTGTCATCAGGTGCCTTTATGCAGGGAAAGATGTCCTACTGTTTTATTAATATGGTGATACTGTTTTATTAATCCCAGGAACCACATTTCTTAGGTAGAGGGACTCATCCTAAACTCACACTGGCTTTATATCATCTATAATTCCTTTGTTTTCAGTTGACACACTTTTGATGTACACTGTACGACTGGATTCAGACACAGAGCAGCATCAAAATTTGCAATTCTATATTGCATAGCATAGTGGTATCTTTGTAATCTTTTTCAAAATTAATGAATAATACAAGATTTCTTGACCTCAGCATAATTCCTCCACAGGCAGTGACATGCTAGGACTCCAGGCCCCATGGCATTGTTAGCTTCACAGTAGCCAGCAAGCTATATTACAGATTTTTCTTAATCTTCATTAAATGGTTCAATAGCAATCTTTAATGACTGTGTCGTGGTTTTGCCTCAGACGGCAACAAAGAACCACGTGCCACTCGCTCGGCTCTTCCCAATACAGGAAGAATCAGAAGAAAAAAAACCGCAAGACTCTAGGGTTGAGACAAGGGCATTTTAACCGAACAGCGAAGGGAACAAGCAAAATAACAACAATAACAACACAGACAAAGGAAGACACAAACGTGGTTACGAAACTGCCGCCCACCGACCCGACCCGAGACGCCTCAGCCCGCTCCTAGAGAGAGCTTCCTGCCCCCTCCCCCCGGCATTTCAAGGTTGGCATGGATCACGTGGTATGGAATACCAGAGAAAATTAACCCTATCCCTGCCGGAACCAGGACATTATCCACCCCTTATTCCATACCATCTATACCATGCCCAGATCTTACAAGTCCCAATGAATTGCCACCCCTTTCCCTGTCATATATATATACACATACATATTCGTGCAAAATAATGCTCTTAGTTTATGGGCCATCCCTCCAAAGTGTCCATTGAGTTCTTTTAATCCATGGCCTTGAGCTCCATCTATTAGAACAGTCTCTCAGGGCAGGTGAGATGCTGTGTGGTGCTGGACTGTTGCATGCTGTATTTTTCGGAGGTTGCGACTGGTGCACCCGGTGTAGCTCAGTCCGTGGGCTGAAGATGTAGACCTTGAGGAAATTGCTGGGCGCCAGCTGCTGAGGTCAGTTCTTATCCCATCACCCCTGTGCCTTACTCGTAGTACAACTGATAGCAATTATAGCAATGAGGACATACAGTGACAGTGCTACCTAGCAACTAACAACACACAATTTCATTCATTGGCTATTTTCACCCAAAATCAGATCCCCATGAGGTATACATCGGACTTCCCCATCCTCCCGCATCACCCACCAAGTGCACCCAGGTCCTTGGGCAAAAGCAATCCCACGGATGGGTTTGCCTTTGCCTGAGGCGGGACTAACCCAGACTGTCTTCCCTGACATATTCTTCATGTGCACTACGGGGACTTTATCCCCTTCTACGGTACGTAGAAGTTTTGATTGGGCAGGGCCAGCCCGATTGGTAGGTCCCCTGGGGTTAACTAGCCAGGTAGCTTTTGCTAGATGTGTATCCCAATGTTTAAAAGTCCCACCACCCATTGCTTTCAGTGTAGTTTTGAACAGTCCATTGTATCGTTCCATCTTCCCAGACGCTGGTGCGTGATAGGGGATATGATATACCCACTCAATGCCATGCTCTTTGGCCCAGGTGTCTATGAGGCTGTTTCGGAAATGAGTCCCGTTGTCTGACTCAATTCTCTCTGGGGTACCGTGTCGCCACAGGACTTGCTTTTCAAGGCCCAGGATAGTGTTCCGGGCAGTGGCATGGGGCACAGGGTGTGTTTCCAGCCATCCGGTGGTTGCTTCCACCATGGTGAGCACATAGCGCTTACCTTGACGGGTTTGTGGCAGTGTGATATAATCAATCTGCCAGGCCTCCCCAGATTTGTATTTCAGCCATCGTCCTCCATACCAGAGAGGCTTCAAACGCTTGGCTTGCTTGATTGCAGCGCATGTCTCACATTCATGGATGACCTGTGCAATAGTGTCCATGGTCAAGTCCACCCCTCGGTCACGAGCCCATCTATACGTCGCATCTCTTCCTTGATGGCCTGAGGAGTCATGGGCCCACCGAGCTATGAATAGTTCGCCCTTATGTTGCCAGTCCAGATCCACCTGAGCCACTTCAATCCTAGCAGCCCGATCCACCCGCTTGTTGTTCTGATGTTCCTCCGTGGCCCGATTCTTTGGTGCATGGGCATCTACATGGCGTACTTTCACAACCAGATTCTCTATCCGGGCAGCAATATCTTGCCATAGGTCAGCAGCCCAGATGGGTTTGCCTCTGCGCTGCCAGTTGCCCTGCTTCCACTGCTGTAACCACCCCCACAGGGCATTTGCCACCCTCCATGAGTCAGTGTAGAGATAAAGTCCTGGCCATTTTTCTCGCTCAGCAATGTCCAAAGCCAGCTGAATGGCTTTCACGTCTGCAAACTGGCTCGACTCCCCTTGTCCTTCCCTGGCTTCTGCAACTTGTCGTGTAGGACTCCACACAGCAGCCTTCCACTTTCGATGCTTTCCCACAATCCGGCAGGACCCATCAGTGAACAGGGCATATTTCTTCTCATTTTCTGGCAGTTTATTATATGGTGGGGCCTCTTCCGCACGCGTCACCTCCTCCTCTGGTGACATTCCAAAATCCTTGCCTTCTGGCCAGTCCATGATCACTTCCAGAATTCCTGGGCGACTGGGGTTTCCCATTCGAGTTCGCTGTGTGATCAGTGCAATCCACTTACTCCACGTAGCACCAGTTGCATGATGTGTGGTGGGGACCCTTTCTTTGAACATCCAGCCCAGCACCGGCAGTCGAGGTGCTAAGAGGAGCTGTGCTTCTGTGCCAACCACTTCTGAAGCAGCTCGAACCCCTTCATATGCTGCCAATAGCTCTTTTTCTGTTGGAGTGTAACGGGCTTCAGATCCTCTGTATCCCCGACTCCAAAACCCTAGGGGTCGACCTCGAGTCTCTCCTGGTGCTTTCTGCCAGAGGCTCCAGGTAGGGCCGTTCTCCCCGGCTGCGGTGTAGAGCTCGTTTTTAACATCTTGTCCTGCCCGGACTGGCCCCAGGGCCACCGCGTGGACTGTTTCCTGTTTGATTTGTTCAAAAGCTTGTCGTTGCTCAGGACCCCATTTAAAGTCATTCTTCTTCCGGGTTACTTGATACAGAGGGCTTACGATTAGACTGTAATCTGGGATACGCATCCTCCAAAAACCCACAATGCCTAAGAAAGCTTGTGTTTCCTTTTTACTAGTTGGTGGAGACATAGCTGCTATTTTGTTGATCACATCCATTGGGATCTGACGGCGTCCATCTTGCCATTTTATTCCTAAAAACTGGATCTCCTGCGCAGGTCCCTTGACCTTACTTTGTTTTATGGCAAAACCAGCTTTCAGAAGGATCCAGACTATTTTACTCCCTTTCTCAAAAACTTCTTCTGCTGTGTTTCCCCATACAATGATGTCATCAATGTATTGCAGATGTTCTGGAACCTCACCCTGTTCCAGTGCAGCCTGGACCAGTCCATGGCAAATGGTGGGGCTGTGTTTCCACCCCAGTGGCAGTCGATTCCAGGTGTACTGGACGCCCCTCCAAGTGAAAGCAAACTGTGGCCTGCACTCTGCTGCCAAAGGGACTGAGAAGAATGCATTCGCTATATCAATTGTAGCATACCACTTGGCTGCCTTGGACTCCAGTTCATACTGGAGTTCTAGCATGTCCGGCACAGCAGCGCTCAGCGGTGGCGTGCCTTCATTCAGGCCACGATAGTCTACGGTTAGCCTCCACTCTCCATTAGATTTTCGCACCGGCCATATGGGACTGTTAAAGGGTGAGCGAGTCTTGCTGATCACTCCTTGAACCTCTAGTTGACGAATCAGCTCATGGATGGGAATCAGAGAGTCTCGGTTAGTGCGATATTGCCGCCGATGCACCGTTGTGGTAGCAATCGGCACCTGTTGTTCTTCGACCCTCAACAACCCCACAATAGCTGTCTGAACAGTGATGTTATCATATCATAAACAGATACCGCACAGGACAGCAGAATGATGATCCTGATCCCTGTTCCAGACATGATAAACAGTATCACAGGGAGTACATAATCCATATAGGAATTTATATAACACAGCCATGAAAACAAACCAAGCAACATGGTGACCAGTGACTATTTACCTAATAAATACCTACAAAAATTCGTTTTCTCTAAGCTCTGGTTAGATTCTGTTGTTATCTCAACCCTCGAGCCCCACGTTGGGCGCCAAAAAGGACTGTCGTGGTTTGGCCTCAGACGGCAACAAAGAACCACGTGCCGCTCGCTCAGCTCTTCCCAATACAGGAAGATTCAGAAGAAAAAAAACCGCACGACTCTAGGGTTGAGACAAGGGAATTTAAACGAACAGCGAAGGGAACAAGCAAAATAACAACAACAACAACACAGACAAAGGAATACACAAACGCGGTTACGAAACCGCAGCTCACCAACCCGACCCGAGACGCCTCAGCCCGCTCAGCCCGCTCCAAGAGAGAGCTTCCTGCCCCCTCCCCCCGGCATTTCAAGGTTGGCATGGATCACGTGGTATGGAATACCAGAGAAAATTAACCCTATCCCTGCCGGAACCAGGACAGACTGGTTTGTTAAAACTTAACGCAAAGACTAAATCCCATTGTCTCTGTATTGTGACAGTGACTTATTTTCAAGGGATTTGCTATTACTATAAAGCATTCAGTGGCTTAGTAGTTTATTTTACTGTCTTTTACAGACCAGCTGTGTTGGAAAATCAGAGGTCTGCATTTACAACCTCCAGGAGAAAAATAATTTCATATTAAGTTTGCGTTGACCAATAACTGAAACAAAGGAAAAATGCAAACAATTTTATCTTGTGCCTTTAGGAATACAATTCAGTTCTGTAAACACATTTACCACATAATGGAATTTATTTTGTTATATACTGAAAAAAATATGTCCAATAATAAACATTTATATCCCTTTGAGTTTGTCTTGTCTTATTTAGTTTTAAAAATCTACAAGGTAGGGAATGTATTTTATCTATTGGCTTAATTCTTTGAATCCTCACTACATGAGGCACCACTGACTTCAGTGGAGGTCTTCATATAAGCAAAATATATAGGTTCAAGCCATCTGTCAGTAGAACTCATTAAATAATCATGCCATGAAATCCTTTTTATATTATTAGTGTTATTTTAGTATAAAGCGCACATGGTGATGTTTCAGATATTAATAAATGACTATATATTTAGGGCTACATCCAAAGGAAGTTAGCTACCTACTTGCCAGCATAAGCATCAAAATCCAAAATTTAAATTCTCCAAACCCCTGTCTGTGAAGACATTTAATAGGATGTCCAAATAAGAAAGGACAGAAGACCTGCATTTGCTCTGTCCCATAGGCAGAAAATGCAGGGTGAGCAAGAAAGGGAATCCAACTGGATGGATGTGAACCAGTTTTAATCTATTTGCAGTCTAAGTCCATTATCCCAGGATTCTATTTGTGTTATGAAACCATGGCAAGAATCAGTCTCAACTCAGGTGCTGTGCTGCAGTAATAGGACCAAACTGTATATATACCTAAGCTGCTAAAGCCTCTCAGTGCTATGCTGGTCTGAGGGTGACAGAGCACTGGAATAGGCTGCCCAGAGAGGTGATGGAGTCTCCATCTCTGAAGACATTCAAAACCTGCCTGGACACGTTCCTGTGCAACGTGCTCTAGGTGACCCTGCTCTGGCAGGGGGGTTGGACTAGATGATCTCCAGAGGTCCCTTCCAACCCCTATCATTCTGTTATTCTGTGATAAATATACCTTGACAGGACACTCTGTTTTGCAATGGAGTTTTAACTTTGCAGCAGGCCCCAATGTAATTAAAATTTTGCTGCTATGCATGCAGGCAGCCTTTCAAATCCTGAACCATACAAGGAGGTTGGCATCTGAGACCAAACCCTGTTTTGTGTTGTTAGTAGAGTCCAGTGGAGTAAGAGTCCTCAGGAGACATCTATCCTGCTAGGGCCTGCCCAATTGACCATAACTGAGAGGTTAGAACACTCATGTGGGAAGTGAAAGACATGTTTGAAGGAAGATTTGAACCTATATTGCCTATCTACTAGAAAAGTGCTCAAATCACTGGGCTTACAGGGTCTTGCAAGGTTAATTTTTATATCTCAGTTGTTCTTGACATGTCCAAGGATGAACACAGCCCTGATCTCAGTGAGGAAAGGGAAACTGTATAGCTGTGCTGCAGGATTTAGTATATGACTTGGAGTAAGGATTTGGCTCAGGTAGAGCTAATGGAAGTGGGCTACAACTATTTCACACTACTGGTTTTTTCCTCATTCACCTGTAGATTAAGTATTATACAATATTTAAATATTAAACTGGAAAGAGGTCTGGGACCTGAGTCTTCCAGGAGAGCAACTTCACCATCTGTCACCTGACAATAAGGGGACACCGTCAGACTCTAGGGTCATTTCCACTCTCTTTCTGGCTCAGTGAATATGCATTCAAACTGAAATAGCTACAGCCCAACAGGGAGGGCTCAGACATGACAATTCAAATCTCTGCTCTACAGAAGGCAGAGGACTGATTTAAACCCAGCTCTCTTGTATTCTGTGCTTAGTGTGACATTGCACATGGTAAGATAGCACCAACCCATCCTCCTCCATTATTTTGGTGTGAAAGGACTGGCTTAGTCCTGCTGTCTAACTGTAGATGTGGTGGGTTGACCTTGGCTGGCTGCCAGGTTCCCACCAAGCTGCTCTATCACTCCCCCTCCTCAGCAGGACAAGGGGGGAGAAAATAAGATGAAAAACTCGTGGGTTGAGATAAAGGCAATTTAATAAAGAAAAGCAAAGGCCACATACATAAGCAAAGGAAACAAACAAAAAAAAATTATTCTCTACTTCCCATCAGCAGGTGATGTCCAGCCACTTCCTGGGAAGTAGGGCCTCGGTACGCATAGCAGTTGCTTTGGAAGACAAAAGCCTTAATAATGAATGCCCCCCCTCCTCCTTTCTCTTAGCTTTTATTGCTGAGCACAATGTCATATGGTATGGAATATCCCTTTGGTCAGTTGGGGTCAGCTGTCCTGGCTCTGTCCCCTCCCAACCTCTTGCCCACCCTCAGCCTACTGGCCTTTGGGACAGGGTGTAAACAAGTCACATTTATGGAACTTGCTTAGTTTTTTTTCCATTGTCATATTTGGCAAACACTGCATGTACAGTAGTAATTTTTCATTGTGTAAGCCTTTTCATTCGATCAAATTCACCAGGAGAAAAAACTGCCATAGATCTAAAAAGTGACTCTAATATCAGAGTGAACTCAAATGGAGGGAAACTGACTTATATCAGTGCAGATCTGAGTTTAAAAGCAAGGAAAAACCAAACAGGTTACCTCTGATCGACCCATGCGGTCTAGGTTGGAGATATCATACACATCTGCTACAGCTGCTGTGTCCACTCCACCAGTGCCGCGCTTCTGCAGCCTCAGGTTCTCCAAGATTTTTGGAAACCTGGGATCCTAACAGAAGAAATAGTTTTGTGCATATTGCCTTTTGCCTTGCTTATTGTCATTATCCATGATCTAATAGCATCTCCAGAAAGACAGGCAGAGACAGTTTCCTCTGTCTTTGGACTATAGCCTGTCTTGGTGGCTGTCTGCTGAGTAGATTAATTTCCATAATGAATACAATAATTTGCAGAATAAAAGTATGCTCAATTAGTCATGCATTGTGCCTGGGACCTAGTTGTGTTGCACATCATGCAAACATCCAATTGCTGTAAACTGTCACTTTTTATTTGTTTTTTTATAAATCAAATGAAGACCTGATTTATGTCACTGGCCTTTTAAACAACATATGTACCTTGCTAAGCTTTGACAGTTTAACATGGACTCCAGCACGTAAACCAGTGCCCAGGTTGGAAGGACAAGTCAGAACGTATCCAAGACGTTCATTCCACATGAACTCCCAGCCTCGTTCTTTAATTAATCTTTCAACCTATGAAGGAAAAAAAAAAGAGAAAGGAAAAAGAAAGAGCTGCATACAAATGTCTCATCTTTTGACACTTTTTTATAGCTGAAATTCTTTTCACCTTGTATCTATGTAGATGATGAACTTTGCTATTCACAAATGGAGGTGCATAAACATATACCCAAGTAGAGTCTGGTTTGGCTCTAGTGTGAACCTTTGCATTCATCAGGCATCAAGTGAATATTACACAGATTCCTTCATTTTTTCACTACCAATAACTTGAAGGCTCTTTGGCACTTTATCACATAGCCTTAGCCCATGAAGTCATATATTTACATAATAATTATGTCTTTTACCTAGAATATAAATGATTTTCTAGGCTTGGTGCTTTTAGACAAAGGTTGCAAAGCACAAGCCTAAACATCTCAAACGCTGTGGAGCAAAGGGAGTCAAAGCCTAGTTTTATATAATTTTCAAGGTGATTCTATGATGCTAGGTGAAGGACAATTGATTTCTAAATGCTTAAATTTCACAGCCCTGCTTCCACTGTAAAAAGACTACATAGCTTCTATATAGTGCTTTTCATTAGTAGTTCTAAAACCCTATTACAAAAGAGACCGAAATCGTTATCCTCAGAAATATCACAAAGGTCTATTGACCTTTGAATAAGCCACAATTCTGTCCACTCAGCTACACTTACGAGACTTATTTCTGTGATCCCAATACAATTTCAGTTCAGTGAAGTCACTGTCAGCAGAGAATCAGATACATATGCCAGCTCAGGTTCACAAGACCTCTGCAATATAGGCAAATAATTCCATTCTGCAGAAGGATACAAAATAATGGACTCTCCTGACATCATTTCTATATTTTGTGAGGACACAGAAATTGCTGGTAAGAAACTAGACCTGATTTCGTGCCTCAGACAACTGCTCTGGCCACAGTTCCCAAAGCTATCTGACCACTTCTCATGGCAAGGTCCATAGGTCTACTTCTGTTGAACAAGAGCTAAGCACATTATCAGAGGCAAACCTGGAAACAACATCCACAAGCTATGTCACTTAGGCCACAATCCTGTACATTATTCAGTCTCATGGATATGCCTGAGAAGCATACCAGATCCCAATGAACCACCCAGATGCCAAAGAAGCATCCATTAGGCGCTTTTGTTTTTCCACGTTCCCGAACTCACTGCATACTCAAAATTTCTTAGAGATGCTCTGAACTTACCTTCTTCTGGTTTTCATGGACCGCTTTCATAATCAGAGTTTATAGTTCCCTGGTCTCCCTACTTTACCTTGGGCTTTTTTTTTTCAGGCCAGGGCCTGTGCTGGTGGCTTTGATGTGATATGGGAGTGCACAGTTGTATGAGCTCTACGGCAGTTGGGGTTTCCCTGAGACAGAGGAGTCTCTCGAAAGCCAGAGAAGCTGGAGTGAAAGCTGTTTTGCCAGAGTGAGAGGAATGAAGCAAGTGTTCCAAGGAACAAAAGCAGTATGATGGATATAAACACTGTTCCTCTACATTGCAGATGAACTGATTATGTTAAGGACCCCAATGGGGAGAAATTATTTTTTTCTGCAGCCTGAGTATTCTTTCATTCTTGGAGACAATTTGAACCCGGTTTCAACCTTACATAACCTAACTGCTGGGATTTAAAAGACATGTAGTTGTGATGCTTAGGGATATGGATTAGTGCTGGACTTGGCAGTAGCAGTTGGACTGTGTCATGGTTTAACCCAGCAGGTAGTTAAACACCACACAGCCGTTCATTCAACCCCCCCACAGTGGGATGGGGGAGAGAATCAGAAAAAAAAAAAAAATTTGTGGATTGAGATAAAGACAGTTTGATAGGACAGAAAAGGAAGGGAAAATAATAATAATAATAATAATAATAATAACAACAACAACAACAACAGCAACAATAACAATAACAAATATAAAAAACAAGTGATGCACAATGCAATTGCTCATCACTTGCTGACCAATGCCCAGCCAGTTCCCGAGCAGTGGCCCCCGGACAGCTCTCCCTCTAGTTTATAAATTGAGCATGACATCATATGGTATGAAATATCCCTTTGGCCAGTTTGGGTCAGCTGTCCTGGCTGTGTCCTCTCCCAGCTTCTTGTGCACCCCCAGCCTCCTCAGCAGGGCAGTATAAGAAGCTGAAAAAAGCCTTGACTTAGCATAAGCATTGCTCAGCAACAACTAAAAAATCAGTGTTCTCAACAGTGTTCAACATCGTTCTCATCCTAAATCCAAAACACAGCAGTATACCAGCTACTAAGAAGAAAATTAACTCTATCCCAGATGAAACCAGGGATAATTCAATGATCTTAAAGGTCTTTTCCAACCTAAATGATTCTATGATTCTATGGCAATCCATCCAGGAATGATGTGGACAAGAATAGCGGAGAATAAAATGTTGACACATCACCTATCCTGCTTTGCCTTTTTTGGTAGTATTGCTCATGGGAATCCTTTTTCTCTGTTAAAGCAATTTTTTCTTTGCCAGAGCAGTACACCGGCCTACACTGGGCCCAGAGCCAAATTGCTGTCATACCTGGATTGTCTAGACAAAACTGTTTTAACCCACACGTCATTCTATGAGGGCTTTTTTTTCTTTATTAATAGCTAGACGAGAATAAAATCCAGGATCCCTGGCTATCAGTCCATAGTACTTCAGTCACAAAACCCAGTATGTCCCCAAAGTTGGCAGTGAGCTCAGGAGTCCTATGTCCTGAGTCCTATGTCCTAAGTCCTGTGTACAACCTCAGCGACATCCAGTCCACTCCCAGAATCAGGAATGAGAACCAGTAAGCTAGTCATCCAAAATAAAATGCTTTATTTATGAACTCCTACGGCCTGTAGACATGAGGTGGCAAAGAAGAAAAATTTCTTTAGCCAACCAGTGCTGAAGATTGATGGCCTGGTTTCAGCTGGGATAGAGTTAATTTTCTTTCCAGTGGTTGCTGAGTTTTCAGATTTGGTATGAAAGGAATGTCAATAATGCATATTGGTTTAGTTGTTGCTAGGTGATGTTTATACAAGTCAAGGAATTTTTTCAGCTTCCCATATAAACTGAGAAGGAGCATAGACAGAACAATAGAACGGCCAATGGAATATTCTGTACCATAGATGTCATGCTCAGTATATAAATGGGGGTTGGCCGGGGGTGGGAATCTGTGATCAATGCTCGGGTCGGGGTGGGCAACCAATTCACAGGGTGGTGAGAGTGACTTGTGTCTTGTATATTCTTTTACCATTATTGTTATTATTATTGTTATTTTCCTTTTCCGTTATTGTTCTATTAAACTGTCTTTATCTCAACCTGTGAGGTTTTTTCCCCCCTTTCCCCTCCTTTTCTCCCTCTTCTCCCTACCCTTTTTGGGGGAGGAAGGGGGAGTGAGTGAGCGGCTGTGTGGTCCTATTTGCTGGCTAGTGTTAAACCACAACAGTCCTTTTTGGCGCCCAATGTGGGGCCTGATGGGTTGAGATAATGGCAGATCAGATCAGAGTGCATTAGAACAAATTTGTCATAAGCATTCATTGTATTGGGTTAATAGTCACAATGTTAATTTATTTGCTCTCAAAGTTGTACTTGCTTTCGAGGTTGTGTTTTGCAATACCTTATCTGCTGTATGTGCTCCCTGATGTGCTGTTTATCATCCCTGGGAAATGGGTTAAGATTATCATTTTGCTGTGCTTTGTAGTGCAGGCTTATGATATGATTAAATTGGGTATGCTGTGGCTGTACTTGTTAATGATTAAAAGCGATGAACCAGGCAAAATGTCAGCAGCGGTTTCATCTCTGTACTTTAGGAACCTAATGGAAACTTTTAGTAATTACACTTTTTACCTTCTCCCCTTGGAGCACCAATCTGTGGGGGATTGGATTCCTTCATCTCCCCCTTCTCCTCCAGGCTAATTACAATAGCGTTCAAGAATTTTAGAATCATAGAATCATAGAATTGCTGAGGTTGGAAGGGACCTTTAAGATCATCAAGTCCAACCTTTAACCTACCCTGACAAAAGCCACTTCTAAACCATGTCCCTAAGTGCCCCATCTACCCTTTTTTTAAACACCTCCAGGGACGGTGAATCCACCACCTCCCTGGGCAGCCTATTCCAATGTTTAATAACCCTTTCAGTGAAAAAATGTTTCCTAATATCCAATCTAAACCTCCCCTGACATAACTTGAACCCATTTCCTCTCGTCCTATCACTTGTCACCAGGGAGAAGAGGTCAGCCCCCATCCCTCTACAACCTCCTTTCAGGTAGTTGTAGAGGGTGATAAGGCCTCCCCTCAGCCTCCTCTTCTCCAGGCTAAACACCCCCAGCTCCCTCAGTCGTTCCTCATAAGGTTTGTCCTCCAGGCCCCTCACCAGCTTTGTAGCCCTTCTCTGGACACGCTCCAACACCTCCATGTCCTTCTTGTAGCGAGGGGCCCAAAACTGAACGCAGTACTCGAGGTGGGGCCTCACCAGTGCCGAGTAGAGGGGGATGATCACTTCCCTAGTCCGGCTCACCACACTATTCCTGATACAGGCCAGGATGCTGTTGGCCTTCTTGGCCACCTGGGCACACTGCTGGCTCATATTCAGCCGGCTGTCCACCAACACCCCCAGGTCCTTTTCTGCCGGGCTGCTTTCGAGCCACTCCGCCCCAAGCCTGTAGCGCTGCATGGGGTTGTTGTGACCCAAGTGCAGGACCCGGCGCTTGGCCTTGTTGAACCTCATACCATTGGCCTCAGCCCATTGGTCCAGCCTGTCCAGATCCCTCTGCAGAGCGAATAACCTTGGGATGCTCGAACCAGCATGCTTCTATTGCTAGGTGCTTCATTGCTTCTAAACATGTTTCATGTCTTGCTTAGGGTTAAACATCGATGCATATGTGGGCACACTATGCCAACCCCTATGATGAGGGCTGCGGCTACTCCAACTCTCACGATGAGTACTGTGTCTACTCCAACCCCCACAACAAGCACTGCAGCTACTCCGACCCCCAAGACGAGCACTGTGGCTGCTGAACTAGAGAACCAACCTGTGCTAGTATCAGTCGCCCCTATACAGAAGAAGATATACACAAAAAAATCAGTTTGCTTAGTAAGGGATGAAGATGAACCAGGGACATCACAAGAACAGGAGGAAGAACCAGAGGTAATCACCTAATCCTTATCCCTGGGTGAGCTGCAAGATATAGAAAAAGATTTCGATCTTCATCCAGGTGAGCACATTATCACCTGGCTGCTACGATGCTGACGTAACAGGGTCAGTAGCTTGGAATTAGAGGGTAGGGAAGCCAAGCAGCTGGAATTCATGTCTGGGGAAGGGGGCATTGACAAGGTGATTGGAAAAAGGACACAAACCCTCAGTCTCTGGAGGTGATTTCTGTTAGCTGTGAAGGAAAAGTATCCCTTCAAGGAAGATATTATATGTCACCCAGGCAAGTGGACCATCATGGAAAAAGGCTTTGCAGGAGCTGATTTATCGTAACCTGGACAATCCACAGTCAACTACAGATCCAGATGCAGTCCAATGTATCCAATGCATATGGCGGAAGTTTCTACAGAGTGCACCATCATCATATGCCAGCTCATTGGCAACAATGAGTTGGGGAGACAAAGAGGCACCAACGGTGGCCAACTCTGGCAATATGAAGAAAGTGTTTCTACTTCCCTATGGGCCTGTGTCTCGGCTGTGGAAAGACTGTCCAAGAAAAACAAAAGCCTGTTCGAAAAACTGGTCTGGGAGCACCAGCAAATCAAAGAGGATAGATCCTACTCTCCACCTGTACGTACCAGTGTCTCAGCTATTAGGAGTAAGCATTTTTCTGCTCAAGAGAGAGGCTATAAAGAGTACACATCACGAGGCACCCTGTGGCTTTACCTCCACGACGACAGAGAGGACATGAGGAAGTGGGATGGAAAACCTACCTCCATCCTACAGGCACAGGTACATGAGTTGCAAGGAAAAACAACCACAAATGGAGGCTCTTCCTGGAAAATTGCTGCTCCAGTTTCCAGTGGGCAGTTTCCCCCACAAAGTAGAAGGGTTTCTGATCCACTTGGAGAAACACCTGATCTGTATTTCCAAGAAGTGAATAACAAGGATGGGATTGAAACCCATGCAAGTCACACAAACCCATTAATTGATAGTGGATACTACGATCAGAACTAAAGGGCCCTGCCTCCAGCCAGGTGGAGGAAAGGGACAACCGGGTTTAGTGGACTTTGTGGATACGATGGCCTGGCACATCAGATCCCCAGGAATATAAAGCTCTGGTAGACACTGGTGCATAGTGTACCCTAATGCCATTTAACTCTAAAGGGTCAGAACCCATCTGTATTTCTGGAGTAACAGGGGGTCCCAACAGTTGACTGTATTGGAAGCTGAAGTGAGCCTAACTAGGAATGAGTAACAAAAGCACCCCATGGTGACTTGCCCAGATGCTCTGTGCATCCTTGGCATAGAGTACCTCAAGAAAGGATATTTCAAAGACCCAAAAGGCTATCAGGGGGGCTTTTGGAACAGCAGCTGTAGAGACTGAGGACATTACACAGCTGTCTGCCTTACCTGACCTTTCAGGTGACCCTTCTGTGGTGGGACTGCTGAAGGTTAAAGAACAGCAGGTGTCAATTGCTACTGCCACGGTGCATCGATGGCAATATCGTACCAACTGAGACTCCCTGATTCCCATCCATAATGTAGTTCATCGACTGGAGAGCCAAGGAGTGATCATCAGGACTTGCTCACCTTTTAACAGTCCCATATGGTCAGTGCGAAAGTCTAAGGGAGAGTGAAGACTAACGGTAGACTATCGTGGCCTGAATGAAGTCATGCTGCCACTGAGTACTGCCATGCTGTGCTAGAACTTCAATACGAACTTCAATACGAGTCCAAGGCAGCCAAGTGGTATGCCACAATTGATATAGCTAATATGTTTTTCTCAATCCCTTTGGTGGCAGAGTGCAGGCCACAGTTGGCTTTCACTTGGAGGGGCGTCCAGTACATCTGGAATCGACTGCCACTGGGGTGGAAACACAGCCCCACCATTTGCCATGGACTGGTCCAGACTGCATTGGAACAGGGTGAGGTTCCAGAACACCTGCAATACATTGATGACATCGTCATATACGGCAACACAGCAGAAGTTTTTGAGGAAGGGAAGATAATCCAAATCCTTCTGAAAGCTGGTTTTGCCATAAAACAAAGTAAGGTCAAGGGACCTGCGCAGGAGATCCAGTTTTTAGGAATAAAATGGCAAGATGGACGCCATCAGATCCCAATGGATGTGATCAACAAAATAGCAGAAGCCACTGAAGGACAAGGTGAATTGAGACAGTTACAGCAGTGGAAGCAGAGCAACTGTCAGTGCAGAGGCAAACCCATCTGGGCTGCCCCATTGTGGCAAGATGTTGCTGCCCGGATAGAGTATCTGGTTGTGAAAGTACGCCATGTAGATGCCCATGTACCCAAGAATGGGGCCACTGAGGAACATCAGAACAACCAGCAGGTGGATCGGGCTGCTAGGATTGGAGTGGCTCAGGCAACATAAGAGTGAATTATTTATAGCGCGGTGGGCCCATGACACCTCAGGCCATCAAGGAAGAGATGCAACATATAGATGGGCTCGTGACCGAGGGGTGGACTTGACCATGGACACTATTGCACAGGTCATCCATGAATTTGAAACATGCGCTGCAATTAAGCAAGCCAAGCGGTTAAAGCCTCTCTGGTATGGAGGACGATGGCTGAAATACAAATCTGGGGAGGCCTGGCAGATTGATTATATCACACTGCCACAAACCCATCAAGGCAAGCGCCATGTGCTCACCATGGTGGAAGCAACCACTGGATGGCTGGAAACACGTTCCATGCCCCATGCCACTGCCCGGAACACTATCCTGGGCCTTGAAAATCAAGTCCTGTGGCGACACGGTACCCCAGAGAGAATTGAGTCAGACAACGGGACTCATTTCCGAAACAGCCTCATAGACCCCTGGGCCAAAGAGCATGGCATTGAGTGGGTGTATCACATCCCCTATCATGCACCAGCCTCTGGGAAGATGGAACGATACAATGGATTGTTAAAAACCACGCTGAGAGCAATGGGTGGTGGGACCTTCAAACATTGGGATACACATTTAGCAAAGGCCACCTGGTTAGTTAACACTAGAGGTTCTGCCAATTGAGCTGGCCCTGCCTGATCAGATTTTTTACATACTGTAGAAGGGGATAAAGTACCCGTAGTGCACAAGAAAGATATGTTAGGGAAAACAGTCTGAGTTATTCTTGCCTCAGGCAAAGGCAGATTCATCTGTGGGATTGCTTTTGCCCAAGGACCTGGGTGCGCTTGGTGGGTGATGCAAAAAGATGAGGAAGTCTGATGTGTACCTCAAGGGGATTTGATTTGGGTGAGAACAGCCAATTAATTAAACTATATAATGTTAATTGCTAAATTACCACTGTATGTCACTGCTATGGTTGCTATATGCTATATCAATAGTATTACAGTAAGAATCGCCCAAGTTAATGAAGAATGAACTTTGGTGAAACTCAGTGAAGTGCAGTGGTGATGGAACCAGAATTGGCTTCAGCAACTGGCACCTGGCAACTTTCTCGAGATCAACATCTTCAACCCGCAGACCATGGGCATGGTCAGTGCCAGATAAACCAGCTGTGAGCTCCAGATGCAGTATGCCACAATTCAATACCACCCCCCCCCATCTCTTCTGCCCTTGAAAGACTGTTATGTCAGATAGAACCCAAAGTTATGGACTAAATTAACTCAATGGACATTTTAGAGGGATGGCCCATAGACTAAGGGCATTATATCTCTGTGTGTATATAAATAGATATATATCAAAGACAGGAAAAGTGGTGGTGACTTATTGAAAAGTGTAAGATGTGGACATGATGTAAATTATATGGAACAAGGGGTGGATACTGTCCTGGTTTCAGCTGGGATAGAGTTAATTTTCTTTCTAGTGGTTGCTGTGTTTTCAGATTTGGTATGAAAGGAATCTTCGCATAGAAGCTGAGAAGGAGCGTAGACAGAATGAAGGAATGGCTAATGGAATACTCCGTACCATAGACGTCATGCTCAGTATATATGCTCAGTGCATATATACCATAGACATCATGCTCAGTGCTGGATCAAGCACTGGCTGGATGGACAGTCCCAAAGAGTGGTGGTCAATGGAGTTAAATCCAGCTGGCGGCCGGTCACAAGTGGTGTCCCTCAGGGCTCAGTGTTGGGACCATTTCTGTTTAACATCTTTATTGATGACCTTGATAAGGACATAGAGTGTATCATGGGGAAACACAGCAGAAGAAGTTTTTGAGAAAGGGAGTAAAATAGTCTGGATCCTTCTGAAAGCTGGTTTTGCCATAAAACAAAGTAAGGTCAAGGGACCTGCGCAGGAGATCCAGTTTTTAGGAATAAAATGGCAAGATGGATGCCGTCAGATCCCAATGGATGTGATCAACAAAATAGCAGCTATGTCTCCACCAACTAGTAAAAAGGAAACACAAGCTTTCTTAGGCATTGTGGGTTTTTGGAGGATGCGTATCCCAGATTACAGTCTAATCGTAAGCCCTCTGTATCAAGTAACCCGGAAGAAGAATGACTTTAAATGGGGTCCTGAGCAACGACAAGCTTTTGAACAAATCAAACAGGAAACAGTCCACGCGGTGGCCCTGGGGCCAGTCCGGGCAGGACAAGATGTTAAAAACGAGCTCTACACCGCAGCCGGGGAGAACGGCCCTACCTGGAGCCTCTGGCAGAAAGCACCAGGAGAGACTCGAGGTCGACCCCTAGGGTTTTGGAGTCGGGGATACAGAGGATCTGAAGCCCGTTACACTCCAACAGAAAAAGAGCTATTGGCAGCATATGAAGGGGTTCGAGCTGCTTCAGAAGTGGTTGGCACAGAAGCACAGCTCCTCTTAGCACCTCGACTGCCGGTGCTGGGCTGGATGTTCAAAGAAAGGGTCCCCACCACACATCATGCAACTGGTGCTACGTGGAGTAAGTGGATTGCACTGATCACACAGCGAACTCGAATGGGAAACCCCAGTCGCCCAGGAATTCTGGAAGTGATCATGGACTGGCCAGAAGGCAAGGATTTTGGAATGTCACCAGAGGAGGAGGTGACGCGTGCGGAAGAGGCCCCACCATATAATAAACTGCCAGAAAATGAGAAGAAATATGCCCTGTTCACTGATGGGTCCTGCCGGATTGTGGGAAAGCATCGAAAGTGGAAGGCTGCTGTGTGGAGTCCTACACGACAAGTTGCAGAAGCCAGGGAAGGACAAGGGGAGTCGAGCCAGTTTGCAGACGTGAAAGCCATTCAGCTGGCTTTGGACATTGCTGAGCGAGAAAAATGGCCAGGACTTTATCTCTACACTGACTCATGGAGGGTGGCAAATGCCCTGTGGGGGTGGTTACAGCAGTGGAAGCAGGGCAACTGGCAGCGCAGAGGCAAACCCATCTGGGCTGCTGACCTATGGCAAGATATTGCTGCCCGGATAGAGAATCTGGTTGTGAAAGTACGCCATGTAGATGCCCATGCACCAAAGAATCGGGCCACGGAGGAACATCAGAACAACAAGCGGGTGGATCGGGCTGCTAGGATTGAAGTGGCTCAGGTGGATCTGGACTGGCAACATAAGGGCGAACTATTCATAGCTCGGTGGGCCCATGACTCCTCAGGCCATCAAGGAAGAGATGCGACGTATAGATGGGCTCGTGACCGAGGGGTGGACTTGACCATGGACACGATTGCACAGGTCATCCATGAATGTGAGACATGCGCTGCAATCAAGCAAGCCAAGCGTTTGAAGCCTCTCTGGTATGGAGGACGATGGCTGAAATACAAATCTGGGGAGGCCTGGCAGATTGATTATATCACACTGCCACAAACCCGTCAAGGTAAGCGCCATGTGCTCACCATGGTGGAAGCAACCACCGGATGGCTGGAAACACACCCTGTGCCCCATGCCACTGCCCGGAACACTATCCTGGGCCTTGAAAAGCAAGTCCTGTGGCGACACGGTACCCCAGAGAGAATTGAGTCAGACAACGGGACTCATTTCCGAAACAGCCTCATAGACACCTGGGCCAAAGAGCATGGCATTGAGTGGGTATATCATATCCCCTATCACGCACCAGCCTCTGGGAAGATGGAACGATACAATGGACTGTTCAAAACTACACTGAAAGCAATGGGTGGTGGGACTTTTAAACATTGGGATACACATCTAGCAAAAGCTACCTGGCTAGTTAACCCCAGGGGACCTACCAATCGGGCTGGCCCTGCCCAATCAAAACTTCTACGTACCGTAGAAGGGGATAAAGTCCCCGTAGTGCACATGAAGAATATGTCAGGGAAGACAGTCTGGGTTAGTCCCGCCTCAGGCAAAGGCAAACCCATCCGTGGGATTGCTTTTGCCCAAGGACCTGGGTGCACTTGGTGGGTGATGCGGGAGGATGGGGAAGTCCGATGTATACCTCATGGGGATCTGATTTTGGGTGAAAATAGCCAATGAATGAAATTGTGTGTTGTTAGTTGCTAGGTAGCACTGTCACTGTATGTCCTCATTGCTATAATTGCTATCAGTTGTACTACGAGTAAGGCACAGGGGTGATGGGATAAGAACTGACCTCAGCAGCTGGCGCCCAGCAATTTCCTCAAGGTCTACATCTTCAGCCCACGGACTGAGCTACACCGGGTGCACCAGTCGCAACCTCCGAAAAATACAGCATGCAACAGTCCAGCACCACACAGCATCTCACCTGCCCTGAGAGACTGTTCTAATAGATGGAGCTCAAGGCCATGGATTAAAAGAACTCAATGGACACTTTGGAGGGATGGCCCATAAACTAAGAGCATTATTTTGCACGAATATGTATGTGTATATATATATGACAGGGAAAGGGGTGGCAATTCATTGGGACTTGTAAGATCTGGGCATGGTATAGATGGTATGGAATAAGGGGTGGATAATGTCCTGGTTCCGGCAGGGATAGGGTTAATTTTCTCTGGTATTCCATACCACGTGATCCATGCCAACCTTGAAATGCCGGGGGGAGGGGGCAGGAAGCTCTCTCTAGGAGCGGGCTGAGGCGTCTCGGGTCGGGTCGGTGGGCGGCAGTTTCGTAACCACGTTTGTGTCTTCCTTTGTCTGTGTTGTTATTGTTGTTATTTTGCTTGTTCCCTTCGCTGTTCGGTTAAAATGCCCTTGTCTCAACCCTAGAGTCTTGCGGTTTTTTTTCTTCTGATTCTTCCTGTATTGGGAAGAGCCGAGCGAGTGGCACGTGGTTCTTTGTTGCCGTCTGAGGCAAAACCACGACACAGTCATTAAAGATTGCTATTGAACCATTTAATGAAGATTAAGAAAAATCTGTAATATAGCTTGCTGGCTACTGTGAAGCTAACAATGCCATGGGGCCTGGAGTCCTAGCATGTCACTGCCTGTGGAGGAATTATGCTGAGGTCAAGAAATCTTGTATTATTCATTAATTTTGAAAAAGATTACAAAGATACCACTATGCTATGCAATATAGAATTGCAAATTTTGATGCTGCTCTGTGTCTGAATCCAGTCGTACAGTGTACATCAAAAGTGTGTCAACTGAAAACAAAGGAATTATAGATGATATAAAGCCAGTGTGAGTTTAGGATGAGTCCCTCTACCTAAGAAATGTGGTTCCTGGGATTAATAAAACAGTATCACCATATTAATAAAACAGTAGGACATCTTTCCCTGCATAAAGGCACCTGATGACAGTCCCAAAGAGTGGTGGTCAATGGAGTTAAATCCAGCTGGCGGCCGGTCACAAGTGGTGTCCCTCAGGGCTCAGTGTTGGGACCATTTCTGTTTAACATCTTCATTGATGACCTTGATAAGGACATAGAGTGTATCATCAGCAAGCTTGCAGATGACACGAAGCTAAGCGGGAGTGTTGATCTACGTGAGGATCGGGAGGCTCTACAGGGAGACTTGGATAGATTGGATCGATGGGCCAACGCTAATGGAATGAGCTTCAACAAGGCCAAGTGCCGGGTCCTGCACTTGGGCCGCAACAACCCCATGCATCGCTCCAGGCTTGGGGAAGAGTGGCTGGAGAGCTGCCTGGCAGAAAAGGACCTGGGGGTTCTAATTGACAAGCGGCTGAACATGAGCCAGCAGTGCACCCAGGTGGCCAAGAGGGCCAATGGCATCCTGGCTTGTATTAGAAATAGTGTGACCAGCAGAAGGAGGGAGGTGATTGTCCCCCTGTACTCAGCACTGGTGAGGCCACACCTTGAGTATTGTGTCCAGCTTTGGGCACCTCAATACGAGAGAGATATCGAGGTGCTGGAGCGAGTGCAGAGGAGGGCAACGAAGCTGGTGAAGGGCCTGCAGAATGAACCTTATGAGGAGCAATTGAAGGAGCTGGGACTGTTTAGTTTGAGGAAGAGAAGGCTGAGGGGAGACCTCATCGCTCTCTACAACTACTTGAAAGGACATTGTAGAGAGGTTGGCGCTGGTCTCTTCTCACAGGTAATTAGCGATAGAACAAGAGGGAATGGCTTCAAGCTGCAGCAGGGGAGGTTTAGGCTGAACATTAGGAAAAAGTTCTTCACAGAAAGAGTGGTCAGACACTGGAATAGGCTGCCCAGGGAGGTGGTGGAGTCACCATCCCTGAATGTGTTTGAGAGTCATTTAGATGTGGTGTTAGGGGATATGGTCTAGGGTAGAACTTTGTAGAGTGGGGTTGATGGTTGGACTCGATGATCCCAAGGGTCTTTTCCAACCTAAATGATTCTATGATTCTATGATTCTAAATGTGAGTTGGCTGGGGCAGGGAATCTCTGCTTGAGTCAGGCTGGGCAACCAATTCACAGGGTGGTGAGAGTGACTTGTGTCTTGTATATTCTTTTACCATTATTGTTATTATTATCATTATTATTGTTATTTTCCTTTTCCGTTATTGTTCTACTAAACTGTCTTTATCTCAACCCATGATTTTTTTTCCCCCCTTTCCCCTCCTTTTCTCCCTCTTCTCCCTACCCTTCTGGGGGAAGGGAGAGAACTGCACTAGCATCTGTGTGGTCCTATCTGCCGTCTGACAGGGGTAAATACTATTTTATTGATTTTTTAGAAAGGTATTAAATAGCCTTTTCTTCTGCCTGTAATCCTGATTGGGGATCCCATGGGGCACTCATACTGCCCAGAAGCCTAGACTTACATACACACACACATACATATACACCCTTGGTGGGGGGGGAAGGGGGAGTGAGCAAGCGACTGCGTGGTACTACTTGCTGGCTGGAGTTAAACCATGACATTTGTAACATAAAAGCTAAAATGACATTTTATCTATTTTTCCTTGCAATTCAGCTAACAACTTGTCTTCGTTTTCTTCTTTAACTACTATTAATGTGGGTTGCTATTTGAACTGTTGTTACTTTATTTTGTTGCTTCTGTAGATGTCAGTGCAGTGATAAGCACACTAAATAGTGCTGACAACAGCCCAACAATAAACAAACAGGCATAATAAATTCATTGAGTTACTACCTCTTTCAAACCACGGCAAAATCTTTCAAACACCCGTTTCATGTTGCCACCTTTTTCCATGGAGATCACCCTGGTGTGGTCCTCTTCATTAATCCAGATAAGAAACGTCTTGTCGTTGTTATGCCTGGTTGAGAGAAAAAATGAGTAGCTTTAAAGCACAAGATAAGCCCTGAAAAATAACTCTCAGTATTCTTAGTTTTATCACAATCTTTCAGGACTGTGAAGAGGTTAAGCACTGCAAAATAACATTTCTCTGCACAATTAAGGACATGAGCTACTTTCACAGCTTGATCCCCCATGCTAGTGGAATTATGCAGGTTTATCAGGTCACAGTGAGAAGAGCAATTTTGTCTAATCACATCATGCTGCCCCGAAGCTGAGCTATGAAGAACATGTCTTCAAACATGAACACAGTTGGGAGCTACAGATACTAAGAGCAGGCAAAGGGAGAAGTCAAATTTTGCATCTTCAGTCACTGAGGATGTTTTTTATTGTTCTTAGAAAATTGTGCAGTTAGAAAACAACTAACTGGGGGGCCCAGCCATATGACCTAACTTAATTGCATTGTCTTCTAAATCAAATCCCATTGCCCTTCATATCACTTAGTAACACTGAATTGCCACATCAGTCAAATTATATGTCTGAGGAAAACAGCTACATGTTGCTTCCGGACACTGCATTAAAGATCCTAGCTTGTCAATCGAGATAAAAATGCCTAGAGAAGTTACCTACTCTTGCTTCAGACAGATCAGTCATGACTAGGATTATAAAGTGCTAGGTCAAACCTGAGGTCACTTTTCCTGGCTTTTCTCCATTTTTTTCTGTCTTTTGCAGCAGTCTTTCTACAGAATGTAGAAGGTGATTGATAAGATTAGACTTGTTCATACAAATAGTGGAATATTATCAAGTTTGAAATACGTGAAAATTGAAACTTCACTGAGAGCCTAACTTAGAGCTTGTCTTTTACTGCAACTCACTTTTCACACTTGGAGTTTGTCAATGCAAAACTGAACAGATGCAAATATCCTGTGGCCTGACGTTAGAGTTACAGAGAGGTCCAGTTATCTCATTTTCAGTCACGTACAAATATTCAGGGTAGGATTTTCCAAAGAGATTGATGTTGGCCTGACTCAGCCCCCCCTTTAATTAAATGAGTCTTCCCATTGCTTTAAGGAATGCAGAGTGAGACAACACTGATGGAAAAAATCTGTTCTATGGCAATATTGGATTGTGTTCAGAAGCATATCCAGTATTATTCTAATAAGTTAAACCTGCTTTGTCAGGGAACAGGCACTGGGAAACCTGATCAAAAGTCTGTTGGAAATCTGTGAGGATATTTTATGTCAGTGATCTTCCAATTAGTTCCCCACTGCCTATTTAAATATGATTAAGAGATTTGTTCTAGGAAAATGATAAATCTGAGGCATTCTGTTCATTGTGTCTACAACCAAACATAAAAAGCACCAACAATGTAAATACTATCCAGGGATCTCCTGAATAGAACAGATCTGATTTTGACTTGTCTTACATGTGAAATTTCAGTCAGAATAAAAAAAAAAAGTTAGTATGATTGGAATATATTTCAGTAAGCCAGATTCTTTTAGAAGAAATTTTTACCTAAAAGAGTACAGATTATCACATCCTCTCTGAAAGTCTTGAACCTTCCTAGGGCAAGCAGATAGGACAGAAGGTTTCTCACAATCCCTTTTAGCCTAATTTTCCAGAATTATAACATCTGGTAAACCCTAGAAATGTACCAGGATGAATGCAAATGCTAGGCACTGCACAGATGCCTCTATCGTATGTAAGAATGGATTATCCTCTGCAATTAACTGGTGTCCATTTGGATGCAGTGCATTCTTTCTTCTACAGTACTGATTATATATTGAATAAAGCTGCTGTGTTTCACAGGATATAGGAAAACATCACTCTAAAACATCACAAAGTAAGCTCATATGTACAGTTTCTTTAGGCATGCTAAACAGTAAGGGAGGGCTCTGCATGATTCTTCAAATCATTTCAGTACTACTCATCTCTCTCATTCCTATCCATCAAGAAAACACAGCCCCCCCCCCTTCCTACAGAAGAAAGACAAAGTGCCAGTAGTCTCTGAAGTCATTTGCAAAATGTCAGACCAATGTTCAATAGCTTTTGAGCCCAAAGGCATTTGGATAAAGGCATTAATCCAAACCTCACAAGATGCTGTTGGCAAAATACCAGAGCCTCTTTACTTACACTGGCATTTGTTGCTTCAGAGAGAACTGCCTGGTGACACTGAACATCCATGGCACTGCCTTTTCAGTTTCTTTGTCCTAATATGTGGATGCTGAGAACACAGCAGACAGGAACCAATGGCTGTGCCAGGCTGTAGTTTTCAGCAAATGTTTGGGAAGGATCTTGTACCCTCAGAGTGGTCACATTTGAGATAGGTCTCTAAACTCATGCCTAAACATTTTATTTAAGCACTTCTGTTTGTTTATATGGGGATATGTGTAGGAGCAGAATTTGGTGGAAATACCTTTAGGGGCCTATTTGAAAATTTCTATTGTCAGAAGACTAAACTCAGCATGAATAGGAGAAGGGGTAGGGAGAAGGGAATTACTATGGGCTTCCACTGGACCAGTGCACGACCCATACTCCCTGTACCACAGCATGTGTGATCTCTATGCCAAGGACTCTATGGCCCTCCTTGGGTCTGGGTTTACCTGCTGTCTTTGCTGTACAAGTCAATTTTTTCCTTCCTCTATTAACAGCATTACCAAAATCTTTTATTATTGTTGTTTTTCTTGTTGTTGTAGGTAGAACTAGTTCAGCTTGTCATTGATGGGGTCAACTATCTAGTTGACTGTGAGAAGAAACTGGAAAGAGGTCAAGACATTAAAGTACCACCACCGTTACCTCAGTTTGGTAAGAAATGATCTTGCGGCTGATGACTGTTAATGATGGTAAATATGGCTGCCATTTTGACAGAAAGCACCTCTGTATATCTCTGTATAAATATCTTGTGTAATAAAACACTGCCTGATACCTTACGTCTCTCTAGATGCCTGGTTGCACTGACAGAAACTAGTCTTAGTGCAGCTTTAGTAGGACAACCACTTTGTAGGGACTGCTTCCCTTTTCCCTTTGTCATCTCAGCAAGCTTTATGTAGGCTTTGAACCTTTCTTTCTTGGCTGATGATAAGGAAAGTATTACTTGAATAATGCAAAAAGCACAAATCCTTAATTCTACCCTGTATGTGCCCGTATTTATGCAGTCTTCTATGAGCACCTGATTTACATTCACAGAAGCACTTCTCTCAAGTGACTGTCCAGACAAGAAAAATCTGTCAGTCTGAAGGGAAGGTGCTGAAAAGTGCTCATTACTTTTTCAGCATTCAACACCATGGTAAGTTCAATAGTTAACTAGAGTAGGCAGCTGCAAATGGCTTCAGTCTCTGATGTCTGCCACTTGACCTGTCATCTGGAACCCATTGTCGTCTCTGTATGGGAGCTGTCTCTTCTCTGTCCAGGACTGGTTTTCAGACAAACTTCTTTACCATGTCATCTCAAACCCTCAGACTTTTTTAGCCCTGGAGGGTTCACCAGGTCACTTCTCTGGTGTTTTCCTCAGGCACCACCTCTGGCTTGTGGCCTTAGGCTGCAGCAAGCTGGACCAAAAATCAGCAGTAACAAACATCAGTTTGCCGATATTCCGTATCCAACAGAAACCTGCCCAGCATGGCCTATTCCAGTCTTTTCCTGCAGCTTTCAGGTCCCAGGTAATGAGGACCAGGCTCCAGCACTAGTCATCCAAGTGCCTAGGATGTATTGCCACCCTGAGTAAAATCTTCTCAGTGCTCACCACTATTCAATGTTGTAAGCATCTTGGAAAAATAGCAGACAGTTACAGTCCCTTTGCTTCTCTTTTGCATATTGAAACATATTCAGGGTTTCACAGTAATCTTTCAAAACACCAGTTTTTCTCCAAAGAAAAAAATCAAAACATGCTCAGGTGAATGTGCTATCTGTGTTGCTGTAGAGCTGGGAGTGGTATCTGTAAGGGTATGTAGAGGAAGAGGGTATCTGCTCATGTATTGGATTTGCATGGCAAGGTTTTGGTAGTGGGGGGAGCTACAGGGGTAGCTTCTGTGAGAAGATGCCAGAAGCTTCCCCCATGTCAGAGAGAGCCAGTTCCAGCCCGCTCCAAGACAGACCCGTCGCTGGCCAAGGCTGAGCCATTCAGCGATGGTAGTAGCACCTCTGTGATAACATATTTAAGAAGGGGAAAAAACTGCTGCATGACAGTAGCCAGGAGAGAGGAGTGAGAATATGTGAGAGAAGCAACTCTGCAGATACCAATGTCAGTGAAGAAGTGGGGGGAGGAGGTGTTCCAGGTGCCAGAGCAGAGATTCCCCTGCAGCCCCTGGTGAAGACCATGGTGAGGCAGGATGTCCCCTTCAGCTCGTGGAGGTCCACGGTGGAGCAGATATCCACCTGCAGCCAGTGGAGGACCCCATGCTGGAGCAGGTGGATGCCTGAAGGAGGCTGTGACCCCGTGGAGAGCCCGTGCTCTATCATGTGATAGGGGGTGTGTGCGTGCACTGTACTGGGGGCTATTGTCCCTTCCTCTAAAAATATTCTATTCAAGCACAAAAAATATCAAGGTTATAAAAGAAGAAACAGACCTAAACCAAAAAGGAAATTCAACTATTTCTGTATCCAGCCTTTGTCCGGTTTATTTGGAAAGAAAGGATCACTTTCAGCTTGGGGAATTAAAATAACATTCTGTCTCTCAGAAGTGTGGAGGAGGGGAAGGTATTTACAGTGCAATATCCTGCAACTGTATTGCCAGTGGTTCCTAGCTGAGAGTGTTGCTACAATCCAGCTTTAGGCTGTATTTGTAACCTCACACTGCTGATTTCATAGTGATTCACTGACTCTTTCTCAAGTCAAATTTTTATCTTGAAATAGGAAAAACAGATATAAAAAACCCATAGAAGGAGCCATGTTTATGATGCTACATTGTGTTGCTGATATCAATGATTGTTTAAATAGAATCATAGAATCATTTAGGTTGGAAAAGACCCTTAAGATCATCAAATTCAACCATTAACCTAGCACTGCAAAGTCCACCACTAAACCACATCCCTGACACATCTACCCGTCTTTTAAATACCTCCAGGGATGGTGACTCAACCACTTCCCTGGGCAGCCTGTTCCAGTGCTTGACAATCCTTTCCGTGAAGAATTTTTTCGTAATATCCAGTCTAAACCTCCCCTGGCATAACTTGAGGCCATTTCCTCTCATCCTATCGCTTGTTAGTTGGGAGAAGAGAATAAACCCCACCTCGCTGCAACCTCCTCTCAGGTAGTTGTAGAGAGCGATAAGGTCTCCCCTCAGCCTCCTTTTCTCCAGGCTAAACAACCCCAGTTCCCTCAGCCGCTCCTCATAAGACTTGTTCTCTAGACACTTAACCAGTTTCATTGCCCTTCTCTGGCCACACTCCAGCAGCTCAATGTCTTTTTTGTGGTGAGGGGACCAAAACTGGACACAGTACTCGAGGTGGGGCCTCACCAGTGCCGAGTACAGGGGGACGATCACTTCCCTACTCCTGCTGGCCACACTATTTCTGATACAGGCCAGGGTGCTGTTGGCCGCCTTGGCCACCTGGGCACAACTGCTGGCTCATATTCAGCCTGCTGTTGACCAACACCCCCAGGTCCTTTTTGCCAGGCAGCTTTCCAGCCACTCTTCCCCAAGCCTGTAGTGCTGCATGGGCTTGTTGTGACCTCAGTGCAGGACCCGGCACTTGGCCTTGTTGAACCTCATACCATTGGCCTCGGCCCATCGATCCAGCTTGTCCAGATCCCTCTGTAGAGCCTTCCTAACGTCAGGCAGATCAATGCTCCCACCCAACTTGGTGTCGTCTGCAAAATTACTGAGGGTGCACTCGATCCCCTCCTCCAGATCACTGATAAAGATATTAAAGAGAACTGGCCCCAGTACTCAGCCCTGGGGAACACCACTTGTGACCCGCTGCCAACTGGATTTAACTCCATTCACCGTAACTCTTTGCGCCCCGCCATCCAGCCATTTTTTAACCCAGCAAAGAGCACACCTGTCCAAGCCATGAGAAGCCAGTTCCTCCAGGAGAATGCCATGGGAAACAGTGTCAAAAGCTTTACTAAAATCTGGGTAGACAACATCCACAGGCTTTCACTCATTCACTAAGTGGGTCACCTTGTCATAGAAGGAGATCAGGTTAGTCAAGCAGGACCCGGCTTTCATAAACCCATGTGGACTGGGCCTGATCACCTGGTTGTCCTGTACGTGCTGCATGATAGCACTCAAGGTGAGCTTCTCCATAACCTTCCCTGGCACCGAGGTCAGACTGACAGGCCTGTAATTCCCCGGGTCCTCCTTGTAGCCCTTCTTGTAGATGGGCATCATATTTGCTATCTTCCAGTCAACTGGAACCTCCCGGTTAGCCAGGACTGCTGATAAATGATGGAAAGTGGCTTGGTGAGTGCTTCTGCCAGCTCCCTCAGTACACTTGTGTGGATCCCATCAGGCCCCATAGACTTGCGCATGTCTAAGTGGTGCAGCAGGTCACTCACCATTTCCCTGTGGATTATGGGGGGTTCATTCTGCTCCCCATCTCTATCTTCCAGCTCAGGGGGCTGGGGACCCAGAGAACAACTGGTCTTACTATTAAAGACTGAGGCAAAGGTGGCATTAAGTACCTCAGCCTTTTCCTCATCCTTTGTCACTATGTTTCCCCCCCGCATCCAATAAAGGATGGAGATTCTCCTTAGCCCTCCTTTTGTTGCTAATGTATTTATAGAAACATTTTTTATTGTCTTTTACGACAGTAGCCAGATCAAGTTCTAGTTGGGCTTTGACCCTTCTAATTTTCTCCCTGCATAACCTCACAACATCCTTGTAGTCCTCCTGAGTTGCCTGCCCCTTCTTCCAAAGGTCATAAACTCTCTTATTTTTCCAGAGTTCCAGCCAAAGCTCTCTGTTCAGCCAGGCTGGTCTTCTTCCCAGCGGGCTCGTCTTCTGGCACATAGGGATGACCTGCTCCTGCACCTTGAACATTTCCTTCTTGAAGAATGTCCAGTCTTTCTGGACTCCTTTGCCCTTCAGGACTGCCTCCCAAGGGTCTCTGTCAACCAGGCCCCTAAACAGGCCAAAGCCTGCCCTCCGGAAGTCCAAGGTGGCAGTTCTGCTGACCCCCTCCTTGCTTCTCCAAGAATTGAAAACTATCATTTCATGATCACTGTGCCCAAGACAGCCTCCAACCCTCACATCCTCCACAAGTCCTTCTCTGTTCGCAAACAACAGGTCCAGCGGGGTGCCTTCCCTAGTTAGCTCACTCACCAACTGTGTTGGGAAGTTATCTTCCACACACTCCAGGAACCTCCTAGACTGTTTCCTCTCCACTGCACTGTATTTCCAGCAGACATCTGTTAAGTTAAATTCCACCATGAGAACAAGGGATAGCGATTGTGAGACTTCTCCCAACTGCTTATAGAGTATTTAATCTGCCTCTTCATCCTCGTTGGATGAAGACCACCATGATATCTGCCTTGTTGGCCTTTCCCCGATTCTTACCCATAAACACTCGACCCTTTCATCACCATCGTCAAACTCTAGACAGTCAAAACACTCCCTAACACACAGGGCTACCCCACCACCTCTCCTTCCTTGCCTATCCCTTCTGAAGAGTTTATAGCCATCCATTGCAGCACTCCAGTTGTATTGCATCCCACCATGTTTCTGTGATGGCAACTATATCATAGTTTTCCCACTGCACAATGGCTTCCAGCTCCTCCTGTTTGTTGCCCATGCTGCGTGCGTTGGTGTAGATGCACTTCAGGTGGGCTATTGATCTTGCCACCTTTTTTGTGGGAGAAGCCCTAATTCCTATGTGACTTCTTTCAAGCACTTCCATGGTTTCGAACACTTCAACAACCCTTGCATCTTTGCTGCATCTTTGCCTATATGAATATAAAGGTCATATATTTTTAATTTTTTTTTTAATTAATCATTTCAAAAATTGCAAAAAAAAAGCAGGGGACCCATGCTGGAGCAGTCTGTTCCTGAAGGACTGCACCCTGTGGAAAGGACCCATGCTAGAGCAGCTCGTGAAGAACTGCAGCCGGGGGGAAAGGACCCACGTTGGAGAAGTTTGTGAAGGACTGTCTCCTGTGGGTGGGATCCCACGCTGGAGCAGGGGAACAGTATGAAGAGGAAGGAGTGGCAGAGACGTGTGATGAACTGACCGCAAGCCCCATTCCCCGTGCCCCTGTGCCGCCTATATGAATATAAAGGTCTTACTTTTTTTTTTTTTTTAATTAATTATTTAAAACACTGCAAAAAAGTTGTAAAAAATAAAACTGAACATGCTGTGAGTATCAGTGCAGAGTGACTGTGGGGTTAGGACAAGCAAGGAGACTTGTAATACGGTCTTTCAAACATGACACAAGCTTCTACATGTCACACAACATACCAGATTCCTCTGGCATCTGGCCAGTCACGTGCCATCCCAGCACATGTTAGCAAAGGGGACACTGGCTTGTCAAAGAGAAAATGATCCTGGATGCCAAAATGGGACCAGAGAGACAGAAAGACAAACAGAGAAAGAGAAAAAACAAACCAAAGTTGAAGTTTATTCAGGGAAGCAGTATAACACTGTCTTATGCATTTAATATGAAGGTAATCAATACAAGTAAATCACATAGCATGGCTTGTGAACCTGGTTCCTGCCTGACTGAAAACTAAAAGCACTTTACCCAGGTGACTTTCTTAGAGGGCAGGTTCTTGGAGATTCTCACTGACACTGGTAATATGACTTAAGTTTTGCCAAAAAACATTTTTGAATTGTAGAGAGGAAGGACCTAATACCACATACACACAACAGAGGGGATTGTGGAGGGACTTAACCACTAAAACCAGAAATGTGCATCTGCATACAGACAAATTTCAGGGTAGGAGAAGGCAATGAGTCCTTAAAGATAGCAAAATACCCAATGCTAGATCTGAACAGAGATTTCTCCAGCATAGAGACGTAGCCATTTATTTTGAGTATGAATCAAGGTAGGAATTAAATCGGTGCTAAGCTTGATCTTTTGGAATCACAGACTTGTTCTGTTCCTCAGTTCAGTGAGGAATCGGAGATTCAATTTCTGATTTAATAAATGTATCGCTTGGTGTGCCACAGACTTGCCGCATTCCAAATAATTTTGTTTTCAATTGGCTGGTTTTTTCCCCAAGCAAATAAGTATTGATTTTCATGTGTGTGCTGAAAAATTATTAGTTCTTAATTCCTCAAATGCTGTCATATCAAATGTTGTGGGGTTTTTGTTAGGATTTAATTGAGAATAGGGTGGCAAGCTACCCAGAATAAATATGACAAGGTAGACAAGTTCATAGAATCATAGGATCATCAAATCATAGAATGGGTTGGGTTGGAAGGGACCTTAAAGATCGTCTAGTTGATAAGCTTTACCTTTTTTCCTCCTCAATTGAGAAATTTAGGCCTTCATCTTTGAATGCCCTGTGATGGGCATGATGCAGCCCAAACACCAACCATACAGTAAAAAAAAGAGAGAGTTCTCTCTGCTCGTCATAAGGGACACAACATTTATTTCCTCAATTTGCTCCATGCTGCATTTTTGTTTCAGAGAAAAAATCCTACTTTTGCAAGAAATCAGCCGAGCACTATTAGTTTCCCTTACATGCCTATGGCCCAAATATGCAAACTACTGAATGCCTCCTGTGTTGAATGCTATTCAACTCTCACTGACTTGAGTTTACAGAAATCAAACGGTGCTTATTAATGTTTGGCAGAAAGACTGACATCTTAGAGGTTCAAGATCCTAAAATACTGAAGGAAGTAAGCAATGATATGAGTTAAAGACGGACTCTGAGGTTGCAACATTCAATGCCCTGATTTTCATAAATTTGCATTACTGTGAAAACAAGCAAAACAAGGCAAAATGCTGAATCAGGGAAGCCTGTTCCACTTCCCAAAGAGCTTAACCGGTAAACCATGAAGGAATTATGTTCTCAGCGCTCTTATTTTGATCTGTGCTTCCTGAAGAGCTCTCTTCTGCTGAAGAAGGCAATGAACTAAAACCTAAGATAGGTAATCAGTATCTTGTCAATAATCATATTGACAAGGACATTCAATGGAAAAAGTTACTGATCTTACATTAATTCTTAACTCCTGGTTAATCCAGAGTGTAACACCTAGTTGCAAGGTTATAAATAGTTATGTCATTTCATCAGCTCCCTTTTGGTTGATGTTATGGATTAATGCGCTATGAATATAGCTAACAAGGTACAGACATTCCTTTGGATAGAATCATAGAATAGTTTGGGCTGGAAGGGACTTTTAAAGGTCATGTAGTCCAACCCCCTTGCCATGAGTAGGGACATCTTCAACTAGATCAGGTTGCTCAGAGCCCCGTGCAACCTGACCTTGAATGTTTCCAGGAATGGGGCATCCGCCACCTCTCTGGGCAACCAGAGGATGTTTAAAATGCACATTAAATCTTTGGGGTTTTTTTTTAAGCAATCTTCTAGATTTATGCATTTTTAAAAGTCTCAGTATGAATCCCTGTTATGGATTTTCAAAATAGTTGACTGTCGCCCAGTTTTGCCATGAAAACACTTGGAAACTTTGATCCTCTCAAACATGTCTCTGCAGGAACTGAATAATGAGATGATGCAACAAAATCCATGATGAAAATCCTCGTGTTCTTATCTGTGTGACAATGAAAACTATTGTTATGGACCCGATCCTTGAAGTCCTTAAACACAGTTACGGGACTGGGAAAAATTGACCTGGATGCAGTTTGCTACAATCATTTTGGAGAAATTAAAATTAGTGTAGTTTTGACTTAAAATTTATAGTAAAAAACCCACACCCTGACAGTCTAGAATACAGAAAATATGTAATATTTATCTCAATGTTATACTAGTAGTTTAAATTGTTACTAATATAGAAAATATGAATATTTTCTAAAGGAAATAACTAAAATAGATTCCTGAATTGACTTTATAAATTGGACAAAGAGGTGGCAATAGCCACATATTTTTGATTTGACAGAGACCTTCCTACGTGGAACATAAAACGATTTTTTTTTGATCTACACAGTGTGTATTTAGTCAAAATATAGACTCTGGACAATTTGCCATCATGCTAAAAATATTGACAGGCCATTAACTACTGGGTTTATGCTGTGATTATCTTCCTTAGCTACACAGAAAAGCATGTACACCGAAGAAAGCCAAAGATAAAAATAAATGAGAGTAAATGGAGATGGTGTCAGTACTGGATGTATCGCAGAGCTCCCAGCTTGCATCCAGGCAATCCACCAACTCAGAGCCATGCTGGCTGAGGCAGAAGGTCATATCTGAAGCTGCAAGAGTAAAACAGTAAAGTTTGCCCAGCCATGCCTAAGGGGAAGTCAGGCAGGGGCTGTTATCAATAAAGAAGAGTAAATTGCTGTTAGCAATAACGAAGAGGCAAGGAAGACAAGGAGGGGGGCCTGGGGTGACAGAAAAGGAACCCAAAACCAAAAAAATGGGGCTTAAGCGGGGTAACATACAGCATTTGCATGTAAGCAAGGAAGTGTCTACAAGAAATCCTCAAAATCCTTTCTGGGAAATTAGCATGCTGGGGTGCCTCTCTGAAGTGCCTGTACACTAATGCATGCAGCATGGAGAATAAACATAAGGAATTAGAGATCTGTGCACAGTTGCAGGGCTATGATCCTGTTGAGATCACAGAGATGTTGTAGCATGGCTACCAAGACTGGAGTGTTGCAACGGAGGGATACAGGCTTTTTAGGAAAGACAGTACAGGAAGACAAGGAGGGGGAGTTGCCCTTTAAGTTAGAGAACAACTGGAACGTATGGAGCTCTGTCTGGGGATGGATGATGAGCCTCTGAGAGCTTATAGGTAAGAATTAAAGAGCATACAGGTGTGGGAGACATTGTAGAATCACAGAATCATAGAATAGTTTGGGTTGGAAGGGACCTTTAAAGGTCATCTAGTCCAATCCCCCTGCCATGAGCAGGGACATCTTCAACTAGATCGGGTTGCTCAGAGCCATGTCCAGCCTGACCTTGAATGTTTCCAGGGATGGAAAAATTCATAAAATACCGTCTAATCAATACATAGCATGTGTATATCTGAAATTGCTGTGTGATGTGTATGACACCTGTGTGATCCCTAATTGCCTTTATCTTCCTTATCCTTGGGCCAATGTTGTCTTTTTCTAGTAGCCCTTTCTGGCTGTTTGAATCAGGTTTGGCAGTGTTTTTTATTCTACTGGCTCAATGGCAGCATGTTGCTGTAACAAATGGGTCCTAGTTTTGTCGTTGAACTTTAACTTCATCAGCAATCTTGTTATTTTTCGTTTTAAAATGAAATCCCGAGTCTCTCTGATTTTAATTCCCGTCTTATTAAAAGTGGCTCTTAAATGGTGTTCATTGATTATTTTTACCTGCAGTAAATGCACTCTATTTCTAAATCTTTGTTTGCTCTCACTGGCAGTGACGGAGTTTAATAAAATCAATATACTCTTTGTGCATACCTCCCTGTAGTGGATGCAAAGCCCTGGAAAATGAGCAAAATGCAAACAGGAAATTTCTCTAGAGAGACAAAAATATTAAAGACAAGTAATAAAGAAGGAATGGTCTCTAGCGTAGATTTACTGAAGGAGTTTGAAAAGGCTGTGGCCCCCGGATAAGGACTGCTTGGCTGCTTGATGCACCAGCAACTGTGCCCAAGATACAGATACAGATGTATGCTCCCTCTAGTGGCACATTAGTTTAAATTAGACAATACAAAGAGAAAACTACACACCTTACTCTTTAATTAGCAAGTGAAAACAGCATGGAAACAGTGAATTTTGGTAGCGTAATTAAGAAGGCCAAGAGTCGCAAGACTCCACAGATGTGCTGCGGCCACTGAGTGAGGCCGATAGCTGCTCATGGTCCAGCCCAGCCCATGGACTTTCATGTTGGGGAAGCACTTGTAGCCTCTCTCACATGTATTTGTAAGGACCAATTTTATACTGCTAGAACGTCTTCATTTAGCTTTCCCTGCTCTTGTAAATTATTTCACTGTTGATTCTGCCCATATAAAACTGTGTCTTTATAGAAAAAGGGGCTGTGTTGTGCTTTTCTTCTTCACTGGAGTGTCTCTAGATTCCTATGTTAAACTTAAGGTATTTGTTTTAAAGCTTTCTAGACTGCTCCCAGTGATGGGCTCCAAAAATGCTGCTCACAGTGAAAAAGCACTGGATGCTAGACCTTGGGATAAGATAGGGTATGTATATTCAGTTTATAATAATCGGATAATTCATTTAAATAGGGGAGGGAATTGGATATAGATGAAATCAAGGATTATTCACTGAGCTTTAATTGAACTATTGGGTTAAAGCTCAAAGTTATATCACTTTAATACGGACAAATTTTTTGCAACAGGCCTGTATCCTAGCTTAAAAGAAGATGTTTCCATTTATAACCTAAACCATTCTAAGATTCTATATTATATAAATGCCTATATAGTCAAAAAAACCCCACCTCATCTTGGAGGAGAAAAACCTTCTTTTTACATTATTTCTGTGTTTAAAATCTCCTTGATGTTTGAATGGGAGCACCTGGCCAAACCGGTTTCAGAACACAAAAGGTGAGATGCAGGGAGTTGTCATTCGACTCAGCTCCATCTTGCCTCGGCAGATGCTTATTGATGCCTATCTATGCAGAGATAACTTGGGGGGAGCTGTGGAAATGGCTCAGCCCGGGGTGGTCTCAACACTGCATCACAATAAGAACCCGAAACCCGAATGGTGCCTTCAACAAACAAAATGCCCTGAGTCACATCCCACCACTATTCAGTCCTATCGCTACACTCCCTCATAAAGAGTCCCTCCCCATCTTTCCTGTAGGCCCCCTTTAGGCACTGGAAGGCTGCTATAAGGTCTCCCCGGAGTCTTCTCTTCTCCAGGCTGAACAGCCCCAACTCTCTCAGCCTGTCATAGAATCATAGAATCATACAATCATACAATCATAGGGTTGGAAGGGACCTCTGGAGACCATGTAGTCCAACCCCCCTGCCAGAGCAGGGTCACCTACAGCAGGTTGCACAGGAACGCGTCCAGGCAGGTTTGGAATGTCTCCAGAGTTGGCGACTCCACCACTCATAGCAGAGGTGCTCCAGCCCTCTGATCATCTTCGTGGCCCTCCTCTGGACCCGTTCCAAGAGGTCCATGTCCTTCTTGTGCTGAGGGCTCCAGAGCTGGACACAGTACTCCAGGTGGGGTCACACCAGAGCAGAGTAGAGGGGCAGAATCACCTCCCTCGACCTGCTGGCCATGCTTCTTTTGATGCAGCCCAGGATGCGGTTGGCTTTCTGGGCTGCAAGCGCGCATTGCCTGCTCATGCTGAGCTTCTTGTCCACCAGCACCCCCAAGTCCTTCTCCTCAGGGCTGCTCTCAAGCCCTTCTCCTCCCGACCTGTATTTGTGCCTGGGATTGCCACGACCCGGGTGCAGGACCTTGCACTTGGCCTTGTTGAACTTCATGAGGTTCGCACAGGCTGTGTAAGGGATAATAGGGGATGGTCCGAGTGAGACACGACAGAAAATTACTAGCTGAACCAAACCCAGTATACGTGCCGAGAAAAAGGACCTCAGTACTGTTGCTGCAAAAACTCCGCACGTATCCATGAGAACCTGACCTTCGAAGAAGCAGATAACAAGAAGGGAGTACAACAATGTAGTCACGTATCAGACAGCCGCTGTTAGCAAAGCTGGGTCACGAGTCTGGTGAGGCTCGCTGCATGCGCTGGCCACTCGTGCAGTGACTCTAGCCTGTACTTTTCCACTCAATCCGGTGCAGGATATAAGGGGGCTGTCTCGGGCCGGGGAGAGGGAGAGAGACATGAGCGCATTTTGAAGATACAGGGGACGCCCTGAACGCGCTGTGCCTTGCCTCCCTCTACTGTACCGATGGGGCTCCTCGTTATCCTGCTGCTCAGCGGTGCTGCTACGATCTATGGGTTGGTAAGACTCTCTGAAGTAACTTTTGGGACATTTGGGAACCGCTTTGCAAGGCTTCGCAATAAAGCTGAATTCACTGCTTTTTTTCTCTGTAGCAAGGCTTCACAATAAAGCAGAGTTAACCTTTTTTTTCCTTTGTGTGGGCTCCGGTTTGTATGTTGGAATCTCTCCAAAAAAGAACCCGTTACACAGGCCCACCTCTCAAGCCTGTCCAGGTCCCTCTGGATGGCATCCCTTCCCTCCGGCGTGTCGACCACGCCACACAGCTTGGTGTCGTCGGCAAACTTGCTGAGGATGCACTCAATCCCACTGTCCATGTCGCCGACAAAGATGTTAAACAGCACTGGTCCCAGTACCGACCCCTGAGGAACGCCACTCGTCAGTGGTCTCCGCTTGGACATCGAGCCATTCACCGCAACCCTTTGAGTGCGGCCATCTAGCCAGTTCCTTATCCGCCGAGTGGTCCATCCATCAAATCCATGCCTTTCCGATTTAGAGACCAGGATGTCATTGCGGGACAATGTCAAACGCTTTGCATAAGTCCAGGTAGATGACGTCGGTTGCTCTCCCCTTATCTACCAGTGCTGTGGCAACATCGTAGAAGGCCACCAAATTCGTCAGGCATGACTTGTCCTTGGTGAAGCCATGTTGGCTGTCACCAATCGCCTCCTTATTTTCCATGTGCCTTAGCAGGGATTCCGGGAGGATCTACTCTATGATCTTGCCAGGCACAGAGGTGAGACTGACTGGCCTGTAGTTCCTTGGGTCTTCCTTTTTTCCCTTTTTGAAAATGGGGGTTATGTTTCCCTTTTCCAGTCAGCAGGAACTTTACCAGACTGCCACGACTTTCCAAATCATAGAACAGAATCATAGAATCACAGAATCATAGAATCACAGAATCATAGAATCACAGAATCATAGAATCATAGAACGTGTTGGGTTGGAAGGCACCCTTAAAGGTCATCTAGTCCAACCCTCCTGCAGTAAGCAGGGACATCTTTAACTAGATCAGATTACTCAGAGCCTCATCAAGCCTGGCCTTAAATGTCTCCAGGGATGGGGCCTCCACCACCTCTCTGGGCAACCTGTGCCAGTGCCTCCCCACCCTCATTGTAAAGAACTTCTTCCTAATGTCTAATCTAAACCTACCCTGCTCTAGTTTAAACCCATTGCCCCTCGTCCTATCCCTACATGCCCTTGCAAACAGCCCCTCTCCAGCTTTCTTGTAGGCCCCCTTCAGGTACTGGAAGGCCGCTATAAGGTCTCCCTGGAGTCTTCTCTTCTCCAGGCTGAACAACTCCAACTCTCTCAGCCTGTCTTCATAGGAGGGGTGCTCCAGCTCTTTGATCATCTTCGTGGCCCTCCTCTGGCCCCGCTCCAACAGGCCCACGTCCTTCTTGTGCCGAGGGCTCCAGAGCTGGACACAGTACTCCAGGTGGGGTCTCACGAGAGCAGGGTAGAGGGGGAGAATCACCTCTCTCGACCTGCTGGCCACGGTTCTTTTGATGCAGCCCAGGATGCGATTGGCCTTCTGGGCTCCAAGCACACATTGTTGGCTCATGTCCAGCTTTTCATCCACCAGTACCCCCAAGTCCTTTTCCGCAGGGCTGCTCTCTATCACATCGTCCCCCAGCCTGTACTGACAACGAGGATTGTCCCGACCCAAGTGCAGGACCTTGCACTTGGCCTTGTTGAACTTCATGAGGTTTGCTCGGGCCCACCTCTCCAGCTCATCCAGATGCCTCTGGATGACATCCCGTCCCTCTGGCACATCGACCGCATCACTCATCTTAGTGTCATCGGCAAACTTGCTGAGTGTGCACTTGATCCCACTGTCTATGTCGTTGATGAAGATGTTGAACAGCACCGGTCCCAGTACGGATCCCTGAGGGACACCACTTGTCACCCCTCTCCATCTGGACATCGAGCCATTGACCGCTACCCTCTGGATGCGACCATCCAGCCAGTTCCTTATCCACCGAACAGTCCACCCATCAAATCCGTATCTCTCCAACTTAGAGAGAGAAGGATGCTTTGGGGGACCGTGCCAAAGGCCTTGCAGGAGTCCAGGTAGATGACATCCATTGCTCTTCCCTTGTCCACTGATGCAGTCACTCCATTGCAGAAAGCCACCGGATTGGTCAGGCAGGACTTTCCCCTGGTGAAGCCGTGCTGGCTGTCTCGAATCCCCTCCCTGTCTTCCATGTGCCTTAGCATAGCTTCTAGGAGGATCTGTTCCATGATCTTCCCAGGCACAGAGGTGAGGCTGACAGGGTGGTAGTTCCCAGGGTCCTCCTTTCTACCCTTTTTAAAAATGGGTGCCATGTTTCCCTTTTTCCAGTGGCCAGGGACTTCACCTGACTGCCATGACTTTTCAAACATCATGGAGAGTGGCTTGGCAACTACATCAGCCAATTCCCTCAGGACTCTGGGATGCAACTCATCAAGTCCTATAGACTTGTGTATGTTCAGGTTCTTCATGTGGTCTCGAACCTGATCTTCTCTTACAGTGGGAGGGACTTTGCTCCCCCAGTCCCTGCCTTGAGGTTTATCCACTCGAGAGGTGTGGGAAGAGAAATTGACAGTGAAGACTGAGGCAAAAAAGTTGTTGAGTACCTCAGCCTTCTCTTTGTCTGTTGTCACCAGTTTGCGAGTTGTGTTCATCGGGGGGATATGCTTTCTTTGACCTTCCTTTTCTGGCTGACATCCCTGTAGAAGCCCTTCTTATTATTCTTTGAATCCCTTGCAAAGTTCAGCTCGAGCCGCGCCTTGGCCTTCCTGACCCCATCCCTACACAACCAGGCAGTGTCCCTATACTCTTCCTAGGACATCTGTCCCTGCTTCCATTGCCTGTGCATTTCCTTCTTGCCCTTTAGTTTGACCAGTACTTCCTAACTCATCCATGCCAGTCTCTTGCCTTCCTGGATCAAGAGCTCTTGTGCACTATGGAAAGAGTCCTTAAAGATCTGCCAGCTCTGTTCTGCTCCCTTGTCCCTGAGGGCAGTTTCCCAGGGACTATTCCCTATTGACTAACTCCTTGAAGAGCTGGAAGTTTGCTTTCCTAAAATTCAGGGTCCTGACTTGACTCTTCTCCTGACCCATATCCCTCAGGACTACGAACTCCACCAGTGCATGATCTCTGCAGCCCAGGCCTCCAATCTTGATGTCGCCGATTAGCTTACTTGCGTTGGTGACCATCAGGTCCAGTATCGCATCCCTTCTGGTAGGGCTGTCTATTGCCTTGCTTAAGAAGTTATCCTCAGTGCACTCCAGGAGTCCCCTGGGTTGCCTACAGATTTCTGTGCTACTTTTCCAGCAGATGTCAGGGTGGTTGAAGTCCCCGAGCAGGACGAGAGCCTGCAAGTGCAAAGCCTCCTGTAGCTGGAGTAAGAAGGCTTTGACAATAGGCTCCCCTTGATCAGGCGGCCTGTAGTAGACACCAACCACAAGGTTCCCTTTGTTGCCTTGGTCTCTAATTCTTGCCCATAGGCTTTCAACCTGCTCGTGGCCATTCTTCAGAGGCAGCTCTTCACACTCTAGCCATTTCCTGATGTAGAGGGCAACCCCTCCTTCCTCACCTGTCCCTTCTGAACAGCCTGTAGCCATCGATAGCCGCACTCCAGTCACGGGATTCGTCCCACCAAGTTTCAGTAATGGCAACTAGGTCGTAGCTTTCCAGCAGCAGGGTGGCTTCCAACTCCTCCTGTTTGTTGCCCATGCTGCGTGCATTGGTGTAGAGGCACTTCAGCTGGGCTGTTGGCCGTGTCACCTTCTTAGAGGAACACTCCTTAATTCCTTTGAGGTATTTCACCGGTGTTTCCCTCTTGGCTCCTATTACCTCAGGAGCCCCTGGCTCATCTCCGTAAGGCTTCAAGTGTGCTGCAGTGTACCCAGCATGTCTCAGAGGGCTAAAGGCCCTCGCTAGCACTTCTAACCTTGATGTATTGTCCCACAGCTCTTCACGGGCAAGCCTGATATTATCCCCCTTGACATTTAGTGGGTTTCTGCTACAGGCTGCCTGACCAGGAAGAACAAGTGGATGAGGCCTTCTACAGACAGCTAGGAGCAGCCTCATGTTTGCAGGTCCTGGTCCTCCTGGGGGACTTTAACCACCCCGATATCTGCTAGAGGGACAACACAGCAGGGCATAAGCAATCCGGGAGGTTCCTGGAGAGCATCAATGACAACTTCCTCACCCAAGTGACAGAGGAGACAATGAGGAGAGGTGCTCTGCTGGACCTCGTGCTCACCAACAAGGAAGGGCTTGTTGGGGATGTGAAGGTCAAAGGCAGCCTTGGCTGCAGTGACCATGAGATGGTGGAGTTCAGGATCCTGAGGGGAAGGAGGGAGGAGGGTGAAAAGCAAGCTCACAGCCCTGGACTTCAGGAGAGCAGACCTTGGCCTCTTCAGGGATCTGCTTGGAAGAGTCTGTCCTGGTTTGAGGTAGAACAGAACCAATTTTCTGTTCAGTAATTTTGCTTTTCAGTTAAGCCTCTTCTAACTAACTAAACTCTCTGAAATTAACAGCATATCGTTCAGACATTGTTCGCTCCCAGAGTGATAAGACTTGATTGTTTATAATTTATGCCAAGGAATGGTAGGCAGAGAGGCTCCTGCTTATACTTATTGCTATAACAACCAAGGTCAGCTAACTTTGTTGTGTGCCCCGTTGGAGGGTCGGAAACTGAAAAAGCATAGAGGGGTCGTACCTGCAGGGAGGAGCGGACAGGACAGGTGACCCCAAACTGACCAACGTGGTATTCCATCCCATCTGCATCATGCTCAGTATAAAAGCTGAGGGATCAAAGGGTCAGTCCGCTTTCCTCAATGGCTGGCATCCGAAGAGGACTCTGTCTGTTTGTCTGCCCTTGATCCTGATCTGTGCATTCCCGAATCCAGTTCCTGAGTTCAGCTCCCGTCTGTTGCTGAGTCCAGTCTGTGACTTTCCCAGTGCCTGCTAGTGACATGATCGTCATCCTGGGAGCTTGATATGGTTTTGTATACATTGTATATTTTTCATTATTTCCTTTTTATTAGTAGTATGTCAATAAAGTAGTTTAGTTTCTTTTAAACTCATAAGTCTCTTTCTCTCTCTTCCTCCTCTCCCTGAAGGGAGATGCTCTTCTTTCTCCGAAGGGAGAGAGGTCAGAGAGCATCTGCCGTTCCTTTCAGTGGCCAGTCCGGCCCAAACCACGACAGAGTCCCTTGGGATAGGTCCCTGGAGGGAAGAGGGGCCGAAGAAAGCTAGTTAATATTCAAGGATCACCTCCTCCAAGCTTAAGAGCGGTCCATCCCGATGAGCAGGAAATCAGGCAAAGATCCCAGGAGGCCTGCGTGGATGAACAAGGAGCTCCTGGCCAAACTCAAACACAAAAAGGAAGCATACAAAGGGTGGAAGCAGAGACAGGTAACCTAGGAGGAATACAGAGATACTGTCTGAGCATGCAGAGATGCAGTTAGGAAAGCCGAAGCCCACCTGGAACTGAATCTGGGCAGGTATGTCAAAGACAACAGGAAGAGCTTCCAGAAGTAGATAAGTAGAAAAAGGAAGGTTAGGAAAATGTGGGCCCGCTGCTGAATGGAGTAGGGGACCTGGTGATACAGGACATGGAAAAGGCTGAGGTACCAAATGCGTCAGTGTTTACTAGCAAGACCGGCCTTTGGGAATCCCAGGCTCCAGAGACCAGGGGCAAAGGCTGTAGCAAGGGAAATGTACCCTTGGTAGAAGAGGATCAATTGGGGAATGCTTAAGCAAACACGACATTCACCAAGGGGCAGTCATGCATGACCAACCTGATAACTTTCTATGAGGAAATGACTGACTTGGGAGATGAAGGGAGACCAGTTGTCTACCTTGACTTCAGGAAGGCTTTCGGCACTGTCTCCCATAAGGTCCTCATAGAGAAGCTGTTGAAGTATGGGCTGGATGAGCAGACAGTGAGGTGTGGTGAAAACTGTCTGAACGGCTGGCCACAGAGGGTGGTGATCAGGGGAACAAAGTCTAGTTGGAGGCCAATAATACCAGTGTACCCCAGGTGTCAATACTGGGTCCAGGCCTGTTCAACATCTTCATTAATGATCTGGATGATAGGGCAGAGTGTACCCTTAGCAAGTTTGCAGATGACACAAAACATGCTGCAGGTCGCCCAGCTGGAAAGCAGCTTGACAGAAAAGGCCCTTGTAGACACCAAGTTGAACACGAGCCAGCAGTGTGCCCTTGCTGCAAAGAAGGCTAACAGTATCCTGGGTTGCATTAGGCAAAGTATTGCCAGCAGGTCGAGGGAGGTGATCTTTCCCCTCTACTCAGCACTGGTGAGGCCACACCTGGAGTACTGTGGCCAGTTCTGGGTTCCTCAGTACAAGAGAGACATGGAGCTACTGGAGACAGTCCAGCAAAGGTCCACGAAGACGATGAAGGGACTGGAGCCTCTCTCCTATGAGGAAAGGCTGAGCGAGCTGGGACTGTTTAGCCTGGAGAAGAGAAGGCTCAGGGGGGATCTCATCAATGCTTATAAATACTTGATGGAAGGGTGTAAAGAATCGTAGAATCATAGAATCTTCATGGTTGGAAAGGACCTTTGAGATCATCGAGTCCAACCAAACCACCTACAGACTCTGCCACTAGAGCATGCCCTGAAGTGCCACATCTAGACGTTTCTTAAATACCTCTAGGGATGGTGACTCAACCACCTCCCTGGGCAGGCTGTTCCAGTGCTTGACCACTCTTTCAGTAAAGTAATTCCTCCTAATATCTAATCTAAACCTGCCCTGCCGCAGCTTCAGGCCATTTCCTCTGGTCCTGTCATTATCCACCTGGGAGAAGAGGCCAACCCCCACCTCTCTACAACCTCCTTTCAGGTAGTTGTAGAGGGCAATGAGGTCTCCCCTCAGCCTCCTCTTCTCCAAACTAAACATGCCCAGCTCCCTCAGCCTCTCCTCATATGACCTGGTCTCCAGACCCCTCACCAGCCTGGTAGCTCTCCTCTGGACACGCTCCAGCACCTCAATGTCCCTCTTGTACAGCGGGGCCCAGAACTGAACACAGTACTCGAGGTGAGGCCTCACCAGTGCCGAGTACAGAGGCACGATCACTTCCCTGCTCCTGCTGGCCACGCTATTCCTGATACAGGCCAGGATGCCGTTGGCCCTCTTGGCCACCTGGGCACACTGCTGGCTCATGTTAAGCTGGCCGTCCACCAGCACCCCCAGGTCCTTTTCTGCGGGGCAGCTCTCCAGCCACTCTGCCCCAAGCCTGTAGCGTTGCTTGGGGTTGTTGTGACCGAAATGCAGGACCCGGCACTTGGCCTTATTAAACCTCATACAGTTGGCCTTGGCCCATCGATCCAGCCTGTCCAGGTCCCTCTATAGAGCCTTCCTGCCCTCAAGCAGATCAACACTCCCACCTAGTTTGGTGTCATCTGCAAACTTACTGAGGGTGCACTCAATCCCCTCATCCAGATCATTGATAAAGATATTAAACAAAACCGGCCCCAAAACTGAGCCCTGAGGGACACCACTGGTGACCGGCCGCCAAGAGGATTTCACCCCATTAATCACAACCCTCTCGGCATGGCCATCCAGCCAGTTTTTAACCCAGCAAAGAGTACACTTGTCTATGCAATGATTCGCCAGCTTGGCCCTGATTCCTTGGCCACCCTGCACTTGCCGTGAGAGCTCACTCAAGATGATCCTTTCCATGATCTTTCCTGGTACCGAGGTCAGGCTGACAGGCCTGTAGTTCCCCGGATCCTCCTTCCGACCCTTCTTCTAGATGGGCGTCACATTAGCCACCCTCCAGTCATCTGGTACCTGCCCCGTTGACCAGGATTGTTGATAAATGATGGAGAGGGGCTTGGTGAGCTCTCCCGCCAGCTCCCTGAGTACTCTTGGGTGAATCCCATCCGGCCCCATAGACTTATGTGCGTCTAGGTGCAGAAGCAGATCGTTGACTACTTCCTCCTGGATTACGGGTGGGTTGTACTGCTCTCCGTCCTTATCTTCCAGCTCAGGAGGCTGAGCACCCTGGGGACAGCTGGTCTGACTATTGAAGACGGAGGCAAAGGCGGCATTAAGTATCTCAGCCTTCTCCTCATCCTTGGTTGCAATGTTCCCCCCGGCATCCAGTAAGGGATGGAGATTCTCCCTGGCTCTCTTTTTGTTGATGGATTTATAAAAGCTTTTTTTGTTGTCCTTAATGGTAGTGGCCAAGTTGAGCTCCAGCTGGGCTTTTGCCTTCCTAACTTTCCTAACTTTCTCTCTTTATAACCGAACGAGATCTCTGTACTCCCCCTGAGTCCCTTCTTCCACAGGTGGTAAACCCTCCTCTTATTCCTAAGTCCCATCAGAAGTTCCTTATTCATCCAGGCTGGCCATTTTCCCCGCCCTTTAGACTTGTGACACCTGGGGACAGCCTGCTCCTGGGCCTTTAAGATTTCCTTCTTGAAGAGCGTCCAGCCTTCCTGGACCCCTTTGCTCTTCAGGACTGTCTCCCAAGGGACTCTCTCAGTCAGCGTCCTGAACAAGCCAAAGTCCGCCCTCCGGAAGTCCAAGGTGGAGGTTTTGCTAACCCCCCTCCTTACATCGCTACAAATTGAAAACTTGACCATTTCATGATCACTAAACCCAAGACGACCTCCGACCACCACATCTCCCACTAGTCCTTCTCTGTTTGTCAACAGTAGGTCTGGCGAGGCACCTCCCCTGGTAGGCTCACCTACCAGTTGTGTCAGGAAGTTATCTTCCATGCACTCGAGGAACCTCCTAGCCTGCCTGCCCTCTGCTGTGTTGTATTTCCAGCAGATACCCGGCAGGTTGAAGTCCCCAACCAGAACAAGGGCTGGCGATTGCGAGACTTCAGCCAGCCGCTTATAGAATACTTCATCTGTCTCCTCATCCTGGCCGGGTGGTCTGTAGCATACTCCCAGCACAACATCTCCCTTATTTGCCTTCCCCTTCAACCTTACCCATAAACACTCGACTTTATCATCACTGGAATCTAGCTCTATACAATCAAAACACTCCCTAATGAACAGAGCCACACCCCCGCCTCTCCTTCCTTGCCTATCCCTTCTGAAGAGCTTGTAGCCATTCATCGCAGCATTCCAGTCCTGACAGTCATCCCACCACGTCTCCGTGATGGCGACTACATCATAGCTGTCCTGCTGCACAATGGCTTCCAGCTCATCTCGCTTGTTGCCCAGGCTACGTGCATTTGTGTAGATGCACTTGAGCTGGGCGACCGGTTTCACCCCCACCCTTGGCCCTTTATCCCTAGGCTCATTACTAGTGGGTCTGGTTTTATCCCCTTCCCCCTTCGTTTCTAGTTTAAAGCCCTGTCCATGAGCCTTGCTAACTCTTGGCCTAGTACCCTTTTCCCCTTTTGGGATAGGGTTTTCCCATTCTTAGCGAGCAGGCCCGGTGTCCTGCAGATCAAACTACAGTCACTGAACCCAAAGCCCTGCTCGTAGCACCAGTTTCGGAGCCAGGTGTTGATCTGTCCGATTTTCTTGTTCAGCCATCCATCAGTCCCCAAAACAGGAAGGGCAGAGGAGAACACAATTTGTGCACCCGAACCCTTGACAAGCCGCCCTAAGGCCCTGAAATCTTTCTTCATTGCCCTCAGACTTCTACTCTCCAGCTCCTCACTGTCTGCCTGTAAGATCAACAGAGGGTAATAATCTGAGGGCCGTATCAGGCCAGGAAGCTTCCTGGCTATATCCTTAACACAGGCCCCAGGGAGGCAGCAGACCTGCCTCAGAAGACCTGACTCAGAAGACTGAGTCAGGCTCTTTTCAGTGGTGCCCAGTGACAGGACAAGAGGCAATGGGCACAAACTGAAACACAGGAGGTTCTGTCTGAACATCAGGAAACCCTATTTTACTTTGAGGGTCACCGAACACTGGAACAGGTATCCCAGAGTTGTTGTGGAGTGTCCCTCCTTGGAGATATTGAAAAGCCATCTGGACATGGTCCTGGACAGCCTTTTCTAGGTGTCCCTGTTTGAGGAGGGGGGTTGGACCAGATGACCTCCAGAGGCCCCTTTCAACCCTTACCATTCTGTGATTCTGTGATTCTTTGATTCTGTACATGGGCTTGATTGGCAGTCCATCTCAAATGCTTCTGAATCAATTGCACACTTTCCCATGACAGCTCAGGTATGGCAATACTGATAATGGGTATGGGACTGAAATGCATGTTCATGCAATTCTCTTTCCAGGCATGACAATACAGTCCCCTTCTGTGGACAACTCCCTGTACCTAGAGAGAGCTAGGAAGAGCTGTTAGCTCTTAATGGTCCTGCTTTGGGTGGGATTTCCAAGGTAATAGCTCTCTGGAATCTCCCTTTTGTTCCCAGGAGAAGCAACCATCTACTACTACCCTGACTCAGGCCAGGATTAACAGCTATCTGTTATTTTCTGCCAGTACCGCCCCCCCTCAGCAGAATTTATAGGTTAAGAGCCCCTTTTTGTTAACACATGTAAATCTTAAAAAGACTCCATAAGAATAATTTTCATATAAATATGGGGTCTACACACAGCAAAACAGAGAATAAAAGAAAAGAAGAAAGGAAGGCAAGCAAATAAGTCCAAACTTAACACCAGGGACCTTATCTCATACGAGAAAATGAAGCTTTCTCTTTCACACACACACACACATGCACTCTCTCTCTCTCACTCTTTCTTTCTCTTTTCCTAATGCTTTCAGAGACTTCTATCTTTAGTTAGTCATCCTTGCTGTAAGTTTCTATAAATTGTAATTGGATAGCCTTCCAGATTCTGGAGGGCCCTTTTGTCAGAGGAATTTCTGGGGATATAGCCCCTGTTTGATGAAATTGAGAGTTGCTAAATTAACAAAGCACTGATTAAAGGTGCTCAGATCCACAGCATCCACAGCATCAATGTTATTGCAGGCTGATGAAAAGAATAGCAGACAGAGAATATCAGTTAGAGAAAAGCAGGAGCTTCTCAAATACCATAGCAGTTCACAGAAATACAAAAATGCACCTTATGCACTGCTATACCAGTCAATGCTTCAACTGGGAGTGTGCACCTGCATTTACTGCACATGGCATCACTGTTGGGTTTGGCTCGCCAACTCTCCAATGCAATAATAAAATCGTAGAATAGTTTGGGTTGTAAGGAACCTTTAAAGGTCATCTAGTCTAACCTCCCTGCAATGAGCAGGGACATCTTCAACTAGATCAGGTTGCTCAGAGCCCCATCCAACCTGACCTTGAATGTCTCCAGGGATGGGCAATCTGTGTCAGTATTGCACCACTCTCATTGTAAAAATTCCTTATTATCTAGTCTGAATCTATCCTTTTTTTAATTTCTGCACACAGTGATCCTGTGATCTGCACACAGGTGAAACCATTCCATCCATTTCAGAGACTGAATCATCATAAATGCACAAACCACCTCTTTAACCTTTAAGGAACTTGCAATCTTTACTACTACTTTTAATATAAACAAACTCTTTTGCAATTAACCCTTTAATTTCTTGAACTTCTTTTAAAGAGAAAGTTGTTGGCACTGTTTTCTTAGATGGATATTCATGTAGTTGAACATAAGTATTGATTGTCCTTTATTTTACACTAGACAGCACATGTGCTTTTAGCCAAGGATGGAAAGAAAGTACAAAGGTTACAGACTTAACAGTGACATTTCTAGAAATAGAACTAGATTAAATGTTTGAATCATGTCATGGGTGATATTAAGTACCACACCATGTGATCCTGAGTGACATTTTAGAGGAATGTCAGAGTCATAGCTAAAGTTCACACAGACGCATAAACACCAATAACATATATGCACATGCTAAAGCAGGATTTCCTAGAGCACATCCCTCAGGACTGCATCCAGGCGGGTCTTGAAAATCTCCAGAGAAGGGGACTCCACAGCCTCCCTGGGCAGCCTGTTCCAGTGCTCTGTCACCCTCACCGTAAAGAAGTTTTTCCGTGTATTTGAACGGAACTTCCTATGTTCCAACTTGTGCCCATTGCCCCTCGTCCTGTCACTGGGAACCATTGAAAAGAGCCTGGCTCCATCCTCCTTAAGCCCACCCTTTAGATACTTGTAAACATTAATCAGGTCCCCCTTCAACCTTCTCTTCTCCAGGCTAAAGAGTCCCAGCTCTTTCAGCCTTTCCTCATAAGGGAGATGCTCCAATCCCATAATCATCTTAGTTGCCCTTCGCTGGACTCGCTCCAGCAGTTCCCTGTCCCTCTTGAACTGGGGAGCCCAAAACTGGACACAGTATTCCAGTTGTGGTCTCACCAGTGCCGAGTAGAGGGGGAGAATGACCTCCCACGACCTACTGGCCACACTCTTCCCTATGCAGCCCAGGATCCCGTTGGCCTTTTTGGCAACAAGGGCACACTGCTGGCTCATGGATAATTTGCTGTCTACTAGGACCCCCAGGTCCTTCTCCTCAGAGCTGCTTCCCAGCAGGTCCACCCCTAACCTATACTGGTGCCTGACATTCTTCCTCCCCAGGTGCAGGACCTTGCACTTGCTTTTGCTGAACCTCATTAGGTTCTTCTCTGCCCAGCTCTCCAGCCTGTCCAGGTCACGCTGGATGGCAGCACGGCCCTCTGGAGTGTCGGCCACCCCTCCCAGTTTGGTATCATCAGCAAATTTGCTGAGGATACACTCTATCCCCTCATCTAGGTCATTAATGAATATATTGAACAAAATTGGACCGAGTATTGACCCCTGGGGGACACCACTGGTTACAGGCCTCCAACTAGACTCTGTGCTGCTGATCACAACCCTCATGTTCCTATGTTCCTGTATTTTATTTTCTGTCAAATTAGACTGTGTATTTACGAATATCGTGATCTCTGTGTGTGTGTTGCATTGAGAATTTGGATCTTAGCCTGCACGCTTGCTACCCTCGACCTTTGAGATCCCAAATGTGTGGAGGCATCATTTGAACTAATTTCCCCAAATCAGTTTCATTTTTGCATTTTCTCTGAGTGTACATATGGCTCTTATTCACATGCAAAGGCCCTACACGTAACATGGAGTTATACTTACATCAATAAGCTGCTGCTGATCCTTCTCAGACATATTGGTCAAACTATAGTACTTTCCAGAAAGGTCTCCTTTCAGTCCAGCTAGAGCAGTGACCACAACATTTTCCACTTCTCTTCTCTCTGCCCTGGTACAAGCTGGAGGAAGGCTGAGGCCCCGGATGCTACGACCAGTACGTACACGTGATGAGATGACATAGCGCTCATCAAATTGACCATGGGTGATCTGAAGGAAGAATGTTTTTTAATTTACACACAGTCTTCCATTTTGTACACTACTATTTAAGAAACTCATCATACAAAAATGGGACGTCTTTCTGCCCAGGGATCATGACCTCTCCTAGATATCACAGAACATTAGGAACCCCTCAGTGTTTCAGATACTAAGATTTTTTTAGGAACTCCAAAGTTTTTTCTGACTGAATGTGTCAAAGTAACCAGCTGATCCTTCTTAACTCCAGCATGGAATATGAAAGGATCTGAGTGGCTTTTGGAAATATGGATATGAACATGGAAAGAAGGCCAGGTGTGGAAGATCTTTTGAAAGAGGAAAGCCCAAGATGATGCTAATCTACAACATTATTGAATTTTGAACTATGAAGGAAATACTAAGCAATGGGTAAGATTTGATTGTGTGTGTGCGCGGGGGGGGGTAAATGCTTTCACTCTAATCGTTAAATACATGGTTATCTTTATCTCATGAACAGACTCCCAGTGCCATTAGGCAGAGGCTCAAATGCTTAGTACCAGCTGAGATTAATCCCTCTGTTAAGAACAAGGTAGGGATGCTACTAGCTTGCTGTTAGGGCCGTGAGTGCACCAAGTAGCTCTGTATACCTCTTTTATCCTCTCTCCACTGGGTTTTAGCCAGCTCTGATATTGCACAGCTGTGTAACCATGGATCTGACAACTTTGAAAAGAGATCTGTGAGAAGTTTCATCTGGGGTCTTTAGACCTTGGTTTGAGCTGCATTTAATCTAAGGCACTCACCCTCAGTCCTTGCCTGAGCTACTTTGTAGGTATGCCTGTGCCTGGCCTTGTACCTTGGTTATCCTGACCCTGCCTTGCTGACCTGACCTCAGACTTGCCTTGTCACTATGGGCTTCTCTGTTAATCACTGGGTTGTTGGCTGAACCTGGATACTGTAACTAAACCAGTTTTCTTGCTTGGGTACTGTGGAACTGTGCCCTTGGTGAGCCCACTGTTCTACCTGTCTTGCTATCGCTCTTGGCTCCTGACTTGCTCCTCTTGCGCAGTCTTGTGCCTCTGACACTTCTGCATGATGTCAGGGTGTAATTGAATAGAGTAGTCAGGTGAACACTAGTCAGGTGAAAGAGATCCAGTAAAGAGAGGAAATTAGAAGAGAAGAATAAGGAAGAGAAAGAAAGGCCATGTAGATGCTGGCCTGGTTTGGCCTTTGTCAGATGCTGAAAACTCCAGCAAACCTAAGCTGTAAACTAACAGCCTTGCAAAAAGAAAGGACAGAACCAGGCCTCACTTCATTTAGACGTACTCCCTGTGGGATGTGCCATTTCAGTCATTTGTGGCATCCCAGTTTCCTTAGCCAGTTTCCTCATTTTCTTTGGAGTTGTATCAGGGGAAAAAAGGTACTATTAAATACAATATCATCATTGTAAGAAGCAGCATTGAATCTTTATTTCCTTATTATTTCATTTAAATCCTACCTTGGATGCATCCAGGTCCGTGTGATGCTTCATTGTGCATGGATCATAGCCATTATGTCTCACTTTAATGACAGGGTCAAAAATCTCAGCAAATACCTATGGAGTCAAGAGAATCTACAAAGAGTCCTCAGTATCATAGAAACACTTTAATGCACTAACTTCAGTCACAAGGGAAATCCTTTAGTACAGGCTCCTGGATAGCAGCCATAAAGGAGACTTTGCAAGTGCTGACAGGGGTAAATATAAAGGGAAGGATCATATGTGGGTTATATCTTTGAAAATTGGTCTCCGAAAAAATTATCTTTCAAAATCTGATCTATTTTCGATAGAACTCTCTTTTATGTAGCAGAGGGTAACAGCCAGTAGTTTGCCATGAGTTTCTCAGTTGCTCTGAGTTTCTGCTATACCTCAGACGCAGAACATGGAATTTCACCCTCTGTCTCCTAACAATAAATTGGAAGATTATTGGTGGTGGATTTCAGTCATTTTGACCTAAACAGTGATCTGTAGTGGTTGCTTATCTTCACAACAAAAATTGCACCGTACCTTACAATTGCACCTTACTTTAGTTACAAGCTTATTCTAGTTACCACAGATAGGTACTGGATGTGATGGCAACCATATTAGATTTCAGGATTTAATAGCAACTAAAATACACATTCAGTCCCCAGGCAACTTGTGTCCTGTTCTTAGATCATATGAGAATACCTATGTCTTCACTGCCAATGGATACTGGTGCTAGTTAGAGCCATTTAGCACAGGTATGTCAACACTGATCACAATCACACCTTCATTCTGTTGTGCAGCAATAACTCTGGCAGAGCTTTTCAAGGCAGTCGCCATGTCTAAATAAGTAAAACAAATCGCAGAAGCTGGTAGTTCCAGAATACCAGATGTCTACTAAGACACTATTAAGAGATTATGTAATAATAGATACTGTTGTATGGTAGACTGAAGAAAGCAGACCACAGAGGTTATTAAAAATAAAGATTTTCTTCTTTTTCTATTCTCCTTGTTTCAGAATTACATAAACCTGTCTATCCTAATACTATCTTTGGCTTTTGTCGTGGTCCAATAGCTATGGCTTCAAGATGCCTGGCACTTCACAGAAGCCTTTTTTTTTTCAGTTCTGCCTCAACCGTTTTACAATGTAATTTCCATATTACCTTTATTTTGATGTGTCTCATTTTTCTTCCATAAACTATGCTTAGTAGTAGGAAAGAAAGCAGCTGTTGGAGGCAAATAGAGTATTACTCCCAAGCAGCCATATTTTATTAACTTTGACTGCAGGCTCCTTTAGGAATGCCTCATATTCACTGCATTTCTTAATGTAGAATAGCATTCAAATCCTCATAAAGAGTAGGGAAAATACTGTCTTTATGCATATGGCCTTCCTCTATATATTCTCTGGGATACAATTTCTCTTAGGAGTGCATATTATACTAAGAATCTGTGTTCATATAATGAACTCTTGCGAACTATACCATACAAACTGAAGCAAATATGATAGCATTGCGAAAATATTTTACCTCATAGGATTCTTCATCACCTGCAACCATGCCCACAGTTTTAATGAAAGGATGGCCAGGATTGTCAACCCCGGTTTGGATACACTGGTCTAGGGTGTAGCCATTGGGAGTCATCTTGTCCCTTAACCTAGCATAAATTGCTGGTGTGAGGCATTCAGCCATACAGTTGTTATGTTTGCGGAGATCAGGATAGTCTGCACTGAAGAGAAAAAAAATCACAAGCACTTAATATGATATCTTTAAATAGTAATCCTTGCTAGTTTAAGAAACTAGTTAAGCAATCAGGAGATATGGAGTACATAGCACATCTGAAAAATATAAATAGTTCTTGGTTTATATGTGTATTGGGTTTATGTGACAAGGGGGAGGCTGCAGGGAGGGCTTTTATAAGAAGAGATCAGGGGCTGCCCCTATGTTGGACTGAACCAGTTTCAGCCGGCTCCAAAATGGACCTGCCACTGGCTAAAGCTGAGCCAATCAGTGAAGCTGGTGGCACCTCTGTGATAACATATTTAAGAAAGGGTAAAAAAGACTGCATAGCAGCTGTGAGAGAGACAAGTGAGAAAAAAATGTGAGAAAAACAATCCTGCAGACACCAAGGTCAGTGAAGAAGGAGGGGGAGGAGGTGCTCCAGGTGCCAGAGCAGAGATTCCCCTGCAACCCCTGGTGAAGACCATGGTGATGCAGGTTGTCTCCCCCTGCAGCCTGTGGAGGATCCCATGCCAGAGGAGGTGGATGTGCCCTGAAGGAAGCTGCAGCCTATGGCAAGCCCATGCTAGAGCAGGCTCCTGGCAGGAACTGTGACCTATGGAGAGGAGCCCACGGAGGAGCAGGTTTTCTGTCAGGACCTGTGACCCTGGGGGGGACCCATGCTGGAGCAGTCTGTTCCTGAAGGACTACACCCCATGGAAAGGACCCACGCTGGAGCAGTTCTTGAAGAACTGCAGCTTGTTCTTAGGAAGGTTCCACAGTGGAGAAGTTCATGAAGGACTGTATCCCATGGGAGGGACGCCACGATGGAGCAGGGGAAGAGCGTGAGGAGGAAGGAGCAGCAGAGATAAAGTGTTATGAGCTGACCGCAACCCCCATTCCCCATCTCTCCTGTGCCACTAGTGGGGCAGGAGATAGAAGAGTTAGGAGTGAAGTTGAGCCTGGGAAGAAGGGGGGGGGGAGTTGGTGATTTTAGTTTTGTTTTTATTTCTCACTATCCTACTCTGTTACAATTAATTGGCAGTAAATTAAATTCATTTTCCACAAGTCGCAACTATTTTGCCCATGACGGTAATTGGTGAGTGATCTCCCCATCCTTATCTCAACCCACTAGGTTTTTAATCTTATTTTCTTCGCCTGTCTTACTGAGGAGGAGGAGTAAGAGAGTCAGCATCTGGCAGCCAGGCAAGGATAACACACCGCAATACATTGCACTGAAATTTAGGAAGGGAGGAATACTGAAGTCATGCAAAGTACTCCACACTGCACTGGTGGGCAACTACACTAACAGACAATAGCAGCTTTCTGTTACTTGGAGCAACCAGAAAAATTAATCCAAATGATCTTTGAAAGTGTATTAAACCCTATTAAATCTCTGCTGAGACACTCTTATTTCAGAATTAAAAGAGCTCTAACATTGTTTTGTTCAAGTAGGAAATTAATCATGTTTAACTGGATAAGAGCTCTCATTCTGAATGAGATGTTCTTGCAGCTTTGTGGACATCAGTGGAACTTTCTGATCTATATCAGCTGGAAATCGACTTCTTTTACAATATTTGGGGTTGGTTTAATGGTTTTATTTACAAAAAGCTGTACAGTATAATCAAACAGAGAAAATGAAGACATTATGCTTTAATAAAGCATTTTTACAAGTGAATCAGATCACATTTACCTTGTTTTGATAACACTTTGCTGTATGCACCCCCCCATTATTTTTATATTTTATATTTATTTGAACTGAGATACTATTTGCCACGTAAAAAAAAAAAAGTCTGTCAAAGCCCGGTCCTTTTTTTGGTGGTGTGTTTTGTTTTGTTTTTTCACCAATATGGCCAGCAAACTCAACTTACATATCTGTAGTTAGTTTCTAATCATCAACCAACTAGTTTTTAAACAGAATTAGGAATATTTCAAGTACAGTAGTTATATAAGAGATTTCTTTACTACTAACATAATTAAAATACTTTCATGGTTCCTAATAGTAGAATATATGCAATCAGCCAGTCCAATAAACGCTGAAAGCATTCAAGAGCTGATGAGATAAAATATGGACTAATTTGGTGCTTTGCCTAAAAATTGAACCATTTTTCAAGCTTGTCATTGTTTGGCAATGTTTTTGTGAGTGTGCTGATATGATCTCACATCCCTATTTTCTGGTCTTGAAGGCCATTGTCAGTGCTATCTAAAACTGGAGTTATTAATAAAGGATACTGGGGTTTAGGTTATCAGTCAACAGCCCATATGCAGACATATAGATGACGTGTTTGCATGAGGGAGTAGGTACTCTGCAGCTTTATTGGGGATCTTCCTCCCTCAAAGAATTAAATGCTATGCCTAACCCAGTTAACTGGGCCCTATGCTCAGCTGACTACATAACCCAAAGTTCTTACCTTGGAGGGAAGAGTTTTCGTTTTTCTTGAATAGCAGCCTGAACATTTTGCTTACTGAGGAGGTACCCAGTGGTTAGGACCCCTGTGCCTGCTGCTGCAAAGAGTGCAGCAGTTGCACGGCCAGGCAGGAGACGACAGAATGTGCTAGCCATTCGTCTTAGAGGGATACAATTTCTAGAAGAGAAGACAACCTAAAATCAACCCATAAAACTTCAAATGAAAAATAAACCCTCACTTTTAACTGTAGTCCAATAAAAGTAGTAATTAATTTTTATTATTGGTTTGCACTGAAACAGTATGTTAAGAAAAATTGTTAGCATTTACTGTATTTCTATATATATACCTTCGGTAGACTTGGAAATCAATTGATTTTTAGTGCTGTGTCAAGTACACAATTCTAAACCCAACACCCAGAATATTTTAATTTTTTTAATGATTTAGGGCCATAATTGAATGTTTTAGCTTGCTTCATAGTAACAACGCATTGCGCAGAGACATCTTTCCACTGACCAAAAAGGAACAATATCAGAGTAAGAAACAGCATACAAAAGTATTTAAAGTGAAAGGAATATTTTCGTATTTGGGTGAAAGGGGTAATAGGAAAGGAGGTTGAAATCTTGTGGAGGTTTTGAGTATTTCAGGGTATAAGCAATTATATAGCTCTGACTGTAGATTGGAGGGATTTGTGGCATGGGGTGGGATAAGGAATCCTGCAAAGTTGGAAGTGTGGGCTCTATATTTTTATTGAAAATGCTTCCAGGTGACTGCTGTAAGTGGTTGTCCGGTCAGAAAAGTCAAATGTGGCAGGATGTGGTATTAGATAGGTCATTCCTTTCAGTGCTATTACCTACAGAAACTCATGCGCCTTTTCCATGCTAGCCTGACCTGTTAAACACTTTGTGCTTTTTTTTCCATATGAAGTAGGCCAGAACTCATCATCCTGAAAAAGAGACAGTTAGTAGGAGGGATATGGTAGGGATCTAAAAATCCTGAGTGGCATGGGAAACGTGAACAGACATCAGCTCTTCACTGCCTTTTCCAATATAAGAATACAGTCCATCAAATGCAACTAGTGGGAGCAACATTCAAAACAAACAAAGGTAGGTGAGTCTTTACACAATCTGTCATAGACCTATGGAACTCCTTGTCAAAGGATGATGTAGATGCAGGACGTTTACATGGGTTCAACAGGAGACTGGACAAGTACACGGAAGTGATTCATTGTGGGCTTTAAGCAGACAAATGAATCATGGAATCATAGAATCTTCATGGTTGGAAAGGACCTTTAAGATCATCAAGTCCAACCAAGCAAACTACAGTCTCTGCCACTAGAGCATGATTAAAGATCATCTAGTTCCAACCCCCCTGCCATGGGTAGGGACAGCTCCCACTTGACCAGGTTCCTCAAAGCGCCCTCCAGCCTGGTCTTGAACACTTCCAGGGATGGGGCATCCACAGCTTCCCTAGGCAACCTGTTTCAGTGCCTCACCACCCTCACAGTGAAGAATTTCTTCCTAATATCTAATCTAAATCTCCCCTCTTTCATAGTAAAACCATTACCCCTCCTCCTATCGCTACAATCCCTCATAAAGAGAAACAGAGAGACAAAGATAAACAGAGAAAGAGAAAAAACAAACCAAAGTTGAAGTTTATTCAGGGAAGCAGTATAACACTGTCTTATGCATTTAATATGAAGGTAATCAATACAAGTAAATCACATAGCATGGCTTGTGAACCTGGTTCCTGCCTGACTGAAAACTAAAAGCACTTTACCCAGGTGACTTTCTTAGAGGGCAGGTTCTTGGAGATTCTCACTGACACTGGTAATATGACTTAAGTTTTGCCAAAAAACATTTTTGAATTGTAGAGAGGAAGGACCTAATACCACATACACACAACAGAGGGGATTGTGGAGGGACTTAACCACTAAAACCAGAAATGTGCATCTGCATACAGACAAATTTCAGGGTAGGAGAAGGCAATGAGTCCTTAAAGATAGCAAAATACCCAATGCTAGATCTGAACAGAGATTTCTCCAGCATAGAGACGTAGCCATTTATTTTGAGTATGAATCAAGGTAGGAATTAAATCGGTGCTAAGCTTGATCTTTTGGAATCACAGACTTGTTCTGTTCCTCAGTTCAGTGAGGAATCGGAGATTCAATTTCTGATTTAATAAATGTATCGCTTGGTGTGCCACAGACTTGCCGCATTCCAAATAATTTTGTTTTCAATTGGCTGGTTTTTTCCCCAAGCAAATAAGTATTGATTTTCATGTGTGTGCTGAAAAATTATTAGTTCTTAATTCCTCAAATGCTGTCATATCAAATGTTGTGGGGTTTTTGTTAGGATTTAATTGAGAATAGGGTGGCAAGCTACCCAGAATAAATATGACAAGGTAGACAAGTTCATAGAATCATAGGATCATCAAATCATAGAATGGGTTGGGTTGGAAGGGACCTTAAAGATCGTCTAGTTGATAAGCTTTACCTTTTTTCCTCCTCAATTGAGAAATTTAGGCCTTCATCTTTGAATGCCCTGTGATGGGCATGATGCAGCCCAAACACCAACCATACAGTAAAAAAAAGAGAGAGTTCTCTCTGCTCGTCATAAGGGACACAACATTTATTTCCTCAATTTGCTCCATGCTGCATTTTTGTTTCAGAGAAAAAATCCTACTTTTGCAAGAAATCAGCCGAGCACTATTAGTTTCCCTTACATGCCTATGGCCCAAATATGCAAACTACTGAATGCCTCCTGTGTTGAATGCTATTCAACTCTCACTGACTTGAGTTTACAGAAATCAAACGGTGCTTATTAATGTTTGGCAGAAAGACTGACATCTTAGAGGTTCAAGATCCTAAAATACTGAAGGAAGTAAGCAATGATATGAGTTAAAGACGGACTCTGAGGTTGCAACATTCAATGCCCTGATTTTCATAAATTTGCATTACTGTGAAAACAAGCAAAACAAGGCAAAATGCTGAATCAGGGAAGCCTGTTCCACTTCCCAAAGAGCTTAACCGGTAAACCATGAAGGAATTATGTTCTCAGCGCTCTTATTTTGATCTGTGCTTCCTGAAGAGCTCTCTTCTGCTGAAGAAGGCAATGAACTAAAACCTAAGATAGGTAATCAGTATCTTGTCAATAATCATATTGACAAGGACATTCAATGGAAAAAGTTACTGATCTTACATTAATTCTTAACTCCTGGTTAATCCAGAGTGTAACACCTAGTTGCAAGGTTATAAATAGTTATGTCATTTCATCAGCTCCCTTTTGGTTGATGTTATGGATTAATGCGCTATGAATATAGCTAACAAGGTACAGACATTCCTTTGGATAGAATCATAGAATAGTTTGGGCTGGAAGGGACTTTTAAAGGTCATGTAGTCCAACCCCCTTGCCATGAGTAGGGACATCTTCAACTAGATCAGGTTGCTCAGAGCCCCGTGCAACCTGACCTTGAATGTTTCCAGGAATGGGGCATCCGCCACCTCTCTGGGCAACCAGAGGATGTTTAAAATGCACATTAAATCTTTGGGGTTTTTTTTTAAGCAATCTTCTAGATTTATGCATTTTTAAAAGTCTCAGTATGAATCCCTGTTATGGATTTTCAAAATAGTTGACTGTCGCCCAGTTTTGCCATGAAAACACTTGGAAACTTTGATCCTCTCAAACATGTCTCTGCAGGAACTGAATAATGAGATGATGCAACAAAATCCATGATGAAAATCCTCGTGTTCTTATCTGTGTGACAATGAAAACTATTGTTATGGACCCGATCCTTGAAGTCCTTAAACACAGTTACGGGACTGGGAAAAATTGACCTGGATGCAGTTTGCTACAATCATTTTGGAGAAATTAAAATTAGTGTAGTTTTGACTTAAAATTTATAGTAAAAACCCCACACCCTGACAGTCTAGAATACAGAAAATATGTAATATTTATCTCAATGTTATACTAGTAGTTTAAATTGTTACTAATATAGAAAATATGAATATTTTCTAAAGGAAATAACTAAAATAGATTCCTGAATTGACTTTATAAATTGGACAAAGAGGTGGCAATAGCCACATATTTTTGATTTGACAGAGACCTTCCTACGTGGAACATAAAACGATTTTTTTTTGATCTACACAGTGTGTATTTAGTCAAAATATAGACTCTGGACAATTTGCCATCATGCTAAAAATATTGACAGGCCATTAACTACTGGGTTTATGCTGTGATTATCTTCCTTAGCTACACAGAAAAGCATGTACACCGAAGAAAGCCAAAGATAAAAATAAATGAGAGTAAATGGAGATGGTGTCAGTACTGGATGTATCGCAGAGCTCCCAGCTTGCATCCAGGCAATCCACCAACTCAGAGCCATGCTGGCTGAGGCAGAAGGTCATATCTGAAGCTGCAAGAGTAAAACAGTAAAGTTTGCCCAGCCATGCCTAAGGGGAAGTCAGGCAGGGGCTGTTATCAATAAAGAAGAGTAAATTGCTGTTAGCAATAACGAAGAGGCAAGGAAGACAAGGAGGGGGGCCTGGGGTGACAGAAAAGGAACCCAAAACCAAAAAAATGGGGCTTAAGCGGGGTAACATACAGCATTTGCATGTAAGCAAGGAAGTGTCTACAAGAAATCCTCAAAATCCTTTCTGGGAAATTAGCATGCTGGGGTGCCTCTCTGAAGTGCCTGTACACTAATGCATGCAGCATGGAGAATAAACATAAGGAATTAGAGATCTGTGCACAGTTGCAGGGCTATGATCCTGTTGAGATCACAGAGATGTTGTAGCATGGCTACCAAGACTGGAGTGTTGCAACGGAGGGATACAGGCTTTTTAGGAAAGACAGTACAGGAAGACAAGGAGGGGGAGTTGCCCTTTAAGTTAGAGAACAACTGGAACGTATGGAGCTCTGTCTGGGGATGGATGATGAGCCTCTGAGAGCTTATAGGTAAGAATTAAAGAGCATACAGGTGTGGGAGACATTGTAGAATCACAGAATCATAGAATAGTTTGGGTTGGAAGGGACCTTTAAAGGTCATCTAGTCCAATCCCCCTGCCATGAGCAGGGACATCTTCAACTAGATCGGGTTGCTCAGAGCCATGTCCAGCCTGACCTTGAATGTTTCCAGGGATGGAAAAATTCATAAAATACCGTCTAATCAATACATAGCATGTGTATATCTGAAATTGCTGTGTGATGTGTATGACACCTGTGTGATCCCTAATTGCCTTTATCTTCCTTATCCTTGGGCCAATGTTGTCTTTTTCTAGTAGCCCTTTCTGGCTGTTTGAATCAGGTTTGGCAGTGTTTTTTATTCTACTGGCTCAATGGCAGCATGTTGCTGTAACAAATGGGTCCTAGTTTTGTCGTTGAACTTTAACTTCATCAGCAATCTTGTTATTTTTCGTTTTAAAATGAAATCCCGAGTCTCTCTGATTTTAATTCCCGTCTTATTAAAAGTGGCTCTTAAATGGTGTTCATTGATTATTTTTACCTGCAGTAAATGCACTCTATTTCTAAATCTTTGTTTGCTCTCACTGGCAGTGACGGAGTTTAATAAAATCAATATACTCTTTGTGCATACCTCCCTGTAGTGGATGCAAAGCCCTGGAAAATGAGCAAAATGCAAACAGGAAATTTCTCTAGAGAGACAAAAATATTAAAGACAAGTAATAAAGAAGGAATGGTCTCTAGCGTAGATTTACTGAAGGAGTTTGAAAAGGCTGTGGCCCCCGGATAAGGACTGCTTGGCTGCTTGATGCACCAGCAACTGTGCCCAAGATACAGATACAGATGTATGCTCCCTCTAGTGGCACATTAGTTTAAATTAGACAATACAAAGAGAAAACTACACACCTTACTCTTTAATTAGCAAGTGAAAACAGCATGGAAACAGTGAATTTTGGTAGCGTAATTAAGAAGGCCAAGAGTCGCAAGACTCCACAGATGTGCTGCGGCCACTGAGTGAGGCCGATAGCTGCTCATGGTCCAGCCCAGCCCATGGACTTTCATGTTGGGGAAGCACTTGTAGCCTCTCTCACATGTATTTGTAAGGACCAATTTTATACTGCTAGAACGTCTTCATTTAGCTTTCCCTGCTCTTGTAAATTATTTCACTGTTGATTCTGCCCATATAAAACTGTGTCTTTATAGAAAAAGGGGCTGTGTTGTGCTTTTCTTCTTCACTGGAGTGTCTCTAGATTCCTATGTTAAACTTAAGGTATTTGTTTTAAAGCTTTCTAGACTGCTCCCAGTGATGGGCTCCAAAAATGCTGCTCACAGTGAAAAAGCACTGGATGCTAGACCTTGGGATAAGATAGGGTATGTATATTCAGTTTATAATAATCGGATAATTCATTTAAATAGGGGAGGGAATTGGATATAGATGAAATCAAGGATTATTCACTGAGCTTTAATTGAACTATTGGGTTAAAGCTCAAAGTTATATCACTTTAATACGGACAAATTTTTTGCAACAGGCCTGTATCCTAGCTTAAAAGAAGATGTTTCCATTTATAACCTAAACCATTCTAAGATTCTATATTATATAAATGCCTATATAGTCAAAAAAACCCCACCTCATCTTGGAGGAGAAAAACCTTCTTTTTACATTATTTCTGTGTTTAAAATCTCCTTGATGTTTGAATGGGAGCACCTGGCCAAACCGGTTTCAGAACACAAAAGGTGAGATGCAGGGAGCTGTCATTCCACTCAGCTCCATCTTGCCTCGGCAGATGCTTATTGATGCCTATCTATGCAGAGATAACTTGGGGGGAGCTGTGGAAATGGCTCAGCCCGGGGTGGTCTCAACACTGCATCACAATAAGAACCCGAAACCCGAATGGTGCCTTCAACAAACAAAATGCCCTGAGTCACATCCCACCACTATTCAGTCCTATCGCTACACTCCCTCATAAAGAGTCCCTCCCCATCTTTCCTGTAGGCCCCCTTTAGGCACTGGAAGGCTGCTATAAGGTCTCCCCGGAGTCTTCTCTTCTCCAGGCTGAACAGCCCCAACTCTCTCAGCCTGTCATAGAATCATAGAATCATACAATCATACAATCATAGGGTTGGAAGGGACCTCTGGAGACCATGTAGTCCAACCCCCCTGCCAGAGCAGGGTCACCTACAGCAGGTTGCACAGGAACGCGTCCAGGCAGGTTTGGAATGTCTCCAGAGTTGGCGACTCCACCACTCATAGCAGAGGTGCTCCAGCCCTCTGATCATCTTCGTGGCCCTCCTCTGGACCCGTTCCAAGAGGTCCATGTCCTTCTTGTGCTGAGGGCTCCAGAGCTGGACACAGTACTCCAGGTGGGGTCACACCAGAGCAGAGTAGAGGGGCAGAATCACCTCCCTCGACCTGCTGGCCATGCTTCTTTTGATGCAGCCCAGGATGCGGTTGGCTTTCTGGGCTGCAAGCGCGCATTGCCTGCTCATGCTGAGCTTCTTGTCCACCAGCACCCCCAAGTCCTTCTCCTCAGGGCTGCTCTCAAGCCCTTCTCCTCCCGACCTGTATTTGTGCCTGGGATTGCCACGACCCGGGTGCAGGACCTTGCACTTGGCCTTGTTGAACTTCATGAGGTTCGCACAGGCTGTGTAAGGGATAATAGGGGATGGTCCGAGTGAGACACGACAGAAAATTACTAGCTGAACCAAACCCAGTATACGTGCCGAGAAAAAGGACCTCAGTACTGTTGCTGCAAAAACTCCGCACGTATCCATGAGAACCTGACCTTCGAAGAAGCAGATAACAAGAAGGGAGTACAACAATGTAGTCACGTATCAGACAGCCGCTGTTAGCAAAGCTGGGTCACGAGTCTGGTGAGGCTCGCTGCATGCGCTGGCCACTCGTGCAGTGACTCTAGCCTGTACTTTTCCACTCAATCCGGTGCAGGATATAAGGGGGCTGTCTCGGGCCGGGGAGAGGGAGAGAGACATGAGCGCATTTTGAAGATACAGGGGACGCCCTGAACGCGCTGTGCCTTGCCTCCCTCTACTGTACCGATGGGGCTCCTCGTTATCCTGCTGCTCAGCGGTGCTGCTACGATCTATGGGTTGGTAAGACTCTCTGAAGTAACTTTTGGGACATTTGGGAACCGCTTTGCAAGGCTTCGCAATAAAGCTGAATTCACTGCTTTTTTTCTCTGTAGCAAGGCTTCACAATAAAGCAGAGTTAACCTTTTTTTTCCTTTGTGTGGGCTCCGGTTTGTATGTTGGAATCTCTCCAAAAAAGAACCCGTTACACAGGCCCACCTCTCAAGCCTGTCCAGGTCCCTCTGGATGGCATCCCTTCCCTCCGGCGTGTCGACCACGCCACACAGCTTGGTGTCGTCGGCAAACTTGCTGAGGATGCACTCAATCCCACTGTCCATGTCGCCGACAAAGATGTTAAACAGCACTGGTCCCAGTACCGACCCCTGAGGAACGCCACTCGTCAGTGGTCTCCGCTTGGACATCGAGCCATTCACCGCAACCCTTTGAGTGCGGCCATCTAGCCAGTTCCTTATCCGCCGAGTGGTCCATCCATCAAATCCATGCCTTTCCGATTTAGAGACCAGGATGTCATTGCGGGACAATGTCAAACGCTTTGCATAAGTCCAGGTAGATGACGTCGGTTGCTCTCCCCTTATCTACCAGTGCTGTGGCAACATCGTAGAAGGCCACCAAATTCGTCAGGCATGACTTGTCCTTGGTGAAGCCATGTTGGCTGTCACCAATCGCCTCCTTATTTTCCATGTGCCTTAGCAGGGATTCCGGGAGGATCTACTCTATGATCTTGCCAGGCACAGAGGTGAGACTGACTGGCCTGTAGTTCCTTGGGTCTTCCTTTTTTCCCTTTTTGAAAATGGGGGTTATGTTTCCCTTTTCCAGTCAGCAGGAACTTTACCAGACTGCCACGACTTTCCAAATCATAGAACAGAATCATAGAATCACAGAATCACAGAATCATAGAATCATAGAATCATAGAATCATAGAATCATAGAACGTGTTGGGTTGGAAGGCACCCTTAAAGGTCATCTAGTCCAACCCTCCTGCAGTAAGCAGGGACATCTTTAACTAGATCAGATTACTCAGAGCCTCATCAAGCCTGGCCTTAAATGTCTCCAGGGATGGGGCCTCCACCACCTCTCTGGGCAACCTGTGCCAGTGCCTCCCCACCCTCATTGTAAAGAACTTCTTCCTAATGTCTAATCTAAACCTACCCTGCTCTAGTTTAAACCCATTGCCCCTCGTCCTATCCCTACATGCCCTTGCAAACAGCCCCTCTCCAGCTTTCTTGTAGGCCCCCTTCAGGTACTGGAAGGCCGCTATAAGGTCTCCCTGGAGTCTTCTCTTCTCCAGGCTGAACAACTCCAACTCTCTCAGCCTGTCTTCATAGGAGGGGTGCTCCAGCTCTTTGATCATCTTCGTGGCCCTCCTCTGGCCCCGCTCCAACAGGCCCACGTCCTTCTTGTGCCGAGGGCTCCAGAGCTGGACACAGTACTCCAGGTGGGGTCTCACGAGAGCAGGGTAGAGGGGGAGAATCACCTCTCTCGACCTGCTGGCCACGGTTCTTTTGATGCAGCCCAGGATGCGATTGGCCTTCTGGGCTCCAAGCACACATTGTTGGCTCATGTCCAGCTTTTCATCCACCAGTACCCCCAAGTCCTTTTCCGCAGGGCTGCTCTCTATCACATCGTCCCCCAGCCTGTACTGACAACGAGGATTGTCCCGACCCAAGTGCAGGACCTTGCACTTGGCCTTGTTGAACTTCATGAGGTTTGCTCGGGCCCACCTCTCCAGCTCATCCAGATGCCTCTGGATGACATCCCGTCCCTCTGGCACATCGACCGCATCACTCATCTTAGTGTCATCGGCAAACTTGCTGAGTGTGCACTTGATCCCACTGTCTATGTCGTTGATGAAGATGTTGAACAGCACCGGTCCCAGTACGGATCCCTGAGGGACACCACTTGTCACCCCTCTCCATCTGGACATCGAGCCATTGACCGCTACCCTCTGGATGCGACCATCCAGCCAGTTCCTTATCCACCGAACAGTCCACCCATCAAATCCGTATCTCTCCAACTTAGAGAGAGAAGGATGCTTTGGGGGACCGTGCCAAAGGCCTTGCAGGAGTCCAGGTAGATGACATCCATTGCTCTTCCCTTGTCCACTGATGCAGTCACTCCATTGCAGAAAGCCACCGGATTGGTCAGGCAGGACTTTCCCCTGGTGAAGCCGTGCTGGCTGTCTCGAATCCCCTCCCTGTCTTCCATGTGCCTTAGCATAGCTTCTAGGAGGATCTGTTCCATGATCTTCCCAGGCACAGAGGTGAGGCTGACAGGGTGGTAGTTCCCAGGGTCCTCCTTTCTACCCTTTTTAAAAATGGGTGCCATGTTTCCCTTTTTCCAGTGGCCAGGGACTTCACCTGACTGCCATGACTTTTCAAACATCATGGAGAGTGGCTTGGCAACTACATCAGCCAATTCCCTCAGGACTCTGGGATGCAACTCATCAAGTCCTATAGACTTGTGTATGTTCAGGTTCTTCATGTGGTCTCGAACCTGATCTTCTCTTACAGTGGGAGGGACTTTGCTCCCCCAGTCCCTGCCTTGAGGTTTATCCACTCGAGAGGTGTGGGAAGAGAAATTGACAGTGAAGACTGAGGCAAAAAAGTTGTTGAGTACCTCAGCCTTCTCTTTGTCTGTTGTCACCAGTTTGCGAGTTGTGTTCATCGGGGGGATATGCTTTCTTTGACCTTCCTTTTCTGGCTGACATCCCTGTAGAAGCCCTTCTTATTATTCTTTGAATCCCTTGCAAAGTTCAGCTCGAGCCGCGCCTTGGCCTTCCTGACCCCATCCCTACACAACCAGGCAGTGTCCCTATACTCTTCCTAGGACATCTGTCCCTGCTTCCATTGCCTGTGCATTTCCTTCTTGCCCTTTAGTTTGACCAGTACTTCCTAACTCATCCATGCCAGTCTCTTGCCTTCCTGGATCAAGAGCTCTTGTGCACTATGGAAAGAGTCCTTAAAGATCTGCCAGCTCTGTTCTGCTCCCTTGTCCCTGAGGGCAGTTTCCCAGGGACTATTCCCTATTGACTAACTCCTTGAAGAGCTGGAAGTTTGCTTTCCTAAAATTCAGGGTCCTGACTTGACTCTTCTCCTGACCCATATCCCTCAGGACTACGAACTCCACCAGTGCATGATCTCTGCAGCCCAGGCCTCCAATCTTGATGTCGCCGATTAGCTTACTTGCGTTGGTGACCATCAGGTCCAGTATCGCATCCCTTCTGGTAGGGCTGTCTATTGCCTTGCTTAAGAAGTTATCCTCAGTGCACTCCAGGAGTCCCCTGGGTTGCCTACAGATTTCTGTGCTACTTTTCCAGCAGATGTCAGGGTGGTTGAAGTCCCCGAGCAGGACGAGAGCCTGCAAGTGCAAAGCCTCCTGTAGCTGGAGTAAGAAGGCTTTGACAATAGGCTCCCCTTGATCAGGCGGCCTGTAGTAGACACCAACCACAAGGTTCCCTTTGTTGCCTTGGTCTCTAATTCTTGCCCATAGGCTTTCAACCTGCTCGTGGCCATTCTTCAGAGGCAGCTCTTCACACTCTAGCCATTTCCTGATGTAGAGGGCAACCCCTCCTTCCTCACCTGTCCCTTCTGAACAGCCTGTAGCCATCGATAGCCGCACTCCAGTCACGGGATTCGTCCCACCAAGTTTCAGTAATGGCAACTAGGTCGTAGCTTTCCAGCAGCAGGGTGGCTTCCAACTCCTCCTGTTTGTTGCCCATGCTGCGTGCATTGGTGTAGAGGCACTTCAGCTGGGCTGTTGGCCGTGTCACCTTCTTAGAGGAACACTCCTTAATTCCTTTGAGGTATTTCACCGGTGTTTCCCTCTTGGCTCCTATTACCTCAGGAGCCCCTGGCTCATCTCCGTAAGGCTTCAAGTGTGCTGCAGTGTACCCAGCATGTCTCAGAGGGCTAAAGGCCCTCGCTAGCACTTCTAACCTTGATGTATTGTCCCACAGCTCTTCACGGGCAAGCCTGATATTATCCCCCTTGACATTTAGTGGGTTTCTGCTACAGGCTGCCTGACCAGGAAGAACAAGTGGATGAGGCCTTCTACAGACAGCTAGGAGCAGCCTCATGTTTGCAGGTCCTGGTCCTCCTGGGGGACTTTAACCACCCCGATATCTGCTAGAGGGACAACACAGCAGGGCATAAGCAATCCGGGAGGTTCCTGGAGAGCATCAATGACAACTTCCTCACCCAAGTGACAGAGGAGACAATGAGGAGAGGTGCTCTGCTGGACCTCGTGCTCACCAACAAGGAAGGGCTTGTTGGGGATGTGAAGGTCAAAGGCAGCCTTGGCTGCAGTGACCATGAGATGGTGGAGTTCAGGATCCTGAGGGGAAGGAGGGAGGAGGGTGAAAAGCAAGCTCACAGCCCTGGACTTCAGGAGAGCAGACCTTGGCCTCTTCAGGGATCTGCTTGGAAGAGTCTGTCCTGGTTTGAGGTAGAACAGAACCAATTTTCTGTTCAGTAATTTTGCTTTTCAGTTAAGCCTCTTCTAACTAACTAAACTCTCTGAAATTAACAGCATATCGTTCAGACATTGTTCGCTCCCAGAGTGATAAGACTTGATTGTTTATAATTTATGCCAAGGAATGGTAGGCAGAGAGGCTCCTGCTTATACTTATTGCTATAACAACCAAGGTCAGCTAACTTTGTTGTGTGCCCCGTTGGAGGGTCGGAAACTGAAAAAGCATAGAGGGGTCGTACCTGCAGGGAGGAGCGGACAGGACAGGTGACCCCAAACTGACCAACGTGGTATTCCATCCCATCTGCATCATGCTCAGTATAAAAGCTGAGGGATCAAAGGGTCAGTCCGCTTTCCTCAATGGCTGGCATCCGAAGAGGACTCTGTCTGTTTGTCTGCCCTTGATCCTGATCTGTGCATTCCCGAATCCAGTTCCTGAGTTCAGCTCCCGTCTGTTGCTGAGTCCAGTCTGTGACTTTCCCAGTGCCTGCTAGTGACATGATCGTCATCCTGGGAGCTTGATATGGTTTTGTATACATTGTATATTTTTCATTATTTCCTTTTTATTAGTAGTATGTCAATAAAGTAGTTTAGTTTCTTTTAAACTCATAAGTCTCTTTCTCTCTCTTCCTCCTCTCCCTGAAGGGAGATGCTCTTCTTTCTCCGAAGGGAGAGAGGTCAGAGAGCATCTGCCGTTCCTTTCAGTGGCCAGTCCGGCCCAAACCACGACAGAGTCCCTTGGGATAGGTCCCTGGAGGGAAGAGGGGCCGAAGAAAGCTAGTTAATATTCAAGGATCACCTCCTCCAAGCTTAAGAGCGGTCCATCCCGATGAGCAGGAAATCAGGCAAAGATCCCAGGAGGCCTGCGTGGATGAACAAGGAGCTCCTGGCCAAACTCAAACACAAAAAGGAAGCATACAAAGGGTGGAAGCAGAGACAGGTAACCTAGGAGGAATACAGAGATACTGTCTGAGCATGCAGAGATGCAGTTAGGAAAGCCGAAGCCCACCTGGAACTGAATCTGGGCAGGTATGTCAAAGACAACAGGAAGAGCTTCCAGAAGTAGATAAGTAGAAAAAGGAAGGTTAGGAAAATGTGGGCCCGCTGCTGAATGGAGTAGGGGACCTGGTGATACAGGACATGGAAAAGGCTGAGGTACCAAATGCGTCAGTGTTTACTAGCAAGACCGGCCTTTGGGAATCCCAGGCTCCAGAGACCAGGGGCAAAGGCTGTAGCAAGGGAAATGTACCCTTGGTAGAAGAGGATCAATTGGGGAATGCTTAAGCAAACACGACATTCACCAAGGGGCAGTCATGCATGACCAACCTGATAACTTTCTATGAGGAAATGACTGACTTGGGAGATGAAGGGAGACCAGTTGTCTACCTTGACTTCAGGAAGGCTTTCGGCACTGTCTCCCATAAGGTCCTCATAGAGAAGCTGTTGAAGTATGGGCTGGATGAGCAGACAGTGAGGTGTGGTGAAAACTGTCTGAACGGCTGGCCACAGAGGGTGGTGATCAGGGGAACAAAGTCTAGTTGGAGGCCAATAATACCAGTGTACCCCAGGTGTCAATACTGGGTCCAGGCCTGTTCAACATCTTCATTAATGATCTGGATGATAGGGCAGAGTGTACCCTTAGCAAGTTTGCAGATGACACAAAACATGCTGCAGGTCGCCCAGCTGGAAAGCAGCTTGACAGAAAAGGCCCTTGTAGACACCAAGTTGAACACGAGCCAGCAGTGTGCCCTTGCTGCAAAGAAGGCTAACAGTATCCTGGGTTGCATTAGGCAAAGTATTGCCAGCAGGTCGAGGGAGGTGATCTTTCCCCTCTACTCAGCACTGGTGAGGCCACACCTGGAGTACTGTGGCCAGTTCTGGGTTCCTCAGTACAAGAGAGACATGGAGCTACTGGAGACAGTCCAGCAAAGGTCCACGAAGACGATGAAGGGACTGGAGCCTCTCTCCTATGAGGAAAGGCTGAGCGAGCTGGGACTGTTTAGCCTGGAGAAGAGAAGGCTCAGGGGGGATCTCATCAATGCTTATAAATACTTGATGGAAGGGTGTAAAGAATCGTAGAATCATAGAATCTTCATGGTTGGAAAGGACCTTTGAGATCATCGAGTCCAACCAAACCACCTACAGACTCTGCCACTAGAGCATGCCCTGAAGTGCCACATCTAGACGTTTCTTAAATACCTCTAGGGATGGTGACTCAACCACCTCCCTGGGCAGGCTGTTCCAGTGCTTGACCACTCTTTCAGTAAAGTAATTCCTCCTAATATCTAATCTAAACCTGCCCTGCCGCAGCTTCAGGCCATTTCCTCTGGTCCTGTCATTATCCACCTGGGAGAAGAGGCCAACCCCCACCTCTCTACAACCTCCTTTCAGGTAGTTGTAGAGGGCAATGAGGTCTCCCCTCAGCCTCCTCTTCTCCAAACTAAACATGCCCAGCTCCCTCAGCCTCTCCTCATATGACCTGGTCTCCAGACCCCTCACCAGCCTGGTAGCTCTCCTCTGGACACGCTCCAGCACCTCAATGTCCCTCTTGTACAGCGGGGCCCAGAACTGAACACAGTACTCGAGGTGAGGCCTCACCAGTGCCGAGTACAGAGGCACGATCACTTCCCTGCTCCTGCTGGCCACGCTATTCCTGATACAGGCCAGGATGCCGTTGGCCCTCTTGGCCACCTGGGCACACTGCTGGCTCATGTTAAGCTGGCCGTCCACCAGCACCCCCAGGTCCTTTTCTGCGGGGCAGCTCTCCAGCCACTCTGCCCCAAGCCTGTAGCGTTGCTTGGGGTTGTTGTGACCGAAATGCAGGACCCGGCACTTGGCCTTATTAAACCTCATACAGTTGGCCTTGGCCCATCGATCCAGCCTGTCCAGGTCCCTCTATAGAGCCTTCCTGCCCTCAAGCAGATCAACACTCCCACCTAGTTTGGTGTCATCTGCAAACTTACTGAGGGTGCACTCAATCCCCTCATCCAGATCATTGATAAAGATATTAAACAAAACCGGCCCCAAAACTGAGCCCTGAGGGACACCACTGGTGACCGGCCGCCAAGAGGATTTCACCCCATTAATCACAACCCTCTCGGCATGGCCATCCAGCCAGTTTTTAACCCAGCAAAGAGTACACTTGTCTATGCAATGATTCGCCAGCTTGGCCCTGATTCCTTGGCCACCCTGCACTTGCCGTGAGAGCTCACTCAAGATGATCCTTTCCATGATCTTTCCTGGTACCGAGGTCAGGCTGACAGGCCTGTAGTTCCCCGGATCCTCCTTCCGACCCTTCTTCTAGATGGGCGTCACATTAGCCACCCTCCAGTCATCTGGTACCTGCCCCGTTGACCAGAATTGTTGATAAATGATGGAGAGGGGCTTGGTGAGCTCTCCCGCCAGCTCCCTGAGTACTCTTGGGTGAATCCCATCCGGCCCCATAGACTTATGTGCGTCTAGGTGCAGAAGCAGATCGTTGACTACTTCCTCCTGGATTACGGGTGGGTTGTACTGCTCTCCGTCCTTATCTTCCAGCTCAGGAGGCTGAGCACCCTGGGGACAGCTGGTCTGACTATTGAAGACGGAGGCAAAGGCGGCATTAAGTATCTCAGCCTTCTCCTCATCCTTGGTTGCAACGTTCCCCCCGGCATCCAGTAAGGGATGGAGATTCTCCCTGGCTCTCTTTTTGTTGATGGATTTATAAAAGCTTTTTTTGTTGTCCTTAATGGTAGTGGCCAAGTTGAGCTCCAGCTGGGCTTTTGCCTTCCTAACTTTCCTAACTTTCCTAACTTTCTCTCTTTATAACCGAACGAGATCTCTGTACTCCCCCTGAGTCCCTTCTTCCACAGGTGGTAAACCCTCCTCTTATTCCTAAGTCCCATCAGAAGTTCCTTATTCATCCAGGCTGGCCATTTTCCCCGCCCTTTAGACTTGTGACACCTGGGGACAGCCTGCTCCTGGGCCTTTAAGATTTCCTTCTTGAAGAGCGTCCAGCCTTCCTGGACCCCTTTGCTCTTCAGGACTGTCTCCCAAGGGACTCTCTCAGTCAGCGTCCTGAACAAGCCAAAGTCCGCCCTCCGGAAGTCCAAGGTGGAGGTTTTGCTAACCCCCCTCCTTACATCGCTACAAATTGAAAACTTGACCATTTCATGATCACTAAACCCAAGACGACCTCCGACCACCACATCTCCCACTAGTCCTTCTCTGTTTGTCAACAGTAGGTCTGGCGAGGCACCTCCCCTGGTAGGCTCACCTACCAGTTGTGTCAGGAAGTTATCTTCCATGCACTCGAGGAACCTCCTAGCCTGCCTGCCCTCTGCTGTGTTGTATTTCCAGCAGATACCCGGCAGGTTGAAGTCCCCAACCAGAACAAGGGCTGGCGATTGCGAGACTTCAGCCAGCCGCTTATAGAATACTTCATCTGTCTCCTCATCCTGGCCGGGTGGTCTGTAGCATACTCCCAGCACAACATCTCCCTTATTTGCCTTCCCCTTCAACCTTACCCATAAACACTCGACTTTATCATCACTGGAATCTAGCTCTATACAATCAAAACACTCCCTAATGAACAGAGCCACACCCCCGCCTCTCCTTCCTTGCCTATCCCTTCTGAAGAGCTTGTAGCCATTCATCGCAGCATTCCAGTCCTGACAGTCATCCCACCACGTCTCCGTGATGGCGACTACATCATAGCTGTCCTGCTGCACAATGGCTTCCAGCTCATCTCGCTTGTTGCCCAGGCTACGTGCATTTGTGTAGATGCACTTGAGCTGGGCGACCGGTTTCACCCCCACCCTTGGCCCTTTATCCCTAGGCTCATTACTAGTGGGTCTGGTTTTATCCCCTTCCCCCTTCGTTTCTAGTTTAAAGCCCTGTCCATGAGCCTTGCTAACTCTTGGCCTAGTACCCTTTTCCCCTTTTGGGATAGGGTTTTCCCATTCTTAGCGAGCAGGCCCGGTGTCCTGCAGATCAAACTACAGTCACTGAACCCAAAGCCCTGCTCGTAGCACCAGTTTCGGAGCCAGGTGTTGATCTGTCCGATTTTCTTGTTCAGCCATCCATCAGTCCCCAAAACAGGAAGGGCAGAGGAGAACACAATTTGTGCACCCGAACCCTTGACAAGCCGCCCTAAGGCCCTGAAATCTTTCTTCATTGCCCTCAGACTTCTACTCTCCAGCTCCTCACTGTCTGCCTGTAAGATCAACAGAGGGTAATAATCTGAGGGCCGTATCAGGCCAGGAAGCTTCCTGGCTATATCCTTAACACAGGCCCCAGGGAGGCAGCAGACCTGCCTCAGAAGACCTGACTCAGAAGACTGAGTCAGGCTCTTTTCAGTGGTGCCCAGTGACAGGACAAGAGGCAATGGGCACAAACTGAAACACAGGAGGTTCTGTCTGAACATCAGGAAACCCTATTTTACTTTGAGGGTCACCGAACACTGGAACAGGTATCCCAGAGTTGTTGTGGAGTGTCCCTCCTTGGAGATATTGAAAAGCCATCTGGACATGGTCCTGGACAGCCTTTTCTAGGTGTCCCTGTTTGAGGAGGGGGGTTGGACCAGATGACCTCCAGAGGCCCCTTTCAACCCTTACCATTCTGTGATTCTGTGATTCTTTGATTCTGTACATGGGCTTGATTGGCAGTCCATCTCAAATGCTTCTGAATCAATTGCACACTTTCCCATGACAGCTCAGGTATGGCAATACTGATAATGGGTATGGGACTGAAATGCATGTTCATGCAATTCTCTTTCCAGGCATGACAATACAGTCCCCTTCTGTGGACAACTCCCTGTACCTAGAGAGAGCTAGGAAGAGCTGTTAGCTCTTAATGGTCCTGCTTTGGGTGGGATTTCCAAGGTAATAGCTCTCTGGAATCTCCCTTTTGTTCCCAGGAGAAGCAACCATCTACTACTACCCTGACTCAGGCCAGGATTAACAGCTATCTGTTATTTTCTGCCAGTACCGCCCCCCCTCAGCAGAATTTATAGGTTAAGAGCCCCTTTTTGTTAACACATGTAAATCTTAAAAAGACTCCATAAGAATAATTTTCATATAAATATGGGGTCTACACACAGCAAAACAGAGAATAAAAGAAAAGAAGAAAGGAAGGCAAGCAAATAAGTCCAAACTTAACACCAGGGACCTTATCTCATACGAGAAAATGAAGCTTTCTCTTTCACACACACACACACATGCACTCTCTCTCTCTCACTCTTTCTTTCTCTTTTCCTAATGCTTTCAGAGACTTCTATCTTTAGTTAGTCATCCTTGCTGTAAGTTTCTATAAATTGTAATTGGATAGCCTTCCAGATTCTGGAGGGCCCTTTTGTCAGAGGAATTTCTGGGGATATAGCCCCTGTTTGATGAAATTGAGAGTTGCTAAATTAACAAAGCACTGATTAAAGGTGCTCAGATCCACAGCATCCACAGCATCAATGTTATTGCAGGCTGATGAAAAGAATAGCAGACAGAGAATATCAGTTAGAGAAAAGCAGGAGCTTCTCAAATACCATAGCAGTTCACAGAAATACAAAAATGCACCTTATGCACTGCTATACCAGTCAATGCTTCAACTGGGAGTGTGCACCTGCATTTACTGCACATGGCATCACTGTTGGGTTTGGCTCGCCAACTCTCCAATGCAATAATAAAATCGTAGAATAGTTTGGGTTGTAAGGAACCTTTAAAGGTCATCTAGTCTAACCTCCCTGCAATGAGCAGGGACATCTTCAACTAGATCAGGTTGCTCAGAGCCCCATCCAACCTGACCTTGAATGTCTCCAGGGATGGGCAATCTGTGTCAGTATTGCACCACTCTCATTGTAAAAATTCCTTATTATCTAGTCTGAATCTATCCTTTTTTTAATTTCTGCACACAGTGATCCTGTGATCTGCACACAGGTGAAACCATTCCATCCATTTCAGAGACTGAATCATCATAAATGCACAAACCACCTCTTTAACCTTTAAGGAACTTGCAATCTTTACTACTACTTTTAATATAAACAAACTCTTTTGCAATTAACCCTTTAATTTCTTGAACTTCTTTTAAAGAGAAAGTTGTTGGCACTGTTTTCTTAGATGGATATTCATGTAGTTGAACATAAGTATTGATTGTCCTTTATTTTACACTAGACAGCACATGTGCTTTTAGCCAAGGATGGAAAGAAAGTACAAAGGTTACAGACTTAACAGTGACATTTCTAGAAATAGAACTAGATTAAATGTTTGAATCATGTCATGGGTGATATTAAGTACCACACCATGTGATCCTGAGTGACATTTTAGAGGAATGTCAGAGTCATAGCTAAAGTTCACACAGACGCATAAACACCAATAACATATATGCACATGTTAAATTGTTAAGTTGTCTAAATGTTATACTGTACTGAGCAGAACTTTCCATGTGGTGGAGAAATGGGTTACAAAAGATGCTGGTCTTTTATATTTGAGAAATAATTCCTTTGAGTTATCCTTAGCTTGATCTAGAACCCACAGATGCCAGTGGAAATTTTTCTCTGCCCTTCTGCAGCAGTTGTAGGCACCTTAGAACCATCTGCAAGAAATGTCATAAGTGACTAAATGCCAGATATACCATTCTAGATGCTTAAAAAACAGTTTACATATTGCTCTTGGTTTGCTATATCACTCTACAAGGTGTCCTGGTTTGAGGATAAGAGGATAAGATCTAAAGTAAAACATTAAATCTCATAAAGTAATATTGGTGGGCTGTTTTCAGTTTCTCATAGCTCAACCTGAGCAAGACCTGAGACACTCTGACTGATCTCTGTTTAAGATAAAAATCTCCAAAACGCAGAAATAATATTAGTGCAGACATCATTCTAATTATGTCTTAATCATACCATGGAATGTCTCTAGGAAAAATAAACTAAAATTCAGTTTCTTTTCTCCTCATAATTCCAGAGGTCACTGAACAGATATAAAAATCTAATCTTTTTAAGAAAATAAACTACAAAACTCCAAACTCCTTGTTATGAAAGGAGGAGATATGGAAAAGTCTGTGACTCTTAATAGGTCAAACAACTACCCTTTGGTCACAACACTCTTTTTGATTTCTACCAGCTAAAGATCTGGTCAATTAGATTTTATCTGGTGAGATTTAGAACCACAAATTTTTGTACTGAAGCCAGTCAAAGGTGTCAGGAGTGCTTGCCCTTTTGAATCAGTCAACCACTATTTTACAATATGAAAAACTCATCTCCACAGTGCAGAGAGCTACAAACTCTCTAACTCTCAAATAACTTCCCAATTTAAAGACAGTTTCTCTGAACTGTTATTACACCTCTGCAAAGGAACTTATTTTCCCCTTATTTAAACTGTTACTTAAGGATTGACATTTGAAGCAGCTGCACAGTAGGCTGACACATTTCCCTGCACCAAGTAGTTATGCAAATCAATAAATTATAACCAAGTTATAATGTGGTTATAATTATAACCACATCCTGTGGTGCTTTGAATTAATTTTTAATAAGTCCTGTATTTGAAATGCCACCATTTGAGTTATCTCAAATAAGATAAGCAATAGAGTTAGTTAAACTGACCTTGAAGCTGAAGGTAGACACGTCCTGCTACCTGCAGTGAGCCCAGAGTGTAAAGGGAATAACAAGTTGGTGTACTCACAGGATTCCAGGTAATGTGAGAGGGGGGAAGGAGGAGAGGGAAAGGAAAATAATTGCTGCAGTGGCCAATCCTATTTCACTAAGTTATGTCAATGACATTTGCTCATACAAGGGTGTCCTTGAGGACTTAAGTAGGATGTGGCAAAAGGGGGCCATTTAACAGTTGGGTGATAGCAACACCATCTTTCAAACAACTCTCAAGGGGAAAGAGATTACATTAGCAAATTATTTACCAGATGCCTAACTGCAATGAGATGCTTCTCTACTGCTGCACCCCAAGGGCCCCTTTGGTAACAGCCAAAGGAGAAAGGTCATGAGCAGCTTCTGTGCTGGTTTGCCTTGCCTGCCTGAACTACTCCTTAGATACACATAAGGAGAAATCCACCTAGAAGCTGGTCAGAGCAGGAAACTGGACCCAAGTTGTCAGGAGAATGAGATAAGATCACAGTGAGCCTATATGTTTTTTTCTTACTTTTTAATTGACTACATTAATTTTTGACAGACTTCTGGCAGAGAAGTCAAAAAACATGAAATGTAAAATGTGCTGATAGAAAACAACTGTTAAGGATATCTGAAGCCTCCCATTTAGCATTACTATAGCTGCATAGTGGTAAAGTACTAGGAGAAATAATACATGATGGGTGGAAGTGCAAACAAGAAAATGCAATTTCATTCACCAAAGTCTGCTCCCACTGAAGCTGAACATTTATCAAGGCTGACAGAGAAACACAGAGGCCAATGCTGAACAGCTTTTAAAAAAAATACAAGACTTTAAAACCCTTTTTCCTTTGTACATTTAATATTTCTTGAACTATACTTGGCAATTTCCTAACCCCAGTCTCAGCTTTGTGAAACTTTATAAAACATAGACATCTCTCCCCAAAAGTATTATGACTTCTTCATATTAATGAGGGAGCCATGCATATCCACCATAATTAAAAGCAAAGCAGCCACCTCAGGTCAATGCATCTGGACTATCTAGTATTCAAAGCACCCCCTCTTTACTACACCTGGTAACCCCACCCTAGTGCCTGCTGGTGATGTCATCCTGGGAGCTTGATATGGTTTTGTAAATATTGTGTATATTTCATTATTTTATTTTTTATTTTATTATTAATATTTCATTAAAGTAGTTCAGTTCCTTTTAAACTCTTAACTCTCTTTATCTCTCTTCTTCCTCTCCTTGGAGCGAGAGGTGGGGGAGAGCATCTGTTGTCTTCTCATTAGCCAATTCAGCCCAAACCACAACAGTAGTGTCTTCTGCTTTTCCTGAGCTTCTAGCACCTGGTAGGACCAGTGCAGCCACACAGACAGAGCTCCTGTCAAAGCATGAGACCACCCAGATTTCTGGCTGTGGGATGTGTGCAGGGATATTCCTAGAGGTGGAAAAGGATAGCAAGCAAGCCTGTGGAAGGTGTGACCAGACTGATGAACTGCTCTGCTTGGTGGCCGAGCTGCAGGAGGAAGTGGGCAGGCTGAGGAGTATTTGAGAGTCTGGGAGGGAGATAGATCAATGGGAGCTGTATTCTGCCATCTATGATGCATGCAAGCCAACTCAGCATGGCCACTAAGGAGGCAGGTCCAGGATCTGCTTTGTGCCAAGAGGAAGAAAACATTATGAGGGATAAAGAGGGGTGAAAGAAAGCTAAAGTATGGAGCAGTAAGAGAAAACACTCACTACCCTTTAAGATACCGTTACAGAATACGTACTAGGCCCCGGGTACGGTAGATGAAGCACATAATGAGATAGAGGAGGAATCTCCACAGTCTTGCCAAGGTCAGAGAGACCAACCCCTCGCAACAAAACCTACATTAAGACCAGCACTGAGAAGAAACAATGGCGAGTTATGGTCATTGGTGATTCCCTCATGTGTAGAATGGAAGCATCCCTTTGCAGACCGGACCCTCTTTTCAGGGAAGTTTGCTGCCTCCCTGGGGCCTGAATTAGGGACATCACGACAAGACTGAAGAGTACAACCTTCAGACTACTATCCATTCCTGCTCTTTCACATGGGTACTAATGATGTCTAATGGGAAGATGTACTAATGGGAAGAATGCTAAAAAATTGAGGAGCACAGGTGTCTTGGGCAGAGTGATTCACTTCACTTGTAAGAGAGCAGCAGTGAAATATTTATTGATATAAAACAGTGATTTAACAAAGTTAGTAGTGAATATGACAGTGTTTAATGAGATTTGATGGCAAGGTACACTTGATTATTTACTGCATAGAGGCCAGGGTCGGACAAACTGTCAGGGAGACCCTCCCGTTGAGTCAAGGTTTCAGAAAGGACCCCCTGGCTTTCTAAACTCCTTCTCAGAGAGGAGTCTAGGTGCGGCTAGATCCAGTCCTAGTCCCAGACTTGGTCAACGGTTTATGTCTAAAGGATTATATATGCGCTATCAATCCTTTATATCACTTAGCTAAGGTTTCAAAGTTTAGCATGCTATTAACCACTTATCGAGGATCTGTTGTGGCAAGGAATCTCTAAACCTTGAGGAGTAACCTTGAGCAGGCATTCCTGCTGAAGGAGAGATCCTGGCATGCAGCCCACTGTTGTTCATGAGAGCTCAACGGGCCTTGGTCTGTCTAGTATTTATCGGGGTAAGATGATTGACCTATCGTTATATTTGCATAGCAGCAAGACACCTAGGTCCCTATGCCAGACAGCATTTGGCTATGTTGCCATCCATCCCCTAAAGTTTGGGTGCAACCCATCATAACTCCCACTGACAGTTATCGCTTTAGCAGGAGCCGCGGATGGGGGAAGGGGGAGAGCACGCTGCCACAACAGGTAGTGTTTTCCTCGGTCCTCCTAGTAATGGGGAAAGACACTGGAAGAAACAGATGTGCCCAAGACATCAATACCTGGCTACAGGACTGGTGCCTCTGCCAGAACTTTGGGTTTTTAAACCATGGAAGAACTTTTGATACACAAGGTATGCTGGGGCCTGATGGGATCCACCTGTCCCGATGGGGAAAACGCATCTTTGGGTGTAAGCTGGTGAGGCTGATCGAGAGAGCTTTAAACGAGAATCCATGGGGGAAGGGGATGCCAACAGGATTGCAGTAGGTAAGCCAAGGGTTGGCATGGCATCATCTGAGGGTGGCAACGCTAGTGGGAACATTTACACTGCTCCTGGGAGCATGCAGGTCTCAGGAGCATATCTGAAATGCATGTACACAGAGTATGAACAGGAAGCATTGGTCAGCTCCCAGAGCTACGATATCATTAGTATTAGTGAGACTTGGTGGAATGAGTCCCACGACTGGAGTGCTGGGATGAAGGACTACAGGCTGTTCAGGAGGGATAGGCAGGGCAGGCGAGGTGGAAGAGTTGCACCATAGATAAGGGAGAGGTTTGACTGTACAGCCCTTACAGTTAGGGATGATGTGGTTGAGAGCCTCTGGGTGAGGATAAGGGGAATGGAATACAACGGAGATGATGTAGTGGGTGTCTACTACCGATTGCCCAGACAGGATGCAAGTGCTGATGAGTTATTCTGTAGGCAATTAGGAGAAATCTCTGGAACGGTAGCCCTTGTACTTATGGGAGATTTCAACTTCCCAGACATCATCTGGGAGCGCCATACTACTGTGATGAGCAGGTCTTGGAAGTTCTTGAAGTTTATAGGAGATAACCTCTTGTCACAGAAACTCAGTGAGCCAACTAGGAAGGATGGCCTAGACTTGCTATTTGTGAATAGAGAAGGACTCATGGGAGATGTGATGGTAGGTGGCTGTCTTGGCCACAGAAATCATGAAATGGTTGAGTTTAAAATTTTCAGTGTAATGAGAAAAAAGAACCGCAGAATTGCTACTCTGGACTTCAGGAGAGCAAAGTTTAAGCTACTCAGGGACATATTTAGCAGAGTACCCTGCGAATCTGCTTTTGAGGGCTTAGGAGTCTACGAGTGCTTGTCAGTCTTGAAGAACCACCTTTTAGAAGCACAGGAGCAGGCAACTCCACTGTGTCATGAGTCAAGCAAGCAGGGCAGAACACCAGCTTGGCTGAACAGGAAAATACTCTTGGAGTTCAATAGGAAAAAGAAACTGTATGATCTCTTGAAGTGAGCTCAGGCTTTGCAGGAAGATTACAGAGCTGTGGTTCCTATATGCAAGAAGACACGAAGGGCCAAAGCTCAATGAACGAAATGATAGAGTTTTCCATAGAATCATAGAATCATAGGGTTGGAAGGGACCTCTGGAGATCATCTAGTCCAATCCCCCTGCCAGAGCAGGGTCACCTAGAGCAGGCTGGACAGGAACGTATCCAGGTGGGTTTTGAATGTCTCCAGAGAAGGAGACTCCACCACCTCTCTGGGCAGCCTGTGCCAGTGCTCTGCCACCCTCAAAGTAAAGAAGTTCCTCCTCATGTTTAGGTGGAACTTCCTATGCTCAGGTTTGTGCCCGTTACCCCTTGTCCTGTCCCTGGGCACCACTGAAAAGAGCCTGGCCCCATCCTCCTGACACCCACCCTTTAAGTATTTATAAGTGTTGATAAGATCCCCCCTCAGTCTTCCTTTTTCCAGACTGAAGAGACCCAAATCCTTCAGCCTTTCTTCATAAGAGAGATGTTCCAGTCCCCTCATCATCTTGGTAGCTCTCTGCTGTCCCCTCTCCAGCAGTTCCCTGTCCCTCTTGAACCGGGGAGCCCAGAACTGGACACAGTACTCCAGGTGCGGCCTCACCAAGGCAGAGTAGAGGGGGAGGATGACCTCCCTTGATCTGCTGGCCACACTCTTCTTGATGCCCCCCCAGGATGCCATTGGCCTTCTTGACCACGAGGGCACACTGCTGGCTCATGGTCATCCTGTTGTCCACCAGGACTCCCAGGTCTCTTTCCACAGAGCTGCTCCCCAGCAGGTCAGCCCCCAACCTGTCCTGGTGCAGGGGGTTATTCCTCCCCAGGTGCAGCACCCTACGCTTGCCCTTGTTGAATTTCATAAGGTTCCTCTTTGCCCAGATCTCCAGCCTGTCCAGGTCTCTCTGAATGGCGGCACAGCCTTCCGGTATGTCAGCCACCCCCCCAGCTCCGTGTCATCAGCAAACTTGCTGAGGGTGCACTCTATCCCCTCATCCAGGTCACTGATGAATATATTGAAGAGGACTGGACCCAGTACTGACCCCTGGGGAACACCACTCGTCACTGACCTCCAACTAGACTCTGTGCCCCTAATCACGACCCTCTGAGCTCTGTCTTTCAACCAGTTATCTATCCACCCCATTGTCCATTCACCCAACCCACTCTTCCTAAGCTTCCCTATGAGGATGCTGTGGGAGACCGTGTTGAACGCCTTGCTTAAGTCAAGGTAGACCACATCTACCGCCCTCCCCTCATCTCTCCAGCCAGTCATGCCATCGTAGAAGGCTATCAGATTAGTCAGACGTGATTTCCCCTTGGTGAATCCATGTTGAGTACTTCCGATAGCTTTCTTTTCCTCCACATGCCTTGAGATGAGGCCCAGAATGAGCTGTTCCATCATCTTTCCAGGGATGGAGGTGAGGCTGACTGGCCTGTAGTTCCCCGGGTCCTCCTTCTTGCCCTTTTTGAAGACTGGAGTGACACTGGCTTTCCTCCAGTCCTCAAGCACCTTGCCTGTTCTCCAGGACCTTTCAAAGATGATGGAGAGTGGCCCAGCAATGACTTCCGCCAGCTCCCTCAGCACTCTCGGGTGCATCCCATCAGGACCCATGGACTTGTGAATACCTAATTGATCTAATTGATCCCTCACTCGATCCTCCTCAACCCAAGGGAAGTCTTCCTCTTTCCCCGTTACTTCCCCTAATGCCTGGGACTCCTGAGGGCTGGCCTGAGCAGTAAAGACCGAAGCAAAGAAGGCCTTCGGTAACTCCGCCTTCTCCGCATCCTCTGTCACCATGGCTCCTGTCTCATTCAACAGTGGGCCCACAACTTCTCTGGTCTTCCTTTTGCCTCCAATATACTTGAAGAAGCCCTTCCTGTTGAGCTTGACATCCCTTGCCAGGTTTAATTCCAAGGCGGCCTTGGCTTTCCCTGTTTCATCCCTGCACGCTCTGGCGGCATTCTTGTAATCCTCCCAAGGGGTCAGTCCCTTCTTCCACTTACTGTAAACTTCCTTCTTCCACTTGAGCTTTTTCAGAAGTTCCCTGCTCATCCATGCAGGTCTCCTGCGTCCCTTGGCCGATTTCTTGCTCTTAGGGATGCACCGATCCTGAGCTTGGAGGAAGTGGTCTTTGAATACCAAGCAGCTTTCTTGAGCCCCTTTGCTTTCCAGAGCCCTAGCCCACGGGATCTCTCCAAGTAGTTTCTTGAAGAGGTCAAAGTTAGCCCTCCTGAAGTCCAAGGTTGTAATTTTACTTCTTGATGTTTTGTGCGTACTGCCCATGATCCTGAACTCTATCATTTCATGATCACTACAGCCTAGGGTGCCCCCAACCTTCATGTCCTCCACCAGTCCCTCTGTGTTTGTCAGTACCAGGTCCAGGAGTGCTCCTCTCCTTGTTGGCTCCTGCACCACCTGTGTCAAGAAGTTATCATCAATACACTGGAGGAACCTCCTGGACTGCGCATGCCTGGCTGTGTGGTCTTCCCAGCAGATATTGGGGTGATTGAAGTCCCCCATGAGAACCAAGGCCTGTGACTTTGAGGCTGCCTTCAGCTGTCTGTAGAAAGCCTCATCAGCTTCCCCATCCTGATCAGGTGGCCTGTAAGAAACACCCACAACAGTGTCCCTCATATTAGCCTGCCCCTTAATCCTTACCCATAAGCTCTCAACTCTCTCTTCATCCCCCCCCTAGTGAGAGCTCAATGCATTCCAAATGCTCTCTCACATAGAGTGCAATTCCTCCACCACGCCTCCCTGGCCTGTCTTTCCTGAAAAGGACGTAGCCATCCATGACAGCATTCCAGTCATGTGAGCTGTCCCACCACGTCTCAGTAAATGCAATGAGATCGTGTCCCTGCTACCGCACACAGATCTCCATTTCTTCCTGTTTATTCCCCATGCTGCGTGCATTGGTGTATAAGCATTTCAGAGAGGGAGTCGTGTGTGTAGTTTTCACCCTTGAGATGTGGTGTGCCTTCTGGCTCTCAGAAATACTGGCACACTGGCCCATGAGCGCTGAGCAACTACGCCCTGGCACCTCACCAGCAAGCCCAGTACCATCCTCACCCCCCTTCAAATCTAGTTTAAAGCCCTCTCAATGATCCCTGATAACTCTTGTCCTAGAACCCTTTTTCCCCTGGAAGTCAAGGTATGCCCTCCTGTTACCAGCAGGCCAGGCGTTTTGTAGATCAGGCCATGATCAAAGTACCCAAAGTCCTGCCGGCAGCACCAGGCTCAGAGCCAGGCATTGATCTGCTGGCTCCTCCTATTTACCCCCTCATCATTCCCCGCAACTGGGGGGATAGACGAGAACACAACTTGTGCTCCCGATCCCTTGACCAGGCGTCCCAGGGCCTTGAAATCTTTCTTCATTGCCCTTGGACTTCTTCTTGTTACCTCGTCACTGCCTACCTGAAAGACCAAAAGTGGGTAGTAGTCTGAGGGCCATACCAGGGAAGGAAGCATCCTCTTCACGTCCTTGGCCCGGGCCCCAGGGAGGCAGCAGACCTCCCTATGTACCGGGTCCGGTCTGCATACTTGGAGAAGAAGAAGGGGAGTTACCAGAACTGCCACCTTGGACTTCCAGAGGGCACACTTTGGCCTGTTTAGGGGCCTGGCTGACAGAGACCCTTGGGAGGCAGTCCTGAAGGGCAAGAGTCCAGGAAAGCTGGACATTCTTCAAGAAGGAAATCTTCAAGGCACAGGAGCAGGCTGCCCCCATGCGCTGAAAGACAAGCCGGCTGAGAAGAAGACCGGCCTGGCTGAACAGAGAGCTTTGGCTGGAACTCTGGAAAAATAAGAGAGTTTATGACCTTTGGAAGAAAGGGCAGGAAACTCAGGAGGACTACAAGGATGTTGTGAGGTTATGCAGGGAGAAAGTTAGAAGGGCCAAAGCCCAACTAGAACTTGATCTGGCTACTGTCGTAAAAGACAATAAAAAATGTTTCTATAAATACATTAGCAACAAAAGGAGGGCTAAGGAGAATCTCCATCCTTTATTGGATGCAGGGGGAAACATAGTGACAAAGGATGAGGAAAAGGCTGAGGTATTTAATGCCTTCTTTGCCTCTGTCTTTAATAGTAAGACCAGTTGTTCTCCGGGTACCCAGCCCCCTGAGCTAGTAGACAGGGACAGGGAGCAGAATGAAGCCCCCTTAATCTCAGGGGAAATGGTTTGTGACCCACTACACCACATAAACACACACAAATCTATGGGGCTGAATGGGATCCACCCAAGGGTACTGAGGGAGCTGGCGGAAGCACTCACCAAGCCACTTTCCATCATTTATCAGCAGCCCTGGCTTACCGGGGAGGTCCCAGTTGACTGGAGGTTACTAAATGTGACACGCACCTACCAGGGCCAGAAGGAGGATCTGGGGAACTACAGGCCTGTCTGACACCGTTTCCCACAGCATTCTCCTGGAGAAGCTGGCTGCTCATTGCTTGGATGGGCGTACTGTTTGTTGGGTAAAAAACTGGCTGAATGGCTGGGCCCAAAGACTTGTGGTGAATGGAGTTAAATCCAGTTGCGGCTGGTCACAACTGGTGTTCCCCAGGGCTCAGTACTGGGGCCAGTTCTGTTTAATATCTTTATCAGTGATCTGGATGAGGGGATCAAGTGCATCCTCAGCAAGTTTGCAGACAACACCAAGTTGGGTGGGAGTGTTGATCTGCTTCAGGATAGGATGGCTCTTCAGAGGGATCTGGACAGGCTGGACTGATGGGCCGAGGCCAATGGTACGAGGTTGTCCTGATTCTGGCTGGGATAGGGTTAAGTTTCCCCAGGGTCTGGCATGGGACACAGTTATTCCATGTGATATTATTATATCACATTATATATATAGTTATTCCACCGGCAGCTCGGGGGTGGGCTGCTGAGGCGGCAGGGGCGGAGTCAGCGTCACACGCGGCAGCTCTAAACGGGCTGTAAACACGCCAACGGTCAGTCGCCGAGGAGACCAGCTCCAGTGAAGGTAAGGCCTCGCTGGGGAAGGGGATCGCGGCAGATAAGGCCGGCAAAGGGCTCTTTCGAGGGCTCTTGTAGCCAGGAAAAGCCAGGAAAAGCGGCTAGCTCGTGCCGGAACCGGCAGCTCGGGGGTGGGCTGCTGAGGCGGCAGGGGCGGAGTCAGCGTCACACGCGGCAGCTCTAAACGGGTGGTCCCGGAGCGCAGCGGCCGGCCGCTGCGCACCCAGCACGCGGGCAGCCTGTGTGCATCACCCAGGGCGGCACCGCAGTGGGAGCGTACGAACAAGGAGCAGCATTTCGTACGGTGGGTCACTGAAAGCCTCGAGTTTAAGCTAAGCAGAAGCTGGGCAAGCACAAGCAGAGGAACATCGGCGTGCAGAAGCACGGGCTCAGGGCGTGTCGGAAGCTCACAGCAGAGATTCTCCATCTCCCGGCACAAGAGAAGAACATGGCTCCAAAACAGTCAAAAGCTGCTGCAAGAAAGAACGCGGGAACTCAGACTGAGCTCCTGTGTAATCATGTGGCTGTGCAGGTCTCGGGCTGCAATGAATGCCTGAGCCTGGCACTGCTCTCACAGGGATCCAGAGACACTGTCTGTATACGGTGTGACCAAGTAAATGATCTGCTCAGGAAGGTGGTTGAACTGAAGGAAGAGGTAGAAAGGTTAAGAAGTATTAGAAACTGTGAAAATGAAATAGATTGGTGGAGCCATACCCTGAGGCAAAGGCAGCAGGAAGAGGCTCTATCAGAATTGGATGACCCCCTTCCCTCCTGTCACCAGGCAGAAGGAGAGGACTCAAGGGCTAAGGGGGAGTGGAGTCAGATCCCTCCTCGGAGAGGTAAGCGAAACCTCCCACGGCCCCCCTCACCATCCCAACTGCCTTTACATAATAGGTATGGGGCTCTGGAAGCTGAGGACCAGGCGATTGAGGATAGAAAGGTTGATCCATCCAGCGAATTGCCCAGTGCTAGTCGCTCTCCCCCACGCCTCAGGACGTCCTCAACAAAGAAAGAAAGAAGGGTTATTGTAGTAGGCGATTCCCTTCTGAGGGGAACAGAGGGCCCTATTTGCAGACCTGACCCATCCCACAGGGAAGTCAGCTGCCTCCCTGGGGCCAGAATTAAGGACATACGGAGGAAACTCCCTTCCCTGGTCCGGACATCAGATTACTATCCGCTACTGATATTTCAGGTAGGCAGTGATGAAGTAGGTACCAGAAGTCTGAGGGCAATGAAGAACGACTTTAGGGCCCTGGGACGGCTGGTTAAGGGATCGGGGGCACAAGTAGTGTTCTCCTCTATCCCACCATTTGCAGGGGTAGACGAGGGGATAAATAGGAGGAGCGAGCAAATTAGCTCCTGGCTCCGTGACTGGTGCATCCGGCAGGACTTTGGCTTTTTTGAACATGGGCGGATCTACGGTAAACCAGGCATGATGGCAACAGGTGGGGGAAGCCTAACCCGAAGGGGAAGTAAGATCCTGGGGCAAGAATTAGCAGGGCTCATTCATAGGGCTTTAAACTAGGTTTGATGGGGGATGGGGATGAAACCAGGATTACAAAAGTGGCGCCTGGAAGCAGCACAGCAGTGCTCCTGGGTAAAAGTGATAGCAAGGTCTCGCAGCCTGTCCCAGTGATGGTGGGGAATGTTGAATTGTGTGGCAGCATAGACCTAAGGAGTAGTGATAATTTGGTAGCTACAGTAGTGTCTGAGCATGACCAGGTGCAAAACAGGGCCTGTCCCCCCAAGAAAGCGGCAGGACAGCTAACCCAACTGAAGTGCATCTACATGAATGCACGCAGCATGGGGAATAAACAGGAGGAGCTGGAGGCCATCGTGCAGCAGGGAAACTATGATGTGGTTGCTATCACGGAAACGTGGTGGGAAGACACACACAAGTGGAGTGCTGTAATCGATGGCTACCAACTTTTCAGAAGGGACAGGCAAGGAAGGAGAGGTGGTGGGGTGGCCCTCTATGTTAGGGGCGGTTTTGAATGTCTAGAACTCAACAGTGTGAATGACAGTGTTGAGTGTGTATGTTGTATCTTCAAAAAAGGCAGGAAGGAGGACCCGGGGAACTACAGACCGGTTAGTCTCACCTCTGTCCCTGGGAAGGTGATGGAGCGACTCATTCTGGATGTCGTCTCCAAACACGTAGAGGAACAGGAAGTTATTGGAAGCGGTCAGCATGGATTTACCAAGGGTAAGTCATGCCTGACCAATCTGATAGCTTTCTATGATGTTATAACGGGTTGGCTGGATGAGGGGAGAGCTGTAGATGTCATCTACCTTGACTTCAGCAAGGCTTTTGACACTGTCTCCCATAACATCCTCATTAGGAAGCTGAGGGAGTATGGGTTAGATGAGGGGACAGCAAGGTGGACCGAGAGCTGGCTGAGTGACAGAACTCAGAGGGTTGTGATCAGCGGCACAGAGTCTAGTTGGAGGCCTGTGACCAGTGGTGTCCCCCAGGGGTCAATACTTGGTCCGATTTTGTTCAATATATTCATTAATGACCTAGATGAGGGGATAGAGTGTATCATCAGCAAATTCGCTGATGATACCAAACTGGGAGGGGTGGCCGACACTCCAGAGGGCCGTGCTGCCATCCAGCGTGACCTGGACAGGCTGGAGAGCTGGGCAGAGAAGAACCTAATGAGGTTCAACAAAGGCAAGTGCAAGGTCCTGCACCTGGGGAGGAAGAATGTCAGGCACCAGTATAGGTTAGGGGTGGACCTGCTGGGAAGCAGCTCTGAGGAGAAGGACCTGGGGGTCCTAGTAGACAGCAAATTATCCATGAGCCAGCAGTGTGCCCTTGTTGCCAAAAAGGCCAACGGGATCCTGGGCTGCATAGGGAAGAGTGTGGCCAGTAGGTCGTGGGAGGTCATTCTCCCCCTCTACTCGGCACTGGTGAGGCCACAACTGGAATACTGTGTCCAGTTTTGGGCTCCCCAGTTCAAGAGGGACAGGGAACTGCTGGAGCGAGTCCAGCGAAGGGCAACTAAGATGATTATGGGATTGGAGCATCTCCCTTATGAGGAAAGGCTGAAAGAGCTGGGACTCTTTAGCCTGGAGAAGAGAAGGTTGAGGGGGGACCTGATTAATGTTTATAAGTATCTAAAGGGTGGGCTTAAGGAGGATGGAGCCAGGCTCTTTTCAATGGCTCCCAGTGACAGGACGAGGGGCAATGGGCACAAGTTAGAACATAGGAAGTTCCGTTCAAACATGCGGAAAAACTTCTTTACGGTGAGGGTGACAGAGCACTGGAACAGGCTGCCCAGGGAGGCTGTGGAGTCCCCTTCCCTGGAGATTTTCAAGACCCGCCTGGATGCAGTCCTGAGGGATGTGCTCTAGGCAATCCTGCTTTAGCAGGGGAGTTGGACTAGATGATCTCTAGAGGTCCCTTCCAACTCTGAAGATTCCGTGATTCCGTGATTCCGTGATTCCGTGATGCCATGCCCAATCTATAGTGGGGAGCTGGCTGGTGGGGGCGGGGAAGTTGCCGCTTGGGAGCAGGCTTGGGTTTCAAGGGTCAGGTCGGTGGTACAGTAATTGTGTTTGTACATTCTTCTATCAGTGTTATGGTTGTTGTTTTCCTTTTCCCTTTGCTGTTCTGTTAAACTGCCTTTGTCTCAACCCACGAGTTTTGCCTTTTCCTTCTGATTCTCTCCTCCATCCGGTCACAGAAATCGGGAATAAACTTCTTAACACTAATGTGGTCTTAAGAAGCAGGCATTATTTTATTTGGTGCCGGGGACATGAGGATCTCTCCACCTAACATGTCTATCTGTGAGAAATAAGTTCCGGTCTGAATGAAATAGGCTCAGTGGTAGGAGCTGCTGCCTTGATCCTGGGCTGAATTTCACACCCCAGTGTGAAGAGATGCATGCAACCTTTCTCAATTCAAATTGTATGCATGAAAAATGGGTTCAGTCCCCAGCACAGAAGTGACCGCCACTTCCTGTAGAAAACACCGATGACTGAGCTGGGCTCATATACAGATACTTGCAGCCTCAAGCCAAGCTGTAGCACCACTTCGAGGCAGGGTTGGCTCTTCCATCTGAGTGAGCATGCTTTCCAGAACTTTTATCAGATTAACATAGCCACCAACTCTTTCCCCCCCAGTGAATCTCTACGTATTGTATCCCATGACTGAGGGCTACACAGATTACCAAGCCTGGAAAAGTACTGCTGCCTATAGAGCCTTCAGAATGCAGAAGACATCAGTGCCAAAAGTGGAGCTAAACAACTACACAAAGTCTAAATATACTGTTTCTTAAGTGGCACATGAAATCTCCCCATTATTCAGAGGTATATTATAAAAACTCTTTAAAAAAATCTTTGCATGAGCTTTGTAGGGCTGGGACTGATTTATGTGTGTGTGTTATGGAAATCACGGGATCTATCAGATATAATTACTTCTCCAACTTGAGTCCTTCCCCTGGGCTGCAGTTTTTCACGGACTGCTCCAGTGTGGGTCCCTTCCATGGGGTGCAGTCCTGCAAGAACAGACTGTTCCTGCGTGGGTCCCACGCAGGTTTACAAGTCCTGCCAGCAATCCTGCTCCAGCGCGGGCTCCTCTCCATGGGTCCACAGGTCCTGCCAGGAGCCTGCTCCAGTGCTGGCTCTCCATGGGGTCACAGCCTCCTTTGGGCATCCACCTGCTCCAGCATGGGGTCCTCCACAGGCTGCGGGTGGATGTCTGCTCCACCATTAACCTCCATGGGCTGCAAGGGGACATCCTGCATCACCATGGTCTTCACCAGGGGCTGCAGGGGAATCTCTGCTCTGGTGCCTGGTGTACCTCCTCCCCCTCTTTCTTCACTGACCTAGGTGTATGCAGAATTGTTTCTCTCACTTCTCTCTCCTGGTTGCTGTTGTTTTCCTTCTTAAATATGTTATCACAGAGGTGCTACCTCCATTGCTGATTGGCTTGGCCTTGGCAAGCGGCAGGTCCCTCTTGGAGTCAGCTGGCATTGGCTCTATCAGACATGGGGGAAACTTCTAGCAGCTTCTCACAGAAGCCACCCCATAGGCCCCCCACTACCAAAACCTTGCTACGCAAGCCCAATACAGTCAACTATAACAGAGGATAGTCTATTGCTGAGGCAGAACTGTGCTCTTAGACAAGAAAAGAAGCAGTTTGCAGACTCCCTAAAGAAAGCCCCTGTTCAGTCCTGTTTCAATTTTTATTGACTTTCCCCAGTCTTTGATTTGAAACTAACTTAGCTCTCAATTGCTTTGGCTTTAAAATTAATTCGTCTACGTTAGGCTCATTCTACCTCCATATGAATGCATATTTCATGCAGAGCATCTTTTGTTCAGGAGCTGCACAGAGCTCTAACACCACTGATGAATGCAGCCTCAAAACAGGCCTAAACGTTCAGGTTTTAGATATGGTGAAACTACAGTACAGAAGCACAAACATCAAGGCTGAACAGGACACTTAAAAAATGCTTTTCCTATTTAGTCTTGCTTTCAGCTTTTATTTCTGTCTACCCCAATGTTACAGTTTTATTTGTTTCTTAACCCTTATACTTGGTAAAAGTACCAGATCTGGGAGAGGACATATTTTTGTTAGAAGTACATACTACATTTAGGAAGTCTCAGGATATCACCCTGGTAACCACCCTCGCCTAACTGAAGGGACAGAATTCACCATTCAGCAGACTCAAAGTAGCTAGTGCACTGCTCAAAACCACTCTTCTGCACAGAAAGTTTAGCTTTGAAAGGTCTCTTTCTAATGACTATAAGATACAGCAATCAACCCTATGGCAGCTAGGATCTAGTTTATCCTTTACTGACCTACCTACTTTTTTTGGAGAGCCAGTTATTATAACAAATGACAAGCTGAATTTCTGATAAGGAAGTATATCTGCCCATTGTTGTCAATCTCCAGAACTATATCGCTAAATGCTCTTCTTCCTTTTGATGGATTTAAGGTACCTTTGCAAGTAAAATACAAGGAACAACCTTATTATGTTAAAAAGAAAAACAGTATCATCAAATAGTTGCAAAATGCTAGATAAATTTATAAATTTCAAAACAACACATGAATGGAGAAGCAGTTTACAGCAGCACAAAATAAATGATTTGTTTATATATAAATAGAGAGTATTTGTATATATATAAATAGAGAGTAGCCCTGCGGAAAAGGACTTGGGGGTACTGGTGGATGAAAAGCTGGACATGAGACAACAATGCGCGCTTGCAGCTCAGAAGGCCAATCGCATCCTGGGCTGCATCAAAAAAACTGGTCAGCAGATCCAGAGAGGTGATTCTGCCCCTCTACTCTGCTCTCGTGAGACCCCACCTGGAGTACTGCGTCCAGCTCTGGAACCCTCAGCACAAGAAGGACATGGGCCTATTGGAGCGGGGCCAGAGGAGGGCCACGAAGATGATCAAAGGGCTGGAGCACCTCTGCTATGAGGACAGGCTGAGAGAGTTGGAGTTGTTCAGCCTGGAGAAGAGAAGGCTCCGGAGAGACCTTATAGCGGCCTTCCAGTACCTGAAGGGGGCCTACAAGAAAGCTGGGGAGGGGCTGTTTGCAAGGGCATGTAGGGATAGGACGAGGGGCAATGGGTTTAAACTAGAGCAGGGTAGGTTTAGATTAGACATTAGGAAGAAGTTCTTTACAATGAGGGTGGGGAGGCACTGGCACAGGTTGCCCAGAGAGGTGGTGGAGGCCCCATCCCTGGAGACATTTAAGGCCAGGCTTGATGAGGCTCTGAGCAACCTGATCTAGTTGAAGATGTCCCTGCTTACTGCAGGGGGGTTGGACTAGATGACCTTTAAAGGTCCCTTCCATTCTATGATTCTAAATAGACAGAAGAATGTTAGGAAAAACCTCATTCCCTAACTATTGTACCTATTAGTCTTTATAGTATGAAATTTCATGAACTTTCTTAAGATATATATAGTTTACATTGTATATCCCATAGTCACTGTTAAGTAAGCATAACTAAAGGACCCCAGCTCATTGCAAGGAGGACAACAGCCCCCACCCTGAAGAATAAAGGGTACCCCTGGACTACCCAGATCACGCCAGCATCCCATCCCCTCAGACACCTCTGTGAAATTCTCCCCTTATCTGGCATCAGAGAAAAGTAACTGTAGCAAGACTGACTCCAGGGACATCTAGACCAAGAAAGCAGCAGATGGATGATGACACCATAGAATTACAGTTGCTTTGCAAAACAGTAGTGTGCGTTAAGTAGCGATTGGTCAAATCGTGTTGTACCCGAAAGCTTGAAAGGTATAAGAACCCTGTGTAAAACTGCATTTGGGGTGCCCCAATTTGAATGGGACGCCTCATGCACATGAATGAAGAATTATTCTTGTAATTCTATACTTTGCGTCCTAGCCTCTCTTGGTCAGCACAAGTCAGTTGTGAAATTTTTGTGACAGCACATTGTATAATTCTTTATAGGCTTTAGCATTAAATAATACCTGTTTCATCCTCATACCTAATTTCAAGATGAACATCTAGCCAATGTATGTTTATAACCAGTAACTCTTTGGTGACACTTTTACAAAACTTAATTGGACACCAGGACAATCCCAGACATGATGAATACTGTACTAGTAGAATACGATCATGAAAATGAAGTTTCTCTTAATTTCTCTTTCAGGAGAGCTCTTTCAAGAAATTGAAGATCCTTTCAAAGTAGCTTGTAGAGCAGCAGAGATGGAACATTTACATGGAAAAAGCAGAAATAAGAAAATACTTGTCTAATTCTATTGCTTTCCTTCACAACCACTGAAAATAAAATTTAAAACACAAAATGATGTTATTTTGTGATAATTTTATTTTGAAACGTTTTTTAAAGTGACATCAAGTAGCCCTATGTGTTAACTGATAAAGTTTGCTGTTAAAAGAAACAAAACAGACCGTTATTACATTTTTTAAATGAAGCAAGCACTTCAGTAAAACTGTTTTTTTCTAGTTCCCTATAAATATTTTAAGAAAACTAAACTTTCAGCAGTGTCATACCAAACAAATATAACCATTTTGTTAGAAGGCAAATCCTTCCTACACTTAGCTTGCTTTTTGGTTGTATGGAAGTACAGAGCTATTCTAGTGTGACACTATATGGTAATAAAAATAATAAGAAATTCAACTTTACGAAGAACTTCACAAATACATGAATGCAATCTCACGATATTCAGGAAAATACCAACAAGACATTAGGATTTTGACTTTCTAGCAAGGTCCTGTGTAACCTCATTGATTTCAGTTCTGCAAATTGGATTTACATTTTCATCTTTGACATAACATTTAGAAATCACAACTCCCGCACCAGATAACGTGGTGAATTAATCCCATCAGGTCCCATGGACATGAGGAGCCTGAAGGTGCACAAGTCCATGGGACCTAATGAGATTCATCTGCGGGTCCTAAGGGAACTGCCAGATGAAGTTGCTAAGCCCCTATCCATCATATTTGAGAAGTCGTGGCACTCTGGTGAAGTTCCCACTAACTGGAAAAGGGGAAACATAACCCCCATTTTCAAAAAAGGAAAAAAGGAGGACCCGGGGAACTACAGGCCAGTCAGTCTCACCTCTGTGCCTGGCAAGACCATGGAGCAGATCCTCCTGGAAACTCTGCGAAGGCACATGGAAAATAAGGTGATCAGCAACAGCCAACATGGCTTCACAAAGGCAAATCGTGCCTGAAACATTTGGTGGCCTTCCGCGATGGCATTACAGCATCGGTGGATAAGGGGAGAGCAACTGACATCATCTACCTGGACTTGAGCAAAGCATTTGACACTGTCCCACATGACATCCTTGTGTCTAAATTGGAGAGACGTGGATTTGACGGATGGACCACTCAGTGGATAAGGAACTGGCTGGATGGTTGCACTCAAAGGATTGCAGTCAACGGCTTGATGTCCAAGTGGAAACCAGTGACGAGTGGTGTTCCTCAGGGGTCAGTACTAGGACCAGTACTATTTAACATATTTGTTGGCGACATGGATGTTGGGATTGATGTCGTGGGTTGGGCTGGATTGGCCAATGACAAGACGACAGATGCTCTCCCCCACCTCTTGCTCCAAGGAGAGGAAGGAGAGAGATAAAGAGATTTATGAGCTTAGAAAAAACTAAACTACTCTAATGAAATATTAACAATAAAATAAAATAAATAATGAAATAGATACAATATATATAAAAACATATCAAGTTCCCAGGAAGATGTCACTGACAGACACTAGGGAAGTACCAGAATAGACTCAGTGATGGATGGGAACTGGATTCCAGAACACACTGATTAGGATGAAAGGCAGCCGAGCAGACAGGGTACTCCTCAGACATGAGTCACTGAAGAAAAAGAGCCATTGAAGAAGCCAAGAGCCTTTGATCTCTCAGCTTTTATACTGAGCATGGCAGATGGGATGGAATACCCTATTGGTCAGTTCCACCCTGTCGTGGTTTTGGCAGAACTGGCCAATGGCTGGCAACAGATGCTTTCCCCCCACCTCTCGCACATGGAGAGGAAGAGGAGAGGTAAAGAGATTTATGAGTTTCACGGAATCACGGAATCTTCAGAGTTGGAAGGGACCTCTAGAGATCATCTAGTCCAACTCCCCTGCTAAAGCAGGATTGCCTAGAGCACATCCCTCAGGACTGCATCCAGGCGGGTCTTGAAAATCTCCAGAGAAGGAGACTCCACAACCTCCCTGGGCAGCCTGTTCCAGTGCTCTGTCACCCTCACCGTAAAGAAGTTTTTCCGCGTGTTTGAACGGAACTTCCTATGTTCTAACTTGTGCCCATTGCCCCTCGTCCTGTCACTGGGAACCATTGAAAAGAGCCTGGCTCCATCCTCCTTAAGCCCACCCTTTAGATACTTATAAACATTAATCAGGTCCCCCCTCAACCTTCTCTTCTCCAGGCTAAAGAGTCCCAGCTCTTTCAGTCTTTCCTCATAAGGGAGATGCTCCAATCCCATAATCATCCTAGTTGCCCTGCGCTGGACTCGCTCCAGCAGTTCCCTGTCCCTCTTGAACTGGGGAGTTAAGAGGGAAGTTAAGTTAGAACTGGGGAGTTCTAACTGAGTTTAGAAGAAACTGAACTACTTTAATGAAATATTAATAATAAAATAAAAAGGGAATAATGAAATAGATATAGTATGTACAAAACCGTATTAAGCTCCCAGGATGACGTCACCAGCAGGCACTGCGGAAGTCCCAGGCTGGACTCAGCGATGGGTGGGAACTAGATTCCACAGATGGAGTCAGGAAGTCATGGATCGGGATCAAAGGCAGATGAACAGACACGGTCCTCCTCGGACATCAGCCATTGAAGAGAGAGCTGACCCTTTGATCCCTCAGCTTTTATACTGAGCATGGGGCAGATGGGATGGAATATCCCTGTTGGTCAATTTTGAGTCATCTGTCCTGTCTGCTCCTCCCTGCAGGTGGGACCCCTCTATGCTTTTCCGCTTCTGACCCTCCAATGGGGCAAATAACGAAATTAGCTGACCTTGGTTGTTATAGCAATAAGTCTAAGCAAGAGCCCCTCTGCGTACCATTCCTTGGCACTAATTGTAAACACAGGTCTTATCACTCTGAGAACGAACAGTTTTAGACACAATATGCTGTTAATTTCATAGAGTTAGGAGAGACCTAGCTAAGAAGTAAAATTACTAAACAGAAAGTTGGTTCTGTTTCACCTCAAACCAGGTCATTCCACCCCTTAATTCCATGCCATTTGCATCATGCTCAGATCACTAATACTTTTTACCCATCAAATATATACATATACAGATATACATATATATATACACACAGATCAGTCATTTATGATTTATCTTTATACACAAAAGTCCATTTAGTTCATAATTGCAGAGTCTCATCTATTATAGCAGACTCAGGATTAAGTATTCTCACCCAGGGTCAAATTTCCTTGAGGCACACATTGAACTTCAGCATCACCCACCAAGTAAATCCAGGTCCTTGAGCAAAAACAGTCCCACAAATGGGTTCGCCTTTGCCTGAGGCAGGAAAACCACAGTTTTCCACAACATATTCCTTTCATGCACCACAGGGACTTTATCCCCTTCTACTGTATGTAAAAGGTCTGATTGAGCAGGACCAGCTCGATTGATGGATCCCCTGGTGTTAACTAACCAGGTAGCTTGTGCTAAACGGTTGTCACAATTTTTAAGAGTTCCACCCCCGATTGCTTTCAGGGTAATTTTTAACAATCCATTGTATCGTTCAACTTTCCCAGAAGCTGGTGCATGATAGGGGTTATGATATACCCACTCAATGCCATGTTCTTTGACCCAAGTACCTATAAGGCTGTTTTTGAAATGAGTCCCCTTGTCTGACTCAATTCTTTCTGGAGTACCATGTTACCACAAGACTTGCCTTTCAAGGCCCAGGATGGTATTCCAGGCAGCGGCATGGGGCACAGCACAGGTTTCCAACCATTTGGTGCTTCCTTCCATCATTGCAAGCACGTAAGGCTTACCCTGGCAAGTTTGAGGGAGTGATATATAGTCAATTTGCCAAGCCTCCCCATACTTTTTAACCATATTGTTTAACCCATATTTTAACCATCGTCCCTCATACCACAAAGGTTTTAACCCTTTTGCTTCCTTGATTTCAGTGCATATTTCACAATTGTGGATAACCTGTGCAAGAACGTTCAGGGTCAAATTCACCCCTCGGTCACGAGCCCATTTATATGTTGCATCCCTTCCTTGATGACCTGAAGTATCATGGGCCCACCGAGCTACAAATAGTTCACCTTTATGTTCCCAGTCCAAATCTGTCTGGAAAATCTTAGCAGCCTGATCTACTTGACGATTGTTTGCATGTTCCTCAGTGGCCCGACTCATGGGTACGTGGACATCTGCATGGCGTACCTTTACAACTAGTTTCCCTAGCCAATCAACAATATTTTGCCATAATTCAGCAGCCCAGATGGGTTTAAGTCTGCGCTGCCAGTTGCTCTGCTTCCACTGCTTTAGCCATCCCCACAGAGCATTGGCCACCAGCCATGAGTCAGTACAGAGATCTAGTATTGGCCACTTTTCTCATTCAGCAATGTCTAAGGCCAGCTGGATGGCTTTTACCTCTGCAAATTGACTCCATTCACCTTCTCCTTCAGCAGGCTCTTCAACTTGTCATGTAGGACTCCATACAGCAGCTTTCCACCTCCAATGTTTTCCTGCAATACGACAAGATCCATCAGTGAACAAGGCATACTGTTTCTCATTATCTGAGAGTTCATTATATGGTGAGGCTTCCTCAGCACGAGTCACCACCTCCTCTGGTGGCATTCCAAAGTCTTTGCCTTCGGGACAGTTTGTGATCACTTCTACGATTCCTGGACGATTTGAGTTTCCTATTCGAGCTCGCTGTGTGATTAAGGCAACCCACTTACTCCAGGTAGCATCAGTGGCATGAGTAGAAGGAACTTTACCCTTGAATATCCAGCCCAGCACTGGTAATCAGGGTGCCAGGAGGAGCTGTGCTTCAGTACCAATTACTTCTGAAGCAGCTCTAACTCCTTCATATGCTGCCAGGATTTCTTTCTCAGTTGGAGTATAATTGGCCTCAGAGCCTTTGTATCCCTGTCACATCCCCACTCTCAGGAAAGAGGGGAGGGTAAGCGACTTCAGATTCGTAAATTCTCAACGGTGCGGACTAAGGTGAGATAAATCTCAAGGTCCATATAAAAACATTTATTAGCTTACCAAAATGGTTAATATAGGTCTTAACGAGTCCACTATAATTGGTTAGGTATATAAAAAATTATGTCAAGTGGTGGGGTATACATACTATTAGTTAACAACAGTTATACGACAACTTAGGATACTTAAGGTCATTACTTAACAACTCTAACCAAGGGACAGAGAAGAAAAAAGATAGAAGGAAAAGATAAAGATGAAGAGTTCACCAATCCAAGTTCCAGCATTGAGCCAGCTGAGAGGGAGGGGGGGAGGGGGGAGTGTCTTGTAGGAGCAATCTTCTGTGTATCCCTCCTCCTCCCATCACACTAGTCTTCCTCCCCTTTTATGTTTGCTGAATTAGCATGGCCCACCCCACTCGTTATGGGGCAGTTTCATCTCAGGTTTCTCCCCCTCCCAGGTGACGTGTAGCATGATTTGAGTGGAGAGACGAGTGCCATAGTCATACATGTTTAGCATGATCTCTATAATCTTCATTAGCATATGCAGGGATGCACGCTTTCATATGCATTTCACGGATAATGAAGCAAAGGTCACTCATCGGACACAATGGCCTTGAGAACTGAGAACTAGCAAGCTCACCACATGAGTGGCAGAACTATCCTGTCTTCACAAGACAGCTCTCCCACACTTTCAGGCGCCAGAAGCGTTAGCCTTATCAGTTCTTTGAAGGCCAGGCCCGCATTATTTATTTCCTTGTGAGTGTTTGAGGCATTCCATTGAAGGCTTGGAGGGCCTTCTGCCCCTCGTCAGGGAATTTACAGCCCGTCTCTTACAATCCCCAACTCCAGAATCCTAGGGGTCGACCTTGAGTCTCCCCTGGTGCTTTCTGCCAGAGGCTCCAGGTAGGGCCATTGTCCCCGGGGTGTGGTGTAGAGCACATTTTTAATGTCCTGTCCTGTTTGGACTGGTCCAAGGGCTACTGCATCTATGATCTCTTGTTTAATTTGCTCAAAGGCCTGTCAGGACTTATAGCTCAGGACATAAAATAATTTTTCTTTCGAGTCACTTCATAGAGAGGTTTCACAATCTGACTATAGCCTGGAACATGCATTCTCCAGAAACCCACAACACCTAAAAAGGCTTGTGTTTCCTTTTTGTTAATTGGCGGGGACATAGCTGTTATTTTATTAACCACATCCTGGGACCTGGTAACGAATGTCTTGCCATTTAATTCCTAATAACTGGATCTCTCATGCAGGTCCCTTGACCTTACCTCTTTTTACAGCAAAACCTGCTTTCAGAAGAATCTTGTTTTCTTACCATTCTTGAAAACTTCTTCTGCTGTATTACCCCACACAATGATGGCATCAATGTATTGCAGGTGTTCTGGAGCTCCACCCTTCTCCAGTGCAGTCTGGATCAGCCCATGGCAAATGGTAGGGCTGTGTTTCCACCCCTGGGACAGTCAATTCCAGGTGTACTGGACACCCCTCCAGGTGAAAGCAAACTGTGGCCTGCACTCTGCTGCTAAAGGAATAGAGAAAAAGGCATTAGCGATGTCAATGGTAGCATACCACTTGGCTGCCTTGGACTCCAGTTCATACTGCAGTTGTAGCATGTCTGGCACAGCAGCACTCAGTGGTGATGTGACTTCATTCAGGCCCCAATAGTCTGCTGTTCATCTCCAGTCTCCATCAGACATTTGCACCAGCCATATAGGGCTGTTAAAAGGTGAGCGAGTCTTGCTGATCACTCCTTGGGTCTCTAGACAACGAATCAGGGAGTCTCAGTTAGTGCGATACTGTCGTCCATGCACCGTGGCAGTAGCTATTGGCACCTGCTGTTCTTTAACCTTCAGCAGTCCCACCACAGAAGGGCCATCTGAAAGGTCAGGTAAGGCAGACAGCTGTGTAATGTCCTCAGTCTCTACAGCTGCTATACCAAAAGCCCCCTGTCCCGGTTCTGGCGGGGATAGGGTTAATTTTCTCTGGTATTCCATACCACGTGATCCATGCCCACCTTGAATTGCCGGGGGAGGGGGCAGGGAGTCGCCGCTTGGAGCGGGCTGGGGCATCCCGGGTCCGGTCGGTGAGCAGCGGTTCCGTAACCGTATTTGTATATTCCTCTGTCCGTGTTATTGTTGTTGTTTTGCTTGTTCCCTTTGCTGTTCTGTTAAACTGCCTTTGTCTCAACCCCAGAGTCGTGCCTTTTTCTTCTGATTCTTCCTGTATTGGGAAGACCCGAGCGAGCGGCACGTGGTTCTTTGTTGCCGTCCTTTTTGTCGCCCAACGTGGGGCTCGAAGGGTTGAGATAACGACAGAATCCAACTAGAGCTTGGAAAAAACAAATTTTTGTATGCATTTATTTTATTAGGTAAATAGTCGCTGGTCACCATGTTGCTTGGTTTGTTCTCATGGCTGGGTTATGTAAATTCCTCTATGGTTTATGTACTCCCTGTGATGCTGTTTATCATGTCTGGAAGAGGGATCAGGATTATCATTCTGCTGTCCCGTGCGATATCTGTTTATGATATGATAACATCACTGTTCAGACAGCTGTTGTGGGGTGTTTATGCGGTTCTGCTGTCCTGCCCGTACATTGGGCACCGTCTCTCTGAGTTTATTAATAATTACAGGCAGTCTGTGGAGGAAACAGGGGGGGACACTTTCCCCAGCTCTTTTGCCTCCCTTTTCTCCTTTGGGCCAGGTATGACAGCTTTTGAGAATTTTGAATATTCTTGGGATACTCAAACCAGCATGTTCCTTTTGTTATGTCTCCTGAGTACGTTCCAGGTCTTGTTTAGGGTTAAGCGACTATTTAAGACTACCACCCGGAGATCTGCTCCGAGGCTGGATAGTCAGGGGTGGCATGGCATGTGGGAGAACACGGGCAGGTACCTAGAGAACTTCTCACCTCCAATGGTCTGGGACTTCACCCCTGAACAGTTACAGGACCCTGATAAAGTGGTGGAATATTTGAAGGGAAAATGCTGTGGCTATTCTCGAGAGGCACAACTCACCGCACTGTGCTGGGCCCTGGCCAGTATCTACCAGGCACTGCTCAGTGTTACGCAGCACCCTCAAGGGGAAGAGATGGAAACTAGACCGGCAGACACTGCGGCTACTGCAACCTCTGTTGCAGCTACTGCAGCCCCCGTGGCAGCCACTGCCGCTGAACCAGGGAATCAACCCGTGCCAGTATCAGTTGCCCCCATACAGAAGAGGAAGTACACGAAGAAATCAGTTCGCTTAGTAAAAGATGACGATGAACCAGGGTCATCACGAGAGCAGGAGGAAGAGGCAGAGCCAGAGATAATCACTCGATCCCTATCCTTGAGTGAGCTGCGGGATATGCGAAAAGATTTTAGCCGACTTTCAGGCGAGCACATTGTCACCTGGCTGCTCCGGTGCTGGGATAATGGGGCCAGTAGCCTGCAATTAGAGGGTAGGGAGGCCAGGTAGCTGGGATCCCTGTCCAGGGAAGGCGGCATTGACAAGGCAATTCGGAAGAAGACCCAAGCCCTCAGCCTCTGGAAACGACTCCTGTCAGGCGTGAGGGAGAGGTACCCCTTCAGTGAAGATGATGTATGTCAACCAAGCAAGTGGACTACCATGGAAAGAGGTATCCAGTACCTGAGAGAATTAGCTGTGCGGGAGATGATTTATTATGACTTGGACAATGCAGACTTACCCACAGACCCTGATGAGGTGCAATGCACAAGGCCCATGTGGCGGAAGTTTGTACGGAGCGCACCATCGTCATATGCCAACTCATTGGCAGTAATGGAATGGAAAGGTGAAGAGGGACCGACGGTGGATGAGGTGGCTGGCCGGCTCCGGCGATATGAAGAAAGTCTCTCTTCCCCCCTTGTCTCAGCTGTGGAGAAACTGTCGCGGAAGGTCCAGCAACTTGAAGAGAACATGTCCTACTCCCCACCTGTACGGGCCAGCATCTCAGCTATTAGGAGCAGGCATTTCCTCACTCAAGAGAGAGAGTACAGAGGGTACACACCACGAGGCATCCTGTGGTTCTACCTGCGTGACCACGGAGAGGACATGAGAAAGTGGGATGGACGACCTACTTCGATCCTGCGGACACGGGTACAGGAGTTGCAAGGAAGGACAACCACAAAAGGGGATCCCTCCAGGAAAAGTGCCGCCCCAGTTTCCAGCGGGCAGTTCCCCAGGCAGAGCAGAAGGCCTGATCTTGCTTCTGATCCTCTTGAAGGAACTTCCAAGTCATTTATGCAAGAAGTGAGTAATGGATACTATGAGCAGTATTAGAGGGGCCCTGCCTCCGGCCAGGTGGAGGAAAGGGACAACCGGGTTTATTGGACGGTGTGGATTCGATGGCCTGGCACATCAGACCCACAGGAGTAGAAGGCTCTAGTGGACACGGGTGCACAGTGTACTTTAATACCATCAAGCTCTAGAGGGGCAGAACCCATTTGTATTTCTGGGGTGACAGGGGGATCCCAAGAGTTGACTGTACTGGAGGCGGAAGTGAGCCTAACTGGGAATGAGTGGCAAAAACATCCCATTGTGACTGGCCCAGAGGCTCCATGCATCCTTGGTATAGATTACCTCAGGAGAGGGTATTTGAAGGACCCAAAAGGGTCCCGTTGGGCCTTTGGCATAGCTGCTTTAGAGACGGAGGAAGTTAAACAGTTGTCTACCTTGCCTGGTCTCTCGGAGGACCCTTCTGTTGTGGGGCTGTTGAGGGTCGAAGAACAACAGGTGCCGATCGCTACCACAACGGTGCATCGGCGGCAATATCGCACTAACCGAGACTCTCTGATTCCCATCCATGAGCTGATTCGTCAACTAGAGGTTCAAGGAGTGATCAGCAAGACTCACTCACCCTTTAACAGTCCCATATGGCCAGTGCGAAAATCTAATGGAGAGTGGAGGCTAACCGTAGACTATCGTGGCCTGAATGAAGGCACGCCACCACTGAGCGCTGCTGTGTCAGACATGCTAGAACTCCAGTACGACCTGGAGTCCAAGGCAGCCAAGTGGTATGCCACAATTGATATAGCGAATGCATTCTTCTCAGTCCCTTTGGCAGCAGAGTGCAGGCCACAGTTTGCTTTCACTTGGAGGGGCGTCCAGTACACCTGGAATCGACTGCCCCAGGGGTGGAAACACAGCCCCACCATTTGCCATGGACTGGTCCAGACTGCACTGGAACAGGGTGAGGCTCCAGAACATCTGCAATACATTGATGACATCATTGTATGGGGAAACACAGCAGAAGAAGTTTTTGAGAAAGGGAGTAAAATATTCCGAATCCTTCTGAAAGCTGGTTTTGCCATAAAACAAAGTAAGGTCAAGGGACCTGCGCAGGAGATCCAGTTTTTAGGAATAAAATGGCAAGATGGACGCCGTCAGATCCCAATGGATGTGATCAACAAACTAGCAGCTATGTCTCCACCAACTAGTAAAAAGGAAACACAAGCTTTCTTAGGCATTGTGGGGTTTTGGAGGATGCGTATCCCAGATTACAGTCTAATTGTAAGCCCTCTGTATCAAGTAACCCGGAAGAAGAATGACTTTAAATGGGGTCCTGAGCAACGACAAGCTTTTGAACAAATCAAACAGGAAACAGTCCATGCGGTGGCCCTGGGGCCAGTCCGGGCAGGACAAGATGTTAAAAACGAGCTCTACACCGCAGCCGGGGAGAATGGCCCTACCTGGAGCCTCTGGCAGAAAGCACCAGGGGAGACCCGAGGTCGACCCCTAGGGTTTTGGAGTCGGGGATACAGAGGATCCGAAGCCCGCTACACTCCAACAGAAAAAGAGCTATTGGCAGCATATGAAGGGGTTCGAGCTGCTTCAGAAGTGGTTGGCACAGAAGCACAGCTCCTCTTAGCACCTCGACTGCCGGTGCTGGGCTGGATGTTCAAAGAAAGGGTCCCCACCACACATCATGCAACTGGTGCTACGTGGAGTAAGTGCATTGCACTGATCACACAGCGAACTCGAATGGGAAACCCCAGTCGCCCAGGAATTCTGGAAGTGATCATGGACTGGCCAGAAGGCAAGGATTTCGGACTGTCACCAGAGGAGGAGGTGACGCGTGCGGAAGAGGCCCCACCATATAATAAACTGCCAGGAAAATGAGAAGAAATATGCCCTGTTCACTGATGGGTCCTGCCGGATTGTGGGAAAGCATCGAAAGTGGAAGGCTGCTGTGTGGAGTCCTACACGACAAGTTGCAGAAGCCAGGGAAGGACAAGGTGAATCGAGTCAGTTTGCAGAGGTGAAAGCCATTCAGCTGGCCTTGGACATTGCTGAGCGAGAAAAACGGCCAGTACTTTATCTCTACACTGACTCATGGATGGTGGCAAATGCCCTGTGGGGGTGGCTACAGCAGTGGAAGCAGGGCAACTGGCAGCGCAGAGGCAAACCCATCTGGGCTGCTGACCTATGGCAAGATATTGCTGCCCGGATAGAGAATCTGGTTGTGAAAGTACGCCATGTAGATGCCCATGTACCGAAGAATCGGGCCACGGAGGAACATCAGAACAACCAGCAGGTGGATCGGGCTGCTAGGATTGAAGTGGCTCAGGTGGATCTGGACTGGCAACATAAGGGCGAACTATTCATAGCTCGGTGGGCCCATGACTCCTCAGGCCATCAAGGAAGAGATGCGACATATAGATGGGCTCGTGACCGAGGGGTGGACTTGACCATGGACACGATTGCACAGGTCATCCATGAATGTGAGACATGCGCTGCACTCAAGCAAGCCAAGCGTTTGAAGCCTCTCTGGTATGGAGGACGATGGCTGAAATACAAATCTGGGGAGGCCTGGCAGATTGATTATATCACACTGCCACAAACCCGTCAAGGCAAGCGCCATGTGCTCACCATGGTGGAAGCAACCACTGGATGGCTGGAAACATACCCTGTGCCCCATGCCACTGCCCGGAACACTATCCTGGGCCTTGAAAAGCAAGTCCTGTGGCGACACGGTACCCCAGAGAGAATTGAGTCAGACAACGGGACTCATTTCCGAAACAGCCTCATAGACACCTGGGCCAAAGAGCATGGCATTGAGTGGGTGTATCACATCCCCTGTCACGCACCAGCCTCTGGGAAGATGGAACGATACAATGGACTGTTCAAAACTACACTGAGAGCAATGGGTGGTGGGACTTTTAAACATTGGGATACACATCTAGCAAAAGCTACCTGGCTAGTTAACCCCAGGGGATCTACCAATCGGGCTGGCCCTGCCCAATCAAAACTTCCACGTACCGTAGAAGGGGATAAAGTCCCCGTAGTGCACATGAAGAATATGTCAGGGAAGACAGTCTGGGTTAGTCCCGCCTCAGGCAAAGGCAAACCCATCCGTGGGATTGCTTTTGCCCAAGGACCTGGGTGCACTTGGTGGGTGATGCGGAAGGATGGGGAAGTCCGATGTGTACCTCATGGGGATCTGATTTTGGGTGAGAATAGCCAATTAATCTAATTGTGTGTTGTTAGTTGCTAAGTAACCCTGGCACTGTATGTCCTCATGCCTATAATTGCTATCAGTTGTACTACGAGTAAGGCACAGGGGTGATGGGATCAGAACTGACCTCAGCAGCTGGCGCTCAGCAACTTCCTCAAGATCTACATCTTCAGCCCACGGATTGAGCCACACCGGGTGCACCAGTCACAACCTCCGAAAAATACGGCATGCAACAGTCCAGCAGCACACAGCATCTCACCTGCCCTGAGAGACTGTTCTAACAGATGGAGCCCAAGGCCATGGATTAAAAGAATTCAACGGACACTTTGGAGGGATGGCCCATAAACTAAGGGCATTATTTCTGCATGAATATGGATATATTTAGCCGTCTGAGGCTAAACCACGACACACCCCACACACACCCCCCCCGATAGCCTTTTGGGTCTTTGAAATACCCTTTCTTGAGGTAGTCTATGCCAAGGATGCACAGAGCACCTGGGCCAGTCACAATGGGGTGCTCCTCCCATTTATTCACATTCAGGCTCCCTTCAGCCTCCAATACAGTCAGTTCTTGACACCCGCCTGTCACTCCAGCAATAGTGATGGATTCTGTCCCTTTATGGTTCGATGGCAATAAGGCACACTGTGCACCAGTGTCTACCAGGGCATTATACTTTTGTGGCTCTAACGTGCCAGGCCATCGAATCCACACAGTCCAATAAACTTGGTTATCTCTCTCCTCCTCCTGGCTGGAGGCAAGGCCCCTCTAATGTTGAGGGCAACATCTACAATTAGCAGATTAGTTCCTATGCAGACCAGAGAATCGCTTACCATGGACTGGAGCAGCCGTCCTGCTGGAAGAATTCTTTCTTCTATCTGCTTTACCTTGCAACTCAAGCACTCGTGCCTGTAGGGCCAGGGTAGGTTTTTTTTATCCCACTTACTCATGTCCTCTCCGTAGTTGCAGAGGCAAAGCCACAGGAAATCTCAGAGCGTGTCCTGTTTCTCTTGAATCGGTTTCATAGGAGGGCATTTTTTCTTAATGACTGAGATATGGGTCTGTTGAGGGGAAGAGTGGGATTCTTTCTCCCTCCCAGACAGTTTTTTCAGTTTATCATTTTTCTTAGCTATTTCCTCATTTTGCTCAGCTATTGTCTTGATCATTTCCTCTATTTTCTCAGCCATTTTTTCCACAGCTGCCACAGTGAGGGGATGAGAGAGACTGTCTTCATACTGTTGCACCTTGTTAGCCACCTCATTTACAGTTGTTGTGTCGGCATCAGATCCTCCCCAAACCATTGTTGACAATGTATGGGAATACATCAATGGTGCACTCTGCACTAAGTTCCTCAAAGACTGTTTGCATGGCATTTCATCAAGGTCTACATTCACTCGTCAGTCACCATAAGTCACCTCTCACACAGCCAGTTCCCTCGGATACTTGATACCTTTTTCCATGCTGGTCCATTTACTTGGGCAGCATTCAATATCATCCTTGAAGGGATACCTGCCCCTTACAGCTGATAGCAGTCGCCTCCAGGGATTGAGGGTGTCTGTCTTTCTCCCAATTGCTTTATCAATACCTCCATCTTTGGCCACGTTTCCCAGCTGCCTAGCTTCTCTACCATCTAAATCTATGGAATCAGCCCCATTGTCCCAGCATCGGAGCAACCAGGAGATAAGTGTCTCCCCTTCACGACAACTCAAGTCTTTCCTCATATTTCACAAATCCTTCATAGAGAAGGATTTAATGATTATTTCTGTATCTGAGTCCTCCTCCTGCGTGGATGTTGCCCAAGAAGGACCCTCTCCTGGGTTTTCGTCATAGCCGTAGCTTATTTCCTTTTCTGCTTCCTGGTCACCGGGGCAACTTGTACCAGCTCTATTGGAGTTCGAGTACCAGCAGTACTCGTTGTTGAAGCAACTGGAGTAGTGACAGTAGCAGCTGGTGCTCCTACAGGCAGGGGCAGAGGCGTAGCCAGTAGCTTTGGGCGTGGTTTGTGTCTGTGCCAGCTGTTAATTGGCCTGTGGGATATGAGTAGCAGCTGCACATGTCACACAATACCCACTCCATACCAATTTTTAACACAAAACCACATCTGCAACACATTCAGGAGGACCAGCAACAAAATCACAATCTTTTGAAAGTAACATTCATTTTTTAAGCAGCCCAAAAGGTTTCCCTCCCCTAGCTCTTTGACATCAGCATTAAAGGGCAAGATAAACCTTTCCCAGGTGAAACCAAAAGTGTAATTAGTAATAGAATCCATCACATGACCAAAATATGCAGAAACAGCCATCATCCAAGTAACCATATTATACATCTGAATGCCAAGCCATACAAACATAGCATGTTTAAACCACTGCATACAAATACAAAGAGAAAGTAAGCCATGCAACATATTCAGCAGGTTAAGCAGCATTGCATCTATTAACTTCAAACAAAGCTCTCTAAAGGCACGATATAACATTTCGCTTAGGAATAACATTCCCTGAGTAAGCTGGAATCTCATGCCCCACATTGGGTGCAAATTAATCTGTCGTGGTTTGGGCCAATGACAAGACAACAGATGCTCTCCCCCACTTCTCACTCCAAGGAGAGGAGGAAGAGAGAAAGAGATTTATGAGTTTAGAAAAAACTAAGTTATTTAATGAAATATTAATAGTAAAAAAGGAAATAATGAAATAGATACAATATATATAAACATATACAAAACTGCATCAAGCTCCCAGGAAGACGTCAGCAGCAGGCACTGGGAAAGTTCCAGACTGGACTCAGCGACAGATGGGAACTGGATTCTGGCTCTAGCTTTGCAAACACACGGAATGGGATCAAAGGTAGATGAACTGACAGGGTCCTCCTCAGATGGCAGTCAATGAGGAAAGAGAGCCATTGAGGAAGCCAAACCATTGAAGAAGAGCCTCACCCTTTGATCTCTCAGCTTTTATACTGAGCATGGCAGATGGGATGGAATACCCTATTGGTCAGTTTGGGTCACCTGTCCTGTCCACTCCTCCCCACAGATGTGACTCCATGGGATAAGCAACCAAGTCAGCTGACCCTGGTTGCCACAGCAACAAGTACAAGAAAGAGCCTCTCTCACTGAATGGAAAGTTGGCTCTGTTTCACCCCAAACCAGGACACAACATATATTTCTGAACAACATTATATACATAAGTTTTTTGTAAAGTAATTGTATGTTACTTATAATATCCATCATTTGCTATCAGGAACAGTCAATGTATTGCCATGAATCTAGGTTATTAGGATCTAGAATATTAGAATATTCTGCTTGAAAAAAGAAAACTAACAACCCAACATAAGCAACTAATATCCATCCCAAACATTTTAATGGTAAATAAATTCAGATGCATTTATAGATGCAACTGTACTTCCCTACACTAACTTCTAAACTCATCTTACTGCAAACACATTTGAATTAAGAACACTTTCAATGCACAGTTTTATCTCAATTTTTCTATTGTTATTTTGTCATAAGTTCCAAAATAGGGAAACAGACTAACTGCTGTTAACTAACTTTAATCATAGAATCTTCATGGTTGGAAAGAACCTTTGAGATCATCAAGATGTATAGCACGTGTACTTTCACGGAATCACGGAATCACGGAATCTTCAGAGTTGGAAGGGACCTCTAGAGATCATCTAGTCCAACTCCCCTGCTAAAGCAGGATTTCCTAGAGCACATTCCTCAGGACTGCATCCAGGCGGGTCTTGAAAATCTCCAGAGAAGGGGACTCCACAGCCTCCCTGGGCAGCCTGTTCCAGTGCTCTGTCACCCTCACCGTAAAGAAGTTTTTCCGTGTATTTGAACGGAACTTCCTATGTTCTAACTTGTGCCCATTGCCCCTCGTCCTGTCACTGGGAACCATTGAAAAGAGCCTGGCTCCATCCTCCTTAAGCCCACCCTTTAGATACTTATAAACATTAATCAGGTCCCCCCTCAACCTTCTCTTCTCCAGGCTAAAGAGTCCCAGCTCTTTCAGCCTTTCCTCATAAGGGAGATGCTCCAATCCCATAATCATCTTAGTTGCCCTGCGCTGGACCCGCTCCAGCAGTTCCCTGTCCCTCTTGAACTGGGGAGCCCAAAACTGGACGCAGTATTCCAGTTGTGGCCTCACCAGTGCCGAGTAGAGGGGGAGAATGACCTCCCTCGACCTACTGGCCACACTCTTCCCTATGCAGCCCAGGATCCCGTTGGCCTTTTTGGCAACAAGGGCACACTGCTGGCTCATGGATAATTTGCTGTCTACTAGGACCCCCAGGTCCTTCTCCTCAGAGCTGCTTCCCAGCAGGTCCACCCCTAACCTATACTGGTGCCTGACATTCTTCCTCCCCAGGTGCAGGACCTTGCACTTGCTTTTGCTGAACCTCATTAGGTTCTTCTCTGCCCAGCTCTCCAGCCTGTCCAGGTCACGCTGGATGGCAGCATGGCCCTCTGGAGTGTCGGCCACCCCTCCCAGTTTGGTATCATCAGTGAACTTGCTGAGGATACACTCTGTCCCCTCATCTAGGTCATTAATGAATATATTGAACAAAATTGGACCAAGTATTGACCCCTGGGGGACACCACTGGTCACAGGCCTCCAACTAGACTCTGTGCCGCTGATCACAACCCTCTGAGTTCTGTCACTCAGCCAGCTCTCGGTCCACCTTGCTGTCCCCTCATCTAACCCATACTCCCTCAGCTTCCTAATGAGGATGTTATGGGAGACAGTGTCAAAAGCCTTGCTGAAGTCAAGGTAGATGACATCTACAGCTCTCCCCTCATCCAGCCAACCAGTTATAACGTCATAGAAAGCTATCAGATTGGTCAGGCATGATTTACCCTTGGTAAATCCATGCTGACCGCTTCCAATAACTTCCTGTTCCTCTACGTGTTTGGAGACGACATCCAGAATGAGTCGCTCCATCACCTTCCCAGGGACAGAGGTGAGACTAACCGGTCTGTAGTTCCCCGGGTCCTCCTTCCTGCCTTTTTTGAAGATTGGAGTGATGTCAGCCTTCCTCCAGTCCTCAGGCACCTCTCCTGTTCCCCATGACCTTGCAAAGACGATGGAGAGCGGTCTAGCGATAATATCTGCCAGCTCTCTCAGCACTCGCGGGTGCATCCCGTCAGGGACCATGGACTTATGAATGTCCAGCTTGGTCAAGTGGTCTCTGACCCGGTCCTCCTCAACTAAGGGAAAGTCTTCCTCTCTCCCGACCTTCTCCCTTGCCTCCAGGGTATGGGATTCGTGAGGGACAGCTTTAGCGGTGAAGACCAAAGAAAAGAAGGCATTCAGTAACTCTGCCTTCTCTGTGTCTTCCACCACTAGGGCGCCCGTCTCATTCATCAGTGGGCCTATGTTTCCCCTAGTCTTCCTTTTTCTGTTGATATACTGGAAAAATCTCTTTTTATTGTCTTTAACTGCAGTGGCCAAGCTGAGTTCTGATTGAGCTTTGGCCCTTCTAATTTTCCCCCTACATAGCTTTGTTATATCTTGATAATCCTCATAAGTTGCTAAGCCCCTTTTCCAGAGAATGTAAGCTTTTCTTTTTTTCCTGAGGTCCAGCCAAAGCTCTCTGTTTAGCCAGGCTGGCCTTCTTCCCCGTCGGCTCGTTTTTCAGGACATGGGGATGGCCTTCTCCTGTGCTTCTAAGAGCACCTGCTTGAAGTATGACCAGCCTTCCTGGGCACCTTTGCTCTTCAAAACTGCCTCCCAAGGGACACTCTTAACCATGCTCTTAAACAGGTTAAAGTCTGCCCTTCGGAAATCCAAGGTGGCAGTTCTGCTGGCTCCCCGCCTTGCTTCTCCAAGAATGGAAAATTCTATTATTTCATGGTCACTCTGCCCAAGACGACCTCCAACCTTTACATCCCCCACAAGACCTTCTCTGTTAACAAACAGCAGGTCCAGTAGGGCACTTCCCCTAGTTGGTTCCTTCACCAGCTGTGTTAGGAAGTTGTCTTCCACACACTCCAGGAACCTCTGGGACTGTTCCTTCTCTGCTGCGTAGTATTTCCAGCAGACATCTGGGAAGTTGAAATCCCCTACAAGAACAAGGGCAGATGATCGCGAGACCTCTGCCAGCCGCTTATAGAATACTTCATCGGTTTCTACATCCTGATTAGGGGGTCTATAACAAACTCCCATCACGACATCTGCCTTGTTGGCCTTCCCCTTAGTTCTTAGCCATACACACTCAACACTGTCATTCACACTGTTGAGTTCTAGACATTCAAAACTGCCCCTAACATAGAGGGCCACCCCACCACCTCTCCTTCCTTGCCTATCTCTTCTGAAAAGCTGGTAGCCATCGATTACAGCACTCCACTTGTGTGTGTCTTCCCACCACGTTTCCGTGATGGCAACCACATCATAGTTTCCCTGCTGCACGATGGCCTCCAGCTCCTCCTGTTTATTCCCCATGCTGCGTGCATTTGTGTAGATGCACTTCAGTTGGGTTAGCTGTCCTGCCGCTTTCTTGGGGGGACAGGCCCTGATTTGCACCTGATCATGCTCGGACACTACTGTAGTTACCAAATTATCGCTACTCCTTGTGTCTATGCTGCCACACAATTCACCATCCCCCACCATCACTGAGACAAGCTGCGAGACCTTGCTATCACTTTTACCCAGGAGCACTGCTGTGCTGCTCCCAGGCACCACTTTTGTAATCCTGGTTTCATCCCCATCCCCCATCAAACCTAGTTTAAAGCCCTATGAATGAGCCCTGCTAATTCTTGTCCCAGGATCTTTCTTCCCCTTCGGGTTAGGCTTCCCCCACCTGTTGCCAGCATGCCTGGTTTCCTGTAGATCAGCCCATGTTCAAAAAAGCCAAAGTCCTGCCGGATGCACCAGTCACGGAGCCAGGAGCTAATTTGCTCGCTCCTCCTATTTATCCCCTCGTCTACCCCTGCAAATGGTGGGATAGAGGAGAACACTACTTGTGCCCCCGATCCCTTAACCAGCCGTCCCAGGGCCCTAAAGTCATTCTTCATTGCCCTCAGACTTCTGGTACCTACTTCATCACTGCCTACCTGAAATATCAGTAGCGGATAGTAATCTCCGTATGTCCTTAATTCTGGCCCCAGGGAGGCAGCTGACTTCCCTGTGGGATGGGTCAGGTCTGCAAATAGGGCCCTCTGTTCCCCTCAGAAGGGAGTCACCTACTACAATAACCCTTCTTTCTTTCTTTGTTGAGGACGTCCTGAGGCGTGGGGGAGAGCGACTAGCACTGGGCATTTCACTGGATGGATCAGCCTCTCCATCCTCAGTCGCCTGGTCCTCAGCTTCCAGAGCCCCATACCTATTATGTAAAGGCAGTTGGGATGGTGAGGGGGGCCGTGAGAGGTTTCGCTTACCTCTCCGAGGAGGGATCTGACTCCACTCCCCCTTAGCCCTTGAGTCCTCTCCTTCTGCCTGGTGACAGGAGGGAAGGGGGTCATCCAATTCTGATAGAGCCTCTTCCTGTTGCCTTTGCCTCAGGGTATGGCTCCACCAATCTATTTCATTTTCACAGTTTCTAATACTTCTTAACCTTTCTACTTCTTCCTTCAGTTCAACCACCTTCCTGAGCAGATCATTTACTTGGTCACACCGTATGCAGACAGTGTCTCTGGATCCCTGTGAGAGCAGTGCCAGGCTCAGGCATTCATTGCAGCCCGAGACCTGCACAGCCACATGATTACACAGGAGCTCAGTCTGAGTTCCCACGTTCTTTCTTGCAGCAGCTTTTGACTGTTTTGGAGCCATGTTCTTCTCTTGTGCCGGGAGATGGAGAATCTCTGCTGTGAGCTTCCCACACGCCCTGAGCCCGTGCCCCTGCGCGCCGATGTTCCTCTGCTTGTGCTTGCCCAGCTTCTGCTTAGCTTAAACTCGAGGCTTTCAGTGACCCACCGTACGAAATGATGCTCCTTGTTCGTACGCTCGCACTGCGGTGCCACCCTGGGTGATGCACACAGGCTGCCCGCGTGCTGGGTGCGCAGCGGCCGGCCGCTGTGCTCCGGGACCGCCCGTTTAGAGCTGCCGCGTGTGACGCTGACTCCGCCCCTGCCGCGTCAGCAGCCCGCCCCCGAGCTGCCGGTTCCGGCACGAGCTAGCCGCTTTTCCTGGCTACAAGAGCCCTCGAAAGAGCCCTTTGCCGGCCTTATCTGCCGCGATCCCCTTCCCCAGTGAGGCCTTACCTGCACTGAAACTGGTCGAAAAGCAGGGCTGTCCTGGCTCCCCAAGACTACCCCGTCATTTATGTATCCTGTGATAGCCGGACAAGCCTTCACTCCCCTGGGTTGCACAAGAGATAGCAAAGCCAGTCTTAATTGCTCTTTGAGCACAGAGACTTCACCTCATTATCCAAATTCCACAGTTGGCTCACTCCATGCACCACCGCATATCCATTACACCTCTTTCCTTCTATCACTCTTGAAGAACCGTCTACGAACAAATGAAGACCCCCAGATAGGGGTTCTTCCCTTAAGTCAGGTCGTATCTTAGTCTGGTACTCAATTACATCTATGCATTCGTGTGTGAGTTCTTCATCCTTTGCCTCTGTTTTTCCACAAAAAGCTCGCTGGGTTAAGGCAAGGGCTGGTAGTTAAAATCAAATCATCCTTTTCAATTAAAATTCCTTCATACTTCAGTATTCTTGAATTGGTTAGCCGTTTTCCCGTGGTTTGGGCTAAAAGGGTTTTGACTTGGTGAGGGGTGCTAACTTCTATCAATCCCCTGGCCACCCTCGGGAGACCAGATCTAAGAGTTTAGATAAATAGGCCACTGGCTGCCGCTTATCCCCCCCCACTCTTGAGTTCCTAACGCAGCCCCTTTGTCTACAGTTACAAATAGCTGAAAAGATTTCTCAAAGGAGGTAAGGCTAAAACTGGAGCTCTGATTAGGCTCTGTTTTAAATCTTCCACTAAATCCCCCTCCTCTTCTGTCCAAACCAATACATTTGGTTCTTCAGCTAACAGTTTGGAATATAGTCCTTTAGTCTTTTGAGCATACCCCTCTATCCACAGTCTACAGTACCCAGTCAGCCCCAAAAATTTTCTCCCTTGGTGTCAGCTACTGCAGCAGGGGTAATTAAGATAATACTAGAACAAATTATTCCCAGATACGGGTTAGTGGAGAATATAAACTCAGATCAGGGCAGTCATTTTACTTCTAAAATCCTTCAAGGAATTATGGAAAGTTTAGGGATAGTGTGGCAATTTCATATCCCCTAGCATCCCCCATCATCAGGAAAAGTTGAGGATGAACCAGACCATTAAGAGACAATTGTCGAAACCGATTTTAGAAACCAAATTACCATGGACTAAATGTTTACCAATAGCATTGTTGAAGATCCAGACTTCTACAAAAGATACAGGTCTCACGCCCTATGAGATGCTTTTTGGACTACCTTATATGGGTAACAGAGAAGACTTGCCCACTTTTGAAACTAAAGATGTGTTTCTTAAGAACTATATACTGGGGTTGTCATCTTCTTTCTCTCTCCTCAGAAATAAAGGACTTCTTGCCCAAACTCCACCATTGGAATTTGCAGTCCATGCTTTCTGACCAGGAGATTGGGTCTTGATCAAATCCTGGAAGGAAATCAAGCTCCAACCAGAATGGGAAGGCCCGTTCCAAGTGTTACTGACCACTGAGACTGCAGTGAGGACGGCCGACAGGGGTTGGACTCGCTACACTCAGCTAAAAGGACCAGTTGAACCCCCGCCAACAGATCCGGTAGAACGGTGGACTGTACATTCTACTGCCAGCCCGCTGCGAGTAACCCTAAAGAGGCAATGAGCCGTCAGTTGGGGCGGGATGATCCAGTCGGGAGATATAAATCTGTGAACACCATGAATTTTAAGAAGCATTTTGTGATGATACTGGCCATAGGGGCGGTGTTGTGCTTCCCACTAGGAAGCTGGAGTGTACGCCTAGATCACATACGAAGTGCACACCCAGGTTACCCGGTTAGGCTTATCATAAATATCACTAAAGGAAATACCCCACAGACTGTACGCTTTGATGCCTGTCAAGTACTGAAGTGTGGGAATCTAGAGGACCAAAGATAGTTGAGTAGTGAAAACAGTTACCTGTTCCCAGAAATTTGGAGGGTCGCAGAGGGATATCACGAGGCTGCACCTTGTGACCGATGGAGTGAAGCATGGTGGACCACCCAAATTGGAAGGTGAGCCATTGATGACAAGTGGATCAAGTCTTCTTCTTATTACCCTCTCAAAAAGAAAATACATTTTTACAAAGGATCACCTTCCCCAGAGTGTGGCCTTTTAGAATGTAATCCTCTGTTGATAACTATAACCCAGGCGGATGATACAGCTAACCTAATATATGGAATAGGAGCAGATGTGTCTGGAAGAGATGCAAGGGGAAGATTTAGAATAGGCATACTGGAAAATAGCAGTTAAGCAGAAGGGACAACTATGACTACTAAACTCCCAGTAATACAACAGTGGGAACCACTGAACGATCCAGCTTTGGTAACGGTTACTGAGATTAAAGATCTTAGACAAACATTTGAGATTGAGACAGGGTATGGTGAGACAAATGCTTGGGTAGAATGGGTAAAGTATACCATTAATAGTTTGAACCAAAGCGATTGCTATGCGTGTGCCACAGAAGGCCCACAGCACAGATCGTCCCTTTTCCCTTGGGGTGGACGAAAGATTCCGTAGGGATGTGGTGTATGATAGCATTATACCAAGAAAAGACCACCTGGGGAAATGAGACTTGTCATTCACTTTCCTTACTGTTTCCTGCCTTGGAGTCTAGAGATGTTAAAGTGCCACCAGTATTTTCCACAGCAATTGGTAACCATCCAGCGTGCCTCTCACGGCAGGGTGTGAAGGCTAACAAACCTGTGGGGGGATTTACCCCATGCACTGAAACTCTGAATGTGACCAAGGATGTGAAAGGAAACTGCTCAGCGATACGAGTGCCTCGGGCGGATCTCTGGTGGTATTGTGGAGGGAAGACCTTGCGATCCGTGTTGCCGGCTAACTGGAAAGGCACATGTGGAATAGTGCAATTGGCAATACCATTCACCCTAGCATTTGAAAAAGGAACAGGATACCTGAGCTCACGCAATAGAATCATAGAATCATTTAGGTTGGAAAAGACCCTTGGGATCATCAAGTCCAACCATCAGCCCCACTCTACAAATTCTCCCTTACACCATATCCCCTAACACCACATCTAAATGACTCTCAAACACATTCAGGGATGGTGACTCCACCACCTCCCTGGGCAGCCTATTCCAGTGTCTGACCACTCTTTCTGTGAAGAACTTTTTCCTAATGTCCAGCCTAAACCTCCCCTGTTGCAGCTTGAAGCCATTCCCTCTTGTTCTATCGCTAATTACCTGTGAGAAGAGACCAGCACCATCCTCTCCACAATGTCCTTTCAAGTAGTTGTAGAGAGTGATGAGGTCTCCCCTCAGCCTCCTCTTCCTCAAACTAAACAGTCCCAGCTCCTTCAATCGCTCCTCATAAGGTTTATTCTGCAGGCTCTCGAGAAGAAGAAGAAGAATGTAACATCATGCTGTCGGCTCTAGAGGTCTCATATGGAACCATGCCCTAGAAATGCAAAAGACAGTAAGATTATGAAAAAGGAAAGGGGGAAGTTGTAAGAAAGGCAGGTATTGCTTTTGCAGAGGAGAAAAGCCGTTTCCATCAGAGGTGGCATGATAAGGGAATGACTAAGACAAAGAGGCTCCAGCAAAGGCTTGTAGAACATCTCTTATCACACAGACAAAAGGACAAACTGATTCATACTGGATTAGTGTCTAGAAGGGGAGTCAAACATTTAACCACGGCTAATGACATTGAGCATTTTTTTTTTACCAAAAAGGAAAGAAAGAAACTAGTCAGATAATCTCTTTAGGTGTAGCATAAAGAGAAGTAAAAGAGGCATGACATCTGGGAAGAATTTTAGGTGCCTCGGACAGACTGTGAACCCTGGAGTACCCAACCAATGGGAAACAGGGGAGGGAAAAATTCGGCCAGGATTAGGAAATAAAAAGGTGTGTTTCAAGAACTGAAGGTGTGCCTACTTGCTAGGTCACCCGCTCTTGCAAGAACGTGAATAAAAATGTGCTTCACAGAGGATTCTGCCTGAGCCTATTTCATTCGGACCGGAACTTATTTCTCACAAGCCTTCATCCATTCTGCTTGGTTTACTTAGCAGCTGAGAGGCATTGATTGCTTTACTAGCCAGGACATTTGTATTAGTTAAATAGTCAGCATAAATGTAGCTCCAAGGTAGCAGCAGCATGTGTGATCTTTTGCCCTAGTGGTAGGCTAAACATGCAAAGAATACCAACTCTCGAGAAGAAGAAGAAGAATGTAACATCATGGTTACCCGGTTAGGCTTATCATAAATATCACTAAAGGAAATACCCCACAGACTGTACGCTTTGTTTCAGAGTGTACTGGTTTTGTCTGGGATAGAGTTAAATTTCATCATGGTAGCTTGTATGGGGCTGTGTTTTGGATTTGTGACCAGAACAGTGTTGATAATACAGGGATGTTTTAGCTACTGCTGAGCAGCACTTACACAGTGTCAAGGCCTTTTCTGCTCCTCACACCGCCCCACCAGTGAGTGGGCTGGGAGTGGGCAAGAGGTTGGGAGGGGACCCAGCCGGGACAGCTGACCCCCAACTGACAGCTGACCCAACTGAGGGTGTTAGTCTAAAAAAACTTATGAAAATTAGCTTTGCTGTTTGCAAAATAATTGCATAATTTTTAGTCTGAGTTATCTGTTCGGATAACTTATTTTTTAGTGAGTTGTCAATGAGTAATTCTGTGTGATTCTACTGTTTTAAGATCTTATGGAATGAGGAACTGTGTGACAAAAGTTTTCTTATGTTAAAACACTGTTATGGTTTAACCCCAGTGGGCAACTAAGACCCACACAATCCCTCGCTCAGTTTCCCCTGGTGGGATGGGGGAGACTATCAGAAGGGTAAAAGTGAGACAACTCATGGGTTGAGATAAAGACAGTTTACTAGGGAAAGCAAAAGCTGCAAAGCAAAGCAAAATAAAGAGTTCATTCCCTGCTTCCCATCGGCAGGCAGGTGTTCAGCCATCTCCAGGAAAGCAGGACTCCATCACACATAATGGTTACTTGGGAAGACAAATGCCATCACTCTGAAGGTCCCCCCTTTCTCCTCCTTCCCCCCCTAATTTTATTGCTGAGCATGATGTCATATGGTATGGAATATCCTTATAGTCAGTTGGGGTCAGCTGTCCCGGCTTGATCCACTTGTCATCAATGGCTCACCTTCCAATTTGGGTGGTCCACCATGCTTCACTCCATCGGTCACAAGGTGCAGCCTCGTGATATCCCTCCAAATTTCTGGGAACAGGTAACTGTTTTCACTACTCAACTATCTTTGGTCCTCTAGATTCCCACACTTCAGTACTTGACAGGCATCAAAGCGTACAGTCTGTGGGGTATTTCCTTTAGTGATATTTATGATAAGCCTAACCGGGTAACCTGGGTGTGCACTTCGTATGTGATCTAGGCGTACACTCCAGCTTCCTAGTGGGAAGCACAACACCGCCCCTATGGCCAGTATCATCACAAAATGCTTCTTAAAATTCATGGTGTTCACAGATTTATATCTCCCGACTGGATCATCCCGCCCCAACTGACGGCTCATTGCCTCTTTAGGGTTACTCGCAGCGGGCTGGCAGTAGAATGTACAGTCCACCGTTCTACCGGATCTGTTGGCGGGGGTTCAACTGGTCCTTTTAGCTGAGTGTAGCGAGTCCAACCCCTGTCGGCCGTCCTCACTGCAGTCTCAGTGGTCAGTAACACTTGGAACGGGCCTTCCCATTCTGGTTGGAGCTTGATTTCCTTCCAGGATTTGATCAAGACCCAATCTCCTGGTCAGAAAGCATGGACTGCAAATTCCAATGGTGGAGTTTGGGCAAGAAGTCCTTTATTTCTGAGGAGAGAGAAAGAAGATGACAACCCCAGTATATAGTTCTTAAGAAACACATCTTTAGTTTCAAAAGTGGGCAAGTCTTCTCTGTTACCCATATAAGGTAGTCCAAAAAGCATCTCATAGGGCGTGAGACCTGTATCTTTTGTAGAAGTCTGGATCTTCAACAATGCTATTGGTAAACATTTAGTCCATGGTAATTTGGTTTCTAAAATCGGTTTCGACAATTGTCTCTTAATGGTCTGGTTCATCCTCAACTTTTCCTGATGATGGGGGATGCTAGGGGATATGAAATTGCCACACTATCCCTAAACTTTCCATAATTCCTTGAAGGATTTTAGAAGTAAAATGACTGCCCTGATCTGAGTTTATATTCTCCACTAACCCGTATCTGGGAATAATTTGTTCTAGTATTATCTTAATTACCCCTGCTGCAGTAGCTGACACCAAGGGAGAAAATTTTTGGGGCTGACTGGGTACTGTAGACTGTGGATAGAGGGGTATGCTCAAAAGACTAAAGGACTATATTCCAAACTGTTAGCTGAAGAACCAAATGTATTGGTTTGGACAGAAGAGGAGGGGGATTTAGTGGAAGATTTAAAACAGAGCCTAATCAGAGCTCCAGTTTTAGCCTTACCTCCTTTGAGAAATCTTTTCAGCTATTTGTAACTGTAGACAAAGGGGCTGCGTTAGGAACTCAAGAGTGGGGGGGGATAAGCGGCAGCCAGTGGCCTATTTATCTAAACTCTTAGATCTGGTCTCCCGAGGGTGGCCAGGGGATTGATAGAAGTTAGCACCCCTCACCAAGTCAAAACCCTTTTAGCCCAAACCACGGGAAAACGGCTAACCAATTCAAGAATACTGAAGTATGAAGGAATTTTAATTGAAAAGGATGATTTGATTTTAACTACCAGCCCTTGCCTTAACCCAGCGAGCTTTTTGTGGAAAAACAGAGGCAAAGGATGAAGAACTCACACACGAATGCATAGATGTAATTGAGTACCAGACTAAGATACGACCTGACTTAAGGGAAGAACCCCTATCTGGGGGTCTTCATTTGTTCGTAGACGGTTCTTCAAGAGTGATAGAAGGAAAGAGGTGTAATGGATATGCGGTGGTGCATGGAGTGAGCCAACTGTGGAATTTGGATAATGAGGTGAAGTCTCTGTGCTCAAAGAGCAATTAAGACTGGCTTTGCTATCTCTTGTGCAACCCAGGGGAGTGAAGGCTTGTCCGGCTATCACAGGATACATAAATGACGGGGTAGTCTTGGGGAGCCAGGACAGCCCTGCTTTTCGACCAGTTTCAGTGCAGGTAAGGCCTCACTGGGGAAGGGGATCGCGGCAGATAAGGCCGGCAAAGGGCTCTTTCGAGGGCTCTTGTAGCCAGGAAAAGCGGCTAGCTCGTGCCGGAACCGGCAGCTCGGGGGCGGGCTGCTGACGCGGCAGGGGCGGAGTCAGCGTCACACGCGGCAGCTCTAAACGGGCGGTCCCGGAGCACAGCGGCCGGCCGCTGCGCACCCAGCACGCGGGCAGCCTGTGTGCATCACCCAGGGTGGCACCGCAGTGCGAGCGTACGAACAAGGAGCATCATTTCGTACGGTGGGTCACTGAAAGCCTCGAGTTTAAGCTAAGCAGAAGCTGGGCAAGCACAAGCAGAGGAACATCGGCGCGCAGGGGCACGGGCTCAGGGCGTGTGGGAAGCTCACAGCAGAGATTCTCCATCTCCCGGCACAAGAGAAGAACATGGCTCCAAAACAGTCAAAAGCTGCTGCAAGAAAGAACGTGGGAACTCAGACTGAGCTCCTGTGTAATCATGTGGCTGTGCAGGTCTCGGGCTGCAATGAATGCCTGAGCCTGGCACTGCTCTCACAGGGATCCAGAGACACTGTCTGCATACGGTGTGACCAAGTAAATGATCTGCTCAGGAAGGTGGTTGAACTGAAGGAAGAAGTAGAAAGGTTAAGAAGTATTAGAAACTGTGAAAATGAAATAGATTGGTGGAGCCATACCCTGAGGCAAAGGCAACAGGAAGAGGCTCTATCAGAATTGGATGACCCCCTTCCCTCCTGTCACCAGGCAGAAGGAGAGGACTCAAGGGCTAAGGGGGAGTGGAGTCAGATCCCTCCTCGGAGAGGTAAGCGAAACCTCTCACGGCCCCCCTCACCATCCCAACTGCCTTTACATAATAGGTATGGGGCTCTGGAAGCTGAGGACCAGGCGACTGAGGATGGAGAGGCTGATCCATCCAGTGAAATGCCCAGTGCTAGTCGCTCTCCCCCACGCCTCAGGACGTCCTCAACAAAGAAAGAAAGAAGGGTTATTGTAGTAGGTGACTCCCTTCTGAGGGGAACAGAGGGCCCTATTTGCAGACCTGACCCATCCCACAGGGAGGTCAGCTGCCTCCCTGGGGCCAGAATTAAGGACATACGGAGATTACTATCCGCTACTGATATTTCAGGTAGGCAGTGATGAAGTAGGTACCAGAAGTCTGAGGGCAATGAAGAATGACTTTAGGGCCCTGGGACGGCTGGTTAAGGGATCGGGGGCACAAGTAGTGTTCTCCTCTATCCCACCATTTGCAGGGGTAGACGAGGGGATAAATAGGAGGAGCGAGCAAATTAGCTCCTGGCTCCGTGACTGGTGCATCCGGCAGGACTTTGGCTTTTTTGAACATGGGCTGATCTACAGGAAACCAGGCATGCTGGCAACAGGTGGGGGAAGCCTAACCCGAAGGGGAAGAAAGATCCTGGGACAAGAATTAGCAGGGCTCATTCATAGGGCTTTAAACTAGGTTTGATGGGGGATGGGGATGAAACCAGGATTACAAAAGTGGTGCCTGGGAGCAGCACAGCAGTGCTCCTGGGTAAAAGTGATAGCAAGGTCTCGCAGCTTGTCTCAGTGATGGTGGGGGATGGTGAATTGTGTGGCAGCATAGACACAAGGAGTAGCGATAATTTGGTAACTACAGTAGTGTCCGAGCATGATCAGGTGCAAATCAGGGCCTGTCCCCCCAAGAAAGCGGCAGGACAGCTAACCCAACTGAAGTGCATCTACACAAATGCACGCAGCATGGGGAATAAACAGGAGGAGCTGGAGGCCATCGTGCAGCAGGGAAACTATGATGTGGTTGCCATCACGGAAACGTGGTGGGAAGACACACACAAGTGGAGTGCTGTAATCGATGGCTACCAGCTTTTCAGAAGAGATAGGCAAGGAAGGAGAGGTGGTGGGGTGGCCCTCTATGTTAGGGGCAGTTTTGAATGTCTAGAACTCAACAGTGTGAATGACAGTGTTGAGTGTGTATGGCTAAGAATTAAGGGGAAGGCCAACAAGGCAGATGTCGTGATGGGAGTTTGTTATAGACCCCCTAATCAGGATGTAGAAACCGATGAAGTATTCTATAAGCGGCTGGCAGAGGTCTCGCGATCATCTGCCCTTGTTCTTGTAGGGGATTTCAACTTCCCAGATGTCTGCTGGAAATACTACGCAGCAGAGAAGGAACAGTCCCAGAGGTTCCTGGAGTGTGTGGAAGACAACTTCCTAACACAGCTGGTGAAGGAACCAACTAGGGGAAGTGCCCTACTGGACCTGCTGTTTGTTAACAGAGAAGGTCTTGTGGGGGATGTAAAGGTTGGAGGTCGTCTTGGGCAGAGTGACCATGAAATAATAGAATTTTCCATTCTTGGAGAAGCAAGGCGGGGAGCCAGCAGAACTGCCACCTTGGATTTCCGAAGGGCAGACTTTAACCTGTTTAAGAGCATGGTTAAGAGTGTCCCTTGGGAGGCAGTTTTGAAGAGCAAAGGTGCCCAGGAAGGCTGGTCATACTTCAAGCAGGTGCTCTTAGAAGCACAGGAGAAGGCCATCCCCATGTCCTGAAAAACGAGCCGACGGGGAAGAAGGCCAGCCTGGCTAAATAGAGAGCTTTGGCTGGACCTCAGGAAAAAAAGAAAAGCTTACATTCTCTGGAAAAGGGGCTTAGCAACTTATGAGGATTATCAAGATATAACAAAGCTATGTAGGGGGAAAATTAGAAGGGCCAAAGCTCAATCAGAACTCAGCTTGGCCACTGCAGTTAAAGACAATAAAAAGAGATTTTTCCAGTATATCAACAGAAAAAGGAAGACTAGAGAAAATATAGGCCCACTGATGAATGAGACGGGCGCCCTAGTGGTGGAAGACACAGAGAAGGCAGAGTTACTGAATGCCTTCTTTTCTTTGGTCTTCACTGCTAAAGCTGTCCCTCACGAATCCCATACCCTGGAGGCAAGGGGGAAGGTCGGGAGAGAGGAAGACTTTCCTTTAGTTGAGGAGGACCGGGTCAGAGACCACTTGACCAAGCTGGACATTCATAAGTCCATGGTCCCTGACGGGATGCACCCGCGAGTGCTGAGAGAGCTGGCAGATGTTATCGCTAGACCGCTCTCCATCGTCTTTGCAAGGTCATGGGGAACAGGAGAGGTGCCTGAGGACTGGAGGAAGGCTGACATCACTCCATTCTTCAAAAAGGGCAGGAAGGAGGACCCGGGGAACTACAGACCGGTTAGTCTCACCTCTGTCCCTGGGAAGGTGATGGAGCGACTCATTCTGGATGTCGTCTCCAAACACGTAGAGGAACAGGAAGTTATTGGAAGCGGTCAGCATGGATTTACCAAGGGTAAATCATGCCTGACCAATCTGATAGCTTTCTATGACGTTATAACTGGTTGGCTGGATGAGGGGAGAGCTGTAGATGTCATCTACCTTGACTTCAGCAAGGCTTTTGACACTGTCTCCCATAACATCCTCATTAGGAAGCTGAGGGAGTATGGGTTAGATGAGGGGACAGCAAGGTGGACTGAGAGCTGGCTGAGTGACAGAACTCAGAGGGTTGTGATCAGCGGCACAGAGTCTAGTTGGAGGCCTGTGACCAGTGGTGTCCCCCAGGGGTCAATACTTGGTCCAATTTTGTTCAATATATTCATTAATGACCTAGATGAGGGGACAGAGTGTATCCTCAGCAAGTTCACTGATGATACCAAACTGGGAGGGGTGGCCGACACTCCAGAGGGCCATGCTGCCATCCAGCGTGACCTGGACAGGCTGGAGAGCTGGGCAGAGAAGAACCTAATGAGGTTCAGCAAAAGCAAGTGCAAGGTCCTGCACCTGGGGAGGAAGAATGTCAGGCACCAGTATAGGTTAGGGGTGGACCTGCTGGGAAGCAGCTCTGAGGAGAAGGACCTGGGGGTCCTAGTAGACAGCAAATTATCCATGAGCCAGCAGTGTGCCCTTGTTGCCAAAAAGGCCAACGGGATCCTGGGCTGCATAGGGAAGAGTGTGGCCAGTAGGTCGAGGGAGGTCATTCTCCCCCTCTACTCGGCACTGGTGAGGCCACAACTGGAATACTGCGTCCAGTTTTGGGCTCCCCAGTTCAAGAGGGACAGGGAACTGCTGGAGCGGGTCCAGCGCAGGGCAACTAAGATGATTATGGGATTGGAGCATCTCCCTTATGAGGAAAGGCTGAAAGAGCTGGGACTCTTTAGCCTGGAGAAGAGAAGGTTGAGGGGGGACCTGATTAATGTTTATAAGTATCTAAAGGGTGGGCTTAAGGAGGATGGAGCCAGGCTCTTTTCAATGGTTCCCAGTGACAGGACGAGGGGCAATGGGCACAAGTTAGAACATAGGAAGTTCCGTTCAAATACACGGAAAAACTTCTTTACGGTGAGGGTGACAGAGCACTGGAACAGGCTGCCCAGGGAGGCTGTGGAGTCCCCTTCTCTGGAGATTTTCAAGACCCGCCTGGATGCAGTCCTGAGGAATGTGCTCTAGGAAATCCTGCTTTAGCAGGGGAGTTGGACTAGATGATCTCTAGAGGTCCCTTCCAACTCTGAAGATTCCGTGATTCCGTGATTCCGTGAAAGTACACGTGCTATACATCTTGATGATCTCAAAGGTTCTTTCCAACCATGAAGATTCTATGATTAAAGTTAGTTAACAGCAGTTAGTCTGTTTCCCTATTTTGGAACTTATGACAAAATAACAATAGAAAAATTGAGATAAAACTGTGCATTGAAAGTGTTCTTAATTCAAATGTGTTTGCAGTAAGATGAGTTTAGAAGTTAGTGTAGGGAAGTACAGTTGCATCTATAAATGCATCTGAATTTATTTACCATTAAAATGTTTGGGATGGATATTAGTTGCTTATGTTGGGTTGTTAGTTTTCTTTTTTCAAGCAGAATATTCTAATATTCTAGATCCTAATAACCTAGATTCATGGCAATACATTGACTGTTCCTGATAGCAAATGATGGATATTATAAGTAACATACAATTACTTTACAAAAAACTTATGTATATAATGTTGTTCAGAAATATATGTTGTGTCCTGGTTTGGGGTGAAACAGAGCCAACTTTCCATTCAGTGAGAGAGGCTCTTTCTTGTACTTGTTGCTGTGGCAACCAGGGTCAGCTGACTTGGTTGCTTATCCCATGGAGTCACATCTGTGGGGAGGAGTGGACAGGACAGGTGACCCAAACTGACCAATAGGGTATTCCATCCCATCTGCCATGCTCAGTATAAAAGCTGAGAGATCAAAGGGTGAGGCTCTTCTTCAATGGTTTGGCTTCCTCAATGGCTCTCTTTCCTCATTGACTGCCATCTGAGGAGGACCCTGTCAGTTCATCTACCTTTGATCCCATTCCGTGTGTTTGCAAAGCTAGAGCCAGAATCCAGTTCCCATCTGTCGCTGAGTCCAGTCTGGAACTTTCCCAGTGCCTGCTGCTGACGTCTTCCTGGGAGCTTGATGCAGTTTTGTATATGTTTATATATATTGTATCTATTTCATTATTTCCTTTTTTACTATTAATATTTCATTAAATAACTTAGTTTTTTCTAAACTCATAAATCTCTTTCTCTCTTCCTCCTCTCCTTGGAGTGAGAAGTGGGGGAGAGCATCTGTTGTCTTGTCATTGGCCCAAACCACGACAGATTAATTTGCACCCAATGTGGGGCATGAGATTCCAGCTTACTCAGGGAATGTTATTCCTAAGCGAAATGTTATATCGTGCCTTTAGAGAGCTTTGTTTGAAGTTAATAGATGCAATGCTGCTTAACCTGCTGAATATGTTGCATGGCTTACTTTCTCTTTGTATTTGTATGCAGTGGTTTAAACATGCTATGTTTGTATGGCTTGGCATTCAGATGTATAATATGGTTACTTGGATGATGGCTGTTTCTGCATATTTTGGTCATGTGATGGATTCTATTACTAATTACACTTTTGGTTTCACCTGGGAAAGGTTTATCTTGCCCTTTAATGCTGATGTCAAAGAGCTAGGGGAGGGAAACCTTTTGGGCTGCTTAAAAAATGAATGTTACTTTCAAAAGATTGTGATTTTGTTGCTGGTCCTCCTGAATGTGTTGCAGATGTGGTTTTGTGTTAAAAATTGGTATGGAGTGGGTATTGTGTGACATGTGCAGCTGCTACTCATATCCCACAGGCCAATTAACAGCTGGCACAGACACAAACCACGCCCAAAGCTACTGGCTACGCCTCTGCCCCTGCCTGTAGGAGCACCAGCTGCTACTGTCACTACTCCAGTTGCTTCAACAACGAGTACTGCTGGTACTCGAACTCCAATAGAGCTGGTACAAGTTGCCCCGGTGACCAGGAAGCAGAAAAGGAAATAAGCTACGGCTATGACGAAAACCCAGGAGAGGGTCCTTCTTGGGCAACATCCACGCAGGAGGAGGACTCAGATACAGAAATAATCATTAAATCCTTCTCTATGAAGGATTTGTGAAATATGAGGAAAGACTTGAGTTGTCGTGAAGGGGAGACACTTATCTCCTGGTTGCTCCGATGCTGGGACAATGGGGCTGATTCCATAGATTTAGATGGTAGAGAAGCTAGGCAGCTGGGAAACGTGGCCAAAGATGGAGGTATTGATAAAGCAATTGGGAGAAAGACAGACACCCTCAATCCCTGGAGGCGACTGCTATCAGCTGTAAGGGGCAGGTATCCCTTCAAGGATGATATTGAATGCTGCCCAAGTAAATGGACCAGCATGGAAAAAGGTATCAAGTATCCGAGGGAACTGGCTGTGTGAGAGGTGACTTATGGTGACTGACGAGTGAATGTAGACCTTGATGAAATGCCATGCAAACAGTCTTTGAGGAACTTAGTGCAGAGTGCACCATTGATGTATTCCCATACATTGTCAACAATGGTTTGGGGAGGATCTGATGCCGACACAACAACTGTAAATGAGGTGGCTAACAAGGTGCAACAGTATGAAGACAGTCTCTCTCATCCCCTCACTGTGGCAGCTGTGGAAAAAATGGCTGAGAAAATAGAGGAAATGATCAAGACAATAGCTGAGCAAAATGAGGAAATAGCTAAGAAAAATGATAAACTGAAAAAACTGTCTGGGAGGGAGAAAGAATCCCACTCTTCCCCTCAACAGACCCATATCTCAGTCATTAAGAAAAAATGCCCTCCTATGAAACCGATTCAAGAGAAACAGGACACGCTCTGAGATTTCCTGTGGCTTTGCCTCTGCAACTACGGAGAGGACATGAGTAAGTGGGATAAAAAAACCTACCCTGGCCCTACAGGCACGAGTGCTTGAGTTGCAAGGTAAAGCAGATAGAAGAAAGAATTCTTCCAGCAGGACGGCTGCTCCAGTCCATGGTAAGCGATTCTCTGGTCTGCATAGGAACTAATCTGCTAATTGTAGATGTTGCCCTCAACATTAGAGGGGCCTTGCCTCCAGCCAGGAGGAGGAGAGAGATAACCAAGTTTATTGGACTGTGTGGATTCGATGGCCTGGCACGTTAGAGCCACAAAAGTATAATGCCCTGGTAGACACTGGTGCACAGTGTGCCTTATTGCCATCGAACCATAAAGGGACAGAATCCATCACTATTGCTGGAGTGACAGGCGGGTGTCAAGAACTGACTGTATTGGAGGCTGAAGGGAGCCTGAATGTGAATAAATGGGAGGAGCACCCCATTGTGACTGGCCCAGGTGCTCTGTGCATCCTTGGCATAGACTACCTCAAGAAAGGGTATTTCAAAGACCCAAAAGGCTATCGGGGGGGGTGTGTGTGGGGTGTGTCGTGGTTTAGCCTCAGACGGCTAAATATATCCATATTCATGCAGAAATAATGCCCTTAGTTTATGGGCCATCCCTCCAAAGTGTCCGTTGAATTCTTTTAATCCATGGCCTTGGGCTCCATCTGTTAGAACAGTCTCTCAGGGCAGGTGAGATGCTGTGTGCTGCTGGACTGTTGCATGCCGTATTTTTCGGAGGTTGTGACTGGTGCACCCGGTGTGGCTCAATCCGTGGGCTGAAGATGTAGATCTTGAGGAAGTTGCTGGGCGCCAGCTGCTGAGGTCAGTTCTGATCCCATCACCCCTGTGCCTTACTCGTAGTACAACTGATAGCAATTATAGGCATGAGGACATACAGTGCCAGGGTTACTTAGCAACTAACAACACACAATTAGATTAATTGGCTATTCTCACCCAAAATCAGATCCCCATGAGGTACACATTGGACTTCCCCATCCTCCCGCATCACCCACCAAGTGCACCCAGGTCCTTGGGCAAAAGCAGTCCCACGGATGGGTTTGCCTTTGCCTGAGGCGGGACTAACCCAGACTGTCTTCCCTGACATATTCTTCATGTGCACTACGGGGACTTTATCCCCTTCTACGGTACGTGGAAGTTTTGATTGGGCAGGGCCAGCCCGATTGGTAGATCCCCTGGGGTTAACTAGCCAGGTAGCTTTTGCTAGATGTGTATCCCAATGTTTAAAAGTCCCACCACCCATTGCTCTCAGTGTAGTTTTGAACAGTCCATTGTATCGTTCCATCTTCCCAGAGGCTGGTGCGTGACAGGGGATGTGATACACCCACTCAATGCCATGCTCTTTGGCCCAGGTGTCTATGAGGCTGTTTCGGAAATGAGTCCCGTTGTCTGACTCAATTCTCTCTGGGGTACCGTGTCGCCACAGGACTTGCTTTTCAAGGCCCAGGATAGTGTTCCGGGCAGTGGCATGGGGCACAGGGTATGTTTCCAGCCATCCAGTGGTTGCTTCCACCATGGTGAGCACATGGCGCTTGCCTTGACGGGTTTGTGGCAGTGTGATATAATCAATCTGCCAGGCCTCCCCAGATTTGTATTTCAGCCATCGTCCTCCATACCAGAGAGGCTTCAAACGCTTGGCTTGCTTGAGTGCAGCGCATGTCTCACATTCATGGATGACCTGTGCAATCGTGTCCATGGTCAAGTCCACCCCTCGGTCACGAGCCCATCTATATGTCGCATCTCTTCCTTGATGGCCTGAGGAGTCATGGGCCCACCGAGCTATGAATAGTTCGCCCTTATGTTGCCAGTCCAGATCCACCTGAGCCACTTCAATCCTAGCAGCCCGATCCACCTGCTGGTTGTTCTGATGTTCCTCCGTGGCCCGATTCTTCGGTACATGGGCATCTACATGGCGTACTTTCACAACCAGATTCTCTATCCGGGCAGCAATATCTTGCCATAGGTCAGCAGCCCAGATGGGTTTGCCTCTGCGCTGCCAGTTGCCCTGCTTCCACTGCTGTAGCCACCCCCACAGGGCATTTGCCACCATCCATGAGTCAGTGTAGAGATAAAGTACTGGCCGTTTTTCTCGCTCAGCAATGTCCAAGGCCAGCTGAATGGCTTTCACCTCTGCAAACTGACTCGATTCACCTTGTCCTTCCCTGGCTTCTGCAACTTGTCGTGTAGGACTCCACACAGCAGCCTTCCACTTTCGATGCTTTCCCACAATCCGGCAGGACCCATCAGTGAACAGGGCATATTTCTTCTCATTTTCCTGGCAGTTTATTATATGGTGGGGCCTCTTCCGCACGCGTCACCTCCTCCTCTGGTGACAGTCCGAAATCCTTGCCTTCTGGCCAGTCCATGATCACTTCCAGAATTCCTGGGCGACTGGGGTTTCCCATTCGAGTTCGCTGTGTGATCAGTGCAATGCACTTACTCCACGTAGCACCAGTTGCATGATGTGTGGTGGGGACCCTTTCTTTGAACATCCAGCCCAGCACCGGCAGTCGAGGTGCTAAGAGGAGCTGTGCTTCTGTGCCAACCACTTCTGAAGCAGCTCGAACCCCTTCATATGCTGCCAATAGCTCTTTTTCTGTTGGAGTGTAGCGGGCTTCGGATCCTCTGTATCCCCGACTCCAAAACCCTAGGGGTCGACCTCGGGTCTCCCCTGGTGCTTTCTGCCAGAGGCTCCAGGTAGGGCCATTCTCCCCGGCTGCGGTGTAGAGCTCGTTTTTAACATCTTGTCCTGCCCGGACTGGCCCCAGGGCCACCGCATGGACTGTTTCCTGTTTGATTTGTTCAAAAGCTTGTCGTTGCTCAGGACCCCATTTAAAGTCATTCTTCTTCCGGGTTACTTGATACAGAGGGCTTACAATTAGACTGTAATCTGGGATACGCATCCTCCAAAACCCCACAATGCCTAAGAAAGCTTGTGTTTCCTTTTTACTAGTTGGTGGAGACATAGCTGCTAGTTTGTTGATCACATCCATTGGGATCTGACGGCGTCCATCTTGCCATTTTATTCCTAAAAACTGGATCTCCTGCGCAGGTCCCTTGACCTTACTTTGTTTTATGGCAAAACCAGCTTTCAGAAGGATTCGGAATATTTTACTCCCTTTCTCAAAAACTTCTTCTGCTGTGTTTCCCCATACAATGATGTCATCAATGTATTGCAGATGTTCTGGAGCCTCACCCTGTTCCAGTGCAGTCTGGACCAGTCCATGGCAAATGGTGGGGCTGTGTTTCCACCCCTGGGGCAGTCGATTCCAGGTGTACTGGACGCCCCTCCAAGTGAAAGCAAACTGTGGCCTGCACTCTGCTGCCAAAGGGACTGAGAAGAATGCATTCGCTATATCAATTGTGGCATACCACTTGGCTGCCTTGGACTCCAGGTCGTACTGGAGTTCTAGCATGTCTGACACAGCAGCGCTCAGTGGTGGCGTGCCTTCATTCAGGCCACGATAGTCTACGGTTAGCCTCCACTCTCCATTAGATTTTCGCACCGGCCATATGGGACTGTTAAAGGGTGAGTGAGTCTTGCTGATCACTCCTTGAACCTCTAGTTGACGAATCAGCTCATGGATGGGAATCAGAGAGTCTCGGTTAGTGCGATATTGCCGCCGATGCACCGTTGTGGTAGCGATCGGCACCTGTTGTTCTTCGACCCTCAACAGCCCCACAACAGAAGGGTCCTCCGAGAGACCAGGCAAGGTAGACAACTGTTTAACTTCCTCCGTCTCTAAAGCAGCTATGCCAAAGGCCCAACGATACCCTTTTGGGTCCTTAAAATACCCTCTCCTGAGGTAATCTATACCAAGGATGCATGGAGCCTCTGGGCCAGTCACAATGGGATGTTTTTGCCACTCATTCCCAGTTAGGCTCACTTCCGCCTCCAGTACAGTCAACTCTTGGGATCCCCCTGTCACCCCAGAAATACAAATGGGTTCTGCCCCTCTATAGCTTGATGGTATTAAAGTACACTGTGCACCCGTGTCCACTAGAGCCTTCTACTCCTGTGGGTCTGATGTGCCAGGCCATCGAATCCACACCGTCCAATAAACCCGGTTGTCCCTTTCCTCCACCTGGCCGGAGGCAGGGCCCCTCTAATACTGCTCATAGTATCCATTACTCACTTCTTGCAGAAATGACTTGGAAGTTCCTTCAAGACGATCAGAAGCAAGATCAGGCCTTCTGCTCTGCCTGGGGAACTGCCCGCTGGAAACTGGGGCGGCACTTTTCCTGGAGGGATCCCCTTTTGTGGTTGTCCTTCCTTGCAACTCCTGTACCCGTGTCCGCAGGATCGAAGTAGGTCGTCCATCCCACTTTCTCATGTCCTCTCCGTGGTCACGCAGGTAGAACCACAGGATGCCTCGTGGTGTGTACCCTCTGTACTCTCTCTCTTGAGTGAGGAAATGCCTGCTCCTAATAGCTGAGATGCTGGCCCGTACAGGTGGGGAGTAGGACATGTTCTCTTCAAGTTGCTGGACCTTCCGCGACAGTTTCTCCACAGCTGAGACAAGGGGGGAAGAGAGACTTTCTTCATATCGCCGGAGCCGGCCAGCCACCTCATCCACCGTCGGTCCCTCTTCACCTTTCCATTCCATTACTGCCAATGAGTTGGCATATGACGATGGTGCGCTCCGTACAAACTTCCGCCACATGGGCCTTGTGCATTGCACCTCATCAGGGTCTGTGGGTAAGTCTGCATTGTCCAAGTCATAATAAATCATCTCCCGCACAGCTAATTCTCTCAGGTACTGGATACCTCTTTCCATGGTAGTCCACTTGCTTGGTTGACATACATCATCTTCACTGAAGGGGTACCTCTCCCTCACGCCTGACAGGAGTCGTTTCCAGAGGCTGAGGGCTTGGGTCTTCTTCCGAATTGCCTTGTCAATGCCGCCTTCCCTGGACAGGGATCCCAGCTACCTGGCCTCCCTACCCTCTAATTGCAGGCTACTGGCCCCATTATCCCAGCACCGGAGCAGCCAGGTGACAATGTGCTCGCCTGAAAGTCGGCTAAAATCTTTTCGCATATCCCGCAGCTCACTCAAGGATAGGGATCGAGTGATTATCTCTGGCTCTGCCTCTTCCTCCTGCTCTCGTGATGACCCTGGTTCATCGTCATCTTTTACTAAGCGAACTGATTTCTTCGTGTACTTCCTCTTCTGTATGGGGGCAACTGATACTGGCACGGGTTGATTCCCTGGTTCAGCGGCAGTGGCTGCCACGGGGGCTGCAGTAGCTGCAACAGAGGTTGCAGTAGCCGCAGTGTCTGCCGGTCTAGTTTCCATCTCTTCCCCTTGAGGGTGCTGCGTAACACTGAGCAGTGCCTGGTAGATACTGGCCAGGGCCCAGCACAGTGCGGTGAGTTGTGCCTCTCGAGAATAGCCACAGCATTTTCCCTTCAAATATTCCACCACTTTATCAGGGTCCTGTAACTGTTCAGGGGTGAAGTCCCAGACCATTGGAGGTGAGAAGTTCTCTAGGTACCTGCCCGTGTTCTCCCACATGCCATGCCACCCCTGACTATCCAGCCTCGGAGCAGATCTCCGGGTGGTAGTCTTAAATAGTCGCTTAACCCTAAACAAGACCTGGAACGTACTCAGGAGACATAACAAAAGGAACATGCTGGTTTGAGTATCCCAAGAATATTCAAAATTCTCAAAAGCTGTCATACCTGGCCCAAAGGAGAAAAGGGAGGCAAAAGAGCTGGGGAAAGTGTCCCCCCCTGTTTCCTCCACAGACTGCCTGTAATTATTAATAAACTCAGAGAGACGGTGCCCAATGTACGGGCAGGACAGCAGAACCGCATAAACACCCCACAACAGCTGTCTGAACAGTGATGTTATCATATCATAAACAGATATCGCACGGGACAGCAGAATGATAATCCTGATCCCTCTTCCAGACATGATAAACAGCATCACAGGGAGTACATAAACCATAGAGGAATTTACATAACCCAGCCATGAGAACAAACCAAGCAACATGGTGACCAGCGACTATTTACCTAATAAAATAAATGCATACAAAAATTTGTTTTTTCCAAGCTCTAGTTGGATTCTGTCGTTATCTCAACCCTTCGAGCCCCACGTTGGGCGACAAAAAGGACGGCAACAAAGAACCACGTGCCGCTCGCTCGGGTCTTCCCAATACAGGAAGAATCAGAAGAAAAAGGCACGACTCTGGGGTTGAGACAAAGGCAGTTTAACAGAACAGCAAAGGGAACAAGCAAAACAACAACAATAACACGGACAGAGGAATATACAAATACGGTTACGGAACCGCTGCTCACCGACCGGACCCGGGATGCCCCAGCCCGCTCCAAGCGGCGACTCCCTGCCCCCTCCCCCGGCAATTCAAGGTGGGCATGGATCACGTGGTATGGAATACCAGAGAAAATTAACCCTATCCCCGCCAGAACCGGGACAGGGGGCTTTTGGTATAGCAGCTGTAGAGACTGAGGACATTACACAGCTGTCTGCCTTACCTGACCTTTCAGATGGCCCTTCTGTGGTGGGACTGCTGAAGGTTAAAGAACAGCAGGTGCCAATAGCTACTGCCACGGTGCATGGACGACAGTATCGCACTAACTGAGACTCCCTGATTCGTTGTCTAGAGACCCAAGGAGTGATCAGCAAGACTCGCTCACCTTTTAACAGCCCTATATGGCTGGTGCAAATGTCTGATGGAGACTGGAGATGAACAGCAGACTATTGGGGCCTGAATGAAGTCACATCACCACTGAGTGCTGCTGTGCCAGACATGCTACAACTGCAGTATGAACTGGAGTCCAAGGCAGCCAAGTGGTATGCTACCATTGACATCGCTAATGCCTTTTTCTCTATTCCTTTAGCAGCAGAGTGCAGGCCACAGTTTGCTTTCACCTGGAGGGGTGTCCAGTACACCTGGAATTGACTGTCCCAGGGGTGGAAACACAGCCCTACCATTTGCCATGGGCTGATCCAGACTGCACTGGAGAAGGGTGGAGCTCCAGAACACCTGCAATACATTGATGCCATCATTGTGTGGGGTAATACAGCAGAAGAAGTTTTCAAGAATGGTAAGAAAACAAGATTCTTCTGAAAGCAGGTTTTGCTGTAAAAAGAGGTAAGGTCAAGGGACCTGCATGAGAGATCCAGTTATTAGGAATTAAATGGCAAGACATTCGTTACCAGGTCCCAGGATGTGGTTAATAAAATAACAGCTATGTCCCCGCCAATTAACAAAAAGGAAACACAAGCCTTTTTAGGTGTTGTGGGTTTCTGGAGAATGCATGTTCCAGGCTATAGTCAGATTGTGAAACCTCTCTATGAAGTGACTCGAAAGAAAAATTATTTTATGTCCTGAGCTATAAGTCCTGACAGGCCTTTGAGCAAATTAAACAAGAGATCATAGATGCAGTAGCCCTTGGACCAGTCCAAACAGGACAGGACATTAAAAATGTGCTCTACACCACACCCCGGGGACAATGGCCCTACCTGGAGCCTCTGGCAGAAAGCACCAGGGGAGACTCAAGGTCGACCCCTAGGATTCTGGAGTTGGGGATTGTAAGAGACGGGCTGTAAATTCCCTGACGAGGGGCAGAAGGCCCTCCAAGCCTTCAATGGAATGCCTCAAACACTCACAAGGAAATAAATAATGCGGGCCTGGCCTTCAAAGAACTGATAAGGCTAACGCTTCTGGCGCCTGAAAGTGTGGGAGAGCTGTCTTGTGAAGACAGGATAGTTCTGCCACTCATGTGGTGAGCTTGCTAGTTCTCAGTTCTCAAGGCCATTGTGTCCGATGAGTGACCTTTGCTTCATTATCCGTGAAATGCATATGAAAGCGTGCATCCCTGCATATGCTAATGAAGATTATAGAGATCATGCTAAACATGTATGACTATGGCACTCGTCTCTCCACTCAAATCATGCTACACGTCACCTGGGAGGGGGAGAAACCTGAGATGAAACTGCCCCATAACGAGTGGGGTGGGCCATGCTAATTCAGCAAACATAAAAGGGGAGGAAGACTAGTGTGATGGGAGGAGGAGGGATACACAGAAGATTGCTCCTACAAGACACTCCCCCCTCCCCCCCTCCCTCTCAGCTGGCTCAATGCTGGAACTTGGATTGGTGAACTCTTCATCTTTATCTTTTCCTTCTATCTTTTTTCTTCTCTGTCCCTTGGTTAGAGTTGTTAAGTAATGACCTTAAGTATCCTAAGTTGTCGTATAACTGTTGTTAACTAATAGTATGTATACCCCACCACTTGACATAATTTTTTATATACCTAACCAATTATAGTGGACTCGTTAAGACCTATATTAACCATTTTGGTAAGCTAATAAATGTTTTTATATGGACCTTGAGATTTATCTCACCTTAGTCCGCACCGTTGAGAATTTACGAATCTGAAGTCGCTTACCCTCCCCTCTTTCCTGAGAGTGGGGATGTGACAGGGATACAAAGGCTCTGAGGCCAATTATACTCCAACTGAGAAAGAAATCCTGGCAGCATATGAAGGAGTTAGAGCTGCTTCAGAAGTAATTGGTACTGAAGCACAGCTCCTCCTGGCACCCTGATTACCAGTGCTGGGCTGGATATTCAAGGGTAAAGTTCCTTCTACTCATGCCACTGATGCTACCTGGAGTAAGTGGGTTGCCTTAATCACACAGCGAGCTCGAATAGGAAACTCAAATCGTCCAGGAATCGTAGAAGTGATCACAAACTGTCCCGAAGGCAAAGACTTTGGAATGCCACCAGAGGAGGTGGTGACTCGTGCTGAGGAAGCCTCACCATATAATGAACTCTCAGATAATGAGAAACAGTATGCCTTGTTCACTGATGGATCTTGTCGTATTGCAGGAAAACATTGGAGGTGGAAAGCTGCTGTATGGAGTCCTACATGACAAGTTGAAGAGCCTGCTGAAGGAGAAGGTGAATGGAGTCAATTTGCAGAGGTAAAAGCCATCCAGCTGGCCTTAGACATTGCTGAATGAGAAAAGTGGCCAATACTAGATCTCTGTACTGACTCATGGCTGGTGGCCAATGCTCTGTGGGGATGGCTAAAGCAGTGGAAGCAGAGCAACTGGCAGCGCAGACTTAAACCCATCTGGGCTGCTGAATTATGGCAAAATATTGTTGATTGGCTAGGGAAACTAGTTGTAAAGGTACGCCATGCAGATGTCCACGTACCCATGAGTCGGGCCACTGAGGAACATGCAAACAATCGTCAAGTAGATCAGGCTGCTAAGATTTTCCAGACAGATTTGGACTGGGAACATAAAGGTGAACTATTTGTAGCTCGGTGGGCCCATGATACTTCAGGTCATCAAGGAAGGGATGCAACATATAAATGGGCTCGTGACCGAGGGGTGAATTTGACCCTGAACGTTCTTGCACAGGTTATCCACAATTGTGAAATATGCACTGAAATCAAGGAAGCAAAAGGGTTAAAACCTTTGTGGTATGAGGGACGATGGTTAAAATATGGGTTAAACAATATGGTTAAAAAGTATGGGGAGGCTTGGCAAATTGACTATATATCACTCCCTCAAACTTGCCAGGGTAAGCCTTACGTGCTTGCAATGATGGAAGGAAGCACCAAATGGTTGGAAACCTGTGCTGTGCCCCATGCCGCTGCCTGGAATACCATCCTGGGCCTTGAAAGGCAAGTCTTGTGGTAACATGGTACTCCAGAAAGAATTGAGTCAGACAAGGGGACTCATTTCAAAAACAGCCTTATAGGTACTTGGGTCAAAGAACATGGCATTGAGTGGGTATATCATAACCCCTATCATGCACCAGCTTCTGGGAAAGTTGAACGATACAATGGATTGTTAAAAATTACCCTGAAAGCAATCGGGGGTGGAACTCTTAAAAATTGTGACAACCGTTTAGCACAAGCTACCTGGTTAGTTAACACCAGGGGATCCATCAATCGAGCTGGTCCTGCTCAATCAGACCTTTTACATACAGTAGAAGGGGATAAAGTCCCTGTGGTGCATGAAAGGAATATGTTGTGGAAAACTGTGGTTTTCCTGCCTCAGGCAAAGGCGAACCCATTTGTGGGACTGTTTTTGCTCAAGGACCTGGATTTACTTGGTGGGTGATGCTGAAGTTCAATGTGTGCCTCAAGGAAATTTGACCCTGGGTGAGAATACTTAATCCTGAGTCTGCTATAATAGATGAGACTCTGCAATTATGAACTAAATGGACTTTTGTGTATAAAGATAAATCATAAATGACTGATCTGTGTGTATATATATATGTATATCTGTATATGTATATATTTGATGGGTAAAAAAGTATTAGTGATCTGAGCATGATGCAAATGGCATGGAATTAAGGGGTGGAATGACCTGGTTTGAGGTGAAACAGAACCAACTTTCTGTTTAGTAATTTTACTTCTTAGCTAGGTCTCTCCTAACTCTATGAAATTAACAGCATATTGTGTCTAAAACTGTTCGTTCTCAGAGTGATAAGACCTGTGTTTACAATTAGTGCCAAGGAATGGTACGCAGAGGGGCTCTTGCTTAGACTTATTGCTATAACAACCAAGGTCAGCTAATTTCGTTATTTGCCCCATTGGAGGGTCAGAAGCGGAAAAGCATAGAGGGGTCCCACCTGCAGGGAGGAGCAGACAGGACAGATGACTCAAAATTGACCAACAGGGATATTCCATCCCATCTGCCCCATGCTCAGTATAAAAGCTGAGGGATCAAAGGGTCAGCTCTCTCTTCAATGGCTGATGTCCGAGGAGGACCGTGTCTGTTCATCTGCCTTTGATCCCGATCCATGACTTCCTGACTCCATCTGTGGAATCTAGTTCCCACCCATCGCTGAGTCCAGCCTGGGACTTCCGCAGTGCCTGCTGGTGACGTCATCCTGGGAGCTTAATACGGTTTTGTACATACTATATCTATTTCATTATTCCCTTTTTATTTTATTATTAATATTTCATTAAAGTAGTTCAGTTTCTTCTAAACTCAGTTAGAACTCCCCAGTTCTAACTTAACTTCCCTCTTAACTCCCCAGTTCAAGAGGGACAGGGAACTGCTGGAGCGAGTCCAGCGCAGGGCAACTAGGATGATTATGGGATTGGAGCATCTCCCTTATGAGGAAAGACTGAAAGAGCTGGGACTCTTTAGCCTGGAGAAGAGAAGGTTGAGGGGGGACCTGATTAATGTTTATAAGTATCTAAAGGGTGGGCTTAAGGAGGATGGAGCCAGGCTCTTTTCAATGGTTCCCAGTGACAGGACGAGGGGCAATGGGCACAAGTTAGAACATAGGAAGTTCCGTTCAAACACGCGGAAAAACTTCTTTACGGTGAGGGTGACAGAGCACTGGAACAGGCTGCCCAGGGAGGTTGTGGAGTCTCCTTCTCTGGAGATTTTCAAGACCCGCCTGGATGCAGTCCTGAGGGATGTGCTCTAGGCAATCCTGCTTTAGCAGGGGAGTTGGACTAGATGATCTCTAGAGGTCCCTTCCAACTCTGAAGATTCCGTGATTCCGTGAAACTCATAAATCTCTTTACCTCTCCTCTTCCTCTCCATGTGCGAGAGGTGGGGGGAAAGCATCTGTTGCCAGCCATTGGCCAGTTCTGCCAAAACCACGACAGGGTGGAACTGACCAATAGGGTATTCCATCCCATCTGCCATGCTCAGTATAAAAGCTGAGAGATCAAAGGCTCTTGGCTTCTTCAATGGCTCTTTTTCTTCAGTGACTCATGTCTGAGGAGTACCCTGTCTGCTCGGCTGCCTTTCATCCTAATCAGTGTGTTCTGGAATCCAGTTCCCATCCATCACTGAGTCTATTCTGGTACTTCCCTAGTGTCTGTCAGTGACATCTTCCTGGGAACTTGATATGTTTTTATATATATTGTATCTATTTCATTATTTATTTTATTTTATTGTTAATATTTCATTAGAGTAGTTTAGTTTTTTCTAAGCTCATAAATCTCTTTATCTCTCTCCTTCCTCTCCTTGGAGCAAGAGGTGGGGGAGAGCATCTGTCGTCTTGTCATTGGCCAATCCAGCCCAACCCACGACATCAATCCCAACATCCATGTCGCCAACAAATATGTTAAATAGTACTGGTCCTAGTACTGACCCCTGAGGAACACCACTCGTCACTGGTTTCCACTTGGACATCAAGCCGTTGACTGCAATCCTTTGAGTGCAACCATCCAGCCAGTTCCTTATCCACTGAGTGGTCCATCCGTCAAATCCACGTCTCTCCAATTTAGACACAAGGATGTCATGTGGGACAGTGTCAAATGCTTTGCTCAAGTCCAGGTAGATGATGTCAGTTGCTCTCCCCTTATCCACCGATGCTGTAATGCCATCGCGGAAGGCCACCAAATGTTTCAGGCACGATTTGCCTTTGTGAAGCCATGTTGGCTGTTGCTGATCACCTTATTTTCCATGTGCCTTCGCAGAGTTTCCAGGAGGATCTGCTCCATGGTCTTGCCAGGCACAGAGGTGAGACTGACTGGCCTGTAGTTCCCCGGGTCCTCCTTTTTTCCTTTTTTGAAAATGGGGGTTATGTTTCCCCTTTTCCAGTTAGTGGGAACTTCACCAGAGTGCCACGACTTCTCAAATATGATGGATAGGGGCTTAGCAACTTCATCTGGCAGTTCCCTTAGGACCCGCAGATGAATCTCATTAGGTCCCATGGACTTGTGCACCTTCAGGCTCCTCATGTCCATGGGACCTGATGGGATTAATTCACCACGTTATCTGGTGCGGGAGTTGTGATTTCTAAATGTTATGTCAAAGATGAAAATGTAAATCCAATTTGCAGAACTGAAATCAATGAGGTTACACAGGACCTTGCTAGAAAGTCAAAATCCTAATGTCTTGTTGGTATTTTCCTGAATATCGTGAGATTGCATTCATGTATTTGTGAAGTTCTTCGTAAAGTTGAATTTCTTATTATTTTTATTACCATATAGTGTCACACTAGAATAGCTCTGTACTTCCATACAACCAAAAAGCAAGCTAAGTGTAGGAAGGATTTGCCTTCTAACAAAATGGTTATATTTGTTTGGTATGACACTGCTGAAAGTTTAGTTTTCTTAAAATATTTATAGGGAACTAGAAAAAAACAGTTTTACTGAAGTGCTTGCTTCATTTAAAAAATGTAATAACGGTCTGTTTTGTTTCTTTTAACAGCAAACTTTATCAGTTAACACATAGGGCTACTTGATGTCACTTTAAAAAACGTTTCAAAATAAAATTATCACAAAATAACATCATTTTGTGTTTTAAATTTTATTTTCAGTGGTTGTGAAGGAAAGCAATAGAATTAGACAAGTATTTTCTTATTTCTGCTTTTTCCATGTAAATGTTCCATCTCTGCTGCTCTACAAGCTACTTTGAAAGGATCTTCAATTTCTTGAAAGAGCTCTCCTGAAAGAGAAATTAAGAGAAACTTCATTTTCATGATCGTATTCTACTAGTACAGTATTCATCATGTCTGGGATTGTCCTGGTGTCCAATTAAGTTTTGTAAAAGTGTCACCAAAGAGTTACTGGTTATAAACATACATTGGCTAGATGTTCATCTTGAAATTAGGTATGAGGATGAAACAGGTATTATTTAATGCTAAAGCCTATAAAGAATTATACAATGTGCTGTCACAAAAATTTCACAACTGACTTGTGCTGACCAAGAGAGGCTAGGACGCAAAGTATAGAATTACAAGAATAATTCTTCATTCATGTGCATGAGGCGTCCCATTCAAATTGGGGCACCCCAAATGCAGTTTTACACAGGGTTCTTATACCTTTCAAGCTTTCGGGTACAACACGATTTGACCAATCGCTACTTAACGCACACTACTGTTTTGCAAAGCAACTGTAATTCTATGGTGTCATCATCCATCTGCTGCTTTCTTGGTCTAGATGTCCCTGGAGTCAGTCTTGCTACAGTTACTTTTCTCTGATGCCAGATAAGGGGAGAATTTCACAGAGGTGTCTGAGGGGATGGGATGCTGGCGTGATCTGGGTAGTCCAGGGGTACCCTTTATTCTTCAGGGTGGGGGCTGTTGTCCTCCTTGCAATGAGCTGGGGTCCTTTAGTTATGCTTACTTAACAGTGACTATGGGATATACAATGTAAACTATATATATCTTAAGAAAGTTCATGAAATTTCATACTATAAAGACTAATAGGTACAATAGTTAGGGAATGAGGTTTTTCCTAACATTCTTCTGTCTATTTAGAATCATAGAATGGAAGGGACCTTTAAAGGTCATCTAGTCCAACCCCCCTGCAGTAAGCAGGGACATCTTCAACTAGATCAGGTTGCTCAGAGCCTCATCAAGCCTGGCCTTAAATGTCTCCAGGGATGGGGCCTCCACCACCTCTCTGGGCAACCTGTGCCAGTGCCTCCCCACCCTCATTGTAAAGAACTTCTTCCTAATGTCTAATCTAAACCTACCCTGCTCTAGTTTAAACCCATTGCCCCTCGTCCTATCCCTACATGCCCTTGCAAACAGCCCCTCCCCAGCTTTCTTGTAGGCCCCCTTCAGGTACTGGAAGGCCGCTATAAGGTCTCTCCGGAGCCTTCTCTTCTCCAGGCTGAACAACTCCAACTCTCTCAGCCTGTCCTCATAGCAGAGGTGCTCCAGCCCTTTGATCATCTTCGTGGCCCTCCTCTGGCCCCGCTCCAATAGGCCCATGTCCTTCTTGTGCTGAGGGTTCCAGAGCTGGACGCAGTACTCCAGGTGGGGTCTCACGAGAGCAGAGTAGAGGGGCAGAATCACCTCTCTGGATCTGCTGACCAGTTTTTTTGATGCAGCCCAGGATGCGATTGGCCTTCTGAGCTGCAAGCGCGCATTGTTGTCTCATGTCCAGCTTTTCATCCACCAGTACCCCCAAGTCCTTTTCCGCAGGGCTACTCTCTATTTATATATATACAAATACTCTCTATTTATATATAAACAAATCATTTATTTTGTGCTGCTGTAAACTGCTTCTCCATTCATGTGTTGTTTTGAAATTTATAAATTTATCTAGCATTTTGCAACTATTTGATGATACTGTTTTTCTTTTTAACATAATAAGGTTGTTCCTTGTATTTTACTTGCAAAGGTACCTTAAATCCATCAAAAGGAAGAAGAGCATTTAGCGATATAGTTCTGGAGATTGACAACAATGGGCAGATATACTTCCTTATCAGAAATTCAGCTTGTCATTTGTTATAATAACTGGCTCTCCAAAAAAGTAGGTAGGTCAGTAAAGGATAAACTAGATCCTAGCTGCCATAGGGTTGATTGCTGTATCTTATAGTCATTAGAAAGAGACCTTTCAAAGCTAAACTTTCTGTGCAGAAGAGTGGTTTTGAGCAGTGCACTAGCTACTTTGAGTCTGCTGAATGGTGAATTCTGTCCCTTCAGTTAGGCGAGGGTGGTTACCAGGGTGATATCCTGAGACTTCCTAAATGTAGTATGTACTTCTAACAAAAATATGTCCTCTCCCAGATCTGGTACTTTTACCAAGTATAAGGGTTAAGAAACAAATAAAACTGTAACATTGGGGTAGACAGAAATAAAAGCTGAAAGCAAGACTAAATAGGAAAAGCATTTTTTAAGTGTCCTGTTCAGCCTTGATGTTTGTGCTTCTGTACTGTAGTTTCACCATATCTAAAACCTGAACGTTTAGGCCTGTTTTGAGGCTGCATTCATCAGTGGTGTTAGAGCTCTGTGCAGCTCCTGAACAAAAGATGCTCTGCATGAAATATGCATTCATATGGAGGTAGAATGAGCCTAACGTAGACGAATTAATTTTAAAGCCAAAGCAATTGAGAGCTAAGTTAGTTTCAAATCAAAGACTGGGGAAAGTCAATAAAAATTGAAACAGGACTGAACAGGGGCTTTCTTTAGGGAGTCTGCAAACTGCTTCTTTTCTTGTCTAAGAGCACAGTTCTGCCTCAGCAATAGACTATCCTCTGTTATAGTTGACTGTATTGGGCTTGCGTAGCAAGGTTTTGGTAGTGGGGGGCCTATGGGGTGGCTTCTGTGAGAAGCTGCTAGAAGTTTCCCCCATGTCTGATAGAGCCAATGCCAGCTGACTCCAAGAGGGACCTGCCGCTTGCCAAGGCCAAGCCAATCAGCAATGGAGGTAGCACCTCTGTGATAACATATTTAAGAAGGAAAACAACAGCAACCAGGAGAGAGAAGTGAGAGAAACAATTCTGCATACACCTAGGTCAGTGAAGAAAGAGGGGGAGGAGGTACACCAGGCACCAGAGCAGAGATTCCCCTGCAGCCCCTGGTGAAGACCATGGTGATGCAGGATGTCCCCTTGCAGCCCATGGAGGTTAATGGTGGAGCAGACATCCACCCGCAGCCTGTGGAGGACCCCATGCTGGAGCAGGTGGATGCCCAAAGGAGGCTGTGACCCCATGGAGAGCCAGCACTGGAGCAGGCTCCTGGCAGGACCTGTGGACCCATGGAGAGGAGCCCGCGCTGGAGCAGGATTGCTGGCAGGACTTGTAAACCTGCGTGGGACCCACGCAGGAACAGTCTGTTCTTGCAGGACTGCACCCCATGGAAGGGACCCACACTGGAGCAGTCCGTGAAAAACTGCAGCCCAGGGGAAGGACTCAAGTTGGAGAAGTAATTATATCTGATAGATCCCGTGATTTCCATAACACACACACATAAATCAGTCCCAGCCCTACAAAGCTCATGCAAAGATTTTTTTAAAGAGTTTTTATAATATACCTCTGAATAATGGGGAGATTTCATGTGCCACTTAAGAAACAGTATATTTAGACTTTGTGTAGTTGTTTAGCTCCACTTTTGGCACTGATGTCTTCTGCATTCTGAAGGCTCTATAGGCAGCAGTACTTTTCCAGGCTTGGTAATCTGTGTAGCCCTCAGTCATGGGATACAATACGTAGAGATTCACTGGGGGGGAAAGAGTTGGTGGCTATGTTAATCTGATAAAAGTTCTGGAAAGCATGCTCACTCAGATGGAAGAGCCAACCCTGCCTCGAAGTGGTGCTACAGCTTGGCTTGAGGCTGCAAGTATCTGTATATGAGCCCAGCTCAGTCATCGGTGTTTTCTACAGGAAGTGGCGGTCACTTCTGTGCTGGGGACTGAACCCATTTTTCATGCATACAATTTGAATTGAGAAAGGTTGCATGCATCTCTTCACACTGGGGTGTGAAATTCAGCCCAGGATCAAGGCAGCAGCTCCTACCACTGAGCCTATTTCATTCAGACCGGAACTTATTTCTCACAGATAGACATGTTAGGTGGAGAGATCCTCATGTCCCCGGCACCAAATAAAATAATGCCTGCTTCTTAAGACCACATTAGTGTTAAGAAGTTTATTCCCGATTTCTGTGACCGGATGGAGGAGAGAATCAGAAGGAAAAGGCAAAACTCGTGGGTTGAGACAAAGGCAGTTTAACAGAACAGCAAAGGGAAAAGGAAAACAACAACCATAACACTGATAGAAGAATGTACAAACACAATTACTGTACCACCGACCTGACCCTTGAAACCCAAGCCTGCTCCCAAGCGGCAACTTCCCCGCCCCCACCAGCCAGCTCCCCACTATAGATTGGGCATGGCATCACGGAATCACGGAATCACGGAATCACGGAATCTTCAGAGTTGGAAGGGACCTCTAGAGATCATCTAGTCCAACTCCCCTGCTAAAGCAGGATTGCCTAGAGCACATCCCTCAGGACTGCATCCAGGCGGGTCTTGAAAATCTCCAGGGAAGGGGACTCCACAGCCTCCCTGGGCAGCCTGTTCCAGTGCTCTGTCACCCTCACCGTAAAGAAGTTTTTCCGCATGTTTGAACGGAACTTCCTATGTTCTAACTTGTGCCCATTGCCCCTCGTCCTGTCACTGGGAGCCATTGAAAAGAGCCTGGCTCCATCCTCCTTAAGCCCACCCTTTAGATACTTGTAAACATTAATCAGGTCCCCCCTCAACCTTCTCTTCTCCAGGCTAAAGAGTCCCAGCTCTTTCAGCCTTTCCTCATAAGGGAGATGCTCCAATCCCATAATCATCCTAGTTGCCCTGCGCTGGACTCGCTCCAGCAGTTCCCTGTCCCTCTTGAACTGGGGAGCCCAAAACTGGACACAGTATTCCAGTTGTGGCCTCACCAGTGCCGAGTAGAGGGGGAGAATGACCTCCCACGACCTACTGGCCACACTCTTCCCTATGCAGCCCAGGATCCCGTTGGCCTTTTTGGCAACAAGGGCACACTGCTGGCTCATGGATAATTTGCTGTCTACTAGGACCCCCAGGTCCTTCTCCTCAGAGCTGCTTCCCAGCAGGTCCACCCCTAACCTATACTGGTGCCTGACATTCTTCCTCCCCAGGTGCAGGACCTTGCACTTGCCTTTGTTGAACCTCATTAGGTTCTTCTCTGCCCAGCTCTCCAGCCTGTCCAGGTCACGCTGGATGGCAGCACGGCCCTCTGGAGTGTCGGCCACCCCTCCCAGTTTGGTATCATCAGCGAATTTGCTGATGATACACTCTATCCCCTCATCTAGGTCATTAATGAATATATTGAACAAAATTGGACCAAGTATTGACCCCTGGGGGACACCACTGGTCACAGGCCTCCAACTAGACTCTGTGCCGCTGATCACAACCCTCTGAGTTCTGTCACTCAGCCAGCTCTCAATCCACCTCACTGTCACCTCATCTAACCCATACTCCCTCAGCTTCCTAATGAGGATGTTATGGGAGACAGTGTCAAAAGCCTTGCTGAAGTCAAGGTAGATGACATCTACAGCTCTCCCCTCATCCAGCCAACCCGTTATAACATCATAGAAAGCTATCAGATTGGTCAGGCATGACTTACCCTTGGTAAATCCATGCTGACCGCTTCCAATAACTTCCTGTTCCTCTACGTGTTTGGAGACGACATCCAGAATGAGTCGCTCCATCACCTTCCCAGGGACAGAGGTGAGACTAACCGGTCTGTAGTTCCCCGGGTCCTCCTTCCTGCCTTTTTTGAAGATTGGAGTGATGTCAGCCTTCCTCCAGTCCTCAGGCACCTCTCCTGTTCCCCATGACCTTGCAAAGACGATGGAGAGCGGTCTAGCGATAACATCTGCCAGCTCTCTCAGCACTCGCGGGTGCATCCCGTCAGGGCCCATGGACTTATGAATGTCCAGCTTGGCCAAGTGGTCTCTGACCCGGTCCTCCTCAACTGAGGGAAAGTCTTCCTCTCTCCCGACCTTCCCCCTTGCCTCCAGGGTATGGGATTCGTGAGGGACAGCTTTAGCAGTGAAGACCGAAGCAAAGACGGCATTCAGTAGCTCTGCCTTCTCTGTGTCTTCCACCACTAGGGCTCCCGTCTCGTTCATCAGTGGGCCTATATTTTCCCTAGTCTTCCTTTTTCTGTTGATATACTGGAAAAATCTCTTTTTATTGTCTCTAACTGCAGTGGCCAAGCTGAGTTCTGATTGAGCTTTGGCCCTTCTAATTTTCCCCCTACATAGCTTTGTTATATCTTGATAATCCTCATAAGTTCCTAAGCCCCTTTTCCAGAGAATGTAAGCTTTTCTTTTTTTCCTGAGGTCCAGCCAAAGCTCTCTGTTTAGCCAGGCTGGCCTTCTTCCCCTTCGGCTCGTTTTTCGAGACTTGGGGATGGGCTTCTCCTGTGCTTCTAAGAGCACCTGCTTGAAGTACAACCAGCCTTCCTGGGCACCTTTGCTCTTCAAAACTGCTTCCCAAGGGACACTCTCAACCATGCTCTTAAACAGGTTAAAGTCTGCCCTTCGGAAATCCAAGGTGGCAGTTCTGCTGGCTCCCCGCCTTGCTTCTCCAAGAATTGAAAATTCCACCATTTCATGGTCACTCTGCCCAAGACGACCTTCAACCTTTACATCCCCCACAAGACCTTCTCTGTTAACAAATAGCAGGTCCAGTAGGGCACTTCCCCTAGTTGGTTCCTTCACCAGTTGTGTTAGGAAGTTGTCTTCCACACACTCCAGGAACCTCCGGGACTGTTCCCTCTCTGCTGTGTAGTATTTCCAGCAGACATCTGGGAAGTTGAAATCCCCCACAAGAACAAGGGCAGATGATCGCGAGACCTCTGCCAGCCGCCTATAGAATACTTCATCGGTTTCTACATCCTGATTAGGGGGTCTATAACAAACTCCCATCACGACATCTGCCTTGTTGGCCTTCCCCTTAATTCTTACCCATACACACTCAACACTGTCATTCACACTGTTGAGTTCTAGACATTCAAAACCGCCCCTAACATAGAGGGCCACCCCACCACCTCTCCTTCCTTGCCTGTCCCTTCTGAAAAGTTGGTAGCCATCGATTACAGCACTCCACTTGTGTGTGTCTTCCCACCACGTTTCCGTGATAGCAACCACATCATAGTTTCCCTGCTGCACGATGGCCTCCAGCTCCTCCTGTTTATTCCCCATGCTGCGTGCATTCATGTAGATGCACTTCAGTTGGGTTAGCTGTCCTGCCGCTTTCTTGGGGGGACAGGCCCTGTTTTGCACCTGGTCATGCTCAGACACTACTGTAGCTACCAAATTATCACTACTCCTTAGGTCTATGCTGCCACACAATTCAACATTCCCCACCATCACTGGGACAGGCTGCGAGACCTTGCTATCACTTTTACCCAGGAGCACTGCTGTGCTGCTTCCAGGCGCCACTTTTGTAATCCTGGTTTCATCCCCATCCCCCATCAAACCTAGTTTAAAGCCCTATGAATGAGCCCTGCTAATTCTTGCCCCAGGATCTTACTTCCCCTTCGGGTTAGGCTTCCCCCACCTGTTGCCATCATGCCTGGTTTACCGTAGATCCGCCCATGTTCAAAAAAGCCAAAGTCCTGCCGGATGCACCAGTCACGGAGCCAGGAGCTAATTTGCTCGCTCCTCCTATTTATCCCCTCGTCTACCCCTGCAAATGGTGGGATAGAGGAGAACACTACTTGTGCCCCCGATCCCTTAACCAGCCGTCCCAGGGCCCTAAAGTCGTTCTTCATTGCCCTCAGACTTCTGGTACCTACTTCATCACTGCCTACCTGAAATATCAGTAGCGGATAGTAATCTGATGTCCGGACCAGGGAAGGGAGTTTCCTCCGTATGTCCTTAATTCTGGCCCCAGGGAGGCAGCTGACTTCCCTGTGGGATGGGTCAGGTCTGCAAATAGGGCCCTCTGTTCCCCTCAGAAGGGAATCGCCTACTACAATAACCCTTCTTTCTTTCTTTGTTGAGGACGTCCTGAGGCGTGGGGGAGAGCGACTAGCACTGGGCAATTCACTGGATGGATCAACCTTTCTATCCTCAATCGCCTGGTCCTCAGCTTCCAGAGCCCCATACCTATTATGTAAAGGCAGTTGGGATGGTGAGGGGGGCCGTGGGAGGTTTCGCTTACCTCTCCGAGGAGGGATCTGACTCCACTCCCCCTTAGCCCTTGAGTCCTCTCCTTCTGCCTGGTGACAGGAGGGAAGGGGGTCGTCCAATTCTGATAGAGCCTCTTCCTGCTGCCTTTGCCTCAGGGTATGGCTCCACCAATCTATTTCATTTTCACAGTTTCTAATACTTCTTAACCTTTCTACCTCTTCCTTCAGTTCAACCACCTTCCTGAGCAGATCATTTACTTGGTCACACCGTATACAGACAGTGTCTCTGGATCCCTGTGAGAGCAGTGCCAGGCTCAGGCATTCATTGCAGCCCGAGACCTGCACAGCCACATGATTACACAGGAGCTCAGTCTGAGTTCCCGCGTTCTTTCTTGCAGCAGCTTTTGACTGTTTTGGAGCCATGTTCTTCTCTTGTGCCGGGAGATGGAGAATCTCTGCTGTGAGCTTCTGACACGCCCTGAGCCCGTGCTTCTGCACGCCGATGTTCCTCTGCTTGTGCTTGCCCAGCTTCTGCTTAGCTTAAACTCGAGGCTTTCAGTGACCCACCGTACGAAATGCTGCTCCTTGTTCGTACGCTCCCACTGCGGTGCCGCCCTGGGTGACGCACGCAGGCTGCCCGCGTGCTGGGTGCGCAGCGGCCGGCCGCTGTGCTCCGGGACCACCCGTTTAGAGCTGCCGTGTGTGACGCTGACTCCGCCCCTGCCGCCTCAGCAGCCCACCCCCGAGCTGCCGGTTCCGGCACGAGCTAGCCGCTTTTCCTGGCTTTTCCTGGCTACAAGAGCCCTCGAAAGAGCCCTTTGCCGGCCTTATCTGCCGCGATCCCCTTCCCCAGCGAGGCCTTACCTTCACTGGAGCTGGTCTCCTCGGCGACTGACCGTTGGCGTGTTTACAGCCCGTTTAGAGCTGCCGCGTGTGACGCTGACTCCGCCCCTGCCGCCTCAGCAGCCCACCCCCGAGCTGCCGGTGGAATAACTATATATATAATGTGATATAATAATATCACATGGAATAACTGTGTCCCATGCCAGACCCTGGGGAAACTTAACCCTATCCCAGCCAGAATCAGGACAACCTCGTACCATTGGCCTCGGCCCATCAGTCCAGCCTGTCCAGATCCCTCTGAAGAGCCATCCTATCCTGAAGCAGATCAACACTCCCACCCAACTTGGTGTTGTCTGCAAACTTGCTGAGGATGCACTTGATCCCCTCATCCAGATCACTGATAAAGATATTAAACAGAACTGGCCCCAGTACTGAGCCCTGGGGAACACCAGTTGTGACCAGCCGCAACTGGATTTAACTCCATTCACCACAAGTCTTTGGGCCCAGCCATTCAGCCAGTTTTTTACCCAACAAACAGTACGCCCATCCAAGCAATGAGCAGCCAGCTTCTCCAGGAGAATGCTGTGGGAAACGGTGTCAGACAGGCCTGTAGTTCCCCAGATCCTCCTTCTGGCCCTGGTAGGTGCGTGTCACATTTAGTAACCTCCAGTCAACTGGGACCTCCCCGGTAAGCCAGGGCTGCTGATAAATGATGGAAAGTGGCTTGGTGAGTGCTTCCGCCAGCTCCCTCAGTACCCTTGGGTGGATCCCATTCAGCCCCATAGATTTGTGTGTGTTTATGTGGTGTAGTGGGTCACAAACCATTTCCCCTGAGATTAAGGGGGCTTCATTCTGCTCCCTGTCCCTGTCTACTAGCTCAGGGGGCTGGGTACCCGGAGAACAACTGGTCTTACTATTAAAGACAGAGGCAAAGAAGGCATTAAATACCTCAGCCTTTTCCTCATCCTTTGTCACTATGTTTCCCCCTGCATCCAATAAAGGATGGAGATTCTCCTTAGCCCTCCTTTTGTTGCTAATGTATTTATAGAAACATTTTTTATTGTCTTTTACGACAGTAGCCAGATCAAGTTCTAGTTGGGCTTTGGCCCTTCTAACTTTCTCCCTGCATAACCTCACAACATCCTTGTAGTCCTCCTGAGTTTCCTGCCCTTTCTTCCAAAGGTCATAAACTCTCTTATTTTTCCAGAGTTCCAGCCAAAGCTCTCTGTTCAGCCAGGCCGGTCTTCTTCTCAGCCGGCTTGTCTTTCAGCGCATGGGGGCAGCCTGCTCCTGTGCCTTGAAGATTTCCTTCTTGAAGAATGTCCAGCTTTCCTGGACTCTTGCCCTTCAGAACTGCCTCCCAAGGGTCTCTGTCAGCCAGGCCCCTAAACAGGCCAAAGTGTGCCCTCTGGAAGTCCAAGGTGGCAGTTCTGGTAACTCCCCTTCTTCTTCTCCAAGTATGCAGGCCGGACCCGGTACATAGGGAGGTCTGCTGCCTCCCTGGGGCCCGGGCCAAGGACGTGAAGAGGATGCTTCCTTCCCTGGTATGGCCCTCAGACTACTACCCACTTTTGGTCTTTCAGGTAGGCAGTGACGAGGTAACAAGAAGAAGTCCAAGGGCAATGAAGAAAGATTTCAAGGCCCTGGGACGCCTGGTCAAGGGATCGGGAGCACAAGTTGTGTTCTCGTCTATCCCCCCAGTTGCGGGGAATGATGAGGGGGTAAATAGGAGGAGCCAGCAGATCAATGCCTGGCTCTGAGCCTGGTGCTGCCGGCAGGACTTTGGGTACTTTGATCATGGCCTGATCTACAAAACGCCTGGCCTGCTGGTAACAGGAGGGCATACCTTGACTTCCAGGGGAAAAAGGGTTCTAGGACAAGAGTTATCAGGGATCATTGAGAGGGCTTTAAACTAGATTTGAAGGGGGGTGAGGATGGTACTGGGCTTGCTGGTGAGGTGCCAGGGCGTAGTTGCTCAGCGCTCATGGGCCAGTGTGCCAGTATTTCTGAGAGCCAGAAGGCACACCACATCTCAAGGGTGAAAACTACACACACGACTCCCTCTCTGAAATGCTTATACACCAATGCACGCAGCATGGGGAATAAACAGGAAGAAATGGAGATCTGTGTGCGGTAGCAGGGACACGATCTCATTGCATTTACTGAGACGTGGTGGGACAGCTCACATGACTGGAATGCTGTCATGGATGGCTACGTCCTTTTCAGGAAAGACAGGCCAGGGAGGCGTGGTGGAGGAATTGCACTCTATGTGAGAGAGCATTTGGAATGCATTGAGCTCTCACTAGGGGGGGGATGAAGAGAGAGTTGAGAGCTTATGGGTAAGGATTAAGGGGCAGGCTAATATGAGGGACACTGTTGTGGGTGTTTCTTACAGGCCACCTGATCAGGATGGGGAAGCTGATGAGGCTTTCTACAGACAGCTGAAGGCAGCCTCAAAGTCACAGGCCTTGGTTCTCATGGGGGACTTCAATCACCCCAATATCTGCTGGGAAGACCACACAGCCAGGCATGCGCAGTCCAGGAGGTTCCTCCAGTGTATTGATGATAACTTCTTGACACAGGTGGTGCAGGAGCCAACAAGGAGAGGAGCACTCCTGGACCTGGTACTGACAAACACAGAGGGACTGGTGGAGGACATGAAGGTTGGGGGCACCCTAGGCTGTAATGATCATGAAATGATAGAGTTCAGGATCATGGGCAGTACGCACAAAACATCAAGAAGTAAAATTACAACCTTGGACTTCAGGAGGGCTAACTTTGACCTCTTCAAGAAACTACTTGGAGAGATCCCGTGGGCTAGGGCTCTGGAAAGCAAAAGGGCTCAAGAAAGCTGCTTGGTATTCAAAGACCACTTCCTCCAAGCTCTGAGAACGAACAGTTTTCTATACAACATGCTGTTACTTTCAGAGAGTTAGAAGAGGCTTAGCTAAAAGTAAAATTACTGAACCGAAAGTTGCTTCCGTTTTACCTCAAACCACGACAAAGAGCCAATATAAGAGCGTTGAGTTAATATGACTTTAGAAAGCTCCTTTGCTGTGGTCTCATGGTATTCAACTGTTGCCTTATAGCCACTTGCACCAGCACCAATCCTGTGAATAACTTCATGTGGCACCTCAGCCCGGCCAGTGGGCCCATGTCCCGGCCCAGCTCTGCTGCCCAAAGGTGGCCTCTGAGTGCTCCCATTCCAGGATGGCTACAAGACAATGCTTTGGCTCTTCCTTATCTCATCACCAAGGGAAACTTCACTCCCTTGCAGGGAGTCCTGCTGTCTCTGGCATCCCTGCTTCCAGCTAGTTTAACCCCTTCTGCAGTTGGGCCTTCTTGCCCTCCGTGCCAGATCATTCCTTGGTCACAAACTACCACTGCTGAGCAGTTACAATTTGAATTTCCTCTTCATTCCTCCCTTTTGTGAATATTTATTACTTGCACATATTCATCACTGTAAGTCTTTCAAATTCCTCCTTTTGCTTCTTTCTCACCCAGGTTTTATTCCCTTTGCTCTCTTCTTCATTTCTTTATAGCTTAATTTCAGGTACCTTCAGATAAAGAGGCTTTTTCTCTTAACGGTCTAGAGCACAGTATAAGGGCTGCAGGCACCCTCCTCACGAATCCTGGGAGCCCAGGATCAATCACCGCATGGGCCATGCTGACCCATCATCAATTTTTGCCTCTAGCTTTTATAATTATTCATAGTCATGAGTCCAAGAACAACTTCCTTTTCCTCTTCCTTAACCTCTAACATATTTAGCATTATTATTCTGCTTGCGTTGTTCTATCCTTTTACATACCAATTAGCTACAACATAAAATCAACTGAACTAATACACACAGCTGGAAAACTATGATATAGTCACCATCACAGAAACATGGTGGGATGATTCACACAACTGGAGTGCTGGAATGGATGGCTATAAACTCTTCAGAAGGGATGGGCAAGGAAGGAGAGGCAGTGGGGTAGCCCTGTGTGTTAGGGAGTGTTTTGGCTGTCTATAGCTTGACAATGGTGATGAAAGGGTCGAATGTTTATGGGTAAGAATCAGAGGAAGGGTCAACAAGGCAGATATCATGGTGGGAGTCTGTTACAGACCACCCGACCAGGATGAAGAGGCAGATGAAATATTCTATAAGCAGCTGGGAGAAGTCTCATAAATGCTAGCCCTTGTACTCGTGAAGGACTTCAACTTACCAGATGTCTGCTGGAAATACAATACAGTGGAGAGGAAACAGCCTAGGAGGTTCCTGGGGATGTGGAAGATAACTTCCTGACACAGCTGATGAGGGAGCCAACTAGGGGAGGCGCCCCACTGGGCCTGTGGTGGGCCTCGCTGGAGGCCATCTTGGGCACAGTGATCATGAAATGACAGAGTTTTCGATTCTTGGAGAAGCAATGAGGGGGGTCAGCAGAACTGCCACCTTGGACTTCCGGAGGGCAGACATTGGCGTGTTTAGGGATCTGCTTGACAGAGTCCCTTGGGAGGCAGTCCTGAAGGGCAAAGGAGTCCAAGAAAGTTGGACATTCTTCAAGAAGGAAATGTTCAAGGTGCAGGAGCAGGCTGTCCCCATACGCTGAAAGATGAGCTGACGGGGAAGAAGATTGGCCTGGATGAACAGAGAGCTTTGGCTGGAAAAAAAGGAAAGTTTATGGCCTATGGAAGGAGGGGCAGGCAACTCAGGAGGACTACAAGGATGTTGTGAGGCTATGCAGGGAGAAAATTAGAAGGGTCAAAGCCTAACTAGAACTTAATCTGGCTACTGTCATAAAAGACAATAAAAAATGTTTCTATAAATACATTAGCAACAAAAGGAGGGCTAAGGAGAATCTCCATTGTTTATTGGATGCGGGGTGAAACATAGTGACAAAGGATGAGGAAAAGGCTGAGGTACTTAATGCCTTCTTTGCCTCAGTCTTTAATAGTAAGACCAGTTGTTCTCTGGGTACCTAGACCTCTGAGCTGGAAGACAGGGAAGGAAAACAGAATGAAGCCCCCATAATCCAAGGGGAAAAGGTTAGCGACCTGCTACACAACTTAGACACACAGAAGTCTATAGGCCTGACTGGGATCCATCCAAGGGTAGGGAGAAGAGGGAGGAAAAGGAAAAAAATTATTGGGTTGAGTAGTTGGTTGAGGTAAAGACAGTTTAATAGAACAGTAACGGATTAAAAATAATATCGATAATAATAATGCTAGAAGAATATACAAAATAAGTAATGCAATACAATTGTTCACCACCCAATGATCAATTGCCCAGCGTGTCCTGAGCAGTGATGGCGGATTCCAGCCCCCTGGCCAACCCCCAATTATATACTGAGCATGACGTCTATGGTATGGTATGGAATATTCCTTTGGCCAGCTTGTCCTGTTTATGCTCCCTCTCAGCTTCTACAGGAAGCTGAAAAAGTCCTTGAGAATATATGCATTACTTAGCAACAAATAAATCAATATGTGTTTTCAACATTATTCTCATACTAAATACAAAACACAGCAGCTACTAAGAAGAATATTAACTCTGTCCGAGCTGAAACCAGGACAGACAGCTGGCAGAAGTGCTCACCAAGCCACTTTCCATCATTTATCAGTAGTCCTGGATAAACGGGGAGGTCCCAGTTCACTGGAAGATAGCAGATGTGATGCCCATCTACAAGAAGGGCCAGAAGGAGAACCTGTGGAACTACAGGCCTGTCAGTCTGACCTCAGTGCCAGGGAAGGTTATGGAGCTTGAGTGTCATCACACGGAACATACAGGACAACCAGGTGATCAGGCCCAGTCAGCATGGGTTTATGAAAGGCAGGTCCTGCTTGACTATCCTGGTCTCCTTCTATGACAAGGTGACACGCTTGGTGGATGAGGGAAAGGCTGTGGATGTTGTTTACTTGGACTTTAGTAAGGCCTTTGACACCATTTCCCACAGCATTCTCCTGGAGAAACTGGCTGCTTGTGTCTTGGACGGGTGTACTCTTTGCTGGGTGAAAAACTGGCTTGAGGGCTGGGCCCAGAGAGTGGTGGTGTATGGAGTTAAATCCAGTTGGCGGCCGGTAACAAGTGGTGTTCCCCAGGGCTCAGTATTTGGGCCAGTTCTCTTTAATATCTTTATCAACGATGTGGACGAGGGGATCAAGTGCACCCTCAGTAAGTTTGCTGTCGTGGGCAGAGTGATTAACTTCACTCATAAGAGAGAAGTAGTGAAATATTTATTAATATAAAACAGTGATTTAACAAAGTTAGTAGTGAATGAGACAGTATTTTATGAGATTCAATGGCAAGGTACGCTTGATTATTTACTGCATAGAGGACAAGGTCAGACAAGCTGTCAGGGAGACCCTCCTGTTGAGTCACAAGGTTCAGAAAGGACCCCCTTGCTTTCTAAATTCCTTCTTGGAGAGGAGTCTAGGTGTTACTTAGCTAAGATTTCAAAGTTTAGCATACTATTAGTCACTTACCGAGAATCTGTTGCAGCAAGGAATCTCTCAACCTTGAGGAGTAGAACCTTAAGCGAGCATCCCCACATCCCCACTCAAGGGGAGATCCTGGCGTGCAGCCCGCTGCCGTTCAGGAGAGCTCAAAGGGCTCTTGGGCTGTCCGCTATTTATAGAGTAAGATAATTGACCTATAGTCATGTTTGCATGGGAACAAAATATCTAGGTTCCCCACTCCAGACAGTGTTTTGACTGTGTTGCCAGCCATCCCCCAAAGTTCAAGTGCAACTCATCACAACTCCTGCTGATGGTTATGGCTTGAGCGGGGGTGGGGGGGGGGGGTGGGGAAGGGGGAAAAGGGGAGAGCACACCGCCACATTTACAGATGACACCAAGGTGGGTGGGAATGTTGATCTGCCTGAGGTTAGGATGGCTCTACAGAGGGATCTGGACAGGCTGGACCAATGGGCTGAGGTCAGTGGTATGAGATTCAACAAGGCCAAGTGCCGGGTCCTGCACTTGGGTCACAACAATCCCATGCAATGCTACAGGCTTGGGGAAGAGTGGCTGGAAAACTGCCCAGTGAAAAAGTACCTGGGGGTGTTGGTCGACTGCCTGCTGAATATGAGCCAGCAGTGTGCCCAGGTGGCCAAGAAGGCCAACAGCATCCTGGCCTGTATCAGGAATAGTGTGGCCAGCAGGACTAGGGAAGTGATCGTTCCCCTGTACTTGGTACGGGTGAGGCTGCACCTTGTGTACTGTGTTCAGTTTTGGGCCCCTCACTACAGGAAAGACATTGAGGTGCTGGAGTGTGTCCAGAGAAGAGCAACAAAACTGGTTAAGTGTCTAGAGCACAAGTCTTACGAGGAACAGCTAAGGGAACTGGGATTGTTTAGCCTGGAGAAAAGGAGGCTCAGAGATCTTATCACTCTACAGCTACCTGAAAGGAGGTTGTAGTGAGGTGGGTATCAGTCTCTTCTCCCAAGTAACAAGCAATAGGATGAGAGGTAAGGTAATGGCCTCAAGTTGTGCCAGGGGAGGTTTAAATTGGATATTAGGAAATATTTCTTCATTGAAAGGGTTGTCAAGCATTGGAACAGGCTGCCCAGGGAAGTGGTTGAGTCACCATCCCTGGAGGTATTTAAAAGATGCGTAGATGTGTCGCTTAGGGACATGGTTTAGTGGTGGACTTGGTAGTGTTAGGTTAATGGTTGGACTCAATGATCTTAAGGGTCTTTTCCAACCTAAATGATTCTATGATTCTGTGATATTTAAGAAAGGGTAAAAACTGCTGCGCGACAGCAGCTGGGAGTGATAAGAGAGAATATGTGAGAGAAACAAGTATGCACACACCAAGGTCAGTGAAGAAGGAGGGGGGAAGGTGCTCCAGGCACCGGAGCAGAGATTTCCCTGCAGCCTGTGGTGAACACCATTGTAACAACAGCTCTCCCCCTGCAGCCCATGGAGTTCCACAGTGGAGCAGATATTCGCCTGCAGCCTTTGGAGAACCCCAGCCTGGAACAGCTGGATGTGTCTGAAGGAAGCCAAGCTGTGACCCCATGGAGAGCCTGTGCTGGAGCATGTTCTCAGCAGGACTTGTGGCCCAGCGGGGGACCCATACTGGAGCAGTCCATTCCTGAAGGACTGTACCCCATGGAAAGGACCCATGCTGGGACAGTTTGTGGAGGACTGTCTCCCATGGTTGAGACCCCACGCTGGAGCAGGGGAAGAGTGTGAGGAATAAGGAGCAACAGAGACAACGCATTAGGAACTGATTGCAGCCCCCATTCCCCACCCCCCTGCACTGCTCAGGGGGAGGAGGTAGATAAGCCGGGAGTGAAGTTGAGCCTGGGAAGAAGGGAGGGGTGGGGGGAAGGTGTTTTATATATTTGTTCTTATTTCTCATTATCCTACTCTGGTGTTAACTGGCAATAAATTAAATTAATTTTCCCAAGTCGAGTCTGTTTTGCCTGTGACAATAATTGCTGAGTGATCTCGCTGTCCTTATCTCGACCCATGAGCCTTTTGTCATATTTTTCTCCCCCTGTCCTTTTGAGGAAGGGGAGTGATAGAGCAGCTTGGTGGGCACCTGTCAGCCAGACAAGGTCAACCCACCAGATGTACAGGTGTAATCCAATGAACAGGCAGTATTTTATAGGCCTTAGAGCCACATATCGCTCATAATCCTTCATTCCTTAAGGTTTTATCATATAACAATTCTTACAGGTTAGTATGTGACCAGTAATAATATAAACCCAAATGCAAAATCCCAGAGCAAACAAGGCTACAATTCCTAAAATCAACCGACAGGTTCAGATGATAACAACAGAGTCATCAAAGTGTGTTTTCAGGGTTGTAGATTGTAATTCTGTTGACATTTGATCAAAGGAAGTTCATCCAGATCATTTAGTTCTGCTGTGACAGGTGATACACTCTGCGTTGTGACACTTTTACAGTAGGAAGTGTGGATCCAGTTGAGCAGCCCTTGTGCATTACTGTAGCATTACAATGATTAGTAATTGTAGTAATTACCAATACCTGATAAGGTTCCTTCCAGCGCAGCTGAAGGGCGTGTTTTCACTGGTATACCTTCACGTAGACCCAGTCTCTTGCTTTCAAGGAGTGACAGACTTCAGTGGTGGGTTCTGGTTAAAACTATTTTCAGCTGTGTTTGGAAAGTCCTTAAACTTTTCATTAATACCTGGCAATATTTTAGAAGAGAATTACCTGTTAGTTTTAAGTTTGACTGCATGGGATTTAAGGGTGCTGTGTAAGGCAGTCACATGGGTCTGCCCATTAAAATCTCGTGAGATGACAGCCCATATTTTCTATTCACAGTGCTTCTCATATACATCAATGGGAGAGGTAACACATCCAGACATTTCAGGCCAGTTTATGCACAAATTTTTGCTAATTTGGTTTTAAAATCAGGAGGTTTTCCTCTCTACAGGCCCACTGGATTGGGGGTGATGGGCAAAATGACATTTTGGGTTTATTTGTAAGGCTGCACAAATTTTATGAATTATTTCTCCAGTAAAATGAGCCCCTTTATTGCTATCTAGTGTTAGGGGAATACTAAACCCAGGAATTAGATCTCTCTGCATATTTTTTTTGTAACAGTTGTTTCATCTACATGTTTACAAGGACAGGCCTCCATCCTGAGAACATATCTAAAATGACAAAGACATACTCAAAATTACAGCATTTAGGTATTTGAATAAAGTAAATTTGTTGATTTACAAATGGTCCCCAAAGTTTAGGGTGTGCAGCTATACTTGTCTTCTCCTTCAGTCTTATATTATCTTGTTGAAAAGTTGTCCTAACAATATGAAGATTTAAGAATTTGAACATTATTTTGCTAGCAAGCTTCAATCATTTACACCTTAATTTCTGACAAAATGAAAGCCCCTTCCTGATTGTTCAAGCTATAGAACTATTTGATTAAATAAAAAAGTGTATGAATTATACAAATACTAATTTAATGTGGACTTTTTTTAAAAAAAGAAATCATATTTAAAGTTCCTTACCTTTCCTTTCTCAGTATTAGCTGTATTTTCAGATATACTAACATTTTAATGATGCAGTCATTAGCTCAGTGACTTCATTAAAGCATTCTATTGCTCTCATTCCATTCCAAAATAACATTGAGAATAGACAAATAACTGAAAAGTATGCACACAAGAGAAATTTGGGGCAAACCAATCAAAAATTTGGAATCATATAGCTGCAATCATCCCCCTTTGCTGGTGCGGGCAACTGAATGGGTCACATGAGCAAAGGCATATCTGTTATTCTTCTTGCTGTACTCCCAAAGCTGTTTTACCTGCAGTTTGCAGGGAGCTATAAATCACTCCAGCCAGGCACACTGCAGGGTATTTCCTGCCTCTTTGGGTTGTTGTAGTACAATTAGTGTGAAGTGATCAAGAGAACTATAGCTTGAAACCGGGGTGGGAAAGAAGGTATTTTTCAAGCAGTAGGGGAGTTTTCCTCTCTCTCCTTTACTATCTTCTCAGGAATATCTCCCAGGTAGAAATCCCCGGGCATATCACAGGAGTTTGAGAATCCCCAACTTCTTCATCCTTAAAAATCTAATCTCAGTCAGTGCTGGTTGAGTAGTTAGTTTAGATCGTATTTAGTATGAACTGAAATATTTAAAGCATAGATCTCTCTGCTTTGGTGAATGAGCCTGGTATCCCTGGCTCTCTGGTGGGGGGGTCTGAACGTTATCTCAGCCCCTTGCCTTTGCTGACCCCTTTCACTGCAGAGTGCTGCTGTGGTGGCTGCCTTTAGCACTGATATTCAAGGTGTGTTACCAAAACTGTCACCTGGCCCATCCCTGTGCCTGGATTGTTGTCATTCATAAGGGAAGAATCTTTTAAGGATCCCTGGATCCCCAGGATTCCCCTGTGATTATTTGAGATAGAGGTAGTTCTTGCAGCAGCTCCTGGAACAGCTCAGCTCTGCAAGTATTAGAGATTAAAGTTTGAGGCAGAAGCTATGAATCCAACTATGATTAGTGCAAACAGTTCAGCTTGCTTTCCCATACTGCTGTTCAGAAGACCTGAGCAAGGACTGGTGGACTGGGTTCGTGTACAGTAACTGGAGGCTGAATCTTGCAGTTACTGTTCATCATCATCTTCTGTCTAGCCTTCTACTTTCAGGGCTCTGGTATTACCTGGAAGTAAAAATCCAAATGAGATCTGACAGATAAGGACTTATCCAAGAACTAAAATGAAATTATATGCAACTGGTCTTATTTCATTAAATAAATGTGAGCTTAAAAATCCTAAAATACAATATGCTGCAGGACGTTGCCTCTCAGAACTTGTAGTTAATAAATTGTTGCAAGTCAGATGTGAGTAGGAAAAACGTTTAACTATCACCAGGCTGCAGCTGAACCGTATGAAACTTGGATTCCATTTGTGTAGGGAGAAGGATTTACACTTCCTGCAGAGTCACAACACAGTTCAGTGTTCCAGCTGATCAGATGCAAGAAAAATTAACCTAACTTTGCAGAGACAACACATAATTCTCTATAAAAAGCATGTTACAATATATATGAATCTGAACATTGTGTTCAGAGCAAACAGGTTTAAATAATTACAAGGAAAACGGTAACACTTTGTAGTCAGTGTCACTCTTCCAAATCTTTATCACCATCAGAGGCTCAGCAATGTTAGTAGAGCTGACATTTTATTCACAGCTGTCATGCCAACTCAGCATCCTAGCAGGTATGGATTTTATTTTCACCCAGAAATGTGTGAAGTACTCTGATATTCATACATATATATGAGTTCTTGCTGGAAAAAAAGATTTTTCCTTCCTTGGACCCATCTTAAATTTAAGAAGTCATTGAATTGAATTGAGCCCTGGAGGCAGTGAATCTATCTTCTCTGACGTAAATGGAGTTATGCCTGTGTTATACACTCCCCATCATGTCAGCTAGTTACAAGATTGACTGATTAGCCTTTGCACACCCCGGCATGACCTGCAGAGCTTTCAGAGCGTGCCTGGAAGGGGCTTTCTGAAGTTCTGCTCTCATAGTCCATAGGACATTATATGGCCGTTTCTCCATCAAGTCTGCAAATCATTTTCTTCTCACTTGCAGATAGAGAACTCCAAATTTTTACAACTTCAGAATTTGCTTTGGCAAATGTGTAAAACCCACTACCTTGCTCAATGCTGTAAACTTACCTATTTCTCTAGCTTGCAGTTTAGGTCAGCAGGAAACTTGAAGTGCTCTGGTGGCCCCGTCTTAATGGAGAAGATGAAGGGGATGGAGTGCTCCATATAATTTATGCAAGATTTCTTCAGATAATTGATAATCTGCTGTAAAGGGGGATCTTGATCCTTTCTCCTTGCTCTGGAATCACTGTTGCAATATAGTGCCTCCAGGTTGACAGTGAGGAGGTTTGGGGTCTGGTCACAATTACAGCATTATTTGATAATTTATGTCCATTGGTCTTTGTGTTGAAAACAAGGAAAAATAGATTTATTCATTGTCATGGTTTTGGCCGAATTGGCCAATGATGGAGACAACAGATGCTCTCCCCCCACCTCTCGTACAAGGAGAGGAGGAGGAGAGATAAAGAGATTTACGAGTTTAGAAGGAACTAAACTACTTTAATGAAATATTAATAATAAAATAAAAAGGAAATAATGAAATAGATACAGTATATACAAAACCGTATCAAGCTCACAGGATGACGTCACGGATGTAAGGTATGATAACCTTACAATAACCTTCATCAGACACGGTACATCTGAAACAGATGTAGTTGAGACGATTCTTGATCACAGGGCTTTAAACTAACGCAGCATGGGCAACAAACAGGAGTTGGAAGCTACCGTGCTGCTGGAAAGCTACGACATAGCGGCCATTACTGAAACCTGGTGGGACGAATCCTATGACTGGAACGTGGCTATCGATGGCTACAGGCTGTTCAGAAGGGACAGGCGAGGAAGGAGGGGCGGAGGTGTTGCCCTCTATGTTAAGGAAGGGATAGAGTGTGAAGAGATGTCCCTAAAGGACAGCCAAGAGGAAGTCGAAAGCTTATGGGTAGGAATTAGAGGCCGAGGCAACATGGGGAACCTTGTGGTTGGTGTCTACTACAGGCTGCCTGATCAAGGGGAACCTACTGATGAAGCCTTCTTCCTCCAGCTACGGGAGGCATCGCGCTCGAAGGCTCTCGTCCTGCTGGGGGATTTCAACCACCCCGACATCTGCTGGAAAAGTAACACGGCGAGCTGTAGGCAATCCAGGAGGTTCCTGGAGAGCCTCGATGATAACTTCCTAAGACAGGAAAAAGACAGCCCTACCCGAGGGGATACCATACTGGACCTCATAGTCACCAATGCGAGTGAGCTCATTGGGGATGTCAAGATTGGAGGCGGCCTGGGCTGCAGTGACCACGCACTGGTGGAGTTCACGGTCCTGAGGGAAACATGCCAGACGAGCTCTTCAAGGAGTTAGTCAATAGGACTCCCTGGGAAATGGTCCTCAGGGACAAGGGGGCAGAACAGAGCTGGCAGATCTTCAAGGATGCTTTCCATAGAGCACAAGAGCTCTCTCGATCCCCAGGTGTAAGAAATCAAGCAAGAAAGGGAGGAGACCAGCATGGCTGAATCAAGACCTGCTGGCCAAACTAAAAGGCAAGAAGGAACTGCACAGGCAGTTCAAGCAGCATCGGGTGTCCTGGGAAGAGTATAGGGATGCTGCCCGGTTATGTAGGGATGAGGTCAGGAAGGCCAAGGCGCGGCTGGAGCTGAACTTGGCAAGGGATGCTAAGAATAACAAGAAGGGCTTCTACAGGGATGTCTGCCAGAAAAGGAAGGTCAAAGAAAGCATGCCCTCCCTGATGAGCAAGAATGGCAAACTGGTAACAACAGACGAGGAGAAGACCGAGGTTCTCAACAATTTTTTTGCCTCGGTCTTTACTGCCATCCTCTCTCCTCATGCCTCCCAGGTTGAAGGACCGCAAGACGGGGACCTGGGGGACAAAGTCCCTCCCACTGTAAGTGAAGACAAGGTTCGTGACCACCTGAGGAACCTGAACATACACAAGTCTATAGGACTTGATGAGATGCACCTCAGAGTCCTGAGGGAATTGGTTGATGTAGTTGCCAAGCCACTCTCCATGATATTTGAAAAGTCATGGCAGTCAGGTGAAGCCCCTGGTGACTGGAAAAGGGGAAACATCGCACCCATTTTTAAAAAGGGTAGAAAGGAGGACCCTGGGAACTACCGCCCTGTCAGCTTCACCTCCGTGCCTGGGAAGATCATGGAACAGATCCTCATGGAAGACATGTCAAGACATATGGATGACAGGGAGGGGATTCGAGACAGCCAGCATGGCTTCACCAGGGGCAAGTCCTGCCTGGCCAACCTGGTGGCTTTCTACAATGGAGTGACTGCATCAGTGGACAAGGGGAGAGCTACAAATATCATCTATCTGGACTTCTGCAAGGCCTTTGACACGGTCCCCCAGAACATCCTTCTCTCTAAGTTGGAGAGATACGGATTTGATGGGTGGACTGTTCGGTGGATAAGGAACTGGCTGGATGGTCATATATCTCCTTGGATCTGGGACATATCTTGCAGGGAGTCCTGCTGTCTCTGGCATCCCTGCTTCCAGACAGTTTAACCCCTTCTGCAGTTGGGCCTTCTTGCCCTCCGTGCAAGTTCATTCCTTGGTCACAAGCCACCACTGATGAGCAGTTACAATTTCATTTCCCTTTCACAACCCACTCTTCCTTCTCACAGCATGTTAGAATAACCCAAGTGGGTAAGACTAATTCTATACTACTAGTCGTAAGAAATCTTTAACTTTCTCCCTAACTACTTCAAAACATACTAGAGCAGTAAAGTATCAGTGAACATCAGTGGGTGCGAAAGGAAGGAGCTGTGTAAATTTGCATTTGCTGATTATGTATTGTTTTCCTCGATAGATGCTATGTCAGTTATAACAGAGATCATGCTGCAAAAAAGTTTTGATGAATTTTTCAACAGAGCCTGGAGACTCCTCCCCCTCCTTCTTCACTGACCTTGGTGTCTACAGAGTTGTTTCTCTCAGATATGCTCGCTCCTCTCTAGCTGCAGTTGCACAGTTTTGGGATTTCTTCCCTTCTTAAATATGTTATCACAGAGGTGCTGTCATCACTGCTGATGGGCTCAGCTTTGTCCAGTGGTGGGTCTGTCTTGTAGCCGGCTGGCATTGGCTCTATCAGACATAGGGGAAGCTTCTAGCAGCTTCTCACAGAAGCCACCCCTGTAGCCCCTCTGCTACCAAAACCTTGCCACACAAACCCAATACATCTGAAAGGGAAAGTGTGTCAGGATCTTCATATGTGATGTATTCCCATTGGAAGGGTATAAAATGACATTTCAGTTCAGTTCAAAGAGGGCTCCATCAGTTAACACAAAAAACTGTGTCACCTATTATATAGAAGACTGTTAAAGTGAGCATTGCTCACCATTAGAGCTTGGTAATGGTGATGTTGCAGAACTATAAAGCATTTTCACTAGGAAAATCCCCATTCCTTTTTCCCAAGGTGTGAAATAGGTCAGCCAGTGTCCTCTTGCAGACAGGCCCTTGGCCGTAGTTTAGGGTCCATCAGCCTGATGAAATGTTTTTTAACTTTGAGAGCTGAATCTTGAGCAATCTGACTATGTTAGTCCTTAGTGTGTATAGCACTGGTGATATAGAGTTTCCATTTTTCTGCTGCTGTAAACACTGCTGAAAGCCTGACTTGTTTTGGCTCTCCCCAGACAGTTTCCTCCTTGACTGCTGCAAACAATCAGTATGATTGCCACCTTCCACTGCAAAGGTATTAACATTAATTCATTACGGTTCCTCCACCTGGGGTTAGCTCCCAAAAGAACCTAGACCATTATAAGCCCTGTTTTTCCAGTTGCTTCTGATTTTCCCGTAACATTCAGCTGGAGTGCTGTATTCAGCAGGAAACAGCCCTGCCTGGCTGTCAGGTGATGGTATTTTGTGTTGGATGATAATATGCAAATTCATGTAGCACCTGGACACAAAAAAATGCCACACCTTGAAAAGGCATCTGTGAATAATGCATTAAACCAGAAGGTCAAATTCTTGTGTTTTTTAAGACTCAGTGTGCATCAGGGAATTTTTCAGAAGGCTTCTTCCTTTCACCAGGGGTATTTCTTCCAGGTCATAAGGTAATAAACAAGATACTGAAGTACCCTGCAACAAAACACGTGTATTAGAGAGTCAAACTTCCTCCAATTCATTGCCTTCTATATCTTCCTTTTCCCCATTTTCTTAGCAATGGGAGTTGTTCAGCTCCTTTCACTTGCTGAGAATACATTTATCCTTGATGCCTGTGCTTCCCTGGTCTTGAAAAATGTATTGTACTATCCCATAGCAAAAGAAAATTCACACTACCCTTGTGGTTTTAATGTGCTTACTGATTGGGTCCCCTTCTTTAGCCATCACTGGTGGTCTGGCTCAGACAGCTGGTACTTCTCTCTATCTGGAAAGACAGCTGTACTCTCAATCCTAGAGCACTGCTAAATGGACATACAGTGGTCTTGGTGAGTTGCATATGTTCTTTTCACAGTGCAGGTTTTGGACTCAGAGCAGCCACTAGCAGCATATTCTTCTCTCAGCATTTTCCTTTTCTAGTGAGGGATAGTGGAGCATGTATTTTAACACGTATTTTCTTCCAGAAAGAGAGGTGTTCCTCAGTATAAGTATGCTATTCCTCAGGATATATATAGTATAACTCTGAACACTAGATATGTTTAATGATTCTTTATTACTAAAACACCTTATGAAGGCCACATGTGCTGTCTTTGGCTGCTACCATTTTGTGTTTGTGTTTGTCAAGGATAATTTAGTTTACATTATTTGCAGTGAGAAGAGGAGAGAAACCTTGTAGCATCACTAGTGCTTACAGGTCTAAAGCAAACAAGCACTGTGGGTTTTAGCTCCTAGCTGTATGGCCATGCATTCCTTGGTAAGTTTTACCTCCCTCGCAGCCATCTTTTCCTTCTTGTCTTCAGTGGCTGAATTAAATTGGCATCTTTGCTTTATTAAAATATAAAAGCTAAGAAAAGCCTAAGGAAAAAAAGGCAGAAGTATTAGAAGGAACAATTTCAGCATTGACTGAATCTGTTTTGTAAGGCTGGAGGTTAGTACTGATTTGAATGGTATGCCCTTTATCACACACCTTCAGAACCTCCTTTAGGGCTCCTTGCAGGTTTGGACTGGCAGCTGAAAGAAAGATGACATTCTTACAGAGCAGTAGGGTGGGTTGGTTTGTGGACCAACAAATTTTCCAAAAACCAGAAGTACAGAGTTCCATAAAACAAGTTTAAGGTTATGGACAATAGATTCTTTTTTTATGGTTAATGTTTGTGAGCTTCTTAAAATAATCCTTAAACTCCAAGAAGTTCGGAGACCAAAGCCTGAAAAACACTATCTTTAGAATATTTACTACCCGCTGTAAAATTAATGTTTCTGTTGTGAACAGCAGATAGCAGTGCCTTTATCCTGCATCTGTTAAGGAGTCTTCACGGCTAATGATATGCTATATTTTTTAAAGAGCAGTTAGACAGAGTACATCCAGAATTGGATGGAAGAGGGATAAGTAATTCTTGAATTTCCTCTAACCTTTAGAGGAATATAGTGCAGAGAGTTTTTTCTCTTCTCTGCAAAATTATTATTTACTTAAAAGTAAGTAATTAATTTAGAATTTATCATTATGCAGTTGTTCCATTACTTCATAATATTTTATTCTAGAATTTATTCAGGGTAATAAAAAGTGGACTTGTTCTTAAAATGTGGCCTCAAAATACAGTGTATAGTGGCAGAGTGATTCTAATTTATCATGACTGTAAGACAAAAATTTAATTTCCAGTCAAAAAAGGGGGATAAATGTGAAAATTAATTTGAAAGCAGGGTTTTCCATAGAGCTGTGGTTTGTTATCCTGGTTTGAGGTGAAACAGAACCAACTTTCTGTTCAGTAATTTTATTTCTTAGCTAGGCCTCTTCTAACTCTATGAAATTAACAGCATGTTGTGTCGAAAGCGGTTCGTTTTCAGAGTGATAAGATCAATGTTTACAGTTTGTGCCAAGGAATGGTACGCAGAGGGGCTCTTGCTTATACTTATTGCTATAACAACCAAGGTCAGCTAATTTCGTTATTTGCCCCGTTGGAGGGTCAGAAACGGAAAAGCGTAGAGGGGTCCCACCTGCAGGGAGGAGTGGACAGGACAGGGGACCCAGAACTGACCAACAGGATATTCCATCCCATCTGCCCCATGCTCAGTATAAAAGCTGAGGGATCAAAGGGTCAACTCTTCCTTCAATGGCTGATGTCTGAGGAGGACCCTGTCTATTCATCTGCCTTTGATCCTGATCCATGTGTTCCTGACTCCATCTGTGGAATCCAGTTCCCACCCATTGCTGAGTCCAGTCTGGGACTTCCCAGTGGCTTTCTAGTGGCTTTCTACAATGGAGTGACTGCATCAGTGGACAAGGGGAGAGCTACGGGTATCATCTATCTGGACTTCTGCAAGGCCTTTGACACGGTCCCCCCAATGTCCTTCTCTCTAAGTTGGAGAGATACGGATTTGATGGGTGGACTGTTTGGTGGATAAGGAACTGGCTGGATGGTCGCATCCAGAGGGTGCTGTTATGTCACGTATTACACAGTCTTGCCAAGACTAGTGAAACTGACCTCTGAAAGAGTGAAAGATGTCTATGGGCAGAGGGTGACCTCAAGCACCTTAGCTACTTTAATTTAGCCGTAGTCCATAAGCTTTGTCTGTGCACTTATTACCTTGCTTTTCCTATACTGTTCTCTTCCATATAAAGAAGATGTCATGGTTATTGTGTCATAACACTTCGCTGCCTTGGACTCCAGTTCATACTGCAGTTCTAGCATGTCCAGCACGTCAGCGCTCAGCGGCGGCATGCCTTCATTCAGGCCACGATAGTCTACAGTTAGCCTCCACTCTCCATTAGATTTTCGCACTGGCCATATGGGACTGTTAAAGGCTGAGCGAGTCTTGCTGATCACTCCTTGAACCTCTAGTTGACGAATCAGCTTATGGATGGGAATCAGAGAGTCTCGGTTAGTGCGCTATTGCCGCCGACGCACCGTTGTGGTAGCAATCGGCACCTGTTGTTCTTCGACCCTCAACAGCCCCACAACAGAAGGGTCCTCCGAGAGACCAGGCAAGGTAGACAACTGTTTAACTTCCTCCGTCTCCAAGGCAGCTATGCCAAAGGCCCACCGGTACCCTTTTGGGTCCTTCAAATACCCTCTCCTGAGGTAATCTATACCAAGGATGCATGGAGCCTCTGGGCCAGTCACAATGGGGTGCTTTTGCCACTCGTTCCCAGTTAGGCTCACTTCCGCCTCCAGTACAGTCAACTCTTGGGATCCCCCTGTCACCCCAGAAATACAAATGGGTTCTGCCCCTCTATAGCTTGATGGTATTAAAGTACACTGTGCACCCGTGTCCACCAGAGCCTTCTACTCCTGTGGGTCTGATGTGCCAGGCCATCAAATCCACACATTTGGACCCAGTTGTCCCTTTCCTCCACCTGTCCGGAGGCAGGGCCCCTCTAATACTGCTCATAGTATCCATTACTCACTTCTTGCAGAAACGACTTGGAAGTTCCTTCAAGACGATCAGAAGCAAGATCAGGCCTTCTGCTCTGCCTGGGGAACTGCCCGCTGGAAACTGGGGCGGCACTTTTCCTGGAGGGATCCCCTTTTGTGGTTGTCCTTCCTTGCAACTCCTGTACCCGTGTCCGCAGGATCGAAGTAGGTCGTCCATCCCACTTTCTCATGTCCTCTCCGTGGTCACGCAGGTAGAACCACAGGATGCCTCGTGGTGTGTACCCTCTGTACTCTCTCTCTTGAGTGGGGAAGTGCCTGCTTCTAATAGCTGAGATGCTGGCCCGTACAGGTGGGGAGTAGGACATGTTCTCTTCAAGTTGCTGGACCTTCCGCGACAGTTTCTCCACAGCTGAGACAAGGGGGGAAGAGAGACTTTCTTCATATCGCCGGAGCCGGCCAGCCACCTCATCCACCGTCGGTCCCTCTTCGCCTTTCCATTCTATCACTGCCAATGAGCTGGCATATGACGATGGTGCGCTCCGTACAAACTTCCACCACATGGGCCTTGTGCATTGGACCTCATCGGGGTCTGTGGGTAACTGTGCATTGTCTGGGTCATAATAAATCATCTCCCGCACAGCTAATTCTCTCAGGTACTGGATACCTCTTTCCATGGTGGTCCACTTGCTTGGTTGACATACAACATCTTCACTGAAGGGATACCTTTCCCTCATGCCTGACAGGAGTCACCACCAGAGGCTGAGGGCTTGAGTCTTCTTCCCAATTGCCTTGTCAATGCCACCTTCCCTAGACAGGGATCCCAGCTGCCTGGCTCCCCTACCCTCTAATTCCAAGCTACTGGCCCCATTATCCCAGCATCGGAGCAGCCAGGTAACAATGTGCTCGCCTGAAAGTCGGCTGAAATCTTTTTGCATATCCTGCAGCTCACTCGAGGATAGGGATTGGGTGATTATCTCTGGTTTTGCCTCTTCTTCCTGTTCTCGTGATGGCCCTGGTTCATCATCATCCCTTACTAAGCGAACTGATTTCTTTGTGTACTACTTCTTTATGGGGGCAACTGATACTGGCACGGGTTGATTCCCTGGTTCAGCTGCAGTGGCTGCCACCAGGGCTGGAGTAGCTGCAGTGGCTGTCGCAGGAGTTGCAGCAGCCGCAGTATCTGTCGCAGGGGTTGCAGCAGCTGCAGTGTCTGTTGGTCTGGTTTCCATCTCTTCCCCTTGAGGGTGCTGCGTAACACTGAGCAGTGCCTGGTAGATACTGGCCAGGGCCCAGCACAGTGCGGTGAGTTGTGCCTCTCTAGAATAGCCACAGCATTTTCCCTTCAGATATTCTACTACGCTATCAGGGTCCTGTAATTGTTCAGGGGTGAAGTCCCAGACCATTGGAGGTGAGAAGTTCTCTAGGTACCTGCCCATGTTCTCCCACATGCCATGCCACCCCTGACTGTCCAGCCTCGGAGCAGATCTCCGGGTGGCAGTCTTAAATAGTCGCTTAACCCTAAACAGGACCTGGAACACATTCAGGAGACATAACACTAGGAACATGCTGGTTTGAGCATCCCAAGGATATTCAAAATTCTCAAAAGCTGTCATACCTGGCCCGAAGGAGAAAAGGGAGGCAAAAGAGCTGGGGAAAGTGTCCCCCCCTGTTTCCCCCACAGACTGGGTGTAATTATTAATAAACTCAGAGAGATGGTGCCCAATGTACGGGCAGGACAGCAGAACCACATAAACACCCCAAACTAACTGCCTGAACAGTGATGTTATCATATTACATGCTGATATCGCACAGGACAGCAAAATGATAGTCCCGATCCCTCTTCCAGAGATGATAAACAGCATCGCAGGGAGTACATAAGCCATATAGGAATTTACATAACACAGCTACGAGAACAAACCAAGCAACATGGTGACCAGCGACTATTTACCTAATACAATAAATGCACACAACAAATTCGGTTTTCCAAGCTCTAGTTGGATTCTGTCGTTATCTCAACCCTTGTTGCCCCACGTTGGGCACCAAAAAGGACTGGCCTCAGACGGCAGCAAAGAATCACGAGCCGCTCTCTCGAGCTTCCCCAATACGGGGAAGAATGGGAAGAAAAAGGCAAAACTCTTGGGTTGAGACAAAGGCAGTTTAACAGAACAGCAAAGGGAACAAGAAAACAACAACAATAACACGGATAGAGGAATATACAAACACGATTACGGAACTGCCGCTCACCGACCAGACCTGGGACACCCCAGACCGCTCCAAGCCGCGACTTCCTTCTATCCAGAGGGATGGAGCACCTCTCCTATGAGGACAGGCTGAGAGAGTTGGGGTTGTTCAGCCTGGAGAAGAGAAGGCTCCGGGGAGACCTTATAGCAGCCTTCCAGTACCTGAAGGGGGCCTACAGGAAGGATGGGGAAGGACTTTTTATGAGGGAGTGTAATGAGAGGACACAGGGTAACGGTTTCAAACTGAAGGAGGGTAGATTTAGATTAGATATTAGGAAGAAATTCTTTACTGTGAGGGTGGTGAGGCACTGGAACAGGCTGCCCAGGGAAGTTGTGGATGCCCCATCCCTGGAAGTGTTTAAGACCAGGCTGGATGAGTCTTTGAGCAGCCTGGTCTGGTGGGAGGTGTCCCTGCCCATGGCAGGGGGGTTGGAACTAGATGATCTTTAAGGTTCCTTCCATCCCGAACCTTTCTATGATTCCATGATTCTATGATTCCTGCCCCCTCCCCTCCTGGCAGCTCAGAGTGGGCATGGCTCAGTGGGATGGAATACCTGTGTCCCTGCTGGAGCCTGAGGAAAATTAACCCTATCTCTGCCGGAACCAGGACACAGGAGTAGAGGACTGCTGTTTATAAGGTAAAAAACAAAACTGAGAGACCAGCTTCTCCCAAATCACAGAATCACAGAATCTTCAGAGTTGGAAGGGACCTCTAGAGATCATCTAGTCCAACTCCCCTGCTAAAGCAGGATTGCCTAGAGCACATCCCTCAGGACTGCATCCAGGCGGGTCTTGAAAATCTCCTGAGAAGGGGACTCCACAGGCTCCCTGGGCAGCCTGTTCCAGTGCTCTGTCACCCTCACCGTAAAGAAGTTTTTCCGCGTGTTTGAACGGAACTTCCTATGTTCTAACTTGTGCCCATTGCCCCTCGTCCTGTCACTGGGAACCATTGAAAAGTCTGGCACCATCCTCCTTCAACCCACCCTTTAGCTACTTGTATGCCATAATAAGGTCTCCCCTCAGCCTTCTCTTCTCCAGGCTAAAGATTCCCAGCTCTTTCAGCCTTTCCTCATAAGGGAGATGCTCCAGTCCCTCAATCATCCTAGTTGCCCTTCGCTGGACTCGCTCCAGCAGTTCCCTGTCCCTCTTGAACTGGGGAGCCCAAAACTGGACACAGTATTCCAGTTGTGGCCTCACCAGTGCCGAGTAGAGGGGGAGAATGACCTCCCTCGACCTACTGGCCACACTCTTCCCTATGCAGCCCAGGATCCCGTTGGCCTTTTTGGCAACAAGGGCACACTGCTGGCTCATGGATAATTTACTGTCTACCAGGACCCCCAGATCCTTCTCCTCAGAACTACTTCCCAGCACGTCCACCCCTAACCTATACTGGTGCTTAGCATTCTTCCTCCCCAGGTGCAGGACCTTGCACTTGTTCTTGTTGAACCTCATTAGGTTCTTCTCTGCCCAGCCCTCCAGCCTGTCCAGGTCACGCTGGATGGCAGCACGGCCCTCTGGAGTGTCGGCCACCCCTCCCAGTTTGGTATCATCAGCGAACTTGCTGAGGATACACTCTGTCCCCTCGTCCAGGTCATTAATGAATATACTGAACAAAATTGGACCGAGTATTGACCCCTGGGGGACACCACTGGTTGCAGGCCTCCAACTGGACTCTGTGCCGCTGATCACAACCCTCTGAGTTCTGTCACACAGCCAGCTATGCTGTGCTGTGTGACACAGCACAAATGCCCCATCCCCTCTCACCAGGAGTACTGGGCAATGGCAGTTGGGAAGGGTCCATGTCCACTGGAAATTTGGAAAAAACCTCTCTTCAAAACCAGGGTGGGCTCAGTTTCATAGAATCATAGAATCATTTAGTTTGGAAAAGACCCTTAAGATCATTGAGTCCAAGTGCAAACCTAACACTGCCAAGTCCACCACTAAACCATGTCCCTCAGCACCACATCTACACGTCTTTTAAATACTTCCGGGGATGGTGACTCAACCACTTCCCTGGGCAGCCTGTTCCAATGCTTGACAACCCTTCAAGTGTCCTGGTTCTGGTGGGGATAGGGTTAATTTTCTGTCAGGGGACAAAGGTATTCCATATCATGTGAGCCATGCCCAGTCTATAGCTGGGAGCCGGCCGGGGGGGAGGGGGCAGGAAGTGGCCACTTGGGAGCAGGCTGGGGCGTCCTGGGTTCAGTCAGTGAGCAGTGGTACCATAATCGTGTTTGTACATTCCTCTATCAGTATTATTGTTGTTGTTTTCCTGTTCCCTTTGCTGTTCTGTTAAACTGCCTTTGTCTCAACCTATGAATTTTGCCTTTTTCTTCCGATTCTCCCCCTGTCGGAGTGTGTCGGAGTGGGAGCCGGACCCGGAGTAACGATGAAATCTCAATATGAGTATGATCGTTCTCCCTTTATTCAAGTTTTCACAGCATATATATAGACAGACAGTAAAAGACACGCTGGCAAAAGTGATTGGTTTACAACCTATGTTTATGTGGCTAAAACAGTTCATTGGTACACTTCTTGGGAGTTCATTGGTACACCTCTTGGGAGTTCATTGGTGCACCTCTTGTGCCCACCCATCGCTACACAAGACAGCTTCTCCCTCTCTCCACAGATGTGGTTCTGCTTATCTTTGTTTACGGTTTTGTTACTTCTACTTTTTACAGGACTTCAAGGAGAGCTCGCAGTCACATTCAGGCCTGTAACTAAGGCTTCTCCTTGAGGCTCATATCAGAGGCTGGATTGTTCATTGCAATCAGATCATGTCCCTTCTCACTCAGCCATTCCTCCACATCCCCCCCCCCACCGCTGTCTGTGGTTCTTTGTTGCCGACTGAGGCTAAACCATGACAACGGGTTAAGAAATATTTCCTAATATCCAATCTAAACCTCCCTGGTGCAACTTGAGGCCATTTCCTCTCATCCTATCACTTGTTATTTGGTAAAAGAGACTGACCCCCACCTCACTACAACCTCCTCTCAGGTAGTTGTAGAGAGCAATAACGTCTCCCCTGAGACTCTCTTTCTCCAGGCTAAACAAACCCCAGTTCCCTCAGCTGCTCCTCATAAGACTTGTGCTCTAGACCCTTCACCAGCTTCGTTGCTCTGTTGAGAGATCTTAATTGTTTAGCATAAATAAGTAAGTTTTAATTAGAATAAATTATTTAGGATTATAATTTGGTGTGATTTGTGGTGCTTCCTTAGCTCTACTTAGCATGAGTAGCTCAATTTGCTGAAACTTTTAGGCCATGAGAAATCTATTCTTCTCAGCATTTTTCCTAGCAGATGGTACAGTGTTGTTTAATCTTTTAGCATGGGAAACTACTGGTAGTCTTTCTCTCAAGTCCAGGACTTCTTGGTTCCCCATGTTCTGGCAACAAGGTGGACTGTTCGGTGGATAAGGAACTGGCTGGATGGTCGCATCCAGAGGGTGGTGGTCAATGGCTCGATGTCCAGATGGAGAGGGGTGACAAGTGGTGTCCCTCAGGGATCCGTACTGGGACCGGTGCTGTTCAACATCTTCATCAACGACATAGACAGTGGGATCAAGTGCACACTCAGCAAGTTTGCCGGTGACACTAAGATGAGTGATGCGGTCGATGTGCCAGAGGGACGGGATGTCATCCAGAGGCACCTGGATGAGCTGGAGAGGTGGGCCCGAGCAAACCTCATGAAGTTCAACAAGGCCAAGTGCAAGGTCCTGCACTTGGGTCGGGACAATCCTCATTATCAATACAGGCTGGGGGATGATGTGATAGAGAGTAGCCCTGCGGAAAAGGACTTGGGGGTACTGGTGGATGAAAAGCTGGACATGAGCCAACAATGTGTGCTTGCAGCCCAGAAGGCCAATCGCTTCCTGGGCTGCATCAAAAGAACTGTGGCCAGCAGATCCAGAGAGGTGATTCTGCCCCTCTACTCTGCTCTCGTGAGACCCCGCCTGGAGTACTGCGTCCAGCTCTGGAACCCTCAGCACAAGAAGGACATGGACCTGTTGGAGTGGGTCCAGAGGAGGGCCACGAAGATGATCAAAGAGCTGGAACACCCCTCCTATGAAGACAGGCTGAGAGAGTTGGAGTTGTTCAGCCTGGAGAAGAGAAGGCTCCAGGGAGACCTTATAGCGGCCTTCCAGTACCTGAAGGGGGCCTACAAGAAAGCTGGGAGGGGCTGTTTTGTGCGAACGCTCCTTATCCAATAACCACAGCTTAGGCAGTGCTCGATACGAAGCACATTTTATTTAAACTTTCTTGCAAGAACGGGTGACCTAGCAGGTAGGCACACCTGAGATCCCGAAATAACTTCTTTTTATTCCCTATCCCCGGCCAAAATTTCCCTCCCCCGTTTCCCCATTGGCTAGGTACTCCAGGGTTTACAGCCTATCCGATTCGCCTAAAACTACTTCCGTTTGCTCCACCTATGTTTACTTCTCCCCATCACCCCTCCTAAACCTCTTACTTCACCTGTTTATTTCTTCCCTTTTTTGGTATTATTGCCCATGGTAGCTGGTCTCAGTTAAATGTTCATCCTCCCGTTAAACTACTGATCTGGCACAGACTGGTTTCTCCTTTGTCTAAGGGATGAGCATTCTTGCATGTCTCTTGATCAGCCTTTGTTCTGGTTATCATTCTCTAGCTACATCATTGCAGACTGGCCAAGTTGTTCCTTTGCAAAAGCAATGCTTAGATTTTTCTTACAGTTTGCAAGGGCATGTAGGGATAGGACGAGGGGCAATGGTTTTAAACTAGGAGCAGGGCAGGTTTAGATCAGACATTAGGAAGAAGTTCTTTACAATGAGGGTGGGGAGACACTGGCACAGGTTGCCCAGAGAGGTGGTGGAGGCCCCATCCCTGGAGACATTCAAGGCCAGGCTTGATGAGGCTCTGAGCAACCTGATCTAGTTAAAGATGTCCCTGCTTACTGCAGGGGGGGGTTGGACTAGATGACCTTTAAAGGTCCCTTCCAACCCAACGCATTCTATGATTCTATGATCAGTTATTGCTTTCCAGCATAGTGACTGACAAACCCCGATACTGTCTTGCAGATTCTTAGCAGCTCAAAGACTGTATTCCATCTGACATCTTGCTCAGTAGTAAAGATCTTTGTTGTGTGCCTCCGGCTATTTATTAGTTCCATTTCTGCTAAAGGCATATTTTCTTCTACCAAATTACTTAAATGAAAAAAGGTTGCACATTCCTGCTTCTCAAACACAACAGTTGGGAAAATGTCTTCCTCGGTGACAGTATTTGTCTATTAAAAATGTCTTCTCAGAGTCGAAGTAAGAACTCTAGGAATGGATGTTTTATGGTTCATTTAGAAGGATTTTTCTTCCCTCAGTGTCCAGAAATTCTTCCACAAGACACAGGCAGCTAGGGGAGACTGGGCATTGGAGCTATTTGCAAGTGCAGAGCGATGAACGCTTTCAGCTGCAGAATTCACTGTATATTCATGGCTTGTGGGAAGTTTCCTTATAAAGTCTTGCAAGCTGTGCCATCTGCTAATGCCACACAGCAGGTGACTGGCATAACACGGCAGTCATGTCTTCTGAAAGAGAAACGACACCTTAAAGTTCTTTACAATGAAGAAGAAAAGATTCTTAAAGTTGCAAAAGGGTTGTGTTTGAATGTCAGCTCAGGTGTGAAACAGTCATCATTTTGTTGGGAATTTTTATGAGCAGGAAGAGTCATAGACATATGAGGGTCTCCCAGCCCTGCAAATGCCAAATGCGGTAGCCCAGGCTTGCTTCCAATCGCATGGACTGATTGACAGTGAAAATTAATTGACTTCAAGAGCACATCATATCTCATCACTCTGTTCTTGCTCTCGTAGGTTTAGGTTTTTTGTAAGCAAACATGATGCTTTGCTATGGTTTTTGAAGGCAAAAAATACAGCTGAATAATTCAGGTCCCATACGTTTATTATTGCATTTCAGAATTGTCCCCATCTATATTTTTGACTGCTGGTTTAGACTCCATAGCACCCTTTTGGCTTCACAAGGGTCCCACAAGTTATGAGGCAAAACACGTTGCTCCCTTTTTTTTGTGTTAGCTATAAGCAATTAAGGATGTCCTGCCCCTGCCCCTGCCCCTGCCCCTATTCTTTCCCCAGGGTATTCCTCCATTCCCCCCAAAAAAATCTGCTTTAAAAGCCAGGGTGGGGAAAAAAATACCAAGGTCCAAAAGACTACAGGGGACACAATACCTGCACAGGCCTGCGTGGATTTTGGGCGAACGGTGGGAGCTGGGCCCCCTGCTCATCGCTTAACAACAGGAGAGGAGCAGAGTGCTTGCATATAAATACATAGGTGAGCTCTGTGATAGAGTGCAGGGATACCCTCCCCTACTCCAGCAGCCTCCCAGATGTCCTCTGTCTGCAGAAAAGCCTTGGGGTTTGGGTTTATAAATGCCACCTTCCCCATCTCTGCTGCTTTCTTCTGTCTTGCTATGCTTGATTTTTACTTTGTTCAGTCCATCTTTCACTTTCAATGCTATTTTCCTCTCTTCCCCCTTTTCTTTTTCTAACTAGACACTCCCAAGAATAATGGCCTTAGATACTGTCTACACTGTCTTTTCCAACCTCTATCTATTACTTCGCATGCTTACTGTAGGGAGAACGTGAGCACAAAACATTTGTGGCAAGTCAGGGACTTTCAAAATTGACCAAATCTCCCTCTCCCCATTTTTTAACAATTTACAACTTAATTTTCATATTCCCATTCTGCTAAATGAGCTTTTTAACTTACTTTTTGTTGTCTTTGCTTTCTAATGACTTTCTAATTGCCAAAATTTGTAGAGGAAATTTTGTTTAATAAATCTGATGTTTGCTTGCTCAACACAAGAGGACATTTGCTAACAAGAGGGCATTTAAATAATCATCAACACAGCCCTCAGGAGCAATACAAGAAAACAGGAAACTGCAAGTCACGGTGGATTTGTAATGAAATCTTAGCCTCCATCTGAGTGCGCTGTGTGAGAGGAGTACCTGAGCACTACAAAATCAACTAATCAGAGCAATGGAGGCCCTAGTTGCATGAAATAAAATCAGCAGATAAATAGCTTCTCAGTACAAGCTGGGAAAACGACTTAATGAAAAGAGAAGATCTAAAGTGTTGTGCTGCAACCTTTTCCAAGGTAAGGGCATTCACACTGTAGGGCTTCAGAGAAGATACTGCCCAGGCAGCTCTTGCACACTGTATGGATGCAGTGACAAGAAGAGTCCTATTTCCTGCCCAGACCTGTAAAGTTTTCTCAGATCCTCCCCCTCTCATGTCAAAAGCATTGTACTTAACATTCGATGTTCTGGGCTCTTTTTCCATCCATATTTAGTGCCATCTACCAAAATCTTTGCAGACTCTTAGCTTTGCTCTCTTTATATTCTTGGTGAGTCTTAAAACTGAAGATGAAGTATCCTACAGTATCTCTACAGTATGTATCTCTACATATCCTACAGCATCTCTCACAAAGACTCATTAACCAATAGCAGCAGGATTCGAATCCCAACATGCCAAAAGTTGCTTGATAACAAAATTTTCTGATTTTCCATTTCTAATATTTTTTGGGACACTGCCACCTACCTCAGAGTCCTTGGCCATTTGCCATGACCCTAAAAGGTGAACTTCCACAAAAATCAGTGGGAGATTAGCATAACAGTCAATGACAGACTTGGCACGTTGCATCTCTAATACTGAATTTGCTTCAAGGGTCGCAAGATTTAATCACTGTTCGTATAAACCCCCTTTGGCCATGTAATAGTATATTCCATGACTGGCACAGCATTAAAAACTCGAAATTCATTCCCTACTGAACTACCCATAGCAATTTTTCTATCACTCACCCTTATGCAAGTCAACTTTTGTACCATGGATGTTGTTTCATGACAGCTCTGCAGTTCTTTATAGTCATCACATCACGTTGTCTCCAGCCTCTAGCCACTTCTGACTACTTTACGGTTTTATTTCCAGTACTAGTTTTTAAACTCCTGCCTCTAAAACTGTATGTGAAACCGATGCAAAGCATGTATTTTCGCATGCAAGGAGGTATTCATTCATTCAAATTCATACATTAATTGTTAGATACTTATTAGTTGGCCTTTGCACACATACACAAATGCTAATTATGAAATCAGAAATAAAGGAGGGTTCAGCAGATGTACACATGAACTCAAATACTGGTCTGAATCTCACTGGCAATTTGACCTTTACCACTCACCAGCTCAAATTCAGAGGCAGAAATGTGCAAAAATAAGAAGAGGGTGTTGAGGAATTTTTATGGTACCCCTTGAGGAGAATTAGACACATGTTTGTGCTTAAATATATATTTTTTTGAAAAAAACCCACTACATTGGGCAGGGTCCTACCACCATAAGCGGTTCTACAAGGAGTCTGCAAAGATGAATCGCCAGCTGATGCTTCATAGCCACTTGCACCAGCACCAATCCCGTGAGCAGTTGCATGGGGCACCTCAGCCCGGCCAGTGGGCCCATGTCCCGGCCCAGCTCTGCTGCCCAAAGGTGGCCTCTGAGTGCTCCCATTCCAGGATGGCTACAAGACAATGCTTTGGCTCTTCCTTATCTCATCACCAAGGGAAATTTCACTCCCTTGCAGGGAGTCCTGCTGTCTCTGGCATCCCTGCTTCCAGCTAGTTTAACCCCTTCTGCAGTTGGGCCTTCTTGCCCTCCGTGCCAGATCATTCCTTGGTCACAAACTACCACTGCTGAGCAGTTATGATTTGAATTTCCCCTTCAAGGGGGAGGCTCTGTTTTCATTCAAAATATGAACAATATGTGACACTACTAAATTTGGGCAATCATTTAAGCATCCAGAGACTGAATCTATTTCAGTTTTATTTTGGATGAAAGCACAAAGTGTCACTAATCCCAAATGAAACACAGCAGACAAAATTACCATTCATTTGGAGAGACAAAATTGAAAATTTACCAATATTTTTCTACAAACCAAGGACAGTTAATAATTCTACTCTGAACTTTTGCAGCTGAGTCCATATACTGACATCATAGTGCCTAACCCTTAATAAGCAGCAAAGAACTTCTAGAACAACCTTTAAATAAACTATAAACTTGTCAAGTGATCATCCCCAGTCAAAATTGGGGCTGTTAACCAGGATCTCCACCAGGGGCTTTCAGCTGTCATCTGTGGGCTACTCCTGGGAAAGCTGAATACGAAAAGCAAGGCCATAGTCAGACACACACACATATATACATGTGACATTTCCCCAGGGAAATGCCCCTCCGGCACAAAGCAGCAACAAATGAAAGCAGGTCTGGCTCTGCACAGTGTGGCCTGCAAGCCCATTTCCAGCTCACTACCTATTATCCCATATCATTTTACCCTTACTTTCACAAAGGTCCTTGCTATACCTTCCCTTCTGATTCCATAGAAAAAAATACATCTGATGCCTTTCACTGTCCCTGGCAGCATGGAGATGAAGGATGACCTGGGGAACTACAGGCCAGTCAGTCTCACCTCTATGCCTGGCAAGATCATGGAGCACAGGGAAAATAAGGAGGCGATTGGTGACAGCCAACATGGCTTCACCAAGGACAAGTCATGCCTGACAAATTTGGTGTCCTCCTACGGTGGAGTTACAGCATAGGTAGATTTCTTCCAAACAGGATATTTCCAGAAGTCTTTAGATAGGATTTTGACCTACTTTCCATAAACTAGAAGTGTGTAAAATCTAGCTACCCAATCACTTCTGTGCAACCTGGAAGCTTCTTCCTTTCTTCCTCTGACACGTCACAAAAATGTTCTGTACAACGTGTAGAGATATGCTGTAAAATTCTGGTAGAGTTAATTTAAAACAACCCCAGATCTTCTACACAAGTCTCAGATTCTCCCACTTCATCTGTAGTTTAATAAGTCACAGACTCTTGCCAGTTTGTGAAATGCTGTTGCTGCTTTCTGTTCCCACACTGTGGTACTTCATTTCTGTTTGATAAAACTCTTCCCATGGGAGACTTTCCTTCATTCCAGCTGAGCATCTGAGTATCAACCTGAGCATTAAGCCTGTGCTGCTCTTACAAAATTGTTGACAGTTTTAATAAATGAGGGTAGTTATTTGTTTCTCAAGCAGTTGACATAGGACCATGTTACTAATATCAGCAAGTAGAGACCTTTCTGAAGTCTTATATGGGATGGGAGCTGTCGCGTTAAAAGGAATGTAGTTTCAGTATTTGTCAGAGTCCCAGGACTTTCACTGATTTGTCTATCAGAGTCCCAGCAAAGGACTTTCACTGAGTCAGATTCACAAATAATCAAAATTAGTTATTTTATTGAGAGCGACAGTTGCAGATTCGAGATTGCTATTGATAAATTCACTAACTACAATAGTGCTACTAATTAAGGTTAATATTGCTAGCAAAAATAATAATAATACAACAACCCGGGGTAACATTCACCAGAGGGTGAAAGGCGCAGCGCTTACCCAGAAAGGCGTCCCTGCCTGGGGTGGAGGAAGAGAACACAGCCCGTCGACTGGTCCGTCAGGTATCGAGGTTCTTCTTTCCCAATTTAACAGTCATTTTCTCCATCCTTTTATCCCCAAAATTACGAGGTTTCCCTCCCCTAGGTGACGTGTAGTATGATTTGGGTGGAGAGACGAGTGCTCTAGTCGTATATGTTTAGCATGAGCTCTATAATCTTCATTAGCATATGCAGGGGTGTCAACTTTAATATGCATTTCACAGGTAATGAGGCAAAGGTCAGTCATCGGGCATGGTAGCCTTTTGAAGAAACAAAGAACTACACAAGTTCCTGTTATCTTGATTTTACTGTCTTTGCTGACAAAAAGTAGGGCTGTCCTGTCTACACAAGGCTCCCTCCTTATCTTCATCCAGTGATAGCCAGATGAGTCCCCACCCCCTGGGTTGCACAAGAGATAGCAAAGCCCATCTTAATTGTTCTCCTTCTTCCACAGGAGCCCTCGTAGGGTCTCGTACCCTACCCAGCATCCACCCTGTAAGATAAGCAGTAACACTTGTTGATGCCAAGGAGTTGAAGAGGGAGGCAGTCACACATGCAACTCTAAACAGGCGCGTATACATGGTGCAGACCACTACACTTGCCTCTGGAAATCAATTTCAAGTTGCATGAAACCATGCAACCACTGGAGCTGCGCGTCTGGCCCACGGGAGCATAGGATACAAGTAACCACCATCAGTGCTGGTCAGCGAGAGTTGCAACTCCACAGATCAAATCCCTCCCAGCTACACAGAGACACGACGTGTGTGTGTGTGTCTGACACCATGAATGGTGTGTGAATGCACGGGCAGCAGCTTCTCCTTCAACAGTTCTTCTTTGCACACACTCCAACACCTCAGTGTCTTTCTTATAGTGAGGGGCCCAAAACTGAACACAGTACTCGAGGTGAGTCTTCACCAGTGCCAAGTGCAGGGGGACAATCACTTCCCTAGTCCTGCTGGCCACACTATTTCTGATACAAGCCAGGATGCTGTTGGCCTTATTGGCCACCTGGGCACACTGCTGGCTCATATTCAGCTGGCTGTCGACCAACACCCCCAGGTACTTTTTCGCTGGGCAGCTTTCCAGCCACTCTTCCCCAGGCCTGTAGCATTGCATGGGGTTGTTGTGACCCAAGTGCAGGACCTGGCACTTGGCCTTGTTGAACCTCATACTGTTGGCCTCGGCCCATTGATCCAGCCTGTCCAGATCCCTCTGCAGAGCCTTTCTACCCTCAATCAGATCAACACTCCTGCCTAGTTTGGTGTCATCTAGCAAACTTACTGAGGGTGTACTTGATCCCGTTGTCCAGATCACTGATAAAGAGAACTGGCCCCAATACTGAGCCCTGGGGAACACCATTCGTGACTGGCCGTCAACTGGATTTAACTCCATTCACCATCACTATTTGGGCCTGGACATCCAGACAGTTTTTCACCCAGTGAAGCATACATCCATCCAAGCCATGAGCAGCCAGTTTATCCAGGAGAATGCTGTCAAAAGCTTTACTAATGTCCAGGTAAACAACATCCATAGCCTTTCCCTCATCCACTAAGGGGGTCACCTTGTCATAGAAGGAGAGCAGGTTTGTCAAGCAGGACCTGCCTTTCATAAACCCATGCTGACTGGGCCTGATCACCTGGTTGTCTTGTACATGCCATGTGATGGCACTGAGGTCAGACCGACAGGCCTGTAGTACCCGGATCCTCCTTCTGGCCCTTCTTGTGGATGGGCATCACATTTGCTATCTTCCAATGAACTGGGACCTCCCCATTTAGCCAGGACTACTGATAAATGATGGAAAGTAGCTTGGTGAGCACTTTACCAGCTCCCTCAGTACCCTTGGGTGGAAGGGTACTTACACAGAAGCTGAGGGAGCATAAACAGGACAAAGGAATATTCCATACCATACCATAGACGTCATGCTCAGTATATAATTGGGGGTTGGCCAGGGGACAAGAATCCACAATCACTGCTCAGGACACACTGGGCAATCGATCATCAGGTGGTGAGCAATTGTATTGCATTACTTATTTTGTATATTCTTCTACTGTTATTAATATTTTTTTCTGTTACTGGTCTATTAAACTGTCTTTAACTCAACCCACTTCTCAATCCACTAGTTTTTTTTCCTTTTCCTCCTTCTTCTACCTACCCTATTGGGGGGGGGGGGGGGGAGTGAACAGCTGCATGGTCCTGCATGGAGTAAAAATATGACACTCCTTCACTACCCTTCGGTGGATACCACCCATCCACATAGACTTGTGTGTGTCTAAGTGGTTTAGCAGGTCGCTAACCATTTCCCCTTGGGTTATGGGCTGCGTCAAGAGAAGCATGGCCAGCAGGACGAGGGAGGTGATTCTCCCCCTCTAATCTGCTCTGGTGAGACCTCACCTGGAGTACTGAGTCCAGCTCTGGAGTCCTCAGCACAAGAAGGACATGGACCTGTTGGAACGGGTCCAGAGGAGGGCCATGAAGATGATCAAAGGGCTGGAGCACCTATGCTATGAAGACAGGCGAAGAGCATTGGGGTTGTTCAACCTGGAGAAGAGAAGTCTCTGGGGAGGCGTTATAGCAGCTTTCCAGTATGTGAAGGGTGCCTACAAGACAGCTGGTGAGGGACTTTTTACAAGGGTTATGTAGTGATAGGATGAGGGGTAATTTCTTCAAACTGAAATAGGATAGATTTAGATTAGATATTAGGAAGAAAATTTTCACTGTGAGGGTGGTGAGGCACTAGAACAGGTTGTCCAGGGAAGTTGTAGATGCCCCATCCCTGGAAGTGTTCAAGGCCAGGTTGGATGGGGCTTTGAGCAATCTGATCTAGTGGGAGGTGTCCCTGCCCATGGCAGGGAGGTTGGAACTAGATGATCTTTAAGGTCCCTTCCAACCCAAACCATTCTATGATTCTGTGGGGGCTTCATTCAGCTTCCCTTCCCTGTCTTCCAGCTCAGAGGTCTAGGTACCCAGAGAACAACTGGTCTTACTATTAAAGACTGAGGCAAAGAAGGCATTAAGTACCTCAGCCTTTTCCTCATCCTTTGTCACTATGTTTCACCCTGCATCCAATAAAGGATGGAGATTCTCCTTAGCCCTCCTTTTGTTGCTAATGTATTTATAGAAACATTTTTTATTGTCTTTTACGACAGTAGCCAGATCAAGTTCTAGTTGGGCTTTGGCCCTTCTAATTTTCTCCCTGCATAACCTCACAACATCCTTGTAGTCCTCCTGAGTTGCCTGCCCCTCCTTCCATAGGCCATAAACTTTCCTTTTTTTCCTGAGTTCCAGCCAAAGTTCTCTGTTCAGCCAGGCTGGTCTTTCCTGTCGTCTCATCTTTTGGCAAATGGGGATGACCTGCTCCTGCACCTTGAACATTTCCTTCTTGAAGAATGTCCAGTCTTTCTGGACTCCTTTGCCCTTCAGGACTGCCTCCCAAGGGACTCTGTCAAGCAGATCCCTAAACACGCCAATGTCTGCCCTCCGGAAGTCCAAGGTGGCAGTTCTGCTGACCCCCCTCATTGCTTCTCCAAGAATCGAAAACTGTCATTTCATGATCTCTGTGCCCAAGATGGCCTCCAGCCATCACATCCCCCACAAGTCCTTCTCTGTTCGCAAACAACAGGCCCAGTGGGGCGCCTCCCCTAGTTGGCTCCCTCATCAGCTGTGTCAGGAAGTTATCTTCCACACACTCCAGGAACCTCCTAGGCTGTTTCCTCTCCACTGTATTGTATTTCCAGCAGACATCTGGTAAGTTGAAGTCCTTCACGAGTACAAGGGCTAGCATTTATGAGACTTCTCCCAGCTGCTTATAGAATATTTCATCTGCCTCTTCATCCTGGTCGGGTGGTCTGTAACAGACTCCCACCATGATATCTGCCTTGTTGACCCTTCCTCTGATTCTTACCCATAAACATTCGACCCTTTCATCACCATTGTCAAGCTATAGACAGCCAAAACACTCCCTAACACACAGGGCTACCCCACTGCCTCTCCTTCCTTGCCCATCCCTTCTGAAGAGTTTATAGCCATCCATTCCAGCACTCCAGTTGTGTGAATCATCCCACCATGTTTCTGTGATGGTGACTATATCATAGTTTTCCAGCTGCACAATCGCTTCGAGCTCCTCCTGGTTTTGCCCATGTTGTGTACATTGGTGTAAATGCACTTCAGTTGGGCTATTAGTCCTGTCACCTCTTTGCTGGGAGAAGCCCTAATTCCTACCTGACCATTCCCAGGTGCTTCCGTGATTTCTAACAGATCAATAACCCTTGCATCTTTGCTTCCACATGGCTCTCCATCTGCTACCTCCCCTGAGATGGCAGACTAAAGGACCTCACTAGCACAGCATCCTTCAAACATTGGCATGCTGACCTCAGGCTTATCTCTAGCAAGCCTGGTGTTATCCCTTTTTCCCCCTTCAAATCTAGTTTAAAGCTCTTTCAATGAGCCCTGCCAACTCCTGCGCAAAGATCCTATTCCCCCTCTGAGAGAGGTGTACCCTGTCAGTCGCCAGCAAGCCTGGTGGCATGTAGACTGATCTGTGATCAAAAAAAACCCCAAAATTTTGCCGGTGACACAAGGCTCTGAGCCAGGTATTGATCTGCTGGCTCTTCCTGTTCCTTCCCTCATCATTCCCTGCAACTGGAAGGATAGAGGAGAACGCTACTTGTGCTCCTGATCCCTTAACCAGTTGTCCCAAGGCCCAGAAGTCTCTCTTGATTGCCCTTGGATGACTTCTTGCAACTTCATTGCTGCTTACCTGAAAAATCAATAATGGATAATAATCTGAGGGCTGTACCAGAGTAGGAAGCTTTCTCTTCACGTCTTTAACCCAGGTCCCAGGGAGGCAGCAGACTTCCCTAAGAAGTGGGTCTGGTCTGCATATCCGGCCCTCTGTTCCCCTCAGGAGAGAGTCTCCTATGACAATGACCCGTCTTCTTTTCTTTATGGAAGCAGTTTTGACACAGGGTGTAGGCTGACTTAACCTTGGCGACACCTCTTACCTAGATGAAGTGTCATCCTCATCATTGTTCAGTCCCACTTGCAGAGCCTCATACGTAGTATGCAAGGGCATCTGTGAAGGTTGGGTAGTCACGGAGGAGATGTGCCTGCTGCACTGGGCAGGAACTTGTCGCCATTGCCCTTAAGTCACCACATTCAGGCAGGTGGAGGATAGGTAATCCTCCGTATCATGCATCCTTGTCTGCCTCTGTGGCCTTCTCATAGAAGGTAGGGTGTGGTTCCAGCAGTCTATCTCCCTCTCACACTCCCTGATACTCCTCAACCTAGTCACCTCCTCCCAGAGCTCCATCACTAGATGGAGGAGTTCCTCCACCTGGGTGCACCTCCCACAGGTGTGCTCACTGCTGCTGTCCAATACTGGCATAAGAGTAGGGTCACCCTACAGCCTGACACCTGGGTGGCAGCATCTTCCCATAGGAGCTCTGTCTGGGAAGCTGCGTCAGTTGTGGTGTGTGCAGAGTTTAGAGTGGACATAGCCTTCTGCTAGGTGGATACCGTTGCTCCCTGGTCCAGTCCGCAGAGCTACAGCACCCTTGCTGATGCACCACACTCTGTTTGCCTGCCCTGGTCCCTAGCACTCCCCAAGGGTTTCTTTTATACGTGTAGGGGGGGCTTGGCCGCCATGTCTCCTGGCCCTGCCCAGTTCTCGTCAGCCACTGTCTTGCGAGCTTCGGGCTCCTAGCTGCTCTTGGCTCCCCGTGAGGTTTTCCTGATTCAGGAATCTCCCCTGTACACTGCACTGGAGCACTCACTGTGGATTGTGCCAGAACCGGAGCTGCTCACCTCAGTGATATAGCTTTATTGTGTATCATTTCTGACACAGCCCCTTTAACATGTACTTACTGAAAATGAGATGTTTTCTCATGCTGCTGAGGGATACAGAAATGAGAACAACAAAAAGAAGCCATATCATGGTACATCATGGTAATGTTCTACAACACAAGAGATAAAGTAATCTTCAGCATTTATTTTTCAGTTTCTAAATAAAGATTAGTTCTTATGTAGCATTTAAATAGTCATTGATCTTTTGAGAAAAAGCCCATATAGTAGGTAATCATGATTAAAGGAAAGGGAAAACTTACAAATACGTACATACACAAAGACAAGAAATGTTAACACCACTTTACCACTTTTGTATTTTATTGTGGAACTGAATTTGTTTCCTTTACATCAAATATCCTCAATGGAAGAGGGGACATTGCACACAAATATCATAAAAGCACTACATATTACTTTCACTGGAAACTAATTTTCTACATTAGATATGACTGAATAGAATAGAAGTGATGCAGGATTATAAGACATAATACCATACACAGCTGCAGACTGACACAAACACCATTCAGAACAAGAGAGAGGAGGTGTGTGAAGTGCTTCTCAGCCAGCAACAAGACTGTTTCTTTCCATAGTTTGGATGATGATGGCTGCATGCAAATGCGTGAAACCATATTTCAGATTTCCTCTTTTACAGTTGTGATTACAGCCCAGTCTTGAAGAGGTAGCTCTGCCATCTGGAGCTCCTAGCTAGTCTAGTGCAGAGAAGCTTTTCTTTTTCTTCTTTTTTTTTCTTTCAATAATTTTACGCCATTGTTTTATTTAGTTACTTATTTTTTTAGATTTTTTGTAAAGTCACAACAGACTTTTTTCTTTTTTTTTTATTTTAAATAGCAAACATTTTTAGACCAGGTGAATAATATAATTGCATTCTAAGAAATGCTTACCCCTAGTTGCTTTTAGTGTTTTGTTCAATTAAGTGAAAAGATGAAAGCTTGCAGTTTCTTACATGTGTAAACATTATACTTTTTCCTTTTCTATTAAATCCAGACCAACAAAATTAATATTTCTCTCAAAACATTACTGAGCAAGAACCTCTTGCTACAGATGAACAAAGAAAAGCATGTTTCAGAAATGTCCTAAATGCACAGTAAGTACTCTTTGGAGCTGACTTGCTTGTGGTGGGAGGGATTGAAAATTCAATTAACAAATTGATTAAATCTTAGTAAATGAGTACCAGAATTCTCCTAAAATGCATAAGCTATCACAGATAATTAAAAAAAACCCATTCATATACACAGTTAGCTCCATTAACCACAGTATGTAAGATAATAATAAAAAAACCAAAAGTGAATTCTATGAAAGATGGGGTGAAAAGTAGAGGTCAATGAAGTCAGGCCCACCACAGGACTTTGAAAAGGTATGCAAGAGAGGCCCTGTCTAAGTTCAGGAGTGGGGTGTGATCTCTAAAGTTAATTCTTCATTGAATTTTATGAAGCAGTATAGTAATAGCATAAAGATCATGACTGGTGATGCTGTTATGGGTAATATCATCATTTAAATGGAGTGTCCTATTGAATCTTTATTATTAATCAATAATAAACCATGCTCCTAGAAATCTATGCTGATCAACAGCACTTATCATTAATGTACACGGTACATTTTGATGACTGTTACTAAACTAATTGTGTAGTATTATGATTAGCACAGTTAGATTAGTTCCACAGGCAGGAAAGACATTAAGGGCAAGAGAAGGCAATGGAGGAGTTCATTGCTGTGTTACACCCAGGCGTGATTACCATTTAAAAAGGAATGGATGGAACAGGCATTACAATACCTCAGACTAGCCAGACAGGGTTTTTAATATTCTTGTAGCAGCAAAAAAATAAATGAACATTTTAAGATCAGCTGTAACTGCCAATTTTTTTTTTTTACTGTATTATTATTATTTTTAAAGTAAAACAAATGCTTGAGCCATCACAAACTTACTTAGGGAGATTTAAGGCTTGATTCTAATTTCATTTACAGTAGGACCAAATGACTGTAACTTCCCTGATTGTAGTGAAATTGCTCCTGATTCACAAGAGTAAGTGGCATAAATGAGATTAGTCTCAGGATCACTGGTGTACTTAGATTTTCTACCAAAGCAGAGGTAGAAACTATTTCAGACATTGTCAGAAAATCAGAAAATCTGTTCCCACCCACTCAAAAAGTTTGAAATATGACCTGTATAAGAAAGTAGACAAAGCAGAATTGTAGAAATAGTACAACTATTCTGCCAAACATCTTGCTTCTAACTTTGAAGACTATGTATTACAAAAGCAATTTTAAGTGAATGATTATGAACCCAGCAAACATGCTTGTTTTCACAATCCATTTCCATCTGCCTTTTCTGCTTTATTCTGAATTATTCTTAACAACTTAAAAGGTATAGCAAACAGTATTGCTAGAGATACCTAAAAAAAAGAAGGCATGAAAAATAAATAAAAAAACCCCAACAACTGACAAACAGTAATTCACAGCATTAAATAGGCCTCAGGACCTCATATTTAAAGGGCCCTAAACCAGTATAAAAAACCCCTCATAAAAGTTAGGATTGCAAGCATATACCTATTAAACAAAAATATCCTAACACTGTAAAATTGAAATAAATTATAAGTAAAGAAAATAAAATGAGGACACAGTTCACTACATTGTGAAACTTAATACCAGCCATAATGGTGAATCATACGGACCATCACATATCCTCATTTTGGAAGCCTTTACAGCTTCTTTAAATTCGTATTTGCAAACCTTCTACAACGTAACAAGATTTTTTTATTGGGATAAAACTTCTGAGACTAAAATATCCAAATTGTCTTAAATGATGGAACTGTTCCACATGCTGTTCTGCTGCAAGCAGTCTAGAGAAGGAAAGGAAGGGGGAAAGGATGAGAGAGAGGAAGAAGGGAAGGATCTTATTTTAGCTTATTGCTTATTCTATCTTTTTTCAAGAACTTATGAGGATTGAGAAGGTAGGCTACACCCTTGTAAATATTAGGCAATCAACATTTCAAATACCATTTTCTGTCATCATCAATAGGTTAATTTTACCACCAGGGTGCCCCTCCCCCCCACCCCCCAAAAGGTATTGACAGTTGACTATTTTCAATAAATTTTACTTCAATATCCATTCTCACTAGAACCTTAAACAACATTATTAATTTATCTTACAAACCTACCAAATAAAATTGCCTTCACCTGAAAATTTTTTCTTTGCATTTTCCTGTAAATGAAAACTTTTGTTAAAAATCTATTAAAAGTTCAAACAGCACTAAAAAAAAAGGTTTCTGTACATTTGTTCCCATATTTACTATTAAATTAAACAAATAAAATAAGGTAAGACAAAGGACAGTTGAATACTGTACAGACTTGCAGGTAACCTTTTTCATCATCCTGAATGTTTCACTAAGATTTGCAACTCTAATACTGGACACCACTTCAATCTTGCTTCCACAGTACAAAAGATTTCCAAAAAATGCTCATCTTGCTTTGTTGAGCTGTCCTGGTGCATCAATGAATTGTTCACAGAATTAACATATGTAATTCATAGCATCAAGCTGTTTGACCAGTCAGATAGGTTTCTAGTACCACACATGCACACTCACACTTCTTTACTGGTGTAACTATGAGCCTACACAGATGTTTTATAAATTTGCTGTCTCAACCTTAAAAAATACATGCACCAAGTTTCTTTGTACATTCAAGTCACCGTCTAAGGCAAATTGTCTACTGTACATACTCCCAACTGCTTTGGTATTTTGCTTCAGTTAATTGACAGTGGACGTGTGTTTAAGCATGTGGGCTGGTCAATTCAGTGAGTGGATTTTTACTGGGAGCATGCCTTAGACCAACAATTCTGCGTGTTGAAAGAAAGGTTTTAGAATTCTAAATGGGGTTCAGACTATGTGCATATTTGGCCTATGATTATTATGGTATGTCAGTATGCAGTGTTCAAATAAAGTGGAAAACTGCTAATGAGTGTTTAGGTTGCACGTCCCTTCCTAGCCACATTCTGCTTCTTATTTTCCAGCTAACTCAGTTCTGTAAAGTAAGGACCTCCTTTGCAATAGCTCAGATATTGATACAAATTTAAAACCTTTTCATGTGAGTGCATAAACAAACTGCAGTAAGCGATACAGCTATTGCCATGAGACTACCAGAAATCTAATTATTTATTACTTCCTCCTCCTACCCCTCTCTCTCTCTTTATTTGTGTTTCTTTAGAGGGCAAATGCCTCTACCTGGCAGAAGTCAGTTGGGGTTGCTAGTACATGGTTTCCAAATGTACAGCAAGGTGAAACTGGATCTGTATTTTCGCAGTGATTTGAACCCTGCTATGGGAATGCTGTTATTTCCCTTAGCAATCAGCAAAGACTGAAAAATATTAACAACTTGCATCACCATGATACAGTATAGCATTTTGCAGGTATAGAGTTCATCAGTTGCAATAGATGGGTTGAATTTTTAGAAAAGGTGTTTTCAAACTGAAGACTCTCTGGAAACAAAGTTAAATCTTGTGGTGCATGGTCTTGTTCTTACAGTTCAATCTTGCATGCAGGAAAAGATTCATCTTGCATAACAACAGTGCTGCTGCTTGCCAAAACCATGATGTTGAGTTCCTGCTGTTTCTCATGGGTCTCTTGGTACCATTCCCTCATCACTTCTGAATCATGGGTTGGGATTAAGGTCACCTGCAACACAAAACAGGAGAACTCCTGAGGAATGGACAACAGAAACAACTGATAAGAAAAATGTCTTTGTAAGAAGTCCTGGCCAATGAGTATGATTCCTTTTTGGAAATAGTGGATCTTTATGTAATAAATACTTAAATAAAAGGATGGATAAAAGGAAATAAACATACATGTAGATAAGATAAAATGACTGTAAAGAAGCAGTTTATCAAAATAAAACCTTGGTTCTCTAAGGTGCTGAGATGACACTTTCCAGAGAAGTAGCAATCTGTAGTCTGCACTGATAGCTCTTCAGATTATGGCCAAATATTTTGTTTACTTATTTATTATGTTGGAAAGTTTCCAAGTGTACATGGTTACCATATAAACCATGAAACATTCACTTTTCTTTCCTACTTACAAACTGCAAGGTTTCCAAACTTGGATCATATATGGTATAACAACAAGATGAAATAGCCAAATGGCCCTGTAAACCAGTTCCCAACTGTTTTATTCTCCAGAGACAGGTCAGAAGGGCCAGAAATGGGGGAGCAGCTGAGTATGGTACAGCTCTATGCTTCACTTGGGTGTCCTCTCACATCCCTGGTGGAACAAGGTGCCCAGGCTGGGAACTCCTGTCCCCAGCAGTCACCGTCCACTCCAGAGACACTCTGGCTTCCTGTAGTTGCTTCCCAGAGAAGATTAAATTTCCAGGTAGAAATACTAGTGAAGAGCCTACCTGCATGTTACTCTCCCACTGTGTCTTGCCCTCCAGCAGGGAGTCCAGAACAGCCCTGCTTGGCTCCTCGGCTGCAGAATTGTTCCCGCTCACCACGTAGTAGGATGACCGCACCCTCTTGAAAAACTCAACATCAACATTCTTACTATTGCTGTGGTTGGGAATGTACACCAGATCTAAATACACCGGAGGTCCTGGAGGCACCACTGTAGATTTTGCTGACTTACTATTCCCAGGTCCTTTGGAAATCAAACAACAAAAGAATATATCACAGGATGGTTAAAAACATGCATTTAATAATTACCATTATAACTGCTGAGATTATATTCTTAAAATTGCTACTGTTGGTTAAGCATTACATAGTTACAGTTGTACTTCTGTGTCCCTGAAACAATTATGGAATTACCCTCCTACATCTAATGACACATTCCAGCTTTGTTGTATGCCAATTACCATTGCACTGGGAGGAAAAAAAATGAAATAAAATAACTAACTATATAATACAATAAAAACTCACTACCACATAACCAACATTTGATCGAACCTTTCCCAGTAATATACTACTATTATCCAACAATTACTACGCAGGGCTGTGATTACTGAATTACCATTCAATAAATGGCAGTATTATTTTCCAAGTTAAGAAGTACAGCTTTTTGAAAGTCTCAGGTATGCATGATTATAAAAGCTAGGGTCACACAGGGAGCTATGCGGAAGTGGTCCTGAGATGTGGGGTATCAGCACATATCAAGACATAGTAGCTGTTGATATGCTCAGACTGTCTTACAGGTGCATCAGGAAGCTACTACATGTGAGCAGAAAGAGGGGCAAAGAGGAACTTGGAAGAACAGAGAAACTTCCTAAAACAATTACTTCAGGAAACTGAGAACAAGTGTTTGTTTGCCTGCTGGATCCTTATTTGCATACAAAAACTAGCCACTTATCAAAAAAAAAGTAGAGGGAAGCATGCTTTTGCTGCTATACATAGTGTAGCTTCTGTTCTAAGAAGAGGTTCAGTCAAAAAGAAGTTCAAAGTTTAAGCACTCTCATTAAAAATACTATCAAAAAAAGCTGCTTTTGCTACACACTGGATCATGGTCTGAACTGACAATCAGGATTCAACCATCAATTGTATCCAGATGATCACCATTTATGTTTTATTGGTCTTCTCATGGTGTTACAGAGGATGAAGTTTTGGTAAAATAAATTATCTGAGCAATACACTCTATTTAGGAACACATATTGTAAAGCCAGAAAAGTCCAATACAATTGCCTAGTGTGATCTGCCGTTCATCATTGGGCAATATGCCCAACAAGCATCATAATATGATAAGATTTCCTGAGTCAGAGAGTTTTTAACTATTGGGTATGTTACAAAATCTTTTATTATCTTTCATCATAAAAATCTGTGATACATCTTTCTGAATTGTGGATACCAACACTGGATAAAATATTAGACATTACATTTTACACTTAAATGTCATTATCAAATAGAGCCTTGGCTTCAGCTCTAGTGTATACCTGAGAAGTATGATTCAAGGAAGAAGAATCTAATATAAACTAAGGTGCTGGAGAAATGTATAGCATGAGGAACTGTACTGCTGCTTTGAAAAGCATCTACTAACAGACATGCAAACAATGGTGTAAGAAAGGAACAGCAGACCACTTAAAATGGGAAAGCTACAGATAGCTGAATTCTGGTTTGCTTGTACTGAATCCTAGACCTGCTCCTTGTAAAAAGCTTTCAATAGAACATCAGTCCTGACAACAGCAAAATCAAAGTATCCCCAAAACACTCTCTAACAAGATCTGCCAGAAACAACATATTAGCACAATGCCTCCTTCAGTAATCTAATTCATATTTTATTACTACTTAGAATACACAACAGTCATTCAAAATGACATTAATTTTCTGTATGTTTAGTCATCACTGAGGGCATAAGACTTTAACTGGATTATGTGATATACATGCTCAGCACACTGAAAGTGCTCTTACTACTGTTATAATTTTTTTTAAATATGCTTTTAAAAATTAATCCAGCAAAGTAATAAAAGCATCCAACATCTGATACTATGTTTGCCTCTCACAATATTAAATTGCATTATTTTATGTTAAGAGCATTGTGTTTACGTGACTCTTACAATGAATAAAGTGGTTCACTACTGATTTCCCTTCACCTACAAAAGTGGTACTTTTAATTCTATTAGTTGGTTAACCATTCAGACAGCTAGTATGAAGTTCTTTATATTTGATGTACTCTCTCTAATTTTTTACATCTGAGCAAACTGACACATCAAGTTTCTCAGCTTGCAAAAGTTAATTCAGTGAATTTCATTCATTTAAATGTGGCTTTAACACGGCAGATTTATATTTAAAACATGGACTTTCTTTGGGGGTTTGCTACAATCCACATTCTCAGATGATATAAAGGCAACCTAACTTCACTGCAACAACTAAGAAAATCTTAACATTAGGGAACTCTTATCTATCTTTACCTATGGTTGCAGTCTTTGCTGACTTGGACGTTGTTGTATTTGCTGCATTCTTGGTGTCCTTATCTTTTTCTTCCACTCGAGACTTTACTTCCGGATTAGAGATACTTTTGGTTGCCTTCTCCACAGACTCCTTCTTTTTTGGTGAAGCTGTTTTAGAAATTTTGTCTAAAGATTCTTTTACAGCTGGTTTTGGTGAAGCCACTTGTTTTGATTTACCATCACTTTTTTTAACAGGAGAAGACGACTTGGTCTTAGTACCCTGCTTTTTTGTCTTTGTCTTTTCTTTGAGGTCCTTCTTCAAAGGTTTACCCAAATTCTGATTGGTGGGCAAAGTCTCTGGATCAACCATGGAGACATCAGGGTGCCTAGGGGAAGGGCTGTGATCATGCATCGGGACAGGTGGCGGGTCAATTTGTTTGTACGTAATTGTCTTGTCTGTTGGAATGGTTTCTGACTCATCTTCTGAGTCAATGTTAGCATCTGCAGTGATGGAAGGGCATTCCTCGGTCTCAGGGGGAACATCCGAATCAGTCTGAGATGGGACAGACTCGCTCATGGACATGGGAGGGGTTTCGTCACACTGCCGCCCTTGCTGCTTTCCCCCAGAAGGTGGCTGGGCTCCTCCAGATTGAGTTAATGGCTTCTCTTGATCTTGAGACTGTTCTTCACTTGCAAACCACTCAAGGGGATTTGGGTTGATAAATGAGGGTGAAAGTTCAGTTTTAGGATGTTTATATTCGCAGGAGGACACAAGGCATAAGTCAACATCTTGACGGGATTCTGCTAATGATTTTCCTGGAGTAAAATGTGCACTTGCTTCATAGGAATAGCTAGTAGCTTCAGATGACCTGGTAGTTTTCCCAGTTGTCTCAAATGAGTAATCTGTGGCTTCAGGTGAGCTGGTGGTTTTCCCTGTTGTCTCACAGGAGTAATCTATATCATTGGATGATCTGATAGCTTTCACAGTTCTCTCATAGGAATAATCTGTGACCTCAAGTGATTTGGTGGTTTTCCCAGTTATCTCATAGGAATAATCTGCGACTCCTGGTGACCTCGTGGTTTTCCCTGTCATCTCATAAAAATAATCTGTGGCCTCCGGTGACCTAGTTGCTTTCCCTGTTATCTCATAGGAACAATCTGAGGCCTGAGGTGATTTAGATTTTGCAACTTCCTCATAGAAGCAGCTAATATCCTCTGGTGACCTAGTATTTTTCTCTGTGGCCTTGTAAGAATAACTAAGTTCTTCCGGTGACCTGCTGCTTTTCTCTGAATCTTCTTTTTCTGGGCTGATTAAAGGTTCTGGACTGTGCTTTGTTAGGGGATCCTGGTAACCAAATGCTTTGACAGAGGACGCTTGCAGTGACAACGAAGATGTGTGACTAGCTGACACTTCTGCTGTGACTGCAGGGAGTGAATCTAGAAAACTAGGAGAGTACAGAGGAGAAGATTCCCTTGGAGTTAATGGAGATAGGTCAGATTTTGGTGACAGCTTTTCTCCTAGGATCTGCACCTTTTCTGAGGTAAAAGAAGAATGTAGCGACGTATCTCTAGGTGGAACAGCACCTGAAAAAGTTTCTTCTGGCAGTGGCGAAGCTAACTGGGAAGGTGTATGAGCTGATGAAGTTGAGGATGAAGCTTCAATTTGAGAAACTGAAATAATTTCTGAAATATCCTTCTCCTGAGAGTAAGATGAGTGCTCCACAGGGGAAATCTTCTGTGCAAAAATAGCCTCCTGTATATCTGAAGGGCTATAATCTACTTCTGTCGGTCCATTTTCAGATATATGGTGTATACTAGTGCCTAGAGTAGGATAGTCTGGAGATTGCCTACTAAAGTCCATTGCTAAAGACTTCTCAGGGGACTCCTGACCAAATTCTACTGACACAGTTGACTGCTCAGGAGATCTGTGATCGTGCACTGGGGTTCTTGATTTTGCAGTTTTTGGTGAGAAATCTGGTGGAGAAATTGACATGGGCCTTGGGCACTCTTCCTTAGATGGAGATATGTCTGGTTCCTGAAACGTCGTTGGTGTTTGTACAACTGACACTGAAAGGGAATCATCAACTTCAGTAGAGTGGGGGGATCCAACCTCAGCATGCAAAGAAGGAGATACATCATCAGTAGTTGGTTCTGGAAATGAACTAGTAGCAACAGATGCTGTAGAGACAGATGCTACTCCTTCTATATGGGAATAGGTGTCTTCTGCTACAACCTCATCAACTGGAGTCGCAGACTTGTCAGAAACAGTGCCTTCAGAAATTGACATTTTGGTGTCTTCTTTTAAGGAACTGGACTGACCAATATCTATTTGAGTAGGTGAGAGATCACCTGCTAACTTCCGCTCATCCAAGACCAATGAAGACTGGGAGCTGCTGGGTTCTGTATCCTCCATTTTCCTTTCTAGTCTGAACCCTTCCTTAATTACCATAAACTTCATGGTTTTCTCATCATGCTTTTCTTGGAAAAGGCCCACAGAGCTGGCTTCAGAAGCTGGACTCATCTGAACAGGTGATTTTTCTTTTTCAGGTTTCCTCTCAGAAGAACTTCCATAATCTCTGGTGGGAGACTTTACATCAGCATTCAAAAATGTATCATAAGTGGTCTCTGAACCTATCAGTGGTGGACTCCGTAGAGGTGAGAGAACCTTTTCAATGGGAGATTCTGAATCTGGCACAGGCTCATCCATAGGGCTTATTCTGGGTTTTGCAGACTCATCTTTGACTTCACTGAGTTCAAAGTTAACGGGAGTTTCTGTCGACTTTTCAGTGGTTTCAGAGGGAAGCTGACTGGATTTTTCATCAGTGGGAGACTGATAGTAAGGTGTGTGGCCAGCACTACCAGCAGCAGACTGTGAGGGAGATGCTACTTCTAATGTTTTATCTTCAGAGCTTGCACAGTGCTCTTCAGTAACTTCTTGATGTACATCAGGCAATGTAGCAATGGGGACAGGCTCAGCTAAGACCTTGATCTCATTGGGAGTGAGTGAAAAATTCACACTACGTTCACTGAGTGGTGTTTTGGCAACAGATGATGGAGGGGACAAACTCTCAGTTGGACTCTTGGCTGGACTACATTTTCCATGATCTTCTGGATAGGGTTCTTTGATTTCTAATTTGGCAGTGCCTTGGATTTCACTTCCTTTTTGTGAATATACATCTTGGAATGCAGATTTGCAGAATTTGTCTTCCTCTAATGAAGAAGATGGTGAGATGGTAGAAGCTGAGGCATTATAGTCTTTACCTTCTGTGGCCTCTGTTTTGGATCCTTCTGATAATCCATTAAAAGCATCCATAAGTGGAGAAAGTTTAGGTCTAGCAAATTCTTGAGAGTACAGTGATGTCTCATACTTGGTAATGTTCATATGCTCTTGAGAAGGTGACTCGCTTTCCTCATTGTTAGTTTCATCACTCATGACATCCCGGGGTGTAGACATTTCATCCATTGGAGTTGGTTCACTGGATATTTCGATGGTAGACTGTGTATAACCTGAAGTAGCAGTGAATTCCTCAGGCTGATCTCTGTCTTCTTCATCGGAAACAGTGGCTTCACTTTCTGAACCACCAGGTAATCTTTCGTCATGGACAGAAGAGGCCAGTTCAACTGCTGGAGACTGAGGCTCTGAGCATTTTGTTGGTGTAATTATGAGTAGGCCATATTTATCTTCAACTTCACCAGCTTCTGCAGCTTCATCTACCACAGCCATCACATAATCTTCTTCGGCTTCTATTTTTTCAGTCTCCTCTTCATCTCTGATGTCTTCTGCTTTGTCTTCCTCCTCTTCTTCAGTCTCTTCAGTTTCTGCCTTTTCTACTGCTTCTTCGCTGTCTTCCTCAGCCCGTTCATCTGATGCCTCATCATCTGCCTTTTCAATGTATTTTTCGGCTTTAATGTTAGCACCTACTTCAGCAATTATTTCTTCTGAACTCTCTTCCATTTTTATTGCTTCCTCCATATATGGTTTTGTGGTATCCAGTAGTGTCTTTACTTCCTCATCTTCACCTCGTTCTTCAGCTTCTTCTGTCTCTGCCTTTTCCTCATAATCTCCTGCTTCATATGATTCTTCCAAGCCAGTTCCCTCATCTTCAAACTTTTCACTGTTGTCAACCCTGTGTTTTTCCACAGATTCCAATTCTTCAGGTGTTTGCTCACACTCACCCTCAGCCTCTGTGGTAGTTATGCCTTCATCAGAGGACTCAGCAGGTCCTTCATTATCTAATTTTTCTTTATGGACTTCAAAGGCCTCTTTTTGTTCTGTGCCAGTGAGTTTCAGTTCATCCTCTATAAGTGCAACTTGAGGGTTTGTTTCTTTTATTGTTTCTATTTCTTCATCTTTTAATTCCTCAAAATCCTTTGTTAAATCCTCTGGTGAAGACATAAGGGATCTCTCCACTTCAAGTTCTCTTCCACTAGCTGTAATTTCTGCAGCTGCTACCGTTGTAGGAGTGGCTCCAACTGCTGCAAGGGCAGCTTGCGCTCCACTGACTTTGATCTCCTTCTTCACAGTCTTAATTCTTCCTTTTTCCTTTGGTTTTCCAGAAGGTACTGCTTCTTTTTTAGCAGGTTCCTCCTTCTTTTGTGGTTTAGACTTTGCTGCTGGCTTTTTGACTTCAGTCAAAGGAGCAGCTGTCATCTTTGTTTCTTTAGGAACCTTTTTGATGTCCTTTTTGGCTTCTTTTTCTTCCTTCTTAATTTCCTTCTTTTCTTCTTTTTTACCTTCTTTTTTAACTTCCTTTGGTGGAGCTTCTTTCTTTACTTCTTTCTTAGTTTCCTTCTTCTCTTCCTTTTTCACCTCTTTTTTAACTTCTTGCTTGATCTCTTCTTTTTTGGGTTTTTCCTCTTTTTTGATGGGTGATTTCTCCTCTTTTTTAGAAAACTCTTTCTTTGGTTTTTCTTTTTCCTCTTTCTTTTCTTCAGGTTTTGCTTTGACTTCCTTTTTCACTGGCTTCTCCTTTGCCACTTTTGGTTTTACATCTATAGCGTCTTTTTCGGGAGTTTCAGATTTTACTAATTGCTCTTTACTTGTTACGTCTTTTTCTGCCACTGTAGGTTTGGTCTCCACTTTTGCTGGTTTCTCTTTTTTAACTGGAACTTTTTCTTTGCTTTCCAATTTCTGAAGTTTTTCCAGTGCTGGACTAGGCTTTGCAGGCTCTGGTGTTTCTTTAGATTCCTTTCTGACAGGCTTGCTTGGTGTCTTTGCAGCAGGCTTCAGACTCTCCTTGCTGTCTGTTCGTTTTTTCAACTTTGCTTGTTTCACAGCTGGACTAGCAATGTTCCCAGTTAGGTCTTTTTGTGTAACCATCGGTTGTTTAAGGAAGTCTAAGTGTTTGAGTTTTTCTAGTCCTTCTAGAATATTATATTGGGTGCTGTTTCCAGGAAACAGAACTCGGATTATTTTTTCTGCAGGATTAGCTGGATGCCACACAATCAGGGATGAGACAGAGGTGAAATAGGATAATGGAATGTCTAGTTCCTGGCCATTTGGTAGCAGGAATTCAGCTTTATCTTTGCTAGTACCACTCCACTGTTGCATAAAATATTGCATCTCTTTGCTATTTTTGACAGGATTAAGCACATACATCTCAAGTTTGCCAACTCCCATTTTCTGAAATAAAATGATGGGGTCAATGGTATTTCCTACATTTCTGAAAAGAGGTTCTGGTTTCATAGACAATTTATTTAAATATTGGAGAGTAAAACAAGCTTCTTCTACACTCCTTTTTACTCTAAAGTTAGAATCCAAGTTCTTCAGATTCTCAGGTACATTAAGGAATACAACTCCTAAATCAGGTGAGATCAGATTTTTCATCCAGTCACTGTTGGTAGTAGACCCTTGGGACTGTTCCTCTTCTAATTCAGCTATCTTTCGCTGAAGCATGCTATTGATTCCTGGCAGGTTATCATCTCCGATGTGAGTGAGTAGAATGGAATCTACCCTGTCCAAGTGCCGGATAAGTTTCCAAAAGCAAGATTTTCTTTCGGATCCTCCATTGATAAGCATGTTGAATCCATTCACTGCAAACAACGCGGAGTCCCCTCTTCCACCCGGGAAAATATAACAGCAGGGTTTGGAGAGTTTCAAGAAGCCTCCTGAAGTTGGAGGTTCCAAAATGTCAAAGGGTGATGGCACTTCCACTGATTCTGACAGATACTCTGTGAATTCAGAGAGTCCTTCCATTTCGGGCAATATGGAAGCTGAGTTGAGTTTAATGTTAATAAAGTCTTGAAGGTTGTGTCTGTCAAGGTTGGAATTTTTCCAGTCTCCTTCCTCAGGGCAGAAAAGGGTTAAGCTGGCTTTGTTGGCAGGGTGCGTGGTGCTCAATAATTCACCAATCTAGGGTTGTAAAACAAAAACACAAGAAGATGCATGTAAATTCATTTTAAAATGACAATTAATGTCAAAACATAATATTTCCTAATCTATCAATAAAATCTTTTTCATTTGCTTCTGCACTGTTGAGTATCCATCCTAGAAGCTAAACGAACCTGTTAGCACAATTAGTTTACTACTGTATTTTTTTTAAATACAAAGGAGCAGCTTATGAGGAAAGGTCCCTTCCTCATTGCTCAAAGGAGGAAAGTACCCCAGGGTTCCCCCTTCCCTCCTCCACCCTTTATAGGAGGACAATGCAAGTTTTAATATTTAGAGGGGATGAGGACTATGAGGCTAATGCTGCCAGAGTTGTTACTGTCTCTGCCATTGGCTCATGAGTCTCCCTGCTGCCCCTGCCCATCCAGAAGAGCCAGCCAAACATCTAAGGGAAACAGCACATCCTTTTAACAGGCAGAGAATAACTGCAACCAAGAGGAGGCCAGCATCCTCATGGGGCAGCTGCCTTCCGTAACCCCTCCTCACACAGGATGTATTCCATGACACCATCATTACTACAGTTCTTTCTGCAGGCTGGCTCCTGACTCCCAGACTGCAGGACATTTTTCCAGAACACTAAGAAATAATTTATTGCATAAAAATCTAAACAGTTGCAAGTTTTGTATTTGTAAGATCATGAGGTACATATATTTATTGCTCTATTGTGCTGGTTTTGGCTGGGAGAGAGTTAAATTTCTTCACAGTAGCTAGTATGGGGTTATGTTTTGGTTTTGTGATGAAAACAGCGCTGATAATACAGGGATGTTTTAGTTACTACTGAGCAGTGCTTACACAGAGTCAAGGCCTTTTCTGCTCCTCACACCACCCCACCAGTGAGCAGGCTGGGGGTGTACAAGAAGTTGGGAGGGGACACAGCCGGAACAGCTGACCCCAACTGACCAAAGGGATATTCCAGACCATATGACATCATGCTCAGTATATAAAGCTAGGAGAAGAAGAAGGAAGGGGGGGATATTTGGAGTGATGGCGTTTGTCTTCCCAAGTAACAGTTATGTGCGATGGAGCCCTGCTTCCATGGAGATGGATGAACACCTGCCTGCCAACAGGAAGTGGTGAATGAACGCCTTGTTTTGCTTTGCTTGTGTGCACGGCTTTTGCTTTACTTATTAAATTGTCCTTATCTCAACCCATGAGTTGTCTCACTTTTATCCTTCCAATTCTCTCCCCCATCCCACTGTGGGGGTAATGAGTGAGCAGCTGTGTGGGGCTTAGTTGCCAGCTGGGGTTAAACCACAACAGAACCTGATCATCTTTTCAAGCACTGAGATATATCTGTTGAAGAATCCTCAAGTTTTAAAGGTGTTACAGCTGGTGAAGACAAACAACAAGTTGTATGCTCAGAGAAAACACAAGATTGTTTCATACCCTAGACCACATAAGGTGAAAAAATAAAGTTTTTCCTCTGCTAGCTGTTTTTGTAGAGGCAGTGGAATGGGACTTCTTCAACGTTCTGGCATGGGAGAAGTTGAAAACAACACTTTTAGGCATTGCCTGCAGGGAGTTGTGCAAGCTAGAGATGGATTTCTGAATAGGACTTCATAAGATTCTCCCTCAAAGAGTATTTACTTATTTGTAAGCACATCCCATGACCATAGCTCAGGTTTGGTCCAGTGAAATAAAAATGGACGGAGATCAGAAATACCAACTTTACTAAAATACTCATCTAACCATACATGCTTATGGATCGGGACAGCACAGGAATTCTTTCTTCTAATCACTAGTTAACTAACCACTAACCACTTTTTTCTAGCCCTTTCTTAGAATAGAATAGAATAGAATAGAATAGAATAGAATAGAATAGAATAGAATAGAAGGTTGAAGAAGGAAGAAGGTTGTGCACTCGGCCTTAGCCAGAAAGGATGTGGGAACCCAGACGGAGCTCCCACAGAGACACGCAGCTGTCCAGGTCACTGGCTGCAGGGAGCGCTGGAGCCTTTCACTGGAAACGGGAGGCAGCTATGAGAACTGCTGTGTGTGTTGTGAACAGGTGAATGGTCTGCTCAGTCTGGTGGCAGAGCTGATAGAGGAAGTCGAAAGGTTAAGAAGCATTAGGGAGGCTGAAGAAGAAATAGACTGGTGGAGCCAGGCTCTGCCCTCCTTGATACAGAAACAGGAGCACCTAGCAGAAAGCAACTGGGATCAAGAGGCCCCTGTACCCTGCTCCTGTCAGGCAGAAGCCTAAATGAAGGGAGTGAGTGGAGGCGAGTTCATGGTCGGGGCAGCGGGTGAACCCTATCCCTGCTCCCCCTGACCCCCCAGTACCTCTGAACAACAGATATGCAGTACTGGATGAGGAAGACCAGTCAAATGAGGATGTGGATCTCTACAATGGCAATCTACACCAGAGTCATCTCCACAGTCAGAAAGGCGTACCACCCATTGTGGCGGTGTGCTCTCCCCTTTTCCCCTTTTCCCCCCACCCCCGGCTCCTGCTCAAGCCATGGCCATCAGCGGGAGTTGTTACGAGTTGCACTTGAACTGTGGGAGATGGCTGGCAACATAACCAAAACACTGTCTGGAGTGGGAACCTAGGTATCTTGTTCCCATGAGAATATGACTATAGGTCAATTATCTTACTCCATAAATAGCGGACAGCCCAAGAGCCCTTTGAGCTCTCCTGCACGGCAGCGGGCTGCACGACAGGATCTCCCCTTGGGTGGGGACGCTCGCTTAAGGTTCTTCTCCTCGAGGTTGAGAGATTCCTTGCCACAACAGATTCTCGGTAAGTGACTAAGAGCATGCTAAACTTTGAAATCTTAGCTAAGTGACATAAGGATTGATTGCGCATATATAATCCTTAGACATAAACCGTTGACCAAGTCTGGGACTGGGATTGGATCCAGCCGCCCCTAGACTCCTCTCTGAGAAGGAGTTTAGAAAGCCAGGGGGTCCTTTCTGAACCTTGTGACTCAACGGGAGGGTCTCCCTGACAGCTTGTCTGACCCTGGCCTCTATGCAGTAAATAATCAAGTGTACCCTGGCATCGAATCTCGTAAAACACTGTCGCATTCACTACTAACTTTGTTAAATCACTGTTTTATGTTAATAAACATTTCACTACTTCTCTCTTACAAGTGAAGTTATTCACTCCGCCCGTGACACCCGTATCATCACCACACCCACAAGGAAGAAAAGAAGGGTTGTAGTCATTGGTGACTCCCTCCTGAGGGGAACAGAGGGTCCAATATGCCAGGTAGACCCTCCTCATAGGGAAGTCTGCTGTCTTCTTGGAGCCTGGGTTAAGGACATAACTAGGAAACTCCCTAGTTTGATACAGTCCTCGGACTATTACCCATTACTGATTTTCCATCTAGGTGGAGATGAAGCTACAACTTGCAGACCAAGAACAATCAAAGGGGACTTCAGGGCCTTGGGAAGGTTGGTAAAGGAGTCTGGGGCACAGGTTATTTTCTCCTCACTCCTTCCAGTTGCAGGCAGTGACACTGGAAGGAACAGATGGATCCAGTCTATTAATACATGGCTCCGAGGTTGGTGTCGCTGCCACAATTTCAGGTTTTTTGACAACGAGGTGGCCTACATGGCACTGGGCTTATTGGCATCTAATGGGAAACACCTTTCTCAAAGGGGGAAGAGGGTCTTTGCCCAAGAAATTGTGGGCCTGATCATCAGGGCTTTAAACTAGATGTGAAGGGGGAGAGGGATGATAATATTAGGCTTGTCTGTGACAAGCTGTGGGATAACACAACAGGGATAGAGTGATGGCGCGCTAGGAAAGCCCTGAGGCATGCTACACCACAGTCAAAGTCTTACAGAGACGAGACAGGTAGTCAAAGTCAGCAGGGAAACACCCAAGAAACACCCCAAGGGGTGCTCCTCCAAGAAGGCGTCACAGCCAACAGTCCGGCTGAAGTGCCTCTACACAAATGCACACATCATGGGCCACAAACAGGAGGAGTTGGAAGCTACCGTGCTGCTGGAAAGCTACGACATAGCGGCCATTACTGAAACCTGGTGGGACGAATCCTATGACTGGAACGTGGCTATCGATGGCTACAGGCTGTTCAGAAGGGACAGGCGAGGAAGGAGGGGCGGAGGTGTTGCCCTCTATGTTAAGGAAGGGATAGAGTGTGAAGAGATGTCCCTAAAGGACAGCCAAGAGGAAGTCGAAAGCTTATGGGTAGGAATTAGAGGCCGAGGCAACATGGGGAACCTTGTGGTTGGTGTCTACTACAGGCTGCCTGATCAAGGGGAACCTACTGATGAAGCCTTCTTCCTCCAGCTACGGGAGGCATCGCGCTCGAAGGCTCTCGTCCTGCTGGGGGATTTCAACCACCCCGATATCTGCTGGAAAAGTAACACGGCGAGCTGTAGGCAATCCAGGAGAGCCTCGATGATAACTTCCTAAGACAGGAAATAGACAGCCCTACCCGAGGGGATGCCATACTGGACCTCATAGTCACCAATGCGAGTGAGCTCATTGGGGATGTCAAGATTGGAGGCGGCCTGGGCTGCAGTGACCACGCACTGGTGGAGTTCACGGTCCTGAGGGAAACGTGCCAGACGAGCTCTTCAAGGAGTTAGTCAATAGGACTCCCTGGGAAATGGTCCTCAGGGACAAGGGGGCAGAACAGAGCTGGCAGATCTTCAAGGATGCTTTCCATAGAGCGCAAGAGCTCTCTCGATCCCCAGGTGTAAGAAATCAAGCAAGAAAGGGAGGAGACCAGCATGGCTGAATCAAGACCTGCTGGCCAAACTAAAAGGCAAGAAGGAACTGCACAGGCAGTTCAAGCAGCATCGGGTGTCCTGGGAAGAGTATAGGGATGCTGCCCGGTTATGTAGGGATGAGGTCAGGAAGGCCAAGGCGCGGCTGGAGCTGAACTTGGCAAGGGATGCTAAGAATAACAAGAAGGGCTTCTACAGGGATGTCTGCCAGAAAAGGAAGGTCAAAGAAAGCATGCCCTCCCTGATGAGCAAGAATGGCAAACTGGTAACAACAGACGAGGAGAAGACCGAGGTTCTCAACAATTTTTTTTGCCTCGGTCTTTACTGCCATCCTCTCTCCTCATGCCTCCCGGGTTGAAAGACCGCAAGACGGGGACCTGGGGGACAAAGTCCCTCCCACTGTAAGTGAAGACAAGGTTCGTGACCACCTGAGGAACCTGAACATACACAAGTCTATAGGACTTGATGAGATGCACCTCAGAGTCCTGAGGGAATTTGTTGACGTAGTTTGTCCCGGTTCTGGCAGGGATAGGGTTAATTTTTTCTGGTATTCCATACCACGTGATCCATGCCCACCTTGAACTGCCGGGGGGAGGGGGCAGGGAGTGGCTGCTTGGAGCGGGCTGGGGCATCCCGGGTCTGGTCGGTGAGCGACGGTTTCGTAACCACGTTTGTGTATTCCTCTGTCCGTGTTATTGTTGTTGTTTGCTTGTTCCCTTTGCTGTTCTGTTAAACTGCCCTTGTCTCAACCCCAGAGTTTTGCCTTTTTCTTCTGAGTCTTCCTGTATTGGGAAGGCCCGAGCGAGCGGCACGTGGTTCTTTGTTGCTGTCTGAGGCAAAACCAGTCTCCATGATATTTGAAAAGTCATGGCAGTCAGGTGAAGCCCCTGGTGACTGGAAAAGGGGAAACATCGCACCCATTTTTAAAAAGGGTAGAAAGGAGGACCCTGGGAACTACCGCCCTGTCAGCCTCACCTCCGTGCCTGGGAAGATCATGGAACAGATCCTCATGGAAGACATGTCAAGACATATGGATGACAGGGAGGGGATTCGAGGCAGCCAGCATGGCTTCACCAGGGGCAAGTCCTGCCTGGCCAACCTGGTGGCTTTCTACAATGGAGTGACTGCATCAGTGGACAAGGGGAGAGCTACAAATATCATCTATCTGGACTTCTGCAAGGCCTTTGACACGGTCCCCCAGAACATCCTTCTCTCTAAGTTGGAGAGATACGGATATGATGGGTGGACTGTTTGGTGGATAAGGAACTGGCTGGATGGTCGCATCCAGAGGGTAGTGGTCAAAGAGAGAGCAGCCCTGCGGAAAAGGACTTGGGGGTACTGGTGGATGAAAAGCTGGACATGAGCCAACAATGTGTGCTTGCAGCCCAGAAGGCCAATCGCATCCTGTGCTGCATCAAAAGAACCGTGGCCAGCAGATCGAGAGAGGTGATTCTGCCCCTCTGCTCTCGTGAGACCCCACCTGGAGTACTGTGTCCAGCTCTGGAGCCCTCGGCACAAGAAGGACATGGACCTATTGGAGTGGGTCCAGAGGAGGGCCACGAAGATGATCAAAGAGCTGGAGCACCTCTCCTATGAGGACAGGCTGAGAGAGTTGGAGTTGTTCAGCCTGGAGAAGAGAAGGCTCCAGGGAGACCTTATAGCGGCCTTCCAGTACCTGAAGGGGGCCTATAAGAAAGCTGGGGAGGGGCTGTTTGCAAGGGCATGTAGGGATAGGACGAGGGGCAATGGGTTTAAACTAGGAGCAGGGCAGGTTTAGATTAGACATTAGGAAGAGGTTCTTTACAATGAGGGTGGGGAGACACTGGCACAGGTTGCCCAGAGAGGTGGTGGAGGCCCCATCCCTGGAGACATTTAAGGCCAGGCTTGATGAGGCTCTGAGCAATCTGCTCTAGTTGAAGATGTCCCTGCTTACTGCAGGGGGGTTGGACTAGATGACCTTTAAAGGTCCCTTCCAACCCAACACATTCTATGATTCTATGTTTCTAGAACAGAAGAGTTCAGTTGTAAGGGACCTACAATGATCCAACTGCCTGACCATTTCAGGGCTGACCAAAAGTTAAAGCATGTTATTAAGGGCATTGTCCAAATGCCTTTTAAACACTGATAGGCTTGGAGCATCGGCCACCTCTCTAGGAAGCCTGTTCCAGTGTTTGACCACCCTCTTAGTGAAGAAATGCTTCCAGTTGAAACCTTCCCTGGCACAGCTCTGAACCATTCCCACGCTTCCTGTCACTGGATCCCAGGGAGAAGAGCTCAGCACCTCCCTCTCCACTTCCCCTCCTCAGGAAGCTGTAGAGAGCAATGAGGTCACCCCTCAGCCTCCTTTTTCCAAACTAGACAAACCCAGAGTCCCTAGCCACTCCTCGTAGGACATGCCTTCCAGCTCTGTCACCAGCTTTGTTGCCCTCATCTGGATGCATTCAAGGACCTTCACATCCTTTTTAAATTGTAGGGCGCAGAACTGCACACAGTACTCAAGGTGAGGCTGCACCAACGCTGTACATAGCTCGATCATCACCTCTTCTGACCGGCTGGTTATGCTGTGTTTGATGCACCCCAGGATGCGGTTTGCCCTCTTGGCTGCCAGGGCACAACTGCTGACTCACACTGAGCCTGCTGTCAACCAGCACCCCCAGATCCTTTTTTGCAGGGCTGCTCTCCAGCTATTCCTCTCCCAATTTATACTTGTGCCCGGCATTACTCCATTCCAGGTGCAGAATCCAGCATTTGTTCTTGTTAAATTTCATGCCATCGATGATTGCCCAATGATCCGATCTATCTAGAGTTGGACAACTTGTCCAGAAGGGTGCTGTGAGGGACCCTTACTAAAATCCAGAAAAACTCCATCCACCTCCTTACCTTCATCCACTAGGCAAGTGACCGTATCAAATTAGACCATGTTGACTGTGCCTGATGATTGCATTGTTTTTTAAAATGCCTTTCAGTGGCACACAGAACAATCTTCTCCATAATTTTTACAGGTATGGAGGTTAGACTAACAGGTCTGTAGTTTCCTGGGTCTTCCCTCATGCCCTTCTTGTAAATTGGAATAATGTTGGCTAGCTTCCAGTTAGCAGGGACCTCCCCAGACTCCCAAGAGTTTTAGAGGGGTCCTACTGTAACATCTGTTAGCTCCTTCAGTACTCTGGGATGAATCCCATCTGGCCCCATGGACTTATGAACATTTTGCCGATACAGTCGATCCTTTTTCAATGTCAGCGTCCACAAACAGAAAATCACTGTTCCCGCACTCATGGTTCTCTGACTCAGAGGACTGGGTAGCCCAAGGTCTATCAGTATTATTAAAGTTTGAATTTTTTTCTAGCCTTTTTTCCAATTTGTAGACTGCCTGAAATTTCCCATTAATGGGACCCTTTAAAAAATGTCACATACACAGACTGCAGTATGGCAAATATGATCTTTCTTTGCTTTTGTGAAATCTTTTAGGAACAGTGGGAGCCCAAGGTTTCAGAGAAAATTAGATGGAAGCCAACACTTTAAAACAGCCATGCTGGCTTGCTGGTTAGCATGCTGCCAGCAGCAGAGATGAGACAAGTGAGCTTTACTCAGAGACCACAGGAATACGCCCTGCACGCCCACCGCTGAGGCAATCCCTTGGTGGCTGTAACTCATAGCAAACCATCACTGCTCTGCTTTCCAGCCCACAGTTTGGCTTCCTAACTGTAATGGCAGGATTTACCCCTAGTTTTGCATGTAGTCATAAAGTAATGATGTGTCACTAATTAGCCAGTGATGCAAGGTATTCAGGTTTGCAATTTCACAGAAAAGTAACTGTGAACTGACAGCAACTTTTAGGCATCACGTGCATTTCAGAGAGCAGGAATCCAGTTCTTCCCCCAACCCTACAACCATATGTTGAACAAAGAGGCTTTGAGAAAAGTATCATAGAATCATAGAGTCATAGAATCATAGAATACTTTCGGTTGGAAGGGACCTTTAAAGGTCATCTAGTCCAACCCCCTGCCGTGAGCAGGGACATCTTCAACTAGATCAGGTTGCTCAGAGCCCTGTCCAACCTGACCTTGAATGTTTCCAGGGATGGGGCATCCACCACCTCTCTGGGAAATCTGTGCCGGTGTCTCACCACCCTGAGCATAAAAATTTTCTTCCTTCTATCTAGTCTGACTCTACCCTCTTTTAGTTTAAAACCATTACCCCTTGTCCTATCGCAACAGGCCCTGCTAAAAAGTCTGTCCCCAAATGGATACAATAAGGTCACTCTGGAGCTCATGCAAACTTTGCTTTTTAAGTGCTGAACTTTCAAATCTCACTCCACTGAAATGCTCCTAATTAATTTTGGAACCTAAATACCTAGGGATGCAGCCATATAGTTTATTTAAATATATATTTTACACAGCAGCCAAATTAAGTGTGACAGCTTGTTTACTATGGGTTCTTGCCCTATGGGAGCTTTCAGACACAGTACATTAAGCAAGACAGCAAAATAACAAGTCACGAAAGAAACATCATTACATATTGGTATACTTCATTCTTATATTTTTGGTATGTAAAAATCACAAGATTTACAGATTTCACTAGCAAAATTGTAAACACTACAGTAAAGAAACCAAGCAGGGAGGCGGTGCAAAAAACTACAGCCATTCCAACATATAGCCTCTGTCTTATTTAATGTCACCTATTACTTAGCTGCCACCAGGCAAGAACCTGGTGTAAAATTCAATTTGACTGCTTTGTATGTGCACCTTAGATAAACAAGCTGTATATTTTAAACACAAGACTATCTCCTTGCATTGTCAAAATGTTCCTTGGTTTTCTCTTTCCCAAAGTTACAATTTAATTCCCCAAATTCCCCTGTTGGAACGGGTCCAGAGGAGGGCCACGAAGATGATCAGAGGGCTGGAGCACTTCTCCTATGAGGACAGGCTGAGAGAGTTGGGGTTGTTCAGCCTGGAGAAGAGAAGGCTCCGGGGAGACCTTATAGCAGCCTTCCAGTACCTAAAGGGGGCCTACAGGAAGGATGGGGAGGGACTCTTTATCAGGGAGTGTAATGATAGGACGAGGGGTAACGGTTTTAAACTGAAAGAGGGGAAATTTAGATTAGACATTAGGAAGAAATTCTTTACTGTGAGAGTGGTGAGACACTGGCCCAGGTTGCCCAGGGAAGTTGTAGATGCCCCATCCCTGGAGGTGTTCAAGGCCAGGCTGGATGAGGCTTTGAGGAACCTGGTCTAGTGGGAGGTGTCCCTGCCCATGGCAGGGGTGTTGGAACTAGATGATCTTTAAGGTCCCTTCTAACCCGAACCATTCTATAATTCTATGAAATTAAAATGTAATTGCTTTGTTAAGCAATTTACATCAAAACTAAAGTAAATTAAATAAATGTCTTGAAAGAAAGCCTATAATGAAAAGTAAAGGGCATCAGCATTAGTTAGCCAATGCTAACTCTAACAACACAGAGGGCCATTTTTACTCTTCTAAAAACCTGTGTCATCACATGACAATGTATGGAAGACACTTTTCTGAACACACCTCTTGATCTGTGAAGATCTCAATGAAGTTCTGGAAGGAGAAAGTCCCTGACTGAAGGATGAGTTCTCCTGTGTTTTCAAAGCACTGTCCAGTTAGTACAAGGAGCTTGTGTCTTGCAGCATCTGTGACCATTAAGCGCACCTAGAAGGAGAGAAACACATCAATAATGGGAGTTACCATGTGTACATTCCTCTGAGAACATACAGTTTACCTCATCTAATTTAAAACATATTTTGCAACACAGTGTCCTAGGACTGTCAAAACATTTTCAAGTTATAGTGCTGTTTACAAAAGACAACAAAAAAGGAGCAAAAGGGAAAAAAGGAGGCACAAGAAGCAATTAAAGTTAAAGTCTGATGAATAAACCTGTCCTGGTTTGAGGTAAAACAGAACCAATTTTCTGATTTGTAATTTTACTTGTTAGCTAAGCCTCTTCTAACTAACTAATCTCTCTGAAATTAACAGCATATTGTGCAGAAACTGTTCACTCTCAGAGTGATAAGACCTATGTTTATAGTTCATGCCAAGGAATGGTACGCAGAGAGGCGTACTTATACTTATTGCTATAACAACCAAGGTCAGCTAATTTAATTATTTGCCCTATTGGAGGGTCAGAAGTGGAAAAGCATAGAAAGGTCCCACCTGCGGGGAGGAGCGGACAGGACAGGTGACCCAAAGTTGACCAACAGGGTATTCCATCCCATCTGCCCCATGCTCAGTATAAAAGCTGAGGGATCAAAGGGTCAGTCCGCTTTCTTCAATGGCTGGTGTCTGAGAAGGACTCTGTTCATCTGCCTTTGATCCTGATACGAGCATTCCTGAATCCATATCTGGAATCCAGCTCCCATACATCACTGAGTCCAATCTGGGACTTTCCCTGTGCCTGCTGGTGATGCAACTGTCATCCTGGGAGCTTGATACAGTTTTGTATATATTGTATCTATTCCATTATTTTCTTTTTTTTACTATTTCATTAATTTATTAATATTTTCATAAAAGTAGTTTAGTTTTTTTCTAAACTCATAAATATCTTTCTCTCTCTCACCTCTCTTTGGAGAGAGAGGTGGGGGAGAGCATCTGTCGCTCGCTTCAGTGGTCAGTTTGGCCCAAACCACGACAAAACCAAACTAATGACAAAGGGATAAAAAGAGCAAGGAGTAGAAAGAACAAAATTTGAATGAAAAAATAAGATTTTCAATGAAGAAATACATTCCTTGTATAACTCTTGTTGAATGTTAATAGCACTGTATCAGGACAGCCTTGGCCAACTGTGTCCCATGTGCTAATGAGGACAACTACGTGTCAGACTGTTTTTGGAAGGCTGATCTTCTTTTCCCAGTGTACAGCATTACTTGCCATTCAGTTGTGAAAATGTCACGAAAAAGAAGTAACAGGCACAAATCACGCATAAAAGTGGCATATTTTGACTGTCATTCTGTTGAATCATCTACAAAGTTAAAGGACATTTCTGTCTCACCATAATCATAATCAAGCACTCAGATACAGTCACATGCACCATTTACATCTCATAATGTCACTAACTATGGACACTAATTTTTTTTAAGTGTGCCAGCCCAAGACCTTTTTCAAAACACAGTAATAAATTATGTAGATGCCTGATGTCTCAAAGGTGAAATAGATTCTGCAGAGCTAGAAAACTATGACAGGAAAAAAAAGTAAAGAAATGCTTTCAGATTACAGAGCATAATGTATGATACACATGAAAGAACTTAATCAAGGCTTCCTGAGGGACAACCAGAATTTTGTCTGATGATTTCAAGACTACCACAGAAATATTGCAATGCGATGATTCTGTTCAGCTTTACCCTTGGTTGAGGGCCCAAATTGTTTGAAGAAAGTGAACAGCAAGACTTAGCCTCAGTCAAAACAGAGTTAAAGTCAGAGTGTGAACTGAGACAGGAGCGTAAGCAGATCAGCACTTTCCAAGACTTATGGTAGAGACACAGGAGTGTTAGAGCAATGAAGTGGGATCTTCTTAAGGAAGTAACTGCTCATGGGGTTTTCAGAAACTTGTTTTCTTTGGGCAACTGCGATCTCTCTCCCTTTGGACTTCTCTCTTTTGGGAGGTATTTGGCAGCTGACAGAACATGATAGGAGCTTTGGGCAGAACTATCCTCAGACTACTACTAGTATGGCTATTACCAGCCAGGCTAGCAGGAATTTGTTTTAATATCTTTTGCCTTTCACAGAATCACAGGGGTTGGAAGGGACCTCTGGAGATCATCTAGTCCAAACCCCCTGCCAGAGCAGGGTCACCTAGAGCAAGTTACACAGGAACACGTCCAGGCGGGTTTGGAATGTCTCCAGAGAAGGAGACTCCACCACCTCTCTGGGCAGCCTGTGCCAGTGCTCTGCCACCCTCAAAGTAAAGAAGTTCCTCCTCATGTTTAGGTGGAACTTCCTATGCTCAAGTTTGTGCCCGTTACCCCTTGTCCTGTCCCTGGGCACCACTGAAAAGAGCCTGGCCCCATCCTCCTGACACCCACCCTTTAAGTATTTATAAGTGTTGATAAGATCCCCCCTCAGCTGTCTTTTTTCCAGACTGAAGAGACCCAAGTCCCTCAGCCTTTCTTCATAAGAGAGATTTTCCAATCCCCTAATCATCTTGGTAGCTCTCTGCTGCACCCTCTCCAGAAGTTCCCTGTCCTTCTTGAACCAGGGAACCCAGAACCGAACACAGTACTCCAGGTGCGGCCTCACCAGGGCAGAGTAGAGGGGGAGGATGACGTCCCTTGACCTGCTGGCCACACTCTTCTTGATGCACCCCAGGATGCCGTTGGCCTTCTTGGCCACAAGGGCACATTGCTGGCTCGTGGTCATCCTGAACTTTGTTTTTCCTGAACAGATAGATTCAATTTCCTTTTCTGGTGAAAGTCAGAGCTCCATGGTATATCACTGTCTCCCCAAATGCAACCTGGAAATCTCTTGATATGTAGAACTAAGTTTTATATTTGCCATAATGGGCAAAGCATGTCTATTTCAACCTTCAATTTAATTCTTCTGCCTCTTTCTTATTATCTTGTTCTGGCTATTGTCCAGTAAGAGTCTCACTTAGCCAGCCAAGGTAACTCAGTTTCTAACTTCTGGCTGTGACCAGTCTGGCAAGATGAAAGTGAATAAAAGATTGTCTCTCACAGTCTAGTGAGAGGCAATTAACAGTAACCAAGTCAAACATCTTTCAGAGCCAAAGGAGTAAAGCCAGGGGTCAGAAGGCATTAATCGTCCTCAGACCATGTTCTTCCATGTGGTCATCCATCAAAGGAATGACAAGCAACAGTGACAGAAGCAGCATTTCCCTACTTTTGGCAGTTCCTTCAGCTCTTCCCCTCCCCCATCCTTTATAGCTTTTTACTCTGAAAGCCTGAGTGTATTAAAGACAACCCTAAGAGCTGCTACCCACCTGACACCCTTGCTCCTTACCAAGTACCTCTAATGCAATGTAAGATGTTTTCACACATAATTTTTAGTGCATGAGCTCCCATTAACTAAGGTTACTTACTTTTTTAAACTTCAGAAATTTCATTTGTTTTGATGTGATTCTTCCTGTTTGTGTTTAATATCACTTAAGGTTGGTAACAAAATTGATTTTTCTCAAAGTACTGCAAGCAGAGCCACTTTATTTCCCAAAAGAACTTGTACTATGTCAGTGCTTCCCAGCACTGACTAGCAATGTAATTATCCCTATTTTTTACAACCTTCAGTCTCACTAGTTAAGTTTGTCAATTTTGTCTTTGAGCTACATGCTCAGTTCTTTGACTTGAGCAATTTCATGAGGAATTGACAGTCCACTTCTGGGGCACTCTCCAGAGTCAATTGATTATGTCACGTGCTTTTTCAAGGACAGATCACATAGATCAACCTAGAGTCACCACCATATAGATGGTAATTCTTCTTGTAGACCTAAATTTATCTCAGGGCACCTGGTTTCTTTTCAGGCACTTTTTCAGATGTAAAATAGGCATCCAGAGCTACCAAACAAGGGAGGAGCAAAAGAAAAGCAGATGCAGGGTCACCACAGCTGCCTTCACTTCATCAAGAAGAGAATTTAGTGTGTTATGAGGAAATGACTGCTGGGATAAAAGGTGTGTTTCTGTCCTATGCCTTTGACACTTTATCGGGAGTCTGGTAAACCAGGAAGAAAATCAAGGGATATTCTTGATGATATTTCCTCCTAACATGTCTTTTCATCCACAGTTAGGAGCTGCTCTCAACCTGTCCACTTAGTGGAGCTTTTATGACACATCCAGTGAAGTATTTCCAACTGACTTACCTCAGTACTAACTGCTTCATCTGAGGGATTGATCAGGACTACAGTTTCTAAGACATCACTTCTGTGGTGAAGAATCTTCTGACCTGCAAGCACAGAGAGGAAAAAAAAGAAAAGACATTAAATTCAACCAGCATGATTTAAACCAGTGCTTTCCCTGAGCACTGTGCAATAGCCCTCTGGTTACACAGGGTATTGCACACTGGCCACAGCAACTACTGTGCTGGCTCATGTCTTCAGAAATAACCATGGCATGTGGTCCTATGGGACAGAAACACCACTCCAGAAAATTCAAGGTAATGAAAACAAACTAGCAACAGTGCTGGGTCCCATCCCTTTTCCCTGGCAGGGAGGAGTCCCTGTTACTCAACTTGGTCTTACTGAGCTGGTGTGGATCAGGGACTAGAGTAACCATCACCAGCTGAACTGGATTTTCATGGATGTGTCTACACCACAGATACAGCTGAGGTTACACAGTCCTGTAACATGCCTAGGTGGTTTTAAATGAGCTTTTCCAGCATCTATTGGTGGCTTGGCCACAGCAGGAGGAAAGTCAGCATGGGCTGTAAATTTCCCCTGCAAGAAGCAAAGTGAATACTTGGGCCATGTGCCGGTGCTGCCCATCATGGCTAACAAGCACAATCTGTGAGACAAGCAAAGGAGCCCAAGGATGTCCCTGCTCCCCACCACCACCAGCACTGTCCTTCATAGCACACACATGCTCCTCGCCACACACTGTGGGAGTGCTCTCAAGCCAGGCAGCACCCCACACAGATCACAGGCCCACGGCCACACCAAACAAACCAGGTGAAAGCTGGGACCCACCCTGCCAAAACTCCCCATTCACCCTTCTACTAATATTGATTAACACTGGGACACTGTAAGAAATTCCCTATCAGGATGGTTGAACACTTGTCATGCTGCCCTGCTTCATCTTTCTCCTGCTTACAAAAACTATAGCAAGCAATGTTTGGCAACAAGAGTAAATAGACACACAAAATACAGCTATCTCGTGAATGACTAACGTCTGGGCAATTTTGGAGCAGCCCCACAGTCCATTGGCTTTCATACTTAGTAGTTAGTCTGTTCTCTGTATTTAATAGTGATCTGACTGGGAGTGGATGCCAGAAAAAGACAACAGGACTCTTGATTTTTTTTTTTCTATGGTAATTATGAAGTTCTTGTCAGCATCTCTTTCTGTAAGAAGTGCAGTGAGATTAATTAGCAGCCATATTGTCATTCAGAAATCCAGATTGGTAATTAAACCAAAAACCAGAAGAGCTGTCCCTTCTCAGAAAACTGTAATATTAATCAATTAAAGTAATTAATTACACTTAAAAGGAAGTACAAGGGACACAGAACAAGTCATCTATTTGCCAACTTTGAAAAAATCCCCTGTAAAGAGACGAGGACGAGAACTGCAATGGTGAAAAGAGTTCTGCATTCCTGAAAACACAAGAGTGGTGTGGAGGCAGTCTGGAAGGGTGGTTAGCCAGCCTTTCCCACACTGCCCTGGCCTCGGAGCAGGCTTGCTGCTGCCCCAGGCCCTACCCCCAGCAGGCCCTCCCCCAGGCAGTGGGCCCCAGGAAGCATAAGAGCTTTTAATCAAATGATAGAAAGTGAAAGAGAAGGAAAAAAAGAATGTTCTCAGGTAAAATGAGAGATGGAGTTGTAATTTACTCTCTTGTGCATGAAAATGCCTAGAGACTTGTGGATAATAATCTAATTAATTTGAAGAAACCTAGTTTTCTTAACACATATTCTTTTTGCTGTACTTACTTGAAAGAAGGAGACAGACTGTATATTATGAAAGAGGAGGAAGGGCAAGTCTCCCTCTGCAGCATTCGGTTCTGGCATTACCCTTTGTAATTCAATTTATTAGCTCTGCTTCCTTACCTAACAGGAATGCATATATAAGACTACAGTCAATAAAACATACAGATATGTCTGTTACCACAGATTCCTTCAGAAGATGCCTTGTGAGCTGATATTTTAGTTATTCTGCAGGTTTCCCTCTAATATATTAGGCAGAGTTTATTGAATCTAGTCTTTAGCATTGGGAAGGAAACAAAAGAAATTATCAAGCTTCAGTTGCCACAGAAATTTCTCGCTTAATAGTTGGTGACACAGAACACACAGTGCTTCAGGATAGACTAAGCTTCATATATGATTGGATATTAGAATATTAAACATAGATAGAAAAGAAATGCAATTATCCACATGCAAAGTTAGACAAAGATACATTAGTGTCCACCTGACTCAAAGCATTGACTTTGGGCTTTACTGAAGCTGCTCCAAGTTGTGTATCTGTGTAGCTGGGAGGGATTTTCCAACAGGTCCATGTCCTTCTTGTGCTGAGGACTCCAGAGCTGGACACAGTACTCCAGGTGAGGTCTCACCAGAGCAGATTAGAGGGGGAGAATCACCTCCCTCGTCCTGCTGGCCATGCTTCTCTTGACGCAGCCCATAACCCAAGGGGAAATGGTTAGCGACCTGCTAAACCACTTAGACACACACAAGTCTATGTGGATGGGTGGTATCCACCGAAGGGTAGTGAAGGAGTGTCATATTTTTACTCCATGCAGGACCATGCAGCTGTTCACTCCCCCCCCCCCCCCCAATAGGGTAGGTAGAAGAAGGAGGAAAAGGAAAAAAAACTAGTGGATTGAGAAGTGGGTTGAGTTAAAGACAGTTTAATAGACCAGTAACAGAAAAAAATATTAATAACAGTAGAAGAATATACAAAATAAGTAATGCAATACAATTGCTCACCACCTGATGATCGATTGCCCAGTGTGTCCTGAGCAGTGATTGTGGATTCTTGTCCCCTGGCCAACCCCCAATTATATACTGAGCATGACGTCTATGGTATGGTATGGAATATTCCTTTGTCCTGTTTATGCTCCCTCAGCTTCTGTGTAAGTACCCTTCCACCCAAGGGTACTGAGGGAGCTGGTAAAGTGCTCACCAAGCTACTTTCCATCATTTATCAGTAGTCCTGGCTAAATGGGGAGGTCCCAGTTCATTGGAAGATAGCAAATGTGATGCCCATCCACAAGAAGGGCCAGAAGGAGGATCCGGGTACTACAGGCCTGTCGGTCTGACCTCAGTGCCATCACATGGCATGTACAAGACAACCAGGTGATCAGGCCCAGTCAGCATGGGTTTATGAAAGGCAGGTCCTGCTTGACAAACCTGCTCTCCTTCTATGACAAGGTGACCCCCTTAGTGGATGAGGGAAAGGCTATGGATGTTGTTTACCTGGACATTAGTAAAGCTTTTGACAGCATTCTCCTGGATAAACTGGCTGCTCATGGCTTGGATGGATGTATGCTTCGCTGGGTGAAAAACTGTCTGGATGTCCAGGCCCAAATAGTGATGGTGAATGGAGTTAAATCCAGTTGACGGCCAGTCACGAATGGTGTTCCCCAGGGCTCAGTATTGGGGCCAGTTCTCTTTATCAGTGATCTGGACAACGGGATCAAGTACACCCTCAGTAAGTTTGCTAGATGACACCAAACTAGGCGGGAGTGTTGATCTGATTGAGGGTAGAAAGGCTCTGCAGAGGGATCTGGACAGGCTGGATCAATGGGCCGAGGCCAACAGTATGAGGTTCAACAAGGCCAAGTGCCAGGTCCTGCACTTGGGTCACAACAACCCCATGCAATGCTACAGGCCTGGGGAAGAGTGGCTGGAAAGCTGCCCAGCGAAAAAGTACCTGGGGGTGTTGGTCGACAGCCAGCTGAATATGAGCCAGCAGTGTGCCCAGGTGGCCAATAAGGCCAACAGCATCCTGGCTTGTATCAGAAATAGTGTGGCCAGCAGGACTAGGGAAGTGATTGTCCCCCTGCACTTGGCACTGGTGAAGACTCACCTCGAGTACTGTGTTCAGTTTTGGGCCCCTCACTATAAGAAAGACACTGAGGTGTTGGAGTGTGTGCAAAGAAGAACTGTTGAAGGAGAAGCTGCTGCCCGTGCATTCACACACCATTCATGGTGTCAGACACACACACACACGTCGTGTCTCTGTGTAGCTGGGAGGGATTTGATCTGTGGAGTTGCAACTCTCGCTGACCAGCACTGATGGTGGTTACTTGTATCCTATGCTCCCGTGGGCCAGACGCGCAGCTCCAGTGGTTGCATGGTTTCATGCAACTTGAAATTGATTTCCAGAGGCAAGTGTAGTGGTCTGCACCATGTATACGCGCCTGTTTAGAGTTGCATGTGTGACTGCCTCCCTCTTCAACTCCTTGGCATCAACAAGTGTTACTGCTTATCTTACAGGGTGGATGCTGGGTAGGGTACGAGACCCTACGAGGGCTCCTGTGGAAGAAGGAGAACAATTAAGATGGGCTTTGCTATCTCTTGTGCAACCCAGGGGGTGGGGACTCATCTGGCTATCACTGGATGAAGATAAGGAGGGAGCCTTGTGTAGACAGGACAGCCCTACTTTTTGTCAGCAAAGACAGTAAAATCAAGATAACAGGAACTTGTGTAGTTCTTTGTTTCTTCAAAAGGCTACCATGCCCGATGACTGACCTTTGCCTCATTACCTGTGAAATGCATATTAAAGTTGACACCCCTGCATATGCTAATGAAGATTATAGAGCTCATGCTAAACATATACGACTAGAGCACTCGTCTCTCCACCCAAATCATACTACACGTCACCTAGGGGAGGGAAACCTCGTAATTTTGGGGATAAAAGGATGGAGAAAATGACTGTTAAATTGGGAAAGAAGAACCTCGATACCTGACGGACCAGTCGACGGGCTGTGTTCTCTTCCTCCACCCCAGGCAGGGACGCCTTTCTGGGTAAGCGCTGCGCCTTTCACCCTCTGGTGAATGTTACCCCGGGTTGTTGTATTATTATTATTTTTGCTAGCAATATTAACCTTAATTAGTAGCACTATTGTAGTTAGTGAATTTATCAATAGCAATCTCGAATCTGCAACTGTCGCTCTCAATAAAATAACTAATTTTGATTATTTGTGAATCTGACTCAGTGAAAGTCCTTTGCTGGGACTCTGATAGACAAATCAGTGAAAGTCCTGGGACTCTGACAAATACTGAAACTACATTCCTTTTAACGCGACAGCTCCCATCCCATATAAGACTTCAGAAAGGTCTCTACTTGCTGATATTAGTAACATGGTCCTATGTCAACTGCTTGAGAAACAAATAACTACCCTCATTTATTAAAACTGTCAACAATTTTGTAAGAGCAGCACAGGCTTAATGCTCAGGTTGATACTCAGATGCTCAGCTGGAATGAAGGAAAGTCTCCCATGGGAAGAGTTTTATCAAACAGAAATGAAGTACCACAGTGTGGGAACAGAAAGCAGCAACAGCATTTCACAAACTGGCAAGAGTCTGTGACTTATTAAACTACAGATGAAGTGGGAGAATCTGAGACTTGTGTAGAAGATCTGGGGTTGTTTTAAATTAACTCTACCAGAATTTTACAGCATATCTCTACACGTTGTACAGAACATTTTTGTGACGTGTCAGAGGAAGAAAGGAAGAAGCTTCCAGGTTGCACAGAAGTGATTGGGTAGCTAGATTTTACACACTTCTAGTTTATGGAAAGTAGGTCAAAATCCTATCTAAAGACTTCTGGAAATATCCTGTTTGGAAGAAATCTACCTATGCTGTAACTCCACCGTAGGAGGACACCAAATTTGTCAGGCATGACTTGTCCTTGGTGAAGCCATGTTGGCTGTCACCAATCGCCTCCTTATTTTCCCTGTGCTCCATGATCTTGCCAGGCATAGAGGTGAGACTGACTGGCCTGTAGTTCCCCAGGTCATCCTTCATCTCCATGCTGCCAGGGACAGTGAAAGGCATCAGATGTATTTTTTTCTATGGAATCAGAAGGGAAGGTATAGCAAGGACCTTTGTGAAAGTAAGGGTAAAATGATATGGGATAATAGGTAGTGAGCTGGAAATGGGCTTGCAGGCCACACTGTGCAGAGCCAGACCTGCTTTCATTTGTTGCTGCTTTGTGCCGGAGGGGCATTTCCCTGGGGAAATGTCACATGTATATATGTGTGTGTGTCTGACTATGGCCTTGCTTTTCGTATTCAGCTTTCCCAGGAGTAGCCCACAGATGACAGCTGAAAGCCCCTGGTGGAGATCCTGGTTAACAGCCCCAATTTTGACTGGGGATGATCACTTGACAAGTTTATAGTTTATTTAAAGGTTGTTCTAGAAGTTCTTTGCTGCTTATTAAGGGTTAGGCACTATGATGTCAGTATATGGACTCAGCTGCAAAAGTTCAGAGTAGAATTATTAACTGTCCTTGGTTTGTAGAAAAATATTGGTAAATTTTCAATTTTGTCTCTCCAAATGAATGGTAATTTTGTCTGCTGTGTTTCATTTGGGATTAGTGACACTTTGTGCTTTCATCCAAAATAAAACTGAAATAGATTCAGTCTCTGGATGCTTAAATGATTGCCCAAATTTAGTAGTGTCACATATTGTTCATATTTTGAATGAAAACAGAGCCTCCCCCTTGAAGGGGAAATTCAAATCATAACTGCTCAGCAGTGGTAGTTTGTGACCAAGGAATGATCTGGCACGGAGGGCAAGAAGGCCCAACTGCAGAAGGGGTTAAACTAGCTGGAAGCAGGGATGCCAGAGACAGCAGGACTCCCTGCAAGGGAGTGAAATTTCCCTTGGTGATGAGATAAGGAAGAGCCAAAGCATTGTCTTGTAGCCATCCTGGAATGGGAGCACTCAGAGGCCACCTTTGGGCAGCAGAGCTGGGCCGGGACATGGGCCCACTGGCCGGGCTGAGGTGCCCCATGCAACTGCTCACGGGATTGGTGCTGGTGCAAGTGGCTATGAAGCATCAGCTGGCGATTCATCTTTGCAGACTCCTTGTAGAACCGCTTATGGTGGTAGGACCCTGCCCAATGTAGTGGGTTTTTTTCAAAAAAATATATATTTAAGCACAAACATGTGTCTAATTCTCCTCAAGGGGTACCATAAAAATTCCTCAACACCCTCTTCTTATTTTTGCACATTTCTGCCTCTGAATTTGAGCTGGTGAGTGGTAAAGGTCAAATTGCCAGTGAGATTCAGACCAGTATTTGAGTTCATGTGTACATCTGCTGAACCCTCCTTTATTTCTGATTTCATAATTAGCATTTGTGTATGTGTGCAAAGGCCAACTAATAAGTATCTAACAATTAATGTATGAATTTGAATGAATGAATACCTCCTTGCATGCGAAAATACATGCTTTGCATCGGTTTCACATACAGTTTTAGAGGCAGGAGTTTAAAAACTAGTACTGGAAATAAAACCGTAAAGTAGTCAGAAGTGGCTAGAGGCTGGAGACAACGTGATGTGATGACTATAAAGAACTGCAGAGCTGTCATGAAACAACATCCATGGTACAAAAGTTGACTTGCATAAGGGTGAGTGATAGAAAAATTGCTATGGGTAGTTCAGTAGGGAATGAATTTCGAGTTTTTAATGCTGTGCCAGTCATGGAATATACTATTACATGGCCAAAGGGGGTTTATACGAACAGTGATTAAATCTTGCGACCCTTGAAGCAAATTCAGTATTAGAGATGCAACGTGCCAAGTCTGTCATTGACTGTTATGCTAATCTCCCACTGATTTTTGTGGAAGTTCACCTTTTAGGGTCATGGCAAATGGCCAAGGACTCTGAGGTAGGTGGCAGTGTCCCAAAAAATATTAGAAATGGAAAATCAGAAAATTTTGTTATCAAGCAACTTTTGGCATGTTGGGATTCGAATCCTGCTGCTATTGGTTAATGAGTCTTTGTGAGAGATGCTGTAGGATATGTAGAGATACATACTGTAGAGATACTGTAGGATACTTCATCTTCAGTTTTAAGACTCACCAAGAATATAAAGAGAGCAAAGCTAAGAGTCTGCAAAGATTTTGGTAGATGGCACTAAATATGGATGGAAAAAGAGCCCAGAACATCGAATGTTAAGTACAATGCTTTTGACATGAGAGGGGGAGGATCTGAGAAAACTTTACAGGTCTGGGCAGGAAATAGGACTCTTCTTGTCACTGCATCCATACAGTGTGCAAGAGCTGCCTGGGCAGTATCTTCTCTGAAGCCCTACAGTGTGAATGCCCTTACCTTGGAAAAGGTTGCAGCACAACACTTTAGATCTTCTCTTTTCATTAAGTCGTTTTCCCAGCTTGTACTGAGAAGCTATTTATCTGCTGATTTTATTTCATGCAACTAGGGCCTCCATTGCTCTGATTAGTTGATTTTGTAGTGCTCAGGTACTCCTCTCACACAGCGCACTCAGATGGAGGCTAAGATTTCATTACAAATCCACCGTGACTTGCAGTTTCCTGTTTTCTTGTATTGCTCCTGAGGGCTGTGTTGATGATTATTTAAATGCCCTCTTGTTAGCAAATGTCCTCTTGTGTTGAGCAAGCAAACATCAGATTTATTAAACAAAATTTCCTCTACAAATTTTGGCAATTAGAAAGTCATTAGAAAGCAAAGACAACAAAAAGTAAGTTAAAAAGCTCATTTAGCAGAATGGGAATATGAAAATTAAGTTGTAAATTGTTAAAAAATGGGGAGAGGGAGATTTGGTCAATTTTGAAAGTCCCTGACTTGCCACAAATGTTTTGTGCTCACGTTCTCCCTACAGTAAGCATGCGAAGTAATAGATAGAGGTTGGAAAAGACAGTGTAGACAGTATCTAAGGCCATTATTCTTGGGAGTGTCTAGTTAGAAAAAGAAAAGGGGGAAGAGAGGAAAATAGCATTGAAAGTGAAAGATGGACTGAACAAAGTAAAAATCAAGCATAGCAAGACAGAAGAAAGCAGCAGAGATGGGGAAGGTGGCATTTATAAACCCAAACCCCAAGGCTTTTCTGCAGACAGAGGACATCTGGGAGGCTGCTGGAGTAGGGGAGGGTATCCCTGCACTCTATCACAGAGCTCACCTATGTATTTATATGCAAGCACTCTGCTCCTCTCCTGTTGTTAAGCGATGAGCAGGGGGCCCAGCTCCCACCGTTCGCCCAAAATCCACGCAGGCCTGTGCAGGTATTGTGTCCCCTGTAGTCTTTTGGACCTTGGTATTTTTTTCCCCACCCTGGCTTTTAAAGCAGATTTTTTTGGGGGGAATGGAGGAATACCCTGGGGAAAGAATAGGGGCAGGGGCAGGGGCAGGGGCAGGACATCCTTAATTGCTTATAGCTAACACAAAAAAAAGGGAGCAACGTGTTTTGCCTCATAACTTGTGGGACCCTTGTGAAGCCAAAAGGGTGCTATGGAGTCTAAACCAGCAGTCAAAAATATAGATGGGGACAATTCTGAAATGCAATAATAAACGTATGGGACCTGAATTATTCAGCTGTATTTTTTGCCTTCAAAAACCATAGCAAAGCATCATGTTTGCTTACAAAAAACCTAAACCTACGAGAGCAAGAACAGAGTGATGAGATATGATGTGCTCTTGAAGTCAATTAATTTTCACTGTCAATCAGTCCATGCGATTGGAAGCAAGCCTGGGCTACCGCATTTGGCATTTGCAGGGCTGGGAGACCCTCATATGTCTATGACTCTTCCTGCTCATAAAAATTCCCAACAAAATGATGACTGTTTCACACCTGAGCTGACATTCAAACACAACCCTTTTGCAACTTTAAGAATCTTTTCTTCTTCATTGTAAAGAACTTTAAGGTGTCGTTTCTCTTTCAGAAGACATGACTGCCGTGTTATGCCAGTCACCTGCTGTGTGGCATTAGCAGATGGCACAGCTTGCAAGACTTTATAAGGAAACTTCCCACAAGCCATGAATATACAGTGAATTCTGCAGCTGAAAGCGTTCATCGCTCTGCACTTGCAAATAGCTCCAATGCCCAGTCTCCCCTAGCTGCCTGTGTCTTGTGGAAGAATTTCTGGACACTGAGGGAAGAAAAATCCTTCTAAATGAACCATAAAACATCCATTCCTAGAGTTCTTACTTCGACTCTGAGAAGACATTTTTAATAGACAAATACTGTCACCGAGGAAGACATTTTCCCAACTGTTGTGTTTGAGAAGCAGGAATGTGCAACCTTTTTTCATTTAAGTAATTTGGTAGAAGAAAATATGCCTTTAGCAGAAATGGAACTAATAAATAGCCGGAGGCACACAACAAAGATCTTTACTACTGAGCAAGATGTCAGATGGAATACAGTCTTTGAGCTGCTAAGAATCTGCAAGACAGTATCGGGGTTTGTCAGTCACTATGCTGGAAAGCAATAACTGATCATAGAATCATAGAATGCGTTGGGTTGGAAGGGACCTTTAAAGGTCATCTAGTCCAACCCCCCCCTGCAGTAAGCAGGGACATCTTTAACTAGATCAGGTTGCTCAGAGCCTCATCAAGCCTGGCCTTGAATGTCTCCAGGGATGGGGCCTCCACCACCTCTCTGGGCAACCTGTGCCAGTGTCTCCCCACCCTCATTGTAAAGAACTTCTTCCTAATGTCTGATCTAAACCTGCCCTGCTCCTAGTTTAAAACCATTGCCCCTCGTCCTATCCCTACATGCCCTTGCAAACTGTAAGAAAAATCTAAGCATTGCTTTTGCAAAGGAACAACTTGGCCAGTCTGCAATGATGTAGCTAGAGAATGATAACCAGAACAAAGGCTGATCAAGAGACATGCAAGAATGCTCATCCCTTAGACAAAGGAGAAACCAGTCTGTGCCAGATCAGTAGTTTAACGGGAGGATGAACATTTAACTGAGACCAGCTACCATGGGCAATAATACCAAAAAAGGGAAGAAATAAACAGGTGAAGTAAGAGGTTTAGGAGGGGTGATGGGGAGAAGTAAACATAGGTGGAGCAAACGGAAGTAGTTTTAGGCGAATCGGATAGGCTGTAAACCCTGGAGTACCTAGCCAATGGGGAAACGGGGGAGGGAAATTTTGGCCGGGGATAGGGAATAAAAAGAAGTTATTTCGGGATCTCAGGTGTGCCTACCTGCTAGGTCACCCGTTCTTGCAAGAAAGTTTAAATAAAATGTGCTTCGTATCGAGCACTGCCTAAGCTGTGGTTATTGGATAAGGAGCGTTCGCACAAAACAGCCCCTCCCAGCTTTCTTGTAGGCCCCCTTCAGGTACTGGAAGGCCGCTATAAGGTCTCCCTGGAGCCTTCTCTTCTCCAGGCTGAACAACTCCAACTCTCTCAGCCTGTCTTCATAGGAGGGGTGTTCCAGCTCTTTGATCATCTTCGTGGCCCTCCTCTGGACCCACTCCAACAGGTCCATGTCCTTCTTGTGCTGAGGGTTCCAGAGCTGGACGCAGTACTCCAGGCGGGGTCTCACGAGAGCAGAGTAGAGGGGCAGAATCACCTCTCTGGATCTGCTGGCCACAGTTCTTTTGATGCAGCCCAGGAAGCGATTGGCCTTCTGGGCTGCAAGCACACATTGTTGGCTCATGTCCAGCTTTTCATCCACCAGTACCCCCAAGTCCTTTTCCGCAGGGCTACTCTCTATCACATCATCCCCCAGCCTGTATTGATAATGAGGATTGTCCCGACCCAAGTGCAGGACCTTGCACTTGGCCTTGTTGAACTTCATGAGGTTTGCTCGGGCCCACCTCTCCAGCTCATCCAGGTGCCTCTGGATGACATCCCGTCCCTCTGGCACATCGACCGCATCACTCATCTTAGTGTCACCGGCAAACTTGCTGAGTGTGCACTTGATCCCACTGTCTATGTCGTTGATGAAGATGTTGAACAGCACCGGTCCCAGTACGGATCCCTGAGGGACACCACTTGTCACCCCTCTCCATCTGGACATCGAGCCATTGACCACCACCCTCTGGATGCGACCATCCAGCCAGTTCCTTATCCACCGAACAGTCCACCTTGTTGCCAGAACATGGGGAACCAAGAAGTCCTGGACTTGAGAGAAAGACTACCAGTAGTTTCCCATGCTAAAAGATTAAACAACACTGTACCATCTGCTAGGAAAAATGCTGAGAAGAATAGATTTCTCATGGCCTAAAAGTTTCAGCAAATTGAGCTACTCATGCTAAGTAGAGCTAAGGAAGCACCACAAATCACACCAAATTATAATCCTAAATAATTTATTCTAATTAAAACTTACTTATTTATGCTAAACAATTAAGATCTCTCAACAGAGCAACGAAGCTGGTGAAGGGTCTAGAGCACAAGTCTTATGAGGAGCAGCTGAGGGAACTGGGGTTTGTTTAGCCTGGAGAAAGAGAGTCTCAGGGGAGACGTTATTGCTCTCTACAACTACCTGAGAGGAGGTTGTAGTGAGGTGGGGGTCAGTCTCTTTTACCAAATAACAAGTGATAGGATGAGAGGAAATGGCCTCAAGTTGCACCAGGGAGGTTTAGATTGGATATTAGGAAATATTTCTTAACCCGTTGTCATGGTTTAGCCTCAGTCGGCAACAAAGAACCACAGACAGCGGTGGGGGGGGGGATGTGGAGGAATGGCTGAGTGAGAAGGGACATGATCTGATTGCAATGAACAATCCAGCCTCTGATATGAGCCTCAAGGAGAAGCCTTAGTTACAGGCCTGAATGTGACTGCGAGCTCTCCTTGAAGTCCTGTAAAAAGTAGAAGTAACAAAACCGTAAACAAAGATAAGCAGAACCACATCTGTGGAGAGAGGGAGAAGCTGTCTTGTGTAGCGATGGGTGGGCACAAGAGGTGCACCAATGAACTCCCAAGAGGTGTACCAATGAACTCCCAAGAAGTGTACCAATGAACTGTTTTAGCCACATAAACATAGGTTGTAAACCAATCACTTTTGCCAGCGTGTCTTTTACTGTCTGTCTATATATATGCTGTGAAAACTTGAATAAAGGGAGAACGATCATACTCATATTGAGATTTCATCGTTACTCCGGGTCCGGCTCCCACTCCGACACACTCCGACAGGGGGAGAATCGGAAGAAAAAGGCAAAATTCATAGGTTGAGACAAAGGCAGTTTAACAGAACAGCAAAGGGAACAGGAAAACAACAACAATAATACTGATAGAGGAATGTACAAACACGATTATGGTACCACTGCTCACTGACTGAACCCAGGACGCCCCAGCCTGCTCCCAAGTGGCCACTTCCTGCCCCCTCCCCCCCGGCCGGCTCCCAGCTATAGACTGGGCATGGCTCACATGATATGGAATACCTTTGTCCCCTGACAGAAAATTAACCCTATCCCCACCAGAACCAGGACACTTGAAGGGTTGTCAAGCATTGGAACAGGCTGCCCAGGGAAGTGGTTGAGTCACCATCCCCGGAAGTATTTAAAAGACGTGTAGATGTGGTGCTGAGGGACATGGTTTAGTGGTGGACTTGGCAGTGTTAGGTTTGCACTTGGACTCAATGATCTTAAGGGTCTTTTCCAAACTAAATGATTCTATGATTCTATGAAACTGAGCCCACCCTGGTTTTGAAGAGAGGTTTTTTCCAAATTTCCAGTGGACATGGACCCTTCCCAACTGCCATTGCCCAGTACTCCTGGTGAGAGGGGATGGGGCATTTGTGCTGTGTCACACAGCACAGCATAGCTGGCTGTGTGACAGAACTCAGAGGGTTGTGATCAGCGGCACAGAGTCCAGTTGGAGGCCTGCAACCAGTGGTGTCCCCCAGGGGTCAATACTTGGTCCAATTTTGTTCAGTATATTCATTAATGACCTGGACGAGGGGACAGAGTGTATCCTCAGCAAGTTCGCTGATGATACCAAACTGGGAGGGGTGGCCGACACTCCAGAGGGCCGTGCTGCCATCCAGCGTGACCTGGACAGGCTGGAGGGCTGGGCAGAGAAGAACCTAATGAGGTTCAACAAGAACAAGTGCAAGGTCCTGCACCTGGGGAGGAAGAATGCTAAGCACCAGTATAGGTTAGGGGTGGACGTGCTGGGAAGTAGTTCTGAGGAGAAGGATCTGGGGGTCCTGGTAGACAGTAAATTATCCATGAGCCAGCAGTGTGCCCTTGTTGCCAAAAAGGCCAACGGGATCCTGGGCTGCATAGGGAAGAGTGTGGCCAGTAGGTCGAGGGAGGTCATTCTCCCCCTCTACTCGGCACTGGTGAGGCCACAACTGGAATACTGTGTCCAGTTTTGGGCTCCCCAGTTCAAGAGGGACAGGGAACTGCTGGAGCGAGTCCAGCGAAGGGCAACTAGGATGATTGAGGGACTGGAGCATCTCCCTTATGAGGAAAGGCTGAAAGAGCTGGGAATCTTTAGCCTGGAGAAGAGAAGGCTGAGGGGAGACCTTATTATGGCATACAAGTAGCTAAAGGGTGGGTTGAAGGAGGATGGTGCCAGACTTTTCAATGGTTCCCAGTGACAGGACGAGGGGCAATGGGCACAAGTTAGAACATAGGAAGTTCCGTTCAAATACACGGAAAAACTTCTTTACGGTGAGGGTGACAGAGCACTGGAACAGGCTGCCCAGGGAGGCTGTGGAGTCCCCTTCTCAGGAGATGTTCAAGACTCGCCTGGATGCAGTCCTGAGGGATGTGCTCTAGGCAATCCTGCTTTAGCAGGGGAGTTGGACTAGATGATCTCTAGAGGTCCCTTCCAACTCTGAAGATTCTGTGATTCTGTGATTTGGGAGAAGCTGGTCTCTCAGTTTTGTTTTTTACCTTATAAACAGCAGTCCTCTACTCCTGTGTCCTGGTTCCGGCAGAGATAGGGTTAATTTTCCTCAGGCTCCAGCAGGGACACAGGTATTCCATCCCACTGAGCCATGCCCACTCTGAGCTGCCAGGAGGGGAGGGGGCAGGAATCATAGAATCATGGAATCATAGAAAGGTTCGGGATGGAAGGAACCTTAAAGATCATCTAGTTCCAACCCCCCTGCCATGGGCAGGGACACCTCCCACCAGACCAGGCTGCTCAAAGACTCATCCAGCCTGGTCTTAAACACTTCCAGGGATGGGGCATCCACAACTTCCCTGGGCAGCCTGTTCCAGTGCCTCACCACCCTCACAGTAAAGAATTTCTTCCTAATATCTAATCTAAATCTACCCTCCTTCAGTTTGAAACCGTTACCCTGTGTCCTCTCATTACACTCCCTCATAAAAAGTCCTTCCCCATCCTTCCTGTAGGCCCCCTTCAGGTACTGGAAGGCTGCTATAAGGTCTCCCCGGAGCCTTCTCTTCTCCAGGCTGAACAACCCCAACTCTCTCAGCCTGTCCTCATAGGAGAGGTGCTCCATCCCTCTGGATAGAAGGAAGTCGCGGCTTGGAGCGGTCTGGGGTGTCCCAGGTCTGGTCGGTGAGCGGCAGTTCCGTAATCGTGTTTGTATATTCCTCTATCCGTGTTATTGTTGTTGTTTTCTTGTTCCCTTTGCTGTTCTGTTAAACTGCCTTTGTCTCAACCCAAGAGTTTTGCCTTTTTCTTCCCATTCTTCCCCGTATTGGGGAAGCTCGAGAGAGCGGCTCGTGATTCTTTGCTGCCGTCTGAGGCCAGTCCTTTTTGGTGCCCAACGTGGGGCAACAAGGGTTGAGATAACGACAGAATCCAACTAGAGCTTGGAAAACCGAATTTGTTGTGTGCATTTATTGTATTAGGTAAATAGTCGCTGGTCACCATGTTGCTTGGTTTGTTCTCGTAGCTGTGTTATGTAAATTCCTATATGGCTTATGTACTCCCTGCGATGCTGTTTATCATCTCTGGAAGAGGGATCGGGACTATCATTTTGCTGTCCTGTGCGATATCAGCATGTAATATGATAACATCACTGTTCAGGCAGTTAGTTTGGGGTGTTTATGTGGTTCTGCTGTCCTGCCCGTACATTGGGCACCATCTCTCTGAGTTTATTAATAATTACACCCAGTCTGTGGGGGAAACAGGGGGGGACACTTTCCCCAGCTCGTTTGCCTCCCTTTTCTCCTTCGGGCCAGGTATGACAGCTTTTGAGAATTTTGAATATCCTTGGGATGCTCAAACCAGCATGTTCCTAGTGTTATGTCTCCTGAATGTGTTCCAGGTCCTGTTTAGGGTTAAGCGACTATTTAAGACTGCCACCCGGAGATCTGCTCCGAGGCTGGACAGTCAGGGGTGGCATGGCATGTGGGAGAACATGGGCAGGTACCTAGAGAACTTCTCACCTCCAATGGTCTGGGACTTCACCCCTGAACAATTACAGGACCCTGATAGCGTAGTAGAATATCTGAAGGGAAAATGCTGTGGCTATTCTAGAGAGGCACAACTCACCGCACTGTGCTGGGCCCTGGCCAGTATCTACCAGGCACTGCTCAGTGTTACGCAGCACCCTCAGGGGGAAGAGATGGAAACCAGACCAACAGACACTGCAGCTGCTGCAACCCCTGCGACAGATACTGCGGCTGCTGCAACTCCTGCGACAGCCACTGCAGCTACTCCAGCCCTGGTGGCAGCCACTGCAGCTGAACCAGGGAATCAACCCGTGCCAGTATCAGTTGCCCCCATAAAGAAGTAGTACACAAAGAAATCAGTTCGCTTAGTAAGGGATGATGATGAACCAGGGCCATCACGAGAACAGGAAGAAGAGGCAAAACCAGAGATAATCACCCAATCCCTATCCTCGAGTGAGCTGCAGGATATGCAAAAAGATTTCAGCCGACTTTCAGGCGAGCACATTGTTACCTGGCTGCTCCGATGCTGGGATAATGGGGCCAGTAGCTTGGAATTAGAGGGTAGGGGAGCCAGGCAGCTGGGATCCCTGTCTAGGGAAGGTGGCATTGACAAGGCAATTGGGAAGAAGACTCAAGCCCTCAGCCTCTGGTGGTGACTCCTGTCAGGCATGAGGGAAAGGTACCCCTTCAGTGAAGATGTTGTATGTCAACCAAGCAAGTGGACCACCATGGAAAGAGGTATCCAGTACCTGAGAGAATTAGCTGTGCGGGAGATGATTTATTATGACCCAGACAATGCACAGTTACCCACAGACCCCGATGAGGTCCAATGCACAAGGCCCATGTGGTGGAAGTTTGTACGGAGCGCACCATCGTCATATGCCAGCTCATTGGCAGTGATGGAATGGAAAGGCGAAGAGGGACCGACGGTGGATGAGGTGGCTGGCCGGCTCCGGCGATATGAAGAAAGTCTCTCTTCCCCCCTTGTCTCAGCTGTGGAGAAACTGTCGCGGAAGGTCCAGCAACTTGAAGAGAACATGTCCTACTCCCCACCTGTACGGGCCAGCATCTCAGCTATTAGAAGCAGGCACTTCCCCACTCAAGAGAGAGAGTACAGAGGGTACACACCACGAGGCACCCTGTGGTTCTACCTGCGTGACCACGGAGAGGACATGAGAAAGTGGGATGGACGACCTACTTCGATCCTGCGGACACGGGTACAGGAGTTGCAAGGAAGGACAACCACAAAAGGGGATCCCTCCAGGAAAAGTGCCGCCCCAGTTTCCAGCGGGCAGTTCCCCAGGCAGAGCAGAAGGCCTGATCTTGCTTCTGATCGTCTTGAAGGAACTTCCAAGTCGTTTCTGCAAGAAGTGAGTAATGGATACTATGAGCAGTATTAGAGGGGCCCTGCCTCCGGACAGGTGGAGGAAAGGGACAACTGGGTCCAAATGTGTGGATTTGATGGCCTGGCACATCAGACCCACAGGAGTAGAAGGCTCTGGTGGACACGGGTGCACAGTGTACTTTAATACCATCAAGCTATAGAGGGGCAGAACCCATTTGTATTTCTGGGGTGACAGGGGGATCCCAAGAGTTGACTGTACTGGAGGCGGAAGTGAGCCTAACTGGGAACGAGTGGCAAAAGCACCCCATTGTGACTGGCCCAGAGGCTCCATGCATCCTTGGTATAGATTACCTCAGGAGAGGGTATTTGAAGGACCCAAAAGGGTACCGGTGGGCCTTTGGCATAGCTGCCTTGGAGACGGAGGAAGTTAAACAGTTGTCTACCTTGCCTGGTCTCTCGGAGGACCCTTCTGTTGTGGGGCTGTTGAGGGTCGAAGAACAACAGGTGCCGATTGCTACCACAACGGTGCGTCGGCGGCAATAGCGCACTAACCGAGACTCTCTGATTCCCATCCATAAGCTGATTCGTCAACTAGAGGTTCAAGGAGTGATCAGCAAGACTCGCTCAGCCTTTAACAGTCCCATATGGCCAGTGCGAAAATCTAATGGAGAGTGGAGGCTAACTGTAGACTATCGTGGCCTGAATGAAGGCATGCCGCCGCTGAGCGCTGACGTGCTGGACATGCTAGAACTGCAGTATGAACTGGAGTCCAAGGCAGCGAAGTGTTATGACACAATAACCATGACATCTTCTTTATATGGAAGAGAACAGTATAGGAAAAGCAAGGTAATAAGTGCACAGACAAAGCTTATGGACTACGGCTAAATTAAAGTAGCTAAGGTGCTTGAGGTCACCCTCTGCCCATAGACATCTTTCACTCTTTCAGAGGTCAGTTTCACTAGTCTTGGCAAGACTGTGTAATACGTGACATAACAGCACCCTCTGGATGCGACCATCCAGCCAGTTCCTTATCCACCAAACAGTCCACCCATCAAATCCGTATCTCTCCAACTTAGAGAGAAGGACATTGGGGGGACCGTGTCAAAGGCCTTGCAGAAGTCCAGATAGATGATACCCGTAGCTCTCCCCTTGTCCACTGATGCAGTCACTCCATTGTAGAAAGCCACTAGAAAGCCACTGGGAAGTCCCAGACTGGACTCAGCAATGGGTGGGAACTGGATTCCACAGATGGAGTCAGGAACACATGGATCAGGATCAAAGGCAGATGAATAGACAGGGTCCTCCTCAGACATCAGCCATTGAAGGAAGAGTTGACCCTTTGATCCCTCAGCTTTTATACTGAGCATGGGGCAGATGGGATGGAATATCCTGTTGGTCAGTTCTGGGTCCCCTGTCCTGTCCACTCCTCCCTGCAGGTGGGACCCCTCTACGCTTTTCCGTTTCTGACCCTCCAACGGGGCAAATAACGAAATTAGCTGACCTTGGTTGTTATAGCAATAAGTATAAGCAAGAGCCCCTCTGCGTACCATTCCTTGGCACAAACTGTAAACATTGATCTTATCACTCTGAAAACGAACCGCTTTCGACACAACATGCTGTTAATTTCATAGAGTTAGAAGAGGCCTAGCTAAGAAATAAAATTACTGAACAGAAAGTTGGTTCTGTTTCACCTCAAACCAGGATAACAAACCACAGCTCTATGGAAAACCCTGCTTTCAAATTAATTTTCACATTTATCCCCCTTTTTTGACTGGAAATTAAATTTTTGTCTTACAGTCATGATAAATTAGAATCACTCTGCCACTATACACTGTATTTTGAGGCCACATTTTAAGAACAAGTCCACTTTTTATTACCCTGAATAAATTCTAGAATAAAATATTATGAAGTAATGGAACAACTGCATAATGATAAATTCTAAATTAATTACTTACTTTTAAGTAAATAATAATTTTGCAGAGAAGAGAAAAAACTCTCTGCACTATATTCCTCTAAAGGTTAGAGGAAATTCAAGAATTACTTATCCCTCTTCCATCCAATTCTGGATGTACTCTGTCTAACTGCTCTTTAAAAAATATAGCATATCATTAGCCGTGAAGACTCCTTAACAGATGCAGGATAAAGGCACTGCTATCTGCTGTTCACAACAGAAACATTAATTTTACAGCGGGTAGTAAATATTCTAAAGATAGTGTTTTTCAGGCTTTGGTCTCCGAACTTCTTGGAGTTTAAGGATTATTTTAAGAAGCTCACAAACATTAACCATAAAAAAAGAATCTATTGTCCATAACCTTAAACTTGTTTTATGGAACTCTGTACTTCTGGTTTTTGGAAAATTTGTTGGTCCACAAACCAACCCACCCTACTGCTCTGTAAGAATGTCATCTTTCTTTCAGCTGCCAGTCCAAACCTGCAAGGAGCCCTAAAGGAGGTTCTGAAGGTGTGTGATAAAGGGCATACCATTCAAATCAGTACTAACCTCCAGCCTTACAAAACAGATTCAGTCAATGCTGAAATTGTTCCTTCTAATACTTCTGCCTTTTTTTCCTTAGGCTTTTCTTAGCTTTTATATTTTAATAAAGCAAAGATGCCAATTTAATTCAGCCACTGAAGACAAGAAGGAAAAGATGGCTGCGAGGGAGGTAAAACTTACCAAGGAATGCATGGCCATACAGCTAGGAGCTAAAACCCACAGTGCTTGTTTGCTTTAGACCTGTAAGCACTAGTGATGCTACAAGGTTTCTCTCCTCTTCTCACTGCAAATAATGTAAACTAAATTATCCTTGACAAACACAAACACAAAATGGTAGCAGCCAAAGACAGCACATGTGGCCTTCATAAGGTGTTTTAGTAATAAAGAATCATTAAACATATCTAGTGTTCAGAGTTATACTATATATATCCTGAGGAATAGCATACTTATACTGAGGAACACCTCTCTTTCTGGAAGAAAATACGTGTTAAAATACATGCTCCACTATCCCTCACTAGAAAAGGAAAATGCTGAGAGAAGAATATGCTGCTAGTGGCTGCTCTGAGTCCAAAACCTGCACTGTGAAAAGAACATATGCAACTCACCAAGACCACTGTATGTCCATTTAGCAGTGCTCTAGGATTGAGAGTACAGCTGTCTTTCCAGATAGAGAGAAGTACCAGCTGTCTGAGCCAGACCACCAGTGATGGCTAAAGAAGGGGACCCAATCAGTAAGCACATTAAAACCACAAGGGTAGTGTGAATTTTCTTTTGCTATGGGATAGTACAATACATTTTTCAAGACCAGGGAAGCACAGGCATCAAGGATAAATGTATTCTCAGCAAGTGAAAGGAGCTGAACAACTCCCATTGCTAAGAAAATGGGGAAAAGGAAGATATAGAAGGCAATGAATTGGAGGAAGTTTGACTCTCTAATACACGTGTTTTGTTGCAGGGTACTTCAGTATCTTGTTTATTACCTTATGACCTGGAAGAAATACCCCTGGTGAAAGGAAGAAGCCTTCTGAAAAATTCCCTGATGCACACTGAGTCTTAAAAAACACAAGAATTTGACCTTCTGGTTTAATGCATTATTCACAGATGCCTTTTCAAGGTGTGGCATTTTTTTGTGTCCAGGTGCTACATGAATTTGCATATTATCATCCAACACAAAATACCATCACCTGACAGCCAGGCAGGGCTGTTTCCTGCTGAATACAGCACTCCAGCTGAATGTTACGGGAAAATCAGAAGCAACTGGAAAAACAGGGCTTATAATGGTCTAGGTTCTTTTGGGAGCTAACCCCAGGTGGAGGAACCGTAATGAATTAATGTTAATACCTTTGCAGTGGAAGGTGGCAATCATACTGATTGTTTGCAGCAGTCAAGGAGGAAACTGTCTGGGGAGAGCCAAAACAAGTCAGGCTTTCAGCAGTGTTTACAGCAGCAGAAAAATGGAAACTCTATATCACCAGTGCTATACACACTAAGGACTAACATAGTCAGATTGCTCAAGATTCAGCTCTCAAAGTTAAAAAACATTTCATCAGGCTGATGGACCCTAAACTACGGCCAAGGGCCTGTCTGCAAGAGGACACTGGCTGACCTATTTCACACCTTGGGAAAAAGGAATGGGGATTTTCCTAGTGAAAATGCTTTATAGTTCTGCAACATCACCATTACCAAGCTCTAATGGTGAGCAATGCTCACTTTAACAGTCTTCTATATAATAGGTGACACAGTTTTTTGTGTTAACTGATGGAGCCCTCTTTGAACTGAACTGAAATGTCATTTTATACCCTTCCAATGGGAATACATCACATATGAAGATCCTGACACACTTTCCCTTTCAGATGTATTGGGTTTGTGTGGCAAGGTTTTGGTAGCAGAGGGGCTACAGGGGTGGCTTCTGTGAGAAGCTGCTAGAAGCTTCCCCTATGTCTGATAGAGCCAATGCCAGCCGGCTACAAGACAGACCCACCACTGGACAAAGCTGAGCCCATCAGCAGTGATGACAGCACCTCTGTGATAACATATTTAAGAAGGGAAGAAATCCCAAAACTGTGCAACTGCAGCTAGAGAGGAGCGAGCATATCTGAGAGAAACAACTCTGTAGACACCAAGGTCAGTGAAGAAGGAGGGGGAGGAGTCTCCAGGCTCTGTTGAAAAATTCATCAAAACTTTTTTGCAGCATGATCTCTGTTATAACTGACATAGCATCTATCGAGGAAAACAATACATAATCAGCAAATGCAAATTTACACAGCTCCTTCCTTTCGCACCCACTGATGTTCACTGATACTTTACTGCTCTAGTATGTTTTGAAGTAGTTAGGGAGAAAGTTAAAGATTTCTTACGACTAGTAGTATAGAATTAGTCTTACCCACTTGGGTTATTCTAACATGCTGTGAGAAGGAAGAGTGGGTTGTGAAAGGGAAATGAAATTGTAACTGCTCATCAGTGGTGGCTTGTGACCAAGGAATGAACTTGCACGGAGGGCAAGAAGGCCCAACTGCAGAAGGGGTTAAACTGTCTGGAAGCAGGGATGCCAGAGACAGCAGGACTCCCTGCAAGATATGTCCCAGATCCAAGGAGATATATGACCATCCAGCCAGTTCCTTATCCACCGAACAGTCCACCCATCAAATCCGTATCTCTCCAACTTAGAGAGAAGGATGTTCTGGGGGACCGTGTCAAAGGCCTTGCAGAAGTCCAGATAGATGATATTTGTAGCTCTCCCCTTGTCCACTGATGCAGTCACTCCATTGTAGAAAGCCACCAGGTTGGCCAGGCAGGACTTGCCCCTGGTGAAGCCATGCTGGCTGTCTCGAATCCCCTCCCTGTCATCCATATGTCTTGACATGTCTTCCATGAGGATCTGTTCCATGATCTTCCCAGGCACGGAGGTGAAGCTGACAGGGCGGTAGTTCCCAGGGTCCTCCTTTCTACCCTTTTTAAAAATGGGTGCGATGTTTCCCCTTTTCCAGTCACCAGGGGCTTCACCTGACTGCCATGACTTTTCAAATATCATGGAGAGTGGCTTGGCAACTACATCAACCAATTCCCTCAGGACTCTGAGGTGCATCTCATCAAGTCCTATAGACTTGTGTATGTTCAGGTTCCTCAGGTGGTCACGAACCTTGTCTTCACTTACAGTGGGAGGGACTTTGTCCCCCAGGTCCCCGTCTTGCGGTCCTTCAACCTGGGAGGCATGAGGAGAGAGGATGGCAGTAAAGACCGAGGCAAAAAAATTGTTGAGAACCTCGGTCTTCTCCTCGTCTGTTGTTACCAGTTTGCCATTCTTGCTCATCAGGGAGGGCATGCTTTCTTTGACCTTCCTTTTCTGGCAGACATCCCTGTAGAAGCCCTTCTTGTTATTCTTAGCATCCCTTGCCAAGTTCAGCTCCAGCCGCGCCTTGGCCTTCCTGACCTCATCCCTACATAACCGGGCAGCATCCCTATACTCTTCCCAGGACACCCGATGCTGCTTGAACTGCCTGTGCAGTTCCTTCTTGCCTTTTAGTTTGGCCAGCAGGTCTTGATTCAGCCATGCTGGTCTCCTCCCTTTCTTGCTTGATTTCTTACACCTGGGGATCGAGAGAGCTCTTGTGCTCTATGGAAAGCATCCTTGAAGATCTGCCAGCTCTGTTCTGCCCCCTTGTCCCTGAGGACCATTTCCCAGGGAGTCCTATTGACTAACTCCTTGAAGAGCTCGTCTGGCATGTTTCCCTCAGGACCGTGAACTCCACCAGTGCGTGGTCACTGCAGCCCAGGCCGCCTCCAATCTTGACATCCCCAATGAGCTCACTCGCATTGGTGACTATGAGGTCCAGTATGGTATCCCCTCGGGTAGGGCTGTCTTTTTCCTGTCTTAGGAAGTTATCATCGAGGCTCTCCAGGAACCTCCTGGATTGCCTACAGCTCGCCGTGTTACTTTTCCAGCAGATGTCGGGGTGGTTGAAATCCCCCAGCAGGACGAGAGCCTTCGAGCGCGATGCCTCCCGTAGCTGGAGGAAGAAGGCTTCATCAGTAGGTTCCCCTTGATCAGGCAGCCTGTAGTAGACACCAACCACAAGGTTCCCCATGTTGCCTCGGCCTCTAATTCCTACCCATAAGCTTTCGACTTCCTCTTGGCTGTCCTTTAGGGACATCTCTTCACACTCTATCCCTTCCTTAACATAGAGGGCAACACCTCCGCCCCTCCTTCCTCGCCTGTCCCTTCTGAACAGCCTGTAGCCATCGATAGCCACGTTCCAGTCATAGGATTCGTCCCACCAGGTTTCAGTAATGGCCGCTATGTCGTAGCTTTCCAGCAGCACGGTAGCTTCCAACTCCTGTTTGTTGCCCATGCTGCGTTAGTTTAAAGCCCTGTGATCAAGAATCGTCTCAACTACATCTGTTTCAGATGTACCGTGTCTGATGAAGGTTATTGTAAGGTTATCATACCTTACATCCGTGACGTCATCCTGTGAGCTTGATACGGTTTTGTATATACTGTATCTATTTCATTATTTCCTTTTTATTTTATTATTAATATTTCATTAAAGTAGTTTAGTTCCTTCTAAACTCGTAAATCTCTTTATCTCTCCTCCTCCTCTCCTTGTACGAGAGGTGGGGGGAGAGCATCTGTTGTCTCCATCATTGGCCAATTCGGCCAAAACCATGACAATGAATAAATCTATTTTTCCTTGTTTTCAACACAAAGACCAATGGACATAAATTATCAAATAATGCTGTAATTGTGACCAGACCCCAAACCTCCTCACTGTCAACCTGGAGGCACTATATTGCAACAGTGATTCCAGAGCAAGGAGAAAGGATCAAGATCCCCCTTTACAGCAGATTATCAATTATCTGAAGAAATCTTGCATAAATTATATGGAGCACTCCATCCCCTTCATCTTCTCCATTAAGACGGGGCCACCAGAGCACTTCAAGTTTCCTGCTGACCTAAACTGCAAGCTAGAGAAATAGGTAAGTTTACAGCATTGAGCAAGGTAGTGGGTTTTACACATTTGCCAAAGCAAATTCTGAAGTTGTAAAAATTTGGAGTTCTCTATCTGCAAGTGAGAAGAAAATGATTTGCAGACTTGATGGAGAAACGGCCATATAATGTCCTATGGACTATGAGAGCAGAACTTCAGAAAGCCCCTTCCAGGCACGCTCTGAAAGCTCTGCAGGTCATGCCGGGGTGTGCAAAGGCTAATCAGTCAATCTTGTAACTAGCTGACATGATGGGGAGTGTATAACACAGGCATAACTCCATTTACGTCAGAGAAGATAGATTCACTGCCTCCAGGGCTCAATTCAATTCAATGACTTCTTAAATTTAAGATGGGTCCAAGGAAGGAAAAATCTTTTTTTCCAGCAAGAACTCATATATATGTATGAATATCAGAGTACTTCACACATTTCTGGGTGAAAATAAAATCCATACCTGCTAGGATGCTGAGTTGGCATGACAGCTGTGAATAAAATGTCAGCTCTACTAACATTGCTGAGCCTCTGATGGTGATAAAGATTTGGAAGAGTGACACTGACTACAAAGTGTTACCGTTTTCCTTGTAATTATTTAAACCTGTTTGCTCTGAACACAATGTTCAGATTCATATATATTGTAACATGCTTTTTATAGAGAATTATGTGTTGTCTCTGCAAAGTTAGGTTAATTTTTCTTGCATCTGATCAGCTGGAACACTGAACTGTGTTGTGACTCTGCAGGAAGTGTAAATCCTTCTCCCTACACAAATGGAATCCAAGTTTCATACGGTTCAGCTGCAGCCTGGTGATAGTTAAACGTTTTTCCTACTCACATCTGACTTGCAACAATTTATTAACTACAAGTTCTGAGAGGCAACGTCCTGCAGCATATTGTATTTTAGGATTTTTAAGCTCACATTTATTTAATGAAATAAGACCAGTTGCATATAATTTCATTTTAGTTCTTGGATAAGTCCTTATCTGTCAGATCTCATTTGGATTTTTACTTCCAGGTAATACCAGAGCCCTGAAAGTAGAAGGCTAGACAGAAGATGATGATGAACAGTAACTGCAAGATTCAGCCTCCAGTTACTGTACACGAACCCAGTCCACCAGTCCTTGCTCAGGTCTTCTGAACAGCAGTATGGGAAAGCAAGCTGAACTGTTTGCACTAATCATAGTTGGATTCATAGCTTCTGCCTCAAACTTTAATACTTGCAGAGCTGAGCTGTTCCAGGAGCTGCTGCAAGAACTACCTCTATCTCAAATAATCACAGGGGAATCCACAGCTCTGTGATCTACTCTCACTGAAATCTCCTGAAGTAAATTCAAGGCATTAAATCATCTTTTCACACACTTTGTTGATCAACACACTAATTGTATCTTTTTTTTCAAACTAAATATTGATTTCTTGCGCCATTTGCCAAATTCATGTGACATGGTAAGTGAGCCGACGAGGGAAGGTGCCCTCCTGGACCTGCTTCTTGTGAACAGGGAAGAACTTGTGGGGGAAGTAAAGGTTGGTGGCCGTCTAGGGCACAGTGATCATGAGACAATCGAATTTCTGATTCTTGGAGAAACAAGGAGAGGGGTTAGTAAAACTGCCACCTTAGACTTCCGGAGGGCAAACTTTGACCCGTTCAGAAGACTGCTGGACAAAATCCCTTGGGAGGCTGCCCTGAAGGATATAGGAGCCCAGGAAGGCCGGACATACTTCAAGAGAGAAGTCTTAAAGGCACAGGAGGAGGCTGTCCCCGTGTGCCGAAAAACAAGTAGGCGGGGAAGGAGACCGGCCTGGCTAAACAGGGACCTTTGGCTGGACCTCAAGAACAAAAGGAGAGTCTATGACCTCTGGAAGAGGGGGCAGGTCTCTCATGAAGACTATAAGGATATAGCGAAGCTATGCAGGGAGAAAATTAGGAGAGCCAAAGCGCAGGTAGAGCTCAACCTAGCTACAGCTGTTAAGGATAACAAAAAATGTTTCTATAAATTCATTAACAACAAAAGGAGGATTAGGGAAAATCTCCCTCCCTTACTGGACGCAGAGGGAAACATAGTCACAAAGGATGAGGAAAAGGCTGAGGTGCTCAACGCCTACTTTGCCTCAGTCTTTAGCAGTGGAACTAGCTGTTCCCTGGGCACCCAGCCTCATGAGCTAGGGGACAGGGAGGGGAAGCTGAACGAGGTCATCACAATTAAAGAGGAAGTGATCAGTGACCTGCTACGCCGCTTGGATGCGCACGAGTCTATGGGACCGGATGGGTTACATCCAAGAGTGCTGAAAGAGTTGGCAGACGTGCTCGCCAAGCCACTTTCCATCATCTACCTGAAGTCATGGCTAACTGGGGAGGTCCCAATGGCCTGGAGGGTAGCAAATGTAGCACCCATCTACAAGAAAGGCAGAAAGGAGGATCCGGGAAACTATAGGCCTGTCAGTCTGACCTCGGTAGCAGGGAAGGTCACGGAGCAGATCATCTTGAGTGCCATTACAAGCCATATAATGGACAAATGGACAATTGCTCCTTAAAATACTTAAATGTTCTTTGTCAAAAATATCGATTTAAAAAAATGACAAAAGAAAAGCTGCTTTCTTCAAGAAGAGGCTTTGGTTTTGCCTGTCGGCAGTGAATTTTAATGCTAGATAGTAATAACTTGCATCTGAACTCATTGAACAGATTGGTACTGTTGACTGACTACTGGATATATTTTTCCTTAAGCAAAATCAAGGGTGAACCCATTTATCAGGAGCATTGGATTCCACTACTGTTAAAAGTGCAGTATATAAACAGGAGGTGTATTCTTGACTCTGATTTTATTGAGGTCTTCAGCAATCTTTTTAAGTTTTAAATTTAAGTTTTAAATTTCACTGCTGTCCAGAGTCTCAGTGAAATCAATAATGAAATCCCTAGGGGACTTGATTTAGTTTCTGAGGCATATCCCCTTTTTGACAGATAAACCTATTTTAGTAGGCATTAAAAATATAATATATAAACTTTTATTGTTGTTGTGCTTTAGACTGATTTGCTTCAATTTTTTTTTCAAGAGTACTTTTTGTAGTACTACTTTCAAAAGAGATTTTTAGTACTATAGAGCCCTGAAATTGTAAAACATGAAGAATTATGTGAAAAATACTGTTTCTGAAGGTGAGGAATTAAAGTTGAGGGTAGTAATTTACCCCTGACAATAGCAGATTAGAATAGAACACAGAACAGATGTGAGTGAAAGGCCAGCAGTTTGCTTCCACCTTATAAATGGCTGTAGTTTCACAGCAAATTAGATCATAGAATCATAGAATCATTTAGGTTGGAAAAGACCCTAGGGATCATCGAGTCCAACCATCAGCCCCACTCTACAAAGTTCTACCCTAGACCATATCCCCCAACACCACATCTAAATGACTCTCAAACACATTCAGGGATGGTGACTCCACCACCTCCCTGGGCAGCCTATTCCAGTGTCTGACCACTCTTTCTGTGAAGAACTTTTTCCTAATGTCCAGCCTAAACCTCCCCTGCTGCAGCTTGAAGCCATTCCCTCTTGTTCTATCGCTAATTACTTGTGAGAAGAGACCAGCACCAACCTCTCTACAATGTCCTTTCAAGTAGTTGTAGAGAGCGATGAGGTCTCCCCTCAGCCTCCTCTTCCTCAAATTAAACAGTCCCAGCTCCTTCAATCGCTCCTCATAAGGTTTATTCTCCAGGCCCTTCACCAGCTTCGTTGCCCTCCTCTGCGCTCGCTCCAGCACCTCGATATCTCTCTCGTATTGAGGTGCCCAGAACTGGACACAATACTCAAGGTGTGGCCTCACCAGTGCTGAGTACAGGGGGACAATCACCTCCCTCCTTCTGCTGGTCACACTATTTCTAATACAAGCCAGGATGCCATTGGCCCTCTTGGCCACCTGGGTGCACTGCTGGCTCATGTTCAGCCACTTGTCAATTAGAACCCCCGGGTCCTTTTCTGCCAGGCAGCTCTCCAGCCACTCTTCCCCAAGCCTGGAGCGATGCATGGGGTTGTTGTGGCCCAAGTGCAGGACCCGGCACTTGGCCTTGTTGAAGCTCATTCCATTAGCGTTGGCCCATCGGTCCAATCTATCCAAGTCTCTCTGTAGAGCCTCCCTATCCTCATGCAGATCAACACCCCCGCTTAACTTGGTGTCATCTGCAAACTTGCTGATGATACACTCTCTGTCCTTATCAAGGTCATCAATAAAGATGTTAAACAGAAATGGTCCCAACACCGAGCCCTGAGGAACACCACTTGTGACCGGCCACCAGCTGGATTTAACTCCATTGACCACCACTCTTTGGGACCGCCCATCCAGCCAGTGCTTGATCCAGCAGATCGTATGCTCATCCAGGCCATGAGCCGCCAGTTTTTCCATGAGAATTTTATGGGGGACAGTGTCAAATCCTTTTCGAAAGTCTAGGTAGACAACGTCCACAGCCTTTCCCTCATCCAATAATCGGGTCATCTTGTCATAGAAGGAATCATAGAATCATAGAATCATAGAATCTTCATGGTTGGAAAGGACCTTTGAGATCATCGAGTCCAACCAAACAACCTACAGACTCTGCCACTAGAGCATGCCCTGAAGTGCCACATCCAGATGTTCCATAAACACCTCCAGGGATGGGGACTCAACCCCCTCCCTGGGCAGGCTGTTCCAGTGCCTGACCACCCTTTCAGTAAAGTAATTCCTCCTAATATCTAATCTAAACCTGCCCTGCCGCAGCTTCAGGCCATTTCCTCTGGTCCTGTCATTATCCACCTGGGAGAAGAGGCCAACCCCCACCTCTCTACAACATCCCTTCAGGTAGTTGTAGAGGGCAATGAGGTCTCCCCTCAGCCTCCTCTTCTCCAAGCTAAACATGCCCAGCTCCCTCAGCCTCTCCTCGTATGCCCTGGTCTCCAGACCCCTCACCAGCCTGGTAGCTCTCCTCTGGACACGCTCCAGCACCTCAATGTCCCTCCTGTACAGAGGGGCCCAGAACTGAACACAGTACTCGAGGTGAGGCCTCACCAGTGCTGAGTACAGAGGCACGATCACTTCCCTACTCCTGCTGGCCACGCTATTCCTGATACAGGCCAGGATGCTGTTGGCCCTCTTGGCCACCTGGGCACACTGCTGGCTCATATTCAGCTGGCCGTCCACCAGCACCCCCAGGTCTTTTTCTGCAGGGCAGCTTTCCAGCCACTCTTCCCCAAGCCTGTAGCGTTGCTTGGGGTTGTTGTGACCGAAATGCAGGACCCGGCACTTGGCCTTATTAAACCTCATACAGTTGGCCGGAATACTGGAATACTTCTTTGATTAGGAAATCAAACATTCCATATTATCCTAGGATAACCAATTATTCCCAATACCTAAGATTTCATATTTCTGGTGGAACTACCCAATATCCCAAACAGTTGTTGCAGAGATAGCAGGTTTCTGGCAGCAGTCTTTGCTTTCTTATCTGATGCCTAATTGCTGCTGTAGTCAAGCATGGCTGTCTGAACTCTGCCACTTCTATTCTTTCATTGACCTGGGTCATTCACAGTCCACATGGCGGATAAAGCTCAAATCCTGAAAGCCTTGTCTACCACTATTTGGCAGCACTGTAAATTCAGTGAGAGGATGGCAAGCAAAGGATGTAAATCGTAACTGGCACAGCTGGAATTATGCTTTTCAAACAGGTGAGTGCATTATGACCCTACACCAAGAAATGATCTGTAATTATAGGAAGGAAAAAAGGAGTGTTTAGAGAGCAGGGCAATTTCATATCTGGGCAGAGAGGGAAGAGTGATGGCTGTTTATCAGAGGGCCATTCAATGTCCCTAGTCACGAGAACTGCCTTTTTCAATAGCATGTCTGTATTCAGTATGGCTTTGAGAAGCCAACACCCTATCCCATCCCAAGTGTCTGACATGGACTTTCACTAACAATTCATTTACCTTAAGTCACCATCTCCCTCACGAATCACCCTTCCAAACTTGAAATGAGAGGTTTCATGACAGCTAGAAGACTGCAGCACTCACCAACATGGAAATCTTTGTATGCATCTTTATGTCTTAGTCTTCAATTGTTTTGCCCTTAAAGCCTTTTTATATAAATTGCATAGTCTTTTACATTATTTTCAAGACAATAGGTAGCACTTATTAATGCTTCATATAAACAAAACTTAGGATCTTCCTCCAAAATATTCACAGTTCAGAGTGGCTTCCTGAAATGCATATTTTAATCTTGTTTAGGAATATTTTCACATATTGGTTTTATAGATTAGAATTCTAGAGACACTATGATCTCTGAACAACTACTTTCACAATTAATTTTATCTTCAGAACACATCTGATGATAGGTGTGAAAGGATTTTAACCCCATAAAATAGAGATAAGTAAACAATTTCCAAGGTCTTACAGAAACAGAACCCTGAATCTTTAGAAGCCAAGCAGAGTGCTTTAGCTACACAATCCTTTTGATTCTGCTAGGTACATCACTATGTTGTGCATTAGAAAATACTGAATACTTAAAAAGCTATGCATAATGGATTATTTTTTATTGAAGGTCTCCATAAGTCACCTTTAACTACTTTCCATGGCTGAAATTCCATAAACCACTTGCCTGGCTGTTAAGATATCTACATTATCTTAGAAATTATAATTTTATCACTCCAGACCTTGAAACTCTAGCTACAAATGGCAACAGAAAACAGTGCCCCCTGGAGTTAGTGAGAAATTTGTCCGGGACTATCTAGCATGAGTAAATCAATTTAATCTTTTCCTCTCTTAGTTTTTTTTATTTCATAAACTTGAGGCAGACAGGTAGCCAAATGTAAGATTTTCTGTAAACTGTTGTCTTGAGATACACATCTCCATTACAAGTAATAATCTTAAAAAGCTGTTAACAGCAAATTAATAAATTAATGGCGCATGTACTATGGTCAGTCCTATATTTTTAGGCTGTAATCCTTCCATTCTCTCATGCTAATCTCTCTTCTGCCATTAAATCTTAAATGCATAAAAAATGGCAAGAGCAGCTCTACAATATGCTGTAGAACTGATCTGTGGATCTGGAGATTTAGTTTTCAACTGCACAGCATGTTGCCCTAGTACTGCATAGATATTGGCAGCCAACATGCATCATGACAGGAGATTGCAGTGATGCAGAGCTGACTCATCAGTCCTGAAGGTCACTGAAAGTCCTCCTCTGAGCATGCATTTAGGAGCATTATTAACCAGGGAAAAGAAAGAACTGCGCAACATCAAGGCTCAGCGCCGGGTCCTGCACTTGGGTCACAACAACCCCATGCAGTGCTACAGGCTTGGGGAAGAGTGGCTGGAAAGCTGCCTGGTGGAAAAGGACCTGGAGGTGTTGGTTGACAGTCAGATGAATATGAGCCGGCAATGTGCCCAGGTGGCCAGTAGCATCCTGGCCTGTATCAGAAATAGTGTGGCCAGCAGGACTAGGGAAGTGATCGTCCCCCTGTACTCAGCACTGGTGAGGCCCCACCTCAAATACTGTGTTCAGTTTGGGGCCCCTCACCACAAAAAAAGACATTGAGCTGCTGGAGCGCGTCCAAAGAAGGGCAACGAGGCTGGTGAGGGGTCTGGAGCACAAGTCTTATGAGGGGCGGCTGAGGGAACTGGGGATGTTTAGCCTAGAGAAAAGGAGGCTGAGGGAAGACCTTACCGCTCTCTACAGCTACCTGAAAGGAGTCTGTAGAGAGGTGGGGGTCGGTCTCTTCTCCCAAGTAACAGACAATAGGACAAGAGGAAATGGCCTCAAGTTGCGCCAGGGGAGGTTTGGATTAGCTATTAGGAAATATTTCTTCACTGAAAGGGTTATCAAGCACTGGAACAGGCTGCCCAGGGAAGTGGTTGAGGCACCATCCCTGGAGGTATTTAAAAGACGTGTAGATGTGGTTCTTAAGGACATGGTTTTGTGGTGGACTTTATGGTTGAATTCAATGATCTTAAAGGTCTTTTCCAACCTAAATGATTCTATGATCAACCTCTTCGAGAAACAATCTTCTCTGTCTAGAAAGAAGGAAATTTCTTCTTTTACCACCAGAAAACATCTTGGACCCAGAAACTAAAACTAAATATCTCAGGCCCAATCCATTTCCCACTATAATTTGTTTGCAATAGTCCCAACAATGTGATATTTACCTTTGATCAGTTATTCAGAAAAGGAATCTCTCTTTCACATCCCAACTTGGTGTTAACTGTCAAATTGCAAAACACAATCTTATTTGGAAAAAATACTACTGCTTTCTCAATACCTCTGTGGCTCAGTATCTCACATTCCAGTGTTTATGGAACAGCACCATATACCATAATTCACAGGAATTGTTAGAAGTGTAAGTGTTCTTTTGTCATATCAAGTGCCCGGTATATATACAACATTACAAGCAAAACCATTTACCAGGATGTTAAAGATGCTAAGCTAATTTGTGCATCAAAGGAAAAGTGCTTGGGAGTTTTTCTAAGAGCTGCTTTTTATGGAAAAAAACCAGCAGATTTATTTTATCAGCTTCTTATAACAAAGAACGATTAGAATCATAGAATCGTAGAATCATTTAGGTTGGAAAAGACCCTAGGGATCATCGAGTCCAACCATCAGCCCCACTCTACAAAGTTCTCCCCTACACCATATCCCCTAACACCACATCTAAACGAGTCTTAAACACATTCAGGGATGGTGACTCCACCACCTCCCTGGGCAGCCTGTTCCAGTGTCTGACCACTCTTTCTGTGAAGAACTTTTTCCTAATGTCCAGCCTAAACCTCCCCTGCTGCAGCTTGAAGCCATTCCCTCTTGTTCTATCACTAATTACCTGTGAGAAGAGACCAGCACCATCCTCTCTACAAGGTCCTTTCAAGTAGTTGTAGAGAGCGATGAGGTCTCCCCTCAGCCTCCTCTTCCTCAAACTAAACAGTCCCAGCTCCTTCAATCGCTCCTCATAAGATTTATTCTGCAGGCCCTTCACCAGCTTCGTTGCCCTCCTCTGCGCTCGCTCCAGCACCTCGATATCTCTCTCGTATTGAGGTGCCCAAAGCTGGACACAATACTCAAGGTGTGGCCTCACCAGGATTGTGCCAATCTGCATTAAATAACATAGTGTCTAATTCAAATCCAAGTGAACTCCATAGGAAAATTGCCACTGAGCTCAATGAGGACTGGAAAAGATTCTCAGATTATAAATATCTGTGTGCAGCGAAAGGCTAAATACTGAAATGAATATTTCAGAAAAAAAATAATTTAAGAAGCCTGCCTTTCCTTTTCCCAGACATCTCTACCTGAATACATTCTTAGTTTTTACTCCCTCCCTTCAGGGAGAAGTCTCTGAATTTTGATAATTTCAGAAAGTCTCTGTTAATGTTTCCAAATTGCCACAGCCTACTTACTAATTTGCTTTAATCACTATGACAGCTGAAGCCAAAGCCAAAGCTCCAATTAAAATCCTCTGGGGGATATTTCTGGTCTTGGGGTCATTACTGCAAATGCAACTTAGTTTTAAGTTCATCTACCATCTCTGTTGAAAGTTAGACAAGACAATACAACCTATAGGGGTTTCACACATGGGGAATCCATTCTTTCCCTCAAGCAGATTTTCTTTGACATGTATTTATTACAAAATTAAAGTTTCTCAGTTTATATATAATTTCTATCCTTCCTCCTAGTTCAATTCAGAGAATTTCACTGGCTTGGTAGCCCATGAATAACAAATGACAGATCTGTTCACAAGCACTAAAGGCTGTTGCAGTGAGCCTTGCACTCCAGATTAGACACTGAACTTTGCAGTATATAAAATTATTTATGCTTGAATCTTCCTACAGTCTGGCAATCAGTAAATTTTCTTGGAAAAATCCCCCCAGTTTATAACCTACCCCTGATACTTGTACTGTAATATTTATTAAGTACAATAAAAATCTCAGGTTGTTTGCCAAAGTACCCCCTTAAATATAATTTACTTAATGGTGCTTTTTGAAAGGACTTCCTCGTTTTGTGAAGTTCTTCTTTCACCATTAACATCACAGTTTATTTTATTGCTGTTTCCTGATCAAATCACACAATTATAATAGCTGTGTTACAGTGTAATAGTTATATTTTTGAACACCTGGTTTACTTTTGTGTGCTTTAGAAACTTCTCATTCTGTCAAAAATATTCTTGCTATCAACTACTTTACTGGCTGTGGAATATCCCTGAGTCTACGCAATCACTGCAAAACCTAAGAAGATGCTCTGTTTGTAAGCCTTTAATGAGAATTGGGTTTAAGCCTTTACCCTGGCAACCATCCAGATTCCCAGCTCCATGGGAGAACTTGCCAAAGCTAGATCAAGTTCTAGTTCTGAAAATATCTACTTTCATCTTCAAGTGTTTGAGTTATCATTTCTCATATCCTTTCTTACTCTCAGTCTTCTCCCTAGGAAGAAGCAGACAGCCTCTGAGCTGAGAAGCAGAGGACTACTCTTGCTGCCCCAACAAGCTTTTACAGGAGGGCACAGGATTTGCGCCTAGTGAAATAGTTTCCTCTTACACATACAAGAACTGCTGCAGAGAACTGTGTCATCTCTAACTAGATAAATGTACACCAAACTCCCAGGAACTCCACTGCAATGCTCAGTACACTTCAAATCTAGTTACCTTAAAATTAAAGAAAGCAAAGGCTCACCCTGTCATTGAAAGGAAATGCATTTGATTAAATAGGAGCTCTGCCTCAGGTTCTGTGTCTTGCAGCTAAGTCTTCTTACCTTTTCCTAAATCTTCATTGTTATTTAGGAACCTCTAATCACCCTTTATGCCTCAAAAATACAAATCTCTGAAAATACTTAATGTCACCCAGTGGGAGTAGTTGTACAATTTTGGTCTGGTCATTTGTGAAATTGTTAGAAATCTTTAGCATACCATGATTACATGAACTTTAAGGTCTATTCTTCCCTTTATGTGCATGCTTAACACCTATTAATGACAATGAGAGTTATGTGCATATAACAATGAAAGATCAAACTCTCTATTGTTTAAGAGATGGTGATCAGCCCTGTGCTCCTTCAGGAAAAAACAAGGATATTGCAAGTACTATGGGGAGTTAATCTCATTACACACTACTAATAGCATTTGTGGCAGTGTTTGCTTCTTAAATCAACCATAAGCAACCACCTGGTGCCTTGTAACTGGAACACTGCTTCCACATGCACAGACCAGTCTCTGCTTAGGAGATTAATTTGTAAGCTGCTATGAATCTATTCTCCTAACACTTTCTCCCACACTGAGAACAACATGTGCTTTTATTTTCAGTTTGAATATTTGTAACTAAACAATAGAGCATTTTTAATTCATTTTTAACTACACAGATACTTTAAAATTTATTTGTTTTTAAGAATCATGGATTCAAATACAAAGGTGTTTAGTTAGGAATTAATATATTGTGATGTTTTTCAGTGCAATCTTCACACAGGCTGGTCTCCTTGAGTTACCATATGATCAGCTTCACCTAGTACTTTCCAAAAGCAAAATTGCTGCAGGGCTGATTTTAAGTACTCTTCAAGACAGCAATCTAAGAAAATAGAGACATCTGTAAAAGAGAAACAAGTACACTGAAAACCATATGAGATGTCTCTTTTGCCAGTCAGTATTGTCTTGTCTACAGAGGCTATCTATACTATTCTTAAATATATATGGAGATATTTTTAACTAGGTTGACTTAATGCATACCAATTAGCAGAGTCATGCTGACTTACACCAGCTAGTGACCTAGCCCACAAATCAGTTTTAGTGCAAATTTGGATAGAAAGGCCACCAATCACTAATCAACCAAGGCACCAACTGAGTAATTAAAGCACATTTCATCATACAAAATTTCATCATTTTGGAAAAAAAAAATCAACATTGCCAACCCCTGTTTCTCTATCTGAAATCTAGAAATTTACAAAATTTAAACTTAAGTAAGAGACTCATTCACACTAGGCTAAGGATTAGAATTAATTCCTCTGGCATGCATCCAGTTGCAATGGTTTAGTTTACAAGCAGAAAGAATGGTGTTCACCAACTTCTTAAACAAATTTCATCTTTCTAATAACTTTTGACAACTGACAACAAGTAGCCTCCAGCAATGGATTGCCAAGATAAGACTTTAAAGCTAATTATAGAGGAAGATGCACTTAAAAATGTGTCAAAACTGAAATCTAGAGATGTGTTGGCAGAATATTATTCAAAGAGCTGATGTGTTGATATGGGCATAGAGAAATGAGGGCTCCAATTAAAGTGGAAACACTGAAGAAAGAAATGTACAGTATTTTTATTTGGTATGATTTAAAAATGTGTTGTATCTATATTCCATCTGGGGATTTCATAATGATTCACACTGATAATTTATCTGAAGTGGTAGCTCTTGAGCAATACTAGGTAGATCCTAGAGATGTAAAGGATCTGTTTAAATCAGGGGATCTAGAACAGTTTGGATTTTTCAAGAGAGCCAGCCTACGTTCTCATTTATAAAGGTGGTCCCTCCATGTCTCTGGCACCTCTCCCCAGCAGGCTCCAGGCTTTGCCATTATCTCCATGCACTGATTGCCCCTGGAAACATGTTCCAGGAGTCCTCAAGTCTGGAGGCTCTTAGCTGTAGCCACAAGGGTCATACTATTGAAACTATCTTTATGCTGTGTTTCCCCAGATAAAACAACTGGGGGATATGGGAGACAGAAAACTTAGGAGTTTTTTAAAAGAAGGTGATACGCAGAAAATCCAAATAAAAGGGGAAAAAATATCTCAGCTCTCACATAGATGAGAAAAAGGGAGTGTGATAAATTCAGTAGATAGAGTAAGGACAGTTTTATTGAAATTTTGTAAGTATAAATCATTTATCAATAACCAACATCTTCATTTTGAAGGGGGGGTTGGACTAGATGATCTCCAGAGGTCCCTTCCAACCCCTATCATTCTGTGATTCTGTGATCTAGCTAGTCTCAAAAAATCCTGTAGGGTTTCCCCAAAAAAGTTCTGCAGAATCTAGAGATGCAAAAACGGGAATTTTATAGCATTTGGCAAGACTTCCTGAGGATATTCATAAGCTTTAATAGTGTGCCCTTGGGCAGGCAAACACAGAAAAGGAGGCCCATTCCAAGATGCCTTGAAGAAAACCACTGGAAAAATGAAAAGAAAAACATTTTCCCAATTCAGACGTGATGGTGTAATGCTGTATGTTGTCCAAGAACAGATATCTACAGAGAAAATGAATAAAATCAAGTCCAAAAGTTCAGTAGCATTAAGACAGTCAAGTGCTGTACAAATTCAGACTAAATGTGCCTCTTAAGCCACATCTGCCTTACAGCGAACAGTATGCACTAGGTCTGCACACACGGCACAAAGCAAGGCAACATCATCTTGGCACAAAGTGCCTTCCAGTACTTAAAGGGTGCCTACAAGAAAGCTGGAGAAGGACTTTTTACAAGAGCATATAGTGATAGGATGAGGGGTGATGGCTTCAAACTGGAAGAGGGTAGATTTACATCAGATACTAGGAAGAAATTTTTCACTATGAGGGTAGTGAGACTCTCGAACAGGTTGCCCAGGGAAGTTGTGGATGCCCCATCCCTGGAAGTGTTCAAGGCCAGGCTGGATGGGGCTTTGAGCAACCTGGTCCACTGGGAGGTGTCCCTGCCCAGGGCAGGGGGGTAGGAACTGGATGATCTTTAAGGTCCCTTCCAACCTAAACCATTCTATGATTTCACTTTGTTCTCATAAGAAAAAAAAGCATTCTGTATTACTTGCATTTCTTAATTAAAGGTAACTTCTGGAGAACAGCCATTTTGCTGTTTGTTTGTTTTTCTCCAGCTGATACATAAAATGACACTCTTATTCAACTTGTAGCCTACACAGTGATGCAGGATGTGCTCCATATACACAACTCATTACCACACAGTCCAATCTAGACTGATTAAAACCTCACCCGATCCTGAGAAATGTGTGCCTTCCTCATTTGAAACAGAACTGACACAGCTCAACACTGAAATAGCCTTTGAGACTGTTTTATAAGCACCTAGAAAAAATAAATACCCAGTGATTATAAAAAGAGATGTTGGTTACCCACACAAGCCTAGTAGTGCGGGCTAAATCCCATATGCTGCTACTCAATTTTTAATAGGTCATTGGGCAAAATTTCATTCATTTTTTATGAATGCTTAAGAAAGAACTGGATGTGCCTGCTGGTAGGCATGGGGTAAGCGATTGTGTCTTTACATACAGAGGTTATTTATTCTATTCATATAGCTAAGAAAGATAAAAAGAAAAACATATATGTTTGTAGTTATCCCTACCAACCAGGTAGCATTTATCCTAAAGCTGCTCATATCCATCTGTCCTGGTTTCAGGTAAAACAGAACCAATTTTCTGATTTGTAATTTTACTTTTTAGCTGGGCCTCTTCTAACTGACTAAAGTCTGAAATTAACAGCATATTTTTCCAGACACTGTTCACTCTCCGAGTGATAAGACCTGATTATCCCAAGGAACGGTATGCACAGAGGCTCTTACTTAGACTTATTGCTATAACAACCAAGGTCAGCTCACTTCACTGTTTTGCCCCGTTAGAGGGTCGGAAGCGGAGAAGCGCAGAGGGGTCCCACCTGCAGGGAGGAGTGGACGGGACAGGTGACCCAAAACTGACCAACAGGGTATTCCATCCCATCTGCATCACGCTCAGTATAAAAGCTGAGGGATCAAAGGGGCAATGCTGCTCTGGCTCGCTTTTTCTTCAATGGCCAACGTCCGAGGAGGACCCTGTCTGTTCGTCTGCCTTTGATCCCGACCTGAGCATTCCTGACTCTAGTTCCGGAATCCAGCTCCTGTCCATCGCTGACTCCAGTCTGGGACTTTCCGTGTCTGCTGGTGACGCGATCGTCATCCTGGGAGCTGGATACGGTTTTGTATATATTGTATACTTTTTCCTTTAATTTTTATTATTCTATTATTATTTACTATTTTCTAGACACACATAAGTCTATGGGGCCGGATGGGATTCACCCAAGAGTACTCAGGGAGCTGGCAGGAGAGCTCACCAAGCCTCTCTCCATCATTTATCAACGATCCTGGTCAACAGGGGAGGTACCAGATGACTGGAGGGTGGCTAATGTGACGCCCATCTACAAGAAGGGTCGGAAGGAGGATCCGGGGAACTACAGGCCTGTCAGCCTGACCTCGGTACCAGGAAAGATCATGGAGAGGATCATCTTGAGTGAGCTCTCAGGGCAAGTGCAGGGTGGCCAAGGGATCAGGGCCAGCCAGCATGGGTTTAGGAAAGGGAGGTCCTGCTTAACCAACCTGATCTCTTTCTATGACCATGTGACCCGCCTTCTGGATGTGGGGAAGGCTGTGGACGTTGTCTATCTGGACTTTGGGAAGGCCTTTGACACTGTCCCCCACAGCATTCTCCTGGAGAAGCTGGCGAATCATGGCATAGACAAGTGTACTCTTTGCTGGGTTAAAAACTGGCTGGATGGCCGTGCCCAGAGGGTTGTGATTAATGGGGTGAAATCCTCTTGGCGGCCGGTCACCAGTGGTGTCCCTCAGGGCTCAGTTTTGGGGCCGGTTTTGTTTAATATCTTTATCAATGATCTGGATGAGGGGACTGAGTGCACCCTCAGTAAGTTTGCAGATGACACCAAACTAGGTGGGAGTGTTGATCTGCTTGAGGGCAGGAAGGCTCTACAGAGGGACCTGGACAGGCTGGATCGATGGGCCAAGGCCAACTGTATGAGGTTTAATAAGGCCAAGTGCCGGGTCCTGCACTTGGGTCACAACAACCCCAAGCAACGCTACAGGCTTGGGGCAGAGTGGCTGGAGAGCTGCCCAGCAGAAAAGGACCTGGGGGTGCTGGTGGACGGCCAGCTTAACATGAGCCAGCAGTGTGCCCAGGTGGCCAAGAAGGCCAACAGCATTCTGGCTTGTATCAGGAACAGCGTGGCCAGCAGGAGCAGGGAAGTGATCGTGCCTCTGTACTCGGCACTGGTGAGGCCTCACCTCGAGTACTGTGTTCAGTTCTGGGCCCCGCTGTACAGGAGGGACATTGAGGTGCTGGAGCGTGTCCAGAGGAGAGCTACCAGGCTGGTGAGGGGTCTGGAGACCAGGTCATATGAGGAGAGGCTGAGGGAGCTGGGCATGTTTAGCTTGGAGAAGAGGAGGCTGAGGGGAGACCTCATTGCCCTCTACAACTACCTGAAGGGATGTTGTAGAGAGGTGGGGGTTGGCCTCTTCTCCCAAGTGAATAATGACAGGACCAGAGGAAATGGTCTGAAGTTGCGGCAGGGGAGGTTTAGATTAGATATTAGGAGGAATTACTTTACTGAACGAGTGGTCAGGCACTGGAACAGCCTGCCCAGGGAGGGGGTTGAGTCCCCATCCCTAGAGGTGTTTAAGAAACGTCTAGATGTGGCACTTCAGGGCATGCTCTAGTGGCAGAGTCTGTAGGTTGTTTGGTTGGACTCGATGATCTCAAAGGTCCTTTCCAACTGTCCTGGTTCCGGCAGGGATAGGGTTAATTTTCTCTGGTATTCCATACCACGTGATCCATGCCAACCGTGAAATGCCGGGGGGGAGGGGGCAGGAAGGTCTCTCTCGGAGCGGGCTGAGGCGTCTCGGGTCGGGTCGGTGAGCGGCGGTTTTGTAACCACGTTTGTGTATTCCTTTGTCTGTGTTGTTGTTATTGTTGTTTTGCTTGTTCCCTTCGCTATTCGGTTAAAATGCCCTTGTCTCAACCCTAGAGTCTTGCGGTTTTTTTTTTTCCCTTCTGATTCTTCCTGTATTGGGAAGAGCCGAGCGAGCGGCACGTGGTTCTTTGTTGCCGTCTGAGGCCAAACCACGACAGTCCTTTTTGGCGCCCAACGTGGGGCTCGAGGGTTGAGATAACAACAGAATCTAACCAGAGCTTGGAGAAAACGAATTTTTGTAGGTATTTCTTAGGTAAATAGTCACTAGTCACCATGTTGCTTGGTTTGTTTTCATGGCTGTGTTATATAAATTCCTATATGGTTTATGTACTCCCTGTGATGCTGTTTATCATGTCTGGAACAGGGATCAGGATTATCATTCTGCTGTCCTGTGCGGTATTTGTTTACGATATGATAACGTCACTGTTCAGACAGCTATTGTGGGGTGTTTATGCGGTTCTGCTGTCCTGTCCGTACATTGGGCACTGTCTCTCTGAGTTTGTTAATAATTACAGGCAGTCTGTGGAGGAAACAGGGGGGGACACTTTCCCCAGCTCTTTTGCCTCCCTTTTCTCCTTTGGGCCATGTATGACAGATTTTGAGAATTTTGAATATCCTTGGGATACTCAGACCAGCATGTTCCTAGTGTTATGTCTCCTGAACGTGTTCCAGGTTTTGTTTAGGGTTAAGCGACTATTTAAGACTCCCACAAGGAGATGTGCTCCGAGGCTGGATAGTCAGGGGTGGCATGGCATGTGGGAGAACATGGGCAGGTACCTAGAGAACTTTTCACCTCCAATGGTCTGGGACTTCACCCCTGAACAGTTACAGGACCCTGATAAAGTGGTAGAATATTTGAAGGTAAAATGTTGTGGCTATTCTAGAGAGGCACAACTCACCGCACTGTGCTGGGCCCTGGCCAGTATCTACCAGGCACTGCTCAGTGTTACGCAGCACCCTCAGAGAGAAGAGATGGAAACTAGACCGGCGGCCCCTGCGGCGGCTCCTGTGGCCCCTGCGGCGGCCCCTGCGGCGACTCCTGTGGCCCCTGCGGCGGCCCCTGCGGCGGCTCCTGTGGCCCCTGTGGCAACCCCTGCGGCGGCTCCTGTGGCCCCTGCGGCAGCCCCTGCGGCGGCTCCTGTGGCCCCTGCGGCGGCCCCTGCGGCAACCCCTGCGGCAGCCCCTGCAGCTGAACAAGGGAATCAACCCGTGCCAGTATCAGTTGCCCCCATACAGAAGAGGAAGTACACAAAGAAATCAGTTTGCTTAGTAAAAGATGATGATGAACCAGGGCCATCACGAGAGCAGGAGGAAGAGGCAGAGCCAGAGATAATTACTCGATCCCTATCCTTGAGTGAGCTGCGGGATATGCGAAAAGATTTTAGCCGACTTTCAGGCGAGCACATCGTTACCTGGCTGCTCCGGTGCTGGGATAACGGGACCAGTAGCCTGGAATTAGAGGGTAGGGAGGCCAGGTAGCTGGGATCCCTGTCCAGGGAAGGCGGCATTGACAAGGCAATTGGGAAGAAGACCCAAGCCCTCAGCCTCTGGAAACGACTCCTGTCAGGCGTGAGGGAGAGGTACCCCTTCAGTGAAGATGTTGTACGTCAACCAAGCAAGTGGACCACCATGGAAAGAGGTATCCAGTACCTGAGAGAATTAGCTGTGCGGGAGATGATTTATTATGACTTGGACAATGCAGACTTACCCACAGACCCTGATGAGGTGCAATGCACAAGGCCTATGTGGCGGAAGTTTGTACGGAGCGCACCATCGTCATATGCCAACTCATTGGCAGTAATGGAATGGAAAGGTGAAGAGGGACCGACGGTGGATGAGGTGGCTGGCCGGCTCCGGCGATATGAAGAAAGTCTCTCTTCCCCCCTTGTCTCAGCTGTGGAGAAACTGTCGCGGAAGGTCCAGCAACTTGAAGAGAATATGTCCTACTCTCCACCTGTACGGGCCAGCATCTCAGCTATTAGAAGCAGACATTTCCCCACTCAAGAGAGAGAGTACAGAGGGTACACACCACGAGGCACCCTGTGGTTCTACCTGTGTGACCACGGGGAAGACATGAGGAGGTGGGATGGACGACCTACTTCGATCCTGCGGACACGGGTACAGGAGTTGCAAGGAAGGACAACCACAAAAGGGGATCCCTCCAGGAAAAGTGCCGCCCCAGTTTCCAGTGAGCAGTTCCCCAGGCAGAGCAGAAGGCCTGATCTTGCTTCCGACCCTCTTGAAGGAACTTCCAAGTCATTTATGCAAGAAGTGAGTAATGGATACTATGAGCAGTATTAGAGGGGCCCTGCCTCCGGCCAGGTGGAGGAAAGGGACAACCGGGTTTATTGGACGGTGTGGATTTGATGGCCTGGCACATCAGACCCACAGGAGTAGAAGGCTCTGGTGGACACGGGTGCACAGTGTACTTTAATACCATCAAGCTATAGAGGGGCAGAACCCATTTGTATTTCTGGGGTGACAGGGGGATCCCAAGAGCTGACTGTACTGGAGGCGGAAGTGAGCCTAACTGGGAACGAGTGGCAAAAGCACCCCATTGTGACTGGCCCAGAGGCTCCATGCATCCTTGGTATAGATTACCTCAGGAGAGGGTATTTGAAGGACCCAAAAGGGTCCCGTTGGGCCTTTGGCATAGCTGCTTTAGAGACGGAGGAAGTTAAACAGTTGTCTACCTTGCCTGGTCTCTCGGAGGACCCTTCTGTTGTGGGGTTGTTGAGAGTCAAAGAACAACAGGTGCCGATTGCTACCACAACGGTGCATCGGCGGCAATATCGCACTAACCGAGACTCTCTGATTCCCATCCATGAGCTGATTCATCAACTAGAGGTTCAAGGAGTGATCAGCAAGACCCGCTCACCCTTTAACAGTCCCATATGGCCGGTGCGAAAATCTAATGGAGAGTGGAGGCTAACTATAGACTATCGTGGCCTGAATGAAGTCACGCCACCGCTGAGCGCTGCTGTGCCGGACATGCTAGAACTCCAGTACGACCTGGAGTCCAAGGCAGCCAAGTGGTATGCGACAAATGATATAGCGAATGCATTCTTCTCAGTCCCTTTGGCAGCAGAGTCCAGGCCACAGTTTGCTTTCACTTGGAGGGGCGTCCAGTACACCTGGAATCGACTGCCCCAGGGGTGGAAACACAGCCCCACCATTTGCCATGGACTGGTCCAGACTGCACTGGAACAGGGTGAGGCTCCAGAACATCTGCAATACATTGATGACATCATTGTATGGGGAAACACAGCAGAAGAAGTTTTTGAGAAAGGGAGTAAAATAGTCCAAATCCTTCTGAAAGCTGGTTTTGCCATAAAACGAAGTAAGGTCAAGGGACCTGCGCAGGAGATCCAGTTTTTAGGAATAAAATGGCAAGATGGACGCCGTCAGATTCCAATGGATGTGATCAACAAAATAGCAGCTATGTCTCCACCAACTAGTAAAAAGGAAACACAAGCTTTCTTAGGCATTGTGGGTTTTTGGAGAATGCATATCCCAGATTACAGTCTAATCGTAAGCCCTCTGTATCAAGTAACCCGGAAGAAGAATGACTTTAAATGGGGTCCTGAGCAACGACAAGCTTTTGAACAAATCAAACAGGAAATAGTCCACGCAGTGGCCCTGGGGCCTGTCCGGGCAGGACAAGATGTTAAAAACGTGCTCTACACTGCAGCCGGGGAGAACGGCCCTACCTGGAACCTCTGGCAGAAAGCACCAGGGGAGACTCGAGGTCGACCCCTAGGGTTTTGGAGTCGGGGATACAGAGGATCCGAAGCCCGTTACACTCCAACAGAAAAAGAGATATTAGCAGCATATGAAGGGGTTCGAGCTGCTTCAGAAGTGGTTGGTACAGAAGCACAGCTCCTCTTAGCGCCTCGACTGCCGGTGCTGGGCTGGATGTTCAAAGAAAGGGTCCCCACCACACATCATGCAGCTGATGCTACGTGGAGTAAGTGGATTGCACTGATCACACAGCAAACTCGAATGGGAAACCCCAGTCGCCCAGGAATTCTGGAAGTGATCATGGACTGGCCAGAAGGCAAGGATTTCGGACTGTCACCAGAGGAGGAGGTGACGCGTGCGGAAGAGGCCCCACCATATAATAAACTGCCAGAAAATGAGAAGAAATATGCCCTGTTCACTGATGGGTCCTGCCAGATTGTGGGAAAGCATCGAAAGTGGAAGGCTGCTGTGTGGAGTCCTACACGACAAGTTGCAGAAGCCAGGGAAGGACAAGGTGAATCGAGTCAGTGTGCAGAGGTGAAAGCCATTCAGCTGGCCTTGGACATTGCTGAGCGAGAAAAATGGCCAGTACTTTATCTCTGCACTGACTCATGGATGGTGGCAAATGCCCTGTGGGGGTGGTTACAGCAGTGGAAGCAGGGCAACTGGCAGCGCAGAGGCAAACCCATCTGGGCTGCTGACCTATGGCAAGATATTGCTGCCCGGATAGAGAATCTGGTTGTGAAAGTACGCCATGTAGATGCCCATGTACGAAGAATCGGGCCACGGAGGAACATCAGAACAACAAACGGGTGGATCGGGCTGCTAGGATTGAAGTGGCTCAGGTGGATCTGGACTGGCAACATAAGGGCGAACTATTCATAGCTCGGTGGGCCCATGACTCCTCAGGCCATCAAGGAAGAGATGCGACATATAGATGGGCTCGTGACCGAGGGGTGGACTTGACCATGGACACTATTGCACAGGTCATCCATGAATGTGAGACATGCGCTGCAATCAAGCAAGCCAAGCGTTTGAAGCCTCTTTGGTATGGAGGACGATGGCTGAAATACAAATCTGGGGAGGCCTGGCAGATTGATTATATCACACTGCCACAAACCCGTCAAGGTAAGCGCTATGTGCTCACCATGGTGGAAGCAACCACCGGATGGCTGGAAACACACCCTGTGCCCCATGCCACTGCCCGGAACACTATCCTGGGCCTTGAAAAGCAAGTCCTGTGGCGACACGGTACCCCAGAGAGAATTGAGTCAGACAACGGGACTCATTTCCGAAACAGCCTCATAGACACCTGGGCCAAAGAGCATGGCATTGAGTGGGTATATCATATCCCCTATCACGCACCAGCCTCTGGGAAGATTGAACGATACAATGGATTGTTAAAAACTACACTGAAAGCAATGGGTGGTGGGACTTTTAAACATTGGGATACACATCTAGCAAAAGCTACCTGGCTAGTTAACCCCAGGGGATCTACCAATCGGGCTGGCCCTGCCCAATCAAAACTTCTACGTACCGTAGAAGGGGATAAAGTCCCCGTAGTGCACATGAAGAATATGCTAGGGAAGACAGTCTGGGTTAGTCCCGCCTCAGGCAAAGGCAAACCCATCCGTGGGATTGCTTTTGCCCAAGGACCTGGGTGCACTTGGTGGGTGATGCGGAAGGATGGGGAAGTTCGATGTATACCTCATGGGGATCTGATTTTGGGTGAAAATAGCCAATGAATCAAATTGTGGGTTGTTAGTTGCTAGGTAGCACTGTCACTGTATATCCTCATTACTATAATTGCTATCAGTTGTACTACGAGTAAGGCACAGGGGTGATGGGATCAGAACTGACCTCAGCAGCTGGCGCCCAGCAACTTCCTCAAGGTCTACATCTTCAGCCCACGGACTGAGCTACACTGGGTGCACCAGTCACAACCTCCGAAAAATATAGGATGCAACAGTCCAGCACCGCATAGCATCTCACCTGCCCTGAGAGACTGTTCTAATAGATGGAGCTCAAGGCCATGGATTAAAAGAACTCAATGGACACTTTGGAGGGATGGCCCATAAACTAAGGGCATTATTTTGCACGAATATGTATGTGTATATATATATATGACAGGGAAAGGGGTGGCAATTCATTGGGACTTGTAAGATCTGGGCATGGCATAGATGGTATGGAATAAGGGGTGGATAATGTCCTGGTTCCGGCAGGGATAGGGTTAATTTTCTCTGGTATTCCATACCACGTGATCCATGCCAACCGTGAAATGCCGGGGGGGAGGGGGCAGGAAGGTCTCTCTAGGAGCGGGCTGAGGCGTCTCGGGTCGGGTCGGTGAGCGGCGGTTTTGTAACCACGTTTGTGTATTCCTTTGTCTGTGTTGTTGTTGTTTTGCTTGTTCCCTTCGCTATTCGGTTAAAATGCCCTTGTCTCAACCCTAGAGTCTTGCGGTTTTTTTTTTTTCCCTTCTGATTCTTCCTGTATTGGGAAGAGCCGAGCGAGCGGCACGTGGTTCTTTGTTGCCGTCTGAGGCAAAACCACGACACCAACCATGAAGATTCTATGATTATTTTCATTAAAGTAGTTTAGTTCTTTTTCTAAACTCGTAAATCTCCTTATCTTTTCCTCTCCTCTCTGAGGAGAGGGGGGGGAGGGACATCTGTTGTTCTGATTGGGCAATCCGGCCAAAACCACAACACCATCCAGTTAAAGGAGAGAACCAGAAGATGACCCGTTTACTGATCTGCTAGGCTTGAGGGTTTTAGAAACAAACCAAGGTAACCCTCAAGGAGAGCAAATATCACCCATACACGAGAGGGCCTTGACACAACCTCTGGATAGTTCACACCAGGAATCCACAGGGAGATTAGATCCCAGTTTTAGGACTCATCCTCTCAGGGCTGCAGTGATTGGCACTCAGTTTAGCTGTGTGCAAGCATCAGAGAGATTTGCCGAGGTTGGTAAACTTGCTTCCCCATCACTTCCAAGAAAATCTTGGTGGGTCAGAGCCAGCTGTTACAGTGCTTTAAATAATGACCAACAGTGTCTAAATCAGATTTAGATTTCAAAACAATGTCTCTGTCCCCCTCCCTAGCATTCCAACTTGAAGGCCTCAGCAAGACACCAGGATTTCCAACAGGTCTTCCTTGCTCTGTTTTCCCCAATTATTGTGGGACAATACATGTGTGGGTTTTTTTAATTTAGAAGACAACGAAACATGGGCTAGAGTCCAATCAAATTCTAAGCACAGATATTATCTGGTATGAAAATTAGACCCTAACAATAATATTTCATATGTTCAACAGTAGAACCCTTATAATAATAGTTACAACTGAGGGAAATATTTTCTCTTTCATATGCCAAAGGAGAAAGAAAAAAATCAAAGAATCCCAAGAAAACTGGCACATTTATTTACAAACTGTCCTTGGCTTGGTTGCTATAAAATAAAAAACACGAGTTCTTTGGCACAGCTCTCATTGTATATAGATTTAATCTATATGCTGTTAGTGAATATTAAATCTTGATATGCAACTGTGAACACATCTGCTGTTCCCTCATGTCAAAGCATGTGGACTTGTATTTTATAGATATATTGTCAAACCACAGCATTTTTGCTGTTATTTTAATATATTTATAAAATGTCCCCTGCCACTCTCCCTTGAATGCTATAAATCACTTTCATTATGTGCTATGAGATACTGAGAATTCAGTTAGCATTGTAATATTTCATTTAATGCATGAAACTCTCAGAAACACTTTATAACATTCAACTATGTCAGACCAGACAGTCCTTAAAAATATTTAAGGCTCATTTATATCTTCAGAGTATGGGTCATTTTTCAAGCCACATGAGTTATGTATACAAAATATGTTTGGGGAAGGATGTATTCATGAGCATAAAATCAATTATGATCAATTATGGATTGAGAGCAGCCCTGCGGAGAAGGACTTGGGGGTAGTGGTGGATGAAAAGCTGGACACGAGCCAGCAATGTGCACTTGCAGCCCAGAAGGCCAATCGCATCCCGGGCTGCATCAAAAGCAGCGTGGCCAGTAAGTCGAGGGAGGGGATTCTGCCCCTCTGCTCCACTCTGGTGAGACCCCACCTACAGTGCTGCCTCCAGCTCTGGGGCCCTCAACACAGGAAAGGCATGGACCTGTTGGAGCAGGTCCAGAGGAGGGCCACGAAGATGATCAGAGGGATGGAGCACCTCTCCTATGAGGACAGGCTGAGAGAGTTGGGGTTGTTCAGCCTGGAGAAGATAAGTCTCCGGGGAGACCTTATTGCAGCCTTTCAGTACTTAAAGGGGGCTTATAAGAAACATGGGGACAAACTTTTTAGCAGGACCTGTTGCAATAGGACAAGGGGTAATGGTTTTAAACTAAGAGGGTAGATTTAGACTTGACAGAAGGAAGAAATTTTTTACGATGAGTTTGCTGAAACACTGGAAGAGATTGCCCAGAGAGGTGGTAGATGCCCCATCCCTGGAAACATTCAAGGTCAGGTTGGACAGGGCTCTGAGCAACCTGATCTAGTTAAAGATGTCCCTGCTCATTGCAGGGGGTGGTTGGACTAGATGACCTTTAAAGGTCCCTTCCAACCCAACACATTCTATGATTCTATGAATTAGTAGGTCTGAATTGAAGTTTTAATTACACTGATACAGTTCTGTGCATCCTACATCAGAACTTCTTTTCCCCCACTTGACTTTTTCCTATATATTAACATACCTATGAGATGGTGCTTCATTCTCATTTCTCTGAAAATTGATCTATGTCAACATTAATATGCCCACATTTTCTCTATCCACTCCAAATATCTGAGCACCTATCACCCCACCATTGTCAGACTTGATATACATGCCATTCTATATCCATGTACATACTAACAGTCCCTATCGCACCCTCCTTTATGTCATTTTAATCTCCAAGAAAAATATTAATTGCCCATCTTAGCATCAGTTAATATATTAACCAATATGTTAATTTCAATTACGAACTGCAATACATCTACAAAGTTTTTATGGCAAGAAATTCTAGACCTTTCTGAATCACAAAAGGTCTTAATTCTGGCTCTGAACAATGTATTCATTTTTGCCTCTTTCTTGTTTGTAAACTGTATCCTCAAGGTCTGAACACCCATCAGAGGAATTGCTGCCACTCAGGCAGAGTCTGATGGCTTGCAAGGATCTGTCTTCACTGGCCAAATCCACAGCAGGGCTGGCTATCTGCAGCTCCTGGTGACTTGGAAGGAAACAGGAAAGCGGTAAGAAACCAGATTCCCTGGGAAGGTTTGGCTCTCTTACCTTACTACAAGGCTGAAGTGGGTTCCTCACTTTATGCCATGGAATTTTGTTTCATTTGCACCACCAGCATCACAAAATGTTGAAAACTTTTGTGCTAATCAGTTACCAAAATTTTCATCCTTCTCCACTCTTCCCTTGTCTCCTTTCTGTCTCCTGAGAAGTATGTGAACCAACACAGACGTGCAATATAAATGAGAAACACAAGAGCAGCACATGCTGCCCATGAGGTGAGTAGAGGCAATGTAGACATCCAGGACATCATCTGATTGCAGGTCCCCCAGGGGAGTGGATGTGGTATCAGCAGAACAGGCCCTAGCTCTCACTGTTACTTACAACCTAAATAAGTGCCCATACCTCGGCTGTGCAGACCTGAGTCCTCCTTCACCTCCCTCTCTGAACAGACTGGAGGAAAGGAAGACTTTGTACAAATGTCTGATAATGCGAATCTTACACTGATTGGAAAGCAATGCTTTTCTGGTAATATTTTTTAAATGGAATTGAATTTTTACACCATGTTCAACTTGGAAATTGGGGGGGCAGCAAAAGGAAGATAAGGTTTTTCACATTTTGCTTATATCTGAAAAAACCTTTATCTAAGGAAAAATAAAAAAGGCACTTCAGCAGAATGTGAATTTTATTCAAAGGGTATTTTCAATTAAAATATTCTTAGCTAAAATCTTTGACTAACTTTGCAATCTTTATTTTTAGTTATACAGATCAAAATTCTCATTTTGGTTTCCTTTTATTGCTCCTTCCAGCTCACTCTCCTAGCTCTTGGGAGTACTTGCTTTATTCCGATTAAATATGGAGCAGAAATAATGAAACTCTTGCAAGCAGCCCTTCAACCAAAGGAAGTTGCAATAATGCATTGTAAAGCTCATCAGAAAGGGAACAGCGAAATCACAAAGGGAAACTGAAAAGCAGACCAGTTAGCAAAAGAAGCAGCACTAAAGGAATCAAAATTTGAAGGAGCTCTAATTCCAGGACCTCATTTAGAATTATCACCCCCACAATACACTGAGAAGGAAAATCAGTTGGCAGAACAATTAGATTGTTTTAAAAATGATCAGGGTTGGTGGGTAACACCATTGAAACAACTATTAATCTCTGAAAAAATGATGGAAGTTCTACTCAAGAGACTGCACCAAGAAACACACTCAGGAGCCGATGCATTGGTGTTAACTGTCAAAAGATACATCATTGGACCAAGAATGCAAAGCTTAGCAGATATAACAGTCAAAAAGGGCACTACCTGTTGTGCAAATAACCTGAAAATTGCAAAGAAGATAACAGGAGGAGTTCTAAAACAAGGGGTAACTCCTGGGGAATACTGGCAAATAGATTTTACAGAATTGCCAAGGTGTAATCTATATAAATATCTATTGGTAATGGTAGATACCTTTTCTGGTTGGCCAGAGGCTTTCCCCTGTTGCACCAACAAAGCAAGGGAGGTAATTTGAATTTTATTGAAAGAAATCATTCCTACGTTTGGTGTTCCAGAAGGTATTTCCTCTGATAACGGACCCCATTTTATTGCAGAAATAGTGCAGCGAGTTTCCAAATTTCTAGACATTAAATGGGATTTACATGCTCCTTGGAGGCCACAGTCTAGTGGCAAAGTAGAAAGAATGAACCAAACCCTAAGAGGACAGATTTCCAAGGTATGTCAGGAAACTCAAATGAAACGGGTAGATGTTCTACCCATAGCATTAATGAGGGTACGAATTACACCCAGAGTCAGGGAAGGTGTGAGTCCCTTTGAGATTCTGTATGGAAAACCTTATCCAACCAATTATTTAACTATAAAGGGAGATCAAATGCATATAAAGGGACAGGCTGTAATTAAAGAGTATTTGATTTCTCTCTTGCAGAGTTTATCCTCCCTGCATAGGTACCTGAACCAGAAGACTCCGCTTGCCTTGGACACTCCAGTACACCCATTTCAACCTGGGGACACAGTCTACATACAAACCTGGAAAGATGAACTGCTGAAAGAAAGGTGGAAAGGACCTTACACCATGCTGCTAAAGACCCTACACTGCAGTAAAGGTGAATGGGATCAATTCTTGGATCCATTACACCAGAGTAAAGAAGGCACCAGGGTGAGACCAGGACAAATGGACCTCTACACTGACTAGAGAGCTTAAACTATGAATAACCAGAGACTCTCGATGAACTGTATCTGTTACCTGTTATATTGTTACTCTTACATTATTAGAAAGTATTGTTAGTCTAACATTATTAAGATGAAAGTTGTATGTGTGACATTGATTAGTTTAGCATTTACTACTTGTGAAGGGAATTTAATTTTACAACTCATCCAGTCATTCGGGAGAATCCACAACAGTAGCAGTATAACTGCTTGCCTTCCATTACCAAAATCTGCTGAGAATCCCCTAGATTGGGGAATCTTAACATTGGATCTGAATCGAACTTTTGAGGCCATGGTAAGTAACAGAACTGGACTCCTGAGACTCAAATTGATAGATGAAGCAGTAGGGTGGGTAATTGGCTTAGAAAAATAGCATAAGAATTACAGGGAGAACATTTGCTGGGATGTAGGATGGGAACACCCCAGACCCTGTACATCAGCATCACTTAAAAATATGTGCTGGAATGTACAAACTGTGTCCTCTGCACCTTGCCAACAATTTCCCTGGGGAATGGATTTACCACAAATTTGGCCTAAGAAGGCAGCAAGTGACATTATATGCAAAGTACCCCCTGGTGTATTGAATGGACTGGAGAGGAGGAATTTAAGGATATGTATATCCAATCATTAAACATAACAAAGACAAGGAGCAGAAAATCCCAAAATAGTAATAAATGAAATTGTACACGAGTCTTTAATTGTTCTACAACTGATCATGGAATCCAGCAATTGGGTCTGGTGGCCAGAGCCTTACAATTAGGGTGCCTTTGTAGAAACTATGCCACTCGCATACATGGTACTTGGACCGGCACCATGATACAAAAAGAGCCTGTTAATTGCAATAAGAAAGCAATGCCTTCCATGGGTCATACGGTCTGGGTTAGTGGTGATGGAACTTGGACTACTCAATTACCCTTAGGAAAAGTGCGTCAACATACTTTAGGTATGTTAACCTTGTGTCCCTTATGGAGACAAAGACCTTTGGATAACCTACTATGGGGGAAATTAAAACAAAGTGAAATAGACCCCTTGTGACATCCATCAACTGCAACTAAGATAGGATGGGCCTTAGAAGCTATCTTCAGCCCCCAAATTACTTCCTTTCAAAATTGAATGCGGTTAAATAATCTGACAGGCCAGGTGGAATTATTAGCAAATGCAACAAAAACTGGATTACGAGATTTAAATACTCAATTGCAAGCAACTTCAAAAATGGCTTTACAGAACAGGCTGGCCTTATATTTGTTACTATTACATGAACACGGAGTGTGTGGATACTTAAACCTGAAGAAGAAGGATTGTTGCATCCACATACCTAATGTGACTGAACATCTGGATCAGCAAATAGATAAAATACAGCAAGTGGCAGAATTTAGTAGAGACATTAAAGCCTCTATGGAGGGGGGAGGATGGTTAAACAGGATGTTACAAGGTTTTGAATTCTCTCTTACTGGATGGTTAGCTAGCTTGCTTCAAGGCATAGTTATAACTGCAATCGCTCTAATCATGATTTGCATTTCTTTTTGTTGTGCTAGTGAGGTCCCTCGGTCTGCTGACTCAGTGGAGGTAGGGGATGGAGATCCATGCAGCAGCAGAGATGTGACGGTCATTGATGGGTTAGAAAATACAGCCGCGCCTGGGAATGGTCAGGTAGGAATTAGGGCTTCTCCCAGCAAAAAGATTGCTAGCCCTTGTCCTCATGGGGGGACTTCAACTTACCAGATGTCTGCCTGACACAGCTGGTGAGGGAGCTGACTAGGGAAGGAGCCCTGCTGGACTTGCTGTTTGTAAACAGAGAAGGACTTGTGGGGGATGTGACAGTTGGAGGCCATCTTGGGCATAGTGATCATGAAATGATAGAGTTTTTGATTCTCAGGGAAGCAAGGAGGGGGGTCAGCAGAACTGCCACCATAGATTTCCGGAGGGCAGACTTTGGTCTTTTCAGGAGCCTGCTTGACAGAGTCCCTTGGGAGGCAGTCCTGAAGGGCAAAGGAGTCCAGGAAGGCTGGATGTTTTTCAAGAAGGAAGTCTTAAAAGTGCAGGAGCAGGCCGTCCCCATGTGCCATACAACGAGCTGTCGGGGGGAAAAGACCGGCCTGGCTGCGCAGAGAGATATGGATGCAACAAAGGGAAAAAAGGAGAGTTTATGGCCTTTGGAAGAAGGGGCAGGCCACTCAGGAAGGCTGCAAAGATGTTGTGAAGCTATGTAAGGAGAAAATTAGAAAACCAAAGCCCAACTAGAACTTAACCTGGCTTTAGATGTTAAGAACAATAAAAAAAGTTTAGATAAATACATTAGGAACAAAAGGAGGACTAAGAATAATCTCTATCCTTTATTAGACGGGGGCGGTAACATAGTGACAGAGGATGAGGAGAAGGCTGAGGTACTTAATGCCTTCTTTGCCTCAGCCTTTAGTAGTAGAATCGGTTGTTCCCCGAGTACCCAGACCCCTGAGCTAGTAGATAGGGGCGGGGAGCAGAATGAAGCCCCCATAATCCAAAGGGAGATGGTGAGGGACCTGCTCCAACACCTGGACGTACACAGGTCTATGGGGCCAGATGGGATCCACCCGAGGGTACTGAGGGAGCTGGCGGAAGTGCTCACTGAGCCACTTTCCATCATTTACCAGCAGTCCTGGCTAATCGGGGAGGTCCCAGTTGACTGGTGTCTAGCAACTGTGACGCCCATCCACAAGAAGGGCCAGGAGGAGGATCCAGGGAACTACAGGCCTGTCAGTCTGACCTCGGTGCCAGGGAAGATCATGGAACAGATCACCCTGAGTGCCATTATGCGGCACATGAAGGACAACCAGGCGATCAGGCCCAGTCAGCATGGGTTCATGAAAGGCAGGTCCTGCTTGACAAACCTGATCTCCTTCTATGACAAGGTGACCCGCTTGGTGGATGAGGGAAAGGCTGTGGATGTTGTTTACCTGGACTTTAGTAAGGCCTTTGATACAGTTTCCCACAGCATCCTCCTGGAGAAACTGGCTGCCCATGGCTTGGATGGGAGTACTCTACGCTGGGTTAAAAACTGTCTGGATGGCCGGGCCCAGAGAGTCGTGGTGAATGGAGTTAAATCCAGTTGGTGGCTGGTCACTAGTAGCATTCCCCGGGGCTCGGTATTGGGACCAGTTCTTTTTAATGTCTTTATCGATGATCTGGATGAGGCCAAGGGTATGAGGTTCAACAAGGCCAAGTGCCAGGTCCTGCACTTCGGTCACAACAACCCCATGCAGCACTACAGGATTGGGAAAGAGTGGCTGGAGAGCTGCCTGGCAGAAAAGGACCTGGGGATGTTGGTCAACTGCCAGCTGAGCACGAGTCAGCAGTGTGCCCAGGTAGCCAAGAAGGCCAAAAGCTTCCTGGCCTGTATCAGGAATAGTGTCGTGGCAGGACTAGGGAAGTGATTGTCCCCCTGCACTGGGCGCTGGTGAGGCCGCACCTCGAGTACTGTGTCCAGTTTTGGGCCCCTCACCACAAAAAAAAGACATTGAGGTCCTGGAGCGGGTCCAGAGAAGGGCACCAAAGCTGGTGAGGGGTCTGGAGAACAAGTCTTCTGAGGAGTGGCTGAGGGAGCTGGGGTTGTTTAGCCTAGAGAAAAGGAGGCTGCGGGGAGACCTCATCGCTCTCTACAACTACCTGAAAGGAGGCTGTAGAGAGGTGGAGGTCGGTCTCTTCTCCCAAGTAACAGGCGACAGGACAAGAGGAAATGGCCTCAAGTTGCACCAGGGGAGGTTTAGACTGGATATTAGGAAAAATTTTTACACTGAAAGGGTTATTAAGCATTGGAACAGGCTGCCCAGGGAAGTGGTTGAGGCACCATCCCTGGAGGTATTTAAAAGACAGGTAGACATAGTGCTTAGAGATATGTCTAGTGATGGTTTTTGTCAGAGTTAGGTTGATGGTTGTACTAGATGATCTGAAAGGTCCCTTCCAACCCAGGCACTTCTATGATTCTGTGATTCTAATTCCTAGGCGCTTAGTGATGGTACTCCAATACCAGTTGAGAAATCTGTCCTTGACTTTTTTGTTTGTTTGTTTCTTTCATTATAAGTGATAAGCTTTGTTCAAGTACCTATGTCCTCTAACTTGATGAATTATGATTAACTGCAGTTTTCAATAAGATAGCACTAAAACCATGCCCTGTAGGATTTTATTAGCAACTCCATGAGCTGACGTTGCAAGTTACTAGGCATGATATTAACTGAGTGTAGATCTGCTTTGACAAAAGCATTAGGAATATACAGCATTTTGACAAACTATGGAGTTATGGGTATTCATGACCAAAATTCCCAGATACTAACAATCCTTAATTGTAAATTTTGAAATGGTAACTTTCAGAATGAAAGCTGTTAAGGCTTTTTGGGGTAATGACAGTTTCAAAAAACAACAGCCTTTTCTAGGAAGCCCAAAGGAGGCAAGCCCACTGCCGCTGCTGAGGCAAGTGGCTGCTGAGAAGACACCAAACACATCTTGGACTTTGCCAAGGTCCTCCCTGGCCACATGCAGGCTGGTGAAAATAAAGTCTTTGGCACAGGTAAAGAAGGACTCACTTAAGCCAGTGCAGTCATCAACTGCTGACTTATGGGCAACAGGAGACTTTCTGTTACTGCTCAGATAGGAAACGTGCCTTCCACAGATACATGTTATTTATAACAACAGGACAAAATGAGGGACAAAAAAAGAACAACAGGGTCTCTGAGCAACCTGATCTAGTTGAAGATGTCCTCACTCATTGCAGAGGAGGTTGGACTAGATGACTTTTAAATGTCCCTTCCAATCCAAACTATTCTATGATTCTAAAATACAAAGTAACCATAGTGCTTTACTTAGATTTGGGGTGACTAGCTACTGCACAGCTATTGAAATAAAACAGATTTCAGTCTATACAAGGACCTAAATACACATGAATGAAACTGTCAAGTGTCCCCAGGTGGAAGCTGACGGAGAAAGCATCAGGCATGGAATTCTTGGAGAAGGGCCCTCAATGGCTTCATCCACACACAAAATCCTTTTAGTTGGTCTTTTGTGAAGCAGGATATTCAGCTTTATGCAGCTGAAACTTTTTTTTAATTAAGATTGGTAGCAACAGCTGCAGTTTGAACAGAGCTCTTTCCAAGACTCTCCACTTGCTCTGCCTCACTACCAGATACGCAGTTCCTTTTCCAGGACGTACATGTTACAACTTGTTTGAATTTTTTGTCCTTGAGAAGTTAACATAAGATGGAAGTTAACATCAGTATGTGACAGAGAAAACAGAGGCAAGCACTGGAGTAGCCATTTTAAGTCATGTTGCCTGTTGTCCTGGCAACCAGTTAATAAGTTCTGTTACTCATTTTTCACTAGCACCTGACAACATCATCTCTGCAAGATTTGGTATTATCAAGGAGTCTGCCAACTCAGCTGCTTTACAAGGTATCAGAAAAGATCTGCTGGCATTTCCATTCCAAAACCTGTTTTTCAGGTGCTCTAACCACACTGCCCAAGTTGCAGAAGGCAAAGGCAGGGGCTATGAGAATGAAGAACCGCCCACTGTAGGAGATGATCAGGTTTGGGACCATCTGAGGAACCTGAAGGTGCATAAGTCCATGGGACCGTATGAAATCCATCCATGGGTCCTGAGGGAGCTGGCAGATGAAGTTGCTAAGCCACTTTCCATTATATTTGAAAAGTTATGGCAGTCTGGCGAAGTTCCTGCTGACTGAAAAAGGGGAAACATAACCCCCATTTTCAAAAAGGGAAAAAAGGAAGACCCAGGGAGCTACAGGCCGGTCAGTCTCACCTCTGTGCCTGGCAAGATCATGGAGCAGATCCTCCTGGAAACTCTGCTAAGGCACATGGAAAATAAGGAGGCGATTGGTGACAGCCAACATGGCTTCACCAAAGGCAAATTGTGCCTGACAAATCTGGTGGTCTTCTATGATGTTGCCACAGCATTGGTAGATAAGGGGAGAGCAACCGACGTCATCTACCTGGACTTATGGAAAGCGTTTGACACTGTCCTGCAATGACATCCTGGTCTCTAAATTGGAAAGGCATGGATTTGATGGATGGACCACTCGGTGAATAAGGAACTGGCTGGATGGCCACACACAAAGGATTGCAGTCAATGGCTCAATGTCCAAGTGGAAACCAGTGACAAGTGGCATTCCTCAGGGGTCCGTACTGGGACCAGTGCTGTTTACCATCTTTGTTGGTGACATGGACAGTGGGATTGAGTGCACCCTCAGCAAGTTTGCCGACGACACCAAGCTGTGTGGCACGGTCAACATGCTGGAGGGAAGGGATGCCATCCAGAGGGACCTGGACAGGCTTGAGAAGTGGGCCCATGTGAGCCTCATGAAGTTCAAATTCAACCAGGCCCAGTGCAGGGTCCTGCACCTGGGTCATGGCAATCCCAGGCACCAATACAGGCTGGACAGAGAATGGCTTGAGAGCAGCCCTGAGGAGAAGGACTTGGGGGTGCTGGTGGATGAGAAGCTCAACATGAGCAGGCAATGCGCACTTGCAGTCCAGAAAGCCAACCGCATCCTGGGCTGCATCAAAAGAAGTGTGGCCAGCAGGTCGAGGGAGGTGATTCTCTCCCTCTACTCTGCTTTCGTGAGACCTCACCTGGAGTACTGTGTCCAGCTCTGGAGTCCTCAACACAAGAGGGACATGGACCTGTTCGAATGGGTCCAGCAGAGGGCCACGAAGATGATCTGAGGGCTGGAGCACCTCTCCTATGAGGACAGGCTGAGAGAGTTGGGGTTGTTCAGCCTGGAGAAGAGAAGGCTCCGGGGAGACCTTATAGCCACCTTCCAGTACCTGAAGGGGGCCTACAGGAAGGATGGGGAGGGACTCTTTATGAGGGAGTGTAATGAAAGGACATGGGATAATGGTTTCAAACTGAAGGAGGGTAGATTTAGATTAGATATTAGGAAGAAATTCTTTACTGTGAGGGTGGTGAGGCACTGGAAGATGCTGCCCAGGGAAGTTGTGGATGCCCCATCCCTGGAGGTGTTCAAGGCCAGGCTGGATGGGGCTTTGAGCAGCCTGGTCTGGTGGGAGGTGTCCCTGCCCATGGCAGGGGGGTTGGAACTAGATGATCTTTAAGGCCCCTTCTAACCCAAACCATACTATGATTCTATAAATTGCCCAAAAGCCGAATATACGATGCACAAATACCGCTGTGACAATCCATTCCCTTGATAAGAGCACAAAAAGAGTGTTGGGATCTGGTTATGCTCCCTGCAATATCAATATGTACATTGATGTTCACTACACATGGAGAAGAATTAGACCTCAAATTCCTCAAGTGAAAACACACAAATTCTTTGACAGACATTCTCTTGCATGTCTCTCCTTCGACAGTGCAGGCATACGGCATGGGGACGGAGTTGGCCCTGTTTCCTCCAAGATTCCTTTTGGAGAAAGAGTCCTACCCTTTATAGTACTGCTGATCCATGTATCCTCAAGCTGCTTTGAGAAGCATACAAGCATGTACTGAATTGGCACTGCGATTACCATAATAAACATTATAATCACAAAGGCTTCAGCCAGCAGTCAGACCTAAGAGCTGTGCAGACACACTAAATGACTACCCTTCCTCAAGAGTAAACTGTCCCTATGTTTGAGTTGCACAAAGAGTTCAGTCTCAAAACATTGAAAAACTCTCACATCATCTTGGATGAATACTTTCCTTGGACAAGAGGTCACCTAGTTACTCAAATTCCAGAGAATTTCTGAGTTTGGGACCATTAAGAGAATACGTACTTACAATCCTCTTTAGTATAAATGTTGACAGTTTCCCTGGTTAAACACTCAAAATTCAACATTTGTTGAACAGAAATCAAACATTCTGAAATTTTATTAACAAATGGTAAGAGAAAATTCTCATTCCTATCAAACAGTAGAGAAGACACAAAGGAGCCACATGCAGATTCAACATCAGAGAACCACAGAGACTAGAGAGACTAAAATGTTGTCCTCTGGATCTGTGCAGAGGGATTCTGAAGGTGTCAGTAGGCTTCTCCACAAAATCTGAGAAATTAAATTGGTCAAGAGGGCTAACTTTATTCCTGGATGTTCCCTCTTTCCCAGTTTCAGGCTCCCTTAATGCTCTTTCAACATAGATTTTGTCAGCTTATTGTTTAAAGATTGAACAGTGCTGAAAAACACGTTCTGCTTGTCATAGAGGTGTTGATGAATTCTAGTCACATGCAATTAAGCTGCAATTCAACACAATGACAGACTAAATAGGCAAGTCTAGACAAACAAGAAAAGACTAACCAAAAATACAATTCCTAGAGAAAAATTCCAAGAGGATTCTATAATCTTTCAGTTGAAAAAAAAAAAAAAGAAAAAGAGGTGCACAATCTTATTTCGTTTATCATATGAAAGCAGAGTATTTGCTTTATTTTAATTTATGCAATGCTATCAAGAGGTATCATCTAAACGAGACAGCAAAAAAAACCTAGACACACTGGAGTATTTTTGCTAAACAAGAAGCAAAAGATCTTGTTTTTTCCCTTACATTTTAAAATAAAACACATACGTGTTAAAAATGAAGTGCACTGCATATTGCATTCCTCAAAGATAAATTCTGCTAATTTCACTTATCACAATACCCTTTCTGTAAAACGAGGCAACTGATGTCACTGAGAAGTTGAATTGTCTTCATGACATTTAAATTGAAATGAAAGATATGTATTCTAGGCCTGAGTTTACTTCTGTGTAATTCAGGAACTACATGCCTTGACCCTAAATCTTCATGCTAAGTATTCTTGTATTGGTTCTGTTGTTTTACAAAGCAAGGGAAGAATCATAGAGGTATATTTTTTCTTAAATCTGGCAATGTTTTACTCTCTATAGATATAGGGACATATGGCAAAATCTGCTATAATCTATGCTGCAAGAGGAAGAATTAGTAACACAAGACATTTTGGTACATTATTAAAGACCATCAGGTCAATGATGTCATGCTAGCAAGACGTCAGGATCTCTGTCATCAGTGTATAGCAACTGACCTTAGGAATGGGATGGAGTAGTATGATATAACATTTCATAGCCCTTTTCACCAAACTTAAGAGGTATTCCTGAAGCTGAAATTAATAACATTCATCAATACTAGGTTGTACCAGTCAACATGCACATGGTCACAATAATTTCACCAATGAAAGCAACCTATACTCCTTGGAGAAGGATATATATTTTTATACAAAACCCAAGACTAATTTCACAAATACTCACTCAGCATTTGTGTTAAGTAATGAGATGTTAGAAAACTTACCAAACACTTGATTCCCATGCACTCAGAATAAAATCAAATTTTACACTTCACAAAATTGCTGGGTCTTTTTATTTATTTTATGAATCCTCTAAAGGAAGGACAGGCTTGAAGTAAAGGCAGCAGAAGAGAAGATTTAGTCTCATGAGCCCTGTAAAATTCTAATTTCTTCATGCAAGCCAAAGAAAGTTCCTATGAGTCAAGGTAGACCCTCCACCCCTCAGATTTTTCATACCAAGAAAGAGCAAAGTCCAAGCCATTTGGGGACAAACATGGGGCTTGAGCCACACTCATACAAAAGCCGTGACACCATTTCTGACTATCAAACTGTAGAGCTAATCTTTCAGGTTATTTTCTGTATGTGCTCTACCTACCACAGTGAGGAACAGCTTCAGTCTCCAGGACTACTAGATTGGTGCTACATGAACAAACTGTTAAGTAAAAAGTGAGTTTCACTTAACTTTAATGGGGCCCTAAAACTAACATCTACTGCCAAAGTAATCATGGTGAGATACATGAAGCTAACCTAAAAGGCTGATTATTTTAAAGCTTCAGACACTTTCTGTTGTCAGAAAGTTAAAACAAACCATAATTTTCAAGCCATATTTTAAAAGAAAGAAAAAAAGTATTCATCATAAAGAACCACAAATGAAAGCAGGCCATCCAATACCTGAGTGTATTTATTAATTCTGCTCTTAAAAAAAACCCCAAACATACAAACCAGAACTTTTTCAAACACTTTCAAAAACTCACCTTGAATTTCAGGAGAAAATCGAGCTGAATGGCGAGACACAAAAAGTTTCAGTTCTTCATCCAAATTGCATTCAATCAAGTTTGTGTCCCATGATCGGATTCCTAAAATTCAAAATGCAAAACACATCTAGCTTGATATATGAGCACTATAAGTTTTAATTCTCCATTTACATGCATGTTATTTGCATATTTTTAAATTCCAAAAGCAGCCTCTCTTCCTTTCAAGCCATGCAGCTATCCTTTGCAAAGTGCTGAGTGCTCAGAAAAAGCACTCTGGACAGGGATCAGTCACAAGCAAGAGGAAATCTACGTTTCAAAAAAAAGGTAACAATCCTTTAAAGCCCCTGCTTTAGGACTGCTGCTTCCCACGTCCTAGTAGCCACATTACAAAAAGTTATTGACGTCCCAGAATTGACTTTAAATTATCAATACACTGATTTATAAAACTGAAAAGAGTGAATCACTCAGGAGATACGTTAGCCCTATTGCAAGACCATTGTATTTGTCCCTCTAAGAAAAAAAAAGACAGCATCACCTAGCATGTTGCAAATTAATATTTAAATACAAAGTATTAAATTGCTGACTTCTTCATTCAAAAGCTTTGAAGCATCCCATATTTTAAATTAAAAATTAAGTGATCTTTTATTTATGAAATACCAGAATTCTAGTTTTGAGATTTTTAAAATGCTATGCTTGATCTTTTTTCTTTTAAAAATTAAACATCACATCTCTATTTCCTAACGTTTTTCTCCCCAGCTACTTAGAAAGTGAGACACTTGACACATATAATCATAAAATGTATTATTCCAAAATATATTTTTAAGGATTGAAATTTGACCAGGAAAAAAAAAATCACTGCAGCCAAAAGACAAATTTATAGTTTCCTACCATAAGATTTTGATGACTGATTTAAAAAAAAAAAAAAAAAACACACAAAAACCCCACAACAAATTAACAGAAAACCATGTTGTAAGATTTTTCTATAGTTTTCTTGTTTTGTTGAAAATAATGAGCAGGCAGTTGCACTACTGGTAAGTCCAGGCACTGCTGCAATTCTGAACACCAACATTACACTGATTTTTGGTTTTTTTCCTAAAGGAATATCATTAGACTTACACAAATTAGCTGGCAAACAAAGAAGGGACTGGAGGTGAGGAAGTGTCTAGTGGCTCCTCCCCACATGCCTGACCATGTCTTTGCATGAAATTGTTTAGTTAAATCACTTCGAGGTTTGGTACCTTTGGGGTGGAAGAGATGCCTGAAGAGGTGTGTGACCAACCCCTTACCATGAGACTATCACTAACACTTCTGCTGGTAACTCTGTCAGGATTTCAGGCTGCAAACTTTACTGTCAACACTGCCTCTCATGCTTTATTCTCTTTCAAGGCAGCAAAAATGTCAAGCCTCGCACTGGCAGAAGCCATGTTGTAGGGCTGAAGGATGAGGAGGAGAAAGAGGGGGAAGAGCAGAGAAAACAGATCTGTGCTGCCAGTCTCCCATTGCAGCTCTAGGTAGGTTCTCCATGCAAATATGAACATCTGCATTTCAAGAGCCTGAAGCCAGGAAGAATTCATCCAGGGCTTTTCCTTGTCAGCATCCCAGTCAAGGTAGGAGCAGGCTTCTTACTGGGATATGCTACCAGCTATTAAGTAGGTGCCATTTGAAACTAAATAGATTTGGAAATACAGTATTGCCTGTGTGTTTCATAACCACTATAACCAGCCACCTCCAGTTCCTGAATTATTCATCATTGTTCAGAGGCATAAGCAGTGCATCTCTTCTCTAAGTCTCCTTATTTTAATTTTTCAAAAATCTCTTGGCCATATGGTGCATTTTTGGAGTGTAGTTTTGGCAGACAAATACAGCTCAGCAGGCTTTAACATTTTCCAGGTGTTGGAATATTTGAGAGCAAGAAAGTAAAGATGATATAATACCACACATGTATAGCACATATGAAAACAATGACTAGTAAACTCACATATTGATCACAAAGCTGAAGTACATTGAATGAATGAGTGCTGAACTTCAAGAAGCTAGAAGATAATCAGCTTGCTGGCCTCTGACAGCAAGCTTGTGTGGGGAGACTACAAAGCTTTCCAGAGGTCAATTAAGCAATATGGACTATGATTCAGCAACGCTGCTAATCATAGGATCTGTCCACCATCCATCCCTATCTGCTTTTGTCATGAATCCAAATTTGCAGTAGGGATAAGCTTCTGATTAGGCATAGTCAGACTGCTGAGCCAGGCAATGTCCAAAATACAGGACTCAGTGTGAAATAATTAACAAAAAAAAGAAAGTCTAGGCATACCATGCACACAGTAGTCCTAGAAGCTGAAGTTGGGATTTGAATAGAATATCCCAAATCTGCAGCTGCATGATCCAGCATTCTGAATGCAAAAATTACGCATATACATTATAATGTAGTATAATGTATTATATAGAATATATAACCAAATCAGGTTTGGGTAGAATGAAGGTAATTCTGGAACTAAAATCCAAGGTCAATCCAATGATGTATATCATTAACAGCATGGAAGTAACTAATGGAAGTATGACTGAACTGGAGCTATTTCTTTCTTTCTGCAGGCTTAGGAGTACAATGTCACTAGACACAGGACTTATCAGACAGCAGACATGGCACACCCAGTGGCATCTGCCAAATCAGTGTAAAAGTCTTGAAGCTTTTTCTTCGCTCCCTCCTTTTTTGGTGGACGGTGGGTTGGAGGATTGCCCCCTCAGCAAAGTGACATCCTAAATGTAATTATTGAAAATGCAGCTTGCCACACCATTCCCTCTTCATGATATATTAAGAAATGACTCTGCATTCCACCAGGTTGCATAGCATCACACCACTGATGTGTTATCAGCAGATGTTTTCTTTGACACATTGTGCTGCAGTTCAGTGCATGAATCCACACTTTTCAGTGATGGTACTTAGGAGATGTACCAGAGAAGAGAGTGAGGCAGAGTTAAAGAACCCTAAACACATTTAAGGCTCTGTTGAGAATAAAGGTTGAAAGACGACATTTTTTCCAGACTACAGCATACTTTCCAATGAGAAAGAGATTAGTCAAGCCCATATTTGCCTCACACAGATAGAGCTTCAGAGTCCCAGTTTACTCATCCAGAACAACGCACCTCAAAATTTGATCAAGGTTTTTTCCTAGCAGGCAAAATCCCAATCAGATCATCTGACACCAGGAGCAGTGAGGTGACTTCTAATCCAAAATAATGAATAAAAAGGCCAAAGCATTCCCTCTGAACATCTAAAACTTTAAGTGGGTGTTATGCTTAGTGGCAAGAGGTAGCAACAACAGAGCTATGCAGCAGCAACTGTACAATAGAAGCTTCAAGAAGAGACTGAAGAGCATTTCTTCAGAGGAAGGATAACAAGAAATGTCTTGAGGGTATAAGTTTTATTCATTTGCTCTATAAATTTTAATAATTTCATTAAATGCAGCCAATTTACTTCTGACGCAACCAAAAATTAGATAGCATTAGGAAAGCGCAATGCTGAAGAGGCTCTGAATGACAAAGCATCCGCCTCAGTAGTTCTCCCTAGGAGACAATGGCAGCAACAAAGATGAACAGGTCACGGTGAAGCTGGTTAGCTGTGATGAAGCAGCCCTTTACCACAAACAGTCATGAAAAAAGAATAATGACAAATAGCCAACTAAAGTAACAATAGTTGAGGAAACAACAACAGAGACAAATGAAGTCCTAGCTGGACTGCTGAACCACACCTACATGGCAAGGCTGCTACCAATTCCCCTTACCAAGGTCTCTTTCTCCCTTCTAACAATGGCAGGTTTCTGATATTTCTACTTTAACCAGCCCAGAACAAAAATATGTTACAAAATCATGTATCAGTTTAATAAACTATAGGGTTGAGCAATAATTTTCTTTGTGCTTCATACCACTATTATGGCAACTGGGCTTTTTTCCCCTCTCCGTGTACACTGCAACGTATTCTATCAGAAACCACATTGAGAACTTATAAAACTGTCATTTCACTTGTGATACCTTCCTGTATTGCTGTCTTAAGAAAAGGACAAATAAACAGTGAGTCATAGCATCCTGTAGCTGGACAATAATGAGGCTGAGCACTCAGGTATTAGCCTTACTACCCATATCTTTTTCTTTATTGGAATATATATGTGCATATAAAGCTTAGGTCCTGAAAAATTCTCCAGCCAAGAGAAAAGTCTCGTTGCCGAAAGTTAGACACAATAGACACAGCTGCATTATTGCTCAGGGAGTCTGCCACTGAGAAGGAAAACGCCCCGAATCCCGCTGGTTTGGTTTCGCGGTGAGGGACAGGGGTTTGCTGGGGAACGGAGGGAAACGCCGACCAGCCGCCCCACAGCCCGACCGCCCCAGCCCCAGACGCGGTTTATTTTTCGGCGGCGCGGACGCCCTTTGTCCGCTCCGGGCCGCCATAGGGACCGCAGTGCGGACTGCGCCACGCCCACCCGCCGCTGTCTCCGGGCAGAAGGGCTCGGCGGCGTTATGGGTGCTCTGCTCCTACCGCAGCCCCTCCGCCCCAACAATGGTGAAGAGGGAGCTTGCCCTCTTCTCCCGCTGCTAGCGGTGGCGGGGGGGGAGTAGACGCTCCTGGGGATGGACGCCCCGAGCCGACTCTGGATCTTTGTGCGGGCGGCAGCAGGGAGCCACCGCCGTCGGACGCCGCACGGGGCCCGGCCCGCAGCTGCTGACCGCCGTGGGCGGCTTCCCGGCGCTCGCACCTGACGGAGGGGCTCCGAGTCCGGTGGGGCGGGAGGGGCGTGCGCGCAGACGGAACGACGAGCCCCTCGTAAAATACAAAGAAGAAACCATAGACCACGACTTAGTAGCTCATGTGTCTGTACCATGTGTGTGTCGCCCTGACCAAGAGCAAGGGGCGGCCGGGTCCCTCGCCCCGCCGGCCGAGTCCGGGCAGCGCCCCCGCTCGCCTCGCGCGGAAGGGGAGGAAAACAGGGAGCGGCTGCCTGTCCCCCGCGGCGCCCCTCCGGGCTGGGGGACCCCGCCGCGGCCGCTTCTGAGGGGAAGGCATCGGCGGGGTAGGGGCTCCGAGGGGCTGCGGCGCTGCCTATGGTGGGCCCGCTCCCCACCGCCTCACCTCGCTCGATGTTGGCGATAGCCCGCCGCAGGTGCTCCTCGGTCACCAGCTCGCCGATGACCACCAGCAGGTAAAATTTGCTGTCCAGGAAGCGGTGCGAGAGGCTGGGGGCGTTGGGGATGCTACAGGAGGGCTCCGAGTCCACTTCCACCACCACGGTGGCCATCGCGGACGCCCCGCTCCGCGGCGCTGGGGGGAGAAGCGCCGCTAGACGGCAGCTCCGCAGGAGGCAGGGAATGAGGGCGGGCGGGGAGGCGGCGGCGCTTTTATACGGAGACGGTACAGGGCAGGGACCTGAGGAGGGGGAGGGGGGAGCCAGCGCATCCCCGCACCGCCACTTTTCCAGCATCTACAGCTGATGTCATCTGCGGCAAATCCTCATCGCGGCGGCCCCCGGATGCAGGAAGGACGCGGGGTGCGAACAATGCCCCGAGGGGCCGCCGCGAGGACAGCCTCGGAGTGCCACCCGGCCCGTCATGTGACCCCTCTGGCCGTGCTGCCCCGGCCGCCGAAGGTCCCACGTTCCTCACACACACACACCCTTCCCCTGTGCCCTCCTGCTGTCTTACCCTGCTTGTTTGGTCATCTCATGTTCCTTGTACCCCCAGGGCCTCACTCTGCTGGCTTGGCCATCTCCCACTCCCCGAGGACCTCCCAGGGTCTCGGCCTTGAAGCATGGTGGCCATGCCATGAGGAGCCATGAGGTGATGTCCTGGCAGACCTGGTGAGCTCATCTGGGAATGCCAGCATCAGGGTTCCAGCTGTACCCCTGATGCTGGATGAAAAAAGCAGCTCCACTGTTCAAGGCCAAGAGTCCAGTCTCCTGCATCTCGCTGTAGCACTGCAGCAAAATGTGAGGCATATTTCCCCCCCCCACAACTGTCAATCTAAATATTCTTGTTACCTTTCTTTTTTGTTTGAAAGCAGTTCACTTAATAAGATATTTCAAACATAGGTTTTCTGCACATGTTCAAGGCCCATAGATATATGACTGACTTAAGAAAAGCAGCATTTCTGGACAAGCTGATAAAACCCATACCCTGAAGGCTCCAGGAGTTCAAAGGGCTTTGGGTAACTAATTTTGACCAGGCTCAAGCAACTTCAGGGAGCAATGGTATCAGAAAACATCTATAATTACCAAAACAAAGGCTTGATTCCTCTTGATTACCACATAAAAGTTAAATATCTGCTCCCTGATACTGAGACCCACTCAAGAGATAAATTCAGTCACCTCCTAAAAGTGTTTTATCCTCTCCTAAAATGGGATAGAGCAGTCCGAGATAAATCACCTCTCTAAGATGTTCCTCTTACTTTACTGAAAGAAGCCAGGCACTGGTTTACATTAAGCATATAAGGATATAAACTTTTATAGCTTGGTTTTTAAGATAACCTCTGGTCCCTGACTGAGAAGACGTTTCCTCTGTGTGCAGCTCCTTCCAGTACTGACTGCTCAAATTCCCTGTCTGCTCCTCAGAAACACAGAGTACTTGCCTGGATGAACCAATACATCAGTCCTGTTTTCTTAGAATATGTTCTTTGTTTCAGGGCACACTGGACTCATTCTAATTAACATGTCTTCTTTGCCTAGAGGAACCCACAAAGATTGAAACCCTGTTGTTGTAGGTGCTGGTTAATGTTATATAATGTTATATCTGCCTATAGCACCTAGTGGTTTTAATATGAATAGTTCCTCTGCATAAATACAGACAACATTGAGGGCCTTGACTAATATGGTGTGATATTCCAGTCTTCTTCAATATATTCATCAATGACCTGGATGAGGGGATAGAGGGCACCCCCAGCAAGTTTGCCGATGACACAAAACTGGGAGGGGTGGCTGACACACCAGAAGGCTGTGCCACCATACAGAGAGACCTGGACAGGCTGGAGATCTGGGCAAAGAGGAACCTTATGAAATTCAACAAGGGCAAGTGTAGGGTGCTGCACCTGGGGAGGAATAACCCCCTGCACCAGTACAGGTTGGGGGCTGACCTGCTGGAGAGCAGCTCTGTGGAAAGAGACCTGGGAGTCCTGGTGGACAACAGGATGACCATGAGCCAGCAGTGTGCCCTCGTGGCCAAGAAGGCCAATGGCATCCTGGGGGGGCATCAAGAAGAGTGTGGCCAGCAGGTCAAGGGAGGTCATCCTCCCCCTCTACTCTGCCCTGGTGAGGCCGCACCTGGAGTACTGTGTCCAGTTCTGGGCTCCCCGGTTCAAGAAGGACAGGGAACTGCTGGAGAGGGTGCAGCAGAGAGCTACCAAGATGCTGAGGGGACTGGAACACCTCTCTTATGAAGAAAGGCTGAGGGATTTGGGTCTCTTCAGTCTGGAAAAAAGATGGCTGAGGGGGGACCTTATCAACACTTATAAATACTTAAAGGCTGGGTGTCAGGAGGATGGGGCCAGGCTCTTTTCAGTGGTGCCCAGGGACAGGACAAGGGGTAACGGGCACAAACTTGAGCATAGCAAGTTCCACCTAAACATGAGGAGGAACGTCTTTACTTTGAGGGTGGCAGAGCACTGGCACAGGCTGCCCAGAGAGGTGGTGGAGTCTCCTTCTCTGGAGACATTCAAAACCCGCCTGGACGTGTTCCTGTGTAACTTGCTCTAGGTGACCCTGCTCTGGCAGGGGGGTTGGACTAGATGATCTCCAGAGGTCCCTTCCAACCCTATGTTTCTATGTGTTTGGCTGTTGCATCCAAAGTAGACTATTTTTCTGAGCTGCTGTTACACTGAAGGCTGTAGACTGCGGACAAGCATTTTTACAGTCAGGTCAGGTGGCTGAGATGACACAGTGATAAAGAGCAGTGGTGCTCATTCTTCACTAGAGCTGACACTGCTAATAGAACAAATGCAGTGGCATAGATGCAGAAGAACTAGTAGCAGTTCTAAAGTTGGCGAGGTATTCATGGGTACGGTGTTGCTCTTTGGGTACCCCCATTTGTCTGAGCCCAGCTATGACTTTGGTGTTTCTTCACTGAGCCTGGCAGTTTCCATGAGGTAGTGTAGATGTCTACCTAGAAATAATGTCCACTCCTCTGTGGCCATGTCCTATATGACCCCTGCCCTAATAGTCTGTATTCTAATTATAGATACCCTCAAGACTTGCCACATGGTGCCCACTGGAAGAAGCCAGCTTCTGGCTTCTCCCACTGCAATACATAGCTTTGGGATATGCCTTTATTTCAATCGCCAACAAGAGCATCTCGTCTCTGGAGCGTGGAAGGGGCTTTCCAAGGGGACTTGCTAACTGGTTGCAGAATAGACTGGTAGTAGTTCCCAGACATAAAGGTAAAACAATTACTTGCCTCACAAGCACAGCAGGTTAAATGTATTACTCTGAGACATGCATGCCAGTATACAAAATGCATTATATGTGCTTTTTAACACTTTCTTATTAAAAACAAAAAAGGATACATACATAACTGGAAAATTACCTGAGGATTTGAAAAGTAAAAGGTGAAATGAATGTATTGTGTCAAAGAAGAAAATTCTTACATACAGGTAGGTAATACAGATATACTTGAAATAGCCTGCTGGGTTAGTCCTCTATTTTATATTGCTCTGTAAAATATATATAAAAATATGCAGCTAGAACATGGTATGATAAAAGGTGAAGTGTTACAGTCAAACTGTATTGTGATGGGAGATGTTTCACACATTAAAACCCTAAGGACAAGAGGCTGCCTTTGGAAGAAAATGTTCTTGTGCTAAACTCTTTAAGGGACGCAGACCTCTGCCCTCATGTACTCACAAGCATATGCTGCTTCATCTGAGATGGAAGTCAGACAAGAAAAGATGCTTTAACCTCATGGATGTATCTCTGAGAAAGCTGCAGATTCCCAGCTCCATGGTCAGTATTCATGCCCTCTTGGAGTCTCACTCCAGTAGTTTTGTTTGTCATCATCTTTCCATATCTGGAAACCCATTTTTATTCTGCAATATGGAGCGTATCAACAGATCTGCTGCTGGGTGAAATGTGGAGATGTGCTGTATAAAGCTGACTAAGTGTCATGTGACCCTCAATGTTTGAAAGTGATACCAGCTTCCTAGCTGCAGCTAAATCACATAGATACGCCACTTCAGTAGAAAAAAATAGCAAAACACATGTGGAGTATGGAATATGTCTTGCTGTTTTAAAGAGACAATGATTGATACCCACTGCTGTCTGGCTTTTTGTTTGCTTTGGTTTTGTTCCTTTAGTATGTTTAATACCAAACTGGTATCCCACAATTGAATATAGTCAAACATTACACATAGAGCTGTATTTTTCTTCCGGATCTGGTATTTTTTTAAAGTAAACAGGCAATTTTAAATAAAGTGCTTGAAGTCTAAAACTAGAACATACTTCCGAATTGTGCATGCCATTTGTTACCCACTAATATTCAGGTTTTGTTCAAGTCCTATCTTCAAGTTTTAAATGAGGTTTCAGTGATGCACCAACCCTTAGGCTGGCCCTTTGTCCAAGGCAAGATGTCACTCCTAGCATAAAAGAAATACATATCCATGTGCATTGCTTCAGACCAATTTAAGAGCTTTAATGAAAGTAAAGTGGTTCAGAAGGCTCTTACATAGTCTGTCTTCACTGAGTGAAATGTTAAACTGAAGACTGCACAATGAGTCATGAAGTGGGTAGGTTTTCATAAGGAGAGGCAATAAGACATAACGTATTTCAGAGATGAAGCTTTGCCAGCTTACACCAGAGATCACAGAATGGCTGAGGTTAGAAGGGACCTCTGGAGGTCATCTTGTCCAACCCCCCTGCTCAAGCAGGGCCACCTAGAGCAGGTTGCTCAGGACCATGTCCAGATGGCTTTTGAATACCTCCAAGAATGGAGTCTTCACAACCTCTCTGGGCAACCTGTGCCAGTGCTCAGTCACCCTCACAGTGAAAAAGTGTTTCCTGATGCATGATGAAGTCAAGAATATGCCACCAATATTATAGCAAATAAAACCCATAACATTTTGTACCTCACCTAATGTCTTCCCAGTGTGACCTATTGTCACTCTCAATACTCCTGCTCCCTCATATGTGACCCTACACTCCTCATTTCCTGCAGTCAGCAGCTTCACCATCCCCACATAGATCAGCCTTTACCTCCCAGAGTCACGTCCTTGTGTTGCTCCTTTACGGCAACTCAGCAGAGCACGCAGCAGCAGCGCAGGCATGGAGAGACAGTCAGCACGTGGCCCTGACTCCAGCAGAGCAGATGTGTCATTCTGCAGCCACTGGTCATGATGTGATTAGTCAGGAGCCCTGCATGTCCCTGCAAGAAACAAGATGTGTGGTTCATAAAGACAACTCCTCTTGCCTTCCCCCATTTTTTTAGACAGAGAAGCATCCTCATCCCAAACAGAAGCATCCTCAAGCTGGCACTGCTGGAGGAGCTTCTTCTGCAGAAGTGATATAGCAAAAGCCAAGGACATGAGAGCACTGTACCTGAGTGAGCAGTGAGGGACTCAGGCTCAGGGAAAGACATTTTAAGAGGGGAAATACTTTACGTTTTAAGATGGCAAGCTTTATGTTTAACTACATGCTAAATAAAAATTACTTGGCTGACATTCATTTCAAGTATTTGAAATTATATTACTTCAATTTGAATGGCTATTTTTTAAACAGCAAAAGCAAGAAATTTTTTATTTGCTTGTGAAATATCCATTTCATTCGGTATTTCTGCTGTTTCCCACTCCTCCCACTCCTCCCACTTTCCCCGTAGAAAAGGGGAAATTGAATATTTTTTTTAAAAGTGAGGAAAGTAACACTACTGCTTTTAAAAATATCATTTTATCTCACTTTCAACTTTCTCTCTTGAAGTGAGATAAAAATAACACCAAGTAACATTTTTTTTTACTTTCCAATGGAAAAAGTTAAATTTTTTTTTCAGAGTAATTTCCCTCTTTGTTCAGTGAAAAAAGAAGTTAGAAGTAAAAAAATGAGGAAAGTGGAAAAATACTTTATTTCGCTTCAGTGAGAATGAAATGGGAAAAAAGGAATTTCTTCTTGACTATTAAAAAAAGACAAATTAGAAATGAATTATTTTGAATAAATTTATTCTGAAATTTGTTATGAAAACCACATAGTTTTACATGAAAATAAAATGACTTCTCCACTGTTGGAGGTAAAATAGAGCAGTTTTAAGTAATTAGATCCTGTTTACAAATTGGGATGACATGAAAAATCAGTGATAAATGATAATAAAGACATTGAAAGCAATGATATCCATTGTACAGCAAAGCTGGATGTATAATTGAATCAAAACTAATGGTAAGAGAGTGTGAAACAGCATCAGGCACAACTTGTCTTACCACTCTGAATGAACTGCTTTAGACACAACACGCTGTTAATTTCAGAGAGTTAGAAGAGGCCTAGCTAAGAAATAAAATTACAAAACAGAAAGTTGGTTCTGTTTTACCTCAAACCAGGACAAGGTGTTATTCTTGTAGCTCACTATCTTATATGTCAGGTGTTAGTCTTGTGTCCTGGTTTGAGGTTTAACAGATCCAATTTTCTGTTCAGTAATTTTAGTTCTTAGCTAGGCCTCTTCTAACTCTATGAAATTAACAGCATGTTGTGCAGAAAAGGGATCATTCTCAGAGAGATAAGACCAACGTTTACAGTTTGTGCCAAGGAATGGTACCCAGAGAGGCTCTTGCTTAGACTTATTGCTATAACAACCAAGGTCAGCTAACTTTGTTATTTGCCCCGTTGGAGGGTCAGAAGCGGAAAACCATAGAGGGGTCCCACCTGCAGGGAGGAGCAGACAGGACAGGGGACCCCAAACTGACCAACAGGGTATTCCATCCCATCTGCCCCATGCTCAGTATAAAAGCCGAGGGATAAAAGGGTCAACTCTCTTTCTTCAATGGCAACATCCGAGGAGGACCCCATCTGTTCATCTGCCTTTGATCCCGATCCATGTGTTCCTGACTCCATCTGTGGAATCCAGTTCCCACCCGTTGCTGAGTCCAGTCTGGGACTTTCCCAGTGCCTGCTGGTGAGGTCATCCTGGGAGCTTGATATGGTTTTGTATATATTGTATCTATTTCTTTTTTATTATTATTATTTTATTAAAATTTTCATTAAAGTAGTTTAGTTTCTTCTAAACTCATAAATCTCTTTATCTCTTTCCCTCCTCTCCTTGGAGAGAGAGGTGGGGGAGAGCCTCTCTTGTTCATCTCAGTGGCCAGTCTGGCTCAAACCATGACAGATTTATTGGCTCCCAACATGGGCAAATAAATTAAGGGAACAGTGTTATTTATTTGGACATCCTTACCACAAGTACTGCATGTTTTCTTTGGAAGATTTGCACTAGGTAAGTTCAGTCACAGTAGCTTTTTTCATCATTGAGAAAAAGTACCCAAACAATTTCTTATGACCCATGGACCATGAAATAGTTCATTGTTATATTCCTGCATTCACACATTATTGGCTCTTGTTGACCTTCTCATGAACTAACACCCCCAAGTCCTGCTCCTCAGGGCTGCTCTCAATCCATTTTCTGCCCAGCCTGTATTTGTGCTTGGGATTGCCCCGACCCAGGTGCAGGACCTTGCACTTGGCCTGGTTGAACTTCATGAGATTTGCATTGACCCGCCTCTCTCACTTCATCCCCTCAGAAAAGCAGAATGATTTCTTGCAGCAGCGGTTGTCTGCTTTCCCTATGGAGCAGAGCACTGGCCATGTAGTCAGCACCTCCACGAGCTCCTGACTCTCAGGATCCCTGCAATAGCTCTCATTTTCCCCTCTGGGCACCTATGAAAGGTGACCAGTATAGACTGCATTCATTATCTGCCTCCAGGATTTTAAGACTGACCAAACAGCTCCTTATGATTTTAATGCAATTTCAGCTTTTATCAAATGTATGGACTGTCCTGTGGAAATGCAGATTACCACACTGAGAATTTCAACCTATTGACGACAAACTGTATTTTCTGAGTTGCCTCCCATGACCCCTGAGAGGGCACCTACAGATTTCCATGGACCTACAGACGACACTAAAAAAACCTGCTGTAATCAACAGGACTGCTTGTCCAAAGCATCACATCACAGGATTGCTATACAACGTGCTGCTCTTCAATCCTTTTCAAGCAGTGCCAACATACTCTGTTTCCAAGTCTGAAAGCTAATGGGATGTTCTCATGAGTAAGCATTTTCCAGACTGAGTGTACTGTGATCTTTCTGAACTCCACTCCTTTGGGGAGAAATTTCTCAAGATTGCTTGCAGACCCCTGCTTCCCTCTCTCTGCATCATGCCACTGATGACTTGGCTTGTCTATCCACTATTGCACCATCAACAAGTGTACAAGGACTAATCAGGAGCATCTAACCTATCTCCAACTTGGCGTTGCCTTGCTGTCTGACTAGGGGTAGCCACTAAAAGTTTCATTCCATAAGAATTGTTTTCTAGTGGCTTCTAGACAAATTTCCATTTAAAAGCTTTTTTTAGGGTTTGGGGTTTTTTTTGTTATTTTTTTCCTGAGGATGAGAAGGAAAACATACTCTAGAATCTAATAAACACTGAAAGGCAAGCTAGGTTATTTCAGGTTGATGCATCTACAGTGATATTTTGCACTGAGAATTTAATTAACAGTTCTTTTGATGATAAATAAACCAGAATAAAAATCCAGCTCATCTTCCATGAGCTGAATTTGTTATCTACTGTTAATGTTACATAAATGTATTTATATTAAATCATGTAGTGGACCTTCATTATTTTCCTGTTTTTTCATTTATAAACTGCAGTTAGTAGTACTTGCTCAGCTTTGGAAAGCTGTTTCAAATATGTGTGAGAAAAGGTAGATATAACAAGGATTAATCATTTTTCAAGTTATAAGACATATTTGGCCATGTTTTGATGGAAGATATTCAGTTCTTAGAGAACAGAAAAAATAGAGGTATTTCTTCTCTGGATTTTTGTTTACATTTGTTTTCTTCTGCTCAATTTCCTACATGTATATTTTGCTTTTAAGGAATTTTCTCCTAATGTTACTGTCGTAACCAGGACAGTTACTCAGTTGGGTTTTTTTACCTTAAGCATTTATGCTCTTGATGTCATTGATTTAAAAAGCAAATGAGTGAAGGTGAGATTTCATAACATGAGAGGATGATCATTCTCCTTTTGCTTTCCCTTTTCCCTAGCCTAAGGGTCTGCTCATCTACTCTCCGGATACATTTTAAGCATGCCCTGATAATATTAACCAAAGGAGTTTATAGTATCTCAGAGAATTTAAGATCCAGGCACACTGCAGAAGAGTCTACTTTAAACAGATTAGGTTTTTTTCCTAGAAAAAATATGAGACTGAAAAGTTTACTGTGATGGGGCAATAGTGTATCCAGTAAAATATAGTAATGTAGCTCTATTTGTACTTGTGATACAATGCCTCCAGCTTAGTATAACCTCATTATGCAGTACACCAAGTTTACTGAAATTCTGGAAGCTGGTAACAATAATTAAGCAATAAGACATGACAAGTAGTATTTTATTATGCAATCCCAGAATGCCTAGGTGAGTTGTTAGGCACACCTACAACTGCTTTGAACCACCCGTAAGATTTATTTTTATACATAACGTGGATACTGGTAGGGAATGATCTGATTTGCTTGCAGCTATGCAGTTATCTCATCCTAACCACCATGATAAGAGCTCATCTACTTAGTAACTAGACTGATATTGACTTAAGGAATAATGATCAGGAGTGAACATTGCTGCTGGTTTAATGACTGACAGGGATAAACACATGGCCCAAGGCATAGCAATAGGCCATTAGTCCACAAGCAAAGCCCTGAAATGTAGCTGTGGGTGTTATTGTAAACAAACTGACTGCAAGTATTTCAGGTTTGGATGAAGGGCCAGAATAAGGCAACATCCTTGGGTAAGCGTAGGGTATGCCTAGGGAACAAGGTGTGCATGAGCCGCATGATTTAAATTCATGCTCAACATGAAATAATATATTTGCATTCAATTGACTTAACCTGTCCTAAAAGGTTACATTTCCAGAAAAATTGGATAACCTTAATATGAACACTAAATCCTCTTATATAAATTATTTCCATGATTTTCAAATTTGCTTGTGCACCTCTCCAAGCTGTAGCTCACAGTGGGTCTAATCTGGGGCCTAATGAAGTCACTGCAAAAATCTGACTTGTTTTAATGGGTCAAGAATTGAGGCCTAGTTGGTTTACAGCTTCAGGATACTAGTAGATTAAAATTTGTATCATTTATCTAGTCCAGACCACAATAACTGCATCTCTTGTCTTCATTGCAACCTTTATGATGTAATGGTCTGTCCTTGTGCATTATTACTTACTACTATCCACAATGCATACGTGTGCATTGGATAATGATTACATTAGGATTTCCCAACAATAACAATTGCAAGCTAAGTTTGAAAACTGCACTGTGAATACTGGGAACAGTCATTCTCTCTAAGAAAGACACCAAACTTGGGTTTCCAGGTTTGGAAGGTGTGGCGGTGTGCTCTCCCCTTTTCCCTTTTTCCCCCACCCCCGGCTCCTGCTCAAGCCATAGCCATCAGAAGGAGTTGGTACGAGTTGCACTTGAACTGTGGGAGATGGCTGGCAACATAACCAAAACACTGTCTGGAGTGGGAACCTAGGTATCTTGTTCCCATGAGAATATGACTATAGGTCAATTATCTTACTCCATAAATAGCGGACAGCCCAAGAGCCCTTTGAGCTCTCCTGCACGGCAGCGGGCTGCACGACAGGATCTCCCCTTGGGTGGGGACGCTCGCTTAAGGTTCTTCTCCTCGAGGTTGAGAGATTCCTTGCCACAACAGATTCTCGGTAAGTGACTAAGAGCATGCTAAACTTTGAAATCTTAGCTAAGTGACATAAGGATTGATTGCGCATATATAATCCTTAGACATAAACCGTTGACCAAGTCTGGGACTGGGATTGGATCCAGCCGCCCCTAGACTCCTCTCTGAGAAGGAGTTTAGAAAGCCAGGGGGTCCTTTCTGAACCTTGTGACTCAACGGGAGGGTCTCCCTGACAGCTTGTCTGACCCTGGCCTCTGTGCAGTAAATAATCAAGTGTGCCCTGGCATTGAATCTCGTAAAACACTGTCGCATTCACTACTAGCTTTGTTAAATCACTGTTTTATGTTAATAAACATTTCACTACTCTCTTACAAGTGAAGTTATTCACTCCGCCCACGACACCTGGCGTAGTCGGCAGGATGTCAGGAGTTATCACTGATTATTTATGGAGGCATGGAGTGAACCCGAGCCCCAAATTCTCAGAGGAATGGGCTCGTGATAATTGGCACAATTGGGAAGCCGTTGAAGAGCACTTGAAAGAAATTAGGGGCCGTACAAAGGATGGAAAAGATAAGGGAGTCATCTGTACAATGTTAGGCACTTGTTTAGAAGCCGGGTACCAAGACAGGGAGAATAGAAATAGGAGAGAGCAGGAACTAGAGAAGGAAACAGAGAGCAGGAAGGCAACTGAGTTACTGATATCTTTTAAAAATGAACAGCTGCAAAAACAATTGCAGGAAGAAAAGGCAAAAAGGCAGAAATTGGGAGAAAAGGTTGAAATGATGCTTATGCAGGCTCCCCACCCCCCTGACATTGTACAGATTAGGAAACTGATAGTATCCCCTGAAGATTGGGACGGAAACATTTGGGGTGATCCCGATGATAGCGAGTCAGAAGAAGATGTTCCTTTGTTCCCCACAAATCCTCCCGAATATGAAGCCAGACCCATTGTTAAAACAGAAGTAACTGCGGGACCTCGGGGTGGTAATCCACGGCATACTACGCGAACCAGTCCCCGGGATCCGTTGCAATTGACACATTTGCAAGAGAGATATAGCAGAAACCCCGGTGAAACTGAAACTGAATACTTGGCGAGTATGCTTAACTGGCGGCGACCGAATCATGTTAAGCCGGGATGAAGCCAGTGGCTACTGGGGTCCAGGAGTTTTCTTAAATTTAGGACCTGATCCGGCAGATATCCCCCATTCTATCACCAGCCGAGTACCTTATTGGGCGGGAGGAATCGACACCATGGAACAGGGTGAGCCCTCCATAATCCCCATCAAATCTCTGAGTGAGTTATCCACAGCCGTCGCAAAAGCCGCTTGCACACAAGCCACGCACGAACGAGGACGCCACGATGTCCCACTATCTGCTGCGGTAGATTTTGCAATATTAAAGCCACTGGTCAGAGGAGCCCCAGCAGTTCTTAAGCCTCACCTAGTTGCAAAACGGGATGAGATTAGAAGAGATACCGAATTTAATACACAGGGCAATCGTCCCCCCAGGCAAATCCCTACCTGGGCAGAATTAATGCACAGCATTGTTAACTACTGCCGTGAAATGGGCTGGGACGACGGTGCAGCAGTTGAAAAACAAAGCCAGAAATCCCGGGGAGGAGATCGCAAAGCAAGACTCGTGAAACGGGGAACAGGAATTAAATCAAAGGAAAATAAAAACTTGCAAACCGAGTCTCGAGAACGGAGGAATGAATTGTGGAGGAAAGCATTAGCACTAGGCATTCCCAGAGCCGCGATTCAAGGTCGGCCTACTGGCATTATCTTGAGTCTGATTGAAGCATTCCTGAAAGGAGATAACGGTGGAAACAGAGACTGTGTTTCAACTTCTTTAAAGGAGGATAATCCCTTTCTCCCTCTTAAGGAGGAATTGCAGGACACCAAGTCAAAAAACGAGTAATGTCCGGAAGGCAATTGGGCCTGCCTGTCCGGAAAGTGGAGGCTTATCAGTGGATAAGTGATGATGGCCCATACATATTAGTTCCAGTTGGTCCTCGAAGACAATTAGTAAAGTTTTTACTAGATACGGGGGCACAAATTTCCATACTAACACAACAAGATGCTGAGAAGCTGGGCGTGCGATCCGGAGGGCAAAGAGTTAGAATTACAGGTGTGAACGGGGGAACTGATCTATGTCAAACTGCTAAGGTTAGTTTATGGCTCCCGGGCGAGAAGCGCGTGTCGTCTACTCGCTTTGCAATTAAAGTTCATCATGAAAATACTTTAGGTTTTGATATTTTAAACGGCCGAACCTGGTGTCTGCCGGACGGCAGCGTGTGGTCCTTTGGCTCAAACACCGACCTTAACCCGTGCAGAAACCGGGAAGCCGCAGTGCGGGTGCTCCGCTCAGCCCCTGCACTCCCCGAGTCAAAGATTACAAACGTACCGCAGTACCCGCTCTCTGCTGAGGCACGAAAGGGCATTTCTGAAGTCATAGCTGATTTGGAGAAAAGACAAATTATCTCCAGAACCCACTCCCCATATAACTCACCTGTTTGGCCCGTTCGGAAACCTGATGGGAGGTGGCGTTTAACAGTCGATTACCGCCGTCTAAATGCTAATACAGCCCCGCTAACGGCCGCTGTACCAAACATTGCAACTTTAACAGCTACTCTCCAAGCAGCTGCCCACCCATGGATGGCGGCATTAGACGTAAAGGATATGTTCTTTATGGTTCCCTTGAAGGAGGAGGATAAAGAGAAGTTTGCGTTCACTTGGGAGGGCATACAATATACCTTTAACAGACTCCCACAGGGGTATAAACACTCACCCCCAATTGCTCATGCCGCGCTCGCCGAACTTTTGCAGACAGTCCCGCTCCCCCAAGGTGTAAAACTGTACCAATATAGAGATGATATTCTGATTGGAGGAACTTCTCCTGAGACAGTGGGGGAAGCAGCAGCAGCAGCGTGGCAAGCACTACATAAAGCAGAAATTGAGGTTCCACCTGGAAAATGTCAGGGACCAAGTAAAGAAGTAAAATTTTTAGGCGCTTGCTGGATAGCAGGCAGTGCTGTGATTCCTCCAGATACCTTAAGAAAATTGAAGAGCTGCAAATGCCCCAATCAAGGAAGGAGTTACAACAATTAATGGGAACTTTAGGATATTGCAGGAAGCATGTGCCTGGATTTTAAGTATTGTGCCTATGACCTTAACTAAACCTCGTGGCCCACTTGCCTGGGAAGCTACTGATAGCAGTGGTGCAAAACACAGAATTAGTGCACGATGGATTTTTCCTTCTTATTAATGGGGTAACCTGTTCGGACTCTCCCCACCGAAACAAGTCTTTGTTTTCTCTTACAGCAGCCTGCAGGATGGCAAAAGGAAGCGCTGCGTTCGTGTTAATGTTCCAAACCTCAGCAATGCTGCTTCTAACCGGTGGTCAAAGAACTCTAGAGTGGCCATGGTCTCAAGCTCGTGTTAAGTATACCGGGAGTATGGGAATACACTCTAGGAAGGGAGACTTAAATCTTTCCACTGTAGTCATGCATGGAGACAAAGTATACTTAGAAAAGGAATGGAGCTGGGATACAGATGGAACTAATGGAGTTCTCCGACTTCAGGGAACAGCAGGAAAAAAAATTCAAATAGGGTGCCGGATGATCAATGGGTCTACCCATGAGAAAGCATCTCAGATTTCAGTGTATAACACTGTATCAAACCCAATAATCAATGGTACAAAACAGTGCGCCTCTGAAAAATTGGACTGTTGGTACAATTTTACCTTAGTACAACTTGTTTTTGTAGTCTGTCTCTGGGCTCGTCATAGTGTGGGGCTATCATTTAAATTCAAAATTGACATCACTGAGCCTCATACGACAACTTCCACACCGATTGTAAATGATGAGAAAACTCTATCCCCACAAATTTCTGAAATTGGACCATATGTGATCAAATATACAGGCCAACAACGAGTGTTATTTAATCCATCATGGTCTCTTAAACGAGTAGAATTAGTGATGCAAATTAACATCTCCACCACCAAACCAGCCTGTTCATCATTCCTGAGTACGTCCTATGCCGGATGGTTAGCATGGTTACATGGGCGAACATTCACCTCTCCAAGACGAACAAGGAGAGATGTGACTGGTATCATAGGGACAGGACTGGGAGTCTTAAATAGTATAGATGCTGAAGTACTTGCAAATAAACTAAGCACAACAATAAGTGATTTAAACAAATTGGAACACCCATTGCGATCTTCCCTATTAGCACTGGGAACTAACCAATGGCTCTTATCTGATGTATTGCCTCAGTGGGAAAGAATTAATAAGAGGGATCACCAATTGATTGTGGATGCCCTTGGTGTAGCCCAAGCCAATGTTTCTCTAGCTCTTAGTTGTATCCGAGCTCAGCTGTGGATGCAATCTACGGTAGCAGCAATTGTACGAGAAGGTGAAGAAGGTACCTTACCCACTGAAATTCGAAAAGTAATCTGGGATAATGCAACTGAATTTGAAAGGGAATTTCTATCCTGGTGGTATTTAGTCAATTTTACTTACAACCCCATCAACAACAAGGCTACAGCTTTTGTCCTAACAATACGCGATGCTTTGGTATACGCCATATACCCAATCATAGCACTAGGATTAAATCACAATGGAACTATACTCTATCCATTAGAACATAGAGTGTGGGCCCAATGGAATGGGAACAAATGGCAAACCGTTGATGTTAATGCCTGCGTTGTACGAGAACAACAAGGATTTATTTGTGAGAGTAACACCATCAAAGCCCAAGATGTTTGTCTTGACACTGAACAGAATGTTTGTCATTTTGAGATACGTCTTGATGAAAATCCTGAAACTGTACTTATATATGTTGGAAAAGGATGTGTTTGTATGAGAACCCTTTGTAATACTATATTCGTAGATAATGTTACTGTAGATACAAGTAATCACTCAAATGTTTGTATTTGTAATTTCACTAAAATTATAGGATGTGACTTCAGTTATTCAGCTCCTGTTACGTCTTATCAGTTGCTACAATCTAATTAGACATTGATTCAAGATTTGTTGCCTTCCCCTATCGGAATGAATCTTACATTGGTGAAGAAACTACTACAGCACGATGACCTGTGTCAGCTGCTAGAACGAATTCGAAAGAATGGACACAAAACTTTAATCACTGTTCAGCATGATACAGAAGAGATACACCGTGTCTTTGAAAGAGTGAAAAAGGATGGAGAACACCATTGGTGGGAAATTCTCCTTGGATGGTCACCAACAGCAACGGGACTGTTTAATTGTATGCTTCACCCAGTTGTGATCTTGCTAGTTCTAATTTTCATATGTTTGTTGCTTATAGTTATGTTGTATATAAAAGTTTGGTACTTGACCAAACAAATAACCCAACTCCAACCACCCAAAACATACAAATTAGCAAATAACAAATAGCCGTGCTTCACTGTCCACTTACCATGAATCTCTAAGCGCAAAACCTGTTAGCATACTATTTATGGCACAGAGGCAAGAGGTGACCGCACCACCACTCTGTGAAGGTAAGATGAATTGACTATAGTCGGGCTGGAGTGTGGCAGTGTGCTCTCCCCTTTTCCCCTTTCCCCCCCACCCCCGGCTCCTGCTCAAGCCATGGCCATCAGCGGGAGTTGTTACGAGTTGCACTTGAACTGTGGGAGATGGCTGGCAACATAACCAAAACACTGTCTGGAGTGGGAACCTAGGTATCTTGTTCCCATGAGAATATGACTATAGGTCAATTATCTTACTCCATAAATAGCGGACAGCCCAAGAGCCCTTTGAGCTCTCCTGCACGGCAGCGGGCTGCACGACAGGATCTCCCCTTGGGTGGGGACGCTCGCTTAAGGTTCTTCTCCTCGAGGTTGAGAGATTCCTTGCCGCAACAGATTCTCGGTAAGTGACTAAGAGCATGCTAAACTTTGAAATCTTAGCTAAGTGACATAAGGATTGATTGCGCATATATAATCCTTAGACATAAACCGTTGACCAAGTCTGGGACTGGGATTGGATCCAGCCGCCCCTAGACTCCTCTCTGAGAAGGAGTTTAGAAAGCCAGGGGGTCCTTTCTGAACCTCGTGACTCAACGGGAGGGTCTCCCTGACGGCTTGTCTGACCCTGGCCTCTATGCAGTAAATAATCAAGTGTACCCTGGCATCGAATCTCGTAAAACACTGTCGCATTCACTACTAGCTTTGTTAAATCACTGTTTTATGTTAATAAACATTTCACTACTTCTCTCTTACAAGTGAAGTTATTCACTCCGCCCGTGACAGAAGGAAATCTCTGTCTGCTCCCTGTATCGTCAGGAAAGGACGAGATGGCGTTCAGAGTAGGAGCCTAACTGGGGTGCTGTGAACAGCACTCTGTGGGAGTGCTGTTTTTCCTCCACTCATTGCAATGGGAACTGAGGAAGATGAATGTTTCAATTAAGGCCATTAGATTAGATGCCTAAAAAACTACCTGTGGTAACTTAAGCTTATAATGTTAAAATTTTATATTGTGTATGGGAAGTGACTGAGTTAACAATTTTGAATGAAGGCTAAAGCAGTTTTGGGTGCTCAGCTGATGACAAGTCAAAAGGGCATTGATTCTTAGAAGATACTGAATATCCACCATTGTTGGTGCGTAGAGTATGAAGCCCTGCTGAAGTGAATGAATGCTTTGTCACTTGTTCAGTGGACTCATTGCTGAGTTTCATCTAAACTTAAATTGCCAAATAAAATGGCAGCTAATGAAATGACTGGAGATGAACATCTTGATTTTGCTTCTTGAAATATTCATTGATTACCAGGCTGCCCAGAGGGAAAAAACACTGATGTATACTTTAGATGAAAGCTCATTTACTTTGCCTTTTTTCCTCTGCCTCCATATCATATTGGTAGATGCTGATCGTAACCTCATCCTATAATATTGATTTGGGTTTGTTCTCACTGAATATCACCTGGTTCTCTAGCAACACACACAGGTCACATCCATTTTGTGATGCAGTTCATTCTATAAAAGGTTTGTTTTCTATCGAATCATGATATCATGCCATGATATCAAATCATGGCTGATGTTATCAAATCATGGCTGATGTTATCGCAGGACCTCACTCCATTATTTTTCAATGGTCTCAGGAGTCTGGAGAGGTCCCAGTCGACTGGAAGCTGGCAAATGTTGTCCCAATTTTCAAGAAGGGTAAGAAGGAAGACCCTGATAATTACAGACCTGTCAGTCTCACTTCAGTGCCTGGTAAAATTATGGAGAAGGTCATTCTGGGAGTTACTGAAAAACACTCAAGAGACAATGCGGTCATTGGTCATAGTCAACATGGGTTCATGAGGGAAAAGTCCTGCTTAACCAACTTAATTTCCTTTTATGACAAGGTCACCCACATAGTTGACCAAGGGAAGCCAGTAGATGTGGGGTTTTTGGATTTTAGAAAAGCTTTTGATACTGTCTCTCACAGTATCCTTCTGGACAAAATGTCCAGCACACAGTTAGACAAGTCCATAATATGATGGGTGAACAATTGGCTGATGGGTCAGGCTCAAAGAGTTATAGTAAGTGGGGTTACATCAGGCTGGTGGCCAGTCACCAGTGGGGTTCCCCAGGTCTCGATTTTAGGGCCAGTGCTCTTTAACATTTTTATAAATGATCTGGATGCAGAAATCAAATGTATGTTAAGTACGTTTGCCAATGGTACTAAACTAGGAGGAGCTGTGGCCTCCCTCAAGGGTAGAGAGGCCTTACAGAGAGATCTGGATAGACTAGACAGCTGGGCAATCACCAACTGTATGAAGTTTAACAAGAGCAAGTGCCAGATTCTCCACCTGGGACGGGGTAATCCTGGGTATATGTACAATTTGGGGGATGAGAGGCTGTCACGTCCCACTCTCAGGAAAGAGGGGGGATAAGTGACTCAGATTCATAAATCCCCAACGTCGCAGACTAAGGTGAGATAAATCTCAAGGCCCATATACAAACATCTATCAGTTTCCAAGAATGATTAGTATAGGTCTTAACAAGTCCACGCTAATTGGTTAGACATATGACAAATTATGGCAAATAGTGAGGTATGCATTGTGTTACTGAACAACAGGTATACGACAACTTATGTCAAGCGGTACTTAAAGTTGTTACTTAACAACTCTAACCATTACTTAACAATTCTAAGAGAAAAGAGAAACCGAGGGATAGAGAAAGGAAAAGACAGAGAAAAAGACAGAGATAGAGAGATTATCGGTCCTGGTTCTAGCATCTTTTTCAGGGAATCTTCCCAGGCATAATCTTATTCTTTCTTGGGAAAAATCTTCCCAGTCACGATCTTCTTTGTTCCTCCCCTAGGGGCACTTATTTTCCCCTTTTATGTTTGCTGAATTAGAACGGTCCACCCCCTTGCCAAGGACAGCCTTGTCTCAAGTTTCTCCTTTCTCCTAGGTGATGTGTGGCATGATTTCGGTGGAGGGTGCCATAGTCATACATGTTTAGCATGATCTCTATAATCTTCATTAGCATATGCAGGGATGCGCGCTTTCATATGCATTTCACAGATAATGAAGCAAAGGTCACTCATCGGACACAATGGCCTCAAGAACAGACAGCTAGCAAGCTCACCACACGAGTGGCAGAACTATCTTGTCTTCACAAGACAGTCGTCCCACTGTTCCAGCGCCTGTTAGCCTTATCAGTTCTTTGAAGGCCAGGCCTGCGTTATTTATTTCCTTGGGAGTGTTTGAGGCATTCTATTGAAGGCTTGGAGGGCCTTCTCCCCCTTGTCAGGGAATTTACAGGCTGTCTCTTACAGAGGCTGGAGAACAGCACCACAGAAAGAGATCTGTGGGTTTGAGTTGACGGCAAGTTGAATATGAGTTAACAGTGTGCCCTGGCAGCCAAAAGGGCTAACCGTGTCATGGGATGCATCAAGCACAGCATAGCTAGCTGGTCGAGGGAGGTGATTGTCCCACTCTACACTGCACTGGTGCAATCCCACCTCGAGTACTGTGTGCCCTTTTGGGTGCCTCAATATAATGACATCAGACTATTAGGATGTGCCCAGGGGAGGGCGACCAAGATGGTGAAAGGTCTTGAGGGCAAGACTTATGAGGAGTGGCTGAGGTCACTTGGTTTGTCCAGCTTGGAGAAGGCTGAGGGGTGCCCTCATCGCAGTCTACAACTTCCTCAAGGGGAGCAGTGGAGTAGGAGGTGCTGTGTTCCTCTCTCTGGTGACCAGCGATAGGATACATGGAAATGGAATGAAACTGCGTCAGGGGAAGTTCAGATTGGACGTTAGGAAAAGGGTCTTCACTGAGAGGGTGGTTGGTCACTGGAATGGGCTCCCCAGGGAAGCGTTCATGGCACCAAGCCTGTCAGAGTTCAAGGAGTGTCTGGATGATGCTCTTATTCGTATGATTTAGTGTTAGGTAGCCCTGGGAGGTGCAGGGAGTTGGACTCGATGATCCTTATGGGTCTCTTCCAACTTGAGATATTCTATTGTTCTATGATTCTATGAAATAAATTTTACTGATATCAAAACTGAAATGTAATGAAATAATGCAAGGTACCTCAAATGTGCAAACAATGACTGCATAATTCATTAGTACATTAATATCTCTTCAATTAAATTTCTTTCCATCAGACATACTAGCAATGCAGTTTAGTTCTCCCTGTTTTCAGGGTGGGATATGCACCATGATTCTGTTATCTTCATGCTTGTCGTGGTTTTGGCCGGATTGGCCAAGCAGAACAACAGATGGCCTTCCCCCCCACTCTCTCCTCAGAGAGGAGAGGAAGAGATAAGGAGATTTACGGGTTTAGAAAAAGAACTAAACTACTTTAATGAAAATAATAATAAGTAAGAAAATAGTAAATAATAATAGAATAATAAAAATTAAAGAAAAAAAGTATCCAATATATACAAAACCGTATCCAGCTCCCAGGATGACGATCGCGTCACCAGCAGACACAGGGAAAGTCCCAGACTGGAGTCAGCGATGGACAGGAGCTGGATTCCGGAACTAGAGTCAGGAATGCTCAGGTCGGGATCAAAGGCAGACGAACAGACAGGGTCCTCCTCAGACGTTGGCCATTGAAGAAAGAGAGCGAGCCAATTGACCCTTTGATCCCTCAGCTTTTATACTGAGCGTGATGCATATGGGATGGAATACCCTGTTGGTCAGTTTGGGGTCACCTGTCCTGTCCACTCCTCCCTACGGGTGGGACTCCTCTATGCTTTTCCGCTTCCGACCCTCCAACGGGGCAAATAACAAAGTTAGCTGACCTTGGTTGTTATAGCAATAAGTCTAAGCAAGAGCCTCTGTGCATGCCATTCCCCGGCATAATCAGGTCTTATCACTGAGAGTGAACAGTGTCTGAACAATATGCTGTTAATTTCAGCCTTTAGTCAGTTAGAAGAGGCCCAGCTAAAAAGTAAAATTACAAATCAGAAAATTGGTTCTGTTTTACCTCAAACCAGGACATTCCACCCCTTACTCCATACCATTTGTGTCATGCTCAGATTACTGTCACTTATTTTCCATCAAATATATACATATATATAGATACATAGATCTCTCACTTATGATTTTATCTTTATACACCAAAGTTCATTAAGTTTGTTTAGTTCATAATTGCAGGTTTTCATCTATCATAGCAGACTCTCAGGGCAGAAAAGATAATGTAAAATTCATTGTGGTCCATGTCCACAGGTAGCACGTCCATCCTGAAGAGTTTGCTGGACACCACTTGATGAAGCTAGCTCAGGTCTCATCACCATTATGTTATCCTGAAAAACACTTCTAGAACACTGTTAGTATTATATAACAATTAACATCATACAGCTCAGAATTGAGTATTTTCACCAAGGGTCAAATTTCCTTGAGGCACACATTGAATTTCTCCATTCTCCATCATCATCCACCAAGTACATCCAGGTCCTTGAGCAAAAACAGTCCCACAAATGGGTTTGCCTTTGCCTGAGGCAGGAAAAACCCAAACAGCTTTCCCCAGCATATTCCTTTCATGCACCACAGGGACCTTATCCCCTTCTACTGTATGTAAAAGGTCTGATTGAGCAGGACCAGCTCGATTGATGGATCCCCTGGTGTTAACTAACCAGGTAGCTTGTGCTAAATGCTTGTCCCAATTTTTAAAGGTTCCACCACCCATTGATTTCAGGGTGGTTTTCAATAGTCCATTGTATCGCTCAGTTTTCCCAGAAGCCAGTGCATGATAGGGGATGTGATATACCCACTCAATACCATGTTCTTTTGCCCAAGTACTTATAAGACTGTTTTTGAAACGAGTCCCATTGTCTGACTCCATTCTTTCTGGAGTACTATGTCACCATAAGACTTGCTTTTCAAGGCCCAGGATGGTATTCCGGGCAGTGGCATGGGGCACGGCATAGGATCCCAACCATTTGGTGCTTCCTTCCACCATTGTAAGCATGTAACATTTACCCTGAAGTGTTTGAGGGACTGTGATGCAGTCAATTTGCCAAGCCTCCCCATACTTATATTTTAACCATCATCCCCCATACCACAAAGGTTTTAACCTTTTAGCTTGTTTGATTTCGGTGCATGTTTCACAGTCGTGGATAACCTGCGCAATAGCGTCCATGGTTAAATCCACCCCTTGGTCACAGGACCATTTATATGTTGCATCCCTTCCTTGATGACCTGAAGTGTCATGGGCCCAACGAGGTAAAAATAGTTCACCTTTATGTTCCCAGTCCAAATCTATCTGGAAAATCTTAGCAGCCTGGTCCACTTGCTGGTTGTTTTGATGTTCCTCAGTGGCTTGACTCATGGGTATGTGGGCATCTATGTGACATACTTTCACGACTAGTTTTCCTAGCCAGTCAGAAATATCTTGCCATAATTCAGCAGCCCAGATGGGTTTACCTCTGCGCTGCCAGTTGCTCTGCTTCCACTGCTGTAACCACCCCCACAGAGCATTGGCCACCATCCATGAGTCAGTGCAGAGATAGAGTACTGGCCACTTTTCTCGTTCAGCATTGTCTAAGGCCAGATGAATGGCTTTTACCTCAGCAAATTGACTCTGTTCACCTTCTCCTTCAGTAGCTTCTGCAACTCGTCGTGTAGGACTCCACACAGCAGCTTTCCACTTTCTGTTTCCCTACAATATGACAAGATCCATCAGTGAACAGAACGCATTGTTTCTCATTATCTGAGAGTTCATTATATGGTGCAATGCTGCATAGGACAACTAGAGTAGAAAGAAAAGTTACTCAAGTCTTATTTGCAGTTGGGGCGGTCAGGGAGTTGAACTGAACTCTGCAAGGTTTCCCCTGCCCTCTGCCATGTTGACTATAATGGAAGGTGGGAAAGGCAAGCCTTCTAACTGAGGTCTCTGATATAAATGCCTACAGTGCATATGTACTGAGCAGCAAATTGTGTGGATTTCTAAAAATCCTTTCCTTGGAGCATGAAAGGCAAAGTTATCCCAGTCCCAGACAAGGAGGAGATTGTGCCATTTGTTTTTACTTTCTCATTAAAAAAGCTTGATGGGACTTTACTAAGCTTCCAGCTCTCTCCAGATCTGTACAATGAACCAGTGAGTCATGGTACAAAATCTTTAATAATGCCATTATTTGGATGTTTATAAGTACTGTCCAATAAGGTGTTTGAAGGAAAATTTGATTTTTTGTTTCTAACAAGTCAAGGACCTATAAGCAGCTTTTCCTTGAGTGTTGCCTCTGGAACATCATTTTGTACTACTTTTTCTACACTTGAGAATGCAAATTCAGTAAATGCATTAACACAAAATTCTATGGACCAGTTACAAACAATCAATTATGAATAAGGTTAATTTTCTTTAAAAATATTACTAACTAAAATTGGAATGAATGTGACCAGCAGAAGTAGGGAGGTGATTGTCCCCCTGTACTCAGCACTGGTGAGGCCACACCTTGAGTATTGTGTCCAGTTCTGGGCACCTCAATACGAGAGAGATCTCGAGGTGCTGGAGCGAGTGCAGAGGAGGGCAACGAAGCTGGTGAAGGGCCTGGAGAATAAACCTTATGAGGAGCGATTGAAGGAGCTGGGACTGTTTAGTTTGAGGAAGAGGAGGCTGAGGGGAGACCTCATCGCTCTCTACAACTACTTGAAAGGACATTGTAGAGAGGTTGGCGCTGGTCTCTTCTCACAGGTAATTAGCGATAGAACAAGAGGGAATGGCTTCAAGCTGCAGCAGGGGAGGTTTAGGCTGGACATTAGGAAAAAGTTCTTCACAGAAAGAGTGGTCAGACACTGGAATAGGCTGCCCAGGGAGGTGGTGGAGTCACCATCCCTGAATGTGTTTAAGACTCGTTTAGATGTGGTGTTAGGGGATATGGTGTAGGGGAGAACTTTGTAGAGTGGGGTTGATGGTTGGTCTCGATGATCCCTAGGGTCTTTTCCAACCTAAATGATTCTACGATTCTATGATTCTATGTTTTATAAATTAACAGTGTTCATGGTTAATCAAATAGCTGCAACTCAGCTTCTGTCTATAATGTTATCCCTTCAGAAACCCCATCATACTGTTTTCCCATTTTTATGCTAAGTGCTAAATGAGAGCACTGATCATCCTTACCCAGGAGGCCTGACTGGGTCCAGTATTGATGTTATTCTCTTTGTGAGACTGTGGCTGATGGTGAATATGGTAGATTGTTAAAACAATGTATTGATCAACCTGAAGATAGGAACAGAGCAGGATATGAGAGAAGAGCAAAGCCTCTATATAAGCTAATTCCTGAGACAGCTTCCAAAGAACAAATTTACAAATTAGACACTTTTTACCTAGCAAGGCGTTGTCTTGGCATTTTCCTGCTCCTTACCCTGCAGTTCACCACCTGTTTGCTGAACTTCACAGGAGGTCAAGCCAAACCCTTTGGATCAGTTGTTCACCAAGTCATCTTTGAACAAATTCCCAAGAGTGTGTGGGAATGTCTTTCATCCACATGGCATCATTTTGCTTTGTTATTTCTTTCCTGACAGTCCTGCTAGTTTGCCTTAATATAGTTACATATTTCAAGGTCACAATATGACATTAATAAATTTCAGACTATATGTACTAAGTTTAACTCATATTCACTCTCAGACTAATAGGGTTGTATTCAGACACAAGCCACAAACACCCAAGCAGTATGGCTGTATTTCCTAGGAATATTTTACCTGCTTTTTGTAAGGTTTTCGGTTCCAGGCACATCATCCCCAGCTCTCTCCAGCCCTGGGACCACAGTGCCAGATGGGGCCAGCCTTGCTGATCAGCCTGGTGATCCACGGGTCTGCGCACACACTCCTCGATGAGGTGGGAGCCAGCAGAGTTGTGAAGAGATGGCTCTTGGCTGCAACCTCAGCTTGTCACCTGCTCCTGTGCTCTGAGCCTCATGCACTGGAGGAGGAAAATGGTGAGCATCTGCAAATGCAAGTATGTGTGTGGACACCCATGGACATGTGTGTGATGAGAGGTTTTACTGTACTTTCATGTCAGTAAAAAGGACCATATTTTCTGAAAATATTGCTATAAACTGATGCAAGTCAGATCTGTGTCAAACTCTGGAAGCATGAGAGCAGAGATTTTGAAAGATGAGGTCCGAAAGCTAGGGATCCATATCTGTATTTAAAGCATAATCTAATTTTTAAGTGGAGTTTCCCCACTGGCTTCCTATAGGCAAAGGACTACTACTGGAGACACCTATTAAAAAAACAACCTGGCTGTACATATGCAAACATGTATTTCAGTTATAGATACTGAAAGCAGAAAAGACCACAAATCTAATATATCCCACTGACAACACAGTTGTCTCCCTGCATTATATTCTCTAATCTTTTTTGTACTTGGAGTCTTGTAAATCTGTTATTCAGGTTTAAATGAACATAGCACTAAGTAATTGATCAATAATAGGTATGCCATAGATCCACAGAGGAATGTATAGTAAATCAAGATTATTCCCAAATAAAATGTAGAGAAATATAAATCCCCACTCATTACACAATACAATGCAAATGAAATGCAGAACAACATTTGAACCTTCCCAACACTTGCTGGGTCACATATTCAACCCAAGCATCGGAGCATTTTTGCAACTGTCCTCCATTTGGTATACACCCTCCCTGATGTTAAACCCATAATATAATAACATACCAAAGTACTTAGTTGCTGACTGAAGCCCTGGCCTTCTAACATGTTCTCTATGTGCTTAACTGTCTGTGTGATCAGTGAGGCTCAAGGGGGAAAACCCAATATGCAGTATGGACAAGCACTGACAAACTTCTGCAGGACCATGACCATGAAGGAAGCTGTATTGCATTTTTGTGGCAAGGTTTCTGGTAGTGGGGGAAGGGGAGGCACAGGGGGATGTAGAGGTGGCTTATGTGAGAAGACATCAGAAAAGTTGCCCCCATGTTGGACAGAGCCAGTTCCATCTGGCTCCAAGACAGATCGGCCGCTGGCCAAAGCTGAGCCAATCAGCGACAGTGGTAGCGCCTCTGTGATAATATATTTAAGAAGGGGTAGAAACTGCTGTGCAACAGCAGCTCAGAGAGAGAAGTGAGAATATGTGAGAGAAACAACTTTGCAGACACCAAGATCAGTGAAGAAGTGGGGGGAGGAGGTGCTCCAGGCGCTGGAGCAGCGATTCCCCTGCAGCCCCTGGTGAAGACCATGGTGAGGCAGGATGTCCCCCTGCAGCCCATGGTTAATGGTGGAGGAGATATCCGCCCTGCAGTCCGTGGAGGACTCCATGCCATAGCAAGTGGATGTACCCTGAAGGAAGCTGTGGAGGACATGTGACCCGGTGGAGAGGAGCCCACGCAGGAGCAGGTTTTCTGGCAGGACTTGTGGCCCCGTGGGGGACCCACATTAAAGCAGTCTATTCCTGAACGACTGCACCCCGTGGAAATAAACCATGCTGGAGCAGTTCATGAACTGCAGCCTGTGGGAAGGACCCATGCTGGAGCAGTTCATGAAGGACTGTCTCCTGTGGGTGGGACCCCACGCTGGAGCAGGGGAAGAGCATGAGGAGGAAGGAGCAGCAGAGACAAAGCATTATAGACTGACTGCATCCCCCATTCCCTATCCCCCTGCACCACTCGGGGAGGAGGTAGAGAATTTGGGAGTGAAGTTGAGCCTGGGAAGAAGGGAGGGGCAGGGTGAAGGTGTTTTTAGATATGTTCTTACTTCTAATTATCCTGCTGTGTTTAATTAGCAATACATTAAATTAATATTCCCGAAGTTGAGTCTGTTTTGCTCGTGACAGTAATTGGTGAATGATTTCCCTGTCCTTATCTCAACCCATGAGCTTTTCATTGTATTTTCTCCCCCTGCCCAGTTGAGGAGTGAGAGAGTGGCTCGGTGGGCACCCGGTGCCCAGCCAAGTCCAACCCACCACAGAAGCATCAGTGAATAGTGAGGGAACAGGTTTGTGTCCATGGGTTTTGTGCACCTGCAGTATTTTGGGAATCTGACTCAACCATCTTCAAGACATTAAGAAGAACTTCACACTTCAACTGTACTGTCAGCAGACCTAATGAAGAGTACACTTGGTTCCTGCTGGTAGCAACGCTTTATCCACGATTTTATTCCTTTGTTTGATCATAGAATCATAGAATGGATAGAGTTGGAAGGAACCTTAGAAAGATCATCTAGTTCCAACCCCATTAGACCAGGTGCCTCATCACACCTGGCCTTGAACACCTCCAGGGATGGGGAATCCACAACTTGTCTTGGAAACCTGGGCCAGTGTCTCACCACCCTCACAGTAAAGAATTTCTTCCTAATATCTAATCTAAATCTCCCCTCTTTCAGTTTGAAACCATTACCCCTCATCCTATCACTACATTCCCTGATAAAGAGTCCCTCCCCATCTCTCCTATAGGCTCCCTTTAGGTACTGGAAGGCTGCTATAAGGTCTCCCCAGAGCCTTCTCTTCTCCAGGCTGAACAACCCCAAATCTCTAAGCCTGTCTTCATAGGAGACGTGCTCTAGCCCTCTCATCATCTTCGTGGCCCTCCGCTGGACCCACTCCAACAGGTCCATGTCCTTTTTATGTTGGGGACTCCAGAGCTGGACACAGGACTCCAGGTGGGGTCTCACCAGAGCAGAATAGATGGGCAGAATCACCTCCCTTGACCTGCTGGCCACAGTTCTTTTGATGCAGCCCAGGATGCGGTTGGCTTTCTGGACTGCAAGTGCGCATTGCCTGCTCATGTCCAGCTTTTCATCCACCAGCACCCCCAAGTCCTTCTCCTCAGGGCTGCTCTCAAGCCATTCTCCGCCCAGACTGTGTTTGTGCCTGGGATTACTGTGACCCAGGTGCAGGACCTAGCACTTGGCCTGGTTGAACTTCATGAAGTTTGCAGGGGCCCACCTCTCAAGCCTGTCAAGGCGTCCCTTCCCTCCAGCATGTTGACCGTGCCACACAGCTTGGTGTCGTCGGCAAACTTGCTGAGGGTGCACTCAATCCCACTGTCCATGTTGCCAACAAAGATGGTAAACAGCACCGGTCCCAGTACTGACCCCTGAGGAATGCCACTCGTCACTGGTTTCCACTTGGATATTGAGCCATTGACTGCAATCCTTTGTGTGTGGCCATCCAGCCAGTTCCTTATTCACCGAGTGGTCCATCCATCAAATCCATGCCTTTCCAATTTAGAGACCAGGATGTCATTGCAGGACAGTGTCAAACGCTTTCCATAAGTCCAGGTAGATGACGTCGGTTGCTCTCCCCTTATCTACCAATGCTGTGGCAACATCATAGAAGGCCACCAGATTTGTCAGGCACAATTTGCCTTTGGTGAAGCCATGTTGGCTGTCACCAATCGCCTCCTTATTTTCCATGTGCCTTAGCAGAGTTTCCAGGAGGATCTGCTCCATGATCTTGCCAGGCACAGAGGTGAGACTGACCGGCCTGTAGCTCCCTGGGTCTTCCTTTTTTCCCTTTTTGAAAATGGGGGTTATGTTTCCCCTTTTTCAGTCAGCAGGAACTTCGCCAGACTGCCATAACTTTTCAAATATAATGGAAAGTGGCTTAGCAACTTCATCTACCAGCTTCCTCAGGAACTGTGGATGGATTTCATCAGGTTGCATGGAATTATGTACCTTCAGGTTCCTGAGATGTTTTCGAACCTGATCATCTCCTACAGTGAGCGGTTCTTCATTCTCATAGCCCCTGCCTTTGCCTTCTGCTACTTGGGTGGTGTGGTTGGACCCCTTGCCAGTGAAGACCAAGGCAAAAAAGTCATTGAGTACCTCAGCCTTCTCCATATCCTGGGTGACCAGGTCTCCTGTTTTCTTCTGGAGAGGGCCCACACCTTCCCTAGTCTTGCCTTTACCCCTGACGTACTTAAAGAAATTTTTCTCATTGTCTTTGATGCCCCTGGCCAGATTTAATTCTATCTGGGCTTTAGCTTGCCTAATCTGGTTCCTGGCCACTCGGACAGTTTTTCTCTGTATTCCTCCCAGGCTACCTGTCCTTGCTTACACCCTCTGAAGGCCTCCTTTTTGCTTTTGAGCTTGTCCAGGAGCTCCTTGTTCATCCACGCAGGCCTCCTGGCATTTTTTGACCGACTTCTTCTTTCTTGGGATGCACTGCTCCTGAGCTTGGAGGAGGTGATCCTTGAATACTAACCAGCTCTCTTGGGCCCCTCTCTCCTCCAGTACTTTTTCCCATGTTACCCTGCCAAGCAGGTCCCTCAAGAGGCCAAAGTCTGCTCTCCTGAAGTCCAGGGTAGTGAGCTTGCTGCACATCCTCCTCGCTGCCCTAAGGATTTTAAATTCTACCATTTCATGATCACTGCAGCCAAGGCTGCCCTTGAGCTTGACAAGGTCCAGCATGGCTCCTCTCCTTGTTGGCTCTTCTACCATTTGAAGAAGAAAGTTGTCGTCAACACATTCCAAGAACTTCCTGGACTTCTTGTGCCCCACTGTGTCATCCTTCCAACAGATATTGGGATGGTTGAAGTCCCCCATGAGGACCAGGGTCTGTGAATGCGATGCTGCTCCTATCTGTCTATAGAGGGCCTCATCCACTTTGTCATCCTGGTCAGGTGGCCTGTAGCAGACCCCGACTGTAACGTCACCTGTCCCTGCCCTCCCTTTAATCCTGACCCATAAGTTCTCCGTTGGCTCCCCATCCACCCCCAGGCAGAGCTCCATGTACTCCAGATGGTCATTGACATAGAGAGCAACACCCCCTCCTCATCTCCCCTTCCCAGCCTGTCCTTCCTGAGGGGCCTGTATCCCTCTATTCCAACACTCCAGTCACAGGAGCCATCCCACCACATCTCCGTGATGCCAATAAGATCACAGCCCTGCAGGTGTGCGCACGTCTCTAACTCCTCTTGTTTGTTCCCCATGCTACGTGCGTTTGCATAGAGGCCCTTCAGCTGGGTGCCTGATGAAGCTGACTTACAGGCTGGAGTGGCTGCATTTCCCTCATTCTGCTCTTCAGGTGGTCTTCCTCTGGGGTGTTTTATCTGTGGCCCTCCGGTTCCTATTGCCTCAGGAGCCCCTGGCTCGTCTCCATAAGACTTCGAGTGTGCTGCAGCATACCCAGCACATCTCAGAGTAACAGGTTGAGGGCCTTCGCAAGCAACCCATCCCTCAGACCTTGGAGACCTTGTCATCCCTTGGCTTTTCACGAGCAAGCCGGGTAATATCCTCCTCCCCCAACAAGTCTAGTTTAAAGCTCAGTCAATTAGCCCTGCTAGCTCATGAGCGAACACCCTCTTCCCCCTTGCAGAAAGCTTAACCCCATCTGACGCCAGCAAGCCTGGTGCCATGTAGGCCATCCCATTGTCAAAAACCCCAAAGTTGTGGTGGTGACATGTCATGGTTTAGCCTCAGACGGCAACAAAGAACCACTTGCTGCCCGCTCGGGCTTTCCCAATACGGGAAGAATCAGAAGAAAAAAGGCAAGACTCTGGGGTTGAGACAAAGGCAGTTTAACAGAACAGCAAAGGGAACAAGAAAAACAACAACAATAACACGGACAGAGGAATATACAAACACGATTATGGAACCGCCGCTCCCCACCGCTCCCCGACCGACCCGGGACGCCCCAGCCCGCTCCAAGGGTGACTTCCTGCGCCCTCCCCTGGCAGCTCAGAGTGGGCATGGCTCACATGGCATGGAATACCTGTGTCCCTGCCGGAGCCTGGGGAGAATTAACCCTGTCCCTGCCAGAACCAGGACATGACACCAGCCACGGAGCCATGTGTTGACAGACTGAGCACATCTGCTTTTTTCAGAGTCACTGCCTATAACTGGGAGAAGGGAAGAAAACATAACCTGCACCCCAGATTCCCTTATTAACCTTCCCTTCCCACACCTGCAGGGAGGAGTGGACAGGACAGGTGACCCAAAACTGACCAACAGGGTATTCCACCCCATCTGCATCACGCTCAGTATAAAAGCTGAGGGATCAAAGGGTCAACGCTCTTTCTTCAATGGCCGAGATCCGAGGAGGACTGTGTCTGTTTGTCTGCCTTTGATCCCAGTCCAAGCATTCCTGACTCCAGATACGGAATCCAGCTCCTGTCCGTCACTGAGTCTAGTCTGGGACTTTCCCTGTGCCTGCTGGTGACTCGATCGTCGTCCTGGGAGCTGGATATGGTTTTGTATATATGGTATACTTTTTTATTTTATTATTATTTATTATTTAATTATTTATTAATATTTTCATTAAAGTAGTTTAGTTTTAGGGTTTTTTTTTTTCTAAACTCAGAAATCTCCTTATCTCTTCCTCTCCTCTCTTTGGGGGGGGGGGGGAAGGGCCATCTAGCATCCTGATTGGCCAATGCGGTTACCACCTCATCACCACCCACATGAAAGAGGAACAGCAGTAATAGTCCGAGGGCTGAACCAGGCTAGGAAGTTTCCTAGTGATGTCCCTGACCCGGGCCCCACAGAGGCAGCAGACTTCCCTAAGAAGAGGGCCTTCTATTCCCCTCAGAAGGGAATCACCTATAACTACAACCCATCTCTTCTTCCTTGTGGAGGTGGTTGTCAAACAGGGGGTAGGCCTTTCTGGTGTTGGCAACTCTTCTGGTGTGGTCAGACCATCTTCCATATCATCCATAGGCTGGTCTACAGCTCTCATTATGACCACTGCCTTCAGCCTGGCAGGGGCAGGGTACCAAATCTCCTTTAGTTTGTTTTTTTTTTTTTGGTGGCTGTTCTGGTTTCTCTCTCAGGGAGGTCAGAGCCTGATTCCACCAATCTCTTTCTCGCACTCCCTGATGCTCTGTAGCCTTTCTACTGCCTCTTTTAGCTCTGCTACCAGGCTGAGTAGATCATCCATCTGGTCACACCTCACACAGCTGCCATCCCTTCTACCATCCATTAGCCTTGAGAGGTTAAAGCACTCCCTGCAGCCTGAGACCTGGGTGGTTGCATGCTTACATGGGAGCTCTGTCTGTGTGGCTGTGTCCTCTATGGCCAGTGCAGAAGACACAGCTTTCTGCCAGGTAGAGACCATGGCTGAACTCCCCTCTTGAGTTTTCTGTGCCCTTCTTGTGCAAACTGCTGTGCCACGCCCTATTTGCCCATCCTGGTCGCCATGCTCCTGATTGCTTGCGCTCCCTAGGGCTGCCTTTTAAGGGGGTGGGGCTGGTGGCTGCTGTTGCTGGCCCTTCCCCTGCCTCATCAGCCACCCTCACGCGAACTGCCGGGTCCCTGCACTGCTCGGGCCTTTCCCCACCTCAGAAAAGCTCGGGAAAAGCCCCTTTTTACCGTGAATGCTTGGCTCCACTGCGGACATGCCGGCACTGGAGCTGTTTGTCTCGGCGAGGCATATGCATTTCAAATTTTGTGATTCTGGTGTGGTGAAAAAAATTGTAGAGCTTTCCACTTTCTCTAAAAGAGAGTTCCACATAGGCACTCAGTATTTTTGTAAAATCTTGTGGTGGGTTGACCTTGGCTGGCTGCCAGGTGCCCATCAAGCTGTTCTATTACTCCCCCTCCTCAACAGGACAGGGGGAGAAAATACGATGGAAAAGCTCGTGGGTCAAGATAAGGACAGGAAGATCACTCAGCAATTTCTGTCACAGACAAACCAGACTCAACTTGGGGAAATTAATTTCATTTAAAGTAAATAAGAACAAATCTAAAAACACCTTCCCCTCACCCCTCCCTTCTGTTCCCACTGGAACAGGCTGCCCGGAGAGGTTGTGGAATCTCCATCTCTGGAGACATTTAAAACCCACCTGGACGTGTTCCTGTGCAACCTGCTCTAGGTGACCCTGCTCTGGCAGGGGGGTTGGACTAGATGATCTCCAGAGGTCCCTTCCAACCCTACCATTCTGTGATTCTGTGATATATGTATAATCATGTTCTTTTAGCTCATATGACAGACATCATGTTCTCAGGTCAGAGAGCAACTTGCTTATAGACTTGCGAAAGAGTAATGATGTGCAGTATCTCATACAGACATAGCATCCAGCCCCACCATGCATTGCCAAGCATTAATTAATAGCATTTACAAAGTCTTTATACCCATGAATGATTAGGAGTGAAACAAAGATGGAGGGAAATCCCTGATAAGCACCCAAGATTTCTATTGCCTAGATAGATTAATTAGAGGGATTTGCAGCCGTATCTCAAATACTTATTCTACAGGTATGTATGATTGGACAGAGGAAGAGTCAAACTGTCCAGAATTGACAGTATCATTCAGAAAGTGAAATGTTGCTACGTACTCTAAATTTGCAAGTTAAGCTGATGGAATGTAGGCTTGAAACAGTTAAATAAGAGACTGTTAAACACATTTTAAATTTAAGCTGGAATTGTGATTTACATTTTATTTTACTAGTACTCTTTTATTGCTAGACTTACAACTAGAAGCTTGACTCTTTGTTTTATCAAACAAAATAGAATAGGATAGGATAGGATAGGATAGGACAGGACAGGACAGAACAGTTCAGTTGGAAGGGACCTACAATGATCATCTAGTCCAACTGCCTGACCACTTCAGGGCCGACCAAAAGTTAAAGCATGTTATTAAGGGCATTGTCCAAATGCCTCTGAAACACTGACAGGCTTGGAGCATCGGCCACCTATCTAGGAAGCCTGTTCCAGTGTTTGACCACCCTCTCGGTAAAGAAATGCTTCCTCATGTCAAGTCCAAACCTCCCCTAGCACAGCTTTGAACCATTCCCACGTGTCCTGTCACTGGATCCCAGGGAGAAGAGCTCAGCACCTCCCTCTCCACTTGCCCTCCTCAGGAAGCTGTAGAGAGCAATGAGGTTGCCCCTCAGCCTCCTTCTCTCCAAACTAGACAAACCCAGAGTCCTTAGCCATTCCACGTAGGACATTCCTTCCAGCCCTGTCATAGAATCATAGAATTGCCTAGGTTGGAAGGGACATTTCAGATCATCGAGTCCAACCGTCAACCTAACACTGACAAAAACCATCACTAAACTATATCTCTAAGCACTATGTCGACCCGTCTGTTAAATACCTCCAGGGATGGTGACTCAACCACTTCCCTGGGCAGCCTGTTCCAATGCTTAATAACCCTTTCAGTGTAAAAATTTTTCCTAATATCCAGTCTAAACCTCCCCTGGCACAACTTGAGGCCATTTCCTCTTGTCCTATTGTCTGTTACTTGGGAGAAGAGACCGACCCCCACCTCTCTACAGCCTCCTTTCAGGTAGTTGTAGAGAGCGATGAGGTCTCCCCTCAGCCTCCTTTTCTCCAGGCTAAACAACACCAGCTCCCTCAGCCACTCCTCATAAGACTTATTCTCCAGACCCCTCACCAGCTTTGTTGCCCTTCTCTGGGCCCGCTCCAGCAGCTCAATGTCTTTTTTGTGGTGAGGGGCCCAAAACTGAACGCAGTACTCAAGGTGGGGCCTCACGAGTGCCAAGTACAAGGGGACGATCACCAGCTTTGTTGCCCTCCTCTGGATGCATTCAAGGACCTTCACATCCTTTTTAAATTGCGGGGCCCAGAACTGCACACAGTATTCAAGGTGAGGCTGCACCAATGCTAAATACAGCGGTATCATCACCTCTTTTGACTGGCAAAGAACCACCACTCCCATCTGGGGTTCCTGGAGAAAGGTGTCCCAAGGTGCAAGGGGCACATTTAGGGGACACTGCCTCCATGAGGACAGTGAAGTCACATGATCCCCAAAATACTTTTAGTGGATGCAAGGGCTGGGGCCTGAGACCTGATAAAGAGCAAAGGACTGGAGCGGGAATACCTGAAGGTACTGACTTTCAGGCAGGTTTTCCCCCAGACAACTGTCCACCTTGCTAGAAACAAATGGCCAAGAGACAAAGAAAGAACTGAAACATCACATCTGGGCTTTGATTCCTCTATAATGAATAAAAGATAATCTCTGGTCTAGTCTAAACATATGCATAAGTATATCAGTAAAACACAGATGATATAAGTCGGTGTAATCTCCTTAACACAAATGAGGTATGCCCTTCTCTGTGCAAAGCCAAACATTGCTGGTATGCTACAGTTATGTAGGGTTTACCTCAAAGTGGGGGGGGAGAGAGAGAGCATGTGCCAGAGCTATCAGTGAAAAAAAATCAGACATTTTGTCAGAGTCCAAGAAATCATAGCCCAATTTAATAGAATGAAGTACGCTTAACAAGATATCAGAAGAATACTTAAAAATAAAAAGCAAAATAAATAGTACCATGTTTCACAAGGACAAAGATAGCATAAGCCTTGTTTTCTTTTTTATAATGTAGGATATATCTGAATAACTGTTATCTGCCTGTGTCCTGGTTTGAGGTAAAACAGAACCAACTTTCTGTTTTGTAATTTTATTTCTTAGCTAGGCCTCTTCTAACTCTATGAAATTAACAGCATGTTGTGTCGAAAGCGGTTCGTTCAGAGTGATAGGACAGTTTGTGCCAAGGAATGGTACACAGAGGGGCTCTTGCTTATACTTATTGCTATAACAACCAAGGTCAGCTAACTTTGTTATTTGCCCCATTGGAGGGTCAGAAACAGAAAAGCGTAGAGGGGTCCCACCTGAGGGAGGAGCGGACGGGACAGGTGACCCAAAACTGACCAACAGGGTATTCCATCCCATCTGCCCCATGCTCAGTATAAAAGCTGAGGGATCAAAGGGTCAGCTCTCTTTCTTCAAAAATAGCTTCTGTTTTACCTCAAACCAGTTTTTAAAAAAACTTATAGGTTTTGTGGGAGAGGTTTTCCAGGCTATAAAATTTATTTCAGACTAAAAATTTGTCACCTGTGATCTGTAGACATAGATATTTCCTTCATTCACCATTGTGATTTGATTTACTGGGAGTGTTCCTGCTCCTATTTCAGTCACCAAAATCTGATGCCTAACTGAATAAGGATGAGCCCAATCCCTGAAAGTTTATTTTAAAGCTTTTTCTTTTTTAGGCTATTTTTGTCATTCTTTTCATCCCCCATTGATTGATTCAGCGTGTGTTTCTTTAAACTGAAATATTGTACTGTTTTAGTACTTCACCAATACCCTTTCTCTGAATGGGTTTCTTTTGCTGAAACTTTTCTAGTTTTTAAAGGCTGTTTCCAAAAAACATGAAGGAACAATATTGAAGAGGGTAAATTGTGGAGACAGTGAATAGGAGGCTCAGACTAGAAATGGTTTCAAAATAAATTCTGTTAGTAAATTGATTGTTCCTCACACTTTGTAATTAGCACTTTGCTAACCTTTGGGAAAAACAGACCCAGAGCAAGGCAACATTCAGCTTCCAAAGGCAGAAATAGAAGGCATTAATTATTTTCCTAAAATGTCTCATTTACATTTTGACTTTGTTTCATATTGTGCATTGGATATTTCTGTAATAATTTGCCACTGTGATAATTCTGACATATTGCCGTGTGTGTCTGTTTATAGATGTGTGAGCGTGACCCAGCTTACACAAGTACTTTTATATGCCAAAGCACATTTCTTAAATATGCTGTATCAGATATGAAATATACGGTTTATTAAGTAAGTTCACATCACATAGACTGAATATAAAAATTCTATCAATTCTCATAAATATATATATGTTTCTGACATGTATATACTTTTTCTGATTTGACATCTTTGTCCAAGACAATCTACAGGAGCAGACAGCAATATCTTTCTTTCATGAGCTTTGTAGGGCCAAAAGGATTGATATTTTAATATTTGTCCCATAAACTGGAATGTTTAATATATAATTCACCAAAATGCACCAATTTTTACGGCTAGAGTAGGAAGTCTACTCATCATTACTAAATTTCTCCCAGATTGGTGCTTTATTTAATAAATCCAGGCTGAAATGCAGGATTAGGTTTCAGTAATGTCATGGGCGGAGTGATTAACTTCACTCGTAAGAGAGAAGTAGTGAAACGTTTATTAATATAAAACAGTGATTTAACAAAGTTAGTAGTGAATGCGACAGTGTTTTATGAGATTTGATGGCAAGGTACACTTGATTATTTACTGCATAGAGGACAGGGTCAGACAAGCTGTCAGGGAGACCCTCCCGTTGAGTCACGAGGTTCAGAAAGGACCCCCTGGCTTTCTAAATTCCTTCTTGGAGAGGAGTCTAGGTGTTACTTAGCTAAGATTTCAAAGTTTAGCATGCTATCAGTCACTTACCGAGAATCTGTTGCAGCAAGGAATCTCTCAACCTCGAGGAGCAGAGCCTTAAGTGAGCATCCCTTGAAGAGGGGAGATCCTGTCGTGCAGCCCGCTGCCGTGCAGGAGAGCTCAAAGGGCTCTTGGGCTGTTCACTATTTACAGAGTAAGATAATTGACCTATAGTCATGTTTGCATGGGAACAAGATACCTAGGTCCCCACTCCAGACAGTGTTTTGACTGTGTTGCCAGCCATCCCCCAAAGTCTATCACACCTCCTGCTGATGGTTATGGCTTGAGCAGGAGCTGGGGAGGGGGAAAAGGGGAGAGCACACTGCCACAAGTAAGATCTCCCTGATTATGAATTTTAAGACTTTTCAAAATGCAGACATTTCTAGCATTAGCTGCTGTGCCTATGCCAATGAGTATGTGTCATTCAGCACACACAGGCATTTCTATATGGCTGAACACGTTCATTAAATGTGCCAGCTCAAACACTACATGTATGATCTGCTAAGTGAGAGCATCTTGTGCAGAGTGACTATAAACTCTATAATTTCTCATTGACTGGGTAGTTTCTAATTGAGCTTTATTCATGGAGCAGCCAGACACCACAGGCCACTTACTCTTTGAAAGGACTAAAAGCAGCACAAACAATCTGCGTGGGCAAACCTCCCTGGCTGGGAGGAGAGTTCAGGTGTCTCGGAGCTGACCCCTGTGGGCTGGTGGACTGGCACTGGAGAAATGTGACTGCATCAGAGGCAACCTCACTGCTGGCTGTAAGGTTTTCCCCAGTTTTCTCTGCCCTGACAGCTCTCCTCTGCTGAGCTTTGAAGTCTCTGCCTGCTCCACTTCATTTTTTCCCTATTACTATCCTGGCTGCCAGCTTATTAGTCAATCAGCTTTGTGCCTTCTGCCATACAAACTCCTCTTATGTAGAAACTCCTTGCTCCATTATAGCTTCATCTTGGATCCAAAGGAGCTTGCTCACAAATCATATAATCCTCTACAGAGCCAGGATGAACTGCAACAAAGGGCTTTTAAGTGGTCCATTTTTTTGCACTTATCACCTGAAAGATTTGTATTGGTCTTACAGTCACCATGATCCTGAATCAAAATGAAAGCAACATCCACACCAGATGGAGTCAGATAATTTATCCCCCTTTTTAAGCAACACATGGGGGAGAGGAGAGAAGTTATTGATTCTGTTCCTTTTGTAGACAGTTACATTGACTGGAAGTATAACATGAGCAAGAAAGATTGCTATCAGTGTCATGTATTGAACACCCAGAACAAAGCAGTTAATTTTGAAGAGAAGTCATCAAGAAGTGAGAGAGGTAAAGCAATTGTGCTAGCAACTCACTCCACTCCCCAGATGATTAAGGTCCTTAGGGTCTACATGATAGCATTGACTTTGAGTTTATGACATTTTTGAAAAGATTACCAAACTGTGCCATCATCAATCCAAGCTTTGCTGCACTGTTGCTACACAGACCCATTTATGGTAGCAGGTCTGCAGGCTTGATGGGTGCGGGGGGGATATTAGCCTCACAGGTGGTAGAGTTTGCAGTCATGGTGCTTTTGAGATGCTTCAGAAATAATCTTCCATACTGAACAGAAATGTTTCCACAAAAAGTTTTCTACCATGTATAAACAGTGTGTTGGGATAGGGCCCCAGAAGAAGCCCCCCCATAAGATGAGCACCATGCATAAAACAGCTACCCCAAATCACCATCAGTTATTTCACATTACATCTTTATGTGAAGGTTATATAAGAATGAATCCTACGGTTTTAATAAAAGAAATGATTAAACATACAAATGAGATCTCTATCATCAGATGATAGTTCTAGGAGAGGCCAGGGAGGAACAAGAGACATTGCAAAGCAATAGATGTGTTCATTAAGCAAACCTAAAGACATGAAGCAGAAATGATGTAATCTCCTATTCCAGTACCCAGACAGCATAAACAGTAGGAAGGAAAATAGGAATGAGAAATGCTATTGTGAGCAAAAGGAGCTGGTCTGGAGGCAACACAGCACAATGTAGTGCTACCCCACCCCCCATCTGCCCCCTGGGTATGCCAGCCCCCCAGATTTCCTAGGACAGGGAGCTGCCTGTAGACGAGGCAATGGGGAAGACCATTCTTGGTAAGTATAATGCTAAGGAAGCGCTGTTTTCATATCTATTTCTGTGATTGCCAGCATACCTTTTCACCCTTCTTGATAGAAAGTAGCAAACAGTCTTTTTTTTCTCTCTTTCATTCATTCCCAAACAACTGAACACAGACTGCTCCACTCTCAGAGGGTGGCAAATGTGTCAGCAAGTGCTGGATGGTTCGTGAAGTGCTGTGCACATTTTGCAGGTTTAGGCGATCTAGTGGCTCTACAGGGTAGTCCTCTACTAACCTGCAAGGCCCTGGTTGTGGGCTGGTAACAGCGAACACCAAGACTGTAGGGAGATCTTGAGATTTGTGGAATTTGGATAATGAGGTGAGGTCTCTGTGCTCAAAGAGCAATTAAGACTGGCTTTGCTATCTCTTGTGCAACCCAGGGGAGTGAAGGCTTGTCTGGCTATCACAGGATACATAAATAACGGGGGAGTCTTGGGGAACCAGGACAGCCCTGCTTTTCATCAGCAGAGGCAGTAAAATCAAGATAACAGAGACTTTGTGTAGCTCTTTGTTTCCTTGAGAGGCTACCATGTCCGGCAATTGACCTTTGCCTCATTACCTGTGAAATGCATATTAAAGTTGACACCCCTGCATATGCTAATGAAGATTACAGAGATCATGCTAAACATATGACTATAGCACTCGTCTCTCCACCCAAATCATACTACACGTCACCTAGGGGAGGGAAACCTCGTAATTTTGGGGATAAAAGGATGGAGAAAATGACTGTTAAATTGGGAGAGAAGAACCTCGATACCTGACGGACCAGTCGACGGGCTGTGTTCTCTTCCTCCACCCCAGGCAGGGACGCCTTTCTGGGTAAGCGCTGCGCCTTTCACCCTCTGGTGAATGTTACCCCGGGTTGTTGTACTATCGTTATTTTTGCTAGCAATATTAACCTTGAGTAATTAGCGCTATTGTAGTTAGTGAATTTATCAACGGCAATCTCGAATCTGTGACTGTCGCTCTCAAGTAACTAATTTCGATTATTTGTGAATCTGATTCAGTGAAAGTCCTTTGGTGGGACTCTGATAGTAAATCAGTGAAAGTCCTGGGACTCTGACAGACAAATATCGAAACTACAGTCCTTTTAACGCGACAGTAAAAAATTGGCGTAGTCGGCAGGATTTGCCATGGATAAACTGCTACAAAAATACAAGTGTGCACCGTCCCAAGCAGGACTAGAGTGGGCCCAGAAATTCTGGAAAGATGAAGATAAAATAATCGCACGAATTGAACAGTGCAGGAGTGAGCAGAAGGTTAAAGGTAATAAGGGTAAAGGAATTGTCTGTGCGATTTTAGGAGCTTGTTTATCATGCGCACAGCAGGAGGCTAAGGAATCCCCACCTCCTGAATGAATTGCAGATGTGGAATATGCTACTTTAAAGTCATACAATGAAGTGTTACAGAAATCCCTAAGTTTTGAACGGGAACAGTTAGGAACGCGAGTAGATACTCTCCTAACAGAAATTGCAAATTTAAAGAAGGAAAATGAGTTGCTTAAGACGTTATTATTAGCTATTGGTGAAAAATCCATAGAAAGTCCGTTGCAGGAGAAGTTGCGCTCTGTGCTGGAATCGATGCCAACCGCTAGTGATTCCACAGCACAGATCCGCAGGAGAGTTTGGCATACTAACCCTGAGACATGGGATGGAGATACCTGGTATGATGATGATGAATCTGATGAACCGGAGGAGGGTTCCAATTATGATTATACCCCAGAGCCTGTATCTGTATGGCTGCTCATTAAAACTGAGGTCACAAATGAGAGGGGGAGCGATCGTACTACTATGCGGACTGTCCCATGGTCTCCTACTGATTTAGCTAAGCTGCGGGAAAAATACTCATGGCGCCCAGGGGAGTCTGAGACTGAGTACGTGTGGCGTGGATCCCTCACAGGAGGGGATAACGTTTTATTAAGTGAAGAAGAAGCAGGAGGTTATTGGGGTCCTGGAGTATTTTTAACCACCATGCCGGGTGATCGTAATTATTCGTTGACCACACGGGCTGTTTATTGGGCTGGTGGTATTGATCCACAAGATAGGGGAGACCCTCGTGTGATAGACTTCAGGGTTTGCTGACTTGACTGCATCTGTGCAAAAGACAGCCTGTATACAGGCAATGTATGAGCGGAACTTATTAAGGAAATCCCCAATGTTAGCCCCTATTGATCCAGCTAGATTAATCCCCCTTATCCGTGGACTCCCAGATAGTCTAAAGACGTATGTGGCAAATGTGCAAGATCGCATACAAGCCACCCGCAATGTAGTGCAACAGGGTGGTACGCAACGGAGAGACCAGGCAGAACAGGCTCATATAACTACTTGGGGCCATTTTGTACAGGAACTGGTAGATTATGGACGCAGGATGGGTTGGGTTGGCTCGACCGCTGAGAGGCCCCATGACCCTCCCCCTCGACGAGTCCGTCAAGTCTATACTCCTAAGCCAAAACCGGAGATCAAACCCAAATGTGATAAGGAGCGCAATGACCTCTGGCGACAGGCTGTGGCGATGGGAGTGTCTCGACGGTTGTTACATGGCTCATCCACTGCTGATCTCCGAGCTCTGGTAAAATTGCTGAGCAGGAGAACTGATTCGCAAAAGAGAAATCAGTCACCAGGAAGGCATATAGCCCCTGGCAAACTCACACCCACAGCGCCACAGAGGGATTTGGTTGACAGGAAAGATACACTGCAAAAAAACGTATGCCCCCGGGGAGGACAGTGAGCCACCCTGCTCGGAGGGTATTAGCCATGCAGTGGCTCTCTAATAAACATCACGAACCAATTACCGCTATACCAGTGGGACCCCAGAGAGTTTTTGTAAATTTTCTTATTGATACTGGTGCCCAAATATCAGTGATTACTAAAAAAACCGCAGAACGTCTAAATGTTAAACCCAGTCGCCATAAGCTAAAATTCACAGGAATTGATGGGATCATAAAGGAACGTCCCACTGCAAAGATCACTTTATGGCTCCCAGGGGAAGATAAATTGACTCAAACTGAAGTGTTGGTGGGTGCAGCCAATACTAACATATTGCGATTTGATTTATTATTTGGCAGAACATGGAAACTCCCTGATGGCTCAGTTTGGAGCTTCGCTGGGCAAGCTAACGCAGGAGGGGATGAGACGAAAAGTATAAATTTATTAGAGATGTCTATACCCTTGCCCCCATCAAAACTTACCAATGTGAGACAATACCTGCTGCCAGCGACCGTGCAGTCGGGCATTGACGGGGTGGTAGCAGACTTGGAAAAAAGAGATATTATCACTCGCACTCACTCCCCATATAATTCTCCTGTCTGGCCGGTAAGAAAACCAAACGGACAGTGGTGGCTTACGATTGATTACAGGCAATTGAATGCCAACACTGCACCTTTAACTGCCGCCGTACCAAATATTGCAGAGTTAGTGACCCTAATCCAGGGAGCATCTCACACATGGATGGCAACTCTAGATATAAAGGATATGGTTTTTATGATTCCACTGCAGGAATGTGATAAGGCTAAATTTGCCTTTATTTGGAAAGGGGTACAGTATACCTTTAACAGGCTGCCCCAGGGGTATAAGCGCTCCCCTACCACCCCCCATAATGCCCTGGCGAAGGTTTTAGCAGGAATTTCTAGCCCACCAGGTGTTACCATCTCTCAATACATTGATGACATACTGATAGGGGGAGACAATTTGGAGGATGTCAAGTGCACTCTGGAAGGTGTGCGAGAAAAATTAATAACTCTAGGACTAGACATTCCTCTGTCTAAGTGTCAGGGCCCTGCACAGGAGGTTAAGTTTTTAGGGGTCTGGTGGATAAAAGGAGCTGCTTCCATTCCACCAGACACACTAGAGAAGATAGAGCAAGGACAGGAACCATCTAACAGAAAGGAGCTACAGCAGCTGTTGGGGACTCTGGGTTATTGGCGCAAACATGTTCCTGGTTTTTCTATTCTTGCACGCCCATTGTAAAACATATTGAGAAAAGGAAAAAGGTGGGAATGGACTGAGCAGCAGGCGAAGGCCCTGAAAACCTTGGTCAGAGAATTAAGATTGTTCCAGCAATTAGGCCCGATACATCCATCTGATCCCATTTTCGTGGAATGGGGATTCAGTGAGCATGGTTCTCATTGTAATTTGTGGCAGAAAGGACCAGATGGTCCTGAGAGGCCATTGGAACTCAGCTCTCACTCTTTTAATGATACTGAGATGCGATATTCGGATCTTGAAAAGGGTCTACTGTCCTTAGTACGAGCCGTAGAACGGGCTGAACACATTAGGAGAGATCAGAATGTGATCATCAGGGGTCCTTTCCGCCTTTTAGACCTAGTTCATAAGGGTACAGCGCCCCCCGCAGTCATTGCCCAGAAACCTACAGTCCGTAAGTGGTATGCCTACCTGGAAGGTATCAATGAGATAATGCCTGTCACGGAAGGCAGTGTTAAATTATCTAAGTTACAGAAAGACATAGATAGCACTTTACTCTTCCAAACCCCACCGAGTAAGTCGTCTCCAATACAGGAGGTGCCACCCCTGGAAGAAGGTAGTGACCTAAAAGGAGTGTGGTTCACAGATGCAACATCCTATAGACAGAACAGTGAGTGGAATTACAAGGCTGTGGCATTGGAGGTGGCCACAGGGGAAAGGCTGAGTGAGGAAGGTAAAGGAAGTGCACAAGTGGGGGAACTTAGAGCAGTCCTGCTAGCTGCACAACATGGTGCTAGCCATATCTATACCGACTCATATGCCGCTTTCAAAGGGACCACAGAGTGGATAGGTCATTGGGCAGCCAATGATTGGCAAGTAAATAGAGTCCCGGTCTGGCAAACTGACAGTTGGAAGCAATTGCTAGAGATAGGGGAGCAAAGAATGCTGTGTGTTGGATGGGTAAAAGGACATGATCAATCAGCTTCTATTGCTGCCCAGTTTAACCAGCAAGTTGATAGTCTCACACGACTGCGAGAAATTGATATCATAAGTGACAACCACGAATGGGAATGCTTGCTCGAGTGGTTGCATGTTAAACGAGGCCACACTGGACGAGCTGATCTTTACTGGGAAGGCATAGCCCGTGGATGGCCTGTATCAGTAAAGCTGTGTGAACAAGTGGCGACAGCCTGTTCACAATGTCGTTTACGACTTAACAAAGACCATCCAAGTAAAGCACCTCCCCTGCATATCCGAGATAAGAAGACACTGTGGCACACTTGGCAGATTGATTACATAGGCCCGCTCCGGCCTTCAGGAAAGAAGAAATACATACTAGTGGGGGTTGAAGTTGTTTCAGGAGTAACCATGGCTACAGCAGTTGCAGCTGCCTCTGGGGAGAACACTGTCCGATGTTTGAAAGAGTGGTTTAGCACACTGCCTCTTCCTGAGGAGATTCAAAGTGATAACGGGTCTCACTTTTCAGCTACAGTAGTCCAAGACTGGGCAAAGGAAGAAGGGATTCGATGGGTATTCCATACTCCGTACTATCCCCAAGCTAATGGTATTGTTGAGCGAATGAATGGGTTGATCAAACGGTTCGCTAAAACATATGAACATGGGTGGCACCTGCGATTGTCTGATGCTACCTATCAGTTAAATAATCGGTGGAGTGGAGATGGATGCCCGGGGATGAAAGCTTTTTGTGTATCAGCCTCCACCATTGTCCCTAAAGTACACACTAAACCAGGGGAATATCCTACAGGATTTTATGCGGGCCAACCAGTAATGGTCAAAATGCCCCAGATTGGAACAGTGGCAATGGTGTTAACAACTCCAAAGAACCTCTGTGCTTGGGAAGCAAAGGACAGTTCTGGGAAAATACACCGAATTAGTACCAGATGGGTGGTACCTACCTTTTAACTTAACTCTGCCGGTCAGAATACAACCGAGCATTTTCTTTTGTTTTACTTTGCAGAAACACTGACGACAACAGATTGCACCTGGGACCACGGCCTATCCTACACAGAGTTGGAGTGTCCTCAAGGCTTGTTAATAGCTGTAACAATCTGATTTGCTTTCGTAGTGTTGATAATAGTTTCGCAACTGAAATTTTAACCATGATGCTGGTAAAATATAGTTTGGGTATCCTATTGTTGTCTACCTGTGGATGGAGTTTTTCCTCAAACCTTGTATTGCAATTGATCCGTGCTTTTGGGCATATACATAATGTCAGTCAAATAACAGCATGTTTGCCTCTACCCAAGTCCGCTGCTTCACCTTTGGACTGGGGAATTTTAACCCTTGATCTAAATCGAACCTTTACGGCCATGACAAAAACTAGCGTAGGCAAGATGAAGTTTGGAAACACTACAATATATTCTCTCGGCTGGTTGTACAATGGCCAGAAAGAGACCTGCTGGGAAGGTAAATATTCCCATGCAACAATCAAAACCACATGTGACAAATTTCCCTGGGGAATGCACTTACCCAAAATATGGGAAGAACCCCAAACGGGTGACTGGCATTACATGCAGACTACTGACTGGTGCATTGATTGGGATGGGACCATTGGACCATCAAAGACCCTTGTTGATGTATATACTGATTTTAAGGTTTCTCATTCCATTAAACCAAAAAGCTATAATTGGAATTGTACCAAAGTTTACAATTGCACTAGCAATGAGAGTGAAATTCAGAAATTGGGCCTGATAGCTCGAGCTCTTCGCCTGGGTTGTATTTGCCGTAAATATACCACTCGTATCAATGACACCTGGTCACGTTTGACAGTTAAGGATACCCATATAAATTGTAAAAAGCTAACATTGCCTTCTATGGGACGCACTGTCTGGGTTAGTAGTGATGGAACATGGACTACCGATTTGCCAGTGGAAGGCCCACGACGCCAACACGCACTGGGATTGCTGACACTCTGTCCTCTCTGGCGAAAACAACCCCTTGTGCCACCTCTATGGGGCCGGATCAAACGGGAAGCAGGAGACCCTTGGCAGCATCCGACCACAGGAACTGTAGTTGGATGGACTTTGGAATCCATCTTTACACCCCAGATAATGGCTTTACAGAATTGCATGATGCTGTATAACCTTACGGGACAAATTGAAGCATTGGCTAATGCGACTCGGGTTGGACTGGAAAAATTAAATGAACAGCTGCAGGCAACATCAAAAATGACATTGCAAAATAGACTGGCGTTAGATCTTCTATTGCTGCATGAAAATGGAGTGTGTGGATATTTAGACTTAGTAAATGATACCTGCTGTGTTCATATACCAAATGTGACTAAAGATCTTGACGAACAGCTAGATCATATAAAGCTTGTGGCAAAGGCCAGCCGCGAATTGAGGAAAGGGATGGAGACAACATGGTTGAATAAGCTATTACAAGGATTAGGATTTTCACTATCAGGATGGCTTGCTTCTTTATTGCAATCTGTGATTATTGTAGTCATTGTACTCATTGTTTTTTGTATGATATTGGCTTGTGTTAAATCTATGTTGACCCGGATGTTAATTCATCAGGTGCGGATGATCTCTGACAGGACAGAATTGAAGGTGAATCCTGAAGCGGAGGAAGAGAAGAAGTCTAATGTAAGGGATACCCCCAAAACTGATTTTATGAAAGTGTGATTTGGATTTCGATTCGAGTGACTATAGTCACGGGGTGGATAATGTGGAATTTGGATAATGAGGTGAGGTCTCTGTGCTCAAAGAGCAATTAAGACTGGCTTTGCTATCTCTTGTGCAACCCAGGGGAGTGAAGGCTTGTCTGGCTATCACAGGATACATAAATAACGGGGGAGTCTTGGGGAACCAGGACAGCCCTGCTTTTCATCAGCAGAGGCAGTAAAATCAAGATAACAGAGTCCTTGTGTAGCTCTGTTTCCTCGAGAGGCTACCATGTCCGGCAATTGACCTTTGCCTCATTACCTGTGAAATGCATATTAAAGTTGACACCCCTGCATATGCTAATGAAGATTATAGAGCTCATGCTAAACATATACGACTATAGCACTCGTCTCTCCACCCAAATCATACTACACGTCACCTAGGGGAGGGAAACCTCGTAATTTTGGGGATAAAAGGATGGAGAAAATGACTGTTAAATTGGGAGAGAAGAACCTCGATACCTGACGGACCAGTCGACGGGCTGTGTTCTCTTCCTCCACCCCAGGCAGGGACGCCTTTCTGGGTAAGCGCTGCGCCTTTCACCCTCTGGTGAATGTTACCCCGGGTTGTTGTACTATCGTTATTTTTGCTAGCAATATTAACCTTAATTAATTAGCGCTATTGTAGTTAGTGAATTTATCAACGGCAATCTCGAATCTGCGACTGTCGCTCTCAATAAAGTAACTAATTTCGATTATTTGTGAATCTGATTCAGTGAAAGTCCTTTGGTGGGACTCTGATAGTAAATCAGTGAAAGTCCTGGGACTCTGACAGACAAATATAGAAACTACAGTCCTTTTAACGTGACAAGATTCAGCAATAACTTCAAACTCACCTACAGAAATAAAATCTGACTTCACATTGCTAATGGTCTCTGGGCTTGAAAAGCAAAACCAAGAGCCACACACTACAGTTCAGAATGCAATTGCAAAAAAAATCCCAAAAAACCAACCCAACACAACCCTATACTGTTCACAGCACTTATAAAACGGTGTGTTTGATAAACAGTTTCTACATGTACAATCACAAAATGCAGTAGGGACTGCAGGTTGGGCAAAACGGGCCAATTGGTCTCCTTGGGAGCTCCCCAGAGGATCTGGATGTGTACCTGTGAGAGCTGCAGCAAGTCCTCACTTTCCAGATGACTTCTGATGTGACCCTGGGCAAGTAACTTAATTCCTCTGTGTCTCAGATCCCTGGCCATAAAATTATGCTTTCATTCTAAATCCTTTACTGACCTTGTTTACTTACAGTGCAAATTTATCAGAACAGACACTGTTATGTGTTTGTACAGCAGGTAGCAGAGAGCTACACAGGTGATCACAGCTACACAGAGATCACAGGTGATCCATGCTTTGAGGAACAAACAGCTGTAGGGTGTATCTTATGAACAGAAGAAAAAATAGTTTATCTCTCTCCAGTCTCATAGACATGCTTCTACATTCACGAATTCAAAACAGTATACAAACCAGTTCCACAGCACATCAGATAAGCATGGACAGCATGTTTCTCTCTGTGAATTTCTGCATTTGCCTCTAACATGGAGAAGAGAAGACAGTGGCTTTGACTTCTCCAGTATATGAAGATATTTATATGTTCTGCTAGCATCAATAGTAACAGTTTTTGACAGTCCTTTTTTGCTGGACAGTTTTCCAGCCACTCTTCCCCAAGCCTGTAGCACTGCATGGGGTTGTTGTGACCCAAGTGCAGGACCAGCCTTGGCCTTGTTGAACCTCATACCATTGGCCTCGGCCCATTGATCCAGCCTGTCCAGATCCCTCTGCAGAGCCTTTCTACCCTCAAGCAGGTCGACACTCCTGCCCAACTTGGTGTCATCTGCAAACTTACTGAGGGTGCACTCAATCCCCTCCTCCAGATCATTGATAAAGATATTAAAGAGAACTGGTCCCAATACCGAGCCCCGGGGAACACCGCTCGTGAACAGCCACCAACTGGATTTAACTCCATTTACCACCACTCTCTGGGCCCGGCCATCCAGACAGTTTTTTACCCAGCGAAGAGTACTCCCATCCAAGCCATGGGCAGCCAGTTTCTCCAGGAGGATGCTGTGGGAAACTGTATCAAAGGCCTTACTAAAGTCCAGGTAAACAACATCCACAGCCTTTCCCTCATCCACCAAGCGGGTCACCTTGTCATAGAAGGAGATCAGGTTAGTCAAGCAAGGGAAGTAGGGCCTTGGTACACATAGTGGTTGCTCCAGGAGATGAATGCCTTAATAATGAATGCCCCCACCCCCTCCCTTCCTCTTAGCTTTTATTGCTGAGCACGACGCCATATGGTATGGAATACCCCTTTGGTCAGTTGGGGTCAGCTGTCCTGGCTCTGTCCCCTCACAACCTCTTGCCCATCCCCAGTCTACTGGTCTTTGGGGTGGGGGGTTTGGAGAGACAGCCTTGATGCTGTGGGAGCGCTGCACAGCAGCAGCCAAAACATTGGTGTGTTATCACCTTTCTAGCTACAAATACAAAGCACAGCACAATGAGGGCTGCTAGACCCAATACAAAGCGTATCATTGCCTGCACTATCTCCTGGCAAGGAGTATGCATTATGAGAGGACCGCAGTGGCAAAGTCCTTTTTTAATGCTGCTGAGCACGATCCAAAACTACTTTTTTCTGATTTGATTGGCCTTTTGCTGAGTCACAGCTATGTTTTTAATTTCCCAGTGACTTAGGTGCTGGCAGCCATTGAGTGGGCATATGTACTGCAGTGCTGAGCAGTAGTGCAGCTCAAAATACAAGGGGCACAGCAGCAACAAAAGAACAGCTTGTGCTTGCCTGTAGCGTGAGTGAATGGGGTGAACTGTAGGAGTGAATGGGGAAGTTAGCACTAGGTTGAAAACATGAAGTACTTCAATGTCTAAACATTAAGTTTTAAGATAGTTCTATTTCAGCGATACTCAAGTCAGGAACTGGGAGCCCACCGAGAAACACAGTTGTTTCCCACCTAGGTACAGAGCAGTCTGTAACACTGAGAACAGAAGTCTCCTCTTCTCAGGAATGATAAGCCCACCGTAGCCAAATCCGAATGCTACAGGCAAGCACAAGCTGTGGCCCTCCTCTGGACCCGTTCCAACAGGTCCATGTGTTTCCTGTGCTGAGGGCCCCAGAGCTGGACACAGTGCTCCAGGTGGGGTCTCACGAGAGCAGAGTAGAGGGGCAGAAACACCTCCCTCGACCTGCTGGCCACACTTCTTTTGATGCAGCCCAGGATGCAGTTGGCCTTCTGGGCTGCAAGTGCATGTTGCCAGCTTGTGTCCAGCTTTTCATCCACCAGCATCCCCAAATCCTTCTCGGCAGAGCTGCTCTCAATCCCTTCATCCACCAGCCTGTAGTGATACCGGGGGTTGCCCCAACCCAGGTGCAGGACCTTGCGCTTAGCCTGGTTGAACCTCATGAGGCTCACATGGGCCCACTTCTCAAGCCTGTCCAGGTCCCTCTGGATGACATCCTGTCCCTCTGGCATGTCGACCGCACCACTCAGCTTGGTGTCATTTGCAAATTTGCTGAGGGTGCACTCAATCCCACTGTCTATGTCATTGATGAAGGTGTTGAACAGTACTGGTCCCAATACAGACCCCTGAGGGACACCACTCATCGCTGATCTCCATCTGGATATTGAGCCATTGACCACTATCCTCTGGATGCGACCATCCAACCAATTCCTCATCCACCGAACAGTCCACCCATCAAATCCATATCTCTCCAATTCAGAGAGAAGGATGTTTTGGGGGACCGTGTCAAAAGCCTTACAGAAGTTCAGATAGACGACATCCGTAGCTCTTCCCTTGTCCACTGATGCAGTCACTCCATCATAGAAGGCCACTAGGTTGGTCAGGCAAGATTTGCCCTTGGTGATGCCATGCTGGCATTCTCGAATCCCCTCCCTGTCTTAGAGGGAGGTAGAGGGAAACTGTAGAGACCCCAGAGGCCCCCCCGACAGACATTGCTCCTGTGCAGACCCCGCGGGCCCCTGCATCAGACATCACGCCCGTGCAGACCCTGCTGGTCCCCACGACAACCACTGTATCCATGCAGATCCTGCCAACCCCCGCAACTGACACTGTGCCTGTGCAGACCCTGCCAGTCCCCGTGACATCTACTATATCTGTGCAGGCCCTGCCAGCCTTCACACCAGACAGCGTGCCCGTGCGGACCTTGCCCAGTCCCTGTGACAACCACTGTATCTGTCCAGACCCTGCTGACCCCCGCGATAAACATCGCGCCCATGTACACCTCGCCAGCCCTCCCGACAGACCCTGATCTGATCCAGACCCTGCTGGCTCTCAGGACAAGACCTGCAGCTGCAACGAGTACTAAATCTACTCCAACCTTGGTGATGGATGATGCAGCTGACCTACAGACTCAGTCAGAACCAGTAGCAGTCAACCCTGTACATAAGAGGAAATGTGCAGTAGCAGCAGATAGCGATGGTCAACCAGGAACATCGGGCAATGCAGTAACAGAGGAAACTGCTCAATCATTATCCCTAAGTGAGCTGCGAGACATATGTAAGGATTACAGCCGTCGGGAAGGCTGCTCAGATGCTGGCATACTGGAGCCGATAGTTTGGACTTAGATGGTAGAGAAGCCAAGCGTCTGGGACCATTGGCTAGAGAATCGGGTATTGACAGGGCTCTTGGAAGACGACCACGGTCCCTCACCCTCTGGAAGCGACTCCTGTTAAGCGTGAGGAGCAGGTATCCCTATAGGGATGAGTCACCATCCCTGGAGGTGTTTAAGAAACATCTAGATGTGGCACTTCAGGGCATGCTCTAGTGGCAGAGATTGTAGGTTGTTTGTGGTGGTTTGTGATTTTTTTTTTCTTTTTGGTGTGTGTATGGTTGGACTCGATGATCTCAAAGGTCCTTTCCAACCATGAAGATTCTATGATTCTATGATTCTTCCAGGAGAAGTGCTCGGTGGGCCCATGACACTTCAGGTCATCAAGGAAGAGATGGGCTCGTGACTAAGGGGTGGATTTGACTATGGACACCATTTCACAGGTTATCCATGATTGTGAAACATGTGCTGAAATTAAGCAAGCCAAAAGATCAAAACCTTTGTAGTATGGAGAACGATGGCTGAAATATAAGTATGGGGAGGCTTGGCGAATTGACTATATCTCCCTTCCATGAACCCACCAGGGAAAATGCTGTGTTCTTACAATGGTGGAAGCAACCACCAGATGGCTGGAAACATAGGCTGTGTCTCATGCCACTGCCCATAACACTATTTTAGGCCTTGAAAGACAACTCTTGTGGCGACATGGTACTCCAGAGAGAACTGAGTCAGACAATGATGTGACTCATTTCCAAAATAATCTTATAGATGCCTGAGCTAAGGAGCATGGTATCGAGTGGATATATCACATCTGCTATCACGCACCAGCTGCCGGGAAAGTTGAACAATGCATACATGTATGTCAGTTGCAGAGTAAAACGCCCCCAACCTGAAAAAAGTTTTCCTTATCACTACTTATGAATTTCCCCCCCTGAGGTGAGTGCAAGACAAGCAGGGCTGTGTGTCTGCCTCCCTCTGGCATCCACACACCTGAGATACAAATAGTGGCCTGAGAAAGCAGGAATGGACAAGGCTGACCAATGCCATGTGTTCAAGTTGCTCCTTTTGCAGGGCTTCAGTGTCTGGATATTTCATGTTTAAATCCTTGGTTTCACAACGCTAATTAGTGAAAGGAGCAGACCAGCCCTTGGACACTGCAATTCCAAGGCTCTCCTGGCCCAAATACTCTAAAAAGAAACATTTAGATTTTCTCATTACATTTGATTTTAGGAGTCTCTGTCATAATGAATGTTCTGGTTTGGGCCAGGTTGGATACTGACAAGACAACAGATGCTCTCCCCCACCTCTTGCTCCAAGAAGAGGAAGGAGAAAAATAGAGTTATGAGTTCAGAAAAAACTACTTTAATATTAATAGTAAAATTAAACAGGAAATAATAGATAAAATACAGAATCTTCATGGTTGGAAAGGACCCTTGAGATCATCGAGTCCAACCAAACAACCTACAATCTCTGCCACTAGAGCATGCCCTGAAGTGCCACATCCAGATGTTCCATAAACACCTCCAGGGATGGTGACTCAACCACCTCCCTGGGCAGGCTGTTCCAGTGCCTGACCACTCGTTCAGTAAAGTAATTCCTCCTAATATCTAATCTAAACCTGCCCTGCCGCAGCTTCAGGCCATTTCCTCTGGTCCTGTCATTATCCACCTGGGAGAAGAGGCCAACCCCCACCTCTCTACAACCTCCTTTCAGGGAGTTGTAGAGGGCAATGAGGTCTCCCCTCAGCCTCCTCTTCTCCAAGCTAAACATGCCCAGCTCCCTCAGCCTCTCCTCATATGACCTGGTCTCCAGACCCCTCACCAGCCTGGTAGCTCTCCTCTGGACACGCTCCAGCACCTCAATGTCCCTCCTGTACAGAGGGGCCCAGAACTGAACACCGTACTCGAGGTGAGGCCTCACCAGTGCCGAGTACAGAGGCACAATCACTTCCCTACTCCTGCTGGCCACACTGTTCCTGAATACAAGCCAGAATGCCGTTGGCCCTCTTGGCCACCTGGGCACACTGCTGGCTCATGTTAAGCTGGCCGTCCACCAGCACCCCCAGGTCCTTTTCTGCTGGGCAGCTCTCCAGCCACTCTGCCCCAAGCCTGTAGCGTTGCTTGGGGTTGTTGTCACCGAAATGCAGGACCCGGCACTTGGTCTTATTAAACCTCATACAGTTGGCCTTGGCCCATCCATCCAGCCTGTCCAGGTCCCTCTGTAGAGCCTTCCTGCCCTCAAGCAGATCAACACTCCCACCTAGTTTGGTGTCATCTGCAAACTTACTGAGGGTGCACTCAGTCCCCTCATCCAGATCGTCGATAAAGATATTAAACAAAACTGGCCCCAAAACTGAGCCCTGAGGGACACCACTGGTGACCGGCCGCCAAGAGGATTTCACCCCATTAATCACAACCCTCTGGGCACGGCCATCCAGCCAGTTTTTAACCCAGCAAAGAGTACACTTGTCTATGCCATGATTCGCCAGCTTCTCCAGGAGAATGCCGTGGGGGACGGTGTCAAAGGCCTTACCAAAGTCCAGATAGACAACGTCCACAGCCTTCCCCTCATCCAGAAGGCGGGTCACATGGTCATAGAAAGAGATCAGGTTGATTAAGCAGGACCTCCCTTTCCTAAACCCATGCTGGCTGGCCCTGATCCCTTGGCTGCCCTGCACTTGCCCTGAGAGCTCACTCAAGATGATCCTCTCCATGATCTTTCCTGGTACCGAGGTCAGGCTGACAGGCCTGTAGTTCCCCGGATCCTCCTTCCGACCCTTCTTGTAGATGGGCGTCACATTAGCCACCCTCCAGTCATCTGGTACCTCCCCTGTTGACCAGGATTGTTGATAAATGATGGAGAGGGGCTTGGTGAGCTCTCCCGCCAGCTCCCTGAGTACTCTTGGGTGAATCCCATCCGGCCCCATAGACTTGTGTGCGTCTAGGTGCAGAAGCAGATCGTTGACTACTTCCTCCTGGATTACGGGTGGGTTGTACTGCTCTCCGTCCTTATCTTCCAGCTCAGGAGGCTGAGCACCCTGGGGACAGCTGGTCTGACTATTGAAGACGGAGGCAAAGAAAGCATTAAATATCTCAGCCTTCTCCTTGTCCTTGGTTGCAACTTCCCCCCCCCAGCATCCAGTAAGGGATGGAGATTCTCCCTGGCTCTCTTTTTGTTGATGTATTTATAAAAGCTTTTCTTGTTGTCCTTAATGGTAGTGGCCAAGTTGAGCTCCAGCTGGGCTTTTGCCTTCCTAATTTTCTCCCTGTATAACCTAACGAGATCTCTGTACTCCTCCTGAGTTGCCTGTCCCTTCTTCCACAGGTGGTAAACCCTCCTCTTATTCCTAAGTCCCATCAGAAGTTCCTTATTCATCCAGGCTGGCCATTTTCCCTGCCCTTTAGACTTGCGACACCTGGGGACAGCCTGCTCCTGGGCCTTTAAGATTTCCTTCTTGAAGAGCGTCCAGCCTTCCTGGACCCCTTTGCCCTTCAGGACTGTCTCCCAAGGGACTCTCTCAACCAGTGTCCTGAACAGGCCAAAGTCCACCCTCCGGAAGTCCCAGGTGGAGGTTTTGCTAACCCCCCTCCTTACATCGCTACAAATTGAAAACTTGACCATTTCATGATCACTAAACCCAAGTCGACCTCCGACCACCACATCTCCCACTAGTCCTTCTCTGTTTGTCAACAGTAGGTCTAGCAAGGCACCTCCCCTGGTAGGCTCACCTACCAGTTGTGTCAGGAAGTTGTCTTCCATGCACTCGAGGAACCTCCTAGCCTGCCTGCCCTCTGCTGTGTTGTATTTCCAGCAGATACCCGGCAGGTTGAAGTCCCCAACCAGAACAAGGGCTGGCGATTGCGAGACTTCAGCCAGCCCCTTATAGAATACTTCATCTGTCTCCTCATCCTGGCCGGGTGGTCTGTAGCATACTCCCAGCACAACATCTCCCTTATTTGCCTTCCCCTTCAACCTTACCCATAAACACTCGACTTTATCATCACTGGACTCTAGCTCTATACAATCAAAACACTCCCTAATGAACAGAGCCACACCCCCGCCCCTCCTTCCTTGCCTATCCCTTCTGAAGAGCTTGTAGCCATTCATCGCAGCATTCCAGTCGTGACAGTCATCCCACCACGTCTCCATGATGGCGACTACATCATAGCTGTCCTGCTGCACAATGGCTTCCAGCTCATCCCGTTTGTTGCCCAGGCTACGTGCATTCGTGTAGATGCACTTGAGCTGGGCTACCGATTTTGCCCCCACCCTTAGCCCTTTATCCCTAGGCTCATTACTAGTGGGTCTGGTTTTATCCCCTTCCCCCTTCGTTTCTAGTTTAAAGCCCTGTCCATGAGCCTTGCTAACTCTTGGCCTAGTACCCTTTTCCCCTTTTGGGATAGGGTTTTCCCATTCTTAGCGAGCAGGCCCGGTGCCCTGCAGATCAAACTATGATCACAGAGCCCAAAGCCCTGCTCGTAGCACCAGTTTCGGAGCCAGGTGTTGATCTGTCCGATTTTCTTGTTCACCCATTCGTCAGTCCCCAAAACTGGAAGGGCAGAGGAGAACACAATTTGTGCTCCCAAACCCTTGACAAGCCACCCCAAGGCCCTGAAATCTTTCTTCATTGCCCTCAGACTTCTACTCTCCAGCTCCTCACTGTCTGCCTATAAGATCAACAGAGGGTAATAATCTGAGGGCCGTATCAGGCCAGGAAGCTTCCTGGCTATATCCTTAACACGGGCCCCAGGGAGGCAGCAGACCTCCCTGGGGGAGGGGTCCGGCCTGCATATGGGACCCTTAGTTCCCCTCAGAATGGACCCCCCTATGACTATTGCCCTCCTCCTGCTCTTCACAGAAGCAGTCTTAACATGTGGAGCTGGCTGCCTTGGCAACTGCCTGGATGGGGCTTTATCAGTATCCTTAGTTCCCTCCTCATCTATCTCCAGAGGCCCATATCTGTTCTGTACGGGCACCTGGGGGGGCATGGGGGGTCTGGAGGGGGCCCTCCTGCTGCCACGAGCAGGCACCCACTTCCATTCCCCCCATCCTCTCCTAGTTCCCCTCCTTCTGCCTGGTGACAAGAGGGCAGGGAATCCTCTACCTCCCGTGGAGCCTCCTCCTGCTGCTTTATCCCTGAGGATGGCAGGGTGCGGCTCCACCAATCAGTCTCCCTTTCACACTCCCGAATGCGCCTCAGTCTTTCCACTTCCTCCTTAAGCTCAGCCACCAGGCTGAGCAGATCATTCACCTGGTCGCAGCGCACACAGGTACTGTCTCTGCTGTCCTCCTGCCAGAGCGACAGACATTCCCTGCAGCCCGTCGCCTGTATGGCTGCATGTCTCTTCATCACGTCCGTTTGTGTCGCTTTATTCCTTCTGGCTTTGGCTACAGACCTGGTGGAGACCATGTCCGCCGCTAGTGTCGCCTCGCCGACGTACTCGCTTCTCTGGTGCTCCCGGGTGGTTTCACGGGTGACACCCAGGGAACGCCCACTCGCTGCTTGTTTGGTCGGTGCCCAGCGACCGGTCGCCGCACTCCCGAAGGGCTGTTTTTGAGGGGGGTGCTGGCTCCGCCCCACTCCTCCTCAGCTGTTGCCGCCCCCGGAAGCGCCGGGCACTGGCTCTGGCTGGCCGCTTTTCCCGGCTTGAAAAGCCTCAAAAGCAAGCCCCTTTGCCGGCCTTTTTTTGCCGCGATTCCCTTCCCCAGTACAGACTTACCTGCACTGGAGCTGGTCTCCTCGGCGAATGTACACAAGACTGGATCAAGCTCCCAGGGAGATGCCACTGACAGGCACTGGGGAAGTACCAGACTGGACTCAGTGACAAAATGGGAACCAGAACACATTGACCAGGAACAAAAGGCAGATGAGCTGACAGGATCCTCCTCAGAGCATCATCCAGTGAAGACTGAGAGACACCAAAGAAGCAGACCATTGGAAAAGATCTAACCTGACCCCTTTGATTCCTCAGCTTTTATACTGAGCATGGCAGATGAGATGGAATACCCGATTGGTCAGCTTGGGTCACCTGACCTGTCCACTTCTCCCCACAGGTGTGACCCCTCCACAGGGGAAACAACCAAGTCAGGTGACCCTGGTTGCCACAGCAACAAGTGTGAGCAGGAGCCTCTCACTGAGCAGAAAGTTGGCTCTGCTCCACCCCAAACCAGGACAATGAGTAAGGCAGATAAGACAAACAAGGAATCAGGAAAGATGTTACTAGTACCTTTAACACCACCTGACCAGAAGCGACTCTTTTACCAAAGCCTTATTATTTGCACTGAATTAAAAAAATGGAGCATGAATGAGAGGAAGCTTTTTGTAATAAATTAAAAATTCACAAAGTATCTGTATTTCCTGATTGTTCCTTCAGACATTTGTCTTTTCCAAGTTATGCTTCTAACAAATATTTTTCTCTCAAAAGAAATCAGAGGAGGCAATAAAACCATACTTGTCTTACCAAATGAAATATTCCATATGGCAATATAGAATACCTGCAACTTTTTCTTTAAGTAGTGTTCTTTAAGCAAGGATCTCTTAGCAAGCATGTTATCTCCCTAGCATTTTTCACTCTGCTAACCAGGAGCGCAAGACTGGCTTGCCTGATGTCAGACATACCCCCTCCAAGTACTCTTTCTGTCCCTCTGCCCTCTAGCCTTTTCTAACCAGACTCCAGTGTTGTGTTCATTAGGGAGATTTTAGCAGCATTCATCTCAAGCCTTTCTAAAGTCTCACTGCTTAGAGCCAGCCTCCTCTTTCCTAAATTTTTGGACCCCTTTATTCTACTTACCTTCACACCACCATTTTCTTTCCTGCTTTTTCCTAAGTTTGTCACACTTTTGCTGTAGCTCTAAGCCACCATTCCCAGCAATCAGCCTGTCGTGGTTTTGGCCAAATTGGTCAATGGCTGGCAACAGATGCTCCCCCCCAGCCTCTCGTGCATGGGGAGGAGGGGGAGAGATAAAGAGATTTACGAGTTTAGAAGAAACTAAACTACTTTAATGAAATATTAATACTAACATAAAAAGAAAATAATGAAATAGATACAGTATATACAAAACCATATTAAGCTCCCAGGATGACGTCACCGTCAGGCACTGGGGAAGTCCCAGACTGGACTCAGTGACAGGTGGGAACCGGGTTCCAGAGTTGGAGTCAGGAACTCATGGATCAGGATCAAAGGCAGGTGAACAGACAGGGTCCTCCTCGGACATCAGCCATTGAAGAGAGAGCTGACCCTTTGATCCCTCAGCTTTTATACTGAGCATGGGGCAGATGGGATGGAATATCCCTGTTGGTCAATTTTTGGTCCCCTGTCCTGTCCGTTCCTCCCTGCAGGTGGGACCCCTCTATGCTTTTCCATTCCCGACCCTCCAATGGGGCAAATAATGAAATTAGCTGACCTTGTTATAGCAATAAGTCTAAGCAAGAGCTTCTCTGCATACCATTCCTTGGCACTAACTGTAAACATTGGTCTTATCTCTCTGAAAATGAACTGGTTTTGGCACAACATGCTGTTAATTTCATAGTGTTAGAAGAGGCCTAGCTAAGAAGTAAAATTACTGAACAGAAAGTTGGTTCTGTTTTACCTCAAACCAGGACACAGCCATAGATTGGTTATTTGATATCCTCTGATAAGCAGAAGTTTTTATTACAAGCACTGATTTGATATCTTGGTATATTTCTTGGATTTGAGTTTCAAGCAGATTGGCTACAGGGTATGTGCACAGGCACACACTTGCATGGATAAAATCTGGTGAGTTCTGTAAAGACTTGCTATTTCCAACTCAGAAGTGAATAGGATATTTGTTATCAGAGATTGAGACATATGTCTTGGAAAAAAGCTAATGTGGTTCAGACTTACAAACTTTAAAGCCAAGGACTCCAGCATCTGCCCAATATCAGTACTGGCTGATGCTCAACAGAAAGGGAAAAGTTTCATAAGGATTCAAGAAACTTTGGAAATGTTAATTAAAGGTTGAAGTTAAGATTTTTAAGTTGATGCACTTATCCTGACCCCTTGTTTGCATTGCTGCCTGTGCCTAGCAAGTGACACAGCAGTCTGTCACTCAGCAATACCAGCTTTCCCAAGCTTCACCATTTGTCCATAAGGAGATAAAATTCATCACCTAATGCCCAAAAGGGGTGTCCCTGGAAGGAGGATAACAGAGGAGGCTAACACTTTCACTTCCTTCACTTACCCCCCCTTGTCCTGGGGCAGCTGGGGCTGCTGCTACATAGCCTGAGGCCAAGTCCTGCTCAGACAAGAAACACCAGGAATGACTAACATAAAGGGAGCAGCCAGCCTCAGATCATATTTGTGCATATTCCCTTGGAGACCACAATACATACACATTTATGCTAGATCACTGCGCTACATGCGGGAGAAGTGTACGCTGTGATGACAGCTTCATTTGGCACATATGATGGAATCCAAATGAAAAAAAGGATCCTAACAGGTCACCATTGCAACAAGACACTGCAGTGCCACTGATAGCCCCATTGTGAAGAGACCACCTCTCTGCTCTGATGAAAACAAACTACCTCCAGTATCACGGGTGCTTTCAGAAGTGGCACGGGAATGAGTCAGTAAGGGGTTTGTTCATAGGAGACAATATTAGATGCACAATTTCTTGGCTTCTTGCATAGCTTATCAAGGATGTGTATCTTTACATAAAAAATGGATATGATCAAATAATATATTCACCATCAATTGTTATTGCAGACATTGCTTATATTTGCTTAGGATATATAATTACAATACATCGTGCTATGTTGTGCACCATTAGATATATCAACAGTCATTGTAGTCACTTCGCAAATATACATACTGCTTTATTTACAAGAGTTTGACATGAGAAGAATATTTAGGGAGAGGGTATATGCTAGAGGTAAACCAGACTTCTCTTAAGCTTTTACCCAAGAGGAGTCTGATCAAACATGTTTTCCCATATTCTGTAATACCTGGCTGATTTATTTTCATCTCTGCAAATTAAGATCATCACTAGGAGTCTAAAGATCTAAAGATCTCATAGAATAATTTATCATAATGTATGAATTTACCTCATAGATTAATTTATTAGTCTCATAGATTGAAAGATCTTTTATCCAACTCCCTGCTCAAAACAGAGTTGACCCCAAAATTAGATGAGGTTGTTCATGGCCTTACCCAGTCAGGTTTTGTATATCTCCAAGGACTTCACAGCATCCCTGAACAGCTTGTTTCAGTGTAACTACTGTCATGATAAGGAACTCTTTCCTAATATCTGTTCAGAATTTCCCTTGTTGCAAATTGCATCCCTTGACCTTTACACCTTGGAAAAGACTCTGACTCCATCTCCTCTGTAACACCCCATTAGGTACCTGAAACAGCAATTAGATCCTCTTTAGGCTTTTTTCCTCCCAGCTGAACTTGGTTGTCTCAGTCTCACCACACAGAAAAGGCAAATTTGAATGCATTATCCCACCGTTGGCCCCTTACAGAGGGCTTACTCAGGTGAAGTTCTCACTGAGATGAGAGGAAACGCATTTTTATTCACCTAAACCTGCATTTTCAACCCCAACTTCTAATTACTGATGACTTTCAGGAAGTTTAATTTTAAATGTCAACTATTTTAATCTATAGCCACAATTCCTATTCTGGGCCCACATCAGGAGCAACAAAACATGCAGAGCACAAAACCCTACTGCTTCCAGCTCAGTCAAACCCGGGAAATAGGGAGTTTCTCTGGGGATGGGGCCACCCCATGAGGCTGCCAGGCCAAGAAGATGTGGTTATGGATGGAAAAACAGGATTCTCCCATGCTCTGGGGTTTTTCAGCACAGCTTGTGCTTTTTCTACACCAGTACTGACCCTAGTCCTGCTTTTGCATGCCTCAATGTGGGAACACACTGAAAAAAAAACCTGGGCATGTAATTAGTAAGCCTTTTGGAGAAAAGACTATGTTTCTTGTACTTTCTATATAGTACCAAGCAGGCTGTCAGCTCTTAAACAAGGGATTCATAAAGAGGTAGTTGTATTACTAGACACTATGAAAAACCCCTCTTGTCTTGCACTCAGACTCATCAATGGCTCAGGCCCCCTCTTCAAAAGAAATTGCATTAATTTTAACATTGGGTTATTAACACAGGTCTCTTCCGATGTTAAACTTAGAAAGGACGAGAGCTGCAGCTTCTTTGCATCAGCTGTGTGTGCTGCTGTCTGTGTTGTAAATGCCATGGGGATCAGATTCCTTTGGCTTTTTCAGATGTCTCCACTGTGATTCTTGAAAAGAAAAAAGGAAAAAAAAACCTGGCAGTATTACGGGTGGTCATCATTTTCAAGAGGAGATAAAAAAGCTCACTAAGCAACTTTAAGGACTGATATGATCTTTCTATTTGCATTCTTGATGCCCTTCGCTGATCACGCAAGTGGGCAAGTGTACTAGTTTTGGCTGGGAAAGAGTTAAATTTCTTCATGGTAGCTTGTATGGAACTATGTTTTGGATTTGTGCTGAAAACAGTGTTGATAATACAGGGATGTGTCAGATATTGCTGAGCAGTGCTTACACAGTGTCAAGGCCTTTTCTGCTTCTCACACCACCCCCACCAGCAAGTAGGCTGGGGATGCACAAGAAGTTGGGAGGGGACACAGCCAGGACAGCTGACCCCAACTGACCAAAGGGATATTTCAGACCATATGATGTCACACTCGGCAATAAAAGCTGGGGAAAGGAGGAGGAAGGGGGACATTCAGAGTTATGGTGTTTGTCTTCCCAAGTAACTGTTGTGCGTGATGGAGCCCTGCTTTCCTGGAGATGGCTGACTACCTGCCTGCTGATGGGAAGTAGTGAATGAATTCCTTGTTTTGCTTTACTTGTCTGTATGTCTTTTGCTTTCCCTGTTAAACTGTCTTTATCTCAACCCACGACTTTTCTTGCTTGTACCCTTCTGATTCTTTCCTCCATCCCACTGCAGGGCAGTGAACGAGTGGCTGTGTGGGGCTTAGCTGCCCATTGGGATTAAACTATGAGAGCAAGCATATTGAAAATCACTGGTCACAGGGAGCCCTGTTCCCTTGCCAGTCATCCAAAAACACCTTTGCAGCATATACCTTTCCGAAGAGGCAGCTTAAGAGCACCAGCCAGGTGCTGATGGCCATGGCCAGGCATTCCCACCAGCAAGCTTTAATATATTGGCTCAACTGTTTTAATACTGTTTCGCCCCTCACTTGACTCTTCAAAGGCCTTAAACAACTTAGCTCTTGGGGGCAGGGGGGGAGGGGTGCTCAAATATCTGTTTGTTCAAGGGTAATTATCCTGCCTCTTCCAGACTGCCTTCCTGAGGGCAGGGACACAAACCTGCCCCATCCTCCCATCTTTGCCTGTGCTGCAAACACAGCATCCAGGCTTGAGGGGAGCAAGATGCGAAATGGCAGAGGTGCGAAGAGCTGAACAGCTGAGGACCTCAAACAGATCAACTGCATTGAAACAAGTCTCCAGGACGGCTTGTTTATGGGCAGCGATGCCTCATGCCCTTCTGCTCTAACTACAAGGTGTACCACTTTGTCCTGCTTTTGCTCTTGCAAAACACATGGCTAGGTGTGCACCTGGAAAAAGCAAAAACCCTAAATCATTTTACACAGAGAATTCTCCCCCAGGAACAAGTGAAAAACTGACAAACATTAATCTTTATCACTGAAATATCATGAACCTTGTGTAGAAATGAGTTGTCCTCAGGCGAAAGTCTTTGAGAGGCAGGTTACTCTCATCCAGCAGAATTGGGAGCTGAAATTCCCAAATGTGAGAGTATGAGAGCCTGTGTGAAATTATATCTTATATCCACAGGTGTCAGTGAAAGATTGTCACTTCTGAGTTTTCTGGAGCAAAAAATCATAGAGTTGAACTGAGCCACAGAAATTTAACATAGCTAAGCTCCAGGGCTGTAGGCCCATCACTTAGAAAGCATGCAATTTAAAAAAGACTTCAAAAGGCACGGTTTCCTGACAAGCTCAGAAAAGACCATTCCTGAAATGAGCAAGGCTGAACAAATCAGCAGAGCAGTTCCTTCCACACCAATCTAAGCCTTCCCTTCATGCTACAAACCCCTGTCTAATTCCTCTTTATTCCTCAGGCCAGACACCTCCAGTTTCCCCATACCATAGCTTCTTTCATGCACTAAATTCCCAGTGTGTTTTCCTTTTCCCTTCCCTCCACTGGACTCCGTAGGGGACACTTTCTCCGTCAGCGCTGGATAACTTCTGCCTCATTTGTGCTTTTGCACACCAACCCCATAAAATTTCTAGTTAATGAAAAAGATAGACAGTGCCATCTGCAGCCCTTCAAATTAAGGCAGCCGTCTTCTCAAACTGTTATTGCTACTTTGAGAGCTACTGAAAGAGAGAGGGAGAGGAAAGCTCATGTATGAGATGAGAAGCAGCTTCCACTTGAAAGAGAGGGAGTTGATCACGACCTTTCCAGGCAGATTTCTCTCTTGGGACCACCTGGCTTCCACACCCACATTTTCCCCTCTAGAAGAGAGTGCTAAGCAGCAATAGGGAACAGCTAATGAAAAGGGAGAGTTTTGGGGTTCCCTGTCCAGCACCAAGAAAGGCCAGGGCAGGTGTTGGGGGGCCCTAAGCCATGTGCAGCATCCTGCGCTGAGGGCTCTGCAGGGGCTTTTCCTGTGGGGCCATGGGTATGAGCCTGCCTCTCCCCAGCATCGCCAGCAGGACAAGGGGCAGACAGCTGTGGAGGCTGGGGCAGCCAGCATCCACCAGGCTCCCACACACAGGTGGCGTGCCAGTCACTGCCTTGCTGAAGCAAGCAAAAATAGTCCTTCTCAGTCAATTTGTTCACTGCTGCTGGTGCCCAGGGCCAGAGGCAGGATCTGAGCCAGTGGAGGAGCAGATAACAGAGACAGTCAGATTAGCAGCTACTTCCTATGCCTGCCCATGCCAGCAGCTTGCATCTAAGCAGCTCCTGATTGTTGTATCAAGATATTTGCCTTCTCTTAGGTTTATGTCTTCCTCTAGGCTACTGCAGGACAGATCTCATGCGCTCCCTTGTCTTCCTCCACCAGCTCCTATGAGGGCCGAGGAACATGGGTCAGGATCGAGGGGATACCACTGTCTGCCCCTAAAGCCGAAAAGTCTTCTCTGTCCTAGTGGTTTGACATAGAGCTGTAGCAACATGCTGTGACCTGACATGATCAGCCCCAGGTTTATGTGCCAGGACACACAGATGAGTAAAGCATGGGGCACATGTCCTTTGAAAGCAGACAAAGGATAAACCCAAGAGTACTCAGGGAGCTGGCAGAAGAGCTCACCAAGCCTCTCTCCATCATTTATCAACAATCCTGGTCAACAGGGGAGGTACCAGATGACTGGAGGGTGGCTAATGTGACACCCATCTACAAGAAGGGTTGGAAGGAGGATCCGGGGAACTACAGGCCTGTCAGCCTGACCTCGGTACCAGGAAAGATCATGGAGAGGATCATCTTGAGTGAGCTCTCAGGGCAAGTGCAGGGCAGCCAAGGGATCAGGGCCAGCCAGCATGGGTTTAGGAAAGGGAGGTCCTGCTTAAGCAACCTGATCTCTTTCTATGACCATGTGACCCGCCTTCTGGATGAGGGGAAGGCTGTGGACGTTGTCTATCTGGACTTTGGTTGGATGGCCGTGCCCAGAGGGTTGTGATTAATGGGGTGAAATCCTCTTGGCGGCCGGTCACCAGTGGTGTCCCTCAGGGCTCAGTTTTGGGGCCGGTTTTGTTTAATATCTTTATCAATGATCTGGATGAGGGGATTGAGTGCACCCTCAGTAAGTTTGCAGATGACACCAAACTAGGTGGGAGTGTTGATCTGCTTGAGGGCAGGAAGGCTCTACAGAGGGACCTGGACAGGCTGGATCGAAGGGCCAAGGCCAACTGTATGAGGTTTAATAAGGCCAAGTACTGGGTCCTGCATTTCGGTCACAACAACCCCAAGCAATGCTACAGGCTTGGGGCAGAGTGGCTGGAGAGCTGCCCCGCAGAAAAGGACCTGGGGGTGCTGGTGGACGGCCAGCTTAACATGAGCCAGCAGTGTGCCCAGGTGGCCAAGAGGGCCAATGGCATCCTAGCCTGTATCAGGAATAGCGTGGCCAGCAGGAGTAGGGAAGTGATTGTGCCTCTGTACTCGGCACTGGTGAGGCCTCACCTCGAGTACTGTGTTCAGTTCTGGGCCCCTCTGTACAGGAGGGACATTGAGGTGCTGGAGCGTGTCCAGAGGAGAGCTACCAGGCTGGTGAGGGGTCTGGAGACCAGGTCATATGAGGAGAGGCTGAGGGAGCTGGGCATGTTTAGCTTGGAGAAGAGGAGGCTGAGGGGAGACCTCATTGCCCTCTACAACTCCCTGAAAGGAGGTTGTAGAGAGGTGGGTGTTGGCCTCTTCTCCCAGGTGGATAATGACAGGACCAGAGGAAATGGTCTGAAGTTGCGGCAGGGGAGGTTTAGATTAGATATTAGGAAGAATGACTTTACTGCAAGAGTGGTCAGGCACTGGAACAGCCTGCCCAGGGAGGTGGTTGAGTCCCCATCCCTAGAGGTGTTCAAGAAACGTGTAGATGTGGCACTTCAGGGCATGCTCTAGTGACAGAGATTGTAGGTTGTTTGTTTGTGGGGCTGTTTTTTTTTTTCTTTGGTGTGTGTATGGTTGGACTCGATGATCTCAAAGGTCCTTTCCAACCATGAAGATTCTATGATTCTATGATTCTATGATCCATGATACCTGCACATTGGCATCTTATTGTCATAGACTTAAAGGACTGTTTCTTCACCATCTCTTTACATCCTGATGGTTGTGCGCATTTTGCCTTTTCTGTGTCTTCAATTAATAATGAAGGGCCCATGCAGCGATATCATTGGGTGGTCAGGCACCTGGGCACCAGGAAAACTACTAAGAGAAGTCTTAAAGGCACAGGAGGAGGCTGTCCCCGTGTGCCGAAAAACAAGTAGGCGGGGAAGGAGACCGGCCTGGCTAAACAGGGACCTTTGGCTGGACCTCAAGAACAAAAGGAGAGTCTATGACCTCTGGAAGAGGGGGCAGGTCTCTCATGAAGACTATAAGGATATAGCGAAGCTATGCAGGGAGAAAATTAGGAGAGCCAAAGCGCAGGTAGAGCTCAACCTAGCTACAGCTGTTAAGGATAACAAAAAATGTTTCTATAAATTCATTAACAACAAAAGGAGGATTAGGGAAAATCTCCCTCCCTTATTGGATGCAGAGGGAAACATAGTCACAAAGGATGAGGAAAAGGCTGAGGTGCTCAACGCCTACTTTGCCTCAGTCTTTAGCAGTGGAACTAGCTGTTCCCTGGGCACCCAGCCTCATGAGCTAGGGGACAGGGAGGGGAAGCTGGACGAGGTCATCACAATTAAAGAGGAAGTGATCAGTGACCTGCTACACCGCTTGGATGCGCACAAGTCTATGGGACCGGATGGGTTACATCCAAGAGTGCTGAAAGAGTTGGCAGACGTGCTTGCCAAGCCACTTTCCATCATCTACCTGAAGTCATGGCTGACTGGGGAGGTCCCAATGGCCTGGAGGGTAGCAAATGTAGCACCCATCTACAAGAAAGGCAGAAAGGAGGATCCGGGAAACTATAGGCCTGTCAGTCTGACCTCGGTAGCAGGGAAGGTCACGGAGCAGATCATCTTGAGTGCCATTACAAGCCATATAATGGACAAGCAGGGGATCAGGCCTAGTCAGCACGGGTTTATGAAAGGCAGGTCCTGCCCGACGAACCTGATCTCCTTCTATGACAAGATGACCCGATTATTGGATGAGGGAAAGGCTGTGGACATTGTCTACCTAGACTTTCGAAAAGGATTTGACACTGTCCCCCATAGAATCCTCATGGAAAAACTGGCGGCTCATGGCCTGGATGAGCATACGATCTGCTGGATCAAGCACTGGCTGGATGGGCGGTCCCAAAGAGTGGTGGTCAATGGAGTTAAATCCAGCTGGCGGCCGGTCACAAGTGGTGTTCCTCAGGGCTCGGTGTTGGGACCATTTCTGTTTAACATCTTTATTGATGACCTTGATAAGGACAGAGAGTGTATCATCAGCAAGTTTGCAGATGACACGAAGCTAAGCGGGAGTGTTGATCTACATGAGGATAGGGAGGCTCTACAGAGAGACTTGGATAGATTGGATCGATGGGCCAACACTAATGGAATGAGCTTCAACAAGGCCAAGTGCCGGGTCCTGCACTTGGGCCACAACAACCCCATGCATCGCTCCAGGCTTGGGGAAGAGTGGCTGGAGAGCTGCCTGGCAGAAAAGGACCTGGGGGTTCTAATTGACAAGCGGCTGAACATGAGCCAGCAGTGTGCCCAGGTGGCCAAGAGGGCCAATGGCATCCTGGCTTGTATTAGAAATAGTGTGACCAGCAGAAGGAGGGAGGTGATTGTCCCCCTGTACTCAGCACTGGTGAGGCCACACCTTGAGTATTGTGTCCAGCTTTGGGCACCTCAATACGAGAGAGATATCGAGGTGCTGGAGCGAGTGCAGAGGTGTGGGAACAGAGAGCAGCATAGGTCTGTTCGACCTTGATGAGATAAAGCTGTGTCCTTGAGAGAGGGCTTGAGAGAACGGAAAAACAAGTAAGAATCAGCAAGAAACAGGACATGAGAATGAAGTTGCTGCTCCTCATGAACAGACAGCAGAAACCAATCGGAAGAAGTAGAGAAGTGCGTGGTAGTCGACCTTCAACCTATCAGCAGAACACAACTTGCGCGTGGAGAGTGTGTAAAACTATAAAGCCTGTCAGATTGTTGCAATAAAGGTCTTTGGTCTGTACCCTGCAAGAGTCCATGAATCCATGCTCCACACAGAGGAGGGCAACGAAGCTGGTGAAGGGCCTGCAGAATAAACCTTATGAGGAGCAATTGAAGGAGCTGGGACTCTTTAGTTTGAGGAAGGGAAGAGGAGGCTGAGGGGAGACCTCATCACTCTCTACAACTACTTGAAAGGACATTGTAGAGAGGTTGGGGCTGGTCTCTTCTCACAGGTAATTAGCAATAGAACAAGAGGGAATGTCTTCAAGCTGCAGCAGGGGCGGTTTAGACTGGACATTAGGAAAAAATTCTTCACAGAAAGAGTGGTCAGACACTGGGATAGGCTGCCCAGGGAGGTGGTGGAGTCACCATCCCTGAATGTGTTTAAGAGTCGTTTAGATGTGGTGTTGGGCGATATGGTGTAGGGAAGAACTTTGTAGAGTGGAGTTGATGGTTGGACTCGATGATCCCAAGGGTCTTTTCCAACCTGAATGATTCTATGATTCTATAAAAATCCTTAAAGGGTGGGTGTCAGGAGGATGGGGCCAGCCTTTTTTCAGTGTTCCATCTAAACATGAGGAGGAACTTGTTTGAGCACTGGAACAGGCTGCCCAGAGAGGTGGTGGAGTCTCCATCTCTGGAGACATTCAAAACCCACCTGGACGCGTTCCTGTGCATCCTGTTCTAGGTGACCCTGCTCTGGCAGGGGGGTTAGACTAGATGATCTCTGAAGGTCCCTTCCAACCCCTATCGTTCTGTGATATGTGCCTTTTTTAGAGACTTGTGCTAGGCCCATAAGAAATAGCATGGAGGCAGAATAGCCATTTTATTGTGACATTCTGCCCTCACTGAAAAGCAAGTGATTGCTCCAGACAGACTGCTGCTGGTACTTGAACTACCTTGGGTATTTGTGCAGGAATTATATAATAAAATCAGAAAACATGTTTGTTGTTGTTTTACTGGTGAAAGAGCCAAGATATGACTGCTTTGGGCCCAGTATAATATCCACTTTCACAAGAAAAAAACAGTGACCATAAACACCAACAAATGGAAAGGCTCGGTTCATGCATTAGATTTTGAGGACTGGAGATATATTTTCTGCTATAGGCTGACCAATTTAATGTTTAGAGGCAGACAGAACACAATAATCTCTATTTAAGATATACGTGAACTTCTTTTCAAAAGGTTTGCTTTGGGGTTGGTTTTTCTGTTTGTTTGTTTGCTTTGATGCTGTAGTGCTTTCACGCTTAGAGGTTGTAATACAACTTCTAAAATCTGAACTTTGGCTCTGGAATTAGAAGAAGGGAGAAATCATTTGGATGGATGAATTTGTTATTTCAAGTTTGATCAAAAGGCTCCTCTGATGTAAATTCAGCTGTGCTGCCTTATACCAGAAGAATATTTGGCCCAACAACTTAGTATAACATCACAGATGGCATATTATCTATGATTTGACAGTAGCTTGTGTGTAAGGGATAATAGAGGATGGTCCAAGTGAGACACGACGGAAAAATACTAATTGAACCAAACCCAGTATACGTGCCGAGAAAAGGACCTCAGTACTGTTGTTGCAAAAACTCCGCACGTATCCATGAGAACCTGACCTTCGAAGAAGCAGATAACAAGAAGGGAGTGGAACAATGTGGTCGCGTATCAGAAAGCTGCCATTAGCAAAGCTGGGTCATGAGCCTGGTGGGGCTCGCTGCATGCGCTGGCCACTCGTGCAGTGACTCTAGTCTGTACTTTTCCACTCAATCCAGTGCAGGATATAAGGGGGCTGTCTCGGGTCAGAGAGGGAGAGACATGAGCGCATTTTGAAGATACAGGGGACGCCCTCAACGCGCTGTGCCTTGCCTCCCTCTGCCATACCGATGCGGCTCCTCGTTATCCTGCTGCTCGGTGGCGCTGCTATGATCTATGGGTTGGTAAGACTCTCTGAAGTAACTTTTGGGACATTTGGGAACTGCTTAACAAGGCTTCACAATAAAGCTGAGTACCTTTTTCGCTGTAAGCAAGGTTTCACAATAAAGCTGAGTTAAATTTTTTTCTTTGTGTGAGCCCTGGTTTGTACGCTGGAATCTTTAAAAAAGAACCCGTTACATCTTGGAATTCCATTACGGTGTGAACCACAGTTCATTAAATAAGACATAAACCCTATATTTTTCTCAAGTTCCAGAAAAATGAAAATGTTAATTCAGAAAATAATGACTACAAAGTGGTTATTCTCAGCATTAATAATAATAAAAAAGATTTGTGCAGTCCCCTAAGAAAAGCTTCTGTATGTCTTTCTGCTAGAGGCTGATGTCACAGAGAGCAGGATTTCATTGAGTGATACAAATGAGAGATGTTATTAGAGCAGCATTGCATTCAGTTAAAAGGTAAAGTTCAGTGTAATGTTTTCCATTAAACAAGACTAGAAGTTGTATTATGCCAAGCCTGTACATTTCACAAACAATGTCAAACTCCACTGGCGTATATTACCCCATGTCTCCTTATAATGTACAGTCTGGCAACAGGCCAAATGCAGATCTTAGGAGTCTGAGGACCTAGTGGTAAAGCCATCTTCTGACATGGTGTCTGAGCCCAGCTGGTATCTTGAGATGTAAAAGTGTTGAAGACTAATGCAACCTAACTCCATGGTGGGACTGCAGAAAACAGGGGCCAGGCAGCAAGAATTCAAGTGGAGATTGGGACCCACTCCCATACTCTTTTGCTATCTTTCATTCAAATCTAACATGCCACCCTGTTACTAATTTCCCCCTCTTCCACAGTGTAAGTATGGCAACACACTATAGACAAGGAAAAGAACTGGGAAAATGCAGGAAAGGAGCTCAGGTGGTTGGTTGTCGTGGTTTAGGCTGGGCTGGTGTCGTGGTTTAGCCTCAGAGGGCAACAAAGAACCACGTGCCGCTCGCTCGGGCCTTCCCAATACAGGAAGAATCAGAAGAAAAAGGCAAGACTCTGGGGTTGAGACAAGGGCAGTTTAACGGAACAGCAAAGGGAACAAGCAAAACAACAACAATATCACGGACAGAGGAATACACAAACGCGGTTACGGAACCGCCGCTCACCGACCGGACCCGGGACGCCCCAGCCCGCTCCAAGCGGCGACTCCCTGCCCCCTCCCCCCAGCATTTCAAGGTGGGCATGGATCACGTGGTATGGAATACCAGAGAAAATTAACCCTATCCCCGCCGGAACCAGGACATTATCCACCCCTTATTCCATACCATCTATGCCATGCCCAGATCTTACAGGTCCCAATGAATTGCCACCCCTTTCCCTGTCATATATATATATACATACATATTCATGCAAAATAATGCCCTTAGTTTAAGGGCCATCCCTCCAAAGTGTCCATTGAGTTCTTTTAATCCATGGCCTTGGGCTCCATCTGTTAGAACAGTCTCTCAGGGCAAGTGAGATGCTGTGTGGTGCTGGACTGTTGCATGCTGTATTTTCAGAGGTTGTGACTGGTGCACCCGGTGTGGCTCATGCCCACAGTCCATGGGCTGAAGATGTAGATCTTGAGGAAGTTGCTGGGCGCCAGCTGCTGAGGTCAGTTCTTATCCCATCACCCCTGTGCCTTACTCATAGTACAACTGATAGCAATTATAGTAATGAGGACATACAGTGACAGGGTTAATTAGCAATCAACAACACACAATTTGATTCATTGGCTATTTTCACCCAAAATCAGATCCCCATGAGGTACACATCGGACTTCCCCATCCTTCTGCATCACCCACCAAGTGCACCCAGGTCCTTGGGCAAAAACAATCCCACGGATGGGTTTGCCTTTGCCTGAGGCGGGACTAACCCAGACTGTCTTCCCTAGCATATTCTTCATGTGCACTACGGGGACTTTATCCCCTTCTACGGTACGTGGAAGTTTTGATTGGGCAGGGCCAGCCCGATTGGTAGATCCCCTGGGGTTAACGAGCCAGGTAGCTTTTGCTAGATGTGTATCCCAATGTTTTAAAGTCCCACCACCCATTGCTCTCAGTGTAGTTTTGAACAGTCCATTGTATCGTTCCATCTTCCCAGAGGCCGGTGCGTGACAGGGGATGTGATATACCCACTCAATGCCATGCTCTTTGGCCCAGGGGTCTATGAGGCTGTTTCGGAAATGAGTCCCGTTGTCTGACTCAATTCTCTCTGGGGTACCGTGTCACCACAGGACTTGCTTTTCGAGGCCCAGGATAGCGTTCCGGGCAGTGGCATGGGGCACAGGGTATGTTTCCAGCCATCCAGTGGTTGCTTCCACCATGGTGAGCACATAGCACTTGCCTTGACGCGTTTGTGGCAGTGTGATATAATCAATCTGCCAGGCCTCCCCAGATTTGTATTTCAGCCATCGTCCTCCATACCAGAGAGGCTTCAAACGCTTGGCTTGCTTGATTGCAGCGCATGTCTCACATTCATGGATGACCTGTGCAATAGTGTCCATGGTCGAGTCCACCCCTCGGTCACGAGCCCATCTATATCTCGCATCTCTTCCTTGATGGCCTGAGGAGTCATGGGCCCACCGAGCTATGAATAGTTCGCCCTTATGTTGCCAGTCCAGATCCACCTGAGCCACTTCAATCCTAGCAGCCCGATCCACCTGCTGGTTGTTCTGATGTTCCTCCGTGGCCCGATTCTTCGGTACATGGGCATCTACATGGCGTACTTTCACAACCAGATTCTCTATCCGGGCAGCAATATCTTGCCATAGGTCAGCAGCCCAGATGGGTTTGCCTCTGCGCTGCCAGTTGCCCTGCTTCCACTGCTGTAACCACCCCCACAGGGCATTTGCCACCATCCATGAGTCAGTGTAGAGATAAAGTACTGGCCATTTTTCTCGCTCAGCAATGTCCAAGGCCAGCTGAATGGCTTTCACCTCTGCAAACTGGCTCGACTCCCCTTGTCCTTCCGTGGCTTCTGCAACTTCTCGTGTAGGACTCCACACAGCAGCCTTCCACTTTTGATGCTTTCCCACAATCCGGCAGGACCCATCAGTGAACAGGGCATATTTCTTCTCATTTTCCTGGCAGTTTATTATATGGTGGGGCCTCTTCCGCACGCGTCACCTCCTCCTCTGGTGACATTCCGAAATCCTTGCCTTCTGGCCAGTCCATGATCACTTCCAGAATTCCTGGGCGACTGGGGTTTCCCATTCGAGTTCGCTGTGTGATCAGTGCAATGCACTTACTCCATGTAGCACCAGTTGCATGATGTGTGGTGGGGACCCTTTCTTTGAACATCCAGCCCAGCACCGGCAGTCGAGGTGCTAAGAGGAGCTGTGCTTCTGTGCCAACCACTTCTGAAGCAGCTCGAACCCCTTCATATGCTGCCAATAGCTCTTTTTCTGTTGGCGTGTAACAGGCTTCGGATCCTCTGCATCCCCGACTCCAAAACCCTAGGGGTCGACCTCGGGTCTCCCCTGGTGCTTTCTGCCAGAGGCTCCAGGTAGGGCCATTCTCCCTGGCTGTGGTGTAGAGCACATTTTTAATATCTTGTCCTGCCCAGACTGGCCCCAGGGCCACTGCATGGACTATTTCCTGTTTGATTTGTTCAAAAGCTTGTCGTTGCTCAGGACCCCATTTAAAGTCATTCTTCTTCCAGGTTACTTGATACAGAGGGCTTACGATTAGACTGTAATCTGGGATATGCATCCTCCAAAACCCCACAATGCCTAAGAAAGCTTGTGTTTCCTTTTTACTAGTTGGTGGAGACATAGCTGCTATTTTGTTGATCACATCCATTGGGATCTGACGGCGCCCATCTTGCCATTTTATTCCTAAAAACTGGATCTCCTGCGCAGGTCCCTTGACCTTACTTTGTTTTATGGCAAAACCAGCTTTCAGAAGGATTCGGACTATTTTACTCCCTTTCTCAAAAACTTCTTCTGCTGTGTTTCCCCATACAATGATGTCATCAATGTATTGCAGGTGTTCTGGAGCTTCACCCTTGTAGGAGGATTCTTGGAACAGGGGGGTCACCCGGTGAACACTCCAAGCACTGAACACCTGTTGTTGGCACAACTATAAAGATGACTGCTGGACGGTCATCTTAACGAGGAGGCAAGAACTGCGGATGTGGCAGAGTTGATAAGCAAGCTGAAGGACTAATAAGAAGAAATACAGCTGCAGTAATTATCTGCTGGCTCTGGTGAAGGTTACCTGGCAAGCCAGAACTAAGGGCGCGTGAACAGTAAGGCTAAACCAATCATAATAGAGCTTGCGGCGCGTGCATATGCACAGGAACCAATTATGTTGCTTGTAGAAGTGTGTACTGCTATGCTAAGAAGGTATATTAACTGAGCTATCTGAGCAATAAAGGGGCATTAACCTGATCATATTGGTCGTCGTGTTATTGTCCGAAGCTTCCGCGTCGACAAGTGGCGCCCGAACAGGGACCCTCGGATCGGTGTTGGGACGGACGACGACCCGACAGGCGACTGGCAACCGACGGACGGAGAGGGGCGGAAAAGCGGTCGAAAGGCGAGTGCTGCCCCGGCACTCGGGAAGACGCTGACAGCGCACAGGAAACAGGGAAACTCGCTCTGGCCAAGCGAGCGGCCGGGAGGAGATGGGGTCTACACTCTCGCAAGAAGAAGAGGCAGTAGTTAAGCTCCTCCAACATATGCTCTCTATGAGAGGACTAAAATATGATACGCCTACCTTGAAGGCGCTCCTGGCATGGGCGCGGGATAAAGGGTTTATCCCCACAGCCGCAGCAGCATTTATGCTGGATACCTGGTCTAAAATAGGAGCGGTGCTGTGGGATGAAATAAGCAAGGGATCCAAGGAGGCACAAAAATTCTCCACATTGTGGAGGTTGATCTCAGAGACTTTTAAGGAAATGCAGGTGGAACGTGCTGCTGTCGCCTCTGCTTTTGCGGCGCTGACACCAGGTACTAACACAGCTACAAAACTTTCTTTTGGGAATTCAGCAGCTGTAGCACCTCCACCTCGACAGAAACTGATTTCAAGTGTCAGTGTGGGACGTCCGGCACCAGTGGCATCTCCGTCAGCAGAGCAATCTGAGACTCCAGAAGAAGAACAAGCCGAAGGGAAAGGAGGCACTCAAGTTCACTCTACCCTGTTCTGTAATAGCCCTGAGGATGATCCTGGGAGCCCCTTTGATCCTGGTCCAATAAATCCAGAGACTGAACCTGATTTATATCCACCTTTAACCCCAATTAAAGCTATGCCTACATCTGCTCGAACTGCGGAGATTTTACAGCAACAGCGACGAAAGTTGTTATCGCGCTCCTCCGTTCTTAACCATTCTCCATTTGCACCAGGTACTGCATCTGTTCCTCCTTATCAACTGCTTGTAAGTGCGCAGCCAGAATCGGGGTATTGCGGTGTATTGTCAGAATGTCAGCAGAGAAGGACGGAGCCGGAGCAATTTTGCTCCTGCCACTGCCTGCCTCAGACCCTCCTCTCCCCAGTTGTCTCCCTGAGATAGAAGTGCTGGTTTTTGTATGTCTGCTGCGTAAGTGTGTGTGGGCACGAGCTTATACCTGCTGATCAGCATGTGTGCTACTGTTTGGTTTTTGTTGTGTGCAGTGTCGTTAGGTGATTCCACTTGAGCAGGTGTTCTGCCCGGTGTGGTACTGTTCTCCTACGCGACTAGGGCTGACACTCTGTCAAGTGAAGAAGTTTGTATATACACAATCTATAGACGTAAGGCAAGCGCACCCCAAGTAGATACACCAGGATGAGCCGTAGAACCGATGAAAGTCCTGAAATATTGGGGGAGTTTTCACCAGTTGACACGCTTACGCTCTCGGGAACGGCTTGCCTGTGCAGGGCGTATGGCTAGTTGTTTGTTGTTTGCCTGTAAGATCATCGTTGATCGGGAAAAGGAGTTGCGCCAAAATCTATAGGATGTTCTGTAGGAAAATGAAAAGCTTAAGGGAAATGAGAAACTGAGCTCTTGTTGCAAAGGCAGACTTTTTTGTCAGTCATAAGTGATGAAAGAAAAAAAAAAAAAAAAAAAAAAAAAAAAAAAAAAAAAAAAAAAAGAGAGAGAGAGAAACCAAAACCAAACAGGAACAATTAGATGGGAAATGTGCCACGTTAGCACAAAAGTATGCCATACGTGCTATGAGAAGGTGGCAGAAAAAGAGAAATAGAACACCCGATTCAAAGCAGTACCATAGAGATATGTTTTTGGTTTTTTCCTATATGCGTATATGTTATTGCATGCCTTAGTACATTACTTAGTATTATACCCTGCGAGACTAAAAAACCCCAGCAGAAGCGGTCTTTTGAGCAAGGGGGTGGAATATGGGAAAGCAACGGAAGATCGGCGAGGAGGATTGTAAATACACTCAAGGGACTTGCACCTGGGTGCTGGAACAAAAATCATCGTAAAGGGAAGGCGTCGCAGTATTGATTTAGCAAGGCAAGAACCAGAACGAATTTATATTCCTGTTAATCAATCCTATTTAGATTAGTTTTTGTCCTCTTCTGATATTTTACAATACCGTTTTGCGGGATATACTGGTCAGATTACTAATGCTTACCCACCTACAAAACTTTTACTGTTAAACGGATTGAGCGATCTATGGTACGTGAAGTGAAAAACCCAATATTATACCAGTTGTTGTTACAAATGTTGCATTTGTTAAATCAACGAACTAATCCTTATTTTATTACGCATATTCGCAGTTATCAGTTTGACTCTGGTCTGGCCATTGGCAATAACAGAGCAGATGACTTAGTTGCCGCCGCTTGGGAAAATCGTCAAATCAACCTGTTTGAGCAAGCCCGCAGGTCCCATGAATTTTTCACCAACCGGCTAAAGTTTTAGCGAGACAATTTAATCTTTCTATTTCTGATGCCTGTAGCATTATGCAATCATGTCCAGACTGCCAAATTACAGGTCTGGGATTAGGTTTAGGAATCAATCCTCGTGGATTGCATGCTTTACAGTTGTGGCAGATAGATGTCACTCATATTCCTGAATTTGAGTGTCAAAAATATGTTCATGTAAGCATTGACACATATTCTTTAGCTATGTGGGCAACGGCTCAGACAGGTGAAACGGCGAGACATGTGATTAGACATATGTGCGCATCCATCGCTGTGTTAAGTGTACCTAATGAATTTAAAACCGATAACGGTCCTGCTTATGTTTCGCAATGCTTTGGACATTGTTGTACCCAGTGGGGTATCCGTAAGTCTACAGGTATTCCCCATTCCCCCACGGATCAAGCCATTGTCGAACGAGCTCACGCTACACTAAAGTTGCTTTTGCAAAAACAAAAAGGGGGAGAACAGATGCCTTGTGAACGTCTTGCAAAAGCTCTATACGTGTTGAATCATTTGCGTCTGACTGGCAACCGTGAGTCACCACCAATTGTTATTCATCATACTTCTTTAAAATCAGGTGTGCAAGCAGTAACTCCTGTGTGCGTCCAATATAAAGATTTGACCACTGGACAATGGAAGGGTCCTGTTGAAGTAAAACTCACGGGAAGAGGTTATGCTTGTGTTTTAACAGATCAAGGACCTCGATGGGTACCTGCTAGATGGATTAAGCCATGGAAAGAGACGTCAGCTAACGTGACAGACAACGACGCAGAAGATATCGACGCGGACAAAGCTGGCAACTACTATTTGTCCGGACTGTGGGGTTTGTCTCCCGTGGATGTTAACGATTTGCCAGCAGTGTAACGTGAGATTGCTTACACCTGTAAAACTTGATCGCAGACAAAGAAAATGAGGTGGCCAGTGTTACTTATTGTTTTCTTTATGGTATGGTCAGAAAGCGACGGGATTCACATGATATCCCCCAGACAAAACTTATGGGTTACCTGGGCAAATGCCACAGGACAACAATCCTTTTGCTTAGCTCTTGCTTCTGCGATGGAACTTTTTCGCACTTGTTTAGTAGGGATACCAGGTTTTATTAGCTCAAGGACATGGATGTAAGGATTTTGAGGGTATGTGTTGTATGAACTTATCCGACCATAGCGAATCAATCCATAAAAATTTACAATGGCTAAAGGAACATGCAAATAAGATCAAACAGGATCAAGGATTTCTTGATGGATGGTTAACGAGCATTTTTGGGCAATTATTGCCATGGTTATTATCTTTGCTTGCTGAAGGCTTTCGCATTGCAATAGTTATTATCATTGTAGGATTGTGTTTGTGCATTTGTTTTTCGTGCCTTAAGAAAGCAGTGGTGAAAGCTGTTAATCAGGCTTGGATTGTTCAAACAGAAAAAGGGGGATTTGTAGGAGGATTCTTGGAACAGGGGGGTCACCCGGTGAACACTCCAAGCACTGAACACCTGTTGTTGGCACAACTATAAAGATGACTGCTGGACGGTCATCTTAACGAGGAGGCAAGAACTGCGGATGTGGCAGAGTTGATAAGCAAGCTGAAGGACTAATAAGAAGAAATACAGCTGCAGTAATTATCTGCTGGCTCTGGTGAAGGTTACCTGGCAAGCCAGAACTAAGGGCGCGTGAACAGTAAGGCTAAACCAATCATAATAGAGCTTGCGGCGCGTGCATATGCACAGGAACCAATTATGTTGCTTGTAGAAGTGTGTACTGCTATGCTAAGAAGGTATATTAACTGAGCTATCTGAGCAATAAAGGGGCATTAACCTGATCATATTGGTCGTCGTGTTATTGTCCGAAGCTTCCGCGTCGACACACCCTGTTCCAGTGCAGTCTGGATCAGTCCATGGCAAATGGTGGGGCTGTGTTTCCACCCCTGGGGCAGTCGATTCCAGGTGTACTGGACGCCCCTCCAAGTGAAAGCAAACTGTGGCCTGCACTCTGCTGCCAAAGGGACTGAGAAGAATGCATTCGCTATATCAATTGTGGCGTACCACTTGGCTGCCTTGGACTCCAGTTCATACTGCAGTTCTAGCATGTCCGGCACAGCAGCGCTCAGCGGTGGCGTGACTTCATTCAGGCCACGATAGTCTACGGTTAGCCTCCACTCTCCATTAGATTTTCGCAAGGTCCATATGGGACTGTTAAAGGGTGAGCGGGTCTTGCTGATCACTCCTTGAACCTCTAGTTGACGAATCAGCTTATGGATGGGAATCAGAGAGTCTCGGTTAGTGCGATATTGCCGCCGATGCACCGTTGTGGTAGCAATCGGCACCTGCTGTTCTTCGACCCTCAACAGTCCCACAACAGAAGGGTCCTCCGAGAGACCAGGCAAGGTAGACAACTGTTTAACTTCCTCCGTCTCTAAAGCAGCTATGCCAAAGGCCCAACGATACCCTTTTGGGTCCTTCAAATACCCTCTCCTGAGGTAATCTATACCAAGGATGCATGGAGCCTCTGGGCCAGTCACAATGGGATGCTTTTGCCACTCATTCCCAGTTAGGCTCACTTCCGCCTCCAGTACAGTCAACTCTTGGGATCCCCCTGTCACCCCAGAAATACAAATGGGTTCTGCCCCTCTAGAGCTTGATGGTATTAAAGTACACTGTGCACCCGTGTCCACTAGAGCCTTCTACTCCTGTGGGTCTGATGTGCCAGGCCATCGAATCCACACCGTCCAATAAACCCGGTTGTCCCTTTCCTCCACCTGGCCGGAGGCAGGGCCCCTCTAATCCTGGTCAGAGTATCCATTACTCACTTCTTGCAGAAATGACTTGGAAGTTCCTTCAAGAGGATCAGAAGCAAGATCAGGCCTTCTGCTCTGCCTGGGGAACTGCTCACTGGAAACCGGGGCGGCACTTTTCCTGGAGGGATCCCCTTTTGTGGTTGTCCTTCCTTGCAACTCCTGTACCCGTGTCCGCAGGATCGAAGTAGGTCGTCCATCCCACTTCCTCATGTCCTCTCCGTGGTCACGCAGGTAGAACCACAGGGTGCCTCGTGGTGTGTACCCTCTGTACTCTCTCTCTTGAGTGGGGAAATGCCTGCTCCTAATAGCTGAGATGCTGGCCCGTACAGGTGGGGAGTAGGACATATTCTCTTCAAGTTGCTGGACCTTCCGCGACAGTTTCTCCACAGCTGAGACAAGGGGGGAAGAGAGACTTTCTTCATATTGCCGGAGCCGGCCAGCCACCTCATCCACCGTCGGTCCCTCTTCACCTTTCCATTCCATTACTGCCAATGAGTTGGCATATGACGATGGTGCGCTCCGTACAAACTTCCGCCACATGGGCCTTGTGCATTGCACCTCATCAGGGTCTGTGGGTAAGTCTGCATTGTCCAAGTCATAATAAATCATCTCCCGCACAGCTAATTCTCTCAGGTACTGGATACCTCTTTCCATGGTAGTCCACTTGCTTGGTTGACATACAACATCTTCACTGAAGGGGTACCTCTCCCTCACGCCTGACAGGAGTCGCTTCCAGAGGCTGAGGGCTTGGGTCTTCTTCCCAATTGCCTTGTCAATGCCGCCTTCCCTGGACAGGGATCCCAGCTGCCTGGCCTCCCTACCCTCTAATTCCAGGCTACTGGCCCCGTTATCCCAGCACCAGAGCAGCCAGGTAACAATGTGCTCACCTGAAAGTCGGCTAAAATCTTTTTGCATATCCCGCAGCTCACTCAAGGATAGGGATCGAGTAATTATCTCTGGCTCTGTCTCTTCCTCCTGCTCTCGTGATGACCCTGGTTCATCGTCATCTTTTACTAAGCGAACTGATTTCTTCGTGTACTTCCTCTTCTGTATGGGGGCAACTGATACCGGCACGGGTTGATCCCCTGGTTCAGTGGCAGTGGCTGCCACGGGGGCTGCAGTAGGCGCAGGGGCTGCCGCAGGGGTTGCAGCAGCCGCAGGGGCTGTCAGTCTAGTTTCCATCTCTTCCCCCTGAGGGTGCTGCGTAACACTGAGCAGTGCCTGGTAGATACTGGCCAGGGCCCAGCACAGTGCGGTGAGTTGTGCCTCTCTAGAATAGCCACAGCATTTTCCCTTCAAATATTCCACCACTTTATCAGGGTCCTGTAACTGTTCAGGGGTGAAGTCCCAGACCATTGGAGGTGAAAAGTTCTCTAGGTACCTGCCCATGTTCTCCCACATGCCATGCCACCCCTGACTATCCAGCCTCGGAGCAGATCTCCGGGTGGCAGTCTTAAATAGTCGCTTAGCCCTAAACAAAACCTGGAACGTACTCAGGAGACATAACAAAAGGAACATGCTGGTTTGAGTATCCCAAGGATATTCAAAATTCTCAAAATCTGTCATACCTGGCCCAAAGGAGAAAAGGGAGGCAAAAGAGCTGGGGAAAGTGTCCCCCCCTGTTTCCTCCACAGACTGCCTGTAATTATTAATAAACTCAGAGAGACGGTGCCCAATGTACGGGCAGGACAGCAAAACCACATAAACACCCCACAACAGCTGTCTGAACAGTGATGTTATCATATCATAAACAAATACCGCACAGGACAGCAGAATGATAATCCTGATCCCTCTTCCAGACATGATAAACAGCATCACAGGGAGTACATAAACCATATAGGAATTCACATAACCCAGCCATGAGAACAAACCAAGCAACATGGTGACCAGTGACTATTTACCTAATACAATAAATGTATACAAAAATTCGTTTTTTTCAAGCTCTAGTTGGATTCTGTCGTTATCTCAGCCCTCGAGCCCCACGTTGGGCGCCAAAAAGGACTGTTGTGGTTTTGCCTCAGACGGCAACAAAGAACCACGTGCCGCTCACTCGGCTCTTCCCAATACAGGAAGAATCAGAAGAAAAATGCAAGACTCTGGGGTTGAGACAAGGGCAGTTTAACAGAACAGCAAAGGGAACAAGCAAAACAACAACAATAACACGGACAGAGGAATACACAAATGCAGTTACCAAACCACTGGACCCAGGACACCCCAGCCCTCTCCAAGCAGCAACTCTCTGCCCCCTCCCCCCGGCATTTCAAGGTGGGCATGGATCACATGGTATGGAATACCAGAGAAATTTAACCCTATCCCCGCCAGAACCGGGACAGCTGGCCACTAAAATGAATGACAGATGTTCTCTTTAACCTCTCTCTCTCCCCCTTCCCATAAGAGAAGGGAGAGAAAATAAGGGAGAGGCTTATGGGTTGAAAAGAAAACTAAAGCTACTTTAATGAAATATTAATAATAAAAAGAAAAGATAATATCAATAAGAAAATAATGAAATATATGCAATACCAGTATCAAGCTCCCAGGATGACAATCACATCACTGTCAGGCACTGGGAAAGCCCCACACTGGACTCAGTGAGGGACGGGAGCTGAACTCAGGAACTAGATTCAGGAATGCACGAATCGGGATCAAAGGCAAATGAACAGAGAGAGTCCTCCTCGGATGCCAGCCGTTGAAGAAAGAGGGCTGACCCCTTTGATCCCTCAGCTTTTATACTGAACATGAGGCAGATGGGATGGAATACCCCTGTTGGTCAGTTTTGGGTCACCTGTCCTGTCTGCTCCTCCCTGCAGGTGCGACCTCTCTACGTTTTTCTGCTTCTGACCCTCCAATGGGGCAAAGAACAAAGTTGTCTGACCTTGGTTGTTATAGCAAAGCAGGAGCCTCTCTGCATACCATTCCTTGGTATTCACCATAAACATCAGGCCTTATCCCTGCTAGAAGCAGACACTGTCTGAAAAATATGCTGTTAATTTCAGTCAGTTAGAAGAGGCTTCGCTAAAAAGTAAAATTACTGAAAAGAAAATTCATTCTGTTTTACCTCAAATCAGGACATCTGCCTTAAACAAGGAAGAGAAGAAGGAACTGGCTTTAAAAAAAAAGTTTCTATTCTGATTGTCCCAATTATAGTTTTTAAAACATCAGGCATTGATCCCCTAATGCAAATAATTAGATATATAAATTGTCAATAGTTTTTATAGTTACACTAATTATGTATTACACATTATGTATTACAGAATTTATGTATTAATATATCATGATCAAATTTTTAAGGTATTTATTGTCCAAACATGCCAATAGCTACCTAATTTCTTTACCATTTTCAAAAGTCATTCTGTTTTCTTCTTACTCTTTGTTTTCTATTTAGGAAATAACGTAAATCATAAACTCTTGAAAGTTTGCTGTATATCTTTGTAATTCTTTACTTGGTGGGATCCCAAACTAGTTGAAATCTCTTAGTGTCCTGGTTCGGGGTGGAGCAGAGCCAACTTTCTGTTCAGTGAGAGAGGCTCTTGCTCACACTTGTTGCTGTGGCAACCAGGGTCAGCTGACTTGGTTGTTTCCCCTGTGGAGGGGTCACACCTGTGGGGAGGAGTGGACAGGTCAGGTGACCCAAACTGACCAATAGGGTATTCCATCCCATCTGCCATGCTCAGTATAAAAGCTGAGGGAGGGGGAATAGGAGTGTTTTTATGTCTTTGATCCTGATCTGTATGTTCCTGAAATCAGATCTGGAATTCAGTTCCTATGTGTCACTAAGTCCAGTCTGAGTCTTTCCTAGTGCCTGCTGGTGACATCTTCCTGGGAACTTGATATGGTTTTATATATATTGTATCTTTTTCATTATGTCCTTTTTACTTAATTATTAATTTTTCATTAAAGTAGTTTAGTTCTTTCTAAACTCATAGCTCTCTTTATGTCTCTTCTTCCTCTCCTTGGAGTGAGAGGTGGGGGAGGTCATCTGTTGTCTTGTCATTGGCCAACCTGGCCCAAACCACGACGCTTGGCTTTGATGTAACAGCAATAACAGAAAAACTCATTATATAATTTTCATAAATGCAGTACACTGTCAATGACTAAATATCACGCTTACTGGGATGCTTTGCAGATGAGCTGTGGTATACTACCCCGATTTAACCTTATGTCAAATTATGAATCCTTGGAGAATGCTCTGGTCCCATGAAAGGTTGGACCACGTGATCTTTCAAGGTCCTTTCCAACCTGGGCTATTCTATGATTTATGAAAGGAGATTTGGCCCACTATATGATAAGGTGAATGCAAAGTTTGAATCAGCTGGCCAAGCTCATCCCTCAGGTGGATGGATTTCAGTGGAGCTGTAGAACAAGTAATTTGGTCGATTGCCTTTTGATCTAACATTTGTTACTTTGTTTTACAAAATGTTCAGTGGAACTAATAAGAGAGTTGTACAGAGTAATGTATTGCTTAGAGCAACAATGGGAAACAGAATGGAGGTCATCATACCAGGTGAAATATTTAACAAAACACAACATATCAGTGGTATTTCTCCCACTGAGGTTAGTAAGTGTAGTGATAATGGTAAAACTGAAATCCTGACGAAGTTGTGCGACTTGGACATTTCATTCTTTAAATTAATAATGAAGAATAATTGTCTTTTAAAGTGCTTATTGCCCCTCAACAAGAGGCTTGGAGTGTTAAATGAGACAATTGGATTAAAATGAAGACTCGGTAAAAAGGAACCAAATAAAATTAGCTGTTGGAATAAGGGGAAAATAAGACAATAAGAAAAATTCTTCTGTGCCTGGATGTTACACACTGAGTCTAAATTGAGATAAAGGTGGTAAATCCTTCATCGCTCTCATGTAGCATCCTGGAAATCCTGAGTAGCTGGCAAAAAGCAATATAAAGGAGATGTTCAATACTTTCAAAAACAGGCTGTTTAAAAACAAAATCCAAATGTGTAACTTAGTAACTCTACAAATTAATTGCCTTCTTTTCCAGATGCACTGAAAATTACGACAACCTTTCACAACAGTTAGCAGCTATGATAGTTTGAAAAATATTCATAAGCTTCAGCGAAGGTATTTTCATCAGCGAAGGTATCTTCATCAGTGATGTCATTACATTAGAATCATAGAATCACCTACGTTGGAAGGGACCTTTCAGATCATCTAGTCCAACCATCAACCTAACGCTGGCAAAAATCATTACTAAACCATATCTCTAAGCACTACATCTACCCGTCTTTTAAATACCTCCAGGGATGGTGCCTCAACCACTTCCCTGGGCAGCCTGTTCCAATGCTTAATAACCCTTTCAGTGTAAAAATTTTTCCTAATATCCATCCTAAACCTCCCCTGGTGCAACTTGAGGCCATTTCCTCTTGTCCTACCGCCTGTTACTTGGGAGAAGAGACCAACCCCCACCTCCCTACAGCCTCCTTTCAGGTAATTGTAGAGAGCAATAAGGTCTCCCCTCAGCCTCCTTTTCTCCAGGCTAAACAACCCCAGCTCCCTCAGCCTCTCCTCGTAAGACTTATTCTCCAGAACCCTCACCATCTTTGGTGCCCTCTTCTGGACCCGCTCCAGCACCTCAATGTCTTTTTTGCAGTGAGGGGCCCAAAATTGGACACAGTATTCCAAGTGCAGCCTCACCAGTACAGGGGGACGATCACTTCCCTAGTCCTACTCACCACACTGTTCCTGATACAGGCCAGGAAGCTTTTGGCCTTCTTGGCCACCTGGGCACACTGCTGGCTCAAATTCAGATGGCAGTCGATCAACATCCCCAGGTCCTTTTCTGCCAGGCAGCATCTCTAGCAACGCTGCATGGGATTGTTGTGACCCAAGTGCAGGACCCAGCACTTGGCCTTGTTGAACCTCATACTGTTGGCCTCAGCCCATTGATCCAGCCTCTCCAGATCCCTCTGCAAAGCCTTTCTACCCTCAAGCAGGTGGACACTCCCACCCAACTTGGCGTTGTCTGCAAACTTACTGAGGGTGCACTTAATCCCCTCGTCTAGATAATTGATAAAGATAATGAGAACTGGCCCCAATACTGAGCCCTGGGGAACATCACTTGTGACTGGCCACCAAGTGGATTTAACTTCATTCACCACCACTCTTTGGACCCAGCCCTCCAGCAGGTTTTTAACCCAGCAAAGAGTTCTCCAAGCCATGAGCAGCCAGTTTCTCCAGGAGGATGCTGTGGGAAACTGTATCAAAGGCCTTACTGAAGTCCAGGTAAACAACATCCACAGCCTTTCCCTCATCCACCAAGCAGGTCACCTTGTCATAGAAGGAGATCAGGTTAGTCAAGCAGGAGCTACCTTTCATGAACCCATGCTGACGGGGCCTGATCACCTGGTTGTCCTGTACGTGCAATGTGATGGCACTAAAGGTGAACTGCTCCATAACCTTCCTCAGCACCGACGTCAGACTGACAGGCCTGTAGTTCCCCAGGTCCTCCTCCTGGCCCTCCTTGTAGATGGGCATCACATTTGCTAGACGCCAGTCAACTGGGACCTCCCTGATTAGCCAGGACTGCTGGTAAATGATGGAAAGTGGCTCAGTGAGCACTTCCGCCAGCTCCCTCAGTACCCTTGGGTGGATCCCATCTGGCCCCATAGACTTGGGTATGTCCAGGTGCTGGAGCAGGTCCCTCACCATCTCCCTTTGGATTATGGGGGCTTCATTCTGCTCCTTGTCTATGTCTACTAGCTCAGGGGTCTGGGTACTCAGGGAACAACCGATTCTACTACTAAAGACTGAGGCAAAGGCGACATTAAGTACCTCAGCCTTCTCCTCATCCTTTGTCACTGTTACTGCCTTCATCCGATAAAGGATGGAGAGTCTCCCGAGTCCTCCTTTTGTTACTAATATATAGAAACTCTTTTTATTGTTCTTAACATCCAAAGCCAGGTAAAGTTCTAGTTGGGCTTTGGTCCTTGAGATACCACATCTCAAGGGCCAAAACTACAAACACGACTCCCTCTCTGAAATGCTTATACACCAATGCACGCAGCATGGGTGAAGAAGCAGGAAGAGCTGGAGATCTGTCTCTGGTAGCAGGGTGTGGCGGTGTGCTCTCCCCTTTTCCCTTTTTCCCCCACCCCCGGCTCCTGCTCAAGCCATAGCCATCAGAAGGAGTTGGTACGAGTTGCACTTGAACTGTGGGAGATGGCTGGCAACATAACCAAAACACTGTCTGGAGTGGGAACCTAGGTATCTTGTTCCCATGAGAATATGACTATAGGTCAATTATCTTACTCCATAAATAGCGGACAGCCCAAGAGCCCTTTGAGCTCTCCTGCACGGCAGCGGGCTGCACGACAGGATCTCCCCTTGGGTGGGGACGCTCGCTTAAGGTTCTTCTCCTCGAGGTTGAGAGATTCCTTGCCACAACAGATTCTCGGTAAGTGACTAAGAGCATGCTAAACTTTGAAATCTTAGCTAAGTGACATAAGGATTGATTGCGCATATATAATCCTTAGACATAAACCGTTGACCAAGTCTGGGACTGGGATTGGATCCAGCCGCCCCTAGACTCCTCTCTGAGAAGGAGTTTAGAAAGCCAGGGGGTCCTTTCTGAACCTTGTGACTCAACGGGAGGGTCTCCCTGACAGCTTGTCTGACCCTGGCCTCTGTGCAGTAAATAATCAAGTGTGCCCTGGCATTGAATCTCGTAAAACACTGTCGCATTCACTACTAGCTTTGTTAAATCACTGTTTTATGTTAATAAACATTTCACTACTCTCTTACAAGTGAAGTTATTCACTCCGCCCACGACACCTGGCGTAGTCGGCAGGATGTCAGGAGTTATCACTGATTATTTATGGAGGCATGGAGTGAACCCGAGCCCCAAATTCTCAGAGGAATGGGCTCGTGATAATTGGCACAATTGGGAAGCCGTTGAAGAGCACTTGAAAGAAATTAGGGGCCGTACAAAGGATGGAAAAGATAAGGGAGTCATCTGTACAATGTTAGGCACTTGTTTAGAAGCCGGGTACCAAGACAGGGAGAATAGAAATAGGAGAGAGCAGGAACTAGAGAAGGAAACAGAGAGCAGGAAGGCAACTGAGTTACTGATATCTTTTAAAAATGAACAGCTGCAAAAACAATTGCAGGAAGAAAAGGCAAAAAGGCAGAAATTGGGAGAAAAGGTTGAAATGATGCTTATGCAGGCTCCCCACCCCCCTGACATTGTACAGATTAGGAAACTGATAGTATCCCCTGAAGATTGGGACGGAAACATTTGGGGTGATCCCGATGATAGCGAGTCAGAAGAAGATGTTCCTTTGTTCCCCACAAATCCTCCCGAATATGAAGCCAGACCCATTGTTAAAACAGAAGTAACTGCGGGACCTCGGGGTGGTAATCCACGGCATACTACGCGAACCAGTCCCCGGGATCCGTTGCAATTGACACATTTGCAAGAGAGATATAGCAGAAACCCCGGTGAAACTGAAACTGAATACTTGGCGAGTATGCTTAACTGGCGGCGACCGAATCATGTTAAGCCGGGATGAAGCCAGTGGCTACTGGGGTCCAGGAGTTTTCTTAAATTTAGGACCTGATCCGGCAGATATCCCCCATTCTATCACCAGCCGAGTACCTTATTGGGCGGGAGGAATCGACACCATGGAACAGGGTGAGCCCTCCATAATCCCCATCAAATCTCTGAGTGAGTTATCCACAGCCGTCGCAAAAGCCGCTTGCACACAAGCCACGCACGAACGAGGACGCCACGATGTCCCACTATCTGCTGCGGTAGATTTTGCAATATTAAAGCCACTGGTCAGAGGAGCCCCAGCAGTTCTTAAGCCTCACCTAGTTGCAAAACGGGATGAGATTAGAAGAGATACCGAATTTAATACACAGGGCAATCGTCCCCCCAGGCAAATCCCTACCTGGGCAGAATTAATGCACAGCATTGTTAACTACTGCCGTGAAATGGGCTGGGACGACGGTGCAGCAGTTGAAAAACAAAGCCAGAAATCCCGGGGAGGAGATCGCAAAGCAAGACTCGTGAAACGGGGAACAGGAATTAAATCAAAGGAAAATAAAAACTTGCAAACCGAGTCTCGAGAACGGAGGAATGAATTGTGGAGGAAAGCATTAGCACTAGGCATTCCCAGAGCCGCGATTCAAGGTCGGCCTACTGGCATTATCTTGAGTCTGATTGAAGCATTCCTGAAAGGAGATAACGGTGGAAACAGAGACTGTGTTTCAACTTCTTTAAAGGAGGATAATCCCTTTCTCCCTCTTAAGGAGGAATTGCAGGACACCAAGTCAAAAAACGAGTAATGTCCGGAAGGCAATTGGGCCTGCCTGTCCGGAAAGTGGAGGCTTATCAGTGGATAAGTGATGATGGCCCATACATATTAGTTCCAGTTGGTCCTCGAAGACAATTAGTAAAGTTTTTACTAGATACGGGGGCACAAATTTCCATACTAACACAACAAGATGCTGAGAAGCTGGGCGTGCGATCCGGAGGGCAAAGAGTTAGAATTACAGGTGTGAACGGGGGAACTGATCTATGTCAAACTGCTAAGGTTAGTTTATGGCTCCCGGGCGAGAAGCGCGTGTCGTCTACTCGCTTTGCAATTAAAGTTCATCATGAAAATACTTTAGGTTTTGATATTTTAAACGGCCGAACCTGGTGTCTGCCGGACGGCAGCGTGTGGTCCTTTGGCTCAAACACCGACCTTAACCCGTGCAGAAACCGGGAAGCCGCAGTGCGGGTGCTCCGCTCAGCCCCTGCACTCCCCGAGTCAAAGATTACAAACGTACCGCAGTACCCGCTCTCTGCTGAGGCACGAAAGGGCATTTCTGAAGTCATAGCTGATTTGGAGAAAAGACAAATTATCTCCAGAACCCACTCCCCATATAACTCACCTGTTTGGCCCGTTCGGAAACCTGATGGGAGGTGGCGTTTAACAGTCGATTACCGCCGTCTAAATGCTAATACAGCCCCGCTAACGGCCGCTGTACCAAACATTGCAACTTTAACAGCTACTCTCCAAGCAGCTGCCCACCCATGGATGGCGGCATTAGACGTAAAGGATATGTTCTTTATGGTTCCCTTGAAGGAGGAGGATAAAGAGAAGTTTGCGTTCACTTGGGAGGGCATACAATATACCTTTAACAGACTCCCACAGGGGTATAAACACTCACCCCCAATTGCTCATGCCGCGCTCGCCGAACTTTTGCAGTCTCACTCCCCCAAGGTGTAAAACTGTACCAATATAGAGATGATATTCTGATTGGAGGAACTTCTCCTGAGACAGTGGGGGAAGCAGCAGCAGCAGCGTGGCAAGCACTACATAAAGCAGAAATTGAGGTTCCACCTGGAAAATGTCAGGGACCAAGTAAAGAAGTAAAATTTTTAGGCGCTTGCTGGATAGCAGGCAGTGCTGTGATTCCTCCAGATACCTTAAGAAAATCGAAGAGCTGCAAATGCCCCAATCAAGGAAGGAGTTACAACAATTAATGGGAACTTTAGGATATTGCAGGAAGCATGTGCCTGGATTTTAAGTATTGTGCCTATGACCTTAACTAAACCTCGTGGCCCACTTGCCTGGGAAGCTACTGATAGCAGTGGTGCAAAACACAGAATTAGTGCACGATGGATTTTTCCTTCTTATTAATGGGGTAACCTGTTCGGACTCCCCACCGAAACAAGTCTTTGTTTTCTCTTACAGCAGCCTGCAGGATGGCAAAAGGAAGCGCTGCGTTCGTGTTAATGTTCCAAACCTCAGCAACGCTGCTTCTAACCGGTGGTCAAAGAACTCTAGAGTGGCCATGGTCTCAAGCTCGTGTTAAGTATACCGGGAGTATGGGAATACACTCTAGGAAGGGAGACTTAAATCTTTCCACTGTAGTCATGCATGGAGACAAAGTATACTTAGAAAAGGAATGGAGCTGGGATACAGATGGAACTAATGGAGTTCTCCGACTTCAGGGAACAGCAGGAAAAAAAATTCAAATAGGGTGCCGGATGATCAATGGGTCTACCCATGAGAAAGCATCTCAGATTTCAGTGTATAACACTGTATCAAACCCAATAATCAATGGTACAAAACAGTGCGCCTCTGAAAAATTGGACTGTTGGTACAATTTTACCTTAGTACAACTTGTTTTTGTAGTCTGTCTCTGGGCTCGTCATAGTGTGGGGCTATCATTTAAATTCAAAATTGACATCACTGAGCCTCATACGACAACTTCCACACCGATTGTAAATGATGAGAAAACTCTATCCCCACAAATTTCTGAAATTGGACCATATGTGATCAAATATACAGGCCAACAACGAGTGTTATTTAATCCATCATGGTCTCTTAAACGAGTAGAATTAGTGATGCAAATTAACATCTCCACCACCAAACCAGCCTGTTCATCATTCCTGAGTACGTCCTATGCCGGATGGTTAGCATGGTTACATGGGCGAACATTCACCTCTCCAAGACGAACAAGGAGAGATGCGACTGGTATCATAGGGACAGGACTGGGAGTCTTAAATAGTATAGATGCTGAAGTACTTGCAAATAAAATAAGCACAACAATAAGTGATTTAAACAAATTGGAACACCCATTGCGATCTTCCCTATTAGCACTGGGAACTAACCAATGGCTCTTATCTGATGTATTGCCTCAGTGGGAAAGAATTAATAAGAGGGATCACCAATTGATTGTGGATGCCCTTGGTGTAGCCCAAGCCAATGTTTCTCTAGCTCTTAGTTGTATCCGAGCTCAGCTGTGGATGCAATCTACGGTAGCAGCGATACATCTTGATGAAAATCCTGAAACTGTACTTATATATGTTGGAAAAGGATGTGTTTGTATGAGAACCCTTTGTAATACTATATTCGTAGATAATGTTACTGTAGATACAAGTAATCACTCAAATGTTTGTATTTGTAATTTCACTAAAATTATAGGATGTGACTTCAATTATTCAGCTCCTGTTACGTCTTATCAGTTGCTACAATCTAATTAGACATTGATTCAAGATTTGTTGCCTTCCCCTATCGGAATGAATCTTACATTGGTGAAGAAACTACTACAGCACGATGACCTGTGTCAGCTGCTAGAACGAATTCGAAAGAATGGACACAAAACTTTAATCACTGTTCAGCATGATACAGAAGAGATACACCGTGTCTTTGAAAGAGTGAAAAAGGATGGAGAACACCATTGGTGGGAAATTCTCCTTGGATGGTCACCAACAGCAACGGGACTGTTTAATTGTATGCTTCACCCAGTTGTGATCTTGCTAGTTCTAATTTTCATATGTTTGTTGCTTATAGTTATGTTGTATATAAAAGTTTGGTACTTGACCAAACAAATAACCCAACTCCAACCACCCAAAACATACAAATTAGCAAATAACAAATAGCCGTGCTTCACTGTCCACTTACCATGAATCTCTAAGCGCAAAACCTGTTAGCATACTATTTATGGCACAGAGGCAAGAGGTGACCGCACCACCACTCTGTGAAGGTAAGATGAATTGACTATAGTCGGGCTGGAGTGTGGCAGTGTGCTCTCCCCTTTTCCCCTTTCCCCCCCACCCCCGGCTCCTGCTCAAGCCATGGCCATCAGCGGGAGTTGTTACGAGTTGCACTTGAACTGTGGGAGATGGCTGGCAACATAACCAAAACACTGTCTGGAGTGGGAACCTAGGTATCTTGTTCCCATGAGAATATGACTATAGGTCAATTATCTTACTCCATAAATAGCGGACAGCCCAAGAGCCCTTTGAGCTCTCCTGCACGGCAGCGGGCTGCACGACAGGATCTCCCCTTGGGTGGGGACGCTCGCTTAAGGTTCTTCTCCTCGAGGTTGAGAGATTCCTTGCCACAACAGATTCTCGGTAAGTGACTAAGAGCATGCTAAACTTTGAAATCTTAGCTAAGTGACATAAGGATTGATTGCGCATATATAATCCTTAGACATAAACCGTTGACCAAGTCTGGGACTGGGATTGGATCCAGCCGCCCCTAGACTCCTCTCTGAGAAGGAGTTTAGAAAGCCAGGGGGTCCTTTCTGAACCTCGTGACTCAACGGGAGGGTCTCCCTGACGGCTTGTCTGACCCTGGCCTCTGTGCAGTAAATAATCAAGTGTGCCCTGGCATCGAATCTCGTAAAACACTGTCGCATTCACTACTAGCTTTGTTAAATCACTGTTTTATGTTAATAAACGTTTCACTACTTCTCTCTTACAAGTGAAGTTATTCACTCCGCCCGCGACACAGGGCCACGCTCTCACTGCATTTACTGAGACATGGTGGGACAGCTCACATGACTGGAATGCTGTCATGGATGGCTATGTCCTTTTCAGGAAAGACAGGCCAGCGAGGTGTGGCGGTGGAATTGCACTCTATGTGAGAGCGCAATTGAAATGCATCGAGCTCTCACTGGGGGCGGATGAAGAGAGGGTTGAGAGCTTATGGGTAAAGATTAAGGGGCAGGCAAATATGAGGGACACTGTTGTGGGTGTTATTACAGGCCACCTGATCAGGATGGGGAAGCTGATGAGGCCTTCTACAGACAGCTGAAAGTAGCCTCAAAGTCACAGGCCTTGGTTCTCATGGGGGACTTCAATCACCCCGATATCTGCTGGGAAGACCACACAGCCAGGCATGCGCAGTCCAGGAGGCTCCTCCAGTGTATTGATGATAACTTTTTGACACAGGTGGTGCAGGAGCCAACAAGGAGAGGAGCACTCCTGGACCTGGTACTGACAAACACAGAGGGACTGGTGGAGGACATGAAGACTGGGGACACCCTAGGCTGTAGTGATCATGAAATGATAGAGTTCAGGATCATGGGCAGTATCCACAAAACATCAAGAAGTAAAATTACAACCTTGGACTTCAGGAGGGCTAACTTTGACCTCTTCAAGAAACTGCTTGGAGAGATCCCGTGGGCTAGGGCTCTGGAAGGCAAAGGGGCTCAAGAGAGCTGCTTGGTATTCAAAGACCACTTCCTCCAAGCTCAGGATCAGTGCATCCCTAAAAGCAAGAAATCGGCCAAGGGATGCAGGAGACCTGCATGGTTGAGCAGGGAGCTTCTGAAAAAGCTCAAGTGGAAGAAGGAAGTTTACAGTAAGTGGAAGAAGGGACTGACCCCTTGGGAGGATTACAAGAATGACGCCAGAGTGTGCAGGGATGAAATGAGGAAAGCCAAGGCCGCCTTGGAATTAAACCTGGCTAGGGATGTCAAGCTCAACAGGAAGGGCTTCTTCAAGTATATTGGAAGCAAAAGGAAGACCAGAGAAGTTGTGGGCCCACTGTTGAATGAGACAGGAGCCATGGTGACGGAGGATGCGGAGAAGGCAGAGTTACTGAATGCCTTCTTTGCTTCGGTCTTTACTGCTCGGCCCAGCCCTCAGGAGACCCAGGCCTTGGGGAAAGTAACGGGGAAAGAGGAAGACTTCCCTTGGGTTGAGGAGGATCGAGTGAGGGATCAATTAGGTCAATTAGATATTCACAAGTCCATGGGCCCCAATGGGATGCACCCGAGAGTGCTGAGGGAGCTGGCAGAAGTCATTGCTGGGCCACTCTCCATCATCTTTGAAAGGTCCTGGAGAACAGGCGAGGTGCCTGAGGACTGGAGGAAAGCCAACATCACTCCAGTTTTCAAAAAGGGCGAGAAGGAGGAGCCAGGGAACTACAGGCCGGTCAGCCTCACCTCCATCCCTGGAAAGATGATGGAACAGCTCGTTCTGGGCCTCATCTCAAGGCATGTGGAGGAAAAGAAAGCTATCGGAAGTACTCAACATGGATTCACCAAGGGGAAATCATGTCTGACTGATCTGATAGCCTTCTACGATGGCATGATTGGATGGATAGATGAGGGGAGGGTGGTAGACGTGGTCTACCTTGACTTCAGCAAGGCATTCGACACGGTCTCCCACAGCATCCTCATAGGGAAGCTTAGGAAGAGTGGGCTAGATGAATGGAAAGTAGGGGGATAGATAACTGGTTGAAAGACAGAGCTCAGAGGGTAGTGATTAGGGGCACAGAGTCTAGTTGGAGGTCAGTGACGAGTGGTGTTCCCCAGGGGTCAGTACTGGGTCCAGTCCTCTTCAATATATTCATCAGTGACCTGGATGAGGGGATAGAGTGCATCCTCAGCAAGTTTGCTGATGACACAAAACTGGGAGGGGTGGCTGACACACCAGAAGGCTGTGCCACAATACAGAGAGACCTGGACAGGCTGGAGATCTGGGCAAAGAGGAACCTTATGAAATTCAACAAGGGCAAGCGTAGGGTGCTGCACCTGGGGAGGAATAACCCCCTGCACCAGTACAGGTTGGGGGCTGACCTGCTGGAGAGCAGCTCTGTGGAAAGAGACCTGGGAGTCCTGGTGGACAACAGGATGACCATGAGCCAGCAGTGTGCCCTTGTGGCCAAGAAGGCCAATGGCATCCTGGGGTGCATCAAGAAGAGTGTGGCCAGTAGGTCGAGGGAGGTCATCCTCCCCCTCTACTCTGCCTTGGTGAGGCCGCACCTGGAGTACTGTGTCCAGTTCTGGGCTCCCCGGTTCAAGAAGGACAGGGAACTGCTGGAGAGGGGACAGCAAAGGGCTACCAAGATGCTGAGGGGACTGGAACACCTCTCTTATGAAGAAAGGCTGAGGGACTTGGGTCTCTTCAGTCTGGAAAAAAGATGACTGAGGGGGGATCTTATCAATGCTTATAAATACTTAAAGGGTGGGTGTCAGGAGGATGGGGCCAGGCTCTTTTCAGTGGTGCCCAGCGACAGGACAAGGGGTAACGGGCACAAACTTGAGCATAGGAAGTTCCACCTAAACATGAGGAGGAACTTCTTTACTTTGAGGGTGGCAGAGCACTGGCACAGGCTGCCCAGAGAGGTGGTGGAGTCTCCTTCTCTGGAGACATTCCAAACTCGCCTGGACGCATTCCTGTCCAGCCTGCTCTAGGTGACCCTGCTCTGGCAGAGAACTTGGACTAGATGATCTCCAGAGGTCCCTTCCAACCCTATGATTCTATGATTCTATGATTTTCTCCCTCCATAGCCGTACAACATCTTTGCAGCCTTCCTGAGTGGCCTGCCCTTTTTTCCAAAGGCCATATACTCTCCTTTTTTGCCTGAGTTGCATCCATATCTCTCTGTTCAGCCAGGCCGGTCTTTTCCCCTGATGGCTCATTTTTCGGCACATGGGGACGGCCTGCTCCTGTGCCTTGAAGATTTCCTTCTTGAAAAACATCCAGCCTTCCTGGACTCCTTTGCCCTTCAGGACTGCCTCCCAAGGGACTCTGTCAAGCAGGCTCCTAAACAGGCCAAAGCCTGCCCTCCAGAAGTCTATGGTGGCAGTTCTGCTGACCCCCCTCCTTGCTTCTCCGAGAATCAAGAACGCTATCATTTCATGATCTCTGTGCCCAAGATGGCCTCCAACTGTCAAATCCCCTACAAGTACTTCTCTGTTTACAAACAACACGTCCAGCAGGGCTCCTTCCCTAGTTGGCTCCCTCATCAGCTGTGTCAGGAAGTTATCCTCAACACACTGCAGGAACCTCCTAGACTGTTCCCTCTCAGCTGTATTGTGTTCCCAGCTGATATCTGGTAGGTTGAAGCCTCGCATCAGGACTAGGGTCATTGATCTTGAGATTTCTCCCAGCTGCTTGTAGAATATTTCATGTTTGCTCAATATGCTCAAGTTTGTGGTCATTACCTCTTGTCCTGTCGCTGGGCACCACTGAAAAGGGCCTGGCCCCATCCTCCTGACACCCACCCTTTAAGTATTTATAAGTGCTGATAAGATCCCCCCTCAGCCGTCTTTTTTCCAGACTAAAAATACCTGGAAGTTCTAATTGACAAGCGGCTGAATATGAGCCAGCAGTGTGCCCAGGTGGCCAAGAGGGCCAATGGCATCCTGGCTTGTATTAGAAATAGTGTGACCAGCAGAAGGAGGGAGGTGATTGTCCCCCTGTACTCAGCACTGGTGAGGCCACACCTTGAGTATTGTGTCCAGTTCTGGGCACCTCAATACGAGAGAGATATCGAGGTGCTGGAGCGAGCGCAGAGGAGGGCAACGAAGATGGTGAAGGGCCTGGAGAATAAATCTTATGAGGAGCGATTGAAGGAGCTGGGACTGTTTAGTTTGAGGAAGAGGAGGCTGAGGGGAGACCTCATCACTCTCTACAACTACTTGAAAGGACATTGTAGAGAGGTTGGTGCTGGTCTCTTCTCACAGGTAATTAGCGATAGAACAAGAGGGAATGGCTTCAAGCTGCAGCAGGGGAGGTTTAGGCTGGACATTAGGAAAAAGTTCTTCACAGAAAGAGTTCTTCACAGAAAGAGTGGTCAGACACTGGAACAGGCTGCCCAGGGAGGTGGTGGAGTCACCATCCCTGAATGTGTTTAAGACTCGTTTAGATGTGGTGTTAGGGGACATGGTGTAAGGGAGAACTTTGTAGAGTGGAGCTGATGGTTGGACTCGATGATCCCACGGGTCTTTCCCAGCCTAAATGATTCTATGATTCTATGTCCCTCAGCCTTTCTTCCTAAGAGAGGTGTTCCAGGCCCCTCATCATCTTGGTAGCCCTCTGCTGCACCCTCTCCAGCAGTTCCCTGTCCTTCTTGAACCGGGGAGCCCAGAACTGGACACAGTACTCCAGGTGCGGCCTCACCAGGGCAGAGTAGAGGGGGAGGATGACCTCCCTCGACCTGCTGGCCACACTCTTCTTGATGCCCCCCAGGATGCCATTGGCCTTCTTGGCCACGAGGGCACACTGCTGGCTCATGGTCATCCTGTTGTCCACCAGGACTCCCAGGTCTCTTTCCACAGAGCTGCTCTCCAGCAGGTCAGCCCCCAACCTGTCCTGGTGCAGGGGGTTATTCCTCCCCAGGTGCAGCACCCTACACTTGCCCTTGTTGAATTTCATAAGGTTCCTCTTTGCCCAGATCTCCAGCCTGTCCAGGTCTCTCTGTATGGCGGCACAGCCTTCTGGTGTGTCAGCCACTCCTCCCAGCTTTGTGTCATCAGCAAACTTGCTGAGGGTGCACTCTATCCCCTCATCCAGGTCACTGATGAATATATTGAAGAGGACTGGACCCAGTACTGACCCCTGGGGAACACCACTCGTCACTGACCTCCAACTAGACTCTGTGCCCCTAATCACTACCCTCTGAGCTCTGTCTTTCAACCAGTTATCTATCCACCTTACTTTCCATTCATCTAGCCCACTCTTCCTAAGCTTCCCTATGAGGATGCTGTGGGAGACCATGTCGAATGCCTTGCTGAAGTCAAGGTAGACCACGTCTACCACCCTCCCCTCATCTATCCATCCAATCATGCCATCGTAGAAGGCTATCAGATCAGTCAGACATGATTTCCCCTTGGTGAATCCATGTTGAGTACTTCCGATAGCTTTCTTTTCCTCCACATGCCTTGAGATGAGGCCCAGAATGAGCTGTTCCATCATCTTTCCAGGGATGGAGGTGAGGCTGACCGGCCTGTAGTTCCCTGGCTCCTCCTTCTCGCCCTTTTTGAAGACTGGAGTGATGTTGGCTTTCCTCCAGTCCTCAGGCACCTCGCCTGTTCTCCAGGACCTTTCAAAGATGATGGAGAGTGGCCCAGCAATGACTTCTGCCAGCTCCCTCAGCACTCTCGGGTGCATCCCATTGGGGCCCATGGACTTGTGAATATCTAATTGACCTAATTGATCCCTCACTCGATCCTCCTCAACCCAAGGGAAGTCTTCCTCTTTCCCCGTTACTTTCCCCAAGGCCTGGGACTCCTGAGGGCTGGGCCGAGCAGTAAAGACCGAAGCAAAGAAGGCATTCAGTAACTCTGCCTTCTCCGCATCCTCCGTCACCATGGCTCCTGTCTCATTCAACAGTGGGCCCACAACTTCTCTGGTCTTCCTTTTGCTTCCAATATACTTGAAGAAGCCCTTCCTGTTGAGCTTGACATCCCTTGCCAGGTTTAATTCCAAGGCGGCCTTGGCTTTCCCTGTTTCATCCCTGCATGCTCTGGCGTCATTCTTGTAATCCTCCCAAGGGGTCAGTCCCTTCTTCCACTTACTGTAAACTTCCTTCTTCCACTTGAGCTTTTTCAGAAGCTCCCTGCTCAACCATGCAGGTCTCCTGCGTCCCTTGGCCGATTTCCTGAGCTTGGAGGAGGTGATACTTGAATCCTAACCAGCTCTCTTGGGCCCCTTTTCCCTCCAGTACTTTTTCCCATGGTACTCTGCCAAGCAGGTCCCTCAAGAGGCCAAAGTCTGCAATCTTGAAGTCCAGGGTAGTGAGTTTGCTACGCACCTTTCACACTGCCCTAAGGATCTTGAATTCCACCATTTCATGATCACTGTAGCCGAGGCTACCCTTGAGCTTAACACTCACCACGAGCTCCTCCTTGTTGGTGAGAACAAGGTCCAGCATTGCTGCTCTCCTCGTTGACTCCTCTAACATTTGGAGAAGAAAGTTGTCGTCAACACATTCCAAGAACTTCCTGGATTTCTTGTCCCTCCAACAGATATCGGGGTGGTTGAAGTCCCCCATGATGACCAGGGTCTGTGAACGCGATGCAGCTCCTATCTGTCTATAGACAGCCTCATCTGCTCCATCATCCCGATCAGGTGGCCTGTAGCAGACCCCGATTGTAACGTCCCCTGTCCCTGCGTTCCCTTTAATCTTGACCCATAAGCTCTACATTGGGTCTTCATCCATCCCCAAGTGGAGCTCCATGCACTCCAGCTTTTCATTGACATAGAGGGCAACACCCCCTCCTCATCTCCCCTGACTGTCCTTCCTGAAGGGCCTGTATCCCTCCATTCCAACACTCCAGTCACAGGAGCCATCCCACCACATCTCCGTGATGCCAATAAGATCACAGCCCTGGAGGCGTGTGCACATCTCTAACTCCTCTTGTTTGTTCCCCATGCTACGTGTGTTTGCATAGAGGCCCTTCAGCTGGGTGCCTGATGAAGCTGACTTACAGGCTGGAGTGGCTGCATTTCCCTCATTCTGCTCTTCAGGTGGTCTTCCTCTGGGGTGTTTTATCTGTGGCCCTCCAGTTCCTATTGCCTCAGGAGCCCCTGGCTCGTCCCCATAAGACTTCGAGTGTGCTGCAGCATACCCAGCACATCTCAGAGCAACAGGTTGAGGGCCTTCGCAAGCAACCTATCCCTCAGACCTTGGTGTGTCATCCCTTGGCTTGTCACGAACAAGCCTGATAATATCCTCCTCCCCCAACAAGTCTAGTTTAAAACTTGGTCAATAATGACACTAAGTACAGTCTAGAACTACAATACAATCTACTCTGAACATTAATAAATGTAAATGTAAAAAAATAATAAATATAAAATAATACTTGAGATAAATAGCAGGTATTTAATTGGATTGCGTGGGTAGGGATTTTTAAAGGGGGAAGCAGCCTTTTGAATGTGCACATACAGATCTTTTTGCACATCTAGGCATAGTACTGAAGTGTTAATACTTGCAAGAACACCAGACAGGTCCCATGAAAATCATCAAATAGGCATAAGCATTGGAATGATGGACTTGTTATGCATATAACTTCTGGTGTTCAGCCCAGTCGTGTTTTCAAGTTTTCCTCTGCAACAATGAGGATTAGAAAATGACCTTTAAAAGAAATTAAAATTAAGTTTTAAAATATTGGAAGTAGCCTGTCACAATGCTAGAGCTGACGTAACAGAGCAACATTGCGGTGCTGTCTTAAACAAGAGGCTGGGAAAGCAGCGCTCTCTATGGAAGACACTGTCTAGTGATTTTGGTCATTGTTAAATCATGGGAGGAGGGGGGGTATGTGCATGCCTAAGAGGCAGATGGAGAGGATCATCGGAATGAGGACAGTGCTTGAGAGAGGACTGTGCATCCCTGGGAGTAGGAGATGCACAAGGGAACCATAAGCAAAGTTATCAACTCTGAATTTGTCTCAAGGCTGTGTTTTTCTAAATGCTCTGTAAGCTTTAGAAATTGGAGAGAATTATTAGCTTTCATTGTTTAATATAAAAGTATCTAATGCTTACAGTCAAGGATATACGATTGCAGCACAAGTAGAGATTGCTGCTGTAACTTGTTGGGATACCCCCAGCCATGAATGAATATGCCACGATAGCTGGCTATGCAACTCAAAATCATAGAATGGTTTGGGTTGGAAGGGACCTTAAAGATCATCTAGTTCCAACCCCCCTGCCATGGGCAGGGACACCTCCCACTAGACCAGGTTACTCGAAACCCCATCCAGCCTGGCCTTGAACACCTCCAGGGATGGGGCATCTACAACTTCCCTGGGCAACCTGTTCCAGTGTCTCACCACCCTCCTTGTAAAGAATTTCTTCTTTATGTCCAACCTAAATCTACCTTCTTTCAGTTTAAAACTGTTGCCCCTTGTCCTGTCACTACAGGCCCTGATAAAAAGTGTCTCTCAGTCTTCCTCATAAGCCCCCTTTAAGTATTGAAAGGCTGCAATAAGGTCTCCCCATAGCCTTCTATTCTCCAGACCAAACAACCCTGTCATGGGTTGACCTTGGCTGGCCACCAGGTGCCCACCAAAGCTGCTCTCTCACTCCCCCTCCTCAACAGGAAAGGAGAGAGTAAATACGATGAAAGGCTCATGGGTCAAGATAAGGACACTCAGCAATTACTGTCACGTGCAAAACAGACTCGGTTTGGGGAAATCACATTAGCATAATAAGAAATAAGAACAAATCTTAAAAACACCTTCCCCCCACCCCTCCCTTCTTCCCAGGCTCAGCTTCACTCCTGAATTCTCTACTTTCTCCCCCCCCGAGTGGCACAGAGAGATGGGGAATGGGGGTTGCAGTCAGTTCCTAATGGTTTGTCTCTGCCGCTCCTTCCTCCTCACATTCTTCCCCTGCTCCAGCATGGGGTCCCCCATGGGATCACAGGTCCTGTCAGGAGCCTGCTCCAGCATGAGCTCTCCATGGGGTCACAGCTTCCTTCAGGCACATCCACATGCTCTGATGTGGGGTCCTCCACGGGCTGCAGGTGGATTTCTGCTCCAGCCTGCTTCACCATGGTCTTCACCACAGACTGCAGGGGAATCTCTGCAGGGGAGCCTGGAGCACCTCCTCCCCCTCCTTCTTCACTGACCTTGGTGTCTGCAGAGTTGTTTCTCTCACATATTCTCACTCCTCTCTCCCAGCTGCTGTTGCACAGCAGTTTCTACCCCTTCTTAAATATATTATCACAGGGGCGCTACCACTGTCACTGATGGGCTCAGCTTTTGACAGTGGCAGGTCCGTCTTGGAGCCGGCTGGAACTGGCCCTATCGGACATGGGGGCAGCTTCTGGTGCCTTCTCACAGAAGCCACCCCTGTGGAGGGGTTTGATGAGGAAGCCAATCCTTCATCAAAGAAACAGGAGGAAGAAACGAGAGAAATCACATAAGAGGTGGAAACTATCCCGTCCCTGACATCAAAAGAACTTCAAGACGTGCGGAAAGATTATAGCCACCAGGCAGGTGAGCAGATTGCTGCCTGGCTGCTCCAATGCTGGAACAGTGGGGCCAAGAGTCAGCAACTGGAAGGTAAGGAAGCCCAACAGCTAGGATCGCTCGCTAGAAACCAGGGAATTGAGAGAGGAATTGGAAACGAGGCAGCAATTTGCAGTCTCTGGAGATGACTTCTTTCAAATGTGAGGGCAAGATATCCATTCAAGGAAGATCTCGCAAACTATGAAGGAAAGTGGACTACCATGGACAAAGGCATCCAGTACTTGAGAGAATTAGCAGTGCTGGAAGTCATCTACGGTGACCTAGATAACGATGAGGTCTCCAAAGATCCATATGTCGTCCTGTGCATATGGGCCATGTGGAGAAAGGGGGTTCAAAATGCCCCAGCATCATATTCTAACAGCTTGGCAACAATGTATCACCTAGATACGGATACACCAACTGTGGAGAGATCCTCTTCCTGGCTCAAAAAAATTGAAGAAAATCTCTGTCCCTCCTCATCCCCATGGGCCAGCACCTGTCAGGGATGCCCTGAGGATCCAGTCCTCTCCTGCCCTGGTCAGAGGGAAAGGGACCCCCAGGCACATGCCACATGGCACACTCTGGTTCTTCCTCCATGACCAGGGGGAGGACATGAGGGAGTGGGATGGTGAACCCACCTTTAAGCTGGAAGCCCGTGTATATGAACTGAGAGGGAAGACAGCTGTTAAGAAAGGGCAACCCAAGAAGGCTTAGTTGTTGTAGAGACACAAGAAGACAATCAGCGATTGCCCAGACATAGAAGGACTGAGATCACCTCCCTTGATCCTGGTGAGGGGCCTTCTGGTCTGGCACTGCAAGGGTCAGACAGTGAATACTCTGACCAGGAACAGGAATAGAGGGTCCCTGCCTCTGGCCAGGAAGAGGAAAGGAATCATAGAATCATAGAATTGCTGAGGTTGGAAGGGACCTTTAAGATCATCAAGTCCAACCTTTAACCTACCCTGACAAAAGCCACTTCTAAACCATGTCCCTAAGTGCCCCATCTACCCTTTTTTTAAACACCTCCAGGGACGGTGAATCCACCACCTCCCTGGGCAGCCTATTCCAATGTTTAATAACCCTTTCAGTGAAAAAATGTTTCCTAATATCCAATCTAAACCTCCCCTGACATAACTTGAACCCGTTTCCTCTCGTCCTATCACTTGTCACCAGGGAGAAGAGGTCAGCCCCCATCTCTCTACAACCTCCTTTCAGGTAGTTGTAGAGGGTGATAAGGCCTCCCCTCAGCCTCCTCTTCTCCAGGCTAAACAACCCCAGCTCCCTCAGTCGTTCCTCATAAGGTTTGTCCTCCAGACCCCTCACCAGCTTTGTAGCCCTTCTCTGGACACGCTCCAACACCTCAATGTCCTTCTTGTAGCGAGGGGCCCAAAACTGAATGCAGGAATGACCAGGTATACTGGACTGTGTGGATTCAATGGCCTGGCACATCAGACCCACCGAAGTATAAGGATTTGGTAGACACTGGTGCACAGTGTACGCTGGTGCCATCAGGGTATAGGGGCACAGAACACATCAGGATCTCTGGAGTGACAGGGGGATGCCAAGAATTGTCTGTATTGGAGGCTGAGGTGAGCTTAACAGGGGACAAGTGGCAAAGGCACTCCATTGTGATTGGCCCAGAGGCCCCTTGTATCCTTGGCATAGACTACATCAGGAGAAGGTACTTTAAGGACCCAAAGGGGTACTGATGGGCTTTTGGTGTAGCCACTGTGAACACAAAGACTAAACAGCTGTCTACCCTGCCTGGCCTCTCGGAAGATCCCTTCATTGTGGGCTTGCTGCGAGTCAAAGAACAACTATGTCCCCACCAGACACCAAGAAAGAAACATGAGCTTTCCTAGGCCTTGTGGGATTCTGGATAATGCATGTTCCAGATTATAGCCAGCTTGTGAGCCCTCTCTATCGAGTGACCTGAAAGAAAAACTATTTTGAGTGGGACCTTGAGCAACAACAAGCCTTTGAGCAGATCAAACAGGAAATAGCTCATGTGGTAGCTCTTGGGCTTGTCCAGACAGGACCAGCTGTGAAAAATGTACTCTACACCGCAGTTGGGGAGCATGGTCTCACCTGGAGACTCTGGCAGAAAACATCAGGAGAAACCCAAGATTGACCACTATGGTTTTGGAGCAGGGTTTTTTTAGGATCAGAAGTCCACTACACCCTGACTGAAAAAGAGATACTAGCAGCATATGAGGGGGTTCAAGCAGCAACTGCTACATGTAGCAAGGCCCTACTTCCCAGGAAGTAGCTGGACATCGCCTGCTGATGGGAAGTAGAGAATAAAATCTTTTTGTTTTCCTTTGCTTCCTTGCACGGCCTTTGCTTTTCTTTATTAAACTGCCTTTATCTTGACCCACAAGGTTTTTTCATCTTATTTTCTCTCCCCTGTCCTGCTGAGGAGGGGGAATGATAGAGTGGCTTGGTGGGAACCTGGCAGCCAGCCAAGGTCAACCCACCATAAACCCCAACTCTCTCAGCCTTTCTTTATAGGAGAGGTGCTCCAGCCCTCTGATCATCTTTGTGGTCCTCCTCTCGACTCACTCCAACAAGTCCATGTCCTTCTTATGTTGGGAGCCCCAGAGCTGGACACAGTACTCCAGGTGGGGTCTCACGAGAGCAGAGGGGCAGAATCACATCCCTTGCCCTGCTGGCCCACGCTGCTTTTGATGCAGCCCAGGATACAGTTGGCTTTCTGGGCTGCAAGTGCACGTTGCTGGCTCATGTCCAGTTTTTCATCCACCAGTATCCCCAGGTCCTCTACGGGGCTGCTCTCAATCCATTCATCCCCAGAGAAGTTCAGGAACACCCTGGCTATGCACTTGTGTTGCCAACTCAAGATGAAATCCAGGGTGATGCACCTTTGCTGCCTAGCCCTTAGTCTTGTTTTTCATTTTTATGATTTTTGATACGTGTGTCAAACAGCTCCTGTGGAGCCCCTGCAGCTGGCTGCCGCTGCTGCCATTGCTCCCCTGGTGTGGGGAGAGAAGCACAGCCTGGGGAGCCTGGCAGTGCCTCAAGGGAAGGGCACGTGTGAGGGGCCCATTTGTGCTGGTGGGTCTGAGGGACAGGTACTGCTGAGGAGGTAAGAGAGCTCCTTATGGGTGGGTACGTGCTGCCTGAGGGATTAGTGGCCCTTCACACTAGTGCCTCTTTGAGGGAGGTGGTGGTGTGTCGCGAGAAAGGGGACTGTGTGTTGGTGCCCCCGAGGGCAATAAAAGCAATAAAAGCTCTCAAAACCAAAAGTAGTTTAGAGAGGAGATATTGCTTTATTCGATGTCGGGTGCTAGGGGGAAAACACACAAATCTAGCATACCTTACCAGGGATATTCACCCATTATTTATACACAAAAGATTCTCATAATTCCACCTACCTAATACATAACTCCACCTAGGGTTACATATTCATTAGGATGACCGAATAGCCTTTTTGCACATGTGTATTAAGTTTTGCTGCATCGGCAAAACACTTCTGCGCAAGCGTGAGCTTCTCAGTGGTCGTTTGGGTAAGGAGACCCTTCCTCACATTATCCTTTTAAGGTATTGAGTCATCTCAGGACAGTAAAAGTTTACTGTAAGTTCACCAGCTTCTTGAGGATGATAAGGATGTTCCTTGAAGTAGCCACAGCTCTGTCCTAATTGGTACAGGAGTACATACTTGACGCATAAAAGAACCTTAAAGTGATTAACTACTTCTTGTTATCCCATCCTTGGTGATTAGCTACTTCTGGCTGTCTCCTCATTATCACTATCTGTAACATCAGCTCAGTGACTAACTATTTTCTCACACAGTAAGAAGGTTAGTAGGAAACAAACAACATTTTAGTTAGCATATAGTTATAAACAAAGCAGAGGCCTGTCTTTGGTAACAAGGAGGGCAAACGTCCCCCTTGTCCCCAGGCAGGAGTCAGTGTCTGGGCATGAGGCCTGTGTGCACGTGTCTCCAGCAGCGAGTCGTGCGGAAGTAGGGGGATTGGCAGAGACAAGCGGCCCTATGCATAGGAGCCCGGGAGAGGCCGAGGGCGGGGGCCGGGACTGAGAGGCTGGGTGGGGCCGAGCGGCCATTTCACTGCCGTCTCAATCACACCCGAGGTCACGGACCGCAGACTAGGCCGCCGTTGCCAGGCTGACCGCCAGTGACGCCCCCGCCCTCCCCCCGCGCGCGCAGCCCCGCCCTCCCCCCCCCCGGCCAATCGGAGAGGTGGTGGCAGGCGGAGCAAGGTTCCCTTTGTTCAGCCATTTCAGGGGCTGTAGTGGGTTTGGGTACGGAGTCGTGGAGGGAGAGGACGGGTTGTTCTCTCGTCATTTCTCTGCCGTCGGGTTCTGGGATGGTGTGGGTAGGTGTTCGGGCTGTGAGGGGCGGGCTGGGATGTCTCATCTCCGGCAGCTGCTGCCGTCGGGTCGGGTCGGGTCGGGTCGGGTGGGCAGGGCAGGGCAGGGCAGCCGTGGGCCTAGCTGTTGTTAGGGGTTTTCGTGCTGCCGCTGGGGGGGGAGCTGTGCGGGCCCAGCCGTGGGCTGCTTCTTTCTCTCCCGCTGTCGCTGCGGGCTTTGCTGCCTGATGCTGATGGATCGATGGATGAGTGAGCGGTTGGGTAGGGTGGCCGCGGCGAGAGGCGTCTGGAGTCTTAGGTCGGAGGACCAGGCACTCCTCCTGGTGCCACGGCTGGTGCCGTCCTCGCAGCTGGGCTGCAAACTCTGCCTTTGCAGCGAGTCGGAAAGTGAAAGTTGCCTCGGGAATATAAGAAAGCGGCCATGTTTCCTGCCGTTTTTTTCTGGGGTGTGTAGGGTCCCTGTTGTGCAGATCTGGCTAGGTGGGATTTCTTTAATTATTATTTTTTTCTAAGAAATATTTGAGAGGAGTGAAATCCTGTGTTTGTCTTGTACTTTTGTTTGCTTGCTTGGGGAGGTTGTTAATTTAGGCGCTCAATGGAAATAACTGATGGAACTTGCAAAACCTTTGTGGGGTGACCGTACAAAGGGCCTAAACGCTTTTTCAATCTCCTTGCTGTGAAGGTAACAGTTCCTCTCCCTTGAATTTATGCTCAGCACCTGAGAGATCCTCCAACTGTGAGACTTGTTCTGCTATGTACTCTGGCCACCACAGGTTCATAACTTGTTTGCTTGCTTTCTTGCATGTTTAAGTAGTCCTTAATGTGGTATTTGAATATTTCACAGATATTGTTCAATCCTTACAACACTCATTGAACAAAAAGTTAACTTGTGTCCCTTCAGTATGTGAGTAATTAAACAAAATAATCGCATGTCCAAGATCATACTTCTGGTAGAAGTATGAAGGAGCCTTTGGTAGAATTGGAAACTGAGGCTATATTTCTAATCCAGAGTCTCAGCTATGTTTAAAAACTACAGTATACGGTCTATTTCTAAAAGTCCTTGCTTTGCATCCGCTGTGTGAACTGTAGTTTTTTTTTGAGTTATATGTGGGAGGGTGGAGGAAAGTTGCCCACAACTGGGAAGAATAGTTTCTATATGATTGGAATTACTTTAGAATGCATTTCTTGAAAATATCTAGCTAGTTTATACTTAAAGTAGTATCATATAAAGGGATAACTATGATCCTGCAAAAACAGGGTTAAAAAGCAATTTATTCTCTGTCTTGAAGGAGGAAGGCTCTGGTTAGAATTAATATTGACTAAGGACCATGTTTATCATTGGATATAGACAGTGACGCAGACTTCAGTGACTTCTGAAATTGATATAGATGCTAAATTGAGCTAAGTGTGCCTTGAGGCAGGAAAGTGAAAATACCATTAATTATGGGTTTATAAATGTAGGCTTTTATTGGATTATCTGACATACATTTTTCTAGTATATTTATTTTTATTCCAATTTAGGAGTGCTTGTATGCAGATATTCAAGAGAACAGATATATGTGCTTAATTTTAGGTTCATGGTGTAAACTGGAGCAGCCCCAGGGACTGAGCTACCTTATATAATTGGGTGATAGGTACACACAGAACTGTCCAGCAGACTGGTGGAGCTGGAGTAGAGTTTAATTCAGTCAAGTTTCCTTCCTACTACTTTGGGCACATCAAGATGCTGTAGCTACAAAGGAGGGTGGCAGAAGGCCCTGATCCTTCCTACTTCACCATGTCTAGTTCAGGATATAGGAAGAAGACCAAGAAGTGCAGGTCTGCCTGAGGGCAGCAGAGCTGTTTATTACTTGTGGTTTAACCCCAAGCAGCAACCAGGCAGCTGTTCATTCAGTCCCCCTCCTTCCAGTGGAATGGGGAGGAGAAACTAGTCAGCACTAGGTTGAAAACACTGGAGTCTGAAGTGGAGATACTTTTGGAGCCCCATGGAAAAGGAATTAAAGTAAACAAACTGATGAGAGGAAATGATTGGGTTTTTTAAAAAATAAAATAAAACAACCATGGTTTGGTTTGTTTTTTATGTTTCTAACACAGAAGTGTATGCACTAGTGCAAGTACGCATGTGTTGGTGTATCACATCTTCAGATATCTGCTTATCTTAAAATCTTTTAACCTTTGATATGTAAAAATCCAGTTGGTCATTTGGTCACACTACCAAACATCTTCAGACAGCTTCCCTTCCAAAATCCTCCTCTCTGTAGAAGACTTCCTATAGTCTTTCTCTGTTTCTTGACTAAAAACTGGGTAATGCACTGTAATTTCACATGATGTTTTGCTTCAGGAGAATACCTTATTACAGTTGTTCTCTGAGCCAATGAGTACTTCTAATATATTTTACAACTTCTGACAATAAAATATCTTTCAGTTTAGCAAGGAAGCATATTTTAGGTTAGGCACTGTCCATTCTAGTGATTCTCTTAATTTCTCGGTGATCGCACAGAATCAAAATAGCAAACAAAAAACTAAATAAAGCACAATTGGCAGTATTTTCACAGCTTCCTTCATTTGGAGTGTACATTTTAAGGTGCGCTTTGTTTTGTTTGCTACTTACATTTGCAATCCTTTAAAATGTTGATTGGAAAGATGATACTGATAAGGGAATTTTATGAGACTGAGCTGAACTTTGCGTGTAACCACCAGAGTTCAGTCTCATTAATAGTTGTACAATGTGTTTGAAAAATGAGATAGGTTCCTTTTAGATAAGAAAAAAATGAATGTAATATATGAAGCTGCATGCTTTAATATTTTCCCTTTTTAGAATATGGACTTTTATATCTGCACATGAGATTGAGATTATTGCTGTTGCTTTGTTTCTTTTATGCTAGGTAACAGGGCTAATGGAGCATAGCGAGGCTTTGATAACCTCAGCTCCACTGGGGTGGAACTCTCCTTGTTTTTACAAAATAAATACAATAAGATAGCAGAGGTTGCCTTTTGAGGATCTTCTTGTAGGTCTTGCTTTGGATAAGCATATTTCAGGATGCTTCTAAATTCAGAAGTAATGCAGATTTAATTGGATATAAGGATGATTTAAAACTTTCTTTACCACACTTATTTCTTGAAGCTTTGGAGAAAGAGCATACCCTTGACAATAAATAACTATCCTAAATTATCTGAGGTCATACAAGTTGAGCTTATACTATGACAGACATTTTAAAAGTTGGCCTGTGAGTTATTAGTAATCTGAGTTGCTATTTTCACAAATAACAGATGATACTTAGATTTTTACATTAGAACTAAATACTTCTACATGTAGGGAAAACAATAATAGAAAATAACATTTATCAATTTGGCAGCAGTAAGAACTAATTTATATTTTTCATCCAGTTTTCTTGATGTACTTTTATCAAAGGTAATAGCAGAAATCATAATGAAGTGTTAGTGATAAATAAGGAGGTGAGGTGTTCATTTCAGAAGCTACCCAGTATAGAAGAATTTGATACTTGTGATAAAACATTACCTCTGTCAGAAGAAATTTTAGAAAAGATGCTATATTACGTATTTTGAGCTCTGAAACATCCCTTGTAGTGTCTTCTGTGGACATTACAATAGATATCTCAAGTTCAGAGGAAATTCAACAAAGTGGTCATGTACAGTGTAATGTTTTCATTGCAATTTAATCCTTGGGTCCTCCAGAAGATGATGTTAACTTAAGATACTAAAATTCATAACACTGTTGTCACAGTATTGTGTATATATGGAATTACTGCAGCCTTGCATTTAGGAAGACCTGAATGAAGGCAAGCAAGTGCATTGGAGTTGGTGAAGGGCCTCGAGGGCATGACTTGTGAAGAGAAGCTGAGGATACCTGGGTTTGCTTGGCTTGGATAGAAGGGGACTGAGGGGTGACCTCGTTGCTGCCTACAGCTTCCTCAAAGGGGTGCAGCAGAGGGGGAGGTGCTGATCTCTATGGTGTCTGGTGACAGGTTGTGAGGGAATGGCTTAAAGCTCTGCATCAAGGGAAGCTCAGATTAGATATTAGGAAATAGCTCTTCACTAAGAGGGTGGTCACACGCTGGAACAAGCTCCTCAGGGAAGTGGTCATGGCCCCAAGCCTATCAGTGTTCAATAAGTATTTGGACAATGCACTTAAAGATATGGTTTAACGTTTAGGTTGCCCTGTGTGGAGTCAGGAGTTGGACTATGATTCTCGTGGGTCCCTTCCAACTCAGGATTCAAAGGATATGATTGAAACGTATCAAATGTATTTATTTATTTTTTTTTTTTACCTAAAGTGTAGACAGGACAGCTAAGCTTCACTCAAGGGAAGTGTGTATTAGGGAAAGCTGGTCATAATACAGATGTCCTTTGAGATTATGCTAATATACTCATAAGCATGTGTGGGACTGAACGCTGCTTTCAAGTTCAGTTTTGAAATTCTGAATAAATACTTAAACTTAGTGCTGGTCTTATCCATGCTGAGTGACTCTCATAGAATCATTTAGGTTAGAAAAGACCTTTAAGATTGAGTCTGACTGTAAACCTAACGCTGTCAAGTCTACCACTAAACCACGTCCCTAAGCATCACACCTACACATCTTTTAAATACCTCCAGGGATGGTGACTCAACCACTTCCCTGGGGAGCCTGCTCCAATGCTTGACGACCCTTTCGGTGAAGAAATTTTTCTGAATATCCAGTCTAAACCTCCCCTGGCGCAACTTGAGGCCATTTTCTCTTGTCCTATCGCTTTTTACGTGGCAAAAGAGACTGACAACCACCTCTCAGGTAGTTGTAGAGAGCAATAAGGTCTCCCCTCAGCCTCCTTTTCTCAAAACTAAACAACCCCAGTTCCCTCAGCCACTCCTCATAAGACTTGTTCTCCAGACTCCTCACCAGCTTTGTTGCCCTTCTCTGGACCTGTTCCAGCACCTCAATGTCTGCCTTGTAGTAAGGGGCCCAAAACTGGACACAGTATTCCAGGTGGGACCTCACCACTGCAGAGTACAGGGGGACGATCACTTCCCTAGTCCTGCTCACCACACTGTTCCTGATATAAGCCAGGGTGCTGTTGGCCTTCTTGGCCACCTGGGCACATTGCTGGCTCATATTCAGCCAGCAGTTGACCAACATCCCCAGGTCCTTTTTTACCAGACAGCTCTCCCAGCTACTCTTCCCCAAGCCTGCAGCGCTGCATGGAGTTGTTGTGACCCAAGTGCAGGACCCGGCCCTTAGTCTTGTTGAACCTCATGCCGTTGGCCTCAGTCCATTGATCCAGCCTGTCTCCCTCTGTGGAGTCTTCCTGCCCTCAAGCAGGTGGACACTCCCACCCAACTTGGTGTCATCTGCAAACTTACTGAGGGTGCACTCAATCCCCTTGGCTGAATCATTGATAAAGATATTAAAGAGAACTGGCCCCAGTACTGAGCCCTGGGGAACAAATAGGGAGTTGAATATGGTTCATGTGCACCTGACACTAATCTTGGTATGCTTGAAAGACTCTTACGCTGGCAAAAAGCACCCACTGAATTACAGTGACTCAAGAATGACTTCTGCCTCTGAATACCCACTTGGAAGAGATTTGGCCTGGTACAACAAGTGGGGCTTGTTACCCAGGGCAGTACATTCTACTTTGACCTCCCAATCCATAGTTATCCTTTATTTTCCATGTTTTCCAAAATCCCTCTCATGTTAGGCAATTAAAAAGATTCATATGCTTCATGTAGGAGACTTAAGTAAAATACTCTAGAATTTGGAGAAAGAAGCTTATGTTGGGGGGGAGTGAAGTGAATGTTTTACTGGTTTAGACTTCATCTGATATCTTATGTCACAAATTCAGGAGGTGATGATTTTCTCAAACAGCCCTCCAATTTCAGAATGTTTTATGACTGTCAGCATTAATATGTACTACCATTTTAGTAACTAGCATGTGTGATTACAGTGGTGCATTAGCAACACAAGAACTTTCAATTTGGTATCTCTATCTGCGGAAATGAAGTAACAGCACGTTTGAAGGGATGCTACATCCAAATGTATCCTTGTCCAGAAGATTAGTTGATCAAAGGCATTTTAAATCAAGAGATCTTTACAGGTTTGCATTATGCCCACCACTTGTTCAGTTAGCTGGACTTCTTAATGAATTATAAGAACAGTGTTCCATCCTACCAAAATAGAATTCAAAGCATTCTCACTGATTTCCAAATTGGTGAACACTTAACAGGTTCCTGTCTCTGCAGCTGACTCTATCGTGCATCTAATTGAATCCACCAGCTGCAATAGACTTGGTTTTCAGTTCTGACTTGTATGTAAGCCTGTGCTATGTGTTGATGTTTATAAACCTAATTTGCATTAAGTCTTAATTGATTGTTCTACAAAACATCAAATCATAGAGTGGTTCGGGTTGGAAGGAACCTTAAAGATCATCTAGTTCCAAACCCCCTGCCATGGGCAGGGACACCTCCCACTAGACCAGGCCTCAAAGCCTCATCCAGCCTGGCCTTGAACACTTCCAGGGAAGGGGCATCCACAGCTTCTCTGGGCAGCCTGTGCCAGTGTCTCACCACCCTCCTTGTAAAGAATCCTAATTGTATTGTTCCTAATATCCAATCTAAATCTCCCCTCTTTCAGTTTGAAGCTGTTACCGTGTTTCCTATCATTACACTCCCTGATAAAGAATCCCTCCACATCCTTCCTGTAGGCCCCCTTTAGGTACTGGAAGGCTGCTATAAGGTCTCCCTGGAGACTTCTCTTCTCCAGGCTGAACAACCCCAACTCTCTCAGCCTGCCTTCATAGGAGAGGTGCTCCATCCCTCAGGTCATCTTTGTGGCCCTCTGCTGGACCTGTTCCAACAGGTCCATGTCCTTCTTGTGCTGGGGACTCCAGAGCTGGGCACAGTAATCCAGATGGGGTCTCACCAGAGCAGAGTAGAGGGGCAGAATCACCTCCCTCGTCCTGCTGGCCATGCTTCTTTTGATGCAGCCCAGGATGCCGTTGGCTTTTTGGGCTGCAAGTGCGTGTTGCCTGCTCATGTTGAGCTTCTCGTCCACCAGCACCCACAAGTCCTTCTCCTCCTCAGGGCTGCTCTCAAGCCATACTCCACCCAATCTGTATTTGTGCCTGGGATTGCCATGACCCAGGTGCAGGACCCTGCACTTGGCCTGGTTGAACTTCATGAGGTTTGCAGGGGCCCACCTCTCAAGCCTGTTCAGGTCCCTCTGGATGGCATCCCTTCCCTCCAGCGTGTGTTTGTGCATGCTGTGGCCCATCATCCATTTTATCCGCAACGGTGTGCTGGTTTTGCACCTTTGTATGTGTGGAAACTGTATTGCCCTACATCAAGATCGAAGGAGCCTGGGCTGTAGTGATCATGCACTGGTGGAGTTTGTAGTCCTGAGGGATATGGGTCAGGGGAAGAGTAAAGTCAGGACCTTGAATTTCAGGAAAGCAAACTTCCAGCTCTTCAAGGAGTTAGTCAGTAGGACCCCCTGGGAAACTGCCCTCAGGGACAAGGGAGCAGAACAGAGCTGGCAGATCTTTAAGGACTCTTTCCATAGCGTGCAAGAGCTCTCGATCCCCAGGTGTAAGAAATCAGGAAAGGAAGGCAAGAGACTGGCATGGCTGAGTCAAGACCTGCTGGTCAAACTAAAGGGCAGTGGAAGCAGGGACAGGTATCCTGTTATCTTCACTGGCAACCTCTCTCCCCACAACTCTCGATTGGATGGACCGCAGGGCAGGGACTGGGGGAGCAAAGTCCCTTTCACTGTAAGGGAAGATCAGGTTCAAGACCGCTTGAGGAAGCTGAACATACAGAAGTCTGTGGGACCCAATGAGATGCATCCCAGAGTCCTGAGGGAATTGGCTGATGTAGTTGCCAAGCCACTCTCCATGATATTTGAAAAGTCATGGTTGTCAGGTGAAGTCCCTGGTGACTGGAAAAAGGGAAACATTGCACCTGTTTTTAAAAAGGATAGAAAGGAGGATCCTGGGAACTACCAACCTGTCAGCCTCACCCCTGTTCCTGGGAAGATCTTCCAAGAAGCTATGTTAAAGAGGATAGGGAAGACAGCCAGCATGGCTTCACCAAGGGCAAGTCCTACCTGACCAACCTAGTTGCCTTCTATGATGAAGTGACTACGTCAGTGGACAAGGGAAGAGCTATGGATGACATTGATCTGGGCTTCTGTAAAGCTTTTGACACGGTCCCCCACAACATCCTTCTCTCTAAATTGGAGAGGTATGGATTTGATGGATGGACTATTTGGTGGATAAGGAATTGGTTGGATAGTCGTATCCAGAAGGTAGTGGTCAATGGCTCAATGTCCAGATGGAGATTGGTGATGAGTGGTGTCCCTCGGGGGTCTGTATTGTTTAATATCTTTGTCAGTGACATAAACAGTGGGATCGAGTGCATCCTCAGCAAGTTTGCAGATGACACCAAGCTGAGTGGTGTCACTGAAAAGTCTGAGGAACAGGATGCCGTTCAAAGGGACCTGGACAAGCTGGAGAAGTGGATCCATGTGAACCTCATGAGGTTCAACAAGACCAAGTCCAGGGTCCTGCACTTGGGTCGGGGCAACCCCTGGTATCAGTACAGACTGGGGGATGAAGGGATTGAGAGCAGCTCTGCTGAGAAGGATTTGGGGATGCTGGTGGATGAAAAGCTGGACATGAGCTGACAATGTGCGCTCGCAGCCCAGATGGCTGACCATATCCTGGGCTGCATCAAAAGAAGTGTGGCCAGCAGGTCGAGGGAGGCGATTCTGCCCCTCTACTCCAATCTCAGGAGACCCCACCTGGAGTACTGTGTCCAGCTCTGGAGCCCTCAGCACAGGAAAGACATGGACCTGTTGGAACGGGTCCAGAGGAGGGCCACGAAGATGATCAGAGGGCTGGAGCACTTCTATGAGGACAGGCTGAGAGAGCTGGGGTTGTTCAGCCTGGAGAAGAGAAGGCTCCGGGGAGACCTTATTGTGGCCTTTCAGTGCTTAAAGGGGGCTTATAAGAAAGATGGGGACAAACCTTTTAGCAGGGCCTGTAGTGATAGGAGAAGGGTTAATGGTTTTAAACAAAAGAGGGTAGATTTAGACTAGATAGAAGGAAGAAATTTTTTACACTGAGGGTGGTGAGACACTGGCCCAGGTTGCCCAGAGAGGTGGTGGATGCCCCATCCCTGGAAACATTCAAGGTCAGGTTGGATGGGGCTCTGAGCACCCTGATCTAGTTGAAGATGTCCCTGCTTACTGCAGGGGGGTTGGACTAGATGACCTTTAAAGATCCCTTCCAACGCAAACCATTCTATGATGATTTTTTCTTTTATGCTTGTTGAATACATGAGGAGCAGAGCTATTAATTAAATAAATAAAGAAGTAACGTACTTCTGTCTGAAGAGTGGAATTACCTGTCATCAGGTTATCATGCTTACTATTTCATCTGCTCAATGGGATTCCACAGTGAAGGCTTTTATGGACATTATCTGCAAAAATAATTACTGCTCTTCACCTTTGGGAAAAGAAACCATGAAATTCTGGACTGTGATGCCACAACAATGATGAGACAGAACAGCTCTCTGTTTCTCACAAGCAACAGTTTAGCAGATTTCCTGAGCAGGTGCATTATCATAACTGTAAGTACTCTCAGAAAAAGTCCATTATCAAGTTGATATTCCACGATGAGCAAATCATATTACAGACTTATTTGCCTCTAATATTGAAATGTCCAGTGTTCCAGGAAATTTGAGTTCAGCTTCATTACAAGGTGTCGTACTATGGGATCAACTGCATGTGCGCACAATTTCTAGTATAATGCGCAACATAAGTCAAAACCAGTTATAGAAAAAGTTAATATAACTTTTCTTAGTTTCTTCAGCTTCTTATTCTACACATAGACCTACCAGCCCTAGGGGATGAATGAGAATTGGAAACGAAGGTCAAATAACTGTACCTAAATTTGAAATTATATTATCCGAAAGCCCATACATTTGCTGCTTTGAATGTTGATAACAAATTGCTCCTTACGGATAGAAGAACTTCTTCTATAAAACAAAGTTCTTTTTTAAGATCGTTATAACCATACCAATGAAGGAGATTCTTAGTTTGATACATTACAGAAAACTTTTTACTTGAGCCCGAGGCTTACCATTGTACATTGGATCATGTCGGATTTGTCTTACATTCCATCAGGTGGATTTCCTGTTGGTACTGTCTTAATCGGCCTTTTGTCATCCTATGACATCGAAGAACTCTTAAAAATGGGGGTTTTTTTGTCCTTAGTTACCAGAAGAGATCCCACTCCTGCATATGGGAACTTAATACTACTTGTGCAAATCTTACGATGAAGTACTGTGTCCAACTTTTGGTGAATATTCTTTACATAACTTCACTTTCAACAGTGAAATTAGTTACTGTTGCATTAGCCAGAAAGTAGTAAGCTTACAGCCTTTTATGTCTAATATTTTTATATAATTCTCCACAAATATAAAGTAATGCTGAAATCCCATCTGAAAATATTTTTTTTTTAAAGTTTCCTCAGACTTCTCTTTAAAACAATCCATCGATTTACTTGTGTTCTATCATAATAACTAATCAGTTCTGGAAAAGTAGAAAATTAACTTCATAGATGTTTCAGTCATGGACAGAAAATCCTTTCAGACTGTCTTTCCATCTGCCTCCTCAGTAACCTCTCCTGTGCTTCACAAGGTCAAACTATCTTCTTCTAAAGACTTTTCGAATAAATCATTGTGTAGTAAATATTAATCTTGTATCATATGGTTGAACCCAGGAAGATTACAATAAATGTTTTAGAATGGTTTCTTGTTTGATATGCTGGGTGTGAAGACTAACAGTATTTTTTTTTTAAGTGAAAGCTTAGGGCGCGTCTCCAGGCAGAATGCATTGCAAAATAATGCAGTGATAGCTATTCTTCACGAGCTCCTTCACATAGACACATTTATTCTGTGTTAGAAGAGCTTTTTTTTCTGCTTAGCTTAATTCACGTGTGTGTCAGCCTGAAATAAGAGAGTTTACAGAGAGCTATTATGGAATATCAGTTATTTCCTCTGTGCATACAAACCTTCTATACATAGAGGTACAGAGAGATGCTATAAGCAGTCTGTGTGGAAACATGGAAGCCTGGATCTTAGCAATGGATTGGATGATTGGTTCCCATTATAAAATACCAATATTACAGATAGCAGTGCCTGAACTTTGTGACAACAAGGAAGGTAGCTCATTAGAATTCTCTCTAAAATAAAAAAAAAAATCCAATATTAACAGTGTAGTAAAACTAAAGACAGGAAAAATGTTTCTAAATGGTAAAGTGGCTGAAACTGTCTAACAATTCCGAAATTAGGACAAATTTGAGAATTAATTTTTATTAGAGAATAATTATTTGAAGCTAGTTTCAAAATTGCTAGCAGAGAGAAATTGTCCTTCAGAGAGGTACAGCTTGGAGGCTATGGCATTTGAGGGATGGAACATCTTCCTACTAGTTCAAATCTCTTTTCTGGCTGGGTGTTGGCAGGGATTTGCACCAGAGTCTCCTAGTTCTCTTTTCAGTGCACTGAGACTACTGGAGGGGTGGGGCGGGTATTCTGTTATAAGTCTTCTAACTGTTTGTGCTGTCTACATTTGTCTTTTAAGTATTAACTGTCAATTATTATACAGGATGCTGATTAGGAAACAATTTCTAATCCAAGTTACCGTTAATATCTGTTTATAATATAATGGAAAACAATTTAACAGGGGAGATTAAAAGACCTAGCACCAAGTACACTGTAATGTGATGGTAAGGATACTTTCCAGAAAAATCTGGGTTCATCACCCTAGGAAGAAGCAAGAATTGAAGCCTGCCTCGTGCATTCAGAGATACTACTCTAACTACTAGATTTTGAATGAGATAGCAATGCTATATATTTTAGCCACTCCTTTTGTTTCCTTGTATGAAAAATGCCAGAAATGCATTGTTTCAGCCTCATCTAATGGGACATTGTGAGAGAGAAAGGGAAGAGAGTATTGTCAACAAAACCAAAGGTAAAAAATTTACTTGTGGGCTCTTTGTGTATTCTTGAGTAGAACAAGGAAAGGTTTGTGGAGAGAGAAATAAATAAAAGGTATAGATTAGTTTGTTTGCTGGGATTTTTGATAATCTTTTAATATTACGCACTGTTGCGATACCAGTGGATTCTGGATAGTGTGTGACATTTGAAGCTTGGATAATAGAGAAATCAAAGATTATCCTCAGCATTTGTGCAAGTCTTCAGTGAACATTTATCTTCTTAACATATATAGGTGTAGCATTTCAAATTTATTTCTGGTGCATTCTACTGATTGAGTGGGATGAACTAGGCCATCATATGTTTTGATGAATAGCTTTCCTGCTTCTGCCTGGTACTTAGTTTAATGTTGATTCCTAATTCCTTTTTACACAAGAAGATTCTTGCCTGAGGGAAACAGGTACTAAGAAACAAAGACAAAGGATACAGAAAGAAACAATTTTCTCTTTTTTTTTTTTTTTTTCTGTAATGTTCTTTGCTTTCAATCTAAATTTTTTTTCTTGACTCAGTTAAATTATTTTCCCTTCTCCTGCTTCCTTGCAGAATTTAAAGGGTTAGAGATGGGTAAGAATAACTTCAAAGTAATGATCAAGAAGAGAAGGTATCTGACAAGATGAGGTACCTGCTTTGATTTCTATGTATGCTGAGTAGTTCCCAGTGGCAAAGGATCCTGTATTGGGACCTAAGGAGGAACATACCCTGGAGGACAATCATCTAAAGCTTTTAGATGTCCCCACTAATTGTAGAGGTTCCCATTCATACTCTGATTTGTAGGCCTTTTTCTCTCTTTTCCATTGCAGAAAGATCTTACCAGGATTTAATTCTGGTCACATTCATGGAAAGGAAACCTATGTCAGTTTTTCTTAGTTATGGATCCACGGCCTGCTTCTCTTCCTGGTTTTTCCTGTTCTGTCTCTCAAACTTCCTTTCTGATCTCTTCCCTTGTTTTCCCTATTTAATCTTATTTTTTGTCTAGTGCACTTGGTTTCCTGATAAAATTAGACAGATGTAATCCTTGTGTCATAATTTATGAATAGTAACTTTTGAAGCTCTAATAAATTGCAATCAAATTTGACAGTGGGCCAAAAGTCTCAAAGATAATCAAATTTCTACAACCTTCCTGTCAAGGCAGCAGTTAGGGTAATGAGACACAAATTAGCACTTCCTTGATTTGTTGGACCTCACCTTTCATCTGCTCCATCTACGCAAGCATCACTATGGAGAACTCTCCTGCCCATATGGTTGTGAGCCATGAACATTGGTTTTAGTGGTCTGGGTCTGGCTAACCCAGATCCTTTGCTTGACACTTTTCTGTACTAGAGGGAAACTAGTGGAGATTCCCACTGCTCACAAAAATCTCGTATAAACCTTTGTGCCCATCCTTTCCTACTGGTGGCAAGCCTTTACTCTCCTACCTCACCAATTCCATCTTGTAGGTATTTCAGTACAATAAGCTCTCAGGAGGTGTGCTGCATTAGCTGTCTGTCTTCCAAACAGCCCTGCAATAACTATGGCAATTGCTTAAACAGAAGAGATTGAGAAACACGTCCTGTTTCTTGGTTGTTTTTTTTTTTTTTTTTTTTAAAGCTGGTTTTGTTCTCTCATGTGTTGTGCTGCATATTTCTCCTATGTAGCTATTTCCTGCTTCTTATTTCGGTGTGCATGCTTTCGTGATTCATCAAGTACCCTCTTTCACTGTCCTCGTTATCCAGATATGTAGATATTATAAGTACACTGCCTGTCTTACTAGTTGCCTATGATGGTTCCCTTTGCTGTTTTGCTGGAAACTATGCTGTGGGTACTAGTTTTGGCTCCTTCAAGAGTGGTGGCTCACAGTAATAGAAGGAAAGTTGGCTCAGGACACTTCTTAGCACTTGACTGGACAGCTAACTGTAACTTAAATACTGATTTAATTGAAAGTGTTGGGGAGATGAGATGAAGAGCCACACAGCAAATTACCTGGGCCACACCATTAGGAACCACTAATGTTCCTGTCCTCGATGCCTCTGAACAGTTGTTAAGGCTGTGATGTGCCGCATGTGTGTGGCACTCATATTAAGTACTGTGCAGCAGCAGAGGAAGCAGAAAGTGAAACTAGTTTTCAGTTAAAGTGGGATGTAAGCAGGATGATTACAAACACAATGACTAAAAATAAGATTGTAAAAAGCTAAGGAATTATTTGTTTTCATTTTCATATTTTGTACCAGTTTTAAGGAGTGTATGTTCTTATTTTGCCCAGTAGCATATGTATAATATATATAAAATAGTGATATATATATTATGTATGTAATGCATATGTATTTTTTTATATATATATATAAGCATTGGGTAATCATTAATGGTATAAAATGTAACAAGAACAAATTCCGGACTCTGCACCTGGGATCAAGTAGTGCCAGGCACAAGTATAAATTGGGAGAGGAGTGGCTGGAGAACAACCCTGCAGAAAGGGATCTGGGGGTGCTGGTTGACAGCAGGCTCAGTGTGAGTCAGCAGTTGTGCCCTGGCAGCCAAGAGGGCAAACTGCATCCTGGGGTGCATCAAACACAGCATAACCAGCCAGGTAAGAGAGATGATTATAGAATCATAGAATCGTTTTGGTTGGAAGAGACCTTTCAGATCATCAAGTCAACCGTTAACCTAACACTGCCCAGTCCACCATTAAACCATGTCACTAAGCACCACATACACACGTCTTTTAAATGCTGTCAGGGATGGTGCCTCAACCACTTCCCTGGGCAGCCTGTTCCAATGCTTAACAACCCTTTCAGTGTAAAAAATTTTTCCTAATATCCAGTCTAAACCCCCTCTGGAACAACTTGAGGCCATTTCCTCTTGTCCTATTGCTTGTTACTTGGGAGAAGTGACTGACCAACACCTCTCTACAGCCTCCTTTCAGGGAGTTGTAGAGAGCGGTAAGGTCTCCCCTCAGCCTCCTTTTCTCCAGGCTAAACAACCCCAGCTCCCTCAGCCGCTCTTCATAAGACTTGTTCTCCAGACCCCTCACCAGCTCTGTTGCCCTTCTCTAGACATGCTCCAGCACCTCAATGTCTTTCTTGCAGTGAGAGGCCCAAAATTGGACACAGTACTTGAGGCGGGGCCTTACCAGTGTTGAGTACAAAGGGCTGATCACTTCCCTAGTCCTATTCACCACGCTCTTCCTGATACAGGCCAGGATGCTGTTGGCCGCCTTGGCCACCTGGGCACACTGCTGGCTCATATTCAGCTGGCAGTCAACCAACACCCCCAGGTCCTTTTCTGCCAGGCAGCTCTCCAGCCACTCTTCCCCAAGCCTGTAGTGCTGCATGGGGTTGTTGTGACCCAAGTGCAGGACCTGGCACTTGGCCTTGTTGAACCTCACACCGTTGGCCTCTGCCCATTGATCCAGCCTGTCCAGATCTCTCTGTAGAGCCTTTCTACCCTCAAGCAGGTTGACGCTCCCACCCAACTTGGTGTCATCTGCAAACTTACTGAGGGTGCATTCGATCCCCTCATCCAGATCGTTGACAAAGATACTAAAGAGAACTGTCCCCAATACTGAGCCCTGGGGAACACCACTCATGACCAGCCACCAACTGGATTTAACTCCATTTACCACAATTCTTTGGGCACGGCCATCAAGCCAGTTTTTTAAGCAGCAAAGAGTATTCCTGTCCAAGCCATGAGCAGCCAGTTTCTCCAGGAGAATGCTGTGGGAAACGGTGACAAAGGCTTTACTAAAGTCCAGGTAGACAACATCCACAGCCTTTCCCTCATCCACTAAGCGAGTCACCTTGTCATAGAAGGAGATCAGGTTAGTCAAGCAGGACCTGCCTTTCATGAACCCAGGCTGACTGGGCCTGATCACCTGGTTGTCCTGCATGTGCCACGTGATGGCACTACAGATGAGCTGCTCCATAACCTTCCTCAGCACCGAGGTCAGACTGACAGGCCTGTAGTTCCCTGGATCCTCCTTCCGGATCCTCCTTCCAGATCCTCCTTCCCGGATCCTATTTCTTCTTGTGGATTGGCATCACATTTGCTAGATGCCAGTCAACTGGGACCTCCCCAGTTAGCCAGGACTGCTGATAAATGATGGAAAGTGGCTTGGTGAGTGCTTCCGCCAGCTCCCTCAGTACCCTTGGGTGGATCCCATCTGGCCCCATAGACTTGTGTGCGTCTAAGTGGCGTAGCAGGTTGCTAACCATTTCCCCTTGCATTATGGGGCTTTTATTCTGCTCCCTGTCTACGTCTTCCAGCTCAGGGGCTGGGTACCCTGAGAACTACTGGTCTTACTATTAAACACTGAGGCAAAGAAGGCATTAAGTATCTCAGACTTTTCCTCGTTGTTGTGGTTTTGGCCAAATTTGCCAATGGCTGGCAACAGATGCTCCCCCCCAGCCTCTCATGCACGGAGAGGAGGAGGAGAGATAAAGAGATTTACGAGTTCAGAAGAAACTAAACTACTTTGATGAAATATTAATAATGAAATAAAAAGGAAATCATGAAATAGATACAAAATATACAAAACCTTATTGAGCTCCCAGGATGATGTCACTGGCAGACACTGGGGAAGTCCCAGGCTGGACTCAGCAATGGGTGGGAACTGGATTCCAGAGCTGGAGTCAGGAACTCATGGATCGGGATCAAAGGCAGATGAACAGAGTCCTCCTCGGACGTCAGCCATTGTAGAAAGAGGGCTGACCCTTTGATCCCTCAGCTTTTATACTGAGCGTGATGCATATGGGATGGAATACCCTGTTGGTCAGTTTGGGGTCCCCTGTCCTGTCCACTCCTCCCTGCAGGTGGGACCCCTCTGTGCTTTTCTGTTTCTGACCCTCCAATGGGGCAAATGATGAAATTAGCTGACCTTGGTTGTTATAGCAATAAGTCTAAGCAAGAGCCTCTCTGGGTACCATTCCTTGGCACAAACTGTAAACATTGGTCTTATCACTCTGAGAACAAACCACTCTAGACACAACATGCTGTTAATTTCAGAGTTAGAAGAGGCCTAGCTAAGAAATAAAATTACAAAACAGAAAGTTGGTTCTGTTTACCTCAAACCAGGACACTCATCCTTGCTCACTATGTTTCCCCCCGCTTCCAATAAAGCATGGAGATTCTCACTAGCCCTCCTTTTGTTACTAATGTATTTATAGAAACTTTTTTTATTGTCTTTTATGGTAGTAGCCAGATCAAGTTCTAGTTGGGCTTTGGCCCTTCTAATTTTCTCCCTGCATAACCTCACAACATCCTTGTAGTCCTCCTGAGTTGCCTGCCCCTTCTTCCATAGGCCATAAACTTTCCTTTTCTTCCTAAGTTCTAGCCAAAAGCTCTCTGTTCAGCCAGACCAGACTTCTTCCCCGTCAGCTCATCTTTCGGCACATGAGGATGGCCTGCTCCTGTGCCTTGAAGATTTCCTTCTTGAAGAATGTCCAGCCTTCCCGGACTCCTTTCCCCTTCAGGAATGCCTCCCAAAGGACTCTGTCAACCAGGCTCCTAAACAGGCCAAAGCCTGCCCTCTGGAATTCCAAGGTGGCAGTTCTGCTGACCCCCCTCCTTACTTCTCCAAGAATTGAAAACGCTATCATTTCATGATCTCTGTGCCCAAGACAGCCTCTAACCCTCACATCACCCACAAGCCCTTCTCATTTTGCAAACAACAGGTACAGAAGGGCTCCTTCCCTAGTTGGCTCCCTCACCAGCTGTGTCAGGAAGTTATCTTCCACACACCCCAGGAACCTCCTAGACTGTTTTCTTTCCACTGTATTGTATCTCCAGCAGACATCTGGTAAGTTGGAAGTCCCCCAGGAGAACAAGGGCTAGCGATCGTCAGACTTCTCCCAGCTGCTTATAGAATATTTCATCTGCCTCTTCATCCTGGTTGGGTGGTCTATAAACAGACTCCCACTGTGATATCTGCCTTGTTGGCCTTTCCCCTGATTCTTACCCATAAACACTTGACCCTTTCATCACCATCATTAAGCTCTACACAGTCAAAACACTCCCTAATGCACAGGGCTACCCCACCACCTCTCCTTTGCCTGTCCCTTTCCGATGGGTTTATAGCCATCCATTGCAGCACTCCAGTTGTGAGAGTCATCCCACCATGTTTCTGTGATGGCAACTATATCATAGTTTTCCCGCTGCACAATGGCTTCGAGCTCCTCCTGTTTGTAGCCCATGCTGCATGCATTGGTGTAGATGCACTTCAGTAGGGCTATTGATCTCACCACCTTTTTTTGTGGGAGAAGCCCTAATTCTTATGTGACCATTCCCAGGCACTTCCATGATTTCTAGCCCATCAACAACCCTTGTGTCTTTTCTGCCGCGTGGATCTCCATCCCCTACCTCCCCTGAGATGGCAGACCAAAGGCCCTCGCTAGTACACTGTCCCTGAAACATTGGCCCGCCGCCCCCAGGCTTCTCTCTAGCGAGCCTGGTGTTATCCCTTTCCCCTTTCAAATCTAGTTTAAAGCTTTTTAAACTTTATCCTGCTGTATTCACCGTTGGTGCGACCTCACCTTGAGTACTGCGTGCAATTCTGGGCCCCACAATTTAAAAAGGATGTGAAGGTCCTTGAATGCATCCAGAGGAGGGCAACAAAGCTGGTGACAGAGCTGGAAGGCATGTCCTACGTGGAATGGCTGAGGACTCTGGGTTTGTCTAGTTTGGAGAGAAGGAGGCTGAGAGGCGACCTCATTGCTCTCTGCAGCTTCCTGAGGAGAGGAAGTGGAGAGGGAGGTGCTGAGCTCTTCTCCCTGGGATCCAGTGACAGGAAGCGTGGGAATGGTTCAGAGCTGTGCCAGGGGAGGTTCAGACTGGTCACTAGGAAGCATTTCTTTACTGAGAGGGTGGTCAAACACTGGAAGGGGCTTCCTAGAGAGGTGGTCAATGCCCCTTGCCTGTCAGTGTTTCAGAGGCATTTGGACAATGCCATTAATAATGTGCTTTAACTTTTGGTCGGCCCTGAAGTGGTCAGGCAGTTGGACTAGATGATCATTGTAGGTCCCTTCCAACTGAACTATTCTATTCTATATTTGCAGAAAATGCTAATTTTGACCTGAGTTTTCCTCTGGTGTATGTTGAGGCTAAGATACACTAGGTCTTCAAAGTAGGTTATTTTGAGTTTCCCCTCTTGCGTAGTTGGTCCTATTCCCTCTTTACACGTGAATTTGAGAGCTTATGAAATCTACCCAGCATTAAACCAAATCACGTAGAAGTAAAGCAGACGAAAAAGCAGGTACCAGATTCCTAACTCCTGGGTCTGCACTCGCATTCCTGCTCCTCCGTGGGTGGCAGCCTCCTAGCTCTCTGTCCAGGCGCTGCGTGTGCGCTGCCGCAGCTGTTCCGAGGAGGCTGGGCTGGGGCTCCGCTTCGTCCCTCGCCTGTTGGGGCTGCTGGAGCTTTCTCTCTGTTTTCGAGTGGTGGGGGGAGGGGCTGTGGAGGAGGCGCCCCGTTTTCCACCGCCCGGGATTGAGGGGCTCGTGTTTTGTCGCCCCCAGGCTCCTGACGGTGTGGGACGCTCTGGGGAAAGGCTGACGGCGGCGCCGGCGGGCCCGAGGCGGCGCGGGCGGGCGGAGGAGTGCCCAGCGCTAGGACCCAGGAGGACGTGAGGTGGATCTTAGGGACATATTGCAAATTCGCCGTGACTCAGTCCGCTCGGTGCGGTGTACAGCGGGCGGCGGCGGGAGCAGGTCAGCGCTGTTCGTCTGTGGGGCTAGGCTCAGCGGGGTGCGCGGGTGAGAGCGGGCCGGGTACCGCGCAGCTAGCTAGCTGCTAGCAAGCTAGCTTTCCGCCGCCTCCTCCTATCCGCCCTCCCCCCCCATCGGCTTGGGGCCTGCTGCGCCGCTAACCGCGGCCGCTTGTTTGGTGTTTTTCAGCAAGCCAAGATGGAGTATGAGTGGAAGCCCGACGAGCAGGGGCTTCAGCAAATCCTGCAGCTGCTTAAGGAGTCTCAGTCCCCGGACACCACCACGCAGAGAGCCGTGCAACAAGTATCCTTGGTCGAGGCCTACGCCGCGCGGGCGGGTGGGACAGGCAGAGCGGGGCCGCGGCAGCCCGGCCATAGGCCGGCGTTGCGACAGGCGGCTGTGACGGCCGGGCCTGCCCAGGGAGCCGCCATAGTGAGCGCTGTGGGTTGAGCCTTCGCTGGAGCGGGTGTCCGTGGCGCGGCGTTTGAACTGACGAGTCGGTCTGTAGGCCGCGGGGCCACCTTCCCCTGCCGGGATCCCGGACACCTCTTGTGAACCCGGAGACAAGGTTCGTATTTTTCTTTTTAATGCCCTGGCGTGGCTGCTTCGGTTTCTGCTGCTTTCCCAGGTTACCCCACGCTGGGCCGCTGCCAGAGCCCAGCCCTCGGCCGCGGCGGATCCCGCCGAGAGGGCTGGAGCGGGGGGGGGCCGCTGCCCGCTGGGCTGAATTGGTGGTGCGGCGCGGGGTACCCGTCACCCCTGCGGCAAAGCGGGGCTGAGCAGGGACTTCCTAAACTAACCTGGCGCTGGGATTCAAGGCGAAAGCCGTAGCTGTTGGGAGGAGTGTCCCTGGTGTAGCCGCTGCCTGCATGCTCTCGTTGGCCTGCTGGTTTTGACACTGTATTTTGCTACGTTGTGAGGATTTTTCTGCTTGCCTAGAATCCTGAGCCTGAAATACTGCTCTATATTTCACGAGAAGGGGAAAATCTACTGTATGTGGCTTCTTGTGCAGCTTTGCAGTGCGTTTTATGTTAGTGTTGTAGATTGTTGATTTGTTGTTTGGGTGTCGTGTCGTTCCCCCCCCTGAGTCTCTCTTGATCTTAAAAGTGATGAAATAGCAACGTTTTAAGGAACAAAGACTGACAGAGGAAAATTTTACATTAAGACTAATAGAAGCATAAGGCTTGCAAAATAAAGCTCTCATCTACTGTTTCCTACTTCTTGAGCTAACTGTATAAGTGCTTTAAAATATCTAGAGGTCCTGAAAGGTTATCCTCCTATGAAGGATATGAGTTTAGCATCTTGATCCCTTTTTAAGGCATTTGCTTGAAAGTCTTCACAGAAAGCAACAAAATTCATTTATGTAGGTAAGAAAATATATACATATGTTATTTTAGGAGTTTAGCTTGAAGCCAAATTTGCTTGACTCCTCAGCTTTCCTAACAGATGTGGTCAAACTTTGGAAGGCTTCTGTTCTTATCTGAAAGGTGAAGGTAGTTTTCATCTTGTTCTTGCACCTATGTTTCAGATTCTTAAGATGCTATTGCTTCCTTTGAAAAATACTATACAGAAGTGGCTGACTTAAGTGTTCTGATAATGCCCCAAACTTAAACAGGTGCTCTTTTTTAGTATTTCAAATACATAAGTGTTTATAGCAGCAGTGTTTATAGTGTAGCTTTCATGTAAAATTACATTTTAAAGCTCTGCTTCAAATAACTTAAAGGCATCTGGCTTGCTTTTTTAAAAAAATAGCAGTGTACTTGTAGGATGGGCGATGTAGGTGATACTGTCTGTCTTTAAAGATGAGTAGAAATTTACTGAACAAAAGTGCTGTTAACTGATGTTTGAAATTCTTCTTAAATGGCAGTGGTAACTCCCTGCTGTGCTGAAATACCTGTGCCTTTAAGGAGGTCCTCATATGTTGGCCTGTAAAGTGGACAGAGAGGTGTCACTCTAGAAAATCAGTTTGTGTACAGAAGGATTTTTTTTTTTTTTTTTGAGACCATGGATAAGCATGAACTTCTTGGTACAAATATCTGGGCATTTACAGTTAAACAGATTCTCACTGTTGAAAGCTCAGGCTGTGGCTGGTTAGCATCGTAAAAAAGAATATGATTAATATTAAAGTGAGTAGCTTATCAAAATCATAATAGCTGTCGTATTTTAATGATGAAATGCTTTTATTTATTGTGGAGAAAATAATGATGTATTATGGGATTGTGCCTCTAGATTCCTTAGGTTTGTCTGGCTTCTAAGTGTAAATATTGAAATCTAAAACTGTACAGAGGAAAGTGGGGGGTGTTGTTTTTTGTTTGTTTTTGGGGGGGTGGCTTTAAAAATATTTTTAAGTATCTATTAATCTCTGCGTCTGTCCCTGGATTCTTTTTTCAGATTTCAACATAACTAAAAGCTACTGCTTCAGTATGAAAATTACAGAAACTGTTTTCAAATTATAAGCTCACAACACACAGGGTATGAACAGTCACAGCTGTTTAAAATGACACAGTAGTACATAACTCAATAATCATAGTATTCAGAAAGCTATAAATGCTGTGTGTGAAGATTCAAATTTCCTTAACAGTTTCTTTCTTCAGAAACTAGAACAACTCAATCAGTATCCAGATTTCAACAACTACCTGATTTTTGTTCTTACGAAGTTGAAGTCTGAAGGTAAGTTCTTGAGATATTGACTGTTTTACTGTATTTTTTTCTTTTTTAAATTTATTTAGCTTGAAAGAAATAGGAAGTTGATTTCTATAGTCAGTTTGCTGGTTGGTTGATCTCCATAGTCATGTAGAACTCTTCTTATCCTCTCAGGAGCCTTTGTGGAAAAAGATCTGATAACATGTTGGTGCTTGTAGTTTCAGTCTTGGAATAGATTCCATTCTACATGTCCTATGAAATCTTCCCAGAAATGTGGGAGCATTGTACTTCTATCAGACTATAGTGAAATTCTGGAATAACTGCATTTCATGGTGATGAATTGTGACTATACACATTATAAAATGTACTTCTAAATCCAGTTGTGATCATGATCTCCCTAGTAATCAATCTGTTAAATATTTCGAAGATCGTGTACTAGAGTTGTCCAAAGATTATATCTGTCAGAATCTTCATTCTGAAGTCTAAATTCTAATAAAATGTAGTTACTTACTGTTGGCTTATTTTTATGGACGTGTCCTGGTTCCGGCAGGGATAGGGTTAATTTTCTCTGGTATTCCATACCACGTGATCCATGCCAACCTTGAAATGCCGGGGGGAGGGGGCAGGGAGCTGGCTGAGGCGTCTCGGGTCCGGTCGGTGAGTGGCGGTTTCGTAACCGCATTTGTGTATTCCTTTGTCCGTGTTATTGTTGTTGCTTTGCTTGTTCCCTTTGCTGTTCGGTTAAACTGCCCCTGTCTCAACCCCAGAGTCTTGCGTTTTTTTTTCTTCTTCTGATTCTTCCTGTACTGGGAAGAGCCGAGCGAGCGGCATGTGGTTCTTTGTTGCCCTCTGAGGCTAAACCACGACAGTCCTTTTGGCGCCCAACGTGGGGCTCAAGGGTTGAGATAACGACATAATCCAACTAGAGCTTGAAAAAAAAAACGAATTTTTGTATAGGTAAATAGTCACTGGTCACCATGTTGCTTGGTTTGTTCTCATGGCTGGGTTATGTGAATTCCTATATGGTTTATGTACTCCCTGTGATGCTGTTTATCATGTCTGGAACAGGGATCAGGATTATCATTCTGCTGTCCTGTGCGATATCTGTTTATGATATGATAACATCACTGTTCAGACAGCTATTGTGGGGTGTTTATGCGGTTCTGCTGTCCTGCCCGTACATTGGGCACCGTCTCTCTGAGTTTATTAATAATTACAGGCAGTCTGTGGAGGAAACAGGGGGGGACACTTTCCCCAGCTCTTTTGCCTCCCTTTTCTCCTTTGGGCCAGGTATGACAGCTTTTGAGAATTTTGAATATCCTTGGGATACTCAAACCAGCATGTTCCTTTTGTTATGTCTCCTGAGTATGTTCCAGGTCTTGTTTAGGGCTAAGCGACTATTTAAGACTGCCACCCGGAGATGTGCTCCGAGGCTGGATAGTCAGGGGTGGCATGGCATGTGGGAGAACATGGGCAGGTACCTAGAGAACTTTTCACCTCCAATGGTCTGGGACTTCACCCCTGAACAGTTACAGGACCCTGATAAAGTGGTGGAATATTTGAAGGGAAAATGCTGTGGCTATTCTAGAGAGGCACAACTCACCGCACTGTGCTGGGCCCTGGCCAGTATCTACCAGGCTCTGCTCAGTGTTACGCAGCACCCTCAGGGGGAAGAGATGGAAACTAGACCGGCAGCCCCTGCGGCAGCCCCTGCGGCAGCCCCTGCGGCTGCTGCAGCCCCCGTGGCAGCCACTGCCGCTGAACCAGGGGATCAACCCGTGCCGGTATCAGTTGCCCCCATACAGAAGAGGAAGTACACGAAGAAATCAGTTCGCTTAGTAAAAGATGATGATGAACCAGGGTCATCACGGGAGCAGGAGGAAGAGGCAGAGCCAGAGATAATTACTCGATCCCTATCCTTGAGTGAGCTGTGGGATATGCGAAAAGATTTTAGCCGACTTTCAGGCGAGCACATTGTTACCTGGCTGCTCCGGTGCTGGGATAACGGGGCCAGTAGCCTGGAATTAGAGGGTAGGGAGGCCAGGTAGCTGGGATCCCTGTCTAGGGAAGGCGGCATTGACAAGGCAATTGGGAAGAAGACCCAAGCCCTCAGCCTCTGGAAGCGACTCCTGTCAGGCGTGAGGGAGAGGTACCCCTTCAGTGAAGATGTTGTATGTCAACCAAGCAAGTGGACCACCATGGAAAGAGGTATCCAGTACCTGAGAGAATTAGCCATGCGGGAGATGATTTATTATGACTTGGACAATGCACAGTTACCCACAGACCCTGATGAGGTGCAATGCACAAGGCCCATGTGGCGGAAGTTTGTACGGAGCGCACCATCGTCATATGCCAACTCATTGGCAGTAATGGAATGGAAAGGTGAAGAGGGACCAACGGTGGATGAGGTGGCTGGCCGGCTCCGGCGATATGAAGAAAGTCTCTCTTCCCCCCTTGTCTCAGCTGTGGAGAAACTGTCGCGGAAGGTCCAGCAACTTGAAGAGAACATGTCCTACTCCCCACCTGTACGGGCCAGCATCTCAGCTATTAGAAGCAGGCATTTCCCCACTCAAGAGGGAGACTACAGAGGGTACACACCACGAGGCACCCTGTGGTTCTACCTGCGTGACCACGGAGAGGACATGAGGAAGTGGGATGGACGACCTACTTCGATCCTGAGGACACGGGTACAGGAGTTGCAAGGAAGGACAACCACAAAAGGGGATCCCTCCAGGAAAAGTGCCGCCCCAGTTTCCAGTGGGCAGTTCCCCAGGCAGAGCAGAAGGCCTGATCTTGATTTTGATCCACTTGAAGGAACTTCCAAGTCATTTCTGCAAGAAGTGAGTAATGGATACTATGACCAGGATTAGAGGGGCCCTGCCTCCGGCCAGGTGGAGGAAAGGGACAACCGGGTTTATTGGACGGTGTGGATTCGATGGCCTGGCACATCAGACCCACAGGAGTAGAAGGCTCTAGTGGACACGGGTGCACAGTGTACTTTAATACCATCAAGCTATAGAGGGGCAGAACCCATTTGTATTTCTGGGGTGACAGGGGGATCCCAAGAGTTGACTGTACTGGAGGCGGAAGTGAGCCTAACTGGGAATGAGTGGCAAAAACATCCCATTGTGACTGGCCCAGAGGCTCCATGCATCCTTGGTATAGATTACCTCAGGAGAGGGTATTTGAAGGACCCAAAAGGGTCCCGTTGGGCCTTTGGCATAGCTGCCTTGGAGACAGAGGAAGTTAAACAGTTGTCTACCTTGCCTGGTCTCTCGGAGGACCCTTCTGTTGTGGGGCTGTTGAGGGTCGAAGAACAACAGGTGCCGATTGCTACCACAACGGTGCATCGGCGGCAATATCGCACTAACCGAGACTCTCTGATTCCCATCCATAAGCTGATTCGTCAACTAGAGGTTCAAGGAGTGATCAGCAAGACCCGCTCACCCTTTAACAGTCCCATATGGCCGGTGCGAAAATCTAATGGAGAGTGGAGGCTAACCGTAGGCTATCGTGGCCTGAATGAAGTCACGCCACCGCTGAGTGCTGCCGTGCCGGACATGCTAGAACTGCAGTATGAACTGGAGTCCAAGGCAGCCAAGTGGTATGGCACAATTGATATAGCGAATGCATTCTTCTGAATCCCTTTGGCAGCAGAGTGCAGGCCACAGTTTGCTTTCACTTGGAGGGGCGTCCAGTACACCTGGAATCGACTGCCCCAGGGGTGGAAACACAGCCCCACCATTTGCCATGGACTGGTCCAGACTGCACTGGAACAGGGTGAGGCTCCAGAACATCTGCAATACGTTGATGACATCATTGTATGGGGAAACACGGCAGAAGAAGTTTTTGAGAAAGGGAGTAAAATAGTCCAAATCCTTCTGAAAGCTGGTTTTGCCATAAAACGAGGTAAGGTCAAGGGACCTGCGCAGGAGATCCAGTTTTTAGGAATAAAATGGCAAGATGGACGCCGTCAGATCCCAATGGATGTGATCAACAAACTAGCAGCTATGTCTCCACCAACTAGTAAAAAGGAAACACAAGCTTTTTTAGGCATTGTGGGTTTTCAGAGGATGCATATCCCAGATTACAGTCTAATCGTAAGCCCTCTGTATCAAGTAACCCGGAAGAAGAATGACTTTAAATGGGGTCCTGAGCAACGACAAGCTTTTGAACAAATCAAACAGGAAATAGTCCATGCAGTGGCCCTGGGGCCAGTCCGGGCAGGACAAGATATTAAAAATGTGCTCTACACCGCAGCCGGGGAGAACGGCCCTACCTGGAACCTCTGGCAGAAAGCACCAGGGGAGACTCGAGGTCGACCCCTAGGGTTTTGGAGTCGGGGATGCAGAGGATCCGAAGCCTGTTACACGCCAACAGAAAAAGAGCTATTGGCAGCATATGAAGGGGTTCGAGCTGCTTCAGAAGTGGTTGGCACAGAAGCACAGCTCCTCTTAGCACCTCGACTGCCGGTGCTGGGCTGGATGTTCAAAGAAAGGGTCCCCACCACACATCATGCAACTGATGCTACATGGAGTAAGTGCATTGCATTGATCACACAGCAAACTCGAATGGGAAACCCCAGTCACCCAGGAATTCTGGAAGTGATCACGGACTGGCCAGAAGGCAAGGATTTTGGAATGTCACCAGAGGAGGAGGTGACGCGTGCGGAAGAGGCCCCACCATATAATAAACTGCCAGAAAATGAGAAGAAATATGCCCTGTTCACTGATGGGTCCTGCCGGATTGTGGGAAAGCATCGAAAGTGGAAGGCTGCTGTGTGGAGTCCTACACGGCGAGTTGCAGAAGCCAGGGAAGGACAAGGGGAGTCGAGTCAGTTTGCAGAGGTGAAAGCCATTCAGCTGGCCTTGGACATTGCTGAGCGAGAAAAATGGCCAGTACTTTATCTCTACACTGACTCATGGATGGTGGCAAATGCCCTGTGGGGGTGGTTACAGCAGTGGAAGCAGGGCAACTGGCAGCGCAGAGGCAAACCCATCTGGGCTGCTGACCTATGGCAAGATATTGCTGCCCGGATAGAGAATCTGGTTGTGAAAGTACGCCATGTAGATGCCCATGTACCGAAGAATCGGGCCACGGAGGAACATCAGAACAACCAGCAGGTGGATCGGGCTGCTAGGATTGAAGTGTCTCAGGTGGATCTGGACTGGCAACATAAGGGCGAACTATTCATAGCTCGGTGGGCCCATGACTCCTCAGGCCATCAAGGAAGAGATGCGACATATAGATGGGCTCGTGACCGAGGGGTGGACTTGACCATGGACACTATTGCACAGGTCATCCATGAATGTGAGACATGCGCTGCAATCAAGCAAGCCAAGCGTTTGAAGCCTCTCTGGTATGGAGGACGATGGCTGAAATACAAATCTGGGGAGGCCTGGCAGATTGATTATATCACACTGCCACAAACCTGTCAAGGCAAGCGCTATGTGCTCACCATGGTGGAAGCAACCACCGGATGGCTGGAAACATACCCTGTGCCCCATGCCACTGCCCGGAACACTATCCTGGGCCTTGAAAAGCAAGTCCTGTGGTGACACGGTACCCCAGAGAGAATTGAGTCAGACAACGGGACTCATTTCCGAAACAGCCTCATAGACCCCTGGGCCAAAGAGCATGGCATTGAGTGGGTGTATCACATCCCCTATCACGCACCAGCGTCTGGGAAGATGGAACGATACAATGGACTGTTCAAAACTACACTGAGAGCAATGGGTGGTGGGACTTTTAAACATTGGGATGCACATCTAGCAAAAGCTACCTGGCTAGTTAACCCCAGGGGATCTACCAATCGGGCTGGCCCTGCCCAATCAAAACTTCCACGTACCGTAGAAGGGGATAAAGTCCCCGTAGTGCACATGAAGAATATGCTAGGGAAGACAGTCTGGGTTAGTCCCGCCTCAGGCAAAGGCAAACCCATCCGTGGGATTGCTTTTGCCCAAGGACCTGGATGTACTTGGTGGGTGATGCGGAAGGATGGGGAAGTCCGATGTATACCTCATGGGGATCTGATTTTGGGTGAAAATAGCCAATGAATGAAATTGTGTGTTGTTAGTTGCTAGGTAGCACTGTCACTGTATGTCCTCATTACTATAATTGCTATCAGTTGTATTACGAGTAAGGCACAGGGGTGATGGGATAAGAACTGACCTCAGCAGCTGGCGCCCAGCAACTTCCTCAAGATCTACATCTTCAGCCCATGGACTGTGGGCATGAGCCACACCGGGTGCACCAGTCACAACCTTCGAAAAATACAGCATGCAACAGTCCAGCACCACACAGCATCTCACTTGCCCTGAGAGACTGTTCTAACAGATGGAGCCCAAGGCCATGGATTAAAAGAACTCAATGGACACTTTGGAGGGATGGCCCTTAAACTAAGGGCATTATTTTGCATGAATATGTATGTATATATATATATGACAGGGAAAGGGGTGGCAATTCATTGGGACCTGTAAGATCTGGGCATGGCATAGATGGTATGGAATAAGGGGTGGATAATGTCCTGGTTCCGGCAGGGATAGGGTTAATTTTCTCTGGTATTCCATACCACGTGATCCATGCCCACCTTGAAATGCTGGGGGGAGGGGGCAGGGAGCCCCCTCTTGGAGCGGGCTGAGGCGTCCCGGGTCCGGTCGGTGAGCGGCGGTTCCGTAACCGCGTGTGTGTATTCCTCTGTCCGTGATATTGTTGTTGTTTTGCTTGTTCCCTTCGCTGTTCTGTTAAACTGCCCCTGTCTCAACCCCAGAGTCTTGCGTTTTTTTTTCTTCTTCTGATTCTTCCTGTATTGGGAAGAGCCGAGCGAGCGGCATGTGGTTCTTTGTTGCCCTCTGAGGCTAAACCACGACAGACGTTAGTACAAACTGTCTATGGCATACTGCATAGCCTCTTCCAGTTGTTAAATTCAGGCAGTTCCTTAGTAATGATCAGGGGGTGTGAAAGACTTTCTTTCCAGTGTACTACAGCTACTGATTTGTGAGGTCTTTGCCAGTGAGGCAGACGTATTTCAAGATCTATTTTGGCACATCTTCTGTCTTTACATTTGTTTGTACTTAATGTGTTTGATTTTGGAAGTGGGGTGTGTGGGGGTGTTTTTTTTCCTTAGTGTCCTGCTACTAATGCTTTTTCTGCCTTCTAGTGCTTCATCTCTGATTTTTTAAATGCATGCTTTTTCACTTTGAATTAGATTTTACTTACATGTGGCCCTGTAACATTCAGAGCATCAGCAAGAACATTTATGTTATGTTTGAGCTAGTGTTTTGGTTGTGCTGTCAGCTTACTTCCGTAGGAAGGAGAGAGAGAGGAGGAGGAGGAAAGTATATTTTCATATTTGAAGGCTGAAGTATATCCAAATGTTTTTGTGTGTTCTATGTAGGAAATCTCCTGATAATCTTTAAGGCCTTGGGGAAATACCTCAAGGTTGAGAGAGAGATCACTTTCAAGACCTGAATCAGCCAGGATATTAAATTTTTGAGCAAGGTGCTAGTGTAGATATAAAGTATTCAATCATAGAATCATAGAATGTGTTGGGTTGGAAGGGACCTTTAAAGGTCATCTAGTCCAACCCCCCTGCAGTAAGCAGGGACATCTTCAACTAGAGCAGATTGCTCAGAGCCTCATCAAGCCTGGCCTTGAATGTCTCCAGGGATGGGGCCTCCACCACCTCTCTGGGCAACCTGTGCCAGTGCCTCCCCACCCTCATTGTAAAGAACTTCTTCCTAATGTCTAATCTAAACCTGCCCTGCTCCTAGTTTAAAACCATTGCCCCTCGTCCTATCCCTACGTGCCCTTGTAAACAGCCCCTCCCCAGCTTTCTTATAGGCCCCCTTCAGGTACTGGAAGGCTGCTATAAGGTCTCCCTGGAGCCTTCTCTTCTCCAGGCTGAACAGCCCCAGCTCTCTCAGCCCGTCCTCATAGGAGAGCTGCTCCAGCCCTCGGATCATCTTCGTGGCCCTCCTCTGGACCCACTCCAACAGGTCCATGTCCTTCTTGTGCTGAGGGTTCCAGAGCTGGACACAGTACTCCAGGTGGGGTCTCACGAGAGCAGAGGGGAGGGCCAGAATCACCTCTCTCGATCTGCTGGCCACGGTTCTTTTGATGCAGCCCAGGATGCGATTGGCCTTCTGGGCTGCAAGCGCGCATTGTTGGCTCATGTCCAGCTTTTCATCCACCAGTACTCCCAAGTCCTTCTCTGGACTTGTTAATATGTATGCTATCAATACGTACTTGTTAATGAGTATGCTGTCATACTTTAATTGCTCGTGTGCTTTATACCATTAACAGAAAAATAAAAAATGGAAAGTCTGGTTGTGGGATTTGGAGTTTGTACAAAGGATATGGCAAGAGAGTTGCTCCATATCTTCCCCCCTCCCCCCCGAATATATTTTCTAATACTGCCGTACTTGCCAATTTCCCTTTCTTCATTCTGTTCACCACTTGAGCTTGAGGTTCTAGATACTGATGTGTGTTCAGTGATGTGTCAGAATCTCTTTGCAACAGCTCTCCTTAGATTATCTGATAGTCTTTTTTCCTCCTTCTTAATATTTACACGCATCAGTCTGTCTGGAATGGAATGAAGGGTAGGAGATGCTAACTGTTGCAAAATGGTTGTTTTAAAGTATTAAATCCTGGGGGGAGTGTTGTGGTTTAACCCCAGCCGGCATGACGTCACATGGTCTGGAATACCCCTTTGGTCAGTTGGGGTCAGCTGTCCTGGCTGTGTCCCCTCCCAACTTCTTGTGCACCCCCAGCCTGCTCGCTGGCAGGGAGATAGGAGCAGAAAAGGCCTTGACTGCTTAGCAATGACCAAAAACATCAGTGCGCTATACCAGCTGCCAGCAAGAAAGTTAACTCCATCCCAGATGAAGCCATGACAAGGGAGTATTAGGATCTGGCAGGTTGGCAAGCAAGCTGGGGAGAAGTAGCAAGTTAACCTCTTGGTTAAGGTGTTTGGGATCAGCCTGCACTGATATCTCTCACAGGTACATCAGGTAGGTCTTCTGTGAGACGTCTGACATTCAGATGTTTCTTCAGAGAAGCTCTTGTCCTGCATCAGTGACATTTTTAGTCATAATCTTTTGTTCAAGGCAGCTGTTTTCAACTTCGTATTCCTAGTTCAGGAAACTTGCAGACTATTGAAAGTGCCATAATTGAGGCCAGTGTTGGTGCTTTTCATAGTACTTGTCAAGTTCCAAATATCCTGTTACCTTGCTTGGGTAGGACTAATGAGGGATGACAGATTTGCTTTGAATCCAACCAACAGCCCTCTGTTGTCCCTCATTAGTCCTGTCTAAGCAAGGTAAAGAGACTTTTAGAACTGCTATTCAGTAGTCAGAATATTCTTCCTCTTTTGGACCAGTAGGGGAAAATGTACTGAAGACAGTTACCTACCTGATGAGTCCATCACAACTAGGATAGTATTCTTTCCTCTCCCCTCCTGAGGAGAGTTCTGTTGGCAGTCTACCTTACAGCCTTGCCGAGGCTGTTGGCTAGGGGAAAGAGCTAGTGTGCTTTACACCACAGACCAAAGTAGAGATATTTTTACTGTTGGAAGGTCACGCTTTTGTTATGACCATACTGTCTCAGCAGAAGGAGCCATGGAAATAAGCTTCCGACATCACTGACAGCTTATTCAATGTAACTTAAGGTGGTTCGATAGCTAGTGCATGAGAGCGCTTGATTTGATAGCAGGTGTGACTAACCTTTGATTCAGTTTTTGCCACTGTTGAAACAGCTGCTGAGAAATCTGTGCTTAAAGAACCATTTAGGTGACAGCTGCTGAATGTGGGAATTCTGTAATGACTGATTAAAATGTGTGTTAAATACTCTTATTTTACTGCGATGGAGGTTGTACCAAGTTGCCTGCAGAGGCGTAAGACTCAGGCCAAAGACAAATAACTTTGCAAGCAAACATTTATTTGCAAACAAATAACTTTGTTTGCAAAGCTGGCTGTTTCACTGAGGCCTGCCTCTAAGATAACTTATGTGTAGGTTAGGGATTTGCTTTGTTTTAGCACCAGAGGTATTACGTTTCAGTTGCAAAAAGTGTAATTTTTTTTTTTTTTTTCATCCAGTGTTAGCTTTATCAGGCTCCTGTGTCTGAATATCTATGACTTGCTGGATTTAGGTCTGTTGTGGTATTCCTACACATGTATGTGATGTTTTTTCTGTTTTTAAGCTTCTGTGGGCCTTGTTAAGCTGTCAAAACTTGTTAAGCTTGGGTCCTCCTGGAAACAGGTGTTGCCCTGCTATGATTTCATCAGTGGATATATGGCCTGGCTTGCAGCTATGGTATACGCATGCCTTAGCTTTAAGCACTTCCTTTCTTTTTCTTTAAACTACTGTGCATTTCTAAAGACAAACCCCGATGTTACAAATATCATAGAACATGAAAAATATTGAGGAAAGGGCATGCAGTCCTGGAAGTCAGACAGTAGGCAAGCTGATGGAATAAAATATGATCCCAAGCCATTAAAGACTGAGGTATAGGACTCTAGAAGGTACTTCCCTCAAGGCATGGTGCTTGGAGATCTTCCTTAGTTGGGTGAGATGGAGTCCAGGTAACCTGGAAAATATCTGAATTGAAGAAGTTTGTTTTTACTAAATTGTTTGTAAATGAAATTTATGATATAGATGCTCTGTTAGCATAGCTGTTCCTTCTTGGTTTGGCAGGCATAAAACCTGGCAGATAATGTAGTGGCGCTGCTGCTACACAGTGGCGCTGTTGTGGGTTTTTTGCTTGTTTGTGTGTGTTTGTTTTTTAATGTCCCCTGAGCTGAGCTCAGAATCCTATAAGCCTCTCTTCTGTTACTGACTTGTTTTCTGGAGTATGTGCATGTTGGTGCTGCTGCTTCTCAGATTGCTTCTTTATTTTATATGTGTGTGGTGGGTTGACCCTGGCTGGCCGTCAGGTGCCCACCAAGCTGCTCTCTCATTCCCCCTCCTCAACTGGCCAGGAGAGAGAAAATATAACGAAAGGCTCGTGGGTTGAGATAAGGACAGGGAGATCACTCAGCAATTACTGTCATGGGCAAAACAGACTTGACTCGGGGAAATTAATTTAATTTATTTCCAGTTAACACCAGAGCGGGATAATGAGAAATAAGAAAAAATCTAAAAACACCTTTCCCCCGCCCCTCCCTTCTTCCCAGGCTCAGTTTCACTCTTGATTCTTCTACCTCCTTCCCCCAAGTGGCGCAGAGGGATGGGGAATGGGGGTTGCAGTCAGTTCATCACACATTGTCTCCGCCACTCATTCCCCCTCAGGGGGAGGACTCTTCACACTCTTCCCCTGCTCCAGCGTGGAGTCCCACCCACAGGAGACAGTCTTCCACGAACTTCCCCAACGTGGCTTCTTTCCATGGGCTGTAGTTCTTCATGGACTACTCCAGTGTGGGTCCTTTCCACAGGGTGCAGTCCTTCAAGAACGGACTGCTCCAGTGTGGATCCCCCATGGGATCGCAAGTCAAGTCCTGCCAGGAGCCTGCTCCAGCGTGGGCTCTCCATGGGGTCACAGCTTCCTTCAGGGAACATCCACCTGCTCTGGTGTGGGATCCTCCATGGGCTGCAGGTGGCTATCTGCTCCACTGTGGACCTTCATGGGCTGCAGGGGGACAACCTGCTTCACCATGGTCTTCACCATAGGTTGCAGGGGAATCTCTGCTCTGGAGCACCTCTTCCCCCTCCTTCTTCACTGACCTTGGTATCTGCAGAGTTGTCTCTCTCACATATTCTCACTCCTTTCTCCCAGCTGCTGTTGCACAGTAGTTTCTACCCCTTCTTAAATATGTTATCACAGAGCTCCTCCTGTTTGTAGCCCATGCTGCGTGCATTAGTGTAGAAGCACTTCAGCTAGGCTACTGATCCTGCCACCTTTTTGCTGGAAGCCTTAACTTAGAGGTGGATCTGGTGTATGCTAAATTATCAAAATGATAATGAATGAGAGGTGGATCTGGTGTATGCTAAATTATCAAAAGATGATGGCCATTGTAATTCACCAAGAATACTCTCCAGTCTTCAGAAATTCAACTTCTCAGTTAGGGAGTACTGCATGTGATGACTCTTTCTCAGTCTTGCTATGATGTTTTGTTCATGCAAGGTTGCATCCACATACACTGAGATGATGCTGTCTGTTTGCATCAGCAGAGACTACTGTGTTGCTTCCTGGTAACATTTCTCTATTGACCTCAAAGATAAATTAAACTGAGACTTTAATCTCTGCAGACTATTCCTGCTATGTTTATGCCTGTATCCTTTCCTTGAATGAGGTCTTCACATTTCTGAGAGAGGAAAAATAGGAAGCTGACTTTACATAGTCTCAGAATTAACATGGCATTCTACTTAGCCTAATATGGCCTTCATGTTGGTGGATGTTTTATATGAAAATTGCAAGAACAGAAATGGTGTCAAAGCTTACCACATTTTAGTTAAGGTATGACATACCTAGTGCCTCTCTGTGTGGTGAAAAAAGAACAGAACTACTGATGAGAGGATCTATTCTAGTTAAGATTCAGACTGTCCGTCCTTATTGCCAAAACACACACGTCCTTTCTCAGATCTATCTTTTATCCTTCTTAGATAAGAGATAGAAGACATGGTTAGTTTGCGCACAGTTTTTGTAAAGTTTTGAGTTTAACTTATTTTCCTTGTCCTTTAGGAGTGTTGTTGGCCCTTGGCAGGACCTAGGCTAATGGGAACATGTATTGAGAAAAATGCATGATGTTCCTGGTCGCTTTCTGCTGGCCCATATAGCCACAGTTATCTATCCTGTTGCAGCTATGCAAAGTCCTTGTGATCCCAATCTTGGATCGTGTTTTAGTGATTGATTCTTCACCCAATCCTAATGTGGGAACTCTAGTCTTTGGGTCTTATTAGAGTGTTATCTCAGTGGATTGATCATGGCCTGGTGTGAGGCTATCACATTCAAGGGTCAGAATCCTCAAGATGAACTTTTAGTCTGAAGGTGGATGATCCGGGATTGAGAACATTGCTTGAATTCTGCCTTTGTCATCAGCTTTAAGGATGGTCTTTTAAGTTTATTTCCAAAATGCTTTGGATTTTTAAAACCAGTTGAACATAGAGCAGTGTCTTTGAAACTCTTGATCTTGTTCTTATGATGACTTAGTCATTTGGAGTACCTTACTTTGATGTAAAATATTACCATGGAGGAAAGTCCTGTCCCCATCCTCCTCCAAGTTTTTGTTTCAATAGAAATCACCACAGATGGTAATTTATTTTCTGATAATAATGACACTAACAATTCATCTGTCTCTGCAAGCAGAATTTGAAATGTCTTTTTATAAACTATTACTGGGATCCAAAGCAGTCTTGTGGGTTTGTGAATGTTTTCTGATGAGTGTTGGAATTTAAATTTGATCTGGACAGCAGTTTTCATGAGTCCATTCCATTATGAACTTTCTTGGTGTGTTGGTGTTGAAAGGTCTTTGAAGCTGAGCAAGAAAAAGACCATTGTGTGAGGTCAGGTGTTGATTAACCAGCTTCCAGTTTCAGGAAGGTATTTTTGATAAGCAGGATTAATCCTGAAAAGTGGTTTAGCAGCTGGAACTGCTTAACTAAAACAAATACCCCTCTACTACCACCACTCCCAATGCCATCATCCCACACAATGTCATTATTAAATAGACTACAATAACTGCCAAGGAGTGAATCTAATCGGATTACAATTCAGAAGTCAAGTCAGAGTAATGTACTCCTGCAGTTTAAAATGCTGCATAATGTATGTAGTGTCCTACTTAAACAACAGCAAAACATTTTTTCCCTTGAATTCAGATACACTAAGAATTACAAAAATAAATTAAGCCCGACTGAGTTTTAGTAACTGAGGTGCATAAATATCTTAAGAGAAACCAAGTTATGAGATAATGAATTTTGTCAGATCAGACCACTAAAAAATCCATTCCCCCCCGCCCTTATGATAGCTAATTCTTCCTTTCCATGCTTCTGTATAGATACTGTAATGCAGATTTAAGGAAAATGCTTCTCCTAAGTAGTTCTATGGCATACATACGATGTGTGAGAAGCGACAGATTTTTATTTCTTCATTTAAGAGTCTTGAAAGAAACTTTGAAGTTATCCAGTGGATTGTGTTATGTGATTCAGTGCTTTGGGAATACTTTCTTGAAACTCTTTATTCTGAGCATTCAGAATGAATGGAGTATGGGATCTCCCATATCTCTTTCCCTATCCCTGAAGCCCATAAAAGAAAAAGAACAGGTACAATAACAAGGTTCTTGATTGTGGTACCTGTTTACTAGCCCAGTGTCTTCGTGTACTTAATCATATTGGTTTAAGTTCTTCAAAGGTGCTGTTCACTGTAAACAAAGTCATTTTGGGGGTGAGTCTTGAAATATGTTTTCTCAAGTGGCTTGTGGACAGAAAGGACAGAAGTTTTCAGGCTTTGCCTTGATTCTTAAGGTTATCAGACTTTTTGTTTGGTTTTGTTTGCTGTGCCACCTTCTGAAGTTCAGGTAGTCTTGGGTAAGTGGGTAAGGTCTATTTTGGCCTCTTTTTTTTTTTTTTTTTTTTTTTTTTTTAAGTGGCCAGCTCCTTGAAGCCTTTCCATAGTATAATTTGAGAGCTGAATATAGTGTGCTGCAAGGGGTATTTCTCTGTATACTTTTATCAAATTCTCCTACTCTGTGATGTTTGCTTTGTTGTTTCTCATGTCAGTTCTAAGTGTACTTAAAATGCCAGTATCAAGCATCCCTGTGTGGTGTTTCCTTAGAGAAAGGGAAGGTGTTGCTAGTGTGATTTCTAAATGCACTTCTGTCCACCAAGTAGTACTTGATTCAGTGCAGTTCTGAGGCTCTAAAGCCTAGCATTTGTTTCACCATGCCTTAGAACGTAACTTTCTGGATTGCTAAAAGAACTGGGCAACTGGGATGAGGGTAGTGTTTATCCATTCACAGATTGTGATATAATGATTATGAGCATAGCTCATATTTTGCCCTGTTACGCTTGTGATATTGGCAAATTTAAATGTTAGGGTAAAACTTTTTAAAGCAAAACTGCTCTGCTGATTTCAGTCTCAAAGCTGTTAAGTCTTTTTTTAGAAATAAGCTGTCATTTTCTGTTTTTTAACTAGTGATATGGATTTAATATGTACAGATACAAAATGTGACAAAAATCATGACTAGCATCACTGTTATGCATGAAGATTTCTGATCTGTTAATAAGAAATTGACTGTCTCTTAAAAGAGCTAAAACCAAAACATATGGATCCCACCAGAGCAGTGCCATATGAGAAGCAGAAGATGAATATTTTTCTTCTGTCCTATAAGAATACAGTACAGCGACACCTTCATGAGCTTTTTTTTTTCTGTCTGACTTTACACTATAACCAGATTTTCAATTAGCAATAGTAGGTTGCACTCATAAAATATGGCAGAGTAGAGTTTTAGCACTAGTGGAGGTGTTGTTCCTAAACAGCTGTGCATCAAGCTACAATAAGAAAATAGAGAACGTGTGCCTGCTTTTAATTCAGTATGCCTTTATACAATTTCATCTTTTCTTATTTTAGAAATTTAACTTTTTTCTAGTAATCGATGGCTACCAACTTTTCAGAAGGGATAGGCAAGGAAGGAGAGGTGGTGGGGTGGCCCTCTATGTTAGGGGCAGTTTTGAATGTCTAGAACTCAACAGTGTTGAGTGTGTATGGATAAGAATTAAGGGGAAGGCCAACAAGGCAGATGTCATGATGGGAGTTTGTTATAGACCCCCTAATCAGGATGTAGAAACCGATGAAGTATTCTATAAGCAGCTGGCAGAGGTCTCACGATCATCTGCCCTTGTTCTTGTGGGGGATTTCAACTTCCCAGATGTCTGCTGGAAATACTACACAGCAGAGAGGGAACAGTCCCGGAGGTTCCTGGAGTGTGTGGAAGACAACTTCCTAACACAGCTGGTGAAGGAACCAACTAGGGGAAGTGCCCTACTGGACCTGCTGTTTGTTAACAGAGAAGGTCTTGTAGGGGATGTAAAGGTTGGAGGTCGTCTTGGGCAGAGTGACCATGAAATGGTGGAATTTTCCATTCTTGGAGAAGCAAGGCGGGGAGCCAGCAGAACTGCCACCTTGGATTTCCGAAGGGCAGACTTTAGCCTGTTTAGGAGCATGGTTAAGAGTGTTCCTTGGGAGGCAGTTTTGAAGAGCAAAGGTGCCCAGGAAGGCTGGTCATACTTCAAGCAGGTGCTCTTAGAAGCACAGGAGAAGCCCATCCCCATGTCTCGAAAAACGAGCCGACGGGGAAGAAGGCCAGCCTGGCTAAATAGAGAGCTTTGGCTGGACCTCAGGAAAAAAAGAAAAGCTTACATTCTCTGGAAAAGGGGCTTAGCAACTTATGAGGATTATCAAGATATAACAAAGCTATGTAGGGGGAAAATTAGAAGGGCCAAAGCTCAATCAGAACTCAGCTTGGCCACTGCAGTTAAAGACAATAAAAAGAGATTTTTCCAGTATATCAACAGAAAAAGGAAGACTAGGGGAAATATAGGCCCACTGATGAACGAGACGGGTGCCCTAGTGGTGGAAGACACAGAGAAGGCAGAGTTACTGAATGCCTTCTTTTCTTTGGTCTTCACCGCTAAAGCTGTCCCTCACGAATCCCATACCCTGGAGGCAAGGGAGAAGGTCGGGAGAGAGGAAGACTTTCCCTCAGTTGAGGAGGACCGGGTCAGAGACCACTTGGCCAAGCTGGACATTCATAAGTCTATGGGCCCTGACGGGATGCACCCGCGAGTGCTGAGAGAGCTGGCAGATGTTATCGCTAGACCGCTCTCCATCGTCTTTGCAAGGTCATGGGGAACAGGAGAGGTGCCTGAGGACTGGAGGAAGGCTGACATCACTCCAATCTTCAAAAAAGGCAGGAAGGAGGACCCGGGGAACTACAGACCGGTTAGTCTCACCTCTGTCCCTGGGAAGGTGATGGAGCGACTCATTCTGGATGTCGTCTCCAAACACGTAGAGGAACAGGAAGTTATTGGAAGTGGTCAGCATGGATTTACCAAGGGTAAATCATGCTTGACCAATCTGATAGCTTTCTATGATGATTGTATTGATTCTATGATGATTGCATTGCTGCGGAGACCAGCTTCAGGGCAGGTAAGACTGTGCTGGGGAAGGGATCTGCAGCAAAAAGGGCTGACGAAAAGCTCTTTTTGGGGCTCTTGGAAGCTGGCAAAAGCCCTCGGCCTGTGCTGAGGGCTGTCAGCTGGTGGGCAGGCTGCTGAATGAGCCTGGGGGTGGAGACAGCACCTCCCCCGGCTGATCAAGCCACCAGGTTATAGGAAGCCTCCGGGAGGGCAGGGACCGGTCTCTGCTCACAGAGTGGCCAGTGCTCACCTCAGCTGACTGTCGAGTCACAAGGTGTCACTTGCGTGTAGAGATCCAGCCATGGTTGCTACCTGGTTGAAGGCTGCTGTTAAAAAAACTGTGGGCATCCAGACAGAGGCCCCGTGCAAACATGTGGGCGTCCAGGCCTCTGGCTGCAGAGAGTGCCAGAGCCTGGCACTTGCAATGGAGGGCAGCAGAGACAACACCTGTGTCAGATGTGAACAGGTAAATGATCTGCTCAGTCAGGTGGCTGAGCTGAAGGATGAAGTGGAGAGGTTGAGGAGTATCAGGGAATGTGAGAGGGAGATTGGCTGGTGGACCCACTCCCTGAGAGAGAGGGAACAGGTTGAGGCCCCACACAAATCAGAGGACCCCCTCCCCTCTTGTCACCAGGCAGTAGGAGGGGATCTCAGAGAAGAGGGGGAATGGAAACAGATACCTGCTCAGGGAAGCAGGCAAATCCCCTCGCGGCCCCTCCCACCTTCCCAGTTACCCTTGCAGAACAGGTATGGAGTCCTGCAGGAGGAACCGGCTGTTGGAGAGGATGATACACCCAGGCCAGGAATGTCAGAAAGACCAAGTCGCCATGGACCCAGCATCACAACTGGCTCCAAAAGGAAAAGCAGACGGGTCATTGTTGTGGGTGACTCTCTACTGAGGTGGGCAGAGGGGCCAATATGCCGTCCTGACCCACTTCACAGGGAAGTCTGCTGCCTCCCTGGGGCACGGGTCAGGGATGTGTTGGACAAACTTCCTGCCCTAGTAAACTCCTCTGACTATTACCCCTTTTTAGTATTTCAGGTGGGTAGTGATGAAGTGGGTAGAAGGGGCCCAAAATCGATTAAAAGAGATTTTAGGGCCTTGGGTTGGCTGCTTAAGGGATCAGGAACACAAGTTGTGTTCTCCTCTATCCCTTCAGTGGCAGTCATGAATGAGGAAATTAACAGGAAGAGGCAACAGGTCAACTCGTGGCTCTGGGACTGGTGTTATCAGCAGGGCTTTGGGTTTTTTGATCACAGGCTGCTATATGAGTCACCTGGCCTGCTGGTGGCAGGTGGGATGCACCTGTCCCAGAAGGGGAAAAGAATTTTGGGGCAGGAGTTAGCAGGGCTCATTGACAGGGCTTTAAACTAGATATGAGGGGGGAAGGGGAGATAACTGGGCCTGTCAGGACTAAACCCAAGGGAAGCATGCCAGGGCTTGAAGGAGGGTTGACTAGTGAGGACTCTCACTCTGCCACTTCATTTGAGAGAAGGGACAGACATTTAGAAATCATGGAAGCACCTGAGAAGGGTCTGGTGGGAAATGGGGCCCACACTCACAAAAAGGTGTTGGAATCATTAGCTCATCTGAAGTGCATCTATACCAATGCACACAGTATGAGCAACAAACAGGGGGAGCTTGAAGCCATGATGCACCAGGAAAACTATGACATAGTGGCTACCACAGAAACGTGGCGGGATGCCTCACACGACTGGAGTGCCACGATCAATGGCTACAAGCTCTTCAGGAGGGACAGACAGGAAAGGAGAGGCGGAGGAGTGGCCCTGTATGTTAGAGAATGCTATGAGAGCTTGGAAATCAAGTATAGTGATGATGGGGTGGAGAGTGTTTGGATTAGGTTAAGGGCCGATAAAGCTGATATTGCTGTGGGAGTCTGCTATAGACCTCCCAACCAAAGCAGTGAGGTGGATGAAGCTTTCTATAAGCAGCTGGGAGAAATCTCACAGTCACTTGCCATTGTTCTTGTGGGGGACTTTAACCTCCCGGATGTCTGCTGGGAATACAACACAGCAGAGAGGGAACAATCCAGGAGGTTCCTGGAATATGTGGAGGATAACTTCCTCACACAGCTGGTAAGTGAGCCGATGAGGGAAGGTGCCCTCCTGGACCTGCTTCTTGTGAACAGGGAAGAACTTGTGGGGGAAGTAAAGGTTGGTGGCCGTCTAGGGCACAGTGATCATGAGATGATCGAATTTCTGATTCTTGGAGAAACAAGGAGAGGGGTTAGTAGAACTGCCACCTTAGACTTCCGGAGGGCAAACTTTGACCTGTTCAGAAGACTGCTGGACAAAATCCCTTGGGAGGCTGCCCTGAAGGATATAGGAGCCCAGGAAGGCCGGACATACTTCAAGAGAGAAGTCTTAAAGGCACAGGAGGAGGCTGTCCCCGTGTGCCGAAAAACAAGTAGGCGGGGAAGGAGACCGGCCTGGCTAAACAGGGACCTTTGGCTGGACCTCAAGAACAAAAGGAGAGTCTATGACCTTTGGAAGAGGGGGCAGGTCTCTCATGAAGACTATAAGGATATAGCGAAGCTATGCAGGGAGAAAATTAGGAGAGCCAAAGCGCAGGTAGAGCTCAACCTAGCTACAGCTGTTAAGGATAACAAAAAATGTTTCTATAAATTCATTAACAACAAAAGGAGGATTAGGGAAAATCTCCCTCCCTTATTGGACGCAGAGGGAAACATAGTCACAAAGGATGAGGAAAAGGCTGAGGTGCTCAACGCCTACTTTGCCTCAGTCTTTAGCAGTGGAACTAGCTGTTCCCTGGGCACCCAGCCTCATGAGCTAGGGGACAGGGAGGGGAAGCTGAACGAGGTCATCACAATTAAAGAGGAAGTGATCAGTGACCTGCTACGCCGCTTGGATGCGCACAAGTCTATGGGACCGGATGGGTTACATCCAAGAGTGCTGAAAGAGTTGGCAGACGTGCTCGCCAAGCCACTTTCCATTATCTACCTGAAGTCATGGCTAACTGGGGAGGTCCCAATGGCCTGGAGGGTAGCAAATGTAGCACCCATCTACAAGAAAGGCAGAAAGGAGGATCCGGGAAACTATAGGCCTGTCAGTCTGACCTCGGTAGCAGGGAAGGTCACGGAGCAGATCATCTTGAGTGCCATTACAAGCCATATAATGGACAAGCAGGGGATCAGGCCTAGTCAGCATGGGTTTATGAAAGGCAGGTCCTGCCCGACGAACCTGATCTCCTTCTATGACAAGATGACCCGATTATTGGATGAGGGAAAGGCTGTGGACATTGTCTACCTAGACTTTCGAAAAGCATTTGACACTGTTCCCCATAGAATCCTCATGGAAAAACTGGCGGCTCATGGCCTGGATGAGCATACGATCTGCTGGATCAAGCACTGGCTGGATGGGCGGTCCCAAAGAGTGGTGGTCAATGGAGTTAAATCCAGCTGGCGGCCGGTCACAAGTGGTGTCCCTCAGGGCTCAGTGTTGGGACCATTTCTGTTTAACATCTTTATTGATGACCTTGATAAGGACATAGAGTGTATCATCAGCAAGTTTGCAGATGACACGAAGCTAAGCGGGGGTGTTGATCTACGTGAGGATAGGGAGGCTCTACAGAGAGACTTGGATAGATTGGACCGATGGGCCAATGCTAATGGAATGAGCTTCAACAAGGCCAAGTGCCGGGTCCTGCACTTGGGCCACAACAACCCCATGCATCGCTCCAGGCTTGGGGAAGAGTGGCTGGAGAGCTGCCTGGCAGAAAAGGACCCGGGGGTTCTAATTGACAAGTGGCTGAACATGAGCCAGCAGTGCACCCAGGTGGCCAAGAGGGCCAATGGCATCCTGGCTTGTATTAGAAATAGTGTGACCAGCAGAAGGAGGGAGGTGATTGTCCCCCTGTACTCAGCACTGGTGAGGCCACACCTTGAGTATTGTGTCCAGCTTTGGGCACCTCAATACGAGAGAGATATCGAGGTGCTGGAGCGAGTGCAGAGGAGGGCAACGAAGCTGGTGAAGGGCCTGCAGAATAAATCTTATGAGGAGCAATTGAAGGAGCTGGGACTGTTTAGTTTGAGGAAGAGGAGGCTGAGGGGAGACCTCATCGCTCTCTACAACTACTTGAAAGGACATTGTAGAGAGGTTGGCGCTGGTCTCTTCTCACAGGTAATTAGCGATAGAACAAGAGGGAATGGCTTCAAGCTGCAGCAGGGGAGGTTTAGGCTGGACATTAGGAAAAAATTCTTCACGGAAAGAGTGGTCAGACACTGGAATAGGCTGCCCAGGGAGGTGGTGGAGTCACCATCCCTGAATGTGTTTGAGAGTCGTTTAGATGTGGTGTTGGGGGATATGGTCTAGGGTAGAACTTTGTAGAGTGGGGTTGATGGTTGGTCTCGATGATCCCAAGGGTCTTTTCCAGCCTAAATGATTCTATGTTGTAACTGGTTGGCTGGATGAGGGGAGAGCCGTAGATATCATCTACCTTGACTTCAGCAAGGGTTTTGACACTGTCTCCCATAACATCCTCATTAGGAAGCTGAGGGAGTATGGGCTAGATGAGGGGACAGCAAGGTGGATCAAGAGCTGGCTGAGTGACAGAACTCAGAGGGTTGTGATCAGCGGCACAGAGTCTAGTTGGAGGCCTGTAACCAGTGGTGTCCCCCAGGGGTCAATACTCGGTCCAATTTTGTTCAATATATTCATTAACGACCTGGGCGAGGGGACAGAGTGTATCCTCAGCAAGTTTGCTGATGATACCAAACTGGGAGGGGTGGCTGACACTCCAGAGGGCCGTGCTGCCATCCAGCGTGACCTGGACAGGCTGGAGAGCTGGGCAGAGAAGAACCTAATGAGGTTCAACAAAAGCAAGTGCAAGGTCCTGCACCTGGGGAGGAAGAATGCTAAGCACCAGTATAGGTTAGGGGTGGACCTGCTGGGAAGCAGCTCTGAGGAGAAGGATCTGGGGATCTTGGTAGACAGCAAATTATCCATGAGCCAGCAATGTGCCCTTGTTGCCAAGAAGGCCAACGGAATCCTGGGCTGCATAGGGAAGAGTGTGGCCAGTAGGTCGTGGGAGGTCATTCTCCCCCTCTACTCTGCACTGGTGAGGCCACAACTGGAATACTGTGTCCAGTTTTGGGCTCCCCAGTTCAAGAGGGACAGGGAACTGCTGGAGCGGGTCCAGCGAAGGGCAACTAAGATGATTGAGGGATTGGAGCATCTCCCTTATGAGGAAAGGCTGAGAGAGCTGGGACTCTTTAGCCTGGAGAAGAGAAGGCTGAGGGGAGACCTTATTATGGCATACAAGTAGCTAAAGGGTGGGTTGAAGGAGGATGGAGCCAGGCTCTTTTCAATGGTTCCCAGTGACAGTTCGAGGGGCAATGGGCACAAGTTGGATCATAGGAAGTTCCGTTCAAATACACGGAAAAACTTCTTTACGGTGAGGGTGACAGAGCACTGGAACAGGCTGCCCAGGGAGCCTGTGGAGTCCCCTTCTCTGGAGATTTTCAAGACCCGCCTGGATGCAGTCCTGAATAATGTGCTCTAGGCAATCCTGCTTTGGCAGGAGAGTTGGACTAGATGATCTCTAGAGGTCCCTTCCAACTCTGAAGATTCTGTGATTCTGTGATTTGGCTACACAAGAGTTCTTACTAGGAGCAAAGTGACTGATCCTCTGCTACTTGGAGAACCCGTGAAAACGAGACTATATCTAAGAAGTTTTGGTGTGTGACTGTGCTGCTCTTCCTCTTCAGAGTCATTTGAAATCCACCTTCAGTGTCTTTATTTTTCAGTTTCTACCTAAGACTTCATCAGTCTCTTTTCCTTGGGGAGGGAGGAAAATGATTGGAAACTGTGAGTGCCTTCCATTTTGGAATGCTTAAAACTCCTGAGACTTAAAGCTTGCCAGTCAGAATTGCCTCTGATCAGTAGTAGATATTTTGGTTCAAAGAACATCCATCCACTTGAAGTTACATAAATACTTTTTTCCTTGGAGATACCAAAATAAAAATTTGTACTGTTAGATCTGTACTTGCTTGAACAGTGTGTGCTGCTTCAGATGAAGCAGGCAACCTCACTAGGAAGGAATGTTATTGCCCAGTCCAGTGCTACAGGGCTATAAGCTGTTAAAAGCTGCCTATGCTGAGCTGCAGTCATTATTGGTATTTATGACTCTGTCATGGTACTGTTGCACCTGAATATCTCTTGAAAGCAGAAGGCACAGCTGAGTAAAATCTTCATGTGGTTCTGAAGAGTGAGAATTATGTCATTATAGAAGGAAGAGAAAGCAGTTTAAAATGCTTTGCAAAAGTTATGCTTAGCCAGTTATTGATCTTAGCATCCGGTATCTTGACTGTGGGATCAAGACACGCTTTTATATGTCTCTTTAGTTTGCCTTCAGGAAAGGTACTCTGTTCTGTAGCTGGCAAAAAATGCTTTGGGTACTGTTAGTGGTATCAAAAAATATATTTTTTTTCTGGGTTCTACTCCCTCTTGGCCTTAAAGGAAAGGCATTTTTTTTTTTGCATCTGACCAGTGTGAGAAGTGGTACGTTCCTTTTACAAGGCTAGATGGCTTCATGAAAATGATGAGCTAAGCAATTGCACCTGCCCCAGCACTGCAGGATAACACACTGAAACCATTGTGACATCATCCTAATGTCTCACAGCAAGTCTGCTTTCTGAAAAATCTAGAAAGAGGTGGTGATGTTGCTTCCTAGGAGCCATCATGGCCTAGATCAGACACCAGCACGTAGCCTCATAAGTAGGAGATGTCATTTTTCAGCATTACTCTATAAAGAGTAATAAACGTTCTTTAATGCCTAGCTGTGTGGCACCTTGTCCTCTCAGGTAGGATGCTACTCTAACATCATGGCACCCATGTCAAGTTCTATGGATATTTTACTGATCAGGATAAGAGACTATGCATTACTTTATACAGTGGTACACTTCATACATTTTCTGTATTCTAGCCTTTTTCTTAGCTCACCTGGACTTCTGGGTGAGCTACAAAAACCTTGTTGCTATCACATATGCACCCGATGTCATACAAGCCCTGATTAGGCAGAATGTGGCTATTTTCAAATGATGTCACACTCTAGTTCTTAAAAGCACTACAGTAGCCTTAAAATAATTGAAATCTGTTTAATACAGGTATGTGTCCTTTCGCTCTGTCTGTAACCCATTAACATTCAGAACTAGTATTAATCTTGCATCAATTGAAAACTTATTGAGGACTTGTTTTCTTGTTCCTTCTTTTTCTTGTACTATATGTTCTTGTCAAGTCTACTTCCAGGTTGACTGAGGTAGGAAGCAAGACAGTGATCTCTCTTGATGGCTGAAGCGTATGGCTGACAGAACTTACCACAGAATCTATGAAGACTAAAGAGTGTCTTACTTGGCTCCTAGACCATCTGCCTGTAATCTTGGTGTTACAGCAAGATCTCCATCCAGACCTATATTACTGTCTTCTGACAGTGTAGCTGCTGTTAAACACCCTGGATTCCATAAATATCTTTGTGCAGTCAGAAAAATTTTTCTCAAAGTAAGATCTTTGACTCTGTTCACAGAGAAGGACTAGTGGGAGATGTGGTGGTCAGAGGTCGACTTGGGTTTAGTGATCATGAAATGGTCAAGTTTTCAATTTGTAGCGATGTAAGGAGGGGGGTTAGCAAAACCTCCACCTGGGACTTCCGGAGGGCGGACTTTGGCCTGTTCAGGACACTGGTTGAGAGAGTCCCTTGGGAGACAGTCCTGAAGGGCAAAGGGGTCCAGGAAGGCTGGACGCCCTTCAAGAAGGAAATCTTAAAGGCCCAGGAGCAGGCTGTCCCCAAGTGTCGCAAGTCTAAAGGGCAGGGAAAATGGCCAGCCTGGATGAATAAGGAACTTCTGATGGGACTTAGGAATAAGAGGAGGGTTTACCATCTTTGGAAGAAGGGACAGGCAACTCAGGAGGAGTACAGAGATCTCGTTAGGTTATACAGAGAGAAAATAAGGAAGGCAAAAGCCCAGCTGGAGCTCAACTTGGCCACTAACATTAAAGACAACAAGAAAAGCTTTTATATAAATACATCAACAAAAAGAGAGCCAGGGAGAATCTCCATCCCTTACTGGATGCTGGGGGGGGGAAGTTGCAACCAAGGACAAGGAGAAGGCTGAGATACTTTGCCGCGATTGAGAGATGGGACACAGCTTGATGCAAGCTAGACGTTCATTTTATTGTGTTCAAACATTCCCTTTTATATGCTTACATTGACTCTGTGTTTCAAACAGATTGGTCCATTTGAACATACACTGGTCAAGCGGTTGCATCTGATTGGTCAGAGATAGATGCTATCCCTTATCATGCTAACAGACATCCCTTATCTTGAAGACCTAGTTCTTATCCTGAAGACCGCTCTTAACTCTTCTTTTGTCAGGGCGCCTGGAGCCTGCTTATCTCAGTGTTGCGACATTTGTTGGGCTTCTGTTCTCAGGTATCTTGGTCAGTCCTTTTCTGATCATAACTGGCCCTCAGTTCTCCCATGGTTTATATCCTACAAGTTCCAGCATGTCCCTGCTTGTTAATTGAGCAGTACTCGGAGTTCTGCTCTTCAGGCCTCGTCCCACATCTCCCCCTTCCTGTTGCACAAAAAGAACTTTCTTCATCGAGCGCGCTATTATTCTTTGCAAGCATTGCAACAGACAGGGCAAGAAGAGCAATAAAAGAATAAAAACGGCTAAGGCATATACGATAATTTTTACCAAACTTCTTAACCATCCTGATAGACCCCATCCTCCAAAAAGTTTATCTAACCAATCCCAACTATCGTCTTGTCGGAGTTTAGAGACCCCATCTTTAAGCTGTTGAATGCTGGCATGGATCGATTCCGAGTGGTCGGAGAGATTCATACAACACATGCCTTCAAAATCCTCACAGCCATGGCCTTGTGCTAAAAGCAAGAAATCTATAGCAGCTCTATTTTGCAACGTAGCATGGCGCACACTATCAACATCTAATAAAAGACCAGACAATGCATTGCTAGTAGCGTTAGTCTGTTTAGCAAGCCAGCAGCCAAGCCTATCTAAAGTCGCTAATGCTTTCCCAGCGGCAGCTCCAGGCAATAAAAGAGAAGCAGCAAAGCGTTGACTAAAAGACCAAAAATCTACATCATCTTTACAGTCAGGGGTATATGCATGAATGCTGCGCTTCACCCTATGAGAAAGACGGTGTTGTAAAATCATGGATGTATTAGGAGTCAGGACGGAAAGGCGTCCAAGGCTACATGGACCTCCTTTTATATGAGAAGGGATAGCGGACCACGCCCTATCCCCACAAATAAAAAATATCCCTGATGGTAAGAGAAGGGGAACATTGCTAGACCGAGACAAGTTTGTTGCTGTGTAATTGCACCAAACACTAGCATTTTTAAAAACGGGATGGGAAGGAGAGACATCCCATGCCCTAGATTGATTTTTTCCTGTGTAGTTAAACTTAACACAAAAATCCATTTTTACTGATCCGAGGAGCTCAATCTCTTGTGGTTCTAGGGTAGCGAGTGGGAGGTGGGGGGTCCACCGGTCCCAAGAGTCTGTCCCATTTCGGGACACGTTTCTGGGTGGGAAGATGAATTGGAGCTCCGTAGGTATCGGCCACTCGTCTAGCGGCAAATCCACGAGGCACATAGAAAAGGGGTTGTTAGGGGAGGCAGTAGCAAGACACAAAGTGTCTTGTCCGGTCAAATTTGCCAATGTAACCCACACATTTACTTTGGGAAGAGGAGGGGGAAAAGGACTGCCCCAAAGAGGTACGGGTCCTATACCTATTATTATCAAAACCAGACACCCAATCATGGTCCCAAGTTCTTTCAAAGTAACAAGAGTCAAAGTCTGATCCTGTCCAGGCGCTCCGAGACTCCCTTTAGTCGTCAGCGTCGTCTCAGTCGTTCGCGGTCCCAGAGGGTTCAGGAGTTTGTTGATCAAAGAGATGACTGGAGTCGAGATGATCGGAGTCGTCACTGGATGATTGTGGTAGGGATTCACGGAAGGGTCGTACGTTCTTTGCTGGTATCCACCTGGGGCCTTTTTCTGTGGAGACACAAGCATAACCTCTTCCCCATGTAACAAGAGGATACGGTCCCATGATCTTACCTGTTTCTGGATCACGAACCAACACCGGGGCTTTAATTCGCGCCTCAAGTGAAGCATTTGCATTAAAATGTCGGACTATCGGAGGATTGTTATCTATTAAAGAACAATTCAAAAAGTTAAAAACATACAAAGCTTTCTGTAGTCGTTCCTCAGGGGTGGCAGTCCCCATTCCCCCTTTCTGTTGTTGCAATAAGCGCTTCAAAGACTGGTGGGAGCGTTCAATCAGAGATTGACCTGTAGGGGAATGAGGAATGCCGGTGATGTGGGTCACACCCCAGGAGTCAAGAAAGGCTTTTGTTGCGGTTGAAACATATGCAGGACCATTGTCCGTTTTTATTTGAGAGGGTATGCCTAAGGCGGCAAAGGCACGCATCAAATGTTTGCGGACGTCACGCGCCTTCTCCCCTGTGTGGCAAGAGGCAAACAAGGTGCCTGAAAAGGTGTCAATAGAGGAATGGACATATTTCAAATTACCAAACTCCGGATAATGTGTAACGTCCGTTTGCCACAGCTGTAAACTCTGCAGTCCTCTGGGATTAACCCCTCCTGCTATCGACGGGAAAGAATGCTTTTGGCAGTCAGGGCATACGGCGATAATATTAGACGCTTGTTGGGAGGTAAGCCCAAACTGCCGTTTGAGACCTCCAGCATTCTGGTGGAAAAAAGAATGGCTGAGTTTAGCCTGTGCTACGCGATCCGGCAATACCTGTACTGGTAATGTCAGCAAATCAGCTCGTCGGTTCCCTTCTGCAATAAAACCAGGTAGAGAAGTGTGTGACCTAATATGCATAACAAAATAGGGGTGAGGGCGAGAGTCCAAAAGAAAGATAAGTTCCTGTAATAAAGCAAATAGTTTGGAATGTGAGACATTACGTAATACAGATGCCTCAGCTTGCTCGACAATCCCTGCGACATAGGCTGAATCGGTGATAAGGTTAAGCGGTGTGGACCACCTTCGAAAAACTCGAACAACTGCAGTCAGTTCCACTATCTGAGGAGAACCGGGAACGGTCTCTATGTCTGAGTCCCATCGTCCATGCTGGTTGTTCCACCATAAGATGACTGATTTGTGCGATTTTCCAGACCCAGTCCGTAAATACAGTAAGGGCTTGTAATGGCTGATTGCTCCTTTTCGGCATGGATATCAAGCGAAAGTCGACATTAAGCAGCTTATGCGAAGGTGGGTGGGATGTGAGTTGACCCGTGTAGTCTGCCAATGCCATACTAAAGGCGTCTGACTGCTGATAAATCCATTGTAAATACATGTTTGTTACAGGTAAGCAAATACGAACAAAGTCTACTCCTGATAATGTTAACAAGCATTGCCTGGCTTTAATTATCAAAGAAGCAAATATCTCATGCTGTGTCGAAATGGTTTTTGTAGATTGATTCGGCAAGAAAACCCATTCGATAATCAGCAGTGGGTCTGATTTCTGAGGATCCCATTGAAAGATTAGTGCATGAGGCTGTCGAGTAGGGTTTAAAAGAATTAGGTAAAAAGGTAATTCAGGGAGCCCACCGGTGCACTTGTCTGAGAGCTGATTGCTGTAGCAACCTTTTGCAACGAGTCAATGGCTTTAGGGCCAAGACTACGGGGGGAACGCAAGTCAGTATCTCCTTTAAGCAGTTCGAATAAAGGACCTAAGTCCGCATTAGAAATTCCCAGCAGCGGTCGGACCCAATTGATTGTTCCTAACAATTTCTGTACATCATGCAAGTTTTTTATGTCTGTCTGTATCTGTAAAGGTTGAGGAACTATAGTCTGGGCCCTGATGCGCCAACCCAAGTATTTCCATGGAGGTATCTTTTGAACCTTCTCCGGCGCAATACAGAGGCCTGCTGAAGTTGACAGCAGTTGTGACAAGGGCTACAGCTTCCTCCATGACCTCGTGATGTTGTGCGGCCACTAGGATGTCATCCATGTAATGATACAATAAAACACCGGACATTGCGGTCCTAACAGGACTAAGTACCTTAGCTACATACCACTGACAGATTGTAGGGCTGTTCTTCATTCCTTGTGGCAGCACAACCCACTGGTATCTTTGCAACGGGGCTTGCATGTTGACGCTTGGAACTGAAAAAGCAAATTTAAGAGCATCGTCTGGATGCAGTGGGATATTAAAAAAGCAGTCTTTGAGGTCAATAACAGTCAAATGCCAATGTCGAGGAATCATAGTGGGGGACGGGAGTCCTGGTTGGAGGGCTCCCATGTCTTCCATAGCGTCATTAATTTTTCTGAGGTCGTGGAGCAAGCGCCACCTGCCGGTTTGTTTCTTAATAACAAAAACAGGTGAATTCCAAGGACTAGTGGAAGGCACAACATGCCCCTTCGTTAACTGCTCCACAACTAACTCTTGGAGGGCGCGAAGCTTTTCTAGTGGCAGGGGCCATTGATCTACCCAAATAGGGGTATCGGTTTTCCATGTCAACTTTAGGGTGTCGCGCACTTCAATGGCCCCGTCTAAAAATGGGTCTGAATGGACATTCCCCACTGTGATAGCACATCACGCCCCCACAGAATCATAGGAACGGGTAACACAAAGGGTTTAACAGAGGCTATATGCCCCTCCGGACCTTGGATTTGGATTAATTCCAAACTTTGGTGGCTGCTATCAGTTCCCCCAATTCCAGTTAATGCTTTGGAAACATTAGCCAGAGGCCATTGCGGGGGCCACTTAGCCTGAGAGATTACTGTAACATCAGCTCTGGTATCAATAATCCCATTTAGCACTACTTGCTGTCCCCCGCGGATAAGGGTACATTGACATACGGGTCGCTTTTGAGAAATAGATTGCACCCATAGAATTTGCGGGTTCCCCGTAGATCCAAACCCTCCCCTCCTTTGATAAGGTTGGCTAGGGATGGGGGAGTTCGTCCCCGCTGGAATCAATATTAGCTGCGCCATACGGCTACCTTTAGGTATTGTGCAGGGAGGAAATGGGGTCCATGCCATAATCTTAATTTCATTAGTACTGTCAGAGTCAACGACCCCTGGTAATACAAAAAGTCCTGACAATGTTGTAGATGATCTTCCTAACAATAGCGCTTGTGTTCCAGAGGGTAGGGGCCCCGAGATATTTGTTGACAATAGGTGAACTGAGGGATCGAGTAACGTTACTGTGTGGGAGGTTGCCAGGTCCAATCCGGCGCTACCGGCTGTTGCTGGACGAAGACTTGAGGCACTGCTGCTTCCCTCTGTGGGGGTTGGAACGTCGGCTGTGGTACTTGTGTCTGCGCGCGTCGCTGCCCCGCGCTCTGTGATCGGTTTCCCTGTATCGGTTGACCCTGGAAATCATACTTAGACCGGCATTGATTAGCATAATGACGTCCTTTTCGGCATCTAGGGCAAATCCCAGGGACTTGAGACTTAGCCCCTCCATTCATGGCCAGGCAATTCTTTTTCAAATGACCTGGCTTACCACAACCATAACAATTCCCCACTGCCTGGTGTACCTTTCATGGCCTGCAAAGGCAGGCAGCCATAGCCTCAAATTTATGATCTACAGTGCCGATTCTATTACAAGCTTCCACCATTTCAATCAATGTGGGATTCGGATTAGGAAGAGATTTCAATAGCTTTTTACAATCAGCATCAGCATTTTCAACAGCTAGCTTCAACAACAGTATTTCCCGAGCCTCCGTGTTGTCTATTTGACGTTCCAAAGCCTGTTTCAGTCTATCGATAAACTGCATGTAAGGCTCTCGGGGTTCCTGAGTGATAGTAGTAAAGGCTTTCTGCGGTTTCTGTGAGTCGGGGACTTTAAGAAAAGCTTTTCTCGCTTCTTCACGGACCGCTTCGAGAGCCTCTCGTGGGCAGTCTCGAGCTTGAGCTACCGGATCTGAGTGCTGACCTGTACCGGTGAGGTGCTCCATGGTCAGCGCAGCTAATGCAGCGTTATTATGACCCACATACGTAGGGAGGAGTGCCTGAAGTCCCCTTCTCCAGTGTGACTCCCATAGCGAGTATTGAGTCGGAGTTAATAACAACTGTGCTAGAGACTTTAGATCATGCGGGGTCATAACATATGTGTTGAACACGGAAGACAACAGACTCGCAAAATAGGGGGAAGAAAGCCCATGCTCGGTGACGGTACGACGCAGTTCCTTAATAACCGGAAAAGATAGGGCTTCCCATTGTGCCCCCCGGCCCTGATAAATCACCGGAGCCACTATCGTTCTAGCAACCTCCAGATCCCCCTCTTTCAGGGCTTGTCGTCTTATGTTGGCCCACACATCGTGTGGGTCGGGGGGGTATAAGTCCGGTTCTTTGTCCGGATCGACCGGACCCGGATCGAAAGGGTATTCCACTGGGGGGTAACCGGCTGCGTATGTGCCTAAAGGTCCGGGACGCGGTGGCCCAGGAGGTGGCAAAGGAGATGCCATTGGGGTTTCCGCCTCTCCCCCTTCTTTGGCTTCTGTTCCCCCTTCTTGGGCTTTTAAAGTCTCAAAAATGCTTCTCCACCACGGGAGCATACGCTGAGCTTCGGCATTTCCCCTTGTTGCCGCGTCCCATAATTTCACCCCCACATCATCCCAGAGTTCCCGTGTAAAAATACTAGATGCAGTTACAGTGGGTATTTTCACCTGCACCCATTTAAGCACTGCCTTGAGGTCATACCCAGAAATATTTTTCCCATGCTTTTTAAGAAGACTTTTCATAAGTTCATATACGTCTCTTTCCGGGGAAGACGCTTGATTCCCCATGTTTCCCAGAGCTCACCTCTCTACTCCGGAGGGATTTCAGGCCGGCCGGCTCCTGCTTCCTTTCAGCAGCTCATTCAACGTTCTGTGGGACTCGCAGCAAGCCGCTCAGCTAGGCGGTTCATAAACCCATCACGTCGGGGTCACCAATTTGCCGATTGAGAGACGGGACACAGCTTGATGCAAGCAAGACGTTCATTTTATTGTGTTCAAACATTCCCTTTTATATGCTTACATTGACTCTGTGTTTCAAACAGATTGGTCCATTTGAACATACACTGGTCAAGCGGTTGCATCTGATTGGTCAGAGACAGATACTATCCCTTATCATGCTAACAGACATCCCTTATCTTGAAGACCTAGTTCTTATCCTGAAGACCGCTCTTAACTCTTCTTTTGTCAGGGCGCCTGGAGCCTGCTTATCTCAGTGTTGCGACATTTGTTGGGCTTCTGTTCTCAGGTACTTGGTCAGTCCTTTTCTGATCACAACGGCCCTCAGTCTCCCATGGTTTACATCCCACAAGTTCCAGCATATCCCTGCCTGTCAATTGAGCAGTACTCGGAGTTCTGCTCTTCAGGCCTCGTCCCCCAATACTTAATGCCTTCTTTGTCTCTGTCTTCAATAGTCAGACCAGCTATCCCCAGGGTGCTCAGCCTCCTGAGCTGGAAGATAAGGACGGAGAGCAGAACAGCCTACCCATAATCCAGGAGGAAGTAGTCAGTGATCTGCTTCTGCACCTAGACGCACACAAGTCTATGGGGCCGGATGGGATTCACCCAAGAGTACTCAGGGAGCTGGCGGGAGAGCTCACCAAGCCCCTCTCCATCATTTATTAACAATCCTGGTCAACAGGGGAGGTACCAGATGACTGGAGGGTGGCTAATGTGACGCCCATCTACAAGAAGGGTCGGAAGGAGGATCCGGGGAACTACAGGCCTGTCAGCCTGACCTCGGTACCAGGAAAGATCATGGAGAGGATCATCTTGAGTGAGCTCTCAGGGCAAGTGCAGGGCAGCCAAGGGATCAGGGCCAGCCAGCATAGGTTTAGGAAAGGGAGGTCCTGCTTAATCAACCTGATCTCTTTCTATGACCATGTGACCCGCCTTCTGGATGAGGGGAAGGCTGTGGACGTTGTCTATCTGGACTTTGGTAAGGCCTTTGACACCGTCCCCCACAGCATTCTCCTGGAGAAGCTGGCGAATCATGGCATAGACAAGTGTACTCTTTGCTGGGTTAAAAACTGGCTGGATGGCCGTGCCCAGAGGGTTGTGATTAATGGGGTGAAATCCTCTTGGCGGCCGGTCACCAGTGGTGTCCCTCAGGGCTCAGTTTTGGGGCCGGTTTTGTTTAATATCTTTATCAATGATCTGGATGAGGGGATTGAGTGCACCCTCAGTAAGTTTGCAGATGACACCAAACTAGGTGGGAGTGTTGATCTGCTTGAGGGCAGGAAGGCTCTACAGAGGGACCTGGACAGGCTGGATGGATGGGCCAAGGCCAACTGTATGAGGTTTAATAAGGCCAAGTGCCAGGTCCTGCATTTCAGTCACAACAACCCCAAGCAATGCTACAGGCTTGGGGCAGAGTGGCTGGAGAGCTGCCCAGCAGAAAAGGACCTGGGGGTGCTGGTGGACGGCCAGCTTAACATGAGCCAGCAGTGTGCCCAGGTGGCCAAGAAGGCCAACAGCATTCTGGCTTGTATCAGGAACAGCGTGGCCAGCAGGAGTAGGGAAGTGATTGTGCCTCTGTACTCGGCACTGGTGAGGCCTCACCTCGAGTACTGTGTTCGGTTCTGGGCCCCTCTGTACAGGAGGGACATTGAGGTGCTGGAGCGTGTCCAGAGGAGAGCTACCAGGCTGGTGAGGGGTCTGGAGACCAGGTCATATGAGGAGAGGCTGAGGGAGCTGGGCATGTTTAGCTTGGAGAAGAGGAGGCTGAGGGGAGACCTCATTGCCCTCTACAACTACCTGAAAGGAGGGTGTAGAGAGGTGGGTGTTGGCCTCTTCTCCCAGGTGAATAATGACAGGACCAGAGGAAATGGCCTGAAGCTGCGGCAGGGCAGGTTTAGGTTAGATATTAGGAGGAATTACTTTACTGAAGGAGTGGTCAGGCACTGGAACAGCCTGCCCAGGGAGGTGGTTGAGTCCCCATCCCTGGAGGTGTTTATGGAACATCTGGATGTGGCACTTCAGGGCATGCTCTAGTGGCAGAGTCTGTAGGTTGTTTGGTTGGACTCGATGATCTCAAAGGTCCTTTCCAACCATGAAGATTCTATGATTCTATGGTGTAGTATTTTAAAAATGCCCGATTATCAGATTCTGTGCTGCTTCTCAAGCTCAAATGGTTAATGTTTGTTTAGCACTAAGCCCATCTTTGTGATATCTGCTTGTTACCTCTCAATATGGTGATAATTGGTTTTGCTTTTTGTTCTTAATATTTCTCCTTTTTCTTGCTTCTTTAATTCTTTTTCATTTGGCAGAGCTGTGACTTTCACTATGAATCCCTTGGAATCTCTGTTGCAAGTCTGTGGACTTACTATGCACTTACTACGAAGAATAGTCCTTCTGTTCTTATTTGGCTAAAGGAATGGATTTAAGCTGTTTCATACCAGAGCATCCCATAGGATAGTCCATAAAGAAAAAACAGTGCTGAAGTTTCACCTTAATATGCCCTTGACTTAACTAAACCAGCTGGCTAATCTGCCTATTTCTGACACAATGAGCTTCATAGTAGCTGTATTTCTGCTTGGTTAAGTTGAAGCTGTTGCTTTGTCTCTTTTGTGATCATAGCTACGCATTCTAAAGGATTAATGTTTTTTCCTTCACACTTAATATTTTTGTACTAGAATTTATACTAATAGCGACTAATGTACCATATTCTAATCAGACTTTGGTTGGAACTCTGACTTCCTTCACCCCCCACCCCAAGAAGATACTGCTGTCTGGTACAGAAGGAGTAACTGTTGTATTCTCAGTTGCCGAGGCAAGCAGCTCTGGTGCCGGCACGATCTGAAGCAGAGCGCTCTAGTGCAGTGCACAGGGGGGTTTCCCAAACTGGGAAAACCTCAGGGGGAGCTGAGAGCGCCGCCAGGAGCCCGCAGCTCGCACGACAGCAGCTGACGAGACCTGGGTGGGGTCAGGAGCAATGGCAACCAAGCCCCCCCACACATATAAAAGAAGGCCCTGAGGAATGCTGTCGACCAGGGCATAGTGTGGCAGCAGGGGTGTGGTGCAGCAGTTTGCGTGGAAGGGTGCTGAAACGCTGCCAGCTCAACCAGGGAGCCATGGTATCCACCTGGCAGAAAGGCATAACCTCTCTAAGCTCTGCACCCACCACGACTGACGCAGCTTCCCAGACAGAGCTCTGGTGGGAACATGCTGCCACCCAGGTGTCAGCCTGCAGGGTGACCCTACTCTTATGCCAGTATCAGACGGCAGCAGTGAGCACGCCTATGGGAGGTGCACCCAGGTAGAAGAACTCCTCCGTTTAGTGACAGAGCTCTGGGAGAAGGTGACTAGGTTGAGGAGTATCAGGGAGTCCGAGAGAGAGATAGACTACAGGAATTGCACCCTACCTTTGCTGGGAGAGGCCCAACAGGCAGACAGGATGCATGATACGGAGGACTCCCTATCCTCTCTCCACCTGGCAGAATGCGGTGACTTAAGGAATAGGGGGCAATGGCAACAAGTTCCTGCCTGGTGCAGCAGGCGCATCTCCTCTGTGACTACCCCACCTTCCCAGGTGCCCTTGCATACTACGTATGAGGCCCTGCAAGTGGAACTGAACAATGGCGAGGACAATGGTTCATCTAGGTTGGAGGTGTTGCCAAGGTTAAGTCGGCCTACACCCTGCATGAAAAGCGCTTCCATAAAGAAAAGAAGACAGATCATTGTCATAGGAGACTCTCTCCTGAGGGGAACAGAGGGCCGGATATGCAGACCGGACCCACTTCTTAGGGAAGTCTGCTGCCTCCCTGGGACCCGGGTTAAAGACGTGAAGAGAAAGCTTCCTATCCTGGTACAGCCCTCGGATTGTCGTCCATTATTGATTTTTCAGGTAGGCAGCGATGAAGTTGCAACAAGAAGTCCAAGGGCAATCAAGAGAGACTTCCGGGCCTTGGGACAACTGGTTAATCAGGAGCACAAGTAGCGTTCTCCTCTATCCTTCCAGTTGCAGGGAATGATGAGGGAAGGAACAGGAAGAGCCAGCAGATCAATACCTGGCTCCGAGCCTGGTGTCACCAGCAGAATTTTGGGGATTTTGATCGTGGGTCAGTCTGCGTGCCACCAGGCCTGCTGGTGACTGACGAGGTACACCCCTCTCAGAGGGGGAATAGGATCTTTGCGCAGGAGTTGGCAGGGCTCATTGAAAGAGCTTCAAACTAGATTTGAAAGGGGAAAGGGATAACACCAGGCTCGCTAGAGAGAAGCCTGGGGGCAGCAGGCCGATGTTTCAGGGACGGTGTGCTAGCAAGAGCCTTTGGTCTGCCATCTCAGGGGAGGTAGGGGATGGAGATCCACACAGTGTCAGACACAAGGGTTGTTGATGTGTTAGAAACTGCAGAAGCACCTGAGAACGGTCACGTAGGTGTGGGAAAGTAATGGAAGGTGAGGAGGATTGTAAACACACTCAAGTGACTCGCACCTGGGGTGCTGGGAAACACATATATCACACTAATTGTTGTTCAGTCTTGGGTGCTTGCAAGTAGAACATCTGCACTTAGATAACATAAGTCTGCAATGGACTCAGGGACACCTTATCTAGCCGCTTGAGAATCCTGCCCTGTTGTTGAAGAAGATCAAAGCACAGTGGGAAAACTATGCCTGCTTGAACCCTTGAAATACCGGCAAGAACGGAGTCTGTGCACTCTCACTCTCTTGCTAACAAGGCCTCTCTTGCTAACAAGGACTCTATCTTGCTCCGCGGTGCCTGCGTTTCCTGCTTGCATGTCTCTGCTCGGGTGTTGCTTTGGAGATTCCCCGATCCATGAGGTATCAAGATTAAATTTGTTCTTTGCCTTTCATCCGTGGTTTTATGGTTGTTCCTGAGTCCTGCCTGCATCGGTTCACACAGTAGGCATTAGGGCTTCTCCCCCAAAGAAGGTGGTGGGATCAGTAGCCCAACTGAAGTGCATCTACACCAATGTGTAGAAGTCTACAACAAACAGGAGGAGCTGGAAGCCATTGTGCAGCGGGAAAACTATGATATAGTCACCATCACAGAAACATGGTGGGATGACTCTCACAACTGGAGTGCTGCAATGGATGGCTATAAACTCTTCAGAAAGGACAGGCAAGGAAGGAGAGGTGGTGGGGTCGCCCTGTGTGTTAGGGAGCGTTTTGACTGTGTAGAGCTTGACAATGGTGATGAAAGGGTCAAGTGTTTATGGGTAAGAATCAGGGGAAAGGCCAACAAGGCAGATATCACAGTGGGAGTCTGTTTATAGACCACCCAACCAGGATGAAGAGGCAGATTAAATATTCATAGAATCACAGAATAGCTAGAGTTGGAAGGGACCCTGAAGAACATCTAGCTCAAACGCCCCTGCCCTGGGCAGGGACACCCTCCCACTAGACCAGGTTGCTCAAAGACCCATCCAACCTGGCCTTGAACACCTCCAGGGATGGTGTTCAACTTCTCTGGGCAACCTGTGCCAGTGTCTCACCACCCTCACAGGAAAAAATTTCTTCCTTATATCTAATCTAAATGTCCCCTCTTTCAGTTTAAAACCGTTACCCCTCGTCTTATCACTATACTTCCTGACAAAGAGTCCCTCCCCAGCTTTCCTTTAGGTACTGGAAGGCTGCTATAAGGTCTCCCCGGAGCCTTCTCTTCTCCAGGCTGAACAACCCCAACTCTCTCAGCCTGTCCTCAAAGGAGAGAGGTGCTCCAGCCCCCTGATTATTTTGTGGCCCTCCTCTGGACTTGCTTCAACAGGAGCAGCTGGGAGAAGTCTCACAATTGCTAGCCCTTGTTTTCATGAGGGGCTTCAACTTACCAGACGTCTGCTAGAAATACGATACAGTGGAGAGGAAACAGTCTACGAGGTTCCTGGATACAGCTGGTGAGGGAGCTAACTAGGGAAGGTGCCTTGCTGGACCTGTTGTTTGCGCACAGAGAAGGACTTGTGGGGGATGTGATGGTTGGAGGCCGCCTTGGGCACAGAGATCATGAAATGATAGTTTTTAATTCTCGGAGAAATAAGAAGGGGTATCAGCAGAACTGCTACCTTGGAATTCCAGAGGGCAGGCTTTGGCCTGTTTAGGAGCCTGGTTGACAGAGTCCCTTGGGGAGGCATTCCTGAAGGGGAAAGGAGTCCAGGAAGGCTGGACATTCTTCAAGAAGGAAATCTTCAAGGCACAGGAGCAGCCCATCCCCATGTGCTGAAAGGCGAGCTGGTGGGGAATGACACCAGCCTGGCTGAACAGAGAGCTTATTCTGGATATTGGGAGGTTATGCAGGGAGAAAATTAGAAGGGCCAAAGCCCAACTAGAACTTAATCGGCTACTGCCATAAAAGACAATAAAGTTTCTATAAATGCATTAGCAACAAAAGGAGGGCTAAGGAGAATCTCCATCCTTTATTGGATGCTGTCCTGGTTTGAGGTAAAACAGAACCAACTTTCTGTTTTGTAGTTTTATTTCTTAGCTAGGCCTCTTCTAACTTTGAAATTAACAGCGTGTTGTGTCTAGAGCGGTTCATTCAGAGTGATAAGACAGTTAGTGCCAAGGAATGGTACACAGAGGGGCTCTTGCTTATACTTATTGCTATAACAACCAAGGTCAGCTAATTTCATTATTTGCCCTGTTGGAGAGTCGGAAGTGGAAAAGCATCCCACCTGCAGGGAGGAGCGGACAGGACAGGTGACCAAAAATTGACCAACAGGGTATTCCATCCCATCTGCCCCATGCCCCATGCTCAGTCAAAGGGGATCGAAGGGTCAGTCTCCTTTCTTCAGTGGCTGACGTCCGAGGAGGACCCTGTCTGTTCATCTGCCTTTGATCCCGATCCGTGTATTCCTGACTCCAGCTGTGGAATCCAGTTCCCACCCGTCGCTGAGTCCAACCTGGGACTTCCCCAGTGCCTGACGGTGACGTCATCCTGGGAGCTTAATACGGTTTTGTACATACTGTATCTATTTCATTATTTTTCTTTTTATCTTATTATTAATATTTCATTAAAGTAGTTTAGTTTCTTCTGAACTCGTAAATCTCTCTTTGTCTCTCCCCCTCCTCCCCGTGCACGAGAGGCTGGGGGGGAGCATCTGTTGCCAGCCATTGGCAAATTTGACCAAAACCACGACAGATGCAGAGGGAAACATAGTGACCAAGGATGAGGAAAAGGCTGAGGTACTTAATGCCGCATTTGCCTCAGTGTTTATTGTTCTCAGGGTACCCAGCCCCTGAGCTGGAAGACGTAGACAGGGAGCAGAATAAAAGCCCTATAATGCAAGGGGAAATGGTTAGCAACCTGCTACACCACTTAGACGCACACAAGTCTATGGGGCCAGATGGGATCCACCCAAGGGTACTGAGGGAGCTGGCGGAAGCACTCACCAAGCCACTTTCCATCATTTATCAGCAGTCCTGGCTAACTGGGGAGGTCCCAGTTGACTGCAGGTTAGCAAATATGACGCCCATCTACAAGAAGGGCTGGAAGGAGGATCCAGGGAACTACAGGCCTGTCAGTCTGACCTCGGTGCTGAGGAAGGTTATGGAGCAGCTCATCTGTAGTGCCATCACGTGGCACATGCAGGACAACCAGGTGATCAGGCCCCGTCAGCCTGGGTTCATGAAAGGCAGGTCCTGCTTGACTAACCTGATCTCCTTCTATGACAAGGTGACTCGCTTAGTGGATGAGGGAAAGGCTGTGGATGTTGTCTACCTGGACTTTAGTAAAGCCTTTGTCACCGTTTCCCACAGCATTCTCCTGGAGAAACTGGCTGCTCATGGCTTGGACAGGAATACTCTTTGCTGCTTAAAAAACTGGCTTGATGGCCGTGCCCAGAGAGTGGTGGTGAATGGAGTTAAATCCAGTTGGTGGTCAGTCACAAGTGGTGTTCCCCAGGGCTCAGTATTGGGGACAGTTCTCTTTAGTATCTTTGTCAACGATCTGGATGAGGGGATCGAATGCACCCTCAGTAAGTTTGCAGATGACACCAAGTTGGGTGGGAGCGTCAACCTGCTTGAGGGTAGAAAGGCTTTGCAGAGAGATCTGGACAGGCTGGATCAATGGGCAGAGGCCAACGGTGTGAGGTTGAACAAGGCCAAGTGCCAGGTCCTGCACTTGGGTCACAACAACCCCATGCAGTGCTACAGGCTTGGGGAAGAGTGGCTGGAGAGCTGCCTGGCAGAAAAGGACCTGGGGATGTTGGTGGACAGCCGGCTGAATATGAGCCGGCAGTGTTCACAGAATCACAGAATGATAGGGGTTGGAAGGGACCTCTGGAGATCATCTAGTCCAAGTTCTCTGCCAGAGCAGGTTCACCTAGAACAGGCTGGACAGGAACGCATCCAGGCGGCTTTTGAATGTCTCTAGAGATGGAGACTCCAGCACCTCTCTGGGCAGCCTGTTCCAGTGCTCTGCCACCCTCAAAGTAAAGAAGTTCCTCCTCATGTTTAGGTGGAACTTCCTATGTTCAACTTGGTGCCTGTTACCTCTTGTCCTGTCACTGGGCACCACTGAAAAGGGCCTGGCCCCATCCTCCTGACACCCACCCTTTAAGTATTTATAAGAATTGATGAGTTCCCCCCTCAGTCGTCTTTTTTCCAGACTGAAGAGACCCAAATCCCTCAGCCTTTCCTCATGAGAGAGGTGTTCCAGTCCCCTCATCATCTTGGTAGCCCTTTGCTGTCCCTTCTCCAGCAGTTCCCTGTCCTTCTTGAACCGGGGAGCCCAGAGCTGCTCTCCAGCAGGTCAGCCCTTAACCTGTACCAGTGTGTGGGGCTATGTGCAGCACCCTACACTTGCCCTCGTTGAATTTCATAAGGTTTCTCTCTGCCCAACTCTCCATCCTGTCCAGGTCTCTCTGTATGGCGGCACAGCCTTCTGGTGTGTCAGCCACCCCCCCAGCTTTGTGTCATCAGCAAACTTGCTGAGGGTGCACTCTGTCCCCTCATCCAGGTCATTGATGAATATATTGAATAGGACTGGACCCAGTACTGATTTCCCCTTGGTGAATCCATGTTGATTACTTTTGATTGATAGCTTTCTTTTCCTCCACATGCCTTGAGATGACACCCAGAACGAGCTGTTCCATCATCTTTCCAGGGATGGAGGTGAGGCTGACTGGCCTGTAGTTCCCCGGGTCCTCCTTCTTGCCTTTTTTGAAGACTGGAGTGACGTTGGCTTTCCTCCAGTCCTCAGGCACCTCGCCTGTTCTCCAGGACCTTTCAAAGATGATGGAGAGTGGCCCAGCAATGACTTCTGCCAGCTCCCTCAGCACTCTCGGGTGCATCCCATCGGGGCCCATGGATTTGTGAATATCTAATTGATCTAATTGATCCCTCACTCGATCCTCCTCAACCCAAGGGAAGTCTTCTTCTTTCCCCATTACTTTCCCCAAAGCCTGGGACTCCTGAGGGCTGGGCCGAGCAGTAAAGACCGAAGCAAAGAAGGCATTCAGTAACTCTGCCTTCTCCGCATCCTCTGTCACCATGGCTCCTGTCTCATTCAACAGTGGGCCCACAACTTCTCTGGTCTTCCTTTTGCCTCCAATATACTTGAAGAAGCCCTTCCTGTTGAGCTTGACATCCCTAGCCAGGTTTAATTCCAAGGCGGCCTTGGCTTTCCCTGTTTCATCCCTGCACGCTCTGGCGGCGTTCTTGTAATCCTCCCAAGGGGTCAGTCCCTTCTTCCACTTACTGTAAACTTCCTTCTTCCACTTGAGCTTTTTCAGAAGCTCCCTGCTCAACCAGGCAGGCTTCCTGCTTCCCTTGCTTGATTTCTCGCTCTTAGGGATGCACCGATCCTGAGCTTGGAGGAAGTGGTCTTTGAATACCAAGCAGCTCTCTTGAGCCCCTTTGCCTTCCAAAGCCCTAGCCCACGGGATCTCTCCAAGCAGTTTCTTGAAGAGGTCAAAGTTAGCCCTCCTGAAGTCCAAGGTTGCGATTTTACTTCTTGATGTTTTGTGTGTACTGCCCATGATCCTGAACTCTATCATTTCATGATCACTACAACCTAGAGAAGACCAAGAGGAAATGGCCTCAAGTTGTGCCAGGGGCGTTTAGAATTTCTTCACAGAATGGGTTGTCAAGCACTGGAACAGGCTGCCCAGGGGAGTGGTTATCACCATCCCTGGAGTTATTTAAAAGACGCTTGGGGACATGGTTTAGTGGTAGACTTGACAGGGTTAGGTTAACAGTTAGACTTGATGATCTTAAAGGTCCTTTACAACCAAAATGATTCTATGATTTTCTGATTTTGCGTCTAACTTTTTCTGCTAACGAGAATGCTTTCATTGTGGCTTTTAAGGGCCTTAAATAATGTGGAAATTAAAGGAAATCTCCTTTGACTTCCTTCCTGGACAGACACAACATTACTTCTTAGGAATTGTTTATGGAGGAGTGGATTTCTTGAAGATGTGCGTACTTGTCAGTGGATTATAGTTATGTAAAGAAATCATAATTGAACATGTTAAATTTGTGTAATGGTAGATGCAGAGATTTTGCTTTGAATTTGGAGAGTATTTCAGGCAGACCTAAGACTGATCAAGAGTTCAAGTGAGAACTTCTTTAGGTTATTCTCCACCTGACTGTTGTTACTGACATCTTCAAAACTTTAAACAAAATGACAACATTACTTGATTTGACTTGCCAAGTAATGATAATAGTAATATTTGTCACATCTCATAAGCAAGTTCTGTATTTTAGAGAGGTTTGTCCTCTCATCTAGTATTCAATGTTTTTGTTTAAAATAATAAATCCATTCTCCCAGAAAAGTTGTTGTCCCTTGAAATGCAGTGCTGTGGAAGTGGAGCGACTTTTATTTTCCATTGTTTAGAAGGTGGTGGGTATTTAAAACCTACAGTGTAGGTGAAGTTATAAAATTGTTTCAAATATATATGTCTAGGGTGGATTCCTGGTTTATCAAGTTACTTACTTCTATGTAAAAGCTATGTTTGTAAATCAATACATTTATAGTTACAGAGCATGAAAAATAATGCTGAGACAGGCTGAGAGAGTTGGGGGTTGTTCAGCCTGGAGAAGAGAAGACTCCGGGGAGACCTTATAGTGGCCTTCCAGTACCTGAAGGGGGCCTACAAGAAAGCTGGGGAGGGACTTTTTACAAAGGCATGTAGTGATAGGATAAGGGGTGATGGCTTCAAACTGGAAGAGGGTAGATTTACATTAGATATAAGAAAGAAATTCTTCACTGTGAGGGTGGTGAGCCCCTGGCCCAGGTTGCCCAGAGAAACTGTGGATGCCCCATCCCTGGAGGTGTTCAAGGCCAGGCTGGATGGGGCTTTGAGCAGCCTGGTGTAGTGGGAGGTGTCCCTGCCCATGTCAGGGGGGTTGGAACTAGATGTTCTTCAGGGTCCCTTCCAACCTATGACATTCTATGATTTAGGAAGACTGAAATATACTTTTTAATGTTGTTTTTATGTTCTTATGATGGCATTCTGGTTTTGGAGCTCAAATAAAATCAGTTGATTAAAATGAATTTTAACAAATCCCCCCTTGTTCTGAAAAGTACCATTTCTGTTCTAACTAGCGTAGGTCACAATAGAAAGTATTTTTAATGGCCCTCAGTCAGTCATCATGGGTGTACTGAGAATCTTGGTGTTGTGACGCAGTAACTTTTAGTTTTAAAATACTTTATATTTGAAAGTTTTATATATCTTTTTTTTGCTTATATTTCTGTTGGGATGTTAATAGTTTTGAAAGCCTAGAATAGATCTGTGTGTAAACTGTAACTCTTGGTGCAAAGGAACTTTTAACATCCTTACTTCTTGCCAAAATCAGGGCTTCTGTTCTGGTTTCAGTAGGGATAGAGTTATTTTTCTTCACAGTCGCTAGTATGGGGCAATGTTTTGGATTTGTGCTGAAAACAGTGTTGATAACACAGGGATGTTTTAGCTACTGCTGAGCAGTGCTTACACAGAGTCAAGGCCTTTTCTGCTGCTCCTATCTCCCCGCCAGCGAGCAGGCTGGGGGTGCACAAGAAGTTGGGAGGGGACACAGCCAGGACAGCTGACCCCAACTGACCAAAGGGATATTCCAGACCATGTGATGTCATGCTCAGCATATAAAGTTGGGGGAAGGAGAAAGGACGTTCGGAGTGATGGCGTTTGTCTTCCCAAGTCACCATTACGCGTGATGGAGTCCTGCTTTCCTGGAGATGGCTGAACACCTGCCTGCCGATGGGAAGCAGGGAATGAACGCCTTGTTTTGCTTTGCTTGCATGCACAGCTTTTGCTTTACTTATTAAACTGTCTTTATCTCAACCCACGAGTTTTCTCACTTTTACCCTTCCGATTCTCTTCCTCCATCCCACTGTGAGGGGAGTGAGGAAGTGGCTGTGTGGGGCTTAACTGTCTACTGAGGCTAAACAACATCAGCTTCGTACAAAACAAAAAAAACCCAAGTGGCTAAAATGCTAATTAAAAGTAGCTTCATGTGCTGATTAGGATTGCTGTAAACTGTAAATTTAAATTATACTTATACTATAAATTAATCCTATCTATGCAGAACATTCAGATCTTACTTTCAGCATGTTTCAGAAGTAATACCAAGTTATTTATGCTCTTGGTTGAAGAACTAAACATGAGCCTGCTCCAGTATAACTGAAAAATCTAGGCTATTTTTTTCCACTCCTTCCCTTGTCCCAGTAATTTAGAGGAATTTGCAGGCAAAAAGAGCTCAGTGAAGAGAACTCAAACTGTTGCTTAAACTTAAATTATTACTCTGTTTAGGTCAGTTCTGGTGGCTTTTTTTCTTATGGTTCACACTATATAACACCTGTTTACATTGTTTAAAGCCTTTTTTCTCCTCCCTCTTTAATCTTTTAATAGATTAATAGAACAGCTGGTATCTGAAGGGAGTACAATACTTTATTTTGTACAAAAATAAAACACTATTTTTGTGGGAGTAGGGGGCAATGGATTTACTGTGTAGTCCCTACCTCATTTCTAGGTCTTACTGCGTTGAAAGCTGGGTTGTCATTTATTTCATACAGTAATAGTGCTACAGCAAGCCTGTCAGTATAATCAGAATGTCTGAATGTCTTTAGTTGACTAATCTCTTTCATGAGTCTCCTATATCCCATGAGTTCAGATCTATTCCTTGCTTATATCTATACAAAACTTTCTTAAAATGTAGAATTTGCAATACTGATATTCTGATTTTGAATAAATAGAAATAGTGAACTCTGAAATGAAAAGACTTTGCTACATGAATTGATGGGTGTATGTGGAAGAAGAGATAAGGAAATAAAGATTAATATCTCTCACTGTAAGCTTTGATCTTGTTGTATTGTTCTGGAAATCTGCTTTATCCTATGATCTGATTAAAGTTTGAATGTTGTTATTTTCTGTTGCAGATGAACCAACACGTTCCTTGAGTGGTCTCATCTTGAAGAATAACGTAAAAGCATATTTTCACAACTTTCCAAATGGGGTAACTGACTTCATTAAAAGTGAATGTCTGAACAACATTGGTGATTCCTCCCCCTTAATTAGAGCTACTGTAGGTAAGTTTACTCTTATTGCTGTCTTCTGCACACTAAAAATGTTACTGATGGGAGAACTATTAAACACGTAAAACTGTTTCTGGTAACTGTCAGAACTGCACCATGTTTTGATGTTGATATTAATCTTCAGTGTGAATATATGAGTCACGCTTATTTTTGCTTTATATTCTTTTAAAACTGATTTAGCAGTTCAGTTCATATCTCTCAAAATGTGACTGAACATAAATTTACTTGAATCTACTAAAATTCAGCTCGCTCCCAATTTTTATACCTAAAACCATGAACAAGGTAAAAGTCTGACTTCAGAACTTTCAGCACTCCACTTGCATCAATAAAACACTTCTGTTAGCTGATTTCCTCCCTGCCCCCCCATATGCACACCTCTTCAGGGAATCATTATACCATGTGTGACACACATTAACATAATGAGTTTCTGTTTTCTAAATACCTTCTGTCAGAAAACAGTAGATAAAGTGTGGTGGTCAGAGCATCAGCTAGAAGTGGTTTTGTTGCATGGATTTCTGATTTCCTAAATACTGTGTTTTAGTACACCTCTTCCATAACGTGCATATTTGCATTATTTTTACTTATTTCTAGGTAATATTGCTTTTCTGTCTGCTCTTTGAGAGTATGATTTCCCCCAGTTACTACAATTGTAGTAATTTTCCTCATCCACTCTAAAAACTAGAAAAAAGTAAAATAAATGTATATTTAAGTACAGTAGAAAAAAACAGGGGTGGGTGCAAGTTCAGAAAGGAATTCAGCTTGTATCAGCTGATTTCTGTTATAAAATAATTACCAGTTATTGCTCCTTTAGAATCCTTTGCTTTTTGTATAGGATTCCTTCTACCAGACATCTGGGTTAAGGACTTTGGACTAGAGAAAAATGTCCATCTCTGCTTTTTCCTGCTGTCTCATCCCTTGTGAAGCTGCTTTACTGGGAATTTTATTAATGCCCCATTTCCTTAATGACAGTAGAAACAAGTCTTTGAGTGGCAGGTACTTTCATGATTTCAGGTTGTAGAAGAGTTGTGCTTGTTTGTTCATAGTTGTTGTCAGTGGAGTACAATGGAGCTGACTAAAGAATATAAGAATATATTACAGCTCTGTTTGGATTGCTGTCTTAAGGTGGTGTGGTGATGGTGGCGGCTGGGGGAGGGTGCAGGCTGTTGTTTGGTTTTGAGCAGTTTATTCTTTGATTTCTCCTAGTAGGAAACACTTGTGGATTAGTAGCTCAATTATTGTTGAGCTTTAAGTGGTCCTTGCAGGGATCATTCAAGCATATGTGAACTCATTTTGTCCCCACCAAAGTATCTCTTCATTGTTTAAAAAAACAAAACAAAAAAACAACCCACCTAGCACAACATTAAATGGCCTCTCTGCAGACCTTTACAGAAAGCTCATAATGACATGTATGGTCTGAACTGCGTATGTCTCTGTTGCAAGGGGACGATGGCCTCAAGTTGCTTCTAGCCTAGGAGCGTTTCCTCCTGGATTATCCTGTTGCTGTCTAGGATAAGCCTTTTTAAAGAACGCTTAAAGTAGTTTTCAAATAGTCTTTCCTTTAACTGTGAAAGATTGCACATAGTACAAGTACAGACAGACCATTTGTCATCTTCTGAAAACTTCTAGGATCTTGAAAAGATTTTAAACCAATTAGTTTTCAAAACTACCAACCCCTTTAAGATTTATGACTTCTCTCACATGTTGGTCCAGAGGAGTTCCAGGAATTTAGTTCTTAAGTTTGTTTCTCAACACGTTAATTCTACAAACCTGTGCCAGTTCTAAGTCAGGGAGACAATTTTGCAATTTAAGTACCTTGTCTAGGAGTCAAGAATGTTCATTTATTTTGTTCTGTTTGTGAAGTTCAGTTTAATTTTTTTAAAAAAAGCAGATCATTAAGATCCAGCAACAATAAAATATGTGTTTTTCTATTAATGCATCTGATATTCTTTGTGGGACCATCATATTCAGGAGAAATAGTCTTTAAGACTCCTTTGTCTTCTTGGGTTCTCTGGCCTTATTGCATCAAAGGAAACACAATGCAAAATATCTTTGTGTTTTGCCCAGAATGTCCTTTGCTCTGTAATATTGTCCTGTATTCTTGTATGTTTAATAAGAATTTTAACATTATATCCTTTTTCTTTGGAATAAATGGTGATTAGCTCAATGAAAAAGCTTAGGAAAGCTTTTATTCATCACTTGTCACTTGGGAGATTACTAGTTGAGGCAAAATAGACTCATAGTCAGTCCTAGTTTATAAGCAGCCTTCCCCATTCCTGTCACCTAATTTGTTTTTTCTGGGGTTTCTGTATGTGCTGGAAATGGAATTACTGACTCTTTGGGCCATCCTATCTGTTTGCTGGATCTGAATCAGCCAACCCCTATGGCTGATCACTGGATGACCTGCCATAGTGTGTAAGCTCTTAGTAGGTATCTCAGTCTTAAAATGTGTCCTTAATGTTTTGTGTAAACATAGTAAAGTTGTGAACACATAATTTACCATTGGGTTATAAGTTTATTGAATGACAGCTTCCCATGTTCATGCTTTCATTTCATAATAAAGAGGAGGTGACTTTGAGGTGGATACTCTGTTTACTGGAGGTCAAGATTTGTACAGTTTTTAGTAAACTTAGAACCTGCCCTGGAGTGTTTAGGCATTATTTCCTTAACTGGAATTACTTTGTGCTTGACTTCTCACATTTGAGCCCTTCATGGTAGCAGGAAGAAACAACCTGCCTTTGCATTTCAAAGCCCTTGAAATACCATTTGTAATTAAATGTGCTTCCTCTTTTATACTTGCCAGCTCTTAATAAAAAAAGAAATTTCTTAACTCCTTAGATCTTTGAGAGGAGTAAAATGAGAAAAATTGGTGTCAAACCTGTGAAGATATATGAAATCTCATTTCTTTTATTCCTCTGATTCACTTAGGCATTCTGATAACAACCATTGCTTCAAAAGGGGAATTACAGAATTGGCCTGAACTCTTACCAAAGCTTTGCAGCCTGTTGGATTCTGAAGATTACAATACCTGTGAGGTAAGGAGATTTATTTTGAAATGGATTATCATCTAAATTTTATTATTTTTGTCTCTCTTCATAGGTACTATATATATATATGTATAGTATTGTGTGTGTGTGTATATGCATGTATATAATCTCTTTAGAGAACAGTGTCTCAAATCTGATACTTTTTATTCTACCTGCATTCTGTGTTCTTAGTGTTCATTCAAAGTAATTTGTTTTCTTTGCATCAAAGCAGAATAAGACTGTAGATGGGTAGTCATAGCATCTAGAGTGGAAAAAGTAACGTTCCTCAGGGGTCAGTACTGGGACTGGTGCTGTTTAACATCTTTATTGGCGACATGGACAGTGGGATTGAGTGCACCCTCAGCAAGTTTGCTGTGTGGTGCAGTTGACACGCTGGAGGGATGGGATGCCATCCAGAGGGACCTGGACAGGCTTGAGAGGTGGGCCTGTGTGAACCTCATGAAGTTCAACCAGGCCAAGTGCAGACCTCGTAGACTGTTTCCTCTCCACTGTATCCACTCCATCATTAATTTGACGCTCAATTTTCTCTTGATTAATGGTAGTGTTGTTCATTTGTCTTATAACTTAATCTGGAAACGTGATCTGTCACTGCTGTATCAGGCTAGTGTGAAATCAACTTTTTTGTTCAGTGTTTATGAAGGAAAACAAATAAATACCAGCTCAACTGTTTTAAGCTATGAGGAAGAAAAAAGTTTTGTCTGATTTTAAAAAAAGTAAAAATCTGTGATCACACAATTTTAATTATTTGATGCTGTCTCCATAAGTGTTTGAAGCATTTTGTATAAAATAATCCTTAGAGATATGACAGTTGTCCAAGATGTTATGCTGTTATGTGGTGGTTTAGTGCTGCTTTCTTAAGAAAAAGAAAAAAAAAAACAAAACCAAACTTGAAAATGAAACTCGTATTGACCATCATGTCCAGAGTTCTGTTTTGCCCTATAACAAACCATTAAAGGAAATAAAATTGGATATGAAATTAAATTGAATGCCTCTGGAACTTGTCATTTATTTTTCAAAGAAGATATTTCTTTTAAGCATTTTTAAAAATATGATTGAGCAAATGAGCATTGAATGCTAAAATTAAAATTACCACTTATCTATGATAGTCATTCAGCTTGAAGGTTTACAGATGGCAGTATAAAGTGCTTAAATAAAAAGCCTTTAAGGATGTTTTACTTGAACTCCATATTTAGTTAGCTATATTTACTTTGTTAATTAGCTACATTTACTGTGGTGTTGTGCTAAAATTACCTGTTCTGTACAAAACCTAAAATGTTGCTTGCTTCAAAATGTAAAAGAACAGATATTTATTTATTTATTTTTAAACAGGGTGCATTTGGTGCTCTTCAGAAGATATGTGAAGATTCTGCTGAAATTTTAGATAGTGATGTATTAGACCAACCACTCAATATCATGATACCTAAATTCTTGCAGTTCTTCAAGCATAGCAGTCCAAAAATAAGGTAGGTTTAGGTGTTGTACTAAAGTTACCTGTAAAAAAATTGATTTACATGAGCAGTGAGGTTGATATTTTGTAGATCAGTTTAAAATATGCTTAGTTTTTTTTAAATGATCCTGCATGTGCAAATGTAAGAAAAGGCACAGAGATTTCATGCATCAGTAATTTCCACGCTTTTCTGCTTAGTTAATAGATCAGCCTCACCTCTTTATACATCTTCTAAATATAGAATCTGTCTGATTTTGATTTTCAACCTTTTTCTTTTAAGATTTTGCATATTTGTCGCGTGCGTAGTGATTAACTTCACTATTAAGAGAGAAGCAGTGAAATGTTTATTAACATAAAACAGTGATTTAACAAAGCTAGCAGTGAATGCGACAGTGTTTTACGAGATTCGATGCCAGGGCACACTTGATTATTTACTGCATAGAGGCCAGGGTCAGACAAGCCGTCAGGGAGACCCTCCTGTTGAGTCACGAGGTTCAGAAAGGACCCCCTGGCTTTCTAAACTCCTTCTCAGAGAGGAGTCTAGGGGCGGCTGGATCCAATCCCAGTCCCAGACTTGGTCAACGGTTTATGTCTAAGGATTATATATGCGCAATCAATCCTTATGTCACTTAGCTAAGATTTCAAAGTTTAGCATGCTCTTAGTCACTTACCGAGAATCTGTTGTGGCAAGGAATCTCTCAGCCTCGAGGAGTAGAACCTTAAGCGAGCGTCCCCACTCAAGGGGAGATCCTGTCGTGCAGCCCGCTGCCGTGCAGGAGAGCTCAAAGGGCTCTTGGGCTGTCCGCTATTTATGGAGTAAGATAATTGACCTATGGTGATATTCTCATGGGAACAAGATACCTAGGTTCCCACTCCAGACAGTGTTTTGACTGTGTTGCCAGCCATCCCCCACAGTTCAAGTGCAACTCGTAACAACTCCCGCTGATGGCCATGGCTTGAGCAGGAGCCGGGGGTGGGGGGGAAAGGGGAAAAGGGGAGAGCACACTGCCACACTCCAGCCCGACTATAGTCAATTCATCTTACCTTCACAGAGTGGTGGTGCGGTCACCTCTTGCCTCTGTGCCATAAATAGTGTATTGATAGTTTATGCGCTTAGAGATTCATGGTAAGTGGACAGTGAAGCACGGCTATTTGTTATTTGCTAATTTGTATGTTTTGGGTGGTTGGAGTTGGGTTATTTGTTTGGTCAAGTACCGATTAAACACTCCCATTGCTGTTGGTGACCATCCAAGAAGAATTTCCCACCAATGGTGTTCTCCATCATTCTTCATTCTTTCAAAGACACGGTGTATCTCTTCTGTATCATGCTGAACAGTGATTAGAGTTTTGTGTCCATTGTTTTGGATTTGTTCTAGCAGCTGACGCAGGGATCATGTTGTAGTAGTTTCTTCACCAATGTAAGATTCATTCCAACAGATGTAGGCAACAAATCTCGAATAAATGTATAATTAGATTGTAGCAACTGATAAGACGTAACAGGAGCTGAATAACTGAAGTCACATCCCATAACTTTAGTAAAGTTACAAACACAGACATTTGAGTGATTACTTGTATCTGCAGTAACGTTTTCTACAAATATAGTATTACAAAGGGTTCTCATACGAATGCATCCTTTTCCAACATATATAAGTACAGTTTCAGGATTTTCATCGAGATGTATGTAAAAATGACAAACATTTTGTTCAGTGTCAAGACAAACATCTTGGGCTTTGATGGTGTTACTCTCACAAATAAATCCTTGTTGTAATATTAACACAAGCACAGCATTTCTGTTTGCCATCCTGCAGGGTGCTGTAACAGAAAACAAAGACTTGTTTCGGTGGGGAGAGTCCAAACAGGTTACCCCATTAAAAAGAAGGAAAAACCCATCGTGCACTAATTCTGTGTTTACGGGCATCTGCAATTTGGAAACCTTAGTGTATCCTTCAGTTAATTGCATATTTTCTGCTACTCCTGTTAGTTAGGCATACCGTTTTCTGATAGTGGGTTTCTGTGTGACTCCTTCTGGGGGAGCAGTCCCCTTAAGGATTGCTTCTAGTAAATTAAAGGGTCCTCTAGTTTGCACAGGTTGTCCCTGATGTATTTTCTCAACTTGTTTAACTGCTCGGACTAAAGACAAAAGTCCCTTTTCCCAGTACCATTGTTCTGTTTCTTTAAATGCAGTTGGGCTGCAGGGGGGAAAGTTGCAACCAAGGACAAGGAGAAGGCTGAGATACTTAATGCCTTCTTTGCCTCCGTCTTCAATAGTCAGACCAGCTATCCCCAGGGTGCTCAGCCTCCTGAGCTGGAAGATAAGGACGGAGAGCAGAACAACCCACCCATAATCCAGGAGGAAGTAGTCAGTGATCTGCTTCTGCACCTAGACGCACACAAGTCTATGGGGCCGGATGGGATTCACCCAAGAGTACTCAGGGAGCTGGCGGGAGAGCTCACCAAGCCCCTCTCCATCATTTGTCAACAATCCTGGTCAACAGGGGAGGTACCAGATGACTGGAGGGTGGCTAATGTGACGCCCATCTACAAGAAGGGTCGGAAGGAGGATCCGGGGAACTACAGGCCTGTCAGCCTGACCTCGGTACCAGGAAAGATCATGGAGAGGATCATCTTGAGTGAGCTCTCAGGGCAAGTGCAGGGCAGCCAAGGGATCAGGGCCAGCCAGCATGGGTTTAGGAAAGGGAGGTCCTGCTTAAGCAACCTGATCTCTTTCTATGACCATGTGACCCGCCTTCTGGATGCAGGGAAGTCTGTGGACGTTGTCTATCTGGACTTTGGTAAGGCCTTTGACACCGTCCCCCACAGCATTCTCCTGGAGAAGCTGGTGAATCATGGCATAGACAAGTGTATAGACAAGACCAGAGGAAATGGTCTGAAGTTGCGGCAGGGCAGGTTTAGATTAGATATTAGGAAGAATTACTTTACTGAAGGAGTGGTCAGGCACTGGAACAGCCTGCCCAGGTAGGGGGTTGAGTCCCCATCCCTAGAGGTATTTAAGAAACGTCTAGATGTGGCACTTCAGGGCATGCTCTAGTGGCGGAGTCTGTAGGTTGTTTGGTTGGACTCGATGATCTTAAAGTTCCTTTCCAACCATGAAGATTCTATGATTCTGTGAATAGAGGTCTTTTTGGTCCATCGGGGCCAGTTTGGAACAGATTACAATAAGTAGCATGTTCTGCGAAACCCCATTCGGCTATGATAGGGTCGTGGGGGTGTACCGGTCCCAGTGACTCTGGTATGTTTTTAATTCTTCGATTAGAGTTTTTACTGCCTCGTTATGTTCTGATCTCCACTCCCAGGATTTGCCTTTCCGTAAAAGTGAGTATAATGGACGGGAAATTATAGAAAATCCAGGCACATGCTTCCTTCAATATCCTAAAGTTCCCATTAATTGTTGTAACTCCTTCCTTGATTGGGGCATTTGCAGCTCTTCAATTTTTCTTAAGGTATCTGGAGGAATCACAGCACTGCCTGCTATCCAGCAAGCGCCTAAAAATTTTACTTCTTTACTTGGTCCCTGACATTTTCCAGGTGGAACCTCAATTTCTGCTTTATGTAGTGCTTGCCACGCTGCTGCTGCTGCTTCCCCCACTGTCTCAGGAGAAGTTCCTCCAATCAGAATATCATCTCTATATTGGTACAGTTTTACACCTTGGGGGAGCGGGACTGTCTGCAAAAGTTCGGCGAGCGCGGCATGAGCAATTGGGGGTGAGTGTTTATACCCCTGTGGGAGTCTGTTAAAGGTATATTGTATGCCCTCCCAAGTGAACGCAAACTTCTCTTTATCCTCCTCCTTCAAGGGAACCATAAAGAACATATCCTTTACGTCTAATGCCGCCATCCATGGGTGGGCAGCTGCTTGGAGAGTAGCTGTTAAAGTTGCAATGTTTGGTACAGCGGCCGTTAGCGGGGCTGTATTAGCATTTAGACGGCGGTAATCGACTGTTAAACGCCACCTCCCATCAGGTTTCCGAACCGGCCAGATGAGTGAGTTATATGGGGAGTGGGTTCTGGAGATAATTTGTCTTTTCTCCAAATCAGCTATGACTTCAGAAATGCCCTTTCGTGCCTCAGCAGAGAGCGGGTACTGCGGTACGTTTGTAATCTTTGACTCGGGGAGTGCAGGGGCTGAGCGGAGCACCCGCACTGCGGCTTCCCGGTTTCTGCACGGGTTAAGGTCGGTGTTTGAGCCAAAGGACCACACGCTGCCGTCCGGCAGACACCAGGTTCGGCCGTTTAAAATATCAAAACCTAAAGTATTTTCATGATGAACTTTAATTGCAAAGCGAGTAGACGACACGCGCTTCTCGCCCGGGAGCCATAAACTAACCTTAGCAGTTTGACATAGATCAGTTCCCCCGTTCACACCTGTAATTCTAACTCTTTGCCCTCCGGATCGCACGCCCAGCTTCTCAGCATCTTGTTGTGTTAGTATGGAAATTTGTGCCCCCGTATCTAGTAAAAACTTTACTAATTGTCTTCGAGGACCAACTGGAACTAATATGTATGGGCCATCATCACTTATCCACTGATAAGCCTCCACTTTCCGGACAGGCAGGCCCAATTGCCTTCCGGACATCGCTCGTGGCACACTGACACAGTATTATTATGAAAATTTCAGTGCTGTGGTTAAAATTTCATATTCTGATTAGAAAGAACTGTCTTGGATTCATTTTGTAATGAACGCAGTAATGGGAGAGTAAAAAATTGTTTGCTGATAATAGTTTCTGAGTTAATGCAGAAAAATTTTTTTCTGCTTTAACTGCAACAAACCTTAGAAAGCTCTTTATCTTTCAGCTGGATCAAATTAAATGGGTCCAACATCTTTTTACTTTAATACAGTATTAATTTTTCCAAAGTAAAAATTCCGGAATGAACTTGTTATTGCTAATATTTATCAACAAGAACAGTAGCTTTTACCCTGAAATGAGCCAGCAATGTGCCCTTGCCACAAAGAAGGCGAATGGTATCCTGGGCTGGAGTGTTGCCAGCATGGGAGGTGATCCTTTCCCTCCCCCTCCAGGTGGAATACTGTGTCCAGTTCTGGGCTCCCCAATATGAGAGACATGGAGCTACTGGAGAGAGTCTAGCGAAGGGCCACAAAAATGATAAAGGGTTTTGAGCCTCTCTCCTATGAGGAAAGGCTGAGAGCTGTGACTGTTCATCCTAGAGAAGAGAAGGCTCGGGGGATCTCATCAATATAAATAAAAACCTCAAGGAAGGGTGTAAAGATGGAATCAGGCAAAAATGATGAGAGGGCTGGAGCACCTCTCCTTTGAGAACAGGCTGAGAGATTTGGGGATGCTCAGCCTGGAGAAGAGAAGGCTCCGGGGAGACCTTATTGCAACCTTTCAATACTTAAAAGGGGCTGTCGTGGTTTGGCCTGAGACAGCCGCTCTCTTGGGCTTCCCCAATATGAAGAAGAATCGGAAGAAAAAAAGGCAGAACTCATGGGTTGAGACAAAGGCAATTTAACAGAACAGCAAAGGGAACAAGAAAACAACAACAATAACACGGACAGAGGAATATACAAACACAATTATGGAACCACTGCTCACCAACCCCACCAGGATGCCCCAGCCCGCTCCCAAGCGCCCCAGCCCCCTCCCAAGCCCGCTCCCAAGCATCGACTTCCTGCCCCCTCCCCCAGCAGCTCAGAGTGGGCATGGCTCACATGGCATGGAATACCTGTGTCCCTGCCAGAGCCTGGGGAGAATTAACCCTATCCCCGCCAGACCCATGACGTTATCCACCCCTTATTCCATACCATCTATGCCATGCCCAGATCTTACAGGTTCCAATGAATTGCCACCACTTTCCCCTGTCATATATGTATACACACACATATATATTCATGCAGATATAATGCCCTTAGTTTATGGGCCATCCCTCCAAAATGTCCGTTGAGTTCATTTAATCCATGGCTGTGGGCTCCATCTGTGAGAACAGTCTCTCAGGGCAGGTGAGATGCTGTGTGGTGCTGGCCTGGCGCATGCTGTATTTTCGGAGCTTGTGACTGGTGTACCCGATGTGGCTCATGCACACAGTCCACGGACTGAAGATGTAGATCTTGAGGAAGTTGCTGAGCACCAGCTGCTGAGGTCAGTTCTGATCCCATCACCCCTGTGCTTTACTCAATTTTTCATCAAAGTCCATCTGTCCTTAATTTGGGTGATTCTTACTGTAGTACAGCTGATAGCAATTATAGTAATGAGGACATACAGTGACAGGGTTACTTAGCAATCAACAACACACAATTTGATTCATTGGCTATTCTCACCCAAAATCAGATCCCCACGAGGTACACATCGGACTTCCCCATCCTTCCGCATCACCCACCAAGTGCACCCAGGTCCTTGGGCAAAAGCAATCCCACGGATGGGTTTGCCTTTGCCTGAGGCGGGACTAACCCAGACTGTCTTCCCTAGCATATTCTTCATGTGCACTACGGGGACTGTATCCCCTTCTACGGTACGTGGAAGTTTTGATTGGGCAGGGCCAGCCCGATTGGTAGATCCCCTGGGGTTAACTAGCCAGGTAGCTTTTGCTAGATGTGTATCCCAGTGTTTAAAAGTCCCACCACCCATTGCTCTCAGTGTAGTTTTTAACAATCCATTGTATCGTTCAATCTTCCCAGAGGCCGGTGCGTGACAGGGGATGTGATATACCCACTCAATGCCATGCTCTTTGGCCCAGGTGTCTATGAGGCTGTTTCGGAAATGAGTCCCGTTGTCTGACTCAGTTCTCTCTGGGGTACCGTGTCGCCACAGGACTTGCTTTTCAAGGCCCAGGATAGTGTTCCGGGCAGTGGCATGGGGCACAGGGTATGTTTCCAGCCATCCAGTGGTTGCTTCCACCATGGTGAGCACATAGCGCTTGCCTTGACGGGTTTGTGGCAGTGTGATATAATCAATCTGCCAGGCCTCCCCAGATTTGTATTTCAGCCATCGTCCTCCATACCAAAGAGGCTTCAAACGCTTGGCTTGCTTGATTGCAGCGCATGTCTCACATTCATGGATGACCTGTGCAATCGTGTCCATGGTCAAGTCCACCCCTCGGTCACGAGCCCATCTATATGTCGCATCTCTTCCTTGATGGCCTGAGGAGTCATGGGCCCACCGAGCTATGAATAGTTCGCCCTTATGTTGCCAGTCCAGATCCACCTGAGCCACTTCAATCCTAGCAGCCCGATCCACCTGCTGGTTGTTCTGATGTTCCTCCGTGGCCCGATTCTTCGGTACATGGGCATCTACATGGCGTACTTTCACAACCAGATTCTCTATCCGGGCAGCAATTCCTTGCCATAGGTCAGCAGCCCAGATGGGTTTGCCTCTGCGCTGCCAGTTGCCCTGCTTCCACTGCTGTAACCACCCCCACAGAGCATTTGCCACCATCCATGAGTCAGTGTAGAGATAACGTACTGGCCATTTTTCTCGCTCAGCAATGTCCAAGGCCAGCTGAATGGCTTTCACCTCTGCAAACTGGCTCGACTCCCCTTGTCCTTCCGTGGCTTCTGCAACTTCTCGTGTAGGACTCCACACAGCAGCCTTCCACTTTTGATGCTTTCCCACAATCCGGCAGGACCCATCAGTGAACAGGGCATATTTCTTCTCATTTTCTGGCAGTTTATTATATGGTGGGACCTCTTCCGCACGCGTCACCTCCTCCTCTGGTGACATTCCGAAATCCTTGCCTTCTGGCCAGTCCATGATCACTTCCAGAATTCCTGGGCGACTGGGGTTTCCCATTCGAGTTCGCTGTGTGATCAGTGCAATGCACTTACTCCATGTAGCACCAGTTGCATGATGTGTGGTGGGGACCCTTTCTTTGAACATCCAGCCCAGCACCGGCAGTCGAGGTGCTAAGAGGAGCTGTGCTTCTGTGCCAACCACTTCTGAAGCAGCTCGAACCCCTTCATATGCTGCCAATAGCTCTTTTTCTGTTGGAGTGTAATGGGCTTCAGATCCTCTGTATCCCTGACTCCAAAACCCAAGGGGTCGACCTCGAGTCTCTCCTGGTGCTTTCTGCCAGAGGTTCCAGGTAGGGCCGTTCTCCCCGGCTGCGGTGTAGAGCACATTTTTAATATCTTGTCCTGCCCGGACTGGCCCCAGGGCCACTGCACGGACTGTTTCCTGTCTGATTTGTTCAAAAGCTTGTCGTTGCTCAGGACCCCATTTAAAGTCATTCTTCTTCCGGGTTACTTGATACAGAGGGCTTACGATTAGACTGTAATCTGGGATATGCATTCTCCAAAAACCCACAATGCCTAAGAAAGCTTGTGTTTCCTTTTTACTAGTTGGTGGAGACATAGCTGCTATTTTGTTGATCACATCCATTGGAATCTGACGGCGTCCATCTTGCCATTTTATTCCTAAAACCTGGATCTCCTGCGCAGGTCCCTTGACCTTACTTTGTTTTATGGCAAAACCAGCTTTCAGAAGGATTTGGACTATTTTACTTCCTTTCTCAAAAACTTCTTCTGCTGTGTTTCCCCATACAATGATGTCATCAATGTATTGCAGATGTTCTGGAGCCTCACCCTGTTCCAGTGCAGTCTGGACCAGTCCATGGCAAATGGTGGGGCTGTGTTTCCACCCCTGGGGCAGTCGATTCCAGGTGTACTGGACGCCCCTCCAAGTGAAAGCAAACTGTGGCCTGCACTCTGCTGCCAAAGGGACTGAGAAGAATGTATTAGTCTACGGTTAGCCTCCACTCTCCATTAGATTTTCGCACCGGCCATATGGGACTGTTAAAGGGTGAGCGGGTCTTGCTGATCACTCCTTGAACCTCTAGTTGACGAATCAGCTCATGGATGGGAATCAGAGAGTCTCAGTTAGTGCGATATTGCCGCCGATGCACCGTTGTGGTAGCAATCGGCACCTGTTGTTCTTCGACCCTCAACAGCCCCACAACAGAAGAGTCCTCCGAGAGACCAGGCAAGGTAGACAACTGTTTAACTTCCTCCGTCTCCAAGGCAGCTATGCCAAAGGCCCACCGGTACCCTTTTGGGTCCTTCAAATACCCTCTCCTGAGGTAATCTATACCAAGGATGCATGGAGCCTCTGGGCCAGTCACAATGGGATGCTTTTGCCACTCATTCCCAGTTAGGCTCACTTCCGCCTCCAGTACAGTCAGCTCTTGGGATCCCCCTGTCACCCCAGAAATACAAATGGGTTCTGCCCCTCTATAGCTTGATGGTATTAAAGTACACTGTGCACCCGTGTCCACTAGAGCCTTCTACTCCTGTGGGTCTGATGTGCCAGGCCATCGAATCCACACCATCCAATAAACCCGGTTGTCCCTTTCCTCCACCTGGCCGGAGGCAGGGCCCCTCTAATCCTGGTCAGAGTATCTATTACTCACTTCTTGCACTTCACTTGTCGTAGAATCATAGAATGGTTTGGGTTGGAAGGGACCTTAAAGATCATCTAGTTCCAACCCCTCTGCCTATATTACTGATGCATATTGGTCTCATTAAATACTAAAAATATTGTAAAGGCAGTTGGATACTTAGCAACGAAGTGTGCTAAAATTCCACTGTGTTGACTTGTATGGAATTGTTAATATCAAAGAAGATCAGTAATCATAATATACTGAAAAAGAACATGCTTACATACTGTTCGGAACAAATGTGCCAGGTGTAGTCATCCTGCTCTGGTTTTTATTTATTGAATACTTTATTTTAAATTATTTAGTAAATGTATCAGAGTTTAAGTTGGTACTTAAAAACGTAATTTTTCTTGTAACAATATAGATGTGTAGATTTGTTCCCTCTTGCCTCTAGAAGATGCTTGGACAGTGTGATTTGCTTCCTAATGTTTTTGATGCCTATGTACAGTTTAGAAAATGTTTAAGTAATGAAAAATGTATATTTTAACTGTTCCATTTGTAGGTCTCATGCTGTTGCATGTGTCAATCAATTTATCATCAGCAGAACTCAAGCTCTTATGTTGCACATAGATTCTTTTATTGAGGTGAGTGTGCATTCTTGGTTGGGGGAGTTAAGTCAAATTACATATCTGATTTATTAAGAGCTTTGAATAATGTTTTACAACCACCACTACCCACAAACTCCACATTGCTGACTTCCCATTCTTAGCTTCAGTCCCCATGTATTGAAGTTCATTCTGCATGCTTATGCACAGATTAGTGTAAGCACTCTCACAGCCCAAGAAATAGTATTTTGAAACATGCTTCCTTTCCATAAATAGAGGAAAGGTCTTGTTGCATGAAGGTACTGGCAGCAGTCTGTCACTTTACCTGTGATGGAGAGTTCAGTACGAGGATCATCATGTCACTGAGTCTGTATGATGGGTCTCTCTGAATACTAATAATGAATGTGGATTAGAAGGGTGATATTTTGGGTTATCTAGAGTATTTTATTTGCTGCTGTTGTGTACTGAAGGAGTTTTCTAGCTTCAGAACTTCATTAATGTTTAGGGGGAAAAAATAATTCAGGAAAAAATGTCCTTGTGTCTAATGTACACATGACCAAAACACTGGGTAACAATACACATTGAGAGTCTGAAGAGTTTGTTTGCTAAACTGTATGTCTTTAAGAAATAATATGGTATTCTGAGGTGTGGGGTGGGAGGGTACAAAGTATATGTTTGCATACTTTAGTTTGCCAGTAATGTCAATTTAAATACAAGTTGAACTAGATGAATTGAGGCTTTTCGACTGGTATTACTTTCCAACAGAATCTTTTTGCACTGGCTGGTGATGAGGAGCCTGAAGTACGCAAAAATGTTTGCCGTGCTCTAGTTATGTTGCTGGAAGTTCGAATGGATCGCCTGCTTCCTCATATGATTAGTATAGTTGAGGTGAGTCTCTTTTCCCAGATTGCGTGCTGAAACGTGTTTGGAGTTACAGAAATAATAACAAATTAAAGACATTCATCAGAACAGGTATGTTACTCTTGCACTTGCCTACTCTTTGTTTTCCTTCTAGATTGAGGTTGCGAAAGTTTCTTTTTAGCTAATCGCCAACTTGACATTGTATTTGACAGACAATGTCTATGGCAGTTGTTCATTCTTCATTAAGTTAATTGATCCTGAAATGGCCAGGATCAGCTATACCATGGAGCAGCCAGGCATTGCCTGACCACAAGTGAGAAGATCATGTTAAAAATCTTAGTTCTAGTGCTGAGACTGCTACAGTTTACACATTGAAGCTGTCACCTTTTTTGGATCTTTTGACCATAAGGATAAGGAATATTATTTTATATAGCTGAGATGCTCTTTGAGCTACTAACAGAGCTGCTTGCCTTTGCATTCAGTTGTAGAGGTTAGTGTCATTTGATAGATTCTTTATCATCCTAGATTAGTGCAGACTTGCCTACCAGAGGACCAATCAGCTGTTTTTTGTCTGCTCAACTCTTTTAGTTTCCATGTTTCTGGGAAATACTGGCAGTTTCTAGGTAGCCTTTACATACACTACTTGCTAGATTAGAAATATAGCGAAGATCAGTATGTTTCTCATGCAGATTACATGCAAACAAGTGGGTCATAACCCATTGTCAAATTCCATAAGGGCTAGGTCCAGGCAACATGAAGAAGGTGTTAAGTTTTTTTTGCTCCTGGACAAAGGCGTTAGAGAAGCATAAAATTGAGGTGACCCGTGACAGCCTTGGCCTGTTGTCTAGTCTTCCTATGTGTTGTGCCACCAACCCTGGCAGACATGTTCTCATGCAACACAGGACAAGTAGGGATTGTTGGTACTTGAGGTGGGTTTTTTTTTTCTTTTGCTTGGTTGGGTTTGAGTTGTTTTTTTTTCTTCTCTACAAAAGACAGTATTAGTGAATTTTTGTTCTATAACAAAGTTTAGAATTTTTTGTTTTCACAGTTTTGGGACTACTGTGTACTGTTACTGATTTCCTCATTTCTGTATACATATTGGTATGTGCAAATGCAATATCTCAGAACTGACTATTGTTCAACATTCAAATGAGTCTGGTTTTGCCCCTTTGAAGCTTGAATACCTCCAAGTTGAATGCTGCCAATGGTGGCTTCTCTAACTGAAGGAAGTCTTAAAAAAAGAGAAACTTGTATCCACATGATGGGGTTTTTTATGCTTATGGAGAATCACTTTTAAAGTAGTTAAGAATATTAATGATCCAGTAGCGATTCTAAGACAGAAGGTCTTGGCCAGCATCATGCTTTTGAAGCAGACAGGTTAGTATTAGCTTTCTTGCCAAGTTCCTGGAGCATACAGGAATGATTGGTTTGGATTTCAGTGAGTTTTTTGAGAAAGTGCTTCCAGAAGCAGATGTATATTTTTTTGTGGTGGGTTGTTTTTTTTTTCTCCTTCCTCTGTCTGGGAACATGACAACAGGATATGTCAGGAGTAGACTGACCTAACAGATTTCAGTTATTAGATTGCACTTGTATGTTCATAGAGCATATTTAGCCAAACACTATCTCAATAGAAGCCCTGACGTTATACAATGCATAATGAGATTACTTGTAAGGAATGAATAGCGTATTGATGTTATGAAGCTGTAACACAGAAACTCAACTTGTTGCTGAAGTCATAAGACTGTGAGGATCCTGTTGCTTTCTTCAGATAAAGATGTCTGTTACTGCTCAAAGGATGTGTTCTTAATGCTTTACGCATCACGCTATTCTTGACGATTTGACATAACAAGTTGCAACAACACTGTTAAAGAGTATGCAGACCAGTTCTGAATAATCTTCGTATGCCATTTTGTAATTTATTGTTATGAAGCAACTATTTCCATTACCTAAAGTCACTAGAACTTTATAGCTTATCATTGAAAGTACTTATTTAAAAAAGCCTTCAAATATTCTCCCCACACTTTACTTTGTTACTGTTCTTACTATGGGGGCCTACAGGAAAGCTGGGGAGGGACTCTGTCAGGGAATGGAGTGATAGGATGAAAGGGAATGGTTTTAAAATGAAAGAGGGGAGATTTAGATTAGATATAAGGAAGAAAATCTTTCCTGTGAGGGTGGTGAGCCCCTGGCCCAGGTTGCCCAGAGAAGCTGTGGATGCCCCATCCCTGGAGGTGTTCAAGGCCAGGCTGGATGGGGCTTTGAGCAGCCTGGTCTAGTGGGAGGTGTCCCTGCCCAGGGCAGGGGTGTTTGAGCTAGATGGTCTTCAAGGTCCCTTCCAACCCAAACCAGTCTATGGTTTCCAGGCTGTGTATATGGCTGTCTTATACCACTGCTACCTAGCTTCATGGAGCATATACAATAATACATACTTAAAAAGGAAATGACAGTGTGAGAAGCACCTTCAAACAGAGATTACTTTTTGTCATTCTGTTTTTGTCTTTGTGACAAATAACTGGATCCAACAAAATAGTGGATTTTCAAGCCCTCTGGGGGAAAAATGCCAAATCACTTCAGGTGCATTAATGAAGCCTTGCTTGCAATGGCTAGGACATTTTTCAGCTTTTCCAAGGTGTAATTTGTTGACAACTCAGAATAGAGCAGTATTTCTGTTACCATGAGTTCTTAATTACAGTAGTGACCCTTTAGGAAACACTTGCAATTTAGTGCAGTTCTGTAGGAAGGGGTATGTTCATGGCAAATCTTGCATCCCTGAAATGCATAAGGGTAATATAGGTCGCCCCATTCTATTAAATTTTGAGAATAAAATGGTATTCTGAAGAAGGATTTACTTTGCTTGTTTTAAATCCATGTGTGAGGAAAGGTAGCTGCATGGACTTCCATGAGGCTTCTAAAATGAGTGGAAGAACCAACTGTTTCAGAAATAAGGGCTGGCATGGAAGAATGCATAAATTACTATTTTGGAAGTTGCAAGCATCTTCCCTAAATTGTTTTGGCAGTTGTGTATAAGAAACTGATGTAGCCATGGTATACTTAGGCTTTCTGTTTATGCAGGTATTTGATTGGTTTTTTTGCTTAAGGGGATTAAGTTTTAACAGCAAGCTTAAAGTTTTGGTACTGAATATCTCAATTACCATTCATGCTATAAAAAAGGGAGACTTCTTTTTTTCCTCTGTTATGGGTTCTACTTAATTGCATCCTGTTAGGTAATCAAGATTTGAAAGGTAAGCTTTTTTATGGTACTGGATATAAAAAAAATATTTCTATCTTACTAAGTGCATAGTTGTACCTTTTTATTCAAAAGGGCAAAGGGGGGGTGGTGGTACAATAATTTTTTTAAAAAAACAAACACAACTATTGTCAGGAAACTGCTGTTTATTATCTTGGGTCTCTGTCTGTAGTTTCTTGGTAATAATGTTCTCACTTAAGCAGTGAAGAAACTTAGAATCTGAATCATTTAGCATTAAGAAATAGGCTTATTCTCACCATAGTCTCAGTTAGTCTCTTATATCTGTTTCTTCCCCTTGCCCCGAAGAAACAAAATTACTCTGGTAGCATAGTCTGGTGTGAAGACGCTTTGCAATGTTGATAGCTTCTTCTGGGCACTTAAAACTTATATCTTATACAAGTACCTTTTTTTATATTGTGTAGTATATGCTTCAAAGGACCCAGGACCAAGATGAAAATGTGGCTTTGGAGGCTTGCGAGTTTTGGCTGACTTTGGCTGAACAGCCAATTTGTAAAGATGTATTATGTCGGCATCTTACTAAGTAAGTATTAAGAATTACAACTCCTAGTTGTTTTGAAATAGTCATCTTTAAACTTCAGTTGACTTGTTCCTGGTTACTCTTATAGAGACTGTATCTAGCTTGCTGTATGCTTAGAAGGAGTTTCCTGTAGCTAGTTCTTGTGCATATTAAAAATGGCTGTAGCATAGAGGTCACTGAAAAGACTTCTGAGGATTTCAGACTCAGCTCCAGAAGCAGCATAAACTGTGTCACTGGCGCTTTACCTCGACGCTTAACAGCCTGTTAAGCGTCAGATGGATGCAAAGGTATACTAACGTGCGCTTAAGCTCAAACAAACATCTCCACGTGACATTACCTGTAATATCTGGTGTACCATGAACACGTGGTCTTGACAACTGCTATTGTGAGCAACTCTGTGCAATGCTTCTATGTGCATAGTCATGCCAAGGGTTCTCCATCTTTATGAAGACCATAACAAGATGACGAGATCATGTAGATTTAGGAATTAATTTCATATCAATTGCCACTGCAATTTAAACTTTAAGAAAGCATGTATAATGTGTTCATACTTCTTCAGACTGACAGTAGTTTTTTAAGTTTCAAAAATTTTTTTGTATGTTTCAAAAAGTTATCCTAAGCCTTAAAACATAGATCCTCGATTGAACGGGAATGAATATCCATGTTTGAGATTTAAACATCTGTGTGTCTGCAGCAGTGCTTGTAACTTTTTTTCAGACTGATCTGAAGACTTTTGCAATAGGAAACAAATTCTTCAGTGTTCCCAGTAAATGGAGACTCTGTTTTTGACACGTAAATGGTTGGATTTTGAAAATACTAGAGCAGTTCTGTCTGTGATTCTGTTCTTACAGTCAAGATGTTGAGAGAAGAGACATATTCTTTTCAGCAAAATTACCATTTTAGATGTAAAGCAATTTAAAAAAAGGGGGGGGGGCAGTGTGTGCTGTCAAAATTTCAGTTCTCATAAGCAATTAGAAAGCAGAGAATTGAGATTAAAACACCTACTGTAGCAGTACAGGAATAGGAGTTAAAAACAGGAGAACCAATGTTAAGAGAAAAGATTTTTAAGTTTTAAAATGTTTTCACTTAACTCCTACTCTTATAGTTCAAAAGACAAAATAATGGTAGCACAGTTCTTGATTCTACCTACCCCCTTCCCAACACCTTTATTCATACTAGTCACCTTCTCAGTATAAAGCTTAATCCTCTTCTTGCCTACATGAACACTGACATTTCAACAGCTTCATCCTCAGTTGTTGTGTTTTTTTAAGAAGGTTTTAAATCTCTAGGAAAACAGATAAGAGTAACATTACGTATCTCTCAGCTTTCAGTGTCATATTTGTTGAAAGCAACTTTGTTGGTGAGTTCTTTTTGACTAGGGAGCTATAAAAATTTGCCAATACTTGATGATAATCTTAATTTTTTTATATTAGATTAAGTGGGACAAGATCTTCTAAAAACCTTTTTGTTTAATATCTTGTTCCATTTTGCTCCTGTAGGCTTTCTTATAAAATATATAGCTCCTGCATACTTCATGAAGTAGGCTGCAGAAATGCCAATGAATGGGCATTAATCTGAATACTTACTATTCTCTCATTAAAAGTTCAGAAGGTAACGTGCCATTGAGATGTGTGAATATTATTGCTGGCCTGAGTACCTTCAAAAACAGTACTCCTCAGCTGCAGAATATACAGGGATTGAGTCTGTCACTGGTGCTGGGTCAGTCCATGGTGATTTCAGTATTAGCTTGATTTGGCTTGTAATATATCTTTTTATTTTTGTAGCGAATGTGTTTTTCCATGAAGCATTTTACTTTCTTTCCCCTAGTACTTTTTTTTGCCATACATCAGTACTGTTGGAGTCCCATAGCCATAACCAGTTTAATAAGTAAAGTTATAATATAGACTAATGACTTGACTAATGCCAAGGTCTCTGCAATGTTGGGGACTTATCTTAAGGGGTGATAGTTGAAGCAATTACAAAAGGATAGGAGGGCTTAATGTAGTTAGACTTCTATCCTTAAGAGTAGTGAGGTAGAGTCTTCAGCCACAGGTAAATAAAGTGACAAATACTATTTGTGAGAGCCAACTTAACTTGTTTATCAAGCATTTTTTGGGAGTTTGAATTCTTACTGAAAAGCTTTAGACTTAATTTCTGAAAGGTGCTTCAGAATAAATTTAATCATGTGTAAGCATATCCTGGTTTTAAAGTGTAAAACTTGGTTGTGCCATCTGGCTACCTCTAGTTAGAAATTAATGCTTTTTCAGATTACAAAGTATTGATGAACCTTATGAAATGGAGTATGGTTAAGATACTAGCTTTTGTTATCAGGCTGAGTTTTTGTTGGTTTTTTTCCTTTGTTTGTTTTTGTTGTTCGGAGGGGGTGGGGATGGTTACAACCAAAATTATGGCCCAGGTGACTGAAAACCAGCTTGCTTTATTTATCTGTTATTTTGACATAGAATCATAGAATATCTTGAGTTGGAAGGGACCCATAAGGATCAAGTCCAACTCCCTGCTCCTCGCAGGACTACCTAAAACTAAATCATATGACTAAGAGCATGGTCCAGATGCTCTTTAAACTCTGACAGGCTTGGTATCATGACCACTTCCCTGGGAAGCCCGTTCCAGTGACCAACCACGCTCTCAGTGAAGAACCTTTTCCTAATGTCCAATCTGAACTTCCCCTGACGCAGCTTCATTCCATTTCCATGTGTCCTATCGCTGGTCACCAGAGAGAGGAGCTCAGCACCTCCACCTCTGCTGCCACCCTTGAAGAAGTTGTAGACTGCAATGAGGTCACCCTTCAGTCTTCTGTCATGGTTTTGGCCAAATTGGCCAACGGCCGGCAACAGATGCTCTCCCCCAAACTCTCGTACATGGAGAGGAGGAGGAGAGATAAAGAGATTTACGAGTTTAGAAGAAACTGAACTACTTTAATGAAATATTAATAATAAAATAAAAAGGAAAATAATGAAATAGATACAGTATATACAAAACTGTATTAAGCTCCCAAGATGACGTCACCGTCACTTTGCTAAAATCCCAAACCCCCACATCTACTGGCTTCCCTTGGTCAACTAGATGGGTGACCTTGTCATAAAAGGAAATTAAGTTGGTTAAGCAGGAATGACCACATTGTCTCTCGAGTGTTTTTCAGTAACTCCCAGAATGACCTTCTCCATAATTTTACCAGGCACTGAAGGGAGACTGACAGGCCTGTAATTACCAGGGTCTTCCTTTTTGACATGTATTAATATTTCTTTGTAGGTTGATACCTGTACTGGTAAATGGTATGAAATATTCAGAGATCGATATTATTCTGTTGAAGGTAAGCATTGACTTCTTTTATACTCAGTAAGAATATTTGGTTAGCTTCTGACTTGTACATCAGAATGATTGAACTGGTAGTCCATATCTGGTCTGACATCTGTTCAATGGAGATTTAGCTTTCTGGGGCAAGATGTGCTGTTCCAAAAACTAAATGTGACTGCTGCCATGTTTGTTGAAAAATAATTTGTGGGCTTTCCTGTTTTACCCCTGTTCCCTCCCACACAGCTTTGGCAGAGCTGGGATACTTTTACCCATGAAATACTACAGCAAAGCAGCAAAATAAAAAAGATCAGAATTAATTTTAATGCCCTTCTAGCTTGAACTATACAACTTTTTCCATCACAACATTTTAGAATGTGTCTGTGTACTAGAATTTCTCTATTTCTTCTTCTTTCTAATTCCTTCCTATCAAGAATAATTTCTTAACAAGAAGGATACTTTGTGCTTTTGTGTGAGCTTACCTCTCTTGCTTCTATTTTCCTGTCATTTTTCTGGTAAATACTGTAGCAGAATGCAGGAACAATGACATTTTTAGTTAGCTGGGCAGCACAAGTGGGATGCGAATCTTTCATATGCTTATAAAATCTTGAACTAAAATTTATACTACATTCTTAACTTTTTTGAGCAATATAGTTGCACTATTTTATCTGATAAAACATTTTGATGACAGGGGGATGTTGAAGAAGATGAAGCTATTCCAGATAGTGAACAGGACATAAGACCTCGTTTTCATCGTTCACGGACGGTAGCTCAGCAACATGAAGAAGACAGTATTGAAGATGATGATGACGATGACGATGATCTTGATGATGATGATGATACTATTTCTGACTGGAATTTAAGTATGTCAAAGTAATATGTAAAATGTTTTAAAATATAGCTACTTGCATAATACAAGAACCACGGTAAAAAGAGGAGTTTGTGTATAGGAATACTGAGGCTTTGCTTTTGACCAGAAAAAGAACTATCTGCTGATATAATTGGTGGTTGGGACAGAGGGGGAGTCTTTCAGGTGATGTTTTGGCTATGTAACTGTATTGACAAAAGCTAGCCATTTGTAAGCTTATTTCAAATATGGCTGATAGAGCTGCAAACATCTACTGGATGCAATTCAACTGAAGCTTTGGATTTTGAATTTTAATTCTACAAGATAATACAAATCATGGATCATCTGTTTAAATTACTTCATTAAAAAAAAAGTCTTACACGTTGTTCTTAGCTTGAGGAAGCTTAATAATGCTTTCTTTTACTTCAGTCTTCCCTCTAAATCTGGTTTGTCTTTGATATTTTTTTAAAATTTTTTTCCTTCATTTGAACATGCTACTACTGACAGCCATTACCAGTAGTTCAGATGTAGTGCAGATGAATGTACCTTGAAGCTTATGGATCAAACAACCTTGAGACATATCTAAGCTTTTAAAATTATTGTTATTTTAGAAGAAAATAAGCACAAATATGCTTGCTTTTGTAAAGTATCTTTCTTTTTTAATAGCTTTAAATTTATAATGCTGTTCTTGTAGTCGTCATTGTGTGTAGAGATTGCAGAATTAAATACATATTTTCTGAAAAATGTAGCTGAAATGACAGAGGGCGCCTTGTGGTCCACAGTTTTGGTTAAGATGATGAGGAAGCTAAAGTTGACTAGGAAAGAGAGAGAACAGAACAGTTAAGAAATCTGTTTTGATATATGCCATCTGGACTTGAGAGAATTTGGATTATCTGAAATTCAGAATTGTATGCCTTATTTCTTATCCAGTGTGCTATATTTGACTTCCAGTTTGAACAGAGAGGAAACATCAGCACACCCTGACAATTAGCAGCATTGCTTACTAATGAGACCTGGTAACTAAATATGAGAGCCCACCTTTCTTTCCTCTAGTAGAAAACTGAAATAGTCTTAGCTGAAAGGAGCAGGTGCTGGTCTTGGGGAGTCTGTGCTATTTGTTATTGCTTTACAGTGGAGATCTGCTCTGAATTGAGGGCTCATGTTTTGTTTTATTCAAACCTGTTGGACATCATCTAGGAGTAGAGCAGAAAAAGTTTTGTATTTATTATCTATTCTAGTAGTTGCTACCTCCCATCTGAAAACTTATCTGTGTCCTGTTTGGGCTCACTAGCAGTTTAGGTCCAGTTTAGGAATTTTGCATGTTACATTTGCTACATATATTTTGCCTGATTACCTGTCTTGTATATACTTTTGTTCCACTTGACTCATTTCTGACAGATTAAGAAGGAACTGAGATCATAATAAGCAAAAACGTGCAGTATAATTTCTGTAATATGAGCATTCTTTATAAATCCATCTTAGCATTATTTGTCTAGACATGACAGCACCACAGCAGAAAACCAGAGTAAGGATTTCTAAATCATGTTTTGAAGTTGTTCTTTTATGACCTTTTGTGTGCTAAAAATATGAGATTAAAAACTTTAAAACAAATCTCAAGGTGGTGTTCATTGTATAGGTGCATCACAGAATTAGGAGTAAGATATAAAAGCTCAGAGCAGAGGTCAGCAAATTTCTTTCAGTCTCTAGAGGTTGATGATTTTGCCTTTTTTTTTTTTGCTTTGAGACATGGATCATGTTTGAACACTTTGTTTTTAATCAATTGCTAATATTTTTAGGCTATTTCCCCTTAGTTTCTCCGGTATGTTACATTCATGTCACTCTTCCACAGTGTTACGCCATCCTGAAATTATATTGCAGCATTGTATACATTACATAATGGTGTGGTTCCTGTCAGTGAGTGTTTTAATATCCCCAGTGTATAAGTCTTTTTAGTGGCTATAAAAATTATGCAAAATTGACTTTCTAAGAGTGGTGGCTTTGTACCAGAGCACAGTGTATCCCTGTGTATTGTGATGAAATTGAAGTATCTTTCCTCCTAATGCCCTGGCAGCTCAAAGTTAAAATCAGGATTACACTGTCTAACTACAACTGCTTGTATAATAAGCAGAGATTAACACTGTTAATTCCCCTCAGGGAAATGTTCTGCTGCTGCTCTAGATGTCCTGGCTAATGTATTTCGTGATGAACTTCTGCCGCACATCTTGCCCCTTTTGAAGGAATTGCTCTTCCATCCCGAATGGGTAGTTAAAGAATCTGGTATCCTTGTTCTTGGAGCAATTGCTGAAGGTAAGGCAACAGTGCATATCAGGTTGCTGAATTTTTTTTGGTTCTAAAGCTGCTCTGATTCCTTCTAGGTGAATTTACTTGTGCAAACAAGTATACATCCTTAGCTGATTTGGTTTAATCTCTACATCTATTAGTTGGTGACTGCAGTTATTTGTTTAATTTTTCATTTTCAAATCTGTGCATGTTTCGGAAGCTAAATAACTTAGATGATTTCTTTTATTCCTCTTTCTTAAATCTGCAGGATATATTTATTGGTCTCTCATGAAGTACCACTTCGATTTGATACAACAGGAATATTTAATAAATTTGAGTGTCGTGGTTTTGGCCAAATTGGCCAATGTCTGGCGACAGATGCTCCCCCCCCCAGCCTCTCGTGCACGGGGAGGAGGGGGAGAGACAAAGAGAGATTTACGAGTTTAGAAGAAACTAAACTACTTTAATGAAATATTAATAATAAAATAAAAAGGAAAATAAAGAAATAGATACAGTATGTACAAAACCGTATCAAGCTCCCAGGATGATGTCACCAGCAGGCACTGGGGAAGTCCCAGGCTGGACTCAGCGACAGGTGGGAACCGCGTTCCAGAGTTGGAGTCAGGAACACACGGATCGGGATCAAAGGCAGATGAACAGACAGGGTCCTCCTTGGACATCAGCCATTGAAGAGAGAGAGCTGACCCTTTGATCCCTCAGCTTTTATACTGAGCATGGGGCAGATGGGATGGAATATCCCTGTTGGTCAGTTTGGGGTCCCCTGTCCTGTCTGCTCCTCCCTGCAGGTGGGACCCCTCTATGCTTTTCCATTTCCGACCCTCTAACAGGGCAAATAATGAAATTAGCTGACCTTGGTTGTTATAGCAATAAGTATAAGCAAGAGCCCCTCTGCGTACCATTCCTTGGCACAAACTGTCTTATCACTGTTAACGAACCGTGTTAGACACAACACGCTGTTAATTTCATAGAGTTAGAAGAGGCCTAGCTAAGAAATTACTGAACAGAAAGTTGGTTCTGTTTTACCTCAAACCAGGACATTGAGACTTACATTTCATTCAGTGTTTTCAGAAATGGCAAAAACCGGTCCTGTGACTTCAGTGCACTTAGCCGCTTTTTGTGGATGGTTCTCTGATATAAATGTGATGACTTCCATTTCTTTGTATTTACTTCCAGGCTTGGCTTTATGCCTCTATTTCCAGCATCTCTGTCCATTTTGCAAACTGAAGGCATATGTTTGGGTCCATGCCTATCTATCTATCTATCTATCTTTTCCTACAGTGCCTAGTGAACGTATTTTTTCTTTGTTCTCAGAAAACTTTTTTTGTTGGTTTTGATTTCAGGTCAAGCAAGGTAAAAGTTAGTACTTCTGGCAAATCTCAGTGTATTACTGCCCTTGCTGACTTGAAGTGTGTAGCTTTTATTGCTGGTCAGTATTTGTGTGGTATTAGGAGAAAACAAGAAGAAAATTAAATTTCTTAAGGAATCCTTTTTAATGATATGATGATTTGTTTTCAAGGTCTAATCTTTCTCCTCTTGTTGTCTTGGTCTCTCTGAGTAGACTGGCATAAGACTTCTAAGCTTTATAAACTAATTTTATTTGGATGTTCTTGCTATACTTGATTTAATAAAGAAGAATTTCTGGAGACTGGGGAAGCACTGAAGTAGAAATGTAGTTAAAATGAATGTAAATTTGATTGGGGATTTTAATTATTGTTTATGGTGAGTTTTCTTTTTAGGACTTAACATAAATTAGATAGACTTGCTTTGTATATTGTTAAAATGTATTACTACATGATAGAAGATGAAAATATGTCCCTTCTAGGAAATAACAAAAAGTTCTATTACATTTTCTAATTCTTGTACTGTAATAGCTATATTTTTCCTTCTAGGCTGCATGCAGGGTATGATTCCATATCTTCCTGAGCTGATCCCTCACCTTATTCAGTGCCTCTCTAACAAAAAGGCTCTTGTGCGTTCCATTACATGCTGGACTCTTAGTCGCTATGCACACTGGGTAGTTAGTCAACCCCCAGACACATACTTGAAGCCATTAATGACTGAGTTGCTAAAGCGTATTCTGGATAGCAACAAGAGAGTACAAGAAGCTGCCTGCAGGTGAGCCAAAGCTTAAACAAAAAGCACTATCCATGACACTGCTTTTTCATGGGAAACTATTTTAATGCCTTTATTGATGAATGCATGACTCCATTTCTAGCTCTTTAAGTATTTTATTTTTTCCTTTTAAATTGGAGTAGGTTCAGCTGCTTCTGAAGTAGTTACAAATTACTGTGAGTTGTAATAAAATGAAAACAGATAATTTGTATTGTCCAGTTTGTTTTCAGAGTATATGAATCGCCAAACTAAACAATCTATTACAGTAAAAGAAATTATCTGTATATGATACCTGTTTATTTTCAATATTTGAAGTTTCATTGACCAGAAATCTGTTTTTTATATGCCTATAAACAAGGTCAATACTGATGACAAAGGAAAACTTTCATTGCATTAGTGGTGGTGTTTATATTTATCTCAGGATTACCAAAACATTTGGGTTACAGTTATTTCAAGGGATATTCCCTTTCTCTTGAAAGGAGATCCTTAGAGGTAAGATTCCCTTCTCCCCCTTGTCTGCTGATATTAAAAAAAAAAAAAAAAAAAAATTATTGGACACACCATTAATGGAATGGGTACACCTCTTGTGCAGGAAACTCAGCAAATAAAGCTTTTATGTGTCAGTTTGCATGGGGCAGGAGTGTACACAGCTGACTGCCAGGAAAGTTTCTTCATAAAGCAGAATTAGATTTGTAACAGGTATGCATAACAGGTTTTACAGGAATATTTTTAAACTTTGCTCATTGCAATATAAGAGCTGAATCTTTGTGTTCAATCAAAATAGATTGAGTTTGTCTCAGTAATACCATTTTAAAAACATACCTTGGATGAATTTGAGGACTAAATATAGTTCTATGTTTAAGCATAAATGGATAGTGTGGGGTGTTTTGGGGTGGTCTTGTTTTGTTTTCTCCAAGATACTGACTGACCTATTTGGGGTGGGTTTTTTGTCATTCAGTGCCTTTGCTACTCTAGAAGAGGAGGCTTGTACAGAGCTTGTTCCTTATCTTGCGTATATACTTGACACTTTGGTCTTCGCATTTAGTAAATACCAGCATAAAAACCTGCTCATTCTTTATGATGCTATAGGAACTCTAGCAGATTCTGTAGGACATCATCTAAATAAACCAGTGAGTATACCCTATGCTCTGTAGAAGCATTTGTCATGTATTGAAAAACTGGTTCGGCGGGTTTTGTAGTGTGCTTTACATGTTATAAAACAGAAATGCTGACCTTTCTGTGTAGGTTTCAATAAGAAGTATTTACATATAAAATACATAGACTGCATGTAATTTTCCCACTACACAAATATTCCCCATTTTGAATAAACAGGTGTGTGTGTGGTGGCTTGTGAAATGTATTTCTCGTTATTGTGACTTTTTTCCTCATTCTCAGAATTTTTCAGCTCAGAGGAGATACATATATCAATATAGATATGAAATGGGGCTTTAAAGAAATTGGCGGGGTGTGTGTGTGCTAATTTCTAATGACTGAATTTTTTAATTTTTTTTGTATCCACTTTCAGTAAGCTGCTCTGTGTGTCTTTACAATTTATTGAAGCACACCATCATTAGAAATTGCTTTATCAGAGAGTGGGACAGATGTGCATTTTATATATAAAAACGCAGAATCCTTTGGACAAAGCACAGATAACGCACAGGCAAATATAGTAGGTTTTTTGTAGTGTACATATGTTCATTAATAGGATATGCATACATATCATGTGCATCTTATGATGGCTATTGAAATTTGCTTTATTTCTCTATAGTGCTTCACATGACATAGACACACTAGAATAAAACCATTTGGGTTGTTGCCATGGCATTTTACTTGCCATCTAAGACTCCACACCATCAAAAGACATCTTTTCCAATCTCTCTGGCCCTGGCCAGCTTGACATTTGACAGCACGAGGAGGAAGCTAAATGGGAGCTCCTGGTGATGGTGGGACTTTCTTCAGTCGTTTAGAATATTGTATCTTTGGACATAGCATTATCTGTCAGCATCTGTTGGCTCTTTGGATACTTTCTGGGAGCAACAGTACTACAGGGGTGCCTTGCTTAATGTCCTTGTGACTGTGACAGCAGTGGCAGGGAAGATGCAACATCTTTATACAGAATTGGTAAGTGCGCCCTTCTGGAGGGATAGAAAATTACTTTCTTCAAGGATGGGTAGTTGCTTGAGGAAGAGGTTTCAGGAACTTGGGAGGATAGGGTTGTAGCATCAGGGCAATGGGAGATGGTTGAGAAAAGCAGATGGCAGATGCACAGCCAGATTGCATTGCTGATAAAAACATTTTCTGTAAGCCCTGAGGCAATCCTATAGATTTGTAACAACCCAGGCAGCTATTAAAAGTTGCTAGACTGAAGCCAAACCTGGAGGAATAGATTCATTCTGCAAAGGTGCTTATGTGCCTCAGCAAAAAATCTTAAGACATAAATTGTAAATTCTAATATTAAACTACTTCTTCATATTGCAACAATGATTGAATTGCAGTATATCAATTTTCTTTTGCTGAAAAAGTAGAATATATCAATTCTTAATATATCAATTTTCTAACTTTGAAATAAACTAGTATGCAATGAAGTGTTTCAGTAGCTGATGCATTTTCATCCTAAACAGGAATATATTCAGATGCTAATGCCTCCATTAATCCAGAAGTGGAACATGTTGAAGGATGAAGATAAAGATCTCTTCCCTTTATTAGAGGTAAATGTTAAAATTTGAATATGTTTTATCAACTTCTTTTAGGAATTGCCCCTTTTACTAAAGATGCTCCCACTAGGAAGTGTGACTATAAAAGCTGACAGTGTAGGATATTTCCCATTATGGAGAAAATATGTCTGTAGTGAGAAAATCTTGTGACTGACGAAATGTCATTAGGTTTAGAAGAAATCTTTTAGATATTTTTTTCTGCCATTCTAGAGTGTTTTCTTTGGGTTTCTTTTAAAAAAAAATAAAATTGTTCCATCCCCCTGTTCTTGTCTTCTCTTCTTGCTCTCCCTTCATCCCTCCATTAAAATTGTCAGACAGGCTGAATGTATGAACCAGACCATGTAGTCTATTCTCTGTACTTTCCAAGTGTGAAGCAGGAAAACACTTCTAGAGAAATCTCTTGGGTTATGTTAGGGCTTGTACATCGTCAGGATACTGAAGTGCTAGCTGAATTATAGTAACTGTCTTCATATGAAATTTCTTGACCACCTCTAAGATGCTGCTTAGAATCATAGAATCATAGAATCATAGGGTTGGAAGGGACCTCTGGAGATCATCTAGTCCAACCCCCCTGCCAGAGCAGGGTCACCTAGAGCAGGTTACACAGGAATGCGTCCAGGCGGGTTTTGAATGTCTCCAGAGAAGGAGACTCCACCACCTCTCTGGGCAGCCTGTGCCAGTGCTCTGGCACCCTCAAAGTAAAGAAGTTCCTCCTCATGTTTAGGTGGAACTTCCTATGCTCAAGTTTGTGCCTGTTACCCCTTGTCCTGTCGCTGGGCACCACTGAAAAGAGCCTGGCCCCATCCTCCTGACACCCACCCTTTAAGTATTTATAAGTGTTGATAAGGTCCCCCCTCAGCCGTCTTTTTTCCAGACTGAAGAGACCCAAATCCCTCAGCCTTTCTTCATAAGAGAGGTGTTCCAGTCCCCTCATCATCTTGGTAGCTCTCTGCTGCACCCTCTCCAGCAGTTCCCTGTCCTTCTTGAACCGGGGAGCCCAGAACTGGACACAGTACTCCAGGTGCGGCCTCACTAGGTGCTTCTGAGAAGTTTTCTCAACTAACATATGTAGAAGAGAATAACAATTAGCTGATAGTTGCCTTGGCTCAGCTAATCGGTACTGCCTTTCTAGGTTGTTTTTACTTAATCAGTTACTTGTGGGTATACTTAAAATGCTTTTAATTTACCTCTCCCAAGTAAAAGGTGTTTTTTTTAAATTTTATTCCAGTGCCTGTCATCAGTTGCTACTGCCTTGCAATCTGGCTTTCTTCCGTACTGTGAACCTGTGTACCAGCGTTGTGTAAATCTGGTGCAGAAGACTCTTGCGCAAGCCATGGTATTTTTCTGTTGCTATGCCAATGTTTTCAGAATATCTCCTTAAACCAGTGTATTAACTATGTAAAGTTATGGGTTTGCAGGGAGATTTGTAGTATTAATGATTGACTATTTAAATGAAGCTGCAGTTCTGAAACAAATTTGTTTGTTCGTTTTGATTTTACTTTTATGCATACCCCTGAGAAAATTTAATACTCTTTTTAAAAATGTGTACTTATTTGTTGTAGTTGCACAATGCTCAGCCAGACCAATATGAGGCTCCAGATAAAGATTTCATGATTGTGGCTCTTGATTTACTCAGTGGTTTAGCAGAAGGACTTGGAGGCAACATTGAACAGCTAGTGGCTCGCAGCAATATCCTGACGCTAATGTACCAATGCATGCAGGTGAGATGAATAACCTGTTTAATCCAAGGATTTTCTTTCTTAAGAGAATCGGAAACACTTCTAGAATTGTCAGGTTTTTTTCTTCCTCTCTTTAGGATAAAATGCCTGAGGTACGGCAGAGTTCTTTTGCATTGTTAGGTGATCTGACAAAGGCGTGTTTTCAGCATGTTAAGCCTTGCATCGGTATGTTTCTTTTACATATTAAATAATTAACATGTTTTACAAACTGATAAGAGGCTGATTTAGCTATGGTTAAGTTCCCTTTTCTGTGGCTTGCCTTGTCATGGTGTTGTAAGTTTTTGTTTTCCTTTATCAGCAAGGGTCTGTAGTCTTTTCTCCTTTGAATTGTGTGTTTAAGACGTGTTCTTTTTGTAGACAGTGCAAAAGTTCATTTTGCTGCTTGGTTTTTATAGTGTAACATGCTTCTTGTTGTGCTGGAACACAGCAAAACAGATGTACTTAGACTTCAATTAGAACAGTTGCTTACTTTGATAAATTCTTGAATTTGTAGCTTTTTTTGTACATATAATTTATATATAATGAAATTAGAAGACTTGGCTAGAGGGTAGGGTTAATCAAGGCTGTGATTTGCCTTCTAGGTTTTTTTGTTGTTGGGGTTTTTTTGCTTTGGGGCTTTAGCACAGCTGAATACATAGCTATCCAGGTGTGTTTTTTCTTCCCTCACCTCCGGGAAGGGTAGAAAAAAGGTTTCTAGAGTTACATAAAGGTAAAGCCCATTAGAAATATTTTTAAATCACAGTTTGAAAAGATTTGCATTGATCTGCTTAGGTTGTAAAATCCAGGTTAATCTGATACATAGCAGAAATACAGCTCTTGTTGATTCAGGTATAATGCTTTACAATAATTTTAAATATGCTTACACTATTTATTTTAAACACACACACACACACCCCCCGTGATCTTACAGTAATGGGACAAGATGGTTGTATTGTGTGATGAGATTTTAAAATGTTGTTCTTTCTAGCTGATTTCATGCCCATTTTGGGAACCAACCTAAACCCTGAATTCATTTCTGTGTGTAACAATGCCACCTGGGCAATTGGAGAAATCTCCATCCAGATGGGTAAGATTTATTTTTTTCTTTGAATCTTTGCACATTTAGAATGGTTTGTCTGGGTTGGCTTTTTTTTTTTAATTTTAGTGATACTTTCATGTTAAAATTTAAATTAAATTTGATATTCTTGTCCTTGACAGTAAGATCAATGTACCAGATCTAAATAGATTATGTATATTAATGGTCATTTTCTTTTGAATGTTTCTTTTTGGCTGTTTCAGGTATAGAGATGCAGTCTTATATTCCAATGGTGTTGCACCAGCTTGTAGAAATAATTAACAGACCCAACACACCAAAGACATTGTTAGAGAACACAGGTACCCAAAAACCAAACCATTCATGGTGAAGGGAATTAGAGATACTTTTTTTTATAATGATTTAAAAAATTGCATAGAACTTATGTTATTGCTCTGTATTTGACTTTTTAAGCAAAACCATCTGTTTTGCAGAAGCTCTTACAAGTCTCAGTCTTGCAGCAAAACATCTATCATATATCTAGATTATTAAAGTTATTGCTTTCTCACCTTTATAACACTTTATATTTATTTGTCATCATGTATTCTTCCAATTTTATTTATGTATACAATATGACAAATGTATGCAGTAACACTTAAAGACTTAGTGGCTTTACGCTGATTTTAATATATGCATGTCCTTACACATGTGTACTGTATATTTATGTCTAGTGTTTGAAACAAATGTAATTGGCATGTATAAAACAAATAATGAACTCTTTGAATTTACAAAAAATGCACTTCTTTTTTTTAAGATTAATTTGTAGTAATATGCACTAAAATCTAAATCTGTGATGGCAGTTTTACCACAACATAAAATTACATATAACTTCTGTTACCTGGTCACTTAATAACAAATTTCAGTGGCATGCATGTTTTTATGTTCTGGCCAGCAGCTTTGCCTTCCAAATTGGGAGCAGTCCCCAAATGCCTTATTGAATCAGAATTTCTGAGGCTTGTTTCTTTTGCATTTATAGAGGGCATGTTCTGGTATGTAGAGCACCTTCCATACTTCAGCAAAACTTTATTAATAATTTAACAGGTTTCTGGTTTACTATTTTAGTAATTGAGAAACTTTGACTTTTTTCTGTTTGAAAACTGTCTTGTAAGAAAAATGATAATTTAGTCATTATACTTGACATAATTTTGAGCTAAGTATGAGATAAATCGGAGAGAGATTTCTTTCAATGCATATTTTTCCTCCAGTATTCTCTACACCCCACACCCCACCCCCTCATTTAGTATGGAAGGTGAACTTGAAGGAAAAATTGCCTAGTTGTCTGGCATATTTTAGGCACTGATTTTTGAAACTGTGATTTTGGAGCAAATAACTAATTGTTATGAAATACACCATGGAATAATATAGCAATATAAATTTTCTTTCCCCCTGCCCCAACCCCCTTCATCTGCAATGATGGATGTGTAATACCTGTAACTGAGAAGCATCCAGTACTTAAAAGTTTGCTTCCAGCACTGCTAGAGAATTTTTTGAAGCATCCAAACACTGACTTTTTTTTTTAGTATCTTAATAGTTACTTTAAACGTGCATAACTGCAAATAAATGTTGAGTGCGGTGTACTTATAAGTTTGTTGTGGGATATTGTGCTGCATGCCATTGGTACCTGCAAGAGTGTTACTGTTTTCTGCTTTAGGTTGTTATGTAATGAGCTATGAAAACACTTCTCCTATGGAAACACATGAGACCACCTTAAGTAAAAGTAGTTGCATAGAAAATAATGAGTATATGCCAAAAAGTTAAGCTGTGACAGAAACTACTATTCCTTGTACAGACTGTAGCTGTGAGAACTTACAGATAAACCTTAAAAGTGTATTTTCATTTGAAAGTAGCACTTCAAATGCAGTTTTATAAGTTAGATATGCTGAAAATTTGAGATACTGCATATTGAAATTGAGTAATGTCTGGGCAAAATAGTACATTACCAGTGAGCCACAGCTTTCATGGAATGAGAACGTTTCAAACTGCTAATATATCCTACACTAAACTTTTATTGGAGAAAGCATCATCTGCTTTATTGCATGTTTCATGAAACTGTTCACAAATGCCTGTTAATTAGTGTTGCATAGTACATCCCTTGAACATAGGTTTCTTTTCTCTGCTTCATATAAATCTGCTGGATTTTAGTACTATTCATGTATTTTGCTTCAAGTAATCCTGATACATTATTCCCCACCTTCTCCTTTTTCTGAAGATTAATCTTTTGTGAGTTGAGCAAACACCATTAAAACACATTTGCATGATGATATTTTCTTCAGTCTGTCCCTCAGAACAAAGGACCATGCTATCTAATCATCCAAAGAAGCGGTTTTGCTTTTCATGTGCCCTTATGCTTTTGTATCAGAAGTCAGATTCTTATACAACTTTTATGAGGAAGCCTTTTCCGAACAGGAGAAATATTGGGATTAAAGAATTAATTTTCTGCAGTCAGTTGCTGCGAGTTAGCAACCACTTTAAATTCTCTACAAGATTATGAAGAAAACAAATATTTGGTGCTCTGAGAAGTGTTTAATCCATTTAGTGTTTATTATATAGACCACAATATATTCAATGTAAAAGTATTTATAAATGTATTTTTACTGATAGATAGTAGACCTATTAAAATCTTGAATTCAGAATATTGAAAAAATAAAACATTTAGGACTACTTGATACTAAAACTGAAAATGGTTAATTCCTTTCTGTCAAGAGTATCCATAATAATACTTTTTAATAAAAACTTTGAAGTGTATGGTAGGTAAATTTACTGTAAGAGGTGATTCTGAAGAGGGCAGAATGACTGCTTACATCAGAAAGCCTTTGGATTTTAAATTGTGTTTTTTGGTGTTCTCTCATTTTCTTCTTTAATTTTTCTTTTACCCTGGAGAGTATACCATATATGTTGCTGCCTCTTATTTAGGGGGTGGTAATAAACAGCACTGGTGAAATCTTGTGTTTACTATCATACACAGATTCTGTTGGCTTCTGTTTCTGAGTTATTTGTTGTTTTTTCTTTATTTTTTCTCCTCCCCCCTCATTTGCTCATGTCTTGGTTGGCGTTTGGTGGTGTATAACCGTGATTGCATTACCTTAGCAATAACAATTGGTCGTCTTGGTTACGTTTGTCCTCAAGAGGTGGCCCCCATGCTACAGCAGTTTATAAGACCCTGGTGTGTATTATTTAATCTTTTTTTTTATTCATTTTTCTTCACTCTCTTTCTTTCTTCTATCTCACTTTTAGATATATTTTCAGTTGGTTACAAAATCTCAATCCTTAATCATTGCCAAACATGTGACTAATCTTGTCCTATCAGGTTTGTGAGTTTTTAGTAGCACCGTCATGTATTCTTTATGTTGTGGCTAACGACTAATTTATGCATGGGATAAGATTGTCACATGCTTGCGTGTTAAAGCTTGACTACAAAAGAGCATTTTAAAATCCACCAGAATGATAATACAATGCATGCAAATACTGTAAAATTTAAACTGTCCATTACTTTACTTAAAATTCAGTCTGAGGCTTGGATTGCTGTAAGGAATATGTTTCTAGACTTGTTATGTATAAAATAGCTTGCTGCTGTAAAAGTTAAATAACTGTTCTGTAAGTGATATCTGACATAATTTATACTGCGATAGTATTATATATTTTGCTTCTAATAATGATAGTTTCTATAAATATTTCATATACATGTTTCTTTTGTATTTAATGGAATACAGGTCACACTTTCTAACTGTATATAGTGCAACAGGAAAGCAAGATTTTGGAGATGATGCCTAATGGGAATATACTAGTAAAGACTGTGCAGCAAGTATCTTTCTAAGTGTTCAAAATAGTGTTTCAGATAATCTTATCAGTGTGACTTATTCCATCAAATACTGTCATCTACTTTCGACTCGACTGACTGAAAAAGTAATAGAATTAAATAAGTTTTGCTCTCCGACTTAATAGGTGCACCTCTCTGCGAAACATAAGAGACAATGAGGAAAAGGATTCAGCATTCCGTGGGATATGTACTATGATCTCGGTCAACCCCAGTGGAGTAGTCCAAGTAAGATACATAAATAGATCTTTTTTTCTTTACTCATGTGAAATTTAGTGAAAACTGTATATGGCGTGTGAAAAAGTTGTTGATTACCTGTATTACATGCTGTAGCTACTTTTTTGACTTGAAGGAGGCTAAAATGTTTAGAGTTCAGTTGATACATATCATGATACTTCAGGATTTCTGCTTCAGTAACTATCACTTATGGAAATTTAAATTCATTTTTTGTCTTTTACTTACAAAGAATATGTAAATAATGAACTTTGATTAACTGTTAGTCTTTTTTATGTTGAGGCAATAGCTGACATACTGAAACCTATTTTTCAAATGCAATCTAGGCTTTTAAAACAGTAACCACCCCTTAATTCTTAAAACTTGGATAGGGAAGCTTCTGTTTCCACTTTGGATATATTGCTTAAATAGTCAATATGACAAGGAAGATGCATCTCTAAAATAAATGGTACATCTCAAGAATAGAATATGACTTGCTCTTTAGTCTCCACAGCTCCAAAGTAAAGCTATACCAATGTGATATTTTCTAAGAGGAAAATGAAAGTGAATTTCTCTCTCCTCTGCCTGGAATCCTTCTCCCTGGAACACAAGAATTGAGCCTCTGTCTTGTTTTGAATTCTTCAGTTCATTTCACTTATCCCTTATTTTGTACTTAACATTTCCCTCTTCTGCTGTCCATGTGTTCTTTCACACAGCTTAAAGGGAGGGAATAATTAAGGACTCTCTTCATTGTCCCAGCCCTCCTCCTATGTAGTTGTTATCCTTGGTTCTATCATGGTTTAACCCCAGCCGGCAGCTAGGACCATGCAGCTGCTCACTCACTCCCCCGAGTTGGGATGGGGGAGAGAATCGGAAGGGTGAAAGTGAGAAAGCTCATGGGTTGAGATAAAGACAGTTTAATAGGTAGAGCAAAAGCCGTGCACGCAAGCAAAGCAAAACAGGGCATTCATTCCCTGCTTCCCATCAGCAGGCAGGTGTTCAGCCATCTCCAGGAAAGCAGGGCTCCATCACACTTAACAGTGACTTGGGAAGACAAACGCCATCACTCTGAACATCCCCCCCTTCCTCCTTCTTCCCCCAGCTTTATATGCTGAGCATGATGTCATATGGTCTGGAATATCCCTTTGGTCAGTTGGGGTCAGCTGTCCCGGCTGTGTCCCCTCCCAACTTCTTGTGCACCCCCAGCCTGCTCGCTGGCGGGGAGATAGGAGCAGAAAAGGCCTTGACTACTTAGCAATGACCAAAAACATCAGTGCACTATCAACACCACTCTCATCCTGAATCCAAAACATAGCCCCACAGCAGCTGCTGGCAAGAAAGTTAACCCCATCCCAGCTGAAACCATGACAGTTCCTATCCAGAAACATGTGTATTATCAACTTAATTATTAAGACTGATGTTTCAATGGTGTAGTAGGAGGTAACGCATGACAGCAGATGAACTAAACGTAGGGATTTTGGGGTGGCTTTAGTTTTGAAACTGTATGATAAACAGTCTGTGTATCTCAGAAACAACTTCTGGCTCTGCTTAAAATAATACAACAGCTTTTTTCCCAATTGGAAATACATGAGAGGGAGTTGCAAGCATAGTCTTGAGTTTGTCGATTGTTATTAAGATGATTGGTTCTCAAACTCGGTATGTGTACTGAAAGAATTAGACAAGTGTGGTGTGGGGAGGAGAGGGGGTGGGGTGTGTGTTTGTTGGTTTTGGGTTTTTTTAATCAAAAACCTGGTTAAACAAAGCTATTCCTACACTCAGCTATTTCTATTTCCATACGCTTAAGCATACAATAACTTACCATTATTGTCTGAATTAACTGGAAAATAAAGACATAAACCCAAAAGCAGTTGTGAATTAGGATCAAATACCCTGCATAGTTCATAGAACAAACATCAGGCATTGTTTTCAGACCTATAAATTGAGGTTTCTAACCTATGTGATTGTTTAATCTTATAGGACTTTATTTTTTTTTGTGATGCTGTTGCATCGTGGATTAGCCCAAAAGATGATCTTCGAGACATGTTCTGTAAGGTAATGTCTCTAGTATGACAGTATATCTGAATTGTGGTTGTTTTGGGTCCTCTGTTTCTTTCTTGCTTTCTATTTACACTATTAGCACTTACTGTATTTGTGGTCATGAAGGCTTTCTTGCAAAGGCATAAACTTTCAGACAAAACATCATAAAAATATGAAGGTTTTTTTACCTATGTTTTCTTACATGCTTTCAGGTTATTCCAAAATTCTTTTTAACAGTGTTAAAAAGCTCACTTCAGATCTTATTTGAAAAGATGATCATCCTCAAAGAGCTTTTCATAATGTCCATCCTATTATGTTTTGACTGCATTTGGAAGAACAGGGGTTTTTATACCACATGAGACTTTCTTTTCTATTTATTTTTCTTTTCTAGAAAATGTGATCTGTGTGGTTCAAGACTCCCCCCCCTCCCCCCCCAAGATGCCTACTTTTTTTTTGAGAAATATCTAGAAAATTGCAAATGAAAAATCTTCCAGTTATATCCTGACCTGTTTATCTTCCTTAAGCTGAAAATAAGTTTTTGGGATTGCTTAACCCTCGTCAGAATCCCTCTTGGATAGTATTCAAGGAACTAATGTAGAGTGATAGCCAAGAATGCATCCCTAGACAAAGTGTCAATAGAATTTAAGCAAAAGGAATGTTTGCCTTGTATAAAATAAACAATGAAGGGCACACAGCAAACCGACTACCCTGAACTTCAGGAGAGCAGACTTTGGTCTCTTAAGGGATATGCTTGATGGAGTACCATGGGATAAAGCCCTGGAAGGAAGAGAGGCCCAGGAAAGCTGGTTAGTATTCAAGGACCACCTCCTCCAAGCTCAGGTGTGATGCATCCCAACAAAGAAGTTGTCAGGCAAAACCACCGGGAAGCCTGCATGAATGAACAAGGAGCTCTGGATACACTCAAACAGAAAAAGGAAGCCTACAGAGGGTGGAAGCAAGGACAGGTAGCCTGGAAGGAATACAGAGAAATTGTCTGAGCAGACAGGGATCAGGTTAGGAAAGCCTAACAGATAGAGTTAAATCTGGCCAGGGACATCAAGGGCAACAAGAAAAGCTTCTATAGGTATTTCAGTGATAAAAGGAAGACTAGGGAAAATGTAGGCCCTCTGTGGAAGGAAACGGGAGATCTGGTCACCCAGGACAAGGCTGAGGTACTCAACCTCTTTTTTGCCTCGGTCTTCACCAGCAAGGGCTCTAACCACACTGCCCAAGTCACAGAAGACAAAGGCAGGGACTGGGAGAACAAGGTACTGCCCACTGTAGGAGAAAACCAGATTCAAGACCAGTTGAGGAGCCTGAAGGTGCACATGTCCATGGGACCTGATGGGATTCGTCCGTGGGTCCTGAGGGAACTGCCAGATGAAGTTGCCAAGCCACTATCCATCATATTTGAGAAGTCGTGGCACTCTGGTGAAGTTCCCACTGACTGGAAAAGGGGAAACATAAACCCCATTTTCAAAAAGGGAAAAAAGGAAGACCCGGGGAACTACAGGCCAGTCAGTCTCACCTCTGTGCCCAGCAAGATCCTGTAGCAGATCCTCCTGGAAACTCTGCTAAGGCATATGGAAATAAGGAGGTGATTGGTGACAGCCAACATGGCTTCACTAAGGGGAAATCATGCCTGACAAATTTGGTGGCCTTCTACGATGGCGTTACAGCATTAGTAGATAAGGGAAGAGCAACTGACATCATATACCTGGACTTGTGCAAAGCATTTGACACTGTCCCGCGTGACATCCTGGTTTCTAAATTGGAGAGACATGCATGTGACGGGTGAACCACTCAGTGGATAAGGAACTGGCTGGATGGCTGCACTCAAAGTGTTGCAGTCAACGGCTTGATGTCCAAGTGGAGACCACTGACGAGTGGCATTCCTCAGGGGACAGTACTGGGACCGGTACTATTTAACATCTTTGTCAGCAACATGGATGTTGGGATTGAGTTTGCTGACAACACCAAGCTGTGTGTCGCGGTCAACATGCTGGAGGGAAGGGATGCCATCCAGAGGGACCTGGACAGGCTTGAGAGATGGGCCTGTGCAAACCTCATGAAGTTCAACCAGGCCAAGTGCAGGGTCCTGCATGTGGGTCGAGATAATCCCAAGCACAAATATAGGCTGGGCAGAGAATGGCTTGAGAGCAGCCCTGAGGAGAAGGACTTGGGGGTGCTGGTGGACGAGAAGCTCAACATGAGCTGACAATGTGCACTTGCAGCCCAGAAAGTCAACCACATCCTGGGCTGCATCAAAAGCAGCAAGGCCAGCAGGGCAAGGGAGGTGATTCTGCCCCTCTGCTCTGCTCTCGTGAGACCCCACCTGGAGTACTGCATCCAGCTCTGGGGCCCCCAACATAAGGAGGACATGGACCTGTTGGAGCGAGTCCAGTGGAGGGCCATGAGGATGATCAGAGGGTTAGAGCACCTCTCCTATGAGGACAGGCTGAGAGAGTTGGGGGTTGTTCAGCCTGGAGAAGAGAAGTCTCCGGGGAGACCTTATAGCGGCCTTCCAGTACCTGAAGGGGGCCTACAAGAAAGCTGGGGAGGGACTTTTTACAAAGGCATGTAGTGATAGGACAAGGGGTGATGGCTTCAAACTGGAAGAGGGTAGATTTACATTAGATATAAGGAAGAAAATTTTCACTGTGAGGGTGGTGAGCCCCTGGCCCAGGTTGCCCAGAGAAGCTGTGGCTGCCCCATCCCTGGAGGTGTTCAAGGCCAGGCTGGATGGGGCTTTGAGCAACCTGGTGTAGTGGGAGGTGTCCCTGCCCATGTCAGGGGGGTTGGAACTAGATGATCTTTAAGGTCCCTTCGAACCTAAACCATTCTATGATTCTATGAAAAAAAAAAAATCCACCCAGAAAGTAACATATTGTGTTTTGGCACTAGTGTCTTAGGCTAAAAGCCAGAACAAAATAAACTTATTTTTGTTTCATGAACAAATGCTGTTACTGTCCAGTAGTGTGGCTCCCCTCATATGTTCTTGTAAAGTGAAATATCTGTTTTTAGGAAGGATGTATGTCAAAAGTTAATGGTCCTCTTAAATCTAAAATGGAGCATATTTCTAAGTATGTACTTGGATCATGGGTCATTATTGGCACTTTCTCTTCAAGTAATGCCACGTGTGCACATCAGAACAGAAGCTAGAACTTTTGAATCCCATCTTGAGGAGCAAAGACAAAAATCTCGCTGTCCTAGTTAGGAGACCAGTTATCTGAGAGGCATCGAAGGAACATCAGGGTCAGGAAATGCATGGCTGTGAGTATTCTGGCATCAGCAGAAGGAATCAGCAAATACAAGCTTAAAAGAAAGTTCAGGATTCTGTCTGTGATAATTGTCCAAAGCAGTTTCAGTACATGCTTATCCTGGTCCTCCAGCATTCAATATTTGCTTCGATAAGCCACACTCCTCTCTTTCAGATTATTTCCAGGATATCCATCTGGGATCTAATGCATTCAAACAGACACAGTATTTGTTGGTCACTTGACATAAGGAGATCCTTGCTTTTTAAAGTGTATTCTTTTGTAGTTTTTGCTATGCAAGAAATGAGACAAAGGTTTTATTCCAGTGATGGCAGGCAAATTTTTTAGATTACTTCATCATTGAAGTTTTTGATAGCTGATTACATGATTACTGTAGTCCAGTTACATGTTTTTCCAACAATAATTATGCTTTTTAGGAACAATGGAAAAAAAACTTTTTGTAGTCCCATGAGGTCTTTCTCTTGCTAGTGGATTGTCCAGTGTTTGGGTTTTGGGGTGGGTTGGTTGGTTGGTTTGTTGGTTTTGGAGCACTAGAGCTGAGAGAGAAAATACCTCTTCCAAGAGCATGGGTAGATGAGCTGCCAGTGTTGAGATCTGACGACACCAAGCTGAGTGGTGCAGTTGACATGCCTGAGGGATGGGATGCCATCCAGAGGAACCTGGACAGGCTGGAGAAGTGGGCCCATGTGGACCTCATGAGGTTCAACAAGGCCAAGTGCAGGGTCCTGCAATACAATACAGGCTGGTGGATGAAAAGCTGGATATGAGCCAACAATGTGCGCTGTGCAGCCCAGAAAGCCAACCGCATCCTGGGCTGCATCAAAAGAATCATGGCCAGCAGGTTGAGAGAGGTGATTCTGCCCCTCTACTCTGCTCTGGTGAGACCCCACCTGGAGTACTGTGTCCAGCTCTGGAGTCCTCAGCACAGGAAAGACGTGGACCTGTTGGAACAGGTCCAGAGGAGGCCACAAAGATGATCAGAGGGCTGGAGCACCTCTCCTTTGAGGACAGGCTGCGAGAGTTGGGGTTATTCAGCCTGGAGAAGAGAAGGCTCCAGGGAGACCTTAGAGCAGTCTTTTTAGTTCTTAAAAGGGGGCTTATAAGAAAGACGGGGACAAACTTTTTAGCAGGGCCTGTAGCAATAGGAGAAGGGTTAATGGTTTTAAACTGAAAGAGGGTAGACTTAGATTAGATAGAAGGAAGAAATTGTTTACACTGAGGGTGGTGAGACACTGGCCCAGGTTGCCCAGAGAGGTGGTGGATGCCCCATCCCTGGAAACATTCAAGGTCAGGTTGGATGAGGCTCTGAGCACCCTGATCTAGTTGAAGATGCCCCTGCTCATTGCAGGAGCATTGGACTAGATGACCGTTAAAGGTTCCTTCCAACCCAAACCGTTCTGTGAATTGTATCATGTTTTAGAAAAGCAAGATATCTGAAGACTGTAGCTGAAGCTTACTAGCTAAAACTGTACTGGAAGATTATTTTTAAAAAGTGTTCATTTTGTCATACCTGAACATTCTTAGATCTTTTTTTGGTAGTTTCTTGGCAGCTGGCTAATCAGACTCTTTGGGTTAGGAAAGAGAGGTGAATGCCTGTAAAAGGTCTCTTTCAGGGAGGAAAGCAGTAAATTAACTGGTGATGCTGTAATGTTATTATTGCTACATGCTGTTTAAAAAAAGCTCTGCTTGAGAATGTTGTGTTAAGGGTGTACTCAGTACAGTGAGCTTTAACTTTGACATTCCCTTTTTTGTGAGGATGTTTTCATGACAGACTTTTCCAAAGTTTGGTATCCTTAAGTTTAAAAAAGAAAAACAAACCAAAACTTTAGAGACTCTCTGCATTATTTTATATTAGCAGGAGCCATTTCATCTGCTTTTGTTCTTTCACATGTTTGCCTTTTAAGCTAAAATACTAGAACCTTTTTGACAGCATCATTCATTTTTTGTAGTTTTCAGTTAATTTATTACGTTGAAGGGTCCAGACTAAAACCTGTAGAATTTCTCCCCTCCCCCTTATGCTGGCTTTTGACTTCTGTGGATACCTTTCAAAACACAAAAGATTTTAATATCTTCCTCTTTAGTAATAGTTGTCTACAGGTTCCATGGAAAAAACACAGCTCTCACAGGATGCTTTTGTATTTGCTAAAATTGACAGGCATTAACTCTGCCAAATACTGGTGGTGGTTCTGGCTCAGCTTTCCTCCCAGAACATATTACAGGTTTTTTTTAAAAATAAATGTGAATACAGTAATCTTAACATGTAAACTGTGTCAATTGATAAAATGTTTAGCATTCTGAAATGGCCTGACTATAGGTTGTAAGTCACCATAGTTATTAAAAGTACACACACATATGTATATTTATATAGAAGAGAATATACATTTATATATTTTATACTAATTTGTATGGGTAGCTATATTCTATATGTCACCCTTTACTGAAATGTGGTGGTTTTTTTAAGAAAGACATTACTAGACTTCCTTTGTTTCTTAGTAACATTTAAATATTAAACTGGGGAATTCAAATGGACAGATGCACAATCCAGCAGTTTGTGGCTTACTGTATATGTTGCTAGTAAATAGTGATCATGTATCTGCTGTTTAATGATTATCTTGACTTCCCCCCACTGTAATTTGTAGATTCTTCATGGATTTAAAAATCAAGTTGGGGATGAGAATTGGAGGCGTTTCTCTGACCAGTTTCCTCTTCCCTTAAAAGAGCGCCTTGCAGCTTACTATGGAGTTTAACCTTATGCACTGTAACTGCAGTCCCATAATTAGAGGTAAGCATGCAAATCTTCCTTGGTAAACAGAGCTGTATAACAGACTTCCTCCCTGTTTACATTATACAAAACATAATTCACTAGACTAAAATTTTTCAGATATGCTGGAACAGACATCTTTCCTTCCTATAAGAAGAAGAAAAAAAAAAGATGATAGTGTACCTAAATGGTGGTAGCTGTAGCAAAAGCAGTTTTCTGACTGTTCTTTTATTTTTACAGAAAGAGAGTGTGTGTACGATATGCACAGTACTATATCAAGATTAGGTTGGAAGTGTAGGTGTAACAAAGTGCCTGTTCAGGTTTAATAATCAAAATGATGATTATAATCCTCAAGCCATCATACTAAAGTTGCAGGCTCCTTGATGTCTTATGAATTAGTAGATGATGGATGTGGTCTAAGCAGGAATATTTCCCTAGGATAGGAAAGCAAGTTTGTTAAGATGCTTTAGCAATGAGAAGTAAAATACATTCCTAATCACATACTAGATGATATTTGCACTGAATAAAGGATATTATGCTAATCTGTAACTCTACTGATTGTAGAGCTTGATGTTTTGGGGAGGCTGATGTGTTTATTATTGCCATGTTCCACTTTACGCACCAATTCAGAATTGTTATACTTCTGTCCAGAGAATGATTCAACTTCAGCAAAGAACAGTGATTGTGCATTCTAGAATACTTGTATTATTATACCACCTTGCTTTGTATGCTGTTTGTGCATACTGTATAAAGCAAATCTCCCACATGTAAAGTAATGTGATACTGTGAAGAGATTATTATACTACCCCAAAAAGAGGGCAAATTAGGTTTATGCATTCAGTCTTTTTATATAAATTTGATACTTGCTCTAGAATTTTTGTACTGAAATTATGGGAGTGAATAATGCAATTCTGTTTTATTGTTGAATGGACAACTATTTAAAAGTCAGCCTAAGATTTGTCAGTCAGTGAGATAAGAAATTGTTTGAATTACCTTTTTGATTGGAATAAAGCTATTTCAAACATTTGCATATTTATAAATGAGGGCATTTTAGTTCTGAAATAATGCTTTTTTTAATCTTAATGAAGAGGAATCCAAAGTGGTAAAATTGTCAATTATTCTCAGTTTGTACTGAGAAGACACTATGGCTATCTTGTTTAATCCGCCTAAAAGCAAAATTGTTAGGTCAGTAGAAGGTATGTTTAATATTCTTTCTCAATGTCATAACTACTTCATAATCTTGTACTAAAAAGGCAAAAGCTTGTTAGAATATATAGGACTGCTTTTATCTTAAATCTAAGCTTAGCCACAATAGTGGAACTATCAGTGTAGCTTTAAAGTATACAGTGTTGTTTCATGAATAATAATTTATCTGGTATAAATGGGCTCTTTTCTTAAACAGACTTAAAAGGGAAAATCTAGACATAAATCCATTTTTAAGTTAAAGGTTGGCACCTGCTGCTTAAAAAAGGCAAAAAAGCTCTTTGTTTATGTACTGATCTGTCAGTTATGGTTCAAGGTAAGATTTAACTATACCTCTGTCTTTTCTTTTACAGGTCCTTCAGTCTGGGAGGCTATGGGGGAGCCTCTGCACCCAGGGGAAATATTACCCTTTACTAGGGGGAAGGGTAAACCAGTAGGGAATACAGTACAATCCCAGCCCTACTGGGAGGGGTGGGAGGGAGGTGTTGCCGTCACTGTATTAAGTCGATGTTGGGAAATGTTTTAACATCTGGAGCCTTTGTGGGTGGAAATCTGTCTCCTATTACAACTCTGCATTGGATGTGAAGAAGAAAAATAATCTATTAACAAAACAGCACATTCTGAACTATTGTGGGGAATTGTACCAAAATAAGAACCATATGATTGAACCATAGGAAATCGTAAAGAGGAAAACTATTTTGTGCACAATAAAGGAAACCTAAGAATGGGGGTCACAAAAAGTAAAAGGCTTTCTTTTTTTCTTTTATGTGTCTTTTGTTGGTATGTTTGTTTTTTAAGTAAGGGTTTTCTACATTATTTCATCCTGCTCGATGGGATTCCTAAGTAATTTGCATGTTAATGAATAACTAAACAAATTAAGTTAGTACAGTTAAAATGCAGCTTGTGTCTGTATTAGGAGCAGGCACTCGCAGTGTATAATATAGAAACCCCGTCGTAAATTAATAAAGGTTAACTTGGACAAAATGAAGCAACCTGCAAACTGCCAAATGAGTCACTCCTTTCATTTTTGGGGTAAGGGGAGGGACACTTCAAAGGAAAGATTGACATCTTAATTTTTACATTTAAAAAAAATTAAAGTAGTGGATATGATTTGGTTATTGTACTTAATTAGATTTAATTTCTAGAGTAAGGCATTAGTCTTAATGTGCAGTTTAAGGTTCAGGCATGCATTCTGGCTCATAGTGATCAGAAATAATTTAAATGAGTGGGAAAGTAGCACGCTTGCATCACATAGAGTGAAATTGGTATACATTTACCTATGTTGCACCAGTCTTGTGTTGCTGTTTACCAATTCAATATAGCCCTGCATTTAAAATTCCTTTTCTGAGATTCTGTGGATCTTATTTCTATTAAGATTATAGATATAAAGTACTGTGGTTAACAATTAGGCCTTGAAATACCTTTTTAGGATCTGTTAAGATTAAGATTGATATTGTGTTGTGTGTAACCTGCACAATGTGGAAAGCTGATAAACTGCAAAATATTTGCCTCTGTGCTGTCAGTGTGATGTGCTTTCTGCATGGTTATATACTAGTGATTTTTAGCAGAATCTCTAAAAATGAGTTACATGGTAAGACCCGTTAAAGGCTGCATAAATGTTAGTTGGCACATAAAGACAATTGTAGAAGTTGATGACATGATTGCTATATTTGTGTTTATTCCCACTCAACATATTACCTTTTATGCTTTCTCTTTGTTCACAGCATGATCTTAGAGATGTTTAAGTTAATGAATGTAATGCAGGGTATCTACAATGTATCAGCGCATGTTGGTGGCCCTTTGTGATGTAGTTAAATGTACAAGGGTGCAAGTTTAAAGCTATGAAGTGAAAGTTGGTTTGGATCCTCTTCATTTCATTTGTTTAGCTTTTCTGTTGATGGTTGGTTTTTTGGGTGGGTTTTTTTTTCCTCTCTACTTACATGTATTCCTGTGAATAAATCCTTGTTAAGTTAACCCTTTACTTTTCTTTCCATGTGTATTTTCTTATGTACTGTGAATGTGAAATCCTAACTGGTACACTTGATCTTGTGTTCATCTGAAAGTGGCAAGTCTTTATTAATTTAGATTGCCTAAAGAGTATCCCATGATGATAAAGGAAAATGGAGAGGTTTTTACCTCTGCTGATCAGAGGTGAAGCCGCGCCTTTCCATTTTTCAAGTGCTGCATAATTAACCTGCAAAAAAAACCTAAGCCATAACAGCCTTTTTATAGATTTAGTTTCTCACCTTTGCATTGCAAAATTGGATATTGGGTAACAGTTTAGTGGGGTTTTTGGTGTTTTGTTGTTTGTGGGTTTTGGGGGTTTTGTTTGTTTGGGTTTTTTTGTGGGTTTGTTGGTTTTTTTTAAGAACTTGCTGCTCTTTGCATGGTTCTGTTCTTTGAGTGTTAAATGATTTAGCTATTGCACTGAAGTTTGAGCTGTATGAGTGTGGATTTATAAATGCTGTTTAAAGAGTTTTGGGGATTTTTTATGCATGATAGCATGCATGTTTTAAATGTGTCCTATTCTCCCCCTGCCTTTTTTTTTTTTTTTTTGGCTTTGCAAATTTGAATGGATTATGCCTGAAGAATAGTTTGGACGTGTACTGTATGAAGTACATTCAGTAATGCTAGTACATAGTATTTATTCAATTTTGTCAAAATTGCATGTGATAACTTGCTTTCAAATTACATTGCTTTGGTACCAAATGCAAAATTCCTTCTTAACTAATATCACTGAAGTAAATTAGTAATAGTTTTAATCACTAAAAACACTTTAAAACCAAATTCTGGAAGAAGAAGGAAAAAAAACTTTAAAATTTAGCGAAGTTGGATATTAATTTAGATGCAAGCTTGCTTTAATTTTGAGTGTGTTTGAACATTAGGGAAAAGTTTCAGAGAAATTACATTAAAAAACTTGTAGAATAGAAAACCTACCCAAATAATACTGTAGCATTACAGCTAGAATCTGAGTTTAACTAAACTTTTTAAATTTCAGAAAGCCCCTTTAACAAATTTAAACCACTCCACCTCAGATTAGTTTAGGATGCCACTTTTGTACGTAGTATTTTAATAGTTATTTGTGCAGATGTGAACTGATCTGGTATAACAGCAAGGAAAATAATTAGGGCAGAAATAAACAGTACTGACAAAATAGTCTTTTGTATCAGTAAGTTCTCTCATGGTATATTTTAAAGCAAATAAACCATATTCCTAATGCATAATATAGTGCAGAGATTTGCAGAAGCCATTTAGGGTTTAATCTGAGGTAAGAAAAGTTATGAATTTGCATTAACAGTTATAATTCAATTATTGCATCATGGGATATATAAAAAGCATTTTAATTCTTGTAGTGTAGTCTTGACAGTTCTTGAATGTTGACTGAATATTTATACTGGTAGAATTGTGAGTTTGTTACATTCCAGTGTTTCTGCCTCTCGGCATGCTAAAAGCACAGCTTCATTTGCTCCTTACACACTGAATAAAGTGCTGTTAGTCTGCTAAACTACAGAAATAGCTGCTGTTAAGTAATGGTGTAGATTTTCTACTTGAATATTTTTGTTTTAGGAACCTCAGGAGGTCAGTGTTTACTGGTTTTATATATGCCTTTTTCCTGTTTTGAGTTTCCCTTTTTGAAGGATTCAGAGTGTGAAGAAAAGCTGCTGATCAGCCTAAGTTGGTAACAGAAAGGGTATTTAAAATCCTTATAAAATGCATCTTTTTGGCAGTTCTAAATTGCTGTTAAATTAGAAATTCAATACTAAATTTTTTTCATTACACATTCAGAAAACAGCACTTTTCATTTAGGAAAAAAGATTAGAATACTTCATTATTTTAAGCAGTGCAAGCAAAAATAATCAAATTTTGTAAATTTTTTCCAAAGATTGATTCTTTTCTAAATCAGTGAATATGTATATATTTAAATTCTAATAAGCTAATTCTTCTGCTTTAGTTTATTGCTCCTTAAAGCCTGTGCTCAAAAGACCAGTCTTGGAAGAATGGGTTTAAAATTTATAATCATTATAATTTTTGAAAGTTATGAAGTAGCATAAATTTTGTAACTAACAATATTGATACACTGTGATTTATTTTTTTAGGACTTTTATATTAGCATCAATCTTAATTACTTAAACTGCATATATTGTATAATAGTAAAATGTATATTTTAAAGCTTCAAGTGGCTTTCCTCAAGCGAAACTCATTATTACTTAGAAATATTAAAATACTAGCTTTATCTCAGGTGAATACTCTTGTACCACTTTTGTTCAGAACACATGCTTATAAAAATGTGTCTTAATTATATCAGTTTATGTATTTCATATTAGGCACCTCCTCTGTCTTAAACTTACTCTAACCTTCTACTATTGGACAATAATGACTTTTGCTTCACCTATTTTATTCATATTGAATGTATTAATAGATAAAGGTGGAAAAACATTCTTCCCTTGAGGAGAATGCATCCATATTCAAACAACTGAAATATTTCTTGAAAAATGCTTTAAATGTAACATTTTATTGGAAATCTTTCGTTTCAGCTTTTGTCAAGGAAAGAAGTTGCAACTTAACAGTAATTGCTTCAATACTATCTCTTTCATGAGGAAAAATGCATAAAGCTTCTATATAGGGTCTAAAGAGTAACTTTTTATCTTAGATAAAGGTTAAGCTCTACAGTGAAATGACTGCTGTAAATTGCAAAACATCCTGCAGTTATTTCAGATAGATGCTGATGTAGTTTGCATACATATTTGTGATATATTATGTATTTCCAGTAACCTCATCTTGAGTAAATAAAGCTTGATCAATAGCTGTGTATTTCACTCACCTATGCATTCACCAGAATGACTTGCATCTATCAGTCTACTAAGTATTTTTCTCCAATAGAAATTTTTTTTTGCCTGCCACTGATGCTTGTTCTTTGCACTTAATGGTTGGAGCAAGACAGTTTTAGATAATTAGTTTAAATAGGAAACTCTGAGGTGAGTACTCTTGTTGCTTGCCTTGTAGAGTATATTCTGCTAAAATAATAAGGATACTTACTTGAATGTATTTATGTGAGGGAAGTTAAAATGGCTCTATAAAAGATGAATCCTTGTGTGGTGTTACAGTATACTTTTTAAGTAAGCTAAATCCACATCTCAAATAATTCAGTGCTTATAGTATCACTTTTCTATAAGCTGGTTCTATTGTGCTACTTTCATCTTAGGTATCTAATTCTTTACTTTGTGTGAGCAACAAAAATGAGAAGGCCTGGGTGATTTTTTTGCAGGGATGGTGATTAGAAAAAAAAGATGGGTATAAACAGGTTTATTTGGCTGTTGAAATTTCCAGTGTAATGCTATCTTTTTTTCATGGGAAGAGATAGGTATGTCTGACTTACTAAACGCTTCTAAAATTTTTAATTGGATGCAGTATATAAAATAGTTTAAAATGAAAGATGACAACTTAGGTTGTATGAGTTTTGCTTGAAAGCTTTAAAACTGTTGTTTCTGTCTGCCACAATGTTGGAATTTTTCCTTCAAACATATCCTCCTGCAACCTCTCATACTGCACTAAATTGAGTGATATTTCTTGAAGTCTGCCTGTTTGCTAACAGAACTTCATTTTAAATAGAATATGGTTTTAATTTTTGATAAGCTGCTGAATTTTAAAGAGTTTTGGGGGCCACCAAGTATTTTAGATCATGCAGAGAATATATATTGTACTGTAGTAATTTTGTATTTACATTTGTATGATGTGACATAATAGATGTGAATGTTAATCACTGCTTGACTATGTTAATAAAGTTGTTTAAATATAGATGTTGCATTCCAATTTTTAATGAAAGATGAAAATTTCATGTTGAGTTTGTGCTTTGCCTGACTCAGTAGGGCACTCTTCTGGTTCACATATGTAAGTTCTGGAGTCTCTTGAATAAGGAGGATTTTCGTTTTATCTGAATGAAAATGATCTTTGGATAAGTTAAGGTCAATTCAGTTTAGATGTTTCAGGCTGTTAGGGGCAAATAAATGTAGACAGAGGAGGTTTGCCTGAACTGAAATTAATGTTTGTTAGGTGATAGTGGTAACTGCTCTACTACTGAGAAATGTTACATTGACTGTATTTTTGTTTGAAACAGCTGATGCTTGCAAAGTCTAACCAAATTGGGGGGGGGGGGGGGGGGGGGAATAATTCTCATTACTTGTGTTTATCAATCTGAATAAAAAGAGGAGTAAACTAAAAATAAATGAAAATTATTCAAGACCTTGAACCAAATCTTGCAGTGGTCTTAGTCTAATTTTATCTAGCTTTTATGGGGTGATAATGCAAACTGTTTAAAGGTTAACTTCCTGATACAGGAGTCTCTAAAGTGAAAGTATGAAACTAACAGTAGTAGCTCTCTGAACAAAATCCACCCATGTTGATTTGAATGTTTTATGTTCACTTCCAATATTTAACAGTTGGTCAGTAACATATAGACAATCTAGGCAATTACGTATGTCTTGTACAGGTAGCTTCTGTATTGTAATGATTAAATTCAATAAAATGCATTGTCATGATATATCTACTAAGTAAATTCATAATAAAATTTATAGTAGAAATTAATTGCTGCATACTTGGCTGAAGTCTGCTTAACTAAGGACTTAGTTTTCTGCCTCCAGAAAGATGACAAGGCCATGGAATAGCTACTGACAGCAGTGTAGGTGTGTAGAGACCAAGTTGATTAGAAGAGAGATCAGTTCCTGTTGGGTATAAGACATGAGTACACCAGTGACTGGAGGGGGAGGGAGTTTTGGTTTTGTCTTCTTTCAAATAGCCCTCCCCACTCCCATTCTGTTGTAGGGTACTTGTGATAGAGTGTGCTGCTGTCAGTGGGAGACTCGAACAAAAGATCTGACAATTGACTCAGAGCCTGATCTTAAGCTATGGCTTCCAATTTTGAGTCTGAGGTTAATTACTACTTGTATATACAAATGAGATGAGTAAGTACTAGCATCTTAAATAAGTGAAATGAATGTTATGACTAAGTTTGTGATCAGATTGCAACAGTGCAAAGGATTGTCCTTTCAACATGTCATGCTATTACTTTTCCTTAAAAAAAAACAACAAATCAAAACAAAAAACAAACAAACAAAAAAACAAAATACAAACTTGCATCTCATTTAAAGATGTACTTGAATGAAAAATAAAGTATTTCAATAGAAATATTGTGTGCATAAAATAATTTCTTATGTATGTTAAATGCTTACAGAATAGATATTGATAGCTTTTGTTATCCTGGAATGACTCATAATGAAAAATACTGATTACATAAAGTTTTAATATGTAAAATGCACTTCTTTAAGAGGCATTTGCCCTTGTTTTGTGTAACATGAGCAATATATACCATTGAAACCTCCCAAAAGACACTGGGTCCAGTCTTGTTCAACATATTCATCAATGACCTGGATGAAGGGATAGAATCATAGAATCATGGGGTTGGAAGGGACCTCTGGAGATCATCTAGTCCAACCCCCCTGCCAGAGCAGGGTCACCTAGAGCAGGTTGCACAGGAACGCGTTCAGGCGGGTTTGGAATGTCTTCAGAGTTGGAGACTCCACCACCTCTCTGGGCAGCCTGTTCCAGTGCTCTGCCACCCTCAAAGTAAAGAAGTTCCTCCTCATGTTTAGGTGGAACTTCCTATGCTCAAGTTTGTGCCCATTACCCCTTGTCCTGTCGCTGGGCACCACTGAAAAGAGCCTGGCCCCATCCTCCTGACACCCAGCCTTTAAGTATTTATAAGCGTTGATAAGATCCCCCCTCAGTCTTCATTTTTCCAGACTGAAAAGACTCAAATCCCTCAGCCTTTCTTCATAAGAGAGATGTTCGAGTCCCCTAATCATCTTGGTAGCTCTCTGCTGCACCCTCTCCAGCAGTTCCCTGTCCTTCTTGAACCGGGGAGCCCAGAACTGGACACAGTACTCCAGGTGCGGCCTCACCAAGGCAGAGTAGAGGGGGAGGATGACCTCCCTCGACCTGCTGCCCACACTCTTGTTGATGCACCCCGGGATGATGTGTTATGTCAGGTTGCTGAGTTGCAAGAAATGGTTAAAAGGTGGTGTAGTATCAGAGGAGCTGAGACAGAGATAGGTGGTTTCATAACCATGTTCCTGCAGTAGATACTACTGAGAATGAGGCACCTTGGACCCTGGTGACTCACAAAAGCAGGACTGTGCTTCAGCCTCCACCCTCTGGCATCAAAACAAAAAACAGGTATGAAGCTTTAACAGCTACAGACAACCAGGAGCAAGGTCTGCCAGGAGGACCTGCACCAGCAGCACACAGTAGACATGGAAAAAAACAATGACGAGTGCTAGTAGTGGGCGACTCCCTGTTAAAGGGCACTGAGGCACCCATCTGCTGTCCTGACAGGGAGTCGCATGAGGTATGCTGCCTCCTGGGAGCTAAGGTTCTAGATGTTGCTGAGAGGGTGCCACAACTTGTCAAGAACATGGACTACTACCCACTGTTACTCTTTCATGTGAGCATGAGGGACACTGCAAGCTGGAACCTGGGCAGAATTAAAGAAGACTATAAAGCCCTGGGGGTGCAAGTGAAAAAAATTGGTGCCCAAGTCATCTTTTCCTCCATCTTATCAGTCAGGGGAAAGGGAGCAGCCAGAAATGGATGGATAATGCATATCAACTCCTGGCTATGTGGCTGGTGCCGTTGTGAGGGGTTTGGCTTTTATGACAATGGGATGTTCTTTGATGATTATGGCCTGTTAGAGAGGGATGGGGTCCACCTGTCTAGAAGGGGCAAGGGAATCTTTGGCAGCAGGCCAGCCAACTTGGTGAAGAGGGCTTTAAACTGAAGGACTTGGGGGGTGGGGTCCAGGGTGGCAATGCTCAAGCCAACTGGGGAGTAAGCCAGGCCAGCCACAGCAGGGACAAATGTTCCTTAGCTGACTCCCAAGATGTGATCCAGAAGGCCAACAAGCTCAAGGGTGTGAATGGCTATGCTGGATCCTTTTGCACCCCTCCAGGGAAACCTACATGCTCAACAGCCTCTCTGAAATGCCTGTATGTCAACGCATGCAGCATGGGGAATAAACAGGAAGAATTAGAGATCTGTGTGCGGTCGCAGGGCCGCGATTTCATTGCAATTACAGAGACATGGTGGGATAGCTCACATGGCTGGAATGTTGTCATGGATGGCTATGTACTTCTTAGGAAAGACAGGCCAGCAGGGCAAGGTGGTGGAGTTGCTCTCTCTGTGAGACAGCAACTGGAATACAGCGAGCCCTGCCTAGGGGTGGATGAAGAATGTGTTGAGAGCTTATGGGTAAGAATTAAGGGGCAGGCTAATATGGGAGACACTGCTGTGGGTGTTTACTACAGACCACTGGATCAGGAAGAGGAAGTCAATGAGGCCTTCTACAGACAGCTGGAAATAGCCTCACAATCACAGGCCCTGGGTCTCATGGGAAACTTCAACCACCCTGACATTTGCTGGAAAGACAACACAGCCAGGCACACACAGTCCTGGAGATTTCTGCAGAGCATTAACGATAACTTCTTGACACAGGTGGTGGAGGAACCAATGACGAGAGGTGCTCTGCTGGACCTTGTGCTGACAAACAAAGAAGGACTGGTTGGGGATGTGAAGGTCGGGGGCAGCCTTGGCTGCAGTGACCATGAGTTGGTGGAGTTCAGGATCCCGCGTGGAGGAAGGAGAGCAAAAAGTAGAATTACGACCCTGGACTTCAGGAGAGCTGGCTTTGGCCTCTTCAAAGACCTGCTTGGAGGAATCCCATGGACTGAGGCCCTAGAAGGAAAGGCAGTGCAAGAGAGCTGGTTAATATTTAAGCACCACTTCCTCCAAGCTCAAGATCGGTGCATCCCTAGGAGCAAGGAATCAGGCAAAGGAGGCAGGAAACCTGCATGGATGAGCAGGGAACTTCTGGAAAAACTCAAATGGAAGAAGGAAGTTTACAGAAGGTGGAAAAAGGGACTGGCCACTTGGGAGAAGTATAGGAATGTTGTCAGAGTATGCAGGGATGCAACAAGGAAGACTAGGGCCCGCTTGAAATTAAACCTGGCAAGGGATGTCAAGGACAACAAGAAAGGCTTCTTCAAGTACATCAGTAGCAAAAGGAAGACTAGGGAAAATGTGGGCCCACTGCTGAATGAGGTAGGTGCCCTGGTGATGGAGGATGCAGAGAAGGTGGAGTTACTGAATGCTGCCTTTGCTTCATTCTTTACTGCTAAGGCTGTCCCTCAGGAATCCCAGACCCTGGAGGTAGGAGAGAGAGCCTGGAGAAAGGAAGACTCTCCCTTGCTCAAGGAGGATCGGGTTAGAGATCATTTGGGCCCTGATGGGATGCACCTGAGAGCACTGAGGGAGCTGGCAGATGTTATTGCGAAGCTGCTCTCCATCATCTTTGAAAGGTCATGGAGAACAGGTGAGGTGCCTGAGGACTGGAGGAAAGCCAATGTCATGCCAGTCTTCAAAAAGGTCAAGAAGGAGGATCTGAGAAGCTACAGGCCGATCAGCCTCACCTCCATCCCTGGAAAGGTGATGGAACAGCTCATCCTGGATGTTGTCTCTAAGCATGTAAAAGGAAAAAAAGGTCATTGGGAGTGGTCAACCAGTTAGCCTTCTATGAGGGCATGACTGGCTGGGTGGATGAGGGGAGAGCAGGGGATGTTGTCTACCTTGACTTCAGCAAGGCTTTTGACACAGTCTCCCACAGCATCCTCATAGATAAGCTTAGGAAGAGTGGGTTGGATGAGTGGACAGTGGGGTGGATTGAGAACTGGCTGAATGGCAGAGCTCAGAGGGTTGTGATCAGCAGCACAGAGTCCAGTTGGAGGCCTGTAACTAGCGGTGTTCCCCAGGGGTCAGTACTGGGTCCAGTCCTCTTCAATATATTCATCAACGACCTGGATAGAGTGCACCCTCAGCAAGTTTGCTGATGACACAAAACTGGGAGGGGTGGCTGACACACCAGAAGGCTGTGCTGCCATTCAGGGAGACCTGGACAGGCTGGAGAGTTGGGTGGAGAGGAACCTTATGAAATTCAACAGGGGCAAGTGTAGGGTCCTGCACCTGGGCAGGAATAACCCCCTGCACCAGGACAGGTTAGGGGCTGACCTGCTGGAGAGCAGCTCTGTAGAGAGGGACCTGGGAGTCCTGGTGGACAACAGGATGACCATGAGCCAGCAGTGTGCCCTTGTGGCCAAGAAGACCAATGGTGTGTGGCCAGCAGATCAAGGGAGGTCATCCTCCCCCTCTACTCTGCCCTGGTGAGGCCGCACCTGGAGTACTGTGTCCAGTTCTGGGCTCCCCAGTTCAAGAAGGACAGGGAACTGCTGGAGAGGGTGCAGCAAAGGGCTACCAAGATGATCAAGGGACTGGAGCGCTTCTCTGATGAGGAAAGGCTGAGAGACCTGGTTCTGTTTAGCCTGGAGAAGAGAAAACTGAGGGGGAATCTCATTGATGCTTATATATTTCTAAATGGTGGGTGTCAGGAGGATGGGGCCAGGCTCTTTTCAGTGGTGCCCAGTGACAGGACAGGGGGCAATGGACACAAACTGGAACACAGGAAATTCTTTACTTTGAGGGTGGCAGAGCACTGGCACAGGCTGCCCAGAGAGGTGGTGGAGTCTCCGTCTCTGGAGACATTCAAAACCCGCCTGGACGTGTTCCTGTGCAACCTGCTCTAGGTGACCCTGCTCTGGCAGGGGGGTTGGACTGGATGATCTCCGAAGGTCCCTTCCAACCCCTACCATTCTGGGATTCTGTGAAATAATCTGATTAATGGCAGGCTTAAAATGAAGCGTTTTTCCAATAGTCTAATTCTTAAGGAAAACAGATGCAATTATGCTTCACATTTATTAACACATATATGTATAACTGATAGCATATTAGGAATTACTTTTGAATCATACAGTTTTTTAGGGTTTTTTTACACTAATTCTTTTTTGCTAGACTTTCATTGAAATAATCAAAGTAAAAATTGAGGTGTTTATTTTTTAGCTTCAGGTATGTCGGAGGATGCCGCCGGAGCAGCTAGTGGAAAAGTACATGTAATCAGAAAGGGTATGCCGACCTTGCAGGACTGAGACAAACAACCTTGAGAAAGTAGGGAGTTAAGCAACAAGTCATAACTTTAGCTTCTAGCACATAACTTTAGCTTCTAGTTTCTAGCAGCTTCTAGCACATAGCGAAACCGCAAGTAGGAGGGAGTATTATAATGTAATCTTTAGAGCTAAGCCAATGAAGACTGTTAGAATTAATGTAATAATTATATAATCATGAAGTAACGGTATAAAAGGCTGTAAGAAGTAATTAATAGGGGGAAGGCTGTAAGAAGTAATTAATAAAGGACATCTTGCTTGCATCAAGCTGCGTCCCGTCTCTCAATCGCGGCAAATTGGTGACCCCGACGTGATGGGTTTATGAACCGCCTAGCTGAGCGGCTTGCTGCGAGTCCCGCAGAACGTTGAATGAGCTGCTGAAAGGAAGCAGGAGCCGGCCGGCCTGAAATCCCTCCGGAGTAGAGAGGTGAGCTGTGGGAAACATGGGGAATCAGATGTCCCCCGCGGAAAGAGACGTATATGAAGTTATGAAAACGCTCCTTCAGAAACATAAAAAGGAGATTTCCGGGCATGACTTAAAGATGATGCTTAAGTGGGTGCAGGTAAAAATCCCCACGGTCACAGCCTCAAGTATTTTTACCCGGGAACTGTGGGATGATGTGGGGGTGAAATTGTGGGACTCAGCAACGCTGGGGAACGCGGAGGCTCAGCGTTTGCTTCCATGGTGGAGAAGTATCCTTGAGACTATTAAGGCACAAGAGTGGGGCCATAAGGACCCTCCGGCTAACGAGGGGGAATCTCACTCAGCTCAATCTCTGCCTCCCCCTCCGTTATCACCGCGACGTGCTACGTCGCCCGAACCGGCGGTCTGCGCTGCAGGCTACCCTCCCGAGGAGAGTCCCGTCGGCCCGGGGCCCGTCGATCTTGATAAAGAACCTGACTTGTATCCCCCTGACCCTCATGATACGTGGGCGAATATCAGACGTCAGGCTTTGAAAGAAGGTGACTTGGAAATAGCGCGAACGATAGTCGCCCCTGTTATCTATCAAGCCCGGGGGGGGGGGCACAGTGGGAGGCTTTATCCTTCCCTGTGATTAAGGAACTGCGCCGTACCGTCACAGAGCACGGGCTCTCTTCCCCATATTTTGTGAGCCTGTTATCCTCGGTTTTTGATACGTACGTTATGACCCCCCATGATTTGAAATCGCTAGCGCAATTGCTATTAACCCCTACCCAATACTCCCTTTGGGAGTCACACTGGAGAAGGGGCCTTCAGACTCTTCTTAATGCTTACGCGCGTCACGATAACGCTGCTCTTGCAGCACTGACCATGGAACACCTCACGGGCACAGGTCAGCACTCTGACCCAGTGGCGCAAGCCCGGGATTGCCCGCGAGAGGCCCTGGAGGCCATCCGAGAGGAGGCAAGAAAAGCCTTACTTAAAATACCAGATTCCCGCAAACCACAGAAGGCGTTTACCTCGATTACACAAGAGCCCCGAGAACCGTACATGCAGTTTGTTGACCGTCTTAAACAAGCTTTAGAGCGCCAGATCGATAATGCCGAAGCCCAGGAAATTCTGCTGTTAAAACTTGCAGTTGAAAATGCTAATGCTGATTGTAAAAAATTGCTTAAATCTCTTCCGAATCCAGCTCCGACCCTGGTTGAAATGTTGGAAGCTTGCAATCGTATTGGTACCGTAGATCATAAGTTTGAGGCGATGGCGGCTGCCTTTGCAGCAATGAAAGGTTTGCCAGGAGAGGGAAGTGTTACGGTTGCGGTAAGCCCGGCCATATCAAACGAAATTGTCTCGCTAATAACGGGGGAGCCAAGCACCAAGCGCCGGGGATCTGCCCCCGGTGCAGGAAAGGGTGTCATTATGCTAACCAATGTCGTTCTAAATATAATCTGCAAGGGCAACCGATACCGGGAAACCGCCCGCGGAGCGCGGGGCAACGACGCGCACAGACACAAATATCGTCGCCGATGACTCGCGTCCCGCAGACCGGTGTGACCCCGCCACAAGTCTTCGCCCAGCAACAGCTGGCAGCGCCGGATTGGACCTGGCAACCTCTCACACAGTAACGTTACTTGATTCCTCTGTTCACTTACTATCAACTAATGTTTCAGGTCCTTTGCCGCCCAAAACACAAGGGTTACTGTTAGGAAGATCATCTGTTACCTTAACAGGGCTTTTTGTGTTGCCTGGAGTCGTTGACACTGATAGTACAGGGGGCATTAAAATCATGGTCTGGACTCCTTTCCCCCCCTGTACGGTACCTAAGGGAAGCCGCATCGCACAATTGATTTTGATCCCACAGAACATAGACTCTCTCTCCTATACCCCACCTCCACAGCAACGACAGGGAAGCTTTGGGTCCACTGGAAACCCACAAATTTTCTGGGTGCAATCCATCTCCCAGAAGCGGCCGATTTGCCAATGTACTCTTATTCGTGGGAATCGGCAAATAATCCTGACTGGAATAATCAACACAGGGGCCGACGTCACGGTAATTTCACAAGCGAAATGGCCCCCACAGTGGCCCTTAACAGCCGTGCCTCAGGCACTAGCTGGTATCGGGGGAGTTGGCAAAAGCCACCAAAGTGCTGAATTGATCCAAATTAAAGGCCCCGAAGGACATATAGCCTCTGTCAAACCTTTTGTCCTACCCGTCCCAATGGTCCTATGGGGGCGCGATGTATTATCACAATGGGGAACTTGCATACAGTCACATTTTTAGGTGGGGCCATTGAAGTGCGCGACACTCTGAAACTAACTTGGAGGACTCAGACGCCCATCTGGGTGGATCAATGGCCCCTCCGGCTCGAAAAGCTTCGCGCTCTCCATGAACTAGTCACGGAACAACGAGCAAAGGGACACATAGTACCCATTACCAGTCCCTGGAACTCTCCTGTCTTTGTGATTAGGAAACAATCTGGCAAGTGGCACCTCCTCCATGATCTCAGAAAGATTAATGATGCTATGGAAGATATGGGAGCCCTTCAGCCGGGACTCCCTTCTCCTACTATGATCCCCCGAAATTGGCATTTGACTGTTATTGATCTTAAGGATTGTTTTTTTTAACATTCCATTACACCCTGACGATGCTCCGAAATTTGCTTTTTCAGTGCCAAGAGTGAACATGCAAGCTCCAGTACAAAGATATCAGTGGGTAGTGCTGCCGCAAGGTATGAAAAATAGCCCAACCATTTGCCAGTGGTATGTCGCTAAAGTACTTAGCCCTGTCAGGGCTGCCTTGCCACGAGTCCTATTATACCACTACATGGACGACATCTTAATAGCCACGCCTTACCCTGAGCTCATGGAGAAGGCTGTAGCCACTGTCACGGCTGCTGTTATATCAGCAGGCCTCTGTATCGCACCAGAAAAAGTCCAAAAAATGCCTCCCTGGACATACTTAGGCTGGCGCATCAGGACCCAGACTATAGTCCCCCAACCCTTGCATATACAAACAAAAATTGCAAATTTGCACGACGTCCAAAAATTATTAGGGACTATTAACTGGGTACGTCCATTGCTTGGAATCTCTAATTCAGATTTAGGCCCCTTATTTGAACTCCTTAAGGGCGATACGGACTTACGCTCCCCTCGTCAACTGGGTCCTGAAGCGACTGCCGCATTGCAGAAGGTGGCGGAAGCCATTATCCTTAAACAAGCACACAGATGTGCTCCTGAATTACCCTTCAATCTGATCATTTTAAATGCTGCGCGGCACAGGTATAAATCATTTTTGTCAAATCTTAATTTATATTTAAAATATGAAAAATATGAAAATAAAACTCAATGTGTTACACTGACAGTCTTACACATTTTTCCTTTTCTTATTGACCCTTGGCAAAATGGATCGTCCTAAGTTTCCTCTATTAAATGTACAGGGGAACTTAGTCTTCCCCTGGGTGTTCAGCATACAGGTTAATTTGGATGCATAACTATGGCAGTATTACTATCACAGATATCAATATTTTTTTAAGTGTCCCTTGTTTCTCTCTGTTCCCCCAACGCTTAATAAAAATGCCAAATAGAATTTTGTTTCTCTGATAAAATACTGTATACAACGAGAAGCAATGTAACTTGCCAGTCCTTTTACCTCAAAATGATTGTCAAGGAATGCCCTACATGTAGGACATATTTAATTTACAGTTTTTTGGTATGTTATCTTTCAGATTTACATTCATGTTGACTTTTTCAAAGGATTCTGTGGCTTGCAAATATAGAAACTGAAGGGTTCCTTAGTTTGAAAAAACACACAAAAAAACCCACCCAAACACCACAAAACTGAAAAAGAGTGATTTGATTTAAAAACAACAAAAAAGAGCAAACTTTTACAACTAAATCCCAAAGTAGTATTTTTCTTCCCAGAACTGCATCTTAACACAAAGGCATCTTTCAGTGCCTTCCTTTAACTTGATCCTGTCTCAAAAGGAAATTTTGGGTCATCTTGCGTATTATTTTTTTTTTCTCCTTAGCAGAATGATGGTCATGGTCTTGCATATACTTTTTTCATTCTGAAATGTACTCGCTCAAATAAACATTTTGGAGCCATGTCCAAAATAACTCCAGGACTTTGAGTGTTGGAAATACTTTGGAAGAACAGATGAATCGTGTGACAAAGTAAGAATTCAAGTATCCTTTTTTTTTTTTTTTAATTATGATGGTTGCATCATTTTCTCCAGTACTCTGCCACGAGATGATATACCTAATTTTAGTTTTGCTTATACACCAAAACTGTTATCTTTGGGCCAAAACCAGATGGAAGCTAGATGGAACCTTGGACTACAGCTCTCGCTTGTTGCAAGCATTAACTCAGCTGTGTAAGTGTTTCTCAGTCCATAAAATGGCAATGTTTAACAGAGGGTTGTTAGTCATAGAATCATAGAATTGCTGAGGTTGGAAGGGACCTTTAAGATCATCAAGTCCAACCTTTAACCTACCCTGACAAAAGCCACTTCTAAACCATGTCCCTAAGTGCCCCATCTACCCTTTTTTTAAACACCTCCAGGGACGGTGAATCCACCACCTCCCTGGGCAGCCTATTCCAATGTTTAATAACCCTTTCAGTGAAAAAATGTTTCCTAATATCCAATCTAAACCTCCCCTGACATAACTTGAACCCGTTTCCTCTCGTCCTATCACTTGTCACCAAGGAGAAGAGGTTGGCCCCCATCTCTCCACAACCTCCTTTCAGGTAGTTGTAGAGGGTGATAAGGTCTCCCCTCAGCCTCCTCTTCTCCAGGCTAAACACCCCCAGCTCCCTCAGTCGTTCTTCATAAGGTTTGTCCTCCAGACCCCTCACCAGCTTTGTAGCCCTTCTCTGGACACGCTCCAACACCTCCATGTCCTTCTTGTAGCGAGGGGCCCAAAACTGAACGCAGTACTCGAGGTGGGGCCTCACCAGTGCCAAGTACAGAGGCACGATCACTTCCCTAGTCCGGCTCACCACACTATTCCTGATACAGGCTAGGATGCTGTTGGCCTTCTTGGCCACCTGGGCACACTGCTGGCTCATATTCAGCCGGCTGTCCACCAACACCCCCAGGTCCTTTTCTGCCAGGCTGCTTTCGAGCCACTCCGCCCCAATCCTGTAGCGCTGCATGGGGTTGTTGTGACCCAAGTGCAGGACCCGGCACTTGGCCTTGTTCAACCTCATACCATTGGCCTCGGCCCATTGGTCCAGCCTGTCCAGATCCCTCTGCAGAGCCAACCTACCCTCAAGCAGATCAACACGCCCGCCTAGTTTAGTGTCATCTGCGAACTTACTGAGGGTGCATTCGATCCCCTTATCCAGATCATTGACAAAGATATTAAAGAGAACCGGCCCCAGCACTGAGCCCTGGGGGACACCACTTGTGACCGGACACCAACTGGATTTAACCCCATTTACCACCACTCTCTGGGCACGGCCATCCAGCCAGTTTTTTACCCAGCGAAGAGTACACCTGTCCAGGCCATGAGCAGCCAGCTTCTCCAGGAGAATGCTGTGGGAAACGGTGTCAAAAGCTTTGCAAAAATCCAGGTAGATAACATCCACAGCTTTTCCCTCATCCACTAAGTGGGTCACCTTGTCATAGAAGGAGATCAGGTTTGACAGGCATGACCTGCCCTTCACAAACCCATGCTGACTGGGCCTGATCACCCTGTTTTCCTGTATGTCAAATAATTACCCAATGGGCTTGCTTTGTTGAATTAAGAACCATAGGCATCTTGACAACTACTTTAAAAAAAAAATAAAACCACTCATTATCTTAATTTTCAAATAACAGGATGTTACTCAATGTGTGTGAAGACAGGAGGTCCTCTAAATCATTACTAATACAAGTCTGCACATCTCCATAAGTGCTCAGGCTTTAAGATTTTTATCAAGGTGATAAGGATACTATGAAGTTTGTGGCTGTCTTCCAGCTGCTCAAGCTGGCAGCTGCCATTGGTAAGCACTAGTATCTATACCTATGGATGTTGTGAATAATCAAAGGTTAGAATTATTTTCACCTGTCCTGCCTACCCGGTACCCTCACTTTGACCTAATGATGCTACTCCTGGCATGCATCAGGCCTTAGCATGAGCTGCATTACCCAAAATCTGAGCAGGAGTTGAGTGAATAGTCACATGTGTACTTGACATTATTACAGCATAATAATTTATCATGTTATTTCCTCCATCTTATATAGACTATAGATGAGAAAACTAAGTATGATGTATCTGTAGTAATGCATCTCCTGAATATATTAGAAATCACAAAGGATTTTTCATGCAGGGCTTAAGTATGACTAGAAAAAGTCAAAATGGAATTTTACAACCATTAAACTATTGCAATTTGTAGTTAGTAATATTAACTAATGCTTTCTAATCCTTCCATTTGGTTTAAGGTTGATTTGATGAAACCTGCTTTTGGCAGAAACACAGCAGATGGGTAATAAAGGTGGAGTATTGGTACCAAGCGACTCTCAAGCAGTGCTGTTTGGTTCATAATTTAAGTAACTGAAGTAGAAAATGGCTGGATTGGGTTTACATGTCAAGGTTTTGGTAGCAGGGGAGCCGCAGGGGTGGCTTCTATGAGAAGACATGAGAAGCTGCCCCCATATCAGACAGAGCCAGTTCCAGCCAGCTTCAAGATGGACTTGCTGTTGGCCAAAGCTGAGCCCATCAGCAACAGTGGTAATGCCTCTGTGATAACATATTTAAGAAGGGTGTCATAGTTTAGGCCAGGTTGGCCAATGTCAAGACAACAGATACTCTCCCCCACCTCTCACTCCAAGGAGAGGAAGAAAAGAGATAAAGAGATTTATGAGTTCAGAAAAAACTACTTTAATGAAATAGTAACAATAAAATAAAAGTGAAATAATGAAATAGATACAATATATACAAATATACACAAAACCATATCAAGTTCACAGGGAGATGTCACTGGCAGGCAACTAGGGAAGTTCCAGACTGGACTCAGGGACCAATGGGAACTGGAACACACTGACCAGGATCAAAAGGCAGACGAACCAACAGGCTCCTCCTCAGAGCATCAGCCAGTGAAGAAAGAGAACCACTGAGGGAGAGACAAGCTGACCCCTTTGGTCCCTCAGCTTTTATACTGAGCATGGCAGATGAGATGGAATACCCGATTGGTCAGCTTGGGTCACCTGACCTGTCCACTCCTCCCCACAGGTGCAACCCCTCCACAGGGGAAACAACCAAGTCAGCTGGCCCTGGTTGCCACAGCAACAAGTGTGAGCAGGAGCCTCTTTCACTGAACAGAAAGTTGGTTCTGCTCCACCCCAAACCAGGACAAAGGGATAGAAACCGCTGTGCAACAGCGGCTGGGAGAGAGGAGTGAGAATATGTGAGAGAATGTAAGGGACCACTCGTAATTTCTCTTAAACAAAGCAGCCTAAAGAGACTTTTAATGTCTCAAACACTTGCAGTACCAGGCCTTCTGCTCAAGGAACTGATAAGGCTAACACCTGGTTACCTCTGATGTGATTCATGGGAAAGAGAGAGACTGGCATCTCGATGACCAGATTTAAAGAAACAGAACAGCCCTGTTTTCTCTCCTGTGAAGGACGAGCTGTTTCTTCAAAAAAGACGCTATGCCCAGTGTTGACCTTTGCCTCATTATCTGTGAAATGCATATTAAAGTTGACACCCCTGCATATGCTAATGAAGATTATAGAGATCATACTAAACATATATGACTATAGCACTCATCTCTCCACCCAAATCATACTACACGTCACCTGGGGGGGGGAGAGAAACCTGAGATGAAACTGCCCTGTGATAAATGATTTAATCGCAAACAGGATTCCAATTAGAATTTATAATTTATTAAACGAATAAAGGCAAGCAAACAGCGCTGGGTGTGCCGGGGGTCTCTGCCCAACCAAGACACACCCCTTACAGATCCCATTTTTGGTTTATATCTCCTATACTAATACATATTCATAACTGTCTCTAAAATGGTTGGCCCTTGCCAAAAAATGGGTGTATCCCCCCTCTCACATGTCACTATGCAGATAACGACAGATCTTCTAGAATGTTCACCAGGTGGCTCCTGCAAAACGCAGACACACCCCTGCAAAACGCAGACACACCGTCTCGTCTGCGGCCATACAGACAAAACAATCAAAGGTCACACTTCACCCTGTGGCCCTAACACTGTTCCACACTGACACGAATCAGTTAAGCACATTTCACATGCCCCTAGGAGTAGGCGAACATAAAAGGGGTAAGAGTTTCCCTGAAAAAGAAGATTTTTGCCTGGGAAGGTTTTTCCCTGCCGAGGAGGGGAGTGAGAGAGCAGCTTTGGTGGCACCTGACTTTTTTAGCTTTCACTTCTGTCTATGGGATTTCATTACACTTTTTATATGAAAACCAGGCTGTAATAAATCTCTAGTCATGAAGGTATTGTGTAGGTCATAAGTAAGTGAATTATTAAACTGTGTAATATCTGCAGGTATTCAGGTAAAATTGTTTGGTTATGTGAAATGTGCTTAACTGATTCGTGTCAGTGTGGAACAGTGTTAGGGCCACAGGGTGAAGTGTGACCTTTGATTGTTTTGTCTGTATGGCCGCAGACGAGACGGTGTGTGGATGGTGTCTGTGTTTTGCAGGAGCCACCTGGTGAACATTCTAGAATACCAACTTAAACCGGTCCTGTCGTTATCTGCATAGTGACATGTAAGAGGGGGGATACACCCATTTTTGGCAAGGGCCAACCATTTTAGAGACAGTTATGAATATGTATTAGTATAGGAGATATAAACCAAAAATGGGATCTGTAAGGTGTGTGTCTTGGTTGGGCAGAGACCCCCGGCACACCCAGCGCTGTTTGCTTGCCTTTATTCGTTTAATAAATTATAAATTCTAATTGGAATCCTGTTTGCGATTAAATCATTTATCACAGTTTGAAGTAAATAGTTTCTCCAGACTCTTTGACTTTAGGTGAAGTGTATAGTTTTTAGAAGCCTGCACTGAAACTGTAAAATTCTGTGAGAGGAGGTACTGGAGAGGGTAAGATACACTTTGTTAATAAAGTGCCTAGTAGTCATCAAATGCCTTGAAGGATCTTATCCTATGTGGATGGAAAGATGCTTGGTTATGAAGCCACTTCAAACAGCATAAATCTATTCTCCTGGCTGTCAAATAATTCGTATGCATTCCAGCCCTCAGTATAGTCACTCCTTAGTGTTTACTGAATATTTTAGAGGGAATTTAACTCAAGATTTCTGAATCTGCCTTCTGCAAGTATATTAATATTTCTACAGAGATCAGTGTTTCTTCACTTCTGAGACAGCACTTCTCAGCTGCGGTGAGGCCGGCGCTCTGGGCACGCGCACGCCGCTCCTCCGCCCGGGGGGAGGGAGAATGCGACGCGCTTGCGCAGGTGCCGTGGCGCCTGCGCGGGACGGGGGGTGGCGAAGCTGCGTGGAAGGGAGAGGTTGCATCGTTAACGGGAAGGTTGGCGCGCCGTATCGGTGCCCGTTCCCTCCGTTGCGTCTTGGCGGCTGAGGCTGAGCTCGCTGAGGGTCGGGGTGGTGGTGTCGTGATGATGGCGTACTTCGTGGAGAGCTTCTGGGTAGGGAACTGGCGCGGGACGGTTTTTCCGTGTCGCGGGTGGGATGATGGGCAGGTCAGGGCAGGGCACGGCACGGCAAAGCGCGGTGCGGTGCGGTGCAGTGCAATACAATACAATACCATGCAGTCGGCGTACTTTTCATAGGAGTAGCCTCGACTCTTACGCTACCCTGAGGACTGGCCTTGGATCTTGCCGTGGGGAGCGTGGCGGAGGGATGGTGGCCGCTGTCCCCTCCGCGGCACTCTGTGCCTCTTGCGGCGGCCTCCTGCGCCTGCCGCGGCTCGCCTTGCCTCGGCCAGGCTGGGCTGTGGGGGAAGCGCTCTGTCCCTGCCTCGCGCGGTGCTCGGTGGTCCGTTAGGGAGAAACGTTGGGGAGAGGGATTGCTGGGCCAAGGGACGTGCAGGTACGAGCAAGAGACCCTTTGCTAGGGGTCTTACTGTTGCAGCCACTGTGGTGCGTAGATGGGGCTTCTATTGCAGTTTGATCTCTCTTCATTAAGTTTCTTTATTAAGAAACATTAAGTGTTTTTGTAAGATATTTCCATTATACATGGCTAGGTTTTGTTTTGTCACTCATACTGGTACAGTAGAATAAAAAGTATTTGTTATCATTGACTTACTGTTTTCTTAGCACTACTTAGGAAGTGTTGCATAAGCTTTAACATAAGTTTGACTTTTAAACTGACTGGTGCAGGCAATACTCTTGTTAATTGTGAGTCTATTAAACCATTTCAGGTCAACCAAAATAAGCAATTTCGAAGCCAGTCAGTATATATTTGTTAATTGTTTTAAATTAATTTGATTCAACTCTTGGAAGTTCTGTGTATAGCTGAAACTGGTCTTTGTGTAATGCTGTGCATGGTAAGTCTGCAAGTTCTGTGATATAAAATTGTGTGTTTAAATTGGTTTTGACTAATTCTTTTTATTTTATCTTTTAATTGCTGGTGTTACCTGTAGATTTTTTAGAATGGCTGTGAGGAAGATTCCTTACAAGTTCTTTTGTAATATGTAAGGGCTGGCTGTGTTCAGGGCTAATTAGCTTTGCGAAGAGGCTTGCTCTAATAAGTATAAGATATATTCTCATATGCACTTATGTGATATGAGTGATAATGAGGCTTGTCATGCTTCCACCTGGAGTTCCATTCACATGTTTATACAGTGCTACTCTTCTGCTTGGCACACAGTTAGATGCTCGGTTTCAAGAGAGCTGTTGTGCAGTATTTTCTCAGTCTCCTCCCTCTCTGTCTGCATTTAGCATGAGTTGTCAACTTTTCATCTCTTTGTTCAAAAAAATATTTTTAGTTATCTAGATATAGATAAAAATATCTGTTCTCCTTCATGTACATAGAGCTTCTCTGGAGCTGATCTTTATTTAATTTATTGAAGCTGGAAGAAGAAAATTGAAATTCCCAGGTTGCTTTTGTGTTCAAATTCCTCAAAACTTTCAGAACTGAAGAAGATGTGTTGCCAGTGTAAACATCAGGTGACTACTTTTTTTGACTTTTGATGCTCTCAATTTTATGTAGCTCTTTCAGACACTTGGTAGTTGAAAATTACTGTTAGCTAGCTTTCAAAAATATAACACCAGAGGAATATTTTCATGTATTCAGGGTACATTAAATAATTGCCTAGGCGGAAGGTATGAAACACATGTTACTTATTTGAAACTGCAGCAAGCAGCAACAGTTTAAACAAAACGACAGTGATGTTTATCAGAGCACCTAAAATGAGTTTAGATTTACCTGGAGTTAGGTGAATGAAAAAAAGTTGACAATACAAATGGACAAACCATAATGACTAGTATATGTCTTTCTAAGTTTCTGGGTAAAGATAAGGTTGGTTTTGGTTAATGTTTGGAACTTTAATTTCAGAATTACAGGAACATACACTATTATTCTGTTGCACTAAAACTTGTAAATTAATTATTAAATAGGGTATCTTTTAAGTAGCATAAATCAAATCTTGTCGTTGTTGAAAAGTTGTACCTAGTTTCAGCAAATACTTTATTTTACCTATATGAGGGAGTTGTGCCCCCCTCCCCCTATTAATGGATTGTGTACGGTTATTTGGCATATTGGTATAACTCTGGAATTTTCTTGATGCAGGCAAAATTTTTCTACCAAAAGGACTTCTATTCCATTATGATTTATCTGTATTAGGATTCTTGCATGCATAATCTGCGTGTGGTTTTTTTCATTCTCCTATCTGACAGAATAGCATGGGTAGTACTTTTAAGTGTAAAACTAGCTGTAGGACAGCTTCTCTGGAGCTGACCAAAACAAGAGGCAAAGGATACAAATTTTTTCAGTTCTCACCCCAGAAATTGAAGCAAGTGACTCTATTTCCCACATTAATTCTTTTTTAGGCTTTACCTACTTAGCGTTTATCTAACAAGAGGGGTGGATTTTTTTGGTCATATTTCATTGATATATCGTGTTTGCCATAGGCAGTTGTACGGTTTAACTAGGGTTTGGAAGCTTAATTCGGAGATTGTCTAGTTTTCATTTTATGACAATTTGGAGTAAATTAGGGTTTTAAACTTTTTATGGTTGAGTACCACTTCCAAATGTTGCAATATGAATATTTGTCTGCCTTTTGCCTGGAGAATAAGTTGTGGGCTTGTTGGGATATTTTAAAATGAGGATTAAGCAGGTTATGACTCAAATAATTTATAAACAAAAGTATATTTTTACTCAGTCTGTTCCATTTCTTCAGTGTAATGTGGTGATATGGTCATGTTTAAAGGGTTGAATAGGGGTGAAGGAGGATTGTGCATGCTTAACCACTGCTAATGCACGTTATAAAAGCATAGGATGAAATGGTGGTAATTCACTTATTGTCAAATGTTTCCTTACTTGCTGAACTTGAAGGGGGGGGGGGGAATAATCAAACTTTATCTGAACTTCTTTCATCAAGCTGCTGAAGTTTGACTAAAATCAAAACGTGTTTGAGAACTGCGTGTGCCTTTTATTGTCTCATCTGCTCTGTTTTTCTGGGAACTTTAGAATCACCGTAGTAGTTGAGAAACTTGTTTACATTGGGTAAAAAGAGGTTGCTATAATACAGAGTATTAGCTTTTTACACTAATAGATGTTAATGTTGAAGGGTTTTGGTCCAAAGTAGACAGAGCTTCCACTTATACAATTTGATTAGAAACATAGGAAATAAGTACTGCTACAGATTGCCCAGAAATTTCTGGCTATTCTACCAAACAGAAATTTTAAATTCAGAATCATCTTTTATGTGCAACACAAACTTATTCTTAACATCTTCCAAATTTTCATGTAATCTGTTTCCTGTTATGTACAAGTCATGGAAATGCTGAATTCTGACTTCACAATTGCTGATAGGGTTACTTTCATTTCCATGAGAAAATTGTTGCGGTTAGTTCTCGATGAAGGGATATGGAAGGACTGTCTGCCCTCTGTTTCCATGACTCTTAATTTATTTTGTATGTAAAGTTGGTCAGTAATGCCTCATTGTAGGCTTATGTAAGTGAAGTGTTTACATGTATTTGAAGTCTTTCCTTGTATTACTTGCTGTCAGGAGACATCTGTACTATATCCATAGAAGAACTCTTATGACAGTGTAAAATGGGAAACCTCAACAAGAACACTGGCTTCTGAACAGTTTTGTTAGCTCTAGAGAAAAAGGAGAAAACTGCTAATGAACTTCAAAGTAATTAAATGGAACCTATGTGGAGAGGGGACTGCTTATATTTTGCATTCTCACACACAGTTTTACAGTTGTTTTCTGTTGAGTAATGATGGGATCATCCTCAACGGATGGTGTTTTACCCCTGAAATGACATTCAGAATGGTCTTGTCTTTCAGATTGATGTGGAAGTCGGTTGCATGTAACCTGATATTATAAATGATAAAAGAGATTCCTCTTTCTCCAGGATCCAACTTCTGGAAGAATCTGCATCTTGACTTCACTGTCTGTCAGTCATAGCAGTGGATGGTAATTCCTTCTGAGTGGAGATGAGACCTTCTACTCCCATTATCTGCTGCGTTTATTATTACGAAAAGTTCACAACTGGCTTGTGCTGACCAAGAAGAGAGGCTAGGATGCAAAGTATAGAATTACAAGAATAATTCTTTATTCATGTGCATGAGGTGTCCCATTCAAATTGGGGCACCCCGAATGCAGTTTTACACAGGGTTCTTATACCTTTCAAGCTTTCAGGTACAATGCGATTTGACCAATCGCTACTTAACACGCACTACTGTTTTGCAAAGCAACTATAATTCTATGGCGTCATCATCCATCTGCTTCTTTCTTGATCTAGATGTCCCTGGAGTCGGTCTTGCTACAGTTAATCATCTCTGATGCCGGGTAAGGGGAGCACAGAATCATAGAATTGCCTAGGTTGGAAAGGGACCTTTCAGATCATCTAGTCCAATCATCAACCTAACTCTGACGAAAACCATCACGAAACCATGTTGCTAAGCACTATGTCTACCTGTCTTTTAAATACCTCCAGGGATGGTGCCGCAACAACTTACCTGGTCAGTCTGTTCCAGTGTTTAATAACCCTTTCAGTATAAAAATTTTTCTAAATATCCAGTCTAAACCTCCCCTGGCACTCTCTACAGCTACCTGAAAGGAGGCTGTAGAGAGGTGGGGGTTGGTCTCTTCTCCCAAGTAACAGGTGATAGGACAAGAGGAAATGGCCTCAAGTTGTGCCAGGGGAGTTTTAGACTGGATATTAGGAAAAATAAAAAAATAGACTTGCTGCTTTGTTTAAATCTTAATATATTTTTCACATAGCCTCACAGCCTCTGATAACTATTGGGAATGTATAAAGGTGTGGCTTTCAGGGGACTTTTTGAATTGAGAAAAGTATCTGTTTCTCTCTTTTGCTTTTTGGTATTCAGTGTGAAGGCAAGAACAAGAGGAGGACTGATTTGAAAACTTCATATAAGTGGATAAACTAGTTTGCAATAATCTTCAGTTACAGTTAGGAAACAAGATGATGACAGGAATTGTTTTTTCTGGCTCATTCCATTCTGTAAAGGTTTGAAAAGTTATATTTCTGATAGATTATCAGCCCTCAGAAAGGTTGCAGCCAGAGGCTGGGTCATGGCTATGCTACCCTTCCTGTATTTCTAAACTGGCAGGAAATTTATGGAGCTCCAGTATAGAAAAGATTAAAAGCTACTCCATTATGAAAAGTTGTTTTTAAAAGTTCAGCAGCAGTCTATGTTCAGCACATTTTGATCAATATGTTGGTTTCGGTAGAATACCTTAAAGCAAGGGAAAGAACATTTCATAAAGGAGAATTTTATTAGTTTTTCTGGAAGAAATGCTTAATGCTTATTTGTAAAAGTTTATCTCCAAATTTGGTCACAATAACAACTTTGGTATAGTTAAATAAGAGGGGTTTTCTTGTATTTTAATTGAAAACATCAGTAATGTCTTAATTATAGAGTTATTTTGGTGATTTTGTAATGCAGTGGCATTCAGGGTTTATATTAAGTAAATACAGAAAACTAACAAGGTGCACCATTAGTGCACCAGTAGTCAAAATTATTTTGAGCTTCAAACTGGTTAGACAGGAGTAAAAGGGGAGTGGGATTGTTTACTTTTTGCATTTGCAGATATCTTATGTTTAGTTGTCGTGGTTTAACCCCAGCTGGCAAATAAGCCCCAGGCAGCCGCTTCCTCACTCCCACACAGTGGGATGGGGGAGAGAATCAGAAGGGTGAAAGTGAGAAAACTCATGGGTTGAGATAAAGACAGTTTAATAAGTAAAGCAAAAGCCATGCACGCAAGCAAAGCAAAACAGGGCGTTCATTCCCTGTTTCCCATCGGCAGGCAGGTGTTCAGCCATTTCCAAGAAAGCAGGGCTCCATCACGCGTAATGGTGACTTGGGAAGACAAACGCCATCACTCCGAACATCCCCCCCTTCCTCCTCCTCCGTCCTCCTTCCCCCAGCTTTATATGCTGAGCGTGATGTCATATGGTCTGGAATATCCCTTTGGTCAGTTGGGGTCAGCTGTCCTGGCTGTGTCCCCTCCCGACTTCTTGTGCATCCCCAGCCTGCTCGTTGCTTGACTCTGTGTAAGCACTGCTCAGCAGTATCTAAAACATCCCTGTGTTATCAACACTGTTTTCAGCACAAATCCAAAACATTGTTCTGTACTAGCGACTATGAAGAAAACTAACTCTATCCCAGCCAAAACCAGCATGTTAATAAAAGTGGATCTGTCTTCCTCAAACCTAGTTTGCTAGTTATTAGTTCTTAATTGCATTCCCAATATGCAAAGTGTTTAAAAAAAAAAAAGTGTTTGTTCATATTTGTTATCATTAACTACTCCATTTCATTGAACTGTTCTGATTAGACTGGTACTTGGAATAGTAAGACTACATTAAAAAAAAAATAATTACATTTCCTACTAGTTAGTGTTATCCTTCCTTTGTTTTTCAAACATATAAAAGCCTTGCTCTGTAGATAGTCCTTTTAAAGTTTGCTGTATTTTGGTGTATTCAATTTAGTTCTACTTGTACTTCTTACAGACCTTTCTGTAATTGTACTTATGCTAAACTGATCTGCGTTTTGATGAATTTTTTCAGATTACAATTTACTGCAGTCTTAGGAACAGTCATTTTATAGGTGTCTTTGTCTTTTTGTTTGTTTGTTTTTTGTTTTCCCCAATGCTTGGAAGAAGTAAAGCAAATAATTCTAGTGCAGTTAACACTTCACAGAAGTTGGCCTACTACTGCGGCTGCTGTGAGGTTCATCCATCCACTTGTGTCTGCTTCCACTTAAGCTGGCAGATCCCTGCCCGCCGCCACCTCCTTGTTCCCATCTATTTTGCTGAGTAATGCAGCTGTTCATGTCCTCACAGAGATCTGGATCACTGATTTTTATTTTTATTTGCTAGCTTTATTTTTCAGCTGTATAGTTTCCCTGATCAGGTGTGCCTTATGGCTCCACAAACAAATTTTTCCAGAACAAAAAGGACAGAAATGATTGGAGTGGCGTCTGACCAAATCCTCAGGCTCCTTTCACTGGAGATGTAGAGCTGCCATTGCAAAAAGTCCAAGATTCTGCTTCCCATCCTTCTTTCCCTTCCAGTGTGAACATGCATACAATTTTCCTGAGACCGTGCTTCTGTGTCTTTAGTAGCAGCAGCATTATGGATCTGAAGCTTTTGGAAGGCAGGAGGGGAATGGATAGTTTGACAGGAAAACTCTTATAGTAGCAGTGTTGTTATTCTGTGTCTTGTCTCACCTTCATTTCATTTATTGTTGCTTTCTCCTGTTTGGGGGAAGTTCACTATGGTGCCAGAGTGATAAGTTGGCTGAGTTTATTAATCAGTTTTTAGGGCAGTGTCTCAGTTTTAATGGTGAGATATGCCTTACTGATTGGAAAATGTTAAGTTTTAAAACTAAACTTAAGAATAGACAAAGGAATGTTACTTGTGAGAAGGAAGAAGTTAGTGATTTTTACCAGTTTTACAAAAAACAGAGGCATATCCATGAAGAATTGGGGAGGTGGGATATCCAGTGATCCCAAAGTGTGAATTTTAGTTCATGGGAAATAATGAAAGATATGAGGGAATGCAGTATTAAGTATATGTTTAATAAGATGGGAAGTGAAAGAATACAAGACCTGTAGAAACATAGAAAATAAATGGCTTTAAATATAGTCTAGAAATATGTAATAGAAGAGTTGTCATTCAAAGGGTAGCAGTGGTTGCTGAGGTGATTTTAATTTGTTTTACATATAAGGGATTGAAGGGAACTAACAGCAATTGGTAAAAAGCTGAAGCATTAGAAATCATTCACTTCATGAAACTTGATCAGTTATTAAAATATATTGGTTCCATACTTTGTTCTGAAATTGGTTTAGCATGTTGTGTTTCATAGTTCTACTTTCTTTTTATTATTAATCTTTAGGGGGAAAGGAACAATGGCTTTGATGTCCTCTATCACAACATGAAACATGGACATTTGTCAACAAAAGACTTAGCAGACTTTATAAGAGAAAGGTAAGTATTCATCCTTGCTAATCCTCGCTCTTTGCGGTTTTTATTTAAGTTTATCATTATTTAAGTAACATGCAAAACATATAAAAATGAAGGAGCATTTTAAAATGTCTCTCATATCCTACAAGAACATTTAGGTTTATTCCATTCCCTTAGAACTGAATAGTGACTCTTAAGTGTCAATTAATAACAAACTTCTAATTTTTAGGTTTGAATTAAAAAAACAAGAGTAAAAAGCTAGAAGTGTCACGTTAGGTGTCCAGCAGTTTATTTAAATTAATCCATATTTTTTGTCACGTTTGGAAGAAAAGCAACAATTTAAGTAGTAAAAACTATCAGTCTCTCAAAGTTTTTGACCATAGATGTAGAATTAGGGTATTAGCAAGTTCTAGTATGATCTTAATCTAAAAGTATAATTTTTTAAGATGTTGAGAAACTAGGTTGATTAAGGAAAAGGGAGTGATACATATGGACAAGAAAATAATATGCAGAAAATGACTCAGGTTGTTCTTTATGGGATGGAAGGGACAGAACTGAAATCTGCAAATGTGACAACTTCCTAAACAGATGTTCTTTATAAAAGATGACTGCTGCTGCTACTTTGACCATAAGAATTTCCATGATGGATGAAATTAATGATATGTCTGCTTCAGAATTTTGTCTTATTTGGTTACTGACACCAGATGATGCATGGAAAAAACTTGCAAGAGACTAATTGAGGACCTGTTTCAGTGAAGGTTTCTTGCAGTAAAAGCTGTCCAAAAAAACAGCCTTTGTTTTCTGGATTTTTTTTTCATCAAAATTTCAGTTTTGGTCTGAAATAGACCTCAACTAAGAATTTTTTTAAAAAATTTCAACAAAATGTAGCCATCATATCTGACAGGTACTCAGCAACACTGACATTTGCATAGTTTCAAAGGGAGTTGAAGCGGAGAAAATGACAAAAATCTTTCCACTGAGTGAAACAGGTGAATTCCAGAGTCCGTATCTGATAGGCAGTCTCCTGTTGGAAGGACTGCACAAACCAAGGAATGCTGTGTTTCAAGAATCCCTGATTCCAGAAAACACATTATGAAGCGAGACAGTTCCGGATTTAGTGGATTTTGGATTTAGTGGAGGGATATTACGCTGTTGATGTTTAGTATGAAATGTTTAGGGCTTCACAAGCTGCTAAAAAAAGATCTTTTTTTTTTTAATTTAAAAACTGCTTAACTGCTTTTAATATTGACTGAATATCTGTTCCATTGTGTCTTCTTCATCTCTGCTTTATTGAAACATCTTGATATGCCAGGCTGCCATAAAAACAAAAAAAGTTGCGTGCCAAATATATGCTGCTTTTCAAGTCAGGGGTACATCACTGATGAATCTCAGTCTAAGCTAGTGGTAGTTTGTGGCATGTAGTTTGTAGTTTCAAAGAAATAAATGGACTTTAAATATTTGGTGTTCTCACTTAAGTAAAAATGTTTATGACTGTCCATATCTAGGCAGTGAAGCCCTTCCACTGCCATTGGCAGGTTATTGCAGTGTTGTCAGTCTATTTCCTGGGAAATAAATATGGTTCAGTAGCACACGTGGGTCAAATTCTTGATCTCAAAAGACATTGTATTGGGTAATACTACAACAGTCTTGCTTGTCTTGACCGTATTCTGGTTTGTATCTTTGTTTATCATAGAATGGTTTAGGTTGGAAGGGACCTTAAAGATCATCTTGTTCCAACCCCCCTGCTGTGGGCAGGGACACCTCCCACTACACCAGGTTGCTCAAAGCCCCATCCAGCCTGGCCTTGAAAACACCTCCAGGGATGGGGCATCCACGGCTTCTCTGGGCAACCTTTTCCAGTGCCTCACCACCCTCATAGTGAAAAATTTCTTCCTGATATCTAATCTAAATCTACCCTCTTCCAGTTTGAAGCCATAACTCCTCATCCTATCAATATATGGCCTTGTAAAAAGTCCCTCTGCAGCTTTCTTGTAGGCCCCCTTTAGGTACTGGAAAGCTGCTACAAGGTCTCCCAGGAGCCTTCTCTTCTCCAGCTTGAACAACCCCAACTCTCTCAGCCTGTCCTCATGGGAGAGATGCTCCAGCCCTCTGATTGTGGCCTTCCTCTGGACCTGCACTAGAGCTGGATGCAGTACTCCAGGTGGGGTTTCACCAGAGCAGAGTAGAGGGGCAGAATCACCTTCCTCGACCTGCTGGCCATGCTGCTTTTGATGCAGCCCAGGCTGCACTTGGTTTTCTCAGCTGCGAGTGCACATTGCCAGCTCATGTTGAGCTTCTCATCCACCAACACCCCCAAGTCGTCCTCCTCAGGGCTGCTCTCACTCCATTCTCCACCCAACTTGTATTTGTGCTTGGCATTACCCCGATCCAGGTGCAGGACCTTGCATTTGGCCTGGTTGAACTTCATGAGGTTCGCACAGGCCCATCTCTCAAGCCTGTTGAGGTCCCTCTGGATGACATCGCCTCCCTCCCGCGTGTTGACTGCTCCACACAGCTTGGTGTCGTCAGCAAATTTACACTTGCACTTGAGGGTACACTCAATCCCAACATCCATGTTGCCAACAAAGATGTTAAATAGTACTGGTCCCAGTACTGACCCCTGAGGAATACCACTTGTTGCTGGTTTCCATTTGGACATCGAGCTGTTGACTGCAACCCTTTGAGTGTGACCATCAAATTATTTCCTTGTCCACTGAGGGGTCCATCTGTCAAATCCATATCTCCAATTTAGAAACCAGGATGTCACGCGGGACAGTGTCAAATGCTTTGCACAAGTCCAGGTATATGATGTCAGTTGCTCTTCCCTTATCTACTAATGCTGTAACGCCATCGTAGAAGGCCACCAAATTTGTCAGGCATGATTTCCCCTTAGTGAAGCCATGTTGGCTGTCACCAATCACCTCCTTATTTCCATATGCCTTAGCAGAGTTTCCAGGAGGATCTGCTACAGGATCTTGCTGGGCACAGAGGTGAGACTGACTGGCCTGTAGTTCCCCGGGTCTTCCTTTTTTCCCTTTTTGAAAATGGGGTTTATGTTTCCCCTTTTCCAGTCAGTGGGAACTTCACCAGAGTGCCACGACTTCTCAAATATGATGGATAGTGGCTTGGCAACTTCATCTGGCAGTTCCCTCAGGACCCACGGACGAATCCCATCAGGTCCCATGGACATGTGCACCTTCAGGCTCCTCAACTGGTCTTGAATCTGGTTTTCTCCTACAGTGGGCAGTACCTTGTTCTCCCAGTCCCTGCCTTTGTCTTCTGTGACTTGGGCAGTGTGGTTAGAGCCCTTGCTGGTGAAGACCGAGGCAAAAAAGAGGTTGAGTACCTCAGCCTTGTCCTGGGTGACCAGATCTCCCGTTTCCTTCCGCAGAGGGCCTACATTTTCCCTAGTCTTCCTTTTATCACTGAAATACCTATAGAAGCTTTTCTTGTTGCCCTTGATGTCCCTGGCCAGATTTAACTCTATCTGTTAGGCTTTCCTAACCTGATCCCTGTCTGCTCAGACAATTTCTCTGTATTCCTTCCAGGCTACCTGTCCTTGCTTCCACCCTCTGTAGGCTTCCTTTTTCTGTTTGAGTGTATCCAGAGCTCCTTGTTCATTCATGCAGGCTTCCCGGTGGTTTTGCCTGACAACTTCTTTGTTGGGATGCATCACACCTGAGCTTGGAGGAGGTGGTCCTTGAATACTAACCAGCTTTCCTGGGCCTCTCTTCCTTCCAGGGCTTTATCCCATGGTACTCCATCAAGCATATCCCTTAAGAGACCAAAGTCTGCTCTCCTGAAGTTCAGGGTAGTCGGTTTGCTGTGCGTCCTCTTTGACACCCTAAAGATCTTGAACTCCAACATCTCATGGTCACTGCAGACAAGGCTTCCTTTGAGCTTCACGTTCCCCACCGGACCCTCCTTGTTGGTGAGAACAAGGTCCAGCATGGCACCTCTCCTCATTGGCTCCTCAGTCACTTGGAGAAGGAAGTTATCATCAATGCATTCCAGGAACCTCCTGGATTGCTTGTGCCATGCTGTGTTGCCCTTCCAGCAGATATTGGTATGGTTGAAGTCCCCCATGAGGACCAGGGCTTGTGAACGTGAGGCTGCTCCCATCTGTCTATAGAGGGCCTCATCTGCTTGGTCTTCCTGGTCGAGTGGCCTGTAGCAGACCCCCACTATAACATCACCTGTCCCTGCCCTCCCTTTAATCCTGACCCATAAGCTCTCAGTTGGTTCCTTATGCATCCCCAGGCAGAGCTCCATGCACTCCAGATGGTCATGGACATAGAGGGCAACATCTCCTCATTGTCTCCCCTGCTTTTCCTTCCTGAAGAGCCTGTGTCCTTCTATTCCAACACTCCAGTCACAGGAGCCATCCCACCATGTCTCTATGATGCCAATAAGATCATAGCCCTGCAGGCGTGCGCACGTCTCTAACTCCTCTTGTTTATTCCTCATGCTATGTGCTATTGTATAGAGGCATTTAAGTCAGGCCCCCGATGAAGCTGACTTCCTGGCTGGAGTGGCTGGAATTCCTTTGTGCTGCACTCCAGGTGCTCTCCTGTTGACCTGTGACCCTTCTCCAAGCATCTATTACTGGCACTGGTATCATACTGGTAGGAGTGGGACGGATTGAGGTTCCCCTCCCCTGGCAACTCTAGTTTAAAGCCCTCTTCACAAGCTTGGCAAGCCTCTGACCAAACATGCACTTCCCCTCCTCTGAGAGATGGACCCATCAGGCCTCAGTAGACCAGGTTTCTCAAAGCAAGTCGCATGGTCTAAGTAGCCAAACCCCTGGCTGTGGCACCAGTCCTGTAACCATTTGATGACTTGACAGATTCAACTGGCCCTTTCAGTCCCCTTCTTTTGGATCGGGAGGATTGATGAAAAAAACCTACTACTTATTGCAAAGAACTTAAGAGATGTATACAATTATCTCTTTCCCTCCTGTAGTCTGAATATTATTTTGCGGTACTCTCTTCTGCTAGAAATATGTAAGTGGATGAGCAAGATTCATTAGGAGCCACATATATGTAGTGTTTTTATGCCCTACTTACACCTGATTTTCTGAGTTGTTCCCTATGAAGACTAAACTTATATATATTTGCAATTTCTTCATGTCTGCCCTTCCATTCCTTCTGAACATATTGGCCAGTTTTATTCACATGTGGAGATATAGGAGAGTGGAAAAACTGAAAATTGCTGGCTAGGTAGAGGAGACACATCTGAGTTGGTGATAGTACATACAGAAAGTTAGAGTACTTTACTGTCGAACAGCATATACAGTTGTCAGCTGGTCAGTCAGCATTGCTGGAGTCTCCAGACTAGCCAGAATATTTTATTTTTTTTATGGGAGTGGCATAAAAGAGAGAGGAAAGACGGTTGAGTGTATTTGTACGTACAAACTGATTAGGGCACAAAGGACGTGTTTGTATGAAGTCAGTCTCCATTAGTTGCACTGTTCAGAATAGTGTTTTGGTTGCGTGCAGCCTAATCAGGGAAGAGTATTGTTCCCTTTTCTCCAGCCTTGGAAATAGTAATAACTAAAAAAGAAAAATTGTCTAGTATGTGGAAAAATGGTGGCTTTTTTTTTTTTATAATTATAGTCAGCTTAAGCATTTTAATTAAAATCTTTCTTTCAAAACTTCTATAAGAACTTTCTGAAATCACAAAGTTTTTTCCTCTGATAAAACAAAACTGGATATCCCTAGAAGGAGCAGAAGGTTTCGCCTTTGGCTGTGTTCAGTTAGTCAATACCAATTCAGTTTTCAAATGTGGTATTCACTTTTTCATTTTTGAGTATTTGTTAATGGTCAGGTACTAAAGGAACCGTAGGATAGTTGGATCTATGGTTCTTTACTGCCTTTTGTCCAGATATTCTGCTACTGTGAATGGGAAAGACTTGCTCAGTCAGTAGTTATTGCTTTCTAGGAGGTTCAGATATGTCTCCTGAAAGAGTGAATTTTGTGGCAGGCAGTCTGCTCAACGTCGGTAAATCTTGAGTGGGTCAGGATATCTGTCTGCTGAAAGATAGATATCTTTGTTCTATTCTTGATAAAGCATGTAGAAATTATGTTTTAAAAGAAGTTAAAATATAAGAAGATTGGGCTGCCCCCATGCTGTTTTGGGCTTTGTGGGTTTTTTTGTTGTGTGGTGTTTTTTTTTTTCTTTAAATACTGGGAAGATTTTGTAGGTGAGCTGTCTTGTTTGTGTGCATTTAACACCCAAAGTGTTTATGTGTAAGAAACCACTCTGCTCAGCTAGGTATTGTTGGCTTTTCTCCAGAAGTCTTTTAAACATTTTTCTGTGCCAGTTGTCTGTAAGCATCATAAAAAAGAAACTCCTTGATCAGAAGAAACTGACAATGCACATATTCCCATTTCAGTTTAAATGTTTAACAGATTCCAATCAAAGACAGATTTTTCAAATCAGTGAAAATTAATTTACTCAGATGTTCGTAGTGTGTTACCAGTACATCAGAATGCTCTGGGAAGTCAGTTGATAAAACAAATGTAGATATATATGCCCATCTAGTCAGCAACAGCATGTTTCGGGTGTTAGTGTTTGTAACTGTTGTATGTTGATAATGTGTAATAAGTTGGGCAACTCCAGTTTTGTGGAGATTGCTCATGTAAGTATTTTGTAAATTGCTGCAGAGAGGTGTGGATTTCGGTCAGAAATCTTGTGTTTAAAAAAAAAAAAAGCATTGAGCTCAAATCTGGGAAACTTTGATAGAGGCTACTGATAATTAATCAAAATATATTGTTCATCACAGTAATTAAAAACAAAGCAGGAAAGAAATTGCTTCAAGCTTTTGGATTTTCAAGACAGACAATTACAGTATTTGCTCAAATCCAGAATGCTTATAAATCTAACTTGACACTACATATTGAGTATTGATTTAGGGTGGAAAATTATATTAGTGTATATCTTAACCTTAATAATAGGAGGGTGAGGAAGATTGATGGGAGAAGGACTTCCAGGGGAGTCACTGCCATGATATGTTGTGTGTGGCTGCTGTTCCATGGCAATTGCCCCAGTACAGGCTCTAAGGAGGAAATCTATGTGGACCCTTGGATTTTGAATCTCCAAAAGACAAGTAAAAATGTAGGTTTGAGTGCAGGAAAATATAATGAAACTTTATGTAGGGAAGAGTTTATCTAAAAGAAATCAGAATATATTGAGAAAAACTTCTTTAAAAATAATTATAAACAGTAGAACACAATATATTTAATTGCATGTTATTTGACTATGTTTTCCAAACTCGAACATCACTATGCAAAGAACTTTAAAAAAAAAAAAAAAAACAAAACCAAAAAAACCCCCAAAACCAAACCAAAACAAAACAAAAAAACCCACAACACACAAACTAAACAAGACCCCATTTTATTTAATGTGAACAAATGTGAGTGCTCAGTAAGCATTCAGTTTGGGTTTTTTTAATGTTTCCATTACAAAGATATTTGATTTTGTTGCTCTGTAAATCTCTGGTATTTAGACAGTTTTATGTGGGCTATTGTTATGTCACTGTGTTTTGACTCCTACTAAAGAATGATCTGGACAGGCTGGATCAATGGGCCGAGGCCAATGGTATGAAGTTCAACAAGGCCAAGTGCCGGGTCCTGCACTTGGGTCACAACAACCCCAAGCAGCACTACAGGCTTGGGGCGGAGTGGCTCGAAAGCAGCCCGGCAGAAAAGGACCTGGGGGTGCTGGTGGACAGCCGGCTGAATATGAGCCAGCAGTGTGCCCAGGTGGCCAAGAAGGCCAACAGCATCCTGGCCTGTATCAGGAATAGTGTGGTGAGCCGGACTAGGGAAGTGATCATCCCCCTGTACTCGGCACTGGTGAGGCCCCACCTCGAGTACTGTGTCCAGTTTTGGGCCCCTCGCTACAAGAAGGACATGGAGGTGTTGGAGCGTGTCCAGAGAAGGGCTACAAAGCTGGTGAGGGGTCTGGAGGACAAACCTTATGAGGAACGACTGAGGGAGCTGGGCATGTTTAGCCTGGAGAAGAGGAGGCTGAGGGGAGACCTTATCACCCTCTACAACTACCTGAAAGGAGGCTGTAGAGAGATGGGGGCCAACCTCTTCTCCCTGGTAACAAGTGATAGGACGAGAGGAAACGGATTCAAGTTATGTCAGGGGAGGTTTAGATTGGATATTAGGAAACATTTTTTCACTGAAAGGGTTATTAAACATTGGAATAGGCTGCCCAGGGAGGTGGTGGATTCACCGTCCCTGGAGGTGTTTAAAAAAAGGGTAGATGGGGCACTTAGGGACATGGTTTAGAAGTGGCTTTTGTCAGGGTAGGTTAAAGGTTGGACTTGATGATCTTAAAGGTCCCTTCCAACCTCAGCGATTCTATGTTAAAGGCAGAGGGGAACAGCAGAGAGTATAGGAAGGAAGGAATCATCTTTTGCAAGTCTTGAGCTCTTAGTTAGGTTTTACTTGTTTCTGTTCCCTGCAACATTCTGTCACTGTGTTCTTAGATTTATTTTTTTTTTAAAAATATACTTCTGTGGTTTGACATACAGTTTTTGAGGGGTCATAAAATGGAGTCATTTTCAGCTGAAGTAAAAAGTCCTATGCTTTGCACCTTTAGAATGCATGTTCATCTGTCTTCAAATATCTTAAAAATTTCGATTATGCTTTTGATTGCTTTCTTTGACAGGGCTACGATAGAGGAGGCATATTCAAGGTCAATGACAAAACTAGCCAAATCAGCGAGCAATTACACACAACTTGGGTAAGTGTGTATGAGAGAGAAATAATTAACTGCATATGTGTTAAGAATCAAGTTTGATTCTGAATATTGATGATCTTGAAGGTAGCATAACTTTAACACCTTTAAAAATGATTGTTAGTTCTTCAGTTACTATGCAGCTATGCAAAATATAGAATCATAGAATGGTTAGAGTTGGAAGGGACCTTGAAGATCATCTAGCTCAAATTCCCTGCCCATGGGCAGGGACACCTCCTACTAGATCAGGTTGCTCAAAGCCCCATCCAGCCTGGCCTTGAACACCTCCAGGGATGGGGCATCCACAACTTCTCTGGGCAACCTGTTCCAGTGTTTCACCACCCTCATTGTAAAAAATTTCTTCCTTCTATCTAGTCTGAATTTACCCTTCTTTCAGTTTAAAACCGTTCCCCCTCATCCTATTGCTCCACTCCCTCATAAAGAGTCCCTCCCCATCTTTCCTGTAGGCCCCCTTCAGGTACTGGAAGGCTGCTATAAGGTCTCCCCGGAGACTTCTCTTCTCCAGGCTGAACAACCCCAACTCTCTCAGCCTGTCCTCATAGGAGAGGTGCTCCAGCCCTCTGATCATCTTCGTGGCCCTCCGCTGGACCCGTTCCAACAAGTCCATGTCCTTTTTATGTTGAGGACCCCAGAGCTGGACTCAGTACTCCAGGTGGGATCTCACCAGAGCAGAGTAGAGGGGCAGAATCATCTCCCTTGCCCTGCTGGCCTTGCTGCTTTTGATGCAGCCCAGGATGCGGTTGGCTTTTTGGACTGCAGGTGCGCATTGCTGGCTCATGTTGAGCTTCTCATCCACCAGTACCCCCCAAGTCCTTCTCCTCAGGGCTGCTCTCAAGCCATTCGCTGTCCAGCCTGTATTTGTGCCTGGGATTGCCATGACCCACATGCAGGACCTTGCACTTGGCCTGTTTGAACTTGTGGAATAATTACTAAACTGGACAAGAATACAAAAGTATAGCATTGTTCACACATTAAGGAAAGTCATAAAATCAAGAGGCTTCTGAGGTAGAATACAGCCACAGCTGGCACATGAAGAATGCAACATCTGCAATTCCCTGTACAAGGTGTTTGCGAAACTACACGAGGGATGGAACGGAATGTGATTGTTCTGTGGCCTTCCCTTGTGACGAATAGCAGATATGGGAACAAGATGGTACTATGGAACAGATAAGCTGCCTACTTGCTTACTACGAAATAGATAAGCGGCCCTACTCGCTACCCGAGCCAACATTTTGTCAAATTTTGATGAAATGCTGTCCTTTGTGTGAACTTTGCTCATTACAATGTACCAAAACACACCTCCATCCCAGAGACTATCTGCCCCCAAGGTGTGACCACTCCTCCTTGAGTACACCAATCATAATAAAAGTACGTATGATTAAAGTCACTCAAACTCCACTTTGAAGATAAAAAAATAGTATAAAAATAGCCCAAGAGAGGGGGGATATCAGGGAAGACGCCATCGTGAACAAGTCAAGAACAACTCCCATCACTGACTTCTGGGACCAGTCAATGGGCTGAGCCTTTCTTCCCCACCCCCACCATAGGGACACCTTTGGATAAGACTTTGATTATACCGAGTGCTTTCTCGGGGAACTTAGAAATCTTTCTAGAGAATCTCTATCCTACATTTATAGCCAGGCTGTATTGTTTATAACTTTGTTGTGCGTTTTGTATGCTTAACAATATCTTTATTTGCACATGCTTTGCAGACAGTGTATTTATCACCGGCAATCCTAAGAACCTGTATATCTGTTGTTTAAATAAACTGCACTGTTTAAGTAGCTAGTCGTTTCGGTTTCTCACTGAACGTGACCAAAGACTCGAGAGTGGCCGTGCTAGTTCAGGAGCACGACTAGACTGAAGGTGCAGTCCACTATTAGTGTATCCAAATCGTAACAGTTTAATACATATTAAATGCGATTGGACTGATAGTGCTGAATTGGGCATCACTCAGAATTTAAACCTAGCCGCATCTGGCCTCCCACCTTGGTGAGGAGTGTTAGAACGCAAGGGGGTTTATTTTCTGCCAAAACCGCTTTGCCCCCTCTTCACACAACAGAACTTTGAGGTTTGCATGGGCCCACTGTGCAACCAGATATGCACCATGTCTTTAGAATAGCTGGAGAAGTCCATTCGGTATAGAAATCTGAATATAAGGAATGACCTGTCCCCTACCTTCCTTTACCATATGGTTAATTTTGTGGTAGTAATGATGCAAGACAACTGGAAACTTAACTAGCCAAGTAACTTTTGTTTTGTTTTTGCTATTCAAGTATGCACATAAAAATACTTGTACATATTTTTTTTTTTAGCTGCTCTTGCATCATCTTTAGGTACATCTTTTGTCATTATTGTGTGTTGATAATGGAGAAGAATAAGTTAATTTTGCTGCATGTTACGCATTAGAGTAAATACAGGTAAAACATAAAACACTGAAAAGTTAGGTAGGAATCCAATTATGTTTGAAACATTTAATAAGAACATTATAGCAGTTGCTGATTTTTTTTTCTTCAGTTTTAGCAACAGAGCTGAAATTCTGTGAACATATCAGTTATACTTTAGCACTATTTAAAAAAACCCTGTAGCCGACTGAAAGAAAAAAATTCAGATTAGCGTTAAATTTTTTTTCCCCCCTCAATCTAGGACATTTGCACCAGTTTGGGATGTCTTCAAAACCTCAACAGAAAAACTAGCAAGCTGTCACTTGGACCTTGTGCGGAGATTACAAGAGCTAATAAAAGAAGTTCACAAGTATGGAGATGAACAAATCAAAACTTATAAAAAGGTTATTAACTTTTTTCTTATGCATGTCCAATGACTTGTTAATGTTAAAATGGCTTGGTTTTGACAACTGTGATATTTGGCAGACTAAAGAAGATGTTTCAGGAACACTGGAAGCAGTGCAAAATATTCAAAGTATCACTCAGGCCTTACAGAAATCAAAGGAAAACTACAATGCCAAGTGTGTTGAACAAGAACGTTTGAAAAAGGAAGGAGCAACACAGAGAGAAGTTGATAAGGTAGTTCTCTGACATCTTACTTAAATTCATTGTGTTGTCAATCTGTAACACATTCACCTTGTATTAGTAAGTGAAATGCTCAGAAAGGGCTAAAAGTCGTTGTGGCTATTTCATAATGTGCATGTGTTGTGGTTTAACCGCAGCCAGCAACTAGGACCACGCAGCCACTGTCTCACTCCCCTCACAGTGGGATGGAGGAAGAGAATCGGAAGGGTGAAAGTGAGAAAGCTCATGGGTTGAGATAAAGACAGTTTAATAAGTAAAGCAAAAGCCATGCACGCAAGCAAAGCAAAACAGGGCGTTCATTCCCTGTTTCCCATCAGCAGGCAGGTGTTCAGCCATCTCCAGGAAAGCAGGGCTCCATCACGCGTAATGGTGACTTGGGAAGACAAACGCCATCACTCCGAACATCCCCCCCTTCCTCCTCCTCCGTCCTCCTTCCCCCAGCTTTATATGCTGAGCATGATGTCATATGGTCTGGAATATCCCTTTGATCAGTTGGGGTCAGCTGTCCCGGCTGTGTCCCCTCCCGACTTCTTGTGCGTCCCCAGCCTGCTTGCTGGCAGGGGTGGGGTGAGGAGCAGAAAAGGCCTTGACTGCTTAGCAACAACCAAAACCCCCAATGTGCTATCAACACTATTCTCATCCTAAATCCAAAACAATACTACACCAGCTGCTAGCAAGAAAGTTAACCCCATCCCAGCTGAAACCAGGACAGTATGATACTTTGAATGCCTGTTTATTTTTTGTTTGCACTTCCTTATTTGTTCTAACTGCAATGCAGTTCTAATTCTTTATTTTGTAATTAACTGCTTCATATGATAATTTTGTTCAGTGGCTTTCACAGAAATTGCATATAATTGTTTCAGCTTCTATTATGTTTTTGGATGCATTTTCTTAAGTAAATATGCAAACACTCAATGCCTTTGTTATTGAATTGAGGAGTAGGAAGTTTTGTGTTTTCCCCTCAAGTGGGAAAAAGTAGCTAATTATAGGAGTAGTTGAAGTCTATTCCATTGAGAAGAAAAACAAGTTAACATGCTAATTTAAGAGGTTCCAATAACATGGACCAAAACCCCAAGGGATGAGTAACTTGATGTTGCTTTTAGTACTGTCCTTGGGTCATGGGGGAGTTTGATCCGTTCACAGAATCACAGCGTGGTTAAGGTTGGAAGGGACCTCTGGAGGTCATCTTGTCCAAACACCCCTGCTCAAGCAGGATCACCTAGAGCCAGTTGCCCTGGACTGTGACTAGATGGCTTTTGAAGATCTCCAAGGATGGAGACTCCACAGTCTCCCTGGACAACCTGTTCCGGTGCTTGGTCACCCTTGCAGTCAAAAAGTGTTTCCTGATGTTCAGAGGGGGAACCTCCTGTGTCTCGGTCTGTGCCCATTCCCTCTGGTTCTGTCACTGGGCATAACTGGAAAGAGCCTGGCTCTGTCGTCTTTGTATTCTCCCTTCAGGTATTTACATGCATTGACAAGATCTCCCCTGAGCCTTCTCTTCTTCAGGCTGAACAGCCCCAGCTCTCTCAGCCTTTCCTCATAAGAGAGATGGTCCAGTCTCTTCATCATCTTGGTGGCTGATGCAGTGAAATGCCAAAGTTAAGACTCAATAGCCTTGGTGACTACTAAGCAGGTATTCTTTATTGCAGCACTGGGCGCACAGGGGATTGGTCCACCTAATGTGCGCGCCGACTGATTTAGAGGTACAGTTTAAATACATACTATGTATGCATATTCACTAGTTTTCCCAATAAATGATTACCTATTCATTAACTCATTATTACAGGTTACTGCCCACTCCCGCATGCGCACTAGAGTCTCTCGGTGGTCTTCAGAGACATCTGGTGGTCGTTTACTTCCTCCACTCCTCTTCATCGTTGTGACCTTCTGGTGAACTGCAGGCCTCTGCTCTACTTCTTTATTCTTGCTGGCGCATCAAAAGTGTTAGCTTTGACTAGTCTCTGCATTCTTCAGTAATCCTGGGCCCCTTGTTTTGAGAGATAAGCTTCTAGTATAAGGCTATATTGTCCTAAAGCATTCTTTCTTAAAAAATAGGAGATAAGTTCTGACATTTAGTACTACAACTGTTGCATCTGCTCTTTGTACAGCCTTAAGGCACCCAGTCTCCTAAATTAAGCTCCTAGTCTAATTTACAGTTCTAATATATTAAGCCCCTACTTCAATTAGTTTACAGCTTTAATATATCAAACCCTACTTCATGGCCCTTTGCTGGACTCTCTCTAGTATGTCCGTGTCTCTCTTTAAGTGCATTAATAGCAAGAGGAGGTCTAAAGAAAACATTGGACCAATACTTGTTGAAGATGGTGTCCTAGTTTGAGGTAGAACAGAACCAATTTTATTTTCATTAATTTTACTTTTCAGCTAAATCTCTTCTAAATCTCTGAAATTAACAGCATATTGTGCAGAAACTGTTCACTTTGGGTGAATAGTGAATGCCAAGGAATGGTATGCAGAGAGGCTCTTGCTTATACTTATTGCTATGACAACCAAGGTCACCTAATTTCGTCATTTGCCCCATTGGAGGGTTGGAAATGGAAAACCGTAGAGGGGTCCCACCTGCGGGGAGGAGCAGACAGGACAGGTGACCCAAAACTGACCAACAGGGTATTCCATCCCATCTGCCCTGCTCAGTATAAAAGCTGAGGGATCAAAGGGGTCAGCCCTCTTTCTTCAATGGCTGACGTCCGAGGAGGACCCTGTCAGTTTGTCTGCCTTTGATCCTGATTCATGCATTCCTGACTCCAGATGTGGAATCCAGTTCCCATCTGTTGCTGACTCCAGTCTGGGACTTTCCCTGTGCCTGCTGGTGACGCGATTGTCATCCTGGGAGCTTAATACGGTTTTGTATATATTGTATATATTTCATTTTTTATTATTTTATTAATTTATTAATATTTTTATGAAAGTAGTTTAGCTTTTTCCTAAACTCATGAATCTCTCTATCTCCTCCCCTCCTCTATTTGGAGAGAGAGGTGGGGGGTGCATCTGTCATTCTCATTGGCCAATCCAGCCCAAGCCATGACAGATGGTCATCGGGGACGAAGAAGTGGAGGCATTGAATGTCGTCCCCCCCCCCCCCCCAGTCTTTAACAACACTGATAGTGGGCTGGGCAGCTCAAGGTCTGAGTTGGAGGACCATGAGTGTGGGAACAGTGATCTTCCATTTGTGGACACTGAAATTGTAAGGGACCAGCTGTATCAGCTGAATGTTCACAAGTCCATGGGGCTGGATGGGATTCATCCAGGAGTACTGAAGATGTTACATCAGGACCCCTCTTGATCCACCTACCAAAGGTCTTGGGAGTCTGGGGAGGTCCCCGCTGACTGGAAGCTAGCCAATGTTATTCCATTTTACAAGAAGGGCATGAGGGAAGACCCAGGAAACCACAGACCTGTTAGTCTAGCCTCAGCTCCTGGAAAAATTATGAAGAATATTATACTGGGTACTATTGAAAGGCATTTACAGAGCCATGCAATCATCAGGCACAGTCATCATGGGTTCACAAAGGAAAAGTCCTGTTTAACTAACTTGATAACCTTCTATGATAAGGTCACCTGCCTAGTGGATGAAGGGAAGGTGGTGGATGTAGTGTTTCTGGATTTTAGTAAGGCTTTTGATACTGTCCCTCACAGCATCCTTCTGGACAAGTTGTCCAACTGTGAGATGAGCGGATTCATGGTGTGCTGGGTGAAGAACTGGCTGAAGGGCAGGGCTAAAGGGGTTGTAGTGAATGAGGCTACACCTGGCTGGTGGACAGTCACCAGCTGTGTTCCTCAGGGCTTGATTCTAGGGCCAGTGCTGTTCAGTATTTTTATCAGTGATTTGGATGCAGGAGTTGAATGCACCATTAGTAAGTTTGCTGATGATACCAAACTGGGAGGTGCTGTTGACTCTCTCAAGGGACAAGAGGCCTTGCAGAGGGATCTAGATAGATTGGAGCACTGGGCAATCGTTAATGGGATGAAATTTAAGAAGTCCAAATGCCAGACTCTGCACCTGGGAGAGAGTATAGATTGGGAGAGGAGTGGCTGGAGAGCAGCCCTGCAGAAAAGGGATCTGGGGGTGCTGGTTAACAGCAGGCTCAACGTGAGTCAGCAGTGTGCCCTGGCAGCCAAGAAGGCAAACCACATCCCGGGGTGCATCAAGTACAGCATAACCAGACAGGTAAGAGAGGTGATGATCCAGCTGTATTAAGCGTTGGTGCAGTTCTGGGCCCCACAACTTAAGAAGGATGTGAAGGTCCTTGAATGCATCCAGAGGAGGGCAACAAAGCTGGTGAGAGGGCTGGAAGGCATGTCCTATGAGGAATGGCTGAGGACTCTGGGTTTGTCTAGTTTGGAGAGAAGGAGGCTGAGGGGTGACCTCATTGCTCTCTGCAGCTTCCTGAGGAGAGGAAGTGGAGAGGGAGGTGCTGATCTCTTCTCCCTGGGATCCAGTCATAGGATGCGAGGGAATCCCAGAATGGTAGGGGTTGGAAGGGACTTTTGGAGATCATCTAGTCCAACCCCTCTGCCAGAGCACGGGGTTCACCTAGAGCAGGTCCCACAGGAACACATCCAGGTGGGTTTTAAATGTCTCCAGAGAAGGAGATTCCACCACCTCTCTGGGCAGCTTGTTCCAGTGCTCTGGCACCCTCAAAGTAAAGAAGTTCCTCCTCATGTTTAGGTGGAACTTCCTATGCTCAAGTTTGTGCCTGTTACCTCTTGTCCTGTGTTGTGGTTTGGGCCGGGTTGGCCAATGACAAGATGACAGATGCTCTCCCCCACCTCTCGCTCCAAGGAGGAGGAGAGAGATAAATAGTTTTTTCTGAACTCATAACTCTAAACTACTTAAATATTAACAATAAAATGAAAAATTAAATAATGAAATAGATACAATATATATAAATATATACAAAACCATATCAAGCTCCCAGGGAGACAGTCAGTGGCAGGCACTGGGAAAGTTCCAGACTGGTCTCAGTGACAAATGGGAACTGGATTCCAGAACACACTGATGGGTATCAGAAGTAGACGAACTGATAGGGTCCTCCTCAGACATCAGTCAGTGAAGAAAGAGAGCCCTTGAAGAAGCCGAGCAATTGAAGAAGAGCCCTTTGATCCCTCAGCTTTTATACTGAGCATGGCAGATGAGATGGAATACCCGATTGGTCAGTTTGGGTCACCTGACCTGTCCACTCCTCCCCACAGGTGCAACCCCTCCACAAGGGGAAACAACCAAGTCAGGTGACCCTGGTTGCCACAGCAACAGGTGTGAGCAGGAGCCTCTCACTGAGCAGAAAGTTGGCTCTGCTCCACCCCAAACCAGGACATTCCATCCCTTATTCCATACCATTTGCATTATGCTCAGATTACTGTCACTTCTTATCCATCAAATATATACATATATATGCACATAGATCAGTCACTTATGATTTATCTTTATTCACAAAAGTTCATTAAGTCCACTGAAGTCATAATTATAGAATTTAATCTATCATAGCAGACTCAGGATTAAGTATTCTCACCAAAGGTCAAATTTCCTTGAGGTGTACATTGAACTTCCCCATACTTCAGCATCACCCACCAAGTACATCCATGTCCTCGAGCAAAAACAGTCCCACGAATGGGTTTGCCTTTGCCTGAAGTAGGAAAAACCCAAACAGTTTTCCCCAGCATATTCCTTTCATGCACCACAGGGACCTTATCCCCTTCTGTTGTATGTAAAAGCTCCATTGATGTTAACTAACCAGGTAGCTTGTGCTAAATGCTTGTCCCAATTTTTAAAGGTTCCACCCCCCATTGATTTCAGGGTAGTTTTTAACAATCCATTGTATCACTCAGTTTTTTTATCACTCAGAAGCCAGTGCATGATAGGGGATGTGATATACCCACTCAATGCCATGCTCTTTGGCCCAATTACTTATAAGACTGTTTTTGAAATGAGTCCCATTGTCTGATTCAGTTCTTTGTGGAGTACCATGTTGCCACAAGACTTGCCTTTCAAGGCCCAGGATGGTATTCCGGGCAGTGGCATAGGGTACGGCATAGGTTTCCAACCAGCTGGTGCTTCCTTCCACCATTGTAAGCACATAATGCTTACCCTGGCGTGTTTGAGGGACTGTGATATAGTCAATTTGCCAAGCCTCCCTATACTTATATTTCAGCCATCGTCCCCCACACGACAAAGGTTTTAACCTTTTAGCTTGTTTGATTTCGATGCATGTTTCACAGTCATGGATAACCTGCGCGATAGTGTCCATGGTTAAATCCACCCCTTGGTCACAGGACCATTTATATGTTGCATCCCTTCCTTGATGACCTAAAGTATCATGGACCCCCGAGCTAAAGACAGTTCACCTTTATGTTCCCAGTCCAAATCTGTCTGGAAAATCTTAGCAGCCTGGTCCACTTGCTGGTTGTTTTGATGTTCCTCAGTGGCTCGACTCATGGGTATGTGGGCATCTATGTGACGTACCTTTATGACTAGTTTCCCTGGCCAGTCAGCAATGTCTTGCCACAATTCAGCAGCCCAGATGGGTTTACCTTTGCGCTGCCAGTTGCTCTGCTTCCACTGCTTTAGCCGTCCCCACAGAGCATTGGCCACCATCCATGAGTCAGTACAGAGATAGAGCATTGGCCACTTTTCTCGTTCAGCAATGTCTAAGGCCAGCTGGATGGCTTTTACCTCTGCAAATTGACTCGATTCACCTTCTCCTTCAGTTGCTTCTGTGACCTGTCCTGTAGGACTCCACACAGCAGCTTTCCACTTTCTGTGTTTTCCTACAATACGACAAGATCCATCAGTGAACAGAGCATATTGTTTCTCATTATCTGAGAGTTCATTATATGGTGGGGCTTCCTCAGCACGAGTCACCACCTCCTCTGGTGGCATTCCAAAGTCTTTGCCTTCGGGACAGTTTGTGATCATTTCTATGATTCCTGGACGATTCGGGTTTCCTATTCGAGCTCGCTGAGTGATTAAGGCAACCCACTTAATCCAGGTAGCATTGGTGGCATGATGAGTAGAAGGAACTTTACCCTTGAACATCCAGCCCAGGACTGGTAATTGGGGTGCCAGGAGGAGCTGTGCTTCAGTACCAATTACCTCTGAAGCAGCTCTGACTCCTTCATATGCTGCCAATATCTCTTTCTCACTTGAGGTATAGTTGGCCTCAGAGCCTTTATAGCCTCGACTCCAGAATCCTAGGGGTCAACCTCAAGTCTCCCCTGGTGCTTTCTGCCAGAGGCTCCAGGTAGGGCCATTGTCCCCCGGCTGAGGTGTAGAGCACATTTTTAATGTCCCATCCTGTTTGGACTGGTCCAAGTGCTACTGCATGCACAATCTCTTGTTTAATTTGCTCAAAGGCTTGTCGTTGCTCAGGACCCCACGTAAACTCATTTTTCTTTCGAGTCACTTCATAAAGAGGTCTCACAATGTGACTATAAACTGGAATATGCATTCTCCAGAAACCCACAATGCCTAAAAAGGCTTGTGTTTCCTTTTTGTTAGTAGGTGGGGACATAGATGTTATTTTGTTAACCACATCCATTGGGATCTGGTGTCGACCATCTTGCCATTTAATCCCCAAGAACTGGATCTCTCATGCAGGTCCCTTGATCTTACCTCTTTTTACAGCAAAACCTGCTTCCAGAAGAATCTTGATTATTTTCTTACCTTTCTTGAAAAGTTCTTGTGCTGTATTACCCCACACAATGATGGCATCAATGTATTGCAGGTGTTCTGGAGCTCCACCCTTCTCCAGTGCAGTCTGGATCAGTCCATGGCAAATGGTGGGGCTGTGTTTCCACCCCCAGGTGTACTGGACACCCCTCCAGGTGAAAGCAAACTGTGGCCTGCACTCTGCTGCTAAAGGAATAGAGAAAAAGGCATTAGCAATGTCAATTGTGGCATACCACGTGGCTGCCTTGGACTCCAGTTCATACTGCAGTTGTAGCATGTCCGGCACAGCATCACTCAGTGGTGGTGTGACTTCATTCAGGCCACCATAGTCTACTGTTAATCTGCAGCCTCCATCAGACTTTTGCACTGGCCATATAGGGCTGTTAAAGGGTGAGTGAATCTTGCTGATTACTCCTTGGGTCTCCAGCCAACGAATCAGGTTCTGGACTGGCATCAGGGAGTCTTAGTGCGATACTGTCATTGCACTGTGGAAGTAGCAATTGGCACCTGCTGTTCTTTAACCTTCAGCAGTTCCACAAGAGAAGGGTCATCTGAAAGACTGGGTAAAGTAGACAGCTGTGTAATGTCCTCAGTCTCTACAGCTGCTATACCAAAAGCCTACCGATACCTTTTTGGGTCTTTGAAATACCCTCTTTTGAGGAAGTCTATGCCAAGGATGCACAGAGCATCTGGGCCAGTCACAATGAGGTGCTTCTCCTATTTATTCCCAGTTGGGCTCACTTCAGCCTCCAGTACAGTCAGTTCTTGAGACCCACCTGTCACTCCAGAAATAGTGATGGATTCTGTCCCTTTATGATTTGATGGCAGTAGGGTCCACTAGGGCTTTATACGTTTCTGGCTCTAATCATGGAATCATAGAATGTGTTGGGTTGGAAGGGACCTTTAAAGGTCATCTAGTCCAACCCCCCTGCAGTAAGCAGGGACATCTTCAACTAGAGCAGATTGCTCAGAGCCTCATCAAGCCTGGCCTTGAATGTCTCCAGGGATGGGGCCTCCACCACCTCTCTGGGCAACCTGTGCCAGTGCCTCCCCACCCTCATTGTAAAGAACTTCTTCCTAATGTCTCATCTAAACCTGCCCTGCTCCTAGTTTAAACCCATTGCCCCTCGTCCTATCCCTACGTGCCCTTGTAAACAGTCCCTCCCCAGCTTTCCCATAGGCCCCCTTCAGGTACTGGAAGGCCGCTATAAGGTCTCCCCGGAGCCTTCTCTTCTCCAGGCTGAACAACCCCAACTCTCTCAGCCCATCTTCATAGCATAGGTGCTCCAGCCCTCGGATCATCTTCGTGGCCCTCCTCTGGCCCCGCTCCAATAGGTCCATGTCCTTCTTGTGCCGAGGGCTCCAGAGCTGGACACAGTACTCCAGGTGGGGTCTCACGAGAGCAGAGTAGAGGGGCAGAATCACCTCTCTCGATCTGCTGGCCACAATTCTTTTGATGCAGCCCAGGATGCGATTGGCCTTCTGGGCTGCAAGCGCACATTGTTGGCTCATGTCCAGCTTTTCATCCACCAGTACCCCCAAGTCCTTTTCCGCAGGGCTGCTCTCTATCACATCATCCCCCAGCCTGTACTGACAACGAGGATTGTCCCGACCCAAGTGTAGGACCTTGCACTTGGCCTTGTTGAACTTCATGAGGTTTGCTCGGGCCCACCTCTCCAGCTCATCCAGGTGCCTCTGGATGACATCCCGTCCCTCTGGCATGTCAGCCGCACCACTCAGCGTCATCGGCAAGCTTGCTGAGTGTGCACTTGATCCCACTGTCTATGTCATTGATGAAGGTGTTGAACAGCACCGGTCCCAGTACGGATCCCTGAGGGACACCGCTTGTCACCCCTCTCCATCTGGACATCGAGCCGTTGACCACCACCCTCTGGATGCGACCATCCAGCCAGTTCCTTATCCATCGAACGGTCCACCCATCAAATCCGTATCTCTCCAACTTAGAGAGAAGGATGTTGGGGGGGGGCGCGTGTCAAAGGCCTTGCAGAAGTCCAGGTAGATGATATCCGTTGCTCTTCCCTTGTCCACTGATGCAGTCACTCCATCGTAGAAGGCCACCAGGTTGGCCAGGCAGGACTTTCCCCTGGTGAAGCCATGCTGGCTGTCTCGAATCACCTCCCTGTCCTCCACGTGCCTTAGCATAGCTTCTAGGAGGATCTGTTCCACGATCTTCCCAGGCACAGAGGTGAGGCTGACAGGGCGGTAGTTCCCAGGGTCCTCCTTTCTACCCTTTTTAAAAAATGTTTCCCTTCTTCCAGTCACCAGGGGCTTCACCTGACTGCCACGACTTTTCAAATATCATGGAGACTGGCTTGGCAACTACATCAGCCAATTCCCTCAGGACTGTGGGATGCATCTCATCAGGTCCTATAGACTTGTGTATGTTCAGGTTCCTCAGGTGGTCACGAACCTTGTCTTCACTTACAGTGGGAGGGACTTTGTCCCCCAGGTCCCCTTCTTGCTGTCCTTCAACCCGGGGGGCATGAGGAGAGAGGCTGGCAGTAAAGACCGAGGCAAAAAAGTTGTTGAGAACCTCAGCCTTCTCCTTGTCTGTTGTTACTAGTTTGCCATTCTTGCTCATCAGGGAGGGCACGCTTTCTTTGACCTTCCTTTTCTGGCAGACATCCCTGTAGAAGCCCTTCTTGTTATTCTTAGCATCCCTTGCCAAGTTCAGCTCCAGCTGCGCCTTGGCCTTCCTGACCTCATCCCTACATAACCGGGCAGCATCCCTATACTCTTCCCAGGACACCCGATGCTGCTTGAACTGCCTGTGCAGTTCCTTCTTGCCTTTTAGTTTGACCAGCAGGTCCCAGCTCAGCCATGCTGGTCTCTTTCCTTTCTTGCTTGATTTCTTACACCTGGGGATCGAGAATCATAGAATTGTTAGGGTTGGAAGGGACCTTAAAGATCATCTAGTTCCAACCCCCCTGCCATGGGCAGGGACATCTCCCACTAGATCAGGTTGCTCAGAGCCCCATCCAGCCTGGCCTTAAAAACTTCCAGGGATGGGGCTTCCACCACCTCTCTGGGCAACCTGTGCCAGTGTCTCACCACCCTCATGGTGAAGAACTTCTTCCTAACGTCCAGTCTGAATCGACCCATCTCTAGTTTTAATCCATTCCCTCTAGTCCTACCATTACCTGACATCCTAAAAAGTCCCTCACCAGCTTTCTTGTAGGCCCCCTTAAGATACTGGTAGGCCACTATTAGGCCTCCTCGGAGCCTTCTTTTCTCCAGACTGAACAACCCCAACTCTCTCAGCCTGTCCTCATAGGAGAGGTGCTCCAGCCCTCTGATCATCCTCGTGGCCCTTCTCTGGACACATTCCAGCATGTCCATATCTTTCTTGTAGTAGGGGCTCCAGAATTGGACGCAGTACTCCAGGTGGGGTCTCACGAGAGTGGAGTAGAGGGGGAGAATCACCTCCCTCGACCTGCTGGCCACGCTTCTCCTGATGCAGCCCAGGATACGATTGGCTTTCTGGGCCGCTAGTGCACGCTGACGGCTCATGTTGAGCCTCTCGTCCACCAGCACCCCCAAGTCCTTTTCTTCAGGGCTGCTCTCAAGCCAGTCACTGCCCAGCCTATATCGGTGCTTGGGATTGCCCCGACCCAGATGGAGGACCTTGCACTTGGTGTTGTTGAACTTCATGAGGTTGGCATGGGCCCACCTCTCCAGCCTGTCAAGGTCCCTCTGCATGGCATCCCTTCCCTCCAGCGTGTCAGCCGCCCCACACAGCTTGGTGTCGTCGGCAAACTTGCTGAGGGTGCACTCTATGCCACTGTCCATGTCGCTGACGAAGATGTTAAACAAGACCGGTCCCAGCACTGATCCTTGAGGGCTCTTGTGCTCTATGGAAAGCATCCTTGAAGATCTGCCAGCTCTGTTCTGTTACCTTGTCCCTGAGGACCACTTCCCAGGGGGTCCTATTGACTAACTCCTTGAAGAGGTGGAGGTTTGCTTTCCTAAAATCCAGGGTCCTGACTAGGCTCCTCGTCTGGCACGTATCCCTCAGGACCATGAACTCCACCAGTGCGTGGTCACTGCAGCCCAGGCTGCCTCCGATCTTGACATCCCCAGTGAGCTCACTGGCATTGGTGACTATCAGGTCCAGTATGGCATCCCCTCGGGTAGGGCTGTCTATTTCCTGTCTTAGGAAGTTATCATCGAGGCTCTCCAGGAACCTCCTGGATTGTCTACAGCTCGCCGTGTTACTTTTCCAGCAGATGTCGGGGTGGTTGAAACCCCCCAGCAGGACGAGAGCCTTTGAGCTGTTGGTTATCCCACAGCTTGTCACAGACAAGTCTGATATTATCATCCCCCTCCCCCTTCACATCTAGTTTAAAGCCCTGTCGATCAGCCCTGCAATCTCTTGGGCAAAGACCCTCTTCCCCCTTTGAGAAAGGTGTTTCCCATTTGACATCAGCAAGCCCGGTGCCGCGTAGGCCTTCCCGTTGTCAAAAAACCCAAAATTGTGGCGGCGACACCAGCCACAGAGCCATGTATTAACGGATTGGATGCGTCTGTTCCTTCCAGTGTCACTGCCTGCAACTGGAAGGAGCGAGGAGAAAATAACCTGTGCCCCAGACTCCTTTACCAACCTTCCCAAGGCCCTGAAGTCCCCTTTGATTGTTCTTGGTCTGTGAGTTGTAGCTTCATCTCCACCTACATGGAAAATCAGTAATGGGTAATAGTCCGAGGACTGTATCAAACTAGGGAGTTTCCTAGTTATGTCCGTAACCTGGGCTCCGGGAGGACAGCAGACTTCCCTATGAGGAGGGTCTACCTGGCATATTGGACCCTCTGTTCCCCTCAGGAGGGAGTCACCAATGACTATAACCCTTCTTTTCTTCCTTGTGGATGTGATTGTGATACAGGCAGTACGCCTTTCTGACCATGGAGATGTCTCTAGTGTAGATTGCCCATCATCCACATCCTCATTCGACTGGCCTTCCTCAACCAGAACCTCATGTCTGTTGTTCAGAGGTACCGGGGGGGTGAGGTAGGCAAGGAGGGAGTTCGCCCGCTGCCCTGACTGTGAACTTGCCTCCATTCACTCTTTTCATTTAGGCTTCTGCCTGACAGGGGCATGGTACAGGGGCCCCTTGATCTTGGTTACTTTCTGCTAGGTGCTCCCATTTCTGTTTCAAGGAGGGCAGAGCCTGGCTCCACCAGTCTATTTCTTCTTCAGCCTCCCTGATGCTCCTTAACCTTTCAACTTCCTCTCGCAGCTCTGCCACCAGGCTGAGCAGACCATTCACCTGTTCACAACGCACACAGCAGTTCTCATAACTGCCTCCCGTTGCCGGTGAAAGGCTCTGGCACTCCCTGCAGCCTGTGACCTGGACAGCTGTATGTTTCTGTGGGAGCTCTGTCTGGGTTCCCACATCCTTTCTGGCTAAGGTTGAGAGCATGACCTTCTGCTGGGTGGAGACCATAGCTAAGCTCCTTCCAAGAGGGTGATGACCACCCTTGTCGTGGTGCTTCCAGGTAACACCCTGGCTGACACCCACTTGCTGCTTGCTTACTCAGTGTGCAGCGACCTGGTTGCAGTGCTCTGGAAAGGCTTCTTTTATGGGGGGGCAGGGAGGGGAATTTACGCCTCATTTAGATCTGCTGCCGGGGGGGTGCTGGCTCTGCCCCCTAGAGCTGCCAGGCACCGTCCCGGGCTGGCCGCTTTTCCCAGCTTCAAAAAGCCCCCAAAGGAGACCATTGCCGGCTCTTTTTGCCAAGATTCCCTTCCTCAGTGCAGACTTACCTGCACTGGAGCTGGTCTCCTCGGCGAGCATATTATATATGGCACAGCATATATAATAATTGCCATCTGCAGATCATTGTTTTATTGGAGGGTTAAGGAGACAGCGAGGATTCTGGCTTTCCATTGTTGCCTGTGCTACAATAAAAATTCTGGTTTCCTCTTTATTAAATTTTTAAGAAAAATGCAACAATAAGAGCAACAACTTAATAAATTACCAACAACCACTAACAATGACATCAGAACAAATTAATGAAAACAAACTTTTTTTTAATTTTTTTTAAGGTGAGCACAGCTGAGTCTTCTCATTTGGCCTTCAAAGGTACCTTCTGGGTAAACTGTGTAGTGGACAAACACACACACACAGTTTCCCACATATGAGAAGAGGGCACAGAAATTCAGTAGCTAAAAAGGGAAAATCATTCATGACTGTCCTGGTTCTGGCAGGGATAGGGTAATTTTCACAAGGAGCTGGGACAGGACACAGCTGACCCAAACTAGCTATGTGATGCCTCACTCAGTATATAGGTGTGAGAGCAGGCCGGGGTGGGGAGTTATTAACTGGTTATTGCAGGTCCTGCCCCCTCTCTTTCTGTTTTTCAGTGTTTTACATTTAAGTGATTTCCCCCCCCCAGTTAAAATTAAAATATTTGCAACTGAATATATGTGGGTATTTTTTTATGCTGAATGGAAGAAAAAAACCCCATCCTTCTTCAAATATTGTATTAATACCAAACTTTTAAAAAATATTTAAAGTAAAATCAGTAAGAATTAGGTGATAAAGCTGACTAGATAAGTTATTTAGGTAGCAGTTTAAAAAAGCCATTGTAAGGAAGTTGATAAATGAAGTTAAAAAAAAAAGCATTACTGATTGAAAGAAATGTTATTTGTACTAGAAAAGCAGTGTGCATTAAACTCAAGAAGCCCCTGTATATTAAGACTTCAGGTGCCAGAAATTAGCCACCAGAGAGAGCCCACATAATCTGGTATAAAGGACATCACTGTACAAAGAGAAATTGCAGATGAGAACTTAATTAATTGCCTATATCTAGAAAACTTTCTTGTAAATTGTTTATAATCTATGCAATAAACCAGCCTTACTCAGTACTTCCTTTCAGATTCATTCTTATTTTTACAGATATAAATAAAAGTAAGTAAACTCTACTATGAAGTACTATAACTATAGCTAGAATATACTGAAATAATCTAAAATATTTTGTTATGCAATATCCTTTTAGTTTGTTTTGTTTTCAAAATTCAGTATTTCAGAATGCAGCCCACCAACTAATTCAGTATATCAGCCCACAAATAACATGGAAGGTAGAAGGCCTACGTAGTCCTGGGGATTTTTAAAGTATTTCCTTCAAATAGATTTAGGACTGGAATCTTAAGCAACAGTGACAGCCGTAGGACATTCTTTCTACATTTGTCTTGTATACCAAGTCAGTATCATTTTTATACATTGAATACTTAGATTTATCCAAGAAACCATTTCCTTCTCCACGATAACTTGTAAATTCACACCACAGAAAGACTTCTAACATTTGCTCCATGAGTTAAAATACATTTCTATTAAGGATAATTCTCAATTGCAGAAAAGTATTTTTTCCCTCCCACACTGGATGTTTCCATTTCATTCTTAGAAGACTGATACCTCACTTTGCTTTCCAAATCTTTGTCAAAGTTATATGATTTTAAGTTAATAAAATGAATGTAATAGAAGCAGTAACCATAATTAATATCACTAGCAGTCTGTGTTTCTACTCTCCTATCTTAGACACTTCACAACTTCTCATGAATTTGTATTCTTTTGCTGCTGAATTTGTCTATGCTTTCCTCAGCACCATGACTGCTTTACAAAGTTGATACAATAATTTCACTCCGTAAAAGAAAATTCAAGGTGCATACATTTCCACACTAAAAAAGTAGTATTTCCTTGAAATATTTTGCTGTTAAAATAGTTGTAGGATTGAATAAATGAAATTTACTATGGTAAAAGTTTTTATTTGACCCCAGAGAATACAAATGGGATTTGAAGAACTCTGTAAAGCGGTAAATAAGTACACAGTGTGTATACCTTTTCCCACTAAATAAGAAAAGTGTTATTTTTCTTATGATTACTGTTGTCTAGCAAAAAACCACACTAATAATGTGCATGACATGCGCACAGTACTCTGTGATACATAAGCAAGGGTCTTTGTAACCCAGGGAGTCAGGATCCTAAATGCAAGATGGAGATCCCTAGCCATGACATCTCAGCACTAGCTAATCAAAGAAGTCTGAACACTGAATTTTCACATCTTTACCCTGACTTCAGATCAACTGAACTTCAACCCTTGAAGTTCATACTTTTTCTTTCTTACTCTTTATTAAAGCATTGTAAAATATACAGGAAACATTCGAAAACTGTTCCATATACAATCTTACCTCAGTCCACTCAGGTATAAGCATTAGCAGATCACAGAGAGAATATGAAACAATATTATGTTAAAAACACCTCTGTCCTGGTTTGAGGTAAAACAGAACCAATTTTCTGGTTTGTAATTTTACTTTTTAGCTGGGCCTCTTCTAACTGACTAAAGTCTGAAATTAACAGCATATTTTTCCAGACACTGTTCACTCTCCGAGTGATAAGACCTGATTATCCCAAGGAACGGTATGCACAGAGGCTCTTGCTTAGACTTATTGCTATGACAACCAAGGTCAGCTCACTTCACTGTTTTGCCCCGTTAGAGGGTCGGAAGTGGAGAAGCGCAGAGGAGTCCCACCCGTAGGGAGGAGCGGACGGGACAGGTGACCCAAAACTGACCAACAGGGTATTCCATCCCACCTGCATCACGCTCAGTATAAAAGTATAAGTCCCTCAGCCTTTCCTCATGCTGCGATGAATGGCTATAAGCTGTTCAGAAGGGATAGGCAAGGAAGGAGAGGCGGGGGTGTGGCTCTGTTCATTAGGGAGTGTTTTGATTGTATAGAGCTAGAGTCCAGTGATGATAAAGTCGAGTGTTTATGGGTAAGGATGAAGGGGAAGGCAAATAAGGGAGATGTTGTGCTGGGAGTATGCTACAGACCACCCGGCCAGGATGAGGAGACAGATGAAGTATTCTATAAGGGGCTGGCTGAAGTCTCGCAATCGCCAGCCCTTGTTCTGGTTGGGGACTTCAACCTGCCGGGTATCTGCTGGAAATACAACACAGCAGAGGGCAGGCAGGCTAGGAGGTTCCTCGAGTGCATGGAAGATAACTTCCTGACACAACTGGTAGGTGAGCCTACCAGGGGAGGTGCCTTGCTAGACCTACTGTTGACAAACAGAGAAGGACTAGTGGGAGATGTGGTGGTCGGAGGTCGACTTGGGTTTAGTGATCATGAAATGGTCAAGTTTTCAATTTGTAGCGATGTAAGGAGGGGGGTTAGCAAAACCTCCACCTTGGACTTCTGGAGGGCGGACTTTGGCCTGTTCAGGACGCTGACTGAGAGAGTCCCTTGGGAGATAGTCCTGAAGGGCAAAGGGGTCCAGGAAGGCTGGACGCTCTTCAAGAAGGAAATCTTAAAGGCCCAGGAGCAGGCTGTCCCCAAGTGTTGCAAGTCTAAAGGGCGGGGAAAATGGCCAGCCTGGATGAATAAGGAACTTCTGATGGGACTTAGGAATAAGAGGAGGGTTTACCACCTGTGGAAGAAGGGACAGGCAACTCAGGAGGAGTACAGAGATCTCGTTAGGTTATACAGAGAGAAAATTAGGAAGGCAAAAGCCCAGCTGGAGCTCAACTTGGCCACTACCATTAAGGACAACAAGAAAAGCTTTTATAAATACATCAACAAAAAGAGAGCCAGGGAGAATCTCCATCCCTTACTGGATGCTGGGGGGGGGAAGTTGCAACCAAGGATGAGGAGAAGGCTGAGATACTTAATGCCTTCTTTGCCTCCGTCTTCAATAGTCAGACCAGCTATCCCCAGGGTGCTCAGCCTCCTGAGCTGGAAGATAGGGATGGAGAGCAGAACAACCCACCCGTAATCCAGGAGGAAGTAGTCAATGATCTGCTTCTGCACCTAGACGCACACAAGTCTATGGGGCCGGATGGGATTCACCCAAGAGTACTCAGGGAGCTGGCGGGAGAGCTCACCAAGCCCCTCTCCATCATTTATCAACAATCCTGGTCAACAGGGGAGGTACCAGATGACTGGAGGGTGGCTAATGTGACACCCATCTACAAGAAGGGTCGGAAGGAGGATCCGGGGAACTACAGGCCTGTCAGCCTGACCTCGGTACCAGGAAAGATCATGGAGAGGATCATCTTGAGTGAGCTCTCAGGGCAAGTGCAGGGCAGCCAAGGGATCAGGGCCAGCCAGCATGGGTTTAGGAAAGCTGCCCCGCAGAAAAGGACCTGGGGGTGCTGGTGGACGGTCAGCTGAATATGAGCCAGCAGTGTGCCCAGGTGGCCAAGAAGGCCAACAGCATTCTGGCTTGTATCAGGAATAGCGTGGCCAGCAGGAGTAGGGAAGTCATCGTGCCTCTGTACTCGGCACTGGTGAGGCCTCACCTCGAGTACTGTGTTCAGTTCTGGGCCCCTCTGTACAGGAGGGACATTGAGGTGCTGGAGCGTGTCCAGAGGAGAGCTACCAGGCTGGTGAGGGGTCTGGAGACCAGGTCATATGAGGAGAGGCTGAGGGAGCTGGGCATGTTTAGCTTGGAGAAGAGGAGGCTGAGGGGAGACCTCATTGCCCTCTACAACTACCTGAAGGGATGTTGGAGAGAGGTGGGTGTTGGCCTCTTCTCCCAGGTGGATAATGACAGGACCAGAGGAAATGGCCTGAAGCTGCGGCAGGGCAGGTTTAGATTAGATATTAGGAAGAATTACTTTACTGAACGAGTGGTCTGCACTGGAACAGCCTGCCCAGGGAGGTGGTTGAGTCACCATCCCTGGAGGTGTTTAAGAAACGTCTAGATGTGGCACTTCAGGGCATGCTCTAGTGGCAGAGTCTGTAGGTTGTTTGGTTGGACTCGATGATCTCAAAGGTCCTTTCCAACCATGAAGATTCTATGATAAGAGAGATGTTCGAGTCCCCTAATCATCTTGGTAGCTCTCTGCTGCACCCTCTCCATCAGTTCCCTGTCTTTGAACCGGGGAGCCCAGAACTGGACACAGTACTCCAGGTGCGGCCTCACCAAGGCAGAGTAGAGGGGGAGGATGACCTCCCTCGACCTGCTGGCCACACTCTTCTTGATGCACCCCAGGATGCCATTGGCCTTCTTGGCCACAAGGGCACATTGCTGGCTCATGGTCATCCTGTTGTCCACCAGGACTCCCAGGTCTCTTTCCGCAGAGCTGCTCTCCAGCAGGTCAGCCCCCAACATGTACTGGTGCAGGGGGTTATTCCTCCCCAGAGAACTACATGAGCAGGATCTGTTTAAGTTTTCTCTGTAACTGTAAAAAACAGAACTGTAGCTTTGATTCCTCTTCCTTTAAAGCCCTGGTTGATGTTTCCGCAGCTGAACAAGTGCTAACACTGTACCGTTACTTATGATTTTCAGTTATTTTTCTGTTGGAAATCACAGAATATAACTATATCTTTCCAGAGGGCATCTTAATATTAATTCATTTGAAAGTTATAGATATTGGTCAGCTTTACAAGTCATTGCAAGTAAGAAATAGTTTCTGTTTTTACTGTGGGACAGATGAAATTTATTTGAAAGAGGGGAGGAAAGCTATTCGGAACTAGAACAAATAGTAAATATACAACTGTACTGATGACATTAACAATTCAGAAATACTTTTGAGTTACAACTGATGGGAAACTTCAATGAGATAAAGTACGCATGCTGAACACAGAAACTAGAAAAAAGATGATGTTCAAGGCAAATAATTTTTAACTGGCTTTTAACTTGGAAATAGCAAGAATATCAGTTTTGAAATATTTCATCTTAAAGGTCCCTTCCAACCTAGACATTCTATGATTATATGTTTGTCATGCTGTAAACTTTGAAAATAACTTTTTCTCTACCAAAAACAATAACTTCATTCAGTTTTGTTGTCCATGTAATATTTTCTCCTGTATTTCTTTTTGTCTTTTAAGAATATTAAGCCCACAAAAAGAACATTTTGATTTATTAGCAAAAAATAATGAAACAAATCAATAAATTATAAAGCCAAAAAGGACTACTATAAACAACTCTGAGCTGCATAAATCTGGCCATCAGTATATTCTGCATTAACTTCACTTTCAAATATCTCTTAATCTTAAAATTTCCATTGACATAACACCTGTACTTTTGAATGTCTTTTCCCTTATATTTCTTCCTTCACTTCTGAGAACTGTGCCACCCTGTGTTTTATACCATTAACTCTTTTAGAATTGCACTAAGAACTGTTTGCTCTGTATTCCAGCCCTGCTTTCTTCCTGCTTTTCTGTTGCAGATCTAAATATTTGACACGAGCTAATTAGTTAACTTCATCAATACAAATTTTAAAATATTTATTTCAAAATAAGTATAAATTAGTCACTGCTGATAAGGGGAAGGGATTTAAATGAGGTAATTGCTTTGTTACCTTTTTATCTGGTTTATGTGTAGCTTTAAAGAGAAATCTCTAATGGCTTGAATTAGAGTTATTTGGTTGTTTTTGTTATGACACTTAAATATTTTGATATGCCACTGAATATTTTTATAGATTATCCTAGGCTTTCTTTTAATAGTGACTTTAAAAGCCTTGGATCAAATTGGATGTATGACATTTGACACTTTTTTTTTGGTGTTAATCTATAGGCAGCAGTTAAATCAAAAAAAGCTACAGATACCTATAAACTATATGTGGAGAAATATGCTGCAGTTAAATGTGTTTTCGAACAGAAGATGACAGAAACAGCACAGGTAAGTTATATTAAATTAATTACCTTTAAAATAGATTAATATGTTCTATTTTATCTCTCTGAAGACATCTGAAATCAAAGCTTATGAAAAATTGGTTTAAGATAGAATGATCTCCATTGGAAATTGATATGAACAATAATATCAGAAGTAATATGTTTGAAGGGCAAACATTGACCACATATGTTGTGATGGCAGTGTCCTTGAATGACACAGTTGAACGCTAGCACTCTAAAAAGACTTTTGAAGAACTTTTTAGGGAGAAAACAAAATGAACTTTTGGAAGTATTGTAGATGCATTGTGATCATGTGGGAAATCCTGTGAATTGCTGGAGAGCCAGAACTCATTCATAGGAGTTTTAAAACTGGGATCCATCATGTTTTTTCATTATCATTCTGGCAAAATGCTTCAGTAACAGCTTGTTCAAGTGTCTTTCCAGGGTTTATCTGAGGTGGTCAAAAGCCCCTACATCTATTCAAATTTCTATTTTTTTTAAAGCTGTTTTAATCTGTATTTCAGAGGATATCAAGTTCTCTGTATGATTGCACATGCTCCTGCTTGTTATGTTTTAAAGTTTCTTTTTAAAATCTGTTGATAGCAGACTTTTTTCCACTACCCCAGATTTCAAAAAGCAAACCTCACTGTTTCTGCTTTTAGTAGTAATATTTAGTTGAGGACTGGTTGGCATATTTATTTCTATATGTTTCTTGGTTTAGTAAAGCTTTTAGAAGATAGGAATTTTCTTTTTGGTTGAAGATTCTTTGTTCTCTTTCTTAGTTTCAAAGATTAATTTTTAGGCATAGATTGAATTATTAGGGAGAATCATTCATACTTGTATTATTAATGTAGAAGTGAAAAAGTGTTAGGGTTTTCCTTAACTCCTTGGAAATTAAGATTTTATGGTATGGGGATTATGTAGGCTGACATGTAAAAAACTGCCCTGTCCTAAAATATAAACTGTTTTTCTACTTTGAAAACTTCATTAGAACTTGATCTAGTTCATCTCTGAATAGATATTCAACACAGCTGTTACAGAAAGGGTACCAAACGCTTCCCTCCCACCTACCCCTCCAGTCCAGGCATTTGTGACAAAGTGCTCAGGCATGCTACTGCAAAATTCTGCCTTTAATGTGACTGTTACATTAAGAGTCTTGACATCCTTTCGTTGAAGAGTTCACAGTAAGCATCTTTGTGCAGTATCCTAACTAGATTCTGGTTGGAGGAGCTGTACTCCCTATGCTTTTCTTTTCAGTTTGAATTCAATTTAGTTGAAGTACATTATTTTCCTCTCATTTAAAAAATATATGTGACTCTTAAATGTGGGGGTATTTTTTATTGTATAGTGTAAGACAGTGATGATTGCAGTTATTCAGTGGTATAAAAAGGCTTTATTTAAAAAAACAAACAAACAACCAAACAACTCACCGAGAAAAGTAATGGGTACCATAGTCTGGGTTATAAGGCCTGTTGTACTTCTCTCTGGTATGTGAAGCTGTGTTTTCAATATATGTTTTAAATTAGTATTGTTGTTGAAACCAGCAGTTGTCCTCTTTCCATGCTGCTTCCTTTGTCATATTTGACCATAGCAAAATAATATAGTTTATGTAATTAGGCAGTCAGTAAAAGAAGTAATGTCATAGAATAGGCTACGGAAGATGTCCATATCCTCTGTAATTAAGAGGAAGGCTGCTTGAGGGGAAAAAATCATTTTAGTCTGCTTGCTTGATGGCTAGAGAGGCATATAAGCATGGCAAAAGAAAGATTGAGAGTTTAGAAGTTGAGATATTTGACTTGTCTGTATAGAGTTGTACTTGTTTGTGAATCAGAGTACCAGGAGGTGTGAAACGTGGAGAGAAGGTCTTCAGAGAACCCTGCAAAAATTGGAGAGAGGATTAAGTGGTGCTCCAAAGTTTGGACAGTTACAGAAGTAGGAAGAGAACTAGGACAGAGCAGGATTAAACACGTTTCAGGATGATTATGGTTGACTGTTGGGGAGGATTAGGACATTTTTAGTTCTGATCTTTGGCTAGTAAGGGTTCATTAGAGACATTGGAAATGGTTTTAAAATGGGTGTCAGGTGGAAGCCTGAGTAAGATGGAACAGGAGGACAAATTCCAGACAAACTGCAAAGCTTTTATACAGTGAGTTTGAAGATCAAACAGATGAATCACATTTAAAGAAGCAAATGATATAGATTTAACTAGAGAAAGAGAAAGCATGTGTATATTGCAGGCAGGAAGAGAGGGTGATGAGAGGAGGTGCAAAACAGATCTGAAATAGGATTCCTGGGAATAGATGAAAAAAAAGAAACTCTTCAGTCATGGACAAAAAGATATTTTTTAAACACCCTCCAACCCTATTTTCTTTTGGTAGAAGTAGATCAGACTTTTAAAAAATCAAGATAGATGAAGGTTTAAAGAGTAAAAAAGTTGGATAATGGTTCCAAAAGGATATTATAAAGTACATTATTTCATAACTCTGAATTCTGCACCTTCCTTTCTTAAACACTATAATTACCATGATCAAGATCTGAAAAAAAAATTTGTTTTTCTGTTTAGTATATTTAATTATTAAAATTTAAGGTTTAGTATTTAAAGAATTATTTTCATTATGAATAATTGCTTGTATCGGTTTACAGAAATTTCAAGACATTGAAGAAACACACCTTTTTCATATGAAAGAGATTATAGAATCATTGTCAAATACCATAAAAGAAATTCATTTACAAATAGGAGAGGTAATTTTTATATTATTGTTTGTTTGGATCATGCTACATATTTTTCTTAACTGTTAAATGAAACATTTCTTACTGTGTTTGTTGTAATTACAAGATCACATCTTTCAAATGATGGTAACTTTTGAAAACAGTATGAGTAGAAGGAAATAAACAGAAATGATCCACGGAATTCAAAAGACCTTCAAGCAGATGTGGTTCTTTTTACCACAGATATCAAACATTATGTGAGTACTGAACTTGTTTATGAGATGTTTGATGGAGATTTGAACATCTCCTAAATTGCTGGTTTGGTCTTTTATGATGTTTCTGTATGTGTATTCTCTTTTGTTATTCAAGCCTCTCTGAATTTTTTTTTTATTAAATGGATCATCCTCTAATTTTGTTCATTGTATTGGAAATCTTTTTAATATCTAAATTCAATATAAGCTGAATTTTTTACTGCTTCCTGTTGTATTTATAAGTTCAATATCACAAATTTTACAGAATAAATCTGAATAATCATTAAATTTTGTGTTAACAGGAAACAAAATATTTTGACAATTTGGAGAATTATTAGTGTATTTCAAAGTTCTGTTCCCTAGATATTAATTAGCACCCATTGAAAATTAATATCAGTCTGATATTAATTTAATTAATTAATTTAATTAATTTAATGGTGCTAATTACCCATTAGCACCCATTGAAATTAATATCAGTCTGAAAAGCTTCCAAATTTTTGATACACTTTGGTTTTTATGAGCAAAAGACCTTCAGTAACAGTGTTAAAAGAAGCTTTTAAAGTATCTTTTCTTTAGATGCAAGTTTGTTTAATAATCCTTATAAGTAGTCCTTAATTTATTGATGTTCTGCAATGTAGTTTTATTTGTATACATTTAATTTGAGTCACTGTTTTCTTCAGTTTTGAGGTTTTCTGATAATGAATGGTGGTCACACAGGTCATGCTATTTATTTCTAAAGCATATACATACTGCCTTGTTGGAAAAACTTCTTATTAACAACATGTGGTTGTTCCTTTGTCAGACCAAAAACCATTACAACAGTAATGCTTTTACTCAAGCAGGTGGGAACTGTGATAATAAAGTGGTAACAGTTCACACCCTTAACTGGTGCTGGCTTAAGAGACTGCTTGTCTTCCTGACATTATAGTGAGACATGTTGCTGACAGATTCAGAAAATTATGGATTACAGAAGTGGTTTAGATGGAAGAAGCGGAAGTAAATCCTAGACCTGTCACCAAGCTGTATTCTTTCATTCCTCATTTGTATCTGTATCATACACACACTTGCTAATACTAAAACAAAGAAAGGATTTCCTTAGTAAAATACCTGTTGTTTTTTGGAAGCCCTATTTTAGAGGTAAGTATTTTGAACCTTAGCTCTAGAGAAAAACACTTTTTAAAGTTAATTATATTCTTTCAATTTTTGGTTTTAAAATTCCTTTTGTGTGGTGTGGTTTTGTGTGTTTTTTTTTTTTTTGAAGGTGCATGAAGACTTTATTAATAGCATGACAAATACTACAGTTGAGAGTTTAATACAGAAATTTGCTGAGTCAAAAGGAACTGGCAAGGAAAGACCTGGTAAGAGATTAAAAATAAGAGTAGGAAATGTTAATTTAAAAACTGTAGATTTAGATCCTTAATAAAAGGTCAAACCCTATTTGTTAATGTGTTTTAGTGGTAATGTACTTACAATTAGATTGAAAATTCTCAAAATTCATTAGCTTTGATAGTAAATGATTCATAGAAATTTAACAACACAATTTATTATGTAAGTGTAGTATTTGTATTTGTAAAGCATAGCATTTTATACCTCTTGAGTCCCTCTATGTAGACCTTCAAGGAAGCTTTTAAACTATACTTCTCCCTGATACATCAGTGAAACTTGTCAAGAAACTGAAGTTCCTTGCACAAACTTATCTTTGCTATGTGCTTCTGCACAAATTATATTTCTAAACTTTATTTAATATAAATTTATGGATATATTCAGAAAAAATGACTGTAATGCTGCTTATAGAACCATTGGAACAGTTGCATCAGTTTATTTGGTTAGCTTACAAAATTATGCATTTTAATAGATTATATACATATAATTTCCTTTAATAAGCAGCAAATTGAATTGTTGGGTGTGGTGTATAAGACTTTCTTGGACTGGCATAAAAAGACAGTCTCATATTCTCATAGCGTATCTAACATTATAGAGTTCACTTCAATATTTGGGCATGAGCACATGGTCACTAGGTGTGTCAGTACAGGAATTCAGTAGTACTGTTTTCCTTTGAGCATTGGGAGTCCTGGCTAGCATCTCTGCCTTCTAGTACAGAAGCACAAAGTTTTTTTCAGAGCAAGGGTGAACGTAACAGAGTAGATCTTGAGAATTTATATTAAATTGTTAAATATGGTTACTAGGTGCCTTATAATACCTCTGTGAGGTTGTCGTGGTTTTGGCCGGATTGGCCAAGCAGAACAACAGATGGCCCTTCCCCCCCACTCTCTCCTCAGAGAGGAGAGGAAGAGATAAGGAGATTTACGAGTTTAGAAAAAGAACTAAACTACTTTAATGAAAATAATAATAAGTAAGAAAACAGTAAATAATAATAGAATAATAAAAATTAAAGGAAAAAAAAGTATCCAATATATACAAAACCGTATCCAGCTCCCAGGATGACGATCGCGTCACCAGCAGACACAGGGAAAGTCCCAGACTGGAGTCAGCGATGGACAGGAGCTGAATTCCGGAACTAGAGTCAGGAGTGCTCGAATCAGGATCAAAGGCAGACGAACAGACAGGGTCCTCCTCAGACGTCAGCCATTGAAGAAAAACAAGCCAGAGCCCCCTTTGATCCCTCAGCTTTTATACTGAGCGTGATGCAGGTGGGATGGAATACCCTGTTGGTCAGTTTTGGGTCACCTGTCCCGTCCGCTCCTCCCTACGGGTGGGACTCCTCTGCGCTTCTCCACTTCCGACCCTCTAACGGGGCAAAACAGTGAAGTGAGCTGACCTTGGTTGTCATAGCAATAAGTCTAAGCAAGAGCCTCTGTGCATACCGTTCCTTGGGATAATCAGGTCTTATCACTCGGAGAGTGAACAGTGTCTGGAAAAATATGCTGTTAATTTCAGACTTTAGTCAGTTAGAAGAGGCCCAGCTAAAAAGTAAAATTACAAACCAGAAAATTGGTTCTGTTTTACCTCAAACCAGGACAGAGGTGTTTTTAACATAATATTGTTTCATATTCTCTCTGTGATCTGCTAATGCTTATACCTGAGTGGACTGAGGTAAGATTGTATATGGAACAGTTTTCGAATGTTTCCTGTATATTTTACAATGCTTTAATAAAGAGTAAGAAAGAAAAAGTATGAACTTCAAGGGTTGAAGTTCAGTTGATCTGAAGTCAGGGTAAAGATGTGAAAATTCAGTGTTCAGACTTCTTTGATTAGCTAGTGCTGAGATGTCATGGCTAGGGATCTCCATCTTGCATTTAGGATCCTGACTCCCTGGGTTACAAAGACCCTTGCTTATGTATCACAGAGTACTGTGCGCATGTCATGCACATTATTAGTGTGGTTTTTTGCTAGACAACAGTAATCATAAGAAAAATAACACTTTTCTTATTTAGTGGGAAAAGGTATACACACTGTGTACTTATTTACCGCTTTACAGAGTTCTTCAAATCCCATTTGTATTCTCTGGGGTCAAATAAAAACTTTTACCATAGTAAATTTCATTTATTCAATCCTACAACTATTTTAACAGCAAAATATTTCAAGGAAATACTACTTTTTTAGTGTGGAAATGTATGCACCTTGAATTTTCTTTTACGGAGTGAAATTATTGTATCAACTTTGTAAAGCAGTCATGGTGCTGAGGAAAGCATAGACAAATTCAGCAGCAAAAGAATACAAATTCATGAGAAGTTGTGAAGTGTCTAAGATAGGAGAGTAGAAACACAGACTGCTAGTGATATTAATTATGGTTACTGCTTCTATTACATTCATTTTATTAACTTAAAATCATATAACTTTGACAAAGATTTGGAAAGCAAAGTGAGGTATCAGTCTTCTAAGAATGAAATGGAAACATCCAGTGTGGGAGGGAAAAAATACTTTTCTGCAATTGAGAATTATCCTTAATAGAAATGTATTTTAACTCATGGAGCAAATGTTAGAAGTCTTTCTGTGGTGTGAATTTACAAGTTATCGTGGAGAAGGAAATGGTTTCTTGGATAAATCTAAGTATTCAATGTATAAAAATGATACTGACTTGGTATACAAGACAAATGTAGAAAGAATGTCCTACGGCTGTCACTGTTGCTTAAGATTCCAGTCCTAAATCTATTTGAAGGAAATACTTTAAAAATCCCCAGGACTACGTAGGCCTTCTACCTTCCATGTTATTTGTGGGCTGATATACTGAATTAGTTGGTGGGCTGCATTCTGAAATACTGAATTTTGAAAACAAAACAAACTAAAAGGATATTGCATAACAAAATATTTTAGATTATTTCAGTATATTCTAGCTATAGTTATAGTACTTCATAGTAGAGTTTACTTACTTTTATTTATATCTGTAAAAATAAGAATGAATCTGAAAGGAAGTACTGAGTAAGGCTGGTTTATTGCATAGATTATAAACAATTTACAAGAAAGTTTTCTAGATATAGGCAATTAATTAAGTTCTCATCTGCAATTTCTCTTTGTACAGTGATGTCCTTTATACCAGATTATGTGGGCTCTCTCTGGTGGCTAATTTCTGGCACCTGAAGTCTTAATATACAGGGGCTTCTTGAGTTTAATGCACACTGCTTTTCTAGTACAAATAACATTTCTTTCAATCAGTAATGCTTTTTTTTTTAACTTCATTTATCAACTTCCTTACAATGGCTTTTTTAAACTGCTACCTAAATAACTTATCTAGTCAGCTTTATCACCTAATTCTTACTGATTTTACTTTAAATATTTTTTAAAAGTTTGGTATTAATACAATATTTGAAGAAGGATGGGGTTTTTTTCTTCCATTCAGCATAAAAAAATACCCACATATATTCAGTTGCAAATATTTTAATTTTAACTGGGGGGGGGAAATCACTTAAATGTAAAACACTGAAAAACAGAAAGAGAGGGGGCAGGACCTGCAATAACCAGTTAATAACTCCCCACCCCGGCCTGCTCTCACACCTATATACTGAGTGAGGCATCACATAGCTAGTTTGGGTCAGCTGTGTCCTGTCCCAGCTCCTTGTGAAAATTACCCTATCCCTGCCAGAACCAGGACAGTCATGAATGATTTTCCCTTTTTAGCTACTGAATTTCTGTGCCCTCTTCTCATATGTGGGAAACTGTGTGTGTGTGTTTGTCCACTACACAGTTTACCCAGAAGGTACCTTTGAAGGCCAAATGAGAAGACTCAGCTGTGCTCACCTTAAAAAAAATTAAAAAAAAGTTTGTTTTCATTAATTTGTTCTGATGTCATTGTTAGTGGTTGTTGGTAATTTATTAAGTTGTTGCTCTTATTGTTGCATTTTTCTTAAAAATTTAATAAAGAGGAAACCAGAATTTTTATTGTAGCACAGGCAACAATGGAAAGCCAGAATCCTCGCTGTCTCCTTAACCCTCCAATAAAACAATGATCTGCAGATGGCAATTATTATATATGCTGTGCCATATATAATATGCTCGCCGAGGAGACCAGCTCCAGTGCAGGTAAGTCTGCACTGAGGAAGGGAATCTTGGCAAAAAGAGCCGGCAATGGTCTCCTTTGGGGGCTTTTTGAAGCTGGGAAAAGCGGCCAGCCCGGGACGGTGCCTGGCAGCTCTAGGGGGCAGAGCCAGCACCCCCCCGGCAGCAGATCTAAATGAGGCGTAAATTCCCCTCCCTGCCCCCCCATAAAAGAAGCCTTTCCAGAGCACTGCAACCAGGTCGCTGCACACTGAGTAAGCAAGCAGCAAGTGGGTGTCAGCCAGGGTGTTACCTGGAAGCACCACGACAAGGGTGGTCATCACCCTCTTGGAAGGAGCTTAGCTATGGTCTCCACCCAGCAGAAGGTCATGCTCTCAACCTTAGCCAGAAAGGATGTGGGAACCCAGACAGAGCTCCCACAGAAACATACAGCTGTCCAGGTCACAGGCTGCAGGGAGTGCCAGAGCCTTTCACCGGCAACGGGAGGCAGTTATGAGAACTGCTGTGTGCGTTGTGAACAGGTGAATGGTCTGCTCAGCCTGGTGGCAGAGCTGCGAGAGGAAGTTGAAAGGTTAAGGAGCATCAGGGAGGCTGAAGAAGAAATAGACTGGTGGAGCCAGGCTCTGCCCTCCTTGAAACAGAAATGGGAGCACCTAGCAGAAAGTAACCAAGATCAAGGGGCCCCTGTACCATGCCCCTGTCAGGCAGAAGCCTAAATGAAAAGAGTGAATGGAGGCAAGTTCACAGTCAGGGCAGCGGGCGAACTCCCTCCTTGCCTACCTCACCCCCCCGGTACCTCTGAACAACAGACATGAGGTTCTGGTTGAGGAAGGCCAGTCGAATGAGGATGTGGATGATGGGCAATCTACACTAGAGACATCTCCATGGTCAGAAAGGCGTACTGCCTGTATCACAATCACATCCACAAGGAAGAAAAGAAGGGTTATAGTCATTGGTGACTCCCTCCTGAGGGGAACAGAGGGTCCAATATGCCAGGTAGACCCTCCTCATAGGGAAGTCTGCTGTCCTCCCGGAGCCCAGGTTACGGACATAACTAGGAAACTCCCTAGTTTGATACAGTCCTCGGACTATTACCCATTACTGATTTTCCATGTAGGTGGAGATGAAGCTACAACTCACAGACCAAGAACAATCAAAGGGGACTTCAGGGCCTTGGGAAGGTTGGTAAAGGAGTCTGGGGCACAGGTTATTTTCTCCTCGCTCCTTCCAGTTGCAGGCAGTGACACTGGAAGGAACAGACGCATCCAATCCGTTAATACATGGCTCCGTGGCTGGTGTCGCCGCCACAATTTTGGGTTTTTTGACAACGGGAAGGCCTACGCGGCACCGGGCTTGCTGATGTCAAATGGGAAACACCTTTCTCAAAGGGGGAAGAGGGTCTTTGCCCAAGAGATTGCAGGGCTGATCGACAGGGCTTTAAACTAGATGTGAAGGGGGAGGGGGATGATAATATCAGACTTGTCTGTGACAAGCTGTGGGATAACCAACAGCTCAAAGGCTCTCGTCCTGCTGGGGGGTTTCAACCACCCCGACATCTGCTGGAAAAGTAACACGGCGAGCTGTAGACAATCCAGGAGGTTCCTGGAGAGCCTCGATGATAACTTCCTAAGACAGGAAATAGACAGCCCTACCCGAGGGGATGCCATACTGGACCTGATAGTCACCAATGCCAGTGAGCTCACTGGGGATGTCAAGATCGGAGGCAGCCTGGGCTGCAGTGACCACGCACTGGTGGAGTTCATGGTCCTGAGGGATACGTGCCAGACGAGGAGCCTAGTCAGGACCCTGGATTTTAGGAAAGCAAACCTCCACCTCTTCAAGGAGTTAGTCAATAGGACCCCCTGGGAAGTGGTCCTCAGGGACAAGGTAACAGAACAGAGCTGGCAGATCTTCAAGGATGCTTTCCATAGAGCACAAGAGCCCTCAAGGATCAGTGCTGGGACCGGTCTTGTTTAACATCTTCGTCAGCGACATGGACAGTGGCATAGAGTGCACCCTCAGCAAGTTTGCCGACGACACCAAGCTGTGTGGGGCGGCTGACACGCTGGAGGGAAGGGATGCCATGCAGAGGGACCTTGACAGGCTGGAGAGGTGGGCCCATGCCAACCTCATGAAGTTCAACAACACCAAGTGCAAGGTCCTCCATCTGGGTCGGGGCAATCCCAAGCACCGATATAGGCTGGGCAGTGACTGGCTTGAGAGCAGCCCTGAAGAAAAGGACTTGGGGGTGCTGGTGGACGAGAGGCTCAACATGAGCCGTCAGCGTGCACTAGCGGCCCAGAAAGCCAATCGTATCCTGGGCTGCATCAGGAGAAGCGTGGCCAGCAGGTCGAGGGAGGTGATTCTCCCCCTCTACTCCACTCTCGTGAGACCCCACCTGGAGTACTGCGTCCAATTCTGGAGCCCCTACTACAAGAAAGATATGGACATGCTGGAATGTGTCCAGAGAAGGGCCACGAGGATGATCAGAGGGCTGGAGCACCTCTCCTATGAGGACAGGCTGAGAGAGTTGGGGTTGTTCAGTCTGGAGAAAAGAAGGCTCCGAGGAGGCCTAATAGTGGCCTACCAGTATCTTAAGGGGGCCTACAAGAAAGCTGGTGAGGGACTTTTTAGGATGTCAGGTAATGGTAGGACTAGAGGGAATGGATTAAAACTAGAGATGGGTCGATTCAGACTGGACGTTAGGAAGAAGTTCTTCACCATGAGGGTGGTGAGACACTGGCACAGGTTGCCCAGAGAGGTGGTGGAAGCCCCATCCCTGGAAGTTTTTAAGGCCAGGCTGGATGGGGCTCTGAGCAACCTGATCTAGTGGGAGATGTCCCTGCCCATGGCAGGGGGGTTGGAACTAGATGATCTTTAAGGTCCCTTCCAACCCTAACAATTCTATGATTCTCGATCCCCAGGTGTAAGAAATCAAGCAAGAAAGGAAAGAGACCAGCATGGCTGAGCTGGGACCTGCTGGTCAAACTAAAAGGCAAGAAGGAACTGCACAGGCAGTTCAAGCAGCATCGGGTGTCCTGGGAAGAGTATAGGGATGCTGCCCGGTTATGTAGGGATGAGGTCAGGAAGGCCAAGGCGCAGCTGGAGCTGAACTTGGCAAGGGATGCTAAGAATAACAAGAAGGGCTTCTACAGGGATGTCTGCCAGAAAAGGAAGGTCAAAGAAAGCGTGCCCTCCCTGATGAGCAAGAATGGCAAACTAGTAACAACAGACAAGGAGAAGGCTGAGGTTCTCAACAACTTTTTTGCCTCGGTCTTTACTGCCAGCCTCTCTCCTCATGCCCCCCGGGTTGAAGGACAGCAAGAAGGGGACCTGGGGGACAAAGTCCCTCCCACTGTAAGTGAAGACAAGGTTCGTGACCACCTGAGGAACCTGAACATACACAAGTCTATAGGACCTGATGAGATGCATCCCACAGTCCTGAGGGAATTGGCTGATGTAGTTGCCAAGCCAGTCTCCATGATATTTGAAAAGTCGTGGCAGTCAGGTGAAGCCCCTGGTGACTGGAAGAAGGGAAACATTTTTTAAAAAGGGTAGAAAGGAGGACCCTGGGAACTACCGCCCTGTCAGCCTCACCTCTGTGCCTGGGAAGATCGTGGAACAGATCCTCCTAGAAGCTATGCTAAGGCACGTGGAGGACAGGGAGGTGATTCGAGACAGCCAGCATGGCTTCACCAGGGGAAAGTCCTGCCTGGCCAACCTGGTGGCCTTCTACGATGGAGTGACTGCATCAGTGGACAAGGGAAGAGCAACGGATATCATCTACCTGGACTTCTGCAAGGCCTTTGACACGCGCCCCCCCCCAACATCCTTCTCTCTAAGTTGGAGAGATACGGATTTGATGGGTGGACCGTTCGATGGATAAGGAACTGGCTGGATGGTCGCATCCAGAGGGTGGTGGTCAACGGCTCGATGTCCAGATGGAGAGGGGTGACAAGCGGTGTCCCTCAGGGATCCGTACTGGGACCGGTGCTGTTCAACACCTTCATCAATGACATAGACAGTGGGATCAAGTGCACACTCAGCAAGCTTGCCGATGACGCTGAGTGGTGCGGCTGACATGCCAGAGGGACGGGATGTCATCCAGAGGCACCTGGATGAGCTGGAGAGGTGGGCCCGAGCAAACCTCATGAAGTTCAACAAGGCCAAGTGCAAGGTCCTACACTTGGGTCGGGACAATCCTCGTTGTCAGTACAGGCTGGGGGATGATGTGATAGAGAGCAGCCCTGCGGAAAAGGACTTGGGGGTACTGGTGGATGAAAAGCTGGACATGAGCCAACAATGTGCGCTTGCAGCCCAGAAGGCCAATCGCATCCTGGGCTGCATCAAAAGAATTGTGGCCAGCAGATCGAGAGAGGTGATTCTGCCCCTCTACTCTGCTCTCGTGAGACCCCACCTGGAGTACTGTGTCCAGCTCTGGAGCCCTCGGCACAAGAAGGACATGGACCTATTGGAGCGGGGCCAGAGGAGGGCCACGAAGATGATCCGAGGGCTGGAGCACCTATGCTATGAAGATGGGCTGAGAGAGTTGGGGTTGTTCAGCCTGGAGAAGAGAAGGCTCCGGGGAGACCTTATAGCGGCCTTCCAGTACCTGAAGGGGGCCTATGGGAAAGCTGGGGAGGGGCTGTTTGCAAGGGCACATAGGGATAGGACGAGGGGCAATGGGTTTAAACTAGGAGCAGGGCAGGTTTAGATTAGACATTAGGAAGAAGTTCTTTACAATGAGGGTGGGGAGGCACTGGCACAGGTTGCCCAGAGAGGTGGTGGAGGCCCCATCCCTGGAGACATTCAAGGCCAGGCTTGATGAGGCTCTGAGCAATCTGCTCTAGTTGAAGATGTCCCTGCTTACTGCAGGGGGGTTGGACTAGATGACCTTTAAAGGTCCCTTCCAACCCAACACATTCTATGATTCTATGACTTGTGCAAAGCATTTGACACTTTCCTGCATGACATCCTTTTGTCTAAATTGGAGAGACATGGATTTCATGGGTGGACCACTCGGTAGATAAGGAAGTGGCTGGATGGTTGCAATCAAAGAGTTGCGGTCAATGGCTCGATGTCCAAGTGGCAACCAGTGACGAGTGCCTTTACTCTGGTCAGTCCTGGGACTGGTGCTGATTAACATCTTTGTCAGCGACATGGACAGTGGAATTGAGTGCACCCTCAGCAAGTTTGCTGATGACACGAAGCTGTGTGGAGCAGTCAACATGCTGGAGGGAAGGGATGCCATCCAGAGGGACCTGGACAGGCTTGAGGGGTTAGGCCCATGTGAACTGCATGAGGTTCAACCAGGCCAAGTGCAAGGTCCTGCACGTGGGTCACGGTAATCCCAAGCACAAATACATGTTGGGCGGAGAATGGCTTGAGAGCAGCCCTGAGGAGAAGGACTTGGGGGTGTTGGTGGATAAGCTCAACATGAGCTGGCAATGTGCGCTCGCAGCCCAGAAAGCCAACTGCATCCTGGGCTGCATCAAAAGAAGCGTGGCCAGCAGGACGAGGGAGGTGATTCTGGCCCTCCCCTCTGCTCTGGTGAGACCCCACCTGGAGTCCTGTGTCCAGCTCTGGAGCCCCCAACATTAGAAGGACACGGACCTGTTGGAACGGTTCTTAACCACGCAAGTAAGTAGAGGAAATCTGGCAAAGAGGAGCAGTCACATATAAGTTGTCTTCCAAGTGTAGCAGTAAAAGCATCTAGAATTTGAACTGTGAAAAACACAAGCCCATAAAAATACTTCTTGTCGCCTTTCACTATCCATCTAATAAACCTGAACTTTATGGAGGGACTAGAAGAAGTTTGCATTTGTTAAAACATTGTAAAATTAGTGCCTGCAATCTATCTGCTCTTTGGATTAAATGATAATGTAAGTAGATGACAATGTTTATTGCATTTGACTTTTGTCCGTCTTGTCCTTTTACATATTAGGAATAATAGTATAAGTCCTTTTAATCAAATGGTGCTTCCACAGTTAACAAGATTCAGAAAAGGACAGGTATATTGTCTCTAATCCTTTTCCTCCCTCCACCAAAGCCAGAAATTGGCATTTTAGTATTTGATCGGTAATGCTGGTTAAAAAAAAAAAAAGTTTGGTCTTTTGCTTTTTGGAGCTGCTGAAACTTATTTTGCTTTATTTGCCCATGCAGAAAAAATTGTCTCAAGGCTCCTGGTAACTCCATGGGAAAGTTTAAGGTCATAGATGTCAAAGGGCGACATTAGTTCAGGATATTTTTTTTTTAATCATTTTTAAATTCTTCTTTCTGGGAAGGCTATCAAGTAGCCTAGAGTAGAAAATTTATCAGTGACTTAGGACAGTTATAATCTCTTCACTGCCTTGCAAGGTAGCATATATCAGAAAAATATGTTCCGGCATCCTTGTCAACATGCTGGTGATCCTTGTTTGTTCTGAGGAAACACATCTGGGAGCTCTGTTTCTGGAGTGCTAGCACAGTTTATATTTTGAAGTCTTAAAAAATAATGATTTATTTAGGTATGGCATTTCTGCTGAAAGCAATGTGGAGTTTTCACAGGCTGCAAAACTGTTGATAAACCATTGTGTTTACTATTTGGATGGCAATCAGAACAGTTTAATCTGAATTCCTTACAAGTTCATTAATGCTGCCAGCATTGCCTGTTATCAGAATCATAAAGCATCAGTGCTTCAATTTATTAAACATTTTAAAACCCCCAAATTTTACCTAGGCTTTAATTCATCTGACTTCTGATTTAGTGAACTCAACTGAATTATTGTTCATTTGATTAAAATAATGTTTTATGTGGCTGGCTGTTGGTGGCATTGGGGGGGTTAGTGCAAAGTTCAGTGTGAATGTGACATGCTATTGGGTCTTTTTTAATTGCTTACATGGGCATTTTAGTCCTAAATGCCTATGGAGCACTGCTTATGTGTTGTTTGTTGGGGTATTTTTTTCAAAGTGAATGTAAGAGCATTGAAGTGAGCCGCACAACGACTAGGAAGCTAGTGCAAATTAACTATCATACTGTAAATGCACAGTTGTGCTCACTCCATGTTGATATTCCCATTTAAGTTAGTGTGTTGTGTTAAACTATGTGTTTTCTATTTAATGAAGAAATGTACAAGATGAACAAGATAAAGTAGATGAAAAAGGGGTTAAGAACAACTGCATTCCTCTAAGAAATTTTAGAAATAAGTTAGTCCTTTCCCAGAGATTTAGAGGCAAAGCAAGGGACATGGAATATTGAAGCTTGTTTTGATTAAAGCTACTAGCTTTTTATGTGCTTGAATAATAAACTCTGCTTTGAGAGAAAGACTTGAAATAGTGATGCATGTGGCATTTGTTTTTTCCATGGATTGGTTTGATAACATAATAGTTTATAGAGTTCATAAAAATGTTTTTCTAAGAAGCTAAACAGCAACAAAGTAGATAGCAATAAACACTAAAAATGGTTAATACTAATTTCTTAACAGCTCTGCATGACATCTTTGAACTCCTTTTCCACAAGGAAATACAAAATAAATACTTGCTATGTTACGTTCTTATAAATTATTTTCTTTATATTTTCTGTAAATATTATGAATGTTTTAATGTGGCCAACACTTGTGACTAGATGCATAAATAGCCAGAAGTGTTTCAGTTTCTCAGAGCCTGTGCCCACACATAATTCTACACAGAAGGTTGACTGAGGAATGAATTTAGTTTATCGGCACTGACAGTACACAAGGGATTCAGAAAAGTATTCTTTGTAAAGGCAGGCAGTCCATTGCTATATTTCAGAATCTAATGGGAGAAATTAAGTGTGGATATCTTTGAGGATTTTTATAAAAATGTGGGCTCGAGGCAATTTTTAAAAAGTATTTAAGGGTGCTGTGCTGTAGAGCTCTCTTTTCAAAGAGGAGGTGCAAGCTCAAGAGCTGTACCAACAAATGTGTCTTAGTTCCTGTCCTAGATCTCTATTGGATTTTGCCTGCAAAAGTTGGGTCCCTTCATAGACAACAAACCTGCCAAAGCTGGTGTAGACTTTAGGAAGTCTCATCTGTCAACATAGATTAATAATTACATATACCTAAGTTGCAAACTTGTTTTAATTTGCATTTTATTTATTTTTAATTCTCTGGAGAGTTATAACTGTACAGGTTTTGCTCCAAAAGTCTCTTAATGTAAGTGGAAGACTGGTAGCGTTGCACTGCCAATATTAGCTGAATATGCCAACCAACTGGGAATTTAACATTATTTGTCAGGCAGGGCTACAAATGTGATACTCTGAGGAAGCCAATTAAGCTTTTCCTTTTAGTGTGATTGTATTTTAATCAGTATCAAGAAAAATTCATATTGAAAACAAAAATTATTCTTGCTGTAGCATCCTCGTTCAATATATAGTGTTGGAAAGGAAGTTCACACACACATACACATGTCCACATCTGAACTTGAAAGCTTGATGATCTTTTCCTAGTGTGTGGGCAAACTACCATTGGACAACTTCTGCACTGAATTGTCTTTCTGGGTCAACTAGGTCTTTATATCATACTCTTTCTTGAACAAGAATATTTGCTTCAGCATTAGAAAATGAATTCTCACTTGATTTACATTTGACTTTGTGTGTCCATGATGGTTCTCAGGAAGTGCAGGATCTTGTCTGCTTTGTCTTTAGTATATTTTTATTGTCATCTTAGTTGTTGTAGATCACCTGGGTGGCCTTCTGCATCAGTAATTCCATTTTAAATGACGGATATTGATTTGTCTGCATTTTGGTAATGGAAGGTACAGTGGGGTACCCCTTGACCTGTTGCCTGAATAGTATGGGGGTAGGAAAAGAGGAAAATGTTAAAGCAATAGCTAATTGAGATAGCTATACAGGCATTTTCTGTCTTGTATAGCTATCAATCTAACTTCATATGTGTGAAATAGTTAAATATTACCAAAAAGCCTAAAATAGAAATTTCTTGATGCTTTCTTACCGGTATATGTGTTTAACACATACACTTTTCTAGCTGGTGCTTGGCTTAAATGATTCTTAGACTTGCATTCTTTGTACCTAAGCCCAAATTTAACCATAACAATAAAATTTCAAATTCCTATATTTTATTAGTAGTGTTTGTAATTTAAATTCTTTGTGTGTAACATTGAAATGGATTTGTTTTGAAGCATTTTCTCTATTGGTTGCCCCTTTTGGGAGAAGGGGGGTTTCTATAAAAACGTTATAAGAAATGCTGTTACTAGCATTAAACTTCTTCCTAAGCCTTGGGAATTTAATTTCAGAGTGCCTCTCTGTTTTACTGTCATAGCTGATACAATCCACAGGATGGTGTAGTTCTATCTCATTTTTGATAGTGTGGTTCAGAAAGATCAGACAGGAATGGAAAATCAGGGTCTTGTCGCATATGTTTGTCCTTTTTGCAACCACTGACTTGGATACTGGCATGTTTACCTGATGTTGCTTAGATGTTTTTAATGTCAAATGTGAGGATCAAAAATTTAATATTATGCATATTTTGTGTCTTTAAATGGTGAGGCATTTTTCAAGGTCAAACCTATACTGCCTTGGACTTCAAGTAGTACCCAAAGGGGCATAAATGGGGGTAAGGGAGATTTTGTGGTAATCCTTAATAACATTTCTCTCATTATTTCAACTCCCCTCCCCCACCCCTTCCCAAGAAGTGTCTCATGTAGTACTCATGAGCTGCAAAAAAAGCACACCAGGAAGAATTTCACATTGACTCTTTTTGTTTATTGGTGGTACATGTATGGAAACTGTCATATGCTAATCAATACTTCCCATTTTACAGGTGGGGTGGAGAAGTGGTTTGGCATGTATTATTTTCACCCATTCCCCACAAGCTGAATCTTCTGTACAATAGGAAAGCATTTTCAAAATGCTACAAAGCAAGAAAATGTATAATTCTTATGGAGAGCACTTTTGTCTATCTGAAAAAAGACTTTTCTGTCTGAAAAATTTTTGTATACTATAAAATGTATTATCCTCTATTTTCTCTTTAGGAAACAGGTCCCATTAAAGGTCTTAGCCTCCAAAGATTTCATGGGTTTAAATTCAGGACTTCAGTAAGAAACCATACCCCTCTTGGCTTACAGGAACTATATGTGACTGTTACAAAGATGTGATTCTTTGAAGCAGTCTTTAAAGATGAGGGCTATAATTTAATGTATTTATGGCGTCTAGTGTTCCAAAATCTTATCTGACTCTTCTTTAAGAAGAAAACTACTCTCTGTGCATTTCTTTCATCACTGCATACTTGCATGTTCTGCCTTCAGCAGGTGTATCACATACCATGCAGGCAGGCAGAGCTGTTTGTTGCAGATACTTATATTTATAGACTAGGCTTATGCAGTCCTGCTGTTTCTTACTATTTTTTCCACACCCACCCATATAGCTTTCACAAAACTTTGCTACTTTTGAACAAATTTGACAGAAAAGTAGAGCTTGTAAAGATTTTATAAAAATGAGGGGAAAGGTAGAGAAGAAGGACCCAAATTAGTCATGCCATTTAAGGGAAAGGCACTTGTAATGATATGAGTTATTCATTTGGAGAGTCAGTGTCGCGGGCGGAGTGAATAACTTCACTTGTAAGAGAGTAGTGAAATGTTTATTAACATAAAACAGTGATTTAACAAAGTTAGTAGTGAATGCGACAGTGTTTTACGAGATTCGATGCCAGGGCACACTTGATTATTTACTGCATAGAGGCCAGGGTCAGACAAGCTCTCAGGGAGACCCTCCCGTTGAGTCACGAGGTTCAGAAAGGACCCCCTGGCTTTCTAAACTCCTTCTCAGAGAGGAGTCTAGGGGCGGCTGGATCCAATCCTAGTCCCAGACTTGGTCAACGGTTTATGTCTAAGGGTTATATATGCGCAATCAATCCTTATGTCACTTAGCTAAGATTTCAAAGTTTAGCATGCTCTTAGTCACTTACCGAGAATCTGTTGCGGCAAGGAATCTCTCAGCCTCGAGGAGTAGAACCTTAAGCGAGCGTCCCCACTCAAGGGGAGATCCTGTCGTGCAGCCCGCTGCCGTGCAGGAGAGCTCAAAGGGCTCTTGGGCTGTCCGCTATTTATGGAGTAAGATAATTGACCTATAGTCATATTCTCATGGGAACAAGATACCTAGGTTCCCACTCCAGACAGTGTTTTGGTTATGTTGCCAGCCATCTCCCACAGTTCAAGTGCAACTCATAACAACTCCCGCTGATGGCCATGGCTTGAGCAGGAGCTGGGGGGGGGGGAGAAGGGAAAAGGGGAGAGCACACCGCCACAGTCAGCATGCATCTGAGTATGTGTTTGTATGTATGTGTGTATGTTGGCCAGCCACCTAGCCTGTGGACAGTTCAAAACCAGCTACATCTCATGTTGTGTTGTTTATCCATCCAGAAAGGAAATATGGGATGAAATTGATGTATAAAGAAGAGTAGAAAAGGATGAGAAAGGGGCTGGGAGTGATGTGGCAGATGGAACTTTGGGGAACATAGTGTTCTGCAGGTTGGTGTCCTAGATGATGTTAATTTTGTTACTCACAAACCTCATGCTTTCATAAATTACAACTGAAACTTCCAGTGTTTATTCTCATATCCGGGTGTTACAGGCTCATTGGATCTCAAACTTTAAACTTTACCTTGGGTATGTGTTTAATATCTCTTGTTGAAAATTCTTGTTATCTGAGCAATAAAAATTATTTTCTTTGTAACTGAAGATGTTTGCCACCTTTTTAGCTTAGAGAAAATAATCTGCTCTCTCCTTGCTCCTGATAAACATATTTATTGATAATAATTATTTTAAAACTACTCAGATTATGATCCTTTTCTACTTTGTTTTTCCCAAACCCACAGGGAAATACTGTCCCTTGAGAGTAGCATGCTTACTGTATTCAGAGAACTTGTACCCACAGTACCTGAAGAGCCTGAGATGAATAATGTTTCCTTTAATCTAGTGAACTGATTGCAGGGCCAGAAGCCTAGTAACAGAATCAGGGTTAGAATTGATAATTGTAGTTATTTATGCTGCCACTATCACCTCTGTCTTTTTCAAAAGGAGTACTATCACCATATAATAGTTTTCTTTTTTCACAGAATCACAGAATGGCAGGTGTTGGAAGGGACCTCTGGAGATCATCTAGTCCAACTTCCCTGCCAGAGCAGGGTCACCAAGAGCAGGCTGGACAGGAATGCATCCAGGCAGGTTTTGAATGTCTCCAGAGAAGGAGACTCCACCACCTCTCTGGGCAGCCTGTGCCAGTGCTCTGCCACCCTCAAAGTAAAAAAGTTCCTCCTCATGCTTAGGTGGAACTTCCTATGCTCAAGTTTGTGCCCGTTACTGCTTGTCCTGTCCCTGGGCACCACTGAAAAGAGCCTGGCCCCATCCTCCTGACACCCACCCTTTAAGTATTTATAAGTGTTGATAAGGTCCCCCCTCAGACGTCTTTTTTCCGGACTAAAAAGCCTTATCATTTTTTTGGTGAAGTAATAATGACCGAATTCACGAACTAACATTTGCTTGAGGCAGTCTGGTACTAGCATGATAAATATACCATAAATATGTTCTTTACCTCAAAGATGGTAACAGCCATTCATCTTTATTCTGCATTCCTATAAATAAGGTATGCTTGAATTTGGTTTTGTTTCTTCTTTTTTAATTCTAGAATAAAAGAAGTCCTTTTCCAGGGAAAAAATCAATTCTTCATATCTTTTTAGAAACATACTTTTCTTTTTTGAACAGGCAATAAAAATGGGAAGTTGGTCTTAGAAATAGTAATGTTGAGAAAATATACTTTGGTTTCCTGGTTTCTAAATTTGAAAGCTTGAAAATTTTTGATAAACATGAAACAGGATCAGATGATAGCAAGAAAAAGATTGCTTATATGTTTGTGTACTTACAAAATTGACCTTTGTGATGCAGCTTAACATCTAAACGCTAAAAGCAGTCATTTGTTTTGACAGCAGAATTAATTGAGGCTAAAAGAGTCAAAATTCCACTTGTATCAAGCTGTTCATTAGGAATTGCTGTCTGGCCTTTGTGCTGTCAAAAATGACTTGTTCTGCTATGATTAAATAGCAGAGTGATGGTCTCTCTGTCTCTCTGAATTCTCTTAGTGCCAGGAGGCACATAAGGCGCGAACAACAATCTTCCAATTGGAACAATTGCTCCAATTGTTCCAATTGGATATTGTTGTGTAGCGTTTCTGCAACTTTTTCATTTTTTCCGGGAGGAGGTAGTTAGACTCCTGCCCAACCCCCATAACTTGGAGGGCCAGTGGTTTTTTGTCAGGGTGTCCTTCCCTTAGGCTGCGTTGGTTCACGGCACCTTCTTAAGTTTTAACCGGTGCACCCTCCAGAGGAGGATCCCCTATCCACCACCCAGGGGACGCGCCTTCTAGCCGTGCAGCCCCAGCTGAAGGAGAGTGATGGTCAGTCCACTGAATTTGAGAGAAAGGTTGAATAAACTTTCTACTGTGGAAACAATTCAGAAGTGACACACTGCAAGGGAGGGTTCAGAATGTGCATTGATATCCAGCTGAGCTGTCAACTGCCACTGAGCCAGGCACACAAAGCTTACCCATTTGAAGCACCATGTGAAACATATGCAGTTTTTAAAAAAATTTTCCTCCTTTCATGCATGATTTACACTCAGAGAGAGAAACTCTTGTTTTTATCAAAAACAAGAATATAGTTTGTTGTATTTGTAACTACAAGTACAGATTTATGGAGTTTTTTAAAAAGCTTTTGCTTGAAACAGATATGTTAATGTTTATATGTATGCATGCATGTGTGTAAACTGATTTCTTGGGATGGGGGGAAGGGCAGAATTTTTTTTGAGTGCCTGAGTGTTTCCGGTTACTGAAAATTAAATGTAGTTAATAAAAATATATGCTTGGGTGGGATAACATTTCTTTCTGTGTTGCATACTCACCCTTAAACTAGAAAGGAGACATTTTCCAAAAGCAGATACAAATGTAAAACAGTTTTTAGTTGATTTGTTGACTTTTTGATTTGTTTACCTTTTTAACTGGGCAGGATTTTTCCAGTTCATTTATATACTTACTGGGGGCTCTTTTTCAGGGTATGACATAATATTATGTTTTTCTTCCTAGTAATAGTAGTCGGCTTTTATATTTGCCTTGTTTGTTTAAGAATTCAAAAAATAAAACTTTTTTTCCTCTCTATTGAGGAAAGCGCAAATTATTTTATTCTTTTGACCTTAGCAAAACCTTTATCTGCCCAACGACTCCCTCACAGCATGCTAGAGATAGGTTTTGTAATTGTTTTCAAGGTAGTTGACAAAGAACTTTACTGTCTTCAAGACAATTGATGTCACTATGTAGATAAATAAAAGCCTTACACCTGCTGCTTAATTTATAAACCCTCTTCTCTAGTTGTCTTGTGTATACTCTGAAAATACTGTTCCCATAGATGTGGCCTAAATATGTAGTAGGTACTGTATTATAATTAACAGTGCAATTGTATTAGTTTCCCTGCTGTACGAGGTGGAAGACACAGAGAAGGCAGAGTTACTGAATGCCTTCTTTGCTTCGGTCTTCACTGCTAAAGCTGTCCCTCACAAATCCCATACCCTGGAGGCAAGGGGGAAGGTCTGGAGAGAGGAAGACTTTCCCTCAGTTGAGGAGGACCGGGTCAGAGACCACTTGGCCAAGCTGGACATTCATAAGTCCATGGGCCCTGACGGGATGCACCCGCGAGTGCTGAGAGAGCTGGCAGATGTTATCGCTAGACCGCTCTCCATCGTCTTTGCAAGGTCATGGGGAACAGGAGAGGTGCCTGAGGACTGGAGGAAGGCTGACATCACTCCAATCTTCAAAAAAGGCAGGAAGGAGGACCCGGGGAACTACAGACCGGTTAGTCTCACCTCTGTCCCTGGGAAGGTGATGGAGCGACTCGTTCTGGATGTCGTCTCCAAACACGTTGAGGAACAGGAAGTTATTGGAAGTGGTCAACATGGATTTACCAAGGGTAAATCATGCCTGACCAATCTGATAGCTTTCTATGACGTTATAACGGGTTGGCTGGATGAGGGGAGAGCCGTAGATGTCATCTACCTTGACTTCAGCAAGGCTTTTGACACTGTCTCCCATAACATCCTCATTAGGAAGCTGAGGGAGTATGGGCTAGATGAGGGGACAGCAAGGTGGATCAAGAGCTGGCTGTGTGACAGAACTCAGAGGGTTGTGATCAGCGGCACAGAGTCTAGTTGGAGGCCTGTGACCAGTGGTGTCCCCCAGGGGTCAATACTTGGTCCGATTTTGTTCAATATATTCATTAACGACCTGGACGAGGGGACAGAGTGTATCCTCAGCAAATTTGCTGATGATACCAAACTGGGAGGGGTGGCCGACACTCCAGAGGGCCGTGCTGCCATCCAGCGTGACCTGGACAGGCTGGAGAGCTGGGCAGAGAAGAACCTAATGAGGTTCAACAAAAGCAAGTGCAAGGTCCTGCACCTGGGGAGGAAGAATGCTAAGCACCAGTATAGGTTAGGGGTGGACCTGCTGGGAAGCAGCTCTGAGGAGAAGGACCTGGGGGTCCTGGTAGACAGCAAATTATCCATGAGCCAGCAGTGTGCCCTTGTTGCCAAAAAGGCCAACGGGATCCTGGGCTGCATAGGGAAGAGTGTGGCCAGTAGGTCGAGGGAGGTCATTCTCCCCCTCTACTCTGCACTGGTGAGGCCACAACTGGAATACTGTGTCCAGTTTTGGGCTCCCCAGTTCAAGAGGGACAGGGAACTGCTGGAGCGAGTCCAGCGCAGGGCAACTAGGATGATTATGGGATTGGAGCATCTCCCTTATGAGGAAAGGCTGAAAGAGCTGGGACTCTTTAGCCTGGAGAAGAGAAGGTTGAGGGGGGACCTGATTAATGTTTACAAGTATCTAAAGGGTGGGCTTAAGGAGGATGGAGCCAGGCTCTTTTCAATGGTTCCCAGTGACAGGACGAGGGGCAATGGGCACAAGTTGGAGCATAGGAAGTTCCGTTCAAATACACGGAAAAACTTCTTTACGGTGAGGGTGACAGAGCACTGGAACAGGCTGCCCAGGGAGGCTGTGGAGTCCCCTTCTCAGGAGATGTTCAAGACTCGCCTGGATGCAGTCCTGAGGGATGTGCTCTAGGCAATCCTGCTTTAGCAGGGGAGTTGGACTAGATGATCTCTAGAGGTCCCTTCCAACTCTGAAGATTCCGTGATTCCGTGATTGTATCAGTGTAATTACATTTTCTTCATTCATCTTTGAATAAGATCAGTATCTCCTTATTGCTAGCCATCCACTTTGCCTTTTAGTGTCATGAAAGTCTACATGCCTCTTGTAACAAGAAAAACAGTACGTATATTTTCTCACAGTCTGAGATGCATCCTGAGCTGCAGACTCACTGTTGCTTATTTTATGCCAATAACATTTATTGTATGTTGTTAGGTTAATTAAAATCAGAATTGTCCATTTATTCAAATAACCTTTCCCCTCTTCTGTTCTGGCAAACCAAAGCTTCCTCATTTTCAAAAGCCTGACAATTGCACCACTTCTGATTTATTTGCTTCAGTCTCTTGTCAAATAGCAGCTGTCTGCTTCCATGTGTCTGTAAAACCATCATCCGTTTGTCTTTTCTTCATATCCATATCTATCCCGACTGGTGGAATGCTGTGATCTGCAGCAGCTTGCCTTGGAAAATGTTTTAGGATGACACTTGGTGGGAATGTTTATACACAGTTAGAGGAGCTCACTGATTTTTGAGGCCTGCTTCCTTTGTAGAATACTAAACTCTCATTAGCATCCTGATAGCTAGGTATGTATCCTTAAGTGACTGAAATCCCACTTGATATTCATATCTCTTTCTGTTATAAAGGCTAACCTTCATTTATGCACTATGTTATTTTTTCTATCCTGCATGTGTACAGTATCAAATACTTCTTTCAAGTCTATGTACAGATATTTGAGATATTTAAGCCATAGAGTTACCATTCTATAGCTCAATGTAACAACAGGCAGGCCAGACTGTAAAAAAGTTATCTTGAGCCTGAAACTATCTATGGTTAACATTAGTTCAGAGACTTTTGCAAGGGTTGGACTAGTTCTCAGCTATTACTTTTTACATTTTAAGACACTTATCAGGGTAAGTATTTTTGATTTTCACAGTCCTGCTTTAGTTCTAATATTTGTTTTTATTTTGCATTCATATGAAAGCTTGAGAAAAGGCTTCCTTCTCAATTCACATTGTTTTGTTTTATGTGAAAAAGAACAAAGGAAATCTCAGTGCTTTGACTGTAATACTGCAGATTATTGTTGTTGTTATTATTATTATTATTGCAGTGTGGCAACGTCTAGATGGTCCTTTTTGGTGCTTTGGGCTATGACGTGGCAGGGACTCTAGAGACTAATTCAGAGAATTACATTATTCCCCATCATCAGCAGTACCTCTTAAATGTGAAACAACTGCTTTTCTTTCTTTGGATGCTGCAACAGACAGTGAATCTGTGTATTTACTTAAGAAATTTTGTTGGTTAAACTATGCAGCATGAGGTTCTGTAAACAAAAGTATCAGTGCAGTTAAGTTATGTCGCGCACATAGCGATTAACTTCACTATTAAGAGAGAAGTAATGAAATATTTATTAATATAAAACAGTGATTTAACAAAGTTAGTAGTGAATGCAACAGTGTTTTACGAGATTCGATGCCAGGGCACACTTGATTATTTACTGCATAGAGGCCAGGGTCAGACAAGCCGTCAGGGAGACCCTCCCGTTGAGTCACGAGGTTCAGAAAGGACCCCCTGGCTTTCTAAACTCCTTCTCAGAGAGGAGTCTAGGGGCGGCTGGATCCAATCCCAGTCCCAGACTTGGTCAACGGTTTATGTCTAAGGATTATATATGCGCAATCAATCCTTATGTCACTTAGCTAAGATTTCAAAGTTTAGCATGCTCTTAGTCACTTACCGAGAATCTGTTGTGGCAAGGAATCTCTCAACCTCGAGGAGAAGAACCTTAAGCGAGCGTCCCCACCCAAGGGGAGATCCTGTCGTGCAGCCCGCTGCCGTGCAGGAGAGCTCAAAGGGCTCTTGGGCTGTCCGCTATTTATGGAGTAAGATAATTGACCTATAGTCATATTCTCATGGGAACAAGATACCTAGGTTCCCACTCCAGACAGTGTTTTGGTTATGTTGCCAGCCATCTCCCACAGTTCAAGTGCAACTCATAACAACTCCCGCTGATGGCCATGGCTTGAGCAGGAGCCGGGGGTGGGGGGAAAGGGGAAAAGGGGAGAGCACACCGCCACAATCATTTAGCTAAGATTTCAAAGTTTAGCATGCTATTAACCACTTATCGAGAATCTGTTGCAGCAAGGAATCTCTCAACCTCGAGGAGTAGAACCTTAAGCAAGCATCCCCGCTCAAGGAGAGATCCTGGCATGCAGCCCACCACCGTGCAGGAGAGCTCAAAGTGCAGATTTTTTTTTTTACAGATGCACAAGTTCAGTGGACAGTGCAGGGGTACTTCTTGAGAAAGCATCCAAATTCCTTATTGACGGTATGATTCCATAACGATATGTGTGCTTAAGGCCTTTTGCCTGGCTAGGAGACTGCAGCTGATTCTAGTGGGAGATAATGTGGTCACAGGACACACATCTGGCTAGGCTACAGTATTATTACCTCTTTGAGCACAAAGCCATCTGCCTGTGGGAGAATTGAGCTATTATTTCACTCTTTTCTGCTCAAAAGGGCAAAATGTATGAATTTGCCTTTGTTTGTCTTTGCTACAAGCAAATAGTGCAACGTGTTTTATTGGTGGAGGTCGGTTAAATATAAACTGTAGAAAACCAGCAAACATCTTTGGGGATTGGAGGAAAATGCTAAACTTAATTATTTTAATGTTCATGGATTCGTTATCAACAGCCACTACTTTTCATATTTAATTCAAATTAAGTTAGGATCAAAAGATGCTTTAGAATTTTAACTGAATCATAGAATCACTTAGGTTGCAAAACACCTTTAAGATCATTGAGTCCAACCATTAACCTAGCACTGCCAAGTCCACCGCTAAACCATGTCCCTCAGCACGATGTCTACATGTATTTTAAATACCTCCAGGGATGGTGCCTCAACCACTTCCCTGGGCAGCCTGTTCCAATGCTTGATAACCCTTTCAGTGAAGAAATATTTCCTAATATCCAGTCTAAACCTCTCCTGGTGCAACTTGAGGCCATTTCCTCTCATCCACTTGTTATTTAAGAGAAGAGACTGACCCCCACCTCGCTACAACCTCCTTTTACGTAGTTGTAGAGAGCGATGAGGTCTCCCCTCAGCCTCCTTTTCTCCAGGCTGAACAACCCCAGCTCCCTCAGCCACTCCTCGTAAGACTTATTCTCCAGACCCCTCACCAGCTTTGGTGCCCTCCTCTGGACATGCTGCAGCACCTCAATGTCTTTTTTGTGGTGAGGGGCCCAAAATTGGACACAGTACTCGAGGTGGGGCCTCACCAGTGCCGAGTACAGGGGGACAATCACTTCCCTAGTCCTGCTCACCACACTGTTCCTGATGCAGGCCAGGATGCTGTTGGCCTTCTTGGCCACCTGGGCACACTGCTGGCTCATATTCAGCTGGCTTTCCACCAACACCCCCAGGTCCTTTTCTGTCACTCTTCCCCAAGCTTGTAGCTCTGCATGGGATTGCTGTGACCCAAGTGCAGGACCCGGCACTTGGCCTTGTTGAACCTCATACTGTTGGCCTCAGTCCATTGATCCAGCCTCTCCAGATCCCTCTGCAAAGCCTTTCTACCCTCAAGCAGATCAACACTCCTGCCCAACTTGGTGTCATCTCCAAACTTACTGAGGGTGCACTTGATCTCTTCATCCAGATCACTGATAAAGATATTAAAGAGAACTGGCCCCAATACTGAGCCCTGGGGAACACCACTTGTGACCAGCCACCAACTGGATTTAACTTCATTCACCACCACTCTCTGGGCCTGGCACTCCAGCCAGTTTTTTACCCAGCGAAGTATATGCCCATCCAAGCCATGAGCAGCCAGTTTCTGATTCCCACAGAATGCTGTGGGAAATGATGTCAAAGCCTTTACTGAAGTCCAGGTCAACAACATCTACAGCCTTTCCCTCATCCACAAAGCGAGTAACCTTGTCATAGAAGGAGATCAGGTTAGTCAAGCAGGACCTGCCTTTCATGAACCCAGGCTGACTGGGCCCGATCACCTGTTTGTCCTACATGTGCCACGTGATGGCACTCAAGATGATCTGCTCCATAACCTTCCCTGGCACCAAGGTCAGACTGACAGGCCTGAAGTTCCCCAGGTCCTCCTTCCGGCCCTTCTTGTAGATGTGTCACGTTTGCTAACCTGCAGTCTACTGGGACCTCCCTGATTAGCCGGGACTGCTGGTAAATGATGGAAAGTGGCTTGGTGAGTGCTTCCGCCAGCTCCCTCAGTACCCTTGGGTGGATCCCATCTGGCCTCATAGACTTGTGTGCATCTAAGTGGTGTAGCAGATCGCTAACCATTTCTCCTTGGATTATGGGGGCTTCATTCTGCTCCCTGTCTACGTCTTCCAGCTCAGGGGGCTGGGTACCCCAAGAACTACTGGTCTTACTATTAAACACTGAGGCAAAGGCGGCATTAAGTACCTCAGCCTTTTTCTCATCCTTGGTCACTATGTTTCCCTCTGCATCCAATAAAGGATGGAGATTCTCCTTAGCCCTCCTTTTGTTGTGAATGTATTTATAGAAACAGTTTTTATTTTCTTTTACAACAGTAGACAGATTAAGTTCTAGTTAGGCTTTGACCCTTCTAATTTTCTCCCTGCATAACCTCACAACATCCTTGTAGTCCTCCTGAGTTTCCTGCCTCTTCTTCCAAAGGTCATAATCTCTCTTTTTTTCCCTGAGTTTCAGCCAAAGCTCTCTGTTCAGCCAGGCCGGTCTTCTTTCTAGCCGGCTCGTCTTTTGGCACATGGGACGACCTGCTCCCATACCTTTAAGATTTTCTTCTTGAAGAATGTCCAGCCTTCCTGGACTCCTTTGCCCTTCAGGACTGCCTCCCAAGGGACTCTGTCAAGCAGGTCCCTAAACAGGCCAAAGTCTGACCTCTGGAAGTCCAAGGTAGCAGTTCTGCAAACCCTGCTCCTTACTTCCCTGAGAATCAAAAACTCTATCATTTCATGATCGCTGTGCCCAAGACAGCCTCCACCTGTCACATCCCCCACAAGTCCTTCTCTGTTTGCAAACAACAGGTCTAGTAGGGTGCCTTCCCTAGTTGGCTCCCTCACCATCTGTGTCAGGAACCTCCTAGACTGTTCCCTCTCAGCTGTATTGTATCTCCAGCAGACATCTGGTAAGTTGAAGTCCTTCACGAGTACAAGGGCTAGCGATCGTCAGACTTCTCCCAGCTGCTTATAGAATATTTCATCTGCCTCTTCATCCTTGTTGGGTGGTCTATAACAGACTCCCACTGTGATATCTGCCTTGTTGGCCTTTCCCCTGATTCTTACCCATAAACACTTGACCCTTTCATCACCATTGTCAAGCTCTACACAGTCAAAACGCTCCCTAACACACAGGGCGACCCCACCACCTCTCCTTCCTTGCCTGTCCTTTCTGAAGAGTTTATAGCCATCCATTGCAGCACTCCAGTTGTGAGAGTCATCCCACCATGTTTCTGTGATGGTGACTATATCATAGTTTTCCCGCTGCACAATGGCTTCCAGCTCCTTGTTGCCCATGCTGCGTGCATTGGTGTAGATGCACTTCAGTTGGGCTATTGATCCCACCACCTTTTTGGGGGGGAGAAGCCCTAATGCCTACGTGACCATTCTCAGGTGTTTCTGTGGTTTCTAACACATCAACAACCCTTGTGTCTTTTCTGCCGCGTGGATCTCCATCCCCTACCTCCCCTGAGATGGCAGACCAAAGGCTCTTGCTAGCACACCGTCCCTGAAACATCGGCCTGCTGCCCCCAGGCTTCTCTCTAGCGAGCCTGGTGTTATCCCTTTCCCCTTTCAAATCTAGTTTGAAGCTCTTTCAATGAGCCCTGCCAACTCCTGCGCAAAGATCCTATTCCCCCTCTGAGAGGGGTGTACCTCGTCAGTCACCAGCAGGCCTGGTGGCACGCAGACTGACCCACGATCAAAATCCCCAAAATTCTGCTGGTGACACCAGGCTTGGAGCCAGGTATTGATCTGCTGGCTCTTCCTGTTCCTTCCCTCATTATTCCCTGCAACTGGAAGGATAGAGGAGAACGCTACTTGTGCTCCTGATTAACCAGTTGTCCCAAGGCCCGGAAGTCTCTCTTGATTGCTCTTGGACTTCTTGTTGCAACTTCATCGCTGCCTACCTGAAAAATCAATAATGGACGACAATCCGAGGGCTGTACCAGAGTAGGAAGCTTTCTCTTCATGTCTTTAACCCGGGTCCCAGGGAGGCAGCAGACTTCCCTAAGAAGTGGGTCCGGTCTGCATATCCGGCCCTCTGTTCCCCTCAGGAGAGTCTCCTATGACAATGACCCGTCTTCTTTTCTTTATGGAAGTGGATTCTCTTAGAACAATTTTTTGTAAGAGAATGCTGTTTTCATGATTATTTATCTATCTTGTAGTAAAGCAGCTAGTAGATGCAGGGGAAGGAGAGAGAGTGTGTGGGGAGAAAGGACTTGTCTATTAACTCTGCCCATTTTGGTGAAGCATATAAGATAAAATGTATAATTAGGAAGAAAGCGTATTTAAAATTTCCAAGTTAACTTCATAGAGAAAAGTGGGACCTGCTTACTGAAATTTTTTGCGCAGCTTCCATCTGATTGCTATCTCTGCCAGTTCTTCAGTAACAGAGTTTTTCAGATTGCGTTTTATAGTCTTCCCTATGAGAAAAGAATACACTGTTGCAAGAGCAAGGTGAATTTTGGCAGGGTAAGCTGGCTTCCGTTAAATCAAATTAAAAATACTTATCTGATCATCATATCTCTTTGTGTTTCAGCACTAAGCATGAGTGTTTGTCTCTTATCAAGCCATAAAAAAAAACCCCTCAAAGACAAGTGTTAGGCAAGTCTGATGGACAAAATACAGAAACTTTGTGTTGTTAAAGAAAATCTTTGCTTTCTGCTTGTGTTAGAAGTGAGGTTAAAGATGCTGATCTGAAATAAGTATGAGTTTTATTTGAGCCTTGAATATTTATATGTTTTAATCATTAGTGTAATGTCTTAAAAGTCTGGGGATCAGTCTTAGTAGCTGGGAAGGGTAAAGAAAAAGATGGTATTCTGAAAAAGCTTGAATATTGTTTTTCTCTAAAAATATGTTTAACTCTGTTGTTTACAGTTTCTTCCTTCTGTTTTTGCTTTGGGGATGAGTGTTTGTGGTTGACTTGGCTTTGTTTTTTTCCTGGCCAAATGGGAATATGTGTAGAAGCAAGAAACACTAGTTGAAACCTTAGCAAACTGATGAAAAATGTGTTGTCTGAAGTGTAGTGCTGAAGTGAATTGTTTTGTTCTTCAGCTTCTATGTTTTATGATATTTTTCTTATTTTTTTGCTCAATATATTTTGAACAATAGAGTTTAAATACCTGAAATAAAATGTTGATTAAATCAGTGTGAGGATGTAGACATATACAGTTCCCTGAATCAGTTTTTCTGTTTTTTTTTTGTTGTTGCTTTTTGTTTTGTAAGACACCTAGATTTGCTGACTTGTGGAGCATACTGACTTTGTTTTACTGTGAATTTAATTGAGAGTAAAGGAGAAGAGATTGGAAGAGTAGCTTAAAATGTCCATGTATTTACAATACGTAGTAAGGAATTTACAGCATATTTACAATATGCTGTTAGGAATTTGTGTTTCATCTTGTCATATTGAATAATTAGACTTGCCTTTGAAGTTATTTAATAACTGAAACTTAAAGTGCATTTAAGACTGCCATTTGAGATTGGCCTTTTGATAATCTGCTCTCAAGAGCTTCATTTGGAGGCCAAACAAGTACATTATGATAAAAGGGATATTGATGGGTTCTATTCCCAGATTCTCATCATGCTGCTGGATTTACAATGCCCAGGATTTTTTTTACTGGCAGGGAAAATTTTGCAGACACGGTCTTAATTACAGTAAATACAAGTCATATTGTATTTACACAATACCTTTTTTTAAAAAAAGAATCATTAGATCTCTGTAAATTTTCAAAGAAAATATTTGGTAGATTTTATCTAATGTCTAAAATTACATTTGTTTAACATCAGTGAGTATCAAGTTACATCATCAGCTTCTCAATTGTCTTTGTATTTGACTTAAGCATAATTTTTTTCATCTGCAGTTTGAGAAATGCTATCAAAATGTAGTGTTTATACTGAATCAAACACAGATTTACACTTTACACTGCAAGAGTTAAATATACACATTGAGGGTTTCATTACAAATAGAACCATTTGAGGTACTTAATATGTATTTGATTCATGCAGTTAATCCCAGTTGTGTAATTCACAATGCTAATTCACAGCTAAATTATTTTTTACTTTCATTGTGGCATTTCTAATTGCAGTGCAATGATTTGTTGTGTTGTACTATTTAAAAACAAACTGAAGCTTGTAGTCTCCATGTTTCTTGTATCTAAGATCTGTTTATATTAGCTACTTATTTTAAGATTAAGGATATGACATATTCATTTTGAAAAGAGTACAAGTGAAAACACTGGAAAATGCTTGCAAGTACACCTTTTATTTTACGTGAAAACACCCTGAAAAATGCACAGCTCTTGGTTTTATGGTGGATACTCTAGAATAATTGTAACTTCACAATAAGGATAAATAAATCAGAGTACTTACTAGCATGTGTGTTTTGGGGCAGGAGTGAAAGTAGTTTCTGTATTTGAGGTTTCCACAATCTATTTACTACCAGTTGCTCGTAACTGAAATTTTCAAGATTTCAATCTCTCACTTGAAGTAGTTGCATAAGGTGCAATGGGTGGGGGGGGAAGTTTGGCTACCTTAGAGGATAGAATTGAGAACAGTTTTGTGGGTTTTTTTCCTCTGTCTTATTTTTAACATGTATATATGTAAACTTGTGCATACTCCCATCAAAATGATTACAGAAAGATAAGGAATAACCCCTGTGTCACAGTACTAACATGATAAACTTTGTTTTTACTTTTGTTGGTTCGGTTGAAAGTTACCATTTCAAATACAGGCGAAGGGACTAATTCATAGTAGGGGCTGAAAGTAATGGTGCCTGTTTGCATGTGCTCTCTGCTTTCTTTGCACTTGCACAAGTGCTGGTGTGATTTTGCCATTTTAACTCCCAAGGTCTTACAGAAAATCACTGGTTTTCTGCAAGTTTGGTTCCTAAAACGGCAGGGTTAAATAAACTCTAGACCTAGCCAGACTGAAAGAATGAGGGTTAGGACTGCCCTTGGCAATGACAACTGACTGTTATCTTGTGTCAACTTGTTGCCAATCCTGATTTAGGATCCTGCTGACTATGCCAATTTGTCAAAAATGGGTGATTTAGACCGCTGTCAAAGGTATCAGCAGAAGTGGTTTTATTGAAATATGATGTTGTAAAAGTGCGACTTAACAAAGTTCAATGGCAAGGTTCACTATTACTGTACTGCACAAAGGATATAACAATGATTCAAAGTTACCGAGACAGAATCAAAATTACCAAGACAAAATCTTAGTGCACTATAATACAAGGTTATGCGCGATATCAGTCACTTACCAAAGATCTGCAGTTGGTAAAAGGTCTCTCTGCCTTGAGGAGCAACCTTGAGAGGCATCCCAGCTCAAGGGGACATCACCACCATGCAGCCAAGCTGCCTAGCAGGGAGAGCTTGAAGAAGGCTCACTTAGGCTGTCATATTTATGGGATAAAGTGGTTGGCTTGTAGTCAAATCACATGTGATGGAAAAGGTATGCATGAGACTCCTTGTACCTACAAGTTTCTTTATTCCTTGATAAATGAGTCTTGGAAAAGCCACCTGCTATTCATCTGTTGATCTCATGATTGGTGACCCAAGCCCATATGCATCGATGCTCACTGTGTCATTCTGCTCCTTTGTGGGTTTTCAGAGAACAGATTGAGGAGTTCTTGGCCTGGCTACGACTCGGGCCTTTACCTCCTTTGGAGTCTGTACCAAACTACTGCTAGTTTGGTCAAGGGGTCAAGCGCATCCATCACACAACTATAATGGGAAGCCATAATAATTAATTATTTAGATATGGCACTTAACCAGTGCTATCTGCTTTTTTGTCCTGTTTAGTCTTAATGACTTTTTAAAAGATTTTATCTTCTTTATTGCTATGTTTAAGATTCTGCACATCACTTTTAACTGTCCAGGTAATTGCCTATGAAGAGGAAACAGAGGAACTAACAATACAGAGTTAGAAAAAGTGTGAATCTCAAAATTAGGGCTATAGCTATGCTTTTTCCTTTTTGATTTTTCTTTACATAGCTCTTGTTCATTAAAAGAAGATAAATCAAAAGCCTTGCACTATATTATACATGCAATTTTGGATGAGAAGAAGAAATAAATTAGAAATGTGGTTGTAATAACATAGGCAATTAAATTGTATTTAGACAGTGTGCACTAGTATTTTAGTTTTTCAGTATGAAAGAGTGAAAATATTTAATGATTTGCTGTACATGTATGATTTTGCAATCTGTTTGACCATGGGCAGAGTAATTGTGGTTTTCAGTTACCACCTAAATTTTTAATTAGATTATTTAGTATTTTCAGGAAATATTAATAGTTGTTAAAATATCTTAGGGTTTGACCTTCATTTGAGATTAAATTTAACCTAATATTTATCTTCATTGTCATTTCTTTAAGGCCCTATTGAATTTGAAGAATGTAACACATCCAGTGCAGTTGAAGGTGAGTTGTTGTAGCATAGTTATTTACCTAACAATCCTGTGGATAGAACCTGAAACCGAGGAGACAAGGATATTCTTGGTTTTACAGGACCAAGATCCTACTTTTTAGGAGAGACAGGGGCTTGCAGCTACCGGGAAAATGCAGGGAAATAAGAACAGGGTGTTGAACTGCAGTAGCTGTGAGAGGCAGGGTTCAGTTTCTGATCCAAGTGCATTGGCTATTCAGGATCAGCTGGAGCAACAGCTCCTGTTGAATTTCTGTGAGCAGAGTCCCTTGCCTCAAAACTAGCAGTACACCCATCTTCTATAAACAGTGACAGTCTAGCATAACCAGCTTGGAGAGTTGGATGTACAATGCAGATCAGTTTTATAAAGACTTATGTTATTAATGTATTGCTTGAACCATATTTTAAATTTTTTTGTATGAAACTGATGTTGTTTAGCCTCAGTAGACAGTTAAGCCCCACACAGCCACTTCCTCACTCCCCTCACAGTGGGATGGAGGAAGAGAATCGGAAGGGTAAAAGTGAGAAAACTCGTGGGTTGAGATAAAGACAGTTTAATAAGTAAAGCAAAAGCTGTGCATGCAAGCAAAGCAAAACAAGGCGTTCATTCCCTGCTTCCCATCGGCAGGCAGGTGTTCAGCCATCTCCAGGAAAGCAGGACTCCATCATGTGTAACGGCTACTTGGGAAGACAAACGCCATCACTCCGAACGTCCTTTCTCCTTCCCCCAACTTTATATGCTGAGCATGACATCACATGGTCTGGAATATCCCTTTGGTCAGTTGGGGTCAGCTGTCCTGGCTGTGTCCCCTCCCAACTTCTTGTGCACCCCCAGCCTGCTCGCTGGCAGGGCGGTGTGAGCAGCAGAAAAGGCCTTGACTCTGTGTAAGCACTGCTCAGCAGTAGCTAAAACATCCCTGTGTTATCAACACTGTTTTCAGCACAAATCCAAAACATTGCCCCATACTAGCGACTGTGAAGAAATTTCATAGAATCGTATAATGTTTTGAGTTGGAAGGGACTGTAAAGATCATCTAGCTCAAACCCCTCTGCCATGGGTGGGGACACCACCCACTGGAACAGGTTGCTCAAAGCCCCGTCCAACCTGGCCCTGAACACCTCCAGGGATGAGGCATCCACAGCTTCTCTGGGCAACCTGGGCCCGGGGCTCACCACCCTCACAGCAAAGAATGTCTTCCTGATATCTAATCTAAATCTCCCCTCTTTCAGTTTAAAACCGTTACCCCATCTCCTATTGCTCCACTCCCTCATAAAGAGTCCCTCCCCATCTTTCCTTTAGGCCCCCTTTAGGTACTGGAAGGTGACTATAAGGTCTCCCTGGAGCCTTCTCTTCTCCAGGCTGAACAACCCCAACTCTCTCAGCCTGCCTTCATCGGAGAGCTGCTCCAGCCCTCTGATCATTTTTGTGGCCCTCCGCTGGACCCGTTCCAACAGGTCCATGTCCTTCTAATGTTGGGGACTCCAGAGCTGGACACAGGACTCCAGGTGGGGTCTCACCAGAGCAGAGGGGAGGGCCAGAATCACCTCCCTCGTCCTGCTGGCCACGCTTCTTTTGATGCAGCCCAGGATGCAGTTGGCTTTCTGGGCTGCGAGCGCACATTGCCAGCTCATGTTGTGTTTAATTTAACTCTGTCCCAGCCAAAACCAGCACACTGTGTTACTGAACAACATATTGAAATAATGTTCCCTTAGTTTGTTCTTTTGTTCCCTTAGTTTGGTTCCATACCTACCTCCACTCTTTGATTTTTGTATCATTCGTCATGGCAGCATTTAAAAAGTATTGTCATTGATATGCACCAGATTTTGACGTTGCTAAATATATACTCATCTCTTTGATCTTTAAATGAAAAATGTTTGTTTCATAGGGATAAAACCACGGAAGAGGAAGACTTTTGGTTTATCAGGAATAATGAAAAAAGAAAAAGATACGGAATCTGTGTAAGTGTATTTCCAGCTTGAAGTCTTGTCTTATATGAAAACTAGTAAATGTATGGAGATAAACATTAGCTGATGTTTAACAAAAAAATGTTTTTTTAACAGAAGTTTAGAGGAATGATATGAATATGAAAACATCACAGCTATTTAAGATTTTTGTAACTAAGAATTTTAAGGAAATAATATAAATCTGTTCATAGTAGTCTACTCATGTTTCATTCTTTCCTCTGCATAAGGTAAGTAGTTCTCTCTTGTTTTACATTTGAACATTGTAGATAATGTGATTCTCGTGTACTCCTAATTATATAGTAGCTCTGTATGTGGAAAAAACACTGTATATCTGTGTTTGCAGAATTGAAGCTTCAGTTATTTTGTTACAAAAACTATTATGTACTGTATAGAAGGACAGAACAATTTTTGATTTTTTTTTTCCAGTAAATTGTGTGCACATTCATTTCTGAAAGACCATCATTCTAAATCATGATTGATGTCCCAGCTATACCCTTTGTCATATTCACTGCATGCTCTCTGTCTTAGATGGATTGGTAGCATTCTATGTATTAGTAATTATGGTTATATATTTCAATGTATTTTGTTCATAATTTCTAGATGCATTTTCTCAGTAGAAGTATTTGATTTAACAGAAAATAGCTTTCAATTTAACAGGAACTTAGCAATATACAAACATTATCAGTGGCAACATCTTTTCGCATTCTTTTTTAAATTAATTTTTTAACCAGCCTTGTTTTTTTTAATACAGTGCTGAAAATTTAGTGACCTTAGAACTGCAGATGCTAATTATTTGCACATACAAAGTGCCTTATAGCTATTTTTCTTTTGGTGTTTGATTTTAATAGTGATATGCTTCTAAAAAATGCTTTTTCTTCTCTCTGTCATGATGCCATTAGGGTTCCAAGGTGTTATTTTTTGAAGTAATTTCTCTCTATTTCTGTTCTTTCTGTGATTTAATCTTTCCCCCACCCTCTCTTCTGTACTTTATTATGCTGAAGTAAATGGTGAGAGAAATGTTGTATATAGTGTGATTTTGGTGAGCAGTAATCTGAGAATTCAGTAATCTGAATTCAGAATTTAGTAATCTGAGAATTCAGCACTAATTCTGTTAGAAAGAAATATTTATTCTGATGATGATTTAGTTTAAAATATTTAAAATAAAATGTTATGAATATTTGATGATATTAGTATTTTAAATAGTTTTGGTCCCCTTTTTAAAAGTAATCCATTCTCTCTGGAAAGTTATTTACTACAATTTGTTGTGATGCAAAAATGTTGCAGTATCAAATAGCTGCAAAAAAGTATGTTCGATCATTTGCCTTTTGTTTCTTGCATTTACTTAATAGCAAAGTAGTGATTTTGATAGTACTGAGTACTGTTGTATGAATGAGTTCTGTAGCTGTCAGCTTTCCTTGTCCAACAAAAAAAATATTTTGCTACCTCATGCTTTTAGCCTGCTTGCAAACCAGGCATCTCCTTCTATCCATTCTTTGGCAGATGATGAAATGTAATCTGCCCCAGCAAAGATTCATGGCTCTTCATAGTAGTTTTCTGGAGACAATAAAGGCCAGTAAACTCCAAATTAACTCTTCCCAGGTGTATCATTCACTGTATCCTTACTCAGAGATGATGTTTTTCCTTGACCTGTAACAGAAAGAAAATTTTCTTAGGCACTGAGGGCTGAAAATTGGCTTATATACTATGTGAAACACTTTGCACCTTTGTATGTTCATCCACTGGATCTGAATACTTTTCCAAATGCTGTCTTTTTCGAAAGACATTTTATTTAATGTTGAAGGCTAATATTGATGTGTCTCTTTCTAGAAGAAATTTTGTTTTTCATAGCACAATGATGTCATATATATGACATATATAAAATATAAATCAGCTCAGCCATTCTGAAATGGGAAAATAATTTAACTTGCTTTCAACAAGTTGGACTGAAAATTAATTTATATTATATTATTTGTTTCTACATTTATACACAATACAAAAATGAATAGATGCTCAGGTCAGAAAGAATGAAGTATGACAGCATTCTCCTGGAGAAGCTGGCTGCTCATGGCTTGGACGGGCATATACGGGTAAAAAACTGGCTGGAGGGCTGGGCCCAAAGAGTTGTTTTGAATGGAGTTAAACCCGGTTGGCAGCCAGTCACAAGCGGTGTTCCCCAGGGCTTGGTATTGGGGCCAGTTCTCTCTGATATCTTTATCAATGATCTGGACAAGGGGACTGAGTGCACCATCAGGAAGTTTGCAGATGACACCAAACTAGGTGGGAGTGTTGATCTGCTTGAGGGTAGAAAGGCTCTGCAGAGGGATCTGGACAGGCTGGATCAATGGACTGAGGCCAATGGTATGAGGTTCAACAAGACCAAGTGCCAGGTCCTGCCTTTGGGTCACAACAACCCCATGCAATGTTACAAGCTTGGGGAAGAGTGGCTGGAGAGCTGCCTGGCAGAAAAGGACCTGGGGATGTTGGTGGAAAGCCAGCTGAATATGAGCCAGCAGTGTGCCCAGGTGGCCAAGAAGGCCAACAGCATCCTGGCCTGCATCAGGAACAGTGTGTCCAGCAGGACTAGGGAAGTGATTGTCCCCCTGTACTCGGCACTGGTGAGGCCCCACCTGGAATACTGTGTCCAATTTTGGGCCCCTCACCACAAAAAATACATTGAGGTACTGGAGCGGGTCCAGAGGAGGGCAAGGAAGCTGGTGAGGGGTCTGGAGAACAAATCTTATGAGGAGAGGCTGAGGGAACTGTGACTGTTTAGCCTGGAGAAGAGGAGGCTGAGGGGAGACCTCATCGCTCTCTACATCTGCCTGAAAGGAGGTTGTAGAGAGGTTGGGGTCAGTCTCTTCTCCCTGGTAACAAGTGATAGGACCTTGTTCTCCCAGGTGGAAGACCTCCTACAGCAGATGGCTGAGCTGCAGGAGGCAGTGAGGAGATTGCGTAGCATCAGGGAGGCTGAGAAGGAGATAGATAGTTGGTTCCAAGCGCAGTCTGCAGTGGACACACAGCCCATGGCCAAACAGTCAAAAACTCCCCCACCAGGACACACAGAAGGGAGGGGGGCCAGTAACACAGAAAAATGGAAGCTTGTGACTGCAAGGACCAGCAGGAGGAAGAGACGTCCCTCAAAAGCTGAGGTGCCCTTGCAGAACCGCTTCACTTCACTGCTGAGTGAAGAGGAAAGACCAGTCACATCAGGAGAGGCACTGGAGCTGAGTAAGGCAGCCTGATCTGCTCCCCATACAACAACCAGTCCAATTAAGAAAAGGCAACAGGTGATAGCAGTAGGTGACTCTCTTCTGAGAGGTAGAGAGGCACCCATTTGCTGACCTGACACACTCTCTAGAGAGGTGTGCTGCTTACTGAGGGCTCATATCAGGGATGTCACTGAGAGACTACCAAGCCTTGATCAGTCCACTGACTATTATCTGCTGCTGCTGTTTCATGTGGGCACCAGTGATACCGCCAGGAGCAGTCTGAGGAATATCAAGAAGGATTACAGAGCCCTGGGAGCAGTGGTCAGGGACTCTGGGGCACAGGTAGTTTTTTCATCAAGCTTCCTGGTCAAAGGGAAGGGGGTTGAAAGGGCCAGTTGAATCTGGCAAATCAACAAATGGTTACAGGACTGGTGCCACAGCCAGGGGTTTGGCTACTTAGACCATGCGACTTGCTTTGAGAAACCTGGTCTACTAAGGCCTGATGGGGTCTTCTTGTCAGAGAAGGGGAAGAGTATCTTCGGTCAGAGGCTTGCCAAGCTTGTGAAGAGGGCTTTAAACTAGAGTTGCCAGGGGAGGGGAACCTCAATCCATCCCACTCCTACCAGTATGATACCAGTGCCAGTAATAGATGCCCGGAGCCTGGAGAAGGGTCACAGGTCAACAGGAGAGCACCTGGAGTGCAGCACAAAGGAATTCCAGCCGCTCCAGCCAGGAAGTCAGCTTCATCAGGGGCCCGACTTAAATGCCTCTATGCAAACGCACATAGCATGAGGAATAAACAAGAGGAGTTAGAGACGTGCGCACGCCTGCAGGGCTATGATCTTATTGGCATCATAGAGACATGGTGGGATGGCTCCTGTGACTGGAGTGTTGGAATAGAAGGACACAGGCTCTTCAGGAAGGACAGGCAAGTAAGTGTTGCTCTATGTGTCCATGACCATCTGGAGTGCATGGAGCTCTGCCTGGGGATGCATAAGGAACCAACTGAGAGCTTATGGGTCAGGATTAAAGGGAGGGCAGGGACAGGTGATGTTATAGTGGGGGTCTGCTACAGGCCACTCGACCAGGAAGACCAAGCAGATGAGGCCCTCTATAGACAGATGGGAGCAGCCTCACGTTCACAAGCCCTGGTCCTCATGGGGGACTTCAACCATACCAATATCTGCTGGAAGGGCAACACAGCATGGCACAAGCAATCCAGGAGGTTCCTGGAATGCATTGATGATAACTTCCTTCTCCAAGTGACTGAGGAGCCAATGAGGAGAGGAACCACGCTGGACCTTGTTCTCACCAACAAGGAGGGTCTGGTAGGGAATGTGAAGCTCAAGGGCAGCCTTGGCTGCAGTGATCATGAGATGGTGGAGTTCAAGATCCTTAGGAAGGTGAGGAAGGCGCACAGCAAGCTCACTACCCTGGACTTCAGGAGAGCAGAATTTGGCCTCTTGAGGGACCTGCTTGGCAGAGTACCATGGGATAAGGCCCTGGAAGGAAGAGAGGCCCAGGAAAGCTGGCTAATATTTAAGGACCACCTCCTCCAATCTCAGGAGTGATGTATCCCAAGAAAGAACAAGTCAGGCAAAAACACCAGTAGGACTGCATGGATGAATGAGTAGCTCCTGGACAATCTCAAACAGAAAAAGGAACTCTACCAAGGGTGGAAGCAAGGACAGGTAGCCTGGGAGGAATAGAGAGAAATTGTCTGAGCAGCCAGGGATCAGGTTAGGAAAGCTAAAGCCCTGACAGAGTTAAATCTGCCCAGGGACATCAAATTTGGTGGCCTTCTATGATGGTGTTACAGCGTCGTTGGATAAGGGGAGAGCAACTGATGTCATCTACCTGGACTTCGAAGTGGTCCTCAGGGACAAGGGGGCAGAGCAGAGCTGGCAGATCTTCAAGGATGCTTTCCATTGAGCATAAGAGCTCTCGATCCCCAGGTGTAAGAGATCAAGCAAGAAAGGAAAGAGACCAGCATGGCTGAGCTGGGACCTGCTGGTCAAACTAAAAGGCAAGAAGGAACTGCACAGGCAGTTCAAGCAGCATCGGGTGTCCTGGGAAGAGTATAGGGATGCTGCCCGGTTATGTAGGGATGAGGTCAGGAAGGTCAAGGCGCGGCTGGAGCTGAACTTGTGTTGCGTGAAGGGGGGAGGGCAAAACGGTTTTGGCAGAAAATAAACCCCCTTGCGTTCTAACACTCCTCACCAAGGTGGGAGGCCAGGTGCGGCTAGGTTTAAATTCTGAGTGATGCCCAATTCAGCACTATCAGTCCAATCGCGTTTAATATGTATTAAACTCTTACGATTTGGATTCACTAATAGTGGACTGCACCTTCAGTCTAGTCGTGCTCCTGAACTAGCACGGCCACTCTCGAGTCTTTGGTCGCGTTCAGTGAGAAACTAAAACGACTAGCTACTTAAACAGTGCAGTTTATTTAAGCAACAGGTATACAGGTTCTTAGGATTGCTGGTGATGAATACACTGTCTGCAAAGCACGTGCAAATGAAAGTATTGTTACATATACCAAGCGCGCGACAAAGTTACAGAGATAGAAAAGAGAGTCTCTCTTTCTCTAGCGAGATCTTACCCAAAGGCGTCCTTATGTGGGGGAAGAGAGGTTCAGCCCGTCGACTGATCCCAGAAGTCAGTGATGATGGTGTCTTCCCTGGGTATCCCCCCTCTCTTGGGCTATTTTTATACTCTTTGATCTCTTCAAGGTGGAGTTTGAGTGACTTTAGTCATACATACCTTTATCATGATTGGTGTAAATTTTCCTCGCTTCGCAATTAAAGGTATAGTTCACGAGAAATTCAGGGCGCAGACTCAAGGAGGAGTGGTCGCACCTTGGAGGTGGGTAGCCTTCGGGATGGAGGTGTGTTTTGGTATTATAATGACATTATAATGAGCAAAGTTCACACTAAGGACAGCATTTCATCAAAGTTTGGCAAAATGTTGGCTCCAAGTAGCATATAGGCCGCTTATCTCTCAGTACCATCTCGTTCCCGTACCTGCTGTACACCGCAAGAAAAGGCCATGACGCCATCGCGCCATCCCATTCCTAGGGTAATTTCGCCTGGTACAGGGACTCGTAGATGTTGCATTCTTCGTGTGCTGGCTGTGGCTGTATTCTACCTCAGAAGCCTCTTGATTGTATGATTTTCCTTTATGTGTGAACAATGCCGTACCTTTGTACTCTTTGGTCAATTTAGTAATTATGCCACAACTTGGCAAGGGATGCTAAGAATAACAAGAAGCTATGCTAAGGTACATGGAGGACAGGGAGGTGATTCGAGACAGCCAGCATGGCTTCACCAGGGGAAAGTCCTGTCTGGCCAACCTGGTGGCTTTCTGCAACGGAGTGACTGCATCAGTGGACAAGGGAAGAGCAACGGATATCATCTACCTGGACTTCTGCAAGGCCTTTGACACTGTCCCTCCCCACAACATCCTTCTCTCTAAGTTGGAGAGATACAGATTTGATGGGTGGACTGTTCGATGGATAAGGAACTGGCTGGATGGTCGCATCCAGAGGGTAGTGGTCAATGGCTCGATGTCCAGATGGAGAGGGGTGACAAGCGGTGTCCCTCAGGGATCCGTACTGGGACCGGTGCTGTTCAACATCTTCATCAATGACATAGACAGTGGGATCAAGTGCATCCTCAGCAAGTTTGCTGATGACACCTAGCTGAGTGGTGCAGCTGACATGCCAGAGGGACGGGATGTCATCCAGAGGCACCTGGATGAGCTAGAGAGGTGGGCCCGAGCAAACCTCATGAAGTTCAACAAGGCCAAGTGCAAGGTCCTGCACTTGGATTGGGACAATCCTCGTTATCAATACAGGCTGTGGGATGATGTGATAGAGAGCAGCCCTGCGGAAAAGGACTTGGGGGTACTGGTGGATGAAAAGCTGGACATGAGCCAACAATGTGCGCTTGCAGCCCAGAAGGCTAATCGCATCCTGGGCTGCATCAAAAGAATTGTGGCCAGCAGATCGAGAGAGGTGATTCTGCCCCTCTACTCTGCTCTCGTGAGACCCCACCTGGAGTACTGCATCCAGCTCTAGAGCCCTCAGCACAAGAAGGACATGGACCTGTTGGAGTGGGTCCAGAGGAGGGCCACGAAGATGATCAGAGGTCTGGAGCACCTATGCTATGAAGATGGGCTGAAATGTTCAGCCTGGAGAAGAGAAGGCTCCGGGGAGACCTTATAGCGGCCTTCCAGTACCTGAAGGGGGCCTATGGGAAAGCTGGGGAGGGGCTGTTTGCAAGGGCACGTAGGGATAGGACGAGGGGCAATGGGTTTAAACTAGGAGCAGGGCAGGTTTAGATTAGACATTAGGAAGAAGTTCTTTACAATGAGGGTGGTGAGGCACTGGCACAGGTTGCCCAGAGAGGTGGTGGAGGCCCCATCCCTGGAGACATTCAAGGCCAGGCTTGATGAGGCTCTGAGCAATCTGCTCTAGTTGAAGATGTCCCTGCTTACTGCAGGGGGGTTGGACTAGATGACCTTTAAAGGTCCCTTCCAACCCAACACATTCTATGATTCTATGACTTGTGCAAAGCATTTGACACTTTCCTGCATGACATCCTTTTGTCTAAATTGGAGAGACATGGATTTCATGGGTGGACCACTCGGTAGATAAGGAAGTGGCTGGATGGTTGCAATCAAAGAGTTGCGGTCAATGGCTCGATGTCCAAGTGGCAACCAGTGACGAGTGCCTTTACTCTGGTCAGTCCTGGGACTGGTGCTGATTAACATCTTTGTCAGCGACATGGACAGTGGAATTGAGTGCACCCTCAGCAAGTTTGCTGATGACACGAAGCTGTGTGGAGCAGTCAACATGCTGGAGGGAAGGGATGCCATCCAGAGGGACCTGGACAGGCTTGAGGGGTTAGGCCCATGTGAACTGCATGAGGTTCAACCAGGCCAAGTGCAAGGTCCTGCACGTGGGTCACGGCAATCCCAGGCACAAATACATGTTGGGCGGAGAATGGCTTGAGAGCAGCCCTGAGGAGAAGGACTTGGGGGTGTTGGTGGATAAGCTCAACATGAGCTGGCAATGTGCGCTCGCAGCCCAGAAAGCCAACTGCATCCTGGGCTGCATCAAAAGAAGCGTGGCCAGCAGGACGAGGGAGGTGATTCTGGCCCTCCCCTCTGCTCTGGTGAGACCCCACCTGGAGTCCTGTGTCCAGCTCTGGAGTCCCCAACATTAGAAGGACATGGACCTGTTGGAACGGGTCCAGCGGAGGGCCACAAAAATGATCAGAGGGCTGGAGCAGCTCTCCGATGAAGGCAGGCTGAGAGAGTTGGGGTTGTTCAGCCTGGAGAAGAGAAGGCTCCAGGGAGACCTTATAGTCACCTTCCAGTACCTAAAGGGGGCCTAAAGGAAAGATGGGGAGGGACTCTTTATGAGGGAGTGGAGCAATAGGAGATGGGGTAACGGTTTTAAACTGAAAGAGGGGAGATTTAGATTAGATATCAGGAAGACATTCTTTGCTGTGAGGGTGGTGAGCCCCGGGCCCAGGTTGCCCAGAGAAGCTGTGGATGCCTCATCCCTGGAGGTGTTCAGGGCCAGGTTGGACGGGGCTTTGAGCAACCTGTTCCAGTGGGTGGTGTCCCCACCCATGGCAGAGGGGTTTGAGCTAGATGATCTTTACAGTCCCTTCCAACTCAAAACATTATACGATTCTATGAAATTTCTTCACAGTCGCTAGTATGGGGCAATGTTTTGGATTTGTGCTGAAAACAGTGTTGATAACACAGGGATGTTTTAGCTACTGCTGAGCAGTGCTTACACAGAGTCAAGGCCTTTTCTGCTGCTCACACCGCCCTGCCAGCGAGCAGGCTGGGGGTGCACAAGAAGTTGGGAGGGGACACAGCCAGGACAGCTGACCCCAACTGACCAAAGGGATATTCCAGACCATGTGATGTCATGCTCAGCATATAAAGTTGGGGGAAGGAGAAAGGACGTTCGGAGTGATGGCGTTTGTCTTCCCAAGTAGCCGTTACACATGATGGAGTCCTGCTTTCCTGGAGATGGCTGAACACCTGCCTGCCGATGGGAAGCAGGGAATGAACGCCTTGTTTTGCTTTGCTTGCATGCACAGCTTTTGCTTTACTTATTAAACTGTCTTTATCTCAACCCACGAGTTTTCTCACTTTTACCCTTCCGATTCTCTTCCTCCATCCCACTGTGAGGGGAGTGAGGAAGTGGCTGTGTGGGGCTTAACTGTCTACTGAGGCTAAACAACATCAGTTTCATACAAAAAAATTTAAAATATGGTTCAAGCAATACATTAATAACATAAGTCTTTATAAAACTGATCTGCATTGTACATCCAACTCTCCAAGCTGGTTATGCTAGACTGTCACTGTTTATAGAAGATGGGTGTACTGCTAGTTTTGAGGCAAGGGACTCTGCTCACAGAAATTCAACAGGAGCTGTTGCTCCAGCTGATCCTGAATAGCCAATGCACTTGGATCAGAAACTGAACCCTGCCTCTCACAGCTACTGCAGTTCAACACCCTGTTCTTATTTCCCTGCATTTTCCCGGTAGCTGCAAGCCCCTGTCTCTCCTAAAAAGTAGGATCTTGGTCCTGTAAAACCAAGAATATCCTTGTCTCCTCGGTTTCAGGTTCTATCCACAGGATTGTTAGGTAAATAACTATGCTACAACAACTCACCTTCAACTGCACTGGATGTGTTACATTCTTCAAATTCAATAGGGCCTTAAAGAAATGACAATGAAGATAAATATTAGGTTAAATTTAATCTCAAATGAAGGTCAAACCCTAAGATATTTTAACAACTATTAATATTTCCTGAAAATACTAAATAATCTAATTAAAAATTTAGATTAGATATTAGGAAGAATTATTTTACAATTAGGGTGGTGAGACACTGACCCAGGTTTCCCAGAGAAGCTGTGGCTGCCTCATCCCTGGAGGTGTTCAAGACCAGACTGGATGGGGCTTTGAGCAACGTGGTCTAGTGAGAGGTGTCCCTGCCCATGGCAGTGGAGTTGGAACTGGATGATCGTTATGGTCCCTTACAACTCTAACCATTCTATGACAAGAGGAGATGGCTTCAACTTGCGCCAGGGGAGATTTAAATTGGGTATGAGGAAAAATCAAGCACTGGAACAGGCTGCTCAGGGAAGTAGTGGAATCACCATCCCTGGAGGTATTTTAAAAGACGTGTAGATGAGGCACTTACTTAGGGACATGGTTTAGTGGTGGATTTGGCAGTGTTACATTTACAGTTGGACTCAATGATCTTAAAGGTCTTTTCCAACCTAAATGGTTCTGTGATTCTATGATTCTCTCTTGAGTATGGATCCTGTCAGGTTGTTGTGTGAAGAGGGGCAAAGCGGTTTTGGCAGAAAATAAACCCCCTTGCGTTCTAACACTCCTCACCAAGGTGGGAGGCCAGGTGCGGCTAGGTTTAAATTCTGAGTGATGCCCAATTCAGCACTATCAGTCCAATCGCGTTTAATATGTATTAAACTGTTACGATTTGGATACACTAATAGTGGACTGCACCTTCAGTCTAGTCGTGCTCCTGAACTAGCACGGCCACTCTCGAGTCTTTGGTCGCGTTCAGTGAGAAACCAAAATGACTAGCTACTTAAACAGTGCAGTTTATTTAAACAACAGATATACAGGTTCTTAGGATTGCTGGTGATAAATACACTGTCTGCAAAGCATGTGCAAATAACGATATTGTTAAGTATACAAAATGCGCGACAAAGTTATAAAAAATACAGCCTGGCTATAAATGTAGGAGAGAGATTCTCTAGAGAGATTTCTAAGTTCCCCGAGAAAGCACTCGGTATAATCTAAGTCTTATCCAAAGGTGTCCCTATGGTGGGGGGGGGAAGAAAGGCTCAGCCCATCGACTGATGCCAGAAGTCAGTGATGGAGTTCTCCCGACTTGTTCACGATGGCGTCTTCCCTGATATCCCCCCTCTCTTGGGCTATTTTTATACTATTTTTTTATCTTCAAAGTGGAGTTTGAGTGACTTTAGTCATACGTACTTTTATTATGATTGGTGTACTCAAGGAGGAGTGGTCGCACCTTGGGGGCAGATAGTCTCTGGGACGGAGGTGTGTTTTGGTACATTGTAATGAGCAAAGTTCACACAAAGGACAGCATTTCATCAAAATTTGATGAAATGTTGGCTTGTGTAGCATGTAGGCCGCTTATCTGTTCCATAGTACCATCTTGTTCCCATATCTGCTATTCGTCACAAGGGAAGGCCATGGAACAATCACATTCCGTTCCATCCCTCGTGTAGTTTCGCAAGCAACCTTGTACAGGGAATTGCAGATGTTGCATTCTTCGTGTGCCAGCTGTGGCTGTATTCTACCTCAGAAGCCTCTTGATTTTATGACTTTCCTTAATGTGTGAACAATGCTGTACTTTTGCATTCTTGTCCAGTTTAGTAATTATTCCACATAATCCACCCTGTGACTGCAGTCACTCAAGCTCCATGATACTCAATGCTGATAGGGAATATCACATGTCCTCTTGTGGTGAGGGATATCAAGTGCAAATACATCTCGTGGAGTGATCAAGCGAGTTAAGCTTTTCATCATAATCCAAAGTCTAACATACAAAACAATTGTCAAAGCAAAGCACAATACAATGAGTATTAGTAAAACAACAACAGGATGGAGCATCTTGTTAAAAAGTCCTGTAGCTGTTGGCGACCATCCAAAAAGAGTGTCCCACCATTCATGTCCCCCGTCTCTCTTGACTCTTTCCAGCACTTGGTGTATTTCTTCAGCATCATGATGGACAGTAATCAGAGTTCTCTGTCCATTTTCTTGGGCCTCTTTCAACAGTCGCTTCAATTCATCGTGTTGTAGCAATTTCTTCACAAGTGAGAGATTCGTTCCGATAGGGGTAGGCAACAAATCTCGAATCAATGTGTAATTAGATTGTAGCAATTGAAAAGACGTAACAGGAGCTGAATAATTGAAGTCACATCTGATAATGATAGTAGTTACAAACACAAAGATTTGAGTGATTACTTATATCTATTACTATGTCATCTACGAATACAAGACTACAGGGAGACCTCATGCAAACGCACCCTTTCCCAATGTACACAAGCACAGTTTCTGGGGTTTCATCAGGATGTATCTCAAAGTGACAAACATTCTGGTTGGTGTCAAGACAAATGTCTTGCGCGTTGAGAGTATTACTCTCACAAACAAATCCTTGTTGGTCTCGTGAAACACATGCGTCAACATCAACAGTTTGCCATTTATTCTCATTTTGTTGTGCCCACACTCTATGCTCTATTGGATAGAGTATGGCTTCATGGCGATTCAGCCCCAGCGCGATGATTGGGTATATGGTGTATACTGAGGCATTGCGTATTGTCAAGACAAAAGCTGTGGCCTTGCTCTCAATGGGATCGTAGGTGAAATTAACCAGATACCACCAGGATTGAAAACTTTTCTCAAACTCAATTGCGTTATCCCATATTACTTTTCAAATTTCGGTGGGCAAGGTGCCTTCTTCACCTTCCCTTATGATTGCGGCTGTCATAGATTGCATCCACAATTGGGCTTGGATACAACTAAGAGCCAAGGAGACATTGTTTTGGGTTGTACCAAGTGCATCTGTGATCAGCTGATGGTCTTTTTCACCCGTTTCTTCCCACTGAGGCAAGATATTCGATAAAAGCCATTGGTGATTTCCCAATGCTGATAGAGAGGACTGTAGGGGATGTCTTAATTTTCTTAAATCATAGAATCTTCATGGTTGGAAAGGACCTTTAAGATCATCGAGTCCAACCAAACAACCTACAGACTCTGCCACTAGAGCATGCCCTGAAGTGCCACATCTAGACGTTTCTTAAACACCTCCAGGGATGGGGACTCAACCCCCTCCCTGGGCAGGCTGTTCCAGTGCCTGACCACTCGTTCAGTAAAGTAATTCCTCCTAATATCTAACCTAAACCTGCCCTGCCGCAACTTCAGGCCATTTCCTCTGGTCCTGTCATTATCCACCTGGGAGAAGAGGTCAACCCCCACCTCTCTCCAACATCCCTTCAGGTAGTTGTAGAGGGCAATGAGGTCTCCCCTCAGCCTCCTCTTCTCCAAACTAAACATGCCCAGCTCCCTCAGCCTCTCCTCATATGACCTGGTCTCCAGACCCCTCACCAGCCTGGTAGCTCTCCTCTGGACACGCTCCAGCACCTCAATGTTCCTCTTGTACAGAGGGGCCCAGAACTGAACACAGTACTCGAGGTGAGGCCTCACCAGTGCCGAGTACAGAGGCACGATCACTTCCCTACTCCTGCTGGCCACGCTGTTCCTGAATACAAGCCAGAATGCTGTTGGCCCTCTTGGCCACCTGGGCACACCGCTGGCTCATGTTAAGCTGGCCATCCACCAGCGCCCCCAGGTCCTTTTCTGCTGGGCAGCTCTCCAGCCACTCTGCCCCAAGCCTGTAGCGTTGCTTGGGGTTGTTGTCACCGAAATGCAGGACCCGGCACTTGGCCTTATTAAACCTCATACAGTTGGCCTTGGCCCATCGATCCAGCCTGTCCAGGTCCCTCTGTAGAGCCTTCCTACCCTCAAGCAGATCAACACTCCCACCTAGTTTGGTGTCATCTGCAAACTTACTGAGGGTGCACTCAATCCCCTCATCCAGATCATTGATAAAGATATTAAACAAAACCGGCCCCAAAACTGAGCCCTGAGGGACACCACTGGTGACCGGCCGCCAAGAGGATTTCACCCCATTAATCACAACTCTCTGGGCACGGCCATCCAGCCAGTTTTTAACCCAGCAAAGAGTACACTTGTCTATGCCATGATTCACCAGCTTCTCCAGGAGAATGCTGTGGGGGACGGTGTCAAAGGCCTTACCAAAGTCCAGATAGACAACGTCCACAGCCTTCCCCTCATCCAGAAGGCGGGTCACATGGTCATAGAAAGAGATCAGGTTGATTAAGCAGGACCTCCCTTTCCTAAACCCATGCTGGCTGGCCCTGATCCCTTGGCTGCCCTGCACTTGCCCTGAGAGCTCACTCAAGATGATCCTCTCCATGATCTTTCCTGGTACCGAGGTCAGGCTGACAGGCCTGTAGTTCCCCGGATCCTCCTTCCGACCCTTCTTGTAGATGGGTGTCACATTAGCCACCCTCCAGTCATCTGGTACCTCCCCTGTTGACCAGGATTGTTGATAAATGATGGAGAGGGGCTTGGTGAGCTCTCCCGCCAGCTCCCTGAGTACTCTTGGGTGAATCCCATCCGGCCCCATAGACTTGTGTGCGTCTAGGTGCAGAAGCAGATCATTGACTACTTCCTCCTGGATTACGGGTGGGTTGTTCTGCTCTCCATCCCTATCTTCCAGCTCAGGAGGCTGAGCACCCTGGGGATAGCTGGTCTGACTATTGAAGATGGAGGCAAAGGAAGGCATTAAGTATCTCAGCCTTCTCCTCGTCCTTGGTTGCAACGTTCCCCCCCCGGCATCCAGTAAGGGATGGAGATTCTCCCTGGCTCTCTTTTTGTTGATGTATTTCTAAAAGCTTTTCTTGTTGTCCTTAATGGTAGTGGCCAAGTTGAGCTCCAGCTGGGCTTCTGCCTTCCTAATTTTCTCTCTGTATAACCTAACGAGATCTCTGTACTCCTCCTGAGTTGCCTGTCCCTTCTTCCACAGGTGGTAAACCCTCCTTTTATTCCTAAGTCCCATCAGAAGTTCCTTATTCATCCAGACTGGCCATTTTCCCTGCCCTTTAGACTTGCGACACTTGGGGACAGCCTGCTCCTGGGCCTTTAAGATTTCCTTCTTGAAGGGCGTCCAGCCTTCCTGGACCCCTTTGCCCTTCAGGACTATCTCCCAAGGGACTCTCTCAACCAGTGCCCTGAACAAGCCAAAGTCCGCCCTCCGGAAGTCCCAGGTGGAGGTTTTGCTAACCCCCCTCCTTACATCGCTACAAATTGAAAACTTGACCATTTCACGATCACTAAATGCTTCCGTGTTAGCAAGCTTTCATATTTGTTTTTAAAGACATTGTAGTTTTTATTTTTAACCCATTTAGCCTTTTAGAAAAATTATTTACTTTGCTACAAATTTTATTTTTTTCTCTTTTTTAAATAAGTACACATTTAAGATGTTCAGTTTGACTATATAAAAACACTGTTGTTCAGTTACACTGGCACTTATGGCTTTATTTGTCAGGGTGCAGATTAGAGAGTACCTGTATTCTACTCAAGTATTTCCACAAACTGTAAATGTAACTGCTTCTACTTTTTGCATACATCAGTGAGAAATTCAGCATCATTAATTTTTTAAAATATTACTGCTTAAATTCAAGTTATAGCAGAAAAAATAACACTTGTGAATAATGTGCTTGCAATCACTGCCCTTCTGCTGACAACTTCTTTTTTATTTCAAAAAAATGTTTCTTTAGAGGGTATTCTATTATTTTTCCAGCATCTTCTGATGCTTGACTGCAACTGTGCTTGACAAACTCAAACTAAAAACGAAATTCCAGAAGAGAAAAGCTTTGAATTCCTTTAAGAATAGTCTTAATTGCTTTAACAACTGGTTATTGTTCAAAATGTTTTGCAATTGTGTGTGGACTATTTCATTATGATTGTTGACTTCTATTTATTATGCACATCATCCATAGAGACCTGACTTTTAAAGTATATTCATCCAAAATTCAGTGTGATACTCTGGACTTCTCTTGATTTTTTTAAAAACATTTTTTTCACTATGATGTGAGTTTGTTTTTTCAGTATTTACTATTCATTTTTCTTCTGCAGTGTTTTTAGCATAAACTTTCAGCTTCTTTTATTTAAATCTCATTCAGTTGAATGTGGATTATTTATAACAAAAATTTTAAGAATTTGGAAGGCAAATGGGTCAAATGTAATGTTTCAAATGAATTGAAAATATTAAAGGAAGTACCAGAACTGTATGAATAAAATCATTTGTGCATCTTATAATTGTATATTTTCTTTCTTTTTTTTTATAGCGAGTGTCCAGATACAGACTCAGTTGTAAGTAGACTTATTTCCAACACAAATGCGTACACTAACATTCAAGCACTACAATCTGATGAAACTTGATTTATATACAGTACCTGCAATGTATTATTTATGTGATAGAGGATTTAATATTTTGATAACATAGTTGAAGTATTAATTTTGCTCAGAACATAATCTTTAGCAGTGTCTCTAAATATTGACTAATAGATTCTAAGTAAGAAAAAGGTTCAGAGGACCCAACTTTGCATCATCATGTTCCTCTGCTTACTGCTGTCTCTTTGGAGAACTGTTCTAATAAAAATGAGATTCTACGTGATTGCTGGCAATAGTTTGTAGGAATATACTTTTTTTAAATATGGCTTTAAATGCAGTATCTTGATGCACTTTATTCCTGGTCTGTTTTTCATTGCTCTCAGTTTGATCTGTGATACGTCTTACAATTTTATTTATTAAATTCAAATAAGTGACAGTTGCAAATGAAATTGGTATGTTAATGCTTTTTTATTTCCTTAATTGAGCATTTTCTTTTTATTTAAATGTGTATGTTGTCTTGAATTATATGTAACGGAGATTGCAGCTCCCTATAGCTATAGTAGGGAATAATTTACAGAATGATTTAAGTGACTTTCTGTAGACTGATTTGTTTTTCAGTTCATTTATTTAGATGGCAATTATATTAACCAATTTAAGTTTCCAAGCTCACCTGTTTTGTGGATTTTCTTCTTTGCATTTAATATCTGTGAGTTTTAGTACCTAATATTAAAACTTATCTTGAGAAATTTGGTTTAAAAAAATCTAGTAGAACCATTCTTCTAAATAAGAAAAACTAAGTTTGGCCACATAATAGAACTATATGTGCATGAACAGCCTTATAAGCATCGAGACAGTTATTTTATCCTGTACAAAGTCATCTTGATTTAGAGCACGTTTCTTGGGTACGTTTAAAGTAAATTAACTTTAGAATCAGTTTTCATGGAAATAATGTCTTTTGACAGTTCAGGTTGAATCATTGGAGTGAAACACAACTGGGTTTGACGTGCAGTATTTATTTTCTTGCTTATTTTGGTCTCTACATTTTAAAAAAAATAATTCAACAAATTCAACTGTAAATGTGTCTGATGTTCTTTCTGGCTGCATGAGGCACACCATATGATCATTTAATTGTTCTGTCTAATTGTAATTTATATATGATTAAAGAAAAAAAGACCTAACTTTCATAGTGTCTAACAACAAAACTAATGCTTTTGTTGCATTTTCTTTTTTTATGCCCAACATTTTATAAATGGATTTGGAATTTTAAATGTGCTCTATCATTTCTTCCTGCTTTTCACAAGCAACAATATTACTCCAAATGGTAGAATGCTTTAATAGCCGAAGCTATTACTGTCCTTCTCATGAAAAATGATGCAGCATACCATAGATGAGATTAATTTCATCCCTTACAAACAAGCACCCCAGAGTGCTTTTACATTTTAAGGCTGGCATCCTCCTCTAGAAGGTCCCATTGCAAATGTTTTTAATTTTTCTTGTCTTTTACTTTAAGATTTCCTTTCTGTTTCATTTTTCAAACTTGATCTAAATAGTTATAGCCATCTATATTGTTATATCTATGAGGATTTTTTTTGTATGCATCTTTGCAATAAATTACACATTTCAAGAAACTGAACTCTGAAAAGTATTATTGCAAAAAAAATAAATTAATGCAACTGTCATTTTTGTTTGATTGCTAGAAAATACCAAGGACCAGCCCTCAGAAAATTCAACTTAATTAAGGTGTCCCAATTACAGTTTTGGTCAGCTTTGGTCACTCACAGAAAATCTCCGTCTGATTTTATATTATTAACATGATCTTTTTTTAAAATGTGCCTTCTGTTTATTTGTCAAGAATTTTAATTGTTGTTCTCTTGTGTGAAAGGAATGTAAGAGAAAACCACTCTACAATTATTTATATCTGTAAGCACTGAGGTAAATATATTGAAATTTTATAAATTAAGGATCTAGTAAGAACTGAATTCAATATTTTATCTACCAGTTCGATGTGATATTGTGGATCTTTCAATACACAGTATGTAGCCAATACCATTAGGGCCTTCTCACTAGTCCAAAATGTATAATGCAGTGTCTTCTAACTTGTATTCTCTGTTTTCAGAAAACAAAGCAGTGAGATGGTCCTAAGAAACGTCTTTTGTACCAAAATGGAAGTTCTCAAATTTATCTTTGGCAAGCTATTTGCTTATGCTCATCCTTTTTTTGTAGCCACCAGATTATATATACTGGAAAATATAGTTTTAATGCATATGAATAAATTGCTATTTCCTGTCAAGAATTTTTTGTAACTGCTATAAGAGGTTTTTATGTGATCATGAGTAGGAAGGCAGCTGTGAACTGAGAACTGGTATTTGTTAAAAAGGTTGACTGCTTCAAGAAGTAGTCTCTCTTTAAATATAGATTACAGTATGTCATGAGATCTACACATGTAACTTCCATTAAGTTAAGCCTTGATAATTAAGAATTAAGAAAAATAGAAACTTAACTGTGTGTACACTAGAAAGTGATCGCAACTGAAGTTTGGCTCTGTGTGCATTTATTACCTAGCAAGTTGCTCTATGGGCAGAACTAATTGTCTTGTTTCCCATGGGTTTGCCATGTCTCTAAGGATGGTCTATAGGAAGATACGAGCTCTAGTAGAAACTTTTCTTCTGGGGAAGCATTACAAGGTTCCACTTGTGTCCAATAAGATCTGAGTTTGGACTGCAGCCCTTCCCTTGGCTGGAATACTTGCAGATCTCTCTTCTACTTGACTGCCTATTTTCATTAAGACTGTAGTAATGTTATCTTTTGAGTCCTCTGTTCTTTCTGTCAAATCCATTTGAAATTGTCTATTAAGTTCAAAAGTAATTAAGAATAGAGCCATAGATGCAGAAAATAATGCTGAACCTTTTTTCATAGGAAACTGGAATGCAAACAAATCCAAAACTTTTCATTAACCTCTTTACATATGAGTGTAGCATAATTAAGGTTATATAGAATTATACACCATTTTTATTGCTAGGGACTGATTGAATTTGGAACTTTCAAACTCTAATTTGTGGAACAGAAGTGTAACCTTTAGTGAAATTAAATATATTTTTTTATTTGCATTTTGTAATGTTTAGTTCTGACATATTTTGAATAGCTGCCATTGATACAGGGTATGAGGCTTTGTAGTCCAGTACAAGACAGGAGCACTTTGAATATCTGATTTTCTTTCTGCATCTCTGTCAATGGAAGAAAGTGACTGTCAGTTCTTTGGTTTTGTGTCTTTTGGGTTAATAGGCACCCTAAGGAGAGGAAGCTGAGAATATGTTATACCTCTGTCTTAATCCAAGGATATACTTCAGTCAAATTTATATCTCAAATATGTCAAAAGTGGAGGCTCATTTTTCTCCTGTTCAGGTTATGAGCTTCAACTGCTTGCTTTGAGTTCGCTTTGGTCCTTGTCTGGATGTACAGGAAGTCAGTCCAGTTCAGTAAAACGGTAGAAAGTTCATCTGGGAAAAAAAGAAAGTGAGCTGTTCAGCTCAGTGGTATCTTGAGGAAAAATTGATAAGGAGCTCTCATGACCACTGTAGATATCCCAGGAGAAGAGAAAAAGGGCAGAAATCAAACTGAAGTGCAGTTAACGTTATTTGCTTCTTGACCTGTTGACCAACCTGTTGCTGAGGAAGGGCCAAATGAAGTAGCTGGACTGCAGTATGCTCCACATGTTCCTCTCTTGTCCTTTGTACATACCTCAGAGGAACCAATGGTGTGGCTTCTTCCATTGCTTTTTGGATGCCAGATGGGACAGAGCAAGGAAACTGAGTCAAAATATTGACTGAAACTCTAAAAATAAGTTTTGGGAATATAATGCTCAGTCCTCATGCTTTTTGTATAGGCAGTTTTACTTTGTTATTTATTATGTCCTTACGTTTTATTTTTTTTTAAAATTATTCACCCCAGAAAGTTTGTAGAACATACAAATGCAAAGGCAGAGTTATAAACCCTACATTTTTTATGTATATTTAAAACTATATAATACCTGAATCAATAATGTGTTGTATTACATCTACAAACACAGGGAAAACTCTGTGTTTTTTATCGTTATATGTTTAATTGCTTGATAGAAACTCTGAGAATGTGAAACCTTCTTCCAAGGAAGTCCACCTTTCCAGTGACTTCCAGAGAGTTCAAGTCATATCCATATTGAGCTTATTTTTACTGCAAATACTACAAATAACATGTTTGGGTAGGAGGCTAGACCTTCATTCCCAATGTTACAAAATGTAGATTAGTAAATAAAATTATGATGCTTCAGAAAGCAGAACTGTCCAACTGTTCAAAATATTGAAAACAATATTTTGAATTTACTACTTAACTTGTAAATAAGATTTTGAGGAACCATTTCGCTTGTATGTGACACAATTTGTCTTTGTCAATACAAAGGTACATTAAGTATCTCTTCCACTCTTTGTCATTTTTATAAGAAATTTATAACTGGTGCGATTTTGAATACATCTGAGTTGTGGCTTTTGTAATAAACTTACTGTAGCATCTCAGCAGTTCACATAGACTAACTATATATGCTGTGCCATGAGCGGGCTTTTCTTTTTCTGTTTTGAATGGGGAAAGTATCTGTGTGGTTTTTTGCACATTTTTAAAATTTAGATGATCATATTAGAGACTTGTTTCTCTCTGTCCCAAAGCACTTCTGTGAAACTAAGTACTTAGCTAAGAATTCTAAATTATTTTAAACATAATTCTCTTCAATTAATATTTAACCGCCTGCAAGAACTGAAAAACTGAAATAGTTTGAAGTTCCCAGATGCTTATTAGCTTTAAAAATCCAGGACGGTGCTGGAGATGCATAAATGAAAACTCTGGAACCCGATGCCAAGTATTTGTATTTTAAGTTTTAATTAATGTGGATATTATTTGCTAAAGCAACAGTACAGGCTTGCTGCCTTTTCAAGGGGGAGAGAGGAAGTTGCAACCTGTATAACCTGGAATGCTTTTACTCACATATTAAAGTACTGGCTAGTATTTAGGAAAGGTGCTCCTGCACCATCAGAGCCTCCAGTGGCTTAGCTGAAAGAATTAGAAGTAGAAATTGGAAAAATATTTGGGGCTGAGAGGATTGTAGGCTTATTTAACACTCAGTATGAAAGTTAAAATGCTTCTGCTGGTTTCTGACCTTTTTGACAGAATATCAGTAAAAGCAGATGCAGTAAACTTGCCAGTTTTCATAGGAAATTTGGAGGTTGTTTTGTTGCACTGTGTTCCTGAGGTATCTTATCTGTCACACTACTTCTGAAATATAGAGCATAACTTAAGATAACTGTAATAATTAATAATGAATAACAATGACTTTCATGCATGAGGTGTTGCAATCAAATTTTAATTTGTCAATTATATAAAATTCAGTCTGATGTAAGAACAACATATTTTTAGTTATTTGTCAATACCATCATTATTGTTGTGTTTTGGTTTCTTTTAGAACAATCCTGATGTAGATGATGAAGGATACAGCATTAAACCAGAAGCATCACAGGATATCCTTTTTGCTATTATTGTGCCAAGTTATTTCCTGCTATTACAATTATTTGGGGAGGGGAAGTACTCATTAAAGTGTTAAGTCAAGGAAGATAAATGACATTCATGCTTATGTTGTAACCCTGTAGACTTTTGTGCGTTTTGCAGAAGCTATGAACATAATTTTGTCTAGCTTAGATTTTGTGTCTGTGTAAATGTTAAAGGTTAGATCAGATGTCTTAGGAACTTTAAGAGGATATTTTTTTCTGAAAGTTAAAATAAAATAAAAAAACCCCACCTGAACAAAATCTTGAAGCTTTAAGGTAACCATGTGGATCTTTCTTCATGAAAATCTTTCAAAGAGTTTGTAAAGTGAAGCTTGTAAACTGTTTTAAGGATACTAAGTGGTTTTCTGTTCTATACCTGTGCCCTCCCCACTTTTTAATAACACCATTTAAAAGATTGGGAACTCCAGCACTCTAGAAATACAATTTTTGTTAATTAATGAAGGGTTGTTAATGTTTATTACTTAATGAAGGCTCAGGGGATTGTGATCAGCGACACGGAGTCTAGTTGGAGGCCTGTAACCAGTGGTGTTCCCCAGGGGTCAGTACTGGGTCCAGTCCTCTTCAATATATTCATCAGTGAGCTGGATAGAGAGCACCCTCAGCAAGTTTGCTGATGACACAGAGCTGGGAGGGGTGGCTGACACACCAGAAGGCTGTGCCGCCATACAGAGAGACCTGGACAGGCTGGAGAGTTGGGCAAAGAGGAACCTAATGAAATTCAATAAGGGCAAGCGTAGGGTGCTGCACCTGGGGAGGAATAACCCCCTGCACCAGGACAGGTTGGGGGCTGACCTGCTGGAGAGCAGCTCTGTGGAAAGAGACCTGGGAGTACTGGTGGACAACAGGATGACCATGAGCCAGCAATGTGCCCTTGTGGCCAAGAAGGCCAATGGCATCCTGGGGGGCATCAAGAAGAGTGTGGCCAGCAGGTCGAGGGAGGTCATCCTCCCTTTCTACTCTGCCCTGGTGAGGCCACATCTGGAGTACCGTGTCCAGTTCTGGGCCCCCCAGTTCAAGGAGGACAGGGAACTACTGGAGAGAGTCCAGCGGAGGCTACAAAGATGATCAAGGGACTGGAGCACCTCTCTGATGAGGAAAGGCTGAGAGACCAGGTTCTGTTTAGCCTGGAGAAGAGAAGACTGAGGGGGGATCTCATCAATGCTTATATATTCCTAAAGGCCGGGTGTTAAGAGGATGGGGCCAGGCTCTTTTCAGTGGCGCCCAGCGACAGGACAAGGGGCAACGAACACAAGCTGTAACACAGGAAATTCCATCTCAACATGAGGAAAAGCTTCTTTACTTTGAGGGTGCCAGCAGAGCACTGGCACAGGCTGCCCAGAGAGGTGGTGGAGTCTCCTTCTCTGGAGATATTCAAAACCTGCCTGGATGCATTCCTGTCCAGCCTGCTCTAGGTGACCCTGCTTTGGCAGGAGGGGGTTGGACTAGATGATCTCCAAAGGTCCCTTCCAACCCCTACCATTCTGGCATTCTTGTGATCATGCTGTTTCTAATTGGTGCTTCTAGCTTTTATTGTTTTTTTAATGATAGTTTTGATATGCAGAATAGGTTTTTGTTATGAGTCATTTTTATGGGTTTCATTATTTTCTTTGGTCTTCCTTTGAAGAAAAAGATTCTTGCCCTTTTTTTTTCCATCAGAAACAGAGGGAAGCTCTACTTAAGAGCTGGGAATAAGTGCTTTAGATCTAAGCAAGCCTAATATGTTAGCAAGATAGCTAATTTTTGGAAATGTATTCACTGACTTTTGTGGGGTCTACATATACAAGGTAAACTTACACTTTGCAATTACTTTAAATTGTGAAAATTTTTAACCAGTTGAGAGCACTTTAAAGTGGGCCAGTCAATCATCATAGCTTCTCTGTTCTCATCAACTTTGATGAATATGCCTTCTGTTGCCTCCAGTGAAGGTTCCTGTACTGATAAAAATAGTTCATGTTATCTCTTATGTACATAATTGGTATAAAAGCAAAAGACTATTATCCAGTTCTGGAGGGGAGCATTATTTCATGTTTTGCATATTTTTATGAAATGGAGGCAACAATGAATGACATTCATGCTTTGTAAATGATTCACCTGGGCGTCCTTTTCTCCATTATCCTTTTTGTCATGAAGCAACGGAAAAGTCTATACATCCAGTGAAGAAGCTCAGTGGTTTGCAATTCCTGTCAGCCAGATAGTACTTTAGCTTCTGAAAATCTTGAACGGATTCACGAAGGCATCAGTTCCCTTCCTCTTTTCCTCCCTTAGCCTCCAAGAGTGGATATTTATTCTGTTGATGGGAACTCTTAAGATGATTTGTTGGAGGGCATTATTTTACCATAATGGCAGTCAGTCTTAATAAGGCCAGTCTTAAGTGTTGGAAAAACACTCATCCTAAAAATTACCGACTGACCTTTCAGTTCATGCCATTCAGGTCTAAACTGTTCTTTGTCAGTAGCTGTTTAATAGACCTAATACTTCAGCGGTCGGCTCATGCCACTTTACAAGAGCCACCTGATTCATAGGAAATGAATCTTGAAACTCGGTGCTAACTTTCAAGGCAATAAATCTTTTGGTGAAATGAAAAATGACTTGTCTTTTAAAATTTTCTTTTCCAGATGTGATCCATTTTGAGGGACAGATAGCCTGTAAGATGAAGACATTTGACTTTTTCCTCACCACATCTCAGGGTTTCTTTCAGTTGAATTGGATTTGGAATGTCTTTAGGGTTCAGGGTTTTAATATTTGTCAGGGAATAGTTTGAAGAGATTTCATTCAAATGGCTGGCATATTTCCAAGTAAAAATAACAGAAGTGAGGTATAGAATATGTATGCTCTCCCTAGGTGGCAAGACACTTTTATGTTTCAGCAGAGGAAAATTTTCAATTTGTTTCTTGTTAAAACATATGCATCTTTTAAGACTTAGCATAGGCCTTTCAGAGTTTTTGTTGAGTGCAGTTCCTGTGCATATAAAGAACCCAGGCTAAATTCATCTGTATATTTTGCTTATTTTGAGGGCTGAGTTGTCATTGCGATTCCTTTTTAGCCAAGGATGACAGTGCTTTAAGCGGCTGATGGGGTTTAGTTTACTGTGTAGCCTTCTGTGTAACTGGCATCCTTCGTTGCAAAATTTTCAGTGCCTCTGCAAAAAGGGCAAGTAATGGTGGCTACTGCTTCCTCTACTGTTATACTTGGTACAGGTACCATGGGCATTTCATTGCTAATTAAAAAGGCTAGGACTTTCCCTCACTTGGTTTACAAGGATTTCTACAATGCATACATTTCTCATACATGCATTAGAATGCTTTGTTGAGTCTTAAAAATCATAAATTTAACATAAAACATATACAAAACATAAATTTAAGTGTTGCTACTGTAGAATCTTTCATTTATCCTGATGCTTTCAAATATGCAGTTGTTCAGTTATATGACATCATGCCTTTGACAACAGAATACCATTAAGAAGATGAATGGAATATAAAAACTAAATTTTAACTCTGAGTTGTGAATACTGGACAGTGGATATAATTGAAGTGTCTGTATAAGCACACAAAGAGCTTAGGCAGTATTGTTTATCTGTGGTGTTTACTTAATATGAGCATTTTGTAGAGAGTAAGTATGAAACAGGTTAAACAGATGAATTTGAAGTATTTCCACCTTAACTGAGAAAAACATACCAAAGAGAACCATTTCTATTCATCCAGTGATTCTGACTCTGAAAATGATGAACCCAGGAGGTTCCATGTAGAAATAAAACCTGTCCAGTCAAATAATAGCTCTCAATATACCATGCCTTCCTTGGATGAATTAAAAGTATCTATAGGGAATATCGTTCTTTCTCCAGCAATATCTGTAAGTAATTTTGTTCCTTGTATTTTTAATGAGTAGAGAAGAAAAGTGGTAAGGAATCTTTCGTGTTAACATATATTTTACTGTTCAGAATTTATTCTAGGTTCAAATTCATTGATTCTTTTTTTCTTGTGCACTAGGTCATCTTTGATACACTTTATTGCAACGTAATGTTAAGTAATTCTCCCTTCTCAGATTGTAACTTTACTTTGAGTTTTGGGAGTGCTCAGTCCTTGTCTTTCTGCTGTTGCCACCACAAGACATTTGAATACATATGGAGTTAGCTGAGCATGGCTTTTAACATAGTTTACTAATTTGTATTCAATAATATACAAATCTTTAAAACAGATCATATAATGTGGATGCATATAACTTTTACAGTGCAGCTTTATTGTATGTATTCTGCCAAACCACAAAATGATCCTTTATACCGTGGGATGATATTACAAATAAATAGTATTAAAATATACTAGTACAGTATTCAGATCAGAATATAGATGTCTCTGATTTTAAGGAAAATATTATGCATATTAAAATATTAATGATGATTTTTCTCTTTTTTCTCCCCACGTTTTGAAAGCAGAAACGCAGTTCTGTAAGTACAGAATGGCTTTTTATTCACATTTTTATATTAAAAACAAGTAAGTGTAGTATGTGAGAAATTTATTAGGAAAACCTTACGAATGTTTCTATTCTTACTTGTCTGGCATACCATGTGATATAAAAGCTGTTTAATTTTACTGGACCAGCCTGTCAAGGGATTTAGTCGTACTGTTACCTTTGTCAGCTCTGCAGTCTTCATTCTAGCCTTTTCTTACCAGTGTGGTGGGCATGCACTAGTTGCTCTGTCCTGGCTCATGTTCTGGTCTTCTGCAAGCTCCAGAATGTTCTGCTTGGCATTGAAAGCAAAATATCGCATGGAAAGCTGAGTGGAAATAAGAACTCTGGGACTGTTAAGTATTGTATTTGACAGCCGGTAAAAGAATTTATTCTTATGGGTTTGTTTTTTTCTGTTTCAGGCACAAACGAATCAAAATTCATCCGGTAAGTGTGAATATTTAGCTTTTAGTCTCTTTTTGTTATTTTTTAACATAGCATGAAAATATTTTCTTGTTGAAGAAATAAACTTATTAAGTATTTCTATTTTAAGTAGAAAAAATATTTCTCTTGTCAGTCCTAGGTATCTTTATGATATTTGCCCTTGAACTACTCACAGTAAATTCAAAGGACAAAATTAAGTTATTTGGTCAAAATTTCAAAGCAGCTAGTAGAATCCACCCAAAGACTGCTTCTTTTTCTGTATACGCAGCTGTTCCCCATTCTGGGAAACAGATGAGGCTGGCTGTGACAGTGATGAGGAACAAGTCCAAGAGCCAAAGGTGGTGGTGGGGGGGTGTTGCGTGAAAAGGGGCAAAGCGGTTTTGGCAGAAAATAAACCCCCTTGCATTCTAACACTCCTCACCAAGGTGGGAGGCCAGGTGCGGCTAGGTTTAAATTCTGAGTGATGCCCAATTCAGCACTATCAGTCCAATCGCGTTTAATATGTATTAAACTGTTACGATTTGGATACACTAATAGTGGACTGCACCTTCAGTCTAGTCGTGCTCCTGAACTAGCACGGCCACTCTCGAGTCTTTGGTCGCGTTCAGTGAGAAACCGAAACGACTAGCTACTTAAACAGTGCAGTTTATTTAAACAACAGATATACAGGTTCTTAGGATTGCCGGTGATGAATACACTGTCTGCAAAGCATGTGCAAATGAAAGTATTGTTACATATACAAAATGCGCGACAAAGTTATAAACGATACAGCCTGGCTATAAATGTAGAAAAGAGATTCTCTAGAGAAATTTCTAAGTTCCCCGAGAAAGCACTCGGTATAATCGAAGTCTTATCCAAAGGTGTCCCTATGGTGGGGGGGGGGGGTGGGGGGAAGAGAGGCTCAGCCTGTTGACTGATCCCAGAAGTCAGTGATGTAATTCTTCGCGATGGTGTCTTCCCTGGGTATCCCCCCTCTCTTGGGCTATTTTTATACTATTTGTTATCTTCAAGGTGGAGTTTGAGTGACTTTAGTCATACATACCTTTATCATGATTGGTGTAAATTTTCCTCGCTTCGCAATTAAAGGTATAGTTCACGAGAAATTCAGGGCGCAGACTCAAGGAGGAGTGGTCGCACCTTGGAGGCAGGTAGCCTTCGGGATGGAGGTGTGTTTTGGTATTATAATGACATTATAATGAGCAAAGTTCGCACAAAGGACAGCATTTAATCAAAATTTGAGAAAATGTTGGCTCCGAGTAGCGTGTAGGCCGCTTATCTGTTCCATAGTACCATCTCATTCCCATACCTGCTATACATCACAAGGGAAGGCCACGGAACAATCGTGTTCCGTTCCATCCCTCATGTAGTTTCGCCTTGTACAGGGGATTGCAGATGTTGCATTCTTCGCATGCCAGCTGTGGCTATATTCTACCTCAGAAGCCTCTTGATTTTATGACTTTCCTTAATGTGTGAACAATGCTATACTTTTGTATTCTTTGCCAATTTAGTAATTATTCCACAGGTGGGATTCCCATGGAAATGACTTGTGTAGTTCTTAAAACCCTTCCACCTGCTCAAGTTGAGTATCATCCACAAAACAGCAAAGCATACTCTCTCTGTTTTATAGTCAAAAACACCAAACATGGCCATGGAGATAGAGGATACAGCATTAGTCTCTATCCTTTAGGGATTTTCTCAGTGGGAAACCAAGCCAGGTTTCCTGCAGAATAATATTAATGTAAACAGTATAATTTAAGGAAGAAATTTCAAGTGACCAACACTTCCTCCTGAAATGCATTGCTCTGTTTAGTCCTTTCCTTTTAGAAGGTATTTCAGGAATATCTGAATTTATATTATCAGAGATAATGCATTTTCTCTTTTCCATTTTAATAATTCATAATAAGTTTTGAACTGTAACAATTAACACTTACTATCTTTTTATAATGAAGCTGAAAGATTTTTATTTTAGAGTGGTGATAATACTGTGTCTTTTGCTTAGGTGAAGAGTTAACAAAATCAAAGCTTTCTACTCCAGCTAATGAGTAAGTTCAACTTTTACAATTATAGCAAGTGTAATTTTGGGGGAATTTGATCTTATGTTGATCTAAGACTCTGAGACTCATTGGAAATATGTAACAATGGAGATCTTTAAGCATGTAGAAGAAAAGAAGGTCATCGGGATCGATCAACATGGATTCACCAAGGGGAAATCATGTCTGACTAATCTGATAGCCTTCTATGATGGCATGACTGGCTGGGTGGATGAGGGGAGAGCAGTGGATGTTGTCTACCTTGACTTCAGCAAGGCTTTTGACACAGTCTCCCACAGCATCCTCATAGGGAAGCTTAGGAAGAGTGGGTTGGATGAATGGACAGAAAGGTGGATAGATAACTGGTTGAAAGACAGAGCTCAGAGGGTCGTGATTAGGGGCACAGAGTCTAGTTGGAGGTCAGTGACGAGTGGTGTTCCCCAGGGGTCAGTACTGGGTCCAGTCCTCTTCAATATATTCATCAATGACCTGGATGAGGGGATACAGTGCACCCTCAGCAAGTTTCCTGATGACACAAAACTGGGAGGGGTGGCTGACACACCAGAAGGCTGTGGCACCATTCAGGGAGACCTGGACAGGCTGGAGATTTGGGCAGAGAGGAACCTAATGAAATTCAACAAGGGCAAGTGTAGGTGCTGCACCTGGGGAGGAATAGCCCCACACACTGGTATAGGTCAGGGGTTGACCTGCTGGAGAGCAGCTCTGTAGAGAGGCACGTGGGAGTACTGGTGGACAGCAAGTTGACCATGAGCCAGCAATGTGCCCTTGTGGCCAAGAAAGCCAATGGTCTCCTGGGGTGCATTAAAAAGAGTGTGGCCAGCAGGTCAAGGGAGGTCATCCTCCCCCTCTACTCTGCCCTGGTGAGGCCACATCTGGAGTACCGTGTCCAGTTCTGGGCCCCCCAGTTCAAGGAGGACAGGGAACTACTGGAGAGAGTCCAGCGGAGGGCTACCAAGATGATCAAGTGACTGGAGCACCTCTCTGATGAGGAAAGGCTGAGAGACCAGGTTCTGTTTAGCCAGGAGGAGAGAAGACTGAGGGGGGATCTCATCAATGCTTATAAATACTTAAAGGGTGGGTGTCAGGAGGATGGGGCCAGGCTCTTTTCAGTGGTGCCCAGGGACAGGACAAGCAGTAACGGGCACAAACTTGAGCATAGGAAGTTCCACCTAAGCATGAGGAGGAACTTCTTTACTTTGAGGGTGGCAGAGCACTGGCACAGGCTGCCCAGAGAGGTGGTGGAGTCTCCTTCTCTGGAGATATTCAAAACCTGCCTGGATGCATTCCTGTCTAGCCTGCTCTAGGTGACCCTGCTTTGGCAGGAGGGGGTTGGACTAGATGATCTCCAAAGATTCCTTCCAACCCCCTTGTTTTTCCCTTCCGTTTTTTGCTTCATTGTGAGCTGTCTCAATTGATATTTATAATTACGGGATTACAAAATACTGGTTTTTATTAAAATGTCAGGTTTTAAATAAGATGGATTTAGTTTCCATCATATAGTGTTCCATTGTAATGTGTTTAAGATTACAAGCCCCAAATTTGGACGGGTCTATATACATTGCTCATATATGTATATACTGAAACAAATTGATTTGTAGACGTATGTCTTGTTGAAAATGGAAATAATTTACTGACATTATGAAATATATCCACAAGCTTGCACCAAGGTATCAGTTCAGATAGTTTCCTTATTTGTAAATCTGTTCGTTGACCTGCAATTTGTAATTTTTAGATGCAAAGACTAACTAATACAGAAGATTAATTACCAAAGTTGTAATTTAATTTTTACAAGTATATACATCTTTCATTAATATTCCAATTGTAACTCTTACTATAGAAAGGGGAACAATGACCTTCTGGCATGGGATCCACTCTTCAGCGGTTCTCTTGAATCTTCCTCTTCAGCCTCCTTGGCATCTTCATCCTCCTCAGGTAAAATATTTGATAGTAGAAAATGTTTTCTGGGTATTCTTCAGGATGTTCTGTTGTTGCTTTTTTAGTGATTGCAAGGGGATGCGCCTTGTCTATTGAAATGAAATAATTTTGTAAAGCAGTATCCTATGCTATGAGTAATACACAACTCAGGGTACAGTATGTCAGGCTTTCAAGCTAGGGAGCAAGGGGGAAGAGGGAACAATAGAAACCTTAGGAAAATTCTATCTTGCTTTCGGTTTTTTTCCTCTCCTTCTCTCCCTTTACAAAAAATGATCATCATCTATGCTGGAAGAGTAATATAATCCTTGGTAAAGTTGGGAAATTTAATGGAGGTTGTCAGAGCACCTGAGAGATGCTGAACTTGTACTGTGAATATGGATGGGTTTCTTCTTTCCAGGAAAGTCTGTTGAGCTACGTAGTACAAAGCCACTGTGGAGCTTTGTTGTGAGGAACTTGTTTCCTGTAGGAAACAATGAATCTGTTAGGAGATGTGTGGGCATAATGCAAGGGGAGCAGGAGAAAAATGGCAGGACTGAGACTGGAATTAAGGGGGAGTTCCTGGCACCACCTGAGAGTAGGTGTATTGGGAGGAAGAGTGAGGGCCAAGGAGTACGGGAGGGGAGGGTGCAGATACTGTGTGGGAATTTTGGGTGCAGGATTTGGGAAGATATTAGTGTGGGCAGGACACTGGCAGGCTTTCCTGAAACTTGGTCTTGGGGGGGGGGGGAAGGAGTTTACAAAAATAGGCAATATTGATTTTTACATTCAAAAGGCAGCGAGGGAGAGGGAGGCAAAATAACATGTGAGTGGGTATGTGCGTTGAAGAGGTTAAGAGCAGAAGATGTTGAGAAACTAGTTCAGAAAGAGGAAGGACAGACCAAAACAAAAACAGATATTATGGCTATGTTAGGACCTGCTTACTAGAAGTATTTACATTGATTATCTCAGGTGATTTAAGGTGGAATCTACTATTTACTAACAGTAGCAGGTACGCTGTCTCATAGTTCTCCTCAGTCTACCTACTGCATGTCTATTTTCCAAACCCTACCGTCTTAATGTAGAAACTCTTCTCCCATGTGCCTGAGAAAGGAAGCATTCACTGTTTCTTTTAGCTAGGTATTCCTATTCCAAAAATTATAATAGACCTTACTTCTTTGTTCATGATCATGGCTTTCTAACTGTTTTCATCTGTACTTGATCATACAGATTGAAGAACAGTAAGAAAGAATACATATATCAATGGGAAAATTCTTTATGACTAGTGCTAATTCTTCTTGGCCTTAGTAATGTCCTTTTAGCAGCAACCAGCATAGCTACGTAACCCTTAGGGTTTTAAGTGGAACTTATTCCTCCACGACAAATTCATGTTCCTTAAAAGTTATATTTTATGACAAATCTAGTTTAGAGAAATCATTACATTGTCTCTTCCTCACTGTCGTGGTTTAATCCCAGCCAGCAGCTAGAACCACACAACCGCTTGCTCACTCCCCCCGTTGGTTGCAAATCTGGTGTTACAGCAGCAGCATCAGAGAGTACCAGTACTTTATCCTCTGTTTCGTGGTCTCAGAGTCAGTGGATTTCCTCTGCTGATGAACTTCTTACAATTAGACACACAAGCACAGACAAGGAGCCCCAAAGATTGCATTTTAAAACTGAAAATGCCTGCCTTGCCTCTTCTGCTTTGCTTGGGAATTCTTCTAACAGCTGTGCTCCTGGGGATCAAAGTGACCTTTTCAATAATACTCTATGCCATGAGCAATTATTCATTGAAGAAACTGGTACTGCTGTTGAAATTTCTTCTGTATCATCTTCAGCACTACTGGACTATAGTTTAGCGTCTTCTTGTGTTTATACAAATGGCAAGCATGCATTGTGTACTGCTCTTTGCTAGTAACTGACTCAAAAAAGCAAGCTTTGGACTGATTTTTCTTTTTGTTATTATTGCTCACCTGAAGTTAAGATTAACTCATATTTTTACTTAGAATGTACTAAACTGCTTGGTATCACTAACTTCCTTCAAAGTTATACAGTGAAATAAATACTCAGCTTGAAATAAGAAAAAATCTAATTATTTAAAGGCATTGTTTTTTCTTAACTGTGCAGAGCTTTCCTAGAAATAGGAATGTATATGTGTTTTCAGATTAAATAAAGTTAAGGAAATTGGATTTAAAACTGTTCCTTGTTAACACACAATATTTTGAAGCATGGATAATATCATGGTAATGTTACATACTAAGAGGGCAAAGGAAAAGTGCATTTGGGCAAGGGGGCCATGACTCACTAAATACCTGCGATACTACAGCAGACTGCTCTATGTTTAGCATGTACTGTCTTCCTGGGGCACAACAAGAATTTTAAAGGAGTGACTGATATTTCAGAAGTGAATTTATTTTGGGATATTTGAGTTTGTAATTCTTAAGGTAGATGTGGTCATTATTAGCCTAATTTCTTTCTTCCCAAGTCAGTGATGAAACTCCCATACTTCAATGATGGCAGAGTTATACTGAATGCCTGAGAAAACTCCATACTTAAAAGTTACATTTTTAAATAACATTAACTTATTTAATTGAAAAAGAACCATTCAGAATAATTTGAGAGATGATAGTATGTGCAGCAACAGCAAAGTCATATGTTAGGGTTTCAGTCTATTTCAAAGTTAATTTTTGTCACAGTTTGGGCCAGGTTGGCCAATGACAAGACAACAGATGCTCTCCCCCACCTCTCACTCCAAGGAGAGGAAGAGGAGACATAAAGAGATTTATGAATTTATAAAAAAACTAAACTACCTTAATGAATTATGAATAATAAAATAAAAAGGAAATAATGAAATAGATACAATATATACAAAAAAATATACCAAGATCCCAGGAAAATGTCACCAGCAGGCACTGGGGAATTTCCAGCCTGGACTCAACAACAGACAGGAACTTGGTTCCAGATCTAGGTTCAGGAAGCACAGATTGGGATCCAAGGCAGACAAACAGACAGAATCTTCCTCAGACACCAGTCATTGAAGAAGGGCTGACCTTTTGATCCCTCAGCTTTTATACTGAGCATGGCAGATGGGATGGAATACCCTATTGGTCAGCTTGGGTCACCTGACCTGTCCACTTCTCCCCACAGGTGCAACCCCTCCACTGGGTAAACAACCAAGTCAGGTGACCCTGGTTGCCACAGCAACAAGTGTGAGCAAGAGTCTCTCTCACTGAACAGAAAGTTGGTTCTGCTCCACCCCAAACCAGGATGATTTTAGATCTGTCATACTCACTGGATAGCATCTAACATTTATTTTGAAGTACAGTTCTATTTGGAAAAGTGTCTATGTAAAAGTGCTATCTTTGTACTGCTGCCACCATCTGTTAGTTGTGTCTGTTAGGTTTAGAATGACATGAGGGCAGTATTTTTTTAACTGCTTTTTACTTCTGATAGCTCAGATAAGTGATAATATGGAGTTACTGTGTTCTTGCAATCAACAAAGTAATTTGTCTGTTATACTGGTGTATACTTATTGAAGTCAGTGGGGTTTCAGAGGGCACAATTTGATGTAAACAGAGTTATGCAGTTGTCAGCCAGGACCAAATATGAATTTCCACTGAATTTTCTATTTGTGGTGAGACATGAAAGACTGTCCTGTATTCTGAATTCATATAGACTATACATAAGAAGGAACTCAGGTAAAGCCATCTTTTTACATACAAACCTCTGAGAATAGTTAGTATAAAATCATTTGAGAGCAATGAGAAAGCCCATGATGCCATTTTTAGAGTCACTTCTCAGGGTATCACATGGCCCTATTTTAAAAACATTTATGATTAGTGGTAAATCTTACAAAATGGAGCTTGTAAAATAAGAACTTTTAATAGAAGCATAACTTCCAGTTATTCTATTCAAGTGAGCATATATTTATGTTCAGTGTGACCTTTCTAATATTGATTTCCTTAAATTTGCTCTCTTTCAGCAAGGCCCACAACTCCTCTTTCTGTAGGCACCATTGTACCCCCTCCAAGGCCTGCTTCAAGACCAAAGTTGTCTACAGGGAAACTTAGTGGAATTAATGAAATAGTATGTATTAATTTTTTTATTTTTTAATTCTTGATTTTAACTCAATTTCAGATATATCATTTACGCTGTTACAGTGGAGTTACTCTCCAGCCAATGTTCAAGGAATCACATACTCAGATTTTCATCGTTGCTGGATAGGCATGGAAGTTGTTCTTGATAAACATGTTACTATAATAAAATAATTCTTAACTGAACTAAAAAGGTCCAAAACATAAATTTTGCATCAGCTGAATGCTTTTAAATGAACAAACAATAACTTGAAAATTAAAGGATAGCATATGTGTGAGATTAAAGTTTTCAAAATGTGAAATACTAGCGAAGTTATTAACAAAACTCCATTGATTTAGGGATATCACCAAAGCTTTGGGGAATGAGTGGTATTAAGTAGATCTTTATCAGTTGTGTGTTGACACAAGTAGTCCTGCTGTGACTTTGCCCTGCCCTTGGTGCTGGTTGATGGAGAAGGGAGGTGGCAAATTGCAGCAGCTGCCCATCGGGATAGTGAGAGGTTGCATGCTGCCTGCATCTCTGCTCACTGCTTGCAGTGCAGATCCACCTGCAGATAAGGAATGTGGCAAAGAATGCAAATACCCAGAGAGCATATCAGATCAAGCCATGCTTAATCTCTTCTATGAATATTATGATTCTTTGGGTTTCATTTGACTTGCTGACTTGGAAACATTTTACCATGGTAAGATCCTCTTACTGTCTTTCAAAGTAGCAAGATACTTTCACCATATTCTTGTTATGGAAAAAATTCTGGTCTTATGCTTTCACCAAACTGAAACATTGTGTCGTGGTTTAACCCCAGCCAACAACTAAGCCCCATGCAGCCACTCGCTCACTCCCCCCAGTTGGGATGGGGGAGAGAATCAGAAGGGTGAAAGTGAGAAAACTCATGGGTTGAGATAAAGACGGTTTAATAAGTAAAGCAAAAGCCATGCACGCAAGCAAAGCAAAACAAGGCATTCATTCCCTACTTCCCATCGGCAGGCAGCTGTTCATCCATCTCCAGGAAAGCAGGGCTCCATCACACATAACGATGACTTGGGAAGACAAACACCATCGTTCCAAATGTCCCCCCTTTCTTCTTCCCCCAGCTTTATATGCTGAGCATGATGTCATATGGTCTGGAATATCCCTTTGGTCAGTTGGGGGTCAGCTGTCCTAGCTGTGTCCCCTCCCAATTTCTTGTGCACCCCCAGCCTGCTCGCTGACGGGGTGGGGTGAGGAGCAGAAAAAGCCTTGACTCTGTGTAAGCGCTGCTCAGCAGTAGCTAAAACACACCTGTGTTTCCAGCACAAATCCAAAACATTGCCCCATACTAGCGACTGTGAAGAAAACTAACTATCCCAGCCAAAACCAGCACACATTGTTTAACTCTTTTGCTCTTCTGTAATTTTATACAGTCAGAATAGGGTTCATTTTGAGATTCTTTTCTCATTCCAATATAAAATTGTAGTAATTGTTCTTAGACCAAGAAATCTGTTCTTCATATCATCAGAATTAAAGAGAAGAATTTAGCCGGTACTGTTCTGCTATAAAGTATGATTCTGCACAAAGTTACAAAGTTAGAAATTGGCTATGACCTGGATACAAGTGGAAGATTGTGAGTAGTCTTCATTATACATCACCTCCTTTTACAATTCCCTCAGTGTGTATAGAAGTCATATACTCAGTGGCAAGTGTGACAGAACCGAAATAAAAAAAAATTACCCAACCAAAATAGATGCTTCAGGAGTTCCATTACCTTTTAGATAGATTAATCCTGAAATGATAATTAGTTATTTTAAACTAATAACTTAACAGTTAAATGGATCATAAAACTATCCAAAGATTTAGGGTGCAAGGGACTTTTAAAGATCTCCTCTAGGCCAACCTCCTGCTCAAAGAAGGGACAACTTCAAAATTGCATCAGCTTGCTCAGGGATGTGCTGAGTTTTGAAAATCTCCAGGGAGGGAGATCTCACAACCTCTTTGGGCAACATGTCCCAGGGCTTAATCACAGGTTACAAGAAGGAATTTTTTTCCCTATGTTCAGCTGAAATTTCCTTTGCACCTCTGAATAGAGCCTGACTCCATCTTTGTAACTAGTGAAAGACTGCTAGTAGATCCCTCCTTAGGCTTCTCTTCTCCAGGATGAACAAACCCAGGTCCTTCAGCCTCTCCCTCTCATGTCCTCCAGTCCTCAACTATTTTAGTTGCCCTCTGCTGGACTCACTTCCAGTTTGTTAGTAGCTCTCCTTAAGCTCTGAAAATCCACATTTGCTGCACACATACACGGGGCTATAGGCTTAGGTTCTGATACTGTGTTACAGCGCAATTAATTACAGGCTGTTACACAATCAAATACATTAGACTTAACTACCCAGGCAAAAAAAATTAATAATGATAAGCTATGAAATAATGGAATTGATTCCCATAGAAAATGTGGGTTCTCTGTTTTACACTAAAAACTAGGATAGATAAAGCATTAAAAGAAATATGTTGAGAAACAGTATGAAATTGATTGGGGAATGAAATTAAGAACTCTTCTATTTACAGTCTTTTTTCATCTTTTTAAAACCACTTTCTGTCTCTGTAATACTCTTGTGATCTCTTGTGTTTAGCCTAGGCCATTCAGCCCTCCATTGACCTCTAACTCAAGTCTACCACCTGCAGCTCCCTTGGCATATGCAGAGAGCATTCCCTCAATATCCTCTTCTGCTTCTCTCAGTGCAGCACCTACAGTTGGTAAGTTAAATTAACCATTTTAACTCATTTTAGAAATTGTATAATTCTGCCACTGAGTTCCACCTGTTAGGAAAACCATTCCTTGGAGTTCGTTGTTCCACATGTCAGTCCGGTCTAGGTACTTCAAGCATCTTTTGCAGTACCTGCTTCTAAATGACACCAAGAGACAGGACAGTGGATTTGACTAGATTAGACCATGGATCCAATTATGGCATGTTCTTTAGTGAAATATTTTTCAAAATTAAAATATTCCATGAATTTGTATTTGGTGTGCTCGTATATCCATTCATCAAGCACAATGTTATCATGTATTTATTCAGAAGATGTACAGAAATATTTTGGGATAGTAATAAATTTAAATTAATATAAATGTTCACAAAATTTAGTTCTTTTTATGATATTTTTGTTTGTTATCCTGTAATTGCAGTTTCAAAAAAAATGCAACTGATGCATCTTTTTCTTCAAATTAGTAAAGTATATAAGCTAAACAGAAGTGTTTAGTAAAAGCAAAACAACCAACCAAACAATAAAGATGAAGTTGAAAAGCAAATCAGTCTTCCTGTGCTACCACTAATTTCAGAAGGTTTTCTCGTGTTTTCAAAGTAAAGTCCTTCATTTATGATATTTGATTATAACAAATAACAAGGAGACTTGGGAATGTGTGTTTATTTGTGGGGGTTTTTAAAAGACATTTTAATTTGTTTCTGTAGCAGAATTCCATTCCTGAACACTATTACCACTTTAGTCCCAAGTTAAATCAGACTCTTAACACTCTATGAATCTAAGAATGTTACTGATGCCAAGGATTCCCCACACAGGCTTAGCACCTCAAAAGAGCATCTGCACAGCTTCTAGCAGGAGTTCTGCGTTGAAAGCAATGCAGCTGTTTCCATCCTGTGCAGAACCAAAGCAAGTAAGGTCTGCCTAGTCTTAGCTGCTGCAGTGCAGGCACAGTTAGTTTAGTGTCCACCAGTTTCCCAAATGCTGAGAAGCATCATAGAAAGATAACTGATATTTTGGTTGCCAGAGTCCATACAGGCTCACTTCCTCAGGCCTCAGCACTGGTGCCAAGGAACCAGACCTTGGTGGCAGCAGCATCAATAGCCCCAGTTTTTGTGTGTGTGTTATTTGAGACAGTGACAGAGCAAAATTGTGAGATGAGGGAGGAGGTAAGGAGGTGTGTTCTGACACCAACGTTTGACACGGTTATTAACCTGGCCTAGCAAAAATAAACAAGGACAGATCCATCTGCACTGACTGTATGAATTAAATAGTCCTGGAGTAGTGGGAAGAATAGTGCAGACAGATGAATGATTTTGGGGCATGAGGATATACTCTTGTCGTGGTTTGGCCTCAGACGGCAACAAAGAACCACGTGCCGCTCTCTCTAACTTTCCCAATACAGGGAAGAATCAGAAGAAAAAGGCAAAATTCGTGGGTTGAGACAAAGGCAATTTAACAGAACAGCAAAGGGAACAAGAAAACAACAACAATAACACGGACAGAGGAATATACAAACATGATTACGGAAGCACTGCTAACCAACCGGACTGGGACTGGACTGGGACGCCCCCGTCCAGCTCCAAGTGGCAACTTCCTGCCCCCTCCCCTCCAGCAGCTCAGAGTGGGCATGGCTCACATGGCATGGAATACCTGTGTCCCTGCTGAAGCCTGGGGAGAATTAACCCTATCCCTGCCAGACCCAGGACATTATCCACCCCTTATTCCATACCATCTTTGCCATGCCCAGATCTTACAGGTTCCAATGAATTGCCACCACTTATATATATATATCTCATATATATATACACACATATATATTCATGCAGATATAATGCCCTTAGTTTATGGGCCATCCCTCCAAAGTGTCCGTTGAGTTCATTTAGTCCATGGCTTTGGGCTCCATCTGTTAGAACAGTCTCTCAGGGCAGGTGAGATGCTGTGTGGTGCTGGCCTGTTGCATGCTGTATTTTCGGAGCTTGTGACTGGTGCACCCGGTGTGGCTCATGCCCACAGTCCATGGGCTGAAGATGTAGATCTTGAGGAAGTTGCTGGGCGCCAGCTGCTGAGGTCAGTTCTGATCCCATCACCACTGTGCTTTACTCAATTTTTCATCAAAGTCCATCTGTCCTTAATTTGGGTGATTCTTACTGTAGTACAACTGGTAGCAATTATAGTAGTGATGAAATACAGTGGCAGGGTTACTTAGTAATCAGCAACACACAATTTGATTCATTGGCTATTCTCACCCAAAATCACATCCCCATGAGATACGCATCGGACTTCCCCACGCTTCCGCATCACCCACCAAGTGCACCCAGGTCCTTGGGCAAAAGCAATCCCACGGATGGGTTTGCCTTTGCCTGAGGCAGGACTAACCCAGACTGTCTTCCCAGGCATATTCTTCATGTGCACTACGGGGACTGTATCCCCTTCTACGGTACGTGGAAGTTTTGATTGGGCAGGGCCAGCCCGATTGGTAGATCCCCTGGTGTTAACTAGCCAGGTAGCTTTTGCTAGATGTGTATCCCAATGTTTTAAAGTCCCACCACCCATTGCTCTCAGTGTAGTTTTGAACAGTCCATTGTATCGTTCAATCTTCCCAGAGGCTGGTGCGTGATAGGGGATGTGATATACCCACTCAATGCCATGCTCTTTGGCCCAGGGGTCTATGAAGCTGTTTCGGAAATGAGTCCCGTTGTCTGACTCAATTCTCTCTGGGGTACCGTGTCGCCACAGGACTTGCTTTTCAAGGCCCAGGATAGTGTTCTGGGCAGTGGCATGGGGCACAGGGTGTGTTTCCAGCCATCCAGTGGTTGCTTCCACCATGGTGAGCACATAGCGCTTACCTTGACGGGTTTGTGGCAGTGTGATATAATCAATCTGCCAGGCCTCCCCAGATTTGTATTTCAGCCATCGTCCTCCATACCAGAGAGGCTTCAAACGCTTGGCTTGCTTGAGTGCAGCGCATGTCTCACATTCATGGATGACCTGTGCAATAGTGTCCATGGTCGAGTCCACCCCTCGGTCACGAGCCCATCTATATGTCGCATCTCTTCCTTGATGGCCTGAGGAGTCATGGGCCCACCGAGCTATGAATAGTTCGCCCTTATGTTGCCAGTCCAGATCCACCTGAGACACTTCAATCCTAGCAGCCCGATCCACCTGCTGGTTGTTCTGATGTTCCTCCGTGGCCTGATTCTTCGGTACATGGGCATCTACATGGCATACTTTCACAACCAGATTCTCTATCCGGGCAGCAATTCCTTGCCATAGGTCAGCAGCCCAGATGGGTTTGCCTCTGCGCTGCCAGTTGCCCTGCTTCCACTGCTGTAGCCACCCCCACAGGGCATTTGCCACCATCCATGAGTCAGTGTAGAGATAAAGTACTGGCCATTTTTCTCGCTCAGCAATGTCCAAGGCCAGCTGAATGGCTTTCACCTCTGCAAACTGGCTCGACTCCCCTTGTCCTTCCCTGGCTTCTGCAACTTGTCGTGTAGGACTCCACACAGCAGCCTTCCACTTTCGATGCTTTCCCACAATCCGGCAGGACCCATCAGTGAACAGGGCATATTTCTTCTCATTTTCTGGCAGTTTATTATATGGTGGGACCTCTTCCGCACGCGTCACCTCCTCCTCTGGTGACATTCCGAAATCCTTGCCTTCTGGCCAGTCCGTGATCACTTCCAGAATTCCTGGGCGACTGGGGTTTCCCATTCGAGTTCGCTGTGTGATCAGTGCCATCCACTTACTCCATGTAGCATAAATTGCATGATGTGTGGTGGGGACCCTTTCTTTGAACATCCAGCCCAGCACCGGCAGTCGAGGTGCTAAGAGGAGCTGTGCTTCTGTGCCAACCACTTCTGAAGCAGCTCGAACCCCTTCATATGCTGCCAATATCTCTTTTTCTGTTGGAGTGTAGCGGGCTTCGGATCCTCTGCATCCCCGACTCCAAAACCCTAGGGGTTGACCTCGAGTCTCCCCTGGTGCTTTCTGCCAGAGGCTCCAGGTAGGGCCGTTCTCCCCAGCTGCAGTGTAGAGCACATCTTTAACATGTGCCCCAGGGCCACTGCACGGACTGTTTCCAGTTTGATTTGTTCAAAAGCTTGTCGTTGCTCAGGACCCCATTTAAAGTCATTCTTCTTCCGGGTTACTTGATACAGAGGGCTTACGATTAGACTGTAATCTGGGATATGCATCCTCTGAAAACCCACAATGCCTAAGAAAGCTTGTGTTTCCTTTTTACTAGTTGGTGGAGACATAGCTGCTAGTTTGTTGATCACATCCATTGGGATCTGACGGCGCCCATCTTGCCATTTTATTCCTAAAACCTGGATCTCCTGCGCAGGTCCCTTGACCTTACTTTGTTTTATGGCAAAACCAGCTTTCAGAAGGATTCGGACTATTTTACTCCCTTTCTCAAAAACTTCTTCTGCTGTGTTTCCCCATACAATGATGTCATCAATGTATTGCAGATGTTCTGGAGCCTCACCCTGTTCCAGTGCAGTCTGGATCAGTCCATGGCAAATGGTGGGGCTGTGTTTCCACCCCTGGGGCAGTCGATTCCAGGTGTACTGGACGCCCCTCCAAGTGAAAGCAAACTGTGGCCTGCACTCTGCTGCCAAAGGGATTCAGAAGAATGCATTCGCTATATCGATTGTGCCATACCACTTGGCTGCCTTGGACTCCAGTTCGTACTGCAGTTCTAGCATGTCTGGCACAGCAGCGCTCAGCGGTGGCGTGACTTCATTCAGGCCACGATATTGTACTGTTAGCCTCCACTCTCCATTAGATTTTCGCACCGGCCATATGGGACTGTTAAAGGGTGAGTGAGTCTTGCTGATCACTCCTTGAACCTCTAGTTGACGAATCAGCTTATGGATGGGAATCAGAGAGTCTCAGTTAGTGCGATATTGCCGCCGATGCACCGCTGTGGTAGCGATTGGCACCTGTTGTTCTTCGACCCTCAACAACCCCACAACAGAAGAGTCCTCCGAGAGACCAGGCAAGGTAGACAACTGTTTAACTTCCTCCGTCTCCAAGGCAGCTATGCCAAAGGCCCAACGGGACCCTTTTGGGTCCTTCAAATACCCTCTCCTGAGGTAATCTATACCAAGGATGCATGGAGCCTCTGGGCCAGTCACAATGGGATGCTTTTGCCACTCATTCCCAGTTAGGCTCACTTCCGCCTCCAGTACAGTCAACTCTTGGGATCCCCCTGTCACCCCAGAAATACAAATGGGTTCTGCCCCTCTAGAGCTTGATGGTATTAAAGTACACTGTGCACCCGTGTCCACTAGAGCCTTCTACTCCTGTGGGTCTGATGTGCCAGGCCATCGAATCCACACCGTCCAATAAACCCGGTTGTCCCTTTCCTCCACCTGGCCGGAGGCAGGGCCCCTCTAATCCTGGTCAGAGTATCCGTTACTCACTTCTTGCAGAAACAACTTGGAAGTTCCTTCAAGAGGATCAGAGGCAAGATCAGGCCTTCTGCTCTGCCTGGGGAACTGCTCACTGGAAACTGGGGAGGCACTTTTCCTGGAGGGATCCCCTTTTGTGGTTGTCCTTCCTTGCAACTCCTGTACCCGTGTCCGCAGGATCGAAGTAGGTCGTCCATCCCACCTCCTCATGTCCTCCCCGTGGTCACGCAGGTAGAACCACAGGGTGCCTCGTGGTGTGTACCCTCTGTACTCTCTCTCTTGAGTCGGGAAATGCCTGCTCCTAATAGCTGAGATGCTGGCCCGTACAGGTGGGGAGTAGGACATGTTCTCTTCAAGTTGCTGGACCTTCCGGGACAGTTTCTCCACAGCTGAGACAAGGGGGGAAGAGAGACTTTCTTCATATCGCCGGAGCCGGCCAGCCACCTCATCCACCGTCGGTCCCTCTTCGCCTTTCCATTCCATTACTGCCAGTGAGTTGGCATATGACGATGGTGCGCTCCGTACAAACTTCCGCCACATGGGCCTTGTGCATTGCACCTCATCAGGGTCTGTGGGTAAGTCTGCATTGTCCCAGTCATAATAAATAATCTCCCGCACAGCTAATTCTCTCAGGTACTGGATACCTTTTTCCATGGTAGTCCACTTGCTTGGTTGACGTACAACATCTTCACTGAAGGGGTACCTTTCCCTCATGCCTGACAGGAGTTGTTTCCAGAGGCTGAGGGCTTGGGTCTTCTTCCCAATTGCCTTGTCAATGCCGCCTTCCCTAGACAGGGATCCCAGTTGCCTGGCTTCCCTACCCTCTAATTCCAGGCTACTGGCCCCGTTATCCCAGCACCGGAGCAGCCAGGTGACAATGTGCTTGCCTGAAAGTCGGCTAAAATCTTTTCGCATATCCCGCAGCTCGCTCAAGGATAGAGATTGGGTATCTCTGGTTCTGCCTCTTCCTCCTGCTCTCGTGATGGCCCTGGTTCATCATCATCTCTTACTAAGCGAACTGATTTCGTCGTGTACTTCTTCTGTATGGGGGCAACTGATACTGGCACGGGTTGGTTCCCTGGTTCAGTGGCAGTGGCTGCCACCGGGGTTGGAGTAGCTGCAGTGCCTGTTGCAGGGGTTGCAGTAGCCACAGTATCTGCCAGTCTGGTTTCCATCTCTTTCCCCTGAGGGTGCTGCGTAACACTGAGCAGTGCCTGGTAGATTCTGGCCAGGGCCCAGCACAGTGCGGTGAGTTGTGCCTCTCTGGAATAGCCACAGCATTTTCCCTTCAGATATTCTACTACGCTATCAGGGTCCTGTAATTGTTCAGGGGTGAAGTCCCAGACCACTGGAGGCAAGAAATTCTCTAGGTACCTGCCCATGTTCTCCCACATGCCATGCCACCCCAACTATCCAGCCTCGGAGCCTCTGGGTGGTAGTCTTAAATAGTTGTTTAACCCTAAACAGGACCTGGAACACATTCAGGAGACATAACACTAGGAACATGCTGGTTTGATTATCCCAAGGATATTCAAAATTCTCAAAAGCTGTCATACCTGACCCGAAGGAGAAAAGGGAGGCAAAAGAGCTGGGGAAAGTGTCCCCCCCTGTTTCCCCCACAGACTGGGTGTGATTATTAATAAATTCTGAGAGACGGTGCCCAAGGTACGGACAGGGCTGCAATACCACATAAATGCCCCAAAGTAACTGTCTAACAAGTGATGTTATCATATCATAAGCCAATATCACACAGGACAGCAAAATGATAATCCTCATCCCTCTCCCAGAAGTAACAAACATCATCGCAGGGAGTACATAAGCCATAGAGGAATTTACATAACCCAGCCATGAGAACAAACCAAGCAACATGGTGACCAGTGACTATTTGCCTAATACAATAAATGCACTTAACAAATTTGTTTTTACAAGCTCCAGTTGGATTTTTTGTCGTTATCTCAACCCTTCGAGCCCCACGTTGGGCGCCAAAAAGGACTGTCGTGGTTTGGCCTCAGACGGCAACAAAGAACCACGTGCTGCTCGCTCGGGCCTTCCCAATACGTGAAAGAATCGGAAGAAAAAGGCAAAACTCTTGGGTTGAGACAAGGGCAGTTTAACAGAACAGCAAAGGGAACAAGAAAACAACAACAATACGGATAGAGGAATATTCAAACACGATTATGGAAGCACGCTCACAGACGGACTGGGAGGCCCCAGACTGCTCCCAAGTGGCAACTTCCTGCCCCCTCCCCCGGCAGCTCAGAGTGGGCATGGCTCACATGGCATGGAATACCTGTGTCCCTGCTGGAGCCTGGGGAGAATTAACCCTATCCCCGCCAGACCCAGGACAGCTCTGCACTATTGTCTGTATTATTTTGGCTTTTGCACAATCCAGTGTTTCCCTTATCCCATTTGTTCTGAATAATGGAGAGTTGACTATAATTATCTTGTTCCAAGTGAACTTGTAGACATGCATAATTGTATTTCTTTTATGCTTTAGCCTTGTTATCATTTATGAAGTATTTTTTTATATATTAAATTGTTTAACATCTATAACGTCTATTTTTGCTTGAAATATTTTGATTTCTTGCAATGTTTTGTTTCATTTAAATATAATAGAGGATGATCTTTTGATTGGAACACTTCCTACAATTGAAAAGCTTTGTGAGACACCACCAGGTATTGTACTAGAAGCAGATTTACATTTTAACTCATCATCCTAATGCACTACAGCTAATAATATTGTATTTCTTTTGAAACAAATTTCTCCATCTATTTCTGGTGTCTGGCAGATACAAGTAGCTTGAAAGCTCAACTACTTAAGTTATATGTTGCTGAAGTCACCAAAATTTTATAAAACATAATCTTCCATCTATTCCCCTCCAAAACAAGCTGAACATTGGTCTTGTTTCTTCAGTTTGTCATTACTACTTTCTTGGAAGAAAAGGGAATATGAGTTTACTGTGACAATCCTTATTCTTATAAGACAAGTAGATAAAACTGTTTCTATATTTCTAAATAACACAAAGCTTTGAAGCTACAGATAATAAAGATAATATTTTTTAATACATTTTATTTTTACAACAGCAGTTTAGCCCATATTAAAATTATCTCAATTGTTGTTCCTAAACTGAACTAAAACCATTTGATCAGACTTATTTATTTGCCCTTTTTATGGCCAATGATGCAGTCTTTTATTATGCAGTTTGGCAACCTCCTCAAGTGTGTCAGTGCAACTGTTTGCATGGTTGTGTCATTAGTTCTTGAGTCAGCACAGCTGAAGGGCTGTTAATGGTGGTTGGGGCTGAGGCAGGTGGCAGGGCATCAAAACCAGATTTGCTAGTTCTGCCAAAGGTCCTAGAACTGGACCCGTGAGCTGGACTGCAGCCTGAGATACAGTGAGTCCACCTTGGCACAGCTCTGTGACATCCTGTCCCTCTGAGAGCTCGCAGCAGGCATGTGATACAGGCTGTTTCAGCAGTGGTACAAAAGATTAGTAAGATGCTCTCCGCTACAGTACTGCACTAATAAAAAGATAGAACTTCCAGTATTGTCTTTTATATTCAGTACACATATAAAAACACTACTGAAAAGTAAAATCCTATGACAACCAGTTTTGTCAATTACACACACAAATTTCAAAAAGCTTTAGCTGAGGTCTGAGTTGATTTTTATAGCTATGCATTGGAACTTTGTTGTGTAGGCACAGGCATCTATGAAGGCTGACACAGGCCTGGTAATTATTTTTCTTGTAAACTGCTACGTATTTCCAGGTACCTCCAAGGTACTCCCAGAATATTTACTACTTAAACATTAGAAAACTTTGCAAAATACTTCTCCAACAATTTCTGCTTGGGAATTGTAATCTTTGTTGGCTGAAATAGTTAAAAGAAAGTTCAACAGTTCACTTATGTAGGTTAATATTAATGTATGTGCATTTGTATTCATACATACCGTAACTGAATTCTTTGCATTTCTGTGACCATTTTATCATACATTTTTCCATACTATGAGCATACAATAGGGACTTTTTAAAAAGTATTGTAGTTAACATCTAATGTCCTTTAAATCTGTTGACTTCAGTTTTATCAGTAGCCATTTTAATGCAGTGTTCCTCTGTCTCATATGTATTTTCTTGTGTTTGTCTATTTACAAAATGTCATATTGATAGTCCTGTTTTTTTAGGCTGCTAAGCAGTGTTTTGATGGTGTGATTATATTGTACTATGTTTATATTTTTCTACACACTTTTCAAGTAATACTTCAGACTGCTGTGACCTTGATGGTAGTAACCTCTTGTAAAAATGACAGGTGTAGTCAACTATTCTGAGATCTATTGCTAAGCTTTTTGAAAATTAAACCTATACACTGTATGTATTCTAGGTGTTTCACGTGGTCCCAGCCCTGTCAGACTTGGAAACCAGGACACCTTGCCTGTTGCAGTAGCCCTTACTGAATCTGTTAACGCCTACTTTAAAGGAGCAGATCCCACAAAGTTAGTTAAATAGTGAATTGGTTTGAATGTAATAAGTTACAATAAGAAAACACACTGTTTTTACTTTTAATATTTTGAGGGAAAATGTATATACATTAGAAGGGGGATTCAGAGGGTTTTTTTTCCTGATATAAGTGACAGCAGTGGCAAATCACTCTCTTGGCCTGCATCCTGCTAGGAGTCCATATATCCCTGCTTTACAAAAATGTGTTCAATGAGAACACTGAAAATGAGAAGTATTTTTATTATAGTCAGGTAGGTGCTACATGTAAATTTGGGCAGCTTAAAAGCACCTCATTCCCTCTGTCACATTGCTTGCTATGCTATTTAGGCCTTGCCTAAGCATAGTTGTGCCATGTTTTCAAAGCCTGAAAAATATCCACCTATACTACTGTATGCTTAATGAGCTAAACTTTTTTCTTATTTCATCCGACTTCCAAGTTGATAGTGATAGTACATTGTCATAGTGCCACATTACTGTTTTGAATTCAGCTCATCAGATTATAAAAGTACAATGATTGCTTTAAAAATAGTATTAAAACTAGGCAGTTAATGAATGGCAATAAAATTGATGTTTGCATTCTCTTCTAGATGTATTGTGAAGATCACTGGTGATATGACAGTATCATTCCCAAGTGGGATTATTAAAGTCTTCACCAGCAACCCATCTCCAGCTGTGCTCTGCCTCAGGGTAAAAAACACAAGCAAACTAGAGCATATTCTTCCAAATGCACAACTTGTATACAGGTTTTGTATTTTAGTTTTTTTTTAATATAATAGTAAACGACATGATTTGTAAAATGTGAATTGTTGTATATGTAAATCAGAATTCTCTACAGTCTTGTTGATTTGCTTATACATAATTTAATTTCCTAAACGAATCTTGTTTAGCTCAGTTTCTCTCCATGCTACCATTAAAAATATCAGTGATTACTGGACTTGAAACTTATGTTGAATATAACAGGAGCCATAAAAAATAGTTTTCAAATGTAGCTGTGTTTTTTACACACATTTTATAAATAAAATGGTTAAATAAAAAATTTTAAAAAAAAACAAAACAAAACATTTTTTTCTAATCAATCTACATGAACAATATAACTAATTACAGATACGGAGAAAAATTAGGTGTCAAAAATAGGACACTCATATTGTCATATGGATTTCTTTATACAGTAGTAACAATGGTAAGATTAAATTATGCAACTAGTCTTAAATAGAAAACAAGTAGTAGGAGCTCATTTGTCAGTTATTTGTCAGTGTATTTTTTAAGCTGTATCATTTCTATGGTAGATCAGATCCATTACATAACTGTGTCTCAAGTGTATAGCAGCATGCTTAGGAGAATTCTTAAGAAAAAAAGCTACTGGAATCACATCATTTGGACATCTTCTCAAAAAAAAAAAGAAAACAATTGTAAAAGCAGATATCCTTTCTGATCAGTTTCTATTTCATTTATTGAAGAAATTATTTGAAAAACAGTTAAACACTTCTAGATGCTACATTTTTTAAATTACTGAAATAACTTGAAACAATCAAAACACATACATTCATTCATTTGTATTTAATTTCATTTTGATCATTCATAGTTAATGTAATGAATGATTCATACAAAATTAAATTTATCATTCTTTGACATGACAGTTTATAACTGAAATGTTAGCAGAGCCATATCTGAGTGAATTATACTGAAAAATTATATTTTGGAAAAAAGTGAAAACGTCTGGCATTCTTGTCTGAGTGCTATAACATTTCACCTCTAATTAGAAAGGATGCATGTACTGGATATTTATGAAGTTAAACCCATATGGTAATAATTTGACTTTTCATCATATACTGTAACGACTATCATTTGCTTAGTATTTATAGGGATGGAACTTTTTAATGTGAGCGATATTTGTGGAGATGTCAGAATTTCTGTTTTGAATTGCACTTGGTTTTGGAGCAGCAGAAGGATTTTGCTACTGGTTTCATTTGTTTAAATTTCGGAAGGCCTCTGTGATAAGTGTTTATATATTTTACTGAAAATGGAAATTGCATGAATGACAACACTGTATTGAGAACCAAATTCTAAGTAAATTGGACAGGCTACCGGTACGTAAGTCACTGTTCTAGGACATTTAACCCATTGCAGTCATATTTACTGTGTTCCAGGTGCTCGTTTTCAGCTCTCACTCTGCACACACACTCTGCATGTCTCCTTTGAGATGGATGCAGTTCCTCTATGTATCCACAGATGATCCGTGGAGCTCTTGGATTCTTAAGTGATTTGAATTTTGTTTCTGAATCAGTTTTCTTGCTTATCAAAAAATAAACCTGATGCAACCAGAGCTGAAAATATTCTTGATGTGCAAAACACCTTTTCATGCTCCAGTAGCCTCCCAATCAGGATTTTGCTTCTGCAGTCGTGTGCACTCTTACCTACATATAGAAATGATATAATAAATTGTTACTAAGATTGAATGTAACTATAAGTATCTGAGAAACAATTGTTTATAATAATTTGAAAATCACTTTTAATTTAAAAAATTTTGAAAGCTTACGCTCTCTATAAATATGTGAAAGTGGGGTAACACATACAGCACAAATCTTAATTCAGTGCATTAGTGAAGCCATGTCATAACAAAAGCTAATTATGATTTTAGAATTTATTCCAAATTGGATAACAATTCTTTTCAAAGACCACTTTCATCCCCACCTCCCGCACATTCTTACAGGACCTGATTGTATTAAAATTGTGTTTTATTAAAGGTAAAATCCAAATTCAACATTAACTCCATCTTGTGATGCAGATCATCAATGGAGGAAACTCACTGCTCCAAAACCTAGAAGGAGAATTTTTCCCAGATACAACAAGCAGTTAATTTGTCTTAATATTTAGGAAGGTACAATTATGTGTTATAAATCATTAGAACAAATTCTTGCTTGAAATATTGAAGAAGGGGAAAGATCTAGTCCTAATTTTTAGACATCCAAAATAATAAAACTCAGTGTTGCCTTCTGATTCCTACCTTTCTTTTTCTTTGTAGTGATCAGTCACAAAGTGACTCCAGTACTAAGGATTTTTGGATGAACATGCAAGCTATAACTGTCTATCTGAAGAAATTATCAGAGCAGAATCCATCTGCTTCCTATTATAATGTGGATGTTTTAAAGTATCAGGTAAACACTTTTTTCCCTTTGGAATTTTTTAAGTACCTCTGGCAGATTTCATCTCTATACAGAAATCATAAGAATTGTTCTTTGCCTGCTTGCATACAGATGAACTGTCATCCCTCATCTAGGCCAATTCTGGGTATGTTACTGTTTCCAATGCATAGGCTCTGCCCAGGCTGAGTGCATTCGTGTTATGCCTTCATGTCATTCCCTGTTCATTCATGACTTGTTTCAGCTTTCTCACACTTCAGTCCAATTCATGTGTGCAAGCTTCAAACACTGCTTCTTTAGGTATTTGTTAACAAAGTTAAGTTTTCCTTGAATTTAGGAGTTTTGGTGTGTGTTTGTTTGAGTTTGTAATTACATTGTATTTTGATTTTGTAATTGCATAATTTTTGGATGCTGTAGCTAATCAACTGTAATATATGAGAATGCATGATGTTCTCACCTCTTACAATATAATGGAACAACTCATTCTGGAAACCACTTACAGGCACGTGATGGACAAGAAGGTGATTGGGAGTAGTCAGCATGGACTGACCAAGGGGTAGTCGTGCTTGACCAATTTGATAAACTTCTATGATAAAATGACTGACCTGGTAGATGAGGGGAGAGCAGTGGATATTGTCTACCTTGACTTCAGGAAGGCTTTTGACACTGTCTCCCACAGCATCCTCATAGGGAAGCGGATGAAGTACAGGCTGGATGAGCAGACAGTGAGGTGGATTGAGAACTGGCTGAACAGCCAGGCCCAGAGGGTGATGGTCAGTGGCATAAGGTCTAGTTGAAGGCCAGTAACTATCCAGTGTACCCCAGGGTCAATACTGTGTCTGATCCTGTTTAACATCTTCATTAAAGATCTGGATGAGGGGACAGAGTGTACCCTCAGCAAGTTTGCAGATGACAAAACTGGGAGGAGTGGCTGATAGGCCAGAGGGTCGTGCTGCCATCCAGAAGGACCTCGGCAGGCTGGAGAAATGGGCTGACAGGAACTTCATGAAGTTCAACAAGGGGAAGTGCAAAGTCCCACACCTGGGGAGGAACAACCCCAGGCACCAGTATATGCTGGGGGCCACCCATCTGGAAAGCAGCTTTGCAGAAAAGGCCCTGGGGGTCCTGGTAGACACCAAGTTGAACATGAGCCAGCAATGTGCCCTTGCTGCAAAGAAGGCTAACAGTATCCTGGGTTGCATTAGGCAAAGTATTGCCAGCAGGTCGAGGGAGGTGATCTTTCCCCTCTACTCAGCACTGGTGAGGCCACACCTGGAGTACTGTGGCCAGTTCTGGGTTCCTCAGTACAAGAGAGACATGGAGCTACTGGAGACAGTCCAGCAAAGGGCCACAAAGATAATGAAGGGACTGGAGCCTCTCTCCTATGAGGAAAGGCTGAGAGACCTGGGACTGTTTAGTCTGGAGAAGAGAAGACTGAGAGGGGACCTCATCCATGTGTATAAATACCTGAAGGGAGAGTGCAAAGAAGACTGAGCCAGGCTCTTTTCAGTGGTGCCCAGTGACAGAACCAGAGGGAATGGGCACAGACTGAAACACAGGAGGTTCCCTCTGAACATCAGGAAGCATTTTTTGACTGTGAGGGTGACTGAGTACTGGCACAGGTTGTCCAGAGAGCTTGTGGAGTCTCCCTCCTTGGAGTTATTCAAAAGCTGTCTGGACATGGTTCTGGGCAGCCAGCTCTAGGTGGCCCTGCTTGAACAGGGGGGTTGGACCAGATGACTTCCAGAGGTCCCTTCCAACCTCAACCATTCTGTGAATCTGCGAGAAGATGTTCTGGCTGTCAACAAAAAATCTTCATGAAAATTCAAAATAGACAGACTCTCCTCAAAAGGGAGAACAGGAATTTGCTAAGCCTGCATTGAGATGGTTGAACATCTGAGCCAACTGTCTCTACATCAAAAAACAAAACCTAACAGTGCAGCTATTAATATTATTGTAGCCTTCCACATCCTCCCAATATAGTTTAAAATCTTGGCGTACTGAATCTATAAAAAGCATGCTAGGTACACAGAAAATTCCTGAGAAAGATGGAAGGAACAGAACATATCTTTGGATTGCAGAAATTAGTACTGTGGGAAAAATGAGATCTATTTAAGATCTTTACTGTTGGGGAAAAATAAGGCAGTGGCATGCAGAAGCCCTGGCAGATTTTCCCCTTTCTGGGTTCTGGGCTGCCAAGGAAAGGCGAGACAGGACACCAGGGCATAGAAGGTTCCTCGAGTAGACTAGGAAGGTGGTAGAGGTGCAGCAGGGCAGTAGCACAAGCTCAGCTACAGAAGCAGAAGCATCCAACCCTCCTGCAGCAGGAAAAGAATGCATTTAGTAGGTAAGAACTGTTTTGCTGGCTGCCTGTCCAGTGACAGGTATTGCCCTCTGCTGCTGGCTGTTTGGGCATCTGAATTGGTATGGCACGCAACTGCTAAGGCTGAAGTCATTTTGCTGCAAGCATGTTTCTTGTGTGAGGCAGAACACAAGACTAAACCAAAACTGTTTTGACTTATGAAAGCCAGAACAGGAAGGAGCCTCGTGGTCCAGAGGGAGTTTAAACCTTTTTAAAATTATTTTAATTTAAAATGAAAAGAATGGGAATTACTTTAGGCTACAACAGTCTTCATAATTCTGAGATTATGGTCTCAGAGGTCAATTGTTCTGCTTTCAATGGTTTATTCTTTTACAGGTATCTTCAAATGGCATCCAGTCCTCTCCCTTGAATCTTGCAACTTACTGGAAATGTAATGCTAGCACTACTGATGTGAGAGTGGATTATAAATACAATCCAGAGTCTATGAATGTGCCTAGTATGCTGTCTAATGTCCAGGTTGTGGTACCAGTAGATGGAGGAGTAACAAACATGCAATCACTTCCACCTGCAAAATGGTAATATTAATACTTTTATTTTTATTATTTCAAATTCATTTCAGTGTATTCATTAGTATCAGCCTGAAAAATTTCACTGGAAGAAACAGCTAATTTTTTTCCTCTTGATAAAATGCATGGTATCAGATGTTTAGGACATTTTCTGGTCCAAAACAGATGACATACAGCCAATTCACATAAACTAAAATGAGACTATATGTACCCATTCCAACTGTGTAATAATACAAACCTTTCTAAATACAAGCCTTTCTGAAATTTCCAATGTTTGCTTTCTTTTGGCCAATAGACAGGATAGTTATTTTTAATAATGTGATTTGAAACCAAAATATCTTAATGGTTAAAAAACATTATATATATGTGTGTGTGTATAAATATATCCATATATATATATAGATTATATAGAGAGAGTAGAGGAAATGTAGTTCTTAAAAAGATTTCTTGACTGTTCTAGCTTAAAAATTAGCTTCTAATTGAAATGGTTTTAAAACAAACTTACGTAACTGAAGAGCTCTTCATAAGCCAGGTAGCATTGTCTCTCAATTCAAGCATTGTGCTGATTATTATCTGACTCACAGCTACCTGCTGCCACCTTCTAAGCCTTCAGACCATTTACAGAAGCACTTGAAAGTGAGACACCTATCTCAGATAATTATGTTTCTACAACTTTGTGAAAACAAGTAGAGGGTAGCAGGGCTTAGGCAGGGTGGGACATCCCTGGAGCAAAAGGTGAGCAGAATTCAGTCACTGTGTCTGTGGTTTGGCAGCACATAGGTACTTGCCCAGCTGTAATGTAATTCCTGGACTGTTTATTTCCAAGAGGGATAAGAGGGTCTTTTTAACATAAAGGTTAAGAGGGCAAAGAATACCAAGTTGAGGGAAGTCAGGCTTTATTAACCTTATTACTTATAGAGCAGTTTACCTTATAAAGCAAGGTTCAGAAATAAAATAAACCTGGTGTATTTATCTGAAAGTTTCTAATGTTTCTGGAGGTGATATATTTAAAAGTGTTAATTAGACAAAGTGGTAATACAGTATCATTTTAAGTGGAAAAAATCCTGGCAAGACTGAATCTTTCTTGACTTGGTATTTCAAGGAAACAATACTTTTAACCAAATCACCTTAAGCTTATTCTGAACAAGAGCAGGTTCGGTATCCTGCCTGCACAACTTGACTAGAGCTTTTAGCGAAGCCAGTCTCCCCCCTCCCTGCTCAGGCTTCTTCCACAAACCCCTCAGTAATGAAACCTGAGTGAGAGCAGGAACGCCCACCCAGAACACCTAGTGCTAGCTAGGAAGACTCAAAACTCAGTGACAGTTTCATTGCAGTTTCATCAGAGTAAGGGTCTTGAGCCCCAGGTATTCTCTCTTTCACCTAGGCGACTACCCAAGGCCAGAATTTTGAGCCTTGAAAGCTGACCAAAAAAATACAGTCACATCCCAGGCAGCTCTAGTATGTGTCTCCTACTATATGTTTAGTCTAGTGGACTGGGTGGTGGGGTTTTGGGGTCTTTTTAAAGAATAAATGTTTTATAATTCGACCTCCTGCAAGTAACCACTACCATCTATGCTACTTGTGTGAGCACTTCACTTCTGCTACACCAATGTCAAAGACAATTTCAAACCTATCAGCACTTCATGCTGCTCACAGCTTTAAGTTGTTGACTTTCGTTTGATGAAACAGCTGCAAAGTGCTCAAAGAGTTAAAAATACACTGTCAGCTTAGAGACTATGGTGCTTGGTGCCCTTTGCTTTTCTGCCCCTTTACAGCATCAGAAGTTAGCTTAAACCCTGAGTCACTTCTGCCAACTAGTTTTACTAGAATGGAAATAGAATAAAATTTACACAGCCAGGAGTCTCACAAAGGGGAGAGCAATCAGTATTGCTCCCCTTCATACCCCACTCAGAAAAGAGGGGGGGCAAGTGACTCAGATTTGCGAATCCCCAGCAGCGTGGACGAAAGTGAGACAAATCTCAAGGTCCATATACAAACATTTATTAGATTCCTACAGTGATTAGTATAGGTCTTAACTAGGTCCATGATAATTGGTTAGATATAAAGCAAATTATGGCAAGCAGTAAGGTACGCATTGCGTTACTTTTTAAAAGAAAAGAGAAAAGAAAAAGAAACAGAGAGATAGAGAAGGAGAGGCAGAACGAGAGAGAGAGATAAAGAGATCACCGGTCTTGGTTCCAGCATTGGTCCGGCCAATGCGGGTCATAGAAGCACTGCTCTGTGAAATTCCCCAAGGAAAATCTCTTCAGGGAAAAATCTTCTCCGGCAGAAATCCTCTCTTCAGGGAAAGTCTTCCCCCTTTTATGTACGCCCACTCCTAGGGGCAGTTTCATCTCCAGTTTCTCTCCCCCCCCCCAGGTAACGTGTAGCATGATTTGGGTGGGGAGATGAGAGATATAGTCATATATGTTTAGTATGATCTCTATAATCTTCATTAGCATATGCAGGGGTGTGAACTTTAATATGCATTTCACAGGTAATGAGGCAAGGGTTATCACCAGCCATAGCATCCTTCCGAAGAAACAGCTGGTCTTTGCTGGGAGAAAAAACAGGGCTATTCTGTTTCTGTAACACTTGGAGGATGAGTTTTTCTCTCTCCCATGAATCACACAAGAGATAAGCAGGCGTTAGCCTTATCAGTTCCTTGAGCAGAAGGCCTGGTACTTGGAGTGTTTGAGACATTCCTCAGGCTGCTTTGTTTAGGGGAAATTATGAGTTGTCTCTTACAGTCATGAAGCATAAAGACCCAGCTTTCAAACTGCTTCCAGCATGTTTGGCCTTTCCTTACCCTTTGAGACCATAGAGGGTTTTGTGAAGTGGAGCCATAACCTTGGCATAGGACAGTGTTAACTGTTTAACAAGGTGGTATGTACATCTGAGCTCTGCTGCAAGCTCAGGGGCGATGCAGACACACCCTTCTGTTTTCCTGTTTGCTTTGTATAGTTTTCCACAAACTCACCTTAAAAATGATCAGATAATTTTTATAAACCTCCATTGAGAGATGTAGGTTATACGCGCATGTCCTGTAAGGTACCAGTATACATCTAGGGAAATAATATTCTAAAAATTGGTGCTTATAACTAACCCACCGTTCTCTTGCAGGAATGCAGACCAGACAAAAGCTTATTGGAAAATATCTAGCATTTCAGAGAAGTCTGAGAATGGAGGCAAGTTGAATTCTTTTGTTTTGTTTTCTTGTAAAGAAAAATGATAACAGTAAAAAGGTAATCATTTTAGCCTCTGTGTCCTCATGCGTGTTTACACTTGCTGTATCCTGTTCACCTTCTCAATTAAATTCCTCCTGAGAGATTCCATTAACAGTGAGATGTAAAAATATTATACATGTGTATACATTATATATATATACACATTATATATAAAAAGAAAAATAGTGACGCCCCTTGAAAGCAGCAAGTACCACTAAAATAGTTTAGACTGGGCAAGGAAATTATTACATCAATGCTATTTGGAAATGAGCAGTTATTCAAAGGAAAATATGTTTAATATCTGTTCTGTTTTTCCACATACTGACAATTGAGATAAAGTAGAAAGAGGTAAGTGGAAGAACTGGGGGAAAGAAAAAAAAATAAATCCAAAAGTCCTGTGCTGAGATAGGCTCGACTATAGATGATTCTTGACCAACATTTTGAGGGTTTTTGTTTTGACCATATATGACTCCAGGAAAAAAAAATAATCTATGCACATCTGCTCACAGTGGTAATTTATATAGCATTTTGTAAGGTACTAATAGTTGTCCTCTGCCCAGCTGCCTTTCCCTGAGGTCCAGTTGATGTCACAGCCCTTGCAGCCTTTGCAGATGCAATGTTTTTCTGAAGCAGAAAAACAAGAGCCAAAGGGAGGCATCTCATCCACAAAGCCTTTGTGGAGAAATGGACTTGAAGTGTAATGCCTTTGGCCCTGTTGAGAATTTAGTGAAGGGAATTATGAAAGCACAGATTTGCTTGTAAATATGACTGGTTTCATATAGGAACCACAAGCCTAGGAAGGGAAAAACCTCTTCTATTGCTGCAAAGGCTGCAAAGCTGTGGTAGTCATTCAAACAAAATCAGAGAGAATTTGATCTGATAGAGGTTATTGCTGTAGTCTGGTGTACTTTATCATTCACTTACCACATAGTTCTTTGCCATCTGTCTTCCATTATGATTATGATATCTTTCTATTTTTTCTTTACCAAAGTGCAGAGCTTCTTTTAAAAGAAAAGAATCATACTAAAACATGAATGCAGCCAGATAAAGAGCTACTGCACACCTGCAGAGAAGCATAAAATGGGCTGCCAGTGATGCAGATCATGTCTTGTGTATGTTCAGTAGATTTGCACGTATCCCACTGCTTCTGCTATGTTCCCTTCTCTTCCCACTATCTTTTTTCCCCTTTGAGTATAAACACTTAGTACTCACAATTCAGTGTTTAAGAGGAAGTAATAGTATGCCAGTCTTACACTTATGGAAACAAAGGGAAAAGTTGCAGAAACACTCTTAATATTAGGACAAAAGTCTTGAAGTCCTCCTTATTCTGGTGTACAGGATGGTAAAATTATAGAATGGTTTGGGTGGAAGGGACCTTTAAAGGTCATCTAGTCCAACCCCCCTGCAGTAAGCAGGGACATCTTCAATTAGATCAGGTTGCTCAGAGCCCCATCCAACCTGACCTTGAATGTTTCCAGGGATGGGGCATCTACCACCTCTCTGGGCAACCCGTGCCAGTGTTTCATCACCCTCAGTGTAAAAAATTTCTTCCTTATATCTAGTCTGAATTTCCCCTCTTTCAGTTTAAACCATTACCCCTAGTCCTATTGCAACAGGCCCTGCTAAAAAGTTTGTCCCCATCTTTCCTGTAGCCCCTTTAGGGAGTGGAAGGGGCTCTAAGGTCTCCCTGGAGCCTTCTCTTCTCCAGGCTGAACAACCCCAACTCTCTCAGCCTGTCCTCACAGCAGAAGGGCTCCGGCCCTCGGAGCATCTTTGTGGCCTCCTCTGGCCCTGCTCCAACAGGTCCATGCTGTGCTGAGGCCCCAGAGCTGGACACAGTACTCCAAGTGGGGTCCCACCAGAGCAGAGCAGAGGGGCAGAATCACCTCCCTCGCCCTGCTGGCTATGCTACTTTTTTGATGTTTTGGGTTTTTTATGTTCCAGCACATTATGTAAGCTGTCAGTTGCAGACAGAGATACAACGCAGAACAAACTTTCAAAGCACTTGAATATATGAGTTTCCATATTTACAGTGGAAAGAAGTTCCAGTTTACCCAAACTGTGACAGACCTACTGAAGAAATGAAATGGACTTTAAGCCATATTTATCAAGAACAAGCCATTACATAAAACAATTTTGTTCATCAATTCCTGCTAGTAACATTTCCATCACTAACTTTTCTCCTCATTTAGCAGTTCCTACTGACTAGTTGTTTTAAAGAATTAAAAATACTTGACTTTAATAAAAGTCAAAGACTTGACTTCCATTAATTAATTAATTTAAATCTTTTTTTCCCAGCATATTTTGCAAGAACAAGAAAATAATTGTTTAAGAACTAGGAAAAGAGGCCAGCAATAATGTTGGTTTTTTTAAAATGTCTTGCATTGACTACAAAGGTGCACTTAAAGTAATTTTGAACTATTGCTACTTTATAATGGCACTGAAGTGAATCTCACCACTGTCTATGAAAAATCAACTGAAGTTTTTGGGGAAATGTATTTAATCAGATCTTGTCTTTATTAGAAAAATAATTTCTTTCCTCTGGGAACATTACTGTTCAGCTGCATTTCTTCCAATGGTTTTGTTCATGTACATTCATCCAGGCAGATCATGACAACGTTTAAATATTCTGATGTACTTTAAAATCTGCTAATGAAAAGTACTACATACAAGATAGACCAGCAAGCAATAAGGAACAATCGGGTATTTAATGTAATAAGAGATTACCAGGCTGTCTGATATATACATTCTTATATGAGTACAATCTTGTAGAAATGTGTATTGCTTCTCTCTAAATCATTCACTAGTCACCATTTTAAACAGAGTGTTGGAAAAAAGAGAGTTGTACTCTCATCTCTTCTGAAAACTTATACAGGACTGACACTAGGAATAGGTCTTAAAGATCACCATGTTAGTTCTACTCCTTACTACTAAAAATTTTGGGAGATAGTCTTGGTCTTGCAAAACAATCAGCCTTTCAGTTTTATTATTTTTATAGGTTCTGGATCCCTCAGGGCAAAATTTGAACTTTCAGAAGGACCCAGTAAACCAGCAACACTTGCAGTGCAATTCATTAGTGAAGGAAGCACCCTTTCAGGAGTAGATGTAGAGCTAGTAGGCACTGGCTATCGACTTTCCCTCCTTAAGAAGAGATTTGCTACTGGTAAGACACCAACATGCTTATATAGTCAAATTAATATGATATATTCTATAGTGCTAAATTATAAAATATGAAACTGTTAAATAAGTGATGCATAAATAATTACTTTTCCTCAAAAAACATGGCTGAAAACTGTTTCAGATTTTTGTTCTTCCATAAGAACTGTTTCAGATTTTTGTTCTTCCATTTTGTTCTTCAAACTGCACCCAGGAAAATACAAAATCTGTTTTATCTACTGACTGGAAAAAAACTACCTTTATTTTTCAGGATGGTATATGGCAGACTGCTGATGAACCTGTGGAAGTCATTGGATCAAAGGAGTGCAAGAAGCTCACTCTGCCCTCTCTACTTTTCAAACACTATTTTAACATGCATTAATTCTTTTTAAATGTTGACCTACTTTGAGGCTGAACTACAGAACAGAAAATGCACTTTTAAAAGTCATTTTGCAAGCTTTTTATTACTTTATAATAGCACTTAAGTTAACTTCAACACTACCTGTAAATGATCATCTGCAATATTTGGAAAAAAATGTTGAAATTTTAGTAAATTTGTATAGATGAAGTCAAAATAATAATCAGTTAATGTAATGAAAGTATGAAATTGTATGTTATACTGTAACCATTAAACCTAAAAATGTAGGAAAGCAATTAAGAAATATTTGAGCTTTCCATAAGTAATATTAATTTTTAAGATTCTTTAATTGCCAGTTTTTAAAGAAAACAGAGGCAGTCTCACATAGTTCTTTCATCCACTCGTGCCATAAAACCAGCTGATTTAGAGATGTATAAAAAAATGTAACTTGATGTCTGTATATTGTATATTATTAACATATAAGTTGTTTTTTATAGAGGATTTTTCCTAAGTGCAATGTGTTACAAAATTGCAAAAGACAGAAGAGATTTACTTCTGCAGTTAGTAAATTTTATGGGTGTTGTGATTGTTTGAATCAATGCTGTAGATTTAATTTATTTTTATATGAATTGCATAACATTTGTGCCTTTAAAAAAACCAAAACAACTGTGCCTATCCACTTTGTTATTCACATGCCTCAATTCCTTTTTCAAAGTTTGGCTCTTCATCAAGAAATCACAGTGTTTGTATAATACATACAACTTTATAAAAATTCCTTTGACTGGGATTTAGAAGGCAGATTTGCAAAACTGGAGATTGTTTTAAAAGAAAGAGCTTTAAAATACTGGTTTACTTCCTCATGGGGTAATTGCAATAAATGCGACTGTAGTAAAGGGAGATGCATCATGCAGGACTTTGAAACTTTGAGATAGTAACTTTAATGTCACCAAAGATGAAAATCCTGAAAAATCACAGAAGATGGTAAAAACAAACAGCATTTCCTTTCACTTTGACTGCAAGTCTTTGGAATTTAAGTGCTTTGACAATTGCGTGATGTGAATGTAAACATAGTACTTTGGGAGGAATAGCATTTTAGAAGGGTATTTTATAGAAACAGGATGACAAGTACTGCCATATCTATTAATTTAAATTTTATCTAAACCCACCAATTTTAATATTTGTATTGTCATCTAATCTGCTTGCGACGGCCTTAGCACAGGGAAGTGACACATTAGTAACATTTTTTTAAAGCAAGTCCGAAATTTAGAAAGTCTTATGTATTTGCACTATCAAGTGCAATTCAATGCTGAAATAAAAAGTATTGGGCAAAATAATTCAGTAACCTACAAGTGGGAATTTTATATGACCATTTTGAATACCAGTATCTATGTCAAATTCTCTATTAAAACAATAAAATTTGCTTGAACTAATTCATGCAAAACCAGTAATGAATTGGACTGCTAAAGCTTTACAATAAATTAAGCTTTGAAGTAGTTACATAAATTCTAATGTATGCTATACAGTTTTGCAGAAAAGAGTTCCATTATTAGCACTAAGCACATACTATAACTGTAGATTTGATTGGAAGAGTATATTTGGCTCTTAACTTGCTAATCTTATTGAATGGTAAATTTCTAACTCATAAAATGGTACAGTCTTTTTACTGGAATCTTAATTATAATCTGCTTTGCAATCAAACCATGTTTAACATGACAATATTTTATTAATGAAAACCCAAAACTATATTACTGTTTTTAATCAAGTATTACTTTCATTTCTTAGTTAAATTAAGTAGTTCTGTTTCAGCACTTTTAAACTAGGTGATTATACATACATTTGCATTGGGTGCAGGTTACAATTTTGAAGCCATGCAAGTTTATATAGACTTTTTGTAAAGAAATTAAAAACCAATCTAAAAAGTACACATGTCTGATAAGAAAACCATATGTAGCAAGCTGGTTCTTGCTTGTGTATACAGCACTATCCTTGTAGCTGCCTCCTAAGAAAATTAATTTGTAAACACAACTCTAAAGCATCTGAATTTTTATAGATTGTTACTACATCAGACTGTAAATTAGAGCATACAACTTGATCTTACAAAAATTGTAAATACTTCTGATTTCTGATAAAATATAAATTTTTAAAAAAATTTGCATCCAAAAAATAAACATGTAATATATAATTTAAATACTGATTTATATTGCTTATACTTTCGCAGTTAGTTCCACAGAGCTTCTAAGCAATAATAGAACAAAGCTATGCCTGTACTGAACGTTTTTAAAATGTCAATTGATTTGTAAGAAGTAGTAGAGAAAATCAGTACAGGAAAGACCTTAGAGCCCCTTCCAACACCTAAAGGGGGCATACAGGAAAGTTGGGGAGGGACTGTTTATCAGGGAGTGGAGCAATAGGATGAGGGATAATGGTTTTAAACTGAAAGAGGGGAGATTTAGATAATAGAATCATAGAATTGCCTAGATTGGAAGGGACCTTTCAGATCATCTAGTCCAACCATCAACCTAACACTGACTAAAACCATCACTAAACTATGTCTCTAAGCACTATGTCTACCCGTCTTTTAAATACCTTCAGGGATGGTGCCTCAACCACTTCCCTGGGCAGCCTGTTCCAATGCTTGATAACCCTTTCAGTGTAAAAATTTTTCATGATATCCAGTCTAAACCTCCCCTGGTGCAACTTGAGGCCGTTCCCTCTTGTCCTGTCACCTGTTACTTGGGAGAAGAGACCAACACTCACCTCTCTACAACCTCCTTTCAGGTAGTTGTAGAGAGCGATGAGGTCTCCCCTCAGCCTCCTTTTCTCCAGGCTAAACAACCCCAGCTCCCTCAGCCACTCCTCAGAAGACTTGTTCTCCAGACCCCTCACCAGCTTCGTTGCCCTTCTCTGGACCCTCTCCAGAATCTCAATGTCTTTTTTGTGGTGAGGGGCCCAAAACTTGACACAGTACTTGAGGCGGGGCCTCACCAGTGCTGAGTACAGGGGGACGATCACTTCCCTAGTCCTGCTCACCACACTGTTCCTGATGCAGACCAGGATGCTGTTAGCCTTCTTGGCCACCTGGGCACACTGCCTTCAGCCTTCTTCTCATCCTTTGTCATTATGCTACTGCCTTCATCCAATAAAGGATGGAGCTTCTCCCAATTCCTCCTTTTGTTACTAATGGATTTATAGAACCTCTTGACATTGATAACACTCCCTAACATACTGACCCACCCCACATCCTCTCCTTCCTTGCCTGTCCCCTCTGAAGAGTTTGTAGCCATGTAATGTAGCACTCCAGTCATGTGAGTCATCCCACCACGTTTCCATAATGGTGACTACATCATAGCTTTCCTGCTGCACAATGGCTTCCAGCTCCTCCTGTTTGTTGCTCATGCTGCGTGCATTAGTGTAGAAGCACTTCAGATGGGCTACTGGTCCTGTCACCTTTTTGCTGGAAGAAGCCTTAACTTCTACCTGTCCATTCCCAGGCGCAGCCATAGTTTCTAACCCATCAATGACCCTGGCGCCTCTGCTGCTGGATTCATCCCCTTCCCCCTTCAAATCTAGTTTAAAGCCTGTTTGATGAGCCCTGCCAACTCCTGTGCAAGGATCCTTTTCCCCTTTTGAGACAGGTGTACCCCATCTGTCTCTAGCAGACCTGGTGTCATGTAAACCATCCTGTCATCAAAAAACTCAAAGTCCTGCCCGTGACACCAGGCTTGGAGCCAGGTATTGATCTGCTGGCTCTTCTTGTTGCTTCCCTCATCCTTCCCTGTGACTGGAATGACAGAGGAGAACACTACTTGCGTTCCTGACCCAAGTCGTCCCAAGGCCCAGAAGTCTCTCTTGATCACCCTTGGGTTTCTTGTTATCAGTTCATCGCTGCCTGTCTGAAAAATTAGTAGTGGGTAATAATCTGAGGGACTTACCAGGGAGGGAAGTTTTCTTTTTATATCTTCAACCCAGGTCCCAGGGAGGCAGCAGACTTCCCTGAGAAGTGGGTCTGGTCTGCACATCAGGCCTTCCTCTCCCTTCAGGATGGGGTCACCTACAACAATGACCCATCTTTTTTTCTTAATTGAAGATGTTTTGATGCAAGGTGTAGTTTGACTTAACCTTGGCGACACCTCTGTGGACACTGAATTATCTGCCTCATCATGATTAGGTTCCCCTTGCAGAACCTCATACCTATTTTTTAAGGGTGCCTGGGAAGGTGAGAGAGTTACTGGGGAGACACGCCTGCTTTGCCAGGCAGGGACATGTTCCCATAGCCCCCTGTCCTCTAAGTTACCTTGTTTGGCTAGGCAGAGAGAGGACAGGGAATCCTCTGTATCATGTGGCCATATTAGGAAGAAATTCTTTCCTGTGAGGGTGGTGAGACGCTGGCCCAGGTTGCCCAGAGAAGCTGTGGATGCCCCATCCCTGGAGGTGTTCAAGGCCAGGTTGGACAGGGCTTTGAGCAAGGAGGTGTCCCTGCCCATGGCAGGGGACTTGGAACTAGATGATCTTCAAGGTCCCTTCCAAACCAAACCATTCTATGATTCTATGAATATCCCTTTGGTCAGTTTGGGTCAGCTGTCCTGGCTATGTCCCCTCCCAAGATCTCGCCCGCCCCCAGCCTACTGGCCTTTGAGTGTGAGGGGGGGAATATTGGAGAGACAGCCTTGATGCCAAGACACTGGTGTGTGTAGAAAGGTGTTATCAACACTTTTCTAGTTACCAATTCTGAGAGACTGGAACCTCAAAATAATTGTCTCAAAGCTTGTTTAAGCTTCTGCAAATCGACAGCAGGCTTGCAGCATGATAAGAAGCTTGCTTGTGTCTATTTAGCACTTTCTGCAGACCATTCTTTTGCTTATGAGTCACCACCCAAGATTGCCACCAGCTGAAAAGGGTGTAGGCCTTTGGTTATCAAAGTGGCCAGACCCTGCCTGCCCTGGGGTTGGCCCAGACTTGTCCCGCTACTCCAAACTTGCTGTGTCATGATGACTGTGCTAAACCAAGCTCTGCCCAAGCAACAAAGGCAGGAAGAGCTCATACAGAGACTGTGCCAAACGACAATTAGCTGGGCAAAGGCCACCATCATGCTGATTGGTCAAGCTACGGACTGACCTGGACTATAACTGGTGTGGTCACCCGCCACAATTGGGAACCGGGACCCCCACCACCATCACGATTTGAGAACCATGGATCAACAGGATACCAATGAATTCCAGAGGACCGTCGAGATGCCGTTGGGCCTGTGGTGGTGACTATACTCTTGCTGTGCTCCATAATACTGCTTCTCCTTTCTGCCTTTCCTCTACTTCTGCCTTTATCACTCGTCTCAGTGACTATTGCTGGGGAATAACAATAAACCTGCAGTGAGCGGCATCTGACCTTGTTTGTGTCTTAATCTCACACTTGGAATCATTGCAAATCTCTCCTGGGCCCAACGTAGTCGGACCAGGACATAACACCAATACAAAGCACAACACTATGTGGGCTGCTATGGGGAAAATTAACTCCATTCCAGCCAGATGCAATAGAAGTGCACTGAGGACAACTTCCTAGTACAGGTGATGCCTGACCAGAAGAGAGGCACTGCTGGACCTGTTGCTCACTAATGCGAAAGAACTTATTGAAGAGGTCAAGATCGGAGGTAGCCTGGGCTGCAGCAATCATGCCCTGGTAGACTTCTCAATCTTCAAGAGTACTGGACCGGTAAAAAGTAGAGTCAGGACCCTAAACCTCAAAAAGGCAAAGTGGGATCTCTTGGGAAACTGCCCTCAGAGATAAAGGAGTGAACAAGAGCTGGGAAATATTTAAAGACATTTTTCTTAGGGTGCAAGAGCTCTCAATCCCGATGTGCAAGAAGTCAGGCAGGGGAGGCAGGAGGCCAGCTTGGCTAAATCAAGACCTCTTAGCCAAACTAAAACGTAAAACCAAAACGCATAGGCAGTGGAGGCAGGGATAGTGTATCCCTGGGGAGATTATAGGGATATGGCTCAGGAGTGCATGCAGGATTAGGAAAGCCAAGATGCAGCTGGAGCTGAACTTGGCTAGAGACATGAAAACTAACAAGAAGGGTTTCTTCAGGTACATAGGACAACAAAGGAAGATGAAAGAAACTGTACCCCCCTGAGGAGCGAAACGGGAGACCTGGTGTCATGGTTTAGACCCAGCCGGCAACAAAGAACCACACGGTTGTCGCTCACACCTTCCCCCCAGCGGTGGGATGGGGGGAGAGAATCAGAAGAAAAAGGCAAAATGCGTGTGATGAGACAAAGGCAGTTTAACAGAACAGCGAAGGAAAGAGGAAAACAAAAACAACAATTCTGATAGAGGAACGTGCAAACATGATTACGGTACCACCACTCACCGACCCTGACCCAGGATTCCCCAGTCTCCCGGCAGCTCCAGGCTACTGACTGGGAATGGCTCACATGGGATGGAATACCTGTGTCCCTGCTGGAGCCTGGGGAGAATTAACCCTGTCCCCACCAAAACCAGGACATTATCCACCCCTTATTCTATACCATCTACATCATGCCCACATCTTAGTTTCCAATAAATTGCCACCACTTTTCCCTGTCTTACATATATACATACATACAGACATAATTCCCTTAGTCTATGGGTCGTCCCTCTAAAATGTCTGTTGAGTTCGTTTAATCTGTGACTTTAGGTTTCATCTGTTAGAACAGTCTCTCAGGGCAGGTGAGATGCTGTGTGCTGCTGGACTAGTGCATGCTGTATTTTCAGAGCTTGTGGCTGATGTATCCGGTGCAGCTCACGCCCATGGTCCATGGGCTGAAGATGTAGATCTTGAGGAAGTTGCTGGGTGCCAGCTGCTGAGGTCAGTTCTGATCCCATCACCACTGTGCTTTACTCAATTTTTCATCAAAGTCCATCTGTCCTTAATTTGGGTGATTCTTAATGTAGTACAACTGGTAGCAATTATAGTAGTGATGAAATACAGTGGCAGGGTTACTTAGTAATCAGCAACACACAATTTGATTCATTGGCTATTTTCACCCAAAATCAGATCCCCATGAGGTATACATCGGACTTCCCCATCCTTCCGCATCACCCACCAAGTGCACCCAGGTCCTTGGGCAAAAGCAATCCCACGGATGGGTTTGCTGCCTGAGCAGGATGGGTCCATGGATGGGTCCTGCCTGAGGCAGGACTAACCCAGACTGTCTTCCCAGGCATATTCTTCATGTGCACTACGGGGACTTTATCCCCTTCTACGGTACATGGAAGTTTTGATTGGGCAGGGCCAGCCCGATTGGTAGATCCCCTGGGGTTAACTAGCCAGGTAGCCTTTGCTAGATGTGTATCCCAATGTTTTAAAGTCCCACCACCCATTGCTCTCAGTGTAGTTTTGAACAGTCCATTGTATCGTTCAATCTTCCCAGAGGCTGGTGCGTGACAGGGGATATGATATACCCACTCAATGCCATGCTCTTGGGCCCAGGTGTCTATGAGGCTGTTTCGGAAATGAGTCCCGTTGTCTGACTCAATTCTCTCTGGGGTACCGTGTCGCCACAGGACTTGCTTTTCAAGGCCCAGGATAGTGTTCCGGGCAGTGGCATGGGGCACAGGGTGTGTTTCCAGTCATCCAGTGGTTGCTTCCACCATTCTGAGCACATAGCGCTTGCCTTGATGGGTCTGTGGCAGTGTGATATAATCAATCTGCCAGGCCTCCCCAGATTTGTATTTCAGCCATCGTCCTCCATACCAGGATGTTTTTAACCACTTGGCTTGTTTGCTTACAGCACGTGTCTCACATTCATGGATGACCTGTGCAATAGTGTCCATGGTCAAGTCCACCCCTCGATCATGAACTCATCTATGTAAGCTGCCAGTTGCCCTGCTTCCACTGCTGTAACCACCCCCACAGGGCATTTACCACCATCCGTGAGTCAGTGTAGAGATAAAGTACTGGCCATTTTTCTCGCTCAGCAATGTCCAAGGCCAGCTGAATGGCTTTCACCTCTGCAGACTGGCTCGACTCCCCTTGTCCTTCCCTGGCTTCTGCAACTTGTCATGTAGGACTCCACACAGCAGCCTTCCACTTTCGATGCTTTCCCACAATCCGGCAGGACCCATCAGTGAACAGGGCATATTTCTTCTCATTTTCTGGCAGTTTATTATATGGTGGGGCCTCTTCCGCACGTGTCACCTCCTCCTCTGGTGACATTCCGAAATCCTTGCCTTCTGGCCAGTCCATGATCACTTCCAGAATTCCTGGGCGACTGGGGTTTCCCATTCGAGTTCACTGTGTGATCAGTGCAATGCACTTACTCCATGTAGCATCAGTTGCATGATGTGTGGTGGGGACCCTTTCTTTGAACATCCAGCCCAGCACCGGCAGTCGAGGTGCTAAGAGGAGCTGTGCTTCTGTGCCAACCACTTCTGAAGCAGCTCGAACCCCTTCATATGTTGCCAATATCTCTTTTTCTGTTGGAGTGTAACGGGCTTCAGATCCTCTGTATTCCCGACTCCAAAACCCAAGGGGTCGACCTCGAGTCTCCCCGATGCACTCTGCTGAGATCAGGATGTAGTGCAGGACAGTGTGAAACGCTTTGCATAAGTCCAGGTAAATAACGTCTGTTGCTCTCCCCTTATCTATCTAAAAGGGTCCTCCAAGACACCAGGCAAGGTAGACAACTGTTTAACAGGCCTTCTGCTCTGCCTGGGGAACTGCCCGCTGGAAACTGGGGCGTCACTTTTCCTGGAGGGATCCCCTTTTGTGGTTGTCCTTCCTTGCAACTCCTGTACCCGTGTCCGCAGGATCGAAGTAGGTCGTCCATCCCACTTCCTCATGTCTTCCCCGTGGTCACGCAGGTAGAACCACAGGGTGCCTCGTGGTGTGTACCCTCTGTACTCTCTCTCTTGAGTGGGGAAATGCCTGCTCCTAATAGCTGAGACACTGGCCCGTACAGGTGGAGAGTAGGACATGTTCTCTTCAAGTTGCTGGACCTTCCGCGACAGTTTCTCCACATCCAGGGTGAGGGGGGAAGAGTTGGCCAGCCACCTCAGCACCGTTGGTCCCTCTTCGCCTTTCCATTCCATTACTGCCAGTGAGTTGGCATATGATGATGGTGCATTGCATAGAAATTTCTACCACATGGTCCTTGTGCATTGGACCTCATCGGGATCTGTGGGTAACTGTGCATTGTCCAAGTCATAATAAACCATCTCCAGCATGGCTAATTCCCTCAGGTGCTGTATATCTCTCTCAATGGTGTTCCACTTGCTTGGTTGACGTACAACATCTTCACTGAATGGGTACCTTTCCCTCACCTCCAGAGGCTGAGGGCTTGGGTATTCTTCCCAATTGCCTTGTCAATGCCGCCTTCCCTAGACAGGGATCCCAGTTGCCTGGCTTCCCTACCCTCTAATTCCAAGCTACTGGCCCCATTATCCCAGCATCAGAGCAGCCAGGTGATAATGTGCTCTCCCAGAAGTTGTCTAAAATCTTTTCGCATATCTCGCAGCTCACTCAGGTATAGGGATTGGATGATTATCTCTGGTTCTGCCTCTTCCTCCCTTACTAAGCGAACTGATTTCTTTGTGTATTTCTTCTGTGTAGGGGTGACTGATATCAGCATGGGTTGGATTTTTGGTTCAGCTGCAGTGCCTGCTACCAGAGTTTGAGTAGCCGCAGTGCCTGCTGCAGGGTTTGGAGTAGCCACAGTGCCTATTGCAGGGGTTGGAGGAGCTGTGATGCCTGTTGGTCTGGTTTCCCTCTCTCTCCCCTGAGGTTCTCTAGATACCTGCCCGTATTCTTCCACATGCCATGCCACCCATGACTATCGAGCCTCAGGGCAGAGCTCTGGGTGGTAGTCTTAAATAGTTGTTTAACCTTAAAGAAGACCTGAAACACATTCAGGAGACATAGCAACAGGACCATGCTGGTTTCAACATCCCAAGGATATTCAAAATTCTCAAAAGCTGTCATACCTGGCCTCAAGGAGAAAAGGGAAGCGAAAGAGCTGGGGAAAGTACACCCTCCCCACACCCCCATTTCCCCCATAGATTGGGTGTGATTATTAATAAATTCTGAGAGATGGCACCCAAGGTATGGGCAGGACAGCAATGCCACATACATACTCCAGCATAACCATCTGAACAGTGATGTTATCATATCATAAGTCAATGTTACACAGGACAACAAAATGATGATGCTGATCCCTCTCCCAGAGGTGATAAACAGCATCACAGGGAGTACACAGAGGATATAGGAATTTACATAACACAGCCATGCGAACAAACAAAGCAACATTGTGACCAGCTACTATTTAACTAATATAATAAATGCATATAACAAATTCATTTTAACACGCTCTGGTCAGATCTGTCATTATCTGAACCCTTCATGCCCCATGTTGGGCACCAAAAAGGATTGTCGTGGTTTAGCCTCAGTTGGCAACAAAGAACCACACGGTTGTCGCTCACACCCCCACAGCAGTGTGATGGGGAGGAGAATTGGAACAAAAAGGCAAAACTCGTGGAATAACATAAAGGCAGTTTAACAGAACAACAAAGGAAAGAGGAAAACAACAACAATAATTGTCCTGGTTCCGGCAGGGATAGGGTTAATTTTCTCTGGTATTCCATACCACGTGATCCATGCCTTGAAATGCCGGGGGGAGGGGACAGGAAGAGCTCTCTCGGAGCGGGCTGAGGCGTCTAGGGTCCCGTCGGGTGAGCGGTGGTTTTGTAACCACATTTGTGTATTCCTTTGTCTGTGTTGTTGTTATTGTTATTTTGCTTGTTCCCTTCACTATTCGGTTAAAATGCCCTTGTCTCAACCCTAGAGTCTTGCGGTTTTTTTTTTTTTCCCTTCTGATTCTTCCTGTATTGGGAAGAGCCGAGCGAGCGGCACGTGGTTCTTTGTTGCCGTCTGAGGCAAAACCACGACAGTCCTTTTTGGCGCCCAACGTGGGGCTCGAGGGTTGAGATAACAACAGAATCTAACCAGAGCTTGGAGAAAACGAATTTTTGTAGGTATTTTTTAGGTAAATAGTCACTGGTCACCATGTTGCTTGGTTTGTTTTCATGGCTGTGTTATATAAATTCCTATATGGTTTATATACTCCCTGTGATGCTGTTTATCATGTCTGGAAGAGGGATCAGGATTATCATTCTGCTGTCCTGTGCGGTATTTGTTTATGATATGATAACATCACTGTTCAGACAGCTATTGTGGGGTGTTTATGTGGTTCTGCTGTCCTGTCCGTACATTGGGCACTGTCTCTCTGAGTTTGTTAATAATTACAGGCAGTCTGTGGAGGAAACAGGGGGGGACACTTTCCCCAGCTCTTTTGCCTCCCTTTTCTCCTTTGGGCCAGGTGTGACAGCTTTTGAGAATTTTGAATATCCTTGGGATACTCAGACCAGCATGTTCCTAGTGTTATGTCTCCTGAGTATGTTCCAGGTTTTGTTTAGGGTTAAGCGACTATTTAAGACTCCCACACGGAGATGTGCTCCGAGGCTGGATAGTCAGGGGTGGCATGGCATGTGGGAGAACATGGGCAGGTACCTAGAGAACTTTTCACCTCCAATGGTCTGGGACTTCACCCCTGAACAGTTACAGGACCCTGATAAAGTGGTAGAATATTTGAAGGTAAAATGCTGTGGCTATTCTAGAGAGGCACAACTCACCGCACTGTGCTGGGCCCTGGCCAGTATCTACCAGGCACTGCTCAGTGTTACGCAGCACCCTCAAGGGGAAGAGATGGAAACTAGACCGGCGGCCCCTGCGGCGGCTCCTGTGGCCCCTGCGGCAGCCCCTGCGGCGGCTCCTGTGGCCCCTGCGGCAGCCCCTGCGGCGGCTCCTGTGGCCCCTGCGGCGGCCCCTGCGGCAGCCCCTGCGGCAGCCCCTGCAGCTGAACAAGGGAATCAACCCGTGCCAGTATCAGTTGCCCCCAAACAGAAGAGGAAGTACACGAAGAAATCAGTTCGCTTAGTAAAAGATGATGATGAACCAGGGTCATCACGAGAGCAGGAGGAAGAGGCAGAGCCAGAGATAATTACTCGATCCCTATCCTTGAGTGAGCTGCGGGATATGCGAAAAGATTTTAGCCGACTTTCAGGCGAGCACATTGTTGCCTGGCTGCTCCGGTGCTGGGATAACGGGGCCAGTAGCCTGGAATTAGAGGGTAGGGAGGCCAGGCAGCTGGGATCCCTGTCCAGGGAAGGCGGCATTGACAAGGCAATTGGGAAGAAGACCCAAGCCCTCAGCCTCTGGAAACGACTCCTGTCAGGCGTGAGGGAGAGGTACCCTTTCAGTGAAGATGTTGTATGTCAACCAAGCAAGTGGACTACTATGGAAAAAGGTATCCAGTACCTGAGAGAATTAGCTGTGCGGGAGATGATTTATTATGACTTGGACAATGCAGACTTACCCACAGACCCTGATGAGGTGCAATGCACAAGGCCCATGTGGCGGAAGTTTGTACGGAGCGCACCATCGTCATATGCCAACTCACTGGCAGTAATGGAATGGAAAGGAGAAGAGGGACCGACGGTGGATGAGGTGGCTGGCCGGCTCCGGCAATATGAAGAAAGTCTCTCTTCCCCCCTTGTCTCAGCTGTGGAGAAACTGTCGCGGAAGGTCCAGCAACTTGAAGAGAATATGCCCTACTCTCCACCTGTACGGGCCAGCATCTCAGCTATTAGGAGCAGGTATTTCCCCACTCAAGAGAGAGAGTACAGAGGGTCCACACCACGAGGCACCCTGTGGTTCTACCTGCGTGACCACGGGGAAGACATGAGGAGGTGGGATGGACGACCTACTTCGATCCTGCGGACACGGGTACAGGAGTTGCAAGGAAGGACAACCACAAAAGGGAATCCCTCCAGGAAAAGTGCCCCCCCAGTTTCCAGTGAGCAGTTGCCCAGGCAGAGCAGAAGGCCTGATCTTGCTTCTGATCCACTTGAAGGAACTTCCAAGTCATTTCTGCAAGAAGTGAGTAATGGATACTCTGACCAGTATTAGAGGGGCCCTGCCACCGGCCAGGTGGAGGAAAGGGACAACCGGGTTTATTGGACGGTGTGGATTCGATGGCCTGGCACATCAGACCCACAGGAGTATAAGTCTCTAGTGGACACGGGTGCACAGTGTACTTTAATACCATCAAGCTATAGAGGGGCAGAACCCATTTGTATTTCTGGGGTGACAGGGTGATCCCAAGAGTTGACTGTACTGGAGGCGGAAGTGAGCCTAACTGGGAATGAGTGGCAAAAGCATCCCATTGTGACTGGCCCAGAGGCTCCATGCATCCTTGGTATAGATTACCTCAGGAGAGGGCATTTGAAGGACCCAAAAGGGTACTGTTGGGCCTTTGGCATAGCTGCCTTGGAGACGGAGGAAGTTAAACAGTTGTCTACCTTGCCTGGTCTCTCGGAGGACCCTTCTGTTGTGGGGTTGTTGAGGGTCGAAGAACAGCAGGTGCCGATTGCTACCACAACGGTGCATCGGCGGCAATATCGCACTAACCAAGATTCTCTGATTCCCATCCATGAGCTGATTCGTCAACTAGAGGTTCAAGGAGTGATCAGCAAGACCCGCTCACCCTTTAACAGTCCCATATGGCCGGTGCGAAAATCTAATGGAGAGTGGAGGCTAACCGTAGACTATCATGGCCTGAATGAAGTCACGCCACCGCTGAGCGCTGCTGTGCCAGACATGCTAGAACTGCAGTACGAACTGGAGTCCAAGGCAGCCAAGTGGTACGCCACAATTGATATAGCGAATGCATTTTTCTCAGTCCCTTTGGCAGCAGAGTGCAGGCCACAGTTTGCTTTCACTTGGAGGGGCGTCCAGTACACCTGGAATCGACTGCCCCAGGGGTGGAAACACAGCCCCACCATTTGCCATGGACTGGTCCAGACTGCCCTGGAACAGGGTGAGGCTCCAGAACATCTGCAGTACATTGATGACATCATTGTATGGGGAAACACAGCAGAAGAAGTTTTTGAGAAAGGGAGTAAAATAGTCCAAATCCTTCTGAAAGCTGGTTTTGCCATAAAACGAAGTAAGGTCAAGGGACCTGCGCAGGAGATCCAGTTTTTAGGAATAAAATGGCAAGATGGACGCCGTCAGATTCCAATGGATGTGATCAACAAAATAGCAGCTATGTCTCCACCAACTAGTAAAAAGGAAACACAAGCTTTCTTAGGCATTGTGGGTTTTTGGAGAATGCATATCCCAGATTACAGTCTAATCGTAAGCCCTCTGTATCAAGTAACCCGGAAGAAGAATGACTTTAAATGGGGTCCTGAGCAACAACAAGCTTTTGAACAAATCAAACAGGAAATAGTCCATGCAGTGGCCCTGGGGCCAGTCCGGGCAGGACAAGATGTTAAAAATGCGCTCTACACCGCAGCCGGGGAGAACAGCCCTACCTGGAACCTCTGGCAGAAAGCACCAGGGGAGACCCGAGGTCGACCCCTAGGGTTTTGGAGTCGGGGATACAGAGGATCTGAAGCCCATTACACTCCAACAGAAAAAGAGCTATTGGCAGCATATGAAGGGGTTCGAGCTGCTTCAGAAGTGGTTGGCACAGAAGCACAGCTCCTCTTAGCACCTCGACTGCCGGTGCTGGGCTGGATGTTCAAAGAAAGGGTCCCCACCACACATCATGCAACTGATGCTACATGGAGTAAGTGCATTGCACTGATCACACAGTGAACTCGAATGGGAAACCCCAGTCGCCCAGGAATTCTGGAAGTGATCATGGACTGGCCAGAAGGCAAGGATTTCGGAATGTCACCAGAGGAGGAGGTGACACGTGCGGAAGAGGCCCCACCATATAATAAACTGCCAGAAAATGAGAAGAAATATGCCCTGTTCACTGATGGGTCCTGCCGGATTGTGGGAAAGCATCGGAAGTGGAAGGCTGCTGTGTGGAGTCCTACACGACAAGTTGCAGAAGCCAGGGAAGGACAAGGGGAGTCGAGCCAGTCTGCAGAGGTGAAAGCCATTCAGCTGGCCTTGGACATTGCTGAGCGAGAAAAATGGCCAGTACTTTATCTCTGCACTGACTCATGGAGGGTGGCAAATGCCCTGTGGGGGTGGCTACAGCAGTGGAAGCAGGGCAACTGGCAGCGCAGAGGCAAACCCATCTGGGCTGCTGACCTATGGCAAGATATTGCTGCCGGGATAGAGAATCTGGTTGTGAAAGTACGCCATGTAGATGCCCATGTACCGAAGAATCGGGCCACGGAGGAACATCAGAACAACCAGCAGGTGGATCGGGCTGCTAGGATTGAAGTGTCTCAGGTGGATCTGGACTGGCAACATAAGGGCGAACTATTCATAGCTCGGTGGGCCCATGACTCCTCAGGCCATCAAGGAAGAGATGCGACGTATAGATGGGCTCGTGACCGAGGGGTGGACTTGACCATGGACACTATTGCACAGGTCATCCATGAATGTGAGACATGCGCTGCAATCAAGCAAGCCAAGCGTTTGAAGCCTCTCTGGTATGGAGGACGATGGCTGAAATACAAATCTGGGGAGGCCTGGCAGATTGATTATATCACACTGCCACAAACGCGTCAAGGCAAGCGCTATGTGCTCACAATGGTGGAAGCAACCACTGGATGACTGGAAACATACCCTGTGCCCCATGCCACTGCCCGGAACACTATCCTGGGCCTTGAAAAGCAAGTCCTGTGGCGACACGGTACCCCAGAGAGAATTGAGTCAGACAACGGGACTCATTTCCGAAACAGCCTCATAGACACCTGGGCCAAAGAGCATGGCATTGAGTGGGTATATCATATCCCCTGTCACGCACCAGCCTCTGGGAAGATTGAACGATACAATGGACTGTTCAAAACTACACTGAGAGCAATGGGTGGTGGGACTTTAAAACATTGGGATACACATCTAGCAAAGGCTACCTGGCTAGTTAACACCAGGGGATCTACCAATCAAGCTGGCCCTGCCCAATCAAAACTTCCATGTACCGTAGAAGGGGATAAAGTCCCCGTAGTGCACATGAAGAATATGCCTGGGAAGACAGTCTGGGTTAGTCCTGCCTCAGGCAAAGGCAAACCCATCCGTGGGATTGCTTTTGCCCAAGGACCTGGATGCACTTGGTGGGTGATGCAGGAGGATGGGGAAGTCCGATGTATACCTCATGGGGATCTGATTTTGGGTGAAAATAGCCAATGAATGAAATTGTGTGTTGTTAGTTGCTAGGTAGCACTGTCACTGTATGTCCTCATGCCTATAATTGCTATTAGTTGTATTACGAGTAAGGCACAGGGGTGATGGGATAAGAACTGACCTCAGCAGCTGGCGTCCAGCAATTTCCTCAAGGTCTACATCTTCAGCCCATGGACTGAGCTACACCGGGTGCACCAGTCACAACCTCCGAAAAAATATAGGATGCAACAGTCCAGCACTACGCAGCATCTCACCTGCCCTGAGAGACTGTTCTAACAGATGGAGCTCAAGGCCATGGATTAAAAGAACTCAATGGACACTTTGGAGGGATGGCCCATAAACTAAGAGCATTATTTTGCACAAATATGTATGTGTATATATATATGACAGGGAAAGGGGTGGCAATTCATTGGGACTTGTAAGATCTGGGCATGGCATAGATGATATGGAATAAGGGGTGGACAATGTCCTGGTTCCGGCAGGGATAGGGTTAATTTTCTCTGGTATTCCATACCACGTGATCCATGCATTGAAATGCCGGGGGGGAGGGGACAGGAAGAGCTCTCTCGGAGCGGGCTGAGGCATCTCGGGTCCGGCGGGGGTTTTGTAACCACGTTTGTGTATTCCTTTGTCTGTGTTGTTGTTATTGTTGTTATTTTGCTTGTTCCCTTCGCTATTCGGTTAAAATGCCCTTGTCTCAACCCTAGAGTCTTGCGGGTTTTTTTTTTTCTCTTCTGATTCTTCCTGTATTGGGAAGAGCCGAGCGAGCGGCACGTGGTTCTTTGTTGCCCTCTGAGGCAAAACCACGACAATAATACAGAGAATTGTACAAAACATGATTACTGTGCCACCGCTCACCGACCAAACCTGGGAAGCCCCAGCCTGCTCCCAAGCATCGGTTTCCTGCCCCCTTCCTGGCCAGCTCCTTGGCATCACGTGGGATGGAATACCTGTGTCCGTCCCAGGTCCTTGGGAAAATTAACCCTATCCCTGCCAGAACCAGGACACCTGGCTACAACCAACATGGACAAGGCTCAACCTCTTTTTTGCCTCGGTCTTCACTGGTAAGGGCTCTAGCCACACTGCCCAAATCACCGAAGGCAAAGGCAGGGACTGGGAGAATGAGGAACTGCCCACCGTAGAAGAAGACCAGGTTCAAGACCATCTAAGGAACCTGAAGGTGCACAAATCTGTGGGACCTGATGAGATTCATCTGTGGGTCCTGAGGGAACTGGCAGATAAAGTTGCTAAGCCACTATCCATCATATTTTAGAAGTCGTGGCAGTCTGGTGAAGTTCCCACTGACTGGAAAAGGGGAAACATAACTCCCATTTTCAAAAAGGGAAAAGAGGAAGACCCAGAGAACTACAGTCCAGTCAGTCTCACCTCTGTTCCCGGCAAAATCATGGAGCAGATCCTCCTGGAAACTCTGCTAAGGCACATGGAAAATAAGGAGGTGATTGGTGTCAGCCAACATGGCTTCAGTAAGGGCAAATCGGGCCCGACAAACTTAGTGGCCTTCTATGATGGTGTTACAGCATTAATGGACAAGGAAAGAGCAACTGACATCAACTACCTCGATTTGTGCAAAGCTTTTGACACTGTCCCACATGACATCCTTGCCTCTAAATGGAGAGACATGGATTTGACAGGTAGATGGCTTGGTGGATAAGGAAATGATTTGATGGTCACACTCAAAGTGTTGCAGTCAACAGCTCGATTTCTGGGTGGAGATCAGTGACAAGTGGTGTCCCTCAGGGGTCTGTACTGGGACCAGTATTATTTAACATCTTTGTTGGGAACATGGACAGTGGGACTGAGTGCACCCTCAGCAAGTTTGCAAATGACACCAAGTTGAGTGGTGTGGTCGAAAGTCTAGAGGGACCTTGACAGGATAGGGAGGTGGGCTCATGCAAACCTCATGAAGTTCAACCAGGCCAAGTGCAAGGTCCTGCACGTGGGTCGGGGCAATCCTAAACATGGATACAGGCTGTGTGGAGAATGGATTGAGAGCAGCCCTGAGGAGAAGGACTTGGGGATGCTGGTGGATGAAAAACTGAATATGAGCCAGCAATGTGTGCTTGCAGCCTAGAAAACCAACTGCATCCTGGGCTGCATCAAAAGAAGTATGGCCAGCAGGTCGAGGGAGGAACGCACGCAGCTTGGGCAATAAACAGGATGAGTTAAGGGCCGCTGTGCTGCTGGAAAGCCATGACATAGTGGCTATTACTGAAACTTGGTGGGATGATTCCCATGACTGGAATGTAGGGATAGACGGATACAAGCTCTTTAGGAAGGACAGGCAGGGTAGGAGGGGAGGAGGTGTTGCTCTCTACATCAGTGACCAGCTAGAATTGATGGAACTCCACATGGGGAAGGACGATGAGCTGGTTGAGAGTGTATGGGTTAAGATTAAAGGGAAGATAGGGGAAGGCGATGTTACAGTAGGGGTCTGCTACAGGTCACCTGACCAGCAGAGCCAAGCAGATGAGGCCCTCCATAGGCAGATAGACATGGCTTCGCGTTCACAGGCCCTGGTCCTTGTGGGGGATTTCTACCACCTTGACATCTGCTGAAGGGACAACACAGCAAGGCACCAGCAATCCGGGATGTTCCTGGAATGCATAGATGACAACTTCCTCCTCCAAATGGTAGAGGAACCAACAAGAAAAGGTGCTATGCTGGACCTCGTTCTCACCAACAGGGAAGGGCTGGTGACCAACGTGAGGCTGCAGTGACCATGAAGCGATAGAATTTAAGATCCTCAGGGCAACTAGGAGGATATATTCCAAGCTTATGACCCTGGACTTTAGGCATGCAGACTTTGATCGCTTCAGGGATCTGCTGGCCAAAGTGTCGTGGGACAAAGCTCTAGAAGGAAGGGGGGCCCAGGACAGCTGGTCAGTATTCAAGGATCACCTTCTCCATGTCCAGGAGCAAACTATACCGACAAAGAGGAAGGCAGGAAAGAATGCTAGGAGACCTGCCTGGATGAACAAGGAGCTCCTGGGCACACTGTCACACAAAAAGAAACTTTATAAGGAGTGGAAGAAAGGACAGCTGGAATGGGGGGCATATAAGGAAGCTGTCTGAACAGCAAGAGACCTGGTGAGAAAAGCTAAAGCTCAGTTAGAATTAAATCTAGCCAAGGAGATCAAGGGAAACAGCAAAAATTTCTATAGGCATATTAATGGTAAGAACAAGACTAGGGAGGGTGTGGGCCCCCTCAGAAAGGAAACGGGGGAGCTGGTGACAAGTGATATGGAGAAGGCCGAGGTTCTCAATGACTTCTTTTCCTCAGTCTTCACTGGCAAGGGCTCCAGCCACACTCCCAGAGTCACAGAAGACAATGGCAGGGGTTGGACAGAACTGCCCATTGTAAGTGAAGATCAGGTTCATGACCATCTGATGAACCTGAAAGCGTACAAGTCCATGGGACCCGATGGGATACACCCACGGGTACTGAAGGAACTGGCGGATGAGGTTGCTAAACCGCTCTCTATTATATTCCAAAAGTCATGGCAGTCTGGTGAGGTCCCCACTGACTGGAAAAGGGGAAACATAATCCCCATTTTCAAAAAGGGAAAGAAGGAGGAACCAGGGAACTATAGGCCAGTCAGTCTCACCTCCGTGCCTGGTAAGATTATGGAGCAGATCCTCCTGGAGGCACTGCTGAGGCAGAAGAATAACAAAGAGGTGATTGGGTACAATCAACACGGCTTCACCAAGGGCAAATCGTGACTGACAGTTGTTCAGTCTGGAGAAAAAAAGGCTCCGAGGAGACCTAATAGTGGCCTACCAGTATCTTAAGGGGGCCTACAAGAAAGCTGGTGAGGGACTTTTTAGGATGTTGGGTAATGGTAGGACTAGAGGGAATGGATTAAAACTAGAGATGGGTCGATTCAGACTGGACGTTAGGAAGAAGTTCTTCACCATGAGGGTGGTGAGACACTGGAACAGGCTGCCCAGAGAGGTGGTGGAAGCCCCATCCCTGGAAGTTTTTAAGGCCAGGCTGGATGGGGCTCTGAGCAACCTGATCTAGTGGGAGATGTCCCTGCCCATGGCAGGGGGGTTGGAACTAGATGATCTTTAAGGTCCCTTCCAACCCTAACAATTCTATGATACTATGATTCTGCCCCTCTACTCCACTCTTTGTGAGACCCCCACCTGGAGTACTACGTCCAGCTCTGGAGCCTCCAGCATAAGAAACACATGGACCTGTTGGAATGGGTCCAGCGGAAGGCCACAAAGATGATCAGAGGGCTGGAGCACCTCTCCTATTTAGACAGGCTGAGAGAGTTGGGGTTGTTCAGCCTGGAGAAGGGAAGGCTACAGGGAGACCTTATAGCAGCCTTCCTGTACTTAAAGGGGGCCTAAGGGAATACTGGGGAGGGACTCTTTATGAGGGAGTGGAGTGATAGAAGGGGGAATGGTTTTAAACTGAAAGAGGGGAGATTTAGATTAGATATTAGGAATAAATTCTTTACTGTGAGGGTGGTGAGGCACTGGAACAGGTTGCCCAGAGAAGTTGTGGATGCCCCATCCCTGGAAGTGTTCAAGGCCAGGTTGGATGGGGCTTTGAGCAGCCTGGTCTAGTGGAAGGTGTCCCTGCCCACGGCGGGGGGGTTGGAACAACATGATCCTTAAGGTCTTTTCCAACCCAAACCATTCTGTGCTTCTATGTCTCTGTTGTGGGGTTGTTGAGGGTCGAAGAACAACAGGTGCCAATCGCTACCACAGCGGTGCATCGGCGGCAATATCGCACTAACCGAGACTCTCTGATTCCCATCCATAAGCTGATTCGTCAACTAGAGGTTCAAGGAGTGATCAGCAAGACTCGCTCACCCTTTAACAGTCCCATATGGCCGGTGCGAAAATCTAATGGAGAGTGGAGACTAACCGTAGACTATCGTGGCCTGAATGAAGTCATGCCACCGCTGAGCGCTGCCGTGCCGGACATGCTAGAACTCCAGTACGAACTGGAGTCCAAGGCAGCCAAGTGGTATGCCACAAATGATATAGCGAATGCATTCTTCTCAGTCCCTTTGGCAGCAGAGTGCAGGCCACAGTTTGCTTTCACTTGGAGGGGCGTCCAGTACACCTGGAATCGACTGCCCCAGGGGTGGAAACACAGCCCCACCATTTGCCATGGACTGGTCCAGACTGCACTGGAACAGGGTGAAGCTCCAGAACACTTGCAGTACATTGATGACATCATTGTACGGGACAACACAGAAGAAGAAGTTTTTGAGAAAGGGAGTAAAATAATCCAAATCCTTCTGAGAGATGTTTTTGCCATAAAATGAAGTAAGATCAAGGGACCTGCACACGAGATCCCAACCCATTCTATGATTCATGAAATAAATAAGGACAAAATAACCTCTCATTTTTTGATAACCAAGGACTTTTCTAAACTATTCTTAAAAGTCAACCAGGGCCAGAACTGTTGACAAGGAATCTGCAGATCTTCAGAAGATCACAGAAGAACTGAGGCTGGAAGGGAACTCTGGAGATCCTCCAGCCTTTTCTCCTGCTCAAAGCAGGGGCAAAGACCTGAAGTCTTATCTAACTAATGAACTCTTTGTCTGTGGGTCTTAACAACAAAAAGCTCCAAACAAAGAGTCATTTCTGTGGAACCAATCATTCTCCCATTTACCAGTACAACCTCATCCAGGCTACATTGGCTTTCTGGACTTTCCATTAGTTCAGTGAACATATAGTTAGCTATAACTCTTATCTTACTCTTTTCCTCCTTTTCTTCATACCCACTTGATTGAAGCTCCGTTTTCAGCATTTTCCTTCAAGTTTCTCTTCTAATGAAGAAACTAATTCCCTGGAGAATACTTGATTTTACTCTCCTGACCTCAATGGAATAGTGAGATAAGTCTTTGTTTTCATTTACTCTTTTCCACCTCTATAAAACTTGATTTCTGTCATCTTCTACTTCACCTAGAATGATTGGAAAAGATGTAGGCCACTGTGATAGATCTGCCAATACAAAAGAGTTTTGGAGGCAAGGTTCACTCCAGACTGATCAAAAGTTCCTACAAAAAATAATTTCTGAGTTTCACTTAGTTCAAACTACCCCTCCTGTAGATTCTTTCCTAAATCTTGTTCATCCACAACAGAAGCATCACTCTCTACCCTACATATTAACATGCTTAGACTTTTTTTTTAATTTGGACACAATACAGTTCTGGTGTTGCTTTCTCCAAGGATCTTCCTGCAATCTCCACCCATCTTTTCCAGTGTCTGTGGCAGATCCTACCAGGCCCTTAAGGAAGGTGAAGCCATCTGATGTGCTTCAAGCACATATTATGGGACCAAGTCAAACATTCTTATCCCTTAAATAAGAGCTCTATCCACAAAGTTGATCTAAATTCTATACACTATGGTATAGCGAGGTACCGTGCAGATTAAAGACAAAACTTGGTGGAGCAGTCTCTTAGTCGCTTTTTTCTTATGTTTCTGGAATCTTTATTCAGATAATCCAAGGATTATCAGTGACTCCCTGCTTGGAGTCACTCATGGGGTAAAAAAGCCTACAGACCATATCTCAGAAGAAAGATATGATTAATATCTAGAAATTCTTCTTTGTGGAACATACCCCAGCCCTCTCCCTTTCTCTCTATCTGAGGGCTTTCAGAAATTACCTCTGGCTAGAAGTTTCCTGAATAAGTAAAAGAAGTCTGAGTTTGAGAGACTCCAACAGCCTGTGGTACCCCATGGCCATTTAAATCACTTGTTGTACGGGGATACAAGTATGGCAGTAGCATCCCATAGGTACCATTAGAGTTAGAAACAGGCTTTCAGTGCCTGGCTACATACATGCACAGGCATGCGCTTATGACACTCAGAAGAATCAATAATCTGCCTTTCTTCTGTGATTCTGGATTCCACAATATAAGAGAACAAATTTTTAGACTGCACAGAAATAAATTCTCATAATCGATAATGGCAAAATAATTAGATAAAGCAAGCAAAACATTAAAAAAAATCAACTTAGGCAAGGTCCTTCTATAGAAAAAAAGACAAAAACCAAACAACTGCTACATTTATAATCATGTGTGAAAGTACTGGCCATGATTAAGATAACACTCCCTCTTTTGGGGAGTTTTTGGGTTTTGGTTTTTATTTTAAACAAGATGCACTAAAATGCAAAATGCAGAGATAGACACATTAAAGATGATCTTAATATTATTCCATTTAATTTATTTTAAAGCCTATATGGAGAGTATTAAAAAAAAGACATAGGACTTGAAAAATGAGTGGAGTAGGATATCAATGATATGAGTATATTTTGGACTATCAAAATCTAAGGAGTGACTTCATCATAGTTGATATGAACATACATAGAAAAACAGTGCTCTGTGTATGGCAACAGCACTCTAAGAGAAAGGTGAACTGAACTTGGGTATGACTAACAGGGCTTATGCTAGATTCTTTAGCTACTTGATTTTTAAACAAATATTGTATGAATTTTTAAGGAGGAAGTGATATAGAAACATCCCATGGCCTGCACTTTACAGACTGTACTAGAAAATTGCAGTGGTTTATAAACAGTAAGTTTGAGCAATTCTTGAGAACCACCTTAATTGCAATTCTGACAAATAATCCTTCCTAGTCTATAGTTTCTTTGTTGAAGGACCAGAAAAATAATACCTTTTTTTTTCATTTTTTTAAGCTTAGAGATCTGTCAGAATGCAGTTCATCCTTATTTTGAAACTGAAGATGCATATCCTTTAAATATTAACCCAGAATGAGAACTTGTAAACTGACATAAACAGTATTAGAAAGCATCATCATAATAGTTTGGATCAAACTTACACAACAGAAACACCTTAAAGGAAAAAAAATGCCCTACACATATCTGTCTCCTTCAGATCAAATTCATGAAGAAAAAAAGTTGAAAGACATAGTATGTCAAAATTTTATTACTGAAGGACAGTAAACAATACTTTACTTACAGAATCCTTGCTTTTCCTTTAGATATATATAATTAAAAGCACCATTAAGTCCTCTCAGGGATATGCTCTATATGAAAGTGTGCCCAGTGTGATGAAGTTTATGGCCTGGTGATATCAGCAGGCAAACTGAACTTTATGGAGCTCATTTAATTTATCTACAAAAATCAGTTATTCTTGCTCAATGAAGCATCATGAAATCTGAATTTCACTACAAAATTCCTCCTCTTGTAATACTAAGTAGGCTTGTTAAACATAAATTTTTGTTGTTTGAGAACAATTCACCTACATGTAATCATCACTTAACCATTCAGTTAGTTCATGAAGCAGTAAATTCCACACAAAAGTCTGCGCTCTCAGGAACTTCATAAGTACTAACAGCTTGTAATAAACAGCCAGATCCCTTAAACAGAAATGGCACTTATTTTATTATAGGGACAAAGTCAATAAAGCAAAAGCACAGCGCTGGGGGCATGACTCAAGTCAGAGGCACACCAGCTAATACTTCACCCATGTCTTATATACATTCAGTATTGCATACGTATTCACTATTTTAGGCAGAGTAATTGTTTATGATGATTGATTATCATTAGTCCCTTTTCTCTTCTATTTGTGCGTTTCCTTCTGGCAATTGTTTCTGAGGATCGATGATCTTCAGTTCCCTTCTCCCATGCATCTGTTTCCTTCTGGTAGGATTGATTATCATCAATTCCCTTCTCCCATAACTCTGGTTCCTTCTGTTAATCATTTGTGGGGTCTTTTGGAGAAGTTCTCTTTTGTTTCTCTCGGATGTTTTTCTTCATAGCTGCTGTTGTTATCTTTGAGGTTTCTCATGTTTCCTAATTTACTAAAGGTTAGTTATCCTTATAAGTCAAATATTTATAGCCTTATTATTATGGCGAAAGCCAACAATACCTTCACTATTTTTCACACAGCTGAAAGCAAGAGTACCTCTGTAATCATGATGTGCAGTGACTTGCCTCCAACATATTCTATATGTTCTACTTTGTCCTGGTTCCGGTGGGGATAGGGTTAATTTTCTCTGGTATTCCATGCCATGTGAGCCATGCCCACCCTGAGCTGCCGGGGGAGGGGGCAGGAAGTCACTGCTTGGAGCGGGCTGGGGCGTCCTGGGTCCAGTCGGGGAGCGGCGGGGAGCGGCGCTTCCGTAATCGTGTGTGTATATTCCTCTATCCGTGTTATTGTTGTTGTTTGCTTGTTCCCTTTGCCGTTCTGTTAAACTGCCTTTGTCTCAACCCCAGAGTCTTGCCTTTTTCTTCTGATTCTTCCTGTATTGGGAAGGCCCGAGCGAGCGGCATGTGGTTTAGTGGTTCTTTGTTGCCGTCTGAGGCTAAACCACGACAGGACATACTTAAAAGTGTCTCTGAATACTTATGATTAGATTAAAAAAGGAGTAGTCTGGAAAACAACTGGAGAAAAAATTGTTCATAAGATGAGTGAAAAGACATCATCTCCTTCAAGTCATACTCACATGCTGTACTTCTGACAGCATCTAAATATTTTCTTTGAAATACATGGCTGTTATGATTGCTAGGCACCTAAATGGCACTTCAACTGTGAGGAGAGGGTGGAAGGACACAACAACCTGATTACCTCAACCAACCACAGGTCAGTGCTAGCTAATTTCATTTTTTCAAATATATATGTCACAGTCTTCAAGAGAAGTGAAACCAAATTCAAAGAGATTCCCCCCCTCCACCATATGAATGAAACTATCAAAACAAAGTTAAATATCACCTAGGATGCTCAGAACACAAAAGTTGCCCTCTACAACTACCTGAAGGGATGTTGTAGAGAGGTGGGGGTTGGCCTCTTCTCCCAGGTGGATAATGACAGGACCAGAGGAAATGGCCTGAAGCTGCGTCAGGGGAGGTTTAGATTAGATATTAGGAAGAATGACTTTACTGCAAGAGTGGTCAGGCACTGGAACAGCCTGCCCAGGGAGGTGGTTGAGTCACCATCCCTGCAGGTATTTAAGAAACGTCTAGATGTGGCACTTCAGGGCATGCTCTAGTGGCAGAGTCTGTAGGTTGTTTGGTTGGACTTGATGATCTCAAAGGTCCTAGGTCCTTTCCAACCATGAAGATTCTATGATTCTATGATTCTATGATCTGGGACCTGCCCTCAGTCTGAGAAGTTCAAGGTTTCTCTTCTACTCAAACTCTGCTGTAATTCGGGTGAATACAAAACCAGCAGGACGGGAGGACAAAACCACATGGATGTAGACCTCTGGCAAACCAAAATACAAGAATTTCAGGTCATAGAGAGCAAGCGGTCTGACCTTATAGCCTAGAAATTACCACTCAGCCCTTGGAGTCCTTTCTCCTGGACTGGGGCCACTTACTCATTTACATTTAAAAGTTAATTGAACTCAGTCAATGGCACACCATCAACATGCATTTTCTCCTTAAGTGTATATCCAACCAACTGCCCTTGTATTCCTTTTAAATAAGGGCACCGATGATGAACTCTTAAATGGAAAATTACAGGTCTTTTAAGACTGCTTCAGAAATGTGCAGCTTACATGGGTAAAGGTCAGTGCACGCTGGATGAGAAGAAACAGAAGACTATACATGAGTGCAATCATAGAATCATAGAGTGGATGGAGTTAGAAGGGACCCTGAAGATCATCTAGCTCAACCCCCACCACACCATGGGCAGGAACACCTTCCACTAGACCAGGTTGCTCAAAGCCCCATCCAACCTGGCCTTGAACACCTCCACAGCTTCTCTGGGCAGCCTGTTCCAGAGTCTCACCACCCTCTGTGGAATAATTACTAAATTGGCCAAAGAATACAAAAGTACAGCATTGTTCACACATTAAGGAAAATCATACAATCAAGAGGCTTCTGAGGTAGAATACAGCCGCAGCCAGCACACGAAGAATGCAACATCTACGAGTCCCTGTACCAGGCGAAACTACACGAGGAACGGAATGTTGCAATTGCGTCATGGCCTTTCCTTATGGTGTACAGCAGGTATGGGAACGAGATGGTACTACAGAAGAGATAAGCAGCCTACATGCTACTCGGAGCCAACATTTTGTCAAACTTTGATTAAATGCTGTCCTTTGTGCGAACTTTGCTCATTATAATGTCATTATAATACCAAAACACACCTCCATCCCAAAGGCTACCTGCCTCCAAGGTGCGACCACTCCTCCTTGAGTCTGCGCCCTGAATTTCTCGTGAACTATACCTTTAATTGCGAAGCGAGGAAAATTTACACCAATCATGATAAAGGTATGTATGACTAAAGTCACTCAAACTCCACCTCGAAGAGATCAAAGAGTATAAAAATAGCCCAAGAGAGGGGGGATACCCAGGGAAGACACCATCGCGAAGAATTACATCATCACTGACTTCTGGGATCAGTCGACGGGCTGAGCCTCTCTTCCCCCACATAGGGACGCCTTTGGGTAAGATTTAGCTTGGGAACTTAAAGAGACTCTCTTTTCTACATTTATAGCCAGGCTGTATTTTTATAACTTTGTCGCGCGTTTTGTATATGTAACAATACTTTCATTTGCACGTGCTTTGCAGACAGTGTATTTATCACCAGCAATCCTAAGAACCTGTATATCTGTTGTTTAAATAAACTGCACTGTTTAAGTAGCTGGTCATTTCGGTTTCTCACTGAACACGACCAAAGACTCGAGAGTGGCCGTGCTAGTTCAGGAGCACGACTAGACTGAAGGTGCAGTCCACTATTAGTGTATCCAAATCGTAACAGTTTAATACATATTAAACGCGATTGGACTGATAGTGCTGAATTGGGCATCACTCAGAATTTAAACCTAGCCGCACCTGGCCTCCCACCTCGGTGAGGAGTGTTAGAACGCAAGGGGGTTTATTTTCTGCCAAAACTGTTTTGCCCCCCTCTCCCACGCAACACCCTCACAGTAAAGAATTTCTTCCTAATATCCAATCTAAATCTCCCCTCTTTCATTTTAAAACCATTACCCCTCGTCCTATCGCTACACTCCCTGATAAAGAGTCCCTCTCCATCTTTCCTGTAGGCCCCCTTTAGGCACTGGAAGGCTGCTACAAAGTCTCCCAACACTGCAATGCTGTAATCTCCACCAATGCTGTAATGCCATCATAGAAGGCCACTAAGTTTGTCAGGCCCGATTTGCCCTTTAGTGAAGCCATGTTGGCTGACACCAATCACCTCCTTATTTTCCATGTGCCTTAGCAGAGTTTCCAGGAAGATCTGCTACAGGATTTTGCCGGGAACAGAGGTGAGACTGACTGGAATGTAGTTCCCTGGGTCTTCCTCTTTTCCCTTTTTGAAAATGGGGTTTATGTTTCTCCTTTTCGAGTTAGTGGGAACTTCACCAGACTGCCACGGATAAATCTCATCAGGTCCCATGGACTTCCTTAGATGGTCTTGAACCTGGTCTTCTTCTGTGGTGGGTGGTTCCCCATTCTCCCAGTCCCTGCCTTTGCATTCTGCGACTTGGGCAGTGTGACTAGAGCCCTTGCCGATGAAGACTGAGGGAAAAAAGTCATTGAGTACCTCAGTCTTCTCCATGTCCCGGGTGACCAGGTCTCCTGTTTCCTTCTGGAGAGGGCCCACATTCTCCCTAGTCTTTCTTTTATCACCAACATATCTATAGAAAATTTTCTTGTTGCCCTTGACGTCCCTGGCCAGATTTAACTCTATCAGGTATTTAGCTTTTCTAACCTGATCCCTGACTACTCTGACAATTTCTCTCTATTCCTCCCAGGCTACCTGTTGTGGTTTTGCCTCAGAGGGCAACAAAGAACCACGTGCCGCTCGCTCGGCTCTTCCCAATACAGGAAGACTCAGAAGAAAAAGGCAAGACTCTGGGGTTGAGACAAGGGCAGTTTAACAGAACAGCAAAGGGAACAAGCAAAACAACAACAATAACACGGACAGAGGAATACACAAACGCGGTTACGGAACCACCGCTCACCGACCAGACCCGAGACGCCTCAGCCCGCTCCAAGCGGTGACTCCCTGCCCCCTCCCCCCGGCATTTCAAGGTGGGCATGGATCACGTGGTATGGAATACCAGAGAAAATTAACCCTAACCCCACCGGAACCGGGACATTATCCACCCCTTATTCCATACCATCTATGCCATGCCCAGATCTTACAGGTTCCAATGAATTGCCACCCCTTTCCCTGTCATATATATATATACATACATGTTCATGCAAAATAATGTCCTTAGTTTATGGGCCATCCCTCCAAAGTGTTCACCGAGTTCTTTTAATCCATGGCCTTGGGCTCCATCTGTTAGAACAGTCTCTCAGGGCAAGTGAGATGCTGTGTGGTGCTGGACTGTTGCATGCTGTATTTTTCGGAGGTTGTGACTGGTGCACCCGGTGTAGCTCAGTCCATGGGCTGAAGATGTAGACCTTGAGGAAGTTGCTGGGCGCCAGCTGCTGAGGTCAGTTCTTATCCCATCACCCCTGTGCCTTACTCATAGCACAACTGATAGCAATTATAGTAATGAGGACATACAGTGACAGTGCTACCTAGCAACTAACAACACACAATTTCATTCATTGGCTATTCTCACCCAAAATCAGATCCCCATGAGGTATACATCGGACTTCCCCATCCTTCCGCATCACCCACCAAGTGCATCCAGGTCCTTGGGCAAAAGCAATCCCACGGATGGGTTTGCCTTTGCCTGAGGCAGGACTAACCCAGACTGTCTTCCCTAACATATTCTTCATGTGCACTACGGGGACTTTATCCCCTTCTACGGTACGTGGAAGTTTTGATTGGGCAGGGCCAGCCCGATTGGTAGGTCCCCTGGGGTTAACTAGCCAGGTAGCCTTTGCTAGATGTGTATCCCAATGTTTTAAAGTCCCACCACCCATTGCTCTCAGTGTAGTTTTGAACAGTCCATTGTATCGTTCAATCTTCCCAGAGGCTGGTGCGTGACAGGGGATATGATATACCCACTCAATGCCATGCTCTTGGGCCCAGGTGTCTATGAGGCTGTTTCGGAAATGAGTCCCGTTGTCTGACTCAATTCTCTCTGGGGTACCGTGTCACCACAGGACTTGCTTTTCGAGGCCCAGGATAGTGTTCCGGGCAGTGGCATGGGGCACAGGGTATGTTTCCAGCCATCCAGTGGTTGCTTCCACCATGGTGAGCACATAGCGCTTGCCTTGACGCGTTTGTGGCAGTGTGATATAATCAATCTGCCAGGCCTCCCCAGATTTGTATTTCAGCCATCGTCCTCCATACCAGAGAGGCTTCAAACGCTTGGCTTGCTTGATTGCAGCGCATGTCTCACATTCATGGATGACCTGTGCAATAGTGTCCATGGTCGAGTCCACCCCTCGGTCACAAGCCCATCTATATGTCGCATCTCTTCCTTGATGGCCTGAGGAGTCATGGGCCCACCGAGCTATGAATAGTTCGCCCTTATGTTGCCAGTCCAGATCCACCTGAGCCACTTCAATCCTAGCAGCCCGATCCACCCGTTTGTTGTTCTGATGTTCCTCCATGGCCCGATTCTTCGGTACATGGGCATCTACATGGCGTACTTTCACAACCAGATTCTCTATCCGGGCAGCAATATCTTGCCATAGGTCAGCAGCCCAGATGGGTTTGCCTCTGTGCTGCCAGTTGCCCTGCTTCCACTGCTGTAACCACCCCCACAGAGCATTTGCCACCCTCCATGAGTCAGTGCAGAGATAAAGTACTGGCCATTTTTCTCGCTCAGCAATGTCCAAGGCCAGCTGAATGGCTTTCACCTCTGCAAACTGGCTCGATTCACGTTGTCCTTCCCTGGCTTCTGCAACTTGTCGTGTAGGACTCCACACAGCAGCCTTCCACTTTCGATGCTTTCCCACAATCCGGCAGGACCCATCAGTGAACAGGGCATATTTCTTCTCATTTTCTGGCAGTTTATTATATGGTGGGGCCTCTTCCGCACGCGTCACCTCCTCCTCTGGTGACAGTCCGAAATCCTTGCCTTCTGGCCAGTCCATGATCACTTCCAGAATTCCTGGGCGACTGGGGTTTCCCATTCGAGTTCGCTGTGTGATCAGTGCAATGCACTTCCTCCACGTAGCATCAGTTGCATGATGTGTGGTGGGGACCCTTTCTTTGAACATCCAGCCCAGCACCGGCAGTCGAGGTGCTAAGAGGAGCTGTGCTTCTGTGCCAACCACTTCTGAAGCAGCTCGAACCCCTGTGTTTCTTTTTTACTAGTTGGTGGAGCAATAGCAGCTATTTTGTTGATCACATCCATTGGAATCTGACGGCGTCCATCTTGCCATTTTATTCCTAAAAACTGGATCTCCTGCGCAGGTCCCTTGACCTTACTTCGTTTTATGGCAAAACCAGCTTTCAGAAGGATTTGGACTATTTTACTCCCTTTCTCAAAAACTTCTTCTGCTGTGTTTCCCCATACAATGATGTCATCAATGTATTGCAGATGTTCTGGAGCCTCACCCTGTTCCAGTGCAGTCTGGACCAGTCCATGGCAAATGGTGGGGCTGTGTTTCCACCCCTGGGGCAGTCGATTCCAGGTGTACTGGACGCCCCTCCAAGTGAAAGCAAACTGTGGCCTGCACTCTGCTGCCAAAGGGACTGAGAAGAATGCATTCGCTATATCATTTGTGGCATACCACTTGGCTGCCTTGGACTCCAGTTCATACTGCAGTTCTAGCATGTCCGGCACAGCAGCGCTCAGCGGTGGCGTGACTTCATTCAGGCCACGATAGTCTATGGTTAGCCTCCACTCTCCATTAGATTTTCGCACCGGCCATATGGGACTGTTAAAGGGTGAGCGAGTCTTGCTGATCACTCCTTGAACCTCTAGTTGACAAATCAGCTTATGGATGGGAATCAGAGAGTCTCGGTTAGTGCGATATTGCCGCTGATGCACCGTTGTGGTAGCAATCGGCACCTGTTGTTCTTCGACCCTCAACAACCCCACAACAGAAGGGTCCTCCTGTAAAGGAATGGCTGAGTGAGAAGGGACATGATCTGATTGCGATGAACAATCCAGCCTTTGATATGAGCCTCAAGGAAAAGCCTTAGTTACAGGCCTGAATGTGATCGCGAACTCTCCTTGAAGTCCTTAAAAAAGCAGAAGTAACAAAACCGTAAACAAAGATAAGCAGAACCACATCTGTAGAGAGAGGGAGAAGCTGTCTTGTGTAGCGATGGGTGGGCACAAGAGGTGCACCAATGAATTCACAGGAGGTGCACCAATGAATTCACAGGAGGTGTACCAATTAACTCACAAGAGGTGCACCAATGAATTCACAGGAGGTGTACCAATGAACTCACAAGAATTACTTTACTGAAAGAGTGGTCAGGCACTGGAACAGCCTGCCCAGGGAGGTGGTTGAGTCACCATCCCTGGAGGTGTTTAAGAAATGTCTAGATGTGGCACTTCAGGGCATGCTCTAGTGGCAGAGATTGTAGGGGGTTTTTTTGTGTGTGTATGCTTGGACTTGATGATCTTAAAGGTCCTTTCCAACCATGAAGATTCTATGATTCTGTGATAGTCTTCTATGATGGAATGACTGGATGGATAGATGAGGGGAGGGCAGTGGATGTTGTCTACCTTGACTTCAGCAAGGCTTTTGACACGGTCTCCCACAGCATCCTCATTAGGACGCTTAGGAAGTGTAGGTTAGATGAATGGACAGTGGGGTGGATTGAAAACTGGTTGAAAGACAGAGCTCAGAGGGTCGTGATTAGGGGCACAGAGTCTAGTTGGAGGTCAGTGACAAGTGGTGTTCCCCAGGGGTCAGTACTGGGTCCAGTCCTCTTCAATATATTCATCAATGACCTGGATGAGGGGATACAGTGCACCCTCAGCAAGTTTGCTGATGACACAAAACTGGGAGGGGTGGCTGACACACCAGAAGGCTGTGGCACCATTCAGGGAGACCTGGACAGGCTGGAGATTTGGGCAGAGAGGAACCTAATGAAATTCAACAAGGGCAAGTGTAGGGTGCTGCACCTGGGGAGGAATAACCCCCTGCACCAGGACAGGTTGGGGGCTGACCTGCTGGAGAGCAGCTCTGTGGAAAGAGACCTGGGAGTCCTGGTGGACAACAGGATGACCATGAGCCAGCAGTGTGCCCTTGTGGCCAAGAAGGCCAATGGCATCCTGGGGTGCATCAAGAAGAGTGTGGCCAGCAGGTCGAGGGAGGTCATCCTCCCCCTCTACTCTGCCCTGGTGAGGCTGCACCTGGAGTACTGTGTCCAGTTCTGGGCTCCCCAGTTCAAGAAGGACAGGGAACTGCTGGAGAGGGTGCAGCAAAGGGCTACCAAGATGATCAAGGGACTGGAACACCTCTCTTATGAAGAAAGGCTGAGGGACTTGGGTCTCTTCAGTCTGGAAAAAGGATGGCTGAGGGGGGATCTTATCAATGCTTATAAATACTTAAAGGGTGGGTGTCAGGAGGATGGGGCCAGGCTCTTTTCAGTGGTGCCCAGGGACAGGACAAGGGGTAACGGGCACAAACTTGAGCATAGGAAGTTCCACCTAAGCCTGAGGAGGAACTTCTTTACTTTGAGGGTGCCAGAGCACTGGCACAGGCTTCCCAGAGAGGTGGTGGAGTCTCTGTCTCTGAAGACATTCCAAACCCGCCTGGATGCATTCCTGTCCAGCCTGTTCTAGGTGACCCTGCTCTGGCAGGGGGGTTGGACTAGATGATCTCCAGAGGTCCCTTCCAACCCTACCATTCTGTGATTCTGTGAAAAATAATAAACATACTAGTGTATCCCCTCCAGTGAGCAATGGGGTTGAAACTGGTCTTTTATTTAGTATTTCAGATGCCATCAAAGCTGTCTTAACTTTACTAACATTTTAGTAGAAATGGCAAATGCACAGAGCCTCTGCATTGCCGAAGCCTGCCACATCCTCTCTGGGTGCCCGACAACAAACACGGAGATGTTTTTAAGCCATCCCTTCCCCAGGAAAAAAGTGGGGAGAAAAACCAAAACAAACTCAAAACAACAACAAAGTGTCCCTGCGCTTGCTGCCCCACACATCAGGTGGGGAGCAAGGTAGGTGGTTGGGGCTGATGGCCCCAGCAGGAGGGAGTCGGCGTGCCCCCACTGCAGCACAGCACGGGGGATTGAGGGCTGGGGACCGGGGGGCCACGGGGCTGGGTGCCTGGAGGCTGAGGCCAAGACTGGCTGCATCTGCCACCCGTGTAACCTTCTCTACCCCACATCCTGGCAGATGCTCCTGCAGCCTCCTGCTGGGATTGACATGCTTGTTTGGGTGCTTTTGGTGGGGTTTTTTTGCCTTTTTTTTTTTTTTTTTTAAGTAAGCACCCTGCTGCCCGGGACAGAAAGTAAAATGGTAGCCCAGGTGATAAGAGTGTCTGGAGAGAGAGCAAGCTGTAGGTAGTGATGGGTAGTGGGAGGCAGAAGATTGGCTGCAGAAAGAAACCAAAATACCCCTGGCATGGTGTCCCTTGTCTGGGCAGTAGGAGCACTGCAGTATTGCCCCACTGAGCAAAACCAGGGTGGCTGTGAGCTAGCCAACTTCTTAGTGCAATACGCTGTCAGAGAGAAACCGGGGACTCTTCTGAGGTGCTACTGTGGGTACCAGTCACTAGTCCCAGCGGGAACCCTCCCATGGCCATGGGTCTTCATTTGGGCTAACATCTGTCCCAGCAAGTAATTGTCCCAGAGCTGTGCTGGACACATCATGGGCTGCTGGATCCATAGTTGGGTACTTGGGCTGGAGATGCCTCAGTGCTTGAACAGTGTACTTTTGCTATTTAAAGGCTAGTATTGTCTCCTGGACATCCCTTGACAGCTCCTTGCAGATCGCCAGTTCCAATGGTGATCTGCAAAGGCGGATCATCTCAAAGCCCAAGAATGAAAGAGGAAGAGTAGCAGGGTGCAGATAGGCTATGAAGACAATGAGACATTGTGTTGAGTTTTTGTGGAAAGGTTTTGGTAGCGGGGGGGCTACAGGGGTGGCTTCTGTAAGAAGACACAAGAAGGTTCCTCCATGTCCGACAGAGCCAGTGCCAGCCAGCTCCAAGATGGACCCGCTGAGTCCATTTCCCCAAGCTGAGTTTGTTTTGCCCATGACGGTAATTGTTGAGTGCTCTCCCTGTCCTTATCTTGACTCACAAGCCTTTTTTTGTATTTTCTCCTCCTGTCCAGTTGAGGAGGGGGAGTGACAGAGCGGCTTGGTGAGCACCTGGCATCCAGCCAAGGTCAACCCACCACAGACATGAAGACCAGGCTGCTGGTGTCTGATGCCTTAGAGAAACAGGAGGCAACAGGTAGATGTAAAGAGGGAAGGTAAGAGGATCAAAGTGAGAAGGATCTTTGCAGGGCCCCTCTGAAGGAATAGATACGGACAAAAGCTGCATTTGTCACCACCACAGAAAAAGACATTGCAGGCAGCTTTCAAAACGTGAAACACCACAAACCTGGATGAGAGCTATGCCTATGCGAATGAATGAGAAGATCTCTATGTAAAACCTTCATAGACATAACCAGGGAGTGAAAACGTACATAAAAGTCCAGTCAGAGATACAGCCAGGTTACAGGCCTGTGAGAGACCCAACAGGTCTGTGGACAGATGCCAGAGACACAGTCTGAAATTTTAGCAAAATGCACCAAAGTGTGGTGTTAATTCCCACTAACTACTCCAATAATTTTCCAAATCTTGTTCCTAGATATTACGGAGTGTGAACCCCTGTGGAGGAATGGCTGAGAGAGAAGGGACATGATCTGATTGCGATGAACAATCCAGCCTCTGATATGAGCCTCAAGGAGAAGCCTTAGTTACAGGCCTGAATGTGATCACAAACTCTCCTTGAAGTCCTTAAAAAAGCAGAAGTAACAAAACCGTAAACAAAGATAAGCAGAACCACATCTGTAGAGAGAGGGAGAAGCTGTCTTGTGTAGCGATGGGTGGGCACGAGAGGTGCACCAATGAATTCACAGGAGGTGTACCAATGAACTCCCAAGAAGTGTACCAATGAACTCCCAAGATGTGTGCCAATGAACTGTTTTAGTCACATAAACATAGGTTGTAAACCAATCACTTTTACTAGCGTGTGCTTTTACTGCCCTTTACTGTCTGTCTATAAATATGCTGGGAAAACTTGAATAAAGGGAGAACAATCATACTCATATTGAGATTTCGTCGTTACTCCGGGTCCGGCTCCCACTCCAACATCTGGTAGCAGAGGATGCGCGACTGACTTCTCCGAGACTGCGGTAAGCAGCTAGAGGAGGGGAGTGGGAAACTTCGGCTGGGAGACGTGCTGCTTGGGCGCATAAGCGGGAGCAGACAACGGTGTGAGGTCGCTCCTCACCTCCCAGGCGCAGCTATGGAAACAGAAGCTGCGGCCACGCTACTCGCTGGGATCCTCTCTAAGAGAGGGATTGAAACACCAGCGAAACTGTTGCTTAAACTGATTAAATTGGGACAGAGATGGGGTCATTTTTCTGACACACATCTCTTGTTTTCCGTTTCGGAATGGCGGGAATTTGGAGAGACAATGTGGTATAAAATAATTGAAGGAGACGAAAAAGATGAAAAAGAAATAAAAGCCATCCGTGGGCTTTGGAATACAGTGTTAGAGGCTTTGAAAGCCATGAAAGCGGAGCGGGAAGTAGCCTGTGCAGCAGCTCAAATGTTAAACCCAGGAGCCGCTGTCACACCACCTCCAAGTAAGCCTGGACCTATTGCGCGATTTTTTGGCCTGCCCGCTGTCAAAGGAATGACTGGGACAGTCTGTCAATCTGTGGCGGAGATTCGAGGGAGTGGGACTCCTGGTCCAATAAATCCAGAGACTGAACCTGATTTATATCCACCTTTAACCTCAGTTAAAGCTATGCCTACATCTGCTCCAACTGCGGAGATTTTACAGCAACAGCGACGAAAGTTGTTATTGCGCTCCTCCGTTCATAACCTTTCTTCATTTGCGCCAGGTACTGCATCTGTTCCTCCTTATCAACTGCTTATAAGTGCGCAGCCAGAATCGGGGTATTGCGGTGTATTGTCAGAATGTCAGCAGAGAAGGACAGAGCCGGAGCTGTTTTTCTCCTGCCACTGCCCGCCTCAGATCCTCCTCTCCCCAGCCATCTCCCTGAGATAGAAGTGCTGGTTTTTGTATGTCTGCTGTGTAAGTGTGTGTGGGCGCCAGCTTATACCTGCTGATCAGCATGTGTGCTACTGTTTGTTTTTTGTTGTGTGCAGTGTCATTAGGTGACCCCACTTGAGCAGGTGTTCTGCCCGGTGTGGTACTGTTCTCGTATGCGACTAGGGCTGACACTCCGTCAAGTGAAGAAGTTTGTATATACACAATGTTTAGACGTAAGGCGAGCACACCCCAGGTAGATACACCAGGATGAGCCGTAGAACCGATGAAAGTCCTGAAATATTGGGGGAGTTTTCACCAGTTGACACGCTTACGCTCTCGGGAACGGCTTGCCCGTGCAGGGCGTATGGCTAGTTGTTTGTTGTTTGCCTATAAGATCATCATTGATTGGGAAAAGGAGTTGAGACAAAATCTATAGGATGCTCTGTAGGAAAATGAAAAGCTTAAGGAAACACGAGAAACTGAGCTCTTGTTGCAAAGGCAGACTTTTTTGTCAGTCATAAGTGATGAAAGACAAGAAAAAAAAAGAAAAAAAAAAGAAAAAGGGAAAAAAAAAAAAAAAGAGAGAGAGAGAAACCAAACAGGAACAATTAGATGGGAAATGTGCCATGTTAGCACAAAAGTATGCCATATGCGCTACGAGAAAGCAGCAGAAAAAGAGAAATAGAACACCTGATTCAAAGCAGTACCATAGAGATATGGTTTTGGTTTTTTCCTATCTGTGTATATGTTATTGCATGCCTTAGTGTTATACCCTGCGAGACTAAAAAACCCCAGCAGAAGCGGTCTCTTGAGCAAAGGGGTGGAATATGGGAAAGCAACGGAAGATCGGCGAGGAGGATTGTAAATACACTCAAGGACTCGCACCTGGGTGCTGGAAAACACATAAATCACACCAATTGTTATTCAGTCTCGGGTGCTTGCAAGAAAAACATTTGGATGACGTAAGCCTGTAATGGACTCCCAGACACCTTATCTAGCTGTTTGAGAATCTTGGCCTGTTGTGGAAGAAGATCAAAGCACAGCACCAGCAAGAAGAAGAAGTCCGCATGCGCTCTTGCTAACAAGGACTCTTTCGCTGCCAAGGATTCTTGATAACAAGGACTCTGTTGCTGCCAAGGACAAGTTTAGTAATGCTACTAGTACAGCTATTTCTGAGTTATTGCTAGATGTAGATAGTATTCGATATGCGACGCTGCAAAACAGAGCTGCTGTTGAATTTTTACTTTCAGCTCACAGACACGGTTGTCAGGATTTTAAAGGACTGTGTTGTATGAATCTAAGTGACCACTCCAAATCCATCCATGCCCAGTTGCAAGAACTGCACCGACCGAACCAGCAACTTGTGGAGACCACTGGGTGCAATCTTTTTGCTGGATGGACTTGGGGGTGGGGTTGGTTGAAGCAAATTATTGCCTGTGTGGAAGGAATTTGTCTGTTATGTTTAGTATGCTGTCATTTGCCAGTGGCAAAACAGAAAGGGGGACACTGCTCCTCCCGGCGCCTCTGTGGGTGATGCCACTGGCAAATGCGAAGGAAAGAGAACAAAAGAGGATGTGTTCCATGTTCTGGAATGGGTATTTCTAGGGGTACAACCAAAAACGAGTATTCAAACGAGAACTGAGGCAATAGGGGAACTGATACGGAAGGGTCGATCCCGAATGGTAGAAATCAGTGGTAAAGAACCAGAGGATATTAGCATACCTGTCAATGTCGGACACTTAGAATGGTGGCTGCGCAATGACGTTGCCATACAAGAGGCTTTGTTAGGGTATAGTGGGAGAGTCCATTCACAACAGCCACAGGGAAAACTATGGCAAGTTTTAAAAAGAAATCAGTGGATAGGAAAACCTAAAGTACGGGGAGACCCACTGTCAGATGGTATCACTGTATATACAGACGCCGGTAAACGCTTGTGGCGTGCAGCCTGTGTTTGGCAGGAAAAAGATCAATGGTGTCAGCATATCATCAATGGAGACACCCGAGATTCCCTTCAAACCTTGGAACTAGCCGCAGTAGTTTGGGCCTTGAACAATTGGCTGAACGTTCCCTTGAATTCCTTTTGCGGCACAAATGATACAGGCCTCGAAGATGGCCTGGGAGCCTATGGGGCTGAAATGAGACACCCAATGCCCCTCTGGAACAATGGCACCACACAAAAGCTCTGCCATCAAATGTGTTCTTGATATGTGGTGATCGAGCATGGCAGGGAATTCCAAAAAACGTGGTGGGTGGTCCATGCTATCTTGGTAAACTAACACTATTAACCCCAAATAAAAATTGGTGGAAGAACGTGACAAAGGATTCCCATCCCGGGCGCTTAAAGCGTGACATTAGGGGTCTCACACCAGATTGTAATGATGAGGTAACCTTACTTAGTGCCACTGAAAGAGTGTTCTTGTCTTTATTTATGCCTGGAGCAGCGGCAGGCAGGGCCTTAAAGGACATAGGACGGTTGGCTTGCTGGGCTGAAAAACAAGCGAAGGTCACCACGGAGATTATAGCGAATTTGTTGGAAGATCAAAATAGCCTGCGCCATGCAATTTTGCAAAATAGAGCTGTAATTGATTTTTGTTATTAGCCCAAGGACATGGTTGCGAAGATTTTGAAGGGATGTGCTGTATGAATCTGTCCGATCACAGCGAATCAATTCACGAACAGTTGCAGTGGTTAAAAGAACATGCGAGCAAGATTCGTCAAAGTCATGGGTTTTTGGATGAGTGGTTAACTAACTTGTTTGGAACGCTGCCGCAATGGTTATTAGGATTGTTTGTCGAAGGCTTACGTATTATAGTAATTCTTGTAATCATAGGTTTGTGCTTATGTGTAGTCCTTTCGTGTGTTAAGAGAGCTATGTTAAAAGTCATAAACCGAGCCTGGATTGTTCAAAAACAAGAAGGGGGAATTGTGGAGGAATGGCTGAGTGAGAAGGGACATGATCTGATTGCGATGAACAATCCAGCCTCTGATATGAGCCTCAAGGAGAAGCCTTAGTTACAGGCCTGAATGTGACCGCGAACTCTCCTTGAAGTCCTTAAAAAAGCAGAAGTAACAAAACCGTAAACAAAGATAAGCAGAACCACATCTGTAGAGAGAGGGAGAAGCTGTCTTGTGTAGCGATGGGTGGGCACAAGAGGTGCACCAATGAATTCACAAGAGGTGCACCAATGAACTGTTTTAGTCACATAAACATAGGTTGTAAACCAATCACTTTGCTAGCGTGTGCTTTTACTGTCTTTTACTGTCTGTCTATAAATATGCTGGGAAAACTTGAATAAAGGGAGAACGATCATACTCATATTGAGATTTCGTCGTTACTCTGGGTCTGGCTCCCACTCCGACAAACCCCAAGACAGATTTATATGTGCATCTATCAGGGAGATGTGCCTTCACTTGCTTTAGGCAGTTCTCAACAAGACCTTAGAATGAAAATGCAGCACTCTTGTAATCACTTTCAATCATAAATCAGTCTGTCAGCAACAACCAACAATAACCCAGCAAAAGTATGTCATGTCTGTCAATGGGATTAATTCAGTGTGAAAATGAAGTAGCCATTTGTGATAGGGCAGCTTATTGACAATACAGAATAGTGAGACTGTCCACTGCTATCCTGATAATAAAATGCAAATATGAAACTCCCTAAAGCATGTCCTGTCCAATCCCAGTAATGTGACATTGATATGCTTTTTCTGATACCAACATGAGAGGGTAAAAGAGCAAGTTCTACCTTTAACTATTATTTTATATTTTTGTTTTACTTACTTGCCACTGCACCTTGGAAAATATTGTGTGGTCTCTTGAGCATAAAAGGGCAGTGCAGAAAGTCTTTGTTAGAGTCAGGATTGGTTTTCAGAAGAAATAAAAGCTTGAAACTTAGCTAATAGTGAAGAAATAAGATAACTCTACAATAAAGAGCTAATAAATGTTTACTCTGTTAAGTATTGCTATTATTTCTCCCTACCATAAATCATCTTGCAGTATTATTTTGCCAAAAATTTAGGATGTCTGTGTTAAAACGAGATTTTCTAGAGCTCATTCAGAATTTCCATTAGCAGTCTTTTATTTCATTAATAAGACACAAACTGTTACACTGGGGTGTGATGTTCCATGTTTTCCCTCGCACAAAGAAAGCAAAATCTGAATAACATAAATGACTGATAGTATCTCAGTCTGAAGTCTGGTGAAATGTGGCAGCAACAACAGGTGAGAAGAGAAAACGAGCTAGAGAAACATTGACATACAGTTGAAAAGGGAAAGAATCAGGAGAGGAACAGGTTAGAATATGAAGCAGAGAAAAAAAGACAAGATGAGAATGAAGAAATGGAGCAAGACACCAAAGACAAAAGTTTTCTGCAGTAGCTGTGCAGGACTGATAAACTCTTCCACCACTATTTTATTCCCTGTTGGACATGGAGTTGAGAAAAACATTACTAAATTGCCACCTCAGATTTGATGCCATCAAAATCTTTAGGTTTTGATCTCGTTGTTAAGGACACAATACTGCAAAGCTCTCGGTCCCACCTCTCAGCCCCAGCTCCCTGCTTTGAAGAGTCACAAACCCATGTATTTCAGCTCTGATTCTGTTCAACATTTTCACTCCAGTTGCAGCCAACATTAATTAACTGTTTAAGTGGTGCAACACAAGAGGAAGCAATGCACAATTTCTGCAGCTGGCTTAATGGATGCAGGAGCAGAGGTAGTTCACTAGACAGCTGCAAATATTGTCTACTGTGAGGGTATACCAGTGCCTTGAACACTGTATTTTGTTGACGCGGAAGCTTCGGACAATAACACGACGACCAATATGATCAGGTTAATGCCGCTTTATTGCTCAGATAGCCCAGTTAATGTACATTCTTAGTATAGTAGTACACGCCTCTACAAGCAAAATAATTGGTTCCTATGCATATGCACGCACCACAAGCTCTATTATAATTGGTTTAGCCTTACTGTTCACGCGTCTCTAGTTTTGGCTTGAAAATTACTACAGCTGTATTCCTTCATCTTGTTCCTCCAGCTTGCTTATCAACTCTGCCACGTCTGCAGTTCTTACTTCCTCTTTTCCACAACCATCTAACGGTCACCTTCATATTTGCGCCAACAACAGATTCTCGGTGCTTGGAGTGTTCACAGAGTGGCCCCCCTGTTCCAAAAATCCTCCCACAGTATTTCATATATATGACACCAGTGTAACCATCTTTATACAAAACATATATGCACATTGACATGTATTTTGTCAGATGGAGAGTTTATCTATTTGCATAAACACATATACATTCATAAATACATAATGTATTGCCATCTACATGGCAAGTATGTACTGCTGTAGTTCCCCCAAACTTCTCCAAGTCGTAACACTCAGAAAGATATTTTGTTGAGGTGGAATTAAAGGATAAACAGTTGGTTTTGGGCATGTTCCATTAACTGTGGAGGAAATGAGTGGCTTGTGAGAAAGACAATGATGGCACCATGTTTGAGGCATTAGTGCTATCTGTGAGAGAATATTTGATTTTCCTAGGTTGTAGCCAGGTAAAATTCTTACTGTATAAGAAATACTCTGGACACATTTTTTGTTTCCTTTTTTTTGTGCATGTGAGTGGTATGTTCACTGTCATACATAATCAGAGAGGGCTATGTGCTCCTTTACTACAGCATTGGTACTCTGATCACTTTAAAAAAACCACCCTGAACTTTCAGAAAAGCACTGTCAGTATAGATGTGGATCTAGGTGGTCCAGAAGTTTGGCTAAGTAATTTCAACTACTGGTTATAGGTTTTGATCTGCTTTGTACTAGCAATTTTACAAAATCAGTGCTGATTTGAACCAGCATTTTTTGGTAAATTGGTACTACTAGAGTTCTGCAAGTCTTCCTTTATAAAATGGTCTTCATTTAGGAAAAAAATCTTATGATTTTCAAAATAACTTTCCTGCACGTCAGTATTGCACAGAGAAATGTGAACAACAGGCCTAGTTTTGCTCTGTTATGCCTATGTGAAATGCAGTCACTTCCAGTGTAATGACACAATTGAGAGTACAGTGCAGTTGTTTAAAAACTTTTGAGCATATATGAAATATTCCTCCTAATCTGTTAAATCTGAAACATAAGGAAAGACACAGTGAAAGTTGTATTTATCTGTGTCATTTCATGATAATTTGGGAGGTGCTATCCAGCTAACTGTGGTTTCTAAGTTAACCTTCTGAAAACAGGCAAAGTTAGGTACCACCATATTTTCTGAGCCCGGATACTAACAAAGGGCAACATTAACCTCTCCTTCTTTCAGGAACTGGTGCTGAAAACTAGCATCATTCCAACTAACAAAACAGTTAGTGTTGTCAGCATAGACAATAGTCAGTGAACCAACTGAAGGCCAATGTGTTTATTTCCCACTCAGACACAGTCTTCCCAGGTGGAGACTCTGAAAACATTCCTACTAAAGCTGATGCGGGTTTTACTTCGGTTAGGATCGGTGGTCTAGTCTGAGCAGGAAATTAATCCAAATATCTAAGAGAAAGCAATACAAGCTGCATCGAGAGCACAGGGATACGCAGCTATACCACTGTTTCCATGCAGAGATAATTCTCTCTTTTTGAGATCATTCACTTTTTCTGGCTGTTTATTTTCCAAGCTGAATACATGTACATGATAAAATAGGGTGGTGGCTGTAAGGTTAGAAAAGCTGCATAAGGCAGCATGCCGTAATAGTCTGTCAGAGAAGACTCACAAATAGCATCACACAACCTTTTAATTAAGTTACAAAATGAACTCAGAGTTATTACACTATCTAAACATTGTTTCTTGTTCTTCATTTTACAAATGCTGCTTTGGATAAACATCATACTACAGCACTAAACCCCCTTTCTGTTTATGAAATGTATCTTTTCTATTGAAAGCGAACATACAAATCTTATGTAGATCAGTTCATCTAACAAAGTCAGTTCTCTTTCTGCCACTGAAAACACTATTTCTAAAGCTATTTCTATTGGATAATATCACTAGATGTGATCAGAGAAGCAGCACAGGGCACTACAGAGAGAAGAGTCTCAACCTGGTTTTTTATGTTTTTCATTGGGATACCACTGTAAAAGTGAATGCTCTGTGGTGTAGTGGCTTTATTTTTAGAAGTGCGATCAAATACTAGAAGGTCTTCATGTTGTCATCTGTATTGGTAAGAATGAAGCTGTTTTCCCTTGGGGAATCTGTGAGGAAGCATTAGCTAGGAGCTAGGAAGGCATCCATGTATGAAACTGTAACCTGTTAAATCTGCAAAACAGTGTCATTTAGCAATAGCTTATATTTATCATTTGTAAAGATAGTCCTATACAGCAATGGGGGAGGGGGATCCACAGAAAATGCAAGGATTTCCACAAGCACAACCCTTCCAGAGTCTGTATTTGGTAGAAAACCTGGATACACAGTGGAGCTTGCAGGTAAACACCAGCCTCTGTGGACATGTTAAAGATATACCAAATCTTATCTGGTGGAATTTATCCCTGTCACAGTACAGCACAAGTGTTTGGGCAGGAGAGGAAAGGGCAGGTGAAGATTCCATTAGAAGCCACAGGTGGCCCTGTGCTCAAAAAAAAATCCCTTTAACAACTTTGGTGGAAAAATCTTCAATTGGTGGAAAAACCTGCTCTGTAGAACAACTACAGCAGATTAATTGCTGATTAGTAGCAGATGGAGCCACTCTCCATCATCTTTGAAAGGACAGGTGCCTGATGACTGGAGGAAAGCTAATGTCATGCCAGTCTTCAAAAAGGGCAGGAAGCAGGACTCGGGAAACTACAAGCCATTCAGCCTCACCTCCATCCCTGGAAAGGTGATGGAACAGCTCATCCTGGAAGTCATCTCAAAGCATGTAGAGGAAAAGAAGGTTATCGGGAGGGGTCAGCATGGATTCACCAAGGGGAATCATGCTTGACTAATCTGATAGCTTTCTATGATGGAATGACTGGCTGGGTGGATGAGGGGAGAGCAGTGGATGTTGTCTACCTCGACTTCAGCAAGGCTTTTGACACAGTCTCCCATAACATCCTCATTAGGATGCTTAGGAAGAGTGGGATAGATGAGTGGACAGTGAGGTGGACTGAGAACTGGCTGAATGGCAGAGCTCAGAGGGTTGTGATCAGCGGCGCAGAGTCTAGTTGGAGGCCTGTAACTAGCAGTGTTCCCCAGGGCTCAGTACTGGGTCCAGTCTTGTTCAACATATTCATCGAAGACCTGGATGAAGGGACAGAGTGCATCCTCAGCAAGTTTGCTGATGACACAAAGCTGGGAGGAGTGTGTGAAACACCAGAAGGCTGTGCTGTCATACAGTGAGACCTGGACAGGCTGGAGAGCTGGGCAGAGAGGAACCTAATGAAGCTCAAGAGCAAGTGTAGGGTCCTTGTCCCGGTTCCGGCGGGGATAGGGTTAATTTTCTCTGGTATTCCATACCATGTGATCCATGCCCACCCTGAAATGCCGGGGGGAGGGGGCAGGGAGTCCAGTGTCCGGTTGGTGAGGGGCGGTTTCGTAACCGCGTGTGTGTATTCCTCTGTCTGTGTTATTGTTGTTGTTTTGCTTGTTCCCTTTGCTGTTCTGTTAAACTGCCCTTGTCTCAACCCCAGAGTCTTGCCTTTTTCTTCTGAGTCTTCCTGTATTGGGAAGAGCCGAGCGAGCGGCACGTGGTTCTTTGTTGCCGTCTGAGGCCAAACCACGATAATGCTTTTTTGGCACCCAACGTGGGGCTCGAGGGTTGAGATAACGACAGAATCCAACCAGAGCTTGGAAAAAACGAATTTTTGTATGTATTTATTAGGTAAATAGTCGCTGGTCACCATGTTGCTTGGTTTGTTCTCATGGCTGGGTTATGTAAATTCCTATATGGTTTATGTACTCCCTGTGATGCTGTTTATCATGTCTGGAAGAGGGATCAGGATTATCATTCTGCTGTCCTGTGCGATATCTGTTTATGATATAACAACATCACTGTTCAGACAGCTATTGTGGGGTGTTTATGCGGTTCTGCTGTCCTGTCCGTACATTGGGCACCGTCTCTCTGAGTTTATTAATAATTACAGGCAGTCTGTGGAGGAAACAGGGGGGGACACTTTCCCCAGCTCTTTTGCCTCCCTTTTCTCCTTTGGGCCAGGTATGACAGCTTTTGAGAATTTTGAATATCCTTGGGATGTTCAGACCAGCATGTTCCTAGTGTTATGTCTCCTGAGTACGTTCCGTGTTTTGTCTAGGGTTAAGCGACTATTTAAGACTCCCACCCGGAGATCTGCTCCGAGGCTGGATATTCAGGGGTGGCATGGCATGTGGGAGAACATGGGCAGGTACCTAGAGAACTTTTCACCTCCAATGGTCTGGGACTTCACCCCTGAACAGGCAAGCACATTGTTACCTGGCTGCTCCGGTGCTGGGATAACGGGGCCAGTAGCCTGCAATTAGAGGGTAGGGAAGCCAGGCAACTGGGATCCCTGTCCACGGAAGGCGGCATTGACAAGGCAATTGGTAAGAAGACCCAAGCCCTCAGCCTCTGGAAACGACTCCTGTCAGGCGTGAGGGAGAGGTACCCCTTCAGTGAAGATGTTGTACGTCAACCAAGCAAGTGGACTACCATGGAAAGAGGTATCCAGTACCTGAGAGAATTAGCCATGCGGGAGATGACTTATTATGACTTGGACAATGCAGACTTACCCACAGACCCTGATGAGGTGCAATGCACAAGGCCCATGTGGCGGAAGTTTGTACGGAGCGCACCATCGTCATATGCCAACTCACTGGCAGTAATGGAATGGAAAGGTGAAGAGGGACCGACGGTGGATGAGGTGGCTGGCCGGCTCCGGCGATATGAAGAAAGTCTCTCTTCCCCCCTTGTCTCAGCTGTGGAGAAACTGTCGCGGAAGGTCCAGCAACTTGAAGAGAACATGTCCTACTCCCCACCTGTACGGGCCAGCATCTCAGCTATTAGAAGCAGACATTTCCCCACTCAAGAGAGAGAGTACAGAGGGTACACACCACGAGGCACCCTGTGGTTCTACCTGCGTGACCACAGGGAGGACATGAGGAAGTGGGATGGACAACCTACTTCGATCCTGCGGACACGGGTACAGGAGTTGCAAGGAAGGACAACCACAAAAGGGGATCCCTCCAGGAAAGGTGCCGCCCCAGTTTCCAGTGAGCAGTTGCCCAGGCAGAGCAGAAGGCCTGATCTTGATTCTGATCCACTTGAAGGAACTTCCAAGTCATTTCTGCAAGAAGTGAGTAATAGATACTCTGACCAGGATTAGAGGGGCCCTGCCTCCGGCCAGGTGGAGGAAAGGGACAACCGGGTTTATTGGACAGTGTGGATTCGATGGCCTGGCATATCAGACCCACAGGAGTAGAAGGCTCTAGTGGACACGGGTGCACAGTGTACTTTAATACCATCAAGCTCTAGAGGGGCAGAACCCATTTGTATTTCTGGGGTGACAGGGGGATCCCAAGAGTTGACTGTACTGGAGGCGGAAGTGAGCCTAACTGGGAATGAGTGGCAAAAGCATCCCATTGTGACTGGCCCAGAGGCTCCATGCATCCTTGGTATAGATTACCTCAGGAGAGGGTATTTGAAGGACCCAAAAGGGTCCCGTTGGGCCTTTGGCATAGCTGCCTTGGAGACGGAGGAAGTTAAACAGTTGTCTACCTTGCCTGGTCTCTTGGAGGACCCTTCTGTTGTGGGGCTGTTGAGGGTCGAAGAACAACAGGTGCCGATTGCTACCACAACGGTGCATCGGCGGCAATATCGCACTAACCGAGACTCTCTGATTCCCATCCATAAGCTGATTCGTCAACTAGAGGTTCAAGGAGTGATCAGCAAGACCCGCTCACCCTTTAACAGTCCCATATGGCCGGTGCGAAAATCTAATGGAGAGTGGAGGCTAACCGTAGACTATCGTGGCCTGAATGAAGTCACGCCACCGCTGAGCGCTGCTGTGCCAGACATGCTAGAACTCCAGTACGAACTGGAGTCCAAGGCAGCCAAGTGGTATGCCACAAATGATATAGTGAATGCATTCTTCTCAATCCCTTTGGCAGCAGAGTGCAGGCCACAGTCTGCTTTCACTTGTAGGGGCTTCCAGTACACCTGGAATCGACTGCCCCAGGGGTGGAAACACAGCCCCACCATTTGCCATGGACTGGTCCAGACTGCACTGGAACAGGGTGAGGCTCCAGAACATCTGCAATACATTGATGACATCATTGTATGGGGAAACACAGCAGAAGAAGTTTTTGAGAAAGGGAGTAAAATAGTCTGGATCCTTCTGAAAGCTGGTTTTGCCATAAAACGAAGTAAGGTCAAGGGACCTGTGCAGGAGATCCAGTTTTTAGGAATAAAATGGCAAGATGGACGCCGTCAGATCCCAATGGATGTGATCAACAAAATAGCAGCTATGTCTCCACCAACTAGTAAAAAGGAAACACAAGCTTTCTTAGGCATTGTGGGTTTTTGGAGAATGCATATCCCAGATTACAGTCTAATCGTAAGCCCTCTGTATCAAGTAACCCGGAAGAAGAATGACTTTAAATGGAGTCCTGAGCAACGACAAGCTTTTGAACAAATCAAACAGGAAATAGTCCATGCAGTGGCCCTGGGGCCAGTCCGGGCAGGACAAGATGTTAAAAATGTGCTCTACACCGCAGCCGGGGAGAACGGCCCTACCTGGAGCCTCTGGCAGAAAGCACCAGGAGAGACTCGAGGTCGACCCCCAGGGTTTTGGAGTCGGGGATACAGAGGATCCGAAGCCTGCTACACTCCAACAGAAAAAGAGATATTGGCAGCATATGAAGGGGTTCGAGCTGCTTCAGAAGTGGTTGGCACAGAAGCACAGCTCCTCTTAGCACCTCGACTGCCGGTGCTGGGTTGGATCTTCAAAGAAAGGGTCCCCACCACACATCATGCAACTGATGCCACATGGAGGAAGTGCATTGCACTGATCACACGGCAAACTCGAATGGGAAACCCCAGTCGCCCAGGAATTCTGGAAGTGATCACGGACTGGCCAGAAGGCAAGGATTTCGGAATGTCACCAGAGGAGGAGGTGACGCGTGCGGAAGAGGCCCCACCATATAATAAATTGCCAGAAAATGAGAAGAAATATGCCCTGTTCACTGATGGGTCCTGCCGGATACCAAAGAATCGGGCCACGGAGGAACATCAGAACAACCAGCAGGTGGATCGGGCTGCTAGGATTGAAGTGTCTTAGGTGGATCTGGACTGGCAACATAGGGGCGAACTATTCATAGCTCGGTGGGCCCATGACTCTTCAGGCCATCAAGGAAGAGATGCGACATATAGATGGGCTCGTGACCGAGGGGTGGACTTGACCATGGACACGATTGCACAGGTCATCCATGAATGTGAGACAGGTGCTGCAATCAAGCAAGCCAAGCGTTTGAAGCCTCTCTGGTATGGAGGACGATGGCTGAAATACAAATCTGGGGAGGCCTGGCAGATTGATTATATCACACTGCCACAAACCCGTCAAGGCAAGCGCTATGTGCTCACCATGGTGGAAGCAACCACTGGATGGCTGGAAACATACCCTGTGCCCCATGCCACTGCCCGGAACACTATCCTGGGCCTCGAAAAGCAAGTCCTGTGGCGACACGGTACCCCAGAGAGAATTGAGTCAGACAACGGGACTCATTTCCGAAACAGCCTCATAGACCCCTGGGCCAAAGAGCATGTCATTGAGTGGGTGTATCACATCCCCTATCACGCACCAGCCTCTGGGAAGATAGAACGATACAATGGACTGTTCAAAACTACACTGAGAGCAATGGGTGGTGGGACTTTAAAACATTGGGATGCACATCTAGCAAAAGCTACCTGGCTAGTTAACCCCAGGGGATCTACCAATTGGGCTGGCCCTGCCCAATCAAAACTTCCACGTACCGTAGAAGGGGATAAAGTCCCCGTAGTGCACATGAAGAATATGCTAGGGAAGACAGTCTGGGTTAGTCCCGCCTCAGGCAAAGGCAAACCCATCCGTGGGATTGCTTTTGCCCAAGGACCTGGGTGCACTTGGTGGGTGATGCGGGAGGATGGGGAGGTCCGATGTATACTTCATGGGGATCTGATTTTGGTTGAAAATAGCCAATGAGTCAAATTGTGTGTTGTTAGTTGCTAAGTAGCACTGTCACTGTATATCCTCATTACTATAATTGCTATCAGTTGTATTACGAGTAAGGCACAGGGGTGATGGGATAAGAACTGACCTCAGCAGCTGGCGCCCAGCGACTTCCTCAAGGTCTACATCTTCAGCCCACGGATTGAGCCACACCGGGTGCACCAGTCACAACCTCTGAAAAATACAGCATGCAACAGTCCAGCACCACACAGCATCTCACCTGCCCTGAGATGCCGCGATTGAGAGACGGGACACAGCTTGATGCAAGCTAGACGGTCCTTTTATTGTGCTCAACCATTCCCTTTTATATGCTTACATTGACTCTCTATTTCAAACAGATTGGTCCTTTTGAACATACACTGCTCAAGCGGTTGCATCTGATTGGTCAGAGATAGATGCTATCCCTTATCATGCTAGCAGACATCCCTTATCTTGAAGACATACTTCTTATCCTGAAGACAGTTCTTAACTCTTCTTTTGTCAGGGCGCCTGGAGCCTGCTTATCTCAGTGTTGCGACATTTGTCTCCTGTTCTCAGGTACCTGGTCAGTCCTTTTCTGGTCATAACGGCCTTCAGTTTCCCATGGTTTATATCCTACAAGTTCCAGCATGTCCCTGCTTGTTAATTGAGCAGTACTCGGAGTTCTGCTCTTCAGGCCTCGTCCCACACTGAGAGACTGTTCTAACAGATGGAGCCCAAGGCCATGGATTAAAAGAACTCAATGGACACTTTGGAGGGATGGCCCATAAACTAAGGGCATTATTTTGCATGAATATGTATGTATATATATATATGACAGGGAAAGGGGTGGCAATTCATTGGGACCTGTAAGATCTGGGCATGGCATAGATGGTATGGAATAAGGGGTGGATAATGTCCCGGTTCTGGCGGGGATAGGGTTAATTTTCTCTGGTATTCCATACCACGTGATCCATGCCCACCTTGAAATGCCGGGGGGAGGGGGCAGGGAGTCGCCGCTTGGAGCGGGCTGAGGCGTCCCGTGTCCGGTCGGTGAGTGGTGGTTTTGTAACCGCGTTTGTGTATTCCTCTGTCCGTGTTATTGTTGTTGTTTTGCTTGTTCCCTTTGCTGTTCTGTTAAACTGCCCTTGTCTCAACCCCAGAGTCTTGCATTTTTCTTCTGATTCTTCCTGTATTGGGAAGAGCCGAGTGAGCGGCACGTGGTTCTTTGTTGCCGTCTGAGGCAAAACCACGACAGTCCTGCATCTAGGGAGACATAACCCCATACACCGGTATAGGTCCGGGGCTGACCTGCTGGAGAGCAGCTCTGCAGAGAGGCACGTGGGAGTTCTGGTGGACAACAAGTTGACCATGAGCCAGCAATGTGCCCTTGTGGCCAAGAAGGCCAATGGCATCCTGGGGTGCATCAAGAAGAGTGTGGCCAGCAGGTCGAGGGAGGTCATCCTCCCCCTCTACTCTGCCCTGGTGAGGCTGCACCTGGAGTACTGTGTCCAGTTCCGGGCTCCCCAGTTCAAGAAGGACAGGGAACTGCTGGAGAGGGGACAGCAAAGGGCTACAAAGATGATCAAGGGACTGGAACATATCTCTGATGAAGAAAGGCTGAGAGACCTGGGTCTGTTTAGCCAGGAGGAGAGAAGACTGAGGGGGGATCTTATCAATGCTTACAAATACTTAAAGGGTAGGTGTCAGGAGGATGGGGCCAGACTCTTTTCTGTGGTGCTCAGAGATAGGGGAAGAGGCAACGGGCACAAACTGGAACACAGGAAATTCTGTGTGACCATGTGGAGGAACTTCTTTACTTTGAGGGTGCCAGAGCACTGGCACAGGCTTCCCAGAGAGGTGGTGGAGTCTCTGTCTATAGAGATATTCTAAACCTGGATGCATTCCTGTCCATCCTGCTCTAGTTCACCCTGCTTTGGCAGGGAGGTTGGAGTAGATGATCTCCGAAGGCCTCTTCCAACCCCTACCATTCTGGGATTCTAAGATTAGGGAGAACACTGATAAGGCAAGCAAAATAAACAGCATTGGTTGTCTTTTACTGCTCGAAAACAGGACAGCAGTCCCTCGCTGTTAGACCTGAGGCTGTTCCTTACCAGATTCCTGCATGCTAGGTGCCCTCGGCACAGCACTGCTGAGAGTTGTGGCCAAGGAGGGCAGGATACTTGGGGACAGGAAGGCACACAGCATGGGACACTGAGCACTCATGTAGCTCTTCCACTTTGCTGAGAGAGCAAAACCAGAAAGGGTGCATTAGCAAACTGTGTGGAAATCCTCAGTGGTTGTGGTGTTGCCCCATTGTGTGTTTTTCTCTGCAAGATATTGGCATCTCTTGATTTCAAACGTTGCCTTCCACAGCTTGCTCACACTCTCAGCCCATAGTCTTAGCAGTGCTGGCCACTCTCCCCTGCAGCCTATATCTTTAGGCCTTCACTCTCCTAGAAGTACTAATGAAAACTAATCAGCTGAATGAAGGAAAAGTGCGTTTACCAAAACCGAAGAAGTGACCACCCCCCTTAAACAAAAGCCCTCTTGTTTACAGAGAACCCATACATAAACCTATTAACAACATGCAGAGGTTTAAAATGAAGGAGCCTGGGGTTAGAGAATCATAGATTCATAGAATCATTTAGGTTGGAAAAGACCCTTAAGATCATCGAGTCCAACCATCAACCTAACACTGCCAAAACCACCATGAAACCATGTCCCTAAGCAATATGTCTACCCGTCTTTTAAATACCTCCAGGGATGGTGACTCAACCACTTCCCTGGGCAGCCTGTTCCAGTGCTTGACAACCATTTTGGTGAGGAAATTTTTCCTAAGATCCAATCTAAACCTCCCCTGGCGCAACTTGAGGCCATTTCCTCTTGTCCTATTGCTTGTTACTTGGGAGAAGAGACCGACCCCCACCTCTCTACAGCCTCCTTTCAGGTAGTTGTAGAGATTGATAAGGTCTCCCCTCAGCCTCATTTTCTCCAGGCTAAACAAACCCAGTCCTCATTCAGTTCATAACATGGTTTCAGGGGGAATTTCCCCTCTTTCTGGACTGCAAATGGCAGCTTTCTTTAGAACAGGTCAGAAGATTAGCAGAAACGTTTTTCTCCTTAAATACTCACAAAGCATAGCGAAGACTCTAGAGGACATCTGTCTCTTAAAATGTCACATCAGGGTGTCTGTGAATGGTGTGACCACGTCCGACTGGTCTCCCTGTCTGCCACATGGTTGTAAGCCTTATTTTGGACTAGAGCCCAATCTCCTAACTGCCCACGTGCACGCTTATGTCAGCATCCAGAGGGCCACTACTTTTGCCCATGTTCCCTGACTCCCTTGGAAAAAGACACACAAGTGGTAGAAGTACCCAGTGTACATTGGCATCCCACCCCTACACTCAGGGCAGACCTAACTGCCATACCTGAAAGAAACCCGAAACCCGAAACCCTGGGCAGTATGGATGCAGCCAACGTGCACCGATTCACCTGAAGTATTCAAGTTCACATCAGGTATTAAACCTAATGGCAGCGTCCAAAGAATCAGTTATAACTCCCTGGAGTCCCCGTGGTCAATTTATGGAGTCAGGGAAATGAAGGGAGTGACAACAAAGGTTTATGCTCCCTTTGAGATCCTTATTCCCAGAGTAGGCATTCTCACTTCCTTCACGCACTGTGGGAAGGGTTCGGTGTCTGAGACACACTTTCCTGGTGTGAAATGCTAGGGACAACACCACCTAAGGTATTCAGGTGCTTGACTCCCAGTTACATCCAACTGGGCTTCTCAGCTACAGCCCCTCTTTTGGAAGCAGGCAGCTAGGCTTCATTGCTACGGTATTTCAAGGAGGAAGGTCTTTCTCTGTGCCCTGTTGCATGCACAACCAGACTTAACTCAATTGTCCTGAGAGCAAGAGCTTACCTGAAGACAGAGACTAGTTTTCAAATTCTCTTGGCTTGATTCAGAGCAAGGACTTGGATTCAGGTCTCCCATTTCCCTGGCTATCCCAAAATGAGCCTTTCTTCAAGATATATAAATCCCTTTGTATAAATAATTAAGTGTTCATTGAGCCAGACAGGGGAATGGGAAATGCAAGCAAGTGATTATCATTAGCATGCTCATTTGGGATGTGGGCAAGTCAGGTCCAAACCCCTGCGGCAATGACTAGTTAATTATTCATGCAAAACAAAACAGCTTCTACAGAAGAGAGGGAGTGCAATTACACAACAGATTGGCAGAGGATCTACTCTCCTGGGATGTAGGATAGCTGACTTCAATCCCCACTCCAAATCAGGGAGAGGAAAGTTTTGAGAAGGGTCTGTTACTTTGTAGGTTATCACTAACAATTTGGCTGTTAGGTGGAGTGCATGCACACACTTCTGGTAAACTCCAAATTCTACTCCCCTTGGTATAACTGCTCTCCCACCATGAAAACTCATGTATCAAGGGTGAGACTTCTTTTCTGTATAAAAATAGGTTGTACACCAAGCAAATAATCTAGATTCCCTTTACAGTATTGGGGAAAAAATGAGCAAGGACATTTTCTGAATGCAATTCATCTCACTAATAAAAAAATCAGTGAGATGATTTCTTCTCCAGAAGTTTTAGTTGACTGTAAAGGAGCCTGAATGTCCAGTTCGGATGCAGATCCATGTTTGGGAGATATCCAAAGTCAGCTGCAAGGAGGCCCATTCAGGTTTCCATGATGCACCTCGCATCATGGTACAGCCAGTCATGCAGCAATGGGAGTGCCCTGACACACAGCACTAAGCAGCAGCAGGTCCTCCCCCGGGGCTGTGAGAGCCCTAGACCCCAATAAGTGGCACGTGCTCTCCTTGCAGTGCTCTCTCCATTAGCCACCTAAAATTGCTTCTTTCTCTTTTTTCACTTACTTCAGTTTTTGCTTTTTAACCATGCTTGTAATACACATCACAATAGCTGCTGGTTTTTCTAGGGTTTACACCTAGAACTAGAAACTATTGTCAGCCTGCAAAGAAACAGTATAACTGAGCAGAACATGGTTTGGTTTTATTTTTAATCAGCTTATAAATTCCAAATATTGGGAGATCCTAATTTATATGACGATACCAGTTAGTGGAAGAGCATAGTCCCTCCTTGGTGCTTGCACTAAAAACATCAGTAGAATCAATGAGTAATAGTGTGCATTAACAGCAGACATTAACAGGGATCTGATCCACCCAATATGCTTCTGGCAACTGTCTCTGTGAGACTAGTTCAATGCCCTCCAGATGGAGAAGCCACAAATGAGTAGAACTACATTTTTTTTCTAGGTTACTTTCAAATTAAACAAGTAATAAAGTTGCATGACTCTCTAGCCTGCATCATGTCTTTAAATGTAGTAATAGAATGTCATTGTCATCTCACAGCAGATGGGGCAGGGGGTTCTCCTCACAGTAAAGTTTCCTAAGGATAGCACACTAGGGAGAACATTTTGGCAGGAAAGCTCTTGTACAGTAATGTCATCCAAATGTAGAGGTATTGCAGGGTGGGAACCAGGGGAAATGCTTGAGTCTCACCAGCAGCAATATGGGTTTAGGACCTGGGACAGAAAACACATTGGGTTTTGGGTTGTTCTCTTGCCCGACCTTCAAGAGACAGTGCAGATGTAGCTGAAGGGGCTAATGGCAAGGAGTAGAGAGACTACTTTGACATCCAAAATGACACTTAGGAAGTACTCAAATCCAAGAAAATAATCCAGAAACCCCACACTCTAGTAGCTGCAAAGCTTATCTGGGCTTTGAGTAATTGAATACCAGCTTATCCATCCTAAAATGTCCATGCTCATGCTCTAGTTGCCAGCGTGCACTGGATCTCATAGTTCTGGCTATACAGCAGCTATGCAGGCTGTATGCTTCTACAGTAGAGGTTAAAACTCCTTTCTGACACTTTTCTGCACCACAGTGTAAGAGATGGGCCTCTCTCTTCACAGGCTGCACATGAGTATCTCATTCTCTGCTCTAATGAACAAACTTGAAGGCTACCAAAAGACAGCAGGCAGTAGCTTTAGTGGTTGTGTTTTAGAGGAGCCTGGATCAGTTTGGCAGTCAAGGACTCTGAACGCCAAGTAATGAAAGTACCAAGTACCAGAGAGGAGGAGCAGCAGCACAGACACAGCTTTGCTCCATACTTGATGCTGGCAACCTCTCTGTAATGACCTCCTCAGTGTGTGCATCATTGTGGCTCATCTTCCTGTGATGCCTCACTCTTTCCATACACTGAGCCTAGATTTTCATTGTGGGTCTCTGATTCACCCTGCTGGGGCAATGGGCTCCACTTTCAGGAACTGTGAAGGAATTGCCTTACCTTGCCTTTGGTAATTTCTCTTCATCCATGCTGTGTGAAAAAGCACAGAGTGGATCTGTGTCTCTGCTCCTGATGCTTGGGATCCCACACAGCAATGCTCATGCCCTCCTTCACTAACATAGGAAGGGATGCTATGTCAACTTTCGTTCCTTATCTTTGTACAATTTTTTTTCCTTAAAAATTGCACAATATGTACTTTTTTGCTTTGGAGCTAGATAAACATAAGCTGCATAGCAGATGTGTTCAGGAAACAGTTTGCAACCTTCTTAACCTACAAATTTATGAACACTGCTACATAATTTTTGTGACAATAAATAGTTAACTAAAAAATGAACTACACAAATGCAGGAGTATTTGTACTTGATTTATAGAACTAGTATACAACTATTTTCCTATATGAAACTGAACACATTCAATTATCAGTGTAATTACAGGGCAATTATCTTTCTCTTCCCTATCATGCCATTTTATTTCAGATTTGAACAATAAACATGTATGATTTGTCTGGTTTTTAATAGCTACCATAGTGCTCATCCATTCTGTTAGTTGTATAACTTTATTTAAGATTCCCCTTCTCCACATGGTTCTCAATTTGTTTTTTTTACGTTTCTTCTTGAAGGGAATTGAGACTCATTGGTGGCAATTGTATTGGTTTCAATTCAGAGCTGATTTCCAAGTGCTGTTCTTCAAGCAAGCATGAACTTCCTCTAAAAGCAACCCTATATAAGTGAAGTATCTCTTCTTATGTGGAATGCAGTAAGCTAGAATTGTACATGACATGACTATTATTATGTTACATTCCTCAAAGCTTTTCACTCCATTCACTCATTCCCTGCCTCCAAAAAGCAGGGAAGGGGCTCTCTGCTTCCCAGCTATGCTCTGTAGGTGCTCTCTGTGGGACCTACTTTTGGCTGGATCTGTCGGTGGATGTCATCCCAAAACATCTGCCCTCAGGTACCATTGAATAATTTTTGCCCTGAGCATCTTGCCAGTTTGCAAGGAAGATTTCTCTTGTAAATATATCCTGCTGTTACCCTTAAAGCTTGCTACACTACAGTCTGAGCTACTTGCCTTGGTCATGGCTGAAATTTTGCTTGTATGCAATATTTAATCTTCACTTTGCAGGAATTCACCTAGCAGGTGTTAGTGAAGGCAAATGCACCAAAGGAGATGTTATTCTCACCATCCACTTGCTGTAAAATAGAAGAGAACAGTTCCAGCATTACATGTATATTTTTCCATGGTGATTTCTTTTCCGGAGGCAAGATCATGAAAAAAGTGACTGTCAAATGCTTTCCCATAACATCTATATTGCTTATCCTTCTGTGCATAAAACCTACTTTGATCTGTTTCATGTTATGTTTGTGTCTGTACTTGACCTTGTGTGAATCATCTGTTATTTCAGCTGGTGTTGTCCTAGGCTTTTTTGCCTGTTTGCTGATCAATACCACAATCCAGTTCCAACACTATGACAATATAAGTTTGGTGGTTTCATTGTTACTGACTCTTAGCAATTCTTCCAATATTTCAGAAGTTAATCTGTACATCTGCCAAACATTCACAGAAACATTGTTCTTTGTTCTGATTTGAATTTGATTGCCAGTGGATGTAATAAGAAACATTACATTTCTCCTGCCTACCTGTGGTGGGTTGACCTTGGCTGGCCACCAGGTGCCCACCAAGCTGCTCTATCATTCCCCTCCTGTGGAATTTGGATAATGAGGTGAGGTCTCTGTGCTCAAAGAGCAATTAAGACTGGCTTTGCTATCTCTTGTGCAACCCAGGGGAGTGAAGGCTTGTCTGGCTATCACAGGATACATAAACAACGGGGTAGTCTTGGGGAGCCAGGACAGCCCTGCTTTTTGTCAGCAAAATCAAGATAACAGAGACTTTGTGTAGCTCTTTGTTTCCCTGAGAATCTGCCATGTCCGGCAATTGACCTTTGCCTCATTACCTTTGAAATGCATATTAAAGTTGACACCCCTGTATATGCTAATGAAGATTTTAGAGATCATGCTAAACATATATGACTATAGCACTCGTCTCTCCACCCAAATCATACTACACGTCACCCAGGGGAGGGAAACCTTGTAATTCTGGGGATAAAAGGATGGAGAAAATGACTGTTAAATTGGGAGAGAAGAAACTTGATACCTGAGGGACCAGTCGACGGGCTGTGTTCTCTTCCTCCACCCCAGGCAGGGACGCCTCTCTGGGTAAGCGCTGCGCCTTTCACCCTCTGGTGAATGTTACCCCGGGTTGTTGTACTATCGTTATTTTTGCTAGCAATATTAACCTTAAGTAATTAGCGCTATTGTAGTTAGTGAATTTATCAACGGCAATCTCGAATCTGCGACTGTCACTCTCAATAAAGTAACTAATTTCGATTATTTGTGAATCTGATTCAGTGAAAGTCCTTTGGTGGGACTCTGATAGTAAATCAGTGAAAGTCCTGGGACTCTGACAGACAAATATCGAAACTACAGTCCTTTTTAACGCGACAGTAAATTGGCGTCACGGACAGGATTTGCCATGGATAAACTGCTACAAAAATACAAGTGTGCACCGTCCCAAGCGGGACTAGAGTGGGCCCAGAAATTCTGGAAAGATGAAGATAAAATAATCGAACGAATTGAACAGTGCAGGAGTGAGCAGAAGGTTAAAGGTAATAAGGGTAAAGGAATTGTCTGTGCGATTTTAGGAGCTTGTTTATCATGCGCACAGCAGGAGGCTAAGGAATCCCCACCTCCTGAACGAATTGCAGATGTGGAATATGCTACTTTAAAGTCATACAATGAAGTGTTACAGAAATCCCTAAGTTTTGAACGGGAACAGTTAGGAACGCGAGTAGATACTCTCCTAACAGAAATTGCAAATTTAAAGAAGGAAAATGAGTTGCTTAAGACGTTATTATTAGCTATTGGTGAAAAATCTATAGAAAGTCCATTGCGGGAAAAGTTACGCTCTGTGCTGGAATCGATGCCAACCGCTAGTGATTCCACAGCACAGATCCGCAGGATAGTTCAGGATACTAACCCTGAGACATGGGGTGGAGGTACCTGGTATGATGATGATGAATCTGATGAACCGGAGGAGGGTTCCAATTATGATTATACCCCAGAGCCTGTATCTGTATGGCCGCTCATTAAAACTGAGGTCACAAATGAGGGGGGGAGCGATCGTACCACTTTGCGGACTGTCCCATGGTCTCCTAATGATTTAGCTAAGCTGCGGGAAAAATACTCGCGGCGTCCAGGGGAGTCTGAGACTGAGTACGTGTGGCGTGTATCCCTCACAGGAGGGGATAATGTTTTATTAAGTGAAGAAGAAGCAGGAGGTTATTGGGGCCCTGGAGTATTTTTAACCACCATGCCGGGTGATCATAATTATTCGTTGACCACACGGGCTGTTTATTGGGCTGGTGGTATTGATCCACAAGATAGGGGAGACCCTCGTGTGATAAAGATGTCAGGGTTCGCTGACTTGACTGCATCTGTGCAAAAGGCAGCCTGTATACAGGCAATGTATGAGCGGAACTTGTTAAGGAAATCCCCAATGTTAGCCCCTATTGATCCAGCTAGATTAATCCCCCTTATCCGTGGACTCCCAGATAGTCTAAAGACGTATGTGGCAAATGTGCAAGATCGCATACAAGCCACCCGCAACGTAGTGCAACAGGGTGGTACACGACGGAGAGACCAGGCAGAACAGGCTCATGTAACTACTTGGGGCGATTTTGTACAGGAACTGGTAGATTATGGACGCAGGATGGGTTGGGTTGGCTCGACTGCTGAGAGGCCTCACGACCCTCCCCCTCGCCGAGTCTGTCAAGTCTATACTCCTAAACCAAAACCGGAGATCAAACCCAAATTTGATAAGGAGCGCAATGACCTTTGGCGACAGGCTGTGGCGATGGGAGTGTCTCGACGGTTGTTACATGGCTCATCCACTGCTGATCTCCGAGCTCTGGTAAAATTTCTGAGCAGGAGAACTGATTCGCAAAAGAGAAATCAGTCACCAGGAAGGCATATAGCCCCTGGCAAACTCACACCCACAGCGCCACAGAGGGATTTGGTTGACAGGAAAGATACACTGCAAAAAAACGTATGCCCCTAGGGAGAACAGTGAGCCACCCTGCTCGGAGGGTATTAGCCATGCAGTGGCTCTCTAATAAACATCATGAACCAATTATCGCTATACCAGTGGGACCCCAGAGAGTTTTTGTAAATTTTCTTATTGATACTGGTGCCCAAATATCAGTGATTACTAAAAAGACCGCAGAACATCTAAATGTTAAACCCAGTTGCCGTAAACTAAAATTCACAGGAATTGATGGGATCATAAAGGAATGTCCCACTGCAAAGATCACTTTATGGCTCCCAGGGGAAGATAAATTGACTCGAACTGAAGTGTTGGTGGGTGCAGCTAATACTAACATATTGGGATTTGATTTATTATTTGGCAGAACATGGAAACTCCCTGATGGCTCAGTTTGGAGCTTCGCTGGGCAAGCTAACGCAGGAGGGGATGAGACGAAAAGTATAAATTTATTAGAGATGTCTATACCCTTGCCCCCATCAAAACTTACCAATGTGAGACAATACCCGCTGCCAGCGACCGTGCAGTCGGGCATTGACGGGGTGGTAGCAGACTTGGAAAAAAGAGATATTATCACTCGCACTCACTCCCCATATAATTCTCCTGTCTGGCCGGTAAGAAAACCAAACGGACAGTGGCGGCTTACGATTGATTACAGGCAATTGAATGCCAACACTGCACCTTTAACTGCCGCCGTACCAAATATTGCAGAGTTAGCGACCCTAATCCAGGGAGCATCTCACACATGGATGGCAACTCTAGATATAAAGGATATGTTTTTTATGATTCCGCTGCAGGAATGTGATAAGGCTAAGTTTGCCTTTACTTGGAAAGGGGTACAGTATACCTTTAACAGGCTGCCCCAGGGGTATAAGCACTCCCCTACCATCGCCCATAATGCCCTGGCGAAGGTTTTAGCAGGAATTTCTAGCCCGCCAGGCATTACCATCTATCAATATATTGATGACATACTGATAGGGGGAGACAATTTAGAGGATGTTAAGTGTACTCTGGAAGGTGTGCGAGAAAAATTAATAACTCTAGGACTAGACATTCCTCTGTCTAAGTGTCAGGGCCCTGCACAGGAGGTTAAGTTTTTAGGGGTCTGGTGGATAAAAGGAGCTGTTTCCATTCCACCAGACACACTAGAGAAGATAGAGCAAGGACAGGAACCGTCTAACAGAAAGGAGCTACAGCAGCTATTGGGGACTCTGGGTTATTGGCGCAAACATGTTCCTGGTTTTTCTATTATTGCACGCCCATTGTATAACATATTGAGAAAAGGAAAAAGGTGGGAATGGACTGAGCAGCAGGCAAAGGCCCTGAAAACCTTGGTCAGAGAATTAAGATTGTTCCAGCAATTAGGCCCGATACATCCATCTGATCCCATTTTTGTGGAATGGGGATTCAGTGAGCATGGTTCTCGTAATTTGTGGCAGAAAGGACCAGATGGTCCTGAGAGGCCATTAGAATTCAGCTCTCACTCTTTTAATGATACTGAGATGCGATATTCGGATCTTGAAAAGGGTCTACTGTCCCTAGTACGAGCCGTAGAACGGGCTGAACACATTAGGAGAGATCAGAATGTGATTGTCAGGGGTCCTTTCCGCCTTTTAGACCTAGTTCATAAGGGTACAGCGCCACCCGCAGGCATTGCTCAGAAACCTACAGTCCGTAAGTGGTATGCCTACCTGGAAGGTATCAATGAGATAATGCCTGTCACGGAAGGCAGTGTTAAATTATCTAAGTTACAGAAAGACATAGATAGCACTTTACTCTTCCAAACCCCACCGAGTAAGTCGTCTCCAATACATGAGGCACCACCCCTGGAAGAAGGTAGTGACCTAAAAGGAGTGTGGTTCACAGATGCAACATCCTATAGACAGAACAGTGAGTGGAATTACAAGGCTGTGGCATTGGAGGTGGCCACAGGGGAAAGGCTGAGTGAGGAAGGTAAAGGAAGTGCACAAGTGGGGGAACTTAGAGCAGTCCTGCTAGCTGCACAACATGGTGCTAGCCATATCTATACCGACTCATATGCCGCTTTCAAAGGGACCACAGAGTGGATAGGTCATTGGGCAGCCAATGATTGGCAAGTAAATAGAGTTCCAGTCTGGCAAACTGACAGTTGGAAGCAATTGCTAGAGATAGGGGAACAAAGAATGCTGTGTGTTGGATGGGTAAAAGGACATGATCGATCAGCTTCTATTGCTGCCCAGTTTAACCAGCAAGTTGATAGTCTCACACGACTGCGAGAAATTGATATCATAAGTGACAACCACGAATGGGAACGCTTGCTCGAGTGGTTGCATGTTAAACGAGGCCACACTGGACGAGCTGATCTTTACTGGGAAGGCATAGCCCGTGGATGGCCTGTATCAGTAAAGCTGTGTGAACAAGTGGTGACAGCCTGTTCACAATGTCGTTTACGACTTAACAAAGACCATCCAAGTAAAGCACCTCCCCTGCATATCCGAGATAAGAAGACACTGTGGCACACTTGGCAGATTGATTACATAGGCCCGCTCCGGCCTTCAGGAAAGAAGAAATACATACTAGTGGGGGTTGAAGTTGTTTCAGGAGTAACCATGGCTACAGCAGTTGCAGCTGCCTCTGGGGAGAACACTGTCCGATGTTTGAAAGAGTGGTTTAGCACACTTCCTCTTCCTGAGGAGATTCAAAGTGATAACGGGTCTCACTTTTCAGCTACAGTAGTCCAAGACTGGGCAAAGGAAGAAGGGATTCGATGGGTATTCCATACTCCGTACTATCCCCAAGCTAATGGTATTGTTGAGCGAACGAATGGGTTGGTCAAACGGTTCGCTAAAACATATGAACATGGGTGGCACCTGCGATTGTCTGATGCTACCTATCAGTTAAATAATCGGTGGAGTGGAGATGGATGCCCGGGGATGAAAGCTTTTTGTGTATCAGCCTCCACCATTGTCCCTAAAGTACACACTAAACCAGGGGAATATCCTACAGGATTTTATGCGGGCCAACCAGTAATGGTCAAAATGCCCCAGATTGGAACAGTGGCAATGGTGTTAACAACTCCAAAGAACCTCTATGCTTGGGAAGCAAAGGACAGTTCTGGGAAAATACACCGAATTAGTACCAGATGGGTGGTACCTGCCTTTTAACTTAACTCTGCCGGTCAGAATACGACCGAGCATTTTCTTTTGTTTTACTTTGCAGAAACACTGACGACGACAGATTGCACCTGGGACCACGGCCTATCCTACACAGAGTTGGCGTGTCCTTAAGGCTTGTTAATAGCTGTAACAATCTGATTTGCTTTCGTAGTGTTGATAATAGTTTTGCAACTGAAATTTTAACCATGATGCTGGTAAAATATAGTTTGGGTATCCTATTGTTGTCTACCTGTGGATGGAGTTTTTCCTCAAACCTTGTATTGCAATTGATCCGTGCTTTTGGGCATATACATAATGTCAGTCAAATAACAGCATGTTTGCCTCTACCCAAGTCCGCTGCTTCACCTTTGGACTGGGGAATTTTAACCCTTGATCTAAATCGAACCTTTACGGCCATGACAAAAACTAGCGTAGGCAAGATGAAGTTTGGAAACACTACAATATATTCTCTCGGCTGGTTGTACAATGGCCAGAAAGAGACCTGCTGGGAAGGTAAATATTCCCATGCAACAATCAAAACCACATGTGACAAATTTCCCTGGGGAATGCACTTACCCAAAATATGGGAAGAACCCCAAACGGGTGACTGGCATTACATGCAGACTACTGACTGGTGCATTGATTGGGATGGGACCATTGGACCATCAAAGACCCTTGTTGATATATATACTGATTTTAAGGTTTCTCATTCCATTAAACCAAAACGCTATAATTGGAATTGTACCAAAGTTTACAATTGCACTAGCAATGAGAGTGAAATTCAGAAATTGGGCCCGATAGCTCGAGCTCTTTGCCTCGGTTGTATTTGCCGTAAATATACCACTCGTATCAATGACACCTGGTCACGTTTTACAGTTAAGGATACCCATATAAATTGTAAAAAGCTAACATTGCCTTCTATGGGACGCACTGTCTGGGTTAGTAGTGATGGAACATGGACTACCGATTTGCCAGTGGAAGGCCCACGACGCCAACACGCACTGGGATTGCTGACACTCTGTCCTCTCTGGCGAAAACAACCCCTTGTGCCACCTCTATGGGGCCGGATCAAACGGGAAGCAGGAGACCCTTGGCAGCATCCGACCACAGGAACTGTAGTTGGATGGACTTTGGAATCCATCTTTACACCCCAGATAATGGCTTTCCAGAATCGCATGATGCTGTATAACCTTACGGGACAAATTGAAGCATTGGCTAATGCGACTCGGGTTGGACTGGAAAAATTAAATGAACAGCTGCAGGCAACGTCAAAAATGACATTGCAAAATAGACTGGCGTTAGATCTTCTATTGCTGCATGAAAATGGAGTGTGTGGATATTTAGACTTAGTAAATGATACCTGCTGTGTTCATATACCAAATGTGACTAAAGATCTTGACGAACAGCTAGATCATATAAAGCTTGTGGCAAAGGCCAGCCGCGAATTGAGGAAAGGGATGGAGACAACATGGTTGAATAAGCTATTACAAGGATTAGGATTTTCACTATCAGGATGGCTTGCTTCTTTATTGCAATCTGTGATTATTGTAGTCATTGTACTCATTGCTTTCTGTATGATATTGGCTTGTGTTAAATCTATGTTGACCCGGATGTTAATTCATCAGGTGCGGATGATCTCTGACGGGGCAGAATTGAAGGTGAATCCTGAAGTGGAGGAAGAGAAGAAGTCTAATGTAAGGGATACTCCCAAAATTGATTTTATGAAAGTGTGATTTGGATTTCGATTCGAGTGACTATAGTCACGGGGTGGATAATGTGGAATTTGGATAATGAGGTGAGGTCTCTGTGCTCAAAGAGCAATTAAGACTGGCTTTGCTATCTCTTGTGCAACCCAGGGGAGTGAAGGCTTGTCTGGCTATCACAGGATATATAAACAACGGGGTAGTCTTGGGGAGCCAGGACAGCCCTGCTTTTTGTCAGCAAAATCAAGATAACAGAGACTTTGTGTAGCTCTTTGTTTCCCTGAGAATCTGCCATGTCCGGCAATTGACCTTTGCCTCATTACCTTTGAAATGCATATTAAAGTTGACACCCCTGTATATGCTAATGAAGATTTTAGAGATCATGCTAAACATATATGACTATAGCACTCGTCTCTCCACCCAAATCATACTACACGTCACCCAGGGGAGGGAAACCTTGTAATTCTGGGGATAAAAGGATGGAGAAAATGACTGTTAAATTGGGAGAGAAGAAACTTGATACCTGAGGGACCAGTCGACGGGCTGTGTTCTCTTCCTCCACCCCAGGCAGGGACGCCTCTCTGGGTAAGCGCTGCGCCTTTCACCCTCTGGTGAATGTTACCCCGGGTTGTTGTACTATCGTTATTTTTGCTAGCAATATTAACCTTAAGTAATTAGCGCTATTGTAGTTAGTGAATTTATCAACGGCAATCTCGAATCTGCGACTGTCGCTCTCAATAAAGTAACTAATTTCGATTATTTGTGAATCTGATTCAGTGAAAGTCCTTTGGTGGGACTCTGATAGTAAATCAGTGAAAGTCCTGGGACTCTGACAGACAAATATCGAAACTACAGTCCTTTTTAACGCGACACCTCCTCAGCAGGACAGGGGAGAGGAAATATGACGAAAGGCTCATGGGTTGAGATAAGGACAGGCAGATGACTAAGCAATTACCATCACAGGCAAAACAGGCTCAACTTGGGGAACATTAATTTAAGTTATTGCCAATCAAATCAAATTAGGATAATGAGAAATAAAACCAAATCTTCCCCCCACCCCTCCCTTCTTCCTGGTCTCAACTTCACTCCCAACTTCTCTACCTACTCCCCTCGAGTGGTGCAGGGGGACAGGGAATGGGTGTTGCAGTCAGTTCCTAATGCTTTGTCTCTGCCGCTCCTTCCTCCTCATCCTCTTCCCCTGCTCCAGCATGGGGTCCCTCCCACAGGAGATGGTCCTTAATGAACTTCTCCAACATGGGTCCTTCCCAGAGGCTGCAGTTCTTCACGAACTGCTCCAGCCTGGGTCCTTTCCACAGGGTGCAGTCCTTCAGGAAAGGAATGCTCCAGCATGGGTCCCCCATGGGGTCACAGGTCCTGACAGAAAACCTGCTCCAGTATGGGCTCTCCACGGGGTCACAGCCTCCTTCAGGACACATCCACCTGCTCTGGCATGGGGTCTTCTGTGGGCTGCATGGTGAATATCCATGGGCTGCATAGGGACAGCTTTCCTCACCATGGGCTGCAGGGGAATCTCTGCTCTGGTGCCTGGAGCACCTCCTCCCCCTCCTTCTTCACTGGCCTTAGTGTCTGCAGAGTTGCTTCTCTCACATATTCTCACTCCTCTCTCCCAGATGTTGTGCAGCAGTTTCTACCCCTTCTCAAATATGTTATCACAGAGGCATTACCACTATTGCTGATGGGCTCAGCTTTGGCCAGCAGCTGGTACATCTTGGAGCTGGCTGGCACTGGCTCTGTTGGACATGGAGGAAGCTTCTGGCATCTTCTCACAGAAGCCACCACTGCAGCCCACCCTGCTACCTAAACCTTGCCATGGAAACACAATACAGCACCTATTACTTTTCCAAAGTATTTAAGATTTTGTTTAGTTTATCTCTAAAGACAGAAGTCAAAAAACATCCTTTGCTGTATGTTAGATTGGATATTAGGAAAAATTTCCTCACCAAAAGGGTTGTCAAAGCATTGGAACAGGCTGCCCAGGGAAGTGGTTGAGTCTCCATCCCTGGAGGGGAGAGGTGTAGATGTGGCACATAGGGACATAGTTTAGTGGTAGACTTGGTACTGCTAGGTTAACAATTGGACTTGATGATCTTAAGGGTCTTTTCCAACCTAAATGATTCTATGAGTCTATATTCAGTGTTGCACTCTGATTCCTTTATCTATTTAGCATAGTTTGCCATGCTTTGCTGGAAAAACTCAATTCTTCAAAAATAACCCACGTATACGGATTGCATCTGTCCTGGTTTGAGATAAAAAAGAACCAATTTTCTTTTCAGTAATTTCACTTCTCGGTATAGCCTCTTCTAACTCTCTGAAATCAACAGCATATTCTTCAGACGGTGTCTGCTAATAGAGTAATAAGGCCTGATGTTTATAGTGAATACCAAGGAATGGTATGCAGAGAGGCACCTGCTTATACTTATTGCTATGACAACCAAGGTTAGATAATTTCGTTATTTGCCCCATTGGAGGGTCGGAAATGGAAAAGCGTAGAGGGGTCGCACCTGCAGGGAGGAGGAAACAGGACAGGTGACCCAAAACTGACCAACAGGGTATTCCATCCCATCTGCCCCATGCTCAGTATAAAAGCTGAGGGATCAAAGGGTCAGCCCTCTTTCTTCAAAGGCTGGCGTCTGAGGAGGACTCTGTTCATCTGCCTTTGATCCCAATCCGTGCGTTCCTGACTCCAGATCCAGAATCCAGTTCCTGTCCATTGCTGAGTCCAGCCTGGGACTTTCCCAGTGCCTGCCAGTGACATGATCATCATCCTGGGAGTTTGATACGGTTTTGTATATATTCTATAGATTTCATTATTTTCTCATTAATATTTCATTAGTTTAGTTCTTTTTTTTTTTCAACCCATAAGTTCTCTCTTCCTCTCATTCTCTCTCCTCTGAAGAGAGATGCTATTCCTTCTCTGAAAGGAGAGAGGTCAAAGAGAGAATCTGTTGTTCATTCAGTGGCTGGTCCAGCCCAAACCATGACAGCATCAGAGGATGAAGTGTTGCTCACAACCATGCCTGAAGTCATTCAGTCAGCCACAACAAAGTTAAGCAATGAAATTTATTTCACTTCTGGCACCATGCTAAGAGATGCACTCAGAAAGACTTTTGTGAGAAAAAGCAGCAGCTTTATTGAATCTACTAAGTCATGAGTAATTCTGCATATGCAGCATAAATAATTATGCACACACAGAGCCTACACCAATGGAGATATCTGGAACTCACAAGACTACTGTTTCTTCCTTGCTTAGGAATGAGAGATTTTTGGCTGCTTGTTCAGAATATTAAAAAATTATAGAGGTCAAATAAAAATACGGTGTAAACTGGCAAGAAAAATAACTGCACCTCCTTTGAAGACAGTAGATTAGAATCATAGAATCATCTAGGTTGGAAGGGACCTTTCAGATCGAGTAAAACCATCAACCTAACACTGTCAAGTCCACCACTAAACCATGTCCCTAAGCACCACATCTACACGTCTTTTAAATACCTCCAGGGATGGGGACTCAACTACTTCCCTGGACAACCTGTTCCAATGTTTGATAACCCTTTTGGTGAAGAAGTTTTTCCTAATCACAGAAAGACAGAGGTTGGAAGGGACCTCTGGAGATCATCTAGTCCAACTTCCCTGCCAGAGCAGGGTCACCAAGAGCAGGCTGGACAGGAATGCATCCAGGCAGGTTTTGAATATCTCCAGAGAAGGAGACTCCACCACCTCTCTGGGCAGCCTGTGCCAGTACTCTGGCACCCTCAAAGTAAAGAAGTTCCTCCTCAGGCTTAGGTGGAACTTCCTATGCTCAAGTTTGTGCCCATTACCTCTTGTCCTGTCCCTGGGCACCACTGAAAAGAGCCTGGCCCCATCCTCCTGACACCCACCCTTTAAGTATTTATAAGCATTGATAAGATCCCCCCTCAGTCATCCTTTTTCCAGACTGAAGAGACCCAAATCCCTCAGCCTTTCTTCATAAGAGAGATGTTCCAGTTCCCTAATCAACTGTCCTGGTTCCGGCAGGGATAGGGTTAATTTTCTCTGGTATTCCATACCACGTGATCCATGCCAACCGTGAAATGCCGGGGGGGAGGGGGCAGGAAGCTCTCTCGGAGCGGGCTGAGGCATCTCGGGCCGGGTCGGTGAGCAGCGGTTTTGTAACCACATTTGTGTATTCCTTTGTCTGTGTTGTTGTTATTGTTATTTTGCTTGTTCCCTTCACTATTCGGTTAAAATGCCCTTGTCTCAACCCTAGAGTCTTGCGGTTTTTTTTTCTCCCTTCTGATTCTTCCTGTATTGGGAAGAGCCGAGCGAGCGGCACGTGGTTCTTTGTTGCCGTCTGAGGCAAAACCACGACAGTCCTTTTTGGCGCCCAACGTGGGGCTCGAGGGCTGAGATAACGACAGAATCCAACCAGAGCTTGGAGAAAACGAATTTTTGTAGGTATTTATTAGGTAAATAGTCACTGGTCACCATGTTGCTTGGTTTGTTTTCATGGCTGTGTTATATAAATTCCTATATGGTTTATGTACTCCCTGTGATACTGTTTATTATGTCTGGAACAGGGATCAGGATTATCATTCTGCTGTCCTGTGCGGTATTTGTTTACGATATGATAACGTCACTGTTCAGACAGCTATTGTGGGGTGTTTATGCGGTTCTGCTGTCCTGTCCGTACATTGGGCACTGTCTCTCTGAGTTTGTTAATAATTACAGGCAGTCTGTGGAGGAAACAGGGGGGGACACTTTCCCCAGCTCTTTTGCCTCCCTTTTCTCCTTTGGGCCAGGTATGACAGCTTTTGAGAATTTTGAATATCCTTGGGATACTCAGACCAGCATGTTCCTAGTGTTATGTCTCCTGAGTATGTTCCAGGTTTTGTTTAGGGTTAAGCAACTATTTAAGACTCCCACACGGAGATGTGCTCCGAGGCTGGATAGTCAGGGGTGACATGGCATGTGGGAGAACATGGGCAGGTACCTAGAGAACTTTTCACCTCCAATGGTCTGGGACTTCACCCCTGAACAGTTACAGGACCCTGATAAAGTGGTAGAATATTTGAAGGGAAAATGCTGTGGCTATTCTAGAGAGGCACAACTCACCGCACTGTGCTGGGCCCTGGCCAGTATCTACCAGGCACTGCTCAGTGTTACGCAGCACCCTCAGAGAGAAGAGATGGAAACTAGACCGGCGGCCCCTGCGGCAGCCCCTGCGGCGGCTCCTGTGGCCCCTGCGGTGGCTCCTGTGGCCCCTGCGGCGGCTCCTGTGGCCCCTGCGGCAGCCCCTGCGGCGGCCCCTGCGGCAGCCCCTGCAGCTGAACAAGGGAATCAACCCGTGCCAGTATCAGTTGCCCCCAAACAGAAGAGGAAGTACACGAAGAAATCAGTTCGCTTAGTAAAAGATGATGATGAACCAGGGCCATCACGAGAGCAGGAGGAAGAGGCAGAGCCAGAGATAATTACACGATCCCTATCCTTGAGTGAGCTGCGGGATATGCGAAAAGATTTTAGCCGACTTTCAGGTGAGCACATCGTTACCTGGCTGCTCCGGTGCTGGGATAACGGGGCCAGTAGCCTGGAATTAGAGGGTAGGGAGGCCAGGCAGCTGGGATCCCTGTCCAGGGAAGGCGGCATTGACAAGGCAATTGGAAAGAAGACCCAAGCCCTCAGCCTCTGGAAACGACTCCTGTCAGGCGTGAGGGAAAGGTACCCCTTCAGTGAAGATGTTGTATGTCAACCAAGCAAGTGGACTACCATGGAAAAAGGTATCCAGTACCTGAGAGAATTAGCTGTGCGGGAGATGATTTATTATGACTTGGACAATGCACAGTTACCCACAGACCCTGATGAGGTGCAATGCACAAGGCCCATGTGGCGGAAGTTTGTACGGAGCGCACCATCGTCATATGCCAACTCATTGGCAGTAATGGAATGGAAAGGTGAAGAGGGACCGACGGTGGATGAGGTGGCTGGCCGGCTCCGGCGATATGAAGAAAGTCTCTCTTCCCCCCTTGTCTCAGCTGTGGAGAAACTGTCACGGAAGGTCCAGCAACTTGAAGAGAATATGTCCTACTCTCCACCTGTACGGGCCAGCATCTCAGCTATTAGAAGCAGGTATTTCCCCATTCAAGAGAGAGAGTACAGAGGGTACACACCACGAGGCACCCTGTGGTTCTACTTGTGTGACCACGGGGAGGACATGAGGAGGTGGGATGGACGACCTACTTCGATCCTGCGGACACGGGTACAGGAGTTGCAAGGAAGGACAACCACAAAAGGGGATCCCTCCAGGAAAAGTGACGCCCCAGTTTCCAGTGAGCAGTTGCCCAGGCAGAGCAGAAGGCCTGATCTTGATTCTGATCCACTTGAAGGAACTTCCAAGTCATTTCTGCAAGAAGTGAGTAATGGATACTCTGACCAGGATTAGAGGGGCCCTGCCTCCGGCCAGGTGGAGGAAAGGGACAACCGGGTTTATTGGACGGTGTGGATTCGATGGCCTGGCACATCAGACCCACAGGAGTATAAGGCTCTAGTGGACACGGGTGCACAGTGTACTTTAATACCATCAAGCTATAGAGGGGCAGAACCCATTTGTATTTCTGGGGTGACAGGGGGATCCCAAGAGTTGACTGTACTGGAGGCGGAAGTGAGCCTAACTGGGAATGAGTGGCAAAAACATCCCATTGTGACTGGCCCAGAGGCTCCATGCATCCTTGGTATAGATTACCTCAGGAGAGGGTATTTGAAGGACCCAAAAGGGTCCCGTTGGGCCTTTGGCATAGCTGCCTTGGAGACGGAGGAACTTAAACAGTTGTCTACCTTGCCTGGTCTCTCGGAGGACCCTTCTGTTGTGGGGTTGTTGAGGGTCGAAGAACAACAGGTGCCGATTGCTACCACAACGGTGCATCGGCGGCAATATCGCACTAACCGAGATTCTCTGATTCCCATCCATGAACTGATTCGTCAACTAGAGGTTCAAGGAGTGATCAGCAAGACCCGCTCACCCTTTAACAGTCCCATATGGCCGGTGCGAAAATCTAATGGAGAGTGGAGGCTAACTATAGACTATCGTGGCCTGAATGAAGTCACGCCACCGCTGAGCGCTGCCGTGCCGGACATGCTAGAACTCCAGTACGAACTGGAGTCCAAGGCAGCCAAGTGGTACGCCACAAATGATATAGCGAATGCATTCTTCTCAGTCCCTTTGGCAGCAGAGTGCAGGCCACAGTTTGCTTTCACTTGGAGGGGCGTCCAGTACACCTGGAATCGACTGCCCCAGGGGTGGAAACATAGCCCCACCATTTGCCATGGACTGGTCCAGACTGCACTGGAACAGGGTGAGGCTCCAGAACATCTGCAATACATTGATGACATCATTGTATGGGGAAACACAGCAGAAGAAGTTTTTGAGAAAGGGAGTAAAATAGTCCGAATCCTTCTGAAAGCTGGTTTTGCCATAAAACGAAGTAAGGTCAAGGGACCTGCGCAGGAGATCCAGTTTTTAGGAATAAAATGGCAAGATGGACGCCGTCAGATCCCAATGGATGTGATCAACAAAATAGCAGCTATGTCTCCACCAACTAGTAAAAAGGAAACACAAGCTTTCTTAGGCATTGTGGGTTTTTGGAGAATGCATATCCCAGATTACAGTCTAATCGTAAGCCCTCTGTATCAAGTAATCCGGAAGAAGAATGACTTTAAATGGGGTCCTGAGCAACAACAAGCTTTTGAACAAATCAAACAGGAAATAGTCCATGCAGTGGCCCTGGGGCCAGTCCGGGCAGGACAAGATGTTAAAAATGTGCTCTACACCGCAGCCGGGGAGAACGGCCCTACCTGGAGCCTCTGGCAGAAAGCACCAGGGGAGACTCGAGGTCGAGCCCTAGGGTTTTGGAGTCGGGGATACAGAGGATCTGAAGCCCATTACACTCCAACAGAAAAAGAGATATTAGCAGCATATGAAGGGGTTCGAGCTGCTTCAGAAGTGGTTGGCACAGAAGCACAGCTCCTCTTAGCACCTCGACTGCCGGTGCTGGGCTGGATGTTCAAAGAAAGGGTCCCCACCACACATCATGCAGCTGATGCTACGTGGAGTAAGTGCATTGCACTGATCACACAGCGAACTCGAATGGGAAACCCCAGTCACCCAGGAATTCTGGAAGTGATCATGGACTGGCCAGAAGGCAAGGATTTCGGAATGTCACCAGAGGAGGAGGTGACGTGTGCGGAAGAGGCCCCACCATATAATAAACTGCCAGAAAATGAGAAGAAATATGCCCTGTTCACTGATGGGTCCTGCCGGATTGTGGGAAAGCATCGAAAGTGGAAGGCTGCTGTGTGGAGTCCTACACGAGAAGTTGCAGAAGCCAGGGAAGGACAAGGTGAATCGAGCCAGTGTGCAGAGGTGAAAGCCATTCAGCTGGCCTTGGACATTGCTGAGCGAGAAAAATGGCCAGTACTTTATCTCTACACTGACTCATGGAGGGTGGCAAATGCCCTGTGGGGGTGGTTACAGCAGTGGAAGCAGGGCAACTGGCAGCGCAGAGGCAAACCCATCTGGGCTGCTGACCTATGGCAAGATATTGCTGCCCGGATAGAGAATCTGGTTGTGAAAGTACGCCATGTAGATGCCCATGTACCGAAGAATCGGGCCACGGAGGAACATCAGAACAACCAGCAGGTGGATGGGGCTGCTAGGATTGAAGTGGCTCAGGTGGATCTGGACTGGCAACATAAGGGCGAACTATTCATAGCTCGGTGGGCCCATGACACCTCAGGCCATCAAGGAAGAGATGCGACATATAGATGGGCTCGTGACCGAGGGGTGGACTTGACCATGGACACTATTGCACAGATCATCCATGAATGTGAGACATGCGCTGCAATCAAGCAAGCCAAGCGTTTGAAGCCTCTTTGGTATGGAGGACGATGGCTGAAATACAAATCTGGGGAGGCCTGGCAGATTGATTATATCACACTGCCACAAACCCGTCAAGGCAAGCGCTATGTGCTCACCATGGTGGAAGCAACCACTGGATGGCTGGAAACATACCCTGTGCCCCATGCCACTGCCCGGAACACTATCCTGGGCCTCGAAAAGCAAGTCCTGTGGCGACACGGTACCCCAGAGAGAATTGAGTCAGACAACGGGACTCATTTCCGAAACAGCCTCATAGACACCTGGGCCCAAGAGCATGGCATTGAGTGGGTGTATCATATCCCCTGTCACGCACCAGCCTCTGGGAAGATGGAACGATACAATGGACTGTTAAAAACTACACTGAGAGCAATGGGTGGTGGGACTTTAAAACATTGGGATGCACATTTAGCAAAAGCTACCTGGCTAGTTAACACCAGGGGATCTACCAATCGGGCTGGCCCTGCCCAATCAAAACTTCCACGTACCGTAGAAGGGGATAAAGTCCCCGTAGTGCACATGAAGAATATGTCAGGGAAGACAGTCTGGGTTAGTCCCGCCTCAGGCAAAGGCAAACCCATCCGTGGGATTGCTTTTGCCCAAGGACCTGGGTGCACTTGGTGGGTGATGCGGAAGGATGGGGAAGTTCGATGTATACCTCATGGGGATCTGATTTTGGGTGAAAATAGCCAATGAATGAAATTGTGGGTTGTTAGTTGCTAGGTAGCACTGTCACTGTATATCCTCATTACTATAATTGCTATCAGTTGTATTACGAGTAAGGCACAGGGGTGATGGGATCAGAACTGACCTCAGCAGCTGGCGCCCATCAATTCCTCAAGGTCTACATCTTCAGCCCACAGACTGAGCTACACTGGGTGCACCAGTCACAACCTCCGAAAAATATAGGATGCAACAGTCCAGCACCACACAGCATCTCACCTGCCCTGAGAGACTGTTCTAATAGATGGAGCTCAAGGCCATGGATTAAAAGAACTCAATGGACACTTTGGAGGGATGGCCCATAAACTAAGAGCATTATTTTGCACAAATATGTATGTGTATATATATATATGACAGGGAAATGGGTGGCAATTCATTGGGACTTGTAAGATCTGGGCATGGCATAGATGGTATGGAATAAGGGGTGGATAATGTCCTGGTTCCGGCAGGGATAGGGTTAATTTTCTCTGGTATTCCATACCACGTGATCCATGCCAACCGTGAAATGCCGGGGGGGAGGGGGCAGGAAGGTCTCTCTCGGAGCGGGCTGAGGCGTCTCGGGTCCGGTCGGTGAGCGGCGGTTTTGTAACCACATTTGTGTATTCCTTTGTGTTGTTGTTATTGTTATTTTGCTTGTTCCCTTCGCTATTCGGTTAAAATGCCCTTGTCTCAACCCTAGAGTCTTGCGGTTTTTTTTTTCCCTTCCGATTCTTCCTGTATTGGGAAGAGCCGAGCGAGTGGCACGTGGTTCTTTGTTGCTGTCTGAGGCAAAACCACGACATCATCTTGGTAGCCCTTTGCTGCACCCTCTCCAGCAGTTCCCTGTCCCTCTTGAACAGGGGAGCCCAGAACTGGACACAGTACTCCAGGTGCGGCCTCACCAGGGCAGAGTAGAGGGGGAAGATGACCTCCCTCAACCTGCTTGTGTCACGGGCAGAGTGATTAACTTCACCATTAAGAGAAAAGTAGTGAAATATTTAGCAACATAAAACAGTGCTTTAACAAAGTTAGTAGTGAATGCAACAGTGTTTTACGAGATTCAATGCCAGGGTACACTTGATTATTTACTGCATAGAGGCCAGGGTCAGACAAGCTGTCAGGGAGACCCTCCCGTTGAGTCACGAGGTTCAGAAAGGACCCCCTGGCTTAGGAATCATAGAATCGCTGAGGTTGGAAGGGACCTTTAAGATCATCAAGTCCAACCTTTAACCTACCCTGACAAAACCATGTCCCTAAGTGCCCCATCTACCCTTTTTTTAAACACCTCCAGGGACGGTGAATCCACCACCTCCCTGGGCAGCCTATTCCAATGTTTAATAACCCTTTCAGTGAAAAAATGTCTCCTAATATCCAATCTAAACCTCCCCTGACATAACTTGAACCCGTTTCCTCTCGTCCTATCACTTGTTACCAGGGAGAAGAGGTCAGCCCCCATCTCTCTACAGCCTCCTTTCAGGTAGTTGTAGAGGGTGATAAGGTCTCCCCTCAGCCTCCTCTTCTCCAGGCTAAACATGCCCAGCTCCCTCAGTCGTTCCTCATAAGGTTTGTCCTCCAGACCCCTTACCAGCTTTGTAGCCCTTCTCTGGACACGCTCCAACACCTCCATGTCCTTCTTGTAGCGAGGGGCCCAAAACTGAACGCAGTACTCGAGGTGGGGCCTCACCAGTGCCGAGTAGAGGGGGATGATCACTTCCCTAGTCCGGCTCACCACACTATTCCTGATACAGGCCAGGATGCTGTTGGCCTTCTTGGCCACCTGGGCACACTGCTGGCTCATATTCAGCCGGCTGTCCACCAACACCCCCAGGTCCTTTTCTGCCGGGCTGCTCTCGAGCCACTCCGCCCCAAGCCTGTAGTGCTGCTTGGGGTTGTTGTGACCCAAGTGCAGGACCCAGCACTTGGCCTTGTTGAACTTCATACCATTGGCCTCGGCCCATTGATCCAGCCTCTCCAGATCCCTCTGCAGAGCCAACCTACCCTCAAGCAGATCAACACGCCCGCCTAGTTTAGTGTCGTCTGCAAACTTACTGAGGGTGCATTCGATCCCCTCATCCAGATCATTGACAAAGATACTAAAGAGAACCGGCCCCAGCACTGAGCCCTGAGGGACACCACTTGTGACCGGACACCAACTGGATTTAACTCCATTAACCACCACTCTCTGGGCACGGCCATCCAGCCAGTTTTTTACCCAGCGAAGAGTACACCTGTCCAGGCCATGAGCAGCCAGTTTCTCCAGGAGAATGCTGTGGGAAACGGTGTCAAAAGCTTTGCAAAAATCCAGGTAGATAACATCCACGGCTTTTCCCTCATCCACTAAGCGGGTCACCTTATCATAGAAGGAGATCAGGTTTGATAGGCATGACCTGCCCTTCACAAACCCATGCTGACTGGGCCTGATCACCCTGTTCTCCTGCATGTGCTGTGTAATGGCACTGAGGAGGATCTGTTCCATGACCTTCCCAGGCACCGAGGTCAGACTGACTGGCCTGTAGTTCCCCGGATCCTCCTTCCGGCCCTTCTTGTGGATGGGTGTCACATTTGCCAACCTCCAGTCAGCTGGGACCTCCCCGGTTGTCCAGGACTGCTCATAAATGATGCAAAGTGGCCTGGCGAGCACTTCCGCCAGCTCCTTCAGTACCCTTGGGTGGATCCCATCCGGCCCCATAGATTTGTGCACCTCCAGGTGCTGAAGCAGGTCCCTCACCATTTCCCTTTGGATTACAGGGGCTTCATTCTGCTCCCCATCCCTGTCTTCTAGCTCAGGGGTCTGGGTACTCAGGGAACAACTGGTCCTACTGCTGAAGACTGAGGCAAAGACAGCATTAAGTACCTCAGCCTTTTCCTCATCCTTGGTCACTATGTTGCCGGCCCCATCTACTAGAGGATAAAGATTAATCCTTAGTCCTCCTCTTATTGCTAATATATTTATAGAAACTTTTTTTGTTGTCCTTGACAACAGAAGCCAGGTTTAGTTCTAGCTGGGCTTTGGCCCTCCTGATTTTTTCCCTACATAGCTTCACTACCTCTTTGTAGTCCTCTTGAGTGGCCTGCCCTTCCTTCCAAAGGCCATAGATCCTCTTTTTTTCCCTAAGTTGCAACACTAGCTCCCTGCTTAGCCAGGCCGGTCTTTTTCCCCTGACGGCTTGTCTTCCGGCACATGGGGACAGCCTGCTCCTGCGCCTTTAAGACTTCCTTCTTGAAAAACATCCAGGCTTCCTGGGCTCCTTTGCCCTTCAGGACTGCCTCCCAGGGGACTTTGTCAACCAGGCTCCTGAAAAGCCCAAAGTCCGCCCTCCGGAAGTCCAAGGTAGCAGTTCTGCTGACCCCCCTCCTTGCTTCACGCAGAATCAAAAACTCTATCATTTCATGGTCACTGTTCCCGAGACAGCCTCCAACCTTCACATCCCCCACAAGACCTTCCCTGTTTACAAACAACAGATCCAGCAGGGCACCTGCCCTAGTTGGCTCTCTCACCAGCTGTGTCAGGAAGTTATCCCCAGTACATTCCAGGAACCTTCTAGACTGTTCCCTCCCTGCTGTATTGTATTCCCAGCAGATGTCCGGCAAATTGAAGTCCCCCACGAGGACAAGAGCTCGCGATCTTGAGACTTCTCCCAGCCATTTATAGAATATTTCATCTGCCTCCTCATCCTGGTTGGGCGGTCTATAACAGACTCCCACCACGATATCTGCCTTGTTAGCCCTGCCCCTGATTCTTACCCATAAACACTCAGTCCCATTATCACCATCATTCAGTTGAAAGCATTCATAACAGTCCCTAACATACAGGGCCACACCCCCGCCTCTCCTTGCTCTCCTATCCTTTCTGAAGAGCCTATAGGCATCCATGGCAGCACTATAGCTATGTGAGTCATCCCACCACGTTTCTGTGATGGCGACTACATCATAATCATCCTGCTGCACAATGGCTTCCAGCTCCTCCTGTTTGTTGCCCATGCTATGTGCATTAGTGTATAAGCACTTCAGCTGAGCTATAGGTCCTTTCTCCTCTTTACTGGTGGGCGCCAGAATTCTGCCACCCCCAGACTTATTCCTAAGGAGCCTGGTTACGCCCCCTATCTTTTCCAAGTCTAGCGCCAGCGTGCCACCTTCAGGCTTTTTGCTAGCAAGCTTGAATCTATCCCCATCCCCCTTCGAATCTAGTTTAAAGCTCTGTCAATGAGCCCTGCCAACTCCTGCCCTAAAACCCTTTTCCCCCTCTGAGACAGGCTTTTGCCGTCTGTTGCCAGCAGGCCTGGCGTCCCGAAAAGCAGCCCATAATCAAAGAACCCAAAGTCCTGCCGATGACACCAGTCTCTGAGCCAGGCATTGATCAGCTGGCATTTCCTGTTAATTTTCCTCATCAATCCTCGCAACCGTTGGGATAGAAGCAAAGACCACTTGTGCTCCTGATCCCCTAACCAGCCGTCCCAGGGCCCTAAAGTCTTTCTTCATTGCCCTCAGGCTTCTTCCTGAAATTTCATCGTTGCCTAACTGAAAAGTCAATAAAGGATAGTAGTCAGTCGGCCTAACTAGGGTAGGGAGTTTCCTCTGGACATCCTTAACTTTGGCCCCAGGGAGACAGCAGACTTCCCTACAGATTGGGTCTGGTCTACATATGGGACCTTCCACTCCCTTCAGAATCGAGTCCCCAACTACAAGGGCCTGTCTTTCTTTCATAACCGAGGATGTTGTTATACGAGGCGTAATCCGTCTTGGCCTCGGTGACAACTCCAAGTTCAGCAAGCTGTTGTCCTTCTCATCCTCCGGTTCCCTTTGCAGAACACCATATCTGTTTTGCAAGGGCACCTGGGATGGTGTGGGGGTTACCTGGGTGGCACGCCTGCCATGCCGGACGGGGACTCATTGCCACCGGTCCCTATCCTCTGAATCTCCACATTCAGCTATGCTGGTAGAGGGTGGGGAGTGCTCTGTGTGTGGAGCCCTATCTGCCTGGGGTGCTTCTTTCAGGGAAGGCAGGATGCGGCTCCAGTTATCTATCTCCTGTTCACACTCCCTTATACTTCTCAAACGACTTACCTCCTGACGGAGCTCCATCACTAGGTGAAGGAGTTCCTCTACCTGGGCACACCTCCCACAGGCCTGCTCACCACTACCATTCAACACTGGCGCAAGAGCAGGGCACACCCTGCAGCCTGACACCTGGGTGGCAGCATGTTCCCACGCAAGCTCTGTCTGGGTGGCCACATCGGAGCTGCTCGGTGCAGAGCTCAGGGATAGCATGGCCTTCTGCTGAGTTCTTACCATGACGTCCTGGTCAGGCTGAGAGGTTTCTAGTGACTTTCTGTTCAAGGAGTGTGTCCGGCACGCCCGCTCTCGCCGCGATGACACCCACCGGCTGCCTGCGTGCTGGGTGCGCAGCTCTGGAACAGCCCGTTTAGAACTGCCGCGTGTGTCGTTGTCTCCGCCCCCGCCGCGTCAGCAGCCCACCCCCGAGCTGCCGGCTCCAGCACGAGGGAGCCGCTTTTCCCAGCCACCAAGGCCCTCAAACGAGCCTTTTTGCCGGCCTTACCCGCCGCGATCCCCTTCCCCAGCGAGGCCTTACCTGCACTGGAGCTGGTCTCCTCGGCGACTGACCGTTGGCATGTTTACAGCCCGTTTAGAACTGCTGCGTGTGTCGTTGTCTCCGCCCCCGCCGCATCAGCAGCCCACCCCCGAGCTTTCTAAACTTCTCAGAGAGGAGTCTAGGTGCAGCTGGATCCAATCCTAGTCCCAGACTTGGTCAACGGTTTATGTCTAAAGGATTATATATGCGCAATCAATCCTTATATCACTTAGCTAAGATTTCAAAGTTTAGCATGCTATTAGTCAGTTACCAAGAATCTCTTGCAGCAAGGAATCTCTCAGCCTCAAGGAGCAGAACCTTAAGCGAGCATCCCCGCTCAAGGGGAGATCCTGTCATGCAGCCCGCTGCCGTGCAGGAGAGCTCAAAGGGCTCTTGGGCTATCCACTATTTATAGAGTAAGGTAATTAACCTATAGTCATATTCTCATGGGAACAAGTAGTCCCCACTCCAGACAGTGTTTTGACTGTGTTGCCAGCCATGCCCCATAGTTTACATGCAACTCATAACAACTCCCGCTGATGACCGTGGCTTGAGCAGGAGCCAGGGGGAAAGGGGAGAGCACACCGCCACAGCTTGCTACACTCTTCTTGATACACCCCAGGATGCCATTGGCCTTCACGGTCATCCTGTTGTCCACCAGGACTCCCACGTCTCTTTCCACAGAGCTGCTCTCCAGCAGGTCAGCCCCCAACCTGTCCTGGTGCAGGGGGTTATTCCTCCCCAGGTGCAGCACCCTACACTTGCCCTTGTTGAATTTCATAGGGTTCCTCTCCACCCAACTCTCCAGCCTGTCTAGGTCTCACTGTATGGCACAGCCTTCTGGTGTGTCAGCCACCCCTCCCAGTTTTGTGTCATCAGCAAGCTTGCTGAGGGTACACTCTATCCCTGAATATATTGAACAGAATATCTATCCTAAACCTCCCCTGGCACTACAGCCTTCTCTCAGGTAGTTGTAGAGAGCGATAAGGTCTCCCCTCAGCATCCCTTTCTCCAGGCTAAACAACCCCAGCTCCCTCAGCTGCTCCTCATAAGACTTTTGCTCTAGACACCTCACAAGCTTCCTTGCCCTTTTCTGGACTAGCTCCAGCAGCTCAATGTCTTTCCTGTAGTGAGGAGCCCAAAACTGAGCACAGTACTCGAGGTGAGGCCTCACCAGTGCCTAGTACAGCAGGACAATCACTTCCCTAGTCCTGCTGGCCACGCTATTCCTGATGCAGGCACCAGGATGCTGTTGGCCTTCTTGGCTACCTGGGCACACTGCTGGCTCATGTTAAGCTAGCTGTCCACCATCACCCCCAGGTCCTTTCCTGCCAGGCAGCTTTCCAGCCACTCTTCCCCAAGCCTGTAGCGCTGCATGGGGTTGTTAGTGCAGGAGTTTTTATTTGCTCAGCACCAGTGCTATTTTTAAGCAAATATTAATCTTGGGGTGATAACAACTACCCTGCAATGCCAAGTGACTTTCAATCTAAGCTCACCAGCCAGCTACACTGCTTACCTGGTGCAACTTTTGGTCCAGTTCATGGCTGTTCAACTAGTTTGCTCAGGGAAAAATCTCACAGGTGCACAAAGCATTAAAACATACTCTGGGACATGGTCTCCTATACTGTGGATGAGCCCCAAAAGTGTCTGCCTGGTCAGCCACCTGCCTACATCCTGGAGGAGCAGAAAGACACTTGCCACATGGGACACAGTGTTTGGTAGGAGCCTACATTCATACTGTGCTTATGCTGTCCTCTAGGACATTGCGAGGACACAGAGTGGGATTTGGGAGTGTTTCATGCCTTTTCTATGCTGTTCAGCTCAGATAAAATCAGGCATAGGCAACAAGACCCGAAGCTAAATAAGAAGAGAAGCTTGCTATGATCCAATCATTAACTCCATGATTGATGCCTTTTTCCACGGAGTCAACCCTGATCCTGAGGAATATTTTGATGAAGGGAGCAGAACCTCTGACCACAGTGCCCAACATCTACATCTCAGAAAGGTAACCAACAAATAAAAATATTATTCCTCTATTATTAGAATATCACTCTATTATTGGAGTATTACCTATTATTAGCCTGTCATTAGAGATATTGAAGCCAGGTGCCAAGTTTGCTTAGGAGGCAATGGAAAACTGAAAGCTGTTTGCTTAATATTTTCTATCATCTCCATTCAACACGAGGAGATCTGAATTTGTTTTTCACTGAATCTTTCTCCTCAGAAATTTCTTCAGGTGTTACAATGGCACACTGACATTTTGCACAGAGAATTTAGCAAGCCTTTATTGCACAGGGAAACTAAAAAGGTTTATGTATTATATGCAGTCATTTATCATAATTGGCAACATTTCTGATTCACTGGAAGTGATTCTCTGATGATGTAAAAAAAAAAAAAAGGCTGCACTGTCAAGCCCGGTTGAGTATATGGACAACTAGGATTTCAGGTTTGGTCCAGCATCAGTCCAGAAAAATACCAAAAGGGTGCAAGAAGAGGGGGAGTGATCTGAAGCACTAATGGCTACGTAGAACAAATTGTCTTAAAGATTTCTCTAAAACTATCACTCACAAAGAAAAACGTCTGGCCAAATGGGCCTTACATAGGCAAAGCTCTCATTCACTTCAGCAACTGCCTCTTAATATAAACCATTTTCACACGTGGACCTCTCTTCACCATGAGGGTGGTGAGACACTGGAACAGGCTGCCCAGAGAGGTGGTGGAAGCCCCATCCCTGGAAGTGTTCAAGGCCAGGCTGGATGGGGCTCTGAGCAATCTGATCAAGTGAGAGATGTCCCTGCCCATGGCAGGGGGGTTGGAACTAGATGATCTTTAAGGTCCCTTCCAACCCTAACCATTCTATGATCTGTGTTTTTAATACCTTGCCATTTGCACTCTTGTTCCTTAAACCAAAACTCTGCTTTTGGTTACACAAGTGGAAATACAGTAGTTTTCTCTTTATTAACATTAGCATAGTAAAGAGCAAAGTTTGCCCTAAAAGTGGGGCCACCATAAGCAAAGTTTTGGCCACCCAGCTCACAATGAGCAACTTTCCAACACCATAAAGGTCCTGGTGCTTATACGCAGTAACTAAATTGCTTCAGCCACTTCTGACACAATGCAGAAGTAGCACTTATGAACATTCTCCCAGATCTTCTCTAGTTTTCTCTCAAAGAATATCAAGAACATCACATATAATGTTTAATTTTAACTTTAAATAGTAGAGTCTATATAAAGGTATATAAAATTTTCTTCCTAAAGAAAATTGTCTTCAGTCTCTTGCCCCATTCTGTTAATTTGCGTAAAACTCCATTAGATAATGCAAAACACCACCAACAAAGCTATGGAAGTGACAATAAAAAGCAAGCAAACAGCTTTATGAATCCAATCTAAGAACATCTGGCAGAGAAAGGGAGGAGGTTAATCTGAACATAATATTCTGGTTTAAGCCCTTTTCCAATGACAATGCCTTCAGAGAATTTCCAATTTCATATCATCTCCAAATGGGCATTTTCCATGAAGGTGAAATTGCTCCTATTGAAAAAGAACCCAAAGAACAAAAGATCAGAAAATCCATGCTACATACCACCACTTACATTCCTTTGACTGACAAACATATTTCTCACAAATAACATCATTCTCTGAATTTATAAACTGGACTCTGTATGGACAGCTTCACTGAAGAAAACATACTATGTTTGTATTAATTTCTGCTGGATGAAACTATGGTTAGGATTCATTGCCTTTAAGACTGCATTTTGAGAAGTATGCAAGCAATGCTTTGATAACTAAGGCTAATTATTCCTAATGGATAGTCAGCTATGCCAGCCAACTAGTCTCTTGCTGATAAAGCCTGTTTTGATCATTAAGGTCAAAATGTACAATAACATTAAAAGGGCTTGTTATTGGTTTAAGTTGATCCAACAGCTCATTGTCAATGATATAGCTTTACCACAACTCTTGTTTGCTCATTTGGAGAACAAGTCTTATGAGGAGCAGCTGAGGGAGATGGGATTGTTTAGCCTGGAGAAAAGGAGGCTGAGGGGAGACCTTATCGCTCTCTACAACTACCTGGAAGGAGGCTGTAGAGAGGTGGGGGTCAGTCTCTTCTCCCAAGTAACAAGCAATAAGACAAGAGGAAATGGCCTCAAGTTGTGCCAGGGGAGGTTTAGGATGGATATTAGAAACAATTTGTACACTGAAAGGGTTAAGCATTGGAACAAGCTGCCCAGGGAAGTGGTTGAGTCGCCATCCCTGGAGGTGCCTCAAGATGGGTAGACATAGCACTTGGAGATATGGTTTAGGGATAGTTTTCGTCAGTGTTAGGTTGACAGTTGGACTAGATGATCTGAAAGGTCCCTTCCAACCTAGGCAATTCTATGATTTGTGGCTGCTATAATTCTCGAAGAATGCTTCCCCAGCACACACTTCCTATCATCAAGTTACTACTGTTGACCCACTCTATGGAAATCACCACATTTCCAGAACACTTTCTTCATGCAGAGCAGTGAGTTCCCTGTTGCTGCCATCTGCTGCAGCAATACACTGCTAAACAAGGAGAAGAAAAATTAGGAAATAGCCCTATACCAACAATCAGAATACATTTCAATAACCAGCTCATGAGCAACACTCATAACTGCCTGTCATACAAGAAGAATGACAGATAATTTACCTTATGATTGTGCCGGACATGGGAGGGGTTAGGACCAAGTCCTGAGAAGTTCTAGATAATCCTGAATTTAGGGCAATGTCAGACTTTCTGAACATGATGATCAATAGAATATATGCAGAAATAGCTTGCCTTTTTTTGAACCATCTTTCAAGAAGGATATATATGAAACAATAGCAGTTTAGAAAAGTTTTGAGCAGAAAGGGTATGTGTGCTGTAACCATCTGAAACAATAGGAAGAGACTAGAGAGGCAGAAGAGAAGACAAGAGTTCAACTCAACTCTGGCCAGGCTATCTGGAGAACTCTTTCCATCTCTCAGCTTCAATGAGCATGAATGATCACAGCCTTATTGTTGTATTTAGCCAAAGATAGCATCTCTCAACAGCATAAGCCCATCTTCCACAAGATTTTTAGGTAACTCACATTGGTGGGACATGGGTATCCTTTGTACCAGATGGCCTCCCAGCAAAGTTCAGAAATATTGGTTCACTTTTAATACCAAGAAAGGAGTGCTTCTTGCTGAATCTCTCATTATCAGCTTAGTACAACCCAGTAACTCTTCACTACGATATTTCCCAAGCAAGCACTGCTCCACACTAAACCCAGTTAGTTGAGACTAACAAGACCACAGTCCAGAGAAGTATTGGACTGTTTCAATACACAGTATGATCAATACCTTTCTGTGTTACTTCAAGAACAACGGTAATATATAAAAAGATCAAAAACTGTTCACACTGCACTTGATATATTCAGACACCATACCAGTGGCAAGATATAAAAACAAAAGCTAAGTACAATTTTACCAAGGCAGTGAGATTTATTGTACACCACACTTAAAGACTGTTGCTGGCCAGTGACAAGACAACAGACGCTCTCCCCAACCTCTCACTCCACAGAGAGAAAGAAGAGAGATAAGGGAGTTATGAGCTTCAAAAAAATAACTACTTTAACAAAATATTAATAATAAAAAGAAGAAATAGATACTATATATAAATACCTACAAAACCATATCAAGCTCCCAGGAAGATGCCACTAGCAGGCACTGGAGAAGTTCCAGACCAGACTCAGTAAGCTAGATTCTAAAACACACTGACAGGGTCTTCCTCACACATCAGTCATTGAAAACAAACATTGAAAAAGACAGACTATTGAAGAGCCAACCCAACCCCTCTGCTCCCTCAGCTTTTGTACTGAGCATGGCAGATAGGATGGAATACCCGATTGGTCAGCTTGGGTCACCTGACCTGTCCACTCCTCTCCACAGGTGTGACCCCTCCACTGGGTAAACAACCCAGTCAGGTGACCCTGGTTGCCACAGCAACAAGTGTGAGCAAGAGCCTCTCTCACTGAGCAGAAAGTTGTCTCTGCTTCACCCCAAACCAGGACAGAGACACTTTTTACCTGCAATAGATTTGCTGTCCCCGTTCTAAACAAAGTAAAAAAGAAAAGGTGGAAAGACCATTGTATCTATCTTCAGGATGAAGTAAAGTTCACTGTCCATGATTCCTGCAAATATTTCCAGTTAATTTAATCAATGATACAGAGACCAACAGATATATTTGATTCTTGGAACAGTTTCAGCAAATGGGTAGGAGATCGATGCTTCTAATGGGCCTTTTTTGACCCAGAGGAGGTTGGCAATCACTTTTGCTCAGTATTGAGGGCATCTGGGAGATGAGTCTCTGATAAATGGGTTTATGCAGTTTGTCAAACAAGCACATTTATAAGTAGCACTTTTGTGGTCATTCCCAAAAAAGAATCACAAAGATCACTAATTGCCGTGAGCCACCTCTCACATTCTGCCAAAGATACACGTGAGAAATCTTTAATTCTCAAATAAAAGCTGTACACCATCTCCTGCGTATAGAGGTGTAGCTGTCACCTTCCTCCTCTCTCTTGTCTGTTCATGTCCTGGTTTGAGGTAAAACAAAACCATTTTTCTGTTCAGTAATTTTACTTTTTAGCTAAGCCTCTTCTAACACTCTGAAATTATCAGCATATTGTGCAGAAACTATTTGCTCTCAGAGTGATAAGACCTATGTTTATAGTAAATCCCAAGGAATGGCATGCAGAGGCCCTTGCTTATACTTACTGCTATAACAACCAAGGTAAGCTAACTTTGTTATTTGCCCCGCTGGAGGGTCGGAAGCGGAAAAAGCGTAGAGTGGTCACAACTGTGGGGAGGAGTGGACAGGACAGGTGACCCAAAACTGACCAAGAGGGTATTCCATTCCATCTGCCCCATGCTCAGTATAAAAGCTGAGGGATCAAAAGGTCAGTCCTCTTTCTCCAATGGCCGGCTGTCATGGTTTTGGCCAAATTGGCCAACGATGAGACAGATGCTCTCCCCCTACTTCTTGCACAAGGAGAGGAGGAGGAGAGATGAAGAGATTTACGAGTTTAGAAGGAACTAAACTACTTTAATGAAATATTAATAATAAAATAAAAAGAAAATAATGAAATAGAGACAATATATAGAAAACTGTATCAAGCTCCCAGGATGACATCATCAGCAGGCACTGGGGAAATCCCAGACTGGACTCAGTGATGGACAGGAACTTTATTCCGGAGCTGGAGTCAGGAACCCATGGATCGGGATCTGTTATGGTTTGAGAAAACCCATAACAATTTACTGTCATTTAGACAATTATTCTATCACCTGATGACCCCTCCCCACCCGGGAAGGGGAGTCGGGGAAAGCAAGGAAACATGAGGGTTGAAACATAAATAGATTTAATAGGATAAGACTAAATAATTAACAATAACACTAAAGAACCAGTATTGATCCTGATACTAATGTAAGATATACAAGAATTATACTCAGCCAATTATATCAGTAGGAATCTGTGCACTTCCAGCAGTGGACAGCAAATGTCGGACACTGCGAGCACTATGGCTTCAGGAGGAAGGAAAGGCCTCAGGGGTCTGGCATGGGGGCAAGAAGTTCTCTGGACTGCCGCCATCAAGGGAGAAAGAGACTACGCAGCAAACTTTCTAGTTTATATTGAATGTGATGTTCATGGTATGAAACAATCCTGTTGGCCAGCCTGGGTCAAATGCCCAGGCCTCACTCCTCCTCATCCCTGCACCTGGCAAGGCTTGGAAACACCGAGACCTTGAATCTCACATAGCCTAGCTGGCTATAAAGTAAATATTTTCACAAATTCAGACACTAGAGTCTTCCAAAAGTACAGTTTTCCCCAGCATTAGAAGAGAAGTTAGTCCTGTGTTGCTCGACTCAGGACAGGATCAAAGGCAGATGAACAGACAGGGTCCTCCTTGGACATCGGCCATTGAAGAAAAAAGGGCTGACCCTTCTATGACCCCTTCTATGGGTGACCTATAGATGTTGCAATGTTAGTTTTTGGTGTCCCAGAGAAAACTATTCAAAGATATTGAAACCAGCTGTTTCTCCTGTTAGTGCACCAGATGCTCATCTTCTTTCCCTATATATCAAAATATCAGTGTCAAAATTTATCATTACTGCATGAATTGGAGACACTTTGATCTAAAAATAAGATAGATGGTTCAGTCTGTATTATGTAGCTGTCTTGGTGGTGGAGGTGGAGCTGAGCCAACTTCCGTTCAGTGAGAGGCTCTTGCTTATACATGTTGCTGTGGCAACCAGGGTCACCTGACTTGGTTGTTTACCCTGTGGAGGGGTCACACCTGTAGGGAGGAGTGGACAGATCAGGTGACCCAAACTGACCAATCGGGTATTCCATCCCATCTGCCATGCTCAGTATAAAAGCTGAAGGACGCAAGGGATTAGGTTGGCTCTTCTCTGATGGTTTTCTGTCTTCAATGACTGATGCTCTGAGGAGGATCCTGTTGGTTCGTCTGCCTTTTGATCCTGGTCAGTGTGTTCCAGTTCCCATCAGTCCCTGAGTCCAGTCTGGAACTTCCCTAGTGCCTGCTAGCGGTATCTCCCTGGGAGCTTGATATGATTTTGTGTATATTTGTATATATTGTATCTTTTTTATTATTAATATTTCATTAGTTTGGTTTTTTCTAAACTCTAACTTTCTTTATCTTTCTTCTTCCTCTCCTTGGAGAGAGGTGGGGAGGAACATCTGTTCTCTTGTCATTGGCTAACACAGCTAAAACTGTGACAGTAGCAGCTGCCCTTAGTGTATTTAAAAATAAAATACAATAAAATAGTTTTATTATTCTGTGAAAACATGACAAGTATAAAGTAGAGCAACAAAAAGTGATAGGGCACTCACAAAAATAATTGAGTCAACAAATTATTTTGAAATTATATAGCAAATACCTTCTTAGAAACTACTTTAAGTATTTTTACATTTCTGATTTTCATGGAATTTAAAATATATACTTTTTCTAATTCTATGGAAACAAAATTTGAAGTCTTACTACAACCTGTAAAATGAAAATTTTGAGTGCTAGATGGCTTTAAATGTTGCTTAAACCCTGTAAATCCTTTGAGATGAGTACCAAAAAGAAAGATGTAAACTATGGAAAACGTAAGGAACTTTTGAAATGCATCTCTGAAATGACAAGGGATCCTCTAAAAAATGGTAGTGTAACTGGAGCAAAGGAAGGAGGGGAAAGAGTATTGTTGTAGTTTGGGCTGGACTGGACAATGACAGATGCTCTCCCCCACCTCTGTCTCCAAGGAGAGGAAGGAGAGAGATAGAGATTTATGAGTTTAGAAGGAACTACACTACTGTAATGAAATATTATTAATAAACTAAAAAGGAAAATAATGAAATAGATACAATATATACAAAACCATATCAAGCTCCCAGGATGATGATCATGTCACTGGCAGGCACTGGGGAAGTCCCAGACTGGACTCAGCAACAGATGGGAACTGGTTTTTGGATCTGGAATCAGGAATACACAGATCAGGATCAAAGGCAGATGAACAGAGTCCTCCTTGGACATCGGAGGACATGCTGATTCTTCATTACCACTGCGGGCTACAGTGTTGGAGAGGGTGATCTCTTACTAGTGGCAGTTCTAACAAAATCCTTTCATTTGTATGTTTCTGGACTTGGATATCAATGTTTTATTTCTCCCAACATCAAACTGGAATGTCATTTTAATAAGAAGGTCCCAAAGTCCTGTGTAACACTCATCCAAACATGTCTCCTTGCCTGCCAGCAAATACAGATACAGAGCTAAGTGTTTATTTTTCCAGCACAACAGCTTTCTGCACTGGGTGCCATGCTCTTGTAAGCGTTTCTCTTGAAGTGGATTGTCTGTCTGATAGAAAATGCTTATTTCCTCTTCTACTTCCCAGAAGACTTTCTTGTTAGGCATTAGCCTTCCACAATTAAAATCAACCATATTTATTGTCCCAAAACTGTCTCTGAACAAATGCATGTTCATTTTTAAATCCAGGGTGGATCAGTGCACAGAGTTTGGTGGAGGGTGTTGTGGTTTAGCCTCAGGTGGCAACAAAGAACCACGAGGCACTTGCTCGGGCCTTCACAATACAAGAAGAATCAGAAGAAAAAGGCAAGACTCTGGGGTTGAGATAAAGGCAGTTTAACAGAACAGCAAAGGGAACAAGAAAACAACAACAATAACACGGACAGAGGAATATACAAACATGATTATGGAACCGCTGCTGCTGGCTGTGGCTCCCCAACCGGATTCCGGGATGCCCCAGCCTGCTCCAAGCGGCGACTACCTGCCCCCTCCCCCACCAGCTAGTGGGCATGGTTCACATTGGATGGAATACCTGTGTCCTGGGGAGGATTAACCCTATCCCCGCTGGAACCAGGACGTTATCCATCCCTTATTCCATACCATCTATGTCATGCGCAGATCTTACAGGTTCCAATGAATTGCCACCACTTTCCCCTGTCATATATATACACTATATATATATTCATGCAGGTATAATGCCCTTAGTTTATGGGACATCCCTCCAAAATGTCCGTTGAGTTCATTTAATCCATGGCTGTGGGCTCCATCTGTTAGAACAGTCTCTCAGGGCAGGTGAGATGCTGTGTGGTGCTGGCCTGTTGCATGCTGTATTTTTTGGAGCTTGTGACTGGTGCACCCGGTGTGGCTCATGCCCACAGTCCATGGGCTGAAGATGTAGATCTTGAGGAAGTTGCTGGGCGCCAGCTGCTGAGGTCAGTTCTGATCCCATCACCCCTGTGCTTTACTCAGTGTTTTCATCAAAGTCCATCTGTCCTTAATTTGGGTGATTCTTACTGTAGTACAACTGGTAGCAATTATAGTGATGAGGACATACAGTGCCAGGGTTACTTAGCAGTTAACATCATACAATTTGATTCATTGGCTATTCTCACCCAAAATCAGATCCCCATGAGGTATACATCGGACTTCCCCACGCTTCCGCATCACCCACCAAGTGCACCCAGGTCCTTGGGCAAAAGCAATCCCACGGATGGGTTTGCCTTTGCCTGAGGCAGGACTAACCCAGACTGTCTTCCCTGACATATTCTTCATGTGCGCTATGGGGACTTTATCCCCTTCTACGGTACGTGGAAGTTTTGATTGGGCAGGGCCAGCCCGATTGGTAGATCCCCTGGGGTTAACTAGCCGGGTAGCCTTTGCTAGATGTGCATCCCAATGTTTTAAAGTCCCACCACCCATTGCTCTCAGTGTAGTTTTGAACAGTCCATTGTATCGCTCAATCTTCCCAGACGCTGGTGCGTGATAGGGGATGTGATATACCCACTCAATGCCATGCTCTTGGGCCCAGGGGTCTATGAAGCTGTTTCGGAAATGAGTCCCATTGTCCGACTCAATTCTCTCTGGGGTACCGTGTCGCCACAGGACTTGCTTTTCGAGGCCCAGGATAGTGTTCCGGGCAGTGGCATGGGGCACAGGGTATGTTTCCAGCCATCCGGTGGTTGCTTCCACCATGGTGAGCACATGGCGCTTGCCTTGACGGGTTTGTGGCAGTGTGATATAATCAATCTGCCAGGCCTCCCCAGATTTGTATTTCAGCCATCGTCCTCCATACCAGAGAGGCTTCAAATGCTTGGCTTGCTTGATTGCAGCGCATGTCTCACATTCATGGATAACCTGTGCGATAGTGTCCATGGTCGAGTCCACCCCTCGGTCACGAGCCCATCTATATGTCGCATCTCTTCCTTGATGGCCTGAGGAGTCATGGGCCCATCGAGCTATGAATAGTTCACCCTTATGTTGCCAGTCCAGATCCACCTAAGACACTTCAATCCTAGCAGCCTGATCCACCTGCTGGTTGTTCTGATGTTCCTCCGTGGCCCGATTCTTCGGTACATGGGCATCTACGTGGCGTACTTTCACAACCAGATTCTCTATCCGGGCAGCAATATCTTGCCATAGGTCAGCAGCCCAGATGGGTTTGCCTCTGCGCTGCCAGTTGCCCTGCTTCCACTGCTGTAACCACCCCCACAGAGCATTTGCCACCCTCCATGAGTCAGTGCAGAGATAAAGTACTGGCCATTTTTCTCGCTCAGCAATGTCCAAGGCCAGCTGAATGGCTTTCACCTCTGCAAACTGGCTCGACTCCCCTTGTCCTTCCCTGGCTTCTGCAACTTCTCGTGTAGGACTCCACACAGCAGCCTTCCACTTTCGATGCTTTCCCACAATCCGGCAGGACCCATCAGTGAACAGGGCATATTTCTTCTCATTTTCTGGCAGTTTATTATATGGTGGGGCCTCTTCCGCACGCGTCACCTCCTCCTCTGGTGACATTCCGAAATCCTTGCCTTCTGGCCAGTCCGTGATCACTTCCAGAATTCCTGGGCGACTGGGGTTTCCCATTCGAGTTCGCTGTGTGATCAGTGCAACCCACTTACTCCACGTAGCATCAGTTGCATGATGTGTGGTGGGGACCCTTTCTTTGAACATCCAACCCAGCACCGGCAGTCGAGGTGCTAAGAGGAGCTGTGCTTCTGTGCCAACCACTTCTGAAGCAGCTCGAACCCCTTCATATGCTGCCAATATCTCTTTTTCTGTTGGAGTGTAGCGGGCTTCAGATCCTCTGCATCCCCGACTCCAAAACCCTAGGGGGTCAGCATCGAGTCTCCCCTGGCGCTTTCTGCCAGAGGCTCCAGGTAGGGCCATTCTCCCCAGCTGCAGTGTACAGCACGTCTTTAACATGTGCCCCAGGGCCACTGCATGGACTGTTTTCTGTCTGATTTGTTCAAAAGCTTGTCGTTGCTCAGGACCCCATTTAAAGTCGTTCTTCTTCCGGGTTACTTGATACAGAGGGCTTACAATTAGACTGTAATCTGGGATATGCATCCTCTGAAAACCCACAATGCCTAAGAAAGCTTACGTTTCCTTTTTACTAGTTGGTGGAGACATAGCTGCTATTTTGTTGATCACATCCATTGGGATCTGACGGCGTCCATCTTGCCATTTTATTCCTAAAAACTGGATCTCCTGCGCAGGTCCCTTGACCTTACTTCGTTTTATGGCAAAACCAGCTTTCAGAAGGATTCGGACTATTTTACTCCCTTTCTCAAAAACTTCTTCTGCTGTGTTTCCCCATACAATGATGTCATCAACGTATTGCAGATGTTCTGGAGCTTCACCCTGTTCCAGTGCAGTCTGGACCAGTCCATGGCAAATGGTGGGGCTGTGTTTCCACCCCTGGGGCAGTCGATTCCAGGTGTACTGGACGCCCCTCCAAGTGAAAGCAGACTGTGGCCTGCACTCTGCTGCCAAAGGGATTCAGAAGAATGCATTCGCTATATCATTTGTAGCATACCACTTGGCTGCCTTGGACTCCAGTTCGTACTGCAGTTCTAGCATGTCCGGCACGGCAGCGCTCAGCGGTGGCGTGACTTCATTCAGGCCACGATAGTCTATAGTTAGCCTCCACTCTCCATTAGATTTTCGCACCGGCCATATGGGACTGTTAAAGGGTGAGCGAGTCTTGCTGATCACTCCTTGAACCTCTAGTTGACGAATCAGCTTATGGATGGGAATCAGAGAGTCTCGGTGAGTGCGATATTGCCGCCGATGCACCGTTGTGGTAGCAATCGGCACCTGTTGTTCTTCGACCCTCAACAGCCCCTCAACAGAAGAGTCCTCCGAGAGACCAGGCAAGGTAGACAACTGTTTAACTTCCTCCGTCTCCAAGGCAGCTATGCCAAAGGCCCAACGGGACCCTTTTGGGTCCTTCAAATACCCTCTCCTGAGGTAATCTATACCAAGGATGCATGGAGCCTCTGGGCCAGTCACAATGGGATGTTTTTGCCACTCTTTCCCAGTTAGGCTCACTTCCGCCTCCAGTACAGTCAACTCTTGGGATCCCCCTGTCACCCCAGAAATACAAATGGGTTCTGCCCCTCTAGAGCTTGATGGTATTAAAGTACACTGTGCACCCGTGTCCACTAGAGCCTTCTACTCCTGTGGGTCTGATGTGCCAGGCCATCGAATCCACACCGTCCAATAAACCCGGTTGTCCCTTTCCTCCACCTGGCCGGAGGCAGGGCCCCTCTAATCCTGGTCAGAGTATCTATTACTCACTTCTTGCAGAAATGACTTGGAAGTTCCTTCAAGACGATCAGAATCAAGATCAGGCCTTCTGCTCTGCCTGGGGAACTGCCCACTGGAAACTGGGGCGGCACTTTTCCTGGAGGGATCCCCTTTTGTGGTTGTCCTTCCTTGCAACTCCTGTACCCGTGTCCGCAGGATCGAAGTAGGTCGTCCATCCCACTTCCTCATGTCCTCTCCGTGGTCACACAAGTAGAACCACAGGGTGCCTCGTGGTGTGTACCCTCTGTACTCTCTCTCTTGAGTCGGGAAATGCCTGCTCCTAATAGCTGAGATGCTGGCCCGTACAGGTGGGGAGTAGGACATATTCTCTTCAAGTTGCTGGACCTTCCGCGACAGTTTCTCCACAGCTGAGACAAGGGGGGAAGAGAGACTTTCTTCATATCGCCGGAGCCAGCCAGCCACCTCATCCACCGTCGGTCCCTCTTCGCCTTTCCATTCCATTACTGCCAATGAGTTGGCATATGACGATGGTGCGCTCTGTACAAAGTTCCGCCACATGGGCCTTGTGCATTGCACCTCATCAGGGTCTGTGGGTAAGTCTGCATTGTCCAAGTCATAATAAATCATCTCCCGCACAGCTAATTCTCTCAGGTACTGGATACCTCTTTCCATGGTGGTCCACTTGCTTGGTTGACATACAACATCCTCACTCAAGGGGTACCTCTCCCTCACGCCTGACAGGAGTCGTTTCCAGAGGCTGAGGGCTTGGGTCTTCTTACCAATTGCCTTGTCAATGCCGCCTTCCGTGGACAGGGATCCCAGTTGCCTGGCTTCCCTACCCTCTAATTCCAGGCTACTGGCCCCGTTATCCCAGCACCGGAGCAGCCAGGTGACAATGTGCTTGCCTGGAAGTCAGCTGAAATCTTGTCGCATATCCCGCAGCTCACTCAAGGATAGGGATCGTGTAATTATCTCTGGTTCTTCCTCTTCCTCCTGTTCTTGTGAAGACCCTGGTTCATCATCATCTTTTACTAAGCGAACTGATTTCTTTGTGTACTACTTCTTCTGTATGGGGGCAACTGATACTGGCACGGGTTGGTTCCCTGGTTCAGCAGCAGTGGCTGACACAGGGGTTGGAGTAGCGGCAGTGGCTGTCTCCATGGTTGAGTAGCTGCAGTAGCTGCCACCGGGTTTGGAGTAGCTGCAGCAGCTGCCGCAGGGGTTGCAGCAGCCACAGTGTCTTTCGCAGGGGTTGCAGTAGCCACAGTGTCTGTCACGGGGTGCGACGAGCGAGGGAAACAAGCAGTCGACTCAATATGAGTGATAAAGCAAGCTTCAGCTTTATTGCAGCATCATCAGACTTTTATATTCTTACACTTAAATGTGCATATGTGTCTTACACCTATTGGCTGTGCGCTAAAGAATACATTATCCTACTCCTCCTACATGCGGTTTCTTGGGTCCGGGTGCATTCCTGTTCTCTCATGGTCTACTTTCTCAAAGTTGTTCATCTAATTTAAGCAAGGTCAGCACGACCTTCAGCATCTTCCTTATCAGCGTGGCTCAGAATTTTCCATGCAGGCAGGCATAGCTTACTTGCCTCACACAACTCCTGCATGGAGCCATGCCCGTTCTCATATAGCCATTCTCCAACAACGGGGGTACAGTAGCTGCAGTGTCTGTCACAGGAGTTGCAGTAGCCGCAGTGTCTGCCAGTCTGGTCTCTGTCTCTTTCTCCTGAGGGTGCTGCGTAACACTGAGCAGCAGGTCGAGGGAGGTGATTCTGCCCCTCTACTCTGCTCTGGTGAGACCCCACCTGGAGTACTGTGTCCAGCTCTGGAGCCCTCAGCACAAGAAGGACATGGACCTGTTGGAGTGGGTCCAGAGGAGGGCCACAAAGATGATCAGAGGGCTGGAGCACCTCTCCTATGAGGACAGACTGAGAGAGTTGGGGTTGTTCAGCCTGGAGAAGAGAAGGCTCTGGGGAGACCTTATAGCAGCATTCTAGTACCTAAAGGGGGCCTACAGGAAAGCTGGGGAGGGACTTTTTACAAGGGCATGTACTGATAGGACGAGGGGTAACAGCTTCAACTCTTTATGAGGGACTGGAGCAATAGGACAAGGAGTAAAAAATGTTCCCATCATTCAGGATCACAAAGAAGGGGCCAAGGCCAGGAGAAACCGCAGTAGAATTGAAGCTACCTGGGGAAATGTCTGACAGCTTTCCCGGTGCCAAGTGGACTGGCTCTGGGCCATCCTTCCAGGAAATAATGACATTCACTATTTTCCTTTCTTTCTACCGGGAATTTCTTCGCTAACAGGAGACAGTGGCAGTGATCACCCTCTCGTATTTGATCGCACTGGCTCACCATCAGGCCAGGGTCAGGCTTCCTTTGGCGATGCCATCTCCCTTCTGAGCAAAAGAGCTCAAAATCAAAAGACCTCAAAATCCGTGACTGCTTAGGCCTCCTTTTAGGTTTCCTGCCCTTTCGTGACATCTGTATTAGGTTACTTTCCCCTGCAAAATTTTTTCTAGAACATTTTTGCCATCTTTTGTTTTGTTGGGGGGTGTCCTGGTTTGAGGTAAAACAGAACCAACTTTCTGTTCAGTAATTTTACTTTTCAGCTAACTAACTGAACTCTCTGAAATTAATGGCATGTTTGTCAGACACTGTCCGCTTCCAGAGTGATAAGACCTGATTGTTTATAATTTATGCCAAGGAATGGTATGCAGAGAGGCTCTTGCTTATACTTATTGCTATAACAACCAAGGTCAGATCATTTCGTTATTTGCCCTGTTGGAATGTAGAGGGGTTGCACCTGTGGGGAGGAGTGGACAGGACAGGTGACACAAAACTGACCAACAGGGTATTCCATCCCATCTGCATCATGCTCAGTATAAAAGCTGAGGGATCAAAGGGTCAGCTCTTTTTCTTCAAAGGCTGGTGTCTGAGGAGGACTCTGTTCATCTGCCTTTGATCCCAATACATGCATTCCTGACTCCAGATCCGGAATCCAGTTCCCATTTGTTGCTGAGTCCAGTCTGGGACTTCCCCAGTGCCTGCTGGTGAGGTGATCATCATCCTGGGAGCTTGATAAGGTTTTGTATATCTTGTATCTCTTTCTCTCTCTTCCTCCTCTCCCTGAAGGGGAGGTGGGGGAGATCATCTGTTGTTCATTTCAGTGGCCAGTCTGGCCCAAACCACTATGGGGGTGTGTGTGTGTTTGTTTGTTTGTGGTGGTTTTTTGTTTTAGATCCTTGCATGTATTTTTCTCAGAGTGCTTTTGTACTAAATTATGATGAAAGAATTATCCGGGATCTAAACCCGGCACTAGTTTATATCCTGGCACTCCTTGCTGCTCACTCTCACCTGTCCTGGAAGACATTTTCCGTCATCTTGAAAGAGGCTCATGACTTGAAAAGAGGCTTGAAAGACTCATGCCTTTAAGCACAAGGTTGAAAGCAGTCTAAGACACAAGTAAAACACACTGACACTGAACATCAAGTGGCTTGCGGGGGGGGAAGAGATGTCAACTATTCCAGAACAGCATTTCCCTCCCAGTTTACTCTTGTGGGGCCAACACACATACACTGACAAATATTTAAAGATTTTAGTGGAAAAAGAAGTGTGTGTATAAGGCCAAAATTTTCCGGTACTGCACCTCGCTCTACTTTCCCCATTAAAACATTATACAAAATGTTATTTCTTGGTGAGTGTCGGGGGGTGACTGTATCCCTGGTTTAGCATTGTCTCCTAGCATAAGAAACCCTTTTCCGTCTAGGATGTTTAATGCTCTGAGGTACCCTTATAAAACAGTCCAGTCCCCCTCAAAGAGGAGATGTCTCCTAAGCAATATCATTGCTCCTGCCTCCCCGCAGGCCTGCTCTGTCACTCCCAGCCAGACACTGCACCGGCTGGGGCGACACCCTGTCAGTTAAAGCCATCAGAACACTCTTTATTGTTTTAATGACCTACAGCCTATTTTCTTTCCCCAAAGGATCCAGTCAGAGCTATTTCATTTGAAACAGCCGCTGACCGCACACCAAGTGAGATTCATGTGAAAGGAAGTTTAACAATGAGTTTTGGTGAAATGTGTATTTTTTGCTTGAAATGTGTTCCTGGTCAGAAACCAGGGCATCCCTTACCCAGCAGCTCTGCTCCCGGACATCTCTGCTTCCTTCGGAGCAAGGAACTATCACTTTCACTTCAGTCAGCAATGCCAAATCAGGAAAAGGAGATGGCGCCTGTACTGTCTCATGCATAATTGCGATAGTTTAATGACATCTGACTAGCAGACCTGTTATTTCCGACAGCCTGGACCAGAAGCGTGGCAGAGTTGTGTGAGGATACCAGGCTGAATTTCCAGTGCTGGCGATTAGGGAAGCTCAGACACCTTCAAGCAGCAGGTGAGGGCTCTGGTGTGAGCAGTGCATGCCTGCTGTGGGCACCACTGCCTGTGCTGTGGAAAGGGAAAGTAGTGCAAAGTGGCTTAGCATTAAGAAAAATAATTCCACGGTGATACCGGGATTTACATAAGGTTCCTTGTGAAGTCTGCGGGAAGTGCTGATGTCTGACCCGCCGTATTTCAGAAGGGAACCAGATCACCGGTACATGGGCTGGAGGCCGCCCTGCCGGCGCAGCAAGCACTGCACGGTCAGGGGGGCAACTGAGTTCTGCTCGGCTGTTCATCACCATCGGTGCTGAGGGGAGAGGAGGGGAGCCTGACTCCCAGAGAGAGGCAGTGGCGGAAGGGCTATCCGCACACTTGGGCTTTCAGTACAGCCCGGCAATACATGATTTTCGGGTAAACTTTGAGTCGGAGCACTCGAGCGGTGACTGTCCCGCTGGTATGCCCTGCTTCCTGGCAAACAAGGGTGTTTGGAAACTGGTATGAAAAAAGCCACAACCAAACCACAAGATCAGGATGTGAAATTAGGATTTCACTGCAGACAAGAGGCAGGGCCGCATACAGATGCTGTGAGCCCACGCACTAGTCAGGGAATGCTGCAACCCTCCTGGGCTCCCTGCATCCATCACCCACAGGGCTCCTACCTGCCGGTCAGCTGCACAGGGCTCCACCTGGGCACTGCAGGTGGATCACGCAGTCCTCAGCTCTGCCCGCTGTGGTCAGAGGGCTTCCGTGGCAGGGAGCCTGGGGTGATGCGGTGGGGCGCCATGTGTCCCGCTCCCTCAGCTGCCATGAGGCACCCCCCTAGGGCGCACATGGGGCAAGGCGGGCAGGTGTGTGAAATATATATTGTATATATTTCATTATTTTCTTTTTTGATATTATCTTTATTTTTTATTATTAATATTTCATTAAATAGTTTAGCTTATTTTCAACTCATAAGTCTCTCTCTCTCTCATCCTTCTCTCCCTGAAGGGAGAGGTTGGGGAGAGAATCTGTCATTCATTTTAGTGGCCAGCCCAGCCCAAACCACGACACCCTCCTCCATGGCGGAGGTGACTTCCGTCTCACTCCCCGGGGTGAAACCTGGAGGGCCCTACACAATACTGACAGGAGGGTGAGCCCGGCGGCCCAGGACACAGCAGGACCCTCCACTCCGAGCACGGTTTGTGACCCTCACCCTGCAGACCTGCAGTGAAGCGAGGGTGAGATCCTCCAGGAGCATTTAATGGAGACATCCGCTCTCTGCAGCCAAGCAGATCTGTTCTCTGAGCTGGGCTCGCTTTTAAAGAAAAAAGAAAAAAAGAAAAAAAATGGTAGGGTCTGTGTTCCTAAGGGAAATATTTGATCGGTTTTGTCCTTCGGACTCATCCTGTTGAGTTCACTGGGATTAGATGTGATACAACATGAGCAGCTCCCGATCTGGACAAGGGCAAGGGGCAGCGCGCCTGGAATGAGGCAGACCCGGGACACCTCGGAGGCTGCCCCTCTTCCCACCTGCCTGCTCATCTGGGGCTCAGAGCCAGTCCTTCCCCTCCAACTATGCCGTCTGTTTGCAGGGGCAGAGGAGCACATGGACCCAACTCTCCCAATTCTTTCCCGTTCCCCTCCCCAGCAGAGGGGGCTCTGGAGAAAGGGGCTCTGGAAGCTTGGAAGAAAAGGGAAGATGCCACTTGTTTTTCTGTGCTTGCCAGTCCTGGGGACATCTCTGGTCTTCTTCTGACGAGATCCCACTCGTAAGAGGCTCAGCAAGGCTCAAAGCGGCCTTTCCTGGGAGAAGGCAGGAAGAACGGGACGCAAATACTTTTCCCTGGCAGATACGACTATTTCTCCACAGGATCGTTCTTAAAAAGTCAGCCCACCATACAAAAAATAAATAAATCAACCCATCCCAGATTTACCCCACCCTGCTGACACGTGGTGTGCTGCAACCACCAAATACCCACGGGGAAGCCTCCACACATTCAGGGCCAGTAGGGCCAATGTGGGAGCCCCGGGAGGGATCCATGCTTGGGATTGGGCCCTGCCAGCCCCAGCCGCCCCCTTGGCAACACTCGGACACGGGGACCCGAAATCAACATGCTTGGAAGGGAAGGAAGGGAAAAGGAAAGGTGCAGAAAAGCAGCTTGCTTCCCGGGTCTCCACCTGCTCAGCCCCTCGTCTCCAAGGGAGGACAGCTCTCGAGGGAGGGGAGGAGGGGGCAAGGCAGGGCCGGCGGATTGCACATCCCTCTGCACCCCAGCGTCACCGGGCCATGGGAGGGGACCAGGCCATGTGTGGGGTCCTCTCCCCGCCATGTCCCAGGCGAATGTGTCCAGCGATCGGCTTTCCCCCTCTCTCTCTTCCATCAGATCAGCACAAAAACCAGCAGGAGAAGCAAAGAAGAGGGTAAGGCCCCAATCTCTTTTTTCGGCATCCTGCAGCAATTGAGCCTCCACTCCTCTCCCCGCCCACTCTCCTTGCTCCTTTCCACCCCACCTGCCTTTTCCCCTGCTTGCTCACTCTCTGGCAGATTTGGATTACAGACCAAATTGTGAGCGATTACAAATTCAATATTTTGCTCGGGAATGGGGTGTATGTATTAAGACCCAGCCTGTCAAAGTCCCTAATCAAACTGCTGGCAAAAGGGAATTCGCAAAGGAAACAATGGAAGACTCATTAGATCACTTTTCTGAACATTGTTTATGGTCTGGAAGGGATCTATCATTTCAAAATGTTACCAGTAAAAATGATCCTGTGTGGAATGCAGCTAATCCTTTTAGGTTCCTGTCAACTGTTTCCACTCAAGGAATCCAATTTTTCAAATCAAAGATGAAGGACTCAGTTGCTGAGGGATTTATAGTGCCGGGACCGGTTTCCCCGTCCCCCAGCACCACATGGTGTCTCCAAACACCCTGTGTGGGTGCCAAAGGGCCTGTGCCTACACAGCAACGGAGGCTTGTTTATCCGTGGAAGGGCTGGCCTTGAGCCACAGGTTGTCCCAGGAAGTGGAGCACACTGGCCCGGCCCCTCGGGGCTTGCCTAATGCCCTCTGTAGCAAGGGAAGAGAAGGGGCAGTCCCAGCCTCTGCCACAGGGCCAAGGGCCGCCCTGTCCCCCTCTGCCTGCGAAGGATCCGGGGCAAGGCCTTGGGGCATCTAAGCCACTAAGCAGGTCTGCCCCAAGGAGCCATGCCTGCCAGCTTCAGCCATTTTTTCGCCCACCGGGTCCTGCCCACAACCCTTTCCCCTCTGTCCCTTGATGGCCCGAGCGGTGCTCCTGCCGAGAGGTGTGGCCATGGCCTGCACTTGCTCTGCTCCAGGAGGTGCAAACAAGCCATTTCACAGGCTGCTTTGATGGTGCTCCGACGGTGTCCCGGGTCTGTCCCCACCAGCGGCACAGCACAGGTGGCCTGTGTCAGCCCACAACCTGCCCGCAGACCCCTCCCCTTGCAGTCTGTGTCCATGCGGGTTATCAACCCAGATGTGCTCCATCGATGGCAGCTGAGGTCTGCTCTCCCGACAGGCAGTCGGATAACAAGCCCATCCGAGGTAGCATACCTGGGGCTGGGAGAAGGCACAGAGCATCCGGTCTCCTCCAGCCGGAGCTTGCATGATCCCCCCAGCTCCTCGGCTCTGTCCTGCTGGCTGTCCTGATGGAGTCGCGGAGATTTGTGCCACTCCCTGCGCGAACCGCACTGTCTCGCATTTGCAAGCACAGCAGCAGCTCCAGGGCTGGGTTCAAAAGCACTTGTAGGGATGCTGGGTTTGGCCACCCGTGTCTTAGCAAGTTGTTGCAGGCTTCCTCTGGGTCACTTTAAAAGTAGACACATTCGCGTCGCTTTTAAGTAGCTCTGCTCCATTGCACGGGACGAGGGATCTGCCTCCTGGGCAGTTGAGCGAAACTCCTGGAGGCTGGGCAGGACCAGTGTCTCTCCTGCAAAATGCGTCCAGGGCGTGGAAAGACAGATGTCTTAAAACCTAGGGAAGAGCCATCACAAGGGAAGTCGTGTTGAAAGCGATCTGAAGTTAATTTCCAGAGTAGGGTGGCCGTACAGAAGTGGGAGGCAGAGGGAAGGAGGTCTGTGGCTTGGTGTTACCAGGGTCGCCAGCTGCCGAGCTCTTGCAGGACAGTAAAAGGAGACACGCTCCTGTGCGCTGTTTGTCTGCACGGAGAAAGAGAAGTTAAGAACTTCTAGGAAGGAGGGAGGGGTGGGGGTGTTTGAAAAAAAAAATCCCAGATGGGATTTCATGAAATCAGAGGCAGGTTGGAATTAATATCATAAAATATTTTCTGTGGTCCGTAATTTCTGACCCCATCCAGTTTTGGGCAAGCTTTCACCTGGCAGACCTGCTGGCTGCCCCCCCCCCCCCCCCCCCCCCGCAGGTTCCTTTAATCATGAACTATTGATTCGAAAAGACTGCCTTTCTTTACCCCTCCCTTCGTGCAGCCGACAGGTGGAATTTCACTGTATGCACGTATATTAGAAAACTATCAGTTTCATCTAGTCGTTGATGAATAAGTAGACTTGACTGTTTATTTTACAAAAAGAAAACCTGAGGAAGACGCCTCATTTATCTTGTGTGTATTTAATGTATACAGGTGTGCATGTGCTCTCCTGTAATGAAAGTAAGAGAAGCAGACCTACACCACCACAGTAGAAGACCCATATGCCCGGGTATTTTACAAGTATTTTCCAAAGCATGGGCATTTGCCAGAGCAACTACTGCAGTGCTACAGATGTATGGGCATGGGTCGGTAACTGCACCGAGTCCCAGGCACACATGCCTGAACATACACATGCATTTCAGTGTGCACAGATGGTTTTCTGTTGCACAGAGGGGAGAGAAATACCTTCGGATTAACCATGGATAAGGCTTTCCCAGGCTCAGACAATGAATTAACGCAACAATTGAAATCTCTATTTATCCTTTTGCTTCCAACATAAACTGTATAATTTAATCATCTAAATACGTGGCCCCACAGACTTCTGCATGCCATTTTACTCCATTAATGAAAGGGAAATTTAGAATCAATTCAACAGGTCTGTTGTGGTTTGGAGAAAGGGCAAGTATCCTGGTTTGGGGTGAAGCAGAGCCAACTTTCTGTTCAGTGAGAGAGGCTCTTGCTTATACTTGTTGCTGTGGCAACCAGGGTCAGCTGACTTGGTTGTTTACCCTGTGGAAGGGTTACACCTGTGGACAGGTCAGGTGACCCAAACTGACCAATCGGGTATTCCATCCCATCTGCCATGCTCAGTACAAAAGATGAGGGATTAAAGGGATCAGGTCGGCTCCTTTTAGAGGACTTTTCTTTGATGGTTTTCTTTCTTCAATGACTGACGAGACCAGCTCCAGCGCAGGTAAGTCCGTACTGGGGAAGGGAATCGCGGCAAAAATGGCCGGCAAGGGGCTCGTTTTGAGGGCTTTTCGAAGCCTGGAAAAGCGGACAGCCCGGGCCGGTACCCGGCAGTTCCGGGGGGTGGTGACAGCTGAGGCGGCGTGGGAGGGAACCAGCACCCCCGGCGGCAGGTCTGACACGAGGCGTAAATTCCCCTCCCCGCCCACCCCCATAAAAGAAGCCTTTCGGGAGGGTAGTGACCAGGTCGCTGCGCACTTGAGTAAACAAGCGGTGAGTGCGTGTCGCCTAGGGCGTGGCCTGAGACTACCACGACATAGGCAGTCATCCCACTCTCTAAGGGGCTAAGAAGTTTAGCTAGGGCTTCCACCTGGAAGAAGGTTGTGTGTTCAGCCTCAGACAGAAAGGATGTGGGAACCCAGACAGAGCTCCCACAGAAACATACAGCTGTCCAGGTCACAGGCTGCAGGGAGTGCCAGAACCTTTCATGGGCAATGGGAGGCAGTTATGAGAACTGCTGTGTGCGTTGTGAACAGGTGAATGGTCTGCTCAGCCTGGTGGCAGAGCTGCGAGAGGAAGTTGAAAGGTTAAGGAGCATCAGGGAGGCTGAAGAAGAAATAGACTGGTGGAGCCAGGCTCTGCCCTCCTTGAAACAGAAATGGGAGCACCTAGCAGAAAGTAACCAAGATCAAGGGGCCCCTGTACCATGCCCCTGTCAGGCAGAAGCCTAAATGAAGGGAGTGAGTGGAGGCGAGTTCATGGTCAGGGCAGTGGGTGAACCCTCTCTCTGCCCACTCTGCCCGTGCCCCGCCCCCCCCCCCCCCCCCCCCCCCCCCCCCCCAGCAGTACCTCTGAACAAGGAAGGCCAGTCAAATGAGGATGTGGATGATGGGCAATCTACACTAGAGACATCTCCACGGTCAGAAAGGCATACTGCCTGTATCACAATCACAAGGAAGAAAAGGGTTATAGTCATTGGTGACTCCCTCCTGAGGGGAACAGAGGGTCCAATATGCCAGGTAGACCCTCCTCATAGGGAAGTCTGCTGTCCTCCCGGAGCCCAGGTTACGGACATAACTAGGAAACTCCCTAGTTTGATACAGTCCTCGGACTATTACCCATTACTGATTTTCCATGTAGGTGGAGATGAAGCTACAACTCACAGACCAAGAACAATCAAAGGGGACTTCAGGGCCTTGGGAAGGTTGGTAAAGGAGTCTGGGGCACAGGTTATTTTCTCCTCGCTCCTTCCAGTTGCAGGCAGTGACACTGGAAGGAACAGACGCATCCAATCCGTTAATGCATGGCTCCGTGGCTGGTGTCGCCGCCACAATTTTGGGTTTTTTGACAACGGGAAGGCCTACGCGGCACCGGGCTTGCTGATGTCAAATGGGAAACACCTTTCTCAAAGGGGGAAGAGGGTCTTTGCCCAAGAGATTGCGGGGCTGATCGACAGGGCTTTAAACTAGATGCGAAGGGGGACGGGGATGATAATATCAGGCTTGTCTGTGACAAGCTGTGGGATAACACATCAGGGTGAGAGGGATGGGGCACTAGTAAGGCCCCTGAGGCATGCTGGGGATGCTGCATCACAGTCAAAGTCTTATGGAGACGAGACAGGGGCTTGTGATGTAGTCGGAGTCAACAGGGAAACACCCGTGAAACACCCCAAGGGGTGCTCCTCCAAGAAGGCGTCACAGCCAACAGCCCGGCTGAAGTGCCTCTACACAAATGCACACAGCATGGGCAACAAACAGGAGGAGTTGGAAGCTACCGTGCTGCTGGAAAGCTACGACATAGCGGCCATTACTGAAACCTGGTGGGACGAATCCTATGACTGGAACGTGGCTATCGATGGCTACAGGCTGTTCAGAAGGGACAGGCGAGGAAGGAGGGGTGGAGGTGTTGCCCTCTATGTTAAGGAAGGGATAGAGTGTGAAGAGATGTCCCTAAAGGACAGCCAAGAGGAAGTCGAAAGCTTATGGGTAGGAATTAGAGGCCGAGGCAACAAGGGGAACCTTGTGGTTGCTGTCTACTACAGGCCGCCTGATCAAGGGGAGCCTACTGATGAAGCCTTCTTCCTCCAGCTACGGGAGGCATCGCGCTCGAAGGCTCTCGTCCTGCTGGGGGATTTCAACCACCCCGACATCTGCTGGAAAAGTAACACGGCGAGCTGTAGACAATCCAGGAGGTTCCTGGAGTGCCTCGATGATAACTTCCTAAGACAGGAAATAGACAGTCCTACCCGAGGGGATGCCGTACTGGACCTGATAGTCACCAATGTGAGTGAGCTCATTGGGGATGCCAAGACTGGAGGCAGCCTGGGCTGCAGTGACCACGCACTGGTGGAGTTCACAGTCCTAATGGATACGTGCCAGACAAGGAGCCTAGTCAGGACCCTGGATTTTAGGAAAGCAAACCTCCACCTCTTCAAGGAGTTAGTCAATAGGACCCCCTGGGAAATGGTCCTCAGGGACAAGGGGGCAGAACAGAGCTAGCAGATCTTCAAGGATGCTTTCCATAGAGTGCAAGAGCTCTCGATCCCCAGGTGCAAGAAATCAAGCAAGACAGGGAGGAGACCAGCATGGCTGAGTTGGGACCTGCTGGTCAAACTAAAAGGCAAGAAGGAACTGCACAGGCAGTTCAAGCAGCATCAGGTGTCCTGGGAATGAGTATAGGGATGCTGCCTGGGTATGTAGGGATGAGGTCAGGAAGGCCAAGGCGCGGCTGGAGCTGAACTTGGCAAGGGATGCTAAGAATAACAAGAAGGGCTTCTACAGGGATGTCTGCTGGAAAAGGAAGGTCAAAGAAAGCGTACCCTCCCTGATGACCAAGAATGGCAAACTGGTAACAACAGATGAGGAGAAGGCTGAGGTTCTCAACTTTTTTGCCTTGGTCTTTACTGCCAGCCTCTCTCCTCATGCCCCCCGGGTTGAAGGACAGCAAGAAGGGGACCTGGGGGACAAAGTCCCTCCCACTGTAAGTGAAGACAAGGTTTGTGACCACCTGAGGAACCTGAACATACACAAGTCTATAGGACCTGATGAGGTGCACCCCAGAGTTCTGAGGGAATTGGCTGATGTAGTTGCCAAGCCAGTCTCCATGATATTTGAAAAGTCGTGGCAGTCAGGTGAAGCCCCTGGTGACTGGAAAAGGGGAAACATGGCACCCATTTTTAAAAAGGGTAGAAAGGAGGACCCTGGGAACTACCGCCCTGTCAGCCTCACCTCTGTGCCTGGGAAGATCGTGGAACAGATCCTCCTAGAAGCTATGCTAAGGCACATGGAGGACAGGGAGGTGATTCGAGACAGCCAGCATGGCTTCACCAGGGGAAAGTCCTGCCTGACCAACCTAGTGGCCTTCTATGATGGAGTGACTGCATCAGTGGATGAGGGAAGAGCAGTGGATATCATCTATCTGGACTTCTGCAAGGCCTTGGACATGGTCCCCCCCAACATCCTTCTCTGTAAATTGGAGAGAGATGGATTTGATGGGTGGACTGTTTGGTGGATGAGGAATTGGTTGGATGCTCGTATCCAGAGCGTGGTGGTCAATGGCTCGACGTCCAGATGGAGAGGGGTGACAAGTGGTGTCCCTTAGGGATCCATATTGGGACCGGTGCTGTCCAACATCTTCATCAATGATATTCATCAATGATACAGACAGTGGGATCAAGTGCACCCTCAGCAAATTTGCCCATGACACCAAGCTGAGTGGTGCAGTTGCCAGGCCAGAGGGACAGGATGTCATCCAGAGGGACCTGGATGAGCTGGAGAGATGGGCCTGAGCAAACCTTATGAAGTTCAACAAGGCCAAGTGCAATGTCCTACACTTGGGTTGGGACAATTGGACAGTCCTCATTATCAATACAGGCTGGGGGATGATGTGATAGAGAGCAGCCCTGTGGAGAAGGACTTGGGGGTACTGGTGGATGAAAAGCTGGACATGAGCCAACAATGTGCACTCACAGCCCAGAAGGCCAATCGCATCCTGGGCTGCATCAAAAGAATTGTGGCCAGCAGATCGAGGGAGGTGATTCTGCCCCTCTACTCTGCTCTGGTGAGACCCCACCTGGAGTACTGTGTCCAGCTCTGGAGCCCTCAGCACAAGAAGGACATGGACCTGTTGGAGTGGGTCCAGAGGAGGGCCACAAAGATGATCAGAGGGCTGGAGCACCTCTCCTATGAGGACAGACTGAGAGAGTTGGGGCTGTTCAGCCTGGAGAAGAGAAGGCTCCAGGGAGACCTTATAGCAGCCTTCCAGTACCTGAAGGGGGCCTACAAGAAAGCTGGGGAGGGGCTGTTTGCAAGGGCACGTAGGGATAGGACGAGGGGCAATGGGTTTAAACTAGAGCAGGGCAGGTTTAGATTAGACATTAGGAAGAAGTTCTTTACAATGAGGGTGGGGAGGCACTGGCACAGGTTGCCCAGAGAGGTGGTGGAGGCCCCATCCCTGGAGACATTCAAGGCCAGGCTTGATGAGGCTCTGAGCAATCTGCTCTAGTTGAAGATGTCCCTGCTTACTGCAGGGGGGTTGGACTAGATGACCTTTAAAGGTCCCTTCCAACCCAACACATTCTATGTCTGAGGAGGACCCTGTCAGCTCATCTGCCTCTTGATCCCTTTCAGTGTGTTCCAGTTCCCATTTGTCACTGAGTCCAGTCTGTAACTTTCACAGTGCTTGCCAGTGACATCTCTGTGGGAGCTTGATATGGTTTTGCGTTTATTTGTATATATTGTATCTATTTCATTATTTCCTTTTTAAAATTTTATTATTAATATTTCATTAAAGTAGTTCAGTTTTTTCTAAACTCGTAACTCTCTCTTCTTCCTCTCCTTGGAGTGAGAGGTGGGGGAGAGCATCTATCATCTTGGCAGTGGCTAACCTGGCCGAAACCATGACAGATTTTCAAATATGACTATTTATAACAATTTAGTAGATTCAAGGATAAACTATGTGATTTTTCATGAAAGAAAAAAAGAAGAATGATCTCTTTTGGTGTTCTTTGGAGAGGGGAGGGAAAGGTTGTGTGGTTACATGCTTTTACATATTGAAGTACCTCATTGCCTTGATTTTAAGTATTCTTGTGGATAGAAAAGTGATGCTTGTCTGTTTTGTTTGTAGCAATGTGGGGTTAAAATAATGGTTTTCAGGAAGCAGAAAGACTGGATGTATGATCTCTATTGGGCTCTATTTGCAGTGTGCATCTGGAGGGCCTATTTGGGTGTCTGAGGTCCCTTAGAGGACAACTGCATACAGTCCCATTTAATTTTTAGAATAAAAGGGAAAAGAACACAGAGACATTGTATACCTGCCCTTTAGGGAGAACGCATTGTTTTTAATGAGGGGATGATTAATTTGCTTTCCCCAGGTCTGGCTTGGCCTGCACCCCTGCTGGGGCCCACAGGAGGGAAGCACTGTGCTGCCATGCTGGTCTGGCACAAGGTACTGAGCCTGGCTTAGGCACCCCTCAGAGATATGGCTAAAATCAAGAAGGGAAAAGTTTTGAGAGGGGAAAGGCAGGTTTAGCTGTGACCGCAGTGGTACAGGGCTCCTCCAAGGCAGGGTGCTGTTTATGGTTGGTCTGTTTGCTGGCTGCTCAAGCAGCAGCTCGGGGTGAGAGGCCATGTGAATCTTTGTGCTGCCCCCATACAGTTGAATATGAAGGTTCTGGTGACCTGTTATTGTTTTCTTGGCTTCCTCACAGTAAACCCTGGGGAGCTAGGTGATGTCCTGTGCATGTGGGCTGTCCCCTGCTGTCCTTCCTTTGGCTTTATTAAGAGGCAAACCTTGTTCAAAGGTATATGACAAGAAACTACTAGGTTGCTTGTTCCTTCCATGTTTTATGCTGGTTGTCTGCACTGTATGAGGAGAGGGCCTTCACCTGGGAGTTGATAGGCAAGCTGGAAATTTGCCAGCAGAAGAAATTGCAATATGTGGCATGATTTTATTTTATTTTAAGTGCTGAGGAAAGGGGTTGGGGAAGGGGGCTGGGGACATACACACACCCCTTCACTTATTTTCTCTGAGTCCTTTGGGAAGCCCCCTGGCCTTGGCCCCAGGGCCTGGCACTGCTGTGAAGTGATATGACTGTAAAGATCATATTCTGATCTTCTTCGCGGTCAAATTCAGTCATAATAAATTTCAAGCTGTAAAATTCCTTGGCTATTGTGCTATTAATACCAATGAAAAAAAACTGTCAATGTTGCAGAGAAGGGAAAAGTATTAAAGAGGGAACAGTCTGAAGTCAAGTGTTTGGCTGGGCTCCTTTTGGCCTTTTGGCTTAGGTGCTTTGGGTTGTTTTGGTGGTTTTTTTTGAAAATTAAAATTTTTTTATTTTTGAAAAACGTGTAAAAATTTTACATTAAAACAGTACAATAATACTTGTCAGTAATTTTAACAATATTCTTTATAAAATAAAAGCTCTGTAAGTCTATTATAATACGAAACATTAAAATAAGACATAATAATCTTGACTTTCTTCTGTGTAAGCATGTTAATCTTATGTACTTTTCCAAAAGAAAAGAGGAGACAAGTTTACTAAAATGAAAAAGTATTACTTTGCTGTGTTCCCTCAAGCCTTTTTTTTTTTTTGCTATACATTACTGTTTTTAAGCTCCTAGACCTGAGAATCTCTGAACTTCAACGGTTTAGAGACATGGGGGGTTTTTTGATTGTTTTTTAAGGAGTAACAAGTAACTTGCCAATAGCATCACTGTCTGCCCATGCAGCATCTAGACCTGGCTTTGCATAAATGTAGGTCCTAGGCCGCCCGTCGGCCATGAAGGACGGCCCCCGAGCCCCACAGCGCAAAGCTCGCAGTTCCACTGCTCGTGGTGTCTGGCGAAGAAACGAGATAGCCCAGATCCTACCTTCGTAAAGACTCCGAAATCCTTAACTGTTAGAGATCCAGGTCGCGAAGCTGAGGACGGCGGGCAGGGCAGTGGTGGGGGGCCGGGGCCGCTTCCCTCTCTCGATGTTCTCTATGAAGAAGGGTGAGCAGGCCAGTGCCTCGCTGCTACCGGGCTTGGCAGCGTGCGCTGAGGCTGCCAGCGCCGGGCCTAAGGGGCGCACGTAGACGAAGGGCATCTGTGCCAGCTCTGCTGCCGGCAGCAAGGGGCGTGGTGGCAGGCAGCAATGATCCTGGGGTGGCGTGGGGCTGGTGAGCTGGTGGGAAGGAGTGGTGGAAGGCAAAGAGGGTGGAGTGGGGGTGGTAGGGCTAGAGCTGGAGGCCGTAGCCGCAGCTGTAGGATCCGTAGGTGCAGGGCAGTTGCTGTGGGAGGAGTTGCTGCTGAGGGCGGTGGGGTCCACAGTGCAGAGCAGCAGCTCAGGAGCTGGTGCCACTTGAAGCACTTTCGATGGTGCAGGAAATTCCTGTTGTCAAACATCTTGGTGGACTTGGGGTCCAGCATCCAGTAGTTGCCCTTGCCTGGGTTGCCGGGCTCCCGGGGGGTCTTGATGAAGCAGTTGTTGAGGGAGAAGTTGTGGCAGATGCTGTTCTGCCAGGCGGGGAACTTCTCCTGGTAGTAGGAGAAGTGCCCGCTGATGAATTAGCAGACCTTGCTCAGTGTCAGCTGCTTCTTGGGGCTCTGGAAGATGGCCGTGGTGATCAGGGCAATGTAGGAGTAGGGCGGCTTCACCAGGCTGTTCTTGCCACCGCCTTTGGCGGGCCGCCTCGCGAGGGGGGGTGTGAGCTGCCGAGCCTGTCCCTGCCTGCAGCCGCCACGCATGGGCGACTGCAGTAGCTGGGTGTCATCGTGGAGGTTGCCCGCATCCTTCTCGTCCTCGGCGTAGGAGCGGCGGCGGGGCTACGGCTCCTTGTCGTCCACATCGATGACGGTCTCCTCAGCCAGCATCAATGCCTCGAACATCTCCGAGCGCAGGGTCATGGCGCCGGAGAGCTGCCCCGTCGCCACCAGGTGGGCTGCTCCAAACTGCACCGGCCGCTGCGCTGTGAAAGCACTCCTGCTGCCCGCTTGGAGGCAGCGTCTGTTTTGGGTTTTGTTTCGGGGTATTTTTTACTGCTTTTTAAAATTTCTCTCTTGTTTTTTGCTTGGGGGTGGGGGTGTTTCCAAAGACAGGCCTCTGCTTTGTTTATAACCATATGCTAACTAAAATCACAGAATTTCAGAGTTGGAAGGGACCTCTAGAGATCATCTAGTCCAACTCCCCTGCTAAAGCAGGATTGCCTAGAGCACATCCCTCAGGACTGCATCCAGGTGAGTCTTGAAAATCTCCAGAGAAGGGGACTCCACAACCTCCCTGGGCAGCCTGTTCCAGTGCTCTGTCACCCTCACCGTAAAGAAGTTTTTCCGCGTGTTTGAACGGAACTTCCTATGTTCTAACTTGTGCCCATTGCCCCTCGTCCTGTCACTGGGAACCATTGAAAAGAGCCTGGCTCCATCCTCCTTAAGCCCACCCTTTAGATACTTATAAACATTAATCAGGTCCCCCCTCAACCTTCTCTTCTCCAGGCTAAAGAGTCCCAGCTCTTTCAACCTTTCCTCATAAGGGAGATGCTCCAATCCCATAATCATCCTAGTTGCCCTTCGCTGGACTCGCTCCAGCAGTTCCCTGTCCCTCTTGAACTGGGGAGCCCAAAACTGGACACAGTATTCCAGTTGTGGCCTCACCAGTGCAGAGTAGAGGGGGAGAATGACCTCCCTCGACCTACTGGCCACACTCTTCCCTATGCAGCCCAGGATTCCATTGGCCTTTTTGGCAACAAGGGCACATTGCTGGCTCATGGATAATCTACTGTCCACCAGGACCCCCAGATCCTTCTCCTCGGAACTACTTCCCAGCAGGTCCACCCCTAACCTATACTGGTGCTTAGCATTCTTCCTCCCCAGGTGCAGGACCCTACAGTTGTCCTTGTTGAACCTCATTAGGTTCTTCTCTGCCCAGCTCTCCAGCCTGTCCAGGTCACGCTGGATGGCAGCACGGCCCTCTGGAGTGTCGGCCACCCCTCCCAGTTTGGTATCATCAGCGAACTTGCTGAGGATACACTCTATCCCCTCATCTAGGTCGTTAATGAATATATTGAACAAAATCGGACCAAGTATTGACCCCTGGGGGACACCACTGGTCACAGGCCTCCAACTAGACTCTGTGCCGCTGATCACAACCCTCTGAGTTCTGTCACTCAGCCAGCTCTCGGTCCACCTTGCTGTCCCCTCATCTAGCCCATACTCCCTCAGCTTCCTAATGAGGATGTTATGGGAGACAGTGTCAAAAGCCTTGCTGAAGTCAAGGTAGATGACATCTACAGCTCTCCCCTTATCCAGCCAACCCGTTATAACATCATAGAAGGCTATGAGATTGGTCAAGCATGATTTACCCTTGGTAAATCCATGCTGACCACTTCCAATAACTTCCTGTTCCTCTACGTGTTTGGAGATGACATCCAGAATGAGTCGCTCCATTACCTTCCCAGGGACAGAGGTGAGACTAACCGGTCTGTAGTTCCCCGGGTCCTCCTTCCTGCCCTTTTTGAAGAATGGAGTGATGTCAGCCTTCCTCCAGTCCTCAGGCACCTCTCCTGTTCCCCATGACCTTTCAAAGATGATGGAGAGTGGTCTAGCAAAATGTTGTATGTTTCCTACTAACCTTCTTACTGTGTGAGAAAATAGCTAATTACTGACCTTCTTGCTGTGTGAGATAGTAGTTAGTCACTGAGCTGATGTTACAAATAGTGATAATGAGGAGATAGGCAGAAGTAGCTAATCACCAAGGATAGGATAACAAGAATCATAGAATGGTTCGGGTTGGAAGGGACCTTAAAGATCATCCAGTTCCAACCCCCCCGCCATGGGCAGGGACACCTCCCACTAGATCAGGCTGCTCAAAGCCTCATCCAGCCTGGTCTTGAAAATTTCCAGGGATGGGGCATCCACAACTTCCCTGGGCAACCTGTTCCAGTGTCTCACCACCCTCACAGTAAAGAATTTCTTCCTAACATCTCATCTAAATCTCCCCTCTTTCAGTTTGAAACCGTTTCCCCTCGGCCTCTCATTACACTCCCTGATAAAGAGTCCCTCCCCATCCTTCCTGTAGGCCCCCTTCAGGTACTGGAAGGTGACTATAAGGTCTCCCCGGAGCCTTCTCTTCTCCAGGCTGAACAGCCCCAACTGTCTCAGCCTGTCCTCATAGGAGAGGTGCTCCAGCCCTCTGATCATCTTTGTGGCCCTCTGCTGGACCCGTTCCAAGAGGTCCATGTCCTTGTGCCGGGGACTCCAGAGCTGGACGCAGTACTCCAGGTGGGGTCTCGTGAGAGCAGAGTAGAGGGGGAGAATCACCTCCCTCGATCTGCTGACCACAGTTCTTTTGATGCAGCCCAGGATTCAGTTGGCTTTCTGGGCTGCAGGTGTGCATTGCTGGCTCATGTTGAGCTTCTCGTCCACCAGCACCCCCAAATCCTTCTCCTCAGGGCTGCTCTCAAGCCATTCGCTGTCCAGCCTGTATTGGTGCCTGGGATTGCCATGACCCAGGTGCAGGACTTTGCACTTGGCCTGGTTGAACTTCATGAGGTTTGTACAGGCCCGCCTCTCAAGCCTGTCCAGGTCCCTATGGATGGCATCCCTTCCCTCCAGCGTGTCGACCACATGACACAGCTTGGTGTCATCAGCAAACTTGCTGCGGGTGCACTCAGTCCCACTGTCCATGTCTCCAACAAAGATGTTAAACAGCACCAAAGAAGTAGTTAATTACTTCAAGGTTCTTTTATGTGTCAAGTATGTACTCCTATACCAATTAGGACAGAGCTGTGGCTACTTCAAGGAACATCCTTATCATCCTCAAGAAGCTGGTGAACTTACAGTAAACTTTTACTGTCCTGAGATGACTCAATACCTTAAAAGGATAATGTGAGGAAGGGTCTCCTTACCCAAATGACCACCGAGGAACTCATGCCTGTGCAGAAGTGTTTTGCCAACGCAGCAAAACTTAATACGCATGTGCAAAAAGACTATTCGGTCATCCTAATGAATATGTAACCCTAGGTGGAGTTATGTATTAGGTAGGTGGAATTATGAGAATCTTTTGTGTATAAATAATGGGTGAATATCCCTGGTAAGGCGTGCTAGATTTGTGGATTTCCCCCTAGCACCCGACGTCGAATAAAGCAATATCTCCTCTCTAAACTACTTTTGGTTTTGAGAGCTTTTATTTCAGGTAACACCACCACATTTTCCTTAGCTTTCTGTTTGCTGCCAGTGTGCTTATAGTAGCTTTTCACATCCCACACTCCAACTCCAGCTGAACTTTGGCTTTCCTGACTCCATTCTGTGAGAAACGCTCCTTATCCAATAACAACAGCTCAGGCAGTGATCAATACAAAGCACGTTTTATTTAAACATTCTTGCAAGAACGGGTGACCTAGCAGGTAGGCACACCTGAGATCCTGAAATAACTTCTTTTTATTCCCTATTCCCGGCCGAAATTTCCTTCCCCTGCTTCCTCATTGGCTAGGTACTCCAGGGTTTACAGCCTATCTGATTTGCCTAAAACTACGTCCATTTGCTCTGCCTCTGTTTACTTCTCCCCATCACCCCTCCTAAACCCCTTACTTCACCTGTTTATTTCTTCCCTTTTTTGGTATTATTGCCCATGGTAGCTGGTCTCAGTTAAACATTCATCCTCCCGTTAAACCGCGGATCCGGCACAGACTGGTTTCTCCTTTGTCTAAGGGATGAGCATTCTTGCACATCTCTTGATCAGCCTTTGTGTTGTTAATCATTCTCTAGCTGCATCATTGCAGACTGGCCAAGTTGTTCCTCTGCAAAAACAATACTTCGATTTTTCTTACAATTCCTACCTGTGCAGGCAATATCTTTGTATTCCTCCCAAGTAGCCTGTCCCTGCTTCCGCCTCCGATGTACTTCCTTTCTGTGTTTGAGTTGTCAGGAGCTCCATGTTCATCTGTTCTTCCACACTTACTCAGCATTCAGCACATTGGAACAGACAATTCTATTGCTCTGAGGAGGCTGTCCTTGATGATTACCCAGCCATTGTGTCCTGGTTCCGCTGGGGATAGGGTTAATTCTCCCCAGGACACAGGTATTCCATGCCATGCGCTTCCGTAATTGTGTTTGTATATTCCTCTATCCGTGTTACTGGTGTTTGCTTGTTCCTTTTGCTGTTCTGTTAAACTGCCTTTGTCTCAACCCCAGAGTCTTGCCTTTTTCTTCTGATTCTTCCTGTATTGGGAAGGCCTGAGCGAGCAGCACGTGGTTCTTTGTTGCCGTCTGAGGCTAAACCACGACAGTCCTTTTTGGCGCGCAACGTGGGGCTCGAAGGGTTGAGATAACGACAGAATCCAACTAGAGCTTGTAAAAACGAATTTGTTGTGTGCATTTATTATATTAGGTAAATAGTTGCTGGTCACCATGTTGCTTGGTTTGTTCTCATGGCTGCGTTATGTAAATTCCTCTATGGCTTATGTACTCCCTGTGATGCTGTTTATCGTGTCTGGAAGACGGATCAGGATTATCGCTTTGCTGTCCTGTGTGATATCTGTTTATGATAACATCACTGTTCAGGCAGTTATTTAGGGGTGTTTATGTGGTATTGCTGCCCTGTCCATATCTCGGGCACCGTCTCTCAGAATTTATTAATAATTACAGCCAGTCTGTGGAGGAAACAGCGGGGGACGCTTTCGCCAGCTCTTTTGCCTCCCTTTTCTCCTTCGGGCCAGGTATGACAGCTTTTGAGAATTTTGAATATCCTTGGGATACTCAAACCAGCATGTTCCTAGTCTTATGTCTCCTGAATGTGTTCCAGGTCCTGTTTAGGGTTAAACAACTATTTAAGACTGCCACCCGGAGATCTGCTCTGAGGCTGGATAGTCAGGGGTGGCATGGCATGTGGGAGAACATGGGCAGGTACCTAGAGAATTTCTCGCCTCCAATGGTCTGGGACTTCACCCCTGAACAATTACAGGACCCTGATAAAGTGGTGGAATATTTGAAGGGAAAATGCTGTGGCTATTCTAGAGAGGCACAACTCACCGCACTGTGCTGGGCCCTGGCCAGTATCTACCAGGCACTGCTCAGTGTTACGCAGCACCCTCAGGGGAAAGAGATGGAAACTAGACCGGCAGCCACTGCGGCTACTGCAACCTCTGTTGCAGCCCCTGCGACTACTGCAACCCCTGTGACAAACATTGTGGCTACTGCAACCCCTGCGGCAGCCACTGCTGCTGAACCAGGGAACCAACCCGTGCCAGTATCAGTTGCCCCCATACAGAAGAGGAAGTACACGAAGAAATCCGTTCGCTTAGTAAGAGATGATGATGAACCAGGGTCATCACAAGAACAGGAGGAAGAGGCAGAACCAGAGATAATTACCTGATCCCTATCCTTGAGTGAGCTGTGGGATATGCGAAAAGATTTCAGCTGACTTTCAGGTGAGCACATTGTCACCTGGCTGCTCCGATGCTGGGATAACGGGGCCAGTAGCCTGGAATTAGAGGGTAGGGAAGCCAGGGAACTGGGATCCCTGTCTAGGGAAGGCGGCATTGACAAGGCAATTGGGAAGAAGACCCAAGCCCTCAGCCTCTGGAAACGACTCCTGTCAGGCATGAGGGAAAGGTACCCCTTCAGTGAAGATGTTGTATGTCATCCAAGCAAGTGGACTACCATGGAAAGAGGTATCCAGTACCTGAGAGAATTAGCCATGCGGGAGATGATTTATTATGACTTGGACAATGCAGACTTACCCACAGACCCTGATGAGGTGCAATGCACAAGGCCCATGTGGCGGAAGTTTGTACGGAGCGCACCATCGTCATCTGCCAACTCACTGGCAGTAATGGAATGGAAAGGTGAAGAGGGACCGACGGTGGATGAGGTGGCTGGCCGGCTCCGGCGATATGAAGAAAGTCTCTCTTCCCCCCTTGTCTCAGCTGTGGAGAAACTGTCGCGGAAGGTCCAGCAACTTGAAGACAACATGTCCTACTCCCCACCTGTACGGGCCAGCATCTCAGCTATTAGGAGCAGGCATTTCCCGACTCAAGAGAGAGAGTACAGAGGGTACACACCACGAGGCACCCTGTGGTTCTACCTGCATGACCACGGGGAGGACATGAGGAGGTGGGATGGACGACCTACTTCGATCCTGCGGACACGGGTACAGGAGTTGCAAGGAAGGACAACCACAAAAGGGGATCCCTCCAGGAAAAGTGACGCCCCAGTTTCCAGTGAGCAGTTGCCCAGGCAGAGCAGAAGGCCTGATCTTGATTCTGATCCACTTGAAGGAACTTCCAAGTCATTTCTGCAAGAAGTGAGTAATGGATACTCTGACCAGGATTAGAGGGGCCCTGCCTCCGGCCAGGTGGAGGAAAGGGACAACCGGGTTTATTGGACGGTGTGGATTCGATGGCCTGGCACATCAGACCCACAGGAGTATAAGGCTCTAGTGGACACGGGTGCACAGTGTACTTTAATACCATCAAGCTCTAGAGGGGCAGAACCCATTTGTATTTCTGGGGTGACAGGGGGATCCCAAGAGTTGACTGTACTGGAGGCGGAAGTGAGCCTAACTGGGAATGAGTGGCAAAAACATCCCATTGTGACTGGCCCAGAGGCTCCATGCATCCTTGGTATAGATTACCTCAGGAGAGGGTATTTGAAGGACCCAAAAGGGTCCCGTTGGGCCTTTGGCATAGCTGCCTTGGAGACGGAGGAAGTTAAACAGTTGTCTACCTTGCCTGGTCTCTCGGAGGACCCTTCTGTTGTGGGGTTGTTGAGGGTCGAAGAACAACAGGTGCCGATTGCTACCACAACGGTGCATCGGCGGCAATATCGCACTAACCAAGACTCTCTGATTCCCATCCATAAGCTGATTCGTCAACTAGAGGTTCAAGGAGTGATCAGCAAGACCCGCTCACCCTTTAACAGTCCCATATGGCCGGTGCGAAAATCTAATGGAGAGTGGAGGCTAACTATAGACTATCGTGGCCTGAATGAAGTCACGCCACTGCTGAGCGCTGCCGTGCCGGACATGCTAGAACTCCAGTATGAACTGGAGTCCAAGGCAGCCAAGTGGTATGCTACAAATGATATAGCGAATGCATTCTTCTGAATCCCTTTGGCAGCAGAGTGCAGGCCACAGTCTGCTTTCACTTGGAGGGGCGTCCAGTACACCTGGAATCGACTGCCCCAGGGGTGGAAACACAGCCCCACCATTTGCCATGGACTGGTCCAGACTGCACTGGAACAGGGTGAGGCTCCAGAACATCTGCAATACGTTGATGACATCATTGTATGGGGAAACACAGCAGAAGAAGTTTTTGAGAAAGGGAGTAAAATAGTCCGAATCCTTCTGAAAGCTGGTTTTGCCATAAAACGAAGTAAGGTCAAAGGACCTGTGCAGGAGATCCAGTTTTTAGGAATAAAATGGCAAGATGGACGCCGTCAGATCCCAATGGATGTGATCAACAAACTAGCAGCTATGTCTCCACCAACTAGTAAAAAGGAAACACAAGCTTTCTTAGGCATTGTGGGTTTTCAGAGGATGCATATCCCAGATTACAGTCTAATTGTAAGCCCTCTGTATCAAGTAACCCGGAAGAAGAACGACTTTAAATGGGGTCCTGAGCAACGACAAGCTTTTGAAGAAATCAGACAGAAAACAGTCCATGCAGTGGCCCTGGGGCCAGTCCGGGCAGGACGAGATGTTAAAAATGTGCTCTACACTGCAGCCGGGGAGAATGGCCCTACCTGGAGCCTCTGGCAGAAAGCACCAGGAGAGACTCGAGGTCGACCCCTAGGGTTTTGGAGTCGGGGATACAGAGGATCCGAAGCCCGCTACGCTCCAACAGAAAAAGAGATATTGGCAGCATATGAAGGGGTTCGAGCTGCTTCAGAAGTGGTTGGCACAGAAGCACAGCTCCTCTTAGCACCTCGACTGCCGGTGCTGGGCTGGATGTTCAAAGAAAGGGTCCCCGCCACACATCATGCAGCTGATGCTACGTGGAGTAAGTGGATTGCACTGATCACACAGCGAACTCGAATGGGAAACCCCAGTCGCCCAGGAATTCTGGAAGTGATCATGGACTGGCCAGAAGGCAAGGATTTCGGACTGTCACCAGAGGAGCAGGTGACGTGTGCGGAAGAGGCCCCACCATATAATAAACTGCCAGAAAATGAGAAGAAATATGCCCTGTTCACTGATGGGTCCTGCCGGATTGTGGGAAAGCATCGGAAGTGGAAGGCTGCTGTGTGGAGTCCTACACGACAAGTTGCAGAAGCCAGGGAAGGACAAGGGGAGTCGAGCCAGTTTGCAGAGGTGAAAGCCATTCAGCTGGCCTTGGACATTGCTGAGCGAGAAAAATGGCCAGTACTTTATCTCTACACTGACTCATGGAGGGTGGCAAATGCCCTGTGGGGGTGGTTACAGCAGTGGAAGCAGGGCAACTGGCAGCGCAGAGGCAAACCCATCTGGGCTGCTGACCTATGGCAAGATATTGCTGCCCGGATAGAGAATCTGGTTGTGAAAGTACGCCATGTAGATGCCCATGTACCGAAGAATCGGGCCACGGAGGAACATCAGAACAACCAGCAGGTGGATCGGGCTGCTAGGATTGAAGTGGCTCAGGTGGATCTGGACTGGCAACATAAGGGCGAACTATTCATAGCTCGGTGGGCCCATGACACCTCAGGCCATCAAGGAAGAGATGCGACATATAGATGGGCTCGTGACCGAGGGGTGGACTTGACCATGGACACTATTGCACAGATCATCCATGAATGTGAGACATGCGCTGCAATCAAGCGAGCCAAGCGTTTGAAGCCTCTTTGGTATGGAGGACGATGGCTGAAATACAAATCTGGGGAGGCCTGGCAGATTGATTATATCACACTGCCAACAAACCCGTCAAGGCAAGCGCTATGTGCTCACCATGGTGGAAGCAACCACTGGATGGCTGGAAACATACCCTGTGCCCCATGCCACTGCCCGGAACACTATCCTGGGCCTCGAAAAGCAAGTCCTGTGGCGACACGGTACCCCAGAGAGAATTGAGTCGGACAACGGGACTCATTTCCGAAACAGCCTCATAGACCCCTGGGCCCAAGAGCATGGCATTGAGTGGGTGTATCACATCCCCTATCACGCACCAGCGTCTGGGAAGATTGAGCGATACAATGGACTGTTCAAAACTACACTGAGAGCAATGGGTGGTGGGACTTTAAAACATTGGGATGCACATCTAGCAAAGGCTACCTGGCTAGTTAACCCCAGGGGATCTACCAATCGGGCTGGCCCTGCCCAATCAAAACTTCCACGTACCGTAGAAGGGGATAAAGTCCCCGTAGCGCACATGAAGAATATGCTAGGGAAGACAGTCTGGGTTAGTCCCGCCTCAGGCAAAGGCAAACCCATCCGTGGGATTGCTTTTGCCCAAGGACCTGGGTGCACTTGGTGGGTGATGCGGAAGCGTGGGGAGGTCCGATGCGTATCTCGTGGGGATCTGATTTTGGGTGAGAATAGCCAATGAATCAAATTGTGTGTTGCTGATTACTAAGTAACCCTGGCACTGTATGTCCTCATTACTATAATTGCTACCAGTTGTACTACAGTAAGAGTCACCCAAATTAAGGACAGATGGACTTTGATGAAAAATTGAGTAAAGCACAGGGGTGATGGGATCAGAACTGACCTCAGCAGCTGGCGCCCAGCAACTTCCTCAAGATCTACATCTTCAGCCCATGGACTGTGGGCATGAGCCACACCGGGTGCACCAGTCACAAGCTCCAAAAAATACAGCATGCAACAGGCCAGCAGCACACAGCATCTCACCTGCCCTGAGAGACTGTTCTAACAGATGGAGCCCACAGCCATGGATTAAATGAACTCAACGGACATTTTGGAGGGATGGCCCATAAACTAAGGGCATTATATCTGCATGAATATATATGTGTGTATATATATATATGACAGGGGAAAGTGGTGGCAATTCATTGGAACCTGTAAGATCTGGGCATGGCAAAAATGGTATGGAATAAGGGATGGATAATGTCCTGGTTCTGGCGGGGATAGGGTTAATTCTCCCCAGGACACATTGCAAACCAAATACACCTGTTCCCAACTCACAGGTCTGCAGGTAGAGCTGGAGCCTTCCTCCAGTTGCCAGGCATCACAAGCTTCCAGCCTCCTCCATCCTGACAGCCAGCTTCCACTACCTGTTTGACCTTTGTCTTCATCTTTTCTTCTTTCCTTGCTTGCTTTGTGTGTTTCAGGCTCTTGTGTCTGCATAGTGTCCGTGAAGACCCTTGTATTTGCTTTGTGTGGAAAGCTTTTGGTAGTGGGGGGGCTACAGGAGTGGCTTCTGTGAGAAGCGGCTAGAAGCTTCCATTATGTCAGATAGAGCTAATGCCAGCCAGCTCCAAGACGGACCTGCTGCTGGCCAAGGCTGAGCCAATTAGTGATGGTGTTAGCACCTCTGTGATAACATATTTAAGAAGGGGAAAAGAAACAACTGCGCAACAGCACCTCGAAGAGAGGAGTGAGAAAATGTGAGAGAAACAACTATGCAGACACCAAGGTCAGTGAAGAAGGAGGGGGAGGAGGTGCTCCAGGAGCCAGAGCAGAGATTCCCCTGAAACCTGTGGTGAAGACCATGGTGAAACAGGTGATCGTCCTTCAGCCCATGGAGGTTAACGGTGGAGCAGTCTCATGGTTTGGGCTGGGATGGCCACTAAGCAAATGACAGATGCTCTCTTTTAACCTCTCTCCCTTCCCAGAAGAGAAGGGAGAGAGACTTATGGGTGTAAAAGAAACTAAACTACTTTAATTAAATATGAAACGAAAACTATTAACAATAAAAATAAAAGATAATATTCATAAGAAAATAATGAAATATATACAAATATATACAAAAACAATATCAAGCTCCCTGTATGACAGTCATGTCACCAGCAGGCACTGGGATGGACTCAGTGATGGACAGGAACTGGATTCAGGAACACACAGATTGGGATCAAAGGCAGACAAATGGAAAGAGTCCTCCTTGAATGCCAACCACTGAAAAGGAGAGCACTGACCCCTTTGATCCCTCAGCTTTATACTGAGCATGATGCTTATGGGATGGAATACCTTGATGGTCAGTTTTGGGTCACCTGTCCTGTCTGCTCCTCCCCACAGGTGCGACCCCTTTACACTCTTCTGCTTCCGACCCTCCAACATGGAACATAACAAAGTTAGCTGACCTTGGCTGTTATAGGAATAAGCATAAGCTGGTGCCTCTCTGCATACCATTCCTTGGTATTAACTATAAACATCAGACCTTATCACTCTGGAAGCAGACACTGTCTGAAAAATATGCTGTTAATTTCAGGGAGTGCAGTCAGTTAGAAGAAACTTAACTGAAAAAAAAATTGGTTCTGTTTTATCTCAAACCAGGACAAGCACATATCCACTTGCAGTCCTCAGAGGACCCCACACCGGAGCAGGTGGATGCGCCTGAATGAGGCTGTGACCCCATGAAGAGCCTGGGCTGGAGCAGGCTCCTAGCAGGACCTGTGAACCCATGGAGAATGTAGCCCATACTGGAGCAGGTTTTCTGGCAGGACTTCTGACCCCATGGGGGACCCACACTAGAGCATTTCATAAAGAACTGCAGCCTGTGGGAAGGACTCACATTGGAGAAGTTTGTGAAGGACTGTATCCCGTGGACAGGACCCCACGCTGGAGCAGAGGAAGAGTGTGAGGAGGAAGGAGCCGCAGAGACAAAGCATTATGAACTGACCACAGCCCTCATTCCCTATCACCCTGTACCACTTGAAGGGGAGGGGGTAGAAGAGTCGGGAGTGAAACTGAACCTGGGAAGAAGGGAGGGATGAGGGGGAAGGTGCTTTTAGATTTGTTCTTATTTCTCATTATCCTGCTCTGTTTAATTGGGAATAAATTTAATTAAATTTCCCCAAGTCGAGTCTGTTTTGCCTGTGATGGTAATTGGTAAGTGTCCTGGTTTTGGCTGGGATAGAGTTAATTTTCTTCCTAGTAGCTGGTATAGTGTTGTGTTTTGGATTTAGTATGAGAATAATGTTGATAACACACTGATGTTTTAGTTGTTGTTAAGTAGTGTTAAGTCAAGGACTTTTCAGCTTCCCAGCCAACGAGGAGGTGCACAAGAAACTGTGAGGGAGCATAGCCAGGACAGCTGACCCAAACTGACCAAAGGGATATTGCGTACCATATGATGTCATGCTCGGTATATAACCTGGGGTAGTTGGCCGGGGGGTGGGATTGCTGCTTGGGGACGGGCTGGGCATTGGTTAGCGGGTGATGAGCAATTGCACTGTGCGTCACTTGTTTTGTATATTCTATTTGTATATTCTATTATTATTATTATTATTATTATCTTCCTTTGCTGTCCTATTAAACTGTCTTTATCTCAACCCAAGAGTTTTACCTCTTTTTTTCTGATTCTCCTCCCCATCCCACTGGGGTGGGGTGGGAGGAGGAGTGAGTGAGGGGCTGCGTGGTGTTTAGTTGCTGGCTGGGGTGAAACCATGACAGTAAGCAATTTCCCTGTCCTTATCTGTACCCACAATCTTTTAATCATATTTTCTTGCCCTGTCCTGTTGATGGAGGGGGAGTGATAGAGTGACTTGGTGGGCACCTGGCGGCCAGCCAAAGTTGACCCACCACAGCAACTCTCTTTCTCTTCCTGACTTTCTCACTCACACTGTGTGCACATCTCTTCCCCCCCCCCCCCCCCCCCCCCCGGCCTCTGTCTCCAGGCTTGCCTTTCTCTCTTTCTCTCTATGTGCTTCTCTCCCTGTGTTACTCTCCCCCTCTGTCTGCCTCTCTCTTTCTGTACTCCCATCTCTTTCTCTTTCCCTGACCACCTCTTTCTCCCTCTCTGCCTGCCTCTCTCTCTGTGCCTCTTTCTTTCTCTCTGCCTGCCTCTTGCTTTTTCTCTCCCTCTCTCTTTGTCTCTTCCAGCCTTTCTCTCCACACACGCCCTGCCTGCCTGCCTTTCTCTGCCTCTCTCTCTTGGCATCCCTGCTGGGCTCTCTGTCTCACTGCCTGCCCACCTCCTTCCCTCTCTGCCTGCCACTCTGCTTGCCTGTCTGCCTTCCCACCTCTCTCTATGTCTGCCTGCTTGCCTCTCTGCCTACTATTTTCCTCTCCTTTTCCCTCCCTCCCTCTCTCGCTGCATGCATCTCTCTGTGCTGGCCTGCCTTTCAGGCTCTCTGCCTGCTTTCCTCTCTCCCTGTCTACCTCTTACTCTCCCTGTCTGCCTCTCTGCCTGACTGCCTCTCTCTTTGTCTCTTCCTCTCTGCCTGCTCGTCTCCCTTCCTGCCTGCTTGTCTCTCTGCCTCTCTTGCTGCCTGCCTGCATCTCTCTCTGCCCCTCCCCCTCTCTTCCTGCCTCTTCTCTGACTTCCTGCTTCTCTGCCTCTGTTTCTAAGGATGCTGATAATTGCAGGGAATTGTCAAAGCAGCCAGCTCCACGCATTAAGACTGCTTCTGTGAAGAGCAGGAGGAGGGCAATAGTCATAGGGGGGTCCATTCTGAGGGGAACTAAGGGTCCCATATGCAGGCCAGACCCCTCCCACAGAGAGGTCTGTTGCCTCCCTGGGGCCCGTGTTAAGGATATAGCCAGGAAGCTTCCTGGCCTGATACGGCCCTCAGATTATTACCCTCTTTTGATCTTGCAGGCAGACAGTGAGGAGCTGGAGAGTAGAAGTCTGAGGGCAATGAAGAAAGATTTCAGGGCCTTGGGACGGCTTGTCAAGGGTTCGGGAGCACAAATTGTGTTCTCCTCTGCCCTTCCAGTTTTGGGGACTGATGAATGGGTGAACAAGAAAATCGGACAGATCAACACCTGGCTCCAAAACTGGTGCTACGAGCAGGGCTTTGGGTTCAGTGATCATAGTTTGATCTGCAGGGCACTGGGCCTGCTTGCTAAGAATGGGAAAACCCTATCCCAAAAGGGGAAAAGGGTACTAGGCCAAGAGTTAGCAAGGCTCATGGACAGGGCTTTAAACTAGTATCGAAGGGGGAAGGGGATAAAACCAGGCCCACTAGTAATGAGCCTAGGGATAAAGGGCCAAGGATGGGGGCAAAATCGGTAGCCCAGCTCAAGTGCATCTACACGAATGCACGTAGCCTGGGCAACAAGCGGGATGAGCTGGAAGCCATTGTGCAGCAGGACAGCTATGATGTAGTCGCCATCATGGAGACGTGGTGGGATGACTGTCAGGACTGGAATGCTGCGATGAATGGCTACAAGCTCTTCAGAAGGGATAGGCAAGGAAGGAGAGGCGGGGGTGTGGCTCTGTTCATTAGGGAGTGTTTTGATTGCATAGAGCTAGAGTCCAGTGATGATAAAGTTGAGTGTTTATGGGTAAGGATGAAGGGGAAGGCAAATAAGGGAGATGTTGTGCTGGGAGTATGCTACAGACCACCCGGCCAGGATGAGGAGACAGATGAAGTATTCTATAAGCGGCTGGCTGAAGTCTCACAATCGCCAGCCCTTGTTCTGGTTGGGGACTTCAACCTGCCGGGTATCTGCTGGAAATACAACACAGCAGAGGGCAGGCAGGCTAGGAGGTTCCTCGAGTGCATGGAAGACAACTTCCTGACACAACTGGTAGGTGAGCCTACCAGGGGAGGTGCCTCGCTAGACCTACTGTTGACAAACAGAGAAGGACTAGTGGGAGATGTGGTGGTCGGAGGTCGACTTGGGTTTAGTGATCATGAAATGGTCAAGTTTTCAATTTGTAGCGATGTAAGGAGGGGGGTTAGCGAAACCTCCACCTGGGACTTCCGGAGGGCGGACTTTGGCTTGTTCAGGGCACTGGTTGAGAGAGTCCCTTGGGAGACAGTCCTGAAGGGCAAAGGGGTCCAGGAAGGCTGGACGCCCTTCAAGAAGGAAATCTTAAAGGCCCAGGAGCAGGCTATCCCCAAGTGTCGCAAGTCTAAAGGGCGGGGAAAATGGCCAGCCTGGATGAATAAGGAACTTCTGATGGGACTTAGGAATAAAAGGAGGGTTTACCACCTTTGGAAGAAGGGACAGGCAACTCAGGAGGACGCACACAAGTCTATGGGGCCGGATGGGATTCACCCAAGAGTACTCAGGGAGCTGGCAGGAGAGCTCACCAAGCCTCTCTCCATCATTTATCAACAATCCTGGTCAACAGGGGAGGTACCAGATGACTGGAGGGTGGCTAATGTGACGCCCATCTACAAGAAGGGTCGGAAGGAGGATCCGGGGAACTACAGGCCTGTCAGCCTGACCTCAATACCAGGAAAGATCATGGAGAGGATCATCTTGGAGTGAGCTCTCATGGCAAGTGCAGGGCAGCCAAGGGATCAGGGCCAGCCAGCATGAGTTTAGGAAAGGGAGGTCCTGCTTAACCAACCTGATCTCTTTCTATGACCATGTGACCCGCCTTCTGGATGTGGGGAAGGCTGTGGACGTTGTCTATCTGGACTTTGGTAAGGCCTTTGACACTGTCCCCCACAGCATTCTCCTGGAGAAGCTGGCGAATCATGGCATAGACAAGTGTACTCTTTGCTGGGTTAAAAACTGGCTGGATGGCCGTGCCCAGAGGGTTGTGATTAATGGGGTGAAATCCTCTTGGCGGCCGGTCACCAGTGGTGTCCCTCAGGGCTCAGTTTTGGGGCCGGTTTTGTTTAATATCTTTATCAATGATCTGGATGAGGGGATTGAGTGCACCCTCAGTAAGTTTGCAGATGACACCAAACTAGGTGGGAGTGTTGATCTGCTTGAGGGTAGGAAGGCTCTACAGAGGGACCTGGACAGGCTGGATCGATGGGCCAAGGCCAACTGTATGAGGTTTAATAAGGCCAAGTGCCAGGTCTTGCATTTCGGTCACAACAACCCCAAGCAACGCTACAGGCTTGGGGCAGAGTGGCTGGAGAGCTGCCCAGCAGAAAAGGACCTGGGGGCGCTGGTGGACGGCCAGCTTAACATGAGCCAGCAGTGTGCCCAGGTGGCCAAGAAGGCCAACAGCATTCTGGCTTGTATCAGGAATAGCGTGGCCAGCAGGAGTAGGGAAGTCATCGTGCCTCTGTACTCGGCACTGGTGAGGCCTCACCTCGAGTACGGTGTTCAGTTCTGGGCCCCTCTGTACAGGAGGGACATTGAGGTGCTGGAGCGTGTCCAGAGGAGAGCTACCAGGCTGGTGAGGGGTCTGGAGACCAGGTCATATGAGGAGAGGCTGAGGGAGCTGGGCATGTTTAGCTTGGAGAAGAGGAGGCTGAGGGGAGACCTCATTGCCCTCTACAACTACCTGAAGGGATGTTGTAGAGAGGTGGGTGTTGGCCTCTTCTCCCAAGTGAGTAATGACAGGAGCAGAGGAAATGGTCTGAAGTTGCGGCAGGGGAGGTTTAGATTAGATATTAGGAAGAATTACTTTACTGAAAGGGTGGTCAGGCACTGGAAGAGCCTGCCCAGGGAGGTGGTTGAGTCACCATCCCTTGAGGTATTTAAGAAACGTGTAGATGTGGCACTTCAGGGCATGCTCTAGTGGCAGAGATTGTAGGGGTTGTGTGGTTTGTTTGGGTTTTTTTGTGTGTGTGTGTGTATGGTTGGACTCGATGATCTCAAAGGTCCTTTCCAACCATGAAGATTCTATGATTCTGTTCTTCCTCTCTTTCTCATCTGTGTTGCTCTCTGTCTCTTTTGCTTTCTGTGTATATCTCTCTCTCATATTACTCTCTAGGTTTCTCTTGTTTTCCCTGTATCTCTCCCCCTCCCCCCTGTCCTGTCTGTTCCTCGCTGTTTTTCTCTCTCTCTGTAGGTGCCTCTGTCCGCCTTTCTCTTTTTCACGGTTCCATTCTCTTGGGTGACTTACCTTTCTCTCTCTCCCTGTCCCTCTCCTCTTTTCTCTCTCTGCCTCCCTCTCCTGCTCTCTCTTGGTCTCTGGCTCTCTCTGTCTTTTTCTGTCTTCCGTGTCTCTCTCTCTCTCTCCTTTCTATCGGTCTCTGCCCCTTCTCTGTCTGCATCTCTCTCTCCCTTTCATAACATCCTTAACACTTAACAGCTATTTGAATGACTGTATCTATCTTGTTATTCAGTAAGTCTTCCCCCCCCAATGTAAACCAAAAGCTACAACCAAGGGACTGGAGGTGGTGGTGGTGTAGTGATCCTGACCTGAAAACTGCTGTGCTTTGAGGAGTTAATGATCCACATAACTGTTAACCGAGGTATGCCCAGGCCTGTACTGTGTTGCACTGCGCTGCACACAGTGCTGCCTTTGGGCCTGTGTTGCGCTGCACAAATCCCTTGGACACAGGATAAACTCAGCCAGCTCATTCTAACAGAGAAACCTGCAGTCAGCTCCCACTTGGAGCCAGGGATTATGCCACCTGTGTGTCCTTGCCTTTATCTAAAATTGCAACAAGAAGTTCCTTTATGAATAGAGTTGTTTTCTTATAAGAAAATTATATAACAGCTGGACTGATCAAAAAGGAGGACCTTCCCTCCATGGACAGAATCTGCATAACATACCATGGGAAAGCCATTCAGGCTCTATCTGATACTGCATAAACAAGGGGTTCTCAGCATCTGAAGGGACTGTTGTGGTTTTGGCATTATTTGGCCATAACATTTACTTGCTATCATAGAATCATAGAATGGTTAGGGTTGGAAGGGACCTTAAAGATCATCTAGTTCCAACCCCCCTGACATATTGCTCTTCTTATTCTGTCTTATTAAAACAGACATTTTATTAAGTCATTTGTTGTCAGGGCTTTCTTATTGAGATCCAGAAAGATCCCTGCACCGTCTCTCTCTCCCCTCTCCTCCCCACCCCTCAGTGCAGAACAGGGAGTGATTCTCATTCTGGTGGCAATTCTTTCCCATGTGAAACTGCCATAACAGACATAACAATATCTCAGTATTCACAGGTGCAAGGCCAGGATAACAACAGCATGAGAACTACAGGGGTAGAAACAATGCTACTGCAGCTTTGGAGTGTGTAGTTGAAAGGTTACACAGTCACAAGTAAAAATGTACCATTCTCACACATGCTATTCCTTTTCTGAGCATCTGTGATTGCTTTTGCACATCATGAGCTTTCTGTAAAATCTGACAGCAGGCAAAGGGGAATGAAAACCAGTGGTAGTTTTGGCTCATATTTAACTGGAAAAATAATGCTTCACTTCAGTAATTGCATGCCACCAGTGTTAGTACCACCAAGGAATTTTTTTGAATTCATGGGTTTGTCCAGCCTGTGTTCCCCAGACAACAGTGGAAAGAAACAGGCTGACTCTCCTGCCTAAGAACAAAAGAACAGGAACAGAGGTAGGGAAACCTTTGTGCTTGGGTGATATCTGACTGTAAGCTAGCAGAAATCCATGATATCAGAACCAACCTGATGATACTCAGTGGAAGACCTGTAGTTTCAAACTGCTCTCCCCACTCTGGCCTCCCCTATGTCCACCTTCTTCAGAACAGTGAAGAAAGGCAGAGGTCCTATTGTTTAGGGTTTGGTTAAGTTTTCTTTTAATATATATTATATAAATATTTATATAAATATGACCTTCTACGAGTACATAGGTGACAAAAGGAAGTCCAGTTGGAAGCTAGTAACTAGCAGTGTACCCCAGGGGTCAAAATCGGGTCCAGTCCTGTTTAACTTCTTCATTAATGATCTGGATGCTGGGGCAGAGTATACCCTCAGAAAGTTTGTTGATGACACAAAACTGGGAGGAGTGGCTGATATACCAGAGGGTTGTGCTGCCACCCAGAGGGTTCTGTACAGTCTGGAGAAATGGGCTGACAGGAACCTCATGAAGTTCACCAAGGGGAAGTGCCAAGTCCTGCCCCTGGGGAGGAACAACCCCATGCCTCAATATATGTATGCTGGGGGCCACCCAGCTGGAAAGCAGCCTGGCAGAAAAGGACCTGGGGGTCCTGGCGGACACCAAATTGAACATGAGCCAGCAATGTGTCCTTGCGGCAAGGGCCAATGGCATCCTCGGCTGCATTAGGCAAAGCATCGCCAGCAGGTCGAGGGAGGTGATCCTTCCACTCTCCTCATCACTGGTGAGGCCACACCTGGAGTCCTGTGTCCAGTTCTGGGCTCCCCTAGTATGAGAGAGACATGAACGTACTGGAGGAAGTCCAGCACAGGGCCAAGAAGATGATTAAGGGACTGGAGCCTCTCTCCTATGAGGAAAGGCTGAGAGAGCTGGGACTGTTCAGCCTGGAGAAGAGAAGGCTCATGGGGGATCTCATCAATGTATATAAATATCTGAAGGGAGGGTGAAAAGAAGACAGAGCCAGGCTTTTTTCAGTGTTGCCCAGTGACAGGAGAAAAGGCAGAAGCTGAAACACAGGAGGTTCCATCTGAACATCAGGAAACAGTTTTTTACTGTGAGAGTGACTGGGCATTGGAACAGGTTGCCCAGATAGGTTGTGGAGTCTCTGTCCTTGGAGATATTCAAAAGCCGTCTGGACATGGTCCTGGACAACTGGCTCTTGGTGGCCCTGTTTGAGCAGGGGGGTGGGACAAGATGACCTCCAGAGGTCCCTTCCAACCTAAACTATTCTGCGATTTAATAAATAAATAAATAAATAAATAAATAAATAAAGTGAACATGTATCCCAGCCTAATACTGAGAGCAGGTTTTGAATGGAATGCATGCCAATGCTGAACAAAGACATATCAGAGACACAAGTTCCTGGTGGATGGTCTGCCTTTGGAGGGTATAGCAAGGGATGGGAATCAGCTTCATTCCTGCCCAGTCTTTTTAGGCATTTTACCTCATATTTTTGTGATTCCACTGGCTCCCTGATGGCTTGTATACAGGAAGGGGGAGAATGAGGCCGGCTTGTGATCCTGCTTGGCCAGAAGTCACAGGGGCTCCTTTGTTTTGGAGGCCTTCAACCTCATGGCCTTGGCAATGTCAATCATTGTGCAAAACAAGAAGAAAAACATGCTGTTGGGAAGGATGGGGAGAGCCTGGCCTTGCAAGGGCCACCACAGTCACTTTTCAAATACCAGCAAGGACATGCAACAGAGCAATAAGCCTTTTGCTTTGGGGGAAGAAGCCCAGAGGCAGCAGAGTGCAGTGACATTTTCTCTGCATCTCAGCTACTGCAAAACACCAAGGCAACGACAACCAGAAAGATTTGGATGAATGCTAAAGGTTGAGGCCTTGTTGGGAAGGCTGGAATCCTACCCTACTGACTATGTCCATCTTTGGAGAACATTATAAACCCTCCCTATTTTATTCTATAGCTATTTGGCTTGACAAAAAAGATTAAAATACTACTGTCCACTTTCTAAGTGGAGCATGACAGAGGTGAGCATGTATTAATCCACAGTCTCTGAGCTGTTGCTCAGTGGACCCTAGGTTTGTTTCCCAGATGCTTAGCTCCTGACAGCAGTACAATGGCAGGAACCTTGCATGGCTAAGGAGTGACCCATTTTGGCTGTTGGGGTGCAGCACCCCTAGGCTTTAAGTGGAGGGAGCCCAGCTGAGACAAGAGTTTGGTCCGGAGGGCACAGGCAAGAAAACATCCAGAGGCATGTTGAACAGAGAAATCAAATTACCCTTGAAAATAATGATCAGGGAAATATTCCGGCTGTCACAGGGCCCTCAAAGCACATGAATGCACACAGTACCTCCACCCCAGGAAACACAAGTCCCATAATCTTCCTAACTCAATTTACATCTTGGAATCTTAAAATTATTTAGATGGGAAGGGACCCCTGGAAGTCTCTAGTCCAACCTCTCACACCAAGCAGGGCTAACCCCAATGCTAATGTTGATCAGGTTACTCAGGGCCTTGTCTCATTTTGATTTCCCCAGTAGGTCGCAACCTCCTCTGCCCACTCCCACCAGTATACTTTATATTAGGCTGCCAGCCTTGACAATATTAAAAAGCAAAACCTAAGTATTTATCAACAAATGCAGTACAACTCTTTTTAAAACAATTCATCCTAAAAAAAATTGTGAATTTTTCCTTTAAAACCCATTATTCCTCATTAAGGGATCAAAGAGCAGGATTGGGGACAAAAAAACAGTACACTGCATCAATGCTGACCAAGGTGCTTTCTGCTGTGACACCCATGAGATGACTAATGATAAGCTCTGCACTGTTCCAGGAGAAAAGTACTCTGTTGCCAAAAGAAAATTTAAAAAAGGGAATGGTAGTCAGATTTGCCTTGCTGCTTCCAAGATGGGATAATTTTCTTGGAGAATATGTTAATTTTCTTAGAATAGTCTTCTTGCAGTGAACTAACATGGAGTATCTTCTCCACTGTAACCATTCTGGTCAACATTCCTACAGAGACAAACCCTTAGACAAGTTAGTAATGTCATGACAAAACAGACCTGGGAGACTAAATCCCACCTCTGGTTGAATTCAAGGCATGAAGGGATAGATTGGCGCTTAGTGGAGATTGTTTGGTGTAACTTGGTTCTCATTTAGAAGATTATTCTTTCTTAACGTTGTTATAAATGTGTATAAACATATAATTTAAAACTTACCATTTTTGCAAGTATAATTCTTAAAATTATATAAGTGAAAGAGATAATACATGGATATAATAACATGTACAACTGCAATGAATAGCATGCATTATTTCTAAAAAGTAGCCTTTCGGCTACTAAACTGCATGTTTCAAGGTCCAAGCTACTTTTCAGCTTCTTGAGATCAGGGTGAGATTTAACTTGGTATCTGAGCTTGGGAGGCATAAATAATCCTACTTCGGCCTATTGTGGGGTCTTGCATCTCTCAAGCCTCTGGCGTTAGCCACATCTGCAAATAGGAACTGGAAGTCTGAGTCAGGTGCAGAGCCCTTCTGGACTGATATCCAAGATCCCTAGGGGAGCATGAGATCTTTATCTTAATCCATGTTTTCTTTTCTTTGTGTAATAGTCACTTTCATTGCTGTACAGTAAGATGAACTTGAAAATCTGCATGGAGCTTTATTTTTTAACTAATTAAAATTGCTGAGATGCAGAGGCAACTATGCACAGAGGAAGTGGTGAGCATCTCCAGTAGCCGGGGGGAGGGGGGGAAACACTGCATCGCCTAGGTACAGCCTAGACCCCATTGGCATGTGGTGATATAACCCCAGAGGGGTGTTGCATGCAATAACTGGTATGCACAGATGCTTACAGCCCAATTGTCACCATAAGAAGGGCAGGTTTAAGCAGCACTGCTGATATCAAGGAAGGTCCCACATTTTGTGCAGTACTGACCTGCTCTGGCTGTTGACATGCTCCCTTCTGCTCCAGAGACCCAGCCCACCCCAAGTCCCCTACACCTACATTAAAAGTTGTTGCCTCGCCCAAGGACCTCCAACATAATAGGGTGCAGCTAATAACTGAACCGAAAAGAGATATTCACAAACTTTCTTCCGGCAACCAAAGAGGAAGGGAAGAACATGCAGATAATAGATAAACCTCCAGCAGCCCCCCAGGGTGTACCAGTAATGTCTGGTAATGTTACTGATTGGCTGATCATGTGTGTTAGGGCACCATAGGGCAGTGGATAAGGTTCTGTGATTGGCTGGTGGTTTTGTATCCCCACGGATTTTGATGCTTTCTTTTATTCATCTGTGCTCTTCTGCACTGGGTGGGTCGTGGTATGATGACGCTATTTCCGGGTGCTGGTGAGGCGGCTGCGGGGGGAGGGGGGAGGGATTAGAACGAGCTGGAGACAGAGTTGCTTGGGTTGAAAATAATAGCTGGTTTTGGCCCTTTTCATGCTCTGGAAATTCTTCCACCTGGATATAAAGAGAAGTGGGTTGGGGGATCGCAGGTAAGGTAGACGGGCGGCAGCTAGTGGTAGTTGTGAGAGGCAGCTGGTTGTGTTGTGCGGGGGGGTGGGGGGTGGTGCGCGCGTGTTTGAATCGCGGACGCGCGCCCGAGCGCGAGTTGGTAAATGTGAAGGGGATGGGAGTGTCGGTGGGTGGTTTATTGTTAATTTGTCTATTTAGCTGACGGTAGGGGGAGTGGGGTGTGTGTCTTCTGTGCATGATCTGGGAGGTGAGTAACACAGAGGAGGATCAGGTAGGGAGTGGGGTTGTATCTTGTTCTCTGGTATCCTCCCCTTGCATTCCCTCGGGTTGCTGTGAAGTCCTTGTTTTACTTGCAGTCTTCTGTAGCACTTTGTTCCTTCAATTTGGAGTGTGTGGTGGTAGTTCAGATGGGCTTTAATGAAACTTCCACCTGAGCAGTTGCATGGAAGGGGAGTGATGCTCTTGCATCTTTCATAAGCATGTGTGTGCCTCTGGGGAAAAGGTGAAAGGACAAGTCACTGTGGAAAAAGCTCCTAGCTCCAAGATTTATCTTTAGCAAACTTGTAGATTCTGACTTACGAGGGGAATGCAAGTTATGAACACACCTTTCATAGGTAGCTTTTTGGACATCAGCAATACCAAAGTTGTCAGAGGGTCAGACAAGTTTTGACAGTCTCTCCACAACATCCTAGATCTAGGCCCCTGGCAAACAGCAAACTTCTCTAGCTAACAGATCAGGTTGGGAGGTGGGTGTCTCAGCCCCATAGCAGGGAGTTGCCTACTACATCACCCACCGCTTCCTCCAGGTGGTCTGGAGAGACTCACTACTTCCTCCAGGAGGTTGACACACTAGTATGGCTTTGTGAATTGTATAACATGCATAATAACCTAGCAATACATATACTGAAAAATACCTGGGTGCTATACAGTGAGAAGATCTAGTGATTTCATTTTGACAGCATTGTATGAATGAGAGGCTTGCAACACTGAGATATCTCCGTTCAGCCAATGCTGCTGAAGTAATTAAGTAGGAATACTTCTTTAGATAATGGCAAATGCGATTTGTTAAAAAGTAACTGAAGGTTAGTACATAATTCCTAGAAAGCAGTAGATGCTTTATTTATGTTTTTGATTGTATACTTATGTTTTTGTTCAGGCTTCTTGGTAGAGTCAAAGTTTTGGGTTGTGGTTTTTTTTTTTTCCTTGCTGTATAAGATTATCATGTTCAAACCATCAGTTGTCTTGCAAATCCAAAACCAAGGGAGAGTGAAGTATTCAATACCATTTAACACTTAAACAAAAGAGGGAAAAAAACCCACCAAACAACCCCCAAAAGAAACTAGTGAACTGAAACTGATATTTTGCCTCTGCTTCAGAACTTGCTGAAAAGTGTTACTTTGAGCAAGTCATGCTTATAAAAAGAAGTGCAAAAAACCCAACCTGTAGAACTTCTTTGCTTTGCAGATGATGATAGTTGTATAAAATATAGTGCTAAATATATGATATAGTTCTATTTAGTAATTATGCAAGAATGAAATGTAGATGTAACCCTGAATTTCTAGAGCTATACATGAAATTTGAATGTCCAAGTTAATCTAAAACAACTATGACTTGATTCTTCAGTTTCTCCACCTGTTTTTGAATATGCTGAGAGGTGAACAAGTAGCCTTTCTCCTCCAAAAATTAGTTTCATCATTTGGAATTCTTAAAGTTTGGGTTGTGGAGTGTTGGGGTTTTTTTGTGATACCTTAGGAAGAACTACGTTTTTGTACTTGTCATTACTGAATTGCTCATAATAGTTTATGTTGTGGAGGATAATGTTTAATCAAATGGAGAAATGTTATCTATACTGTCAGCATACAAGAGCTGTGCAAATTATAGCTGGCTGTTATAATATGTATTATCTCTGTCATGTTGACATGATTAGCCATGACTGCTTCATTCATGCTAACAAGGTCAAGATAGTAATCATGCTGCTGCTGTTGTACTCTTTTGTAAACTGATGAATAACAAAACAAAGGTAACGTGGACTGGTGTAAAAATGGAGGAAAAGTTATTATTTTTGAACTGAGGAAAAAAAGCTACTAAATTTTTCTTCCCATCCATTTAAAATTGTTCAGAAATAATTATTGGAACATACACTAACTTAAAGCTCTTGTGTGACTGGTAAACCATGATTTGAAAAATACATCTTTGGTTGTTTCTTCTGTTCCTCAGTATGTGTTAAAATGTCTATAACTGTATAATAGAATGATGTAAAGATTGTATAACAAGCTTTTAATGTTCTGAGTCATTGTCACAAGATGAGTTTTTGAAATTACTTAAATTCAAATGAGTTTGAGAAGATCAAAAGTACATAATCATGGTAAGTCTCAAATGAAATGCATTATTATCTGTTTGAATCCATGTGGTCCGAACAGTAATGGAGTCTGACAACATGTTCTAAAACAAAGCTTTATTGAGGCAATAGGAAAGAGGAGCATCAATGTGCCCATGCAGTGACTTACCCAATCACTGATAGCAAACACAGGTTCATAAGCAATGCCATGGCTCCATTGGACTGCCAGGGACATTTGGTGTCCGGGTCATCAGTAACAGTCAATTATGCAAATGCCTTTTGAATGCAGGTGAGAGTTGTGCTGCCCCTTGGCTCTACCAATGGTAGTGTGATTTGAGAGAATTGTACATTATATGAATAATGTGGGCTGCATCCTACCTACGCTGACAATGATGGTTGGGGGGAGGGTGTCGGCAGTCTATCTACACTGCCAATATTGGTCAAGGGGCAGGGTGTCACTTCCACCCCTTGATTCTCTCAAATCATCACTTGATGCAGAGTTGTAGACTAGGGTGTTATTTTGGTGGGTCATTAGCTATATAATAAGCTAGGTGAGGTTGGTGTCCTGACACCTGCGGGGTATAAGTTACATAGTCAGAGGTCAAAAGCTGGTGCATCACGAGATGGGTACTGTAGAATTACCTCCATCAAGTATCAGTTGTGTGGGTATCCAGGAGGTGATTACTATGGCATCTTACCAATTGCTACGAGAGAGGCTGCAAAAGAGATTACAATTCAGGATTAGTATCCGCTTATATCTAGTGGCCCCCAACCTGGGTCAGGGAGTGGCTCGATCTCAACTGGGAAAATACTTTACAGCACAATCTACAACCCCGTCCAGTGATATGGAACAAAACATAAATGATGACAATAAAAAAGTTAATTATAAAAGGTACAGACAAAATCTTTTGACAACTACCCTGAGATCTGGGAACCAAGAGATAATCCATGATCACAATTTGCCAGTTCCCCAATGAGTATTTTTGGTTGTCACCTGATACAAGGGCTTTAGTTGTGCCTGGATTTTCTTAAGGCCAGTCTCAATGCATTGATCTTGGTTGACATAGACACAGCAGGTAGTATTTACTATTGTGCAAATGCCACCTTGTGCAGCCAGCAAGTAGTCTAAGGCTAGATGGTTTTGAATGGTAGTCTGTGATACTTGAGTGACTTCTTGCTGCAGAGCTTGGATGGCATCTATTGTTACATTTTCTATATTTTTCCAGGGAAGCAAAGAGATTGACAGTTGCTTTCTCCAGCTCAGAGACCCCTAGTTGAGAAAGGAGGACCTTGGCAAATTGGTGAAATACAGATCTTTGCTCTACCAAAGGGCTGATCTACGCTGATGTTGCAGGGCAATTGTGGGCATGGGTTGCGTCAAGGTTTTCTTCAACATGCATCCCAGGCACTATTTGTCCAAGTGTGCAGGTCCCCTCCCACCTCTGTATGAGTTGTTTTTCATGGCATGATTGCTGTGCAGCCAGTATAGGCCGGGGGCACCTATTGTGCTAGGGTCACTGCAGTGAGTGGTGTCTTTCAGGCAATTGTCAATATTGGCATGGTAGGTTTGCATGGTGTAGGATGGACCTTGTTACATGGTTTGTAGCTGATCATGGGATGGATCATAGCCCATAAAGTTCTGAAGGATGTAGAATTCTGATTTGTTTTTCACCGAGGTGGCAGCGGGTAGTCAGTGGTTGAGAGATTAGTCTGAATAGAGTAACATCTGACAAAAGTTTTAGGTGCATGGACCCACAATTCCACCAATACTAGTATTCCCACCACAGGAATTCCTTGGTGGCCAGATGCAGGATGTTGTGTACAAATCCCACAATAAGTTCCCTTTCTAACATTTGCCAGCGCCTGAGATGTGCGAAGTAACAAATTGTTAATCCCAACCAGCAAGGCTCTGGTGGACTGTCCCTAAGAACAGTATCCATAGCATATTCAAAATTGGTTCTTGCACAGAATAACCAACAGTAGTACAAGTAAAACAAATGCAATGTAGTAGGAGGATTTTTCCAGGTTGTTGTGGTTTAACCCCTGTAGGCAGCTAAGCACTGCACAGCTGCTCACTTGCTCCCCCACCCAGCAGGATAGGGGAGAGAATAGAAGGGTAAAAGTGAGAAAACTCATTGTTTGAGAGAAAGACAGCTTAATAGGCAAAGCAAAACCTGTGCACATAAGCAAAGCAAAATAAGGAATTAATTCACTACTTCCCATTGGCAGGCAGATGTTTAGCCATCTCCAGGAAAGTGGGGCTTCATCACACATAATGGTTACTTACACCATAACTCTGAAGGTCAGCCTCCCACCCCCAGCCTACTTGCTGGTGGGGCAGGGTGAAATGCCTTGTTGCTGTGCAAGCACTGTTCAGCAATAGCTAAAACATCAGTGTTATCAACACTGTTTTCATTACAAATCCAAAACATAGCACCATACAAGCTACTAAGAAGAAAATTAACTCTATCCTAGCCAAAACCAGTACACAGATGGGTCCAGTAGCCAGTCTGAGTCGGCGGCTCTGGGCTCGTCATGGACATTACTGCTTCCTGAAATCCAAAATTGCTTCTAGGACAGCCTGAAGGGGTGGTCTGTGGATCTAACATTGAAATTTGGGCCCCGGTGTCCATAACAAGGGTGACTGAGAGCCAGTCATTCATGACAATTTCTAATTGGGGCTAGGACACGGAGTAAGCAAAATTTGCCAGGGATGTCTGTGGTGGGTTGACCTAGGCTGGCTGCAAGGTGCCCACCAAGATGTTCTATCACTCTGTCTCCACAACAGGACATGGAGAATATATGATGAAAAGCTCGTGGGTCAAGATAAGGGCAGGGAGATTACTTAAGAATTGCCATCACAGACAAAACAGACTTGACTTGGGGAAATTAATTGTAACAGAGCAGGATAATGAGAAATAAGAACAACTCTAAAAACACCTTCCCCCCCCACTCCTCCCTTCTTCCCAGGCTCAGCTTCATTACTAGCTCTTCTACCTTTGAACCTCCCTGAGCAGACCAGGGTGACAGGGAATGGGGGTTGCGGTCAGTTCATAACATTTTGTCTCTGTGGCTCCTTCCTCCTCACACTCTCACATCAAGATCTATTCCTGTTTGGAGGGGGAAGTTTCCATTGCCAGACATAATTATTCCAAGCATACCAATAATGCATTTGCCCTGGGAACTGTTCATCCAATTCGAACCACAAAAAATGCAGCCTATCATAATCAAAACTGCCCACCTCAGGCCACTGTTGGCTTACGATTCCAAGGGTGGTCAATGCGGGCCAGGTATCGTGATGCAGTTCCAGTGCCTTTTTCTTAGATAACCCCTGGGTTCCATCTGTTTTTGACTAATTGGTTAGCAATTCACCTAAAGGTGTCCATTTCTCTATACTATGTCTGGTCCCCATTATTATTAACTCTTACCTCCTCACTGCAAAAAAAATGATCCATCCAGCTGCTGCGCTCAAGTTTCCCAGGTGAACTCACCTTTTGCTGTCAGTGGGTCATTGACTCACAGGGGATCGTCATGACTGGTGAATTCAAGTGAGTCGGTGAAGTCCCTTCTGGGGTGCCAAAACTGTCACAATATTCTTTATTGACGACTGAGGAAGGAGATGCAGACACCCTTAAGTATAGAATTACAAAGGGAAATTCTTTACTGCAACGCACATGCGGTGCCCCAGCCTAGTTCTGAGGGATCCTTATCATAAGTAACACACTGGTTATATAGAATATACAGGCAGGCTATCTCCCAGTTACAGTCCTAAGCTTATCTATAGTCAGCCGATCCTTCACATGGCTGCGTGATCAGAGACAGTGGTCTGGACTGTCTCATCCTTTGTCTGCTACATGCTCAGAACCAGTTTCCACGGGTTTGTTATCAGGCAAGATTGTTGTAACTAGCTGAGCTTTCATGCTTCAGTGTCTTTCCTCCTTGAGTTATTGGAAAGCTCACTGAAACTAGGGTAAGGTTAAGTGACCTAAGTTTGTACTTTTCTTCACAGTGGGCTCACTGCTCAGTGGGGCAGGGGACCTAGTGATCAAGGACATCATAAAAGTCAAGTTACTCAGTGCTTGTTTTGCTTCAGTTTTTACTGGTAAGGTCTGCTCTCAGGTCCCTGAACCAGCTAGCACGGTTTGGGGGAGTGAAACAGTAGCACAGTACAGGGAAAAAAGAGTTAGGGAGCACTTAAGCCAATTGGACATATATGAGTCCATGGGACCAGATGGGATGAATCCAAGCATGCTGAAGGAGCTGGACAATGTCATTGAGAGGCCACTGTCTATCATCTTTGAAAGGTTATGGCAATTGGGGGAGGTTCCTGATGGCTGGAACAGGGTGAACATCACTCCCATTTTCAAGAAGGTTAAAAAGGAGGATCCAGGGAACTACAGGCTAGTCAGCCTTACCCTCTTTTCCCATGAAGATTATGGAGCAAATCCTCTTAGAAACCATTTCTAAAGAGATGAAAGACAAGGTGATTTGGAGCAGCCAACATGGCTTTAGCAAGGGCAAATCATGCCTGACCAATCTCATTGCTTTCTGTAATGAGGTGTCTGGCACTGTGGAAGAGCGGAAGGCAGTGGATGTTGTATACCTTGACTTTAGCAAGGCCTTTGACACCATGACAGGACAGTATCCACCCCTTATTCTATACCATCTATGTCATGCCTAGGTCTTACACTTTTCAATTAATCACCACCACTTTTCCTGTCTTTAAGACAGATATAGATATATACACACACAGACAGATATCATTCCCTTAGTCTATGGGCCGTCCTTCTAAAATGTCCATTGAGTTCATTTAGTCTATGACTTTCGGCTTCATCTGTCATAACAGTCTTTCAGGGCAGGAGAGATGGTGTGTGGTGTTGGATTGTTGCATGCTGCATCTGGAGCTTGCAGATGGTGTATCTGGCATGGCCCATGACCATGGTTTGTGGGCTGAAGATGTCGATCTCAAGGAAGTTGCTGGGCACCAGCTGCTGAAGCCAGTTCTGGTTCCATCACTTCACTCAGTTTCATCAAAGTTCGTTCTTCATTAATTTGGGTGATTCTTAATGTAATGCCATCGATATAGCATATAGCAACCATAGTAGTGATGACATATAGTGGTAATTAGCAATTAACATCATACAGTTTAATTCATTGGCTATTCTCACCCAAACTCAAATCCCCATGAGGTACGCATTGGACTTCCCCATCCTTCTGCATCACCCACCAAGTGCACCCAGGTCCTTGAGCAAAAGCAATCCCACGGATGGGTTTGCCTTTGCCCGTGGAAGGAATAAACCAGACTGTCTTCCCTAACATATTCTTCATGTGCTTTATCCCTGTCGTGGTTTTGGCCGGATTGGCCAAGCAGAACGACAGATGGCCCTTCCCCCCCACTCTCTCCTCAGAGAGGAGAGGAAGAGATAAGGAGATTTACGAGTTTAGAAAAAGAACTAAACTACTTTAATGAAAATAATAATAAATAAGAAAATAGTAAATAATAATAGAATAATAAAAATTAAAGGAAAAGAGTATACAATATATACAAAACCGTATCCAGCCCCCAGGATGACGATCGCATCACCAGCAGACACAGGAAAAGTCCCAGACTGGAGTCAGCGACGGACAGGAGCTGAATTCCGGAACTAGAGTCAGGAGTGCTCGAATCAGGATCAAAGGCAGACGAACAGACAGGGTCCTTCTCAGGCGTCGGCCATTGAAGAAGAACGAGCCAGAGCCCCCCTTGCCCCTTTGATCCCTCAGCTTTTATACTGAGCGTGATGTATGTGGGATGGAATACCCTGTTGGCCAGTTTTGGGTCACCTGTCCCAACCGCTCCTCCCTGTGGGTGGGACCCCTCTGCGCTTCTCCGCTTCCGACCCTCTAACGGGGCAAAACAGTGAAGTGAGCTGACCTTGGTTGTTATAGCAATAAGTCTAAGCAAGAGCCTCTGCGCATACCGTTCCTTGGTATAATCAGGTCTTATCACTCGGAGAGTGAACAGTGTCTGGAAAAATATGCTGTTAATTTCAGACTTTAGTCAGTTAGAAGAGGCCCAGCTAAAAAGTAAAATTATAAATCAGAAAATTGATTCTGTTTTACCTCAAACCAGGACAATCCCCTTCCACAGTACATAAAAGTTCTGATTGGGCAGGGCCAGCTTGATTGGTAGATCTCCTGGTATTAACTAACCAGATGGCCTTTGCTAAATTTGTATCCCAATGTTTTAAGGTCCCACCACCCATTACGCTCAGTGTAGTTTTTAATTGTCCATTGTATCGTTTTATTTTTCTGGAGGCTGGTGCATGATAGGGGATGTGATATACCCACTCAATGCCATGCTCTTTGGCCCAGGTATCTATGAGGCTGTTTCAGAAATAAGTCCTGTTGTCTGACTCAATTCTTTGTGATGTGCCATGTTGCCATAAGACTTGACTTTCAAGGCCCAGGATAGTGTTCCAGGAGGTGGCATGGGTCACGGGATATGTTTCCAGCCATCCAGTGGTTGCTTCCACTATTGTGAGCACATGGCACTTGCCTTGGTGGTTTTGTGGCAGTGTGATATAATCAGTCATCCAGGCCTCCCCATATGGAACCATGCTCTGCCCTCACTGAGACAGAAACAGGAACAGCCACCAGAAAAAAAAACAAGATCAAGGAGATGCTTTATCCTCCCCCAGGCTGAAGGCAGTAGCTTAAAGGAGAGGGGTGAATGGACGCAAGTCCATGCTCAGGGCAGCAGGCGAACCCCCTCCTTGCCCACCCCGCCTTCCCAGGTGCCTCTGTACAACAGGTATGAGGCTCTGGATTTGGAAGGTCAGTCAACGAATGATGTGGATGATGCAGCTCTGCGACGTGCTGGCTACACTGCAGCACACTTAAAGTCTTACAGAGATGAGACAAGGGCTCCTGAGGTAATAGGAACCAAGAGGAAAACACCAGTGAAATACCTCAAAGGAATTAAGGGGTGTTCCTCTAAGAAGGTGACAATTCTGACAGCCCAGCTGAAGTGCTTCTACACCAATGCACGCAGCATGGGCAACAAACAGGAGGAGTTGGAAGCCACCTTGCTGCTAGAAAGCTACGACCTAGTTGCCATTACTGAAACTTGGTGGGATGAATCCCGTGACTGGAGTGCGGCTATCGATGGCTACAGGCTGTTCAGAAGAAACAAGCGAGGAAGGAGGAGTGGAGGTGTTGCCCTCTACATCAAGAAATGGATAGAGTGTGAAGAGCTGTCTGAAGAACAGCCATGAGCAGGTTGAAAGCCTACGGGTAAGAATTAGAGACCGAGGTGACCAAGGGAACCTTCTTGTGTTTAGTGTCTATTACAGGCTGCCTGATCAAGGAGAGCCTACTGATGAAGCCTTCTTACTCCAGCTACAGGAAGCTCTCATCCTGCTGGGGGATTTCAACCACCCCGACATCTGCTGGAAAAGTAACACGGCGAGCTGTAGACAATCCAGGAGGTTCCTGGAGTGCCTCGATTACTTATTACCTTTTTAAGTCCTACCCGAGGGGATGCGATACTGGACCTGATGGTCACCAATGCAAGTGAGCTAATTGATGTCATCAAGATTAGAGGCAGCCTGGGCTGCAGTGATCATGCACTGGTGGAGTTCACAGTCCTGAGGGATATGGGTCAGGAGAAGAGTAAAGTCAGGACCCTGGATTTTAGGAAAGCAAACCTCCACCTCTTCAAGGAGTTAGTCAATAGGACCCCCTGGGAAACTGCCCCCAGGGACAAGGTAACAGAACAGAGCTGGCAGATATTTAAAAATGCTTTCCATAGAGCACAAGAGCTCTTGATCCTCAGGAGTAGGAAAATCAGGAAAGGAAGGCAAGAGACCAGCATGGCTGAGTTGGGACCTGCTGGTCAAACTAAAAGGCAAGAAGGAACTGCACAGGCAGTTCAAGCAGCATCAGGTGTCCTGGGAATGAGTATAGGGATGCTGCCTGGGTATGTAGGGATGGGGTCAGGAAGGCCAAGGCGCGGCTGGAGCTGAACTTGGCAGGGGATGCTAAGAATAACAAGAAGGGTTTCTACAGGTATGTCTGCCAGAAAAGGAAGGTCAAAGAAAGCGTACCCTCCCTGATGAGCAAGAATGGCAAATTGGTAACAACAGACAAAGAGAAGGCTGAGGTACTCAACAACTTTTTTGCCTCGGTCTTCACTGCCAACCTCTCTCCCCACACCTCTTGAGTGGATGGACCGCAGGGCAGGGACTGAGGGAGCAAAGTCCTTCCCATCATAAGAGAAGATCAGGTCCATGACCACTTGAACCTGAACATACAGAAGTCTATAGGACCTGATGAGATGCATCCCAGAGTCCTGAGGGAATTGGTTGATGTAGTTGCCAAGCCAGTCTCCATGATATTTGAAAAGTCGTGGCAGTCAGGTGAAGCCCCTGGTGACTGGAATAAGGGAAACATGGCACCCATTTTTAAAAAGGGTAGAAAGGAGGACCCTGGGAACTGCCGCCCTGTCAGCCTCACCTCCGTGCCTGGGAAGATCATGGAACAGATCCTCCTAGAAGCTATGCTAAGGCACATGGAGGACAGGGAGGTGATTCAAGACAGCCAGCATGGCTTCACCAGGGGAAAGTCCTGCCTGGCCAACCTAGTGGCCTTCTATGATGGAGTGACTGCATCAGTGGACAAGGGGAGAGCAATGGATGTCATCTATCTGGACTTCTGCAAGGCCTTGGACATGATCCCCCCCAACATCCTTCTCTGTAAGTTGGAGAGATATGGATTTGATGGGTGGACTGTTCGGTGGATGAGGAATTGGTAGAATGGTCGCATGGCTCGATGTGGTCAATGGCTCGATAGTGGTCAATGGCTCGATGTCCAGATGGAGATCGGTGACAAGTGGTGTCCCTCAGGGGTCCATGTTGGGACCAGTAGTGTTTAATATCTTCATCAATGACATAGTGGGATCAAGTGCACCCTCAACAAGCTTGCTGACGACACCAAGCTGAGTGGTGCAGTTGACATGCTTGAGGGACAGGATGCCATCCAGAGAGACCTGGACAAGCTTGAGAAGTGGGCCCGTGTGAATCTCATGAGGTTCAACAAGGCCAAGTGCAGGGTCCTTCACCTGGGTTCAGGCAATCCCTGGTATCAATACAAGCTGGGGGATGAAGAGATTGAGAGCAGCTCTGCCGAGAAGGACTTGCGGGTACTGGTGGATGAAAAGCTGGACATGAGCCGGCATTGTACACTTGCAGACCAGAAGGCCAACCATATTCTGGGCTGCATCAAAAGAAGCGTGGCCAGCAGGTCAAGGGAGGTGATTCTGCCCCTGTACTCCGCTCTGGTGAGACCCCACCTGGAGTACTGCGTCCAGCTCTGGGGCCACCAGTACAAGAAAGACATGGACTTGTTGGAGTGAGTCCAGACGAGGGCCACAAAGATGATCAGAGGGCTGGAACACCTCCCCTATGAGGAAAAGCTGAGACAGTTGGGGTTGTTCAGCCTGGAGAAGAGAAGGCTCTGGGGAGACCTTATTGCAGCCTTCCAGTACTTAAAGGGGGCTTATAAGAAAGATGGGGACAGACTTTTTAGCGGGGTCTGTTGCAATAGGACAAGGAGTAATGGTTTTAAACTAAAAGAGGGTAGATTTAGACTAGATAGAAGGAAGACATTTTTTACAATGAGAGTGGTGAAACACTGGAACAGATTGCCCAGAGAGATGGTAGATGCCCCATCCCTGGAAACATTCAAGGCCAGGTTGGACAGGGCTCTGAGCAACCTGATCTAGTTGAAGATGTCCTTGCTCACTGCAGGGGGATTGGACTAGGTGACCTTTAAAGATCCCTTCCAACCCAAACTATTCTATGATTCTATATTTACATTTCAGCCATCATCCTCCATACCAGAGAGGTTTTAACCGGGAGGAGTTGGGGGGAGTGGTCAGTATGCTGGAGATCAGGGCTGCCATTCAGAGGGACCTGGACAGGATGGAGAAATGGGATGACCAGAACCTCATGAAGCTCAATATGAGCAGATCCAAAGTCCTGCATCTGGAATGAAATAACACTATGCAACAATACAAGCCAGAGGCCAACTGTCTGGGAAGCAGCTCCACAGAAAAGGATCTGGGAGTCCTGGTGGACAAGTTGACAATGAGTCAGCAGTGTGCCCTTGCAGCAACGACAACCAACTGCATCTTGAGCTGTATTAGCAAAAGTGCAGCCAGCAGGTCCAGGAAAGTGATCCTTCCCCTTTATTCAGCACCTGTGAGACTGCATCTGTAGTACTGTGTCCAGTTTTGGGCTCCCCAGTACAAGAAGGATAGCGACACACTAGAACAAGTCTAGCAGAGAGCCACCAAGCTGGTCGGGGGCTGGAGAATATGACATCCAAGGAGAGGCTGAGAGAACTGGGCCTGTTCAGCCTGGAGAAGAGAGAGAGATAAGGACAGGGAGATTACTTGCCAATTACCATCACGGGCAAAACAGACTCGACTTAGGGAAATTAATTTAATTTACTGTCAATTAATTGTAATAGAACAGGATTATGAGAAATAAGAACAAATCTAAGAACGCCTTCCCCCCACCCCCCCCTTATTCCCAGGCTCAGCTTCACTCCCAACTCTTCTACCCCTTCCCCCCCAAGCAGCACAGGGTGATGGGGAATAGGGGTTGCGGTCAGTTCATAACATTTCATCTCTGTGGCTCCTTAATCCTCACACTCTTCCCCTGCTCCAGCATGGAGTCCCTCACACGGGATACAGTCCTTCACAAACTTCTCCCATATGGGGCCCCTCCCACAGGATACAGTCCTTCACAAACTTCTCCAATGTGGGTCCTTCCCACAGGCTGCAGTTCTTCAAGAACTACTCCAGCATAGGTCCTTTCCATGGGGTGCAGTCCTTCAGGAATGGACTGCTCCAGCATGGATCCCCCATGGGGTCACAGGTCCTGCCAGAAAACTTGTTCCTGCGTGGGCTCCTCTCCACAGTTCCTGCCAGGAGCTTGCTCCAGCATGGGATCTCCCACAGGGTCACAGCTTCCTTCAGGACACATCCACCTGCTCCAGTGTGGGTCCTCCACGGGCTGCAGGGTGGATATCTGCTCCACTGTGGACCTCCATGGGCTGCAGGGAATCTCTGCTCCAGTGCCTGGAGCACCTCCTCCGGCTCCTTCTTCACTGACCTTAGTGGCTGCAGGGTTGTTTCTCTCACATTTTCTCACTCCTCCCTCTCCCCGCTGCTGTTGCGCGGCGTATTTTATCCTTCCACAAGCACAGCTCACCAAGCATGAGGAGTATCATGACACCCACAAAGCCCTTCTGGAGCGAGGCCATACCCAGGCAGCTCTGTGATTAGCTGAGGAAAGGGGAGACGGGGTGGGGCTTACTCCTCCCAGCTGCTCTTTCTCTTGGTCACGTGTAGTTGACGTGAGTTGGGTTTCTGTGCTGCACTTCCTACGCCATTGAGAATGTGAGGTGGTGGATGCAGCGTCCAATTTGGTCGGCGTCAGTGGCAACTTTTATCTCCAAATTGTGTTTTCAGGTGGCATGGAAAACGCAACAGGTGAGTCACTGAGGAGAGGGTGTGCTGCTGTTCATATTTCTCTCCACTGTGGCGGGGCCACCCTGTGCGGCCTTCCTCTCTCGTCCCTCATTCCTGTCTCATAAGGATTCCCGCCGGTGGTGAAGGTCGCGCCGGGCTGGACCGCTGCTGCCTCTGGAGCATGAGCGTCCTAGACTGTCACGGCAGCGCGGAGGGGGGGCGGGGAGTACCCGGAAGCGGCAGGGGAGTGGTGGTGTACGGTAGCCGGGCTGCATCAATTCGTCCTCGCGCTCCAGACTGGGAGTGGCGTCTTGGGACACGCTCCTCAGTGGGAACCGCAGGAGAGACGTTCCGCCGTGCCGCGGAGTAGGCGAGGACTGGACAGGAATAGGGAGAATAACAACAGCACGTGGCAGTCTTCTGCAATCCGTTTAGAATCCTAGCTGCTGATCCCTTGGTCGCTTTCTCTTGTCCACTGCAGTACCTGCTGCCGAGGAGCTGGTGGCAGTCTACACAGCAGAGCCTGAAAGCCTGATCCTGCTCAGGACACAAACACGCTCAGGTTGCTTCGCTAAATCCCCGCATTGTTCCTGATGCAGGCACCGGGAAAAGGCTAAACAAGAGAATGCAATGGCTGCCTTCCAAACTCAACACTGTGTTTAGGTGTCTTTTCTTTTGGCAGTTCCACTTTACAGAAAATCTCTTCTCAGGCTAGAATTAAAAAAAAAAAAAAGAGAACCATTCAGGTTGGAAGGGACTTCTGGAGGTCTCTAGTCCAACCTTCTGCTTAAAACAGGGTCAACACTGAATTCAGACCAGCTTGCTCAGGGTTTTCTCTAGTCAGGGCTTGAAAACCTCCAAGACTGGAGACTGCACAACTTCTCAGGGCCCCTGTTCCACTGCTTGACTGTCCTCATGGTGAAAAACAGTTTCCTTATAGCCAGCGTGAACCTTGCTTATTTCAATTTGTGCCCATTGTGTCATCTTCCCACTGTGCAACACTGTGAAGAGCCTGGCTCTGTCTTCTTGATAGCCTCATAGGTATTGGGGGGCTGCTATTAGTTGCCCCTGCAGCCTTCCTTGCTCCAGGCTGAACAAGCACAGTTCCCTCAGCCTCTCCTCATAGTGCAAGTCCTCCAGCCCCCTGATATCTTGGTGGCCCTCTGCTGAACTTGATCCACTTTATCAAGTACTTTCTGGTATTGGGGTGCCCAAAATTTGACACAGCATTCTAGATGTCTAAAAATCTAGATTCTAAAAACTGTCTGGATGGCCGCACCAGAGAGTTGGGATTAATGGGGTGAAATCCTCTTGGCAGCCGGTCACCAGTGGTGTCCCTCAGGGCTCAGTTTTGGGGCCAGTTTTGTTTAATATCTTTATCAATGATCTGGATGAGGGGATTGAGTGCACCCTCAGTAAGTTTGCAGATGACACCAAACTAGGTGGGAGTGTTGATCTGCTTGAGGGTAGGAAGGCTCTACAGAGGGACCTGGACAGGCTGGATCGATGGGCCAAGGCCAACTGTATGAGGTTTAATAAGGCCAAGTGCCAGGTCTTGCATTTCGGTCACAACAACCCCAAGCAACACTACAGGCTTGGGGAAGAGTGGCTGGAGAGCTGCCCAGCAGAAAAGGACCTGGGGGTGCTGGTGGATGGCCAGCTTAACATGAGCCAGCAGTGTGCCCAGGTGGCCAAGAAGGCCAACAGCATTCTGGCTTGTATCAGGAATAGCGTGGCCAGCAGGAGCAGGGAAGTGATTGTGCCTCTGTACTCAGCACTGGTGAGGCCTCACCTCGAGTACTGTGTTCAGTTCTGGGCCCCTCTGTACAGGAGGGACATTGAGGTGCTGGAGCGTGTCCAGAGGAGAGCTACCAGGCTGGTGAGGGGTCTGGAGACCAAGTCATATGAGGAGAGGCTGAGGGAGCTGGGCATGTTTAGCTTGGAGAAGAGGAGGCTGAGGGGAGACCTCATTGCCCTCTACAACTACCTGAAGGGATGTTGTAGAGAGGTGGGTGTTGGCCTCTTCTCCCAGGTGAATAATGACAGGACCAGAGGAAATGGTCTGAAGTTGCGGCAGGGGAGGTTTAGATTAGATATTAGGAAGAATTACTTTACTGAAAGGGTAGTCAGGCACTGGAACAGCCTGCCCAGGGAGGTGGTTGAGTCACCATCCCTTGAGGTATTTAAGAAACGTGTAGATGTGGCACTTCAGGGCATGCTCTAGTGGCAGAGACTGTAGGTTGTTTGTTTGTGAGGTTGTTTGGTTTTTTTTGTGTGTGTGTATGGTTGGACTCGATGATCTCAAAGGTCCTTTCCAACCATGAAGATTCTATGATTCTATGATTCCATGTGATCTATTGAGCACCAGGTAAAGGAGGATAATCAGTTCCCTCAGTCTACTAGCTGTGCTCCTGGTAATATAGCCCAGTATACTGCTAACCACTTTTGCTGCCAGGGCACAGTTCTGGCTCATATTCAGCTTGCTGTTTTCCAAGATCCTCGGGTCCTTTTCAGTAGAGTTGCTCCCCAGCCAGTCCCCACATGGTATTGATGCCAGGGGTTCTTCCCTAGGTGCAGGACTTCGCATTTCATAGAATCATAGAATCATAGAATAGTTTGGGTTGGAAGGGATCTTTAAAGGTCACCTAGTCCAACCCCCCTGCAATGAACAGGGACATCTTCAACTAGACCAGGTTGCTCAGAGCCCCGTCCAACCTGGCCTTGAATGTTTCCAGGGATGGCGCAGGGATTTGTCCTTGTTGAATTAAATTAAGCTCCTGTCAGCCCATTCCTCCATCCTGTCTAGGTCTCTCTGAATGGCAGTCCTGCCCTTGAGTGTATTTGCTTCATCCTCCCAACTTCTGCAAACTTGACAAGAGGAAGATGCATCACCTCCTCCAGGTGTTTGATAGAGATTTTAAACAGGACAGGTCTCAGGATAGACCCCTGCAGTACCACGCATGTCACAGGCATCCCAGTAAAGTACAACCCAATAACCACCACTCTGAGCTCAGCCACGCAACTAGTTTTTAAACCCATGTAGTAGTCTGCCCATCCAGACTATAATATCCCAACTTGGATACAAGAATATTGTGGGATACAGTATTGAAAACCCTGCTAAAGTCAAGGTAAATGATAGCCAGTGCTCTCCCTTCATCCACAAATCCTGCTATTTTATCACAGAAGGCAATTAGGTTGGTCAGACATGATAGCTGCCCCTTGGTAAATGCTTGCTGACTGTTCCCAATCACCTTCTCCTTCATGTGCCCAAAAAAATGTTCCAAGAGGACTTTATGATTTTCCCAGGATCTGAAGTTCCCTGGGTTGAACTTTTGTCTTTTTTTTTTTTTAAAGATGAACGCAACTCTAGTCATCAGGGAATTCCCCTGATCTTCATGACTTTTCAAAGCTGATAAGAGAACGGCCTCACTATGAAACCAGCCAGTTCTCTCAGCACCCTTGGATGCAGCCCATCTGGTCCCATGGATTTGTACAGATTAAGTTCTCTGAAGTAATCCCTGATTCAATCCTCATCCACTGTTGGTGGTTTTCCTTGAACCCTGTCTCTAAGCACAGAGGCCTGGGAGACTTTGTTGGTGAAGACTGAGGCCAAGAAGGCATTGAGTACCTCAGCCTCATCTACGTCCACTGTCGCTAGATCACCCACCTCATTCAGCAATAGGCCCACCTTCTCCTTGTTCAGTCTTTTACTATTAAAGTCGTAGTAGAAGCTCTTGTTGCCCTTGATCTATGATCTGTGGAGTTCCTCATGTTGCTTAAAGAAGGCTTTGTCTGCTTCCTCACCCTGTCTGTAATAAATTCCTGCCACAATATCACACTTATTGTCCTCTGCTTTGATCTTGTTCAGTTCCTGTTAGTTGTAAGGGTTATCTTCAAAAATTGAGACCAATGTAAGCAAAGATATAGCTGTATCTGTGATGGAATCACTTATTGGAAAATAAAAACAAACTGGGTAACCAAATTAATTTCCTTTATGATATTTAACTTCTGATTAAATCATATAATGAAGGTAGCAGTCAAATATCATAAACCTGTCGGCTCATGGTAACTATTAGTTGTATGGGGAGCTATCTGTGAAGAAACAGGTTAAAGAATATTACATAATATTGCTATTTATTTCCCCCCAGATGGATATGCAGAGTTACTGGGGGGGGGAGTTCACTTCAAATTTTAGTGTCTTTTGTTAAGTAGTTCAAATAGCTTTTCTTTCTTTTTTTTTTTTTTATTTTTATTTCAGTTGTACCATATTTTAGTTCAAAGTAAATAGTAACTAAGCAACTGTGTGAGCTGACACAGACAGGACAACCACAAAACCACAGATGAAAGGCAAAGAACAAATTTAATCTTGATACCTCATGGACCAGGGGATCTCCAAAGCAGCATCCGGGCAGAGGCACGCAAGCAGGGGACTGTGGAGTGAGAGAGTCCTTATTAGTGAGAGAGCCATTATTGAGAGAGACCTTGTTAGTGAGAGAGTGAGAGCTCAGACTCCCTGTTCTCACCTGTATTTCAAGGGTTCAAGCAGGTGTAGTTTTCCACTGTACTTTGATCTTCTTCAACAGCAGGGCGGGAATATCAAGTATGTTAGATAAGGTGTCCCTGAGTCCATCACAGACTTACGTTATCTAAGTGTGGATGTTCTACTTGCAAGCACATAAGACTGAACAACAATTAGTGTGATATACATGTTTTCTAGCACCCCAGGTGCAAGTCACTTGAGCATGTTTATAATCCTCCTCACCAATCTTCTGTTACTTTCCCACAGCAACCATTTTGGCACTAGCAAGCCACTCATCCACTTCTGCTTTTACTTGGCCCAACTTTTTGGTTTAACACCAAAATAATTATAATGATTCTTCAGTGTGTTGGCTACTTGTGCAAAATACTATAGTGCAACTAATAGGTCTTACTTGACAGGCCTTCACCAGTCTCTCTAAGAAATATTAAGGGTTCCTCTATTATGATGAGCTACCAAGATTGAAGAATTTCTTACTTATATGCATAGCTATGTCTTGAAAAGTGTCAGACTTGGAAGTTAATGCAGATAGTTAGGAACCATCTGTAGTCAAGTTTTGAAAAATATTGTATTGTTCCTTTTTTAAGTTGGTTGATTCCAATTCCTCCAGATGCCTCACCCTTAGAGACACATGCATACCTGGCTTCCAAGCCACAGCCTTCTCCAATGTGGGTCCCTCCCACGGGCTGCAGTTCTTCACGAACTGCTCCAGCATGGGTCCTTTCCATGGGGTGCAGTCCTTCAGGAGCAGACTGCTTCAGTGTGGATCCCCCACGGGGTCACAGGTCCTGCCAGAAAACCTGCTCCTGCATGGGCTCCTCTCCACAGGTCCACAAGTCCTGCTGGGAGCCTGCTCCAGCATGGGCTTCCCACAGGGCCACAGCTTCCTTCAGGGCACATCCACCTGCTCCAGCGTGGGGTCCTCCGTGGGCTGCAGGGCGAATATCTGTTCCACTGTGGACATCCATGGGCTGCAAGGGGACAATCTGCCTCACCATGGTCTTCATCACAGGCTGCAGGGGAATCTCTGCTCCAGCACCTGGAGGACCTCCTCCCCCTCCTTCACTGACCTTGGTGTCTGCAGGGTTGTTTCTCTCACATATTCTCATTCTTCTCTTCAGGCTGCTGTTGCGCAGCAGTATTTTTTTTTACCCTTTCTTAAATATGTTATCACAGAGGCACTACCACCATCACTGATTGGCTCAGCTTTGGCCAGCGACGGGCCTCTGTCCAATATGGGGGCAGCTTCTGGCGTCGTCTCACAGAAGCCACCCCTTCATCCCCCCTCCACTACCAAAACCTTGCCATGTAAACCCAATACAGTGTCAAATGCATCTAAATATAAATTGTTACTGTTGGGGAGGGGATGTTAAAGTGCATATAGTAAATTGTGTCAAATTCATCTGGTAAGGAGAAGAACAAATCTGATTATTTTTAGACTAAGTATATTAGTATGCTATTTTTTCTTTTATTCTACTTAATGGAATATTTGAAACATACTAGATTGTTTTTACATTATAAAAACAATGAAAGAGATAAGTTACATTGAACTTTAAGCAAGTTTTTGGGAGAGGGAATAATTTGGAGGCTTATTTAGATATTGTTTGGTGGTTTTTTGTTGAATTACACTGTCATGTAAACTATTTTTAATGCTTTATTACTGGTCACAGTAATAAAGTCTTGAATCACAGTTCATAACTATATTTCATATAACTTGATAGTGATGATTTTGTTTAACAAGTAACAAAAGGTTTTGATCTTGCTGTGTTTTAACTGCATGTGTGCTTTTTTAAATGGGACAATGTCTTGTTGGGCGGGTGGAAGCTAGTTCTCTTAGCTACATGTATGCAAACTATTTCCTCCCTCCCCCCCCCTTCCCGCCTTTTGTAAGAGGATAAGGGTTTGAGTTAAGACTCTGAGAAGGTAGTTATAAATTTGGCTCCTTCTGTACCCAGCTACAAACTTCAACAAACCTTCTAGGAATTCAGTATCTACTTAACCCTCTGTTAAATTTGATTGGAATTGGCCGAGAGACTCAGAAGTTAATAACTGAAGGGAGATGGATGAACAGGTGATGAAATTCCATATTGTTCTCCTAGGAAATCAAAACACTTCCATTTACTCTTTGCAGCTTTTATTTATAATCTATATAAATAAAAAATATTAATTTCGGAAAATCATACTTTATTTCTTCCTATATAGTAGGGTTGCTTGCTCACCAGTAGTAAATGGTGATGTAAGTTAATAATTCAAATGTTTACTAAGCACACCCTCTATTAATGGTTCTTTCCAGTTTATAATCAAAATATTAAGAGAAAAAATGCTGATCCTCTTATTCTTGAGAATAAATCATTCTGACATTTGGAAAAAATGTGTCCTAAAATTATTTCAGGATATATCAAAGTGAATTGTAAAACTAAAAGCCATAACCACAAATACGTGGAATGAATCCTCCAGTAATTTCAGTGTTAGTGACTTCCTAAGGGAAAGGTAGTGTCTGAGTAGTTAATAGTCCTCAGCAGATTTTTCTTCCATAAATATATGTAGATGCATTTGAACCCATAGGAACTTGGCTGCAGTAAGAAATTTCATAGCTTAACTACACATTGTGAAGAAGTACTTCCTTTTGTTCTGAACCTGCTAGTTTTGTTCCATAGCCCCTAGTCTTAGGGGACAGAGAACAGTTTTCTTCTCCATTCAGGATTTTATAGTCTTTCTTCATATTTTGCCCTTAACATTTCCCTGACTCTGAAAATTTCTATAGTTATAAAATATTTGTAGCCAAGCAATTTGTGTATTTTGGTTTTACTTTTAGTAATTTGTGCAGTTACAGTACTAGGCTGTTCCCTTTCCTGAGGCTTACCAAAAGACAATTGAACTGAATGTCTGCTGTTTATGGCTAATTTGTGACCCACTGACTATATCTGACTCTCCAGAAGAATTAATCTAGCATTTCCTGGATCCCCAAGCTCTGCACTGGAAAATGGTTTGAGACCTTATAAAGACTGCAGAGACTGGCTACCTAAACAACTTATCACACAATTGGAAGCATATGTTGTGTGTCCAAAATGGGTGTCCCTCATGACTAGGCATGCACCACCACATAGTTGAAATGCATGCCTTCTAGTCATTTGGTAGGGGAATGGTTGGGATATTGTCATGGGCAAGACAGCATTGACCCAGAGAATTTCACTTAAAAATATGTTAATTGGCAATAAATTAAATTTAATTATTAATTTAGGTATTGAAACACCTTTCTTCCCCCTTCCCCAGGCTCAACTTCAGTCCAGACACCTTACTTCCCCCCTCCCTGCTTTCCACTGCCCTTATTTTTGCCGTGCATTACACTTGGTCCCTTCAGTGAGGCAACAGGCAGTGCAGGATGTTTGGAACAGTGCATAGTGTTTTTTCTTCCACTGCTCCTGTCTTTTTATTCATTTCCTCTGCTCTGGCATGGGTTTTTCTACAGGCTGCAGCCCCTTTTGGGGATGTATCTGCTTTAGGTGTGTCTTATCCATGAGCTGTAGTCCCCTCAGAAGCATAATACCTCCTCTGGCATGGAACAACAGCTTCTGAGAGTGTCTCCAGCTGTGCCCCCAACAGTGTCCCCTTCCTTGTGTCTCTGTTTTTCCTCACATGTGTCCACACATGTCTCCTCCTGTGTGTCCTGCCCTCAGCTGCTACCACCCTTTGTAAAATATGTTTGTGCAGAGGTGTCATGTGTTCCCTTGGTTGAAGTTTTGGTATGTGGTGGGTTGTTTTCATCAGTTGCTAAACTGGCTGTAACCAGCTGTGACTAGCACAGGACAGTTCATGGCCTATGCATGCACAGATCATCCCTGCAGCCCCCTGCTAGCAAAACCCCACCATTTATGCTAAATATAGATATACTGCAAGTACTTCAAGGGAATCTTTGCCACCAGCTGTTGCTGAAAGGTGAAGCATCACTGAACCAAAAAGGGAAAAACAGACAATGTATCAAACTAAGCCTTTCAAAAATATAATCCTGTTATTGACTTAGCTGCATTGCACATGTTTAATAACTTGAAGTATTAATGCATTTTTCTGAATGTTCCATGTGCCTAGCACATAATATATATGACCCAAGCAAAGCTTTGCACTTTACAAATGTTCATGTGTAAGATCTCAACTTTAACATTGCTCGGAGAATTAAATTAAAATAGCCTAGGATGTTTTGTTCCTTAACAAGAACATTCATGTAAGTAGCTTACTATCTCTAATTCATGTACTTTAAACAGTTAGACACATTCACAAAAGCAATACACTCATATGCCCACTGGATCGATCCTCCAGTAGCTGGGCTTAGACACTCAATCTACCCAGTAGCTGGGCCCTGGATCCCCCCAGTCTCCCCAGTTGCCTCCCACAGAAACACACACACGTAAATGAGTCTCTTATTCCACCCCCAGACCCCATAGTCTCTTTGGCAGTTGGCTTGGACCCCCTGGTCCCTCCAATAGCCAATTCCTCCAGGTGCCTCACCCTTAGAGACACACGCATACCTGGCTCCCAAGCCACTTCACCTACTTGCTGGCTATTCTGATTTGATAGTCGCTAGTGATCATGCACTGACTTACATACCCCTCACTTGCTCACTCCAGTTGCTGGCACCGCGGACACATGGCCTGTGATCCCCACTGCAGTTGGTGGCACTTAGATCTTTGTATATACGCACGTGCACGCAGAATTGAGAGCCCTTCACCCAGGAAATTAGTTAGAAATGGAATTTAATGACAAGATGGGACAGTGTGCATTGGTCAAGCACAGGGCATGGTCAGACAAGCATACCGACTGGCCACCTGCTTACACACAGCTGGCCTTTTTTATCCCCTTATCCTTCTATTTTCCCCACACTTGTTCCTCCCCAAGTCTCCTAGATCCCTTTCATTCCCCACTTTAGATTCATAGAATCATAGAATCATAGAATCTTCATGGTTGGAAAGGACCTTTGAGATCATCGAGTCCAACCATACACACACACAAAAAAAAAAAACCAACCCCACAAACAAACAACCTACAGTCTCTGCCACTAGAGCATGCCCTTAAGTGTTAAGGATGTTATGAAAGGGAGAGAGAGATGCAGACAGAGAAGGGGCAGAGACCGATAGAAAGGAGAGAGAGAGAGAGACACGGAAGACAGAAAAAGACAGAGAGAGCCAGAGACCAAGAGAGAGCAGGAGAGGGAGGCAGAGAGAGAAAAGAGGAGAGGGACAGGGAGAGAGAGAAAGGTAAGTCACCCAAGAGAATGGAACCGTGAAAAAGAGAAAGGCGGACAGAGGCACCTACAGAGAGAGAGAAAAACAGCGAGGAACAGACAGGACAGGGGGGAGGGGGAGAGATACAGGGAAAACAAGAGAAACCTAGAGTAATATGAGAGAGAGATATACACAGAAAGCAAAAGAGACAGAGAGCAACACAGATGAGAAAGAGAGGAAGAACAGAATCATAGAATCTTCATGGTTGGAAAGGACCTTTGAGATCATCGAGTCCAACCATACACACACACACACAAAAAAACCCAAACAAACCACACAACCCCTACAATCTCTGCCACTAGAGCATGCCCTGAAGTGCCACATCTACACGTTTCTTAAATACCTCAAGGGATGGTGACTCAACCACCTCCCTGGGCAGGCTCTTCCAGTGCCTGACCACCCTTTCAGTAAAGTAATTCTTCCTAATATCTAATCTAAACCTCCCCTGCCGCAACTTCAGACCATTTCCTCTGCTCCTGTCATTACTCACTTGGGAGAAGAGGCCAACACCCACCTCTCTACAACATCCCTTCAGGTAGTTGTAGAGGGCAATGAGGTCTCCCCTCAGCCTCCTCTTCTCCAAGCTAAACATGCCCAGCTCCCTCAGCCTCTCCTCATATGACCTGGTCTCCAGACCCCTCACCAGCCTGGTAGCTCTCCTCTGGACACGCTCCAGCACCTCAATGTCCCTCCTGTACAGAGGGGCCCAGAACTGAACACCGTACTCGAGGTGAGGCCTCACCAGTGCCGAGTACAGAGGCACGATGACTTCCCTACTCCTGCTGGCCACGCTATTCCTGATACAAGCCAGAATGCTGTTGGCCTTCTTGGCCACCTGGGCACACTGCTGGCTCATGTTAAGCTGGCCGTCCACCAGCACCCCCAGGTCCTTTTCTGCTGGGCAGCTCTCCAGCCACTCTTCCCCAAGCCTGCAGGCGTTGCTTGGGGTTGTTGTGACCGAAATGCAAGACCTGGCACTTGGCCTTATTAAACCTCATACAGTTGGCCTTGGCCCATCGATCCAGCCTGTCCAGGTCCCTCTGTAGAGCCTTCCTACCCTCAAGCAGATCAACACTCCCACCTAGTTTGGTGTCATCTGCAAACTTACTGAGGGTGCACTCAATCCCCTCATCCAGATCATTGATAAAGATATTAAACAAAACCGGCCCCAAAACTGAGCCCTGAGGGACACCACTGGTGAACCGGCTGCCAAGAGGATTTCACCCCATTAATCACAACCCTCTGGGCACGGCCATCCAGCCAGTTTTTAACCCAGCAAAGAGTACACTTGTCTATGCCATGATTCGCCAGCTTCTCCAGGAGAATGCTGTGGGGGACGGTGTCAAAGGCCTTACCAAAGTCCAGATAGACAACGTCCACAGCGTTCCCCGCATCCAGAAGGCGGGTCACATGGTCATAGAAAGAGATCAGGTTGGTTAAGCAGGACCTCCCTTTCCTAAACCCATGCTGGCTGGCCCTGATCCCTTGGCTGCCCTGCACTTGCTGTGAGAGCTCACTCAAGATGATCCTCTCCATGATCTTTCCTGGTACTGAGGTCAGGCTGACAGGCCTGTAGTTCCCCAGATCCTCCTTCCCTTCCTCTCCTAAAGATCCCATAAGTCTTGTGCAATTCCAAAAGGCTCTTCCCCCGCATCCCTAGGGGTATGGAATACATTATGATAGTTACTACCCTCAGTCCAAAAGGTGCCTGGGGGAGCTGCCCATTGATTCACAATATGGTTGAGTTTGGGAGGGAACTCTGGAGGTCATCTGGTCCAACATCCCCTGCTCAAGCAGGGCCACCGAGAGCAGGTTACCCAGGACCATGTTTAGGCGGCTTTTGAATATCCACAACCTCCACAACCTCTCTGGGCAACCTGTTCCAGTGCTCGGTCACTCTCACAGTAAAAAACTGTTTCCTGATGTTCAGATGGAACCTCCTGTGTTTCAGCTTCTGCCTCTTCTCCTGTCACTGGGCAACACTGAAAAGAGCCTGGCTCTGTCTTCTTTTCACCCTCCCTTCAGATATTTATATACATTGATGAGATCCCCCCTGAGCCTTCTCTTCTCCAGGCTGAACAGTCCCAGCTCTCAGCCTTTCCTCATAGGAGAGAGGCTCCAGTCCCTTAATCATCTTTGTGGCCCTTCATTGAACTCTCTCTAGTATGTCCATGTCTACTATGTCAACCATGTCTGTTGTGGTTTAACCCCAGTAGATAGCTAAGCACCACACAGTTGCTCGCTTACTTCCCCCACAATGCGATGGGGGAGAGAATTGGAAGGGTAAAAGTGCAAAAACTCATAGGTTGAGATAAAGACAGTTTACTAAGAAAAAAAAACCAAAGAAAAGCAAAACTAAGAAAAACAAGCACTGAAAAAACCCCACCCAATTGCTCACCACCAGACAACTGATGCACAGCCAGTTCATGAACAATGGCAACCCCAGCAAACTTCCCCCTCACCCTGGTTTTATTGCTGAGCATGATGTCATATGGTATGGAATATTCCTTCGGTCAGATAGGGTCAACTGTCCCAGCTGTGTCCCGTCCAAACTTCTTGCGCACCCACCAGCCTACCTGCTGGCGGGACAGCATGAGAAGCAGAAAAGGCTTTGACGCTGTGTAAGCACTGCTCAGCAATAACTAAAACATCAGTATGTTATCAACAATGTTTTCATCACAAATCCAAAACAAAGTCTGGGGAGGTCCCTCCTACTCAGAGCTAGCCAACATTATTCCAATTTACAAGAAGGGTGTGAGGGAAGACCCAGGAAACTACAGACCTGTTAGTCTAACCTCAGTACCTGGAAAAATTATGGAGATCATACTGGGTGCTATTGAAAGGCATTTAAAGGACAATGCAATCATCAGGCACAGTCAACATGGGTTCACAAAGGGAAAGTCCTGCCTAACTAATTTGATATCCTTCTATAATAAGATCACCCACCTAGTGGATGAAGGGAAGGCAGTGGATGTAGTTTTTCTGGATTTTAGTAAGGCTTTTGATACTGTCCCTCGCAGCATCCTTCTGGACAAGTTGTCCAACTGTGAGATGAGCGACTAAGGACACTGGGTTTGTCTAGTTTGGAGAGAAGGAGACTGAGGGGCCACCTCATTGCTCTCTACAGCTTCCTGAGGAGGAGAAGTGGAGAGGGAGGTGCTGATCTCTTCTCCCTGGTACCCAGTGATAGGAAGCATGGGAATGGGTCAAAGCTGTGTCAGGGGAGGTTCAGACTAGATATTATGAAACATTTCTTTACCAAGAGGGTGGTCAAACACTGGAACAAGCTTCCTAGAGAGGAGGTTGATGCCCCATGCCTGTCAGTGTTTAAGAGGCATTTGGACAATGCCCTTAATAAGATACTTTAATTTTTGGTCAGCCCTGAAGTGGTCAGGCAGTCGAACTAGATGGTTGTTGTAGGTCCCTTCCAACTGAACAACTGTTCTCTTCTCTAGCCCCATACAAGCTACTATGAAGAAAATTATAAGTGTTAAGTTATCAAACTTGAAAAATAAGCAAAACCCAGAAAACCTTCTACTTTAACTGTCATGCTTGTGCTTGGCATTAGGATGGGGATAAAAACTAAATAGATAGGACCAGGTTTTCCCATATTTGGTGGTACAGGAGTACCAGTTTGCACTACTATTCTGGTTAACTAATTGAATAACCTGTGACCTGCAAGCCACTGGACCTTTTTAAGTGGTACACACTCTACAGTGCTCAGTAGTTCCATCAAGATGGGAAACATCCTGATCTCTTGTTAGGGAATTGCTGCATCTGGATGAGTCCATTTCTGCTCAGGTCTTTTCTGCCTCCCTGAAAGGATTGAGGAGAACACCACCTGGGCCCCCATACCTTTCACTCACCCCCTGAGCTCTGTAGTCACTCTTGATATGTTTCTGGTTACTCCTAGCAAAATGGTTGGTGTCCACACGGAAGTGCAAGAAGGGGTAATAGTTTGAGGGCTGGACAGTCCCTCTGCAACATCCCATATCCTGGCCCCTAGCAAACAATAAACCTCACAAGATATCAGGTTGTATCAGCAGATTCATCCATCCCCCGCAGGAGGGAATCTCTGATAACTATCACATGCATTTTCTCCTTTTCTGTGGCCACAAATTTGGGCTCAGTTGGCTCTGATGGGTCTTTCATGTCCTCACTAGTTCCCAGGGCACTATACCTATTGTGGTGGGTTGACCTTAGCTGGACACCAGGTGCCCACCAAGCCGCTCTATCACTCCCCCTCCTCACAGGGGGACAGGGGGAGAAAAATATGACGAAAGGCTCGTGGGTCGAGATAAGGAGAGGGAGATCGCTCAGCAATTATCATCATGGGCAAAACAGACTCAACTTGGGGAAATTAATTTAAATTATTACCAATCAAATCAGAGTAGGATAATGAGAAATAAAACCAAATCTTAAAACACCTTCCCCCCACCGCTCCCTTCTTCTGGGACTCAATTTACTCATGATTTTCCTCCCAAGCGGCACAGAAGGATGAGGAACAGGGGTTGCAGTTAGTTCATCACATGTTGTCTCTGCTGCTTCTTCCTCCTCACACTCTTCCCCTGCTCCAGCATGGGAGTCCCTCCCACAGGAGACAGTCCTCCACAAACTTCTCCAACATGGGTTCTTCCCATGGGCTGCAGTTCTTCACAAACTGCTCCAGCATGAGTCCTTTATATGTGTCTGTGTGAGCCGATGCAGGCAGGATGCAGGAACAACCACAAAACCACGGATGAAAGGCAAAGAACAAGTTTAATCTCGATACCTCACAGACCGGGGAATCTCCAAAGCAACACCCGGGTAGAGGCACACAAGCAGGGGACGCGGGCACCGCGGAGCGAGATAGAGTCCTTGTTAGCAAGAGTCCTTGGCAGCGAGAGAGTCCTTGTTAGCAAGAGCAGCTACAGACTCCCTGTTCTCACTGGTATTTCAAGGGTTCAAGCAGGCCTAATTTTCCCACTGTGCTTTGATCTTCTTCAACAACAGGCCAGGATTCTCAAGCGGCTAGATAAGGTGTCCCTGAGTCCATCGCAGACTTATATTATCTAAGTGCAAGTGTTTTCCTTGCAAGCACCCGAGACTGAACAACAATTAGTGTGATATATGTGTTTCCCAGCACCCCAGGTGCGAGTCACTTGAGTGTATTTACAATCCTCCTCGCCGATCTTCCGTCTCTTTCCCACAGTGTCCTTTCCACGCAGTGCAGTCCTTCAGGAATGGACTGCTGCACTGTTGGTCCCCCACAGGGTCACAAGTCCTGCCAGAAAACCTGCTCCAGCATGGGCTCCTTTCTCCACAGGGTCACAGGTCCTGCCAGGAGCCTGCTCAAGCATGGGCTCTCCCACTGGGTCACAGCCTCCTTCAGGCACATCCACCTGTTCCGGCATGGGGTCCTCCATGGGCTGCAGGGGAATCTCTGCTCCAGCACCTGGAGCATCTCCTCTCACTCTTTCTTCACTGGCCTTGGTGGCTGCAGGGTTGTTTCTCTCACATATTCTCACTCTTCTCTTCGGGATGCTGTTGTGCAGCAGTTTTTTAACCTTTTCTTAAATACGTTATCACAGAGGCACTACCACCATCACTGATTGGCTCAGCTTTGGCCATCAGCGGGTCCATCTTAGAGCCAGCTGAAACTAGCTCCATCCGACATGGGGGCAGCTTCTGGCATCTTCTCACAGAAGCCACCCCCGTAGCCCCCTGCTACCAAAACCTTCCACATAAACCCAATACAAGGTTATATGTCTATCTGGAGTTCTGTATGGAAATTATGCTTGTAGTTCATGGCTGCACACACATGAAAATAATCACTCTATTTTAAAAGTTCTTATTGAGAAGGCAGATATTTCAATGAAGTTTTTGTGGTGTAATAGATAGCAATTCGCTCCTTGTATACTCCTGAAGATAAAGCTAGACCAATTCAGGCTGGAGTTAAAGCTCAAATTTTTCAATATGAGGAACAATTTATCAAAGACTCTGTTGGCTTCTTCACAAGTAGAAATTTTTACATCAGAATTGGATGTTCTACTGAAGAGGCGTTTTTATTTGAACAGAAATTAACAGGAACCACATTGCATTATTCAGTTCACAGTAGAGCATCCTGTGACATTCAATGTGGTGTTAGCTATTATACTATGTTAACTCAATAACAGATTCTGGTTTGAGGGTTCTTTTGTTTGTTTTTGTGTTCCTTCACAGGGTTACCAGCATAAGTATAATATCAGTATGGTAGTGGGAAATTAAGGTAAGATTTTGGTCATCTGTTTCTTTGCCATCATTTTTTTTTTAAAAAAAACTTCTCACTGTGATCTAAATCAAACTTTTTTAGCATTATAGCTGCTTCTTCTTTATTTTATAGAATCATGGATTTTCCAGGACACTTCGAGCAAGTCTTTCAGCAGCTAAACTACCAGAGGCTTCACGGCCAACTTTGTGACTGTGTCATTGTGGTGGGAAACAGACATTTCAAAGCCCATCGCTCTGTTCTGGCAGCGTGTAGCACACACTTCCGAGCTCTCTTTACTGTAGCAGAGGGTGATCAAACTACGAACATGATTCAGTTGGACAGTGAAGTGGTGACAGCAGAAGCTTTTGCTGCCCTGCTTGATATGATGTACACTTCTACACTAATGCTTGGGGAGAGCAATGTAATGGATGTCTTGCTGGCTGCTTCTCACCTACATTTGAACTCTGTTGTTAAAGCGTGTAAACACTACCTTACTACCAGGACACTACCAATGTCTCCACCTAGTGATAGAGTTCAGGAGCAAAATGCACGCATCCAAAGATCTTTCATGCTTCAGCAGCTTGGGCTGAGCATTGTGAGCTCTGCATTAAATTCCACTCAGAACACAGAGGAACAACTAAATACCACGAGCTCATCGATTAGAAGTAACATAGAACAGCGTACTACCTTTCCTATCCGGTGTCTCCACAAGCGTAAACAGTCTTCTGATGATCAGGCCAGACAGCGAATCAGACCTACCATAGATGAGTCCATTTCAGATGTTACTCCAGAGAGCGGGCAGTCAGTAGTTCATTCACAAGAAGATTTTTTTTCATCAGATTCACTGAAGAGTGTGGACAATTCTAAAGCTGATGCTGTTACTGATAAACAAGCAGATAATACTATTATGTTTGATCGGTCTTTTGGTGCTCAAGAAGATGCTCAAGTGCCCAGCCAGTCAGACAACAGTGGAGGAAACATTTCACAGATATCCATCTCATCTCAGGTAATACAAGTGGAAACCAGTTTTGATCAGGAAGCTACTTCTGAAAAAAACAACTTCCCATGCAAAAATCCAGAGGTCAGTCTAACTGAAAAAGAACACATGGCGGGGGTGGTTAAATCTGAGCCTTTGAGTTCCCCAGAGCCTCAAGATGAAGCGAGCGATGTCACTTCTCAAGCAGAAGGCAGTGAGCCTGTTGAAGTGGAAGGAGGAGTGGTGAGCGCAGAGAAGATAGAACTGAGTCCTGAAAGCAGTGATCGTAGCTTTTCTGACCCACAGTCTAGTACTGATAGGGTGGGAGACATCCATGTGATGGAAGTGTCAAATAACCTGGAACACAGGTCCACTTTCAGTATCTCAAATTTTCTGAATAAAAGCAGAGGTGGTAACTTTGGTGCAAGTCAAAATAGCAATGATAACATTCCGAATACAACAAGGGACTGCAGAACGGATGGTGATGCCTCTTACCTATTGAGTCCAGAGTCTGGGCCTGCTAGTAGTCATTCCTCTGTTACAGTTTGTCATGTAGAGAGTCCATTCAGTGAGCCTGCAGACTCTCATTTTGTTAGACCAATGCAGGATGCAGTAGCTCTTCCATGTGTACAGACTTCCGGGTACAGGGCTGCAGAACAGTTTGGTATGGATTTTCCAAGGTCAGGCTTGGGCCTGCACTCTTCATCAAGGACAGTGATGGGATCTGTAAGAGGCGGAGCTAGTAGCTTTCCTAGCTATCGTCGCATAGCCCCCAAAATGCCTATTGTGACTGCTGTCAGGAGCTCCCAGCTACAAGATAACACTTCCAGTTCCCAGCTGTTAATCAATGGGACCACTTCTTTTGAAAATGGACATCCTTCACAACCTGGTCCACCACAGTTGACAAGGGCATCTGCAGATGTTCTTTCAAAATGTAAGAAGGCCTTATCTGAACATAATGTCTTGGTTGTTGAAGGTGCTCGTAAATATGCCTGTAAGATCTGCTGCAAGACTTTTTTGACCCTAACAGACTGTAAGAAGCACATTCGTGTGCATACAGGAGAAAAGCCTTATGCCTGTTTAAAGTGTGGCAAACGGTTCAGCCAGTCCAGCCATCTATATAAGCATTCCAAAACAACCTGCCTGAGGTGGCAGAGCAGCAATCTGCCTAGCACTTTGCTTTAATCTCCCCCACTCCCTAGCCCCATGGGAATGCTAATACAGACTTTTAAGACTGGAGTATTTCAGGAACACTAATGTTCTTTTGTACAAGGCTGAAGGTTAAGAAGCTGCCCCTGAAGATTACTGAATGCTTGCATGTGATTGTGCTGCATTCACAAAATCTTGGTTCTGTAAATTGGTGATAATGCCATATTTACCTCACAGGGGTGTTGTGAGACTTAAACAACTGTAAATGAACTGCTTTGAGATCTTCAGAAGGAGGCACTGTAGACAGGTTAATAGTTATTGTTAAATACATGCAGGTCTTGGGCTCACAGGGATGTCATCCCTAAAACCAAGTAGTTCCACTGTAGGGCAGAGAGGTGGGGGTTGAGTGAGAATGTAGTTAACTCCTAATTATGTTGGAGTAGCCTGTTTCAAGGATGAAAAACTGAAGGGCAAATAATTTTTTTTGGAGGGGGGGATTTTGTAAAATTCTGAAAACATTTAAATAAATGACCCATTACATAAGTTGGTAAGTTGTGTATGAACAGTAATGCAGTAATAACTAATACAGATTTCATATTCTGAAAAGAAAACCAACCTTGAATGTACCTGTCTGCCATAAAATGCATTAAAATGTTAATTATGAAAGCAGTTTTGGGGTTCTGAATGCATTTTTGGCTGTTTTGCAGTAAAGGACAGTGTGTAATGAAGGTACTTAAAATAAGTCCACGACAAGTAACTTCTAGACTGTTAGATGTGTCTATAAATACTTTGAATACAGAAAGATCTGGTTGTTTCACCTTTTTTTTCCTATAAAAACTTGTACTGAGTAATGAGTGAAATACTGTTTCTTGTTTGTGCTATTCTTAGCAATATTTTAACCAACTTATATTTCATATCTTTAAATTTCATAGGCATGGAATCCTGAAATGAGCTTGTCTATACCTACTTTGTTTTTTTAAAATGAGATGATTTGTGGTGGCTCTTTTTACTGGGTAAGGTAGTTTCTTACTCCAGATGCAGATAGATAGTCAATCTGATTCACATGTGTAAGCATACTATCGTTTCCTCATTTTATCTTCAGGCTTTAATTTCTTCCTACATATACTTACTGTCCTTCCTAATGTGAAAAATAGTGAAGGTATTGTTGGCTTTCGCCATAATAACAAGGCTATAAATATTTGATTTATAAGGATAACTAACCTTTAGTAAATTAGGAAACATGAGAAACCTCAAAGGTAACAACTAACAGCAGCTATGAAGAAAAGCATCCGAGAGAAACACAAGAGAACTTCTCCAAAAGACCCCACAAATGATTAACAGAAGGAACCAGAGGTATGGGAGAAGGGAATTGATGATAATCAACCCTACCAGAAGTGTAAGAAAGGCAGGTATTGCTTTTGCAGAGGAGAAAAGCCGTTTCCATCAGAGGTGGCATGATAAGGGAATGACTAAAACAAAGAGGCTCCAGCAAAGGCTTGTAGAACATCTCTTATCACCCAGACAAAAGGACAAACTGATTCATCCCGGATTAGCGTCTAGAAGGGGAGTCAAACATTTAACCAGGGCTAATGACATTGAGCAAATTTTTACCAAAAAGGAAAGAAATAAACTAGTCAGCATAAAGGGAAGTAAACAGAAGCATGACATCCAGGAAGAATTTTAGGCGCCTCGGACAGACTGTGAACCCTGGAGTACCCAACCAATGGGAAACAGGGGAGGGAAAAATTCGGCCGGGATTAGGAAATAAAAAGGTGTGTTTCAAGAACCAAAGGTGTGCCTCTGACTTGAGTCATGCACCCAGCGCTGTGCTTTTGCTTTATTGACTTTGTCCCTATAATAAAATAAGTGCCATTTCTGTTTAAGGGATCTGGCTGTTTATTACAATTTGGAGGCTCGTCCGGGATAATTCACTTGGTCCCAGTGGGCTCCGAGACCCCAAGCAGGAGGTGCACCCCACCGATTTCGGTGGCCTGCTCGGCGGACTTCCCGGTGCCTGTTGAGACTCCAAGCTGATAATCCCGCGAGAAGAGGGACTCATAAAGCAAAAGGGGTAAGTCTCCCCAGGAAAAACCACGGTAGCCCATAATTCTTGTGCACGAAGACCCAGGCAAGAAAACAGGACTGTAAGTACTGCTTGGTTGGGCGGGTTTGGGGCTTGATTGCTGTGTGTGTGGAACTCGGACCGGACAGTCCGGATCTGGGGAGCGAGTGTGGAGTCTTTCTAACCGCGGTTCCAATGTCCCGCGAGGGAGTTGGCCGGTGAAGAGACGAAGCGTCAGAGATTGAGTGAAAGACAGCCCCGGGAAAATTGGGTGCTTGACTGCTGTGATAAGCGGAAGACAGCCCCGGGAAAATTGGGTGCTTGACTGCTGTGGTGAGCAGAAGACAGCCCCAGGGAAATGGGACAAAAGATAAGTAAAAAGAGTCCCAGGGAAAAGGGGAGCGGGAAAGTGCTGGCAGATATACCCCAAGACAGTCCTTTGGGGATCAAATTGGCCAATTGGAATATTGATCCGGATACTAAAAATAAGGATAAAGTTAAAATGATTCAGTACTGTATGCTAGAATGGACAAAGGAACCTATACGACCAGACCATTTGTATTGGCCTAGATTTGGGTCCTTTGAAGGGCGGATATGCCAGGCTTTAAACCTTTATGTAAACTCTAAAGAATCATTCAGCCCAGAGGAGAGTGAATATGCCTCCTGCTGGAAAGGGGAGATTTGGCCAAAAGGAATTAGTACCTTTAAAATATCTGAGATCTCAAGGGAAGAAAAGGAGAAGCGGTGGGATCCTCTGGAAGTTTTGCCCCCTCCCTACCGCCTCCCTCCAACAGCCCCCCCTTCTCCTGGGAAAGAGCTAACACCCAGTGCTAGGGGAAGGTCGGACAGGTCTCAGAGGTTATCACTTACAAACTCTCCTAGGTTACAGAGGAAAGCTTCCGTTAAAGTAAAGGAAGCTTCCGTTAAAGTAAAGGAATCGGAAGACCAAGATACGGTGCCAGAAACACCAGGAGTTAGCTTATTCCCCTTAAGGGAAGTACCCCTGGGGGGAGCACAAGGCGGGATAGGATTTGTAAATGTTCCTTTGACTTCCACTGAAGTCAGGAACTTTAAAAAGGAATTAAAAGGGTTACTGGAAGATCCGATAGGCCTATCAGAACAATTAGACCAATTCCTAGGCCCTAATATTTATATCTGGGAGGAAATGCAGTCGATAATAAGTATAATATTTTCTCCCGAAGAACGGCAAATGATTAGAACAGCTGGGATAAGAATTTGGGAAAGGGAAAATCAGCAAGGCCCACCTGGAGACCAGAAGATGCCAATAGTACGCCCAAATTGGAATCAGAATGATGTAGAGGGTCGTAGGAACATGAGTGATTATCGAAATTTAATTATTAAAGGTATAAAAGAAGCCGCCCCTAGAGGGCAGAACGTAACCAAAGCATTTGATGGGCAGCAGGGAAGGGAGGAAACCCCGACCGAATGGCTTGAAAGGCTGCGGCGTAACATGAGACAGTGCTCAGGGATAGATTCAGAGAGTCCCGCGGGGCAAACGTTACTGAGAGTTCAATTTGTTACACACGCTTGGCCGGACATTCGAAGGAAATTAGAGAAACTAGAGGATTGGCAGGATCGGGGCCTGAACGAATTATTGAGGGAAGCTCAGAAAGTAGATGTACGAAGAGATGAGGAGAAGGCTAAAGCAAAGGCTAAAATCATGGTAGCCACCATGAGGGAAGGAAATATTCAGAAAAATCCCAGGATGATGGGGGGGTGGGACGGAATCCTGAAAGGCGGGAGGAGACTTTTAGACGGAATCCAATCCCCCCCAGAAGGGGACCACCGGGAACTGAGAAAAGGAATGAAGGAAGTGGATGTTTCTATTGTGGGAAACTCGGGCATTTTAAGAAGGAATGTCCTCAGAGGGATAAGGATCAGAAAATGTTCAGAGAAATTGAGGATTAGGGGTGTCAGGGGCTCTACCTCCTGGGGGATAGCTATCACCTTGAGCCCTTGATAAACCTAAGAGTAGGCCCCAGGAGGAAGTGTTAGAATTTTTAGTAGATACAGGAGCTGAGCGAACTTGTGTTTGTAACTTACCTAAAGGATGCATTATAAGTAAAGAAGTAATTAATGTAATGGGAGCAAAGGGGGAAAGTTTTAAAGCCCTGGTGATCAAGCAGGTGGTTTTTGAAGGTAATGACAAAATAGGTGTAGGGAATATCTTGTTAGTGCCCGGAGCTGGATGCAATTTATTAGGAAGAGACTTGCAGATACAGCTGGGAGTTGGAGTAATCCCTGAGGTGGGGAAAATGATTGCAAAAATATTAAGATTAAGTCAGGAGGACGAATCCAAAATTAATCAGAAAGTTTGGGCTACGGCTGGTAACAGAGGAGGTCTGAATATCCAACCAATCAAAGTCTCTATAGAAAGGGAGAATCACCCCATACGAGTCAGGCAGTACCCCATTTCAATGGAGGGAAAGAAAGGCCTCCAGCCAATAATTGAAGGACTCATCTCTGATGGGACCCTCGAACCCTGTATGTCTCCTCATAACACTCCTATCCTGCCTGTAAAGAAACCTGACGGGACATATAGGTTGGTGCAAGACTTACGGGAAGTGAATAAGAGAACTTTGACTCGGTACCCTGTTGTACCAAACCCTTATACCCTTTTGAGCAAAGTTCCCCCGGAACATAGCTGGTTTAGTGTAGTGGATTTAAAAGATGCGTTTTGGGCATGTCCCCTGGCTGAGGAAAGTAGAGATATTTTTGCTTTTGAATGGGAGGACCCAAACACCGGACGTAAACAGCAGCTTAGATGGACAAAGCTACCTCAAGGGTTTACGGAGTCTCCCAACCTGTTTGGACAGGCTCTGGAGGAACTGTTACAATCTTTTCACACCCCTCTGAAAACTCAAATCACTCAGTATGTAGATGACTTATTAATATCGGGGGAAGAAGAAAAATTAGTCAGAGAAGTAACAATTCAGTTATTAAACTTTTTAGGAGAGAAAGGTTTAAGGGTTTCCAAGGGAAAGTTACAATTTGTAGAACCTGAAGTACGATACTTAGGGCATATAATAAGTCAGGGAAGCCGCAAATTAAACCCCGAGAGGATTGCCGGAATAATATCCCTCCCACCCCCAGCTACAAAAAGAGAAGTAAGGAAGTTATTAGGGCTACTAGGGTACTGTAGATTATGGATTGAGGGGTATACCCAGGCGGTGAAATTTTTATATGAAAAACTGACGGGGGAGGATAAGATAGAGTGGACACAGGATGATAAAGAAAAACTAGAAGAACTAAAGTCAAAACTGATAAAAGCTCCAGTTCTGAGCCTACCATCATTAGAGAAACCCTTCTACCTGTTTGTCAATGTGGAAAACAGAATAGCCCATGGAATCTTGGCCCAGGAATGGGGAGGGGTGAGGAAACCGGTAGCGTACTTATCAAAATTATTAGATCCAGTCAGCCGAGGTTGGCCAATATGCATCCAAGCAGTAGCCGCTACCTCGATACTAGTGGAAGAAAGTCGAAAGCTCACTTTCAGGGGTAAGCTGACTTTCAGGGGTAAGTGTTCAGACTCCACACTCTGTACGGAATATCTTAACTCAGAAAGCAGATAAATGGTTGACGGATTCAAGGATGCTAAAGTATGAGGCCATTTTACTAGACAACGAAGACCTAACCTTGGTAACCGATAAGAATCAAAATCCTGCCCAGTTTCTATATGGGGAACCTAAAGAGGAACTAGTACACGATTGTCTAGAAGTAATAAATTATCAGACAAAAATCAGAGAAGATTTGATTGACCAAGCCCTATCAGTAGGAGAAAAGATATACACAGACGGATCATCTAGGTGTATACAAGGGAAAAGAATATCTGGATATGCAATAATAGAGGGGAGTAACATGACGATTATAGAAAAAGGAAAACTGCCATCTAATTGGTCTGCTCAAAGCTGTGAGTTATATGCCTTAAAAAGAGCATTAGAATTTCTAGCACATAAGGAAGGAACTATCTATACAGATTCTAAATATGCATTTGGGGTGGTACATACTTTTGGAAAAATCTGGGAAGAAAGAGGATTACTAACTTCAAAAGGAAAAGGACTAGTTCACGAGGAGTTAATATTGGAGGTATTAGAAGCTTTAACTCTACCTAAGGAAATTGCAGTAGTCCATGTAAAGGGGCATCAAAAAGGATTAACACCAGAAATAAGGGGAAGAAAAATTATTAGTTGTTCAACAGAGAAAAGAGGAACGAGATAATATTCCTCAATTCACTGAAGCTGAAGAAAAGGACTTGACTAGAATAGGAGGAGAAAAGACTCCAGAAGGAAAATGGGTGCTGCCTGATGGGCGTCAGATAGTAAATAAAACATTAGCGAGAAAAATATGGGAGGAATTGCATAGAGAAACCCACTGGGGGACACAGGCCATCTGTGATCACTTTCTTAGAAATTTTGGATGCATAGGGGTGTTTGGAGTAGCTAAAGAAATCACTGATAAGTGTATAACTTGCCAGAAGGTGAATAAAAAGGTAATGAGAAAACCCATGCATGGAAGGCAGGAGTTGGCCTTACGCCCCTTTCAAAGTATACAAGTGGATTTTACAGAACTTCCACAAGTCCAAAGGTGGAAGTTCCTCTTGGTATTAGTAGACCATCTTACCCATTGGGTGGAGGCAATTCCAGTCACTAGAACATCGGCTAATGTAGTAACAAAGATCCTGCTAGAACAAATCATTCCCAGATACGGAATGGTTCATAGAATAGACTCTGACAGAGGAATGCATTTCACCTCCAAAATAATCACGCAGATAACCCAAGCCTTAGGTACTCAATGGGAGTTACACACTCCATGGCACCCCCAAAGCTCAGGAAGGGTTGAACGAATGAATCAGACTTTGAAAAGGGCTTTAACCAAATTGATGATAGAGACTCAACTGTCATGGGTCAAGTGCCTCCCTTTAGCATTACTCAGGGTTCGAACTCAACCCAGAACGGATCTCGGGGTCTCTCCCTATGAAATGATGTTTGGTTTGCCCTTCTTGGCTTCACAGCAGGAAATGGCTACTTATGAAGGAGGGGAGGCTAGTATTAAACAATATGTAATGCAGATTGCAAAGAACTTGGAACAACTAAGAAATAAAGGCTTGCTCCCACAAACTACCCTGCTGGATTTTAAGATCCATAACATTAAAATTGGAGAATGGGTTTTAGTAAAAACATGGAGAGCGCAATCTTTAACTCCCCGATGGGAGGGTCCCTTTCAGGTGCTGTTGACTACGGAAGCTGCAGTGCGGACGAAGGAAAAAGGGTGGACTCACTCCAGCAGAATAAAAGGACCAGTAGAAGAACCTAGAGACTGGACTCTGACTTCAACTCCCGGGGACACCAAACTCACCTTAAAACGCCAACCAACGCGGTGATGTATGGCCGGGACAAACCTTAAGGAAAATCAGATATCCTCCTTGGGGAAGAGCACTCCCGTTACAGACAGGAGGGTCAGGATTGTATAACACTGAAAACTCTCTGTTTGCACTTGCATGTGATTTATATAAAGAAAATAGTCGGCTGTATCCTAACCTTGAGGAAGAACTACAGCCCCCTCCAGTACCCCATAGTATACCTAGTCTGATACATCCCTGTGCCAGACATCATAGTTGGGTAAAGTGCGAATGCTTAGGTTGTAAGCAAAATTGGTATTGCCATTCATCCCGAAGACATCCCTTCTGTTTAAATTGCCGGAAGCAAAACTTGAGTTTGGCTCAAACTCAGATGCGATATACCAATATGGTAACATTAATTTGTGGGTGGGAATTGCTAGTGCCGGTTCTGTGGGAAATTCCTGAAGAATGGTGGGAAACAGTTGTCTCTAAGTGTAAAAAATGATTTTGCTTGGAAAAAGAGATAAGAACCCTATCTGCTACAAGAGCCAGGGATACCGAATCAAAAGAGGATGGAGGGCAAGACCAGGTTGGCCACTGTACTCGCTGCCAAGAAGAATTATTTCTCAGCTGTTGGAAGCACCCCAATAGGCATGAGAGGTAGGAGTATAAGCCATACTGGACCTCCACTCCTCGTATTGTTATTAGCGGTATCCTTAGTAAGTGTTACCAGCAGGTCTCCTGGAAGAGGAAGATGGTTTCCGCTATGACAGTGCATTCGCATATCAACAGCCACTGTTATAACCGCCATGAGTTAACAGTGTGCAAATACGACCAACACGAATATTGGGTTGGGAAGAATTTAGGAATAGGCGGAACAAGACTAGGAGTACATTGTCCTAGAGGGGAACAATGGCTCTGCTTTACTAAAGCCGGGCATGGGGACATATCAGACGGAGGTGGGGTACAAGATAAAAATAAATAGAGCAAATTAAGAAAAAAAAAACAACAAAACAAAACAAAAAAAACCCAAAAAACCAACTCCAAGATTTGATGGAGAATTGTATGCAAAAATCAGAAAACAGTTGGAGGAAGAAATAGGACTCCCAACATTAGGAAAAAATTTGTAGATTTGGGGGAAAGAATAAGCAGGGAATTAAATGTAACAAATTGCTGGATTTGCGGAGGGCCTTTAATGACAGAAGAGTGGCCTTGGAAAGGGAGCAGTTTAGGGCCGGGGAACTCCTTAAATGGAATCGTACCAGTAGCACACGAGAAGAACGACCTGAGGGATGGATTTTGAGTTCTAACACAACAGGGGAAGAATGCCTACGGAGAGAGGGTAAAAATTATTCAAGGAGTGTGGGACATTCTCCTTGTAAAAGACTTAAAATCAGCAATGGGACTTCCACCTGGTGGTACCCAGAAAAGCCAAAATAGGTATGGGCCCTAACTAATAATACAGGAAATTGTGAGTATGACAGTATGACCAGACTTTTTAAATGTAAAAAAAAAAAAAAAAAAGGGTCCTAAACCCTTATCAAAACATACCAGAAATATCCAAGTTTTGGGAAAATATAGCAGAGACGCAGGCAGAGTTTTGGAAAGCCCCTGAAGGGTTATTCTGGATATGCAGAAAAAGAGCTTATTCAGAACTACCTTCTAAGTGGAAGGGTAGCTGTACCCTTGGTATTATCCAGCCGGGATTTTTCTTATTGCCTGGACCAAAAGGAGATGACTTAGGAGTACCAGTATATGAGTCCTTAAAAAAGAACCAAAAGAGATATTATAAGAGAATCTCAGAGGTGGGGTGAAGAGGATTGGCCTCCTGAACGGATAATCCAAGTATACGGACCAGCCACTTGGGCTCAAGATGGCAGCTGGGGTTACTGGACTCCCATTTATATGTTAAACCGTATTGTCTGAATACAGGCAGTTGTAGAAACAATATCTAATAGAACAACTCGAGCAATAGATCTAATAACGAAACAGCAAGAACAAATGAGGGCTGCTATCTACCAAAACCGATTAGCCTTAGACTACTTACTGGCGGAAGAAGGGGGCGTTTGTGGAAAATGGAACACTTCAGATTGTTGTTTAAAGATAGATGATAATGGGGATGCAATATTGGAAATAACAGAAGAAATCCAGAAAATTGCGCATGTACCTGTTCAAAAATGGGAATCTATGTTAAATGATAATTGGTGGAATAATGTTTTTGGGGGAACCTGGTGGACGAGACTAGATTACATTCTCTTATGTTCAATCGCTGGTTTATTATTTCTTCCTTGCTTAATCCCTTGTTTTATACGCTTAATTACAACAGTGGTCCAAGGCATGCAAGTAGTTTCCATACCCAAGAATCCAAAATTGGCAGCCTCAGGCTCAACTAAAAAGATAATGGTATTAAGCAAAAATAAGAAATGCTCCACAACAATTGGAAGAAGCAGAATTGATCTATGAACAAAACAAATGGATTAAGCAAGGTGAAAATTATGGCTCAAGCCAAATGTAGTATAAAAGACAAAAAGGGAGAATTGTGAAAAATAGTGAAGGTATTGTTGGCTTTCGCCATAATAACAAGGCTATAAATATTTGATTTATAAGGATAACTAACCTTTAGTAAATTAGGAAACATGAGAAACCTCAAAGATAACAACTAACAGCAGCTATGCAGAAAAGCATCCGAGAGAAACACAAGAGAACTTCTCCAAAAGACCCCACAAATGATTAACAGAAGGAACCAGAGGTATGGGAGAAGGGAATTGATGATAATCAACCCTACCAGAAGTGTAAGAAAGGCAGGTATTGCTTTTGCAGAGGAGAAAAGCCGTTTCCATCAGAGGTGGCATGATAAGGGAATGACTAAAACAAAGAGGCTCCAGCAAAGGCTTGTAGAACATCTCTTATCACCCAGACAAAAGGACAAACTGATTCATCCCGGATTAGCGTCTAGAAGGGGAGTCAAACATTTAACCAGGGCTAATGACATTGAGCAAATTTTTACCAAAAAGGAAAGAAATAAACTAGTCAGCATAAAGGGAAGTAAACAGAAGCATGACATCCAGGAAGAATTTTAGGCGCCTCGGACAGACTGTGAACCCTGGAGTACCTAACCAATGGGAAACAGGGGAGGGAAAAATTCGACCGGGATTAGGAAATAAAAAGGTGTGTTTCAAGAACCGAAAGTGTGCCTCTGACTTGAGTCATGCACCCTGCGCTGTGCTTTTGCTTTATTGACTTTGTCCCTATAATAAAATAAGTGCCGTTTCTGTTTAAGGGATCTGGCTGTTTATTACACTAAGAGGAATGATTCCTGAGATTGTTCCTCAAATCAATGTCAGAAATGAGCCTCACTTGCCATATTTATGGATGTCTCTATATAAAACGTAGCTATCAACACCAATCCTTCAGTTTAGAATAGTATCATAAATGTACTTTTTCAAGTAAATAAAAATCTAGCGTTAATGTCACTAAAAATATAGCACTATACACGTTGTAAAGCAGAAGTTCAGTGATCTTTATTCTTCAGGTGAATCACATAGATTGTGTTTTAATTTCCTCTTCTTAGAAACCACTGTTACTAATAATGTTTGCAGGGTTTTTGGTTTTGTTTTTTGTTAAAGATGCCCATGAATTAACTACTGCCTTTCAATATATTGGGTTTCTAAATAAATTTTGGAGTACTTATACTGATAAATGTTACTCTGCTATGTGGGAGTTGGGTCAGTGCTTCAGCATGTCAGTTCTACCTAGAACAGACAGATATTTAACATTTTCTATATTTAAGTCACATAGCAGTTGCTGCTTTTAATATAAAAACGTACTTGCGAACTTCCCCTCTTTGTTCTGTATAGCAAATATATCCTGTGTGATGCTATTGACCAATTTTGAAGAACTTGTGCTATCTGATAGACAGGTTAGCCTTCTGAATGATCTTGGATTTATACTTAAGTATAAAGAATTCTCAGTGCTGTAACTAATTTTAACTGGATGAACAATACAAAGTATTGAAGCACCAAAATAAAATGTGCATTGTCAGACCAAAGGAAATATGGAACTCTCTCTACACGTCTTTATATGAAACAGTAGTTCACTAATGAAGAAATACAGCTTCATCTCCTCTAACCACACTTCTCCATGTTGGAAAAACTGCCTAATGTCTGTTATTTGCAGCTTGAGCATCCAAGGTAAATAAGAATGTGGAACTATGGTGAATGGCATGATTAAATCCTTTTGTATGTTAAAATCTCACTATAGGTTTTATTTAATGGTCACATTTCTGAATCTTTATTTTTTAAGCATTAAAGAAATTTGTCATACTTACAGAAAGCAGTAGGAAAGAGCACATTTTGTTTGATAATCATATCGATATCAGGGTCTAATGACATTGAGCCTAGGTCAGTCTCACTGGATCAACAATAAGATACAGTATTTTCTACTTAATTATTTTGCTCATGTGTTGCTTTATTAGTGACATCCTACCTATTTTTTCCATCTTCCTTGCCTTTTTAGTGTTTCCCTTAAAATTAGTTTTATCTGTATTTTCTGTCTGCTTTCATATGCTACATTGCACCTGAAACCCTACCATGTTTCACTGTACTTTTTGACTAGCCAGAGGTTGTAAGGGAGGACTTAATTTAAAAAAAAATATTATTTTTTTTTGTGCAAGTAGCAATTTTTAATTTTCATCATTCATTGATTCTAGTGTTCCTGGAGGTGCACATTGAAAACCCAGGAACTTGTGTCTGACTGCTCTTGCTTTCTTGGTCTTTCACTATCATAGATTCACAGAGCATTTGGGTTGGAAGGGACCTCAGGAGGTCTCTAGTCCAACATGCTTCTCAAAACAGGGTCAGCTATGAGGTCAGACCAAGTTGCTCAGGCTTGAAAACTTCCAAGAACAGAACTCCCACAACCTCTCTTGTGTGGAGCATGGATTCACGGACTCTGGCAGGGTACAGACCAAAGACCTTTATTGCAACAATCTAATAGGTTTTATAGTTTTACACACTGTCCACGCGCAAGTTGTGTTCTGCTGATAGGTTGAAGGTCGACTGCCACATGCTTCTCTACTTCTTCCGATTGGTTTCTGCTGTCTGTTCACGAGGAGCAACAACTTCATTCTCACGTCCCGTTTCTTGCTGATTCTTACTTGTTTTTCTGTTCTCACAAACCCTCTCTCAAGGACGCAGCTTTATCTCATTGAGGTCAAACAGACCTATGCTGCTCTCTATTCCCACACTCTTGGCCCCTATTCCACTGCTTGACCTCATAGTATCCTCATAGTGAAAAAGTTTTTCCTCATATCCAGTTTGAACTTATCTTGTTTCAGCTTTATGCCTGTTGTTTCTCATCCTCCCACTCTGTACCACTGTGAAGAGCCTGGCTCCATCTTCTTGTTGATCTCCTTGTATGTATTGGAAGGCTGTTACTAGGTCCCCCAAAGCCTTTTTTTCTCCAAGCTGAACAAGCCCATTTCTCTCAGCCTCTCCTTATGGGGCATTTGCTCTGGCTCCCTGCACTTGGTGGCTGTACTGTGTCTGGCTGGGATGGAGTTAACTTTCTTCATAGCAGCCCATATGGTGTCGTGCTTTGCATTTGTGTCTGAAACAGTATTGCTAATATGCCAATGTTTTGGCTATTGCTAAACAAGTGCTTTCAGGGTGGATGTTTGTCTGATGGCCAGGGTCAACCCACCCCAGTGGCCTTCCACTGAATTTGCTCCATTTTGTTGATTGCTTTCCTATATTGGGGGCCCAAAACTGGATGCAATATTCCAGATGTGGTCTAATGAGTGCCAAGTAAAGGGAGATGACTACTTCCCTGGATCTATTGTCTATGTTCCTGTTAATACAGATGTTAGCTGCCTTCGCCATCTGGGCATACCCATTTACAACAGAGCTGCTTCCCAGCCAGTCTGTCTCCAGCCCGTAGAATTGCAAGGGGGCAGAGTTTGGCATTTGTCCTTGTTGAGTTTTATAAGGTTCTTCCTTTTGGCCCATTCCTCCAGCCTGTCTTGGCCTCTCTGAATGGCAGCCCTGCCCTAGCATATCAACTGATGCCCTAATTTGGTGTCATTTATAAACTTGATGAGAATGCACTCTATCACCTCCTCCAGGTCATCAAAGGTGTTAAACAGGAAAGTTCCCGAGATACACCCTTGCAGTACCTGACTTGTAACCAGCCTCCAGGTAAAGTAAGATCTGTTAACCACTACCCTCTAAGCCAAACCATCCAGCCAGTTTTTTACTCATCTAGGTGTGATTTACTCTTGGTAAATCCATGCTGACTCTTCTTAATCACTGTAGTGATCCTGACCAGGAGATCATTGTACATTGAGGAATTAGTGATCCACATAACAGTTAACCTGAGGAGGCCAGGCCTGTGCTGTGCTGCACATACGGTGTGGACTTCAGGCCTGTGTTTGTGCTGCACAACTTCCTTGGCTGCAGGGCAAACTTAACCAGCTAACTGTAACAGAGCTCCCACTTGGTACCAGCAATTATGCCAGATGTGTGGTCTTGCCTTTATCTAACAGTGCAGCAAGAAGTTCTCATGTGAACATCCTTTGTGAATAGAGTTGTCTTCTTGTAAGGAAATTATATAATAGCACAGGTGACCAAAACGGAGGAACCTCACTCCACGGACAGAATCTGCACAGCATGCCATGGGAAAATCCATCTGGGGTCTGTCTGATGCTGCACAAATGCAGAGTTCCCAGCATATGAAGGGACATAAGATTTATTCGCTATCTGTATTCCTCTTCTTATTCTGTCTACTTAAATCAGCTATTTTATTAAGCCATTTGTTGTTGGGCCTTTCTTACTGAGATCCATAAAGAACCCGGCACTGCCTCACTCACTCACTTTTCTCTGCCCCCTGTCCCCCCCAGTGCAGAACAGTCACCTTTTTCTCCTTCATGTGCCCAGAAACATGTTCTAAGAAAAAACAGTTCATGATTTTCCCAGGGACTAAAGTTAGACTGACTGGCCTGTAATTCCCTGGTTCATCTTTTTGGCCTTTTTTGAAGATGGATGCAACATTTGTCCTTTTTCAGTCATCAAGGACCTCCCCTGATCTCCACAACCTTTCCAAGATGATAGAGAGCAGCCTCCCAGTGACATCAGTCAGCTCTCTCAGCACCCTTGGATGCATCCCATCTGGTTCCATGGACTTGTATAGGTTGAGATTTCTCAAGAGGTTCCTGATTCATGGGCTAGTCCACATGACTGGAATGCTGTGTAAGGGACGGACTGGTAAATTCCCTGACGAGGGGCAGAAGGCCCTCCAAGCCTTCAATGGAATGCCTCAAACACTCGCAAGGAAATAAATAATGCAGGCCTGGCCTTCAAAGAACTGATAAGGCTAACACTTCTGGCGCCTGGAAGTGTGGGAGAACTGTCTTGTGAAGACAGGATAGTTCTGCCACTCGTGTGGAGAGCTTGCTAGTTCTCAGTTCTCAAGGCCATTGTGTCCGATGAGTGACCTTTGCTTCATTATCCACGAAATGCATATGAAAGCGCACACCCCTGCATATGCTAATGAAGATTATAGAGATCATGCTAAACATGTATGACTATGGCACTCGTCTCTCCACCCAAATCATGCTGCATGTCACCTGGGAGAAGGGAGACACCTGAGACAAGGCTGTCCTCAGCAAGGGGGGTGGACTGTGCTAATTCAGCAAACATAAAAGGGGAACAAAGAAGAAACAATAGAAGAAGATTGTGCCTGGGAAGATTCTTCCCAAGAAAGAAGACCGTGCCTGGGAAGATTTTTCCAAGAAAGAAGAAGATTATGCCTGGGAAGATTCCCTGAAAAAGACGCTGGAACCAGGATCAGTGATCTCTTTATCTCTGTCTTTTTTCTCTGCCTTTTCCTTTCTCTGTCCCTCAGTTTCACTTTTCTCTTAGAATTGTTAAGTAATGGTTAGAGTTGTTATGTAACGACCTTAAGTACGACCTTAAGTGCCACTTGCCATAAGTTGTCCTATACCTGTTGTTAAGTAACACAATGCATGCCTCACCGCTTGCCATAATTTGTTATATACCTAACCAATTATCGTGGACTTGTTAAGACCTATGCTAACCATTTTGGGAAGCTAATAAATGTTTGTATATGGACTTTGAGATTTATCTCACCTTAGTCCGCACCGTTGAGAATTTACGAATCTGAAGTCACTTACCCTCCCTTTTTACTGGGAGTGGGACATGACACGCTGTCATGGATGGCTATGTAGAAGAAGCAGGGCAACCCTGCCTTGACAACCCTGGACTTCAGGAGAGCTGACTTTGGCCTCTTCAAAGACCTGCTTGGAGGAATCCCATGGACTGAGGCCCGAGAAGGCAAGGGGGTGCAAGAGAGCTGGTTAATATTTAAGCACCACTTCCTCCAAGCTCAAGACTGGTGCATCCCTAGGAGCAAGAAATCAGGCAAAGGAGGCAGGAAACCTGCATGAGCAGGGAGCTTTGGGAAAAACTCAGATGGAAGAAGGAAGTTTATAGAATGTGGAAAAAGGGGCTGGCCCCTTGGGAGAAGTATAGGAGAGTTGTCAGAGTATGCAGGGATGCAACAAGGAAGGCTAAGGCCCACTTGGAATTAAACCAGGCAAGGGATGTCAAGGACAATAAGAAGGTCTTCTTCAAGTACATCAGCAGTAAAAGGAAGACTAGGGAAAATGTGGGTCCGCTGCTGAATGAGGTGGGTGCCCTGGTGACGGAGGATGCAGAGAAGGCGGAGTTACTGAATGCCGCCTTTGCTTCATTCTTTACTGCTAAGGCTGTCCCTCAGGAATCCCAGACCCTGGAGGTAGGAGAGAGTACCTGGAGTAAGGAAGACTCTCCCTCGATCAAGGAGGATCAGGTTAGAGATCATTTGGGCGAACTTGACACCCATAAATCCATGGGCCCTGATGGGATGCACCCATGAGAGCTGAGGGAGCTGGCAAATGTTATTGCTCCATCATCTTTGAAAGGACATGGAGAAAAGGAGAGGTGCCTGAGGACTGGAGGAAAGCTAATGTCATGCCAGTCTTCAAAAAGGGCAAGAAGCAGGACTCGGGAAACTACAAGCCATTCAGCCTCACCTCCATCCCTGGAAAGGTGATGGAACAGCTCATCCTGGAAGTCATCTCTAAGCATGTAGAGGAAAAGGTCATCGGGAGTGGTCAACATGGATTCAACAAGGGGAATCATGCTTGACCAATCTGATAGCCTTCTATGATGGAATGACTGGCTGGGTGGATGAGGGGAGAGCTGTGGACGTTGTCTACCTTGACTTCAGCAAGGCTTTTGACACAGTCTCCCACAGCATCCTCATAGGGAAGCTTAGGAAGAGTGGGTTAGATGAGTGGACAGTGGGGTGGATTGAGAACTGGCTGAATGGCAGAGCTCAGAGGGTTGTGATCAGTGGTGCAGAGTCTAGTTGGAGGCCTGTAACTAGCGGTGTTCCCCAGGGGTCAGTACTGGGTCCAGTCCTCTTCAATATATTCATCGACGACCTGGATGAGGGGACAGAGTGCACCCTCAGCAAGTTTCCTGATGACACAAAACTGGGAAGGGTGGCTGAAACACCAGAAGACTGTGCTGCCATACAGCAAGACCTGGACAGGCTGGAGAGTTGGGCAAAGAGGAACCTAATGAAATTCAACAAAGGCAAGTGTAGGGTGCTGCACCTGGGAAGGAATAGCCCCACACACTGGTACAGGTTAGGGGTTGACCTGCTGGAAAGCAGCTCCGCGGAGAAGGACCTGGGAGTGCTGGTGGACAAGTTGACCATGAGCCAGCAATGTGCCCTTGTGGCCAAGAAGGCCAATGGCATCCTGGGGCGCATTAAAATGAGCATGGTCAGCAGGTCGAGGCAGGTCATCCTCCCCCTCTACTCTGCCCTCGTGAGGCCACATCTGGAGTACTGTGTCCAGTTCTGGGCTCCCTGGTTCAAGAAGGACAGGGAACTACTGGAGAGAGTCCAGCGGAGGGCTACAAAGATGATCAAGGGACTGGAGCACCTCTCTGATGAGGAAAGGCTGAGACACCTGGGTCTGTTTAGCCTGGAGAAGACTGAGAGGGGATCTCATCAATGCTTATAAATATCTAAAGGTTGGGTGTCAAGAGGATGGGGGACAGACTCTTTTCAGTGGTGCTCAGCAACAGGACAAGAGGTAATGGGCACAAGCTGAAACACAGGAAGTTCCACCTAAGCATGAGGAGGAACTTCTTTACTTTGAGGGTGGCAGAGCACTGGCACAGGCTGCCCAGAGAGGTGGTGGAGTCTCCATCTCTGGAGATATTCCGAACTCGCCTGGACGCATTCCTGTGCAACCTGCTCTAGGTGAACCTGCTTTGGCGGGGGGGTTGGACTAGATGATCTCCGAAGGTTCCTTCCAACTCCTACCATTCTGTGATTCTGTGATTTGACTCTCATCTGCTACTGGCAGAGTTGTTCTCCTTGAACCCTATCTCTATGTACAGAGTCCTGGAAGACCTTGTTGATAAAGACAAAGAAGGCAGTGAGTACCTCAGCCTTGTCTGTTTCTGCTATTGCTAAATTACCTACCGTGCTCATTTTCCTTACTCAGCCTTTTACTATTGATCTATCAATAGAAGCTGCTCTTGTTGCCCCTGAATCCATTGCAGGTGTCAACTCTGTGAAGCATTATTTCAGAAAGTTATCACCATGTAAATAATCCATACTGCAAAATAAATACTGCATTTCCAAGCCTGATAATTTTCACAAAGCTATCACTGTTGGGTTTTTTTTGTTTCGAAGACTTGCTTTTTGAGCATTACGGTGAGATGTCATGTGAAGATGTTGGTATGTTTAATATTACAAATTTCATACAAAAATAAATACTACATTTTTGTGCTCTTATGTCTGATTTTATTTACTTGCTTACGTTGTCCTGTTTTTTTGTTGTTGATAGCTTGCAGTGGATTATTGACTGAACAAGTTCTGGTTGTGTGTTTAGTAAGCAGGTTGCGTGTGTTATTGTCCTGGTTCCGGCAGGGATAGGGTTAATTTTCTCTGGTATTCCATACCACGTGATCCATGCCTTGAAATGCCGGGGGGAGGGGGCAGGAAACTCGCTCTCGGAGCGGGCTGAGGCGTCTCGGGTCGGGTCGGTGAGCAGCGGTTTTGTAACCACGTTTGTGTATTCCTTTGTCTGTGTTGTTGTTGTTGTTTTGCTTGTTCCCTTCGCTATTCGGTTAAAATGCCCTTGTCTCAACCCTAGAGTCTTGCGGTTTTTTTTCTTCTGATTCTTCCTGTATTGGGAAGAGCCGAGCGAGCGGCACGTGGTTCTTTGTTGCCGTCTGAGGCAAAACCACGACAGTCCTTTTTGGCGCCCAACGTGGGGCTCGAGGGTTGAGATAACAACAGAATCTAACCAGAGCTTGGAGAAAATGAATTTTTGTAGGTATTTTTTAGGTAAATAGTCACTGGTCACCATGTTGCTTGGTTTGTTTTCATGGCTGTGTTATATAAATTCCTATATGGTTTATGTACTCCCTGTGATACTGTTTATCATGTCTGGAACAGGGATCAGGATTATCATTCTGCTGTCCTGTGTGGTATCTGTTTATGATATGATAATGTCACTGTTCAGACAGCTATTGTGGGGTGTTTATGCGGTTCTGCTGTCCTGTCCGTACATTGGGCACCGTCTCTCTGAGTTTGTTAATAATTACAGGCAGTCTGTGGAGGAAACAGGGGGGGACACTTTCCCCAGCTCTTTTGCCTCCCTTTTCTCCTTTGGGCCAGGTATGACAGCTTTTGAGAATTTTGAATATCCTTGGGATACTCAGACCAGCATGTTCCTAGTGTTATGTCTCCTGAGTATGTTCCAGGTTTTGTTTAGGGTTAAGCGACTATTTAAGACTCCCACACGGAGATCTGCTCTGAGGCTGGATAGTCAGGGGTGGCATGGCATGTGGGAGACCATGGGCAGGTACCTAGAGAACTTTTCACCTCCAATGGTCTGGGACTTCACCCCTGAACAGTTACAGGACCCTGATAAAGTGGTAGAATATTTGAAGGGAAAATGCTGTGGCTATTCTAGAGAGGCACAACTCACCGCACTGTGCTGGGCCCTGGCCAGTATCTACCAGGCACTGCTCAGTGTTACGCAGCACCCTCAGAGAGAAGAGATGGAAACTAGACCGGCGGCCCCTGCGGCGGCCCCTGCGGCGGCCCCTGCGGCAGCCCCTGCGGCAGCCCCTGCAGCTGAACAAGGGAATCAACCCGTGCCAGTATCAGTTGCCCCCAAACAGAAGAGGAAGTACACGAAGAAATCAGTTCACTTAGTAAAAGATGATGATGAACCAGGGTCATCACGAGAGCAGGAGGACGAGGCAGAGCCAGAGATAATTACACGATCCCTATCCTTGAGTGAGCTGTGGGATATGCGAAAAGATTTTAGCCAACTTTCAGGTGAGCACATCGTTACCTGGCTGCTCCGGTGCTGGGATAATGGGGCCAGTAGCCTGGAATTAGAGGGTAGGGAGGCCAGGCAGCTGGGATCCCTGTCCAGGGAAGGCGGCATTGACAAGGCAATTGGAAAGAAGACCCAAGCCCTCAGCCTCTGGAAACGACTCCTGTCAGGCGTGAGGGAAAGGTACCCCTTCAGTGAGGATGTTGTATGTCAACCAAGCAAGTGGACTACCATGGAAAGAGGTATCCAGTACCTGAGAGAATTAGCTGTGCGGGAGATGATTTATTATGACTTGGACAATGCAGACTTACCCACAGACCCTGATGAGGTGCAATGCACAAGGCCCATGTGGCGGAACTTTGTACGGAGTGCACCATCGTCATATGCCAACTCATTGGCAGTAATGGAATGGAAAGGCGAAGAGGGACCAACGGTGGATGAGGTGGCTGGCCGGCTCCGGCGATATGAAGAAAGTCTCTCTTCCCCCCTTGTCTCAGCTGTGGAGAAACTGTCACGGAAGGTCCAGCAACTTGAAGAGAACATGTCCTACTCTCCACCTGTACGGGCCAGCATCTCAGCTATTAGAAGCAGACATTTCCCCACTCAAGAGAGAGAGTACAGAGGGTACACACCACGAGGCACCCTGTGGTTCTACCTGAGTGACCACGGGGAAGACATGAGGAGGTGGGATGGACGACCTACTTCGATCCTGCGGACACGGGTACAGGAGTTGCAAGGAAGGACAACCACAAAAGGGGATCCCTCCAGGAAAAGTGCCCCCCCAGTTTCCAGTGGGCAGTTCCCCAGGCAGAGCAGAAGGCCTGATCTTGATTCTGATCCACTTGAAGGAACTTCCAAGTCATTTCTGCAAGAAGTGAGTAATGGATACTCTGACCAGGATTAGAGGGGCCCTGCCTCCGGCCAGGTGGAGGAAAGGGACAACCGGGTTTATTGGACGGTGTGGATTCGATGGCCTGGCACATCAGACCCACAGGAGTAGAAGGCTCTAGTGGACACGGGTGCACAGTGTACTTTAATACCATCAAGCTCTAGAGGGGCAGAACCCATTTGTATTTCTGGGGTGACAGGGGGATCCCAAGAGTTGACTGTACTGGAGGCGGAAGTGAGCCTAACTGGGAATGAGTGGCAAAAGCATCCCATTGTGACTGGCCTAGAGGCTCCATGCATCCTTGGTATAGATTACCTCAGGAGAGGGTATTTGAAGGACCCAAAAGGGTATCGTTGGGCCTTTGGCATAGCTGCTTTAGAGACGGAGGAAGTTAAACAGTTGTCTACCTTGCCTGGTCTCTCGGAGGACTCTTCTGTTGTGGGGTTGTTGAGGGTCGAAGAACAACAGGTGCCGATTGCTACCACAACGGTGCATCGGCGGCAATATCGCACTAACCGAGACTCTCTGATTCCCATCCATGAGCTGATTCGTCAACTAGAGGTTCAAGGAGTGATCAGCAAGACCCGCTCACCTTTAACAGTCCCATATGGCCGGTGCGAAAATCTAATGGAGAGTGGAGGCTAACCGTAGACTATCGTGGCCTGAATGAAGTCACGCCACCGCTGAGCGCTGCTGTGCCGGACATGCTAGAACTCCAGTACGAACTGGAGTCCAAGGCAGCCAAGTGGTACGCCACAATTGATATAGTGAATGCATTCTTCTCAGTCCCTTTGGCAGCAGAGTGCAGGCCACAGTTTGCTTTCACTTGGAGGGGCGTCCAGTACACCTGGAATCGACTGCCCCAGGGGTGGAAACATAGCCCCACCATTTGCCATGGACTGGTCCAGACTGCACTGGAACAGGGTGAGGCTCCAGAACGTCTGCAATACATTGATGACATCATTGTATGGGGAAACACAGCAGAAGAAGTTTTTGAGAAAGGGAGTAAAATAGTCCAAATCCTTCTGAAAGCTGGTTTTGCCATAAAACGAAGTAAGGTCAAGGGACCTGCGCAGGAGATCCAGTTTTTAGGAATAAAATGGCAAGATGGACGCCGTCAGATCCCAATGGATGTGATCAACAAAATAGCAGCTATGTCTCCACCAACTAGTAAAAAGGAAACACAAGCTTTCTTAGGCATTGTGGGTTTTTGGAGAATGCATATCCCAGATTACAGTCTAATCGTAAGCCCTCTGTATCAAGTAACCCGGAAGAAGAATGACTTTAAATGGGGTCCTGAGCAACAACAAGCTTTTGAACAAATCAAACAGGAAATAGTCCACGCAGTGGCCCTGGGGCCAGTCCGGGCAGGACAAGATGTTAAAAATGTGCTCTACACCGCAGCCGGGGAGAATGGCCCTACCTGGAGCCTCTGGCAGAAAGCACCAGGAGAGACTCGAGGTCGACCCCTAGGGTTTTGGAGTCGGGGATACAGAGGATCTGAAGCCCATTACACTCCAACAGAAAAAGAGATATTAGCAGCATATGAAGGGGTTCGAGCTGCTTCAGAAGTGGTTGGCACAGAAGCACAGCTCCTCTTAGCACCTCGACTGCCGGTGCTGGGCTGGATGTTCAAAGAAAGGGTCCCCACCACACATCATGCAGCTGATGCTACGTGGAGTAAGTGGATTGCACTGATCACACAGCGAACTCGAATGGGAAACCCCAGTCGCCCAGGAATTCTGGAAGTGATCATGGACTGGCCAGAAGGCAAGGATTTCGGAATGTCACCAGAGGAGGAGGTGACGTGTGCGGAAGAGGCCCCACCATATAATAAACTGCCAGAAAATGAGAAGAAATATGCCCTGTTCACTGATGGGTCCTGCCGGATTGTGGGAAAGCATCGAAAGTGGAAGGCTGCTGTGTGGAGTCCTACACGACAAGTTGCAGAAGCCAGGGAAGGACAAGGGGAGTCGAGCCAGTTTGCAGAGGTGAAAGCCATTCAGCTGGCCTTGGACATTGCTGAGCGAGAAAAATGGCCAGTACTTTATCTCTACACTGACTCATGGAGGGTGGCAAATGCCCTGTGGGGGTGGTTACAGCAGTGGAAGCAGGGCAACTGGCAGCGCAGAGGCAAACCCATCTGGGCTGCTGACCTATGGCAAGATATTGCTGCCCGTATAGAGACTTTGGTTGTGAAAGTACGCCATGTAGATGCCCATGTACCGAAGAATCGGGCCACGGAGGAACATCAGAACAACCAGCAGGTGGATCGGGCTGCTAGGATTGAAGTGTCTCAGGTGGATCTGGACTGGCAACATAAGGGCGAACTATTCATAGCTCGGTGGGCCCATGACTCCTCAGGCCATCAAGGAAGAGATGCGACATATAGATGGGCTCGTGACCGAGGGGTGGACCTGACCATGGACACTATTGCACAGGTCATCCATGAATGTGAGACATGCGCTGCAATCAAGCAAGCCAAGCGTTTGAAGCCTCTCTGGTATGGAGGACGATGGCTGAAATACAAATCTGGGGAGGCCTGGCAGATTGACTATATCACACTGCCAACAAACCCGTCAAGGCAAGCGCTATGTGCTCACAATGGTGGAAGCAACCACTGGATGGCTGGAAACATACCCTGTGCCCCATGCCACTGCCCGGAACACTATCCTGGGCCTCGAAAAGCAAGTCCTGTGGCGACATGGTACCCCAGAGAGAATTGAGTCAGACAACAGGACTCATTTCCAAAACAGCCTCATAGACACCTGGGCCCAAGAGCATGGCATTGAGTGGGTATATCACATCCCCTGTCACGCACCAGCCTCTGGGAAGATTGAACGATACAATGGACTGTTAAAAACTACACTGAGAGCAATGGGTGGTGGGACTTTAAAACATTGGGATACACACCTAGCAAAAGCTACCTGGCTAGTTAACCCCAGGGGATCTACCAATCGGGCTGGCCCTGCCCAATCAAAACTTCCACGTACCGTAGAAGGGGATAAAGTCCCCGTAGTGCACATGAAGAATATGCTAGGGAAGACAGTCTGGGTTAGTCCCGCCTCAGGCAAAGGCAAACCCATCTGTGGGATTGCTTTTGCCCAAGGACCTGGGTGCACTTGGTGGGTGATGCGGAAGGATGGGGAAGTTCGATGTATACCTCATGGGGATCTGATTTTGGGTGAAAATAGCCAATGAATGAAATTGTGTGTTGTTAGTTGCTAGGTAGCACTGTCACTGTATATCCTCATTACTATAATTGCTATCAGTTGTATTACGAGTAAGGCACAGGGGTGATGGGATCAGAACTGACCTCAGCAGCTGGCGCCCAGCAACTTCCTCAAGGTCTACATCTTCAGCCCACGGACTGAGCTACACCGGGTGCACCAGTCACAACCTCCAAAAAATATAGGATGCAACAGTCCAGCACCACACAGCATCTCACCTGCCCTGAGAGACTGTTCTAATAGATGGAGCTCAAGGCCATGGATTAAAAGAACTCAATGGACACTTTGGAGGGATGGCCCATAAACTAAGAGCATTATTTTGCACGAATATGTATGTGTATATATATATATGATAGGGAAAGGGGTGGCAATTCATTGGGACTTGTAAGATCTGGGCATGGCATAGATGGTATGGAATAAGGGGTGGATAATGTCCCGGTTCTGGCGGGGATAGGGTTAATTTTCTCTGGTATTCCATACCACGTGATCCATGCCTTGAAATGCCGGGGGGAGGGGGCAGGAAGGTCTCTCTCGGAGCGGGCTGGGGCGTCTCGGCGGCGGTTTTGTAACCACGTTTGTGTATTCCTTTGTCTGTGTTGTTGTTGTTTTGCTTGTTCCCTTCGCTATTCGGTTAAAATGCCCTTGTCTCAACCCTAGAGTCTTGCGGTTTTTTTTCTTCTGATTCTTCCTGTATTGGGAAGAGCCGAGCGAGTGGCACGTGGTTCTTTGTTGCCGTCTGAGGCAAAACCAGGACAGTTATGCAGTCACTTGTCAGTGGAAATTAATCTTGTTCAACTGTGAACACACAATTGTGTTTTGGGTTTTTTTTTTTAACCAAATTAAACAAAGTACACAGTACTGCCCATGGGAGCCTCCTGCCTTATACTGATTTATTTTTTTTTTTTTGCCAACTACAAGGACACAGAGTACTTGATCAACATACAAATGGACAGTAGTTGAGCCATTATAAAGTCTTACAGGGTTGTGTTATCCCATCAACATTTTGTGATCCAATTTGAACCAGCAGAGTGAGATTGCAGCAGTTGTATATTGTGAAAATTTGCATCAAGTTAGAACATATTTTCTGTTCTCTGCCAATTATGTCTGCAGATGACCACTGTATGTCACTCAGATTTAATCGGTTGTATAAATTAATTTGGCTAACAGGCTATGTGGGCCACTTTAAAAGTGGTCACCTACTATTTATGCTAGCCTTTAAAGGAATATTGGTTTTTATCTAAAACTAATCACAAAGAGCTCTTTTATAGTAACAGTGCTGTTCCTTTAGGGTATATTCTTTATATGAAGTAATTATTAGGGTCATTATTGCAATAATAGTAATATCACCAGTGAGAGTGGGAGACCTGTCATAGCTTTTTTGGTAGGTGTTCTCGCACATTTCTTCTTTCCTGTAAGAGAATTGGAAAGGACTATATGTTGACTTTTGCTAATATTATATCAGTTAGTCTTGTTTATCTTTACACAGGTGGAGTGCTGAAGACACTTGTGTTTTAATAAATTGTTTGGTAGACCAGTTACTCTTATGTAAACATTCTACTAGCCATGGTCTTGAATAGCTGTCTCTGATGGCATTGTCTGAAAAGACTATAGCAGGAGAGATGTGTCATAATATATAATTTGATCGCTGTGCTGTAGGAATCCAGAAAGAGTGAGGGATGTGTGTGGAAGAGAAAACATAAGAAATAACTTTGCTGTAGATGGCCAAGTTTGTCAGCTTAAAAATTTGCCTTCTGTTTTTAAACAATGCATTTGATTGAGAAATTGAGATACAGCAGCTGTGAAATTCATAATCCATTGTCATTTGTTGCCCTCAGGATACATGATATGTCTAAATTCCTCCCTACACACATGCAGAGAAGGATCCTGTGAGGACAGCAGCATCACAGACAGTTTTGCAGCCAGTGTCTGCTTACATCTAAAGGGACACTCTGAAGCAGTGATGTAGAAGTACAACTGTTCTGCAGTGGTAGCTTTTGTAAGCTATTACACTATTTAGTGATGACTAAATGTCCTGGTTTGAGGTAAACCAGAACCATCTTTCTGTTCAGTAACTTTACTTTGCAGCTAAGCCTCTTCTAACTAGGTGAACTCTCTGAAATTAACAGCATATTGTGCAGACACTGTTCACCCCCAGAGAGATAAGACCTGATTATTTATAATTTATGCCAAGGAATGGTATGCAGAGACTTATTGCTATAACAACCAAGGTCAGATAACTTTGTTATTTGCCCCATTGGAGGGTTGGAAATGGAAAAGGTAGAGCACCTGCAGGGAGGAGCGGACAGGACAGGTGACCCAGAACTGACCAACAGGGGTATTCCATCCCATCTGCCCCATGCTCAGTATAAAAGCTGAGGGATCAAAGGGTCAGTCTCTTTTCGTCAATGGCCAGCAACCGAGGAGGACTCTGTTCATCTGCCTTTGATCCTGATCCGTGCGTTCCTGAACCCAGATCCAGAATCCAGTTCCCATCTGTCACTGAATCCAGTCTGGGACCTTCCCAGTGCCTGCAGGTGACATGATTGCCATCCTGGGAGCTTGATACAGTTTTGTGTATATATTTCATTATTTTCTTTTCTTTTTATTATTTTATACTTCATTTAAGTAGTTTTGGTTTTTTTCTAAACTCATAAGTCTTTTTTTCTCTCTCTCTCTCCTCTCCTTGGAGAAAGAGGTGTGGGAGAGCATCTGTTATTCTTTTCAGTGGCCAGTCTGGCCCAAATCACAACACTAAAGCTCCTGATTAATAATTTTATGTAGAGGACACCCAGCATTTTTTCAACACAAGATCCTATTGGGAGGAAGACTATCAGACCAGACCAAACATGTTATTTGTGGTAGGTTCAGCTCAGAACAGTCATGCTCAACCTTTAAGCAAAGAGGGAGAAAGAAGGTTAATATTCTTTAGTATTTTAAGAATTGATTAAAAAAAATTCTTAGGAAACAAGTCTTGCGAGTGAAGGTGTACTCAAACCCTCCTTTGCTGAAGGAGCAGGTTGATCAAAGCTGTAGAAGGTATCATCTTGAATAAACTCCAAAAACATACCCTTGTCAGGACTGGCTACTCCCTAAGGGATAGAGCGCCATGAGCCAAGTGTAATAACACAGCCAACAGGGATGGGGTCTCACCAACTAGGGCCTAGCCCTGCTGTACCCAGGCAAGGTGAGCAGGGCAATCCCAGAGACAGTAGCCATGTTCAACCAAGGGTCTGGATCTTTAGGCAAGTTTGTGGTGATGAGGCAGGTCTAAAGTCAAGTCAAGAAATCAATCTACAGGTCAGGATGAATTCTGGTGAAGGTAACCAGGGTCAGACAACTCAATGATTGCCAGGTAGGTCCGTACTTATAAGACAGACCTGAGGTTAAACCAGGAAATCAATCTACAGGTCAGGGTCTACAACTATGCAGAGGTATGGCTGTAGCTGAGCTGGAGACCAATACTGCTGCAATATAGCTTAAACAGGCTGAACACCCAGGCCTGAGCATAAATGGGGATCCTAGGCCTGTGAGCAGAGGGGGCGGATGGAGGTCCCAGGTGAGGCTGATCAGGGCCATTAAGACCTATTAGTGCACTCAGGTCCTGACAGCCCTTAATAAGGGCTAAATAAGACAAGCAAGGCAGTCTTATTTACAAGTTCATATGTTTTTCATAATAAATTTAGGGTATTTAAATACAAGTGCTTAGACATCAATTTATTTAAATTTACACTTCTGCACTTTTAATATCATTAATGATCACAATGACCTTATAAATATTTAAGCGAAATAATTTAGCATTTATGAATATCAAAATCCTTAGTGCTAAAACCAGCCAGTCTCACAAGTGCTTCATACAACCCGACAAACTAAGTTCACCCAATTAACAAGGCAAAGGCCTTCAATATCAAAAACAAATCATTCTCATTTCTGTTATGTCAATCTAAAAGTTTCCAACCAGCTTGTATGCTTGGGAGCTTGCTTCCTTTCTATTTATACCACCACAGCTGCTGAAAACCTATGCTTGGTCAGCAGAAGTCTCATTAGAAACTTTCTAAATAGTGGCCGTTTATGATAACCATGTAAAAATAAGCAATGCTAGTGTCTTAGTATGTTGTGGTTTGGGGTGGGCTAGCCAATAAAACAAACGACAGATGCTCTCTAACTTCTCTCCCCCTCAGAGAAGGGAGAGCATCTCAAACCAAGAGGTCACTTGGCTGAGCAGGGAACTCATGACTGAGCTTCAATGCAAAAAGGATGTATACAGGAGGTAGAAGCAAGGACAAACTACAAAGGCAAAATATAGAAGCATTGCTGGACATGCAGGGATGGTGCTAGGAAAGCCAAAGCTCAGCTAGAGTTGAAACTGGCAAGGGATGTCAAGGGTGAAAACAAGAGCATCTACTTCTACGTTAACAAGAAAACAATAACCAGGGGAAATTTGGACTCTCTACTGCATGGGGTAGGATATTTAACAATGGAGACACAAATAAGTCTGAGTTACTGTAGTGGTCCTATCTGGAAGACTACTGTACATCAAGGAGTTAATGATCCACATAACAGTTGACCTGACTAGATGCAGACCTGTACTGTGCTGCATATGCTGAGATGCACCCCAGAGTCCTGAGGGAATTGGCTGATGTAGTTGCCAAGCCACTCTCCATGATATTTGCAAAGTCGTGGCAGTCAGGTGAAGCCCCTGGTGACTGGAAAAAGGCAAACATCGCACCCATTTTTAAAAAGGGTAGAAAGGAGGACCCTGGGAACTGCCGCCCTGTCAGCCTCACCTCCGTGCCTGGGAAGATCATGGAACAGATCCTCCTAGAAGCTATGCTAAGGCACATGGAGGACAGGGAGGTGATTTGAGACAGCCAGCATGGCTTCACCAAGGGCAAGTCCTGTCTGACCAACCTAGTGGCCTTCTACAATGGAGTGACTGCATCAGTGGACAAGGGATGAGCAACGGAATGATTTAGACAGTGGGATCAAGTGCACCCTCAGCAAGTTTGCGATGACACCAAGCTGAGTGGTGCAGTCAATGTGCCAGAGGGACAGGATGTCATCCAGAGGGACCTGGATGAGCTAGAGAGGTGGGCCCGAGCAAACCTCATGAAGTTCAACAAGGCCAAGTGATACTTCATCCATGTGATAGAGAGTAGCCCTGTGGAGAAGGACTTGGGGGTACTGGTGGATGAAAAGCTGGACATGAGCCAACAATGTGCGCTTGGAGCCCAGAAGGCCAATCGCATCCTGGGCTGCATCAAAAGAATTGTGGCCAGCAGATCAAGAGAGGTGATTCTCCCCCTCTACTCTGCTCTGGTGAGACCCCACCTGGAGTACTGTGTCCAGCTCTGGAGCCCTCAGCACAAGAAGGACATGGACCTGTTGGAGTGGGTCCAGAGGAGGGCCACAAAGATGATCAGAGGGCTGGAGTACCTCTCCTATGAGGACAGGCTGAGAGAGTTGGGGCTGTTCAGCCTGGAGAAGAGAAGGCTCCAGGGAGACCTTATTGTGGCCTTCCAGTACCTGAAGGGGGCCTATAAGAAAGCTGGGGAGGGACTGTTTGCAAGGGCATGTAGCAATAGGACGAGGGGCAATGGTTTTAAACTAGAGCAGGGCAGGTTTAGATCAGACATTAGGAAGAAGTTCTTTACAATGAGGGTGGGGAGGCACTGGCACAGGTTGCCCAGAGAGGTGGTGGAGGCCCCATCCCTGGAGACATTCAAGGCCAGGCTTGATGAGGCTCTGAGCAATCTGCTCTAGTTGAAGATGTCCCTGCTTACTGCAGGGGGGTTGGACTAGATGACCTTTAAAGGTCCCTTCCAACCCAACACATTCTATGATTCTATGACTCTATGATATCATGTGGCTGTAGGATAAACTTAGCCTTGTAATTGTAACTGTATTGGGTTTACATGGCAAGGTTTTGGTAGCAGAGGGGGCTGCAGGGGTGGCCTCTGTGAGAAGAGACCAGGGGCTGCCCCTGTGCCAGACACAGCCAGTTCCAGCCGGCTCCATAATGGACCCACTGCTGGCCAAAGCTGAGTCAATCATCAAAGCTGGTAGCATCTCTGTGAAAACATATTTAAGAAAGGGTAAAATGCTACGCAGCAGTGAGAGAGAGAAGAGAGAGGAAAAAGTGTGAGTCACCAAGGTCGGTTAAAAATGAGGGGGATGAGGTGTTCCAAGACCGGGTGCAGATATTCCCCTGCAGCCTGTGGAGAAGACCATGGTGGAGCAGTTCTTGAAGGACTGTAGCCTGTTGGAAGGACCCACACTGGAGCAGGGAAAAAGTGAGGATGAAGGAGTGGCAGAGAGGAACTGTTATGGACTGACCACATCTCTCCATTCCCCACCCCCCCTGCGCTATTGGCGGTGGTGGAGTGTGTGTGTGGACGATGAAAAGCAGGAATGAAGGTTGAAAAGCAGGAATGAAGGCGTGAAAGTTAGCCTGGGAAGAAGAGAGGGTGGGGGGAAGGTGTTTTAGTTTTTGTCTTTGTTTCTCACTATCCAAATCTATTTTCATTGGCAATAAATTAAATTAATTTTCCCCAGGTCAAATTTGTTTTGCCCATGATGGCAATTGGTAAGTGATCTCCCTGTCTTTATCTCACCCCATGAATTTTTTCATCAAAATTTTTACCCCTGTCTGGTTGAGGAAGAGGAGTGAGAGAGCGGATGGGTGGGCATCTGGCAGCTGGCCAAGGTCAACCCACCAGAGTAAGAGAGAAGTCTGTAGGCAGCTAGTAGCATGTCCTTGTCGTTATCTTGAAGTGAAGCATCCTTTTGCTTCACAGTACATATGATGGAGTTGTTTACTTCTAAGAAAATCCTATAAAAACTTTAAAGACCACAATGCTAGTGAACTTCTCTATGGACAGGATTCTCTATGACACCATGCCATGCCCTGACTAGACATCTGTCCAATGCTGCACAACTCTGTGTTCCCAGTATCCACAGTGACATAAGTTTATCTATACTATCCTCTCTTTCCTTCTAATGTTAGCTCCAATAATTGTTATTTTAATCAATACCTTATGGAGTGTCTTTCTTACTTGGATTCATAACGAACACTAGCACCAGTGTGTTATAATTACTCAATACCGCCTTTGCTTTGGTCTTCACCAACAAGGTCTCCCAGGCCTTTGTGCCTAGAAACAGAGTTCAAAGAGGAGAGGAACTGAGAATATTGGAGGAAGATTGAGTCACAGATTTCTTGCAAAATCTCAGCCTATATAAGTTCATGAGATGAGATGGGATGCATCTGACAGTGCTGACAGCTGGCTGATGTCATTGCTGACTGATTGTCATTATTGAGGACAACTTCCTGACACAGGTGATCAAGGACCCAACAAGGAGAAGCGTTCTGCTGGACCTGATACTTACAAACAAGGAAGAACTATGAAAGTCAAAGGCAGCCTTGACTGCGGTGACCATGATATGGTGGAGTTCAAGATCCTAATGTTGTCCCAAAAGTGGGGTCATTTACCCGGTGTGCAAGATGTCAATGTACACACAGAGCAGAGGTATTTTATTATTGCATAATTGCGCAGAGATGGGTGCTAGGTGGTAATCCACAAAGCTAGCACACCGGTCTACAAAATCTTCATTATATTTATACAATTCAAAACACAGAAATACACGCATTTAGTTATAATTATTGCTTAGTAGCTTATCTTAATAATTTCTATTGGTTAGTACAGTCTCTCTTTCATTTAAAGCTACAATGTCCTTTAATTGATGTGCGCATGCTCCAGTACAGTGGGGGGGTGGGGTAGTTCTGTTCAGTCTCTAATTCCTGATTTCCCACTGCCGCCTTTACCTTCCCCCCAGTTACTGCAGATATCTGTTGACTTCATGCTTCTTTTAGCAGTTGTCTGGTTTTCAGCCGGTTTTCTGCCCTCCTTCATTGGAACCTTCCCCTTTTATCAGCCTTCTGTTCTTTTTCAGGGGTATAGTCATTAGCAAGGCATGCATTGTTTATACAGTGTCCTGTTTCACAAGACCTTTTTAACCCTTTTATAGCTCTTTGTTCTTGTTCAGTGAAAGATTCCATTTTCTAAAGTACATCACTGAGAGCAGGGAGCAGGGCAAAAAGCAGGACCACAACCCTGGATTTCAGGAGAGCAGATTTGAGTCTTTTCAGAGATCTGCTTGGAAAACTCGAGAGGATACAGCCCTGGAGAGAAGAGGGTTCCAGGAGAGCTGGTTGATATTCAAGGATCACCTCCTCCAAGCTCAAGAATGGTCTATGCCCATATGAAAGAAATTGAGCAAAGGGAGGAGACCTGCATGGATGAGCAAGCAGCTCCTAACTGAACTTAGACATAAAAAGGAAGTGTACAAGAGGTGGAAGCAGAGGCAGGAGACCCAGTAGTATACAGCTGCTGTCTGATCTTGCAGGGATAGGGTTAGGAAAGCCAAGGCCGAGCTGGAGTTGAATCTGGCAAGGGATATGAAGAGCAATGAGAAAGGATTCTACAAGTACATAAACAGCAAAAGGAAGACTAAGGAAAACATAGGTGCGCTGCTAAATGGGGCAGGGGGAACTGGTGACAAATGACACGGAAGAGGCTGAGATACTCACTGACACCTTTGCCTCAGGCTTTACCGGTAAGACCTGTAAGGGTATGTGGAAGGTAAGAGCATCTGCTTCGGTAAGATCTGATTGAGGACCTTGTCAAATGGGTTGATAAGGAAAAGGGGGAAGCAAAACATATAGGGCAGAAACCTGACCAACAGACAATAACGGAGACAATAACAAGAAACAAACATGGTCAATTAAACTAATTGATAAGCATATGAAAAAGTGTGGAAATGTTTATTTTATTAACATTATCTCATTGAGGACCTTGTCAAAACAGAATGATAAGAAATTAAGGAAAAGAGGTAGGTGATAAACAAAACATACAGAGACACAAACATGACAAACGTAATGGAGAAAATGGCAAGGAACAAACCTCATCAGTCACGGTAATTAATGTATTATTAAGAAACTGACGGCATCACTTCAAAGAGGGCCAACCTGGATTTTGAAACTGATAAGAATGCAAACCTGAGGGTCTTAGATATTCCAGGGTGGGGGGAAGGTTGGTGGAACTTTCCAAATTGCTGAAGAAGTGTGCAGAGGAAGGGAGTCAGGGACGAACAAAGGGGAGAATAGACGGAAATGGGTATAAAAGAGACCAGTTATATGTAAACCATTGCCAGTCAGTACACTTGCTTGACTGAGCCATGCGCCTGATCACCATAGTCTGTCCTATTTTATTAAATCCTTTCTAAACTATCAGTCTGTGTAATCTCTCTCTCTACCCCATGTATGTGTGTGAATGCTATAAGGACTAAATGCCAGCTACTGGTGAGACCTGTGTGAGTGGATACTGGGCCAGCAACTGGAGTCAGACTGGGGGTGTAGGCAATCACAGCCTGTGGTGTCAGCTACTGAAGCGAGTTGGGGGGGTCTCAGTGCCAGCAAATAGAGCAAGCGAGGGTCTTGGCTTCCACCTGCTGGGGTAGGAACATTAAGTTAATTCCCCAAGTAGAATCTGTTTTGTCCACAACAGTATTTGTAAGCAATCTCATTGTCTTTATGTCAACCCATCAGCTTTCTCATTCCTGTTGTGAAATGTGCTTAACTGATTCGTGTCAGTGTGGAACAGTGTTAGGGCCACAGGGTGAAGTGTGACCTTTGATTGTTTTGTCTGTATGGCCGCAGACGAGACGGTGTGTGGATGGTGTCTGTGTTTTGCAGGAGCCACCTGGTGAACATTCTAGAATACCAACTTAAACCGGTCCTGTCGTTATCTGCATAGTGACATGTAAGAGGGGGGATACACCCATTTTTGGCAAGGGCCAACCATTTTAGAGACAGTTATGAATATGTATTAGTATAGGAGATATAAACCAAAAATGGGATCTGTAAGGGGTGTGTCTTGGTTGGGCAGAGACTCCCGGCACACCCAGCGCTGTTTGCTTGCCTTTATTCGTTTAATAAATTATAAGTTCTAATTGGAATCCTGTTTGCGATTAAATCATTTATCACAATTGGGGGCTCGTCCGGGATGGTCTTAGTTCCTGAATTCTGACTTGATCTAGGAGGGGCGCCCCACCATTAGGTGGCTCCTGATCAGGTCAGGTTGGGACTAACGCCATCCTGAACCTGAGTAAAGGCAAGCAAAGAAAAGATTTTGATTTTTATGAGCTCCCTTGCCAGCTGCAGCAGTTTATTTTACCCGTAATTCTGCGCGCGAAGATCCAAACGAAGACGATGGAGTCGTAAGTATTTAAAGTGTATACCGTTCGGTTGGGTGGGATTCGGTTGCCTGTGTGTAAGAGTGTGATTGAGACGGAACCTGGTTCCGAAGTGATTGTGGAGGTCTTCTAACCGCGGTTCCAATCTCCCGCGAGGGACTTGGCCGGTGAAGGACCGAAGCGATTCCTATAGGATTCGTGGGTGGGTGATAGGTCCTAAACCCCCTGCAAGACACTCTTACTGGTAACCAAGGACTGTAGGAATTGCCACAGTAAAATTCCTAGATGGGTCAGGCAAAATCGAAGACCCAGGACCAGAAGAAAGGGAGCAAATTACCAGATATACCATTGGAAAGTCCATTAGGAATAATGATTAGGAATTGGAATGAAAGGGGCCCCAGAAAAGGAAAAAGTAAATTAAAATTAGTTCACTATTGTATGATTGAATGGCCGAAGAAACCTTTAAAACCACATGTCTTTTGGCCTGGTTTTGGATCCTTTGAAGACTGGATTTGCCAGGCCTTAAATCTATATGTTAATTCAAAGGAACCTTTTAGTCAGGAGGAAAGTGATTATGCAGGATTATGGATCAGGACTTCACGTCCTTTTCCGGCCTCAATACTTACATTAAAAACGGATGAAAAGTCTGAGGAAGAAGAAGGAAACAAAGACGGAAAAGGTAAGGAAAAAGACGATAAATGGGAACCACTGGATAACTTACCACCTCCATATCCTAACAATCCGCCTCCGACGGCGGCTCTCCCTCCAGGGGCCGTAGTACCCTCACCAGTGCCAGCGTTACCCCTGCCTCCACCACCGACAGCACCGGAATTAGATAGACCTCCGGCTGCATGTACGAGAAGTAGAACTGCCACATCTGAGGGAGCTTCTCTATATCCCTTACGAGAAGTACCCCTCGGAGGCAATCAGGGAGGCATCGGGTTTGTGGCAGTTCCATTAAATACCACAGATGTAAGGAATTTCAAGAAAGAAATGGGGACCCTATTAGATGATCCCCTTGGAGTAGCAGAAAAACTAGACCAATTTTTAGGACCTAATACTTATACCTGGGAAGAAATACAATCCATTTTAGGGATCTTATTTACTGCTGAGGAAAAGGGAATGATTAGACAAGCTGGAATGAGAATTTGGGAAAGACAGAATCAGGCAGGACCCCCGGGAGACCAGAAATGGCCAAATGAGGATCCCCATTGGGATCATCAACAACCCCAAGGGAGACAGAACATGAGGGATTTGAGAACATTAATAATACAGGGAATAAGGGAAGCGGTTCCCCGAGGGCAAAACATTAATAAAGCATTTAATGAACAACAAGGAAAAGACGAATCTCCTACAGAATGGTTGGAGAGGTTGAGGAAAAGCCTGCAAATGTATTCTGGAATTGATCCGAATACAGTGGCTGGGACTGCACTCCTTAGAACACAATTTGTAGCCAAATCCTGGGGGGATATAAGAAAGAAATTAGAAAAACTTGAGGACTGGCAAGAAAGAGGATGAGAGGAGTTACTTAGAGAAGCCCAGAAGGTATATGTTAGAAGGGACGAAGAAAAACAGAAAGTAAAGGCAAAAATTTTTTTAGCAGCAGTAAAAGAAAGTCAGAAAAATCAGAATCCGTTTAGAGAGAAAAGGGAAAAAAGAATAGAGCAGACACCCAGAGGACAGCCTCATAGAGATTCACAATTCCTGCCTGTTACTACTGTAACAAGAGGGGACATGTTCAGAGGAACTGTTGTAAGCGAGAACAAGATGAGAAAATGTTCAAAGAAGAATAGGGGTGTCAGGGGCTATATCTTTTGGGGACTTCAACATCAACAGAGCCCTTGCTAAAATTATTAACAGGTCCCCATAAGGAGGAGGTTTTATTTTTAGTGGATACAGGAGCTGAAAAATCAACCATTCAAAAACTTCCAAAAGGAATAGAGATAGGGAAGAATTATATGTCAGTAGTCGGGGCAAAAGGAGAACCTTTTAAAGTCCCTATCTTGAAAGATGTAGAAGTAGAAACAGAAAAGAAAATTTGTCTTAATGATTTACTTTTGCTCCCTGAAGCGGAATACAATTAATTAGGAAAGGATCTGATTTTGAAGTTAAACTTGAGCATTCAGAGTCAGGGGAACAAACTGCAGATCAAATTATATACTTTAACACAGGAGGATGAAGAAGCTATTAACCCCTCGGTGTGGTATAAAGAAGGGGAAACTGGAAAAATGAAAATGGACCCCATAAGTGTTCAAATAATAGATCCACATCGTTCGATTAAAATCAAGCAATACCCTATACCCATGGAGGGTCGAAAAGGATTAAAACCTGTAGTTGACAGACTTTTGGAAAAAGGAACCTTGGAATCATGTATGTCATCTCATAATACACCCATCCTCCCTGTAAAGAAACCGGATGGGTCATACAGAATGGTACAGGATTTAAGAGCTGTAAATCAGCGAACGATTACTAAATTCCCTGTAGTGGCAAATCCCTATACTTCATTAAGTCATATTTCTCCCAGACATACTTGGTATAGTGTGATAGATTTGAAAGATGCTTTTTGGGCCTGTCCTCTGGACGAGGGATCCAGAGATTATTTTGCTTTCGAGTGGGAGGACCCCGAAACGGGACGGAAACAGCAGTTAAGATGGACGGTATTACCACAGGCATTTACGGAGTCACCAAATTTATTTGGGCAAACTTTAGAGAAAATCTTACAGGATTTTACATTACCCCAGGAGATAAAATTATTGCAATATGTAGATGATTTATTAGTAGCAGGAGAAACTGAAGAGGGGACCCGAGAAGCTACTATTAAATTGTTAAATTTTCTAGGGGAGAAGGGATTGAAGGTGTCCCGATCAAAACTACAGTTTGTAGAACAGGAAGTAAAATACTTAGGACATTGGCTAAGTAAGGGAAAGAAGAAACTAGATTCTGATAGGGTATCTGGGATTCTATCTTTAAGACCCCCACAAACTAAAAAGGAGGTTCGGCAAATATTGGGATTATTAGGATATTGTAGATCATGGCTTGAAAATTATAGTGACAAGGTAAAATTTCTATATGAAAAATTAACTAGTAACCAACTGAAGTGGTTTACAGAAGATGACCAGAAATTCGAGGAAATAAAAAAGGCATTAATACAAGCACCTGTGTTGAGCCTCCCAGATCTAGAAAAACCTTTCCATCTTTTTGTGAATACATCAAATCAGACAGCATATGGAGTTCTTACTCAAGACTGGGCAGGAATAAAAAAACCTGTGGGGTACTGTTCTAAATTACCTGATCTAGTAAGTAGAGGATGGCCTGCTTGTCTCCAAGCTTTGGTAGCTACCGCATTATTAATAGAGGAAGTTCGGAAAATTACCTTTAGTGCTCCTTTAAAAGTGTATACCCCACACCATGTCAGGAGAGTTTTACAACAAAAGGCAGAAAAATGGTTAACGGACAGACGGATCTTGAAATATGAAGCAATATTAATAGACTCCCCTGGTTTAGAACTGAGGGTGACTTCTGCTCAGAGTCCAGCACAGTTTTTGTTTGGAGAGCCATCGAAGGAAGTACAACATCATTGTTTAGAGGTAATTGAGACCCAGACTAAGGTGAGGCCAGACTTAAGAGATACTGAGTTAGAAAATGCAGAAGTGTTATTTGTAGATGGCTCCTCCCGTGTGGTGGAAGGGAGGAGAAAATCAGGATATGCCATAATTAATAAAAATTTAGAACTTATAGAATCAGGACCTCTGAGTCCATCATGGTCAGCTCAAGCTTGTGAGCTGTATGCCCTTTGTAGAGCCCTGGAATTATTAAAAGGAAAAAGCGGGACCATATTTACGGATTCTAAATATGCGTATGGAGTAGTCCACACTTTTGGAAAAATTTGGGAAGAAAGAGGTTTAATTAATACCCAAGGAAGGAATCTAATACATCAAGAATTAATAGTGAAAATTTTAAAGGCGTTAAGAAAACCAAAGGAGATAGCAGTGGTACATGTGAGAGGACACCAAAAGGGATTAGATTATCGAACCAGAGGAAATAACCTAGCCGACAGAGAGGCCCAGGAAGCAGCCCTGAGGACTCAGGTCGCTAAAATTAATGTAGTACAAGTACAGGGAGACATCAGTGAAAAAGAACTAGAGGAGAAAGAAAAGAAATGTACCCCTGAGGAACAGGCAAAATTAGAGAAAATAGGAGCTAAGTTAGAACAGGGAAAATGGATGCTGCCCGACGGGCGAGAGATGTTGCCAAAAGCTTATGCCAGGCAAATATTAGAACGATTACACACACAAACACATTGGGGTACAAAGGCGATAAGTGATCATTTCCTTAAACAATTTGGCTGTATTGGGATTTTTGAAATAGCAAAGCAAATCACGCGAGGATGTTTAACTTGTCAAAAAGTAAACAAGAAAGTGTTTCGACAAGCAGCCACGGGAGGAAGGAAAACAGCTTATAGACCTTTTGAAAGAATACAAGTCGATTTTACTGAATTGCCTAAGGTAGGGAGAATAAAATATTTATTAGTAATAGTAGATCATTTAACACAATGGGTAGAAGCTTACCCTGTAGCACGAGCTACGGCACAGATGGTAGTAAAAATCTTATTAGAACACTTAATACCTAGATATGGGATAATCCAGTATATTGATTCTGATCAGGGCACGCATTTTACTTCTAAAATAATAAAATTATTATGTCAATCATTAGGTATTCAATGGGAATACCACACTCCGTGGCACCCACAAAGCTCAGGGAAAGTAGAAAGAATGAATCAAACAATAAAACAGCAATTGGCTAAATTAATGATTGAGACACAGATGCCCTGGACGAAATGCCTACCATTGGCACTATTAAACATAAGAACTAAGCCACACAGTGAGACTGGATTATCGCCATATGAAACGTTATATGGAATGCCTTACTCCCAAGGGATGCCCCTGGGGAACAATGTAGTTGAAGATTATAGTATCCAAAAATATATAATAACCATCGGAAAAAGATTAAAAGAACTACGAGAGATTGGGATGATGGCTCAAACACCACCATTAGGATTTGCAATTCATCAATTAAAACAGGGAGATAAGGTTCTGATAAAAACATGGAAAGAAGAAACCCTATCTCCCCTCTGGGAAGGGCCTTTTCTTGTTTTATTAACTACAGAAACGGCTGTGAGAACGGCTGCCTTTATTTGTTTAATAAATTATAAGTTCTAATTGGAATCCTGTTTGCGATTAAAATCATTTATCACACTGTTCTTCCTATTTTCTCCCCCTGTCCAGCTGAGTGGGAGGGAGTGAGTGAGCAGCTGTGTGGGCCCTTGGCTGCCAGCCAAGGCTGACTGTTCTGCACCAGGGCGGAAGGAGGGAGAAGAGAGAGACAGAGGTGCAGGGTTCTTTCCAGATCTCAATAAGGAAGGCCCAACAACAAATGGCTCAATAAGATAACTGCTTTAATAAGACAGAATAAGAAGAGGAAAATAGATAGTGAGTAAATCTTACACTCCTTCAGATGCTGGGTACCCCACATTTGTGCAGCATCGGATGGAGCTGAGATGGATTTTTCTGCGCAGAGAAGAGCAGATCCTGTCCGTGGAGCTAACATATAATTTCCTTGCAAGAAAACAACTCTATTCCTAAAGGTTATTCTCATGAGAACTTCTGTCTTCCCTTTTAGATAAAGGGAAGACCATGCAGATGACATAATCGTTGGTATCAAGGCTCCTCTGTTACAATGAGCTGGCTGAGCTCATCCTGTGGCCAAGGAATCTGTGCAGCACAACACAGGCCTGAAAGTCAAGCTTTAAGTACAGCACAGTGCAGCACAGGCCTGTGCCTGCTCAGGTTAACTGTTATGTGGATCACTAACTCCTAAATATGAAATGGTCTCCCAGTCAGGATCAAGACACTAACCCACTACAGAGAGAGAGAGAGAGAGAGAGAGTGTGTGTGTGTGTGTCTGGGATACATGTTCAGCTTTGCTACTGGTTGAACTTGCAAATGGAAAAGCAGCAGCTGTGTCCATCGACCTGGGACGGAGACTCCCAGGTCTCCAGACTAGGCTTTAGCAGTCAGGCAGGAGGAATCTCCAGGCTCTGGATTGTCTGGAAGTGGTGCTTGCTTATAACATCCCTTAACAGTGTTACCTGAAATAAAAGTTCTCGAAACCAGAAGTAGTTTAGAGAGGAGATATTGCTTTATTTGACGTTGGGTGCTAGGGGGAAAACCCACAAATCTAGCACACCTCACTGGGCATATTCCCCCATTATTTATACACAAAAGATTCTCATAATTCTGCCTACCTAATACATAACTCCACCTAGGGTTACATATTCATTAGGATGACCGAATAGCCTTTTTGCACATGCGAATTAAATTTTGCTGTGTTGGCAAAACACTTCTGCGCAAGCGTGAGCTTCTCGGTGGTCATTTGGGTAAGGAGACCCTTCCTCACATTATCCTTTTAAGGTATTGAGTCATCTCAGGACAGTAAAAGTTTACTGTAAGTTCACCAGCTTCTTGAGGATGATAAGGATGTTCCTTGAAGTAGCCACAGCTCTGTCCTAATTGGTATAGGATATACCTACTTGACACATAAAAGAACCTTGAAGTGATTAACTACTACTTCTTATCCCATCCTTGGTGATTAGCTACTTCTGGCTGTCTCCTCATTATCACTATCTGTAACATCAGCTCAGTGACTATTTTCTCACACAGTAAGAAGGTTAGTAGGAAACAAACAACATTTTAGTTAGCATATTGTTATAAACAAAGCAGAGGCCTGTCTTTGGTAACAACAGGACTGATCTTCAGGAATCCCAGGCCCCTAAGACCAGAGGGGAAGTCTGGAGCAAGGAAGATTCTGTGATTTCAAAGCTGCTCTTGATCATCACAACAATGTTGTGGAGACTGGGGAAAGTTTCCAATGACTGGAGAAAGGCAGATGTTTTACCCATCTTCAAAAAGGGCAAAAAGGAACATCTGGGGAACTATAGGTCAGCCAGCCTCAATTCAGTCCCTGAAAAAATAATGAAACATGTCCTCTTGGAAGACATTTCTGGGCACATGAGGGGGATGATGGTAATTGGGAATAACCAGCATGGATTTACCAAGGAGCCATCATGCTTAATCAACCTGATTGCCTTCTGTGATGAAAAGACGGGCTTTCTGAACGTAAGAAACTACTGCACCAGTCCTGTTTGGAAAACACAACAGTATGGGGTAGAAAGGGCTAGAGGTAGCAGGAGAAATGTAGTCATTCATGGGAAAGTGGAATCTAGGAGCAGAAATGAAAGCCACCATGCTCCCAAATCAAATGGGATTGCAAGACAGCCTACTGAAAACATAAACAATGAATTTTCCAACAACATTTGTAAAGATTTCTCTTTGTGGACTAGGTATATTTCATTAAAGTAGTTTCGTTTCCTCTAAACTCATAAATCTCTTTATCTCTCCTCCTCCTCTCCATGTACAAGAGTTTGGGGGGGAGCATCTGTCGCCGGCCATTGGCCAATTTGGCCAAAACCAGGACAACTGTAAATTTCTTAAATTATCATTCTCATGACTTTGTATTTTCTTTCTAATATTTTATTTTGTGGAAGTAATCATATGGACCATAAATTTCTTCAGCAAATTCCAGTAATATTCATTATCCTGGGAGCTAAGATATGCTTGACTGCATGGGTAGTAGGGCTAAATACTGCACTTAACAACCAGAACATGCTGAAGCAGTTTGCATATTACATATTAACAGCATAAAATAGCTGCTGGACAAATACAACTCTAAAACATATTAGAAAAAAAGTCCTGTGGGCAATAAGACCACAAATCACATATACTGAAAATTTCAGGTATAAACCAAAGGAGAGGGAATTTCCCATTAACTGTATTCCTAGTCATAATGGATCCATCTGAAAAAATCTCTTCAATTCAGTCAGTTATACTCTGGATAACAGTAAAAATATAGTTACACTGTCAAAATAATGAGAAAAAACATGAAAAAAACTTAGGAGTTCAATGTCACCTGTTCAATGTCTACTGGAAACAATGGATATATTTTCTCTTCAATAAAATTAATCCGCCTTACAGCAGCAAGCTGTCATTGTGGTCCAGGGTGAGAAAGAAAGAGGTCTGCAGCCTTGTGAAGGAAGAAGCAATCTCCATATCTGTCAAGACTCACTTCCTGTATTGGGCTTGCATGGCAAGGTTTCGGTATCAGGAGGAACTACAGGGGTGGCTTCTGTGAGAAGCTGCTAGAAGCTTCCCCTATGTCTGATAGAGCCAATGCCAGCAGGCTCCAAGACGTAACCACTGCTGACCAAAGCTGAGCTAATCCGCAACGTTGGTAGTGCCTCTGTGATAACATATTTAAGAAGGGAGGAAAAACTCCTGCACAACAGCAGCCAGAAGAGAGAAGTGAGAATATGTGAGAGAAACAACCTTGCAGACACCAAGGTCAGTGAAGAAGGAGGGAGAGGAGGTGCTCCAGGTGCCAGAGCAGAGATTCCCCTGCAGCCTGTGGTGAAGACCATGGTGAGGCAGGTTGTCCCCCTTCAGCCCATGAAGGTTAATGGTGGAGCAGATATCCACCTGCAACCTATGGAGGACCCCACGCTGGAGCAGGTGGATGTGCCTGAAGGAGGGGGTGACCCCGCGAAGAGCCTGTGCTGGACCAGGCTCCTGGCAGGACCTGTGACACCGGGGGGAGAGAAGCCCACGCTGGAGCAGGTTTTCTGGCAGGACCTGTTCCTGAAGGACTGCACCCCGTGGGAAGGACCCACGTTGGAGAAGTTCATGGAGAACTGTCTCCCATGGGAGGGACCCCACGCTAGAGCAGGGGAAGTGTTAGGAGGAAGGAACGACAGAGAGAACATGAGATTAACTAACCCAACCCCCTATTCCCCTGTCCCCTTGCGCCGCTTGTGGGGAGGAGGTAGAGAAAATCGGGAGTGAAGTTGAGCATGGGAAGAAGGGAGGGGTGGGGAGAATGTGTTTTAAGATTTGCTTTTATTTCTCAATATCCTACTCTGATCTGATTGGTATTAAATTAAGCTAATTTTCCCAAGTCAAGTCTATTTTGCCTGTGCTAGTAATTACTGAGTGATCTCCCTGTCCTTATCTTGACCCATGAGCCTTTTGTAATATTATTTTCTCTCCCCTGTGCAGTTGAGGAGGGGGAGTGACAGAACAGCTTGATGGGCACCTGGCATCCAACCAAGGTCAACCCACCACAGCACTTCCTAAGAAGTTTGCTCTGTCTACTGAGGAGCTGGGCAACATTTACAGCCAAAACTTATTTTCACAAAAAATGCAACATCATTCAACATCATCAAAATATTTTGAAAATTTGTGACAATTTTGTCAGAGTCTTTCAGTTAAAACAGCCTTGGAATTATATTTTCCCTTTTGAAAAATTCAGATCATACAATCATAGAATGGTTTCAGTTGGAAGGGACCTTCAAACATTATCTAGTCCAACCCCTCGCCATGGGCAGGGACATCTTTCACTAGATCAGGTAGCTCAAAGTCCTGTCCAACTTGACTTGGAACGATTCCAGGTGTAATAAGTAACTAAAGGTGATTTGCTGATCAAACAAGTTAAGCAAGAGGAACGAACCCATTGTGGCAGTCTTGAGAACTCCCTGTTTAACCAGAAGAGACGTGTCCACAATGTTATCTTGCTACACCAACATGGGAACTCCTGTTTGACAAAAAGCTTAACCACAATGTTATCGGAATGTATTGTTTTGAGCTGATTCTGTGACCGACATTTTATCTAAACTACCTCAAGCAAGAAGCTACAGAGGGGCGTACTGAAGATGTCGAAACCGACCTCCATGAAGATAAAAAGAGCTGCTCAGCTTGCTTGAATTTGCGAGCCTTTGGCGGAGCTGCGACTCCCCGGCCGCCCAGCGCTGCTTTTGCCTTCCTACCTCAATAAATATTTATTGAATCTATTTCGGACTCGATTTATTTTAAATTCAACTATAACACAGGGATGGGGCATCCACACCTTCTCTGGACAACCTGTTCTGGTATCTCACCACCCTCAATGTAAAGAATTTCTTCCTTATGTCTAATCTAAACCTACCCTCTTTAAGTTAAAAACCATCGCCCCTTCTTCTGTCACTACAGGCCCTGGCATAAAGCATCTCTCTGTCTTTCTTATAAGCCCCCTTTAAGTACTGAAAGACCGCAATAAGGTCTCCCTTGAGCCTTCTCTTCTCCAGGTTGAACAACCCCAGCTTTCTCAGCCTTTCCTCATAGGAGAGCTGTTCCAGCCCTCTGATCATTTTTGTGGCCCTCCTCTGGATCCTCTCTAACATGTCCATGGCTGTCTTGTACTTGGGGTCCCAGAAGTGGATACAGTACTCCAGATGGGGTCTCATTGATGCCGAAAAGAGTTAAAAATCCACAAAATTGAGCGACCATAGCGACAGGAATAGAAAGTCCCTAAAACAAAAAGCCCATAAACATAAATAATCCAATCTTGAAGTTAGTCATTGTTTCAAGTGCAGCCCCAACAGTATAGAAAGTTAAATAGTAGCCTAGTAGTAGTTGATAGGATAAAGGTATAACCTCTAGTTACCTTAGATAATTTTAATACTAAAAATCACATCTCTAGGAGGAGATTTTATATGTAAATGTAAGACCACCTTAGTATAATGAGCCAGACAGAAATTGGGACATGCGCAAATGAGGTTTTGTTACATAATTACAAGTGACCAATCAGCTATTTTGATGTGATTTTCCTTCATTGCTGTGAAAAATAGTGAAGGTATTGTTGGCTTTCGCCATAATAACAAGGCTATAAATATTTGATTTATAAGGATAACTAACCTTTAGTAAATTAGGAAACATGAGAAACCTCAAAGATAACAACTAACAGCAGCTATGAAGAAAAGCATCCGAGAGAAACACAAGAGAACTTCTCCAAAAGACCCCACAAATGATTAACAGAAGGAACCAGAGGTATGGGAGAAGGGAATTGATGATAATCAACCCTACCAGAAGTGTAAGAAAGGCAGGTATTGCTTTTGCAGAGGAGAAAAGCCGTTTCCATCAGAGGTGGCATGATAAGGGAATGACTAAGACAAAGAGGCTCCAGCAAAGGCTTGTAGAACATCTCTTATCACCCAGACAAAAGGACAAAATGATTTGTCCCGGATCAGCGTCTAGAAGGGGAGTCAAACATTTAACCAGGGCTAATGACATTGAGCAAATTTTTACCAAAAAGGAAAGAAATAAACTAGTCAGCATAAAGGGAAGTAAACAGAAGCATGACATCCGGGAAGAATTTTAGGCGCCTCGGACAGACTGTGAACCCTGGAGTACCTAACCAATTGGAAACAGGGAAGGGAAAAATTCGGCCGGGATTAGGAAATAAAAAGGTGTGTTTCAAGAACCGAAAGTGTGCCTCTGACTTGAGTCATGCACCCAGCGCTGTGCTTTTGCTTTATTGACTTTGTCCCTATAATAAAATAAGTGCCGTTTCTGTTTAAGGGATCTGGCTGTTTATTACATTGCCTTTTTGTATAAAAGACCCTATATGTTTCCTAACAGGTGTGCTGTCTGCGTTAGATGCCTAGCACCCTATTCTGCAGAACTGAAATAAAGACAAATATCTCGACTCAGTGTGTTGATTGGCTCTTGCACACCAGGTGAAGAACTCTTATTTTTGGGACAACATCATGAGAGTGGAGTAGAGGGGGAGAATCGCCTCCCTTGACCTGCTGGCCACTCTTCTTTTTATGCAACTCAGGATACAATTGGCTTTCTGGGTTGCAAGCGCACATTGCTGGCTCATGTCCCATTTTTCATCCACCAGTATCCCCAAGTCCTCTTCTGCGGGGATGTTCTCAATCCATTCATTCACGTTATCCGAATGATTCATTTTGCTTTTTTATACATACATAATGAAGTTTTGTTTTGAAATTGAATTCAGTATTGTTAAAAAGCAAAGAAAAATAGGAAACAAAGTGTTTAACTTTGGGTCAAACAAACCATTTCATTCCACCTCCAAAAATTGTTTTTTCTATTGGTTTGTTTTGGTTGAATCCTGGAATTTTTCCCCTGCTTTTTCACATTCACTAGCAAACAACAAATGAGTGATTCACATAGGTCTAATCTGCAAACAGTCCTTTTTGCTCTTTTAAAAAGAGAAGTTGAAACTGAGAGCACCCCACAAGCACCCAACATCAGCAATTTGACAGGTCTTCTTCTAGTCCTTAAGGTGCTCTTTGTTCACAGAACTCCCACAGAAACTAAACACATAGCTAACTCAACCCTGCTGCTCTGTGTGCCAAATGTATGCCTTTGATCTGCCTTCTCTAATACAAAAAGAGAGCAACTAGTGAGTATTAAAAAAAAAAAAGTTAAAAAAAGAACAGACACCAAAACATATCCCTATGAAAATAAAGCAAATATTGTAGGCTCAGTGCCCCCCCTTGGAAGAAGATGAGTAGGAAAATGAACTATACATGGCAAAGGTTAGTCACATTGCATAATAGACTACTGCAAATCGGTCAGATACGACATTGATGATGGTATAGAACAACTCAGTATATAGAGAACTGAATAGAACAGAACAGAACATTTTTACCTGGATTGCAGATGTGGGGTTTTTTAGTGAAACTCATTGCCAATTCAAATAATTTCCAAAACTGAAACATAATTATTTTCATAATCAATTCCAAATATGGCATAACATGCTCAATATCTCTCAGTGAAAATATCCAAGATAGATAATAACAAGGTTTAAAAGTCTTAGGTTATGTGATAAAAAGCTCATCTGTACAAAGGAGCACAGAGAGACAATGGCAGGTGGGGAGCCTGAATAATACCCTGCCCTTGGCTACTTCCAAGCCCATCACCAGAGAGGGATCGATCCATCAAAGGCCTGCCTCTACAAGTCTACAAAGGAGCACAGTGGCAGTTGGGGGAATCCAAATTACAGAATCAGAGGAAGGGACACTCTGTCCAGGCCCCTCCCAGGGCTGTCCCAGGAGACCCTCAGCCCTAGTGTCCAGGTACAAAACCCATCAAGATGAGTCAATGCTGGAGCACCTTTTGGACTGAGGGGAGTTACTACCTACGGGTATGGGACACATTTTGGGATTGCACAGGAGTTATTACGGGATGTTTAGGGGAGGAACCAAAGGCAAGGAAAGGGATGGACCTAGGTGATCTGGGGAGGAACAAGTGTAGGAAAATAGAGGAATAGAGGGATAAAAAGGGCTGGTCACATGTAAATAGTTCTTTCTTGGAGATTAAAAAAAGCATCCATGGGAATAATACAGTATCCGTTTGGACAGGGCAAGGAGTAATCTTCTTAAACTTAATCCGCAGCAAGAAAGATTTCGGCTAGACATTGGACTGTCATAGTAAGAAAAGTTAAGCACCGTAGATTATCTGGGGAGTCAGTCACTGTCACTGCAGTTCTTAAGAACAGGTCAAGCAATCATCTGTTAGGAAACCTTATGTAGAACTAATCCTGCTTTGTGGAAGGTGAAGGACTAGTCAAATGGTCCAGCTGGAGTCCAGACTGTGAGTTTATTTTTCTTGGGTCTCATTAAAGGAAGGTTTTTTGTGGGAGAACCCATATTTCTTAGGGCTCTTTTTGTTGTCCCAAAAGTGGGGTTGTTTACCCAGTGTGCAAGATGCCAATATACACACAGAGCAGAAGTATTTATTTAAATAATTTCTGCACAGAGGTGGGTGCTAGGTGGTAATCCACAAAGCTAGCACACCGGTTCACAAAATCTTTGGTACATTTATATGATTCAAAACACAAAAGTACATGCCTTTAGTTATGATTATTGGTTAGTACCTTATCTTAACAATTTCTATTGGCTAGTATTATTCCTTGCTTTCATTTAAAGTTACGGTGCCATTTAATTGGTGTGCACACACTCCAATACAGTGGGGGGGTGTGTGTGTAAGCCTGCTCGGTCACTAGTTGAGTCAGCAATTGCGATCGTCCCCTGACACCTTTACCTTTTCCTTAGTTACAACTGACTTGCTGACTTCATGCTTTTTTGCAATTATCCGGTTTTTGGAGCCTCCTGGGGTAGGACGTTCTCTTTTTATCAGTCTTCTGTTCCTCTTCAAGGATATATTCATTAGCAAGGCATGCATTGTTTACACAAAGTGTCCTGTTTCACAAGGCCTTGTAACCTTTTTACAGCTCTTTGCTCTTACTTAGTGAGAGATTCCATTTTCTAAAATACATCAGTTCCCCCCTTTGAGACTATAGAACTTCACCTTTGTCCTGGTTTGAGGTAAAACAGAACCAATTTTCTGTTTTGTAATTTTACTTTTTAGCTGGGCCTCTTCTAACTGACAAAACTCTGAAATTAACAGCATATTGTTCAGAAACTGTTCACCCTCAGAGTGATAAGACCTGATTATTCCAAGGAACGGTATGCACAAAGACTCTTGCTTAGACTTATTGCTATAACAACCAAGGTCAGCTAATTTCGTTATTTGCCCCATTGGAGGGTCGGAAACGGAAAAGCACAGAGGGGTCACACCTGTAGGGAGGAGCGGACGGGACAGGTGACCCAAAACTGACCAACAGGGTATTCCATCCCATATGCATCACGCTCAGTATAAAAGCTGAGGGATCAAAGGATCAACTCTCTTTCTTCTGTGGCTGACTCTGAGGAGGACCCTGTCTGTCTGTCTGCTTTTGATCCCGATCTGAGCATTCCTGACTCCAGCTCTAGAATTCAGCTCCTGTCCATCGCTGACTCCACTCTGGGACTTTCCCTGTGCCTGCTGGTGACGCAATCATCATCCTGGGAGCTAGATACGGTTTTGTACATATTGTAAACTTCTAATTATTATTATTTATTAATATTTTCATTGAAGTAGTTTAGTTCTTTTTCTAAACTTGTAAATCACCTTATCTCTTCCTCTCCTCTCTTTGGAGAGAGAGGGGGGAAGGACCTTCTGTAGTTCTGATTGGCCAATCTGGCCAAAACCATGACAACTGTAGTTTCTCTTATATTAGTTTCATCTTCTCATAACTTCATCTCCTTACTGTAAAACAACATTTCCAAAAACACTATATAGATACATACAAAATACATATAGTAGATACATACAAAAGCAAATAAAGCAATTATTACAATACTCAATAACTTTTTTTTTTTTCCCCCACACAAACTCAGATCAGGGAACCAGGAAGTTAACCATTTAAATGTTTCCTCAAATCCATAAGATGTGTCATCCTCCTGTATCTCCTGGAGCATTTTAGTCTGTTTCCAAATTTCTTCTAGGTCTGTAGAAATTCCTGCCACTCTGATCTACATATACACAACAACTAGTATTTAAAACTGTGCTTAGCATCATAGTGAGAACCATTCTGTTTTGCAAGGTGGTTTCAGCCCATTCAGATACCTTTTTTTGCATTGCTTTGATAGCGTCAAAAGTTTCATTTCCAATTTTTTACAACCACCCCCAGGACCCTGACCAGAGGGGGGGGGGAGGGCACCAAGGCTTTTCTAGTTTTAGTTCCACATATTTAATACCAACTTTTTCCTTTAGGAAAAAAACCAGTTAGCATTCTTACCTTAGGGAAGCACCACAATTAGGTAAATTGAAATGCAAGTTCTTTCCTTTGGATTTCCTGGTTTCCCATAAAATGGGTTAGGATTCTCTAACTCTATGCAAAAGCAACAGAGAAGTATTAACCCTTTTAATTCCTTCATTTTTTGTACAAAATAAATCTGTATATCTACACAAAAGCACTAACAAAGGCATAAGAACAATTATTAGAACACAATGCAAGGATACTAAGCTTTATGTACAATCTAGCTCAATATATGATTTTTCAGAGTCCCAGCTACAAATCATTGAGACCAAGAGAGCTTCAGTGGTTGTCCTGGTTTGGGGTAGAACAGAGCCAACTGTGTGTTCATTGAGAGAGGCTCTTGCTCTTACTTGTTGCTGTGGCAACCAGGGTCAGCTGACTTGGTTGTTTACCCTGATGAGGGGTTGCACCTGTGGGGAGGAGGGGACAGGTCAGGTGACCCAAACTGACCAATCGGGTATTCCATCCCATCTGCCCCATGCTCAGTATAAAAGCTGAGGGATCAAAGGGATCAGATGGGTTTTTTTCCAGTGGCTTGCATTCTTTGATGACTAAAGAGGACCCTGTCAGTTTGTCTACCTTCAATCTCCATCAGTGTGTTCTGTAATCCAGTTCCTATTCATCACTGAGTCCAGTCTGGAACTTCCTCAGTGCCTACCAGTGATATCTCCCTGGGAGTTTGACATGGTTTTGTGTATATTTGTATACATAGTATAATTTCATTATTTTCCTTTTTTATTATTATCAATATTTCATTAAAGTAGTTTAGTTTTTTCTAAACTCATAAATCTCTTTTCTTCCTCTCCTTGGAGTGAGAGGTGGGGGAGAGCATTTGTTGTCTTCTCAGTGGCCAACCTGGCCCAAACCATGACAGTGGCGCTGTTTCTTCAGAGATCCACTCTTTCTGTGGAGCATTCTTCATACAGGTAAAGTGTATCCACAAATCTATATTTTTCACCTTTACATCTGTGTAATTAATGAGTAGTATAAAAGTCACAATATTAACTTTTTAACATTTCTTCCCCTTTAATGTGCATCTCTTCCATGTCATGACAAACGGTGATTAGATTTCTGTGTCCACCACTTTGGATGTGTTCCAGCAGCTGACACAAGTCTCCATGCTGCAGCAGTCTCCTCAACAATGCAAGATTCATTCCGATGGGATAGGCAATAAATCTTGAATCAATGTGGATGGAAATCGGGGAGTCTCAGTTGGTGTGATACTGTCATCCATGCACTATGGCAGTAGCAATTGGCACCTGCTGTTCTTTAACCTTCAGCAGTCCCACCACAGAAGGGTCATCTGAAAGGCCAGGTAAGGTAGACAGCTGTGTAATGCCCTCAGTCTCTACAGCTGCTATACCAAAAGCCCATCGATACCCTTTCGGGTCTTTGAAATACCCTCTTTTGAAGAAGTCTATGTCAAGGATTCACGGAGCATCTGGGCCAGTCACAATGGGGTGCTTCTCCCATTTATTCCCAGTTAGGCTCACTTCAGCCTCCAGTACAGTCAGTTCATTCTATAATACAGCTGCTGGGGTTGATGCACCACTAAAAAGTTGTCTAAAGATCTGCAGCTATTGATCTTCCCTTAATATGAAAGGCAGATGAGTTAGTTACAGTAAAGGCTAACCACATCCAAGTATTTACATGTTGATTTTGTGGAGATGTATCCAGGGTGTGTGCTTCTGGTACCAGACTATAAAGCACAGCGAGCCAACCTACAATAGGGGAGGAATACAGGAGTGTCATCACCTTCCAGTAATACACATGCAGTTGCTCCAGCTCCTTCAGCCAATACTACCCCAGGTTTGACGACCTGATGCAGGATAACTGCCCACACAGATTGGAGAGCTGTGGCTTGTGCTTTTTCAGATTGGACTTCAATTCGATGCTGGGCTTGTGATACCATTAACATTGTTCCGATGCTGTCTCCTCTAGATAAGGCACAGGTACTTGTTGAGGACACCTGAAATACAAGAACTCGAGAATCTGATATTAACAAAGGATGTAAAGTAAGAGGAGAAGTTGGATTATGATGTATAGGGGAACCTTGTAATGCCTTGGACCAAAATCCTACAGGTTCTTTCTGATTTTTCATCCCAGTCATCTGCCACAATACCCATGAAACTGTATCATCTGGAATTGTTACTTCTCATTCAAAAGGATATCCTTGCCTAGGAGTGTATAATTGTGCATGCTCAATCAAAGCGTTTTTGCAGTCATCAAAGGCTTCTTGTTGCTGCTTGGTCCCCTGCCAGACAGCTTTCTTCCTAGTTAATTTCTGCAGAAGACACATCAATATCACTAAATGTGGGATAAAAGTCCTCCAGTACCCAAAAAGTCCCCAAAAGATCTGTAACTGTTTGACTGTGATTGGTGCAGGAAATCGCTGGACTGTTTGCTGTACCTGATTTGATATTTCTCTAATCTGTCCATGCCAAACTGTTCCCCAAAATTGTACAGTAGCACTAGGGCCCTGTATTTTCTTTGGATTAATTGTCCGGCCTTGGTCCTGCAAATGCACTTTCAGCAATTCAGCAGCTGCTTCACTTTCTTGTTGTGACTCTGCCATAATCAATAGATCATCAATATAATGGTAAACAGTAACAGTACCCGACCATAGTGCAACATCAGCTGCTGTCATTAGGTGGCAAATGGAGGGACTGTGTTTGTATCCCTGAGGCAATACTTTTAAAGTATATTGCTTTTGTTCCCGGGTCATGTCTTGCATTGAGGTGTCAGGCAGGGCAGAGGGTGGGCGCGGAGTTGGTGGTGGGGCTGGGGGCGGTCGGCTTTTTTGCATAAATGCCAACTTTTGCCACTGGGGAAACATTTCTGATGTTGTGATCCCACCTATTTCTGATTGTGGAATAATGGCTTGTACAAAATCATTCCGCTTTTGTTTCCTTGTCACCCATGCTGTAACTGCTTTCTGTTTTATCGGCTTTCCTTTATTCACCACCCACACAGATGGTCCCGAAATCACAGACTGAGTTTCCCTCAAGGTATTTCCTAGGGCACCTACAGTACCCATAGCATTTGTCACTGCTGGTATAATCAAGGGATTTAGTGAAGCAGGCGCTCCTCTCAAAAACTGCATTTTGATACTTCTCATCACTGCTACAGCGTCTGGATTGCATCCTGTAACCAACACATGAGCCATCCCCATCTGCTGCACCAAATTAATACCTTTCTTGGTTGCACACCAGTTTCTGAGGGATGACACTAATTCAACAAGTTCTGTGTATGCTGTTAAAACTGCATGCAAGCACTGATACAACATAGGTGCGATAATATCTCACCCATCAAGACCTCTGACATTTTGCAGCTGAGTTTCTCCTCGTATCTAATCATAGAATCATTTAGGTTGGAAAAGACCCTTGGGATCATCGAGTCCAACCATCAGCTCCACTCTACAAAGTTCTCCCTTACACCATATCCCCCAACACCACATCTAAACAACTCTCAAACACATTCAGGGATGGTGACTCCACCACCTCCCTGGGCAGCCTATTCCAGTGTTTGACCACTCTTTCTGTGAAGAATTTTTTCCTAATGTCCAGCCTAAACCTCCCCTGCTGCAGCTTGAAGCCATTCCCTCTTGTTCTATCGCTAATTACCTGTGAGAAGAGACCAGCACCAACCTCTCTACAAGGTCCTTTCAAGTAGTTGTAGAGAGTGATGAGGCCTCCCCTCAGCCTCCTCTTCCTCAAACTAAACAGTCCCAGCTCCTTCAATCGCTCCTCATAAGATTTATTCTCCAGGCCCTTCACCAGCTTCGTTGCCCTCCTCTGCACTCGCTCCAGCACCTCGATATCTCTCTCGTATTGAGGTGCCCAGAACTGGACACAATACTCAAGGTGTGGCCTCACCAGTGCTGAGTACAGGGGGACAATCACCTCCCTACTTCTGCTGGTCGCACTATTTCTAATACAGGCCAGGATGCCATTGGCCCTCTTGGCCACCTGGGCGCACTGCTGGCTCATGTTCAGCCGCTTGTCAATTAGAACCCCCAGGTCCTTTTCTGCCAGGCAGCTCTCCAGCCACTCTTCCCCAAGCCTGGAGCGATGCATGGGGTTGTTGTGGCCCAAGTGCAGGACCCGGCACTTGGCCTTGTTGAAGCTCATTCCATTCGCGTTGGCCCATCGGTCCAATCTATCCAAGTCTCTCTGTAGAGCCTCCCTATACTCATGCAGATCAACACCCCCGCTTAACTTGGTGTCATCTGCAAACTTGCTGATGATACACTCTATGTCCTTATCAAGGTCATCAATAAAGATGTTAAACAGAAATGGTCCCAACACCGAGCCTTGAGGGACACCACTTGTGACCGGCCGCCAGCTGGATTTAACTCCATTGACCACCACTCTTTGGGACCGCCCATCCAGCCAGTGCTTGATCCAGCAGATCGTATGCTCATCCAGGCCATGAGCCGCCAGTTTTTCCATGAGGATTCTATGGGGGACAGTGTCAAATCCTTTTCGAAAGTCTAGGTAGACAACGTCCACAGCCTTTCCCTCATCCAATAATCGGGTCATCCTGTCATAGAAGGAGATCAGGTTCGTCAGGCAGGACCTGCCTTTCATAAACCCATGCTGACTAGGCCTGATCCCCTGCTTGTCCATTATATGGCTTGTAATGGCACTCAAGATGATCTGCTCCGTGACCTTCCCTGCTACCGAGGTCAGACTGACAGGCCTATAGTTTCCCGGACCCTCCTTTCTGCCTTTCTTGTAGATGGGTGCTACATTTTCTGCCCTCCAGTCCATTGGGACCTCCCCAGTTAGCCATGACTTCAGGTAGATAATGGAAAGTGGCTTGGCGAGCACGTCTGCCAACTCTTTCAGCACTCTTGGATGTAACCCATCCAGTCCCATAGACTTGTGCGCATCCAGGCGGTGTAGCAGGTCACTGATCACTTCCTCTTTAATTGTGATGACCTCGTTCAGCTTCCCCTCCCTGTCCCCTAGCTCATGAGGCTGGGTGCCCAGGGAACAGCTAGTTCCACTGCTAAAGACTGAGGCAAAGTAGGCATTGAGCACCTCAGCCTTTTCCTCAGCCTTTGTGACTATGTTTCCCTCTGCATCCAGTAAGGGAGGGAGATTTTCCCTAATCCTCCTTTTGTTGTTAATGAATTTATAGAAACATTTTTTGTTATCCTTAACAGCTGTAGCTAGGTTGAGCTCTACCTACGCTTTGGCTCTCCTAATTTTCTCCCTGCATAGCTTCGCTATATCCTTATAGTCTTCATGAGAGACCTGCCCCCTCTTCCAGAGGTCATAGACTCTCCTTTTGTTCTTGAGGTCCAGCCAAAGGTCCCTGTTTAGCCAGGCCGGTCTCCTTCCCCGCCTACTTGTTTTTCAGCACACGGGGACAGCCTCCTCCTGTGCCTTTAAGACTTCTCTCTTGAAGTATGTCCAGCCTTCCTGGGCTCCTATATCCTTCAGGGCAGCCTCCCAAGGGATTTTGCCCAGCAGTCTTCTGAACAGGTCAAAGTTTTCCCTCTGGAAGTCTAAGGTGGCAGTTTTACTAACCTCTCTCCTTGTTTCTCCAAGAATCAGAAATTCGATCATCTCATGATCACTGTGCCCTAGACAGCCACCAACCTTTACTTCCCCCACAAGTTCTTCCCTGTTCACAAGAAGCAGGTCCAGGAGGGCACCTTCCCTCGTCGGCTCACTTACCAGCTGTGTGAGGAAGTTATCCTCCACACATTCCAGGAACCTCCTGGATTGTTCCCTCTCTGCTGTGTTGTATTCCCAGCAGATATCCAGGAGGTTAAAGTCCCCTACAAGAACAACAGCAAGTGACCGCGAGATTTCTCCCAGCTGCTTATAGAAAGCTTCATCCAGCTCACTGCTTTGGTTGGGAGGTCTATAGCAGACTCCCACAGCAATATCAGCTTTATCGGCCCTTAACCTAATCCAAACACTCTCCACCCCATCATCACTATACTTGATTTCCGAGCTCTCATAGCATTCTCTAACATACAGGGCCACTCCTCCGCCTCTCCTTTCCTGTCTGTCCCTCCTGAAGAGCTTGTAGCCATTGATCGTGGCACTCCAGTCGTGTGAGGCATCCCACCAGGTTTCTGTGATAGCCACTATGTCATAGTTTTCCTGGTGCATCATGGCTTCAAGCTCCCCCTGTTTGTTGCTCATACTGTGTGCATTGGTATAGATGCACTTCAGATGAGCTAATGATTCCAGCACCTTTTTGTGAGTGTGGGCCCCATTTCCCACCAGACCCTTCTCAGGTGCTTCCATGATTTCTAAATGTCTGTCCCTTCTCTCAAATGAAGTGGCAGAGTGAGAGTCCTCACTAGTCAACCCTCCTTCAAGCCCTGGCATGCTTCCCTTGGGTTTAGTCCTGACAGGCCCAGTTATCTCCCCTTCCCCCCTCATATCTAGTTTAAAGCCCTGTCAATGAGCCCTGCTAACTCCTGCCCCAAAATTCTTTTCCCCTTCTGGGACAGGTGCATCCCACCTGCCACCAGCAGGCCAGGTGACTCATATAGCAGCCTGTGATCAAAAAACCCAAAGCCCTGCTGATAACACCAGTCCCAGAGCCACGAGTTGACCTGTTGCCTCTTCCTGTTAATTTCCTCATTCATGACTGCCACTGAAGGGATAGAGGAGAACACAACTTGTGTTCCTGATCCCTTAAGCAGCCAACCCAAGGCCCTAAAATCTCTTTTAATCGATTTTGGGCCCCTTCTACCCACTTCATCACTACCCACCTGAAATACTAAGAGGGGGTAATAGTCAGAGGAGTTTACTAGGGCAGGAAGTTTGTCCAACACATCCCTGACCCGTGCCCCAGGGAGGCAGCAGACTTCCCTGTGAAGTGGGTCAGGACGGCATATTGGCCCCTCTGCCCACCTCAGTAGAGAGTCACCCACAACAATGACCCATCTGCTTTTCCTTTTGGAGCCAGTTGTGATGCTGGGTCCATGGCGACTTGGTATTTCTGACATTTCTGGCCTGGGTGTATCATCCTCCTCTCCAACAGACAGTTCCTCCTGCAAGACTCCATACCTGTTCTGCAAGGGTAACTGGGAAGGTGGGAGGGGTCGGGAGGGGATTTGCCTGCTTCCCCGAGCAGGTATCTGTTTCCATTCCCCTCTTCTCTGAGATCCCCTCCTACTGCCTGGTGACAAGAGGGGAGGGGGTCCTCTGATTTGTGTGGGGCCTCAACCTGTTCCCTCTCTCTCAGGGAGTGGGTCCACCAGCCAATCTCCCTCTCACATTCCCTGATACTCCTCAACCTCTCCACTTCATCCTTCAGCTCAGCCACCTGGCTGAGCAGATCATTTACCTGTTCACATCTGACACAGGTGTTGTCTCTGCTGCCCTCCATTGCAAGTGCCAGGCTCTGGCACTCTCTGCAGCCAGAGGCCTCGACGCCCACATGTTTGCGTGTGGGATCTATCATGAATGGGTATAGGGCTTAATAAATCTTTTTCACTCTCTGATAAATGGATAGATACAGCTCCACTGTCCCAAGCTCGCAAAATCCATACCAGTATGCCTTCCTCACTCTTTTGCTGATAAATCTCTAGAAATTCCCTTAACTCTTTCGGAGTGTCAGTATGCATGATCTGCACTCCCCTGTCTGCTCGTTCCTGCTCCCCCCTCATTTGTATGAGGGGTTGTGCTACCACCCCCTCACTGCTTTTTAAGTCCGGATCAAATTCAAACTCAGTCTCAGAGTCTGAGGGTTCACTCCAAATATTTTCATCCCATTCCTCAGGATCCCATGACTGCTTTGTGGTGAGAGCATGAACTTGGGAAATTGAAAGCTTACTTTTCCCATATTTGTCCCTTTGTTTATTAACAATACGTGCTACCAACCAGTCTACATTATCTTGCAGCTCATGGCACCGCTCTACTTGAACAGTAATTACTACTTGCACGATCACCTTTGCATCCTGTAAGCTCCTGTATTCTTTTTCCAACTCTCTCATTTTACTATGTAATGCAACAACTTCACGATTAAGAGCTCTAAGTCCAGTAGCTAACAGACATCCCAATCTCCCCTCTAATTTGCAAGAAGAACATGATGCCGTTTTCCATGGCAACCGATGCATAGCTGTTTCAATTGCCTGGGGTGTAATCACTGTTCCATCATCTAATTCAGGCCATGCCTGCAGCAGAGTCAATTGAGCCAGAAAAGCAGCAACAGGAGCCCAGTATTCATTACTGGGCCATCCCGAAATATAGGAAGACATCTCATTTCCCCCCCAGCCCACTATTTTTTCCTCAGCCATGGCATGGTTGTTCCTGGAGCTGCCAACTACGCCAAATGTGTGAGCCGATGCAGGCAGGACACAGGAACAACCACAGAACCACAGATGAAAGGCAAAGAACAAGTTTAATCTCAATACCTCACAGACCGGGGAATCTCCGAAGCAACACCCAGGTAGAGGCATGCAAGCAGGGGACACGGGCACCGCGGAGCGAGATAGAGTCTTTGTTAGCAAGAGTCCTTGGCAGCGAGAGAGTCCTTGTTAGCAAGAGCATGCGCAGACTCCCTGTTCTTGCTGGTATTTCAAGGGTTCAAGCAGGCCTAATTTTCCCCAGTGTGCTTTGATCTTCTTCAACAACAGGGCAGGATTCTCAAGCGGCTAGATAAGGTGTCTCTGAGTCCATCACAGACTTATGTTATCTAAGTGCACGTGTTTTCCTTGCAAGCACCCGAGACTGAACAACAATTAGTGTGATATACGTGTTTCCCAGCACCCCAGATGCGAGTCACTTGAGTGTATTTACAATCCTCCTTGCCGATCTTCCGTCGCTTTCCCACAGTGCATCAGCATCAAATCCTCCCCAAACCATTGTTGACAATGTGTGGGAATACATCAGTGGTGCACTCTGCACAAACCTCCTGAGCAAAGATTGTGGCATTTCACCAGGGTCTACATTCACTCGCCAGTCACCATAAATCACCTCTTCCACAGTCAGTTCCCTCAGGTACTTAATACCTTTTCCCATGCTGGTCCATTTACTTGGACGGCATTCAGTATCATCCTTGAAGGGATACCTGCCCTTTACAGCTGATACCAGTTGCCTCCAGAGACTGAGAGTGTTTTCTTTTTCCCAATTGCTTTATCAATCCCTCCATCTTTGGCCAGGTTTCCCAGCTGCCTAGCTTCTCTACCATCTAAATCTATGGAATCAGCCCCATTGTCCCAGCATCAGAGCAACCAGGAGATAAGTGTCTCTCCTTCTTGATGACTAAAGTCCTTCTTCATGTTTTGCAAATCCTTCATAGGGAAGGATTTAATGATTGTCTCTGCATTTTAGTCCTCCTCCTGCATTAACACTACCTAAGAAGGACCTTTTCCTTCACCTGCTTTAAAAGGACTCTCTCCCATGCTACCTGGCTTATTCTGGTCTTTGTCATAAGGGGCAGGAGAACGAGCTGATTTCATTTTCTGCTTCCTGGTCACCAGGGCGACTTGTACTGGTTCTGTTAGAGTTTGTACAGCAGCAGTTCTTCTTGTTGAGGCTGGAGCAACTGGCGCCAGTGCAGGCTGCAGAGTAACTTTTACCGCACGCTACTGAGTGACTGGTGCCAGGATGGGCTGGAGCATGGCCTGCGCTGGTGAGGGGGTGGCTGGCATGGCCAATGGTGCTGGGGCCGGTGCCAGCAGGGCCAATGCCGCTGCTTCCCCTAGTACAGGCAGGGAGCAGAGGTGTGCTCGGTGCCAGTGGGGGGGTAGCTTAGGGAGTGGTTTGTGTCTATGCTGGCTGTGAATTGGCCTGTGGGATTTGAGTAGCAGCAACATGTGTCACACAATACCCACTCCTGCACCAATTTTTAACACAAAATCACCCCTGCAACACATTCAGGAGAACCATCAACAAAATCACAATCTTATGAAAGTAACATTCATTTTCAAAGCAGCCCAAAAGATTTCCATCCCCTAGCTTTTTGACAAAAGCATTAAAGGCCAAGATAAACCTTTCTCAGCTGAAACCAAAAGTGTAATTAGTAATAGAATCCATCATGTGATGCCCAAAATATGCAGGAACAGCCATTATCCAAGTAATCATATTATACATCTGAATGCCAAACCATACAAAAATAGGACACTTAAACCACCACATACAAATACTAAGAGCAAGTAAACCATGCAATATATTCAGCAAAGTTCAGCAGCATTGTATTGATTAACTTCAAACAAAGCTCTCTAAAGGCACGATATAACATTTCGCTTAGGAACAACATTCCCTGAGCAAGCTGGACATTCGTGCCCCACATTGGGCACCAATTGATCTGTCACAGTTTGGGCCAGGCTGGCCAATGACAAGACAACAGATACTCTCCCCACCTCCTGCTCCAAGGAGAGGAAGGAGAAAGATAAAGAGATTTATGAGTTTAGAAAAAAATAAATTACTTTAATGAAATATTAATTATAAAATAAAAATGAAATAATGGAAAAGATCCAATTTATACAAATATACACAAAACTGTATCAAGCTCCCAGGGAGATGTCACCAGCAGGCACTGGGAAAGTTCCAAATTGGACTCAGTGACAAATGGGAACTGAATTCAGGATCTCGATCCAGGAACGTACAGGTCAGGATTGAAGATAGACAAACAGACAAAGCCCTCCTCAGTCACAGAAGAAAACAAAACATTAAAGAAGGGCCAACTTGCTCCCTTTGATCCCTCAGCTTTTATACTGAGCATGGCAGATGGGATGGAATACCCTATTGGTCAGGTTTGGGTCACCTGACCTGTCCACTCCTCCCCACAGGTGCGACCCCTCCACAGGGTAAACAACCAAGTCATCTGACCCTGGTTGCCACAGCAACAAGTATAGCAAGAGCCTCTCTCACTGAGCAGAAAGTTGGCTCTGCTCCACTTCAAACCAGGACAGCTTTAAAGCTTGTGTTAGCGCACTCCATTCTGCCTTCAGAGCAGATAAAATGTATTACTTGGCAAATATTTAGCCTCTAAGGTTCAAGTGGGTGTTGCCACTGCATATTCGGCTTTTCATCGTCCTTCCAATATAAAGCTGCTCCCATCAGTAAATAGCTCCAGTTCTGTATTTGGCAGGGGTTCATTTCACATATCAGGCCTGCTAGAATACACATGTTCGATAGTGGTTAGACAATTATGATGTAGTTCACCAGATTAAAAAATCAGGTGTGGGGTACAAGGATTTAGAGCAGAGGTCTTTGAGTTTATAACATTATGTTTTTCCAACAGCACCACCTGTTATTTAGCTAACCTGCTTGGGGAGATCCAGCAATGCCCTTTACTTTCAAGGAGAGAAGACACAGCATGAGGCACAATAATCGGTTGACCTAAGGTCAATTTCCAGGATTCTTTGATCAGAATTACAGTAGCCACTACTGCTCTGAAACAAGCGGGACAACCTTTACTGACTTCATCAATTAGTCCAAAATTGGAAATCCATAAGTGACACCATCCAGCTATCCCCAGAAACTCTCTTATTTGCTTCTTTGATGTAGGCACAGCAGTTCTACAAATTCTCTCTTTTCTCTCAGTACTTATTTCTCTCTGTCCTTTGGTGATTTCAAACCCTATGTATTGGATCTTTTCCTTCCTAATCTGAGCTTTCTTCTTAGAAACTCGATATCCTGCCAAGCCCAGAAAGTTAAGCAAGCGGATGGTAGCTTCCAAACATGCCTCATAACTGTCAGAACCAATCAGTAAATCATCTAGATATTGTAACAATGTTACAGTATCATGATAATTTTGCCATTGTTCTAGCTCTTTGGCTAGTACATTACCAAACAAGGTGGGGCTGTTCTTAAATCCTTGGGGAAGGACAGTCCAGCAGAGTTGTGTCTTCCATCCAGTAGTTGGATTCTCCCACTCAAAGACAAAGATGGTCTGGCTCTGTTCATCAGCAGGTATGCAAAAGAAGACATCCTTTAAATCCAATACTGTAAAATAAGTATTACTGTTAGGGACTGTAGCAAGGAGGGTGTATGGATTCAGAACCACAGGATAGACATCTATTGTTGTTGTCCCAAAGCAGGGTCATTTACCTGGTGTGCAAGACGTCAATATGCACACAGAGTAGAGGTATTATTTATTTAAATCATTTCTGCAGAGATGGGTGCTAGGTGGTAATCCACAAAACTAGCACACCGGCCTACAAACTCTTCAGAATATTTATATGGTTCAAAACACAGAAATACACACCCTTAATTATAATTATTGGTTAGTACCTTATCTTAACAATTTCTATTGGTTAGTACAGTCTCTCGCTTTCATTTAAAGTTACAATGTCCTTTAATCGATGTGCACATGCTCCAGTACTGGGGGCGGGTTGTCCAGTTCAGTCTCTAATTGAGTCGATGGTTGCTATCTCCCACAGCTGCCTTTTCCTTTCCCACAGTTACTGCAAATCTTTATTGACTTTATGCTTTATCCAACAGCTGTCTGTTTTTCAACCGGTTTTGGCGCCTCCTGTGGAGGGATGTTCCCTTGCTATCAGCCTTCTGTTCTTTTTCAGGGGTATATTCATTAGCAAGGCATTTATTGTTTATACCAAGTGTCCAGTTTCACAAGGCCTTGTAACCTTTTTACAGCTCTTTGCTCTTGCTTAGTGAGAGATTCTGCCTTTTAAAGTACATTCTACCTTTTTAAAGTACATCAGGAGCTGTAAACCATTTAGAATTACAGTAAAATTAAAACCATGGGGTTTGTTGGGCTCCCCAGTGTATTAGATAATAAATATAATCATGTTTTAGCTCTGTTCAGTTTCTGATTTTACAAGCTTTACAAATGTTTGTGTTCAGATCAATGTGTAAATATGCATCTACTTAGTGACATGAGCATGAGTGTATGTAACTATGCCTGTATGCATTCTCCATGTGCTATAAGTTTATATAAATGCCTATGATTGGTCTCCTAATAAACATTCAAATAAAATATATATGAATCCCTATAAAAGTCTCCTCCTCCTTTTGCTGCCTTCTCCATTCCTCCCATCTTCCCCACCCTACTTCTAAGCTTTGTTGTCCTTTTCCATCCTTGCACTAAACCGTTTCTTTCTAAGCCAGGCCACTTATCCATCATTGTTTGGGGTCCAAACAGTGATAAAATGCCCTGTCACCGATCCAGAATGCTATGAATGGCAGCTTGTCTCCAGTCAATCATCCAGAGATGCTGAGAAATATTCTTGAGGGGATTATTTCACCTTTCAATTTAGGGGGCACAAAGCCTGGCTGATTAATGAACTTTCTGATGGATCCTGATAAATGGATCTATTTCTTTATTTCCTCTAAAAGTGATTCCTTCTCCTGCCCCTTACTACTATAATCTTAAACATTAAATGTGGCAAATTAAAAAAAGAAACAAACAAACAAAACAATTTATCTGGCTAGCAAACTGAAGGAGCTAAATTAAAATTGGTAACTGGCAGACTGGAGTCAGCAACGGACAGGAGCTGAATTCCGGAACTAGAGTCAGGAGTGCTCGAATCAGGATCAAAGGCAGACGAACAGACAGGGGCCTCCTCAGACGTCAGCCATAGAAGAAAAAACGAGCCAGAGCCCCCTTTGCCCCTTTGATCCCTCAGCTTTTATACTGAGCGTGATGCATATGGGATGGAATACCCTGTTGGTCAGTTTTGGGTCACCTGTCCCGTCTGCTTCTCCCTGCGGGTGGGACCCCTCTGCGCTTCTCCGCTTCTGACCCTCAAACGGGGCAAAACAGTGAAGTTAGCTGACCTTGGCTGTTATAGCAATAAGTCTAAGCAAGACCCTCTGTGCATACCGTTCGTTGGAATAATCAGGTCTTATCACTTGGAGAGTGAACTGTGTCTGAAAAATATGCTGTTAATTTCAGCCTTTAGTCAGTCAGAAGAGGCCCAGCTAAAAAGTAAAATTACAAATCAGAAAATTGGTGCTGTTTTACCTCAAAGCAGGACAACCTCACAGGAACATTTATGTTTATTGTCATAAATTTGTGCATTTGTGTCACTACATAGATAGCCTCTGTGAATTAAGAAAAAAGCCTTTGCTAACTTACTTGAAAATTAAAACAGAAGAAAGATAGGTCTATAATTTGAGAGCTACATCAGAAATAGTTGGTGTGGGAAAGCGACGGAAGATCGGCAAGGAGGATTGTAAATACACTCAAGTGACTCGCACCTGGGGTGCTGGGAAACACGTATATCACACTAATTGTTGTTCAGTCTTGGGTGCTTGCAAGTAAAACACTTGCACTTAGATAACATAAGTCTGCGATGGACTCAGGGACACCTTATCTAGCCGCTTGAGAATCCTGCCCTGTTGTTGAAGAAGATCAAAGCACAGTGGGAAAACTAGGCCTGCTTGAACCCTTGAAATACCAGCAAGAACAGGGAGTCTGCATGCTCTCGCTCTCTCACTCTCTTGCTAACAAGGCCTCTCTTGCTAATAAGGACTCTATCTCGCTCCGCGGTGCCCGCGTTCCCTGCTTGCGTGCCTCTGCCCGGGTGTTGCTTTGGAGATTCCCTGATCCATGAGGTATCAAGATTAAACTAGTCTTTCATCCGTGGTTCTGTGGTTGCTCCTGCATCCTGCCTGCATCAGCTCACACAGTTGGTTTAATGTACCATCCTATTTAATTAGTGTTTTGCATTGCATTTAAAATTAACCATTGAGAACTGAATAGATGCAACCACCTTTGAAGAAAACTAAGATTCCTTCTAAACCAGAAGATTCTAAAGGATTTAGGGGGAGTGAATTGCTATTATTTGTACTGGATACTTTTTGTCCACTTTACAGAAGAGACTTTCTAAAGTAATATTTAAGATTTTCTTTGCTTGGAAGAGTATGAAAAAATTACATTCATATATTTGAAATACAAATATATATATAATATTTTTTAACTTCTGGTCTCTTGTTCTAACCTTTTTGCACAGTTAATTGTAGATGCTATTGGCATGCATTGAAAATGCATTTTATAGATGTCTTATTACTGTAGAAGACTAGTGCATCATACCATTTCTACTGTGGATTGAGCAACTTATGTTTAAGTATAGGGTCCTGCACCTAAGGAGGAATAACCCCATGCACCAGTACAGGTTAGGGGCTGACCTGCTGGAAAGCAGCCCTGCAGAGAGGAATCTGGGAGTCCTGGTGGTCAAGTTGACCATGAGCCAGCAATGTGCCCTTGTGGTCAAGAAGGCCAATGGCATCCTGGGGTGCATCAAGAAGAGCGTGGCCAGCAGGTCGAGGGAGGTATTTCTCCCCCTCTACTCTGCCCTGGTCAGGCCACATCTGGAGTACTGTGTCCAGTTCTGGGCCCCCAGTTCAAGACAGACAGGGAACTGCCGGAGAGAGCCCAGTGGAGGGCTACAAAGATGATCAAGGGACTGGAGCACCTTTCTCATGAGGAAAAGCTGAGAGACCTGGGTCTGTTTAGCCTGGAGAAGAGAAGACTGAGAGGGGATCTCATCAATGCTTATAAATATCTAAAGGTTGGGTGTCAAGAGGATGGGGGACAGACTCTTTTCTGTGGTGCTCAGAGACAGGGGAAGAGGCAACGGGCACAAACTGGAACACAGGAAATTCCATCTCAACATGAGCAAAAACCTCTTTACTTTGAGGGTGCCAGAGCACTGGAACAAGCTATCCAGAGAGGTGGTGGAGTCTCCTTCTCTGGAGATCTTCAAAACCTGCCTGGATGCGTTCCTGTGCAACCTGCTCTAGGTGGCCCTGCTCTGGCAGGGAGGTTGGACTGGATGATCTCCGAAGGTCCCTTACAACCCCTACCATTCTGTGATTCTGGGATTCTTCTAGAAAATGCTTTCCTTTTCTAGATTATGCAATTGAAAAATAATATTTTCTTTACTGATTTTTGAATTAATGCATATAATTTATTTTTTAAATCTAACCGTTTAGTTAGATAACTTTTCTGGTTATTTCATTGTGTTTGCTAGATACTGGGAGGAGATGTTATAAACACATTTAGTAAACTCATCTGAAAGGTGTAATTTGTTATAAGAGAACGATTAAGTGTTTGGGGAACCTGAACAATTTATTTTGTAAATATAGAATTTTAAAATGGCCAACAGTAAAGGAATGATCCCATATTCTAATTCCCTTGAGACTGTTTTTTTTAAGCCAAAATATTAAAGTTATATTTTTCCCTGTATTCTAGCCAAGCTCTGTATGATTTTTTCAAGAATTTTCATATGGATTTTTACTATGTAGCATGTGTGGCTTAATAATGCAATCACTTGATAGAATAGGAAAACTCCAAAGGAGATGTTTCAGTCTGCGTGCTTAATACTTATTTCAAAAAAAGATTTATTAAGCCCTATAGCCAATGCTGATCAGATATGAGGATATGCTCAGCTGCAAAATGTCGGAGGTCCTGATCAGCAAGACATTATTGCACCTACAGTATACCAGTGGTTGTGTGCAGCAGTTTTAACAGCATATGCAGAACCTGCTGAATTAGTGTCATCCATCGGAATCTGGTGTATGTACAGTGGAAGAAGATACCAATTTGGTGCAGCAGATGGGGATGGCTCATGTGTTGGATACGGGATCCAATCCGGACAGTGTAGCAGTAACAAGAAGTATCAAAATGCAGTTTTTGAGAGGAGTGCCTGCCTCACTAAAACCCTTGATTATATCAGCAGTGGCAAATGCTACAGGTAACGTAGGCGTCCTAGCAAATACCTTGGGGCTGTCATTTCGGGACCATCTGTGCAGGTGGTGAATAAAGTAAAGTCAGCAAAACAGAAAGGAGTTACATCACGGGTGATGAGGAAAGAAACGTGGAATGATCTTGTACAGGTTGGTATCCCACGATCAGAAATAGATGTGATCATAACATCAGAAATATTTCGCTGATGGCAAAAGTTAGCATTTACGCAAAAAAGCTGACCACTCCCAGCCCCACCACCAACTCTGCACCCACACTCCACCCTGCGTGCCACCTCAAGGCAAGATGTTATCTGGCAACAAGAGCAATATAATTTCCAAGTATTGCCTCAGGTATACAAATGCAGTCCCTCCATTTGCCAGCAAATGACAGCAGCTGATGTCACACTATGGTTGGGTACTGTTACTGTTTACCATTAAATTGATGATCTATTGATTATGGCAAAGTCACAACAAGAAAGTGAAGCAGCTGCTGAATTGCTGAAAGCACATTTACAGGACTGAGGCTGGGCAATTAATCCAAAGAAAATACAGTGGGCGGTAGTTGAGGCTCGAGAAAGAGTCTCTCGACCTGGCCTCAAGGTGTCAACCTGAGTGGTACTGGCCGCAGCCCACTGCGATCCAGAAGAGCTCAAAGGGTCTTTACTAGAATCGCTACTTATAGGATCCGAGATAATTGACATTCATCAGGTACTTCTCCACTCCAGCCCAGCTTGGACAATGGAATATTCCGGTTCTTTCCACCAGTTATGCAAGCCCAGAACTTGCTAGATCTTGGGGTCCTGATATCCCTCCCCTCTGTGGCCATGATCCATATGCTGTCAGGAGTGATCGATTATAGTTATTATCTTCAAATGGTAGGAGCCATGGGGACCAGGCACACTGTTGTGTTCTAGTCTGTTGCTCTCTATCTTTTCTTTCTGTATTATTATATCGGGAGCAGTCAACATGGATTCACCAAGGGGAAATCATGCTTGACCAATGTGATAGCCTTCTATGATGGCATGACTGGCTGGGTAGATGAGGGGAGAGCAGTGGATGTTTGTGGTGGTGCAACCCCCCCTCCCTTTGGGCAATTCGGTACTTGGTGCAAATTCCCCCCGACCTGGGCCACATAATAATACAATGGACATTACATAATGGTCTAACATGAAAGAAAGAAAAGGTGGAGAGTAACAGACCAGAACACTATGGCAACCCCTTAGCGTGCCTGGCTCCCATGACTCCTACCGTTTGATACAGATTACAAGGCCAGGGCAAGTCAACCCCTCTTGAGTCTCAGTTATCGCCCGTTGAGGAATGCCAATGCATTGTGAGTATTTACTGTAAACTGGGAAAAAGGGAAATTTTTAACTATAGGCTAGCCTCTCTTTCATCCACCTCTCCACCTACGTGTTTATGATACACACATTAGCTTTTACGGATGTGGGTGTTCTTCCGTTTGTCCATGCATGTGTAGGAGTCAAAAGGGGTACCCGTCGACTTGTTAGAGTTGCCCACTACTAAGGGATCTTTGATCCTAGTAGTTAGAGACCTGGGGGCGTGTGTGTGTGTGCGCGCTTATATGCTTTTGCTTATATGAATATGTATTAATTTGGGATAGCTTATAGTAAGTTAGTATGAATCCTGTCATCTTTGAATCTGTGATTAAGTCGCTGTTCAATTTTGTTAAATCGCTTTGTAAATATTTAAATCGGTTAATGATTAAGTGCTGCTAAAATTCAACCTCTTGATCTACCTTACATCATCAATAAATTTTGAATCACTGCTAAATCATAACTGCATCAAATATTTCCATCCATGACAATGCTCTGTGGAAGCTTCCTGAACTGTGCATGCCTGGCTGTGTCGCCTTTCCAGCAAATGTCAGGGTGGTTGAAGTCCTCCATGAGAACCAGGGCCTGTGATCGTGAGGCTATTTCCAGCTGTCTGTAAAAGGCCTCATCGACTTCCTCTTCCTGATTCGGTGGTCTGTAGTAACCACCCACAACAGTGTCTCCCGTATTAGCCTGGCCCTTAATTCTTACCCATAAGCTCTCAACACATTCTTCATCCACCGCTAGGCAGAGCTCAATACATTCCAGCTGCTCTCTTGCATAGAGAGCAACTCTACCACCTCGTCCCGCTGGCCTGTCTTTCCTAAAAAGTACATAACCATCCATGACAGCATTCCATTCACGTGAGCTATCCCACCACATCTCAGTAAATGCAATGAGATCATGGCCCTGGGATTGCACACTGATCTCTAGTTCTTCCTGCTTATTCCCCATGCTGTGTGCGTTGGTGTACAGGCATTTCAGAGAGTCAGTCGAGCATGCAGATTTCCCTGGAGGGGTGCAGGAGGATCCAGCATAGCCATACACACCCTTGAGGTGGCTGGCCTTCCGGATCTCATCTTGGGAGTCAGATAAGGAACATTTCTTACTGCTCTGGTTGTCCTGGCTTGTTCCCCAGTTGGATCCAAAACACAGCACCAAAAGGGCTGCTGTGAAGAAAATTAACTCCATCCCAGTCAGACCCAGTACACCTGCTCAAAGGAAAGGAACCATGGCTGCATGCCATGTGCCACCCTGTGGTTCTATCTGCACAAGTGTCCTGGTTTGAGTGACACAGGATTAATTTCTTCTTTAGTAATTTTACTTTTCAGTAAGGTCTCTTCTAATGCTAGGGAAAACTGCACTTTTAGAAGACTCTAATGTCTGAATTTGTGAAAATATTTACTTTATAGCCAGCTATGGTATGCGGATTTCAAGATCTCAGTGTTTTCGAGCTAGCCAGGTGCCAGGATGAGGATGAGCGAGATCCAGGCTGGTCAACAGAATAATTTCATACCATGAATGTCACATTCAATATAAATTAGAAAGTTTGCTGAGGATTCTTTATCTTCTATGATATCTGCAATCCTGAGAACTTCTTGTCCCAATGTTGGACCCCTGAGGCCTTCCCTTCCTCCCGATGCCATAGAGCTCACAGTGTCCAGCATCTGCTGCCCACTGCTGGGAGTGCACAGCTTCCTACTCATATAGTTAATTGGTTGTGTATAATCCTTGTGTATTTTATATCAGTATTGGCATCAATATTGGTTCTTTAGTATTATTAATGTTAATTATTTATTCTGTTAAATCTGTTTATATTTCAACCCTTGTGTTTCCTTGGTTTTTCCTGATTCCCCTTCCTGGGTTGTGAGGGATCATCGGGTGATAGAATAATTGTCTAAATGACAATAAATTGTTGTGGGTTCTTCAAACCATAATAGCAAGCATGGGGAGGACATGAGCAAGTGGGATGGTGCAACTACCTTGGACATGGAAGCCTGCGTAGAATCATAGAACCATAGAATCGCCTAGGTTGGAAGGGACCTTTCAGAACATCTAGTCCAACCATCAACCTAACACTGACTAAAACCATCACTAAACCATATCTCTAAGCACTACATCTACCCGTCTTTTAAATACCTCCAGGGATGTTGCCTCAACCACTTCCCTGGGCAGCCTGTTCCAATGCTTGATAACCCTTTCAGTGAAGAATTTTTTCTTAATATCCAATCTAAACCTCCCCTGGCGCAACTTGAGGCCGTTTCCTCTTATCCTGTCGCCTGTTACTTGGGAGAAGAGACCAACACTCACCTCGCTACAGCCTCCTTTCAGGTAGTTGTAGAGAGCGATAAGGTCTCCCCTCAGCCTCCTTTGCTCCAGGCTGAACAACTCCAGTTCCCTCAGCCACTCCTCATAAGACTTGCTCTCTAGACCCCTCACCAGCTTTGTTGCCCTTCTCTGAACATGCTCCAGTGCCTCAATGTCCCTCCTGTAGTGAGGGGCTCAAAACTGAACACAGTACTTGTGTGGAGGAATGGCTGAGTGAGAAGGGACATGATCTGATTGCGATGAACAATCCAGCCTCTGATATGAGCCTCGAGGAGAAGCCTTAGCTACAGGCCTGAATGTGACTGTGAACTCTCCTTGAAGCTCTTCAAAAAGCAGAAGTAACAAGACGGTAAACAAAGATAAGCAGAACTACATCTGTAGAGAGAGGAAGAAGTTGTGTTGTGTAGCGATGGGTGGGCACAAGATGTGTACCAATGAACTCACAAGATGTGTACCAATGAACTAATTGCTTTAGTCACGTAAACATAGGTTGTAAACCAATCACATAACTGTTGCTAGCGGGTGCTTTTACTGCCTTTTACTGCCTGTCTATAAATATGCTGGGAAAACTTGAATAAAGGGAGAACGATCATACTCATATTGAGATTTCGTCGTTACTCCGGGTCCGGCTCCCACTCCGACATACTTGAAGTGCGGCCTCGAGCTAATAATGAAGTGTGGATATTTATGCTAAGTTTTTATCAAAAGTAACCCATCACTGCTCTAACTGGCACTAGCGTCATGAGGATTACATATCACTTTTCTTATTTTGTCAGATTGACCTTTTCTGAGGCAACTGGTTTATAGCAGTTTTACCATAAGTTGAAAGTGTAAGATTTTTTTTTTTTTCAGGGCTAAATATTCACTGTAAATCTAATATCGTAGCATTGCTTATATTGAGATAGCTGTTAGCTAGTGAACATTTTTGAGCAGAATATTGCTGACCTTTGGAAATCAGATGCTGTGTTGCTTAAAATTTTGATTCGTTCATATCAAAAGCTATTGCAGCAAAGAAGTGGGAGCCAGAAGTGCACAAAGTGTTGCAGAATGTAATTCTTTTCTATTAAAAAAAAAAGACCTTTAAATACTAATACTTTGTAATGAGATGGGGAGTGACCATGAAAATCTTTTGTACCACACACAGATGCACTATTTATTTTGTGGCAAAGTGCTCAAAACAGTTGTCAAACTTAAAGATGAGTTACTGTCCTGGTTTGAGGTAAAACAGAACCAACTTTCTGTTCAGTAATTTTACTTCTTAGCTAGGCCTCTTCTAACTCTCTGAAATTAACAGCATATTGTGCTGAACGCGGTTCATTTTCAGAGTGATAAGACCAATGTTTACAGTTAGTGCCAAGGAATGGTATGCAGAGAGGCTCTTGCTTATACTTATTGCTATAACAACCAAGGTCAGCTAACTTTGTTATTTGCCCCATTGGAGGACTGGAAGTGGAAAAGTGTAGAGGGGTCCCACCTGCAGGGAGAAGCGGACAGGACAGGTGACCCAGAACTGACCAACAGGGTATTCCATCCCATCTGCCCCATGCTCAGTATAAAAGCTGAGGGATCAAAGGGTCAGCTCACTTTTTTCAATGGCTGACGTCCGAGGAGGACCCTGTCTGTTCATTTGCCTTTGATCCTGATCTGTGTGTTCCTGACTCCATCTGTGGAATCCAGTTCCCACCCATTGATGAGTCCAGTCTGGGACTTCCCCAGTGCCTGCCGGTGAGGTCATCCTGGGAGATTAATATGGTTTTGTATATACTGTATCTATTTTCATTATCTCCTTTTTATTTTATTATTAATATTTCATTAAAGTAGTTCAGTTCCTTCTAAACTCGTAAATCTCTCAGTGTGCCCGCAGTGTGCCCAGGTGGCCAAGAAGGCCAATAGCATGCTGGCTTGTATCAGAAATAGTGTGGCCAGCAGGACTAGGGAAGTGATCGTCCTTTTCCACTCGGCACTGGTGAGACTGAATCTGGAATACTTTGTTCGGTTTGGGGCCTCTCACTACAGGAAAGGCATTGAGGTGCCAAAAATTAATCTATCACACTCAGCTGTTTTACTTGCCATGAAATGTAGCTGCAAGTCCAATTGCACAGTACCCTGATTGCTCTTCTATAAACATTAAGTTGATCTCACAAACAAAAGACGGGAAATAAGGGTCTGTTATAGGCTATAATGTGGCTACTGAACTTCAGTTTTGGAGCACTGCAAATGGATTTTAATTGCAAAAATTTCAAAATACTTCAAGATTTTGGTTGGGTTTTTTTCAAGGGGTGCGTGCGTTTGCTTGTATAAATGTTCTTAAGACTCTAAAATGTTGAAAGTATTTAAAGAGGAAATTGTTGAAAAATCCTGAAGTCAAGCTCCACGTATATATATAACATGACAGCTAAATACCAAAACTCCAAAGTAAAAGTTGTTGGTATCTACAAAACAAAACAACCTGATAAGAGTTGGTTGGGGGGGGGGGGGGGCAGGATGGGACGGGACAACTGAGGGCAGCAGGCAACTCCCCAGCACAGCCAGGTGCTGTTTTGTGCTTCTTCCCACCCCGCAGCAGCTCCATACCTCCCCAGACGCCCAGCTTGAGCTAACAGCTGTCAGATTCAACATGTAGTCACTGAGGAACCAATTCAGAACATCCACAACAAACAACACAAACACCATCCTATTCCCAACCCCATCCTGCCCTAGACAAAAAAACCTGCAGCGCCCCAACATGCAGCCCGAGGGGGTGGCTACCTGCTTTCCTTTTGCTTTTACTTTGCTCCGCTGTTTTACTTTGCTTCTCTTTGCTCCGGTTTGCTGTTTTGCTATGCTTTGCTTTGGTCCACTTTGCTTTGCTTTGGTCTGCTTTGCTTTGCTCTGCTCCGCTCCACTCAGCTCCCCTCCCCTCCCATCCCATCCCATGAGCCATCTGCGTGCAGGTGCAAGTGCCCCCAAGTCACTTTCCACGTGGGCACGTCACCGAAATCGGGAATCAATTTCTTAACACCAATGTAGTCTTAAGAAGCAGGCATTCTTTTATTCGGCGCCGGGGACATGGGGGATCTCTCCACCTAACACGTCCACTGAATGTGAGATTCACAGAGACTTATATCCATACAGAATAGGCATGGTCATTAAATTTCCCAGCATTCATTGCCATATTCATTATATTTCCAGAACTCATTTCCATATTCACATCACCTTGGCACACGCGCATTAAGTCTGTTAGGGGCTTCATGGTAGGTTTTGGGTGGTTCCTAGTGGTGCACGGTGTCTGGTTTGAGCTGATAATAGAGGAATCTCTTTGTGTGGACTGGGGAAGATAAATGCAGAAGCTTTTGCAACTCCCTCATTTCTTTTGCAAGCTTGTTATCGGTCCCTCCAGTCTCTTCGGGGATGTGGTATGTTTGTTCTTCACAAGGAGTTACATTTACCTATTTACCAGACTCTCAGTCCCTGGTTGTAACAGGCAGGGGCAGTTGCCTGGTAGCTGGCTGCTTTGGGGGTGTGCGGAGTAGTGTGGTTTGCCTCAAGCTGCGGGTGTCTGTGGGGGTTGTGCAGTACCTCGGCTGGGTGGGGTATCAGGCTTTGGTGGCTCAGCCCTTCGCAGTGGTTATTTGGTAAGGTTTCCCAGGAGAATATGAGAGTTTCGCACTGGCTAGCTAATACTTTTTTAAAGATACCAAGTAGCTTGTCCTGGAAGTTTAAATGTGGTAGTCAATACAGTTTTTTGAAGAACTAATTTTTTTCTGTAGGATAAGCAAGTATAGAAATTGTTAATCTTTTAGCTATTTGAAAGTGGTTAAACTACCACTAGCAGTATAACTAAACCAAGTTGAATTTCAGATATTCCTCCAAAGAAGTTGACTCCCATGCAGTTTATTGTGTTAGCAATCTGCTGAATAAAACTTAAAAATCTTGCTCGTGTTTGCCGTGAGTGAATGTGTTCAGAGGCATTCTGCACTTACAAGATTTATTTTGCCAAATAGCCACAAAGATTTTTTTTATGACAGCAGGAAAAATATAATTATTCTTCATCTTGTTCCTGGAACTGAAAGGATTAGATTTAAAATTGAGTTCAAGTATTTTATTGATAATAAAACACAGTTTTTATAGCATGCCAAGACCACAAGGAAAATTCGGGAGAGTTTTTGTCCTTGACACCTATCACTGATGATATTTGTCAGCAATTGATAGAAGTGAAATGATTTCAAACACTGGAAATGCAAATTGTAAGCAAGGATGAATCATGCTTAGTAATATTTCTGAAAGAAGAAAAAAGCTGCTGAAACAATGTCACCTCTGTCTTGTCCATTGTTAGATGTGAACTGCTCTCTCTTACTGATATCTGTTGGCAGGAATAACCAGTTTCTGTTGCTCGCATGGCTTCTGTCATGGGATTCTTTGTTGCCGACCAAGGAAGGAGACACAGACACACTTAAGTATAGAATTACAAAGGGAAATTCTTTACTGCAATGCGTATACCTGTCGCGGATGGAGTGATGCACTTCACTCGTAGAGAGAAGCAGCAATACATTTTTTGACATAAAACAGGGATTTAACAAAGTTTGATGGTAAATGCGACAGTGTTTTAACAAGATTCGAGATGGCAAGGCACACTTGGTTATTTACTGCACAGAGGACAGGGTCAGACAGAACTGTCAGACCCTCCCGTTGAGTCAAGGTTTCAGAAAGGACCCCCTTGCTTTCTAAACCCCTTCTCAGAGAGGAGTCTAGGTGCGGCTGGATGCAATCCTAGTCCCAGACTTGGTCAACGGTTTATGTCTAAAGGATTATTTATGCACAATCGGTCCTTTATATCACTTAGCTAAGATTTCAAAGTTTAGCATGCTATCAGTCACTTACCGAGAATCTGTTGCAGCAAGGAATCTCTCAACCTCGAGGAGCAGAACCTTAAGTGAGCCAAAGTGGAACCAAAAGGTGGATGAGCTGACAAAAGTTAGGAAGATAAAAGCTGAGGATTCTTTAGATCCCACATGGTATCGGTTGGGGGAATGGTTACATCAGAAACTAGGCCACACAGGCCGAGAAGCTTTTCAGCTCAAAGCCGAGGCTGGCCCCTTAGCAGGAAAACATGTGAAACTATCCTCACTGAATGCCCCCAGCGTAAATTAAAATTACAAACAGATCACCCTGCTAAAGCACCACCTTTGCATATCAGTGAAGGGAAAACCCTGCGGTCTACCTGGCAAATAGATTATATTGGTCCTTTAAAACCCTCTGCCAGATATAAATACATCCTAACCGGTGTAGAAATAATAGCTGAACTTCTTGCAGCTACTAAATGCTGACAAGCTAATGGACAAAATACCATCCAAGGCCTTTCTTCATGGTTTTTGATACTACCTGTTCCAGACTCCATCCAGAGTGATAATGGCTCGCATTTTGCTAACAAAGAAGTGCAAGAATGGGCGAAACAAGGAGGAATTAAATGGATATTTCATAGACCCTATTACCCACAATCCAATGGTACAGTTGTGTAGGAGGATTCTTGGAACAGGGGGGTCACCCGGTGAACACTCCAAGCACTGAACACCTGTTGTTGGCACAACTATAAAGATGACTGCTGGACGGTCATCTTAAAGAGGAGGCAAGAACTGCGGATGTGGCAGAGTTGATAAGCAAGCTGACGGACTAATAAGAAGAAATACAGCTGCAGTAATTATCTGCTGGCTCTGGTGAAGGTTACCTGGCAAGCCAGAACTAGGGGCGCGTGGACAGTAAGGCTAAACCAATCATAATAGAGCTTGCGGCGCGTGCATATGCACAGGAACCAATTATGTTGCTTGTAGAAGCGTGTACTACTGTAGTAAGAAGGTATATTAACTGAGCTATCTGAGCAATAAAGTGGCATTAACCTGATCATATTGGTCGTCGTGTTATTGTCCAAAGCTTCCGCGTCAACAAGTGGTGCCCGAACAGGGACCCTCGGATCGGTGTTGGGACGGACGACGACCCGACAGGCGACTGGACAGAGACCGACGGACAGAGAGGGGCGGAAAAGCGGTCGAAAGGCGAGTGCTGCCCCGGCACTTGGGAAGACGCTGACAGCGCACAGGAAACAGGGAAACTCGCTCTGGCCAAGCGAGCGGCCGGGAGGAGATGGGGTCTACACTCTCGCAAGAAGAAGAGGCAGTAGTTAAGCTCCTCCAACATATGCTCTCTATGAGAGGACTAAAATATGATACGCCTACCTTGAAGGCGCTCCTGGCATGGGCGCGGGATAAAGGGTTTATCCCCACAGCCGCAGCAGCATTTATGCTGGATACCTGGTCTAAAATAGGAGCGGTGCTGTGGGATGAAATAAGCAAGGGATCCAAGGAGGCACAAAATTTCTCCACATTGTGGAGGTTGATCTCAGAGACTTTTAAAGAAATGCAGGTGGAACATGCTGCTGTCGCCTCTGCTTTTGCGGCGCTGACACCGGGTACTAACGCAGCTACAGAACTTTCTTTTGGGAATTCAGCAGCTGTAGCACCTCCACCTCGACAGAAACTGATTTCAAGTGTCAGTGCGGGACGTCCGGCACCAGTGGCATCTCCGTCGGCAGAGCAATCTGAGACTCCAGAAGAACAAGCCGAAGGGAAAGGAGGCACTCAAGTTCACTCTACCCTGTTCTGTAATAGCCCTGAGGATGATCCTGGGAGCCCCTTTGATCCTGGTCCAATAAATCCAGAGACTGAACCTGATTTATATCCACCTTTAACCTCAGTTAAAGCTATGCCTACATCTGCTCCAACTGCGGAGATTTTACAGCAACAGCGACGAAAGTTGTTATCGTGCTCCTCCGTTCTTAACCATTCTCCATTTGCACCAGGTACTGCATCTGTTCCTCCTTATCAACTGCTTGTAAGTGCGCAGCCAGAATCGGGGTATTGCGGTGTATTGTCAGAATGTCAGCAGAGAAGGACGGAGCCGGAGCAATTTTGCTCCTGCCACTGCCTGCCTCAGACCCTCTTCTCCCCAGTTGTCTCCCTGAGATAGAAATGATGGTTTTTGTATGTCTGCTGTGTAAGTGTGTGTGGACACGAGCTTATACCTGCTGATCTGCATGTGTGTTACTGTTTGTTTTTTGTTGTGTGCAGTGTCGTTAGGTGACTCCACTTGAGCAGGTGTTCTGCCCGGTGTGGTACTGTTCTCGTACGCGACTAGGGCTGACACTCCGTCAAGTGAAGAAGTTTGTATGTACACAATGTTTAGATGTAAGGCGAGCACACCCCAGGTAGATACACCAGGATGAGCCGTAGAACTGATGGAAGTCCTGAAATATTGGGGGAGTTTTCCCCAGCCGACACGCTTACGCTCTCGGGAACGGCTTGCCCGTGCAGGGCGTATGGCTAGTTGTTTGTTGTTTGCCTATAAGATCATCATTGATTGGGAAAAGGAGTTGAGACAAAATCTATAGGATGCTCTGTAGGAAAATGAGAAATTTAAGGAAACACGAGAAACTGAGCTCTTGTTGTGAAGGCAGACTTTTTTGTCAGTCATAAGTGATGAAAGAAAAGAAAAAAAAAAGAAAAAGAAGAAAAAGAAGAAAAAGAAAAAAAAGAAAAAAAAGAAAGAAAAAAAAGAAAGAAAAAAAAAGAGAGAAACCAAACAGGAACAATTAGATGGGAAATGTGCCACGTTAGCACAAAAGTATGCCATATGCGCTACGAGAAAGCAGCAGAAAAAGAGAAATAGAACACCTGATTCAAAGCAGTACCATAGAGATATGGTTTTGATTTTTTCCTATCTGTGTATATGTTATTGCATGCCTTAGTGTTATACCCTGTGAGACTAAAAAACCCCAGCAGAAGCGGTCTCTTGAGCAAGGGGGTGGAATATGGGAAAGCAACGGAAGATCGGCGAGGAGGATTGTAAATACACTCAAGGACTCGCACCTGGGTGCTGGAAAACACATAAATCACACCAATTGTTATTCAGTCTCGGGTGCTTGCAAGAAAAACATTTGGATGACATAAGCCTGTAATGGACTCACAGACACCTTATCTAGCTGTTTGAGAATCTTGGCCTGTTGTGGAAGAAGATCAAAGCACAGCACCAGCAAGAAGAGGGAGTCTGCATGCGCTCTCGCTAACAAGGACTCTTTCGCTGCCAAGGATTCTTGCTAACAAGGACTCTGTTGCTGCCAAGGACAAGTTTAGTAATGCTACTAGTACAGCTATTTCTGAGTTATTGCTAGATGTAGATAGTATTCGACATGTGACGCTGCAAAACAGAGCTGCTGTTGAATTTTTGCTTTCAGCTCACAGACACGGTTGTCAAGATTTTAAAGGACTGTGTTGTATGAATCTAAGTGACCACTCCAAATCCATCCATGCCCAGTTGCAAGAACTGCACCGACCGAACCAGCAACTTGTGGAGACCACTGGGTGCAATCTTTTTGCTGGATGGACTTGGGGGTGGGGGTGGTTGAAGCAAATTATACTCATTGCTTGTGTGGAAGGAATTTGTCTGTTATGTTTAGTATGCCGTCATTTGCCAGTGGCAAAACAGAAAGGGGGACACTGCTCCTCCCGGCGCCTCTGTGGGTGATGCCACTGGCAAATGCGAAGGAAAGAGAACAAAAGAGGATGTGTTCCATGTTCTGGAATGGGTATTTCTAGGGGTACAACCAAAAACGAGTATTCAAACGAGAACTGAGGCAATAGGGGAACTGATACGGAAGGGTCGATCCCGAATGGTAGAAATCAGTGGTAAAGAACCAGAGGATATTAGCATACCTGTCAATGTCGGACACTTAGAATGGTGGCTGCGCAATGACGTTGCCATACAAGAGGCTTTGTTAGGGTATAGTGGGAGAGTCCATTCACAACAGCCACAGGGAAAACTATGGCAAGTTTTAAAAAGAAATCAGTGGATAGGAAAACCTAAAGTACGGGGAGACTCACTGTCAGATGGTATCACTGTATATACAGATGCCGGTAAACGCTTGTGGCGTGCAGCCTGTGTTTGGCAGGAAAAAGATCAATGGTGTCAGCATATCATCAATGGAGACACCCGAGATTCCCTTCAAACATTGGAACTAGCCGCAGTAGTTTGGGCCTTGAACAATTGGCTGAACGTTCCCTTGAATTCCTTTTGCGGCACAAATGATACAGGCCTCGAAGATGGCCTGGGAGCCTATGGGGCTGAAATGAGACACCCAATGCCCCTCTGGAACAATGGCACCACAAAAGCTCTGCCACCAAATGTGTTCTTGATATGTGGTGATCGAGCATGGCAGGGAATTCCGAAAAACGTGGTGGGTGGTCCATGCTATCTTGGTAAACTAACACTACTAGCCCCAAATAAAAATCGGTGGAAGAACGTGACAAAGGATTCCCATCCCGGGCGCTTAAAGCGTGACATTAGGGGTCTCACACCAGATTGTAATGATGAGGTAACCTTACTTAGTGCCACTGAAAGAGTGTTCTTGTCTTTATTTATGCCTGGAGCAGTGGCAGGCAGGGCCTTAAAGGACATAGGACGGTTGGCTTGCTGGGCTGAGAAACAAGCGAAGGTCACCACGGAGATTATAGCGAATTTGTTGGAAGATCAAAATAGCCTGCGCCATGCAATTTTGCAAAACAGAGCAGCAATTGACTTTTTGTTATTAGCTGCACCGACCGAACCAGCAACTTCTGGAGACCACTTTTGAAAATCTTTTTGCTGGATGGACTTGGGGGTGGGGTTGCTTGAAGCAAATTATACTCATTGCCTGTGTAGAAGGACTTTGTCTGTTATGTTTAGTGTGCTGTTTACTGTGTTTAATAAGCATTATATGGTCAGTTGTAAATGCTGCTTTGCATCGTACCCTTGTACGAGTTGTAGAATATGTTGCTGTAAAAACTGTGTGCGTATCCATGAGAACCTGACCTTCACAGAAGAAGATAACAAGAAGGGATTACAGCAATGTAGTCAGGTATCAGACAGCCGCTGTTAGCAAAGCTGGATCATGAGTTTGGTGAGACTCACTGCATGCACTGGCCACGCATGTAGCGACTCCAGCCTGTACTTCTCCACTCAATCCAGTGCAGGGTATAAGGGGGCTGTCTCGGGTCAGAGAGGGGGAGAGAGACATGAGCGAACTTTGAAGATACAGGGGATGCCCTGAAGCACTGTGTCTGCCCCCCCCTCCCCCACCCGTAGGTTCCACGTTCATTAACTCCAACAGCCTCTGTTAGGATGCAGCAACAGCAAGCTTTGCAAAAGATAACCGAGAAATTAGTCAGCAGGATGTCACAACAATTCATTACAGAACTACCTATACACTTACTTATTGTTAATTCCAGTAAAAGTAGGAGCCATGTGCTAGGTCTATTAATCCAGCAATCACAAAAAGGTGTCGTAATATTAGAATGGCTTTTCTTGTCGTATCAGCCTAAGACAACAGTGTATACTAGAATAGAATTGCTTGCAAAAATCATCATAAAGGGAAGGCGTTGCAGTATTGATTTAGCAAGGCAAGAACCAGAACGAATTTATATTCCTGTTAATCAATCCTATTTAGATTAGCTTTTGTCCTCTTCTGATATTTTACAATACGCTTTTGCGGGATATACTGGTCAGATTACTAATGCTTACCCACCTACAAGACTTTTACTGTTAAACGGATTGAGCGATCTATGCTACGTGAGGTGAAAAACCCAATATTATACCAGTTGTTGTTACAAATGTTGCATTTGTTAAATCAGCGAACTAATCCTTATTTTATTACGCATATTCGCAGTTATCAGTTTGACTCTGGTCTGGCCATTGGCAATAACAGAGCAGATGACTTAGTTGCCGCCGCTTGAGAAAATCATCAAACCAAGCTGTTTGAGCAAGCCTGCAGGTCCCATGAATTTTTTCACCAACCGGCTAAAGTTTTAGCGAGACAATTTAATCTTTCTATTTCTGATGCCTGTAGCATTATGCAATCATGTCCAGACTGCCAAATTACAGGTCTGGGATTAGGTTTAGGAATCAATCCTCGTGGATTGCATGCTTTACAATTGTGGCAGATAGATGTCACTCATATTCCTGAATTTGAGTGTCAAAAATATGTTCATGTAAGCATTGACACATATTCTTTAGCTATGTGGGCAACGGCTCAGACAGGTGAAACGGCGAGACATGTGATTAGACATATGTGCGCATCCATCGCTGTGTTAAGTGTACCTAATGAAATTAAACCCGATAACATTCCTGCTTATGTTTCGCAATGCTTTGGACATTGTTGTACCCAGTGGGGTATCCGTAAGTCTACAGGTATTCCCCATTCCCCCACGGATCAAGCTATTGTCGAACGAGCTCACGCTACACTAAAGTCGCTTTTGCAAAAACAAAAAGGGGGAGAACAGATGCCTTGTGAACGTCTTGCAAAAGCTCTATACGTGTTGAATCATTTGCATCTGACTGGCAACCGTGAGTCACCACCAATTGTTATTCATCATACTTCTTTAAAATCGGGTGTGCAAGCAGTAACTCCTGTGTGCGTCCAATATAAAGATTTGACCACTGGACAATGGAAGGGTCCTGTTGAAGTAAAACTCACGGGAAGAGGTTATGCTTGTGTTTTAACAGATCAAGGACCTCGATGGGTACCTGCTAGATGGATTAAGCCATGGAAAGAGACGTCAGCTAACGTGACAGACAACGATGCAGAAGATATCGACGCGGACAACGCTGGCAACTACTATTTGTCTGGACTGTGGGGTTTGTCTCCCGTGGACGTTAACGATTTGCCAGCAGTGTAATGTGAGATTGCTTACGCCTGTAAAACTTGATCGCAGACAAAGAAAATGAGGTGGCCAGTGTTACTTATTGTTTTCTTTATGGTATGGTCAGAAAGCGGCGGGATTCACATGATATCCCCCAGACAAAACTTATGGGTTACCTGGGCAAATGCCACAGGACAACAATCCTTTTGCTTAGCTCTTGCTTCTGCGACGGAACTTTTTCGCACTTGTTTAGTAGGGATACCAGGTTTTATTAGCTCAAGGACATGGATGTAAGGATTTTGAGGGTATGTGTTGTATGAACTTGTCCGACCATAGCGAATCAATCCATAAAAATTTACAATGGCTAAAGGAACATGCAAATAAAATCAAACAGGATCAAGGATTTCTTGATGGATGGTTAACAAGCATTTTTGGGCAATTATCGCCATGGTTATTATCTTTGCTTGCTGAAGGCCTTCGCATTGCAATAGTTATTATCACTATAGGATTGTGTTTGTGTATTTGTTTTTCGTGCCTTAGGAAAGCAGTGGTGAAAGTTGTTAATCAGGCTTGGATTGTTCAAACAGAAAAAGGGGGATTTGTAGGAGGATTTTTGGAACAGGGGGGTCACCCGGTGAACACTCCAAGCACTGAACACCTGTTGTTGGCACAACTATAAAGATGACTGCTGGACGGTCATCTTAAAGAGGAGGCAAGAACTGCGGATGTGGCAGAGTTGATAAGCAAGCTGACGGACTAATAAGAAGAAATACAGCTGCAGTAATTATCTGCTGGCTCTGGTGAAGGTTACCTGGCAAGCCAGAACTAGGGGCGCGTGAACAGTAAGGCTAAACCAATCATAATAGAGCTTGCGGCGCATGCATATGCACAGGAACCAATTATGTTGCTTGTAGAAGCGTGTACTACTGTAGTAAGAAGGTATATTAACTGAGCTATCTGAGCAATATAGTGGCATTAACCTGATCATATTGGTCGTCGTGTTATTGTCCGAAGCTTCCGCGTCAACACAGTTGAACAAGCCAATGGGTTACTGAAAAAATACCTTAAACCACATGAAGGACAATGGGACAACCGCCTCTCTAAAGCTATACAGCAAATAAATAATCAGTATGGTCCCTATGGAAGTCCATCTGCTCGAGCCTTTTCAGCCTGGTCTTCATACCTGGTCTTCACTAAAACCAGGACAGCCTGTGATGGTAAAAATACCATCCGTGGGAGTAATACCAGTGACCCTAAATAAGCCACAAGGGTCTCTAGCATGGGACGCTATAGACAATGATGGAGTCGAGCTAAAAATCAGTACCATATGGATTTATCCTGCAGTATAAAAGGGGTAACCTGATAGGCTTTCCACACCAAGACAGTTCTTTCTTTTCTTTCTTAACAGGAACAATGAACATCCACTAATGAATGATGAACTCCACTAATGACATCATGGGAATGGACAACACCTCCAATGATCCCACTAGCAGCAGAGCAGAAGCAACCCTCATTTTCGACATTGGCACCTTTACAGCATCGTGTCTATTCCTTCTCCCCCTCGCTGCACTGACCTGCTAGGATATACATCGATGGCAACAACGAAGACAGAAAATCAGAATCACAGAATGACAGGGGTTGAAAGGGACCTCTGGAGATCATCTAGTCCAACCCTCCTGCCAGAGCAGGGCCACCTAGAGCAGGTTGCACAGGAACATGTCCAGGCGGGTTTTGAATGTCTCCAGAGACGGAGACTCCACCACCTCTCTGGGCAGCCTGTGCCAGTGCTCTGCCACCCTCAAAGTAAAGAAGTTCCTCCTCATGTTTAGGTGGAACTTCCTATGCTCAAGTTTGTGCCTGTTACCTCTTGTCCTGTCCCTGGGCACCACTGAAAAGAGCCTGGCCCCATCCTCCTGACACCCACCCTTTAAGTATTTATAAGCATTGATAAGATCCCCCCTCAGTCTTCTTTTTTCCAGACTGGAGAGACCCAAGTCCCTCAGCCTTTCTTCATAAGAGAGGTGTTCCAGTTCCCTAATCATCTTGGTAGCCCTTTGCTGCGCCCTCTCCAGCAGTTCCCTGTCCCTCTTGAACCGGGGAGCCCCAAACTGGACACAGTACTCCAGGTGCGGCCTCACCAGGGCAGAGTAGAGGGGGAGGATGACCTCCCTGGACCTGCTGGCCACACTCTTCTTGATGCACCCCAGGATGCCGTTGGCCTTCTTGGCCACAAGGGCACATTGCTGGCTCATGGTCATCCTGTTGTCCACCAGGACTCCCAGGTCTCTTTCCACAGAGCTGCTCTCCAGCAGGTCAGCCCCCAACCTGTCCTGGTGCATGGGGTTATTCCTCCCCAGGTGCAGCACCCTACACTTGCCCTTGTTGAATTTCATAGGGTTCCTCTTTGCCCAGATCTCCAGCCTGTCCAGGTCTCGCTGTATGACAGCGCAGCCTTCTGGTGTGTCAGCCACCCCTCCCAGTTTTGTGTCATCAGCAAACTTGCTGAGGGTGCACTCTATCCCCTCATCCAGGTCACTGATGAATATATTGAAGAGGACTGGACCCAGTACTGACCCCTGGGGAACACCACTTGTCACTGACCTCCAACTAGACTTTGTGCCCCTAATCGCAACCCTCTGAGCTCTGTCTTTCAACCAGTTATGTATCCACCTTACTGTCCATTCATCAAGCCCACTCTTCCTTATCTTCCCTATGAGGATGCTGTGGGAGACAGTGTCGAACGCCTTGCTGAAGTCAAGGTAGACAACATCCACTGCCCTCCCCTCATCTCTCCAGCCAGTCATGCCATCATAGAAGGCTATCAGATTAGTCAGACATGATTTCCCCTTGGTGAATCCATGTTGAGTACTTCTGATAGCTTTCTTTTCCTCACATGTCTTGAGATGACGCCCAGAAAGAGCTGTTCCATCATCTTTCCAGCAATGGAGGTGAGGCTGACTGGCCTGTAGTTCCCCGGGTCCTCCTTCTTGCCCTTTTTGAAGACTGGAGTGACATTGGCTTTCCTCCAGTCCTCAGGCACCTCTCCTGTTCTCCAGGACCTTTCAAAGATGATGGAGAGTGGCCCAGCAATGACTTCTGCCAGCTCCCTCAGCACTCGTGGGTGCATCCCATCGGGGCCCATGGACTTGTGGATATCCAATTGACTTAATTGATCTCTCACTTGATCCTCCTCAACCAAGGGGAAGTCTTCCTTCGTCCAGACCTTCCCTGTTACTTTCTCCAAAGTCTGTGACTCCTGAGGGCTGGGCTGAGCAGTAAAGACCGAAGCAAAGAAGGCATTCAGTAACTCTGCCTTCTCCGCATCCTCCGTCACCATGGCTCCTGTTTCATTCAACAGTGGGCCCACAATTTCTCTAGTTTTCCTTTTGCCTCTGATACACTTGAAGAAACCCTTCCTGTTGAGCTTGACATCCCTTGCCAGGTTTAATTCCATGGAGGCCTTGGCTTTCCTTGTTTCATCCCTGCATACTCTGACAGCATTCTTGTAATCTTCCCAAGTGGTCAGTCCCTTCTTCCATGTGCTCCACTTGAGCTTTTTCAGAAGCTCCCTGCTCAACCATGCAGGTCTCCTGCATCCCTTGCCTGATTTCTTTCTCTTAGGGATGCACTGATCCTGAGCTTGGAGAAAGTGGTATCTGAATACTGAAGTAGGGTTTGATATATTAAAGCTGTAAACTAATTGAAGTAGGGGCTTAATATATTAGAACTGTAAATTAGACTAGGAGCTTAATTTAGGAGACTGGGTGCCTTAAGGCTGTACAAAGAGCAGATGCAACAGTTGTAGTACTAAATGTCAGAACTTATCTCCTATTTTTTAAGAAAGAATGCTTTAGGACAATATAGCCTTATACTAGAAGCTTATCTCTCAAAACAAGGGGCCCAGGATTACTGAGGAATGCAGAGACTAGTCAAAGCTAACACTTTTGATGCGCCAGCAAGAATAAAGAAGTAGAGCAGAGGCCTGCAGTTCACCAGAAGGTCACAACGATGAAGAGGAGTGGAGGAAGTAAACGACCACCAGATGTCTCTGAAGACCACCGAGAGACTCTAGTGCGCATGCGGGAGTGGGCAGTAACCTGTAATAATGAGTTAATGAATAGGTAATCATTTATTGGGAAAACTAGTGAATATGCATACATAGTATGTAAACCGTACAACTAAATCAGTCGGCGCGCACATTAGGTGGACCAATCCCCTGTGCGCCCAGTGCTGCAATAAAGAATACCTGCTTAGTAGTCACCAAAGCTATCGAGTCTTAACTTCGGCATTTCACTGCATCAATACAAACCAGCTCTCTTGAGCCCCTTTGCCTTCCAGAGCCCTAGCCCACAGGATCTCTCCAAGCAGTTTCTTGAAGAGGTCAAAGTTAGCCCTCCTGAAGTCCAAGGTTGCAATCCTACTTGTTGTTTTGCGCACACTACCCACGATCCTGAACTCTATCTTCTCATGATTACTACAGCCAAGGCTGCCCCCAACCTTCATGTCCTCCACCAGTCCCTCTGTGTTTGTCAGTACCAGGTGTGGAATTTGGATAATGAGGTGAGGTCTCTGTGCTCAAAGAGCAATTAAGACTGGCTTTGCTATCTCTTGTGCAACCCAGGGGAGTGAAGGCTTGTCTGGCTATCACAGGATACATAAACAACCGGGTAGTCTTGGGGAACCAGGACAGCCCTGCTTTTTGTCAGCAGAGACAGCAAAATCAAGATAACAGAGACTTTGTGTAGCTCTTTGTTTCCCTGAGAGTCTGCCATGTCCGGCAATTGACCTTTGCCTCATTACCTTTGAAATGCATATTAAAGTTGACACCCCTGTATATGCTAATGAAGATTTTAGAGATCATGCTAAACATATATGACTATAGCACTCGTCTCTCCACCCAAATCATACTACACGTCACCCAGGGGAGGGAAACCTTGTAATTTTGGGGATAAAAGGATGGAGAAAATGACTGTTAAATCGGGAGAGAAGAAACTTGATACCTGACGGACCAGTCCACGGGCTGTGTTCTCTTCCTCCACCCCAGGCAGGGACGCCTCTCTGGGTAAGCGCTGCGCCTTTCACCCTCTGGTGAATGTTACCCCGGGCTGTTGTACTATCGTTATTTTTGCTAGCAATATTAACCTTAAGTAATTAGCGCTATTGTAGTTAGTGAATTTATCAACGGCAATCTCGAATCTGCGACTGTCGCTCTCAATAAAGTAACTGATTTCGATTATTTGTGAATCTGATTCAGCGAAAGTCCTTTGGTGGGACTCTGATAGTAAATCAGTGAAAGTCCTGGGACTCTGACAGACAAATATCGAAACTACAGTCCCTTTTAACGCGACACCAGGTCCAGTAGCACTCCTCTGCTTGTTGGCTCCTGCACCACCTGTGTCAAAAAGTTGTCATCAATACACTGGAGGAACCTCCTGGACTGTGTATGCCTGGCTGTGTGGTCTTCCCAGCAGATCACGGAATCACGGAATCTTCAGAGTTGGAAGGGACCTCTAGAGATCATCTAGTCCAACTCCCCTGCTAAAGCAGGATTGCCTAGAGCACATCCCTCAGGACTGCATCCAGGCGGGTCTTGAAAATCTCCAGAGAAGGGGACTCCACAACCTCTCTGGGCAGCCTGGTCCAGTGCTCTGTCACCCTCACTGTAAAGAAGTTTTTCCGTGTGTTTGAACGGAACTTCCTATGTTCTAACTTGTGCCCATTGCCCCTCGTTCTGTCACTGGGAACCCTTGAAAAGAGCCTGGCTCCATCCTCCTTAAGCCCACCCTTTAGATACTTATAAACATTAATCAGGTCCCCCCTCAACCTTCTCTTCTCCAGGCTAAAGAGTCCCAGCTCTTTCAGCCTTTCCTCATAAGGGAGATGCTCCAATCCCATAATCATCCTAGTTGCCCTGCGCTGGACTCGCTCCAGCAGTTCCCTGTCCCTCTTGAACTGGGGAGCCCAAAACTGGACACAGTATTCCAGTTGTGGCCTCACCAGTGCCGAGTAGAGGGGGAGAATGACCTCCCTCGACCTACTGGCCACACTCTTCCCTATGCAGCCCAGGATTCCATTGGCCTTTTTGGCAACAAGGGCACACTGCTGGCTCATGGATAATTTGCTGTCTACTAAGACCCCCAGGTCCTTCTCCTCAGAGCTGCTTCCCAGCAGGTCCATCCCTAACCTATACTGATGCTTTGCATTCTTCCTCCCCAGGTGCAGGACCTTGCACTTGCTTTTGCTGAACCTCATTAGGTTCTTCTCTGCCCAGCTCTCCAGCCTGTCCAGGTCACGCTGGATGGCAGCATGGCCCTCTGGGGTGTCAGCCACCCCTCCCAGTTTGGTATCATCAGCAAATTTGCTGAAGATACACTCTATCCCCTCATCTAGGTCAGATATCGGGGTGATTGAAGTCCCCCATGAGAACCAAGGCCTGTGACTTTGAGGCTACTTTCAGCTGTCTGTAGAAGGCCTCATCAGCTTCCCCATCCTGATCAGGTGGCCTGTAATAAACACCCACAACAGTGTCCCTCATATTTGCCTGCCCCTTAATCCTTACCCACAAGCTCTCAGCCCTCTCTTCATCCGCCCCCAGGACATAGCCATCCATGACAGCGTTCCAGTCATGTGAGCTATCCCACCACATCTGAGTAATTGCAATGAGATCATGGCCCTGCATTTTAATTAAATTTGCATTTTAATTAAACACTAAGCACTAGTCCTCAATGAAGGCTACACTCTGTTGTGTTACTGAACCTTGGTCAAAAAACATAATTGTGCTATTGCAGCTGTACTGACATAATGATGAAGGTCAAATGGTAGTTTGCAGCTAGATTCAGCCTTTAAGATTGTTACATCTGCTAAATGCATATCTTTTGGTGTGTGAAAAAAAAGCAAGGGAGACAAGAGAGAAAGGAAGTGTCTTTTGACCTACCTGAAGGTCAGGTTGTGTGACTGAATCTTTATTTCATCTCTATCAGTTAGGCTAATCAAACATAACTTCTTATGAAGAATGTATTGCTGGAACTGTTTTTCAGTATTTGTATTTTTTTAAATTCTCCTGTCATGGGAAAGCTGATAGGAAAAAATAAAAAAAAAAAAGAAATAAGTACATTACAAGGCAGGAGTACATATGAAAAAAAATGAGCGGTTTGATAAATCAATATGGCAAAGCCCAAATACTAGTGGGAAGTCTTAACCACGCTGTAACCTCTTGGTCCTCAACTTAACACTTGATGGTTTTCCTCACAAGATTGCAAGAATCAGAGTGAATGAACAATTTAGCTATTAATTTTAAGGATATTTAAAGTTTTACTTGGAGAGCCTTCTTTGTTAAATCACAGTAGGGATTTTTTGGTAGCGGGAGGGGCTGCAGGGGTGGCCTCTGTGAGAAGAGGTAAGGGGTTGCCCTGTGCTGCACACAGGCAGTTCCAGATAGCCCAGCCATGGACCCACTGCAGGCCAAAGCTGAGCCAATCAGGGGAGCATGTGGCACCTCTGAGAAAACATATTTAAGAAAGGGCAGAAAATGATGATGGTGGTGGTATTCCCTGCAGCCCATGGGGGACCCTGTGCTGGAGCAGATGGATATTCCTGAAGGACTGCAGGCCGTGGAGAGCCCGCTGGAGCAGAGGAAAGGTATGAGAAGGAAGGAGTGACACAGAGAAATCGCTATATACTGACCCTAATCCCCCATCCTTGCTTGCTTGGCACTGGGGTAGGGGAGTCTGGAGTGAAGGAGGGAAGTTGAACCTGAGAGAGGAGGGAGGAAAGGTCTTGTTTTATTGCTTGTCTTTTTGTTTTGAGTTGATTTACTTTCTTTTTAAAGAGATCATCTGGCTTACCTTGTTGTTTTCAGGAAGACAGTAATACTGTTTGGATTTATTTTTTTCCTAGCACTTCAATGTTATTGTCACATCCCACTCTCAGGAAAGGGGGGGGGGGGCACATGTGTGTAAGTGACTCAGATTTGTAACTCCCCAAAGACAAGGTGAGATAAATCTCAAGGTCCATATACAAACATTTATTAGTTTCCCAAAATGATTAGTACAGGTCTTAACAAGTTCACAAAAATTAGTTCAGTATATAACAAATTATGGCAAGTGGTGAGGTATACATCATGTTAGTTAACAACAGGTGTACAAAAACTTACAGCAAGCAGTACTTAAGATCATTACTTAACAACTCTAACCATTACTTAACAACTCCAAGAGAAAAGAGAAACTGAGGGAGAGAGAAAGGAAAAGACAGAGATAAAGAGTTCACCAGTTCCAGCATTGAGCCAGCCAAAGCTCAGAAGACTCTCTTGCAAGAACCACCTCCCATGAATTCCTCCCCCCTACCATTCTTCCTCCCCTTTTCTGTTTGCCAAATTAGCATGGCCCACCTCATTCGTTATGGGGCAGTTTGATCTCAGGTTTCTCCCCCTCCCAGGTGGTGCATAGCATGATTTGGGTGGGGAGACAAGTGCCATAGTCATATATGTTTAGCATGACCTCTATAATCTTCATTAGCATGTGCAGGGGTGTGCGCTTTCATATGCATTTCACAGATAATGAAGCAAAGGTCACTTATTGGACACAATGGCCTGAGAGCTGAGAACTAGCAAGCTCACCACACGAGTGGCAGAACTACCTTGTCTTCACAAAGCAGTTCTCCCAGGCTTTCAGGCACCAGAAGTGTTAGCCTTATCAGCTCTTTGAAAGCCAGGCCTGCATTATTTATTTCCTTTCGAGTGTTTGAGGCATTCCATTGAAGGCTTGGAGGGCTTTCTGCCCCTCGTCAGGGAATTTACAGGCCATCTCTTACAGTTATGGAGGGATCCTATACACCAAAATTTGCACCTATATACACCTATACACCAAAATTTGCTGTATAGGAAGCATAGACCTGATGTTCCTTTGCACAATGACAAGACATTGTAGGATTCCTCAGACTTTGAAAATAATTTTAGTTGTTCCTTTGAAATAATTAATCAGGGATTGTTTCTTGCTTAAAAAGGTTAGAACTTGCTTCCTCTTGAAACTTAGTCCTCTGTTCTGTTTTCTGTGTGTTTTTCTTCATCATAAGCTACGAGTACTAAATAACAGACCTTACACCAAAGGTGAGGATAATATTTGAAAGCCTGCATATGCTGTCTTAAAGAAAACTATTAGAAACTGGAGTCTGGTTAATATTTTAATGTCCAAACTGTTTTGATTAATGAAATTCCACTGTGTGTTAGGTGCTATTACAAGGGCACAGCTATTATCTAAAAATAGGTAAAACTTTTAAATACGGATGACAGTCAAAGAGTTTTCATTTCTTTTCAGAAGTTTCCCTGTAAATATTTTTAGAATGCACACACATATATTTGTGTGAACTTTTGGTACGAAAGTGTACTGAGTCTGGCTGGGATGGTTTTATTTTTCACAGCCCATATTGTGCTGTGGTTTGGAATTGTGACAAAACCAAGGTTGATAACACACCAGTGTTTTGTCTGTTTCTGAGCAGTGCTTGCACAGCATCAAGGCTATCTCACGAGGTCGCCTCACAAATAGGGACGTAGACAAAGCAGAGACATTTAATGCTTTCTTTGCCTCTATCTTCAACACCAATGAAGGGCCCTGGGCCCCCCGGAGCCCTGTGTTCATAGAATCATAGAATGGTTTAAGTTGGAAGGGACCTTAAAGATCATCTAGCTCAAACCCCCTGCCATGGGCAGGGACACATCCCACTAGACCAGGTTGCTCAAAGCCTCATCCAGCCTGGCCTTGAACACTTCCAGAGAAGGGGCATTCACAACTACTCTGGGCAACCTGGGCCCGGGGCTCACCACCCTCACAGTAAAGAATTTCTTCCTAATCTAAATCTCCCCTCTTCCAGATTGAAACCATTACCCCTCGTCCTATCACTACACTCCCTCATAAAGAGTCCCTCCCTGTCCCTCCTGTAGGCCCCCTTCAAGTACTGGAAGGCTGCTAGAAGGTCTCCCCGGAGCCTTCTCTTCTCCAGGCTGAACAACCCCAACTCTCTCAGCCTGTCTAAATAGGAGAGGTGCTCCAGCCCTCTGATCATCTCTGTGGCCCTCCTCTGGACTCGCTCCAACAGGTCCATGCCCTTATCACAGAATCACAGAATGGTTCAGGTTGGAAGGGACCTTAAAGATCATCTAGTTCCAACCCCCCTGCCCTGGGCAGGGACACCTCCCACTAGACCAGGCTGCTCAAAGCCTCATCCAGCCTGGCCTTGAATGCTTCCAGGGATGGGGCATCCACAACTTCCCTGGGCAATCTGTTCCAGTGCCATGTTGGGGGCTCCAGAGCTGGACGCAGTACTCCAGGTGGGGGTCTCACGAGAGCGGAATAGAGGGGGAGAATCACCTCCCTCGACCTGCTGGCCATGCTTCTTTTGATGCAGCCCAGGATGCGGTTGGCTTTCTGGACTGCAAGCGCACATTGCCTGCTCATGTTGAGCTTCTCATCCACCAGCACCCCCAAATCCTTCTCCTCAGGGCTGCTCTCAAGCCATTCTCCGCCCAACCTGTATTTGTGCCTGGGATTGCCATGACCCAGGTGCAAGATCTTGCACTTGGCCTGGTTGAACTTCACAAGGTTTGCACAGGCCCGCCTCTCAAGCCTGTCCAGGTCCCTATGGATGGCATCCCTTCCCTCCAGCCTGTTGACCGCGCCACACAGCTTGGCGTCATCCGCAAACTTGCTGAGGGTGCACTCAATCCCACTGTCCATGTCTCCAACAAAGATGTTAAACAGCACTGGTCCCAGTACGGACCCCTGAGGAATGCCACTCGTCACTGGTTTCCATGTGGACATTGAGCCGTTGACCACAACCCTTTGAGTGCGGCCATCCAGCCAGTTCCTTATCCACCGAGTGGTCCATCCATCAAATTCATGCCTTTCCAATTTAGAGACCAGGATGTCGTGCGGGAGAGTGTCAAATGCTTTGCACAAATTCAGGTAGATGACATCGGTTGCTCTCCCCTTATCCACCAACACTGCAACTCCGTCATAGAAGGCCACCAAATTTGTCAGGCACGATTTGCCTTTGGTGATGCCATGTTGGCTGTCACCAATCGCCTCCTTATTTTCCATGTGCCTTAGCAGAGATTCCAGGAGGATCTGCTCCATGATCTTGCCAGGCACAGAGGTGAGACTGACCGTCCTGTAGTTCCCCGGGTCTTCCTTTTTTCTCTTTTTGAAAATGGGGGTTATGTTTCCCCTTTTCCAGTCAGCAGGAACTTCACTGGACTCCCACAACTTCTCAAATATAATGGAAAGCAGCTTAGCAACTTCATCTGCCAGCTCCCTCAGGACCCATGGATGGATTTCATCAGGTCCCATGGACTTGTGCACCTTCAGGTTCTTTAGATGGTCTCGAACCTGGTCTTCTCCTACAGTGGGCAATTCTTCATTCTCCCAGTCCCTGCCTTTGCCTTCTGCGACTTGGGTGGTGTGGTTAGAGCCCTGGCCAGTGAAGACCGAGGCAAAAAAGTCAGTCAGTACCTCAGCCTTCTCCATATCCTGGGTGACCAGGTCTCCTGTTTCCTTCCTGAGAGGGCCCACACCTTCCCTAGTCTTGCCTTTACCCCTGACATACTTATAGAAGTTTTTCTCATTGTCTTTGATGTCCCTGGCCAGATTTAATTCTGTCTGGGCTTTAGCTTCCCTAACCTCGTCCCTGGCTGCTCGGATAATTTCTCTGTATTCCTCCCAGTTTACCTGTCCTTGCTTCCACCCTCTGTAAGCCTCCTTTTTGCTTTTGAGTTTCTCCAGGAGCTCCTTGTTCATCCACGCAGGCCTCCTGGCATTTTTGACTGACTTGTTCTTTCTTGGGATGCACCGCTCCTGAGCTTGGAAGAGGTGATCCTTGAATTCTAACCAGCTTCCTTGGGCCCCTCTTGTGCTTTTTCCCATGTTACCCTGCCAAGCAGGTCCCTCAAGAGGCCAAAGTCTGCTCTCCTGAAGTCCAGGGTAGTGAGCTTGATGTGCACCTTCCTTGCTGCCCTAAGGATCTTGAACTGTACCATTTCATGATCACTGCAGCCAAGCCTTGAGGTTGACATTCCCCACTAGCTCTTCCTTGTTGGTAAGGACAAGGTCCAGCATGGCTCCTCTCCTCGTTGGCTCTTCTATCATTCGGAGAAGGAAGTTATCACTGACACATTCCAAAACCTTCCTGGATTTCTTGTTCCCCACTGTGTTGTCCCTCCAACAGATATCGGGGTGGTTAAGTCCCCCATGAGGACCAGGGTCTGTGAACGTGATGCTGCTCCTATCTGTCTATGGAGGAGGGCCTCATCTGCTCCATCGTCCTTGTCAGGTGGCCTGTAGCAGACCCCTACCGTAATGTTACCTACCCCTGTGTTCCCTTTAATCTTGACCCATAAACTCTCCATTGGGTCTTCATCCATCCCCAGGTGGAGCTCCATGCATTCCAGCTGTTCATTGACATAGAGGGCAACATCCCCTCCTCATCTCCCCTGCCTGTCCTTCCTGAAGTGTTGCAAGACTGTGACTGGGGGGATAAACTCCCAGCCAACTCTGAACTTGTTTGAGACTTGCTGCTCCAGATGAATGCACATAAGTCTATGGGGCCCAATGGGATTCATCCCAGGGTACTGAAAGAGTTGGCTGATGTTATCACGGGACCTCCCTCGGTTATTTTTCAATGGTCTTGGGAATCTGGAGAGGTCCCAGTCGACTGGAAGCTGGCAAATGTTGTCACAATTTTCAAGAAGGGTAAGAAGGAAGACCCTGGTAATTACAGGCCTGTCATTCTCCCTTCAGTGCCTGGTAAAATTATGTAGAAGGTTATTCTGGGAGCTACTGAAAAACATTTGAGAGACAATGCAGTCATTGGTCATAGCCAGCACGGGTTCACGAGGTGTCCTGGTTCTGGCAGTGACAGGGTTAATTCTCCCCAGGCTCCAGCAGGGACACAGGTATGCCATGTGAGCCATGCCCACCCTGAGCTTCGGGCTGGGGCATCCCAGGTCCTGTTGGTGAGTGGCAGGGAGCAGCGGTTCTGTAAACGTGTTTGTATATTCCTCTATGCATGTTATTGTTGTTGTTTTTTCTTGTTCCCTTTGCTGTTCTGTTAAACTGCCTTTGTCTCAACCCAAGAGTTTTGCCTTTTTTTTTCTTCTTATTCTTCCCATATTGGGAAGGCCCGAGCGAGTGGCACGTGGTTCTTTGTTGCCATCTGAGGCTAAACCACAACATGAGAGGAAAGTCCCGCTTAAGTATGCACCCCAGTGATGCACCCCAGAGATGCACCCCAGAGTCCTGAGGGAATTGGCTGATGTAGTTGCCAAGCCAGTCTCCATGATATTTGCAAAGTCGTGGCAGTCAGGTGAAGTCCCTGGTGACTGGAAAAGGGAAACATCGCACCCATTTTTAAAAAGGGTAGAAAGGAGGACCCTGGGAACTACCGCCCTGTCAGCCTCACCTCCGTGCCTGGGAAGATCATGGAACAGATCCTCCTAGAAGCTATGCTAAGGCACATGGAGGACAGGGAGGTGATTTGAGACAGCCAGCATGGCTTCACCAAGGGCAAGTCCTGTCTGACCAACCTGGTGGCCTTCTACGATGGAGTGACTGCATCAGTGGACAAGGGATGAGCAACGGAATGATTTAGACAGTGGGATCAAGTGCACCCTCAGCAAGTTTGCGATGACACCAAGCTGAGTGGTGCAGTCAATGTGCCAGAGGGACAGGATGTCATCCAGAGGGACCTGGATGAGCTAGAGAGGTGGGCCCGAGCAAACCTCATGAAGTTCAACAAGGCCAAGTGCAAGGTCCTACACTTGGGTTGGGACAATCCTCGTTATCAATACAGGCTGGGGGATGAAGGGACTGAGAGTAGCCCTGTGGAGAAGGACTTGGGGGTACTGGTGGATGAAAAGCTGGACATGAGCCAACAATGTGCACTCACAGCCCAGAAGGCCAATCACATCCTGGGCTGCATCAAAAGAAGTGTGGTCAGCAGATCCAGAGAGGTGATTCTCCCCCTCTACTCTGCTCTGGTGAGACCCCACCTGGAGTACTGTATCCAGCTCTGGAACCCTCAGCACAAGAAGGACATGGACCTGTTGGAGTGGGTCCAGAGGAGGGCCATGAAGATGATCAAAGCGCTGGAGCACCTCTTGTTGCGTGAAAGGGGCAAGCGGTTTTGGCAGAAAATAAACCCCCTTGTGTTCTAACACTCCTCACCAAGGTGGGAGGCCAGGTGCGGCTAGGTTTAAATTCTGAGTGATGCCCAATTCAGCACTATCAGTCCAATCACGTTTAATATGTATTAAACTATTACGATTTGGATACACTAATAGTGGACTGCACCTTCAGTCTAGTCGTGCTCCTGAACTAGCACGGCCACTCTCGAGTCTTTGGTCGCGTTCAGTGAGAAACCGAAACGACTAGCTACTTAAACAGTGCAGTTTATTTAAACAACAGATATACAGGTTCTTAGGATTGCCGGTGATAAATACACTGTCTGCAAAGCATGTGCAAATGAAAGTATTGTTACATATACAAAACGCGCGACAAAGTTATAAACGATACAGCCTGGCTATAAATGTAGAAAAGAGATTCTCTAGAGAAATTTCTAAGTTTCCCGAGAAAGCACTCGGTATAATCTAAGTCTTACCCAAAGGTGTATCCCCCCTCTCTCGGGCTATTTTTATACTATTTTTTATCTTCAAGGTGGAGTTTGAGTGACTTTAGTCATACATACTTTTATTATGATTGGTGTAAAATTCTCTCCAGAAACAACAAGTGATGAACTGACCATAACCCCCATTCCCTGTCCCCCTGTGCCGCTCCGGGGGAGGAGGTATAGAAGCCACGAGTGAAGTTGAGCCTGGGAAGAAGGGAGGGGTGGGGGGAAAGGTGTTTTTAAGATTTAATTTTTATTTCCAACTATCCTACTCTGATTTGATTGTTAATAAATTAAATTCATTTTCCCCAAGTTGAGTCTGTTTTGCCCGTGATGGTAATTGCTGAGTGATCTCTCCCTGTCCTTATCTCGACCCACAAGCCTTTTGTTATATTTTCTCTCCCTGGTCCAGCTGTGGAGGGGGAGTGACAGAGTGGCTTTGGTGGGCACCTGGCATCCAGCCAGGGTCAACCCACTACAGATAACATCGGGAACATACGGTACCTTAATTTTGTCCATTTACACTGACTTGCCCATTGATTATTACTGTGTTTACAGAAAAGTTACCATATATTCTTATGTTGTTCTCATTGTCAATATGTTTACTGAGTCACCTTTTGTGGCAGCTCCTTCACAAGGCAAGGATATGTATTTGGAGTTCTTGCTGTCTGATGGATTTTGTCCGTTTCAAACAAGTTTTCTTCTTGTGTTCAATTTTTTGTTCCTGGTTGCTACAGTACTTCCTATTACACACACACAAGCAAGAATCTAAACTGTTATTGGCATCATATGGGACATCCTTTAGCAGCAGAAGAATTAAATTCGGAAGCTGCTCCATTTTTTCCTTTTATTTAGTACAAAAAAGGTATTTTTCAATAAATAAAAACATGATAGAAAGTTTAAATGAAGAGAACACATTTCCATGCTGAAAACTGGTGGCTACCTATTGTAAGGCTTGACAAATCCAGTCAAAGAGGGAAATTTAGTTCAAGGAAAAGTTTTAAGTCTGAGTATACATTTTGTTCTTCTTCCTTAAATATGCATTTGTTCTGTCAGACACATAGTCTCAATTTGATATAATGGAATGTGAAGCCTGAATTATTTCTGAAGCTCTTGTAGCCCACAGAGATTTGCTTACTAATGCACAGCTACTTCTTTATTGCCAGCTGAGGGAAATGGAACATATGGGATCCATGAAAAATACAGGTTGCAGGCTTTTTGGCTCAGCCTGCTTCCCCAAGAAGAGGGGAAAAAAGAAAACAGTGCTTGAGAGGAAGATGGGGCAGGATTAGGAAATGGATTTGCAGCGTAGGACTGCTACATGATTTCTTGTAGTCTACATTCATGTTATGGCAACTAAAGATAGAATTTGATGACTTTTAAAGGAAGAATAAATTTAGTACAAATATTTTAGATAAAATTAGCTAGCAGATTTAGCTTTTTTAGGAACAGTAGTCCAAGTATATTTGGAAGCTAATATACATCAGCAAAGAAGGAACTAAATCATTTTTATCTTCCAGTAGGTGAAAAGCACAAGTTAACACTCATTGGGTGTGGATGTAAGAGAGAGAGGGAAAAAAAACTTTGAAAACTTCGACATGCATAATTCAAGTTAGTTCCTGGATATTATTTCTCTTGATTCTTATTACTCAGTAGTTTTTTAATCATGAAAGACAATTTAGAAGAAAGCAAAACTAGTGCAAGGTGGAGGACCATTGCTATGCTACTGTATGCAGTTTTCTCAGGCCTGTCCATTTTCTGTGTGTGTCTTAGTCTTCCTGAGTAAAACTTTTAACTATAAACTATGGGAGATTTCCAATTTCATTTCCATTTTCCTTAAGCTATTCAATAGCACGGCATTTAGATTCTCTTATCCATATGGGAATTTTTCATTGTTTTAAGGAATACCAAGAATCTATAGAAGTTAAAAACTACCGGTCAGCATTGATAATCTCCTTAGATTACTATTGTTTTAATCACGGCTGTTTTTTTCCCTTTTTTACTAGCTTTTGTGTACTCCACAGGAAATTATTGTGCTGTAGTGTAACTGCCAGCATTACAGGCAGCGTAGAGGGGTGTTTTTTCCTGTCACTAAAGCCAGCTATAGCCCATTCAGGAAAGAGCGTTTTTCCAATTCTGTTCTTCTGGGGCTCTCCACAGACCGTCTCTGCCACTTTACTTCTGAACACCAGCATCCTGTGTAAGAAGGCAGGATTTAGCCTCTGTGCTTCTCCCTGAAAATATGTTCTCAAAAACAGCAAACGCCCAAACTAAATTTGTGTTTCACAGTCTGCTTTGACACTTTGAAAGCATTTTCATACTGATTCTATTGCAGTGTGCCTTTGCATGTTAGCAGTTTCATTCTCACTGATTGCATTCTGTCCTTAGATGACAGATGTTGCTACAACGTTCTGTACCATGGAGAAGAACAACATCTAGGCTTTGCAAGAAGTGTCCAGAATCTCAAGGAAGCAAAGAAAGAGTGATCATCATGAGAGTGAGTGCTGAGCTTTGAAAGATAGTGTCTGGTCTTCAGTTATGTGCCAAAACTTTTAGTTTGTAGTTTTTAATTAACAGCAAGAATACTGGAACACAGATTATTTTCTTTTCTCAGTAGCCAAAAAATGCAATACAGTAGAAAAACCTGATGACTGTTTGGAAAATTCTAGAAAAACAAGTTGTCCCTTTGTGTTTATTCCTTTGAACACTGTTGAAACAAGATTTTGGGATTGCATCAAGATATATCAAGACACTGATTATCAGTTGTTGGGTTTTTTTTTTTTTCCTTTGGAATGAGCTGTTGAGAATATAATAATATAATATAGGGAGAAAGTGGAATCAGGAATAGCACTGTATCAGTCATTCTGTGTGCTATTTACTTACTTCTCTTTTTCCTTTACATTTGGAGAAACAAATCTTTCTCCTTCAAATTACATGAAATATGTGGCAGATCCTTGATGGTAGTAGGGGTTTTTTTACTTCTTGTTTTCTTTTGACATATGGTGATAAAATAAAGCATCTTTCTCATCAGTGAAAGAAATATTTTTTTATATATCTCTCAGTATTCTCGTAACACACTTATTTCCAGATCTCTGCCATGTGAATTTCATAACCAGAAAAACTTTGGGGGGGGGGGGGGTTGCCATTCTATTACCTTTGAATTTGCTGATAAGATAACAAAAAGTTCAATTACTGTAATATTAACTATTTTATACTATGCAGTATAGTTGGCTTGAGTTTGAAGTGGATGTCCTTTGTACTGCAGGAAAGATATATTACTGTCGGAGTGGGAGCCGGACCCGGAGTAACGACGAAATCTCAATATGAGTATGATCGTTCTCCCTTTATTCAAGTTTTCCCAGCATATTTATAGACAGGCAGTAAAGGGCAGTAAAAGCACACGCTAGCAAAAGTGATTGGTTTACAACCTATGTTTATGTGACTAAAACAGTTCATTGGCACACATCTTGTGAGTTCATTGGTGCACCTCTTGTGAATTCATTGGTGCACCTCTTGTGCCCACCCATCGCTACACAAGACAGCTTCTCCCTCTCTCTACAGATGTGGTTCTGCTTATCTTTGTTTACGGTTTTGTTACTTCTGCTTCTTTAAGGACTTCAAGGAGAGTTCACAGTCACATACAGGCCTGTAACTAAGGCTTCTCCTTGAGGCTCATATCAGAGGCTGGATTGTTCATCGCAATCAGATCATGTCCCTTCTCACTCAGCCATTCCTCCACAATTCCCCCTTCTTGTTTTTGAACAATCCAGGCTCGGTTTATGACTTTTAACATAGCTCTCTTAACACACGAAAGGACTACACATAAGCACAAACCTATGATTACAAGAATTACTATAATACGTAAGCCTTCGACAAACAATCCTAATAACCATTGCGGCAGCGTTCCAAACAAGTTAGTTAACCACTCATCCAAAAACCCATGACTTTGACGAATCTTGCTCGCACGTTCTTTTAACCACTGCAACTGTTCGTGAATTGATTCGCTGTGATCGGACAGATTCATACAGCACATCCCTTCAAAATCTTCGCAACCATGTCCTTGGGCTAATAACAAAAAGTCAATTGCTGCTCTGTTTTGCAAAATTGCATGGCGCAGGCTATTTTGATCTTCCAACAAATTCGCTATAATCTCCGTGGTGACCTTCGCTTGTTTTTCAGCCCAGCAAGCCAACCGTCCTATGTCCTTTAAGGCCCTGCCTGCCACTGCTCCAGGCATAAATAAAGACAAGAACACTCTTTCAGTGGCACTAAGTAAGGTTACCTCATCATTACAATCTGGTGTGAGACCCCTAATGTCACGCTTTAAGCGCCCGGGATGGGAATCCTTTGTCACGTTCTTCCACCGATTTTTATTTGGGGCTAGTAGTGTTAGTTTACCAAGATAGCATGGACCACCCACCACGTTTTTCGGAATTCCCTGCCATGCTCGATCACCACATATCAAGAACACATTTGGTGGCAGAGCTTTTGTGGTGCCATTGTTCCAGAGGGGCATTGGGTGTCTCATTTCAGCCCCATAGGCTCCCAGGCCATCTTCGAGGCCTGTATCATTTGTGCCGCAAAAGGAATTCAAGGGAACGTTCAGCCAATTGTTCAAGGCCCAAACTACTGCGGCTAGTTCCAATGTTTGAAGGGAATCTCGGGTGTCTCCATTGATGATATGCTGACACCATTGATCTTTTTCCTGCCAAACACAGGCTGCACGCCACAAGCGTTTACCGGCATCTGTATATACAGTGATACCATCTGACAGTGAGTCTCCCCGTACTTTAGGTTTTCCTATCCACTGATTTCTTTTTAAAACTTGCCATAGTTTTCCCTGTGGCTGTTGTGAATGGACTCTCCCACTATACCCTAACAAAGCCTCTTGTATGGCAACGTCATTGCGCAGCCACCATTCTAAGTGTCCGACATTGACAGGTATGCTAATATCCTCTGGTTCTTTACCACTGATTTCTACCATTCGGGATCGACCCTTCCGTATCAGTTCCCCTATTGCCTCAGTTCTCGTTTGAATACTCGTTTTTGGTTGTACCCCTAGAAATACCCATTCCAGAACATGGAACACATCCTCTTTTGTTCTCTTTCCTTCGCATTTGCCAGTGGCATCACCCACAGAGGCGCCGGGAGGAGCAGTGTCCCCCTTTCTGTTTTGCCACTGGCAAATGACGGCATACTAAACATAACAGACAAATTCCTTCCACACAAGCAATGAGTATAATTTGCTTCAACCACCCCCACCCCCAAGTCCATCCAGCAAAAAGATTGCACCCAGTGGTCTCCACAAGTTGCTGGTTCGGTCGGTGCAGTTCTTGCAACTGGGCATGGATGGATTTGGAGTGGTCACTTAGATTCATACAACACAGTCCTTTAAAATCTTGACAACCGTGTCTGTGAGCTGAAAGCAAAAATTCAACAGCAGCTCTGTTTTGCAGCGTCACATGTCGAATACTATCTACATCTAGCAATAACTCAGAAATAGCTGTACTAGTAGCATTACTAAACTTGTCCTTGGCAGCAACAGAGTCCTTGTTAGCAAGAATCCTTGGCAGCGAAAGAGTCCTTGTTAGCGAGAGCGCATGCAGACTCCCTCTTCTTGCTGGTGCTGTGCTTTGATCTTCTTCCACAACAGGCCAAGATTCTCAAACAGCTAGATAAGGTGTCTGTGAGTCCATTACAGGCTTATGTCATCCAAATGTTTTTCTTGCAAGCACCCGAGACTGAATAACAATTGGTGTGATTTATGTGTTTTCCAGCACCCAGGTGCGAGTCCTTGAGTGTATTTACAATCCTCCTCGCCGATCTTCCGTTGCTTTCCCATATTCCACCCCCTTGCTCAAGAGACCGCTTCTGCTGGGGTTTTTTAGTCTCACAGGGTATAACACTAAGGCATGCAATAACATATACACAGATAGGAAAAAATCAAAACCATATCTCTATGGTACTGCTTTGAATCAGGTGTTCTATTTCTCTTTTTCTGCTGCTTTCTCGTAGCGCATATGGCATACTTTTGTGCTAACGTGGCACATTTCCCATCTAATTGTTCCTGTTTGGTTTCTCTCTTTTTTTTTCTTTCTTTTTTTTCTTTTTTTTCTTTTTCTTCTTTTTCTTTTTTTTTTCTTTTCTTTCATCACTTATGACTGACAAAAAAGTCTGCCTTCACAACAAGAGCTCAGTTTCTCGTGTTTCCTTAAATTTCTCATTTTCCTACAGAGCATCCTATAGATTTTGTCTCAACTCCTTTTCCCAATCAATGATGATCTTATAGGCAAACAACAAACAACTAGCCATACGCCCTGCACGGGCGAGCCGTTCCCGAGAGCGTAAACGTGTCGGCTGGGGAAAACTCCCCCAATATTTCAGGACTTCCATCGGTTCTACGGCTCATCCTGGTGTATCTACCTGGGGTGTGCTCGCCTTACATCTAAACATTGTGTACATACAAACTTCTTCACTTGACGGAGTGTCAGCCCTAGTCGCGTACGAGAACAGTACCACACCGGGCAGAACACCTGCTCAAGTGGAGTCACCTAACGACACTGCACACAACAAAAAACAAACAGTAGCACAGATGCTGATCAGCAGGTATAAGCTGGCGCCCACACACACTTACACAGCAGACATACAAAAACCAGCACTTCTATCTCAGGGAGACGGCTGGGGAGAGGAGGATCTGAGGCGGGCAGTGGCAAGAGAAAAACAGCTCCGGCTCCGTCCTTCTCTGCTGACATTCTGACAATACACCGCAATACCCCGATTCTGGCTGCACACTTATAAGCAGTTGATAAGGAGGAACAGATGCAGTACCTGGCGCAAATGAAGAATGGTTAAGAACGGAGGAGCGCGATAACAACTTTCGTCGCTGTTGCTGTAAAATCTCCGCAGTTGGAGCAGATGTAGGCATAGCTTTAACTGAGGTTAAAGGTGGATATAAATCAGGTTCAGTCTCTGGATTTATTGGACCAGGAGTCCCACTCCCTCGAATCTCCGCCACAGATTGACAGACTGTCCCAGTCATTCCTTTGACAGCAGGCAGGCCAAAAAACCGCGTAATAGGTCCAGGCTTACTTGGAGGCGGTGTGACAGCGGCTCCTGGGTTTAACATTTGAGCTGCTGCACAGGCTACTTCCCGCTCTGCTTTCATGGCTTTCAAAGCCTCTAACACTGTATTCCATAGCCCACGGACGGCTTTTATTTCTTTTTCATCTTTTTCATCTCCTTCAATTATTTTATACCACATTGTCTCTCCAAATTCCCGCCATTCCGAAACGGAAAACAAGAGATGTGTGTCAGAAAAATGACCCCATCTCTGTCCCAATTTAATCAGTTTCACTGGTGTTTCAATCCCTCTCTTAGAGAGGATCCCAGCGAGTAGCGTGGCCGCAGCTTCTGTTTCCATAGCTGCGCCTGGGAGGTGAGGAGCGACCTCACACAGTTTTCTGCTCCCGCTTATGCGCCCAAGCAGCACGTCTCCCAGCCGAAGTTTCCCACTCCCCTCCTCTAGCTGCTTGCCGCAGTCTCGGAGAAGTCAGTCGCGCATCCTCTGCTACCAGATGTCGGAGTGGGAGCCGGACCCGGAGTAACGACGAAATCTCCTGGTTTTATCCCCTTCCCCGCTTCGTTTCTAGTTTAAAGCCCTGTTCATGAGCCTTGCTAACTCTTGGCCTAGTACCCTTTTCCCCTTTTGGGATAGGGTTTTCCCATTCTTAGTGAGCAGGCCCGGTGCCCTGCAGATCAAACTATGATCACTGAACCCAAAGCCCTGCTCGTAGCACCAGTTTTGGAGCCAGGTGTTGATCCGTCCGATTTTCTTGTTCACCCATTCGTCAGTCCCCAAAACTGGAAGGGCAGAGGAGAACACAATTTGTGCTCCCGAACCCTTGACAAGCTGCCCCAAGGCCCTGAAATCTTTCTTCATTGCCCTCAGACTTCTACTCTCCAGCTCCTCACTGTCTGCCTGTAAGATCAACACAGGGTAATAATCTGAGGGCTGTATCAGGCCAGGAAGCTTCCTGGCTATATCCTTAACACGGGCCCCAGGGAGGCAACAGACCTCCCTGTGGGAGGGGTCTGGCCTGCATATGGGACCCTTAGTTCCCCTCAGAATGGACCACCCTATGACTATTATATAATCATAGAATCATAGAATTGCTGAGGTTGGAAGGGACCTTTAAGATCATCAAGTCCAACCTTTAACCTACCCTGAAAAAAGCCACTTCTAAACCATGTCCCTAAGTGCCCCATCTACCCTTTTTTTAAACACCTCCAGGGACGGTGAATCCACCACCTCCCTGGGCAGCCTATTCCAATGTTTAATAACCCTTTCAGTGAAAAAATGTTTCCTAATATCCAATCTAAACCTCCCCTGACATAACTTGAACCCATTTCCTCTTGTGCTATCACTTGTCACCAAGGAGAAGAGGTCAGCCCCCATCCCTCTACAACCTCCTTTCAGGTAGTTGTAGAGGGTGATAAGGTCTCCCCTCAGCCTCCTCTTCTCCAGGCTAAACACCCCCAGCTCCCTCAGTCGTTCTTCATAAGGTTTGTCCTCCAGACCCCTCACCAGCTTTGTAGCCCTTCTCTGGACACGCTCCAACACCTCCATGTCCTTCTTGTAGCGAGGGGCCCAAAACTGAATGCAGTACTTGAGGTGAGGCCTCACCAGTGCCGAGTACGGAGGCACGATCACTTCCCTAGTCCGGCTCACCACACTATTCCTGATACAGGCTAGGATGCTGTTGGCCTTCTTGGCCACCTGGGCACACTGCTGGCTCATATTCAGCCGGCTGTCCACCAACACCCCCAGGTCCTTTTCTGCCAGGCTGCTTTCGAGCCACTCTTCCCCAAGCTTGTATCACTGCATGGGGTTGTTGTGACCCAAGTGCAGGACCCGGCACTTGGCCTTGTTGAACTTCATACCATTGGTCTCAGCCCATCGGTCCAGCCTGTCCAGATCCCTCTGCAGAGCCAACCTACCCTCAAGCAGATCAACACGCCTGCCTAGTTTGGTGTCATCTGCGAACTTACTGAGGGTGCATTCGATCCCCTCATCCAGATCATTGACAAAGATATTAAAGAGAACCGGCCCCAGCACCGAGCCCTGGGGGACACCACTTGTGACCGGACACCAACTGGATTTAACTCCATTAACCACCACTCTCTGGGCATGGCCATCCAGCCAGTTTTTTACCCAGCGAAGAGTACACCTGTCCAGGCCATGAGCAGCCAGTTTCTCCAGGAGAATGCTGTGGGAAACGGTGTCAAAAGCTTTGCAAAAATCCAGGTAGATAACATCCACAGCTTTTCCCTCATCCACTAAGTGGGTCACCTTATCATAGAAGGAGATCAGGTTTGACAGGCATGACCTGCCCTTCACAAACCCATGCTGACTGGGCCTGATCACCCTGTTCTCCTGCATGTGCTGTGTAATGGCACTGAGGAGGATCTGTTCCATGACCTTCCCAGGCACCGAGGTCAGACTGACTGGCCTGTAGTTCCCCGGATCCTCCTTCCGGCCCTTCTTGTGGATGGGTGTCACATTTTCTAACCTCCAGTCAGCTGGGACCTCCACGATTGTCCAGGACTGCTCATAAATGATGCAAAGTGGCCTGGCGAGCACTTCCGCCAGCTCCTTCAGTACCCTTGGGTGGATCCCATCCGGCCCCATAGATTTGTGCACCTCCAGGTGCTGAAGCAGGTCCCTCACCATTTCCCTTTGGATTACAGGGGCTTCGTTCTGCTCCCCATCCCTGTCTACTAGCTCAGGGGTCTGGGTACTCAGGGAACAACTGGTCCTACTGCTGAAGACTGAGGCAAAGACGGCATTAAATACCTCAGCCTTTTCCTCATCCTTGGTCACTATGTTGCCGGCCCCATCTACTAGAGGATAGAGATTATCCTTAGTCCTCTTCTTATTGCTAATATATTTATAGAAACTTTTTTTGTTGTCCTTGACAACAGAAGCCAGGTTTAGTTCTAGCTGGGCTTTGGCCCTCCTGATTTTTTCCCTACATAGCTTCACTACCTCTTTGTAGTCCTCTTGAGTGGCCTGCCCTTCCTTCCAAAGGCCATAGATCCTCTTTTTTTCCCTAAGTTGCAACACTAGCTCCCTGCTTAGCCAGGCCGGTCTTTTTCCCCTGACGGCTTGTCTTCCGGCACATGGGGACAGCCTGCTCCTGCGCCTTTAAGACTTCCTTCTTGAAAAACATCCAGGCTTCCTGGGCTCCTTTGCCCTTCAGGACTGCCTCCCAGGGGACTTTGTCAACCAGGCTCCTGAAAAGCCCAAAGTCCGCCCTCCGGAAGTCCAAGGTAGCAGTTCTGCTGACCCCCCTCCTTGCTTCACGCAGAATCAAAAACTCTATCATTTCATGGTCACTGTTCCCGAGACAGCCTCCAACCTTCACATCCCCCACAAGACCTTCCCTGTTTACAAACAACAGATCCAGCAGGGCACCTTCCCTAGTTGGCTCTCTCACCAGCTGTGTCAGGAAGTTATCCCCAGTGCATTCCAGGAACCTTCTAGACTGTTCCCTCCCTGCTGTATTGTATTCCCAGCAGATGTCCGGCAAATTGAAGTCCCCCACGAGGACAAGAGCTCGCGATCTTGAGACTTCTCCCAGCCGTTTATAGAATATTTCATCTGCCTCCTCATCCTGATTGGGCAGTCTATAACAGACTCCTACTACGATATCTGCCTTGTTAGCCCTGCCCCTGATTCTTACCCATAAACACCTTGGCATAGACTACCTCAGGAGAGAGTATTTCAAGGAGCCAAAAGGGTACCAGTGGGGTTTTGGTATAGCCCCTGTGGAGACGGAGGAAATTACACAGCTGTCTACCTTGCCTGGTCTCTCGGAGGACCCTTGTGTTGTGGGGCTGCTGAGGGTTAAAGAACAACAGGTGCCGATCACTAGTGGCCATTTTTCTTGCTCAGCAATATAGAATCACAGAATTATAGAATGTGTTGCGTTGGAAGGGACCTTTAAAGGTCATCTAGTCCAACCCCCCTGCAGTAAGCAGGGACATCTTCAACTAGATCAGGTTGCTCAGAGCCTCATCAAGCCTGGCCTTGAATGTCTCCAGGGATGGGGCCTCCACCACCTCTCTGGGCAACCTGTTCCAGTGCCTCCCCACCCTCATTGTAAAGAACTTCTTCCTAATGTCTAATCTAAACCTACCCTGCTCTAGTTTAAAACCATTGCCCCTCGTCCTATCGCTACATACCCTTGCAAACAGCCCCTCCCCAGCTTTCTTATAGGCCCCCTTCAGGTACTGGAAGGCCACAATAAGGTCTCCCCAGAGCCTTTTCTTCTCCAGGCTGAACAACCCCAGCTCTCTCAGCCTGTCCTCACAGGAGAGGTGTTCCGTCCCTCTGATCATCTTTGTGGCCCTCCTCTGGATCCGCTCCAACAGGTCCATGTCCTTCTTGTGCTGAGGGTTCCAGAGATGGTGTGGCAGTGTTCTCTCCCCTTTTCTCCCCCCTGGCTCCTGCTCAAGCCATGGCCATCAGTGGGAGTTGTTACGAGTTGCACTTGAACTGTGGGGGATGGCTGGCAACACAGTCAAAACACTGTCTGGAGTGGGAACCTAGGTATCTTGTTCCCATGGGAATCATAGAATCATAGAATCATATGAGAATCGCTGAGGTTGGAAGGGACCTTTAAGGTCATCAAGTCCAATCTTTAACCTACCCTGACAAAGCCACCTCTAAACCATGTCCCTAAGTGCCCCATCTACCCTTTTTTTAAACACCTCCAGGGACGGTGAATCCACCACCTCCCTGGGCAGCCTATTCCAATGTTTAATAACCCTTTCAGTGAAAAAATGTTTCCTAATATCCAATCTAAACCTCCCCTGACATAACTTGAACCCGTTTCCTCTCGTCCTATCACTTGTCACCAAGGAGAAGAGGTCAGCCCCCATCCCTCTACAACCTCCTTTCAGGTAGTTGTAGAGGGTGATAAGGTCTCCCCTCAGCCTCCTCTTCTCCAGGCTAAACATGCCCAGCTCCCTCAGTCGTTCTTCATAAGGTTTGTCCTCCAGACCCCTTATCAGCTTTGTAGCCCTTCTCTGGACACGCTCCAACACCTCCATGTCCTTCTTGTAGCGAGGGGCCCAAAACTGAACGCAGTACTCGAGGTGGGGCCTCACCAGTGCCGAGTACAGGGGGATGATCACTTCCCTAGTCCGGCTCACCACACTATTCCTGATACAGGCCAGGATGCTGTTGGCCTTCTTGGCCACCTGGGCACACTGCTGGCTCATATTCAGCCGGCTGTCCACCAACACCCCCAGGTCCTTTTCTGCCGGGCTGCTCTCGAGCCACTCCGCCCCAAGCCTGTAGCGCTGCATGGGGTTGTTGTGACCCAAGTGCAGGACCCAGCACTTGGCCTTGTTGAACTTCATACCATTGGCCTCGGCCCATTGATCCAGCCTGTCCAGGTCCCTCTGCAGAGCCAACCTACCCTCAAGCAGATCAACACGCCCGCCTAGTTTAGTGTCGTCTGCGAACTTACTGAGGGTGCATTCGATCCCCTCATCCAGATCATTGATAAAGATATTAAAGAGAACCGGCCCCAGCACTGAGCCCTGAGGGACACCACTTGTGACCGGACACCAACTGGATTTAACTCCATTTACCACCACTCTCTGGGCACGGCCATCCAGCCAGTTTTTTACCCAGCGAAGAGTACACCTGTCCAGGCCATGAGCAGCCAGTTTCTCCAGGAGAATATGACTATAGGTCAATTATCTTACTCCATAAATAGCGGACAGCCCAAGAGCCCTTTGAGCTCTCCTGCACGGCAGCGGGCTGCACGCCAGGATCTCCCCTTCGGTGGGGTTCTTCTCCTCGAGGTTGAGAGATTCCTTGCTGCAACAGATTCTCGGTAAGTGACTAAGAGCATGCTAAACTTAGAAATCTTAGCTAAGTGATAGAAAGGATTGATTTTGCATATATAATCCTTTAGACATAAACCATTGACCAAGTCTGGGACTAGGATTGGATCCAGCCGCCCCTAGACTCCTCTCTGAGAAGGAGTTTAGAAAGCCAGGGGGTCCCTTCTGAACCTCGTGACTCAACGGGAGGGTCTCCCTGACAGCTTGTCTGACCCTGGCCTCTATCCAATAAATAATCAAGTGTACCTTTCCATTGAATCTTGTAAAACACTGTTGCATTCACTACTAACTTTGTTAAATCACTGTTTTATGTTAATAAATATTTCGCTACTTCTCTCTTACAAGTGAAGTTAATCACTCTGCCCGTGACAGCTGGCTACAATACTCCAGGTGGGGTCTCATGAAAGCGGAGTAGAGGGGGAGAATCACCTCTCTCGACCTGCTGGACACAGTTCTTTTGATGCAGCCCAGGATGTGATTGGCCTTCTGGGCTGCAAGTACACATTGTTGGCTATGTCCAGCATTTCATCCACCAGTACCCCCAAGTCCTTTTCCGAAGGGCTACTCTCAGTCCCTTCATCCCCCAGTCTGTATTGATAGCGAGGATTGTCCCAACCCAAGTGCAGGACCTTGCACTTGGCCTTGTTGAACTTCATAAGGTTTGCTCGGACCCACCTCTCCAGCTCGTCCAGGTCCCTCTGGATGACATCCCATCCCTCTGGCCTGTCAACCGCACCACTCAGCTTGGTGTGATGGGCAAACTTGCTGAGGGTTCACTTGATCCCACTGTCTATGTCATTGATGAAGATGTTGGACAGCACCGGTCCCAATATGGATCCCTGAGGGACACCACTTGTCACCCCTCTCCATCTGGACATCGAGCCATTGACCACCACCCTCTGGATGCGAGCATCCAACCAATTCCTCATCCACCAAACAGTCCACCCATCAAATCCATCTCTCTCCAATTTACAGAGAAGGATGTTGTGGGGGACCGTGTCAAAGGCCCTGCAGAAGTCCAGATAGATGACATCCATTGCTCTCCCCTTGTCCACTGATGCAGTCACTCCATTGTAGAAAGCCACCAGGTTGGCCAGGCAGGACTTGCCCTTGGTGAAGCCATGCTGGCTGTCTCAAATCACCTCCCTGTCCTTTGTGTGCCTTAGCATAGCTTCTAGGAGGATCTGTTCCATGATCTTCCCAGGCACGGAGGTGAGGCTGACAGGGCGGTAGTTCCCAGGGTCCTCCTTTCTACCCTTTTTAAAAATGGGTGTGATGCTTCCCTTTTTCCAGTTGCCAGGGACTTCACCTGACTGCCACGACTTTTCAAATATCATGGAGACTGGCTTGGCAACTACATCAGCCAATTCCCTCAGGACTCTGGGGTGCATCTCATCAGGTCCCATAGACTTGTATACGTTCAGGTTCCTCAGGTGGTCACAAACCTTGTCTTCACTTACAGTGGGAGGCACTTTGTCCCCCAGGTCCCCTTCTTGCTGTCCTTCAACTCGGGAGGCATGAGGAGAGAGGATGGCAGTAAAGACCAAGGCAAAAAAGTTGTTGAGAACCTCAGCCTTCTCCTCATCTGTTGTTACCAGTTTGCCATTCTTGGTCACCAGGGAGGGTACGCTTTCTTTAACTTTCCTTTTCTTCTTAGCATCCCTTGCCAAGTTCAGCTCCAGCCGCGCCTTGGCCTTCCTGACCTCATCCCTACATAACCGGGCAGCATCCCTATACTCATTCCCAGGACACCGGATGCTGCTTGAACTGCCTGTGCAGTTCCTTCTTGCCTTTTAGTTTGACCAGCAGGTCCCAACTCAGCCATGCTGGTCTCCTCCCTGTCTTGCTTGATTTCTTGCACCTGGGGATCGAGAGCTCTTGCGCTCTATGGAAAGCATCCTTGAAGATCTGCCAGCTCTGTTCTGCCTCCTTGTCCCTGAGGACCATTTCCCAGGGGGTCCTATTTAACTCCTTGAAGAGGTGGAGGTTTGCTTTCCTAAAATCCAGGGTCCTGACTAGGCTCCTTGTCTGGCACGTATCCATTAGGACTGTGAACTCCACCAGTGCGTGGTCACTGCAGCCCAGGCTGCCTCCAGTCTTGGCATCCCCAATGAGCTCACTCACATTGGTGACTATCAGGTCCAGTACGGCATCCCCTCGGGTAGGGCTGTCTATTTCCTGTCTTAGGAAGTTATCATCGAGGCACTCCAGGAACCTCCTGGATTGTCTACAGCTCGCCGTGTTACTTTTCCAGCAGATGTCGGGGTGGTTGAAATCCCCCAGCAGGACGAGAGCCTTCGAGCGCGATGCCTCCCGTAGCTGGAGGAAGAAGGCTTCATCAGTAGGCTCCCCTTGATCAGGCGGCCTGTAGTAGACAGCAACCACAAGGTTCCCCTTGTTGCCTCGGCCTCTAATTCCTACCCATAAGCTTTCGACTTCCTCTTGGCTGTCCTTTAGGGACATCTCTTCACACTCTATCCCTTCCTTAACATAGAGGGCAACACCTCCACCCCTCCTTCCTCGCCTGTCCCTTCTGAACAGCCTGTAGCCATCGATAGCCACGTTCCAGTCATAGGATTCGTCCCACCAGGTTTTAGTAATGGCCGCTATGTCGTAGCTTTCCAGCAGCACGGTAGCTTCCAACTCCTCCTGTTTGTTGCCCATGCTGTGTGCATTCGTGTAGAGGCACTTCAGCTGGGCTGTTGGCTGTGACGTCTTCTTGGAGGAGCACCCCTTGGGGTGTTTCACGGGTGTTTCCCTGTTGACTCCCGACTACCTCAGGAGCCCCTGGCTCGTCTCTGTAAGACTTTGGCTGTGATGTAGCATCCCCAGCATGTTTTGGGGAAACAGGTCTAAGGCCTTTACTGGTGCCCTGTCCCTCTCACCCTGATGTGTTATCCTACAGCTTGTCACAGACAAGCCTAATATTATCATCCCCCTCCCCCTTCACATCTAGTTTAAAGCCCTGTCGATCAGCCCCGCAATCTCTTGGGCAAAGACCCTCTTCCCTCTTTGAGAAAGGTGTTTTCCATTTGATGCTAATAAGCCTGGTGACGTGTAGGCCATCCCATTATCAAAAAACCCAAAATTGTGGTGGCGACACCAGCCACGGAGCCATGTATTAATGGATTGGATCCGTCTGTTCCTTCCAATGTCACTGCCTGCAACTGGAAGGAGTGAGGAGAAAATAACCTGTGCCCCAGACTCCTTTACCAACCTTCCCAAGGCCCTGAAGTCCCCCTTGATTGCTCTTGGTCTACAAGTCACAGCTTCGTCTCCACCTACATGGAAAATCAGTAATGGGTAATAGTCCGAGGACTGTATCAAACTAGGGAGTTTCCTGGTGATGTCCTTAACCCAGGCTCCAAGAAGACAGCAGACTTCCCTGTGAGGAGGGTCTACCTGGCATATTGGACCCTCTGTTCCCCTCAGGAGGGAGTCACCAACGACTATAACCCTCCTTTTCTTCCTTGTGGATGTGGTTGTGATATAGGCGGTATGCCTTTCTGACTGTGGAGATGACTCTGGTGTAGATTGGCCATCATCCACATCCTCATTTGACTGGCCTTCCTCATCCAGTACCTCATGTCTGTTATTCAGAGGTACTGGGTGGGGGCGGGGGGGGCAAGGAGAGAGTTCGACTGCTGCCCCGACCGTGAACTTGCCTCCATTCACTCCCTTTGTTTAGGCTTCTGCCTTCTGCCTGACAGGAGCAGGGTACAGGGGCCTTGATTGCTTGATCCACCAATATCTAAAACCAGCTGGATGGCTTTCACCTCTGCAAACTGGCTCGATTCACCTTGTCTTTCAGTGGCTTCTGCAACTCGTCGTGCAGGACTCCACACAGCAGACTTCCACCTTTGATGACACAAGCGCTCAGTGAGCCAACTAGGAAAGATGCCCTCCTAGACTTGCTATTTGTGACTAGAGACGGACTTGTGGAAGATGTGATGGTAGGTGGCTGTCTTGGTGACAGTGATCATGAAATGGTTGAGTTCAGAATTTTCTTTGTACTGAGAAAAAAGGACAGCAGAGTTGCTACCCTGGATTTCAAGAGAGCAAACATTAAGCTACTCAGGGAGCTAGTTAGCAGTGTCCCCTGGGAATCAGCTTTTGAGGGCTTAGGGGTCCACGAGTGCTGGTCAGTCTTTAAGAACCACCTTTTAAAAGCACAGGACCAGGCAATCCCATGGTGTCGCAAGTCAAGCAAGCGGGGCAGAAAACTAGCTTGGCTGAACAGGGAACTCCTCATGGAGCTCAGGAGGAAAAAGAAGCTGTATGACAACATAAGCTGTAAGGACAAAGAAAAAAGTTTTTATAAATACATTAACAAAAAGAGAGCCAGGGAGAATCTCCATCCCTTACTGGATGCAGGGGGCAAAGTTGCAACCAAGGACAAGGAGAAGGCTGAGATACTTAATGCCTTCTTTGCCTCCGTCTTCAATAGTCAGACCAGCTATCCCCAGGGTGCTCAGCCTCCTGAGCTGGAAGATAGGGATGGAGAGCAGAACAACCCACCCATAATCCAGGAGGAAGTAGTCAATGATCTGCTTCTGCACCTAGACGCACACAAGTCTATGGGGCCGGATGGGATTCACCCAAGAGTACTCAGGGAGCTGGCAGGAGAGCTCACCAAGCCCCTCTCCATCATTTATTAACAATCCTGGTCAACAGGGGAGGTACCAGATGACTGTGACTGGAGGGTGGCTAATGTGACGCCCATCTACAAGAAGGGTCGGAAGGAGGATCCGGGGAACTACAGGCCTGTCAGCCTGACCTCAGTACCAGGAAAGATCATGGAGAGGATCATCTTGAGTGAGCTCTCAGGGCAAGTGCAGGGCGGCCAAGGGATCAGGGCCAGCCAGCATGGGTTTAGGAAAGGGAGGTCCTGCTTAACCAACCTGATCTCTTTCTATGACCATGTGACCCGCCTTCTGGATGTGGGGAAGGCTGTGGACGTTGTCTATCTGGACTTTGGTAAGGCCTTTGACACTGTCCCCCACAGCATTCTCCTGGAGAAGCTGGCGAATCATGGCATAGACAAGTGTACTCTTCGCTGGGTTAAAAACTGGATGGATGGCTGTGCCCAGAGAGTTGTGATTAATGGGGTGTTGGAGAATGGCTATATGAGAACGGGCATGGCTCCATGCAGGAGTTCTGTGAGGCAAGTAAGCTATGCCTGCCTGCATGGAAAATTCTGAGCCACGCTGATAAGGAAGATGCTGAAGGTCGTGCTGACCTTGCTTAAATTAGATGAACAACTTTGAGAAAGTAGACCGTGAGAGAACAGGAATGAACCCGGACCCAAGAAACCGCATGTAGGAGGAGTAGGATAATGTATTCTTTAGCGCACAGCCAATAGGTGTAAGACACATATGCATATTTAAGTATAAGAATATAAAAGTCTGATGATGCTGCAATAAAGCTGAAGCTTGCTTTATCACTCATATTGAGTCGACTGCTTGTTTCCCTCGCTCGTCGCAATGGGGTGAAATCCTCTTGGCGGCCGGTCACCAGTGGTGTCCCTCAGGGCTCAGTTTTGGGGCCGGTTTTGTTTAATATCTTTATCAGTGATCTGGATGAGGGGATTGAGTGCACCCTCAGTAAGTTTGCAGATGACACCAAACTAGGTGGGAGTGTTGATCTGCCTGAGGGTAGGAAGGCTCTACAGAGGGACCTGGACAGGCTGGATCGATGGGCCAAGGCCAACTGTATGAGGTTTAATAAGGCCAAGTGCCAGGTCCTGCATTTCAGTCACAACAACCCCAAGCAACGCTACAGGCTTGGGGCAGAGTGGCTGGAGAGCTGCCCAGCAGAAAAGGACCTGGGGGCGCTGGTGGACGGCCAGCTTAACATGAGCCAGCAGTGTGCCCAGGTGGCCAAGAAGGCCAACAGCATTCTGGCTTGTATCAGGGATAGCGTGGCCAGCAGGAGTAGGGAAGTGATCGTGCCTCTGTACTCGGCACTGGTGAGGCCTCACCTCGAGTACGGTGTTCAGTTCTGGGCCCCTCTGTACAGGAGGGACATTGAGGTGCTGGAGCGTGTCCAGAGGAGAGCTACCAGGCTGGTGAGGGGTCTGGAGACCAGGTCATATGAGGAGAGGCTGAGGGAGCTGGGCATGTTTAGCTTGGAGAAGAGGAGGCTGAGGGGAGACCTCATTGCCCTCTACAACTACCTGAAGGGATGTTGTAGAGAGGTGGGTGTTGGCCTCTTCTCCCAGGTGAATAATGACAGGACCAGAGGAAATGGCCTGAAGTTGCGGCAGGGCAGGTTTAGATTAGATATTAGGAAGAATTACTTTACTGAAAGGGTGGTCAGGCACTGGAACAGCCTGCCCAGGGAGGTGGTTGAGTCCCCATCCCTGCAGGTATTTAAGAAACATCTAGATGTGGCACTTCAGGGCATGCTCTAGTGGCAGAGATTGTAGGTTGTTTGTTTGTGGGGTTTTTTGGTTTTGTTTTTTTTTTATTTTTTTGGTGTGTGTATGGTTGGACTCGATGATCTCAAAGGTCCTTTCCAACCATGAAGATTCTATGATTCTATGATTCTATGATTTCTAGATGTGAGGTCAGGCTTTGCAGGAAGATTACAGAGCTGTGGTTCATATATGCAGGGAGAAGACACGAAAAGCCGAAGCTCAACTAGAGTTGAAACTGGCCAGTGTTTTGTCAGAAAGCAAGAAAGGCTTTTTTAAGTAAGTTAATAGCAAGAGGATGTTTCTTTAAAACATTGGACCGATACTTCTTGAAGATGGTCACCTGACAAATAGGGATGAAGAAAAAGCACAGGCATTCAGTGCTTTTTTTGCCTCACTCTTTAATAATACTGATAGCCTTTGGGCTGCCTGGACCTCTGAGTTGGAGGACCACAGTGCGGGAACAATGACTTTCCATTTGTGGACGCTGAAGTTGTAAGGGACCAGCTGTATCAGCTGAATGTTCACAACCCCATGGGGCCTGAAGGGATTCAAGGAATTTCACAGAATTTCACAGAATTTTTCAGAGTTGGAAGGGACCTCTAGAGATCATCTAGTCCAACTCCCCTGCTAAAGCAGGATTGCCTAGAGCACATCCCTCAGGACTGCATCCAGGCGGGTCTTGAAAATCTCCAGGGAAGGGGACTCCACAGCCTCCCTGGGCAGCCTGTTCCAGTGCTCTGTCACCCTCACTGTAAAGAAGTTTTTTCTCATATTTGTTTGGAACTTTCTATGTTCCAGCTTGTGCCTATTACCCCTCGTCCTGTTACTGGGAACCATTGAAAAGAGTCTGGCTCCATCCTCCTTAAGCCCACCCTTTAGGTACTTGTAAACATTAATAAGGTCTCCCCTCAGCCTTCTCTTCTCCAGGCTAAAGAGTCCCAGCTCTTTCAGCCTTTCCTCATAAGGGAGATGCTCCAGTCCCTCCATCATCTTAGTTGCCCTACGCTGGACTCCCTCCAGTAGTTCCCTGTCTCTCTTGATCTGGGGAGCCCAGAGCTGGACGCAGTATTCCAGTTGTGGCCTCACCAGTGCAGAGTAGAGGGGGAGAACGACCTCCCTCGACCTGCTGGCCACACTCTTCCCTATGCAGCCCAGAATTCCATTGGCCTTCTTGGCAACAAGGGCGCATTTCTGGCTCATGGATAATTTACTGTCTACCAGGACCCCCTGATCCTTTTCTTCAGAGCTGCTTTCCAGCAGGTCCACCCCTAACCTGTACTGGTGCCTGACATTCTTCCTCCCCAGGTGCAGGACCTTGCACTTGCCTTTGTTGAACCTCATTAGGTTCTTCTCTGCCCAGCTCTCCAGCCTGTCCAGGTCACGCTGGATGGCAGCACGGCCCTCTGGGGTGTCGGCCACCCCTCCCGCTTTGGTATCATCAGCGAACTTGCTGAGCATACGCTCTGTCCCCTTGTCCAGGTCGTTGATGAATACGTTAAACAATACTGGTCCAAGTATTGACCCCTGGGGGACACCACTGGTTACAGGCCTCCAACTCGACCCTGTTCCATTAATCACAACCCTCTGAGTCCTGTCACACAGCCAGCTCTCAATCCACCTCACTGTCCCCTTGTCTAGTCCACACTTCCTCAGTTTCCTAAGGAGGATGTTATAAGAGACAGTGTCAAAAGCTTTGCTGGAGTCAAGGTAGATGACATCTACGGCTCTGCCCTCATCCAGCCAACCACTTATAACATCATAGAAGGCTATGAGATTGGTCAAGCATGATTTACCCTTGGTAAATCCATGTTGACCACTTCCAATATCTTCCTGCTCCTGAATGCACTTGGATATGACATCCAGAATGAGTTGCTCCATTACCTTCCCAGGGACAGAGGTGAGGCTAACCGGTCTGTAGTTCCCTGGGTCCTCCTTCCTGCCCTTTTTGAAGACTGGAGTGATGTCAGCCTTCCTCCAGTCCTCAGGCACCTCTCCTGTTCCCCATGACCTTGCAAAGATGATGGAGAGTGGCCAAGCAATAACATCTGCCAGCTCTCTCAGCACTCGCGGGTGCATCTCATCAGGGCCCATGGACTTATGGATGTCCAGATTGGCCAAGTGGTCTCTAACCTGATCTTCCTCTACTGGGGAAAACTCTTCCTCTCTCCAGACCTTCCCCCTTGCCTCCAGGGCCTGGTATTCATGAGGGACAGCTTTAGCAGTGAAGACTGAAGCAAAGAAGGCATTCAGTAGCTCTGCCTTCTCTGTGTCTTCCACCACTAGGGCGCCCATCTCATTCGTTAGTGGGCCTACATTTTCCCTAGTCTTCCTTTTTCTAGTGATATACTGAAAGAACCTCTTCTTGTTATCTTTAACCATGGTGGCCAAGATGAGTTCTGCTTGAGCTTTGGCCCTTCTAATTTTCGCCCTGCATAGCTTCACTACATCTTGGTATTTTTCATAAGTAGCCAACCCCCTTTTCCAAAGATCATAAACATTCTTTTTTTTCCTGAGGTCCAGCCAAAGCTCTCTATTTAGCCAGGCTGGGGAAGATCTTTATCTTTATCTTTAAGATAAAGATCTTAAAGTTCTTTATCTTCCTGGGGAAGATAAAGAACAACTTTTATTACAGAATATGCTAGTCTCTGACTGATTGTCTCTTTGCATGCAGTTTTTTCTTGTGAGCCACTTCTGCAACTTCTGTATTAGACTGGGAGATTAATTTAGAGGCATGGAGGAATGCCTGCTGCTGTCTAGAGGCTGCACTGCCAACACACAACAAGGAAGCTCCTCTAATGAAGTGAGGCTGAGGGTGCTTGGTGCTTTTTCTCGATGAGGACATTGAAGGAGTTATCTATTTGTGAAGGTTGGATAACTCTGATTAGGTGTTATGCTCAATAGCTATCAATTAAAGACTCTACAAAGGCCCAACAAAAAGTGGCTTAATAAGATAATTGCTTTAATAAGACAGAATAAGATGAATACTGATAGCAAGTAAATCTTACATCCCTTCAGATGCTGGGCACCCTGCGTTAGTGCAGCATCAAACAGAGCCTGGATGGATTTTCCCACAGCATGCTGCAAAGAGCAGATATTGTCCTTGGAGATAAACTCTGTTTTGGTCATTCAAGTTATTATATATTTTTTTCAAGTTATTATATAATTTCTTTACAAGAAAACAACTCTATTCCTAAAGGATGTTTCCATGACCACTTCTTGCTGCACTTTTAGATAAAGGCAAGGCCATGCAGGTGGCATAATCACAGATATAGAGTAGGAGCTTCCTACAGGCTCTTCTGTTTCAATGAGCTGGCTGAGTTTATTCTTCAGCCGAGGAATTTGTGCAGCACAACACAGGCCTGAAAGCCATGCTGTCCATGCAGCACAGCACAGGCATGCACCTACTCAGGTTAACTGTTATGTGAATCACGAACTCCTTGATGTGCAGTGGTATCTCAGTCAGGATCAATACGGGGGGGAGAGCTCAGGAGACTGAGAGCAAGAGAGAGACTGAAAGACTGAGACATCTAAAGAGTTTGAGAGAGATGGAGGCAGAGTCCAAGAGAATGAGAGACACAGAGACTGGGACAGACACAGAGAGAGCCTGAGAGACCAAGGGACCAAGGCATGAGAAAGTGAGACACAGAGAGACACAGAGACACCGATAGACTGAGAGAGAGAGCCCAAGACAGAGATGGAGAGAGAAGCCAAGAGAGTGGCTGAGACAGACATAAAGAGGCCGAGTGAGAAAGAAAGAGAGCCCAAAACAGAGGGAAAGAGAGAGGCAGAGAGAGATGCAGAGGGGCAGAAGGCTGGGAAGGCTACACAGCCTGCTAGGAAGACTAAACAGCCAGGCATGTACAGTCCAGGAGGTTCCTCCAGTGTATTGATGACAACTTTTTGACACAGGTGGTGCAGGAGCCAACAAGGAGAGGAGCACTCCTGGACCTAGTACTGACAAACACAGAGGGACTGGTGGAGGACATGAAGGTTGGGGGCAGCCTTGGCTGTAGCGATCACGAGAAGATAGAGTTCAGGATCATGGGTAGTATGCACAAAGCAACAAGTAGAATTACAGCCTTGGACTTCAGGAGGGCTAACTTCGACCTCTTCAAGAAACTGCTTGGAGAGATCCTGTAAGGCAAAGGGGCTCAAGAGAGCTGGCTGGTATTCAAACACCACTTTCTCCAAGCTCAGGATTGGTGCATCCCTAAGAGCAAGAAATCAGGCAAGGGATGCAGGAGACCTGCATGGCTGAGCAGGAAGCTTCTGAAAAAGCTCAAGTGGAAGAAGGAAGTTTACAGCACGTGGAAGAAGGGACTGACCACTTGGGAAGATTACAAGAATGCCATCAGAGTCTCCCACAGCATCCTCATAGGGAAGCTTAGGAAGAGTGGGTTAGATGAATGGACAGTAAGGTGGATATATAACTGGTTGAAAGACAGAGCTCAGATGTGGAGCATGGATTCACGGACTCTGGCAGGGTACAGACCAAAGACCTTTATTGCAACAATCTGACAGGCTTTATAGTTTTACACACTGTCCACGCGCAAGTTGTGTTCTGCTGATAGGTTGAAGGTCGACTGCCACGCGCTTCTCTACTTCTTCCAATTGGTTTCTGCTGTCTGTTCACGAGGAGCAACAACTTCATTCTCACGTCCCGTTTCTTGCTGATTCTTACTTGTTTTTCTGTTCTCACAAACCCTCTCTCAAGGACGCAGCTTTATCTCATCGAGGTTGAACAGACCTATGCTGCTCTCTATTCCCACACTCAGAGGGTCGTGATTAGGGGCACAGAGTCTAGTTGGAGGTCAGTGACAAGTGGTGTTCCCCAGGGGTCAGTACTGGGTCCAGTCCTCTTCAATATATTCATCAGTGACCTGGATGAAGGGGGAGAGGGCACCCTCAGCAAGTTTGCTGATGACACAAAGCTGGGAGGGGTGGCTGACACACCAGAAGGCCGTGCCGCCATACAGGGAGACCTGGACAGGCTGGAGATCTGGGCAAAGAGGAACCTTATGAAATTCAACAAGGGCAAGTGTAGGGTGCTGCACCTGGGGAGGAATAACCCCATGCACCAGTACAGGTTGGGGGCTGACCTGCTGGAGAGCAGCTCTGTGGAAAGAGACCTGGGAGTCCTGGTGGACAACAGGATGACCATGAGGCAGCAATGTGCCCTTGTGGCCAAGAAGGCCAATGGCATCCTGGGGTGCATCAAGAAGAGTGTGGCCAGCAGGTCGAGGGAGGTCATCCTCCCCCTCTACTCTGCCTTGGTGAGGCCGCATCTGGAGTACTGTGTCCAGTTCTAGGCTCCCCGGTTCAAGAGGGACAGGGAACTGCTGGAGAGGGCGCAGCAGAGAGCTACCAAGATGATTAGGGGACTCGAACACCTCTCTTATGAAGAAAGGCTGAGGGATTTGGGTCTCTTCAGTCTGGAAAAAGGATGGCTGAGGGGGGATCTTATCAATGCTTATGAATACTTAAAGGGTGGGTGTCAGGAGGATGGGGCCAGGCTCTTTTCAGTGGTGCCCAGGGACAGGACAAGAGGTAACAGGCACAAACTTGAGCATAGGAAGTTCCACCTAAACATGAGGAGGAACTTCTTTACTTTGAGGGTGGCAGAGCACTGGCACAGGCTTCCCAGAGAGGTGGTGGAGTCTCCGTCTCTGGAGACATTCAAAACCCACCTGGACGCATTCCTGTGCAACCTAGGTGACCCCGCTCTGGCAGGGGGGTTGGACTAGATGATCTCCAGAGGTCCCTTCCAACCCCTATCATTCTGTGAAAGTCCAAGACAGACAGACAGAAACCCAGAGAGACAAATAGAGAGAGAGATTAAGACAGGGGTGCTGGGGGGTCTGAGAGAGAATGCCTAAGGGCCACTGAGAGAGAGAAAGAGGCCAAGAGAAACTGAGATAGGAAGAGAGGCAGGCCAAGAGATAGACACAGAGAAAGAGTAAGAGAGAGGGAGCAAGAGAGAGAGAAGCATCGGGGGTTGAGTGGGCAAGCAGGCAAGTGAGCGAGATTTAGAGATCAAGAGAGACAGACATACAAGGAGAAACAGAGAGAAACAGAGAGTCAGGCAGAGAATGAGAGGGAGAGAGAGCAGGGGAGAGGCTGACAGGCAGACAGAGTAACCGGGACACCAGGACACCAAGAGAGAGACTGATTGATAGTGAGAAGACAAGAAAAAGAGAGATCAAGACAGTGAGAGACTGACAAGCGGATAGTCAGAGAGGGTGACCGAGACACAACAAGAAAGAGCCCGAGACTGAGAAAAACTGATAGAAAGACAGAGAGACGAAAAGCAAGGATAAGAAAGAGAGAGGCAGAGAGAGAGAGAGACTGTTTTTCACCAGGAGATACTGGTCCATTATGATCCCATTAAGAATGCCACTCAGACTCTGTAAGGTATCATTTAAAATGCTATTTATTGGAGCTAAGACAATAAGGAGAGAATAGTATAGATAATCTTACATCGCTTTAGATGCTTTAGATGCAGGTGGTGTACATTGAACAGGCCTCCGATCCACATGCAGCATGCTGGGCAGACCTCATCCGTAGAAGAGATTCTCCTATTTTGGTCATTCAAGCTATTATAGGATTTTCTTACGAGGAAGGAGTAGCCTGCAGGCTCTTCTGTTACAGTGAGCTGGCTGAGTTTATCCTTCAACCAAGGAATTTGTGCAGCACAACACAGGCCTAAAGACCATACTGTATGTTGTCATGAAAATATTGCAACTGGCCCATGCCCAACCAAGGAGAGAGGCTAGCCTGTAAAGTACAGATTTACAAGAGTATTTCTTTATTCATGCACATGAGGTGTCCCATTCAAATTGGGGCACACCAAATATGGTTTTACACATGGTTCTTACAACTTTCAAATGTTCAGATACATGATTTGACCAGTCACTATTTAACGCACACATACTACTGTTTTGAAAAGCAACTATAATTCTATGGCATCATCAACCATCTGCTTCTTTCTTGATCTAGATGTCCCTGGAGTTGGTTTTGCTACAGTTGCTTATCTATGATGCCAGATAATGAGAGGGTTTCACAAAGGTGTTAGAGGGGCTAGGATGCTGGTGTTATCTCAGTAGTCCAGGGGTATCCTCTATTCTTCAGGGTGGGGGCTGTCCTTCTCCTTGCAATGAGCTGGGGTCCTCTAGTCATGCTTACTTAACCAAGACTATGCAGTATACAATGTAAACTATATATATCTTAAGAAAGTTCATACAATTTCACACTATAAAGACTCATTGGTACAATAGTGTTGTGGTTTAGCAGCAGCCAGCAACAAAGACTTACACAGTCGCTCGCTCGCTCCTCCCCCGGGGGAGAATTGGAAGAAAAAGGAAAAACTTGTGGGTTGAGATAAAGGCAGTTTAACAGAACAGCAAAGTAAAGAGGAAAACAACAACAGTAATAGAGGAATATACAAAACATGATTAATGTACCACGCTCAACCGAACGGAACCCAAAGCCGAGCCTGCTCCAAGCAATAATTCCTAGCCCTTCACCCCTCCCCAGCCAGCTCTTCCAGCTATATATACTGAGCATGGCATCACATGGTATGGAATACTCGTTTGGCTAGTTTGGGTCAGCCAACCCGGCTGTGTCCTGTCCCAGCTCTTTGTGAAAATTAACCCTATCCCTGCCGGAACCAGGACAAATAGTTAGGAATGACATTTTCCTAACAGTCCTTCCTTTTCTTTTGACTGTCAGGGTCACACTATATTATTCATTATTTTAGTAGTAAGTTGAGTGCATAAGATAATACAACACTGCAAACACACATACATAATTACAAAGCAAAGTAAGATAGCAAATGCAACAACTAAAATCCTTTTAGTCCGTAATCCTATATCTAAGTCTGGGAACCAAGAGGTTAATAACCTAAATAGATTTAGGGGAGATCCCTGTCTTACTTCATGTAATATTTTTAAATTAGTCTTTATCTTGTTTATATCGGTTTCATTTTTCTGGTCTTGATTTACATAAAACCAGCAGCTATTATTCAATAATGCACATACTCTGTCCTGTATTGCTATAATAAGCGGTCTAAAGCTAATCCATTTTGTATTACCATTTGTGATAATACTTTGATTTCTTCCTGTAGGCTACAATACTCTCTGTGGTTTCATTAATGTTTTTTTCTAATTTTTTTGACACATTTGCAATAGTTCTTTCTAGTTTAGCAACCCCTAACCATGGGATAAAAGCTCTTAGAAACAGGGGGGACTTAGCGCCACATTCTGTCAGAGGGTCGTAACAGCTTTTCCCATATATATCCGTAGTTATGAGTTACAGGCGCAGAAGAGACAGTGGTTCTAACCTGTGTGGATGGTACTAATGCACTTAGAATACACTTTTCAGCTCAGGTTGAGGGTAAATACTCAGGGCAAATGCCCTTTCTCCACATATTGCCCTGGTATTTGTGAAAATAGGGTAGTATGAACTTCAAATAAATCTGAATCATGTGCCAGATTTGGTTGTTTAGGTAAATCAGTAACGTTTGGACACAGATTAGATGACTCAGAGAAATCAGGATCCTATAGGCCCATAGTGAAAACCAAAATTTTATAATAATCTTTAGTTTGATTATGGCTTCCTACAGAATACCAAGTTAATCTGTCTGTGAATATCCACATTGTCTCAGAGTCTGCAGGGCCTGATAAACTCTGTTATAGATTGTGGCCCAATAATTGACAGGAACCAGTCCAATTAATCAAATTAGTTTATTAAGCAAGCGGCAGCAAGCAAAACAGCGCTGGGCGGCTGGGGAGTCTTTGCTCCGCCAACGGCGCGCACCCACTTCCCGAAAGTAGCTGGTTATATACTCTTCTGGTTCCCGTGTATGTGTCAGTCCTGGTATATTCTGTGTCTGAGTGACGTGTTGCTAGGGGGTCGGTCTTGTCCCGCCTCCTGATGGTCGTGAGGCTGAAGGCTCCTCATCTTTATCGGTGTCCTTTGGGTGACTCTTTTCAGCTTATCGCACAACTTAGCTCTTCCCTTTGAAGTGTTAAAGCACACCAGATGCCTGTGATTTAGGTCAGATAGCACACCAGATGCCTGTGATTTAGGTATTGAGGTGTCAAAGCGCACCAGATAGCACACCGGACGCCTATGATTTAGGTATGTGAAGGGTCAAAACATTGTAATTTTTCACCAGCCTTTAAGAAAGCCTGATTTGATTAACAAACATGATTTTATTTATTACAAACTCCATCCAAGAACAAATCTACAGCATGATATCCTATTATAATAGGGTGAATTAGACAGATTTCAGAAGGGTACCCAACCATCCCAGAGGTGGGAGGGCAAACCCAACTGACCCCAAAGGGGAAGAAGGGGCCAAAAGGGGAACCAATAAAGTAACAGAGTCTCACTTCAAAGATAATGCTCTTGTGGCAGAGATTGTAGGTTGGTTTTTTTGTTGTTTTTGTGTGTGTGTGTGTGGTTTTTTTGTATGGTTGGACTCGATGATCTCAAAGGTCCTTTCCAACCATGAAGATTCTATGATTCTATAATCTGTGTCATAGAGTTTGGAGTCAACTGTACATCCCCAGAGAGAGTCCAAGATCTTGTAGAAAGTTCATGCATAGAATTCAGCCTGTTTAGGAAAAAGGAAAAGCATGTGCAGCATGGGAAGTTGTCAAATAGACAGCCTCCATTTTGGATAAAAATTAAGTCCTTTTTATAGCACAGAGACATAAAAGGGCAGAGGACGTTCTATTTTGAGCAGCCAATATTGAGTTGCTAATTTCTGTCTTTCACATGGAACATCCAATAAATGATGATGTATTCTGTTCTTTCAGAGCAATTTTATTTTTCCAGACTGTTTTCCACCTTTTCAGATGATAAGATGCCATTACAGTCATTTGGTTTTGTGCTTATCAGTGATGTCTCAGGATGTCTGGTTTCTAGGTACCCCAGCTGTACTTCAAAGAGGCTAGCTACACTTTTCAAGGATGTTTATGGTTCACAGGCCTAGTTCCAGGCTGGCAGGCCTTTCTCTTTCAGTATTTTTCAGCAGACATTTTATTTTGCTCAGTAATTTTCCCCTTCTAATCAGGCCACCTTCATAGCTGATCACATCAGTTAGTCTCTCTCTTCATATATCTCTCTCCCTCTGTTCTCTCTGTGTCTCACCATCTGTCAAATTCTCTCTCTCGGTGCTGCTTTCCCTCTCTCAGGGCATGTCTCCCCAAGACTGTCTCTCTCTTGGGCTCTCTCAGTCTCTCGTGCTCTATCTCGGTGCCACTCTCTTTCTCTCTCAGTTGCTTTCTCACCATCTCTCTAGGGCTCTCATTCTCTGGCCCTCCCTCACTCAGTCTCTTTCTGTCTTTTTCTTGGCCTCCCCTCCCTTGCCCCTTCCCTGTCCCTCTCTCTCATGTCTCCCTCCATGCCTCTCTCCTGGTCTCTCTCTCTCTCTCCCTCCCTTACTCCCTCTCCCTTCCTCCCTCTCCCCTTCTCTCTGTGTCTCCATCTCTCTCAGTGTCTTTTTGTGTCTGCCTGTCTGTCTCTCCGTCTCTCTCTCTGTCTCTCCTGCTCTCTCTCTTGTTTGCGTGCTCTCTCTCTGAGTCGAACCCATGGCAGGCAAAAGCTGAGCCAATCAGCAAAGCTAGTGGCACATTTGTGATAACATATTTCAGAAAGGAAAAGGCAAAGTGGTGGAGGGCAGTGTGAGGAGTGAGGAAAAAAGGTGTGAGAAACAATACTGCAAACACCAAGATCAGAGAAGAAGGAAGGGGAGGAGGTGCTCCAGGCACTGGAGCAGCTTGAGACGAGATCTAGATGATTTAGACTTTATGATAGAACCTGGAGCATCTCAAAAGAAAAAATGTTTTTCTTTCCCACAACCCTCTCAAAAAAAAGATATATGCTTCAAAAAACAAGATCTACAACTTATCTCTTTTCAGACAGCTCTAGAGAACAGCAGCTTGACCTCGGACCATCTGAACTACCAAGACTGCTAATAAATTAAGCCCTTCTTTAAAAAAAATTTGCTTTCCTGAAATGAGATTATGTCACTTGATTGGTATATACAGTTTCCCATCCCTGGTGAACGCTGCATTACTTATGACGCAACACATCCTGACCTGAATAAAGAAAATGCATGCCATCACATGCCCTCAGTAGGCACCTTGAATCAAATCACATATTGTCTCATTCTTAAGATGTCTATGCACGTCCAGCTTGAAAATAATAAGAAATACATTGCAGCCCCTGGAAACTCCATGTTAAGAGCATCTTGAGAAAATAGGATTTCAGGGTATCTTAAGTTTCTGCAACATGCGAAAGGAACAAAACCCAAATATAGTACAGTTCCACTGATTCCTGTGAGGACACAATGATGCATTTCCATAATCACTCAGTACCTAATAATGACATAAAACATTCATCCATCACTCTCTTTTGTTTTTAAACCAATTGGACATTTTTAATGTATTTGACAAGCCACACCACACCTCAATAATTCATATCCATTCATGTGAGGCCCTACTAATGTACTTACACTACACAATCTGTAGAAATATAGACATTTATTATTTAGTGTGCTTCATTAAGATGTATAACAACTTAATCAAATAGAGCTGAGTGATTATTTTGACAACAGTGAGAAAATTACTGAGAACAAGACTGATTTAGCATTCAGTATTCTAAAAGATGGCTCTGTGATTTCAATTTCCCTTTCTCAGAGTCTAGCCTTCAATATATTCAGAGACAAAAGAAATGGGAGATGCAGGTCTTGATGGATTTGGTCTTTGGGCTTTTTTAAACTCAGTTCTGACTAAGGTCATAACATGAAATGCATTAAAATGAAGATAACACTTCTCAGTGAAAACACTCTATATTAAATACTCTAATTCATTCAGTATACAGGGGAATGTGAAAGCAGTAAAGTAAAAATGTATCTTGAAGAAAACTTAAACCTCAACTGGCAATAGACTAAATATACTGGATGATTCCCAAAAACCTTCTTTTAGTTTATGAGATTATCTTTAACATTTTAGTACTTAGTATTAATGTTTTAGTTATACTGCGCTACGTACATAGCTGGTTCTTTGAATTTCCTCACACCTTCTCTTTTGAAATACTGAATCAACCAACATTGTGCAGTAATGCAGAACTGCAATTTCTAAAGAATTTTAAACACTGTCAGAAACCAGATATCTAACTATTGTTGCAGATATTGTTAGATATCTAGCAATCTGCTTTACCAATTTCCATAGCTAATTTGGATGCTGTTGCTATTTGAACTAAAATGAACTCCAAGTCTTTTGATGTTCACTGTCATGGTTTTGGCCAAATTGGCCAATGGCTGGCAACAGATGCTCTCCCTTCACCTCTCGCAGACAGAGAGGAGGAGGAGAGATAAAGAGATTTATGAGTTTAGAAGAAACTAAACTACTTTAATGAAATATTAATAATAAGATAAAAAGGAAATAATGAAATGGATACAGTATATACAAAACCATATTAAGCTCCCAGGATGACATCACCGGCAGGCACTGGGGAAGTCCCAGACTGGACTCAGCAACGGGTGGGAACTGGATTCCACAGATGGAGTCAGGAACACACAGATCGGGATCAAAGGCAAATGAACAGACAGGGTCCTCCTTGGATGTCGACCACTGAAGAAGAGAGAGCTGACCCTTGAATCCCTCAGCTTTTATACTGAGCATGGGGCAGATGGGATGGAATACCCCTGTTGGTCAGTTTGGGGTCACCTGTCCTGTCCACTCCTCCCTGCAGGTGGGACCCCTCTACACTTACATGCTAAGTATAAGCAAGAGCCTCTCTGCATACCATTCCTTGACACTAATTGTAAACATTGGTCTTATCACTCTCAGAACAAATAATTTTCGGCACAAAATGCTGTTAATTTCAGAGAGTTAGAAGAGGCCTAGCTAAGAAGTAAAATTAATGGACAGAAAGTTGGTTCTGTTTTACCTCAAACCAGGACATTCACCCATTATTAAAGCCTGTTTTTAAGGACAGTGTCCTTGGAAGTACATGCTTTCCCATTGACCCAAGCTTCACAGCTATCTAATTTTCTTGCTAAGTGAATTCCTTGTATATTATCTAAAGTGGCATTGTATGGGTACAGTATTGTACAGCAGGTGAATGCTGCTGTCCTGGTTTGAGGTAAAACAGAACCAATTTTCTGTCCAGTAATTTTACTTTGCAGCTAAGCCTCTTCTAACTAACTGAAATCTCTGAAAATAACGGCGTATTTTTTAGACAGTCACCTTTCTGAGTGATCACAGAATCACAGAATGATTGGGGCTGGAAGGGACCTCTGGAGATCATCTAGTCCAACCCCCCTGCCAGAGTGATAAGACCTAATTGTTTATAATTTATGCCAAGGAATGGTATGCAGAGAGGCTCTCGCTTATACTTATTGCTATAACAGCCAAGGCCAGCTAAGTTTGTTATTTGCCCCATTGGAGGGTTGGAAGCAGAAAAGCGTAGAGGGGTCACACCTGCAGGAAGGACCAGACAGGACAGGTGACTCAAAACTGACCAACAGGGGTATTCCATCCCATCTGCCTCGTGCTCAGTATAACAGCTGAGAGATCAAAGGGTCAGCCTTCTTTCTTCAATGGCTGGCGTCTGAGGAGGAGGACTCTGTTCGTCTGTGCATTCCGGAATCCAGATCCGGAATCCAGTTCCCACCCGTCGCTGAGTCCAGTCTGGGACTTCCCCAGTGCCTGCCGGTGATGTGATTGTCATCCTGGGAGCTTAATAATGGTTTTGTATATATTTCATTATTTTCTTTTTTGATATTATTATCTTTTCTTGTTATTATTTTGTTATTAATATCTCCTTAAAGTAGCCTATTTTCTTTTAAACTCATAAGTCTCTTCCTCTCTCTCTCTCCCTCCTCTCCTTGGAGAGAGAGGTGGGGGAAAGCATATGTCATTCGTCTCAGTGGCCAGTCCGGCGCAAACCATGACAGATTTATTGGCACCCAACGTGGGCACAACCGGGGCTCGACCAGGGCTCTCATAGATTGCTTGAATAGTTTGAATTACGGCTTGCTCAGTTAAGATTTTTTTTCTACAAAAGTCTTAAGGGATTGGTGTGGCAGAGAGAAAAAGATTTCGCTGAGAGGTTCAAATTAACAATTTATTTGTACTTCACTCTGTGAAAAATAGTGAAGGTATTGTTGGCTTTCGCCATAATAACAAGGCTATAAATATTTGACTTATAAGGATAACTAACCTTTAGTAAATTAGGAAACATGAGAAACCTCAAAGATAACAACTAACAGCAGCTATGAAGAAAAACATCCGAGAGAAACACAAGAGAACTTCTCCAAAAGACCCCACAAATGATTAACAGAAGGAACCAGAGGTATGGGAGAAGGGAATTGATGATAATCAACCCTACCAGAAGTGTAAGAAAGGCAGGTATTGCTTTTGCAGAGGAGAAAAGCCGTTTCCATTAGAGGTGGCATGATAAGGGAATGACTAAAACAAAGAGGCTCCAGCAAAGGCTTGTAGAACATCTCTTATCACCCAGACAAAAGGACAAACTGATTTGTCCCGGATTAGCGTCTAGAAGGGGAGTCAAACATTTAAACAGGGCTAATGACATTGAGCAAATTTTTACCAAAAAGGAAAGAAATAAACTAGTCAGCATAAAGGGAAGTAAACAGAAGCATGACATCCGGGAAGAATTTTAGGCACCTCGGACAGACTGTGAACCCTGTGTTATAGTTGAATTTAAAATAAATCGGGTCCGAAATAGATTCAATAAATATTTATTGAGGTAGGAAAGCAAAAGCAGCGCTGGGCGGCCGGGGAGTCGCAGCTCCACCAAAGGCTCGCAAATTCAAGCAAGCTGAGCAGCTCTTTTTATATTCTTGGAGGTCGGTTTACGCCCCTCTGTAGCTTCTTGCTTGAGGTAGTTTAGATAATCGGTCACAGGATCAGCTCAAAACAATACATTCTGATAACATTGTGGTTAAGCTTTTTGTCATTCAGGAGTTCCCATGTTGGTGTAGCAAGACAACATTGTGGACACGTCTCTTCTGGTTAAACAGGGAGTTCTCAAGACTGCCACAATGGGTTCGTCCCTCTTGCTTAACTTGTTTGATCAGCAAATCACCTTTAGTTACTTATTACAATCCCCCCCTTCTTTTATTTATAAGTGATTTGCTGATCAAACCTAGACAATACCTCACAAGCTGCATCTAATTCTGGATTTTCGTTCGGTATAGTTTTCATTTCCAGTTCCGATTGCTTCATCACCATTAGCTGCACTTTTTCTAACCTGCTTTCAACAAAGGTTACAAATTTATTAATGACACAGGGTCCAAAAGTCAGAGCCAATAGCAACATCATGAGGGGTCCCGCCAAATTAGCCCAGGTTCGTCCAAATAACCATCCGTGGTCATTAGGCTGCAGGATTTCTAGTATAACATGCTTACAGTTGCCAAGGTGGGGGCCCTCTATGTGTCCATCCCAGCTAGGAGCTGGCGGGTTGCATCCTCTGGGCCCCCATGTTATATTTAAAAATCTATCTTTAATGGCTACGTCCCAGTGTGAAGCTATAGTTTCACATCCCCAATATGCACAGTAATAGTGATTAGGGAAATTACAATAGCTTTTCCCTGGATTCGAACTGGGGCAGAGATAAAAAAGGTTTTACTGCTCTTTCTCGTCGGCCAGGTGGGTCTAGTTCATAAAAGACTAAATTTTCCAATTTAACTTGGAATTCTGGGGGTCCGGCTGTCACATTATACCGAACCTCTATTGAATCTTCCCATCGACCTAAGGTCCAATTGAAGGGTTGATGTTCATTTTCTAAAGCCATGGTAATCAATACCATTAATAGGATACCAGCTTTCATTTCCCCACTGTTTAGTACCTCTCTGCCTTCCTCGTCTACTCCTTTGCAGAGAGCAACGGGATATCAAGATCTTCTCGGCAGCAGCAGATAGTCTTCAGGGGAATTTTGCTGTTATCCTATCAATAATTTCCAAGGTCTAAAGAGTTAGTTATCTCTCAAATATATTTCCACCTATGTGGTTGTTGTGCCCGTTTCCAGGCGAATCTTATAGCACACTGTCTTAAAACTCTATACCAGTCTGTTTCATATACTTCCCAAAGTTCAGGTACTGACAGTTCCCATCCACAAAATAATTTACGAATTTCCACTGGATCCTCTGGTCCCCTGGCATGTATCAAATCATTGCGACATTTCATACAGTAGGGTTGTCTCTTAAATGAAACACAGGACCAATCTCTATTACAATTTAGACATCGGCAAACAACCCAACATAAATGTCCGGAAGTAGGGTGTTTTAAGCAGGGTATTCCCCAGAGATCTCCTACTCTGGGTGATTCGGGTATCTCTGTCTCAGTTTCACAACAAAATGGAAAAACCTGGGGAGTTCCTGTTAGTTTGTATAATCCACCCCCCCCCCCATTTGGGCCGGTATCCTTTCTTCACTCCAAGGTGCAAAATATACCTTTCGTAGAGTATTTCCTGGTGGTATTTGGAACCATCGATATAAACTATCTCTTACTTCCCTTCTGGAGTGGTTCATTTACCGGTCTCGCTTTTCCTTATCTTTATTCGAAGACCTCCTGGTTCCGACGTCACAGTCCACTTCTCTGGGAAGATAGGTCCCTTAATTCTACTAGCGTGAGTCCATCCTTTTTCTGCTGTCCGTACAGCCGTATCTGTGGTAAGTAAAACAACAAAGGGTCCTTCCCAACGGGGTGTTAGGGAGGTTTCTTTCCAGGTTTTGATTAGTACCTGGTCTCCGGGCTGGATTCGGTGTATGGAAATGTCCAAGGGAGGTCTTTGTACTACCAAGCCCTTCTTTCTTAGTTCCTGTCTTCTTTTTGTAAGTTCTAAAGTATATTCTGTTAAACGTTTATCCTCGACTTTTGGGTGTTCCACTAATAACCCAAAGTCATAAGGCATTCCATACAACATTTCAAAGGGGGATATACCAGTATCTGTTCTTGGCTGAGTTCTAATGTAAAGCAAAGCCAATGGTAAACATTTAACCCAATTCATTTTTGTTTCCACCATAAGTTTGGTTAGGTGTTTCTTTATCTCCCCATTCATTCTTTCTACTTTCCCAGAACTCTGTGGGTGCCAGGGAGTATGGTATTCCCATTTTGTACCGAACAATTCAGTTGTCTCTTTAATTACTTTGGATGTGAAATGTGGACCTCGGCCTGAGTCAATTACCACAATAGTCCCATATCTTGGAATAATTTCTTCCAAGAGAATCTTAATAACTGTCTTTGCAGTAGCTCTTACCACTGGAAAGGCTTCTACAAAGTGCGTAGGGTGATCAACCAAGACCAATAAATACTGATATCTCCCCACCTTTGGCAATTCGGTAAAATCCACCTGTATTTTCTCAAAGGGTCTTTTAGCCAATTCACGACCTCCTTGAACCTTTTCCCTAAGTTGTCGTTTATTCACTTTGTGACAGGTTAAACATCCCTCTAAAATCCTTTTAGCTAGACCATATATTCCGACACAGGCATAGTTTGTCTCAAACTGATCCACTAAAGCTTGAATTCCCCAATGAGTTTTATGGTGTAATTTATTCAGTATTCCCCGAGCTAATCCTTTTGGAAGAATTTCCCTGCCGTCTGGTAGCAGCCATTTATCACCATCTCTTTTTGCTCCAATTTGTTTCAGCTTATCCAATTCTTGGAGAGTGAAAGTTTTATCTAATTTTGGCCTTTCAGGTTCCTCTCTCAAGATCTCCACCATTAATAATGCAGCCCGCTTTGCCTCCGCGTCGGCTAGATTGTTTCCTCTTACAGTATGGCTTAGTCCCTTCTGATGTCCTTTTACATGGACTATGGCTATCTTTAGTGGACCTCTTAATGCCTTTAAAACTTCTAAGATTAGCTTTTCATGGACTAATCCTTTTCCCTGGGTGTTAATTAAGCCTCTCTCTTCCCAAATTTTTCCAAAAGTATGTACCACCCCAAAGGTATACTTTGAATCTGTATAAATAGTTCCAATTTTATTTTCTAAGAGCTTTAATGCCTTTAGCATAGCATATAACTCACATGCTTGTGCGGACCAGGCTTTACTTAATGGTCCTGATTCTTTTATCTTAAAAGTATACCCATCCACAATAGCATATCCTGATTTCCGTTGTCCTTCAACCACTCGTGAGGAGCCGTCCACAAATAATTATATATATATATTTATTATATATATTTATTTATATATATATTTATTATATATATTTATTATATATATATAATTATATATATATATTATATATAAATAACTAGAACACTTCATGCTGAGGACCCAATTTCAATTCTATCAAGGGCTCGGTAACCTTAGGGGTCCCCAGCAAATAGAGCCCCTGACCCCCCTAATCTTCCTTAAAAATCTCCTCATCCTGCATTCTTTTCCTACAATTTCTCTGCAGATGTCCCTTCTTGTGACAATAAAAACATTCTGTGTCCTGCGAACTAAATCTTCTTCTTCTCGGTTCTACTGTGCCCTTCCGGGGACTTTCTCCTCTCCTACCCTGATTTTGTCCTTCCCTTACAGCTGCCATCAGGATCCTGGCTTGTTTCTTCTGATTTTCTTCTTCCCTTCTCACATACGCCTTCTGAGCTTCTCGTAATAATTCATCTAACCCCTTCTCCTGCCAGTCTTCTACTTTCTCTAACTTTTTCCTTATATCTGTCCAAGATTTAGCTACAAATTGAGTTTTCAGCAGGGCTTGACCCACTTGGCTATCGGGGTCTAACCCAGAATATAGCTGTAAACTTTTTCTCAATCTTTCGAGCCATTCGGTGGGGGTTTCATCTTTCTTTTGTTGTTCATTAAAGGCCTTATTAATATTTTGCCCTCTGGGCACAGAATCTCTAATCCCCTGAATTATCATATCCCAGAGATCAATCATGTTATTTCTATGTGCGGGGTCTTGATTGTCCCAATTGGGCCGCTGTAAGGGCCATTTTACATCTCCGGCGGGACCATGCTGATGCCTCTGATCCCAATGCCCCATGCCTGCCGTTCTGATCATTCCTCGTTCTTCGTTTGTGAACAAAATCTTTAAAATAGACTCCATCTCGTCCCAAGTATAAATGTTAGGCCCGAGGAATTGATCAAAACGTTCTGCTACCCCTAATGGGTCCTCTATCAAGTGTCCCATTTCTTTCTTAAATTCCCTCACATCCCCGGAGCTGAGGGGTACAGATACAAATCCAACTCCGGGTTGCGGTCCCCCCATAGCAGTCTCCCTTAAGGGATACAATAAATTTTCCTCCCTCCTTTCTCTAGTTTGACTTCTAGTTATTCTCCGATTAGAAGGAGGAGCCTCTTCCCCAGGTTCTGTGGGGGCTGTTGGAGGGAGATTTTGCTCAGGACCTTGCGGAGGGGGGACATAGGGTGGGGGAGACGCTGGAGGTTCGTCTGCATCCCACCTTTTCTTTCTATCATTTTTCTTTTCTTTTAATGGAAACAAATTAGCGGCCTGAGCCGTGCCCAGGATCCATAAAAAGGCATATTCACTCTCCTCCTTATTAAATGGTCGTTTGTTGTTAACATATATGTTTAATTGTTGGCATATCCAATCCTCTAAGGATCCATGAATTGGCCGATATAAATCTTTTCTTATCTGTTTTCTTCCCCATACCTCCATACAATAATAGACCAATTTCTCCTTGGACTTCCCTTTTCGAGAAGGGGAACTATCCCAATATCGAATCATTAGGCCTAACGGGCTATCTTGGGGTATATCGGGGAGCCCACCCCCACCCCGTATCTCCTGCATGGAACCAGAAGTCCTACTTTTCTTCTGTCCCATCTTCCGAAAGTGCCTTCTTTCACTCAAAATTCACTCATTCCCCTCCGTTCGTGGCCCACGCCCTCGCGGACAGTGGGAACCGCACTATTAGGAGGTCCACACTCACTTCGTCCGGTGGGCTACTAAGCCCAGTGGACGTCTCAGTCACTCGCACCCGGGTACCCAATCCCCGACCGAACGGAACCGCAATATACTTACTCACTCCCGAGTCTTCGTCCGGCTCTTCGTGCACAAAAATTACGGGGAACTGCAGTATCTCCTTTCTTTTTTCTTTTTGCTTTCCTATCTCAGTTCGGAAAATCCAGGTGAGCTAAGTCGGAATCTCCTCCGGGACCATCCGAAGATGGGGCGCCCTCCCAGAGTCGAATTCCGAGTTGGCTGTCTGGATCCGAGTCACGGCACCAAATTTGTTATAGTTGAATTTAAAATAAATCGGGTCCGAAATAGATTCAATAAATATTTATTGAGGTAGGAAAGCAAAAGCAGCGCTGGGCGGCCGGGGAGTCGCAGCTCCACCAAAAGCTCGCAAATTCAAGCAAGCTGAGCAGCTCTTTTTATATTCTTGGAGGTCGGTTTACGCCCCTCTGTAGCTTCTTGCTTGAGGTAGTTTAGATAATCGGTCACCGGATCAGCTCAAAACAATACATTCCGATAACATTGTGGTTAAGCTTTTTGTCATTCAGGAGTTCCCATGTTGGTGTAGCAAGACAACATTGTGGACACGTCTCTTCTGGTTAAACAGGGAGTTCTCAAGACTGCCACAATGGGTTCGTCCCTCTTGCTTAACTTGTTTGATCAGCAAATCACCTTTAGTTACTTATTACACCTGGAGTACCCAACCAATGGGAAACAGGGGAGGGAAAAATTCGGCCGGGATTAGGAAATAAAAAGGTGTGTTTCAAGAACCAAAAGTGTGCCTCTGACTTGAGTCATGCACCCAGCGCTGTGCTTTTGCTTTATTGACTTTGTCGCTATAATAAAATAAGTGCCGTTTCTGTTTAAGGGATCTGGCTGTTTATTACAACTCACAGGTCTGATACGCCACTATTGCAGGTTTTATGGATACAATGGAGAATGCACTATTGCAATTTAAAAAGCTATTCACAGAATACACTATTACAACCTACAAGTGATCCCGAAAAGTACCAACACAAACCACAAGCGTGCTAGATATTAATACCTTAAAAGAGTGCACTAATCACGATCTTAAAGCATGCCAAATACCATACGTATGTTTCTTAATCACTTACCCTCTCTCTCAGGTAAAGCCGCTAAATCCCTGGGAAGTTACCTTGTACAGCGTCCTGGACAAGGGGGGAAGAATCTCCTACAAGCCAGCTGTATCGTTGGAAGACTCCCCCTTTTCTCCCCAAACTTTACGGGTTTTATTTCCTGATTCGATGGGTGGGCAGGATTATGCCTGAGTGGATTACACTATCTGGAATGTTTATCTCTGGTGGTGTGATGGACCCATAGGTAGTATTGCTAATTTTGTGATGTCTAGTACACAGTCACTGAATAGTGGTGGGATGGGACTCAGGGCATTTTGTTTGTAAAGGGACTATTCAAGGCTCCATTCGGTTTCGTTCTTATTGTGATGCAGTGTTGAGACAACCCCGGGCTGAGCCATTTGCACAGCTTCCCCCAAGTCATCTCTGCATAGATAAGGATCTGTCAAGGGAGAGGAAGCTGACAGCTCCCTGCATTTCATCTTTTGTGCTCTGAAACCTGTTTGGCCGGTGATTCCATTCAGTTGTAAATCAGGTTTATTTGTTCTTTGTGTTTGTATGCAGTGGATTAAATGTGCTATTTTGCTGTGGTTTGGTATGCAGATCTATAATATTATAAATTGGATAACGATTTTACCTGTGTGTCTCGGGCATCGCGTAATTGATTCTATTACTAATTACACTTTCGATTTTACCTGGGGAAAGTTTACTTTGCCCTTTAATTCTTATACCAAATTGACACCACTAGAGCTAGGGGATGGAAACCTTTTGGATTCTGGAAATTAATGTTACTTCCTTAAAATCATTATTTTATTGTTGATTCTCCTGAATGAGATGCAGGGGTGGTTTCTTATTAAATCTTGGTGCATATGACATACGCTGCTGCTACTCAAATCCCACAAGCCACTCTGCAGCCTGTACTGGCACAAGCTACTCTGCAGCCCTTACCAGCAGAAGCTGCTGCACTGCCTGAACTGGCACAAATCACTCCACCGTCTGCACAGGCACAAACCACTCCACCGCCTGTACCGGCTCAAGCCACTCCTACAAGCATGAGTACATGAGTTACAAGGTAAAACAGATGGAAGAAAGAATTCTTCCAGGAGGATGGCTACTCCAGTCTACGGTGAGCGATTCTCCAGTTTGGGTAGGAACTCATCTGCTAATCATAGGTACTATGCTCAATGTTAGAGGTGCCCTGCCTCCAGCCAGGAAGAGGAGAGGGTTTTGTATGGTTTTGTATGGTTTGCTGTAAAAAGAGGCAAGGTCAAGGGACCTGCACGAGACATCCAGTTCTTGGGAATTAAATGGCCAAATGGTCATCGCCAGATCCCAATGGATGTTATTAACAAAATAACATCTATGTCCCCACCAAATAACAAAAAGAAAACACAAGCCTTCTTAGGTATTGTGGGTTTCTGGAGAATGCACGTTCCAGGTTATAGTCAGACTGTGAAACTTCTCTGTGAAGTGACTGGAAAGAAAAATGATTTTACGAGCAACGACAGGCCTTTGAGCAAATTAAACAAGAGATTGTGCATGCAGTAGCACTTGGACAAGTCCGAACAGGATGGGACATTAAAAATGTGCTCTACACCACAGCCGGGGACAATGGCCCTACCTGGAGCCTCTGGCAGAAAGCACCAGAGGAGATGCAATGTCGACCCCTAGGATTTTGGAGTTGAGGATACAGAGGCTCCGAGAGAGCTGAGAACTGAGAAAGAAATCTTGGCGGCATATGAAGGAGTCAGAGCTGCTTCAGAGGTAATTGGTACTGAAGCACAGCTCCTCCTGGCACCCCGATTACCAGTCCTGGTCTGGATGTTCAAGGGTAAAGCTCCTTCTCCTCATCATGCCACCGATGCTACCTGGAGTAAGTGGGTTGCCTTACTCCCATAGGAAACCCAAATAATCCAGGAATTGTAGAAGTGTGTGGGACGAGGCCCGAAGAGCAGAACTCCGAGTACTGCTCAATTAACAAGCAGGGACATGCTGGAACTTGTAGGACATAAACCATGGGAAACTGAAGGCCGTTATGACCAGAAAAGGACTGACCAAGTACCTGAGAACAGGAGCTCCACAAATGTTGCAACACTGAGATAAGCAAGTTCCAGGCGCCCTGCCAAAAGAGGCGTTAAGAACTGTCTTCAAGATAAGAACTATGTCTTCAAGATAAGGGATGTCTGCTAGCATGATAAGGGATGATAGTATAGCATCTATCTCTGACCAATCAGATGCAACCGCTTGAGCAGTGTATGTTCAAAAGGACCAATCTGTTTGAAACACAGAGTCAATGTAAGCATATAAAAGGGAATGGTTGAGCACAATAAAATGGACATCCTGCTTGCATCAAGCTGTGTCCTGTCTCTCAATTGTGGCAGGAAATGGCCTCAAGTTGTGCCAGGGGAGGTTTAGATTAGATATTAGGAATATCTAATCCTAATAACGGGCTTTTGTGACCCGTGCTGACCGGAGTAGCGCTGGAACCGAGACTGGTGATCTCTTTACCTCTCCCTCTCGATCTCTTTTTTCTTCTTCATTCTTTTCTTTTCCTTTTCTCTTTTTCCTTTCAAAGAAGTAATGCAAGGCATACCGTACCACTTGCCATAATTCATTGTATATCTGTTATTAATACCTAACCAATTATTGTGGACCTAGTTAAGACCTGGTTACTAACCTAATAAATGTTTGTATACAGACCTTGAGATTTGTCTCACCTTAGTTTGCGCTGCTGGGGATTTGTGAATCTGAGTCACTTACCCCCCCTCTTTTCTGAGTGGGACACGACAGTAGTCGTGATGGCTGCACTTTGTTCAATGTGGTTTTGGGGAGACATATAACAACGCAATAGCCAAGGGCTAACTTGAGCAATACTGGTACTGTGGTCAATATGCAAATATGACTATAGGTCAATCATCTTACCTCCGTAAATAGCGGACAGCCCAAGAGCCCTTTGAGCTCATCTGCATGGCAGTGGGCTGCACACCAGGATCTCCCCTTGAGTTGGGACACTGCTCAAAGTTTACTTCTTGAGATTTAGAGATTCCTTGCTGCAACAGAGCCTTGGTAAGTGACTAAGAGCATGCTAAACTTTGAAATCTTAACTAAGTGATATAAAGGATTGATTGTGCATATATAATCCTTTAGACATAAACCGTTGACCAAGTCTGGGACTAGGATTGCATCCAGCCGCACCTAGACTCCTCTCTGAGAAGGAGTTTAGAAAGCAAGGGGGTCTTTTCTGAACCTCATGACTCAATGGGAGGGTCTCCCTGACAGTTCTGTCTGACCCTGTCCTCTGTGCAGTAAATAACCAAGTGTGCCTTGCCATCTCGAATCTTGTTAAAACACTTTCGCATTTACCATCAAACTTTGTTAAATCCCTGTTTTATATCAATAAATGTATTGCTGCTTCTCTCTACGAGTGAAGTGCATCGCTCCATCCACGACACAACCTCAACCATTCTGTCATTCTGTGAAAATACTTATGGACAAATAATGCAGCTGTGACTTTATTCACAAAAAATATTTACAAATCACTTTTTCTGATTTGGGCTATCACAACTGGGTGTGTCTCGCTGCCAAAAATGCAAATGATCTGAGCTCATTTGCCACCAATTATTTAGAGATTAATATAGATCAGTACAACTGGGTTTAGGGTTATCATGATCCAAAGACAAGACTGCCATCAGGGACCAATATGGTTCATAGAAGGCAACTTGTGTTTTCCTGTAAAAGGCAATATATGGAGCAGCTTTTTGAGCTTGTCTGAGGAAGACCCCATCAATAGCATGTAACATTAACATCACTGCACTATCTGGGACTGATAGCATCAGTGAAAATTCATAAGCGTGGAGAAGCAAAACATGCCTTTCTGCTTTGTGCAAGAGTGGAAAGAGAAAGAAAGGTGGAGTCAGGGAGTTGCCAAAGCTCTGTGTTTGTGTTTCTAGATCTGCCAAGTAAAACAGATCCTGGAACAGGACAAGCACTGGCAGGCATCAGGGTCCGTTTGAATCTCTCAAATTTACAGGACAACGTACTGTCCTGGTTTGAGGTAAAACAGAACCAATTTTCTTTTCAGTAATTTTCCTTTTCAGTTAAGCCTCTTCTGACTCTCTGAAATTAATGGCATATTCTTCAGACAGTGTCTGCTACCAGAGTCATAAGGCCTGATGTTTATAGTTAATGCCAAGGTATGGTGTGCAGAGAGGCTCCTGCTTATACTTATTGCTATAACAACCAAGGTCAGCTAATTTCGTTATTTGCCCCATTGGAGGGTCAGAAGCAGAAAAGCATAGAGGGGTCCCACCTGCAGGGAGGAGTGGACAGGACAGGTGACCCAAAACTGACCAACAGGGGTATTCCATCCCATCTGCCCCATGCTCCGTATAAAAGCTGAAGGATCAAAGGGGACAGCCTCTTTCTTCAATGGCTGGCATCTGAGGAGTATTCTGTCTGTTCATCTGTCTTTGATCTCGATCCATGTGTTCCTAGATTCATATCCAGAATCCATTTCTGTCCTGGTTCCGGCAGGGATAGGGTTAATTCTTCCTGGTATTCCATGCCATGTGAGCCATGCCCACCCTGAGCTGCCGGGGGAGGGGGCAGGAAGTCACTGCTCGGAGTGGGCTGGGGCGTCCCGGATCCGGTCGGTGAGCGGCAGGGAGCGGTCGGTGAGCGGCGGGGAGTGGCGGTTCCGTAATCATGTGTGTATATTCCTCTGTCCGTGTTATTGTTGTTTGCTTGTTCCCTTTGCTGTTCTGTTAAACTGCCTTTGTCTCAACCCCAGAGTCTTGCCTTTTTCTTCTGATTCTTCCTGTATTGGGAAGGCCCGAGCGAGCGGCACGTGGTTCTTTGTTGCCCTCTGAGGCTAAACCACGACAGTTCCTGTCTGTCGCTGAGTCCAGTCTGGGACTTTTCCAGTGCCTGACGGTGATATGATCAATATGGGTTGTATATATTGTATATATTTCATTATTTTCTTATTAATATTATCTTTTATTTTTATTTTATTATTAATATTTCATTAATGTACTTTAGTTTCTTTTCAACTCATAAGTCTCTCTCTCTCTTATTTTCTCTCTCTCCTTCTCTGAAGGGAGAGAGGTTAAAGAGAGCATCTGTCATTCATTCAGTGGCCAGTACAGCCCAAACCACGACACATACTCTGCGAATTAAACTTTATTTTATGAGCTCATTAAGAAATACAACAAACATGACAAACAAGGGCTCAATCTCCTTTGGCCAGACAAATCTATGTCAATCGTGGCAAATTGGTGACCCCAACGTGATGGGTTTATGAACCGCCTAGCTGAGCGGCTTGCTGCGAGTCCCACAGAACGTTGAATGTGCTGCTGAAAGGAAGCAGGAGCCGGCCGGCCTGAAATCCCTCCGGAGTAGAGAGGTGAGCTCTGGGAAACATGGGGAATCAAGCGCCTTCCCCGGAAAGAGACATATATGAACTTATGAAAGGTCTTCTTAAAAAGCATGGGAAAAATATTTCTGGGTATGACCTCAAGGCAATGCTTAAATGGGTGCAGGTGAAAATACCCACCGTAACTACATCTAGTATTTTTACACGGGAACTCTGGGATGATGTGGGGGTGAAATTATGGGACACGGCAACAAGGGGAAATGCCGAAGCTCAGCGTATGCTCCCGTGGTGGAGAAGCATTTTTTGAGACTTTAAAAGCCCAAGAAGGGGGAACAGAAGCCAAAGAAGGGGGAGAGGCGGAAACCCCAACGGCACCTCCTTTGCCACCTCCTGGGCCACCGCGTCCCGGACCTTTAGGCACACATGCAGCCGGTTACCCCCCAGAGGAAGACCCTTTCAATCCGGGTCCGGTCGATCCGGACAAAGAACCGGACTTATACCCCCCCGACCCACACGATGTGTGGGCCAACATAAGACGACAAGCCCTGAAAGAGGGGGATCTGGAGGTTGCTAGAACGATAGTGGCTCCGGTGATTTATCAGGGCCGGGGGGCACAATGGGAAGCCCTATCTTTTCCGGTTATTAAGGAACTGCGTCGTACCATCACCGAGCATGGGCTTTCTTCCCCCTATTTTGCGAGTCTGTTGTCTTCCGTGTTCAACACATATGTTATGACCCCGCATGATCTAAAGTCTCTAGCACAGTTGTTATTAACTCCGACTCAATACTCGCTATGGGAGTCACACTGGAGAAGGGGACTTCAGGCACTCCTCCCTACGTATGTGGGTCATAATAACGCTGCATTAGCTGCGCTGACCATGGAGCACCTCACCAGTACAGGTCAGCACTCAGATCCGGTAGCTCAAGCTCGAGACTGCCCACGAGAGGCTCTCGAAGCGGTCCGTGAAGAAGCGAGAAAAGCTTTTCTTAAAGTCCCCGACTCACAGAAACCGCAGAAAGCCTTTACTACTATCACTCAGGAACCCCGAGAGCCTTACATGCAGTTTATCGATAGACTGAAACAGGCTTTGGAACGTCAAATAGACAACACGGAGGCTCGGGAAATACTGTTGTTGAAGCTAGCTGTTGAAAATGCTGATGCTGATTGTAAAAAGCTATTGAAATCTCTTCCTAATGCGAATCCCACATCGATTGAAATGGTGGAAGCTTGTAATAGAATCGGCACTGTAGATCATAAATTTGAGGCTATGGCTGCCGCCTTTGCGGCCATGAAAGGTACACCAGGCGTGGGGAATTGTTATGGTTGTGGTAAGCCAGGTCATTTGAAAAAGAATTGCCTGGCCATGAATGGAGGGGCTAAGTCTCAAGTCCCTGGGATTTGCCCTAGATGCCGAAAAGGACGTCATTATGCTAATCAATGCCAGTCTAAGTATGATTTCCAGGGTCAACCGATACAGGGAAACCGATCACAGAGCGCGGGGCAGCGACGCGCACAGACACAAGTACCACAGCCGACGTTCCAACCCCCACGGAGGGAAGCAGCAGTGCCTCAAGTCTTCGTCCAGCAACAGCCGGTAGCGCCGGATTGGACCTGGCAACCTCCCACACAGTAACGTTACTCGATCCCTCAGTTCACCTATTGTCAACAAATATCTCGGGGCCCCTACCCTCTGGAACACAAGCACTATTGTTAGGAAGATCATCTACAACATTGTCAGGACTTTTTGTATTACCAGGGGTCGTTGACTCTGACAGTACTAATGAAATTAAGATTATGGCATGGACCCCATTTCCTCCCTGCACAATACCTAAAGGTAGCCGTATAGCGCAGCTAATATTGATTCCAGCGGGGACGAACTCCCCCGTTCCTAGCCAACCTTATCAAAGGAGGGGAGGGTTTGGATCTACGGGGAACCCGCAAATTCTATGGGTGCAATCTATTTCTCAAAAGCGACCCGTATGTCAATGTACCCTTATCCGCGGGGGACAGCAAGTAGTGCTAAATGGGATTATTGATACCAGAGCTGATGTTACAGTAATCTCTCAGGCTAAGTGGCCCCCGCAATGGCCTCTGGCTAACGTTTCCAAAGCATTAACTGGAATTGGGGGAACTGATAGCAGCCACCAAAGTTTGGAATTAATCCAAATCCAAGGTCCGGGGGGGCATATAGCCTCTGTTAAACCCTTTGTGTTACCCGTTCCTATGATTCTGTGGGGGCGTGATGTGCTATCACAGTGGGGAATGTCCATTCAGACCCATTTTTAGACGGGGCCATTGAAGTGCGCGACACCCTAAAGTTGACATGGAAAACCAATACCCCTATTTGGGTAGATCAATGGCCCCTGCCACTAGAAAAGCTTCGCGCCCTCCAAGAGTTAGTTGTGGAACAGTTAATGAAGGGGCATGTTGTGCCTTCCACTAGTCCTTGGAATTCACCTGTTTTTGTTATTAAGAAACAAACTGGCAGGTGGCGCTTGCTCCACGACCTCAGAAAAATTAATGACGCTATGGAAGACATGGGAGCCCTCCAACCAGGACTCCCGTCCCCCACTATGATTCCTCGACATTGGCATTTGACTGTTATTGACCTCAAAGACTGCTTTTTTAATATCCCACTGCATCCAGACGATGCTCTTAAATTTGCTTTTTCAGTTCCAAGCGTCAACATGCAAGCCCCGTTGCAAAGATACCAGTGGGTTGTGCTGCCACAAGGAATGAAGAACAGCCCTACAATCTGTCAGTGGTATGTAGCTAAGGTACTTAGTCCTGTTAGGACCGCAATGTCCGGTGTTTTATTGTATCATTACATGGATGACAATCCTAGTGGCCGCACAACATCACGAGGTCATGGAGGAAGCTGTAGCCCTTGTCACAACTGCTGTCAACTCAGCAGGCCTCTGTATTGCGCCGGAGAAGGTTCAAAAGATACCTCCATGGAAATACTTGGGTTGGCGCATCAGGGCCCAGACTATAGTTCCTCAACCTTTACAGATACAGACAGACATAAAAAACTTGCATGATGTACAGAAATTGTTAGGAACAATCAATTGGGTCCGACCGCTGCTGGGAATTTCTAATGCGGACTTAGGTCCTTTATTCGAACTGCTTAAAGGAGATACTGACTTGCGCTCCCCCCGTAGTCTTGGCCCTAAAGCCATTGATTCGTTGCAAAAGGTTGCTACAGCAATCGCTCTCAGACAAGTGCACCGGTGGGCTCCCGAATTACCTTTTTACCTAATTCTTTTAAACCCTACTCGACAGCCTCATGCACTAATCTTTCAATGGGATCCTCAGAAATCAGACCCACTGCTGATTATCGAATGGGTTTTCTTGCCGAATCAATCTACAAAAACCATTTCGACACAGCATGAGATGTTTGCTTCTTTGATAATTAAAGCCAGGCAACGCTTGTTAACATTATCAGGAGTAGACTTTGTTCGTATTTGCTTACCTGTAACAAACATGTATTTACAATGGATTTATCAGCAGTCAGACGCCTTTAGTATGGCATTGGCAGACTACACGGGTCAACTCACATCCCACCCACCTTCGCATAAGCTGCTTAATGTCGACTTTCGCTTGATATCCATGCCGAAAAGGAGCAATCAGCCATTACAAGCCCTTACTGTATTTACGGATGGGTCTGGAAAATCGCAAAAATCAGTCATCTTATGGTGGAACAACCAGCATGGACGATGGGACTCAGACATAGAGACCGTTCCCGGTTCTCCTCAGATAGTGGAGCTGACTGCGGTTGTTCGAGTTTTTCGAAGGTGGTCCACACTGCTTAACCTTATCACTGATTCAGCCTATGTCGCAGGGATTGTCGAGCAAGCTGAGGCATCTGTATTACGTAATGTCTCACATTCCAAACTATTTGCTTTACTACAGGAACTTATCTTTCTTTTGGACTCTCGCCCTCACCCCTATTTTGTTATGCATATCAGGTCACACACTTCTCTACCTGGTTTTATTGCAGAAGGGAACCGACGAGCTGATTTGCTGACATTACCAGTACAGGTATTGCCGGATCGCGTAGCACAGGCTAAACTCAGCCATTCTTTTTTCCACCAGAATGCTGGAGGTCTCAAACGGCAGTTTGGGCTTACCTCCCAACAAGCGTCTAATATTATCGCCGTATGCCCTGACTGCCAAAAGCATTCTTTCCCGTCGATAGCAGGAGGGGTTAATCCCAGAGGACTGCAGAGCTTACAGCTATGGCAAACGGACGTTACACATTATCCGGAGTTTGGTAATTTGAAATATGTCCATTCCTCTATTGACACCTTTTCAGGCGCCTTGTTTGCCTCTTGCCACACAGGGGAGAAGGCGCGTGACGTCCGCAAACATTTGATGCGTGCCTTTGCCGCCTTAGGCATACCCTCTCAAATAAAAACGGACAATGGTCCTGCATATGTTTCAACCGCAACAAAAGCCTTTCTTGACTCCTGGGGTGTGACCCACATCACCGGCATTCCTCATTCCCCTACAGGTCAATCTCTGATTGAATGCTCCCACCAGTCTTTGAAGCGCTTATTGCAACAACAGAAAGGGGGAATGGGGACTGCCACCCCTGAGGAACGACTACAGAAAGCTTTGTATGTTTTTAACTTTTTGAATTGTTCTTTAATAGATAACAATCCTCCGATAGTCCAACATTTTAATGCAAATGCTTCACTTGAGGCGCGAATTAAAGCCCCAGTGTTGGTTCGTGATCCAGAAGCAGGTAAGATCATGGGACCGTATCCTCTTGTTACATGGGGAAGAGGTTATGCTTGTGTCTCCACAGAAAAAGGCCCCAGGTGGATACCGGCAAAGAACGTACGACCCTTCCGTGAATCCCTACCACAATCATCCGGTGACGACTCCGATCATCTCGACTCCGGTCATCTCTTTGATCAACAAACTCCTGAACCCTGTGGGACCCCCAACGACTGAGACGACGCTGACGACTAAAGGGAGTCTCGGAGCGCCTGGACAGGATCAGACTTTGACTCTTGTTACTTTGAAAGAACTTGGGACCATGATTGGGTGTCTGGTTTTGTGCAACAGGAAGGGGGAGATGTGGGATGAGGCCCGAAGAGCAGAACTCTGAGTACTGCTCAATTAACAAGCAGGGACATGCTGGAACTTGTAGGACATAAACCATGGGAAACTGAAGGCCGTTATGACCAGAAAAGGACTGACCAGGTACCTGAGAACAGGAGCTCCACAAATGTTGCAACACTGAGATAAGCAAGTTCCAGGCGCCCTGCCAAAAGAGGCGTTAAGAACTGTCTTCAAGATAAGAACTATGTCTTCAAGATAAGGGATGTCTGCTAGCATGATAAGGGATGATAGTATAACATCTATCTCTGACCAATCAGATGCAACCGCTTGAGCAGTGTATGTTCAAAAGGACCAATCTGTTTGAAACACAGAGTCAATGTAAGCATATACAAGGGAATGGTTGAGCACAATAAAATGGACATCCTGCTTGCATCAAGCTGTCTCTCAATCGCGGCAACATCCTTCTCTGTAAATTGGAGAGATATGGATTTGATGGATGGACTGTTCGGTGGATAAGGAACTGGCTGGATGGTTGCATCCAGAGGGTAGTGGTCAATGGCTCGATGTCCAGATGGAGAGGGGTGACAAGTGGTGTCCCTCAGGGATCCATACTGGGACCGGTGCTGTTCAACATCTTCATCAATGATTTAGACAGTGGGATCAAGTGAACCCTCAGCAAGCTTGCAGATGACACCAAGCTGAGTGGTGTGGTTGACATGCCTGAGGGACCTGGACGAGCTAGAGAGTTGGTCCCGAGCAAACCTCATGAAGTTCAACAAGGTCAAGTGCAAGGTCCTACACTTGGGTTGGGACAATCCTCGTTATCAATACAGGCTGGGGGATGAAGGGATTGAGAGTAGCCCTGAGGAGAAGGACTTGGGGGTACTGGTGATGTGTGCTTGCAGCCCAGAAGGCCAATCGCATCCTGGGCTGCATCAAAAGAATTAAAATTAAACGACCTATTGTCATGCCAAACAGTCATTGCCGCAGAGACCAGCTTCAGGGCAGGTAAGACTGCGCTGGGGAAGGGATCTGCAGTGAAAAGGGCCGACAAAAAGCTCTTTTAGGGGCTTTTGGAAGCCGGCAAAAGCCCTCGGCCTGTGCTGAGGGCTGTCAGCTGGTGGGCAGGCTGCTGAGTGAGCCTGGGGGCGGAAACAGCACCTCCCCCGGCTGATCAAGCCACCAGGTTATAAGAAGCCTCCAGGAAGCAAGGACTAGTCCCTGGCCACAGAGCACAGAACAACCAGTGCTCACCTCAGCTGACTGTTGAGTCGCAAGGTGTCACTTGCGTGTAGAGATCCAGCCATGGTTGCTACCCGGTTGAAGGCTGTTGTTAGAAAAGCTGTGGGCACACAGACAGAGGCCCCACACAAACATGTGGGCGTCCAGGCCTCTGGCTGGAGAGAGTGCCAGAGCCTGGCACTTGCAATGGAGGGCAGCAGAGACAACACCTGTGTCAGATGTGAACAGGTAAATGATCTGCTCAGTCAGGTGGCTGAGCTGAAGGAAGAAGTGGAGAGGTTGAGGAGTATCAGGGAATGTGAGAGGGAGATTGGCTGGTGGACCCACTCCCTGAGAGAGAGGGAACAGGTTGAGGCCCCACACAAATCAGAGGACCCCCTCCCCTCTTGTCACCAGGCAGTAGGAGGGGATCGCAGAGAAGAGGGGGAATGGAAACAGATACCTGCTCGGGGAAGCAGGCGAATCCCCTCCCGGCCCCTCCCACCTTCCCAGTTACCCTTGCAGAACAGATATGAAGCCCTGCAGGAGGAACTGTCTGTTGGAGAGGAGGATGATACACCCAGGCCAGAAATGTCAGAAATACCAAGTCGCCATGGACCCAGCATCACAACTGGCTCCAAAAGGAAAAGCAGATGGGTCATTGTTGTGGGTGACTCTCTACTGAGGTGGGCAGAGGGGCCAATATGCCGTCCTGACCCACTTCACAGGGAAGTCTGCTGCCTCCCTGGGGCACGGGTCAGGGATGTGTTGGACAAACTTCCTGCCCTAGTAAACTCCTCTGACTATTACCCTGTCCCGGTTCCGGCGGGGATAGGGTTAATTTTCTCTGGTATTCCATACCACGTGATCCATGCCCACCTTGAAATGCCGGGGGGAGGGGGCAGGGAGTCGCCACTTGGAGCAGGCTGGGGCGTCCGGGGTACGGTCAGTGAGCGGCGGTTTCGTAACCGCGTGTGTTTTCCTCTGTCCGAGTTATTGTTCTTGTTTTGCTTGTTCCCTTTGCTGTTCTGTTAAACTGCCCTTGTCTCAACCCCAGAGTCTTGCCTTTTTCTTCTGAGTCTTCCTGTATTGGGAAGAGCCGAGCGAGCGGCACGTGGTTCTTTGTTGCCATCTGAGGCAAAACCACGACAGTCCTTTTTTTGGCGCCCAACGTGGGGCTCGAGGGTTGAGATAATGACAGAATCCAACTAGAGGTTGGAAAAAATGAATTTTTGTATGTATTTATTAGGTAAATAGTCGCTGGTCACCATGTTGCTTGGTTTGTTCTCATGGCTGTGTTATGTAAATTCCTATATGGTTTATGTACTCCCTGTGATGCTGTTTATCATGTCTGGAAGAGGGATCAGGATTATCATTCTGCTGTCCTGTGCGATATCTGTTTATGATATGATAACATCACTGTTCAGACAGCTGGTGTGGGGTGTTTATGTGGTTTTGCTGTCCTGCCCGTACATTGGGCACCGTCTCTCTGAGTTTATTAATAATTACAGCCAGTCTGTGGAGGAAACAGGGGGGGACACTTTCCCCAGCTCTTTTGCCTCCCTTTTCTCCTTTGGGCCAGGTATGACAGCTTTTGAGAATTTTGAATATCCTTGGGATACTCAAACCAGCATGTTCCTAGTGTTATGTCTCCTGAATGTGTTCCAGGTCCTGTTTAGGGTTAAACAACTATTTAAGACTACCACCCGGAGATCTGCTCCGAGGCTGGATAGTCAGGGGTGGCATGGCATGTGGGAGAACATGGGCAGGTACCTAGAGAACTTTTCACCTCCAATGGTCTGGGACTTCACCCCTGAAGAGTTACAGGACCCCGATAAAGTGGTGGAATATTTGAAGGGAAAATGCTGTGGCTATTCTAGAGAGGCACAACTCACCGCACTGTGCTGGGCCCTGGCCAGTATCTACCAGGCACTGCTCAGTGTTATGCAGCACCCTCAGGGGGAAGAGATGGAAACTAGACCAGAAGACAATGCGGCTACTGCAACCTCTGTTGCAGCCACTGCAGCTACTGCAACCCCTGTGACAAACATTGTGGCTACTGCAACCCCTGCGGCTACTGCAACCCCTGCAGCTACTGCAACCCCTGCGGCAACCCCTGCGGCAGCCACTGCAGCTGTGGCAACCCCTGCGGCAGCCACTGCAGCTGCTGCAACCCCTGCGGCAACCCCTGCAGCTACTGCAACCCCCGTGGCAGCCACTGCCGCTGAACCAGGGAATCAAACTGTGCCGGAAGAGGAAGTACACGAAGAAATCAGTTCGCTTAGTAAGAGATGATGATAAACCAGGGCCATCACGGGAGCAGGAGGAAGAGGCAGAGCCAGAGATAATCACTCAATCCCTATCCTTGAGTGAGCTGCGGAATATGCGAAAAGATTTTAGCCGACTTTCAGGCAAGCACATTGTTACCTGGCTGCTCCGGTGCTGGGATAACGGGGCCAGTAGCCTGGAATTAGAGGGTAGGGAGGCCAGGCAGCTGGGATCCCTGTCCAGGGAAGGCGGCATTGACAAGGCAATTGGGAAGAAGACCCAAGCCCTCAGCCTCTGGAAACGACTCCTGTCAGGCGTGAGGGAAAGGTACCCCTTGAGTGAAGATGTTGTATGTCAACCAAGCAAGTGGACCACCATGGAAAGAGGTATCCAGTACCTGAGAGAATTAGCTGTGCGGGAGATGATTTATTATGACTTGGACAATGCACAGTTACCCACAGACCCTGATGAGGTGCAATGCACAAGGCCCATGTGGCGGAAGTTTGTACGGAGCGCACCATCGTCATATGCCAACTCAGTGGCAGTGATGGAATGGAAAGGTGAAGAGGCACCAACGGTGGATGAGGTGGCTGGCCGGCTCCGGCGATATGAAGAAAGTCTCTCTTCCCCCCTTGTCTCAGCTGTGGAGAAACTGTTGCGGAAGGTCCAGCAACTTGAAGAGAATATGTCCTACTCCCCACCTGTACGGGCCAGCATCTCAGCTATTAGAAGCAGGCATTTCCCGACTCAAGAGAGAGAGTACAGAGGGTACACACCACGAGGCACCCTGTGGTTCTACTTGTGTGACCACGGTGAAGACATGAGGAAGTGGGATGGACAGCCTACTTCGATCCTGCGGACACGGGTACAGGAGTTGCAAGGAAGGACAACCACAAAAGGGGATCCCTCCAGGAAAAGTGCCGCCCCAGTTTCCAGTGAGCAGTTCCCCAGGCAGAGCAGAAGGCCTGATCTTGCTTCTGATCCTCTTGAAGGAACTTCCAAGTCATTTCTGCAAGAAGTGAGTAATGGATACTCTGACCAGGATTAGAGGGGCCCTGCCTCCGGCCAGGTGGAGGAAAGGGACAACCGGGTTTATTGGACGGTGTGGATTCGATGGCCTGGCACATCAGACCCACAGGAGTAGAAGGCTCTAGTGGACACGGGTGCACAGTGTACTTTAATACCATCAAGCTATAGAGGGGCAGAACCCATTTGTATTTCTGGGGTGACAGGGGGATCCCAAGAGTTGACTGTACTGGAGGCGGAAGTGAGCCTAACTGGGAATGAGTGGCAAAAACATCCCATTGTGACTGGCCCAGAGGCTCCATGCATCCTTGGTATAGATTACCTCAGGAGAGGGTATTTGAAGGACCCAAAAGGGTCCCGTTGGGCCTTTGGCATAGCTGCCTTGGAGACGGAGGAAGTTAAACAGTTGTCTACCTTGCCTGGTCTCTCGGAGGACTCTTCTGTTGTGGGGCTGTTCAGGGTCGAGGAACAACAGGTGCCGATTGCTACCACAACGGTGCATCAGCGTCAATATCGCACTCACCGAGACTCTCTGATTCCCATCCATAAGCTGATTCGTCAACTAGAGGTTCAAGGAGTGATCAGCAAGACTCGCTCACCCTTTAACAGTCCCATATGGACCTTGCGAAAATCTAATGGAGAGTGGAGGTTAACAGTACAATATCGTGGCCTGAATGAAGTCACGCCACCGCTGAGCGCTGCTGTGCCGGACATGCTAGAACTGCAGTACGAACTGGAGTCCAAGGCAGCCAAGTGGTATGCCACAATTACGGAATCACGGAATCTTCAGAGTTGGAAGGGACCTCTAGAGATCATCTAGTCCAACTCCCCTGCTAAAGCAGGATTGCCTAGAGCACATCCCTCAGGACTGCATCCAGGCGGGTCTTGAAAATCTCCAGAGAAGGGGACTCCACAGCCTCCCTGGGCAGCCTGTTCCAGTGCTCTGTCACCCTCACCGTAAAGAAGTTTTTCCGTGTGTTTGAACGGAACTTCCTATGTTCTAACTTGTGCCCATTGCCCCTCGTCCTGTCACTGGGAACCATTGAAAAGAGCCTGGCTCCATCCTCCTTAAGCCCACCCTTTAGATACTTGTAAACATTAATCAGGTCCCCCCTCAACCTTCTCTTCTCCAGGCTAAAGAGTCCCAGCTCTTTCAACCTTTCCTCATAAGGGAGATGCTCCAGTCCCATAATCATCTTAGTTGCCCTTCGCTGGACTCGCTCCAGCAGTTCCTTGTCCCTCTTGAACTGGGGAGCCCAAAACTGGACGCAGTATTCCAGTTGTGGCCTCACCAGTGCCGAGTAGAGGGGGAGAATGACCTCCCTCGACCTACTGGCCACACTCTTCCCTATGCAGCCCAGGATCCCATTGGCCTTTTTGGCAACAAGGGCACATTGCTGGCTCATGGATAATTTGCTGTCTACTAGGACCCCCAGATCCTTCTCCTCAGAGCTGCTTCCCAGCAGGTCCATCCCTAACCTATACTGATGCTTTGCATTCTTCCTCCCCAGGTGCAGGACCTTGCACTTGCTTTTGTTGAACCTCATTAGATTCTTCTCTGCCCAGCTCTCCAGCCTGTCCAGGTCACGCTGGATGGCAGCACGGCCCTCTGGAGTGTCAGCCACCCCTCCCAGTTTGGTATCATCAGTGAACTTGCTGAGGATACACTCTATCCCCTCATCTAGGTCATTAATGAATATATTGAACAAAATTGGACCAAGTATTGACCCCTGGGGGACACCACTGGTCACAGGCCTCCAACTAGACTCTGTGCCGCTGATCACAACCCTCTGAGTTCTGTCACACAGCCAGCTCTCAATCCACCTTGCTGTCCCCTCATCTAGCCCATACTCCCTCAGCTTCCTAATGAGGATGTTATGGGAGACAGTGTCAAAAGCCTTGCTGAAGTCAAGGTAGATGACATCTACGGCTCTCCCCTCATCCAGCCAATCTGTTATAACGTCATAGAAAGCTATCAGATTGGTCAGGCATGATTTACCCTTGGTAAATCCATGCTGACCGCTTCAAATAACTTCCTGTTCCTCAAAGTGTTTGGAGACGACATCCAGAATGAGTCGCTCCATTACCTTCCCAGGGACAGAGGTGAGACTAACCGGTCTGTAGTTCCCCGGGTCCTCCTTCCTGCCTTTTTTGAAGATTGGAGTGATGTCAGCCTTCCTCCAGTCCTCAGGCACCTCTCCTGTTCCCCATGACCTTGCAAAGACAATGGAGAGCGGTCTAGCGATAACATCTGCCAGCTCTCTCAGCACTCGCGGGTGCATCCCGTCAGGGCCCATGGACTTATGAATGTCCAGCTTGGCCAAGTGGTCTCTGACCCGGTCCTCCTCAACTGAGGGAAAACCTTCCTCTCTCCAGACCTTCCCCCTTGCCTCCAGGGTATGGGATTCGTGAGGGACAGCTTTAGCAGTGAAGACCGAAGCAAAGAAGGCATTCAGTAACTCTGCCTTCTCTGTGTCCTCCACCACTAGGGCACCCATCTCGTTCATCAGTGGGCCTATATTTTCCCTAGTCTTCCTTTTTCTGTTGATATACTGGAAAAATCTCTTTTTATTGTCTTTAACTGCAGTGGCCAAGCTGAGTTCTGATTGAGCTTTGGCCCTTCTAATTTTCCCCCTACATAGCTTTGTTATATCTTGATAATCCTCATAAGTTGCTAAGCCCCTTTTCCAGAGAATGTAAGCTTTTCTTTTTTTCCTGAGATCCAGCCAAAGCTCTCTATTTAGCCAGGCTGGCCTTCTTCCCCGTCGGCTCGTTTTTCGAGACATGGGGATGGGCTTCTCCTGTGCTTCTAAGAGCACCTGCTTGAAGTATGACCAGCCTTCCTGGGCACCTTTGCTCTTCAAAACTGCCTCCCAAGGAACACTCTTAACCATGCTCTTAAACAGGTTAAAGTCTGCCCTTCGGAAATCCAAGGTGGCAGTTCTGCTGGCTCCCCGCCTTGCTTCTCCAAGAATTGAAAATTCTATCATTTCATGGTCACTCTGCCCAAGATGACCTCCAACCTTTACATCCCCCACAAGACCTTCTCTGTTAACAAACAGCAGGTCCAGTAGGGCACTTCCCCTAGTTGGTTCCTTCACCAGCTGTGTTAGGAAGTTGTCTTCCACACACTCCAGGAATCTCCGGGACTGTTCCCTCTCTGCTGCGTAGTATTTCCAGCAGACATCTGGGAAGTTGAAATCCCCCACAAGAACAAGGGCAGATGATCGCGAGACCTCTGCCAGCCGCTTATAGAATGCTTCATCGGTTTCTACATCCTGATTAGGGGGTCTATAACAAACTCCCATCACGACGTCTGCCTTGTTGGCCTTCCCCTTAATTCTTATCCATACACACTCAACACTGTCATTCACACTGTTGAGTTCTAGACATTCAAAACTGCCCCTAACATAGAGGGCCACCCCACCACATCTCCTTCCTTGCCTGTCTCTTCTGAAAAGTTGGTAGCCATCGATTACAGCACTCCACTTGTGTGTGTCATCCCACCACGTTTCCGTGATGGCAACCACATCATAGTTTCCCTGCTGCACGATGGCCTCCAGCTCCTCCTGTTTATTCCCCATGCTGCGTGCATTCGTGTAGATGCACTTCAGTTGGGTTAACTGTCCTGCCACTTTCTTGGGGGGACAGGCCCTGATTTGCACCTGGTCATGCTCAGACACTACTGTGGTTACCAAATTATCACTACTCCTTGTGTCTATGCTGCCACACAATTCACCATCCCTCACCATCACTGGGACAGGCTGCGAGACCTTGCTATCACTTTTACCCAGGAGCACTGCTGTGCTGCTCCCAGGCACCACTTTTGTAATCCTGGTTTCATCCCCATCCCCCATCAAACCTAGTTTAAAGCCCTATGAATGAGCCCTGCTAATTCTTGTCCCAGGATCTTTCTTCCCCTTCGGGTTAGGCTTCCCCCACCTGTTGCCAGCATGCCTGGTTTCCTGTAGATCAGCCCATGTTCAAAAAAGCCAAAGTCCTGCCGGATGCACCAGTCACGGAGCCAGGAGCTAATTTGCTCGCTCCTCCTATTTATCCCCTCGTCTACCCCTGCAAATGGTGGGATAGAGGAGAACACTACTTGTGCCCCCGATCCCTTAACCAGCCGTCCCAGGGCCTTAAAGTCGTTCTTCATTGCCCTCAGACTTCTGGTACCTACTTCATCACTGCCTACCTGAAATATCAGTAGCGGATAGTAATCTCCGTATGTCCTTAATTCTGGCCCCAGGGAGGCAGCTGACTTCCCTGTGGGATGGGTCAGGTCTGCAAATAGGGCCCTCTGTTCCCCTCAGAAGGGAGTCGCCTACTACAATAACCCTTCTTTCTTTCTTTGTTGAGGACGTCCTGAGGCGTGGGGGTGAGCGACTAGCGCTGGGCATTTCACTGGATGGATCAGCCTCTCCATCCTCAATCGCCTGGTCCTCAGTTTCCAGAGCCCCATACCTATTATGTAAAGGCAGTTGGGATGGTGAGGGGGGCCGTGAGAGGTTTCGCTTACCTCTCCGAGGAGGGATCTGACTCCACTCCCCCTTAGCCCTTGAGTCCTCTCCTTCTGCCTGGTGACAGGAGGGAAGGGGGTCATCCACTTCTGATAGAGCCTCTTCCTGTTGCCTTTGCCTCAGGGTATGGCTCCACCAATCTATTTCATTTTCACAGTTTCTAATACTTCTTAACCTTTCTACTTCTTCCTTCAGTTCAACCACCTTCCTGAGCAGATCATTTACTTGGTCACACCGTATGCAGACAGTGTCTCTGGATCCCTGTGAGAGCAGTGCCAGGCTCAGGCATTCATTGCAGCCCGAGACCTGCACAGCCACATGATTACACAGGAGCTCAGTCTGAGTTCCCACGTTCTTTCTTGCAGCAGCTTTTGACTGTTTTGGAGCCATGTTCTTCTCTTGTGCCGGGAGATGGAGAATCTCTGCTGTCAGCTTCCCACACGCCCTGAGCCCGTGCCCCTGCGCGCCGATGTTCCTCTGCTTGTGCTTGCCCAGCTTCTGCTTAGCTTAGACTCGAGGCTTTCAGTGACCCACCGTACGAAATGCTGCTCCTTGTTCGTATGCTCGCACTGCGTTGCCACCCTGGGTGACGCACACAGGCTGCCCGCGTGCTGGGTGCGCAGCGGCAGGCCGCTGTGCTCCGGGACCACCCATTTAGAGCTGCCGCGTGTGACGCTGACTCCGCCCCTGCCGTGTCAGCAGCCCACCCCCGGGCTGCCGGTTCCGGCACGAGCTAGCCGCTTTTCCTGGCTACAAGAGCCCTCGAAAGAGCCCTTTGCCGGCCTTATCTGCCGCGATCCCCTTCCCCAGTGAGGCCTTACCTGCACTGGAGCTGGTCTCCTCGGCGACTGACCGTTGGCGTGTTTACAGCTCGTTTAGAGCTGCCGTGTGTGATGCTGACTCCGCCCCTGCCACGTCAGCAGCCCGCCCCTGGGCTGCTGACGCGAATTGATATAGCGAATGCATTCTTCTCAGTCCCTTTGGCAGCAGAGTGCAGGCCACAGTTTGCTTTCACTTGGAGGGGCGTCCAGTACACCTGGAATCGACTGCCCCAGGGGTGGAAACACAGCCCCACCATTTGCCATGGACTGGTCCAGACTGCACTGGAACAGGGTGAGGCTCCAGAACATCTGCAATACATTGATGACATCATTGTATGGGGAAACACAGCAGAAGAAGTTTTTGAGAAAGGGAGTAAAATAGTCCAGATCCTTCTGAAAGCTGGTTTTGCCATAAAACAAAGTAAGGTCAAGGGACCTGCGCAGGAGATCCAGGTTTTAGGAATAAAATGGCAAGATGGACGCCGTCAGATTCCAATGGATGTGATCAACAAAATAGCAGCTATGTCTCCACCAACTAGTAAAAAGGAAACACAAGCTTTCTTAGGCATTGTGGGTTTTTGGAGAATGCATATCCCAGATTACAGTCTAATTGTAAGCCCTCTGTATCAAGTAACCCGGAAGAAGAATGACTTTAAATGGGGTCCTGAGCAACAACAAGCTTTTGAACAAATCAAACAGGAAATAGTCCATGCAGTGGCCCTGGGGCCAGTCCGGGCAGGACAAGATGTTAAAAATGTGCTCTACACCGCAGCCGGGGAGAACGGCCCTACCTGGAGCCTCTGGCAGAAAGCACCAGGAGAGACTCGAGGTCGACCCCTAGGGTTTTGGAGTCGGGGATACAGAGGATCTGAAGCCCATTACACTCCAACAGAAAAAGAGATATTGGCAGCATATGAAGGGGTTCGAGCTGCTTCAGAAGTGGTTGGCACAGAAGCACAGCTCCTCTTAGCACCTCGACTGCCAGTGCTGGGCTGGATGTTCAAAGAAAGGGTCCCCACCACACATCATGCAACTGATGCTACGTGGAGTAAGTGGATGGCACTGATCACACAGCGAACTCAAATGGGAAACCCCAGTCGCCCAGGAATTCTGGAAGTGATCATGGACTGGCCAGAAGGCAAGGATTTCGGAATGTCACCAGAGGAGGAGGTGACGCGTGCGGAAGAGGCCCCACCATATAATAAACTGCCAGAAAATGAGAAGAAATATGCCCTGTTCACTGATGGGTCCTGCCGGATTGTGGGAAAGCATCGGAAGTGGAAAGCTGCTGTGTGGAGTCCTACACGAGAAGTTGCAGAAGCCAGGGAAGGACAAGGGGAGTCGAGCCAGTTTGCAGAGGTGAAAGCCATTCAGCTGGCCTTGGACATTGCTGAGCGAGAAAAATGGCCAGTACTTTATCTCTACACTGACTCATGGAGGGTGGCAAATGCCCTGTGGGGGTGGTTACAGCAGTGGAAGCAGGGCAACTGGCAGCGCAGAGGCAAACCCATCTGGGCTGCTGACCTATGGCAAGATATTGCTGCCCGGATAGAGAATCTGGTTGTGAAAGTACGCCATGTAGATGCCCATGTACCGAAGAATCGGGCCACGGAGGAACATCAGAACAACCAGCAGGTGGATCGGGCTGCTAGGATTGAAGTGGCTCAGGTGGATCTGGACTGGCAACATAAGGGCGAACTATTCATAGCTCGGTGGGCCCATGACTCCTCAGGCCATCAAGGAAGAGATGCGACATATAGATGGGCTCGTGACCGAGGGGTGGACTTGACCATGGACACGATTGCACAGGTCATCCATGAATGTGAGACATGCACTGCAATCAAGCAAGCCAAGCGTTTGAAGCCTCTCTGGTATGGAGGACGATGGCTGAAATACAAATCTGGGGAGGCCTGGCAGATTGATTATATCACACTGCCACAAACCCGTCAAGGCAAGTGCTATGTGCTCACAATGGTGGAAGCAACCACCGGATGGCTGGAAACATACCCTGTGCCCCATGCCACTGCCCGGAACACTATCCTGGGCCTTGAAAAGCAAGTCCTGTGGTGACACGGTACCCCAGAGAGAATTGAGTCGGACAACGGGACTCATTTCCGAAACAGCCTCATAGACCCCTGGGCCCAAGAGCATGGCATTGAGTGGGTGTATCACATCCCCTGTCACGCACCAGCCTCTGGGAAGATAGAACGATACAATGGATTGTTAAAAACTACACTGAGAGCAATGGGTGGTGGGACTTTAAAACATAGGGATACACATCTAGCAAAAGCTACCTGGCTAGTTAACCCCAGGGGATCTACCAATCGGGCTGGCCCTGCCCAATCAAAACTTCCACGTACTGTAGAAGGGGATAAAGTCCCCGTAGTGCACATGAAGAATATGCTAGGGAAGACAGTCTGGGTTAGTCCCACCTCAGGCAAAGGCAAACCCATCCGTGGGATTGCTTTTGCCCAAGGACCTGGGTGCACTTGGTGGGTGATGCGGAAGGATGGGGAAGTCCGATGTATACCTCATGGGGATCTGATTTTGGGTGAGAATAGCCAATGAATCAAATTGTGTGTTGTTAGTTGCTAGGTAGCACTGTCACTGTATGTCCTCATTACTATAATTGCTATCAGTTGTACTACGAGTAAGGCACAGGGGCGATGGGATAAGAACTGACCTCAGCAGCTGGCGCCCATCAACTTCCTCAAGGTCTACATCTTCAGCCCACGGATTGAGCCACACCGGGTGCACCAGTCACAACCTCCGAAAAATACAGCATGCAACAGTCCAGCACCACACAGCATCTCACCTGCCCTGAGAGACTGTTCTAATAGATGGAGCCCAAGGCCATGGATTAAAAGAACTCAATGGACACTTTGGAGGGATGGCCCATAAACTAAGGGCATTATTTCACATGAATATGTATGTATATATATATATGACAGGGAAAGGGGTGGCAATTCATTGGGACCTGTAAGATGTGGGCATGGCATAGATGGTATGGAATAAGGGGTGGATAATGTCCCAGTTCTGGCGGGGATAGGGTTAATTTTCTCTGGTATTCCATACCACGTGATCCATGCCCACCTTGAAATGCCGGGGGGGAGGGGGCAGGGAGTCGCCGCTTGGAGCGGGCTGAGGCGTCTCGGGTCCGATCGGTGAGCAGCGGTTTTGTAACTGCGTGTGTGTATTCCTCTGTCCGTGTTGTTGTTGTTGTTTTGCTTGTTCCCTTTGCTGTTCTATTAAACTGCCTTTGTCTCAACCCTGGAGTCGTGCCTTTTTCTTCTGAGTCTTCCTGTATTGGGAAGAGCCGAGCGAGCGGCATGTGGTTCTTTGTTGCCCTCTGAGGCAAAACCACGACATATCCCCTCTTAGTATTTCAGGTGGGTAGTGATGAAGTGGGTAGAAGGAGCCCAAAATCGATTAAAAGAGATTTTAGGGCCTTGGGTTGGCTGCTTAAGGGATCAGGAACACAAGTTGTGTTCTCCTCTATCCCTTCAGTGGCAGTCATGAATGAGGAAATTAACAGGAAGAGGCAACAGGTCAACTCGTGGCTCTGGGACTGGTGTTATCAGCAGGGCTTTGGGTTTTTTGATCACAGGCTGCTATATGAGTCACCTGGCCTGCTGGTGGCAGGTGGGATGCACCTGTCCCAGAAGGGGAAAAGAATTTTGGGGCAGGAGTTAGCAGGGCTCATTGACAGGGCTTTAAACTAGATATGAGGGGGGAAGGGGAGATAACTGGGCCTGTCAGGACTAAACCCAAGGGAAGCATGCCAGGGCTTGAAGGAGGGTTGACTAGTGAGGACTCTCACTCTGCCACTTCATTTGAGAGAAGGGACAGACATTTAGAAATCATGGAAGCACCTGAGAAGGGTCTGGTGGGAAATGGGGCCCACACTCACAAAAAGGTGCTGGAGTCGTTAGCACATCTGAAGTGCATCTATACCAATGCACACAGTATGAGTAACAAACAGGGGGAGCTTGAAGCCATGATGCACCAGGAAAACTATGACCTAGTGGCTATCACAGAAACCTGGTGGGATGCCTCACACGACTGGAGTGCCACGATCGATGGCTACAAGCTCTTCAGGAGGGACAGACAGGAAAGGAGAGGCGGAGGAGTGGCCCTGTATGTTAGAGAATGCTATGAGAGCTCGGAAATCAAGTATAGTGATGATGGGGTGGAGAGTGTTTGGATTAGGTTAAGGGCCGATAAAGCTGATATTGCTGTGGGAGTCTGCTATAGACCTCCCAACCAAAGCAGTGAGGTGGATGAAGCTTTCTGTAAGCAGCTGGGAGAAATCTCACAGTCACTTGCTGTTGTTCTTGTGGGGGACTTTAACCTCTCGGGTATCTGCTGGGAATACAACACAGCAGAGAGGGAACAATCCAGGAGGTTCCTGGAATGTGTGGAGGATAACTTCCTCACACAGCTGGTAAGTGAGCCGACGAGGGAAGGTGCCCTCCTGGACCTGCTTCTGGTGAACAGGGAAGAACTTGTGGGGGAAGTAAAGGTTGGTGGCTGTCTAGGGCACAGTGATCATGAGATGATCGAATTTCTGATTCTTGGAGAAACAAGGAGAGGGGTTAGTAAAACTGCCACCTTAGACTTCCAGAGGGAAAACTTTGACCTGTTCAGAAGACTGCTGGGCAAAATCCCTTGGGAGGCTGCCCTGAAGGATATAGGAGTCCAGGAAGGCTGGACATACTTCAAGAGAGAAGTCTTAAAGGCACAGGAGGAGGCTGTCCCCGTGTGCCGAAAAACAAGTAGGCGGGGAAGGAGACCGGCCTGGCTAAACAGGGACCTTTGGCTGGACCTCAAGAACAAAAGGAGAGTCTATGACCTCTGGAAGAGGGGGCAGGTCTCTCATGAAGACTATAAGGATATAGCGAAGCTATGCAGGGAGAAAATTAGGAGAGCCAAAGCGCAGGTAGAGCTCAACCTAGCTACGGCTGTTAAGGATAACAAAAAATGTTTCTATAAATTCATTAACAACAAAAGGAGGATTAGGGAAAATCTCCCTCCCTTACTGGATGCAGAGGGAAACATAGTCACAAAGGCTGAGGAAAAGGCTGAGGTGCTCAATGCCTACTTTGCCTCAGTCTTTAGCAGTGGAACTAGCTGTTCCCTGGGCACCCAGCCTCATGAGCTAGGGGACAGGGAGGGGAAGCTGGACGAGGTCATCGCAATTAAAGAGGAAGTGATCAGTGACCTGCTACACCGCCTGGATGCGCACGAGTCTATGGGACCGGATGGGTTACATCCAAGAGTGCTGAAAGAGTTGGCAGACGTGCTCGCCAAGCCACTTTCCATCATCTACCTGAAGTCATGGCTAACTGGGGAGGTCCCAATGGCCTGGAGGGTAGCAAATGTAGCACCCATCTACAAGAAAGGCAGAAAGGAGGATCCGGGATACTATAGGCCTGTCAGTCTGACCTCGGTAGCAGGGAAGGTCATGGAGCAGATCATCTTGAGTGCCATTACAAGCCATATAATGGACAAGCAGGGGATCAGGCCTAGTCAGCATGGGTTTATGAAAGGCAGGTCCTGCCCGATGAACCTGATCTCCTTCTATGACAAGATGACCCGATTATTGGATGAGGGAAAGGCTGTGGACATTGTCTACCTAGACTTTCGAAAAGCATTTGACACTGTCCCCCATAGAATCCTCATGGAAAAACTGGCTGCTCATGGCCTGGATGAGCATACGATCTGCTGGATCAAGCACTGGCTGGATGGGCGGTCCCAAAGAGTGGTGGTCAATGGAGTTAAATCCAGCTGGCAGCCAGTCACAAGTGGTGTTCCTCAAGGCTCGGTGTTGGGACCATTTCTGTTTAACATCTTTATTGATGACCTTGATAAGGACATAGAGTGTATCATCAGCAAGTTTGCAGATGACACGAAGCTAAGCGGGAGTGTTGATCTGCATGAGGATAGGGAGGCTCTACAGAGAGACTTGGATAGATTGGACCGATGGGCCAACGCGAATGGAATGAGCTTCAACAAGGCCAAGTGCCGGGTCCTGCACTTGGGCCACAACAACCCCATGCATCGCTCCAGGCTTGGGGAAGAGTGGCTGGAGAGCTGCCTGGCAGAAAAGGACCTGGGGGTTCAAATTGACAAGCGGCTGAACATGAGCCAGCAGTGTGCCCAGGTGGCCGAGAAAGCCAATGGCATCCTGGCTTGTATTAGAAATAGTGTGACCAGCAGAAGGAGGGAGGTGATTGTCCCCCTGTACTCGGCACTGGTGAGGCCACACCTTGAGTATTGTGTCCAGTTCTGGGCACCTCAATACGAGAGAGATATCAAGGTGCTGGAGCGAGTGCAGAGGAGGGCAACGAAGCTGGTGAAGGGCCTGGAGAATAAATCTTATGAGGAGCGATTGAAGGAGCTGGGACTGTTTAGTTTGAGGAAGAGGAGGCTGAGGGGAGACCTCATCACTCTCTACAACTACTTGAAAGGACCTTGCAGAGAGGTTGGTGCTGGTCTCTTCTCACAGGTAATTAGTGATAGAACAAGAGGGAATGGCTTCAAGCTGCAACAGGGGAGGTTTAGGCTGGACATTAGGAAAAAATTCTTCACGGAAAGAGTGGTTAGACACTGGTTAGTGTCTAACCAGTGTCTAGGCTGCCCAGGGAGGTGGTGGAGTCACCATCCCTGAATGTGTTCAAGAGTCGTTTAGATGTGGTGTTAAGGGATATGGTGTAAGGGAGAACTTTGTAGAGTGGAGCTGATGGTTGGACTCGATGATCCCAAGGGTCTTTTCCAGCCTAAATGATTCTATGATTCTATTAATTGTGGCCAGCAGATCGAGGGAGGTGATTCTGCCCCTCTACTCTGCTCTCGTGAGACCCCACCTGGAGTACTGTTTCCAGCTCTGGAACCCTCAGCACAAGAAGGACATGGACCTATTGGAGTGGGTCCAGAGGAGGGCCACAAAGATGATCAGAGGGCTGGAGCACCTCTCCTATGAGGACAGGCTGAGAGAGCTGGGGCTGTTCAGCCTGGAGAAGAGAAGGCTCCAGGGAGATCTTATAATGTCCTTCTAGTACCTGAAGGGGGCCTACAAGAAAGCTGGGGAGGGGCTGTTTGCAAGGGCATGTAGCGATAGGACGAGGGGCAATGGTTTTAAACTAGAGCAGGGCAGGTTTAGATTAGACATTAGGAAGAAGTTCTTTACAATGAGGGTGGTGAGGCACTGGAACAGGTTGCCCAGAGAGGTGGTGGAGGCCCCATCCCTGGAGACATTCAAGGCCAGGCTTGATGAGGCTCTGAGTAATCTGATCTAATTAAAGATGTCCCTGCTTACTGTAGATGACCTTTAAAGGACCCTTCCAACCCAACACATTTTCTGATTCTATACCAGAAATCGTAACAGATTCTGTCCCTTTATGATTCAATGGTAATAGGGTACACTGTGCATCAGTGTCCACAAGGGCTTTATACTTCTGTGGCTCTAATGTGCCAGGCCATGGAATCCACACAGTCCAATAAACTCTGTTATCCCTATCCTCCTCCTGGCTGGAGGCAGGGCAACCCTAATGTTGAGAACAATATCTACAATTAGAAGATGAGTACCCACACGGACTGGAGCATCACTTACCATGGACTGGAGCAGCCATCCTCCTGCAGAAATTCTTTCTTCCATCTGCTTTACCTTGCAACTCAAGCACTTGTGCCTGTAGGGCTGGAGCAGGTTTCTTATCCCACTTACTTACTCATTTCCTCTCCATAGTTGCAGAGACAAAGCCACAGGAAATCTCAGAGTGGATCCTGTTTCCCTTGAGTTGGTCTCGTAGGAGGGCATATTTTCTTAATGACTGCGACATGGGTCCCTTCAGGGGAAGAGTGGGATTCTTTCCCCTTCTCAGACAGTTTTTCAAGCAGTTCATGAAAAAGATTATCATTTTTCTCATTTTGCTCAGCTATTGTCTTAGTCATTTTCTCTCTTGTCTCAGCCATTTTCTTGGTATTCTTAGCCACTTTCTCAGTTGTCTCAGCCATTGTCTTCGATTGATCAGCCATTTTCTCCATGGCTGCCACAGTGAGGGGACGAGAGAGACTGTCTTCATACTGTTGCACCTTATTAGCCACCTCGTTTACAGTTGGTATATCAGTATCAGATCCTCCCCAGACCATTGTTGACAAAGTGTGGGAATAATTTGATGGTGCACTCTGCACAAACTTCCTCAATAAAGATCGTTTGCATGGCATTTCATCAAGGTCTATAATCACTTGCCAGTTGCTATAAATCACCTCTTGCAAAGGCATTTCCCTCAGGTACTTAATACCTTTTCCCATGCTGGTCCATTTGCTTGGATGGCATTTGATATCATCCTTAGAAGGATACCTGCCCTTTACAGCTGATAGCAGTCGCCTCCAGAGACTGAGGGTGTCTGCCTTTCTCCCAATCGCTTTATCAGTCCCTCCATCTTTGGACAGGTTTCCTAACTGCTTAGCTTCTCTACCATAGATCAGGAGGGTACTAAGGATACTGATAAAGCCCCATCTAGGGAATTGTCAAAGCAGCCAGCTCCACGCATTAAGACTGCTTCTGTGAAGAGCAGGAGGAGGGTGGGCTGCTGACGCGGCAGGGGCGGAGACAACGACACACACGGCAGTTCTAAATGGGCTGTAAACACGTCAACGGTCAGTCAACGAGGAGACCAGCTCCAGTGCAGGTAAGGCCTCACTGGGGAAGGGGATCGCAGCGGATAAGGCCAGCAAAGGGCTCTTTCGAGGGCTTTCGTAGCCAGGAAAAGCGGCTACCTCGTGCCGGAACCAGCAGCTCGGGGGTGGGCTGCTGACGCGGCGGGGGCGGAGACAACGGCACACGCGGCAGTTCTAAACGGGTGGTCCCGGAGCGCAGAGGGTGGCTGCTGTGCACCCAGCACGCAGGCAGCCAGTGGGTGTCACTGCGGCGAGAGCGGGCGTACAGGGCGCAGCTCCTTGAACAGTAAGTCACTGGAAACCTCTCGACCTGACCAGGATGTCATGGTAAGAACTCGGCAGAAGGCCATGATATCCCTGAGCTCTGCACCGAGCAGCTCTGATGCGGCCACCCAGACAGAGCTTGCGTGGGAACATGCTGCCACCCAGGTGTCAGGCTGCAGGGTGTGCCCTGCTCTTGCGCTGGTGTTGAATGGTAGTGGTGAGCAGACCTGTGGGAGGTGTGCCCAGGTAGAGGAACTCCTTCACCTAGTGATGGAGCTCCGTCAGGAGGTAAGTCGTTTGAGAAGTATAAGGGAGTGTGAACAGGAGATAGATAACTGGAGTCGCACCCTGCCTTCCCTGAAAGAAGCACCTCAGGTAGACGGAGCTCCACATACAGAGCACTCCCCACCCTCTAGCAGCATTCAGAGGACAGGGGCCTGTGGCAACGAGTCCCCATCTGGCGTGGCAGGCGTGCCACCCAGGTAACCCCCACACCATCCCAGGTGCCCTTGCAGAACGGATATGATGTTCTGCAAAGGGAACCGGAGGATGAGAAGGACAACAGCTTGCTGAACTTGGAGTTGTCACCGAGGCCAAGACGGATTACGCCTCGTGTAACAACATCCTCAGTTATGAAAGAAAGACGGGCCCTTGTAGTTGGGGACTCGATTCTGAAGGGAGTGGAAGGTCCCATATGTAGACCAGACCCAATCTGTAGGGAAGTCTGCTGTCTCCCTGGGGCCAAAGATGTCCAGAGGAAACTCCCTACCCTAGTTAGGCCGACTGACTACTACCCTTTATTGACTTTTCAGTTAGGCAACGATGAAATTTCAGGAAGAAGCCTGAGGGCAATGAAGAAAGACTTTAGGGCCCTGGGACGGCTGGTTAGGGGATCAGGAGCACAAGTGGTCTTTGCTTCTATCCCAACGGTTGCGAGGATTGATGAGGAAAATTAACAGGAAATGCCAGCTGATCAATGCCTGGCTCAGAGACTGGTGTCATCGGCAGGACTTTGGGTTCTTTGATTATGGGCTGCTTTTCGGGATGCCAGGCCTGCTGGCAACAGACGGCAAAAGCCTGTCTCAGAGGGGGAAAAGGGTTTTAGGGCAGGAGTTGGCGGGGCTCATTGACAGAGCTTTAAACTAGATTCGAAGGGGGATGGGGATAGATCCAAGCTTGCTAGCAAAAAGCCTGAAGGTGGCATGCTGGCAGTAGACTTGGAAAAGATAGGGGGTGTAAGGGTGTAACCGGGCTCCTTAGGAATAAGTCTGGGGGTGGCAGAATTTCGGCTCCCACCAGTAAAAAGGAGAAAGGACCTATAGCTCAGCTGAAGTGCTTATACACTAATGCACATAGCATGGGCAACAAACAGGAGGAGCTGGAAGCCATTGTGCAGCAGGATGATTATGATGTAGTCGCCATCACAGAAACGTGGTGGGATGACTCACATAGCTATAGTGCTGCCATGGATGCCTATAGGCTCTTCAGGAAGGATAGGCAAGCAAGGAGAGGCGGGGGTGTGGCCCTGTATGTTAGGGACTGTTATGAATGCTTTGAACTAAATGATGGTGACAATAGGGTTGAGTGTTTATGGGTAAGAATCAGGGGCAGGGCTAACAAGGCAGATATCGTAGTAGGAGTCTGTTATAGACTGCCCAATCAGGATGAGGAGGCAGATGAAATATTCTATAAACGGCTGGGAGAAGTCTCAAGATCGCGAGCTCTTGTCCTCGTGGGGGACTTCAATTTGCCAGACATCTGCTGCGAATACAATACAACAGGGAGGGAACAGTCTAGAAGGTTCCTGGAATGTACTGGGGATAACTTCCTGACACAGCTGGTGAGAGAGCCAACTAGGGAAGGTGCCCTGCTGGATCTGTTGTTTGTAAACAGGGAAGGTCTTGTGGGGGATGTGAAGGTTGGAGGCTGTCTCGGGAACAGTGACCATGAAATGATAGAGTTTTCAATTCTGCGTGAAGCAAGGAGGGGGGTCAGCAGAACTGCTACCTTGGACTTCCGGAGGGCGGACTTTGGGCTTTTCAGGAGCCTGGTTGACAAAGCCCCCTGGGAGGCAGTCCTCCAGGGCAAAGGAGCCCAGGAAGCCTGGATGTTTTTCAAGAAGGAAGTCTTAAAGGCGCAGGAGCAGGCTGTCCCCATGTGCCGGAAGACAGGCCATCAGGGGAAAAAGACCGGCCTGGCTAAGCAGGGAGCTAGTGTTGCAACTTAGGGAAAAAAAGAGGATCTATGGCCTTTGGAAGGAAGGGCAGGCCACTCAAGAGGACTACAAAGAGGTAGTGAAGCTATGTAGGGAAAAAATCAGGAGGGCCAAAGCCCAGCTAGAACTAAACCTGGCTTCTGTTGTCAAGGACAACAAAAAAAGTTTCTATAAATATATTAGCAATAAGAAGAGGACTAAGGATAATCTCTATCCTCTAGTAGATGGGGCCGGCAACATAGTGACCAAGGATGAGGAAAAGGCTGAGGTACTTAATGCCGTCTTTGCCTCGGTCTTCAGCAGTAGGACCAGTTGTTCCCTGAGTACCCAGACCCCTGAGCTAGAAGACAGGGATGGGGAGCAGAACGAAGCCCCTGTAATCCAAAGGGAAATGGTGAGGGACCTGCTTCAGCACCTGGAGGTGCACAAATCTATGGGGCCGGATGGGATCCACCCAAGGGTACTGAAGGAGCTGGCGGAAGTGCTCGCCAGGCCACTTTGCATCATTTATGAGCAGTCCTGGACAATCGTGGAGGTCCCAGCTGACTGGAGGTTAGAAAATGTGACACCCATCCACAAGAAGGGCCAGAAGGAGGATCCGGGGAACTACAGGCCAGTCAGTCTGACCTCGGTGCCTGGGAAGGTCATGGAACAGATCCTCCTCAGTGTCATTACACAGCACATGCAGGAGAACAGGGTGATCAGGCCCAGTCAGCATGGGTTTGTGAAGGGCAGGTCATGCCTATCAAACCTGATCTCCTTCTATGATAAGGTGACCCGCTTAGTGGATGAGGGAAAAGCTGTGGATGTTATCTACCTGGATTTTTGCAAAGCTTTTGACACCGTTTCCCACAGCATTCTCCTGGAGAAACTGGCTGCTCATGGCCTGGACAGGTGTACTCTTCGCTGGGTAAAAAACTGGCTGGATGGCCGTGCCCAGAGAGTGGTGGTTAATGGAGTTAAATCCAGTTGGTGTCCGGTCACAAGTGGTGTCCCCCAGGGCTCGGTGCTGGGGCCGGTTCTCTTTAATATCTTTGTCAATGATCTGGATGAGGGGATCGAATGCACCCTCAGTAAGTTCGCAGATGACACCAAACTAGGCAGGCGTGTTGATCTGCTTGAGGGTAGGTTGGCTCTGCAGAGGGATCTGGACAGGCTGGATCGATGGGCCGAGGCCAATGGTATGAGGTTCAACAAGGCCAAGTGCCGGGTCCTGCACTTGGGTCACAACAACCCCATGCAGCGCTACAGGCTTGGGGCGGAGTGGCTCGAAAGCAGCCTGGCAGAAAAGGACCTGGGGGTGTTGGTGGACAGCCGGCTGAATATGAGCCAGCAGTGTGCCCAGGTGGCCAAGAAGACCAACAGCATCCTAGCCTGTATCAGGAATAGTGTGGTGAGCCGGACTAGGGAAGTGATCGTGCCTCCGTACTCGGCACTGGTGAGGCCTCACCTCGAGTACTGCGTTCAGTTTTGGGCCCCTCGCTACAAGAAGGACATGGAGGTGTTGGAGCGTGTCCAGAGAAGGGCTACAAAGCTGGTGAGGGGTCTGGAGGACAAACCTTATGAAGAACGACTGAGGGAGCTGGGGGTGTTTAGCCTGGAGAAGAGGAGGCTGAGGGGAGACCTTATCACCCTCTACAACTACCTGAAAGGATATTGTAGAGAGATGGGGGCTGACCTCTTCTCCTTGGTGACAAGTGATAGGACGAGAGGAAACGGGTTCAAGTTATGTCAGGGGAGGTTTAGATTGGATATTAGGAAACATTTTTTCACTGAAAGGGTTATTAAACATTGGAATAGGCTGCCCAGGGAGGTGGTGGATTCACCGTCCCTGGAGGTGTTTAAAAAAAGGGTAGATGGGGCACTTAGGGACATGGTTTAGAAGTGGCTTTTTTCAGGGTAGGTTAAAGGTTGGACTTGATGATCTTAAAGGTCCCTTCCAACCTCAGCAATTCTATGATTCTAAACAAAGACAAACTATTCATCTTTAGCAACCCGGCCGGCCGTCAGCACTCTCTCTTCTTCTTCCGCTTATCGTGGCCCAGGTCCTGTGCAGCTAGGGTTTGTTTACTTATCCCATGGTTTGCCGCCAACAAGAACGATGAGATCTCCAGGGCTCGTTCCGGGTGTTGCGTCGGCAGGTTCTTTGGTATCCATAGTCCTCAGCACAAGAAGGATATGGACCTGTTGGAACGGGTCCAGCGGAGGGCCATGAAGATGATCAGAGGGCTGGAGCACCTATGCTATGAGGACAGGCTGAGAGAGTTGGGGTTGTTCAGCCTGGAGAAGACTCCGGGGAGACCTTACAGCAGCCTTCCAGTACTTGAAGGGGGCCTACAGGAGAGATGGGGAGGGACTCTTTATGAGGGAGTGTAATGATAGGATGAGGGATAATGGTTTCAAACTGAATGAGGGGAAATTTATTTTAGATATTAGGAAGAAATTCTTTACTGCGAGGGTGGTGAGACAGTGGAACAGGCTGCCCAGAAAAGTTATGGATGCCCCTTCCATGGAAGTGTTCAAGACCAGGCTGGATGGGGCTTTGAGCAACCTGGTCTAGTGGGATGTGTCCCTGCCCATGTCAGGGGGGTTGGAACTAGATGATCTTTAAGGTCCCTTCCAACCCAAAGCATTCTATGATTCTATGAGATCAGGTTTGTCAAGCAGGACCTGCCTTTCATGAACCCATGATGACTGAGGCCTGATCACCTGGCTGTCCTTCATGTTACGCATAATGGCACTCAGGATGATCTGTTCCATAACCTTCCCAGATACCAAGGTCAGACTGACAGGCCTGTAGTTCCCCGGATCCTCCTTCTGGCCCTTCTTGTGGATGGGCATCACATTTGCTAGACACCAGTCAGCTGGGACCTCCCCGGTTTGCCAGGACTCCTGGTAAATGATGGAAAGTGGCTTGGTGAGCACTCCCGCCAGCTCCCTCAGTACCCTCAGGTGGATCCCATCTGGCCCCATAGACTTGTGTGTGTCTAAGTGGTGTAGCAGGTCACTAACAATTTCCTCTTGGATTATGGGGGCTTCATTCTGCTCCCCATCCCTGTCTACTAGCTCAGGGGTCTGGGTACTCAGGGAACAACTGGTCTTACTGTTAATGTATGAGGCAAAGAAGGCATTAAGTACCTCAGCCTTTTCCTCATCCTTTGTTTCTGTGTTTCTGCCCCCATCTAATAAAGGATGGAGATTCTCCTTAGTCCTCTTTTTATTGCTAATATATTTATAGAAACTTTTTTAATTGTCCTTAACATCCGAAGCCAGGTTAAGTTCTAATTTGGCTTTGGCCCTTCTAATTTTCTCCCTACATAACCTCACAACATCTTTGTAGTCCTCATGAGTGGCCTGACCCTTCTTCCAAAGGCCATATATTCTCCTTTTTTCCCTGGTTGCAACTCAGGGAGTTTGCCTCTATATTCAGCCAGGCCGGTCTTTTTCCATGACGGCTCGTTTTTTGGCACATGGGGATGGCCTGCTCCTGCGCCTTTAAGACTTCCTTCTTGAAAAATGTCCAGCCTTCCTGGACTCCTTTGCCCTTCAGGGCTGCCTCCCAAGGGACTCTGTCAAGCAGGCTCCTGAATAGACCAAAGTCCACCCTCCAGAAGTCTAAGGTGGCAGTTCTGCTGACCCTCCTCCTTGCTTCTCTGAGAATTGAAAACTCTATCATTTCATGATCACTATGTCCAAGACAGCCTCCAACTATCACATCCCCCACAAGTCCTTCTCTGTTTACAAACAACAAGTCCAGCAGGGCACCTTCCCTCACCAGCTGTGTCAGGAAGTTATCCTCAACACACTCCAGGAACTTCCTAGACTGTTCCCTCTCAGCTGTACTGTATTTCCAGCAGATATCTTGTAAGTTTAAGCCCCCCACGAGGACAAGGGCTAGTGATCTTGAGACTTGTCCCAGCTGTTTATAGAATATTTTGTCTGCTTCTTCATCCTGGTTGGGCAGTCTGTTATAGACTCCCACCATAATATCTGCCTTGTTGTCCCTCCCCCGATTCTTACCCATAAACACTCAACCCTATTGTCACCATCATTAAGTTCTAGACATTCATAACACTCCCTAACATACAGAGCCACCCCACCACCTCTACTTCCTTGCCTATCCCTTCTGAAGAGTTTATAGCCATCCACTGCAGCACTCCAGTCGTGCGAGTCATCCCATCACGTTTCCATGATGGCAAATACATCATAGTTTTCCGGCTGCACAATGGCTTCCAGCTCCTCCTGTTTGTTGCCCACGCTGCATGCATTAGTGTAGAAGCACTTCACTTGGGCTATTGGTCCTGCCACCTTTTTGTTGGGAGGAACCCTAATTCCTACCTGACCATTCCCAGGCACGGCTGTAGTTTCTAACTCATCAATCATAGAATCATAGGGTTGGAAGGGACCTCTGGAGATCATCTACTCCAACCCCCCTGCCAGAGCAGGGTCACCTAGAGCAGGTTACACAGGAACATGTCCAGGCGGGTTTTGAATGTCTCCAGAGATGGAGACTCCACCACCTCTCTGGGCAGCCTGTTCCAGTGCTCTGCCACCCTCAAAGTAAAGAAGTTCCTCCTCATGTTTAGGTGAAACTTCCTATGCTCAGGTTTGTGCCCATTACCCCTTGTCCTGTCGCTGGGCACCACTGAAAAGAGCCTGGCCCCATCCTCCTGACACCCACCCTTTAAGTATTTATAAGCATTGATAAGATCCCCCCTCAGTCATCCTTTTTCCAGACTGAAGAGACCCAAATCCCTCAGTCTTTCTTCATAAGAGAGGTGTTCGAGTCCCCTCAGCATCTTGGTAGCTCTCTGCTGCGCCCTCTCCAGCAGTTCCCTGTCCTTCTTGAACCGGGGAGCCCAGAACTGGACACAGTACTCCAGGTGCGGCCTCACCAGGGCAGAGTAGAGGGGGAGGATGACCTCCCTGGACCTGCTAGCCACACTCTTCTTGATGCACCCCAGGATGCCATTGGCCTTCTTGGCCACAAGGGCACATTGCTGCCTCATGGTCATCCTGTTGTCCACCAGGACTCCCAGGTCTCTTTCCACAGAGCTGCTCTCCAGCAGGTCAGCCCCCAACCTGTCCTGGTGCAGGGGGTTATTCCTCCCCAGGTGCAGCACCCTACACTTGCCCTTGTTGAATTTCATAAGGTTCCTCTTTGCCCAGATCTCCAGCCTGTCCAGGTCTCCCTGAATGGTGGCACAGCCTTCTGGTGTGTCAGCCACCCCTCCCAGTTTTTTGTCATCAGCAAACTTGCTGAGGGTGCTCTTTATCCCCTCATCCAGCTCACTGATGAATATATTGAAGAGTACTGGACCCAGTACTGACCCCTGGGGAACACCACTCATCACTGACCTCCAACTAGACTCTGTGCCCCTAATCACGACCCTCTGAGCTCTGTCTTTCAACCAGTTTTCTATCTACCTTATTGTCCATTCATCTATCCCACTCTTCCTTATCTTCCCTATGAGGATGCTGTGGGAGACAGTGTCGAACACCTTGCTTAAGTCAAGGTAGACCACATCTACCGCCCTCCCCTCATCTATCCATCACATCCATCAATGACCCTCACATCTCTGTTGCTGCATGAATCTCCATCCCCTGCCTTCACTGAGTCAGCAGACCAAGGGACCTCACTAGCATCTTGTCCCACAGACATTGGCACGCCACCCCCAGGCTTACCTCTGAAGAGCCTGGTTTCATCCCCTTCCCCCTACAAATCTAGTTTAAAGCCCTTTTGATGAGCCCTGCCAACTTCTGCACCAAGATCCTTTTCCCCCTTTGAGACAGGTGTACCCCGTGAGTTGCCAGCAGGCCTGGTGTTGAGTAAACTGACCCATGATCAAAAAAACCAAAGTCATACCGCTGACACCAGGCTCAGAGCCAGGTATTGATCTGCTGGCTCTTCCTGTTTCTTCCCTCATTCTTCCCTGAAACTGGAATGATAGAGGAGAACACTACTTGTGCTCCTGATCCCTTAACCAGTCGTCCCAAGGCCCAGAAGTCTTTCTTGATTGCCCTCAGGTTTCTTGTTGCCAGTTCATCACTGCCTGTCTGAAAAATCAATATATACTGGTGCTTGGGGTTGTTCCTCCCCAGTGGCAGGACTTTGCACTTTTCTTTGTTGAACTGCATGAGGTTCTTGCCTGCTCATTTCTCCAGGCTGTCCAGGTCCCTCTGGATGGCAGCATGACACTCTGACATATCATCCACTCCTCCCAGTTTTGTGACATCAGCAAACTTGCTGAGAGTGCACTCTGTCCCAGCTTCCAGTCATTAATGAAGGTGTTGAACAGGATTAGAACCAGTATTGACCCCTGGGGTACAGCACTAGTGACTTGCCTCCAACTGGGCTTCATGCCAATGATCACCACTCTCTGGGCCTGGCTGTTCAGTCGGTTTCCAATCCACCTCACTGTCCACTTATATACTTTGTCAGGTTGTCTATGAGGTGTTATGGGACGCTGTGTCAAAAGCCTTACTAAAGTTGAGGTAAACAACATTCACTATTCTCTCCTCATTCACCAAGCTGCTCACCTAATTGTAGAATGCTATCAAGTTGGTTAAGCATGATTTTTCCTTGGTGAATCCATGCTGACTACTCCTGATCAATTTCTTGTACTTCATGTGTTTGCTCCATCCAGGATTATTTGCTCCATCACCTTCTCAGGGACTGAGGTAAGGATGACCGGCCTGTAGTTGCCTGGGTCCTCCTTCTTGCCCTTCTTGAAGATGAGGTGACATGTTCTCTCTTCCAGTCTTTAGGAACCTCTCCTAATTGCCATGACCTTTGAAAGATAATTCAAAGTGGCCTCACAATGGCATCAGCCAGCTCCCTTAGCATTTGTGGGTGTATCCCCTCAGGTCCCATGGTTTTATGTATGTCCAGTTTGTTTAAGTGCTCCCCAACTTGGTCCTCCTCCACTGAGGATAAGTCTTCCTTGCTCCAGAGTTTTCTTCTTGTCTCAGGGGTCTGGGATTCTTGAAGGCCAGTCTGACTGGTAAAGCCTAAGGCAAAGGCAGTAATGGGTACCTTGGCCTTACCCCGTCATTTGTCACTAGTTCCCCTGCCCCATTCATCAATGGGACCATGTTTTTCCTAGTCTTCCTTTTGCTGTTGATTTACTAGTAGAATCCTTTCTTGTTGCACTTCACATCTCTTGCCAGGTGAGCCTTGGCTTGCCGACCTCATCCCTGCAAGATCAGACAGCAACTCTATGCTCCTCCTGGGTCACCTGCCCCTGTTTCCACCTCTTGTACACTTCCTTTTTATGTCAGAGTTCAGTCAGGAGCTCCTTGCTCATCCATGCAGGCCTCCTGCCACCTTTGCTTGATTTCGTACTTGTCAGGATGGACCTTTTTTGAGCTTAGAGGAGGTGATCCCTGAATATCAACCAACTCCTTTGGTCCCCCCTTCTCTCCAGGGTTGCATCCCATGGAATTCTTCCAAGCAGATCTCTGAAGAAGCCATAGTCTTCTCTCCTGAAATCCAGGGCTGTGGTTCAGCTTTTTGCCCTACTTCCTCCTCTTAGGATCCTGAACTGCACCATGTCATGATTGATTTTTTGATGTCATTCACAAAAGTATCTGTAATTCTCAAATGTTAGTCTGACTGCTACGTTTCTGATAGTGCTTACCTTCAGTCTGGGATTCCTTGGTCAGACGTTTTGTTATTCTCTGTCTGTGTTCCTCTTTAAAAATTAATCATACAACCACAGAATAAAGAAATCCCATGTGTCTGAGGTGATTGTTTACTATAATGGGTAGTTGATGTGAATAATTGTCCTGGGTTGAGTGACACAGGACTAATTTCTCTTCTAATGCTGGGGGAAACTCCACTTCTGGAAGACTCTAGTGTCTGAATTAATGAAAATATTTACTTTATAGCCAGCTAGGCTATGTGGGATTCAAAGTCTCAGTGTTTTCAAGCCATGCCAGGTGCAGGGATGAGGAGGAGCGAGGCCTGGGCATTTGACCCAGGCTGGCCAACAGGATTATTTCATATATTCAATATAAATTAGAAAGTTTGCTGCGTAGTCTCTCTCCCCCTTGATGGCAGTGGTCCATAGACCTCCTTGCCCCGGTGCTGGATCCCTGAGGCCTTTCCTTCCTCCTGAAGCCGTAGTGCTAACAGTGTCTGACATTTGCTATCCATTGCTGGGAGTGCACAGCTTCTTACTGATAGAATTGGCTGAGTATAATTCTTGTATATCTTATATTGGTATCGGGATCAATACTGGTTCTTTAGTATTATTGTTAATTATTTGGTCTTATCCTATTAAATCTATTTATATTTCAACCCTCGTGTTTCCTTGTTTTTCCCTGATTCCCCTTTCTGGGTGGGGAGGGGTCATTGGGTGATAGAATGATTGTCTAAACAACAATAAATTGTTATGGGTTTTCTCAAACCATAACAACAATCCATGAGCCAATGAAAGACTAAGGCTTGGTCATGTGAACTCTTAACCAAATACTTATTTATTACTAAGATGTTGCAAGAAGATAAGTCCAATTCATGAAAGTAAAGTCTGCCCAGCTCTGTGAAGAACATATCTATAGGGCAGAACAAAAACATGGCAAAATCACTGCTGCATGTCTATGGGTTCATCTGCTGTTCAGTTTACAGTATGCTAAAGGAGTTCAGGCTGTTGTCTGTATATGTTCTCCCACTTACATATTTCCAAATAAATCCTCATTTCTATGTTATCAAAGAGTCTTTCAGGTTTCTAGAGTAGTATGCCATGTTGGAAACTTTGGAGCTTTGATTTTCACTTCCCCAGCACTGTTTAGAACCTTTTTTTCTCTTCTTGCTCATAAGCCTAAGAAGTATGAAGTGATAGTGCTTCCATGCTGATGGGAACATAAATAAAGAGAATTATGTACAGTTCTGGCCTATATTCTCTGGGTCCTACTTTATACAGCTTGAGTCCAGGCAGAAATATGAATAATATTGTAATGCTGAGAATGTGAGGCTTATAAGAAAGTGAAGGATCATGGCTCTTTTTTCCTGCTTCCTGCTGGGATTTTCTGCAGGACAAGCAGAAACATGTTTCCATGTGCAGGATGACTTCTCTGAGCATACAGGTTGCTGGGGAGTGAAAACCTGTTCCACCACCTCAGGGGAGCTTCCCCAAACCTGGCCCCTGCTGAGGCCTTCCTCTGCCACCAGTCCTGTTCTGCCACACAACAGCAGCAGACACACTGCAGACCCTCTTGCACACACACACATATGCATGCACACATGCACCGTGGCAGCAGATGCTGCAGTGAGAACCAATCAGTTTCTTTATTTTCAGGAATACAAGGGCTAGATCCAAGCAGTCACATGAACAGAACAATGCATAAACAAGGTCTGCAATTATTTCATAAACTCCCATCCCCAGAGCTGGGCATAAATATATATTAACGCAAAGCTGGACCAGTAGCTTGGTTATTTTTTCCATCTCTTGGCCAAGGTATCAGTGACAGGTCTGTTTGAACCAAGCATTCTCAGCATTCCCACAATCATTCATTGGGCTGGTATCTTGGAACAAGTGGTAAGCTAAAGCAAACTTTATGGAGAGTGGCCAACTTCTTGATGTCATTTCAGCCTTGGCTGCATTTACTTAGGAACTTTTTCTACAAATGGGAGTCTGAGATATGATAGCCAAAAGTTTCAGTAATAAAACACATATACAGGTTAGTGTCCAGAGGGCATTTGAACCAGAGATACATAGTAAATATTTTCCAACCATTTTCTGCTTATATTAGAAGGGTTAGGACACAAAATTTCCTCCTCTCATTATCAAATTTGCTTTCGTGAAGGCAACTATATCTCCTATCAGATTGTTTCATTTTGCTTTGTGATTTTCTTGGCACTGTTTGTAAACAATACCTCCCATAACTTATATTTAAAAAAAAATACATTTCAAAAAGCATTTATAAGAATCTACAGTGTAATCTGATATTTCCAGGAGAGATACATCTGATGCTTACATTTCCCAGTGATTATCTTCACTTGCAGACAGAAAGGTAAAGGTTTTTTTGTTAAATAAAAGGTCCAAAATCCCCCAAAAAACCTGTGAAATGTATTCAACAAGATGGGTTACCAAGAATTAGCCATCATTCACAAAAACAACATGGACTTGCATCTCCCATGTCCCTAATGAACAGAGTAGAGTACTGTTCAGTATATTATGGCATGTTCTTCAGGGGGCTGTCTCAGTCTCTCCTGTGAAATGCCAATTTCTGTTGCATAGAATTCTTAAATGCATGCTCTATTTGCTATGGATTTCAAGTCTTAGTCACTATAAGGTACATAGTGTTTCAGGATCACAACACAGCACTGGATAGAAATCTAGAGTCTTCACACACTGTAATTTTGGTTACCCATTTGAAGAATTTAGGAAAGTTATTGCAATGAAAGACTGACATTATTATAGCCATTTGTTGGTAAAAAATGCAGATCAACAGATCAGTCTCCAAAGTCAAATGAAATGTTGAGTGAAGATACACAAAGTTTCATTTAAATAAGCTCAGTCAGTACAGCAAACAGTCAATCTGTGGCCACATGCAGTTAATCCACATGGCACCTTATCCCACATTGATTTGTAGCAAAAGCATATTTTTTCATTAGGCTTTGCTGCTGCTCACGTGCTTAACTTTGACAGTATGACCAGTGTCATTGGTTTCACTGTGTCTTCACACACAAGGAAGTATTTGCAGGATTAGGACTTTAAACCTCAATCTTAGTACAGTACATGCCTGCATCTGGCACATTTACAAACTCCAGTGACTCCCATTGCTCAAAGTGAGAGAAGTTAAATTGGTGTATAGTTATTTGTAAGGTCAAAGCCTTAGTAAACTGCTTGAGGTGAGAGGTGTGCCATATTCTATATTTAATAATGAGCTGTACTTGCTACGCTGATCACTTAGGGAGCAGTATATTCTATTTTTGATTGGGCTAACATTACCATTACTTTATCTCAAGAGAGTGCAACTTACAATTTGTTTTCCACTGTAAATGGTTATCTTTATAAATTCTAAATGCATGTTTCACTAGTATTCTCTTCAAACGACTTAAATTCACAGATTCTAAAAATGTCCCTTTCAGTCAAGTGTCCCTTTCAAATGTCCCTTTCAAGCCACTGGAATGACCTTGAAGAACAAGGTGCATAAAGGATGTGGACTCATCAAGAAGAGGGAATTCAATCCCTTGGTCAAGTGAGTATTGTGGAACTTGCTTCAAATTGTTCCCCAACTAATGCCATGAACTGGTGTGTCCTGGTTCCAGCAGAGATAGGGTTAATTTTCCCAAGGAGCTGGCCCAGCTATATTGGCTATATGGGCAGGAGCCATGCCCAGTCTATAGCTGGGGAGCCGGCTGGAGTAGGGGGTGGGAAGTCACCACTTGGAGTGGGCTGAGGCATCCAGGGTCCGGTTGGTGAGTGGTGGTACATTAATCGTGTTTTGTACATTCCTCTATCAGTATTATTGTTGTTGTTTTCCTCCTTTCTTCGCTGTTCTGTTAAACTGCCTTTATCTCAACCCATGAGTCTTGCCTTTTTCTTCTGATTCTCTCTCATTCCACAGCTGGGGGGGGGGAAAGCGAGTGGCTGCATGGTCCTTTGTTGCCAGCTGGAGCTAAACCATGACAATGGACCTTTGGGCTGACTCAGTATGGTTATGCCTTTTGCTGAACTCTGAAAAAAAAAATAAAAAATCAAGGGACATTCCTTACCATTCCACTTACATAAGTGTTATAAAACATAATTTTGAATGATAGTTACAATATTATCTGCTATGAAAAAAATGCATAGATGTTTTCTAATTAAAACCACACAAATCAGTAGTGGCAAAGATGTGTTATATTATCTAATCCATCCTACCAATATACAACACACTCTGATTTTTCTGTGATTTGTCCAATTTAGTTTAAAATATTACTGCAATATAGCATAGGAGAGTCTAGCACTGGTACATCTAACTGGTATCCTAGAGAAATAAATAAATTTTTTAAAAAATCATTGAAAAATAAAAATTCACCGAAAGCATCTGGAAGTAACTGGAAGGACATTAAATCTTTTAGGAATAGGTCACATATCTAAAATAACATCTTTTCCCCCTTCTTTTTAAATGACTTTCAAAAATAACAGCTTAGGCACCAATAAAAGCACCATTGAAGAAATTCAGATAATCATATACTATCTTGTTTAACATTACTTGTGTTTTCCAGATATGTGGAGCCCACCTCTGGTACTTGGGAGCAGAAAGTCGGTAAGGAGACATTCTCTTCAAAAATAAGGAAGTGTTGCCAACAACACAATTTTAACAGGGATTATTATTACAGGCACTTAGGCTGCATAATTGCCCTAAGAGAGGAAATCATCTGCTGCTAAGAAACAAAGAAACCTTAGCTATTAGTAGCAGCCCTACTAGCTGATGTACATTGCTCTGAAAAGCTTTCCCCATCACTTATATAAGCGTATTTGATAACCTCAGTTGCAGGCTATGTTCAGTTTTCATTTCAGTAAATAATGTGCCCATGGCAGATTAAAATATTACTGCAAAAGCTTAATCGATAGCTTGTCAAAAGAACTGCTGCTTCTTAAATTTCCCCCAGTCTTCTGATTTTCCCTATAGCTTCAGACAGTTGTTGGAAATCTATTCATTTTATGATTTTAGCGGATAAATGGTTGATTCAGTTTAGATAAATCAGCTGGGCAATGGGGAGCTCTAAGAGGATGGGGAAGGGAAGAGGGCCCTTTCCCTGGGGAAGGGGAGAAAAGCTGGTTGGCCTGATCACTTCGGCAGCCCTGAGGCTGAAATACCCCTGCGGTCATTGCACCTTTAGCATATGAGAGCAACAGCTGGTGACATATTTGCTGTCTTTTCCTGTTTTCACTTCATCTCCCAGCAAAGAGGTACTGACTTTGTCATGGCAGAAACCTAGACAGGGTAACCAAACCTTATACAGGTTCTTGCAAAGCCTGGAACAGCTCACCTGGCCCTTTCTGATCCTACACAAGGAAGCTATATGGATACACCTGCATATGAGGACTCTGCAGCAGCAGAGGTAGCATTACAAGATGCAGGCCTAAGGGGAGGGAAATGCAGGTTTGGAAGATGGGGATACAGTTCTTGCAAAATGTCCTTAACCAGCCAAGGCCTGAGAACTAACATCAGCACTTCTGGAAGAAGAGTGTGCTCCAGAATCTTCTCTGCAGGGCCCTCCTGGATCTGTCCTGCATGGACTTATTGCCACAATTAACACTGCAATTTGCTTTAAATGACACACCACGGTAAGTGCAGTGGGTTGACCCTGGCTGGACACCAGGTGCCCACCAAGCCGCTCCATCACTCCCCCTCCTCAGCTGGACAGGGGAGAGAAAATATAATGAAAGGCTCGTGAGTCGAGATAAGGACAGGGAGAAATTGCTCACCTATTACCATCATGGGCAAAACAGACTCGACTCGGGAAAATTAATTTAATTTATTACGAATCAAAGTCAGAATAGGATAAAGAGAAATAAAACCAAATCTTAAAAACACCTCCCCCCCACCCCTCCATTCTTCCCGGGCTCAACTTTACTCCCGATTTCTCTACCTCCTCCCCCCGAGCAGCACAGGGGGATGGGGAATGGGGGTTGCGATCAGTTCATCACACGTGCTCTCTGCCGCTCCTTCCTCCTCATACTGTTTCCCTGCTCCAGTGTGGGGTCCCTCCCATGGGAGACAGTCCTCCATGAACTTCTCCAACATGAGTCCTTCCCACAGGCTGCAGTTCTTCACGAACTGCTCCAGCATGGGTCCTTTCCATGGGGTGCACTCCTTCAGGAACGGATTGCCCCAGCATGGGCTCCTCTCTCCATGGCTTCACAGGTCCTGCCAGGAGCCTGCCCGCCTGCTACCAAAACCTTGCCACGTAAACCCAATACAACCCATTGCTCAAGAAATTTAAAATGAAACTTTATACATAACTAAGTACAAAACTGCACTCTCAGAAATATAGACAGTATGACTGGTCTAGCTGGGATGGAGTTAACTTTTTTTATAGCAGCCCGTATTGCTGTGCTTTGCATTTGTGCCTAAACCAGTGTTGATAACACACCAATGTTCTGGCTATTGCTGAACATTGCTTGCACAGGGTCAAGACTTTTCCTCTTTCCCACTATGCCCTGTGACCCACCACCCTCCTCTAGTGAGTAGGCTGGGGGTGGGAAAGAGGTTGGGAGGGGATACAGTTAGGACAGCTGACCCAAACTGACCAAATGGATATTCCATACCATATGACATTGTGTCCAGCAATAAAAGCTCAGGAAAAAGGGAGAGGATGGGGAGTCATTTGTGGTTATGGTGTTCATTTTCCCAAGCATCTGTGATGTGTGCTGAAGCCCTGCTTTCCAGGAAGTGTTAGTTAGTTAAAAACTGCCCTCAGATGAGGACCCATACAACCCTGCCTCCCCATCCCCACAGAAATCATCTACCTAAGAGCTGCACACACCTTGCCTTTTACTTCATACTCTCTTATCCGCTTTTAAAACTCCCTCAACAACCTCCTTTTCTTCCTTCCAACTCCCAGCACAGCAACCAGCACATCTACTGTAACACCTGCCATCACAGACCTTCAGATACAGAGCCAGAAGCACCATTACTCCATGATTCTAAAAAACATGACACAGGAGTCCTGTACCTCCTGCCATGTCACTAGGCTGGCTCATGTCCTGGCAATCCACCTTTATTGTTATTTATGATTAATCTCAGTCTCTCTCTCAGAGCTCCCTGATGTGTCCCACCATGCCACAAAGCAAGCCGGTCTATGAAGACCACATAGCACGGCTAGGACATAGGTCCTGTAAAAGAACTTACAGCAGTATTTGCCAGCTCTAAGAACCCTTAGTGCCACTTTTGTTTCCTGGGAAGGTGAGGTATGTGGGTGTTATGGTTTGAGAAACCCACAACATTTTATTGTCATTTAGACAATTATTCTATCACCCGATGACCCCTCCCCTACGGCTTCAGGAGGAAGGGAAGGCCTCAGGGGTCCAGCACAAGGGTAAGAAGTTCTCAGGATTGCAGCCATCAAGGAAGAGAGAGAGCTTCGCAGCAAGCTTTCTAATTTATATTGAATGTGATGTTCATGGTATGAAATAATCCTGTTGGCCAGCCTGGGTCAAGTGCCTGGGTCTCACTCCTCCTCATCCCTGCACCTGGAAAGGCTCGAAAACACTGAGACCTTGAGTCCCACATAGCCTAGCTGGCTACAAAGTAAATATTTTCACCAATTCAGACACTAGAGTCTTCTAAAAGTGGAGTTTCCCCCAGCCTTAGAAGAGAAATTAGTCCTGTGTCACTCAAACCAGGACAGTGGAGCACAGAGTTCCCAGACACAAGAAGTCACTGTTCCCTCCCTCCAGCTCCACCTGACATAGCACTCCGGACACTTGGTGAGTCTACCAACATCACCCAAACAACTGTCCCTATGTCCTGGTTTGAGGTAAAACAGAACCAACTTTCTGTTCAGTTATTTTACTTTGCAGCTAAGCCTCTTCTAACTCTCTGAAATTAACAGTATATTGTGCCAAAACCGGTTCGTTCTTGTGTAAGGGATAATAGAGGATGGTCCGAGTGAGACATGACAGAAAATTACTAATATGTGTGTATCCATGAGAACCTGACCTTCAAAGAAGAAAACAACAAGAAGGGAGTGCAACAATGTGGTCGCATATCAGAAAGCCACTGTTAGCAAAGCTGGATCATGAGTCTGGTGAGGCTCACTGCATGCACTGGCCACACATGCAGCGACTCTGGCCTGTACTTTTCCACTCAATCCGGTGCAGGATGTAAGAGGGCTGTCTCGAGGTGGAGGGAGAGAGAGACGTGAGGGCACTTTAAAGATACAGGGGACGCCCTGAAGGTACTGTGCCTACCTCCCTCTGCCATACCGATGTGGCTCCTCATTATCCTGCTGCTCAGCAGTGCTACTACGATCTATGGGGTGGTAAGACTCTCTGAAGTAACTTTTGGGACATTTGGGAACTGCTTAGCAAGGCTTCGCAATAAAGCTGAATTAACTTTTTTTTCTCTGTAGCAAGGCTTCACAATAAAGCAGAGTTAACTTTTTTTCTTTGTGTGGGCTCTGGTTTGTACGTTGGAATCTCTCCAAAAAAGAACCTGTTACAGTTCTCAGTGATAAGACCAACGTTTATAGTTAATGCCAAGGAATGGTAAGCAGAGGGGCTCTTGCTTATACTTATTGCTATAACAACCAAGGTCAGCTAATTTCATTATTTGCCCTGTTGAAGGGTCGGAAATGGAAAAGCGTAGAAGGGTCCCACCTGCAGGGAGGAGTGGACAGGACAGGTGACCCAAAATTGACCAACAGGGTATTCCATCCCATCTGCCCCATGCTCAGTATAAAAGCTGAGGGATCAAACGGACAGCCCTCTTTCTTCAATGGCTGACATCCAAGGAGGACCCTGTCTGTTCATCTGCCTTTGATCCTGATCTGTATGTTCCTGAATCCAGATCTGGAATCCAGTTCTCACCTGTCACTGAGTCCAGTCTGGGACTTCCCCAGTGCCTGCCAGTGACGTCATCCTGGGAGCTTAATAGGGTTTTGTATATACTGTATCTATTTCATTATTTCCTTTATATTTTGTTATTAATATTTCATTAGTTTAGTTTCTTCTAAACTCATAAATCTCTCTATCTCTCCTCCTCTCCTTGGAGCAAGAGGTAGGGGAGAATGTGGGAAAGCAACGGAAGATTGGCAAGGAGGATTGTAAAAATATGCTCAAGTGACTTGCATCTGGGGTACTGGAAAACACATATCACACTAATTGCTGTACAGTCTTGGGTGCTTGCAAGAAAAAAACTTGCACTTAGATGACATAAGTCTGCGATGGACTCAGGGACACCTTATCTAGCCGCTTGAGAATCCTGCCCTGTTGTTGAAGAAGGTCAAAGCACAGTGGGAAAACTATGCCTGTTTTGAACCCTTTTAAATACCAGAGAGAACAGGGAGTCCGCACGCGCTCTTGCTAACAAGGACTCTCTCTCACTCCGCGGTGCCCACAGTCCCTGCTTGTGTACGTCTGCCCGGGTGTCGCTTCAGAGATTCCCCAGTCTGTGAGGTATCAAGATTAAACTTGTTCTTTGCTGTGGTTTTGTGGTTGTTGCTGCGTCCTGCCTACATTGGCTCACACAGACAGCATCTGTCGTCTCGTCATTGGCCAGTCCGGCCCAAACCATGACACCCTGCCAGTCAGTAACACCTGTGTGCACTGTCTTTAAGAATTGTATAGTTACTCCTTACACAGTTTTATACCTGTCCCGGTTCTGGCGGGGATAGGGTTAATTTTCTCTGGTATTCCATACCACGTGATCCATGCCCACCTTGAAATGCCGGGGGGAGGGGGCAGGGAGTCGCCACTTGGAGCAGGCTGGGGCGTCCGGGGTACGGTCAGTGAGCGGCGGTTTCGTAACCGCGTTTGTGTATTCCTCTGTCCGAGTTATTGTTCTTGTTTTGCTTGTTCCCTTTGCTGTTCTGTTAAACTGCCCTTGTCTCAACCCCAGAGTCTTGCCTTTTTCTTCTGAGTCTTCCTGTATTGGGAAGAGCCGAGCGAGCGGCACGTGGTTCTTTGTTGCCGTCTGAGGCAAAACCACAACAGTCCTTTTTGGCGCCCAACGTGGGGCTCGAGGGTTGAGATAATGACAGAATCCAACTAGAGGTTGGAAAAAACGAATTTTTGTATGTATTTATTAGGTAAATAGTCGCTGGTCACCATGTTGCTTGGTTTGTTCTCATGGCTGTGTTATGTAAATTCCTATATGGTTTATATACTCCCTGTGATGCTGTTTATCATGTCTGGAACAGGGATCAGGATTATCATTCTGCTGTCCTGTGCGATATCTGTTTATGATATGATAACATCACTGTTCAGACAGCTATTGTGGGGTGTTTATGCGGTTCTGCTGTCCTGTCCGTACATTGGGCACCGTCTCTCTGAGTTTATTAATAATTACAGCCAGTCTGTGGAGGAAACAGGGGGGGACACTTTCCCCAGCTCTTTTGCCTCCCTTTTCTCCTTTGGGCCAGGTATGACAGCTTTTGAGAATTTTGAATATCCTTGGGATACTCAAACCAGCATGTTCCTAGTGTTATGTCTCCTGAGCATGTTCCAGGTTTTGTTTAGGGTTAAGCGACTATTTAAGACTACCACCCGGAGATCGGAGATCTGCTCCGAGGCTGGATAGTCAGGGGTGGCATGGCATGTGGGAGAACATGGGCAGGTACCTAGAGAACTTTTTACCTCCAATGGTCTGGGACTTCACCCCTGAACAGTTACAGGACCCTGATAAAGTGGTAGAATATTTGAAGGGAAAATGCTGTGGCTATTCTAGAGAGGCACAACTCACCGCACTGTGCTGGGCCCTGGCCAGTATCTACCAGGCACTGCTCAGTGTTATGCAGCACCCTCAGGGGGAAGAGATGGAAACTAGACCAGAAGACACTGCGGCTACTGCAACCTCTGTTGCAGCCACTGCATCCCCTGCGGCAGCCCCTGCGGCTACTGCAACCCCTGCGGCAACCCCTGTGGCAGCCACTGCAGCTACTGCAACCCCTGTGGCAGCCACTGCCGCTGAACAAGGGAATCAACCCGTGCCAGTATCAGTTGCCCCCATACAGAAGAGGAAGTACACGAAGAAATCAGTTCGCTTAGTAAAAGATGATGAAGAACCAGGGTCATCACGAGAGCAGGAGGAAGAGGCAGAGCCAGAGATAATTACTCGATCCCTATCCTTGAGTGAGCTGCGGGATATGCAAAAAGATTTTAGCTGACTTTCAGGCAAGCACATTGTTACCTGGCTGCTCCGGTGCTGGGATAACGGGGCCAGTAGCCTGGAATTAGAGGGTAGGGAGGCCAGGCAGCTGGGATCCCTGTCCAGGGAAGGCGGCATTGACAAGGCAATTGGGAAGAAGACCCAAGCCCTCAGCCTCTGGAAACGACTCCTGTCAGGCGTGAGGGAGAGGTACCCCTTCAGTGAAGATGTTGTATGTCAACCAAGCAAGTGGACCACCATGGAAAGAGGTATCCAGTACCTGAGAGAATTAGCCGTGCGGGAGACGATTTATTATGACTTGGACAATGCACAGTTACCCACAGACCCTGATGAGGTGCAATACACAAGGCCCATGTGGCGGAAGTTTGTACGGAGCGCACCATCGTCATATGCCAGCTCAGTGGCAGTGATGGAATGGAAAGGTGAAGAGGCACCAACGGTGGATGAGGTGGCTGGCCGGCTCCGGCGATATGAAGAAAGTCTCTCTTCCCCCCTTGTCTCAGCTGTGGAGAAACTGTTGCGGAAGGTCCAGCAACTTGAAGAGAATATGTCCTACTCCCCACCTGTACGGGCCAGCATCTCAGCTATTAGAAGCAGGCATTTCCCCACTCAAGAGAGAGAGTACAGAGGGTACACACCACGAGGCACCCTGTGGTTCTACCTGCGTGACCACGGGGAAGACATGAGGAGGTGGGATGGACGACCTACTTCGATCCTGCAGACACGGGTACAGGAGTTGCAAGGAAGGACAACCACAAAAGGGGATCCCTCCAGGAAAAGTGCCGCCCCAGTTTCCAGTGAGCAGTTCCCCAGGCAGAGCAGAAGGCCTGATCTTGCTTCTGATCGTCTTGAAGGGACTTCCAAGTCATTTCTGCAAGAAGTGAGTAATGGATACTATGACCAGGATTAGAGGGGCCCTGCCTCCGGCCAGGTGGAGGAAAGGGACAACCGGGTTTATTGGACGGTGTGGATTCGATGGCCTGGCACATCAGACCCACAGGAGTAGAAGGCTATAGAGCAGGCTATAGAGGGGCAGAACCCATTTGTATTTCTGGGGTGACAGGGGGATCCCAAGAGTTGACTGTAGTGGAGGCGGAAGTGAGCCTAACTGGGAATGAGTGGCAAAAGCATCCCATTGTGACTGGCCCAGAGGCTCCATGCATCCTTGGTATAGATTACCTCAGGAGAGGGTATTTGAAGGACCCAAAAGGGTACTGGTGGGCCTTTGGCATAGCTGCCTTGGAGACGGAGGAAGTTAAACAGTTGTCTACCTTGCCTGGTCTCTCGGAGGACTCTTCTGTTGTGGGGCTGTTCAGGGTCGAGGAACAACAGGTGCCAATTGCTACCACAACGGTGCATCGGCGGCAATATCGCACTCACCGAGACTCTCTGATTCCCATCCATAAGCTGATTCGTCAACTAGAGGTTCAAGGAGTGATCAGCAAGACTCGCTCACCCTTTAACAGTCCCATATGGACCTTGCGAAAATCTAATGGAGAGTGGAGGCTAACAGTACAATATCGTGGCCTGAATGAAGTCACGCCACCGCTGAGCGCTGCTGTGCCAGACATGCTAGAACTCCAGTACGAACTGGAGTCCAAGGCAGCCAAGTGGTATGCCACAATTGATATAGCGAATGCATTCTTCTCAGTCCCTTTGGCAGCAGAGTGCAGACCACAGTTTGCTTTCACTTGGAGGGGCGTCCAGTACACCTGGAATCGACTGCCCCAGGGGTGGAAACACAGCCCCACCATTTGCCATGGACTGGTCCAGACTGCACTGGAACAGGGTGAGGCTCCAGAACATCTGCAATACATTGATGACATCATTGTATGGGGAAACACAGCAGAAGAAGTTTTTGAGAAAGGGAGTAAAATAGTCTGGATCCTTCTGAAAGCTGGTTTTGCCATCAAACGAAGTAAGGTCAAGGGACCTGCGCAGGAGATCCAGTTTTTAGGAATAAAATGGAAAGATGGACGCCGTCAGATTCCAATGGATGTGATCAACAAAATAGCAGCTATGTCTCCACCAACTAGTAAAAAGGAAACACAAGCTTTCTTAGGCATTGTGGGTTTTGGAGAATGCATATCCCAGATTACAGTCTAATCGTAAGCCCTCTGTATCAAGTAACCCGGAAGAAGAATGACTTTAAATGGGGTCCTGAGCAATGACAAGCTTTTGAACAAATCAAACAGAAAACAGTCCATGCAGTGGCCCTGGGGCCAGTCCGGGCAGGACAAGATGTTAAAAATGTGCTCTACACTGCAGCCAGGGAGAACGGCCCTACCTGGAGCCTCTGGCAGAAAGCACCAGGAGAGACTCGAGGTCGACCCCTAGGGTTTTGGAGTCGGGGATACAGAGGATCTGAAGCCCATTACACTCCAACAGAAAAAGAGATATTGGCAGCATATGAAGGGGTTCGAGCTGCTTCAGAAGTGGTTGGCACAGAAGCACAGCTCCTCTTAGCACCTCGACTGCCGGTGCTGGGCTGGATGTTCAAAGAAAGGGTCCCCACCACACATCATGCAGCTGATGCTACGTGGAGTAAGTGGATGGCACTGATCACACAGCGAACTCGAATGGGAAACCCCAGTCGCCCAGGAATTCGGGAAGTGATCATGGACTGGCCAGAAGGCAAGGATTTCGGAATGTCACCAGAGGAGGAGGTGACGCGTGCGGAAGAGGCCCCACCATATAATAAACTGCCAGAAAATGAGAAGAAATATGCCCTGTTCACTGATGGGTCCTGCCGGATTGTGGGAAAGCATCGAAAGTGGAAAGCTGCTGTGTGGAGTCCTACACGAGAAGTTGCAGAAGCCAGGGAAGGACAAGGGGAGTCGAGCCAGTTTGCAGAGGTGAAAGCCATTCAGCTGGCCTTGGACATTGCTGAGCGAGAAAAATGGCCAGTACTTTATCTCTGCACTGACTCATGGAGGGTGGCAAATGCTCTGTGGGGGTGGTTACAGCAGTGGAAGCAGGGCAACTGGCAGCGCAGAGGCAAACCCATCTGGGCTGCTGACCTATGGGAAGATATTGCTGCCCGGATAGAGAATCTGGTTGTGAAAGTACGCCATGTAGATGCCCATGTACCGAAGAATCGGGCCACGGAGGAACATCAGAACAACCAGCAGGTGGATCGGGCTGCTAGGATTGAAGTGGCTCAGGTGGATCTGGACTGGCAACATAAGGGCAAACTATTCATAGCTCAGTGGGCCCATGACTCCTCAGGCCATCAAGGAAGAGATGCGACATATAGATGGGCTCGTGACCGAGGGGTGGACTTGACCATGGACACGATTGCACAGGTCATCCATGAATGTGAGACATGCGCTGCAATCAAGGAAGCCAAGCGTTTGAAGCCTCTCTGGTATGGAGGACGATGGCTGAAATACAAATCTGGGGAGGCCTGGCAGATTGATTATATCACACTGCCACAAACCCGTCAAGGCAAGTGCTATGTGCTCACCATGGTGGAAGCAACCACTGGATGGCTGGAAACATACCCTGTGCCCCATGCCACTGCCCGGAACACTATCCTGGGCCTTGAAAAGCAAGTCCTGTGGCGACACAGTACCCCAGAGAGAATTGAGTAGGACAACGGGACTCATTTCCGAAACAGCCTCATAGACACCTGGGCCCAAGAGCATGGCATTGAGTGGGTATATCACATCCCCTGTCACGCACCAGCCTCTGGGAAGATTGAACGATACAATGGATTGTTAAAAACTACACTGAGAGCAATGGGTGGTGGGACTTTAAAACATTGGGATACACATCTAGCAAAAGCTACCTGGCTAGTTAACCCCAGGGGATCTACCAATCGGGCTGGCCCTGCCCAATCAAAACTTCCACGTACCGTAGAAGGGGATAAAGTCCCCGTAGTGCACATGAAGAATATGCTAGGGAAGACAGTCTGGGTTAGTCCCACCTCAGGCAAAGGCAAACCCATCCGTGGGATTGCTTTTGCCCAAGGACCTGGGTGCACTTGGTGGGTGATGCGGAAGGATGGGGAAGTCCGATGTGTACCTCATGGGGATCTGATTTTGGGTGAGAATAGCCAATGAATCAAATTGTGTGTTGTTAGTTGCTAGGTAGCACTGTCACTGTATGTCCTCATTACTATAATTGCTATCAGTTGTACTACGAGTAAGGCACAGGGGCGATGGGATCAGAACTGACCTCAGCAGCTGGCACCCAGCAACTTCCTCAAGGTCTACATCTTCAGCCCACGGATTGAGCCACACCGGGTGCACCAGTCACAACCTCCGAAAAATACAGCATGCAACAGTCCAGCACCACACAGCATCTCACCTGCCCTGAGAGACTGTTCTAACAGATGGAGCCCAAGGCCATGGATTAAAAGAACTCAATGGACACTTTGGAGGGATGGCCCATAAACTAAGGGCATTATTTTGCATGAATATGTATGTATATATATATATGACAGGGAAAGGGGTGGCAATTCATTGGGACCTGTAAGATCTGGGCATGGCATAGATGGTATGGAATAAGGGGTGGATAATGTCCTGGTTCCGGCAGGGATAGGGTTAATTTTCTCTGGTATTCCATACCACGTGATCCATGCCCACCTTGAAATGCCGGGGGGAGGGGGCAGGGAGTCGCCGCTTGGAGCGGGCTGAGGCGTCCCGGGTCCGGTTGGTGAGCGGCAGTTTTGTAACTGCGTGTGTGTATTCCTCTGTCCGTGTTGTTGTTGTTGTTTTGCTTGTTCCCTTTGCTGTTCTGTTAAACTGCCCTTGTCTCAACCCCAGAGTCTTGCCTTTTTCTTCTGAGTCTTCCTGTATTGGGAAGGCTCGAGCAAGCGGCACGTGGTTCTTTTTTGCCCTCTGAGGCAAAACCACGACATACCTGAGCATGGAAAGATGAAGTTTACTTGTATCAGTGGATATCAGCTGTTAATTTTTTGCAACATTAAATAGCATTGATCATTAGAAATATTTGCAGCACTACATAACTTACAATTACAGTTGCCTTTGGTTGCAAAGCCCTATTAATAACATTTCCAAGCTAACTTGGGTTCAATACTATTTGTGTTACACTGTAGCTGAATTGAGCCAGAATGGATTTCAGTAGAATTATATGTGTCACTAAAATAAGAAATAGCATACCTCTCATGAAGCACAATGTACCATTTCCTAGGACTATTGGAGAGGCCAAGGTCAGTCTTCTGTCTTCTAAAGGGTTAAAGGCAACATCCTTACAATGGTATTTTGGTGTTGCTTCATTAATTGCACTCTTCCTGTGTAGAATGTTTATTCCATAAAGGCTGGAAGGTTAAACTTCCTACCAGGTATAACTACCTATGCTTATGGCCTCAGGCCAACTGGTCACTTTATTTTTCCACTATACTTTGTTACACCTACTTGAGAATTTCCTTCTATCTTACTTAGTCATTTGTTCAAACTACTCAAGGCTGTAACATACTGCTTATACCTTACATAAAAGTTGATTTCAGGACAGTTCACTTTAATCCTTTCTTGGCTGTGAGTACAGATTAGGCCCCAAGCAAAGAACAAAATTCTGCTTAACTATAAAACCATTGAAAATAAAAAGCCTGTATTTGCTCACATAAAAATATAAAAAACATAATAAAGCATCTGGACTTGATATTTTCTATGTATCAAGGCAATTGCCTTAAAATCAATTTCTATTAGTGTCTACCACAGCTCCTGGAGCAGTTTTTTTTCTTAGCTGCATGCAACTTTTCTCAAGATCTTAGAGCAGAGACCAGTTTATGAGCATAGGTTAAGTAGAAAAGCAGGCTGCATAGCAAGTCTTTTTAAGTGCAATATTTACAGATCTGAGTCAAGTATAATTTTTTGTTTCAGACTCTGATTATGTCATCATGATATGGTATCATATCCCATTGTAACAACTGTGGAACAAAACTAAATACCCAAATGTTGTGGTTTAGCCTCAGACGGCAACAAAGAACCATGCGGCTTCTCTCTCAACTCCCCCACGTCCATGGGGGAGAATCGGAACAAAAAGGCAAAATTCATGGGTTGAGACAAAGGCAGTTTAACAGAACAGCAAAGGGAATAGGAAAACAACAACAATAAAACTGATAGAGGAATGTACAAACATGATTACAATACCACTGCTCACTGACCAGACCCGGGATGCCCCAGCCCGCTTCCAAGCATCAACTTCCCATCCCCTCCCCAGGCCAGCTCCCAACTACAGACTGGGCATGGCATCACATGATATGGAATACCTGTGTCCCTGTCAGAGCCTGGGGAAAATTAACCTTATTCCCCCCCCCGGAACCAGGACACCAAACAACAGAAGATGTTCCAGTAATGCTAGAATTGAATTTGAACTTCCCTTATCAAGAACAACAGAACACAGAGTAAGCAGTTTTCCCAGAAACTGTAACTGCTTAAGCTACTCCATGCAGAAATGGTCACTTTTCCACACATGCTATTGTCAATCACTGCAAAGCAGCTTAGAGGAAGCATAATTGTGATAACTGAATATTTTTAGCATCTATCAAGGAAGTGAATAATTTAGCTTTTACAATCTCTGTAATTCATTAATATGCTATTTTAATGCAGACTATACACAGGAATTGGAAATAAATCGCTAGGGATATTTTCCCTTTTAGCATAAGGGAAGATCAGTTCATCCATATTCACTTTCTGTGACAGGATCTCCAAGAAAGGCTACATGATCCTTATGTTGTTTTGAGTTTCATTTGGAGTTGTCGTGCAATTAAGTGACATAAAACTGTCAGCTGGAATGACAGCTTCTACTGCTGCAACATAAGGCAATCAAACAGCAGCTTATGACAAATATGATGTTTATTTACTTTTGGCTAGTTTTAGATTTAACTACATCATTCTAATCAAAACAAGTGTTACATTTGTTTGACATCTTGGAGTTGTGAAGACCAGCCCATGTTTAAGTTGCTTCTGTCAAGCAGCAACACAAAGCTCTGAATGAGTCATAGTGTCACGGTTTAACCCCAGCCAGCAACTAAGCACCACACAGCCGCTCGCTCACTCCCTCCCCCAGCAGGATGATGGGAAGAGAATTGGAAAGGTAAAAGTGAGAAAACTCATGGGCTGAGATAAGAACAGTTCATTCCAATAAGCAGCTGTTTGCAAGAGGGTGAAAGGTTGAATTATCAACTTAGAAAGCATTGGTCTTCATTTAGTTGGCCCAGGAGATAAAGTATTTGCGCAATAGTTCCATTATTATTGAGTATGTCTTAGACCCTAGCATTGATCAAATCAGCATCAATATTTTTGATGTGTTTTTCCTACCCAGTAGGAAAAGTTTGTTATGAAATCTTCAATAGCAAGTACTTCATTAAAAATGATTGCATTATTAAAGTAGTTTTACAGAGTGGCCCAGAGGCCTGTTGATGGAATATTAGAGACTCTTAAGCAAACAGACTTCAAGTATTTAAACTCTTCTCTCTGTTTCATAGACAGCACCAACAGTTCTAACTACAATATTCTGTTCAGTCCTGTAAAGTTTTGGCCCACTTCCCCGCCTTCTCAAACAGCTCCATTTGACCAGGAAACTTTCAATACTCTTCAGTTCCATGATACGTCAGCCTCTGCTGTCATGGCCTACCAGGGCTCACTATTCAAGTGAGCAGTTATTTTCCCTTCTCCTCCATAAGAGCCCACTGCAAGCCAGTCTGAGTGACTAATCCAGTCTCTTGACCAGGCTAATGCATGGAAACAGCAGCTTGTTGCACAGTTCTGTGAACCAACATCACATTGAGAACGTAACAGAGATTTCAGCCTCCCCAGCACACTGGATCACCATCAGTCAGGCAGGGTGATGGTTGGCACCCAATCATTGACATTTCGTCTTTCTTCACAAAAGTAGTTCAGCTTTTCTAGATCTGGGTCCTTCCAGCCATCTTCATTTGCGTTCTGCCAGAAGGAAGAGTTGCACACCATGAGTACTGCCTGTCAGCTGAAGTCATCACAGTATTTACAGAGGCATTAGCATAGGAAACAAGGTATTTTCAGCTAGTTTCTGCCCAATATGCAGGAAGCAGAAGTGTTACTCTTGTGGGCAACAGGGGAAATCTAGTTACAAGAAGCATAGCTTATTACTGCTAGGCAGGTATATTTTTCTTGAATCTTAGATAACTCAGTTGCTGAATATGGTATTGTTCAGGTGGTAACTTGCGGGACCCCCCCGCCTGACCATTATCAGTAGTCTCTGTCTTAATCAGAGGTCTCAACGATGCCTCCTCATTTTCAGGATAAAAAATTTTCCGGCTCATCTCTAACTCCTTTGTTGGATACAAAGGTCTATTGGCCAATTTTGCCAGACTTGTAAATCCTGGTTCATTATCCAGGAAAGGGTTAAGATCTGTCTGGTCATGGGTTTCTTGTTTACTCTCCTCTAGTTCGGACCATAAGATTTTTTCTCGGTCCAGGGCATCCGACAGAGCCGCGTGGAGTCGCTGAGTGGTGTTACGCTCAGCGGCTAATTGACTTTGCAAAATTTCAATTTGCTCTTGCAAGGATTTTATTTTCTCTCCTTCTGTTTTCCTGGTCAAATGTCTATCCTCCTGGGCTGCAGTTAGTGCTGCCCCTAATACCGCACACACTATAGCTTTTCCTTTACCTAACCGCAACTTTCGCTCCTTCGCAAGGGTAGTGATACGACTTGCCACTGCATCTGGATTATGCCAATTATCATGGGCCCAGACCATTCCCAGCGGAGTAGGACACGCCTTGAAGTACTCCTTCAATTTTTCCAAAAATCGGGGAGCAGTCAAGCACAGACCTTTCTCAGGCTGTCATGGCTTGCTACTGCTCAAATCTCCCCTGGCTTATAGCTGAGAGGCCACTTCCCAGACTCTCCCTGTCTGCAGTCGGATAGAGAACCGGTATCCCTTAGGCTAACAGGTAGCAGTCAGGCCTTTGCTCCTGCTCGAACCTCTCCCAGCTCATAGTTGAGAGGCTGCTTCCTGATCACCCCGTCCAATGCTGGATAGATAATCGGTATCCTTCAACATGGGTAGCAGTCAAGCACTAACCCCTGCTCGAACCTCTCCCAGCTTATAGCTGAGAAGCCTCTTCCCAATTCTCCCTGTCCAAAGCTGGATAGAGAATTGGTATCCCTTCGGCCAATGGGTAGCAGTCAGGCCTTTGCTCCTGCTCGAACCTCTCCCCGACTTATAGCTGAGAGGCTGCTTCGCGATCCCCCCTGTCTGATGCTGGACAGAGAATCAGTATCCCTTAATATGGGTAGCAGTCAAGCACTAACCCCTGCTCAAACCTTTCCCGGCTTATAGATGAGAGATCATTTCCCTTAGGACCTTCCAACACCGAGAAAATCCTGTCCGTGGCACCATTAAGGATGTCATGTCCCACTCCCAGTAAAAAGGGAGGGAAGTGACTTCAGATTCGTAAATTCTCAACGGTGCGGACTAAGGTGAGATAAATCTCAAGGTCCGTATAGAAACATTTATTAGCTTACCACAATGGTTAGTATAGGTCTTAACAAGTCCACGATAATTGGTTAGGTATATAACAAATTATGGCAAGCGGTGAGGCATGCATTGTGTTACTTATCAACAGGTATAGGACAACTTATGGCAAGCGGCACTTAAGGTCGTTACTTAACAATTCTAAGAGAAAAGTGAAACTGAGGGACAGAGAAAGGAAAAGGCAGAGAAAAAAGACAGAGATAAAGAGATCACTGATCCTGGTTCCAGCATCTTTTTCAGGGAATCTTCCCAGGCATGGTCTTCTTTCTTGGGAAGAATCTTCCCAGGCATGGTCTTCTTTCTTGGGAAGAATCTTCCCAGGCATGGTCTTCTTTCTATTGTTTCTTCTTTGTTTTTTTCCTAGCGGCACTTATTTTCCCCTTTTATGTTTGCTGAATTAGCACGGTCCACCCCCCTTGCTGAGGACAGCCTTGTCTCAGGTTTCTCCCTTCTCCCAGGTGACATGCAGCATGATTTGGGTGGAGAGATGAGTGCCATAGTCATACATGCTTAGCATGATCTCTATAATCTTCATTAGCATATGCAGGGGTGTGCGCTTTCATATGCGTTTCCTGGATAATGAAGCAAAGGTCACTCATCGGACACAATGGCCTTGAGAACTGAGAACTAGCAAGCTCTCCACACGAGTGGCAGAACTATCCTGTCTTCACAAGACAGTTCTCCCACACTTCCAGGCGCCAGAAGTGTTAGCCTTATCAGTTCTTTGAATGCCAGGCCTGCATTATTTATTTCCTTGCGAGTGTTTGAGGCATTCCATTGAAAGCTTGGAGGGCCTTCTGCCCCTCGTCAGGGAATTTACAGTCCGTCCCTTACAGCATCATAGCGGCAAACACCACACAGGCAAGACAACTACCAGTAGAACCAATCACACACACCCCCCTCCCTCCTCCCCAAACACTTCAAAACCACCATGAAGCATAACACTAGAGGTAGGCAGCCACCCTATTTATAGCCTACGTGACTGTCACAATTGTTCCTGTTGGGAAGCCATGTGGGGAGGGAATGATAATAACATTGCAGTAGGGTAGCCACTGCTTCTGTTGTGGTGTTACCAGGCAAACAGCGGCACACACTGCCCCAGTGCACATGCTGACAGGCCCCACATTAAAGATCTAAACATTAAATACTCAATATATACATTATTTAAACATTAAATACTCAATATGACATATTTGTAAGTAAGCATTGCCTTTTTTAAAAAACACAAACTAGTTTTATGTCAGTTGCAAATACAGAATCATAGGGTTGGAAGGGACCTCTGGAGATCATCTACTCCAACCCCCCTGCCAGAGCAGGGTCACCTAGAGCAGGTTGCACAGGAACATGTCCAGGCGGGTTTTGAATGTCTCCAGAGAAGGAGACTCCACCACCTCTCTGGGCAGCCTGTTCCAGTGCTCTGCCACCCTCAAAGTAAAGAAGTTCCTCCTCATGTTTAGGTGGAACTTCCTATGCTCAAGTTTGTGCCTGTTACCTCTTGTCCTGTCCCTGGGCACCACTGAAAAGAGCCTGGCCCCATCCTCCTGACACCCACCCTTTAAGTATTTATAAGCATTGATAAGATCCCCCCTCAGTCTTCTTTTTTCCAGACTGAAGAGACCCAAATCCCTCAGTCTTTCTTCATAAGAGAGGTGTTCCAGTCCCCTAATCACCTTGGTAGCCCTTTGCTGCGCCCTCTCCAGCAGTTCCCTGTCCTTCTTGAACCGGGGAGCCCAGAACTGGACACAGTACTCCAGGTGCGGCCTCACCAGGGCAGAGTAGAGGGGGAGGATGACCTCCCTGGACCTGCTGGCCACACTCTTCTTGATGCAGCCCAGGATGCCATTGGCCTTCTTGGCCACAAGGGCACATTGCTGCCTCATGGTCATCCTGTTGTCCACCAGGACTCCCAGGTCTCTTTCCACAGAGCTGCTCTCCAGCAGGTCAGCCCCCAACCTGTCCTGGTGCAGGGGGTTATTCCTCCCCAGGTGCAGCACCCTACACATGCCCTTGTTGAATTTCATAAGGTTCCTCTTTGCCCAACTCTCCAGCCTGTCCAGGTCTCTCTGTATGGTGGCACAGCCTTCTGGTGTGTCAGCCACCCCTCCCAGTTTTGTGTCATCAGCAAACTTGCTGAGGGTGCTCTCTATCCAGCTCACTGATGAATATATTGAAGAGTACTGGACCCAGTACTGACCCCTGGGGAACACCACTTGTCACTGACCTCCAACTAGACTCTGTGCCACTAATCACTTTGTGCCCCTCTGAGCTCTGTCTTTCAACCAGTTTTGAATCCACCCCACTGTCCGTTCATCTAGCCCACTCTTCCTTAGCTTCCCTATGAGGATGCTGTGGGAAACAGCGTCAAAAGCCTTGCTGAAGTCAAGGTAGACAACATCCACTGCCCTCCCCTCATCTATCCATCCAGCCTTCTACAATGGCATGACTATCAGATTAGTCAGACATGATTTCCCCTTGGTGAATCCATGTTGAGTACTTCTGATGCTTTCTTTTCTTCTACATGCCTTGAGATGACACCCAGAAAGAGCTGTTCCATCATCTTTCCAGGGATGGAGGTGAGGCTGACTGGCCTGTAGTTCCCCAGGTCCTTCTTGCCTTTTTTGAAGGCTGAGGTGACATTGGCTTTCCTCCAGTCCTCAGGCACCTCACCTGTTCTCCAGGACCTTTCAAAGATGATGGAGAGTGGCCCAGCAATGACTTCTGCCAGCTCCCTCAGCACTCTCAGGTGCATCCCATCAGGACCCATGGACTTGTGAATATTTGACTTAATTGATCCCTCACTTGATCCTCCTCAACCAAGGGGAAGTCTTCCTCTTTCCCTGTTACTTTCTTCAAAGTCTAGGTCTCCTGAGGGCTGGGCCGAGCAGTAAAGACCGAAGCAAAGAAGGCATTCAGTTAACTCCACCTTCTCTGCATCCTCTGTCACCATGGCTCCTGTCTCATTGAACAGTGGGCCCACAACTTCTCTGGTCTTCCTTTTGCCTCCGATATACTTGAAGAAGCCCTTCCTGTTGAGCTTGACATCCCTTGCCAGGTTTAATTCCAAGGAGGCCTTGGCTTTCCTTGTTTCATCCCTGCACGCTCTGGCGGCATTCTTGTAATCCTCCCAAGGGGTCAGTCCATTCTTCCACTTACTGTAAACTTCCTTCTTCCACTTGAGCTTTTTCAGAAGCTTCCTGCTCAACCATGCAGGTCTCCTGCGTCCCTTGGCCGATTTCTTGCTCCTAGGGATGCACTGATCCTGAGCTTGGAGGAAGTGGTCTTTGAATACCAAGCAGCTCTCTTGAGCCCCTTTGCCTTCCAGAGCCCTAGCCCACGGGATCTCTCCAAGCAGTTTCTTGAAGAGGTCAAAGTTAGCCCTCCTGAAGTCCAAGGTTGTAATTTTACTTCTTGATGTTTTGTGCATAGTACCCATGATCCTGAACTCTATCATTTCATGATCACTACAGCCTAGGGTGCCCCCAACCTTCATGTCCTCCACCAGTCCCTCTGTGTTTGTCAGTACCAGGTCCAGGAGTGCTCCTCTCCTTGTTGGCTCCTGCACCACCTGTGTCAAAAAGTTATCATCAATACACTGGAGGAACCTCCTGGACTGCGCATGCCTGGCTGTGTGGTCTTCCCAGCAGATATCGGGGTGATTGAAGTCCCCCATGAGAACCAAGGCCTGTGACTGCGAGGCTACCTTCAGCTGTCTGTAGAAAGCTTCATCAGCTTCCCCATCCTGATCAGGTGGCCTGTAATAAACACCCACAACAGTGTCCCTCATATTTGCCTGCCCCTTAATCCTTACCTGTGGGAATAGAGAGCAGCATAGGTCTGTTCAACCTCGGTGAGATAAAGCTGTGTCCTTGAGAGAGGGTTTGTGAGAACAGAAAAACAAGTAAGAATCAGCAAGAAACAGGACATGAGAATGAAGTTGCTGCTCCTCATGAACAGACAGCAGAAACCAATCGGAAGAAGTAGAGAAGCACATGGCAGTCGACCTTCAACCTATCAGCAGAACACAACTTGCGCATGGACAGTGTGTAAAACTATAAAACCTGTCAGATTGTTTCAATAAAGGTCTTTGGTCTGTACCCTGCCAGAGTCCGTGAATCCATGCTCCACACTTACCCATAAGCTCTCAACTCTCTCTTCATCCGCCCCCAGTGAGAGCTCAATGCATTCCAAATGCTCTCTCACATAGAGTGCAACTCCACCACCACGCCTCGTTGGCCTGTCTTTCCTGAAAAGGACATAGCCATCCATGACAGCATTCCAGTCATGTGAGCTGTCCCACCACGTCTCAGTAAATGCAGTGAGATCGTGGCCCTGCAACTGCACACAGATCTCCAGCTCTTCCTGCTTACTCCCCATGCTGCATGCATTGGTGTATAAGCATTTCAGAGAGGGAGTTGTGTGTGTAGTTTTCACCCTTGAGATGTGGTGTGCCTTCTGGCTCTCAGAAATACTGGCACATTCCCCCAGAAGTGCCAAGCAACTACACCCAGGCACCTCACCGGCAAGCCCAGTACCATCCCCACCCCCCTTCAAATCTAGTTTAAAGCCCTCTCCATGAGCCCTGATAACTCTTGTCCTAGAACCCTTTTCCTTCTGCAAGATAAGGTATTCCTGCCTGTTACCAGCAGGCCTGGCATTTTGTACATCAGGCCATGGTCAAAGAACCCAAAGTCCTGCTGGCAGCACCAGGCTCAGAGCCAGGCATTGATCTGCTGGCTCCTCCTATTTACCCCCTCATCATTCCCCACAACTGGGGGGATAGAAGAGAACACAACTTGCACTCCCGATCCCTTGATCAGCCATCCCAGGGTCTTGAAATCTTTCTTCATTGCCCTTGGACTTCTTTTCGCTACCTCATCGCTGCCTACCTGAAAGATCAAAAGAGGGTAATAGCCTGAGGGCCATACCAGGGAAGGAAGCATCCTCTTCATGTCCTTGACCCGGGCCCCAGGGAGGCAGCAGACCTCCCCATGTACTGGGTCTGGCCTGCATATTGGGCCTTCTGCTCCCTGCAGCAGCGAGTCACCTATGACAATGACCCATCTTTTCTTCTTTACTGCAGAGGTTTTGATGCAGGGGGAGGTCTGACTAGACCTTGCTGACACCTCCAAGGTAGGAGAACTATCATGCTTGTCATCATCCAGGTTCCCTTGCAGAGCACTGTACCTGTTACATAATGGCACCCAGGAAGATGGGGTAGTTGCTGGGCAGTCCTGAGTGCAGCGCCTGTTGCGCCAGGCAGGAACTTCCTGCCATTGCCCCTGTCCTCCAGGTTACCACCTTCAGTCGGGGGGAGAGAGGACAGAGAGCTCTCTGCTGCAGGGGTTCTGTCTGCCTGCTGGGTTTCTGTCATGGGATGCAGGATTCTACTCCAAGCATCTATCTCCCTTTCACATTCCCTGATGCTCCTCAACCTACTTACCTCCTCCCTGAGCTCCACCACTAAGCAGAGGAGATCCTCTACCTGGGCACATCTCCCACAGACATACCCACCACTGCCATCTGACACTGGCATAAGAGCAGAGCACACCCTGCAGCCTGATGTCTGTGTGGCAGCATGTTCCCATAGGAGCTCTGTCTGAGAGGCTGCATCAGAACTGGTGGTTGTGGAGCTCACGGATGCCACGGTCTTCTTGCGAGTAGATACCATCGCTTCCTGGCTGGGTTGGCAGTCTCTCAGCGCTCTCCTGCGTGAACTGCCATGCAAACTGCTACGACCAGACTGGTGTGTCGTGTCCTGTTTGGCCGTCCTCTTCACCAGCCCAGGAAGTACACCCTTGTCGTGGTGCTCCCAGGCGATTCCACAGGTGATGCCCAGACAACACCCACTCACTGCTTGTTCGCTCAGTGCACAGCGACCGGTCGCTGTTCTCCCGAAGGGCTTCTTTTACGAGGGGGGAGTGGTCCTACCCCCGCCTCGTTTAGATCTGCCGCCGGGGGTGCTGGCTCCGCCCCACTCCTCCTCAGCTGTCACCGCCCCCTGGAAATGCCGGGTACCGGCCCGGGCTGGCCGCTTTTCCCAGCTTCGAAAAGCCTCGAAAACGAGCTCCTAGCTGACCCTTTTTTGCCGCGATTCCCTTCCCCAGTGCGGACTTACCTGCACTGGAGCTGGTCTCCTCGGCAAGTGAGAATACTACCCATTTCAGTGGATCTGGGACTTTTTGCAGCATGTGATTTACCTACATTACTCTGTTAACTGTTGAAAAGATGTGAGAAACCATTAACACTGAGTCATTCCATTGTTGTAACTAGTGAAAAGCAATTATAACAAATCCTTTTCTAGACTTAGAATTGAAAATCCAAATACTACAGAAAGAAAAGAATATTAATTTGATTCTAGCAAAGATAGGTGCAAGGTCCTGCTCCTGGAAAGCAAGAGCCCCTTGCAGTGACACAGGCTGGGGACTGCTGGGCTGTGGAGCAGCTCTGTTGTAAAGGCCTTGGGGCCCCTCATGGACAGTGAGCTGAACATAGACCAGCAGTGGCCCTGACCACAACAAAGGCCAGATCAAATCCTGGGCTACATGAACGGGAGCACAACTAGTTGATCAAGGGAGGAAGTTATTTCCCTCTGGCTCAGCACTCGCAAGACAGCAGCTAGATGTTGCATCCAGTTTTGGACCCCCACTACAGGGAAGATGTTGATAAACTGGAGCAAGTTCAGGAGAGGCCACCAAAGGAGTTGGGGGACTGGGGCTTGTTCAGCCTGGAGAAGGGACAGCTTTGTGGGGCTCTAACAGCAGCCCACCAAAGCTACAGGGAGGTCATCAAGAAGACAGAGCCAGGGGCTTCACAACAATGCATGGTAGAATAACAAGAGACAACAAGCATAAATTGAGATAACATGTTCAGACAGGATGTAAGAAAAAACTTGTTTCCCTTCAGGGTGATGTCAAAACCTCTATGGTTGTAACTCAGTAAGTCATTTGGGTAAGCAGTTCTTGACAAGACAATAGAAGGAACAAATGGATCTAAAATCAGGTACCAGGAACTTTAGTGGGCTGATTGCCCAAGAAACTTGGCTATGCAATATGAAATGCGCCCTTTAGGTGAACTTGACTGATCATAATATAAAAAACACTCCTCTAGAAGTTAGGATGCTTGCCTCCACTTAAAGGCCCTCACACACTGAGCTTGCACAGTAAAATTAAAAGACACTGTACCTTTAAATTAAGACAAGGACATTTCACACCAATCAGCTTCAAGATAAGGAATTATGAACACCAGTATTTCATGGTTTGGGCCAAGTTGGCCAATGACAATACAACAGATGCTCTCCCCCACCTCTCACTCCAAGGAGAAGAAGAAGAGAAAAATAGAGAGCTATGAGTTTAGAAAAAACTAAACTATTTTAATGAAATACTAATAATAATATAAAAAAGGATATGAAGAAATAGATACAATTATACACAAAACCATATCAAGCTCCCAGGGAGATGTCATTGGCAGGCACTGGGGAAGTTCCAGACTGGACTCAGTGATAAATGGGAACTGGAACACACTGACCAGGATCAAAAGGCAGATAAGCTGACAGGAGCCTCCTCAGATATCAGTCATTGAAGAAAGAGAGCCACTGAAAAAGCAGTCTATCATAGAAGAACCATCCTGACCCACTTTCCTACCTCAGCTTTTATACTGAGCATGGCAGATGGGATGGAATACCCTATTGGTCAGTTTGGGTCACCTGACCTGTCCACTCCTCCCCACAGGTGCAACCCCTCCATAGGGTAAACAACCAAGTCAGCTGACCCTGGTTGCCACAGCAACAAGTATAAGCAAGAGCCTCTCTCTGAACAGAAATTTGTCTCTGCTTCACCCCAAATCAGGACAGAGTAAAAAGTTGATAAACAATGAATATGTTAATTATGTTAATTTACAACATATAAATGAATGACAATGTCATGTGTGCTAGCTTTGCGGAAATACCTCCTAGCACCCATTTCTGCACAGAACTGTTAATAAATAGCTAATACCTCAACTCTGTGTGTTATTGGCTTGCACACTGGGTAAACGATCCTATGAGTTTTGGGACAACAATGACAGTCAAGCAAGAGCAGCAGGCTTCCCAGGGAAGCTGTGCAGGCTTCATCCTTTAAGGGTTTCAAGCCCTAACTGAACAAAGCCCTGAGCAACCTGGTCTGAGATCAGAAGGTGATCCTGCTGTGAGCAGGAGATCTCCTGAGGTCCCTTCTGGACTGAATTGTCCTATGATCCTATCATTTTAAACCTTTGTTTCCAGCAAATAAGGATTTTTCAGTTGAACTTAATTAAAAATAGATCTACTTTGGAGGGTAACTTAATCTGGAGTGTGTCTTTTAAAATTAATTTAGTATGAAAATTGTATGATTGCTGAACTCATACCTGAAGCTGTTTGTCAGCAAACCAAGCAACAGTAAAACAGATTTTCCCACTGTGAATGAATCAGGTCTAAATATTAAAGGATGGATAAGTCTATATGTCTTTTCAGTCACTGACATCTTAGCCTAGGCTGCCAGTTAGTACTTGTTGTCCCCTAACAATAGTTTGAGACCAGGACCAAGTCAGTCCATAAAGGCCATAGAGAGCCGCCTTGAGTCAGATTTACATCTGTTGCAAACCTGAGATTGACTTAATCCAGATGGTTACAGAAGTGTTAAGGTATTTAAATCCAGACCAGAGAGATGTCCTTTTGTCCTGGTTTGAGCGACACAGGACTAATTTCTCTTCTAAGGCTGGGGGAAACTCCACTTTTAGAAGACTCTAGTGTCTGAATTGGTGAAAATATTTACTTTGTAGCCAGCTAGGCTATGTGGGACTCAAGGTCTCAGTGTTTTCAAGCCTTGCCAGGTGCAGGGATGAGGAGGAGTGAGACCCAGGCACTTGACCCAGGCTGGCCAACAGGATTATTTCATACCATGAACGTCACATTCTATATAAATTAGAAAGTTTGATGCGAAACTCTCTCTCTTCCTTGATGGCTGCAATCCTGAGAACTTCTTACCCTTGTGCTGGACCCCTGAGGCCTTCTCTTTCTCCTGAAGCCGCAGCGCTCGCAGTGTCCGACATTTACTGTCCACTGCTGGGAGTGCACAGCTTCCTACTGATATAACTGTCTGAGTATAATCCTTGTATATCTTATATTGGTATCGGGATCAATACTGGTTCTTTAGTATTATTAATGTTAATTATTTGGTCTTATCCTATTAAATCTGTTTATATTTCAACCCTTGTGTTTCCTTGTTTTCCCCGATTCCCCTTCCTGGGTGGGGAGGGGTTATCGGGTGATAGAATTATTGTCTAAATGACAATAAATTGTTGTGGGTTTCTCAAACTATAATGCCTTTTCAGTACTTCATTGAGAATCCTAGATCAAGCAACGTTCATTTATGACACTAATAGTGCATGATATATACCGTCTACTCAATAGCTTCAGCTTTTATGAGCACCATAATTTCAGAAGTATTCTTCAAACTGAGCAATTTAATGGTTTGCTGTGTTTCTCCTTACAGTTCTTTCTTGTTAGTGTCCTGGGTATTAATATAAATGACAGTATCAGGCCCTCGCAGTAATCTCTTAGTGAGCTTCCATTTTAAACTGATGACAATAGCAGTCTGCTGGATACATCTGACTTCTTTGAGAATGTTTCTCAGTGCTCAGAACTGAGGAGACAAATATTTGTTCTAACTACTAAGTCTCAAATCTAATGATCTTTTCCCCCTACTAATGTGCATACACATTCTTGAGTTGTAATCCTACATCAAAAATTTGCTGCATTGAATTTCCTTGAGCAGGGCGTAAGTTCTCAGTTAATTTACATTACACATTAAAAAAATGTGTGAGAAGTTTTCAGAAAATAATCTCAAGGTCTGTATTTATGAAATGGCAATTGTCTCCACTTATTAGAATGAAGCATAGTGTACATAGTGTGCACACAGTTCATTCTCAAGAAGTAAAAATAGCTACATATGTGTTGTGGTTTAACCCCAGTAGGCAGCTAAGCCCCACACAGCCTCTCACTCACTCCCACCACAGTGGGATGGGGGAGAGAATCGGAAGAGTAAAAGTGAGAAAACTTGTGGGTTGAGATAAAGACAGTTTAACAGGTAAAGCAAAAGCTGTATGTGCAAGCAAAGCAAAACAAGGAATTAATTCACTACTTCCCGTTGGCAGGCAGATGTTTAGCCATCTCTAGGAAAGCTGGGCTCCATCATGTGTAACGGTTACTTGGGAAGACAGACACTGTAACTCCAAACGTCCCACCTTCCTCATTCTTCCCCGCAGCTTTTATTGCTGAGCATAATGTCATATGGTATGGAATATCCCTTTGGTCGGATGGGGTCAGCTGGTTCGGCTGTGTCCCCTCCCAATTTCTTGTGCACCCCTAGCCTACTCACTGGTGGGGCAGCATGAGAAGCAGAGGCGGCCTTAGAATCATAGAACCATAGAATTGTTTGGTTGGAAGAGACCTTTAAGATCGTCAAGTCCAACCGTTAACCTAGCACTGCCAAGTTACCACTAAGCCATGTCCCTCAGCACTACATCTACATGTCTTTTAAATACCTTGACACTGCATAAGCACTGTTCAGCAATAACTAAAACATCCCTGTGTTATCAACACTGTTTTCATCACAGATCCAAAACATAGCCCCATATCAGCTACTATGAAGAAATTTAACTCTATCCCAGCCAAAACCAGTAGAATATATCTGCTTCTTACCCCTTCCCCCCAAATATATAAATGGGAAGGAATGCAGAAGAATAGCTTTAGTGGTAAATGGCAGCTTCAGGTCTCATTAAATGGAGCTAGCCACATTAAACAGTACATGCTAGAACTATTGAAGGGTTCAATTTATGATGTACTGCAGCTTCAATGCACAATGAACTAGTTGGAAAACCTGGAACTGATTCAGTACTTTGAAAGATGCTGATTAAAACTATGACTTTCCCATTACTATGAGTTTCCCATTACAGTGGAATTAAAGTTATTTTAAATGTATCCAAATTAGTAGGCCAAAGCAATTCAGAGTGGATAACAGTGCATGTGCAGTAGTATAACACATGTAAGTACCTAAATTCTAAATTAATGTATGCAAACATATTAACATATTAATTCCTTCACACGCAGGCTTCCAGTTTTGACCTAAAAAATCCCTTGGCCATGACACAGTTATGTTTCAGTAACTAGACACTCTGGAGTTAAGGCTTCCTGTTATCACAATTCTCAGCTCATTCATTATTCCTGGGTCTCATAACACATATGGTGCCGAAGGCCATGAAGCATCACTAGATGCCTGATCCAGCTTATTTCAAACAACAGTATCAACACCAGACCTTCGGTGCAGAAAAGAAGATGCAGGAATGAGAGCTGTGCTTGCCCTGAGTCCCATCCCAGTACCCTCTTGCTTTGGGTGTACATGCCAAGGTTTTGGTAGCAGAGGAAGGGGAAGCTGCAGGGGTGGCCTCTGTGAGAAGAGGCCAGGGGCTGCCCTGTGCCAGACACAGACAGTTCCAGCTGGCTCTGCAGTAACCCTACTGCAGGCCAAAGCTGAGCCAATCAGAGAAGTTTGTTGTGCCTCTGTGAAAACATATTCAAGAAAGGTAAGAAAATGATTTATGGAGAGAAGAGGAAGGAACAAAACGAGTGAGAAACACCAGAAGAAACACCAAGATTAGAGGAGGAGGAGGTGCTCCATGGAGGAGCAGATACTCGTGCAGTCTGTGGGGGACCCATGCTGAAGCAGATGGATATTCCTGAGAGGACTGCAGTCCGCGGACAATCCACACTGTAGCAGACGAAAAGTGTGAGAAGGAAGGAGTGGCAGAGAGAAATGGCTCTGTATTGCCTGTAACCTGCCACCCCCTCTCCTCCCCCGCACCGCTTGGGAGTGGGTAGAGGAGTCTGGAGTAAAGGAGTGAAGCTGAGCCTGTGTGACTCAGCTCCTGCTCAAGTTTTGACCTAACACACAGCTCATGCTAAGGCCTGATGTATGCTGGGAGGAGTGCCATTAGGTCAAAGTGAAAGCAACACGTTCATAGGACAGAAATTGACAGGAAGGGATAAAGGTCATTATGCAGCCATTATCACCTGCAGTTTGCTGTCTCCTGCATCTGTCATCTCTTGCATTCTTGCATAGTACTTGTCTGGCAGCTTCTTCAGATTCCACGAACTTATGGAAATGGTATAGACCACACTTCCAAGCTGGAAGGTATAAATACATCAGCTTACCCAAAAAGCTTTTAAAGCAGATCCAACAGCAGCCGGACTGCTGAGGCTTTCGTGCTTCCCAGTGTGATACGGGGGATGCCTGCACCAAATGCTCTGCGCTGTGATGGAGGAGGAAGAATGAACACTCTTACCATTGACTAGATAACTATTTTGTTCATAGGTGCACGAGTTATAAGTTAGGAATTAGAGAACTTGGGACTTAGAAACTTCATGAATTAATGAAGTAATAAATTAGTGAATGCATGTGTTAGACTAGCCTGTACAAAGGGGACTGAGCCCTTGTTTGATGTGTCTGTTTTTATTTTTTCGAATGAGCTCATAAAATAAAGTTTAATTTACAGAGTATGTTGCCCTGTAAATTTGAGAGATCCAAATGGACCATGAGAGCCTGGGAAAGGGGGAAGGAAAGGTGTTGTTTTAACATTTGTCTTTTTTTTCCCCACTACCCAAATGAGTAATTAAATATTTATTTTAATTGGCAATAAAGTAAGTTAATTTTCCCCAAGTTGAGTCTGTTTTGCCTATGACAGTAATTGACAAGCACTCTCTCTGTCTTTATCTCAACCCACAAGCTTTCTCCTTCCTGTTCTTCCTATCTTTATCCCATCTCGCGGGGTAGGGGGAGCAAGTGAGCAGCTGAGTGGGAGTTTGGCTGTTAGCCAAGTCTAACCCACCACACCTTTCCAGTTTTGAAAATGTCAGCTCTGCTGGCCCGATGCCTTCGATGTCTGATAAACAAACTCCATCTTAAATGTAGGCCGGGCTCCACTGCTCATTTTCTTGGTCTTTTTCTCCTATGTTTTTAATACAACCATGAAAAAAAAAGGTTCAACAAGGCCAGGTTCAACAAGGTCAAGTGCCAGGTCCTGCACTTGGGTCACAACAACCCCATGCAGTGATACAAGCTTGGGGAAGAGTGGCTAGAGATGCTGCCTGGCAGAAAAGGACCTGGGGATGTTGTTCAACTGCTGGCTGAATTTGAGCCAGCAGTGTGCCCAGATGGCCAAGAAGGCCAACAGCATCCTGGCCTGTATCAGGAACAGTGTGGTGAGCCGGACTAGGGAACTGATCGTCCCCCTGTACTCGGCACTGGTGAGGCCCCACCTCGAGTACTGTGTCCAGTTTTAGGTCCCTCACTAAAAGAAAGACGTTGAGATTCTGGAGCGAGTCCAGAGAAGGGCAATGAAGCTGGTGAGGGGTCTAGAGAACAAGTCTTATGAGGAGCAGCTGAGGGAGCTGGGGCTGTTTAGCCTAGAGAAAAGGAGACCTTATTGCTCTCTACAACTACCCGAAAGGAGGTTGTAGAGAGGTGGGGGTCGGTCTCTTCCCCCAAGTAACAGGCAACAGGACAAGAGGAAACGGCCTCAACTTGTGCCAGGGGAGGTTTAGATGGGATATTAGAAAAAAATTTTACACTGAAAGGGTTATTAAGCATTGGAACAGGCTTCCCAGGGAAGTGGTTGAGTCATCGTCCCTCAACAGGTAGACATAGTGCTTAGAGATATGGTTTAGTGATGGTTTTAGTCAGTGTTAGGTTGATGGTTGGACTAGATGATCTGAAAGGTCCCGTCCAACCTAGGCAATTCTAATCCTATGATTCTAAAAAAGAGATCAGACATCATAGAATAGTTTGGGTCGGAAGGGACCTTTAAAGATCATCTAGTCCAACCCCCCTGCCATGGATAGGGACATCTTTCACTAGACCAGGTTGCTCAAAGCCCTGTCCAACCTGACCTTGAACACTTCCCAAGGATGGGCATCCACAACTTCTCTGGGCAACCTGTTCCAGTCTGTCACCACCTTAATAATAAAAAAATTATTCCTTATTTCCAATTTAAATCTACCCTCTTTCAGTTTAAATCAGTTGCCCCTTGTCCTTTCACTACAGGGCCTGGCAAAAAGTCTTTCTCTGTCTTTCTTATAAGCCTCCTTTAAGTATTGAAAGACATTAATCTCCTGCCCAACTCTCTACACCAAGAAAGTCACTCATGGAGTTACTGATGGATACATTTTTTCTTTTCATGCTTATCTTCAAGATGTCAATACTATGCCAAATAACGCTCTCGAGACCCAATGTAGTATGCTGCTCCAAAAAAAATTTAAAAAGCAAAAAAACCACAATGCACATTGTAAGGCCTGAAATTAAAAAGCAAAGCAGCAACCAAAGCTAAAGAGACAGATCTAAGTGCTTAGTATTGTATCAGGTGTATGTGGCAAGGTTTTGGTAGCAGGGGGGTGGTGCAGGGGAGGCCTCTGTGAGAAAAGACCAGAGACTGCCCCCATGTTGGACAGAGCCAGTTTCAGCCAGCTCCAAGATGGACCTACCACTGGCCAAATCTGAACCAATCAGCAAATCTGGTAGTGCCTCTGTGATAACATATTTAAGAAAGAGTAAAAACCACTGTGCAACAGCAGCTGGGAGAGAGGAGTGAGAAAAAATGTGAGAGAAACAGCCCTGCAGACACCAAGGTCAGGGAAAAAGGATGGGGAGGAGGTGCTGCAGGCATCAGAATAGAGATTCCCCTGCAGCCGTGGTGAAGACCATGGTGATGCAGCCCATGGAGATCCATGGTGGAGCAGATATCCACCCTGCAGCCTGTTGAAGACCCACACCAGAGCAGGTGGATGTGCCCCAAAGGAAACTGTGACCCCATGGAAAATTCACACTAGAGCAGGCTCCTGGCAGGAACTGTGGCCTGTGGACAGGAGCCCATGAATGAGCAGGCTTTCTGGCAGGACCTGTGACTCCATGGGGGACCCATGCTGGAGCAGTCTGTTCCTGAAGGACTGTATCCCATGGAAAGGACCCATGTAGTAGACAAAGTGTTATGAATTGTCTGAAACCCCCATTCCCCGTCCCCCTGCACCGCTCAGAGCAGGGAGGAGGAGGTAGAAGAGTTAGGAATGAACGAGTGAAGTTGAGCCTGGGAAGAAAGCAGGGGTGGGGGAAGCTATTTTTTTTTTTGTTTAGTCTTTGTTTCTCACCAACCTACTCTATTTTTCATTGTCAATAAATTAAATTAATTTTCCCCAAGTTGAGTCTGTTTTGCCCATGATGGTAATTGGTGAGTGATCTCCCTGTCTTTATCTTGACCCATGAGGTTTTCCATCTCATTTTCTCTTCCTGTCTTGTTGAGGAGGGGGAGTGAGAGAGTGGCTTGGTGGGCGTCTGTCAGCCAGCCAAGGTTAACCCAACACAAGTATTAAGAATACAACTTCTGCTGTTAGTTTAGTACTATCATCAGTTTAGTTTTAATTCAGTTGTGGAAAAGCTACCTAGTAGTACTAATCAGTCAAATTAACTTTGAGATTCCTTGGGGGTTTTTTGAAGAGGGCCTGTTTCATCCCAATTGTAGAAGAGTAAAATAAGAAAAAATGTTGAGGGGCTGGTATCAGATCTAAGAAGAGAAGGATAACCCGTAAGAGCACAGATACAGACCAGACTGGTCTGATTTGGACATTTTCTAGTTGTTTGCAGCAATATAATACATTTAGCGTTTCACCTTTGTTGATTCATGTCATTCCGTAATTCCATTTATTACACTTTCTTCTGTAAGGCTTTGAGAAAGCTCATTGTTTCAGATACCAACGATGAATTTTGTTACCTTTCCACTGGTTTTGAATCTGTAACTTTCATTGCCCATTGGTGAGGACTGTGGTGAGCTGCAAGTGCACAGATTCTATGTCTCTTACAGCCAGACCGTCAGTGCCAAAATCTTCATAATCCATATCTCATAGAGAGCTGAGAATGGCAGTCCAAAGCAGCTCATGGAGGGAGCTAACACATGTCAGGGGACCTTCTGTCCCACTACTACATCCCAGCTAAGTAGTCCCCAACTGAAAATGCATATGACTGGAAATCATATGCAGCTGCATAACACTCAGATCAGTAAATCCTATGTTTTTAGGCCAAATTGAAACGATTGTGCATGCACGTTCAGTTGAAGTGTGCATGCCAGGAAGTCTGCAGTGTTGTATTTACTATCCTTGAGCACATACCTTTGTCCAGGAAAGCCTAGAAAATTTACTTAGCAGTAAGGGGACAGACACTCAAGGTTAGAAAATTACATAAGTGATGCTAAAAGTTTTGCTAATAATTCAAGCCAGAAGAAAAGGAGTGAATGCAAGCATCAAAAATCTCAGGTTCCAAGCCTTCATCCATTCAGTACTGGGGTCCTCTGGCCTCTGCTGATAATAGTCTCAAGTGAGACTTAGTTACAAATAAAACTGGGGATTTCTTGTGGTATACCTGTTTTTCAATCTGCACTTACCTTAGTTCCTTGGCATATTTTTTCTGCCATAGCAATTAATTTTTTTGCATAGGGGCCCCTCTTTTTCAGTAGATTAAAGCTACTGAAAAACAGTCTTGTTTTGTTAGCTCTCCAGACCAAGCAAATGATATTATAGGACTACTCCGAATGGCAACATCAGCTTTCCCAGTGTTGATGGCTTCATAAGATGCCAAAGGGAATTCTTAAACAGATGAATATAAATTGATCAGCATAAAGTTAAAGGGTCTGATTTTTATTATGCTGTATATTGAATTTTCTTGGAAATGCCAATGAAAGCTAAAAATCAAATGCTTAAGATCTCTAAACAGTTGTCTTTATGTTATAATAAAAGAACACAGTACTGTGTCCAGTTCTGGGCTCCCCAGTACAAGAGAGATATAGAGCTACTGGAGAGAGTCCAATGAAGGACCACAAAGCTGATTACGGGACTGGAGCTTCTCTCCTATAAGGCAAGGCTGAGAGAGTTGGGACTGTTCAGCCTGGAGAAGAGAAAGCTTGACAGGGTTCTCATCAATGTATATACATGTTGGTGAATGGAGCTAAATCCAGTTGGCCGCCAGTCATGAGTGGTGTTCCATGTCTCAGTAATGGGGACAGTTCTCTCTAATATCTTTATCAGTGATCCAGACAAGGGGACTGAGTGCAGCCTCAGTAAGTTTGCAGATGACACCAAGTTGGGTGGGAGTGTCGCCCTGCTTGAGCATGGAAAGATCCTGCAGAGAGATCTGGACAGGCTGGATCGATGGGCCAAGGCCAGTGGTATGAGGTTCAACAAGGCCAAGTGCTGGGTCCTGCACTTGGGTCACAACAACCCCATGCAGTGCTACAGGCTTGGGGAAGAATGGCTGGAAAGCTGCCCAGGGGAAAAGGACCTGAGGGTGTTGGTCAGCTGCCAGCTGAATATGAGCCAGCAGTGTGCCCAGGTGGCCAAGAAGGCCAACAGCATACTTGGCACTGGTGAGGCCTCACCTCGAGTACTGTGTCCAGTTTTAGGCCCCTCACTAAAAGAAAGACATTGAGATTCTGGAGCGTATCCAAAGAAGGGCAACAAAACTGGTGAGGGATCTAGAGAGCAAGTCTTATGAGGAGCAGCTGAGGGAGCTGGGGTTGTTTAGCCTGGAGAAAAGGAGGCTGAGGGGAGACCTTATCGCTCCCTACAACTACCTGAAAGGAGGTTGTAGAGAGGTGGTGGTCAGTCTCCTCTCCCAAGCAACAAGTGATAGGACAAGAGAAAATGGCCTCAAGTTGTGCCAGGGGAGGTTTAGATGGGATATTAGAAAAAAATTTTACACTGAAAGGGTTATTAATCATTGGAACAAGCTGCCCAGGGAAGTGGTTGAGGCACCATCCCTGGAGGCATTTAAAAGATGGGTAGACATAGTGCTTAGAGATATGGTTTATTGATGGTTTTTGTCAGTGTTAGGTTGATGGTTGGACTAGATGTTCTGAAAGGTCCCTTCCAACCTAGGCAATTCTATGATTCTATGAAATACCTGAAGGGAGGGTGCAAAGACAGAGCCAGGCTCTTTTCAGTGGTGCCCAGTGAAAGGACAAGAGGCAAATGGGCACAAACTGAAACAGAGGAGGTTCCATCTGAACATCAGGAAACACTTATTTACTGTGAGGTTAACTGAGCATTGGAACAGGTTGCCCAGGCAGGTTGCGGAGTCTCCCTCCTTGGAGATATTCAAAAGCCATCTGCATATGGTCCTGGGCAACCTGTTCTAGGTGACCCTGCTTAAGCAGGGGGGATGGTTGGACCAGGTGACCTCCAGAGGTCCTTTCCAACCTCAACAATTCCGTGATCCTGTGATTTTGTCTTTTCTTAGCCCAGATGCTGACAGAACTATTAATTTCACTGGGCAATTTTGCAGCATTAAGTTATGTAATTCACAAAGACGGCAGATGTGTTGCCCTGTGTCAAGTGCCTCGTATCTCAGTGTAAGACTGAACTTTTATTGCAGAGGTGTGCCAAACTGAGTAAAATAAGCTGATCCTTCATTATTTCTTCTGTGTCTTCTGTTGTAGGTGTAACAAATCGGGCAACTTAAGAATGAAAACTCTGATGGCCAATCTCTATATTTGTGGTAGGTTGACCTTCGCTGTCTGCCAGGTGCCCACCAAGCCTCTCTGTCACTCCCCCTCCTCACCTCCTCAACAGGACAGGGGGAGAAAATACAACAAAAAGATTGTGGGTCAAGATAAGGACAGGGACATCACTTACTAATTACCATCATGGACAAAACAGGTTCGACTTGGGGAAATTAATTTAATTTATTGCTAATTAACAAGACAGTAGGATAATGAGAAATAAGAGCAAAGCTAAAAACACCTTCCCCCCACCCCTCCCTTCTTCACAGACTTAACTTCACTCCTAACTCTTCCACCTCCTCCCCCTGAGCAGTGCAGGGGGATGGGGAATGGGGGTTATGGTCAGTTCATAACACTTCATCTCTGCTGCTCCTTCCTCCTCCCACTTTAGTTGATAATAAACAAGCCTTAAGTCAAAGTCATTTGTCCTTGCTACAGGGACCAAAATGTAATTTTTCCCCCATCCCAGCTGTATCCCCTAACCATTAGGCAGCAGAGTCTCTGAGCAGGACTCTCTCAAGACCAATATATATTGTGATTTGGTGGGGAGTGGGGCTCCATATTTATAATGATTCAACAGAGAGGCTGTAAAGTACTGTATGCCAGTATAGCTTATAGTTTTAACTGAAGATATGCCCAGGCAGAACTTCTGGCAGCCCTGGGAATGGAAACCAGGGTATATTAGGCCACTGAGCAAAGACTCTTCTACCCAACTGAATAAAAAGGGAAAGCAGTAGCAGATCCACCACTGGTGCAGAGTCCAGTTTTAAAGATACAGGCTTTGTACTAGAGCTCTCGGAGTGTAGTTTTAGGCATCAAATTTGGCTCTTGAGTTAGCGGGGCTGATTGAAATAGCTTTAAACTAGGTTTGAAGGGGGAAAGGGATAAAATCAGGCTTGCTAGTGATAAGCTGTGGGACAGCATGACAATGTTTGAGGGACAATGTGCTGGTGAGGGCTTTCATTCTGCTCCACATTGTACTGAGTACGCTGGAGCACATCTGAAAAGTTTGTACACTAATTCACACAGTTGAGGAATAAACAAGAGGAACTAGAAGCTTTGTCTCAGTCCCAGAGCTATGACATCATTGGCATAAGTGAGTCTTGGTGGGAAGAGTCCTGTGACTGGAATGCTGTGAGGGATGGTTATAGGCTCTTCAGGAGAGACAGGCAGGGCAGGACAGGACAGACAGAGGGGTAGCGCTGTATGTAAAGGAGGGTTTGGACCATACAGCACTTGCAGTTGGGGACAACACGGTTGAGAGCCTCTGGGTAAGGATTAGGGGGAAAACTAATAAAGTGGATGTTGTTGTGGGTGTCTACTGTAGATCAAGCAACCAGAATGTATTATTCTATAAGGAATTAAGGGAGATCTCTAGATCAGAAGGGCAAGAAAGAAGACCCTGGTAGTTGTAGGCCTGTCAGTCTCACTTCAGTGCCTAGTAAAATTATGGAGAAATTATTCTGGGAGTTATTGAAAAATACCTGAAAGGCAATGCAGTCATCGGTCAAAGCCAACACGGGTTCATGAAGGGAAAGTCATGCCTTACTAACTTAATATCCTTTTATGACAAGGTTACCCACCTAGTGGACAGAGGGAAGACAGTGGATGTGGTTGTGTTTTTTTTTATTTTAGCAAAGCTTTTGATACTGTCTTTCACAATATCCTTCTGAACAAAATGTCAAGCATACAGCTAGACATGTACACAATACAATGGGTGGACAATTGGCTGAAGAGTCGGGCTCAAAGAGTTGTAGTAAATGGCGTAACATCTGGCTAGCAGCCAGTCACTAGTGGTGTTCCCCAGGGCTCAATTTTAGGACCAGTTCTCTTCAATGCTTTTATCAATGACCTGGACACAGGAGTTGAGTGAACACTGAGTTTGTTGACAATACTAAATTAGGAGGAGTCATTGATTCCCTCAAGGGCAGAGAGGCCTTACAGAGAGATTAGAGCACTGGACAATCACCAATTGTATGAATTTTATCAAAAACAAATGCTGGATTTGCACCTGGGATGGTGTAATCCTGGATGTACATACAGATTGGGGGGACAAGAGGCTGGAGTGCAGACCTGCAGAAAGGGATCTGGGGGTTTTGGTTGATGGTAAGCTCAATATGAGTCAACAATATGCCCTGGCAGCCAAAAGGGCCAAGTGCGTCCTGGGGTTCATTAAGCACAGAATAGCTAACTGGTCAAAAGAAGTGATTGTCCCACTATACTCAGCATTGGTATGGCCTCATCTTGAGTACTGTGTGTAGTTTGGGGCTCCACAAATAAGAAGGATATAAAAATATTAGAATGTGTCCAAAGGAGGGCAACAAAGATGGTGAAAGGACTAGACAGCATTACTTATGAGGAGCAGCTGAGGATACTAGGTTTGTTCAGCTTAGAGAAGAGGAGATTGAGGGGTGACCTCATTGCTGTCTACAAATTTCTCATGAGAGGGAGCGGAGAGGGAGGTGCTGATCTCTATGGTGTCTGGTGATAGGATGTGAGGGAATGGCTTAAAGCTGTGTCAAGGGAAGTTCAGGCTGGATATTAGGAAAAAGTTCTTCACTGAGAGGGTGGTCAAGCACTGGAACAAGCTCACCAGGGAACTGATCATGGCCCCAAGCCTGTTGGTGTTCAAGAATTACTTGGACAACGCTCTTAGAGATATGGTTTAACTTTTAGGTTGCCCTGTGTGGAGTCAGGAGTTGCACCCGATGATCCTCATGGGCCCCTTCCAACTCTTCTATGATTAATTATGGAGAAATGGCATTGGAAGTCTGACATAGTTCTAGACATTCACATCAGCAAGAATTCAGTACTGGAATTTTTTTCTATCAAAAACTGAAGCATGTGCAGGGAGAGGTTGGAGGATTAAGAATTACACTCTTCAGTTTGTACCCACTAAATCTCTGTCCTTATAAGTCTTTTTGTAGTTATTTACCCAAAGTCATACATGAAATCTTTAACTGGGAAGGCAGTGGTTCCTCAAAATCCCAGACAAGTTTATTGAACAGTGACTCCTCTCCTCCTCATGAGTCCACATTTGATAATTAATTTTAGGTCAGTGTTTATCATTTTGCAGCATGCAGTTCTGACTCTGTAATTTGTCTCATAGAGATAAGAGAGACCATTAGCAAGCTTTTTTGGCTTCTACTTCCAAAATTTCTGAGAAAAAGATAAGGATGCTAAAGTGGGCTTTCATGAATTATCTTGCATAGTGATTTCATCCTCTGTATTTTGAGGAGGGGGTATAATGAGTAAAATTACTAGCAGATATACACTGACCTACCTCCTAAATATCCAAGTGTTAAAAAGAAGAAACAAAAATCTACCTGCTGCTGTAAGAAATGCTTATGCCAGAAAATTAAAAAGTACATTTTATCATTTAGGGTGACCTCCTCATACTAGCCACTTAAAGCAAAATAGTTTAGATATTTGTTATGTAAGAGCTTAAAATTTTGGAACTCAAATTTGATCATTTCTTTACTCTGCAAAGGAGCTGTGTGGTGGGTTGATCTTGGCTAGCCAACAGGCGCCTACCAAGACACTCTATCACTCCCCCTCCTCAAAAATACAACAAAAAGCTCATGGGTTGAGATAAGGACAGGGAGATCACTCACCAATTAGTGTCATGGACAAAACAAAATTGACTTGGGGAAATTAATTTAATTTAGTGCCAATTAATAAGAAAGTAGGATAGTGAGAAATAAGAACAAAGCTAAAAACACCTTCCTCCCACCTCTCCTTTCTTCACAGGCTCAACTTCACTCCTAACTCTTCCACCTCCTCCCCCCAACTGGCACAGGGGGATGGTGAATGGGGATTAGGGTCAGTTCAAAACACTTCATCTCTACTGCTCCTTCTTCCTCACGCTCTTCCCCTGCTCCATTGTGGGGTCCCTCCTACAGGAGACAGCCCTTCACAAACTTCTCCAGCATGGGTCCTTCTCACGGGCTGCAGTCCTTCAAGAACTGCTCCAGTATGGGTCCTTTCCACAGGGTGCAGCCCTTCAGAAATGGACTGCTCCAGCATGGGTATCTCACAGGGTAACAGGTCCTGCCAGGAAACCTGCTCCAATGTGGTCTCTCTATGGGCAGCTTCCTCTGGGGCACACCCACCTGCTCCAGCGTGGGGTCCTCAGTGGGCTGCAGGGTGAATACATGCTCCACTGTAAACCTCCATGGGCTGCAGGGGGAGAGTCTGCCTCACCGTGGTCTGCGCCATGGGCTGCAGGGGAATCTCTGCTCCAGTGCCTGGAGCACCTCCTCCCCCTCTTTCACTGACCTTGGTGTCTGCAGGGTTGTTTCTCTCACATTGTCTCACTCCTCTCTCACAGCTGCTGCACAGTGTTTTTTACCCTTTCTTAAACATGTTATCACAGAAGAGCCACCAGCATTGCCGATTGGCTCATCTTTGGTCCATCTTGGAGCTGGCTGGAACTGTTTCTGTCTGACATGGGGGCAGCTTCTGGTGTCTTCTCACAGAAGCCACCTCTGCAGCCCACCCCACCCCCACCCCCCAAACCTCACTACATGAACCCAATACAGTGTGAAACAGACCTCTAGTGGTTAAACTCTGCATTTCTTCAAATTATTACTTCCCCACAAAGTCCTATGTGTCATATTTTGTTGGGAGTCCTCCATTCAGAATCCTTGCTGAATATTTCAAACTCTAAGAATATCAAGATTTTTAGAAATATAATTCCCCTAGATCCAATTTATGCAGATACAATAGGAGAAAAATTTGAATATAATGTATCAGTTACCCACTGCTGCAAAAATACTCCCACTTTAACCTGTTATGCTTCCATTCAGTCTTTAGGATACACAGATTTGGAGATGTGGCCCATGATGTGGCCCACATCATGGAGATGTGGCTGATTAAGGAAATCTGGAGATGTAGGTAACAATAATTAGACAGCAATAACAAGATTAAATTTGCAATGTAGATCTTCTTTCACTGCTCTGCAATGAATAGTCATCATTCAGGAGGATGAAAGCAAATGTGAAACATCTCTCCCGAAAAAGACAATTACTAAAGGAGAGAAGTCCAGAAGTTATACATTCAACTTGACATACACTAGCAAAGATTAGAGATGGTGCAAACTAAATAATCTTGTATTATAGGCATGACTTGAAATGGGCAATTGGGCAATTTGACTCAGGTTGGGCAATTAAGAAAAAGACAAAGAGAGATCCTGCAATGATTTCTGTTCATGTGTTAGATCATACATGGATACACAACTTTAAATTATTGATTGCAACAGGACTGTTCAAAATGCCTAAGCATGGATTACACTCCTGCATATTTTCTAAACACAGCTTCTTAACTGAGTTTTGAAAATCTATGGAAATCTTTCCATTAGCACTGGGTTTTTTAGTTATAGCCATGACTAGACCAGCCATCCATGTCTCACAGTAAAACAAGACTGAACATATATTTATTGGCCACCACTATGCTGAGTACACCTAAAAACTTTCCGGAACTGCTCTTGCCATCACTTTCTGAAGTTAAATGTAAATTGAATACCTTTCTCTCTTTTATTAATTTAGTATCGATGAACAAAGAGTTTGAAATATGAGAGCTGTTGCATACTTGTGCCTAGTACAATGCTTCACAGAACCAGGAGGAAATAGAAAAATAGATTTTCAAAGTAAAATTTGCCTCATTTATAAAGCACTTGACATTCAGAGAGAGCAATGCCTGTAATGAGAATACCTCTGGCAGTCATCTATAGAAAGAATTATTTTTGAAAGCTGAACGTAACCAAGAAGCATTGTTAAAGGATGTTAAGAGCAGTTGGAGCCCAGCCCAGTGCACCCAGGGACCCTGGGTCTCTGCCCAACCTGAGGGATGCAGCTGCTGCTTTCCTGTTTGCAAGTTCAACCAGCAGTGAGGCTGAGCACGTATCCCAGAGACACACAGACATATAGACATAACTGGTTACACAGACTGCCACAGACCAGGTGCCGCCTTCAACAGCACCTACATACAGGATCCACATAAAACATAAACACAGACAGCCAAGTCCCCTTCCTCCTCTTCAGATAGTAGAGATAAAAGGTCACTAGCTCTGAACCCACATAGCTATGCTGGAAAATCCCTAGTGTAAATACAGTAGCAGCATAAAAATAGTCACAGTATGTCATATTTTACTTGGGGAATTCCTATAATTCATACCAGCAAAAGAATAAGCTACATTACCTTTGGGACTGGCTTCTGGTATTAATATACGAGCAAAACCTTTCTGGTGTAGACAAGACTTAAAGCATCTCCTGAGGGATTGTCCTGGTTTGAGGTAAAACAGAACTGATTTTCTGTTCAATAATTTTACTTTGCAGCTAAGACTCTTCTAACTCACTGAAACTCTCTGAAACTAACAGCATATTATGCAGAAACTCTTTGTTCTCCCAGAGATAAGGCCTATGTTTATAGTGAATACCAAGGAATAGTATGCAGAGAGGCTCTTGCTTATACTTATTGCTATAAGAACCAAGGTGACAGAATGAATCACACAGAATGACAGGGGTTGGAAGGGACCTCTGGAGATCATCTAGTCCAACCCCCCTGCCAGAGCAGGGTCACCTAGAGCAGGTTGCACAGGAACGTGTCCAGGTGGGTTTTGAATATCTCCAGAGACAGAGACTCCACCACCTCTCTGGGCAGCCTGTTCCAGTGCTCTGCCACCCTCAAAGTAAAGAAGTTCCTCCTCATGTTTAGGTGGAACTTCCTATGCTCAAGTTTGTGCCCATTACCTCTTGTCCTGTCGCTGGGCACCACTGAAAAGAGACTGTCCTCATCCTCCTGACACCCACCCTTTAAGTATTTATAAGCATTGATAAGATCTCCCCTCAGTCATCTTTTTTCCAGACTGAAGAGACCAAAATCCCTCAGCCTTTCTTCATAAGAGAGATGTTCTAGTCCCCTAATCTCAAGTACCACGCCAAACTCAGAGTTGGGGGGTGACTGGGCCTACTTCCCTTTTCAACGATTACGAGTAGATTATGCAGATATCTCCTCCAGTTACGGATACAAACATTTGCTTGTTATAGTAGATCAGCTGTCAGGCTGTGTGGAAGTCTTCCCAACAAGAATTTGACATGGGGGAGTAGTAAAAGCTTTATTGAAAGAAATTATACCTAGATATGGGGTTCTGGGGTCAATTGAGTCAGATAGGAGTAATCATTTCACAGCAAAAATAATCAATCAACTGTATAAATTGCTAGGAATAGAAGGAAACCTGCATACTCCCTATCACCCACAGTCTTAGGGACAAGTAGAAAGGATGAATAGCACATTAAAAGAACGAATAGGAAAAGTATGTGCACACACTGGTTTAAAATGTCCAGAAGCATTAACCTTAGTCCTATGGGATGTTCGAAACACTCCACAACAACCCATAGGACTATCACCAGCAGAGATTCTTTGTGAGGCACCTAGCTATACCACAGACTTACATTCCGGCTAAGAACAGCCTATTGGATGGAGATGAACAGCTGACCCAGTACATTTTATACATGCAAAAAGGATTTGAAGATTGTCCTGGGTTGAGCGACACAGGACTAATTTCTCTTCTAATGCTGGGGGAAACTCCACTTTTGGAAGACTCTAGTGTCTGAATTGGTGAAAATATTTACTTTGTAGCCAGCTAGGCTATGTGGGATTCAAGGTCTCAGTGTTTTCAAGCCTTGCCAGGTGCAGGGATGAGGAGGAGTGAGGCCTGGGCATTTGACCCAGGCTGGCCAACAGGATTATTTCATACCATGAACGTAACATTCTATATAAATTAGAGAGTTTGCTGCGTAGTTTCTCTCTCCCTTGATGGCAGACCCCTGAGGCCTTCCCTTCCTCCTGAAGCCGCAGCGCTCGCAGTGTCCCACATTTGTTGTCCACTGCTGGGAGTGCACAGCTTCCTACTGATATAATTGGCTGAGTATAATTCTTGCATATCTTATATTAGTATCAGGATTAATACTGTTTCGTTAGTATTATTGTTAATTATTTGGTCTTATCCTATTAAATCTGTTTATATTTCAACCCTTGTGTTTCCTTGTTTTCCCCGATTCCCCTTCCTGGGTGGGGAGGGGTCATCGGGTGATAGAATAATTGTCTAAACAACAATAAATTGTTATGGGTTTTCTCAAACCATAACAAAGATAAAAGGAAATATGCCCAATGGTGCCAACCCACACCACCTGAAATACAGGTACATGATGTACAGCCAGGAGACAAAGCCTCCCAAAAATGAAAATTGGAACCCAAATGGGAGGGGCCATACACTGTTTTATTGTGTTCTTATTTTGCGGTTAAAGTTTTAGGGAAATAAAACTGGATACACCATTCTCACGTCAAGTGAGTGGTGGATAGCCAAACCAGCTGACAGATGACAGATTCCTGAAAATCAACAAAGAATTAAGCGGGATATTTCACTACTCCTGGTACTGTTGATTCTGGTGACTACTACAGCATGGCTAAGTATAAAATTGAAAAGAATGGATGATCCAGAGTGGTGGAAAGGCAATAAATTTGAAAATAAAAGAATCTACTTAGAGTATACAGGATCCAAGTTCCCAGTTCTTGAAGAACCTAAAAAAAGGGACTCTCATTTTTGTTGTGAATCGGATAAGGCAAACAATCTAACTGTCCACAGAGGTAGTCAAAAAAATTAGATCTCGTGCCTATGATACCAGTTGCTGTTTAACAATTGATTTAGGGTGTTGTGTGGTGGTTAATGGTGAAGTTGGCAAAACAGAAACTACTGTATCTTGCAAAAGAATTGACTTGATACCAACAACAGTCCTGCTACCCACCACGATGAATTCAACTTCAACTCCGCTTAATAAGAGAGGATTTGATCCCACAAATACCTGAAATTGGACCATAGGTTATCAAACAAGTAGGGCAAGAACAAGTGATATTTAATCCCTCACGGTCACTGAAACAGGTAGAACTGATGATACAAGACAATGTTTCTACAATTAAATCGACCTGCTCACCATTCCTAAGCATATCCTATGCAGGTTGGTTATCATGGTTACATGAGTGAACCTTTACCACTTTGAGGAGAAGAAAAAGATGCAACTGGTATCATAGGGATGGGATTGGGAGTCTTAAATAGCATAAATGTTGAAGTGCTTGTAAAGAAACTGAATGCAACCGCAGATGACTTAAGCAATTTAGAACACCCATTACATTGCTCTCTATTAGCATTAGGGACTAGCCAACAACTTGTGTCTGATATACTACCTCAATGGGAAAAAAATTAATGAAAAAGACCATCAGTTAATTGTAGATGCTCTTAGAACACTCCAAGGCAACGTTTCACTAGCCCTTAGCTGTATCCAAGCTCAACTGTGGATGCAGTCTACGATAACAGCAATTATAAGGGAAGGTGAAGAAGGCATTTTAACCGCAGAGATTCGAAAAGTATTTTGGGACAAGTCAACTAAATTAGAAAAAGAATTCCAGTCCTGGTGGTATTCAGTCAGTTTTACTTAGGACCCCTTGAACAATAGGGCCACTGCTTTTTTCTTAACAATACGCAATGCTTTGGTGTACACCATATACCCAATCATTGCATTGGGATTAAATCACAAGGGACTTGTACTCTAGCCATTAGAACACAGAGCATGGGCCCAACAAATCAGAAATAAGTGGCAAACTGTTGATATAGGTGCATGTGTTGCACGAGATCAGCGAGGATTTGTCTGTGAAAGTAACACCATCAAAGCCCAAGACATTTGTCTTGACACTGAACAAAAAATCTGCCATTTTGAGATAAGTCCTGATGAAAACCCAGAAACCATAGTATCCTGGAAAAGGATGTGTCTGTATGAGAATGCTTTGTAGCGCTATATCTGTAGATAACTTCATCACAGAGTCATAGAATGGTTTGGGTTAGAAGGGGCCTTAAAGATCATCTAGTTCCAACCCCCCTGCCATGGGCAGGGACACCTTCCACCAGACCAGGTTGCTCAAAGCCCCATCCAGCCTGGTCTTGAACATTTCCATGGAAGGGGCATCCACAACTTCTCTGCGCAACTTGTTACAGTGTCTCACCACCCTCACAGTAAAGAATTTCTTCCTAATATCTAATCTAGATCCATCTTCTTTCAGTTTAAAACTGTTACCCCTCATCCTATCACTACGATCCCTGATAAAGAGCCCCTCTCCACCTTTTCCGTAAGCCCACTTAAGTACTGAAAGGCCTGCTATAAGATCTCACTGGAACCTTCTTTTCTCCAGGCTGAACAACCCCAACTCTCTCAGCCTGTCCTCATAGGAGAGCTGCTCCAGCCCTTTGATCATCTTCATGGCCCTCCTCTGGACCCATTCCAACAGGTCCATGTCCTTGTTATGTTGGGGGCCCCAGAGCTGGATGCAATACTCCAGGTGGGGTCGCATGAGAGCAGAGTAGAGGGGGAGGATCACCTCCCTCGACCTGCTGGCCACGCTTCTTTTGATGCAGCCCAGGATATGAGCGGCTTCCGGAGCTGCAAGCACACATTGTTGGCTCATGTTGAGCTTCTTATCCACCAACACCCCCAAGTCCTTCTCTGCAGGGCTGCTCTCAATCCACTCATCGCCCAGCCTGTATCCTTCATTGGGATTGCTGTGACCCAGGTGCAGAACCTTGGACTTGGCCTTGTTGAACTTCATGAGATTCACATGGGCCCACTCCTCAAGACTGTCCAGGTCCCTCTGGATGGCATCCCTTCCCTCAAGTCAATCAACTGCACCGCTCAGCTTGGTGTCATCAGCAAACTTGCTGAGGGTGCTCTCAATCCCATTGTCCATGTCTCAATGTCCTGGTTTGAGGCAGAACAGAACCAACTTTCTGTTCAGTAATTTTACTTTGCAGCTAAGCCTCTTCTAACTCTCTGAAATTAACAGCATATTGTGCAGAAAACTGTTCATTCTCAGAGTGAGAAGACCAATGTTTACAGTTAATGCGAAGGAATGGTATGCAGAGAGGCTCTTGCTTATACTTATTGCTATAACAACCAAGGTCAGCTAACTTCGTTATTTGCCCCATTGGAGGGTCAGAAGCAGAAAAGCATAGAGGGGTCCCACCTGCAGGGAGGAGTGGACAGGACAGGGGACCCAAAACTGACCAACAGGGGTATTCCATCCCATCTGCCCCATGCTCAGTATAAAAGCTGAGGGATCAAAGGGTCAGCTTTCTTTTCTTCAATGGTCGACATCCGAGGAGGACCCTGCCTCTTCGTCTGCCTTTGATCCTGATCCAAGAATTCCTGACTCCAAATCTGGAATCCAGTTCCCACCCATTGATGAGTCCAGTCTGGGACTTCTCCAGTGCCTGCTGGTGACGTCATCCTGGGAGCTTGACACGGTTTTGTATATATTGTCTCTATTTCATTATTTCCTTTTTATCTTATTATTAATATTTCATTAAAGTAGTTTACTTCCTTCTAAACTCATAAATCTCTTTATCTCTCCTCCTCCTCTCTTTGGAGCGAGAGTTGGGAGAGAACATCTGTTGTCTCATTATCGGCCAGTCTGGCCCAAACCATGACACCCTGACAGAGATGTTAAATAATACTGGTTCCAATATGGAACTGAGGGACACCACTCATCACTGGTTTCCACCCAGACATTGAGCTGTTGTCCGCAACTCTTTGAGTGTGACCATCCAGCCAATTCCTTATCCACCAAGTGATCCACCCATCAAATCCATGTCTCTCCAATTTAGAGGCAAGGATGTCACGCAGGACAGGGTCAAATGCCTTGCACAAGTCCAGGTAGATGATGTCAGTTGCTCTTCCCTTATCCACCAACGCTGTAACACTGTTGTAGAAGGCCACTAAGTTTGTCAGGCATGATTTGTCCTTAGGGAAGCCAGGTTGGCTGTCACCAACAATTTTCCATGTGCCTTAGCATGGTTTCCAGGAGGATCTGCTCCATGATCTTGCCAGGCACAGAGGTGAGACTGACCGGCCTGTAGTTCCCCAGGTCTTCCTTTTTTCCCTTTTTAAAAATGGGGGTTATGTTTCCCTTTTTCCAGTCAGTGGGAACTTCACTGGACTGCCACAACGTTTCAAATATGATAGAGGGTGACTTAGCAACTTCATCTGCCAGTTCCCTCAAGACCCTCAGATGCATCTCATCAGGTCCCATGGACTTGTGTACATTCAGATTCCTTAGATGGTCTCCAACCTCATCTACTCCTATTGTAGGCAGTACTTAATTCTCCCAGTCCCTGTCTTTGGATTCTACAAATTGGGCAGCGTGGCTAGAGCACTTGCCAGTGGAGACCGAGGCAAAAAAGTTCTTGATGACCTCAGCCTTCTCCATGTTGATTGTAGTGAAGTAGGGTTTGATATATTAAAGCTGTAAACTAATTGAAGTAGGGGCTTAATATATTAGAACTGTAAATTAGACTAGGAGCTTAATTTAGGAGACTGGGTGCCTTAAGGCTGTACAAAGAGCAGATGCAACAGTTGTAGTACTAAATGTCAGAACTTATCTCCTATTTTTTAAGAAAGAATGCTTTAGGACAATATAACCTTATACTAGAAGCTTATCTCTCAAAACAAGGGGCCCAGGATTACTGAAGAATGTAGAGACTAGTCAAAGCTAACACTTTTGATGCGCCAGCAAGAATAAAGAAGTAGAGCAGAGGCCTGCAGTTCACCCACAGGGTCACAACGATGAAGAGGAGTGGAGGAAGTAAACGACCACCAGATGTCTCTGAAGACCACCGAGAGACTCTAGTGCGCATGCGGGAGTGGGCAGTAACCTGTAATAATGAGTTAATGAATAGGTAATAATTTTTTGGAAAGCTAGTGAATATGCATACATAGTATGAATTTAAACCGTACCTCTAAATCAGTCAGCGTGCACATTAGGTGGACCAATCCCCTGTGTGCCCGGTGCTGCAATAAAGAATACCTGCTTAGTAGTCACCAAGGCTATTGAGTCTTAACTTCGGCATTTCACAGCATCAGTAGCCAGGTCTCCCATTTCACTCATCAGGAGGGATACAGTTCCTTTGTTTTCCTCTGTACCTGAAGAAACCCTTCTTATTATTTTTTATGTCCCTAGGCAAGTTCAGCTCCAACTGTGCTTTGGCTTTCCTGATCCACTCTCTGCACTCCCAGGCCATATCCCTTTAATCTCCCCAGGATGTGTATCCCTGTCTCTACTGCCTATGCATTATTTTTTTTGTGTGTATTAGTTTGGCTAAGAGGTTTTGACTTAGCCAAGCTGGCTTCCGACCTCCCCTGCCCGACTTCTTGCACATCAGGACTGAGAGCTCTTGCACCCTAAGAAAAATGTCTTTAAATATCTCCCAGCTCTCATTGTTCACTCCTTTATCTCTGAGGGCAGTTTCCCAAGGGATCCCATGCACTAGCTCCCTAAACAGCTGAAAGATTGCCTTTCTGAGGTTTAGGATCCTGACTCTACTTTTTATCCATCTTGTACCCCTCAAGATTTTGAATTCTGCCAAGGCATGATCACTGAAGCCCAGGCTACCTTCAGTCTTGACCTCTCCGAAAAGTTCTTCCGCATTAGTGTGCAACAGGTCCAGCAGTGCCCCTCCTCTGTTCGGGCTCTCCATCACCAGTACTAGGAAGTTGTGCTCAACTCACTCCAATAGTTTCCTGGACTGCTTGCAGTTCTCTGTGCTGCTTTTCCAGCAGATATCCAGGTGGTTGAAGTCCCCTGTCAGGATCAGGGCCTGCAAGTGTAATGCTTCCTGCAGTTGAAGAAAGAACTCTTCATCATCCTATTCTTGATCAAGTGGCCTGTAGTAGACATTGACCACAAAGTTTCCTTTGTTGCCTTGGTCTCTAATTTTCACCCATAAGCTCTCGATGTGCGTATTGCTGTTCTTCAAAGATAGCTCTGTGCAATCAATCCCATTTTTGGCATCGAGGGCAACTCTCCCACCTCTCCTTTCTTGCCTGTCCCTTCTGAATAGTTTATTGCCATCAATCACAGCACTCCAATCATGCTATTTATCCCACCAAGTTTCTGTGATAGCAATCAGGTCATAGTTTTCCATCTGGGCAGTGGCCTCCTGTTTATTTCCCACATTGCATGCACTGCAGCTGGACTATCAGTCACATCACCTTTTTAGAGGAGTTTGCCCTAATTCCCTTGAGGCAATTCACAGGTGTTTTCCTGTTGCTTCCTAATGCCTCAGCAGCCCCTGGCTCTTCTCTAGTGCTTAGAACTCCATTCCCTTCCCCAACTAAATCTAGTTTAAAGCTTTTTTATAAGTTGACTAGTGTCATGGTTTGGGCTGGGCACTAAAAGGAACGACAGATGCTCTCTTTACTTATCTCCCCTTCAGAGAAGGGAGAGCATCTCCCTTCAGGGACAGAAGGATGAGAGAGAAAAGACACTTATGAGTTTAAAAAGAAACTAAACTAACGAAATTATTAATAAAATAATAAAAAGAAAATAATGAAATAGAAACAATATATACAAAACCAGTATCAAGCTCCCAGGAGGGAGGCACTGGCAAAGTCACAGACTGGACTCAGTGACAGACGGGAACCGGATTCTGGATCTGGATTCAGATCGGGATCAAAGGCAGACAGACAGACAGAGTCCTCCTCAGACACTGGATATTGAAGAAAGAGGGCTGACCCTTTGATCCCTCAGCTTTTATACTGAGCATGATGCAGATGGGATGGAATATCCTGTTGGTTAGGTTTGGGTCACCTGTCTTGTCTGCTCCTCCATGCAGGTGGGACCCCTCTACGCTTTTCCACTTCCGACGCTCCAACAGGGCAAATCTGTTTTCTTCAAATCAAGTTACCTGACCTTGGCTGTTATAACAATAAGTATAAGCAAGAGCCTCTCTGCATACCATTCCTCATCATAAATTAGAAACAATCAGGTCTTATCAGTCTCTGGAAGCAGATACTGTCTGAAAAATATGCCGTTAATTTCAGAGAGTTCAGTTAGTTAGAAGAGGCTTAGCTGCAAAGTGAAATTACTGAACAGAAAATTGGTTCTGTTTTACCTCAAACCAGGACACCCAGGACACTCTTGCCCCACTTGGTCAGTTGTCAACAGGCCCATTTTATTGAGGGTATGCCCAAGATCATAGAAGCCAAGACCTTGAGCATGGCACCAGCTACACAGACAGTCATTCAGAGACCCAAAATTGACCAACAGGGTATTCCATCCCATCTGCCCCATGCCCAGTATAAAAGCTGAGGGATCAAAGGGCCAGCCCTCTTTTTCTTCAGTGGCTGACATCCAAGGAGGACCCTGTCTGTTCATCTGCCTTTGATCCCGATCCGTGTGTTCCTGACTCCAGATCTGGAATCCAGTTCCCACCCATTGCTGAGTCCAGTCTGGGACTTCCCCAGTGTCTGCCAGTGACGTCATCCTGGGAGCTTAATATGGTTTTGTATATACTGTACATATTTCATTATTTTCCTTTTTATTTTATTATTAATATTTCATTAGTTTAGTTTCTTCTAAACTCATAAATCTCTTTATCTCTCCTCCTCCTCTCTGTGTGCGAGAGCTGGGGGGAGAGCATCTGTTGCTGGCCATTGGCAAATTTGGCCAAAACCATGACAGATTTATTGGCGCCCAATGTGGGGCACAAACAGAGCTCTGATAGATTGCCTGAATAGTTTGAATTCCAGCTTGCTCAGGGAGAACAATCAGCTCACATCATGTCGTTCTTACGTGAAATCTTATATCGTGCTTTTAGAGAGCTTTGTATGAAGTTAATTGATGCAGTGGTGTTTAACTGGCCGAATATATTGCATGGTTTATTTCTTTATGTTAGTCTAAGCATGCTATGTTGTTGTGGATTGGCCTTCAGATGTATAAAATAATTCCTTGGATAACAGTTCTACCTGCATATCTTGGGCATCATGTGATGGTTTCTTATACTAATTACACTTCCGGGATGGATTCTTTTACTAACTACACTTTTGGTTTTACCTGGGATAAGTTTACTTTGCCTTTTGATGATTATGCCAAAGTGACACTAACAGAATTAGGGGATGGAAAAAATCTGGGCTGTTTAGAGAGTGAATGTTACTTTCATTCGTACGTGATTTTGTTGTTGGGTTTCCTGAATGTGTTGCAGGGGTGGTTTATTGTTAAGTATCAGTGCAGGGGTGAGTATTATGTGACATGTGATATTGCTACTCAAACCCTATGGCTGAAGTCAAAGATAGCAGAAATTCAGACAACCCCCCCACCCCGAAAGCCACAGCAGAAACACAAACAACTAAAATTACTGCCCAAGCCACAACACAGACACAAACACAGGGGCACAGAGTCTAGTTGGAAGTCAGTGATGAGTGGTGTTCCCCAGGGGTCAGTACTGGGTCCAGTCCTCTTCAATATATTCATCAGTGACCTGGATGAAGGGGGAGAGGGCACCCTCAGCAAGTTTGCTGATGACACAAAGCTGGGAGGGGTGGCTGACACACCAGAAGGCTGTGCTGTCATACAGAGAGACCTGGACAGGCTGGAGAGTTGGGCAAAGAGGAACCTTATGAAATTCAACAAGGGCAAGTGTAGGGTGCTGCACCTGGGGAGGAATAACCCCCTGCACCAGGACAGGTTGGGGGCTGACCTGCTGGAGAGCAGCTCTGTGGAAAGAGACCTGGGAGTCCTGGTGGACAACAGGATGACCATGAGGCAGCAATGTGCCCTTGTGGCCAAGAAGGCCAATGGCATCCTGGGGTGCATCAAGAAGAGTGTGGCCAGCAGGTCCAGGGAGGTCATCCTCCCCCTCTACTCTGCCCTGGTGAGGCCGCACCTGGAGTACTGTGTCCAGTTCTGGACTCCCCGGTTCAAGAGGGACAGGGAACTGCTGGAGAGGGCGCAGCAAAGGGCTACCAAGATGATTAGGGGACTCGAACACCTCTCATGAAGAAAGACTGAGGGATTTGGGTCTCTCCAGTCTGGAAAAAAGATGACTGAGGGGAGATCTTATCAACACTTATAAATACTTAAAGGGTGGGTGTCAGGAGGATGGGGCCAGGCTCTTTTCAGTGGTGCCCAGGGACAGGACAAGCAGTAACGGGCACAAACTTGAGCGTAGGAAGTTCCACCTAAACATGAGGAGGAACTTCTTTACTTTGAGGGTGGCAGAGCACTGGAACAGGCTGCCCAGAGAGGTGGTGGAGTCTCCAACTCTGGAGACATTCAAAACCCGCCTGGACATGTTCCTGTGCAACCTGCTCTAGGTGACCCTTCCAACCCTACGATTCTGTGATTTTGTGAAACAACGGCACCGGCCCCGACATAGGCCAGGCCCACATCGGCTGCCCCCCCACCGGCTCCAGCGCAAGCCACACTTCCACCCGTACCGGCAAAAGCCATGGCTCTGGCTATGGCCCCGACGAAAGCCACGCCACTGGCCCTGGCCACGGCCCGGCCCGGCCCATCCCAGCAGCAGTCACTCAGCAGCCTGCAATCAATGTTACTCCGCCACCTGCCCCCACCACAACTGTATCGCCAGCCCCTCCCCCGCCCGCAGCGGCACCGGCTGCTCCAGCCCAGACAAGGAGCACGGTCGCTGCTCTGTCTGCTCCAACAACGAGCGCTGCTGCTACCCAAACTCCAGCAGAACCGGCACAAGTTGCCCCGGTGACCAGGAAGCAGAAAAAGTCAGCTCGTTCCCCTGCCTCTGACGACAGAGACCAGCCCAAGCCAGACAGCATGGGAGAGGGTTCCTCTGAGGAAGATCAAGGAAAGGGTCCTTCTAAAGCAGATCCAGGAGAGGGTCCTTCTCATGTAGGTAAAGGAAAAGGTCTTTCTCAAACAGACCCAGGAGAGGGTCCTTCTCAGGCAGTATTAAAACAGGATGAGGACTCAGATGCAGAGATAATCATCAAATCCTTCTCTATGAAGGATTTGTGAAATATGAGGAGGGACTTTAGTTGTCATGCAGGGGAGACACTTGTCTCCTGGTTGCTCCGATGCTGGGACAATGGAGCTAATACCATAGATTTAGATGGCAGAGAAGCTAAGCAGTTGGGAAACCTGGCCAAAGATGGAGGGATTGATAAAGCGATTGGGAGAAAGGCAGACACCCTCAGTCTCTGGAGGCGACTGCTATCAGCTGTAAAGGGCAGGTATCCCTTTAAGGATGATATCAAATGCCATCCAAGCAAATGGACCAGCATGGGAAAAGGTATTAAGTACCTGAGGGAAATGCCTTTGCAAGAGGTGATTTATAGCAACTGGCAAGTGATTATAGACCTTGATGAAATGCCATGCAAACAATCTTTATTGAGGAAGTTTGTGCAGAGTGCACCATCAAATTATTCCCACACTTTGTCAACAATGGTCTGGGGAGGATCTGATACTGATATACCAACTGTAAACGAGGTGGCTAATAAGGTGCAACAGTATGAAGACAGTCTCTCTCGTCCCCTCACTGTAGCAGCCATGGAGAAAATGGCTGAGCAAGCTAAGACCATGGCTGAGCAATTGAAGACAATGGCTGAGACAACTGAGAAAGTGGCTAAGAATACCAAGAAAATGGCTGAGACAAGAGAGAAAATGACTAAGACAATAGCTGAGCAAAATGAGAAAAATGATAATCTTTTTCATGAACTGCTTGAAAAACTGTCTGAGAAGGGGAAAGAATCCCACTCTTCCCCTGAAGGGACCCAGGTTGCAGTCATTAAGAAAAAACACCCTCCTACGAAATCAACTCAAGAGAAACAGGATCCACTCCGAGATTTCCTGTGGCTTTGCCTCTGCAACTATGGAGAGGACACAAGTAAGTGGGATAAGAAACCTGCTCCAGCCCTACAGGCACAAGTGCTTGAGTTGCAAGGCAAAGCAGATGGAAGAATTTCTGCAGGAGGCTGGCTGCTCCAGTCTATGGTAAGCGATGCTCCAGTCCTTGTAGGAACTCATCTGCTAATTGTAGATGTTGTTCTCAACATTAGGGTTGCCCTGCCTCCAGCCAAGAGGAGGAGAGGGACAACCGAGTTTATTGGACTGTGTGGATTCCATGGCCTGGCACATTAGAGCCACAGAAGCATAAAGCCCTTGTGGACACTGGTGCACAGTGTACCCTATTGCCATCGAATCGTAAAGGAACAGAATCTGTTACTATTTCTGGAGTGACAGGCAGGTCTCAAGAACTGACTGTATTAGAGGCTGAAGTGAGCCTGAATGGGAATAAATGGGAGAAGCACCCCATTGTGACTGGCCCAAATGCTCCGTGCATCTTTGGCATGGACTACTTCAAGAAAGGGTATTTCAAAGACCCAAAAGGGTATTGGTGGGCTTTTGGTATAGCAGCTGTAGAGACTGAGGACATTACACAGCTGTCTGCCTTACCCTGTCTTTCAGATGACCCTTCTGTGGTGGGACTGCTGAAGGTTAAAGAACAGCAGGTGCCAATTGCTACTGCCACAGTGCATCAATGACAGTATCACACCAACCAAGACTCCCTGGTTCCCATCCAGAACCTGATTCATCGGCTGGAGACCCAAGGAGTGACCAGCAAGACTCGCTCACCCTTTAACAGCCCTATGTGGCCAGTGTGAAAGTCTGATGGAGACTGGTGGCTAACAGTAGACTATGGTGGCCTGAATGAGGTCACACCACCACTGAGTGCTGCTGTGCCAGGCATGCTAGAACTGCAGTATGAACTGGAGTCCAAGGCAGCCCAAGTGGTATGCTACCATTGACATTGCTAATGCCTTTTTCTCTATTCCTTTAGCAGCAGAGTGCAGGCCACAGTTTGCTTTCACTTGGAGGGGCGTCCAGTACACCTGGAATCGACTGCCCCAGGGGTGGAAACACAGCCCCACCATTTGCCATGGACTGGTCCAGACTGCACTGGAGAAGGGTGCATGAGACATCCAGTTCTTAGGAATTAAATGGCAAGATGGGCGTCGTCAGATCCCAATGGATGTGATTAATAAAATAACATCTATGTCCCCACCAACTAACAAAAAGGAAACACAAGCCTTTTTAGGCATTGTGGGTTTCTGGAGAATGCATATTCCAGGTGATAGTCAGATTGTGAAACCTCTCTATGAAGGGATTCGAAAGAAAAATAATTTTATGTGGGGTCCTGAGCAACGACAGGCCTTTGAGCAAATTAAACGAGATTGTGCACACAGTAGCCCTTGGACCAGTCCGAACAGGACAGGACATTAAAAATGTGCTCTACACTGCAGCCAGGGACAATGGCCCTTCCTGGAGCCTCTGGCAGAAAGCACCAGGGGAGACTCGAGGTCGACCCCTAGGATTCTGGAGTCGAGGCTATAAAGGCTCTGAAGCCAACTATACCCCAACTGAGAAAGAAATCTTGGCAGCATATGAAGGAGTCAGAGCTGCTTCAAAAGTAGTTGGTACTGAAGCACAGCTCCTCCTGGCACCCCAATTACCAGTGCTGGGCTGGATGTTCAAGGGTAAAGTTCCTTCTACTCATCATGCCACCAATGCTACCTGGATTAAGTGGGTTGCCTTAATCACACAGCGAGCTCGAATAGGAAACCCCAATTGTCCAGGAATCGTAGAAGTGATCACAAACTGTCCTGAAGGCAAAGACTTTGGAATGCCACCAGAGGAGGTGGTGACTCATGCTGAGGAAGCCCCACTGTATGATGAACTCTCAGATAATGAGAAACAGTATGCTCTGTTCACTGATGGATCTTGTTGTATTGTGGGAAAGCATCGAAGGTGGAGAGCTGCTGTGTGGACTCCTGCACAATGAGTTGCAGAAGCTACTGAAGGAGAAGGTGAATCGAGTCAATTGGCAGAGGTGAAAGCCATCCATCTGGCCTTACACATTGCTGAATGAGAAAAGTGGCCAATGCTCTATCTCTATACTGACTCATGGATGGTGGCAAATGCTCTGTGGGGATGGTGGAAGCAGAGCAACTGGCAGCGCAAAGGTAAACCCATTTGGGCTGCTGAATTGTGGCAAGATATTGCTGACTGCCTAGGGAAACTAGTTGTAAAGGTACACCGTGTAGATGCCCACGTACCCATGAGTCGGGCCATTGAGGAACATTGAAACAATCAGCAAGTGGACAAGGCAGCTAAGATTTTCCAGACAGATTTGGACTGGGAACATAAAGGTGAACTATTTTTAGCTTGGTGGCACTTCAGGTCATCAAGGAATGGATGCAACTTATAAATGGGCTCATGACCGAGGGGTGGATCTAACCATGGACACAATTGCACAGGTTATCCATGACTGTGAAACATGTGCCAAAATCGAGCAAGCTAAAAGGTTAAAACCTTTGTGGTACGTGGGACGATGGTTGAAATATAAGTATGGGGAGACCTGGCAGATTGACTGTATCACAGTCCCACAAACCTGCCAGGGTAAGCGTTACGTGTATTAGGTTGGAAACCTATGCCGTACCCCATGCTACTGCCTGGAATACCATCCTGGGCCTTGAAAGGCAAGTCTTGTGGTGACATGGTAGTCCAGAAAGAATTGAGTCAGGCAAGGGGACTCATTTCAAAAACAGTCTTATAAGTACTTGGGCAAAAGAGCATGGCATTGACTGGGTATATCATATCCCCTATCATGCACCAGCTTCTGGGAAAGTTGAGGGATACAATGGACTGCTAAAAACTACCCTGAAAGCAATGAGTGGTGGAACCTTTAAAAATTGGGACAAGCATTTAGTACAAGCTACCTGGTTAGTTAACACCAGGGGATCCATCAATCGAGCTGGTCCTGCTCCATCAGACCTTTTACATACAGTAGAAGGGGATAAAGCCCCTGTGGTGCATGGAAGGAATATGCTGGGGAAACCTGTTCGGGTTTCTCCTACTTCAGGCAAAGGTGAACCTATTTGTGGGACTGTTTTTGCTCAAGGACCTGGATGTACTTGGTGGGTGATGCTGGAGAATGGAGAAGCTCAATGTGTGCCTCAAGGATATTTGACTATGGGTGAGAAGACTTAATTCTGAACTGTATGATGTTAATTGTTATATGATACTATCAGTGTTCTAGAAGTGTTTTTCAGGATAACATAGTGGTGATGAAACCTGAACCAGCTTCATCAAGTGGCATCCAGCAAAACTCTTCGAGATGGACATGCTACCTGTGGGCATGGACCAAAATGAATTTCATACCATCTTTCCTACCTTGAGATTCTGCTGAGAGATTAAATCCTACAGTTATGGACTAAATGGACTTAGTGGCCTTACTATTAAAGACTGAGGCAAAGAAGGCATTAAGTACCTCAGCCTTTTCCTCATCCTTGGTCACTATGTTTCCTCCCCGCATCCAATAAAGGATAGAGATTCTCCTTAGACCTCCTTTGGTTGCTAATGCATTTATAGAAATATTTTTTATTGTCTTTTACAGCTGTAGTTAGATTAAGTTCTAGTTGAGCTTTGGCCTTTCTAATTTTCTCCCTGCATAACCTCACAACATCCTTGTAGTCCTCCTGAGTTGCTTGCCCCTTCTTCCAAAGGTCGTAAACTCTCTTTTTTTTCCCCCCTGAGTTCCAGCCAAAGCTCTCTGTTCAGCCAGGACAGTCTTCTTCCCTGATGGCTCATCTTTCGGCACATGGGGATGTCCTGCTCCTGTGTCTTTAAGGTTTCCTTCTTGAAAAGCGTCCAGCCTTCCTGGACTCCTTTGCCCTTCAGAACTGCCTCCCAAGGGTCTCTGTCAACCAGGCGCCTAAAGAGGTCAGTGTCTGCCCTCCAGAAGTCCAAGGAAGCAGTTCTGCTGACCCCCCTCCCTACTTCTCCAAGAATTGAAAACTATCATTTTGTGGTCACTATGCCCAAGACAGCCTCCAACCATCACATCACCCACAAGTCCTTCTCTGTTCACAAACAAAAGGTTCAGTGGGGCACCTTCCCTGGTTGGCTCCCTCACCAGCTGTATCAGGAAGTTATCTTCCACACTCTCCAGGATCCTCCCAGACTGTTTCCTCTTGGCTGTATTGTATTCCCAGCAGATATCTGGTAAGTTGAAATCCCCCACAAGAAGGGCTAGCAATTGTGAGACTTCTCCCAGTTGCTTATAGAATATTTCGTCTGCCTCTCCATTGTGGTTGTGTGGTCTATAACAGACTCCCACCATGATATCTGCCTTGTTGGCCTTCCCCCTGATTCTTACCCATAAACACTCAACCCTCTCATCACCATCATTAAGCTCTAGACAATCAAAACACCCCCTAACATACAGGGCTACCTCACCGCCTCTCCTTCCTAGCCTATCCCTTCTGAACAGCCTGTAGCCATCGATAGCCACACTCCAGTCATGGGATTCATCATGCCTGTATTGGGAAAAAATTATATCAATTAGTTTTATCCTGTTCCCTTCAAGTAGGACATGTACCTGCCCACCAAAAAGCTAACACTAAGGAAGCCGAACTCAATGCCAAGGCCGACCAGCTACCTCAAATTAATATTGCTATAGATCCTGATTCCATTAAATGGAATAGATTAGCCCACTGGCCGCATGCTTCATTAGGACATGCTGGTACAGATGATTTACTTAAACAAGCACACATTAGGGGGTGGCCACTTTTATGAACATTCCCTTCCCTATTATATCAATCTGTATATTATGAAAGTGCATTAACTCTGTTAATATATATATTAGTTCACGTTATACATTGTAATGTAATGAGGTAGTGGAATTTTACTAGAAACTTTGGTATTGCTCATGATTAAATAAAACAAAATAAAGGACAGCTTGGCCCTGAAAATAAGGACTTTGCTTCTTGGAAACTTGGAGCTGCTCATGAAGGATAAAGGATACCCCCGGACAACCAAGATAACACCAGTATCCTAGCTCCTCTAACACGTCTTCGAAACCCTCCCAGTGTTGTCTGACATCATAGATAAGTAACTATAGCAAGACTGACTCCAGGGACATCTGAATCAATAGACAAGCAGCAAGAATGCTTCGGAACTATAGTTGCTTTGCAAAGTTTTACTAAGATTAGTAATCGGTAGTGTGGGTGTTAGTAATTAGTCAAATTGTGTTGTACCTGAATGCTTGAAGGGTATAAAAACCCTGTGTAAAACCACATTCGCATGCGCATGAATAAATACTTAACCTTGTAATTCTATAGTTTGTGTCCTGGCCTTTCTCCTTGGTTAGCACAGGCCAGTTGCAAATTTTTGTGACACCACTAACCACTCAGCAAGCATGTGACTTGATCTTCAGCTGTGAAATATGTTAAGAAATCAGAAAACATTGCAAGGAAGGCCAGACCTTTGCGATTCAGAGATGGTAAATGACGGTGTGAATGGTACAGTCACCTGGGTATTCCACCTACCCTATAGACCTCAAAGTAATGGCATGGTTGAGAGGTGGAATGATCTTTTAAAATGAGTTCTAGGACAAAATTTATGTACAAGAAAATGGAGTAAAGTCTTACCCGAGGCCATCTGACACCTAAATAACTGACAGACACCCACTGTACGCCCAGTGAAACAAGCTTATTTTCCAACTATCCATCCCACAAAACCTCCAGAGATCCCACTGTCAACCCATCATTTTTTCTCAGGGTGACACTGTTCTTACTGACCACCCTTCAATGGGTAAAATGTCTGTCACTTTACTGCCTCCCCAAGAAAAAGGCATATAGATAGCCATTTTCAAATGGGGACTCTCTTTAACTGTCACTGAAGCTTGGATAATCTCTGTGCTTGGACAATCTCTTACCTCTTTCAGGTAAGAAATTCTACCCAGACAGATACTTTGGCCTGGATGAGACTAGAGTGCACCCAGGAAATCATAACCTAAAAATTATTATGTCATCTGTTGTACTGTGCTTATCCTTATTTGTATCTTGTTTTTCCTTATCCCAAGAATGGAACAATAACCATATCATTCAATTTATGAATACAGCTTCTCAATTAGATGAAGTACTGGATTGTTGGTATTGCCTACACCACCTTCGATCATCAGATACCAAATTTGGGTGGTTAGCTGAATCTGTTTCTGAAGCATCTTGGTATCAATCTAATTCAGCCTACTTACTCCCCAGCACTCCAAATTATCTACACCAACCTTTTAAGGCACATACTTATGTTAGAGCCCCATGGTGCATTAGAATGTCCCAGAGCACAAATACAACCTGGGTGTGAAAAACAAGCAATTATGATTACATTCTGTATTACAATCAAACCCAAACATGCTTTCAATTTAAATGTAACAGAATACAAGCTTGTATTGGTTCTGACCTGAAATCCTCGTGAACCTGCAATAGAGTCAGTAATAACAAATGATCACATTTTTGCTAGTCTAACACACTGGAATCTTACATGGAATGTTAACAATACAAATTGTGACAGATTCTATGTAGGGCACAAGAAGACTTTGTTACAGTAACACAGCATAGTTCGCCTCCCCCATCTGAGCATGTAGAGTCCCAAGCAGGTCTTATCTTGTTACAGTAACCTGGGATAGTTCCCCCATCCAAGTATCATAGAAAAATAGAATGGTTAGAATTAGAAGGGACCTTAAAGATCATCTAGTTCCAACCCCCCTGCCACGGCTAGGGACTCCTTCCACTAGACTAGGTTGCTCAAAGCCCCATCCAACCTGGCCTTGAACACTTCCAGGGATGGGGCATCCACAGCCTCTCTGGGCAACCTGTTCCAGTGTCTCACCACCCATAGAGGAAAGAATTTCTTCCTAATATCTAATCTAAATCTACCCTCTTTCAGTTTAAAACTGAACATGTAGAGTCCCAAGCATGTTTTATTCCACTGTCACAGGAACCCAGGGTAGTAACCCCCCCTTCATCTGAACCTACTTTTGCGCAGGCACCAACAAGGGAGGCCAGCTGTGGATCTTGGAATTCAGACAATAGCACCTGCATTACATCAGCAGGTTCGCTAATGAGTAAAACAACACATTGCATATATATATATAAGATATGTTAATCAGTGCAAGTTTTATTATCCACCACTGTGGTGCTTTCCCTTGAGCTTCACTCCTGAGCAGGGTTCCACTGCATCAGGTCCCCATATTGATTAGTGTCAGTGTCCTGGGGCTCACATCATAATAACACTACACTTTGATTAAAGCCAAAGCTTTCACTCACTGAGTGTCATGCCTTGTCCCTGAGGGACCTGCACCTGCTTTTCGCTCATAACACCACTTGATATTTTGTGACAGATAAAAAAAACCCAAACACACCAAAAAAACACCTCTGCATCCCCATAATTAGACAACAGGTAAACAAAACAACAAATGGGACATTTCAGCACAACAGTTCTCCGCTATCTTTTTTTAAAAAAAAACCTTGACAAAAACAACATACGCCATAAAAATCAAAAAAGTACATACTAGACCATCAGCTTTTTAAAGCAAATCTGCTTATGAAGACTGATCAAATGTTTATCTCTCATTTATTCCTGAAAAAAATTGAAAATTACTCAAGAGAATTACAATAAATCAATAAGCATTACTTTCCTCATAAACAACGTGGGAGACAACAGCAGCAACACTGCATCAAGGAGATCACAGGGGAAAAGAGGACAAACTGAACTTTGAACTGCTAGTGAAATCTATAAGCAAGTGAGCCATAAGTGGTTTTTCTCAACTGAAAGAAACAGATACAGCTTTGTATTATTTGAAATTGATCAAAGCTATTAAAACAGCACACACTAAACAGCACATATAAACATGCATAAAGATAAATTGGTACTACTAAAATAACTTAAGTATTAAAAAGCTCAATGAAGTTTTTAATATACTAAACACCTTAGGACAAGTTTAAACCATAGAGATAGCTTAAGTCACTGCAGGATAAGTAATCACATTATAACCAGCATCAACTCCAGAGTCCAATAGTTTGGGGCTCTTGGAGGCTAGTCTGAGTATTACCTATCACTGCCACCTTTCTTTTCAGATTACTTAGCTGCTATTTAGGAACTAGTCAGGAGCAGTTGCAAAACTCACTTGATTTACTTTTAACTTTATATTTTTATAAGAGTAACTCAAATAAGGGTCAGAAACTTAGGACTGCAGGTGTCATGGTTGAGCACGACACATCACACAGGTGCTCACTCACCCCCAGTGGGATGGGGGAGAGAATCAGAAGAGTAAAAAAAAAAAACAAACCACAAAACACTCATGGGATGAGATAAAGACAGTTTAATAAGTAAAGCAAAAGCCACATGTGCAAGCAAAGCAAAACAAGGAATTCATTCAGTACTTCCCATTGGCAGGCAGGTGTTCAGCCATCTCTAGGAAAGGAAGGCTCCATGGTTACTTGAAGACAAAACACCATAACTCCAAACATCCCTCCCTTCCTCCTTCTTCCCCCCGGCTTTATATACTGAGCATGACATCACGTGGCATGGACTATTACTTTGTTCAGTTAGAGTCAGCTGTCCTAGTTGTATCTCCTCCTCCCTCCTCTCCTCTCCCCCCCCCGCCCCAGGGCAGTATGAGCAGAAAAAGCCTTGATTGCTTAGAAACTAAAAACACCAGTGAGCTATCACACTATTCCCAAATCCAAAACATAGCACTATACCAGCTGCTAGTAAGAAAGTTAACTCTGTCCTAACTGAAACCACAACAGCAGGGTAAAACAATTCCTGCATAGAAACAAAGTAGCTTTGCCAAGTTAAATTTTTTTCCTCAACTTTTTTTCCTCCTCTTCTAACATGTTAGACAAGAATATTAGTTTTGTCTGGTTAATTAAGACATTCAGGTTTTACAGAGCATTAAAAGTTTATTCCTTTATGCCTCCTACTGAACAGATGGAGCCATTGAATTTGAACATGCTAAACTGTTTAGTAGAAAAGTGTGAAAGTTATTGAACACAGGTAATGAGATTATCTAGTCAGAACATGCAATATGTAAACTTAAACAAATTAAAAAGTCAAACAGGCAATTCCATTAAAGATAACTTCATTAATCTTTTAATATCATTGCAGCCTACTTGGAATTGCATTTGACTGAGCTTTGTAGCTGTAAATAATACATCTCATGCACATGTATGGATGTATGTTTTGTACACTTTCAAGCATTCACCGAATACTACTAACATGTATACACTCATACACGTAAAGCTCTAAAAGATTTAGGAGATTTCTAGAAGGCAGTTCATTTTTGTTCATCCTTTGGAAGGGGTCTTCTGAAAAGAAGAATATGTGGCTCTGAAAATAAAATTGAACAAAGCGTCAGCCTGTCACTCAAGTCCTGATTACAGATACTTCTTTGATTTAAAAGAGCTTGAACAATAATTGACCTTCGGCTGGGGCTGCACGGCTAGAAGGCGCGTCCCCTGGGTGGTGGATAGGGGATCCTCCTCTGGAGGGTGCACCGGTTAAAACTTAAGAAGGTGCCGTGAACCAACGCAGCCTAAGGGAAGGACACCCTGACAAAAAACCACTGGCCCTCCAAGTTATGGGGGTTGGGCAGGAGGCTAACTACCTCCTCCCTGAAAAAATGAAAAAGTTGCAGAAACGCTACACAATAATATCCAATTGGAACAATTGTTCCAATTGGAAGATTGTTGTTCGCGCCTTATGTGCCTCCTGGCACTAAGAGAATTCAGAGAGAGAGAGAACAATAATTGAAACTTCCTGTCAGATAACAAGCAGGCTAAGAAATCAAGTCCACAGGAAGGTCTCCATGTATAGTATTTCCAGATCAACTTTGTAGTAACCACGGAATAGTCACAGATGCTTTTGAAAGTTTAATACCAAAAGTTGGCAGTTTCGTAAGCTTAAGGAAGTACTAAAAAAAAAAAACCAAAACCACAAACAACACAAAACAAACAAACAAGAAAACCACACACAAAAAAAAAAACCTCCCACAAAACCAGAAAACCCCAACACCCCAGCCCCAAACAGCAGAAGTGGTACCAGTTCTGTCTCTACACTGGGCTATTTGATGAACTTCTTCACTGTAACTTGCTCCAAAAAAGTGGTGATTCTGTCCTGGTCAAGTATGTACTAAGTGACAAGCATCAAAAGCCACTTTAGTTATCAACAGAAGTTGACTACATGAACATTGACTTAATCATAAATACCTTCAAAAAAAGCTCAAGTATCAAAGGTGCCCAGATAAGACAAACACTGGAAGATTAGGCTAATTACTATACTGGTTCTTTGGAAGCTTGGAACTCCATGGGACTAATTGCAATTCATCCACCACCAGTTAAATCACCATTAACAAGACTGACTAAAAAGGTATTTAGAATGGTTGTTCTCAGTATTTTATACTTAGTGAAGTTTTAGAGCTTCACAGCTCAGTAACTGAAAAGACCCTGGCTTCAGTGTAGCTTTTAGCAGGCAGTATAGCTAGAGCTCAAACTATACTACAGATTTTTTTCAGAGCATTGATACAGGACCTCATCTAGGTGAGCATCTATTAAGGTTTTGTATGAGGTAGGTATGTCAATTTCATTATACAAAGATGTGCTGCTACATCAAGTTTGGGGCAGTCACTGAGATACTAACATAACTCAAGATCTCACCAAAACCTCTTTTTATAGACAGAGATAGGAACATATTTAAATCTAGCGTGTTTTGTCTGCTAAGAGGCTGCAGATACCTAGAAGGAAGCTAGCATTTTGCATGTCCAGTTCCAAGAGTGAGGGGTGAAGGTTTAGAATAAAGGTCGCTACACTACTTATGTTGGTAAAAATAACAGGCAGATAAAGAAGTCTAAACATTTAGCAGGAAACTCCAATTGGATTCTAGAGGAAAGTAACTACACACTGAGCTTCAGTTTCAAGCACCAGAGGTGTGGTATTTTAGACTCCTTTGTTCATCTTGTTTTATTTAACTGTGCTTACCTGGCTCATGGATCATGTAGTGAACCCAGCCAAGACTTTGCTGAACACCAAGTCGTCTCCATTCCTCTTCGGACATTAAATGAGTTTTTGGTACTTGCTTTGAAAGTTCTCTTGGCAGCATCACATGTCTGTAGAAATTTAATTATTAAACTCATATTACACACACACCAACACCTGTCTTAGTATACACTAGAAAACTTGCACAAATCCATACTGAAAGACAATAAGCAAGTTCAGTTAACAAATACCAAAAACCTCCTAGAAAGAAGCCTGCAGTGTTAATGGATACTAACTGGATTATGAGGCATCAGTTCAAAAAAGCAATTTTAAATTCACTTTGCTTACCAAACATTACATCTTTAATGCAACTGCACACTGAAATCTTCAATTTATTGCCTGAAACAGAAGATTCAGTCCCCTGCATGCTCTAATCACAGTACTTGTGGTACACAAGTACATTCATGGCAATTAACTATCATATGAGCAATTAAAGTGATTAGAAAAATACATACTTTACACTTTTAGAAGGCACTCCTGCTAGCATCAGTTACAATTCAGAACAGATCAGTGCTACAGCATAGCTTTAAAAGAACATATAGAAGGCTACCCAGGTCTCAGCAGCTAGAGTCGAGCTCATACCATCCATCAGCGCTGGCCTCCACGCAGCAGCATTTATCTCTGCCACAGCCACTGTGCCAGGGAAACCCAGCAGGCTTCAATCCCCACTGCTTCTTTCAGTACCCTCTGACTGGAGTTGGCATTGCCCGCTTACTAGAGACGACTCCAAAAAGGAAACAAGACAGACCAAACCAAACAATCGAATCACCCGATTCCCCCCCCCTCCCCCCAATCTTTATCGTGGGTGCCCGTGATAAAGAGGCAAGACGCTGCTCCTGTCCGGGAGCTTTCAGCTACCCTAGTTCCACAGAGATGAGCTAATAACGTCGCTCTCTAGAGCTGCGTTCACCACCGACACTAGCGGTGCTTACTCTCCTAAAGTCACCTCACAGTCCGAGAAAGAGGCACCCACCCAAATCATGCCTTTCCCTCTCCTGAAAGGGGCAACAAAGGCCCCTTTCTAAGGCCTTCAGCCAGCCCAGCCCAGCCCAGCCCTCCCGGTCTCGCACCGATACTCGTACTGCTCGTCAAAATACTTGTCGGAATAGTAGATCTGCTTATTAGCCATAGCAAACGGAGACAGCAACAGCACTTGCTCTTCTCAAACTAACTACACAAGTCTGCACCCGTTTCAATTTGAATCTAACAGTTCAATGCTTATTGGTGGACTAGGCCAGCCAATGGAGTGCTGCGTGGCCACGCCAGCGGAGATGGTTGCGTAATTCGAATGCTTGTCTTTCCACCAATCCCCGGGAGCTATGGGAGTTGATTATCTAAGAGGGTGGTGATTGGGAGATTGATGGGGTTGGGTTGCGTGTACGGTCGGTCTGGGCGTGAATTTTACGCTGTGTGAGCCTAAGTGGAGCAGTGATGGGCTGGTTGCAGCCGGGGACCAGGTGGTTCCAGCAGTTTCTAGAGCAGTTTGGGTATGAGTTTTGGGGGATTGTTAAATGGTTATCAATCTATTGTGTGAAGATCTACTGGTATGGCTGCTGTGGCTGCCTAGGTATCCTCATGTAGCACAAGCAGCTGTACTCCTGGGCCTTCTGTGGATTGTCAGTACTATACTAGAAGAAATGAATGGATTTCCAGGATTTTTTTTCTTGTAATGCAGAGAACTATTGAGGGACTAGCATGGAGTTTTTTGTGTTGTTTCTGTATTAGGTTCATGACTGCTAACAGTCCAGGCTTAGAGTGCAAGTAGTTAGTTCTAGTAGTTAGTTCTTAGACAAATCATGTCTAGTTACTATTTCTCTATAAATGATGTTGGGGCTGTATAGAGGACTTTTAGCAGCAACGGCAAGTTCCCTTGGTTGCTTTGATTACATGTTACATTTCATTTTTCTAGTTAATATCAATTTTACTACAACAACACTACCAACACCTTGCCACATAAACCCAATACATGGGCCAGTCTCCTAGTAATGGCTACCTTCCCAACCTCCCCCTCCACTCAGTTTTCATAGTTGAATCTGATGTCATATGGTATGGAATGTCCCTTTGGTCAAATCTTATCAGCCATCCAGGTTGTATTCCCCCCAACTTTAGGGAGAAGAGTGGGGGAAAAAGAGAAAGCCTTGATTCTGTGCAGGTACCGTTTAGTGATAGACAAGGCACTGTTTTGTTATCAACACTGTTTTAGGCACAAATCTAAAACACAGCACCATATGGACTGCTATGAAGAAAATTAAGTCCATCCTACCCAGACCCATTGCAATTTCCTTTTGCATTCCCTGTCTATAGTGTGCTTCTGTCTCCTCTCCTTTTTGTGCTTCTAAAGTAAAAGAACAGTTTTCTGTTTCCATGTAGTGTCTTTGATCGTGTAATAGATCTGGCTGACTATTTTAATGAGGAAAACAAATTTGAAGCTGTGTGAGGCACTAATGCTGACACACATACTTGGATAAATAAAATTCTTTTTTATTAGCAGTTCACTGTGGTGAGTTGACCTTGTCTGGCTGCTAAGTGCCCACCAAGCCACTCTCTCACTTCTTCCCCCCCAACTCACAACTGGACAGGGGGAGAAAATAAGATTAACATGAGTTGAGATAAAAATGGGGAGACTACTCACCAATTACCCTCATGGGCAAAACAGACTCGACAACAATAAAACCACCTTCCCCCTGTTGTCCGAAAAGTGGATTCGCTGCCCAGTGTGCAATAAACCAGTTCTCACACACAGGGGAGATATTGCATTTTATTCAGGCCTGAGTGCTCGGTGGATTTCCACAAATCAAGAACACCCCATGCTGGTTTCCTCATTATATTTATACACAAAACTTACAAGGTAGTACACTCCCAGTTACAATGATTGGTTAGTAATTTACATATAATTTTAATATCTGATGTGTCATTATCACCTGCGTGGAGGAAGGGTCTTCACCTGGGCAAGGGTCTTCTTGACCTGTGGGTGTGTGTTTTAGTATTATAATGAAGACAGTTCAGTTAAGGATGCCTGGACTTGTGTTTTCAGAATCACAGAATCACAGAATTTTCAGAGTTGGAAGGGACCTCTAGAGATCATCTAGTCCAACTCCCCTGCTAAAGCAGGATTGCCTAGAGCACATTATTCAGGACTGCATCCAGGCGGGTCTTGAAAATCTCCAGAGAAGGGGACTCCACAACCTCTCTGGGCAGCCTGTTCCAGTGCTCTGTCACCCTCACCGTAAAGTTGTTTTTCCGTGTGTTTGAACGGAACTTCTTATGCTCCAACTTGTGCCCATTGCCCCTCGTCCTGTCACTGGGAACCATTGAAAAGAGCCTGGCTCCATCCTCCTTAAGCCCACCCTTTAGATACTTATAAACATTAATCAGGTCCCCCCTCAACCTTCTCTTCTCCAGGCTAAAGAGTCCCAGCTCTCTCAGCCTTTCCTCATAAGGGAGATGCTCCAGTCCCTCCATCATCTTAGTTGCCCTTCGCTGGACTCGCTCCAGCAGTTTCCTGTCCCTCTTGAACTGGGGAGCCCAAAACTGGACACAGTATTCCAGTTGTGGCCTCACCAGTGCCGAGTAGAGGGGGAGAATGACCTCCCTCGACCTGCTGGCCACACTCTTCCCTATGCAGCCCAGGATCCCATTGGCCTTCTTGGCAACAAGGGCACACTGCTGGCTCATGGATAATTTGCTGTCTACCAAGATCCCCAGATCCTTCTCCTCAGAACTACTTCCCAGCAGGTCCACCCCTAACCTATACTGGTGCTTAGCATTCTTCCTCCCCAGGTGCAGGACCTTGCACTTGCCTTTGTTGAACCTCATTAGGTTCTTCTCTGCCCAGCTCTCCAGCCTGTCCAGGTCACGCTGGATGGCAGCACGGCCCTCTGGAGTGTCAGCCACCCCACCCAGTTTGGTATCATCAGCGAACTTGCTGAGGATACACTCTGTCCCCTCGTCCAGGTCATTAATGAATATACTGAACAAAATCGGACCGAGTATTGACCCCTGGGGGACACCACTGGTCACAGGCCTCCAACTAGACTCTGTGCCGCTGATCACAACCCTCTGAGTTCTGTCACACAGCCAGCTCTCAATCCACCTTGCTGTCCCCTCATCTAGCCCATACTCCCTCAGCTTCCTAATGAGGATGTTATGGGAGACAGTGTCAAAAGCCTTGCTGAAGTCAAGGTAGATGACATCTACGGCTCTCCCCTCATCCAGCCAATCTGTTATAACGTCATAGAAAGCTATCAGATTGGTCAGGCATGATTTACCCTTGGTAAATCCATGCTGACCGCTTCAAATAACTTCCTGTTCCTCAAAGTGTTTGGAGACGACATCCAGAATGAGTCGCTCCATTACCTTCCCAGGGACAGAGGTGAGACTAACCGGTCTGTAGTTCCCCGGGTCCTCCTTCCTGCCTTTTTTGAAGATTGGAGTGATGTCAGCCTTCCTCCAGTCCTCAGGCACCTCTCCTGTTCCCCATGACCTTGCAAAGACGATGGAGAGCGGTCTAGCGATAACATCTGCCAGCTCTCTCAGCACTCGTGGGTGCATCCCGTCAGGGCCCATGGTCTTATGAATGTCCAGCTTGGCCAAGTGGTCTCTGACCCGGTCCTCCTCAACTGAGGGAAAGTCTTCCTCTCTCCAGACCTTCCCCCTTGCCTCCAGGGTATGGGATTCATGAGGGACAGCTTTAGCAGTGAAGACTGAAGCAAAGAAGGCATTCAGTAGCTCTGCCTTCTCTGTGTCTTCCACCACTAGGGCACCCATCTCGTTCATCAGTGGGCCTATGTTTCCCCTTGTCTTCCTTTTTCTATTGATATACTGAAAGAATCTCTTCTTATTGTCTTTAACTGCAGTGGCCAAGCTGAGTTCTGATTGAGCTTTGGCCCTTCTAATTTTCCCCCTACATAGCTTCGTTATATCTTGGTAATTGTCAAATTGTCATTGTTTGTAGAAACATCTTGATTAGATTTTCATTTAAGGTCTTAGTGTCCCAGGTAGACCAAATAATTAGGCTACAGATGTTCCTTCAAACAATTCCCTTTGATCCACTCCTTAGCAACTACTTAGCAACTCTCTACAATCATCCTTAACTATAGAGCCGGTACATAAAGCTTGATTAACTACAGAGCCTTGGTTAACTTTAAATTTGATGATAGATATCACCCCCACCCCTTCTTCCTAGGCTCAACTTTACTCCTTCATTCCTGATTCCTCTACCTTCTCCCCCTGCCCGAAGCAGTGCAGAGATGATGGGGAATGGAGGGTTGAGGTCAGTTCATAACGGTTTGTCTCTGACACCCCTTGCTCCTCACACTTTTCCCCTGCTCCAGCATGGGTCCTCTCCACGGGCTGCAGTCTTTCAGGAACTGCTCCAGCTTTGGTCCTCCCCATGAACTGCAGCTCTTCAGGATAAGACTGCTCCAGAGTGAGTCCTCCACTGACTACAGTTCCTGCCAGAAAACCTGGTCCTGCATGGGCTCCCTCCATAGGCCTGCCAAGAGCCTGCTCTAGCATGGACTCTCCATGGGCTGCAGCTTCCTACAGGAAATATTCACCTGCTGCGGCATGGGGTCCTCCACAGGTTGCAATGTGGATACCTGGTCCACTGGGGTCTCTTCCACAGGCTACAGGGAAATATCTTCTCTGGTGCCTAGAGTACCCCCCCCCCCTTCTTCTCGGTCTTTGGTGTTTGCACTTCTATTTCTCACACTTTTTTCCTCCTTCATTCCTCAATGATGGGCAGCATTTTGTCCTTTCTTAAAGGCACCACCAGCTTTGCTGATTGGTTCAGCTTTGGCCTGTGGTGGGTCCATTGTCAGTGGGAACTGGAACTGTCTGACATGGGGGCAACCCCTGGTCTCTTCTCACAGAGGCCACCCCTGCAGCCCTACTGCTACCAAAACATTACTATGTAAACACAATACACCCATGCTTAAAGTGGCCTTGTTACTAGTACTGCAGCCTGAAGACAAGGGCAGGAGGAATAACTTGGCTTCTCCCAGGTCCATCACAGGAGAGCCACTAGCCCATCAAAGGCCCATCTCTACAAACCCTGAAGAGTACAGAGGTACAATGACAGGTGAGGGAACCCAAATTAGACTCCTGAGGAACAAACTACTAGTCCAGACCCCTCCCAGGGCTATTTCAGCAGAGCCATCAGCCCCAATGTCCAGGCATGAAACCCATAATCAGGAGTCATCAGGAGCAGCTCTCCAGATCACTTTTCAGACTAATGGGGGGTTGCTGCCTAGGGGTGGGACACATTAAGGGATGCAGGAAAAAAGCAGTTTGGGATTACACAGGACTTGTTATGTACTGGGTTTATGTGGCAAGATTTTGGTGGGGGGGACTGCAGGGATGGCTTCTGTGAGAAGGTGCCAGAAGCTGCCCCCATGACAGACAGACCGGTTTCAGCCAGCTCCAAGACAGACCCGCCACTGGCCAAAGTTGAGCCAATCAGTGTCATCGGTAGCACCTCTGTGATAAGATATTTAAGAAGAGGTAAAAACTCCTGCACAACAGCAGCTGGGAGAGAGGAGTGAGAATAATGTGAGAGAAACAACCCTGCAGACACCAAGGTCAGTGAAGAAGGAAGGGGAGGAGGTGTTCCAGGTGCCAGAGCAGAGATTCCCCTGCAGCCTGTAGAGAAGACCATGGTGGTGCAGGTTGTCCCCCTGCAGCCCATAGAAGACCACATCAGAGCAGATATCCACCCTGCAGCCCATGGAGGACCCCATGCTGGATGTGGATATGCCCTGAAGGAAGCTCTGACCCCATAGAGAGCTGTGAAACACAAGGCGATAACTGCAATATGACTTGCTTAGAACAAACATTACCTGGGACTATGAACTTTTTACTTCAGGGTCAATGTGACCTGAAGACCCAAACTGGCTCTGAGAAGAGCTGAGAGCACTCCAATCCAGTGATAAAACAATAGGAGATTTTCCTTAGGAAACCAGGCGTATACCCATAGCCAGAATGCAATGGAGCAGAATCCAGTATAAAACCACCCCACCTGCATGGGACATTGGTTTAGAATAATTCAGATTAACACACCACTGACTATATGTCCACACCACCTGCATGGGACAAGCACACACTAATTAGGTGAGAAATAGCAACTGATTAGCCCACTCCTTAACATGAGTAATTTGATTGGTCTACACAACTGTATTGTAACATATTTAAACCCTGTTTTTCTCAGTATCGGGGTCCTCCATGCATTAGGCTGGGGCACCACTTTGCACATAGCTAATATGAGAATAAATTCCCTTATTAATCCAATACTAAGTGTCCTTGTCTTCCTCCTTGGCTGGCAAAGAACTGACTTTTACAGAGTCTATGCTGGAGCAGGTTTTCTGGCAGGACATGTGCCCCACAGGGGACCCACACTGGTGCAGTTCATTCCTGAAGGACTGCACTCTATGGAAAGGATCCATGTTGGAGTGTGACAGTGACCTAACCCAAGCAGGTCTTGGCACCCAACAATCCAACATGCTGCTTCTCCTGTCCTGAACAAACACCTTGACAGATGGGGCCCATGCCCTCAAATCTTCATAAGAAGATGGGGGCACCATGGAATGGGGGGAAAATATCTGCATATATGTCAAGGGACAGGGAATGGTGGTTAATGAGGATGTATAAACCTGACTGTTAGATCTAAAGATGGTTTAAGCATGTAGTATTTGTTGTTGTAAGTGTTGGGAAGAGGGAATTCTGGGAATGAGAAATAGATAGAACAGGAAGGAAAAAGAAAGATATGGGACAGAAGGATCAAATCTTGTACTGAACTGTGGGTTAGCTAAGTAAGTGGAAAGATTTGAGTAGGGCATAGAAATGAAACAAAACACAAATGGGATGGTCAGAGGATACTTAGATGTATCAGATAATGTGTGACCTGAGCATGATGCAAATGGTAGGGATTAAGAGGTGGAGATTCTACTGGGTCTGGTTGGGATGGAGAGTTAACTTTGGTGCTGTGCTTTGCATTTGTGCCTAAAACAGTGTTGATAAGACACTGATGTTTTGGCTATTGCTGAACAGTGATTACACAGCATCAAGGCTGTCTCTAGTCCCCCTGCACCCTCACAAAGCAAGTAGACTGGGGGTGGGCAAGAAGTTGGGAGGGGATACAGCCAGGATGATATACCTTAGAAATTGGAATCTTTCACTGAGCAAGAACAAAGACCTATAAAAGGGTTAAAAAGGTCTTGTGAAACAGGACACTTTGTATAAACAATGCATGCCTTGCTAATGAATATACCCTTGAAGAAGAACAGAAGGCTAATAACAAGGGAACATCCCTCAGCAGGAGGCACCAAAACTGGCCGAAAACTGGACAGCTGCTGGAAGAAGCATAAAGTCAACAAAGATCTGCAGTAAGTGGGGGAAAGGTAAAGGCGGCTGTGGAAGATCATGACCACCGACTCAATTAGAGACTGAACAGACCTACACACACACACCCCCCCAGTACTGGAGCATGCTCGCATCAATTAAAGGACATTGTAGTTTTTACTGAAAGGGAGAGACTGTACTAACCAATAGAAATTATTAAGATAAGGTACTAACCAATAATTATAATTAAGGGTGTGTGTTTCTGTGTTTTGAACCGTATAAATATTCCGAGGAGTTTGTAGACCGGTGTGCTAGCTTTGTGGATTACCACCTAGCACCCATCTCTGAGCAGAAATTATTTAAATACATACTTCTGCTCTGGGTGTACATTGGCGTCTTGCACACCAGGTAAACAACCCTGCTTTGGGACAAGGACAGATGACCCAAACTGACCAGGGGGATATATCGTACTGTATGACATTGTGCTCTGCAATAAAAGTTAAGAAAAAGGAGGAAGAAGGGGGGATATTCATGTTTATAGTATTCGTCTTCCCAAGCAACCATTATGCATGCTGAGGCCCTGCTTTCCAGGAAGCGACTGGATATCTGCCTGCTGACAGGAAGTAGTGAATGAATTCTTCTTTTTGCTTTACTTCCACGTGAAGCCTTTGCTTTTCCTATTAAACTGCCATTATCTTGATCTATGAGTCTTCTTGTCTTCCTTCTATTTTTTCCCTGTTCTGTGGAAAAAGGGGAGTGAGCAAGTGGCTATGTGGGGGTTTGGATGTTGGCTAGAATCAACCCACCACACTAACATACATTTTTTACTAATCCAGGGTTAGGAGATCATCTGTTATTACCAGAATGACATTTCTGTTCCTTTTTTTATCATTTAATTTTCCTGGCAAGAATTGCAAACATTAGTGGATGATAAATAAGCAGTAACCATAACTTCATAAGTTCCACAAATCTGAACATAGGGATATAAGTCGTAAAATTACTAAAATAATAAGCTTGTTGAATAGGGGTCTTACCAACATTTTCTTTAGCATATTGGCATACAGAAAAGATATGATAGTCATCATTACAAAGAAGGGAATAAATTGTATTCTGTATCCAATGTGGAGAGAACAAAAATGGTTAAACTTTATCAAGGCAGGTTTAGAGCAGATATTAGGAAACATTTCCTAGCAGTATCTAAGCCAAATGTAAATATCTAATAATTGGAATGATAAAATTTTAAATAATGGTTTAGGAAAAATATCCATCAAGAGTGTTTTAGGTCCAGCATGGATTCACCAAAGGGAAGTCATGCTTGACCAACTTGATAACCTATGCTGAAATGACTGGCCTGGTAGACAAGGGAAGAGCAGTGGATATTGTCTACCTAGACTTCAGTAAGGCCTTCAACACTGTCTCCATAAGATACTCATAGAGAAAGTGATTGTGGGAAAGCAAAGGAAGATCAGCAAGGAGGATTGTAAATACACTCAAGTGACTCGCATCTGGGGTACTGGGAAACACATATATCACACTAATTGTTATTCAGTCTCGGGTGCTTGCAAGGAAAACACTTACATGACATAAGTCTGTGATGGACTCAGGGACACCTTATCTAGCCGCTTGAGAATCCTGCCCTATTGTTGAAGAAGATCAAAGCACAGTGGGAAAACTATGCCTGTTTTGAACCCTTTAAATACCAGCAAGAACAGGGAGTCTGTGCGCGCTCTTGCTAACAAGGACTCTCTCGCTGCCAAGGACTCTTGCTAACAAGAACTCTCTCTCGCGCCACGGTGCCCACGGTCCCTGCTTGTGTGCCTCTGCCCGGGTGTTGCTTTGGAGATTCCCCGGTCTGTGAGGTATCGAGGTTAAACTTGTTCTTTGCCTTTCATCTGTGGTTTTGTGGTTGTTCCTGTGTCCTGCCTGCATCGGCTCACACATCTGGCGTAGTTGGCAGCTCCAGGAACAACTATGCCATGGCTGAGGAAAATACGGTGGGCTGGGGGGGAAACTGAGATGTCTTCCTATATTTCGGGATGGCCCAGTAATGAATACTGGGCTCCTGTTGCTGCTTTTCTGGCTCAATTGACTCTGCTGCAGGCATGGCCTGAATTAGATGATGGAGCAGTGATTACACCCCAGGCAATTGAAACGGCTATGTGTTGGTTGCTATGGAAAATGGCATCGTGTTCTTCGTGTGAATTAGCAGGGAAATTAGGATGGCTGTTAGCTACTGGACTTAAAGCTCTTAATCGTGAAGTTGTTGCATTACATAGTAAAGTGAGAGAATTGGAAAAGGAATACAGGAGCTTACAGGATGCAAAGGTGATCGCACAAGAAGTAATTACTGTTCAAGCAGAGCGGTGCCATGAGCTGCAAGATAATTGGAAGCGGGTTTTGTTAATAAACAAAGGGAGAAAGTAAGAAACAAAGGAAAAGTAAGCTTTCAATTTCCCAAGTTCATGCTCTCACCACAAAGCAGTCATGGGATCCTGAGGAATGGGATGAAAATATTTGGAGTGAACCCTCAGACTCTGAGACTGAGTTTGAATTTGATGCGGACTTAAAAAGCAGTGAGGTGGTGGTAGCACGACCCCTCATTCAAATGAGGGGGGAGCAGGAACGAGCAGACAGGGGAGTGCAGATCACGGGTACTGACACTCCGAAAGAGTTAAGGGAATTTCTAGAGATTTATCAGCAAAAGAGTGGGGAAGGCAAGGCATACTGGCATGGATTTTGCGAGCTTGGGATAGTGGAGCTGCATCTATCCATTTACCAGAGAGAGAAAAAGATTTATTAAGCCCTATACCCATTCGTGATCAGATACAAGGAGATGCTCAGCTGCAAAATGTCAGAGGTCCTGACGGGCAAGACATTATTGCACCTGTGTTGTATCAGTGGTTGTGTGCAGCAGTTTTAACAGCATACACAGAACTTGTTGAGTTAGTGTCGTCCCTCGGAAACTGGTGTGCAACCAAGAAAGGTATTAATTTGGTGCAGCAGATGGGGATGGCTCATGTGTTGGTTACAGGATGCAATCCAGACGCTGTAGCAGTGATGAGAAGTATCAAAATGCAGTTTTTGAGAGGAGCGCCTGCTTCACTAAATCCCTTGATTATACCAGCAGTGACAAATACTATGGGTACTGTAGGTGCCCTAGGAAATACCTTGAGGGAAACTCAGTCTGTGATTTCAGGACCATCTGTGTGGGTGGTGAATAAAGGAAAGCCGATAAAACAGAAAGCAGTTACAGCATGGGTGACAAGGAAACAAAAGCGGAATGATTTTGTACAAGCCATTATTCCACAATCAGAAATAGGTGGGATCACAACATCAGAAATGTTTCCCCAGTGGCAAAAGTTGGCATTTATGCAAAAAAGCCGACTGCCCCCAGCTCCACCACCAACTCCACGCCCCCCCCTCCACCCTGCCTGACACCTCAATGCAAGACGTGACCCGTGAACAAAAGCAATATACTTTAAAAGTATTGCCTCAGGGATACAAACACAGTCCCTCCATTTGCCACCTAATGACAGCAGCTGATTTAGCAGTATGATTGGTACCGTTACTGTTTATTATTATATTGATGGCAGAGTCACAACAAGAAAGTGAAGCAGCTGCTGAATTGCTGAAAGTGCATTTGCAGGACCGAGGCCGGGCAATTAATCCATACTCATTGTTTTATCTAGGTAGGCCTACTCAAATGTAAGTAAAGCACCTAGTCCAGAAAATAATTATTTTTTAATACACACATGCACATACACACATATACATGCACATGTCTACTTGTGCCTCTTTTACATGACTGTATCCAGAAAGAACTTAACTGACCTTAGGTCACATAACAAGCAGAATTAGTGTAAACAGGTACAGTGGCTCACACCAACAATTCATACAAATAATCATAGAAGTCTCCCACATTCTGAATTTACTTGGAAGAATACTATTGCAAATAACCCTACTGTTAATTTTATAATCTGCTGCAGAATTTTCATAATTCTTTCAGTAGAAGTGATAATCAGTAATAATTTTGTTAGAAATGCTGCATGGCATGTAACTCCTTGCTTGCCAAAAAAATCTGTACAGTTTGATGTCATAAATTAGTAAGTTGTGTTTCAGGGTAAAGTTTTACTAATGTATATTAGGCATTTGTCCTGGCCTATGGAATTGTTACCAAAGACAGGCCTCTGCTTTGTTTATAACCATATGCTAACTAAAATGTTGTTTGTTTCCTACTAACCTTCTTACTGTGTGAGAAAATAGTTAGTCACTGAGCTGATGTTACAGATAGTGATAATGAGGAGACAGCCAGAAGTAGCTAATCACCAAGGATGGGATAACAAGTAGTAGTTAATCACTTCAAGGTTCTTTTATGTGTCAAGTAGGTATATCCTATACCAATTAGGACAGAGCTGTGGCTACTTCAAGGAACATCCTTATCATCCTCAAGAAGCTGGTGAACTTACAGTAAACTTTTACTGTCCTGAGATGACTCAATACCTTAAAAGGATAATGTGAGGAAGGGTCTCCTTACCCAAATGACCACCGAGACACTCACGCTTGCGCAGAAGTGTTTTGCCGACACAGCAAAATTTAATACACATGTGCAAAAAGGCTATTTGGTCATCCTAATGAATATGTAACCCTAGGTGGAGTTATGTATTAGGTAGGCGGAATTATGAGAATCTTTTGTGTATAAATAATGGGGGAATATGCCCAGTGAGGTGTGCTAGATTTGTGGATTTCCCCCTAGCACCCGACGTCGAATAAAGCAATATCTCCTCTCTAAACTACTTTTGGTTTCGAGAGCTTTTATTTCAGGTAACAGAATTAGTATTTTTCCTCTCTCCCTTCCCAATCCATGACTACTTATTCTTACCCTTGCTTTGCCTTCAGTTACAATTTTTTGTTCAATGAATCAGAGTCTATATCTGGCTGCAAAAAATAATAATTTTTTATGGGTTAGTCTTCAACCATAAACGTTTTATGCCAACACAGCAGTGTCAGGGATAGGAGGACAAGGGCAGGCTGAGTAGAATCATAGAATCACCTAGGTTGGAAGGGACGTTTCAGATCATCTAGTCCAACCATCCGATTCTTCTAGAATTTTGATCTGATGTGCAACATAGCACAAAGATGCCCATTTATATATCTGTTGTTTTTCTGTTCTCATAATTTGGATTACCATCTATAATGATCCTGACCAGAAAACCATTGTACATTGAGGAGTTAGTGATGCACATAAGAGAACCTGAGTAGACCCAGGCCTGTGCTGTGTGGCACAAATCCCTTGACCACAGGATAAACTCAGCCAAATAATTGTAACAGAGGAGCCTGCAGTCAGCTCCCACTCTGTACCGGCGATAACGCTACCCACATGGTCTCGCCTTTATCTAAAAGTGCAACAAGAAGTTCTCATGAGAATATTGCTTCTGTTTGACTGTAGAAATGATAAATGCAGTTGTTTCCTTGTTATAAAATCCTATAAGAGCTTGAATGACCGAAAGGGGAAAATCTGTTCTATGGATGGTATCTGTAATAAACAGCCAGATTCCTTAAACAGAAATGACACTTATTATAGGGACAAAGTCAATAAAGCAAAAGCACAGCGCTGGGTGCATGACTCAAGTCAGAGGCACACCAGCTAACACTTTACCCACGTCTTATATACATTCAGTATTGCATACGTGTTTACTATTTTAGGCAGAGTAATTGTTTATGATGATTGATTATCATTAGTCCCTTTTTTCTTCTATTTATGTGTTTCCTTCTGGCAGGATCAGCTCCCTCTTCCATGCATCCATTTCCTTCTGGTAGGAGTTTCCTTCTGGTAGGGTTGATTATCATCAGTTCCCTTCTCCCATGCATCAATACCTTCACTATTTTTCACAGTCGATAATCATAAGTGCTGGGAACCCTGGGTGGTACAGCATCGAATGGGGCCTCTGATCCATGCACAGCATGCTGGACAGATACTGTGAAAAATAGTGAAGGTATTTTTGGCTTTCGCCATAATAACAAGGCTATAAGTATTTGATTTATAAGGATAACTAACCTTTAGTAAATTAGGAAACATGAGAAACCTCAAAGATAACAACTAACAGCAGCTATGCAGAAAAGCATCCGAGAGAAACACAAGAGAACTTCTCCAAAAGACCCCACGAATGATTAACAGAAGGAAACAGATGCATGGGAGAAGGGAATTGATGATAATCAACCCTACCAGAAGTGTAAGAAAGGCAGGTATTGCTTTTGCAGAGGAGAAAAGCCGTTTCCATCAGAGGTGGCATGATAAGGGAATGACTAAGACAAAGAGGCTCCAGCAAAGGCTTGTAGAACATCTCTTATCCCACAGACAAAAGGACAAACTGATTCATACTGGATTAGTGTCTAGAAGGGGAGTCAAACATTTAACCAGGGCTAATGACATTGAGCAAATTTTTACCAAAAAGGAAAGAAATAAACTAGTCAGCATAAAGGGAAGTAAACAGAAGCATGACATCCGGGAAGAATTTTAGGCGCCTTGGACAGACTGTGAACCCTGGAGTACCCAACCAATGGGAAACAGGGGAGGGAAAAATTCGGCCGGGATTAGGAAATAAAAAGGTGTGTTTCAAGAACCAAAAGTGTGCCTCTGACTTGAGTCATGCACCCAGCGCTGTGCTTTTGCTTTATTGACTTTGTCCCTATAATAAAATAAGTGCCATTTCTGTTTAAGGGATCTGGCCGTTTATTACATCGACGCTATTCTCTTCTTATAGTTAGCTCTAATAAATAGCATTTTGAATGATGTCTTACAGAGTCTGAGCGCCTGTCTTATTGGGATCGTAACAGACCAGCACCTCCTGGTGCAAAATACCCTTTTAATAAGAGGAGGGGAAACATGGATTTAGGAAAGTACAATATGCAGTGAAAGTTTGAAACTTTAGAAAAGTTCAAAACTGCAATGTGCAGTTCTCCACATAGTGCCAATGCAGAGAACATGGGTTTCACATAAATGTTGTGGCCTGCCTATACAGAGGAACTTTTGGGATCTGGATTCCTATGTAATTTATGTTAGTGCTGTAAAATGTATGTATGAAGAGTTCTATTATTATTATCCTCATCCTTTTAATTGCTGCTCTTCTTGTCAATATTCAGCTATCCTAATTAAGAGTAGGTACTGGATTTACATCTTCTAGTAGTGGTAAAACACATATTTGTATGTATACTCTATATGTAATAAACTATTTTTTCATGTATTTTAAAAGAAAATGTCAAAACTATTTACACTTTCATAAAAATGTACAAATACTTTTTGAATGGCAACCAATAAAGTATCATTTATTTTAATAATGTATGCCTCAGTTTGTTTTCTACATTTTAAATGAATTTACCTAGGAAATCTTATATAAAAATTCAGAAACCATTAAAATTCCAAAACTTGCATTTGGGTTAAGAAACCTGTAATAAATTTTGCTCATGTTGAAATCAGTAGGAAACTAGTGTAGTCAGAACTCCACATACAGATTTTAAAGCTACTTTATAAACTGTTCCTAGGAAAACAAACTATAAACAGAAGGGAAAAAAGTAAACAAAAATAGAACAAAAATAGACACCTTATTATAAAGTAGAAAAGAGAGCAACTGAATTATTAAATTGTGGCAAGACACTCCTGACCTCAGTTATGGCATGGGACAATAGAAAGCACTTACATAGTGTACTTGTACTGCATGCACAACTGCATGGACCAACCCACATAAAGAAACCTGTGATCAACCACATATAACTATTTGCAGATCACTGACCTTTTTAAGACACAGCTACTGAAACCCTGGCGACAAGCACTTTGGCTACTCCAAACTCTGCGATGCGTGCTGCAGCTACTCAAATCCCAATGACAGGCATTGCAGCTACTCAAACCCCAGCAACAGGCACTGCGGCTACTGAACCAGCAAACCAACCAATATCAGTCGCCCTGATACAGAAGAAGAAATACACAAGAAAATTAGATTGCAGGGGTGAAGATGAACAAGGGTCATCATGAGAACAGGAGGAAGAACCGGGGTAATCACCCAATTGTTATCCCTCGGTGAGCTGTGAGATATATGAAAAGATTTCAGTCGTCGTCCAGGTGAGCACATTGTCACCTGGCTGCTCTGATGCTGGGATAATGGGGCCAGTAGCTTGGAATCAGAGGGTAGGGAAGCCAAGCAGCTGGGATCCCTGTCTAGGGAAGGGGGCATTGACAAGGCAATTGGGAAAAAGGACACAAGCCCTCAGCCTCTGGAGGCGACTTCTGTTAGCTATGAAGGAAAGGTTTCCCTTCAAGGAAGATATATGTCACCCAGGCAAGTGGACCACCATGGAGAGAGGTACCCAGTACCTGAGGGAATTAGCTGTGTAGGAGCTGATTTATTATGACCTGGACAACCCGCAGTCACCCACAGATCCAGATGAAGTCCAATGTATCCAATCCATGTGGCGGAAGTTTGTACAGAGCGCACCATCGTTCTATGCCAACTCATTAGCAACACTGGGCTGGAAAGAAGAAGAGGCACAAACTGTGGATGTAGTGGCTGGCCAACTCCAGCAATATGAAGAAAATCATTCTACTTCCCTACGGGCCTGTATCTCAGCTGTGGAAAGACTGTCCAAAAAAATCCCAAAACCTGTTCAAAAACCAGTTGAAGCTGCTGGAGTTCTAGCAACTCAAAGAGGTCCTACTCCCCACCTGTACGGACCAGTATCTCAGCTATTAGGAGTAAGTGTTCTTCCACTCAAGAGAGAGGATATAGAGGGTACACACCACGAGGCACCCTGTGGTTCTACCTGCATGACCATGGAGAGGACATGAGGAAATGGGATGGAAAAACCTATCTTGACCCTAGAGGCACGGGTAGTGAGTTGCAAGGAAAAACAATCACGAATGGGGGCTCTTCCTGGAAAACTGCTGCTCCAGTTTCCAGTGGGCAGTTCCCCAGACAAAGCAGAAGAGCTTCTGATCCTCTTGAAGGAACTTCCGATTTGGATTTCTAAGAAGTAACAAGGATGTGATTCGAACCCACACATACCACACAAAACCATTTGTTGATAGCGGATAGAGGGGCTCTGCCTCCAGCCAGGTGAAGGAAAGGGACAACCAGGTTTACTGTACTGTGTGGATTTGATGGCCTGGCACATCAGACTCCCAGGAGCATAAGGCTCTGGTAGATACCAGTGCACAGTGTACCTGAAAACAATCAAGCTATAAAGGGGCAGAATCCATTTGTATTTCTGGAGTGACAGGGGGGTCCCAACAGTTAACCACATTAGAAGCTGAAGTGAGCCTAACTGGGAATGAGTGGCAAAAGCACCCCATTGTGACTGACCTAGAGGCTCCATGCATCCTTGGCACAGATTACCCCTCAGGAGAGGGTATTTCAAGGACCCAAAAGGGTACTGGTGGGCTTTTGGTATAGCCCCTGTGAAGACAGAGGAAATTAACCAGCTGTCTACCTTGCCTAGTCTCTCAGAGGACCCTTCTGTTGTGGGGCTGCTGAGGGTCGAAGAACAACAGGTGCCGATTGCTACCACAACGGTGCATCAGCAGCAATATCGCACCAACTGAGACTACCTGATTCCCATCCATAAGCTAATTCATTGACTGGAGAGCCAAGGAGTGATCAGCAGGACTTACCTTTTAACGGTCCCATATGGCCAGTGTGAAAGTCTAATGGAGAGTGGAGGCTAACAGTAGAATATCGTGGCCTGAATGAAATCATGCTGCTGCTGAGTGCTGCCATGCCGGACATGCTAGAACTGCAGTATGAACTGGAGTCCAAGGCAGCCCAAGTGGTATGCCACAATTGAAATTGCTAATGTGTTTTTCTCAATGCCTTTGGCAGCAGAGTGCAGGCCACAGTTTGCTTTCATTTGGAGGGGCGTCCAGTACACCTGGAATCGACTGCCCCAGGGGTGGAAACACAGCCCCACCATTTGCCATGGACTGGTCCAGACTGCACTGGAACAGGGTGAAGCTCCAGAACACCTGCAATACATTGATGACATCATCATATGGGGCAACACAGCAGAATACATTTTTGAGAAAGGGAAGAAAATAATCCAAATTCTTCTGAAAGCCAGTTTTGCCATAAATCAAAGTAAGGTTGTCATGGTTTGGGCTGAGTTAGCCAATGACAAGACAACAGATGCTCTCCCCCACCTCTCCCTCCAAGGAGCAGAAGAAGAGAGATAAAGAGATTTATGAGTTTAGAAAAAAACTAAACTACTTCAAATAAAAATTAAAAATAAAATAAAAAAAGGATATAATGAAATAGATACAGAATAAATAAATATATACAAAACTAGATCAAGCTCCCAGGGAGTTGTTCACTGTCAGGCACTGTGAAAGTTCCAAATGGGAAAGTTCCATATTTGCAGTGTATGAAGGGGTTCGAGCTGTTTCTGAAGTGGTTGGTACAGAAGCACAGCTCCTCTTGGCACCTCGACTGCGGGTGTTGGGCTGGATGTTCAGTGGGAGGGTCCCCACCACACATCATGCAACTGACGCTATGTGGAGCAAGTGGGTCGCACTGATCACACAACGAGCTTGAATAGGAAACCCCAGTCGCCCAGGAATCTTGGAAGTGATCATGGACTGGCCAGAAGGCAAAGATTTCAGAATATCACCAGAGGAGGAGGTGACGCGTGCGGAAGAGGCCCCACCATATAATAAACTGCCAGAAAATGAGAAGAAATATGCCCTGTTCACTGATGGGTCCTGCCGGATTGTGGGAAAGCATCGAAAGTGGAAGGTCCTACACGACAAGTTGCAGAAGCCAGGGAAGGACAAGGGGAGTCGAGCCAGTTTGCAGAGGTGAAAGCCATTCAGCTGGCCTTGGACATTGCTGAGCGAGAAAAATGGCCAGTACTTTATCTCTGCACTGACTCATGGAGGGTGGCAAATGCTCTGTGGGGGTGGTTACAGCAGTGGAAGCAGGGCAACTGGCAGCGCAGAGGCAAACCCATCTGGGCTGCTGACCTATGGGAAGATATTGCTGCCCGGATAGAGAATCTGGTTATGAAAGTACGCCATGTAGATGCCCATGTACCAAAGAATCGGGCCATGGAGGAACATCAGAACAACCAGCAGGTGGATCGGGCTGCTAGGATTGAAGTGGCTCAGGTGGATCTGGACTGGCAACATAAGGGTGAACTATTCATAGCTCGGTGGGCCCATGACTCCTCAGGCCATCAAGGAAGAGATGCGACATATAGATGGGCTTGTGACCGAGGGGTGGACTCGACCATGGACACTATTGCACAGGTCATCCATGAATGTGAGACATGCGCTGCAATCAAGCAAGCCAAGCGTTTGAAGCCTCTCTGGTATGGAGGACGATGGCTGAAATACAAATCTGGGGAGGCCTGGCAGATTGACTATATCACACTGCCACAAACCCAGCAAGGCAAGCGCCACCTGCTTATGATGGTAGAAGCAACCGCAACCACTGGATGGCTGGAAACATACCCTGTGCCCCATGCCACCACCTGTAACACTATCCTGGGCCTTGAAAAGCAAGTCCTGTGGCAACATGGTACCCCAGAGAGAATTGAGTCAGACAACGGGACTCATTTCCGAAACAGCCTCATAGACACCTGGGCCAAAGAGCATGGCATTGAGTGGGTGTATCACATCCCCTGTCACGCACCAGCCTCTGGGAAGACTGAACGATACAATGGATTGTTAAAAACAACACTGAGAGCAATGGGTGGTGGGACCTTAAAACATTGAGATACACATTTAGCAAAGGCCACCTTGCTAGTTAACACCGGGAGATCTACCAATCAAGCTGGCCCTGCCCAATCAGAACTTCCACGTACCGTAGAAGGGGATAAAGTCCCCGTAGTGCACATGAAGAATATGTCAGGGAAGACAGTCTGGGTTAGTCCTGCCTCAGGCAAAGGCAAACCCATCTGTGGGATTGCTTTTGCTCAAGGACCTGGGTGCACTTGGTGAGTGATGCAGAAGGATGGGGAAGTCCGATGTGCACCTCAAGGGGATTTGATTTTGGGTGAGAATAGCCAATGAATCAAATTGTGTGTTGTTGATTGCTAAATAACCGCTATATGTCATCACTACCATGGTTGCTATATGTATATAGTATTGCTATATGCTATATAGTACTATAGTAAGAATCACCCAAATTAATGAAGAATGAACTTTGATGAAACTGAGAGAAGTGCAGCAGTGATCGAACCTGAACTGGTTTCAGCAACTGGCACCCAGCAACTTTCTCGAGATCGACACCTTCAACCTGCAGACTGTGAGCACGGGCTGTGCCACATACACCAACTGCGAGCTGCAGATGCAGCATGCAGCAATCCAACACCACACACCATCTGCGGGAAAGCAACAGAAGATGATCGGCGAGGAGGACTGTAAATACACTCAAGTGACTTGCATCTGGGGTACTGTGAAACACATATATCACACTAATTGTTGTTCAGTCTTAGGTGCTTGCAAGTAAAACACTTGCACTTAGATAACATAAGTCTGCAATGGACTCAGGGACACCTTATCTAGCCGCTTGAGAATCCTGCCCTGTTGTTGAAGAAGATCAAAGCACAGTGGGAAAACTATGCCTGTTTTGAACCCTTTAAATACCAGCAAGAACAGGGAGTCTGTGCGCGCTCTTGCTAACAAGGACTCTCTTGCTGCCAAGGACTTTTGTTAACAAGGGCTCTCTCTGTGGTGCCTGTGTCCCCTGCTTGCGTGCCTCCGCCTGGGTGTTGCTTTGGAGATTCCCCAGTCTGTGAGGTATCGAGATTAAACTTGTTCTTTGCCTTTCATCCGTGGTTTTGTGGTTGTTCCTGCGTCCTGCCTGCATCGGCTCACACACCATCTCTCCTGCCCTGAAAGACTGTTATGACAGAAGGAGCCCAAAGTCCTGGACTAAATGAACTCAATGGACATTTTAGAGGGATAGCCCATTGTAACCAGTTCTTTTTAGATAGATTCCAACGTACAAACAAGAGCTCACACAAAGGAAAAAGAAGTTAACTCAGCTTTATTATGAAGCCTTGCTAAGCAGTTCCCAAATGTTCCAAAAGTTACTTCAGAGAGTCTTACCATCCCATAGATCATAGTAGCACCACTGAGCAGCAGGATAATGAGGAGCCACATCGGTATGGCAGAGGGAGGTAGGCACAGCGCCTTCAGGGTGTCCCCTGTATCTTCAAAGTGCGCTCACGTCTCTCTCTCCCTCCATCCCGAGACAGCCCTCTTACATCCTGCACCGGATTGAGTGGAAAAGTACAGGCCAGTAGATGCAGCGAGCCTCACCAGACTCACGATCCAGCCTTGCTAACAGCAGCTGTCTGATACCTGACTACACTGTTGTACTCCCTTCTTGTTATCTTCTTCAAAGGTCAGGTTCTCATGGATACACACATAGTTTTTGCAGCAACAGTACTGAGGTCCTTTTTCTCGGCACATATACTGGGTTTGGTTCAACTAGTAATTTTCTGTTGTGTCTCACTTGGACCATCCTCTATTATCCCTTACACACCCATAGACTAAGGGAATGATATCTGTGTGCATATCTATCTATCTATATATATATATGTATATCTCAAAGACAGTAAAAGTGGTGGTGATTTACTGAAAAGTGTAAGACCCAGGCATGACGTAGATGGTATAGAATGAGGGGTGGATACTGTCCTGATTTCAGCTGGGATAGAGTTAATCTTCTTCCTAGTAGCTGCTGTGTTTTGGATTTAGTATGAGAATAATGTTGATGACACATATTGTTTTAGTTGTTGCTAAGTAATGTTTACATTAGTCAAGGACTTTTTCAGGTTCCCATAGAAGCTGAGAGGGACCATAGACAGGACAAGCTGGCCAAAGGAATATTCCATACCATAGACGTCATGCTCAGTATATAAATGGGGGTTGGCCAGGGGGCAGGAATCTGTGATCGCTGCTCCAGATGGGCAGGGCAACCGATCATCAGGTGGTGAGAGCAACTTACGTTGTATCACTTTCTTTTGTGTATTCTTTTACTATTATTATTATTATTATTATTATTATTACTACTTTTCCTCTTCCATTACTGCTCTATTAAACTGTCTTTATCTCAACCCACGAGTTTTTTCCCTTCTCCTTTTCTCCCTCTTCTCCCTACATACTGGGTGGGGGGTGGAGCAAGTGAGTGGCTTCGTGGTCCTAGTTGCCGTCTGGGGCTAAACCATGACACAAGGGCATCACAGATATGTGTTGGGGGAGGCCATACTAATTTCCTGAAAAAGTAGTTGTTTTTCAGAACATATTCTGTTCAGAATTTTTAGAAAAAAACTGCCTTCTGTCTCCTAAATCCAACTTGTTTACATGGGAAGAATCATATATCAGAAAAAGTGCCGCACAAAGTCCAACCTCATACCCCCTGGGGATAAGACTTTACCATATGCTATCTTCTTATGCTGCCAAGTCCTCTGGTTCTCAGAGAGTAAATGCATGTCCAAAGACATTTGTAGCAAACATGTAGCAAATACATTTCTGAAAATTGAGGAGGAGCTTCCACAGTAAAATGACTCCTATGTGAAACACAGATTTCTTCCTTTTTAGATAACAAGCTGTCTTGTAACTGAGCAGTCATTCATCATTCCACTCCGCCTTTCAGGCAACAGGCTATTGCTTTCTTTTAACATCAGTTTTGTTTAATTCATTGGCATTATTCCTTTAAGATTTGTGTGAAAGGGGGCAGTAAGACCACCAGTTATTGAAAACTGGATTTACCAAGTGAAAAGCTGACAGTCAGAGAAATATTGAGGGTGATGTGTTTATTGTGCTGGAGAAAGGTTGCTTCATTATATAAGTTGTTAGTGTCCTCTCTGCTCATCTGGACATGACTCTGTTTATTCAGATATATAGGTCTTTCTATTTTTGTTCTTTAAATTTAGGCAGAATTTTTTATAAGCAGTTCTTAAAATAGAACAGTGTTGAATGTCTTTTTCCGGAATTCTTTCATTCTTTTAAATCTGCAGTTTATACATAATATGTTCTTTCTAAATGGCTCACAGGAAAAATACCTTTTCCCCTAAGGTTTCAACTTCAGAGACCTCCATCTGACTACCCAAACCTGAGACATTTTCATCATGCTATCTTTAATATAAACGACCCATTTAATTATCCTTAAATAATAAGTAGCCCATTACCCTTAGTCATATGAGTAGTCCCAAGACTTGGTCTCAGTTTCACCTTTTCAGAAATAAATGATCATCACAGTCACTTCAGAGCTAGTACACCAGCTACTCATATTTAGGAAAAAATATCTAAATAATGCATCCAATGTACCATCAAAAAGGAAGCAAGAGTCTAGGCTGGTTCCCAATTCATTCATTATGGGTGATCTGTGAGGAAAAGAACCCATGACAACATCATTTATATTTCTTTTCTTAGTTATTAAAGAGCTCATGAAACACGTTGCCTTTATAAGAATTTACTCTGAAGTAGATTTTGTAATTTGCTTTCAGTATTTTAGAAATGTATATTTCAGGTTGTTCTTGGTTTAGAATGTTCACTTTCTAGGCCTTTGTAGGTATTGCATTTTATGTTTGAGTTGTAACTCGAAAAGATTATTTATTTTTTTTTAAGAAAAGCACTTTCACTTTCTCTCAGTTGTTTATAATTAAAGGAGCAAAAAGCTGAAGCTAGGCAGGAAGTAGTTTTCATAACCAGGCTACATGCAGCTTTAATGACAAAAAGGCATCAAGGAAACAATCCTTAGCTTTGAGGCGCTGTGTCAAAGAATTAAGGGTTATTTTAGCAGTATGAAAGCCACTGAATATGCTCTTTCTGCAACATTTTGGGGATCTGTATGAATTGGACTTGTGGAAAAAAAGGTCAGAAATCATCAAGTTCAACATTCTGTTCTTTCAAAAAATGTCCTGTATAACAAAGCAAAATATGTCTTCATAGAATCATAGAATAATTTAGGTTGGAAGGGACCTCCAGAGGTCTAAGTCCAACCCTCTGCTTAAAACAGGGCCAAATTCAAAGTTAAATCAGGTTGCTCAGGACATTGTCAAGATGGGATGGTCTCCATTCTTGTCCAACTCCAAGGATGGAAATACCACAACCTCTCTGGGAAATCTGTTCTCGTGTTTGACCACTCTCTCTGTGAAGAATTTTTTTTAAAATCTAATAGCAATTTCCCTTGTTGAAACTTGTAACTGTTGCCTCTTGAACTTCCTCTGTGTACCTCCAAAAAGTCTAGCTCCATCTTCTCTATACCCCGCTTTAGGTAGTGGAAGACAACAATTAGACTCTTCCTTAGCCTTCTCTTCTATAGGTGTCATGGTTTAACCCCAGCTGGCAACTAAGCACCACACAGCCGCTCACTCACTCCCTGCCCCCCCGGTGAGATGGGGGAGAGAATTGGAAGGGTAAAAGTGATAAAACTCATGGGTTGAGATAAAAACAGTTTAACAATTAAAAAAAGAGGGGGTAAAAAAAAACAAAGAGAGAGAAAATTAAAACCCGAGAAAGACAAGTGATGCAAAAAACAATTGCTCACCACCAACTGATTGATGCCCAGCCAGTCCCCAAGCAGCAGCTCCCACACCAACCTCCCCCCCAGTTTTTATTACTGAGCATGATGTCATATGGTTTGGAATATCCCTTTGGTCAGTTGGGGTCAGCTGTCCCAACTGTGTCCCCTCCCAACATTTTGTGCACCTCCAACCTACTCACTGGCAGGGTAGTGTGAGGAGCAGAAAAGGCCTTGACTCTGTAAACACTGCTCAGCAATAACTAAAACATCCCTGTATTATCAATACTGTTTTCAGCACAAATTCAAAAGATAGCCACATACTAGCTACTGTGAAGAAAATTAACTCTATCCCAGCCCAAACCAGCACAATAGGCTAAGAAAACTTAGATACATCTAGAGCCAAAATAATTGTGTTTATAGAAGTGACTTTTTAAAAAAGTGTTGAGAACCATATGTATTATCTCTTAGTAATGATATCTATATCAAATGGACTTGGTGGGAAGAAAGGCAGTGTTCAAGGTTTCAGCCTACTATCTGAAAGTCAAGCTCCTTCTTGCACATCATCAGCAATCATGGGCCTTAAACCTACTAATGGTATTTCAGCCTTGGATAAAATACCAACTCACTCTTTCCTAGTAGTATTGTACCTAAAATATCACTTATGCCCCTTAGGTAAAGAGATGTGACTAAAGGAACGCACACAAAGAGGGAATTGAAAAAAGAATGCAGAAAGTGTCATTTTCATTATTACCTTTCTAATGGTAGTTCCTTTACAGCTCATGAATAGTGTCAATCATTATGACTCGTAAAAATTAAAATGCATGAGTATTTCACAGATCTTTTAAAGGAAAATGTATACATATTTAAATTTTCTTGATGCTTTCATATTGTATGAAGAAATATTGGTCAGCTGTCTACAGCATGTCTCAATCCAAAGGGCATGCTAGATTAGAGCTGAGCTGCATGCCTGGAAGGGGCCAGACTGGAGGAAAACAATGATACAAAGCCACTGTTTATCCTCCTCCCCACTCCCATCTGTCTTGGGTCTAAGGCCAAAGGGTTTAGCTTTGAGGTCTAGATCTGTTTGAACAAACAACAGGCCTTTTAAAACAAATACTGAAGAATGAGCAACTATCATCTAATATTTAGATTGCAGAACACATGAAGGTTATATTTAATGTTGTACAAATATACAATACAAATATGCTCATATATATGGCACCTGTCTCAGAGGATCTATGAGATGAGAAGGTTGCTCATAAACAGAATTGTCCTAGATCTATCCTATCTAGAAATCCATATCTTGATATCACTGTCCGAGCACTTTAAAATGTGATGATGCTCTGAGAGGATGGTTTTTCATTGACCTTCACTTAGTGTTCATGTTCCCCCATCAGCAGGAGCTCCACTGGTATCAACAGGATGTGCTGTGCTTGCTCCATTCATACCATTAGAAAGTAATACAAGTACGAATCAATTCAGAGTTATCTGGCCTCCATGAAAATACACCTACATCCATTGAACTTTATTTGCATTCTTGCAATCACAAAACATTGCCTCTGCACCAGAAAATACAATACTCCTGTCAAAATAGATGTGGTTGTTCCCCAACTTTCACAGCATCTGCTTAGGTGACTTTGAAAGGAAATGTTGGTCACTTTATAAGAAACAGAGCTAGAAAAAGCCTTCCTTACATGGAAATTCCTTCTCTCTGCATGTACTTAGAAAAAGAATGACATAATTCTATGTCACATCAAGGAGCAGTTTATTCACAAGGCAACTAGAAAGTCTGTAAATTCCTGACAGAGAAGACATTGCAAATATCCTGCATAGTTATTTTAAGATAAAACTTAAGAAATCAGTATCACCAAAATATATTTGGCAAAGGAGACCAAGACATCAAATAAATTGCAGCATTCAGCATTTCCTACAAAGAAATTACACTCTTGCATAAAACCAGGGCTCTGTGGAAAATCTGTGTATATTCATACAGAAAGAAAGAACCAAGCAGCCCTAGCATGCATATAATTAGAGTTGTGATAATATGTGAAATGAGTCAAAACATTTGCTGGGCTATTTTCTACAGAAGTATCCAGAAAGCATCATATTAATAACCCTGCCAGGCTTGAAAAGGACAGCATCTGATGTGACACATGGACATAGCTTTTTAAAAATTATGGCTGCCCTGCCACATGTGGAGACTTTGGTTTTTTTTGTTCTCTGTGGTAGTTTAGCACACAGCCTTAGAAGTAAAAGTCAGGTTTGTATCGCTTCTGAAATACATTTTTAATCCTTTCCTTCTTGCCTTAGATCTTTCTTCAGTCTTCTAGTTCAGTAGTTTTCAAGATCCTTCCAATAAGCGGACCCCATAAACATTCCCAGTGGGAAGATGGACCAATTTCCCATACATAGATTGTTGTAAAGCATATGTGGTTTTGCTTTCGTCACTTTTCACTGACCCCTTAAATGCAGACATGGGTCCCCCAGGGTTTTGCCGTCCACTGCCTGAAAACTACTTTCACAATTGATAATGTGTTTCTCTGTCACTGTATTTTTAAACAGTTGCTGTTCAGAAGTAGGTCAGCATGTGCAAGTGGCTCATGATATGGAAAAAAGGGGACACTGGATCATGCCTCACCATAGCTGTACAAGTCCCGATCCATGAACTGAGTATCTATCCAATTGCTACTCCAGTTTCTCAGATCTCACACACACACACACACACACATATGCATGTGTGCACACACAGAGCACCATCTTTTTGAATCATGGGCTTTGGGCTTCTTATTTATAGATTTACAAACTGGGTAATTCATCAATGTCAAGTAGATTTTTCTAGAGCAAGGAAGAAAGAAAATATGTGTAGAGACCGCATGAATCGAACCCCTCTTCTTTAATGAAGACTCACAGGCTCATCTGCAGTGACCTTCCTCCCACAGATTTCAGTAGACTCAGAGTTTAGCTTTGAAAACTGCACGCTGGAACTTTTCATTTTGCTTAAAGAGTGTTTAGATCTTGAGGGAAATGGAACTTGCACATTTAATATAGAGGGTTTTAAAAGCCCTGAGCAGTTCATTTTCTAATGTTGACTTCCCCAGCATAATACACCACATAATAACCTCAGGCACAGGGTTTCAGTTATAGAATCATAGAATAGTCTAGGTTGGAAGGGACCTTTCAGATCATCAAGTCCAACCATTAACCTAACACTGCCAAAACCAGCACTAAACTATATCCCTAAGCACTGCGTCGACCCATCTTTTAAATACCCCAGGGATGGTGCCTCAACCACTTCCCTGGGAAGCCTGTTCCAATGATTAATAACCCTTTCTGTGAAGAAATTTTTCCTAATATCCATCCTAAACCTCCCCTGGTGCAACTTGAGGCTGTTTCCTCTTGTCCTATTGCTTGTTACTTGGAAGAAGAGACTGAACCCCACCTCTCTACAACCTCCTTTCAGGTAGTTGTAGAGGGCAATGAGGTCTCCCCTCAGCCTCCTTTTCTCTAGACTAAACATGCCCAGCTCCCTCAGCCTCTCCTCATATGACCTGGTCTCCAGACCCCTCACCAGTTTTGTTGCCCTTCCCTGGACATGCTCCAGAATCTCAATGTCTTTCTTGTAGTGAGGGGCCCAGAACTGAACGCAGTACTCGAGGTGGGGCCTCACCAGTGCCGAGTACAGAGGCACCATCACTTCCCTAGTCCTGCTGGCCACACTATCTCTGATATAGGCCAGGATGCTGTTGTCCTTCTTGGCCACCTGGGCACACTGCTGGCTCATATTCAGCTGTCTGTCTACCAATACCCCCAGGTCTTTTTCCACCGGGCAGCTCTCCAGCCACTCTTCCCCAAGCCTGTAGTGCTGCATGGGATTGTTGTGACCCAAGTGCAGGAGCCAGCACTTAGCCTTGTTGAATCTCATACAATTGGCCGTGGTCCATCAATCCAGCATGTCCAGGTCCCTCTGCAGTGCCTTCCTTCCCTCAAGCACATCAACACTCCCACCTAGTTTGGTGTCATCTGCAAACTTACTGAGGGTGCACTTGATCCCCTCATCCAGATCATTGATAAAGATATTAAAGAGAACTGGCCCCAGTACTGAGCCCTAGGGAACACCACTTGTGACTGGCTGCCAACTTGATTTACCTCCATTCACCACAACTCTTTGGGCCTGGCCATCCAGACAGTTTTTTAGCCAGCGAAGAGTAGAATCATAGAATCATAGAATCATAGAATTGCCTAGGTTGGAAGGAACCTTTCAGATCATCTAGTCCAACCATCAACCTAACTGACAAAAACCATCACTAAACCATATCTCTAAGCACTACATCTACCCATTTTTTAAATACCTCCAGGGATGGTGAGTACCATTAACCTAACACTGACAAAAACTACCACTAAACCATGTCCCTAAGCACTGCGTCTACTCGTCTTTTAAATAATTCCAGGGATGGTGACTCAACCACTTCAATGGGCACCCTTTCCAGTGCTTGACAATCCTTTCGGTGAAGAAATTTTTCCTAATATCCATCCTAAATCTCCCCTGGCACAACTTGAGGCCATTCCCTCTTGTCCTATTGCTTGTTACTTGGGTGACAATCACTTGATGGTGAGTATGCCTGTCCAAGTGTGGCGGTGTGCTCTCCCCCTTCCCCCCCACCCCCCCACCCCAGCTCCTGCTCAAGCCATAACCATCAGTGGGAGGTGTGATGAGTTGCACTTGAACTGTGGGAGATGGCTGGCAACATAACCAAAACACTGTCTGGAGTGGGAACCTAGGTATCTTGTTCCCATGAGAATATGACTATAGGTCAATTATCTTACTCCATAAATAGCGGACAGCCCAAGAGCCCTTTGAGCTCTCCTGCACGGCAGCAGGCTGCACGACAGGATCTCCCCTTGAGTGGGGACGCTCGCTTAAGGTTCTACTCCTCGAGGCTGAGAGATTCCTTGCCACAACAGATTCTCGGTAAGTGAATAAGAGCATGCTAAACTTTGAAATCTTAGCTAAGTGATATAAAGGATTGATTGCGCATATATAATCCTTTAGACATAAACCATTGACCAAGACTGGGACTAGGATTGGATCCAGCCGCCCCTAGACTCCTCTCTGAGAAGGAGTTTAGAAAGCAAGGGGGTCCTTTCTGAACCTCACGACTCAACGGGAGGGTCTCCCTGACAGCTTGTCTGACCCTGGCCTCTATGCAGTAAATAATCAAGTGTACCTTTCCATTGAATCTTGTAAAACACTGTCGCATTTACTACTAACTTTGTTAAATCACTGTTTTATGTTAATAAATATTTCACTGCTTCTCTCTTACGAGTGAAGTTAATCACTCCTCCCACGACACCAAGCCATGAGCAGCCATGAGTTGTCTGTGAACAACATCCAAATTTGCGAAGAATAGCGGAGTTCCAAAATAACATCAAGTTATAATGTGTTTGCAACATTACAAAGCTCTTGGTTTATATATATTTTTTTTTCTCTGAATGATGGGGAAACGTAGTTTGAGGTTGCCCAATGTTAAGACAAACATGACAGAATAGCAAGCCCATCTCTACTGTTTTTCAACATGTGGTTACCTTCTGTACCCACAAGGGACTTGCTGTTTATACACTTCCTATACTAACATTAGCCATACGGTTATGCTCCATTTAAGCTATATTTTAAGAGGAGAACAAACCAATGTTCTGTTCAACTTGCTGGAGTTGAAACAGATTTTACTCAGCAAAGATAAAAAATGTAATTTCATAATGATCCTCTAGTCAAACAATCATATAATCCAGAGATATTTCTTGTAGAGGTCACCAGGCATTTCCAAATGATTGGGCCATCTTTTTGGAAGGACTCACTCATCTTCAGCCGAATGAAAATCAATTATCCTGTGTACCTCAAAGGATAAATCAAACTATGATTACCCTATACAGACAAATCATGAATATTGCTCAACAGTTGAAAGTGTCTTCACTTTTTCTTCATTTCTCATCCATTTCCTTCATTTCATACAGTAGTCTGGTTTCCTCCAGCTGTGATTCCTCCTCAGGTTCCACTGTTCAAAACCCTCAAAAAGGGTCCTCAGGATTAAATATTAAGGGGGGGTATCATTCCAGCTATAAGACTGTGGAAATTAAAATGTAATATAATAAACCAAGTCTTTTAGAAATATGCACTTACAGACTTTTAACTACAAGCAGCCCATTTTATTACATGGGACCCATGGCAGTTAATTGAAAATCACATGGAACATACAACTCTCACAATGAGATTTTTCCCTTATTGCATCTAACTACCAGAGATACCAATCACCTCCACTGGTGCTCTGCCTTTGCCCCCCTTCCGAAATTTAGGCCATTAAATTGCTTCCACATTACAAGACTTGGAATGCTGAAAATCAATCTAACTTACGATTATAAAGTTTAGTTTATTTTCTTTAGTCATATTTCAAAAGTCAGTCACTGAACCCTTTCCTTTCTTAGCTTCTAGCCAGGATCATTTAAAGGTAATTTAAACACTATGACAGGATTGTAATACAAACTCCTTCCCTTCTTTCATTTATTTTTTCTATATATGGAAGAATTAAGAGAAGAAAAACTTTTTATAATTTAACAAGCACTAATATTAAGTGATTAATTACAATGAGTGTCAGAAAGAATAAAAATTATCTGATTTCTGTTTATTTGAAGAAGTCATTCACTATAGAATTTAAGAGTCTGCTCATTTTCAAACTTTCTTCTCCCTGACACAGATTACTAGACACACTGATCTAGTTTCTGGCAAGCCAGTGCTATGCTGAATGATGAGTGGTCATGGGAAGACAGAGTTCAGGATCGTGGTCAGTATTCACAAAACAACAAGAAGTAAAATTACAACCTTGGACTTCAGGAGGGCTAACTTTGACCTCTTCAAGAAACTGCTTGGAGAGATCCCGTGGGCTAGGGCTCTGGAAGGCAAAGGGGCTCAAGAGAGCTGCTTGGTATTCAAAGACCACTTCCTCCAAGCTCAGGATTGGTGCATCCCTAGGAGCAAGAAATCGGCCAAGGGACGCAGGAGACCTGCATGGTTGAGCAGGGAGCTTCTGAAAAAGCTCAAGTGGAAGAAGGAAGTTTACAGTAAGTGGAAGAAGGGACTGACCCCTTGGGAGGATTACAAGAATGCTTTCAGAGTATGCAGGGATGAAACAAGGAAAGCCAAGGCCTCCTTGGAATTAAACCTGGCAAGGGATGTCAAGCTCAACAGGAAGGGCTTCTTCAAGTATATCGGAGGCAAAAGGAAGACCAGAGAAGTTGTGGGCCCACTGTTCAATGAGACAGGAGCCATGGTGACAGAGGATGCAGAGAAGGTGGAGTTAACTGAATGCCTTCTTTGCTTCGGTCTTTACTGCTCAGCCCAGCCCTCAGGAGACCTAGACTTTGAAGAAAGTAACAGGGAAAGAGGAAGACTTCCCCTTGGTTGAGGAGGATCAAGTGAGAGATCAATTAAGTCAATTGGATATCCACAAGTCCATGGGTCCTGATGGGATGCACCTGAGAGTGCTGAGGGAGCTGGCAGAAGTCATTGCTGGGCCACCCTCCATCATCTTTGAAAGGTCCTGTAGAACAGGTGAGGTGCCTGAGGACTGGAGGAAAGCCAATGTCACTCCAGTCTTCAAAAAGGGCGAGAAGGAGGACCCGGGGAACCGCAGGTAGGTCAGCCTCACCTCCATCCCTGGAAAGATGATGGAACAGCTCGTTCGGGGTGTCATCAGGAAAAGAAAGCTATTGGAAGTAGTCAACATGGATTCACCAAGGGGAAATCATGTCTGACTAATCTGATAGCCTTCTACGATGGCATGACTGGCTGGAGAGATGAGGGGAGGGCAGTGGATGTTGTCTACCTTGACTTCAGCAAGGCTTTTGACACAGTCTCCCACAGCATCCTCATAGGGAAGCTAAGGAAGAGTGGGCTAGATGAACGGACAGTGGGGTGGATTCAAAACTGGTTGAAAGACAGAGCTCAGAGGGTCGTGATTAGGGGCACAGAGTCTAGTTGGAGGTCACTGATGAGTGGTGTTCCCCAGGGGTCAGTACTGGGTCCAGTCCTCTTCAATATATTCATCAACGACCTGGATGAGGGGATAAAGTGCACCCTCAGCAAGTTTGCTGATGACACAAAGCTGGGAGGGGTGGCTGACACACCAGAAGGCTGTGCTGTCATACAGAGATACCTGGACAGGCTGGAGAGTTGGGCAAAGAGGAACCTTATGAAATTCAACAAGGGCAAGTGTAGGGTGCTGCACCTGGGGAGGAATAACCCCCTGCACCAGTACAGGTTGGGGGCTGACCTGCTGGAGAGCAGCTCTGTGGAAAGAGACCTGGGAGTCCTGGTGGACAACAGGATGACCATGAGCCAGCAATGTGCCCTTGTGGCCAAGAAGGCCAATGGCATCCTGGGCTGCATCAAGAAGAGTGTGGCCAGCAGGTCCAGGGAGGTCATCCTCCCCCTCTACTCTGCCCTGGTGAGGCTGCATCTGGAGTACTGTGTCCAGTTCTGGACTCCCCGGTTCAAGAGTGACAGGGAACTGCTGGAGAGGGTGCAGCAAAGGGCTACCAAGATGATTAGGGGACTCGAACACCTCTCTTATGAAGAAAGGCTGAGGGATTTGGGTCTCTCCAGTCTGGAAAAAAGATGACTGAGGGGAGATCTTATCAACACTTATAAATACTTAAAGGGTGGGTGTCAGGAGGATGGGGCCAGGCTCTTGTCAGTGGTGCCCAGGGACAGGACAAGAGGTAACAGGCACAAACTTGAGCATAGCAAGTTCCACCTAAACATGAGGAGGAACTTCTTTACTTTGAGGGTGGCAGAGCACTGGAACAGGCTGCCCAGAGAGGTGGTGGAGTCTCCGTCTCTGGAGACTTTCAAAACCTGCCTGGACACATTCCTGTGCTACCTGCCCTGGCAGGGGGGTTGGAGTAGATGATCTCCAGAGGTCCCTTCCAACCCCTGCCATTCTGTGATTCTGTGATACCTCTTTGGCCAATTTTTACACATACTCCAAGGTAAAGAAAACCACCTTTTAATTTTTGTTTCAGTCCCTTTTACACTGAAATCTCTGATTTCTCTATGGAAAAGATTATATACCAGCATTTAAGTGCTTCTGATATACCTTTTTTTTCCAATGGCCATGAAAGATCTGTGTTGTTACAGTAATATCTCTATATACAGTAACAACATTTCTTATCTCCTTAATCTTCTGTGGTCATTTCACTAAATTGAGCCTAACTGCTGAGTTTTAAAGATCTTTTCAGTAATATGAAAAGCAACATAATAATCAATGTATAAATATTTGGATACTCTGTTGGTTATTAAAAAGAATCCAAACCATTTGTTTTTAACTAAGGTCCTTTTTTGCACTATCCAGCCCTAATTTATGGCCTGAGGGTTAATATTATACAGTCATTTATTTCAGAAGAAAAGTGATCATTACTAAGCTATTCTCTTGGTTAAAGAAGAATCTCTGCTTTCTTTATCCCAGCTGGGTTGAGGTAATTGCCTTAGGTAGCAGGCAGGAGAATGGAAAGCAGATGAAGTAAGTTGAAGATTAATCATACAAAGAAACTGCCTAAACAAAGAAAGGGCTACAATCAGAGGAGGGGAGAAAAACTCTCAGCCTTCACAAGCATAGTGGAAAAGAAGAAGAAATTGCACAAAGATATTCACAACTTGTAAGATTTGTATCTACTCCTTAATAGAAAATAAAAGTATTGGGTTTACTTGGCAAGGTTTTGGTACCAGGGGGCTGCAGGGGTGCCATCTGTGAGAAGATGCCAGAAACTTCTCCAGTGTCTGACTGGCACAGTTTAGGCTGGATTGGCCAATCTCCTCCACCCCTCACTCCAAGGAGAGGAAGGAGAGAGATAAAGAGATTTACGAGTTTAGAAAAAACTAAACTACTTCAATGAAAATATTAATAATAATAATAAAAGAAATAATGAAATAAAGACAATATACACAAAACCATATCAAGTTCCCAGGATGATGTCACTGGCAGACACTGGGGAAGTCCCAGACTGGACTCAGCAATGGGTGGGAACTGGATTCCAGATCTGGAGTCAGGAACACACAGCTCGGGATCAAAGGCAGGTGAACAGACAGGGTCCTCCTTGGATGTCAGCCATTGAAGAAAGAGACTTGACCCTTTGATGCCTCAGCTTTTATACTGAGCACGGGGCAGATGGGATGGAACAGCCCTGTTGGTCGGTTTTGGGTCCCCTGTCCTGTCCACTCCTCCCTGCAGGTGGGACCCCTCTATGCTTTTCCGCTTCCAACCATCCAGCGGGGCAAATAACGAAGTTAGCTGACCTTGGTTGTTATAGCAATAAGTATAAGCAAGAGCCTCTCTGCATGCCATTCCTTCGCATTAACTATAAACATTGGTCTTATGACTCTGAGAATGAACAGTTTTCTGCACAATATGCTGTTAATTTCAGAGAGTTAGAAGAGGCTTAGCTGCAAAGTAAAATTACTGAACAGAAAACTGGTTCTGTTCTGCCTCAAACCAGGACACTGACAAAGCCAGTTGAAGCCAGCTCCAAGACGGACCTGCCGCTGGCCAAAGCTGACCCAATCATCAACGGTGGTAACACCTCTGTGATAACGTATTTAAGAAGGGGAAAAACCTGCTGTGCAACAGCAGCTGGAAGGAGAGGAGTGAGACTATGTGAGAGAAACAACTATGCAGACACCAAGGTCAGTGAAGAAGGAGAGAGAGGTGGTGCTTCAGGTTCCAGAGCAGGGATTCCCTTGCAACCTGTTGTGACGACTATGGTGAAGTAGGTTGTACCCCTGCAGCCCATGGAGGTCCATGGTAGAGAAGATATCCACCTGAAGGCCGTGGAGAACCCCACGCCAGAGCAGGTGGATGTGCCCAAAGGAGGCTGTGACCCCATGGAGAGCCCACGCAGGAGCAGGTTTTCTGGCAGATTCCTGAAGGACTGCACCCTGTAGAAAGGACCCATGCTGGAGCAGTTCATGAAAAACTGCAGCTCGTGGGAAGGACCCACACTGGAGAAGTTCATGAAGAACTGTCCCACTTGGGTGGGACCCCACGCTGGAACAGGCAAAGAGCATGAGGAGGAAGGAGCAGCAGAAACAACATGTAATGAACTGACCACAACCCCCATTCCCCATCCCCCTGTGCCGCTTGGGGAGGTAGAGAAGTTCAGAGTGAAGTTGAGCACAGGAAGAAGGGAGGGGTGGGGGGAAGATATTTTAAGATTTATTTTTATTTCTCATTATCCTACCCTGATTTTGATTGGCAATAAATTCAATACATTTCCCCGAGTTGAGTTTGTTTTGCCCATGATGGTAATTGGTGAGCGATCTCCCTGTCCTTATCTCAACCCAAGAGCCTTTTGGCATATTTTCTATCCCTCTGCTGGGGAGGGAGAGTGATAGAGCAGCTTGGTGGACATGTGGCAGCTAGCCAAGGTGTGGAATAATTACTAAATTGGCCAAGAATACAAAAGTACAGCATTGTTCACACATTAAGGAAAAGTATAAAATCAAGAGGCTTCTGAGGTAGAAAACAGCTGGAGCTGGCATGATGCAACATCTGCAGTTCCCTGTACAAGGTTGTTTGTGAAGCTACACGAGGGATGGAACAAAATGTTATAATTCCGTGGCCTTGCCTTGTGACAAATAGAAGATATGGGAACGAGATGGTACTATGGAACCGATAAGCTGCCTACTCGCTACCCTGAGCCAACATTTCATCAAATTTTGATGAAATGCTGTCCTTTGTGCAAACTTTGCTCATCATAATGTACCAAAACACACCTCCATCCCGGAGGCTACCCGCCTCCAAGGTGCGACCACTCATAATAAAAGTATTTATGACTAAATGGAATGGAAATAAATAAATACTGATTTTTGTCTTCATTTTAGCAAAGACTAAAATCTAAGTCTCTTCTTTAACTGGCAGATTACCAATGTGTGAAAAAAGATAGCATGTTTCTGATGATGACAGATTGTATCACACAGTCATCCCACACAGACTACTATGTAGGCACTAAATGTACTTTAACATGGAGGAGGAAAGGAGTTTCATAGAATCATAGAATGGTTTAGATTGGAAGGGACCTTAAAGATCATCTAGTTCCAACCCCCCTGCCATGGGCAGGGACACATCCCACTAGAACAGGTTGCTCAAAACCCCATCCAGGCTGGTCTTGAACACTTCCAGGGATGGGTCATCCACAACTTCCCTGGGCAACCTGTTCCACTGCCTCACCACCCTCATAGTGAAAAATTTCTTCCTGATACCTAATCTAAATCTATCCTCTTCCAGTTTGAAGCCATTACCCCTTGTCTTATCACTACATGCCCTTGTAAAACATCCCTCTCCAGCCTTCTTGTAGGCCCCCTTCAGATACTGGAAGGCCACTATAAGATCTCCCCAGAGCCTTCTCTTCTCCAGGCTAAACAACTCCAACTCTCTCAGCCTGTCCTCATAGGAGAAGTGCTCCAGCCCTCTGATCATCTTCGTGGCCTTCCTCGGGTTATTGTCCTTCTTGTGCTGAGGGTTCCAGAGCTGGACACAGTACTCCAGGTGGGGGTCTCACCAGAGCGGAGTAGACGGGCAGAATCACTTCCCTCGACCTGCTGGCCACGTTTCTTTTGATTCAGCCCAGGATATGGTTGGCCTCCTGGGCTGCAAGCGCACGTTGCCGGCTCATGTTGAGCTTTTCATCCACTAACACCCCCAAGTCCTTCTCCTCAGGGCTGCTCTCAATCCATTCTCCGCCCAACCTGTATTTGTGCTTGGCATTGCCGCGATCCAGGTGCAGGACCTTGCACTTGGCCTGGTTGAACTTCATGAGGTTGGCATGGGTTCACCTCTGAAGCTTGTCCAGGTCCCTCTTTGAGGTGGTTGATTGAACAATGGTCTAGAAGTAGACAGAAGTCAGGTCATTTTCATACTGAGTAAACACAGGAATTTTTCACCCAGAAATCTCCCCAGTGGCAGCTGTTTGACCTACAGGGAACTTGTCCTTTGTCTGTTCATGAAGAAAATGATGAAACAGCTTTTCTTGGATTTTTTTCTTAAACTGTTTTGAAAAAATACTTTTGGAGAGATTATCTTCATAATTTACACTTTCTTATTTCATCTGGAAGCTGAAGAATCAAAATACCAAAATAAAGGCAGTTTCTATCCTCTTTTCAGATAGGCCAATACAAAGAAGTCCTAGCATCTCACCAGGCCAGGTTTTTTTCCACATGATCCTAGCCCAATTTTCAAACAAAACTGACTTGGACAAGTCACTCAGGACATAATATTAATGTCAACCACTCATGTCCTTTGTTCTGGAAAAAAAAGTCTAGTCTAACATCTTTTTGGTTTCTCTCATTGTCCAAACTCATACCCCAAATTTTCCCTTGTATGTGTCTATATAAGCTATTAGTAATGCAGTTTTTGCACTGACATTTGTAAATCCAGAAAATGTGCTTAAAAGAAGACATTAGCAAACATATATATATTGCTATCTATCATATAATTTGCCTAATCAAATTTTGTATGTATGCCTTTCCTACATTGTACAGCTTCTTTTAAATAAATTATCCTTAATAGGTAATGTTGAAGAGAACTGAATTGTGGGACGAGGCCCGAAGAGCAGAACTCCGAGTACTGCTCAATTAACAAGCAGGGACATGCTGGAACTTGTAGGACATAAACCATGGGAAACTGAAGGCCGTTATGACCAGAAAAGGACTGACCAAGTACCTGAGAACAGGAGCTCCACAAATGTTGCAACACTGAGATAAGCAAGTTCCAGGCGCCCTGCCAAAAGAGGCGTTAAGAACTGTCTTCAAGATAAGAACTATGTCTTCAAGATAAGGGATGTCTGCTAGCATGATAAGGGATGATAGTATAACATCTATCTCTGACCAATCAGATGCAACCGCTTGAGCAGTGTATGTTCAAAAGGACCAATCTGTTTGAAACACAGAGTCAATGTAAGCATATAAAAGGGAATGGTTGAGCACAATAAAATGGACATCCCGCTTGCATCAAGCTGTGTCCCGTCTCTCAATTGCGGCACTGAATCTATTATCAGAACTGCTGAAATTGGAATATTTTTAATTCTTAAGGTTTTATTAATGTAGTGAATCCAGGGTAAGCATTTTTAATATTTTGAAAGTAATTACTCCAGTGCATTTACACATATTCCAACACTGTTGCAGCTCCCATTCCATGGACCAAGTGAGTATTTGAAATATCAGACTGAATAATAGGGCTATACTAGGGCCATACTAGGACTGAATACTGATTGGATATTCAGTGATGTAAAAGAATCCAACCAATGTAACTGTACTGGGTCTGGGTGGGATGGAGTTAATTTTCTTCATAGTAGCTTGTACAGTACTGCATTTTAGATTTGTGACCAAACCAGTGTTGATAACACACCAATGTTTTAGCTATTGCTGACCAGTGCTTGCACAGCATCAAGTCTGTCTCGGTTTCTCATACTGCCCCCGCAGCAAATAGATTGGAGATGGGCAAGAGTTTTGGAGGGGACACAGCAGGGACAGCTGACCCCAAATGAAAAAAAGGAATATTCCATGCTATATAAAGTCGTGTGGAACAATAAAAGCTGTGGGGAAGAAAGAGGAAGGAGGGGACGTTCGGAGTTATGGCATTTGTCTTCTTAAGTAGTCATTATGCGTGATGAAGCCCTGCTTTCCTGGAAATGGCTAAACATCTGTCTGCTGATGGGACACAATGAATTAATTCCTTATTTGGCTTTGCTTACGTGCACTTGTTTTGCTTTACCTATTAAACTGTCTTTATCTCAACCCACGAGTTTTCTCACTTTTGCCCTTCTGATTGTCTCCCCCATCCCGCTGGAGGAGAGCAAACAAGTGGCTGTGTGGGACTTAGCTGCCTACTGGGGTTTACCCACCACAGTCCTTTGTGGTACACAACATGGGGGTTTGAGATAGCGACGGATTTGATTGGAGTGTGCTAGACTGAATTTATAGCTGTTATATCTGTTTAGCTATTAATAGGCAGGCTCCTGTGCTTGCCATGGGGCTTATTTGCTTTGCTGTATATTAGAGTCTATTGCTTGTTAGTGGCTTCTTTTTGCTTTTGCTCTGCTGTGCCTGGGAACATTTTGATGACAGCCATGACCAGGGCATTGCTGCTATCCCCGTGCTACTATACTGGACATGCTGGAACTTCAGCATGAACTCCAGTTGAAGGGACTGTGGCCGTGGATAAGTTCACACCTGAGCAGGTACACCCCTGAAGGGACTGTGACCCATGGATATGCCCATGCCAGACCAGGTACACCCCTGAAGGGACTGCAGCCTATGAATAAGCCCATGCTGGAGCAGGGGCAAGGGGAGGAGTTTACTGCAATGTTAAAACCTATGGCCAGGTCCAAAGGGACCGGGGTGGAGATTTTAATGGATATATCTGTAAATTGTTGTAACCCATGATTCAAGTTGTATATTATAGGAAGTACTATAGCAGGAACTACCTGAACCAACGGAGGATGAGTCTCACAAGAAGCTGAGCAAGTGCAGCAGTGACCTAACCTGAGCTAGCTTTGGCACCCAATAACTCAAAACAACGCGCATCACCTCTACTGTCCTGAGCAACCACCATAACAGATGGAACCCAAGTCATGGACTAAAATAACTCAATGGACATTTTATGGATATTTTACAGGGGTGCTCCATAGACTAATGGAATCATATCTGTGTATATATCAAAGGATGGGAAGGGGGGTGGTGGTTAATCACAGAATGAGGATATATCGGATAGTATGGGACCAGAGCATCATGTAAATGGTATGGAATAAGGAGCGGAGATTGTACTGGGCCTGGCTAGGATGGAGTTAATTTTCTTCAGCTGCCTACCAGGGTTAACCCACAACAGTAATATAATCTAGGGATAATAAGGTGAAAAAAAAATCATATTTTGCTAATTAGCAGATGCATATAACAACCCTTAAGTCTCTTTTGATCACCCTTGGACTTCTCATTGTGATTTTGTTGATACCCACATGAAAAAGCAATAGTGGATAATAATCTGAGGGCTGTACCAGGCTAGGAAGTTCACTGGTAATGTCTTTAACATGATTCCCAGGGAGGCAGCAAACTTCCCTAAAAAGTGGATCTGGTCAGCAGATTGAGTCCTCTGTTCCCCTCAGAAGGGAGTCACCTACGATAATAACCCACCGTTTTTTCTTCATAGAGGTGGTCATAATGCAGGGGATAGGCTGACCTGACCTTGGCGACTTCTCAAGCATAGATGGATCATCATCCACCTCATCATGTCCCTGTTCTTCCAATGCCAGAGCCTCATATCTGTTGTGTAAGGGCACCTGGGAAGGCAAGGTAGACAAGGAGGAGCTTCCTCCACTGCCCTGAGCTGAGACTTGTTTCTGTTCACCCCTGTCCCTCAGGTCACTGCCTTCTGCCTGGTGGAGAGGGTGCAGGATCCTCCTTGTCATGTGTTATGCCTAGTTGACATTTCTGTTCCAGTGAGGGCAAAGTATGGTTCATAGAATCATAGAATAGTTTGGGTTAGAAGGGACCTTTAAAGGTCACCTAGTCCAACACCCCTGCAATGAGCAGGGACATCTTCAACTAGATCAGGTTGCTCAGAGCCTCGTCCAACCTGACCTCGAATGTTTCCAGGGATGAGGCATCTACAACCTCTCTGAACAACCTGTTCCAGTGTTTAACTACCCTTACCATAAAAAATTTCTTCCTTATATCTAGTCTAAATGGTTCCACCAGTCAATCTCCTTCTCGGACTCCTAGATGTTCCTCAACCTATCTACTTCCTTCTGAAGCTTAGCCACCAAACTGAGCAGTTGTTCTACCTGGGCACACCTCCCAAAGGCATTCTTGCTACTGCCTTCAAACACCAGTAGAAACCTTGAGCACATCCTGCAGCTGGAGACCTGGATGGCTGCATCATGTTCCCTTCAGAGCTCTGTCTGGGTAGCTGCATCCATCCCAGTGGGTGCTAATACCAGAGGGGATGCAGAGGACATAGCTTTCTGTCAGGTGATCACCATTGCTTGAACTCCCTGTGGAAGGATTATGAGTGGTGGTGGGGGCCTGGGGGCAGGCAGTCTGGCTGGTGAAGCCGCAGTCCTCTAGCATTTTGGTATCCTCCAGCAGCTGGTCATCCTTGCCACCACCTGGTCTCTCCTCCACTCACAGCCCAAGGGTGTCAGGTGCTCAGACATCCCCAGGTACCTCTCAAGCCTCACACTCCTCTCAGCATGTGGCAACTGCTGCTGCTCAAAGAATGAAAGTTAATCATCTAATCTTAGCTGAGTCACTAACTAACCACATGACCTGTGCAGATAGTCTTTATTGCCTTACTGGCTAAATTGAAAGCTTTTTCTTTTTTTTTTTTTTTAAATAAGAGGACTCTGAGAGCCAAATATACCACCTGAAATGTGATTTTCTTGATAAATCAATGTCTGCTTTTAGAAGGATTATCCTTAATTATCCAAGAATCTCTCAGCCTGTTACAAAGAGCAACTGCCATTTTGTATACTACTTCATGCCCAGAACATAAGGGAGCAATTTACTATGTGAACTGTTGTATTCTTTATAATAGCTCATTCTTTATTTCTTATTATTAGATTGATAGAATAGAATCATAGAATCATTTAGGTTGGAAAAGACCCTTGGGATCATCGAGTCCAACCATCAGCTCCACTCTACAAAGTTCTCCCCTACACCATATCCCCTAACACCACATCTAAATGAGTCTTAAACACATTCAGGGATGGTGACTCCACCACCTCCCTGGGCAGCCTATTCCAGTGTTTGACCACTCTTTCTGTGAAGAATTTTTTCCTAATGTCCAGCCTAAACCTCCCCTGCTGCAGCTTGAAGCCATTCCCTCTTGTTCTATCACTAATTACCTGTGAGAAGAGACCAGCACCAACCTCTCTGCAAGGTCCTTTCAAGTAGTTGTAGAGAGTGATGAGGCCTCCCCTCAGCCTCCTCTTCCTCAAACTAAACAGTCCCAGCTCCTTCAATTGCTCCTCATAAGATTTATTCTGCAGGCCCTTCACCAGCTTCATTGCCCGCCTCTGCACTCGCTCCAGCACCTCGATATCTCTCTCGTATTGAGGTGCCCAAAGCTGGACACAATACTCAAGGTGTGGCCTCACCAGTGCTGAGTACAGGGGGACAATCACCTCCCTCCTCCTGCTGGTCACACTATTTCTAATACAAGCCAGGATGACATTGGCTTTCTCGGCCACCTGGGCACACTGCTGGCTCATGTTCAGCCGCTTGTCAATTCGAACCCCCAGGTCCTTTTCTGCCAGGCAGCTCTCCAGCCACTCTTCCCCAAGCCTGGAGCGATGCATGGGGTTGTTGTGGCCCAAGTGCAGGACCCGGCACTTGGCCTTGTTGAAGCTCATTCCATTAGCATTGGCCCATCGGTCCAATCTATCCAAGTCTCCCTGTAGAGCCTCCTTATCCTCATGTAGATCAACACCCCTGCTTAGCTTCGTGTCATCTGCAAACTTGCTGATGATACACTCTATGTCCTTATCAAGGTCATCAATAAGGATGTTAAACAGAAGTGGTCCCAACACTGAGCCCTGAGGGACACCACTTGTGACCGGCCGCCAGCTGGATTTAACTCCATTGACCACCACTCTTTGGGACCGCCCAGCCAGCCAGTGCTTGATCCAGCAGATCGTATGCTCATCCAGGCCATGAGCCGCCAGTTTTTCCATGAGGATTCTATGGGGGACGGTGTCAAATGCTTTTCGAAAGTCTAGGTAGACAATGTCCACAGCCTTTCCCTCATCCAATAATCGCATCATCTTGTCATAGAAGGAGATCAGGTTCGTCAGGCAGGACCTGCCTTTCATAAACCCATGCTGACTAGGCCTGATCCCCTGCTTGTCCATTATATGGCTTGTAATGGCACTCAAGATGATCTGCTCCATGACCTTCCCTGCTACCGAGGTCAGACTGACAGGCCTATAGTATCCCGGATCCTCCTTTCTGCCTTTCTTGTAGATGGGTGCTACATTTGCTACCCTCCAGGCCATTGGGACCTCCCCAGTTAGCCATGACTTCAGGTAGATGATGGAAAGTGGCTTGGCGAGCACGTCTGCCAACTCTTTCAGCACTCTTGGATGTAACCCATCCAGTCCCATAGACTCGTGCGCATCCAGGCGGTGTAGCAGGTCACTGATCACTTCCTCTTTAATTGTGATGACCTCGTCCAGCTTCCCCTCCCTGTCCCCTAGCTCATGAGGCTGGGTGCCCAGGGAACAGCTAGTTCCACTGCTAAAGACTGAGGCAAAGTAGGCATTGAGCACCTCAGCCTTTTCCTCAGCCTTTGTGACTATGTTTCCCTCTGCATCCAATAAGGGAGGGAGATTTTCCCTAATCCTCCTTTTGTTGTTAATGAAGCCAGTGCTACCTCTGAAAAGCTTCCACCTGTACTGTTTTCAGAAAGGGAATGATGGTAACTGCTTAGACTCACCCCCATTTCCTTAGTGTTGCAGAGAAGGCAATGGGACACCTATTATTGTGCGCACTGGAAAATGGTGACACTGGGGTTTTTGTAGCTTTGTTGCTCTGCTTTGAAAATGTAACGGTATGCCACTACTGTGCCAAAAGCTTCAAAAATAGGTCTGAGGGGGTGAGAGGAATAAAAGTGGTCAGAATTTGGGAAACAAAAGGAAGGGGAGTACTCTGAACTCTATAAGGTATTACTAAAGTTAAACCAAGGGAAAAGTGAAGGCCTATTTCTACTGTAACCTTCTTAGGCACATCACCTTTGATTTCTAAGATAAATTCCACGTTTTTAGTGTCTTCTGAACTCAAAGCATTTTTTCAAGGTGGAAAAATCATCATCCCCATTTTATTCATGGGAAACAGGAGCCGGAAGATCTGCTCAAGATTGCATAGCAAATGAGTTTCAGAAACTGCAAAAGAAAATAAACTAGTATAGTTTTCAGCATCTTTCCCTGATCACTGACTGGCTCACACACTGGCTCTTTTCCCTTGAGACACAGTTACTTTCATTGGTCCTTTCCGACATAAGACAAGCTCTTCCTACCTCTGCATCTAATGGGAAGTGGAAATTGTCCCCGCTCTGCAACCGACTTCAAATGCAGTTTTTAAACCTGAACCAGTTCTTCCCAAGACTTCCCCAGGAGTGCCACATACTCTGCAGAACACACAATAGGATGAACTCATTGCTCTTTATAAGAAAAAAATCTCTGAGAAAGAAGGATAGGAGTTCATTGCTATAATAAAGGTCATGACACTGCTTTCTTCTATTCACACTATATTTTAAGAATGCTCACACAGCCCAGATCTCAAAAACAGCAAATCTCCATGTGAATGTAGAGGCTTCATCTTGGAGGCAGTTTACATGGTCAAGCTATTCTAAGTCACACTAAGATTTCACAGTCTTAATCAACTATTGATTTTAATTGATAAGTATAATTCGTTTGTTGCAAAATCCACAGACTAGTAATGAAATTAGGATGATTCTTTGTATTGCATTCGCCACTACAAGTTCTAAGAAGAGAACTGATCCTCAGTGCACAAAGCACACAATTAAAAAGCACCCTTTCCTAGACACCAACACCTCTCAAGAAGAGTTCAACACCTTGCAGGACAGGGGGCCTTGAGTGCAATCTTGTGAGTTAAACTTACTGCACTGTGACAAAGACTAATGTCCTCATCAAAGAACCCCTGACACCCAGAACTCCCTTATCACAGCTTATTGTGCTATGTCTGCTTTTCTCTAAAACTGTGTCTCAAGGGACCAATGTCTGCTATCACCCTGCACTCATCCAGTTCTGATCCCTTGTACTGGGTCTGACTTAGGATGGAGTTAATTTTCTTCATAGCAGCCTGTGTGGTACTGTGTTTTAATTTTGTGACTAAAATAGTGTTGATGACACACCCATGTGTTGGCTATTGCTGAACAGTGCTTGCACAACATCAAGGCCTTCTGTGTTTCTCACTATCCCCCAGATAGTAGGCTATAGGTGGACAAGAAGTTGGGAGGTGACAGAGCCAGGACAGCTGACCTGAACTGACCAAAGGAATATTTGCATACCATATGTCATGTTCAGCAATAAAAAATGGAAGGTAGTCTTTCCAAGGTAGCCATTGCTCAGAGACTGGCTAGGCATCAATCTGCTGGTGGGAGGTGGTAAGTGATTGCTTTTGCATCAGTTGTTTTTTTTTGTTGTTTTAAGGTTTTGGGTGGTTTTTTCTTTCACTAATCTAACTGTTAAACAAGTTCTTTTTCTCACTTTTGTTCTTCCAATTCTCTCCCACATCCTGCCGGTGGGGGGAGTGAGTGAGCAGCTGGTGGGTGCTTAGTTGCTGGCCAAGATCAACCTACCACATCCCACTACAGGGGAATTGTTCTGTTACACTTCACCAGGCAGAAAGAAGTGGGGTTTCCTGTGTTTGTGATTGTCATGGTTTGGCCTGGGCTGGCCACTAAAACGAACAACAGATGCTCTCTTTTACCTCTCTCCCCTTCAGAGAAGGAAGAGCATCTCCCTTCAGAGGGGAGAAGAGAAAAATGAGAGAGAGACTTCTGAGTTGAAAAGAAACTAAATTACTTCAATGAAACAATAATAATAAAAAGAAAAACAGTAATATTAATAAGAAAATAATGAAATATATACAAATCTGTATTGAGCTCCCAGAATGTCAATCACATCACCAGCAGGGACTGGGAAAGCCCCAGACTGGACTCAGTGACAGACAGGAGCTGAACTCAGGAACTGCATTCAGGAACATACAGATCAGGAGCAAAGGCAGATGAACAGACAGGGTCCTCCTCGGACATCAGCCATTGAAGAAGAGAGAATTGACCCTTTGATCCCTCAGCTTTTATACTGAGCATGGGGCAGATGGGATGGAATACCCTGTTGGTCAGTTTTGGGTCACCTGCCCTGTCTGCTCCTCCCCACAGGTGCAACCCTTCTATGCTCTTCCACTTCCAACCTCCAACTTGGTTCATAACAAAGTTAGCTGACCTTGGTTGTTATAACAATAAGTATAAGCAGGAGCCTCTCTGCATACCATTCCTTGGTATTCACTGTAAACATCAGATGTTATCTACTAGAAGCAGACGCTGTCTGAAAAATATGCCATTCATTTTAGAGAGTTAGAAGAGGATTAACTGAAAAGTAAAATTACTGAAAAGAAAATTGGTTCTGTTTTGCCTCAAACCAGGACAGTGATACAAGCATAGCCTCCAGAAAACAGTGTAAACTCATAGAGACCAAGCCACTGAAATCAAACATCTGGCAACAAGTAGCAGAAGATGATCAAAGGTCTCCTTGTTACTATCAGTAGAACAAATCATTGTAGATTGCTTTCTAGTTTAAACTCATAGCTGTTGTCTGTTGTGTTTAATCAGCTTTTGTCCAGTATTGTGCTGTGGCTGACCCTTTTGAGGATCATAATTTCTGTCTCTTCCATCTCAGACACCCAGCAGAAAAGGAGTATTCTGACCTGCTGTCCTGGTTTGAGGTAAAACAGAACCAACTGTTCAGTAATTTTACTTCTTAGCTAGGCCTCTTCTAACTCTATGAAATTAACAGCATATTGTGCAGAAAATGGTTCATTCTCAGAGAGATAAGACCAATGTTTACAGTTAGTGCCAAGGAATGGTATGCAGAGAGGCTCTTGCTTATACTTATTGCTATAACAACCAAGGTCAGCTAACTTCGTTATTTGCCCCGTTAGAGGGTCAGAAACAGAAAAGCACAGAGGGGTCCCACCTGCAGGGAGGAGTGGACAGGACAGGTGACCCAAAACTGACCAACAGGGCTGTTCCATCCCATCTGCCCCATGCTCAGTATAAAAGCTGAGGCATCAAAGGGTCAAGTCTCTTTCTTCAATGGCCGACATCCAAGGAGGACCCTGTCTGTTCATCTGCCTTTGATCCTGATCTGTGTGTTCCTGACTCCATCTGTGGAATCCAGTTCCCACCCATTGATGAGTCCAGTCTGGGACTTCCCCAGTGCCTGCCGGTGACATCATCCTGGGAACTTGACACGGTTTTGTATATATTGTCTCTATTTCATTATTTCCTTTTTATTTTATTATTAATATTTCATCAAAGTAGTTTAGTTTCTTCTAAACTCGTAAATCCTCCTCCTCTCCGTGTGCAAGAGGTGGGGAGGAGAGCATCTCTCATCCGCCACTGACCAATTTGGCCAAAACCATGACAGTTGTACAGATCTTTTCTCTTTTTTATTACAAATGTATTAAAGTCAGTTTCTATTATGCTCTGCCTTTCTGTGCATAGGATTTCTATTGCATAACCTTAGACTAATACATGAACCGACCTTTTGTCAAATGTGTTTGACTTTTTGGTCCTTCTTTTCTTTTTTTGTAACTTTTCAAATCGTTCTTTTAAAACCAGTTATTTCCTAGGTCAATATTGCTTACTGTTAAAAGAACAAAACAACATGCACATTTGAATTTGTCTACTGAAGACAATATGAAAACACATTGGCTTACATCAGCCCAGTGAAAATAAGAGTGCGTTGCAGGTGAATTATTGAGACAAGTCATTGTCATGGGGTTAACCAAAAGGTTTTATTAAACAATGATTAAACAGCGGTCAAGCACTCTACTACTTACTACACAGCTAATAATTAAACTATAGCTTGATGTGTAAAAAATAAGTGTTGCTTACCTCGCTGTAGACATATGCTGGGTAAGGAATCTCTCAATCTTGAAGAGTAACCTTGAGAGGCATTCCTACTCAAGGGGTGATCACCACCCTGCAGCCTGTGCTGTGTAGGAGAGCTCAACAGACCCTTTTGGCTGCAGTTATTTATAGCATAAAGTAGTTGGTTCATAGTAGAGTTTTCTGCTGCATTCATGCAGTTTCTGCTGCTTATCAGCCCAGTCTCCAGCCAAACTGGTTTTGGGGTTTTGGTGCCGAGTTCTTGCTGATAGCCTTGCACAATAGGATTAACTTCAGTTAGGCCTACTTGTTGAGCATCTGCCTGGACCAAAGTTCAGTTAGTTCAAACAGGAGGAGTGCGCCCATCACAGAGTGACTAACACATTTATCTATCTTTCTTTCCCAGCCAACACAGGTTAATGATTACAGAATCTAATAAAAAGCATCATTGGTTTCCAAACTGCATGTAGTGTTGTTAGTCTGTGTGAGATGTGCTTAACTGATTCGTGTCAGTGTGGAACAGCGTTAGGGTCACAGGGTGAAGTGTGATCTTTGTTTTGTCTGTATGGCTGCAGAGGAGACGGTGTGTCTGCGTTTTGCAAGGGTGTGTCTGCTTTTGCAGGAGCCTGTCTGCCTTTTGCAGGAGCCACGTGGTGAAGGTGAACATTCTAGAATATCTGTCGTTATCTGCATAGTGACATGTGAGAGGGGGGATACACCCATTTTTTTTGGCAAGGGCCAACCATTTTAGAGACAGTTATGAATATGTATTAGTATAGGAGATATAAACCAAAAATGGGATCTGTAAGGTGTGTGTCTTGGTTGGGCAGAGACCCCCGGCACACCCAGCGCTGTTTGCTTGCCTTTATTCGTTTAATAAATTATAAGTTCTAATTGGAATCCTGTTTGCGATTAAATCATTTATCACAATTGGGGGCTCGTCCGGGATGGTCTTAGTTCCTGAATTCTGACTCGATCTAGGAGGGGCGCCCCACCATTAGGTGGCTCCTGATCAGGTCAGGTCGGGACTAACGCCATCCTGAACCTGAGTAAAGGCAAGCAAAGAAAAGATTTTGATTTTGAGTTTTATGAGCTCCCTTGCCAGCTGCAGCAGTGTATTTTACCCGTAATTCTGCGCGCGAAGATCCGAACGAAGACGACGGAGTCGTAAGTATTTAAGGTGTATGCCGTTCGGTTGGGTGGGATTCGGTTGCCTGTGTGTAAGAGTGTGATTGAGACGGAACCTGGTTCTGAAGCGATTGTGGAGGTCTTCTAACCGCGGTTCCAATCTCCCGCGAGGGACTTGGCCGGTGAAGGACCGAAGCGATTCCTGGAGGATTCGTGGGTGGGTGATAGGTCCTAAACCCCCTGCAAGACACTCTTACTGGTAACCAAGGGCTGTAGGAATTGCCACAGTAAAATTCCTAGGTGGGTCAGACAAAATCGAAGACCCAGGACCAGAAGAAAGGGAGCAAATTACCAGGTATACCATTGCAAAGTCCATTAGGAATAATGATTAGGAACTGGAATGAAAGGGGCCCCAGAAAATTAAAAAGTAAATTAAAATCAGTTCACTAGTGTATGATTGAACGGCCGAAGAAACCTTTAAAACCACATGTCTTTTGGCCTGGTTTTGGATCCTTTAAGACTGGATTTGCCAGGCCTGAAATCTATATGTTAATTCAAAGGAACCTTTAAGTCAGGAGAATATTAATAATACAGGGAATCAGGGAAGTGGTTCCCCAAGGGCAAAACATTAATAAAGCATTTAATGAACAACAAGGAAAAGACGAATCTCCTACAGAATGGTTGGAGAGGTTGAGGAAAAGCCTGCAAATGTATTCTGGAATTGATCCGAATACAGTGGCTGGGACTGCACTCCTTAGAACACAATTTGTAGCCAAATCCTGGGGGGCTATAAGAAAGGAATTAGAAAAACTTGAGGACTGGCAAGAAGGATGAGAGGAGTTACTTAGAGAAGCCCAGAAGGTATATGTTAGAAGGGACGAAGAAAAACAGAAAGTAAAGGCAAAAATGTTTGTAGCAGCAGTAAAACAAAATCGGAAAAAACAGAATCCGTTTAGAGAGAAAAGGGAAAAAAGAATAGAGCCAGACATCCAGAGGACAGCCTCATAGAGAGAGATTCACAATTCCTGTCTGTTACTACTGTAACAAGAGGGGACGTTCAGAGGAACTGTCGCAAGTGAGAACAAGATGAGAAAATGTTCAGAGAAGAATAGGGGTGTCAGGGGCTGTATCTTTTGGGGACTTCAACATCAACAGAGCCCTTGATAAAATTATTAACAGGTCCCCATAAGGAGGAGGTTTTATTTTTAGTGGATACAGGAGCTGAAAAATCAACCATTCAAAAACTTCCAAAAGGAATAGAGATAGGGAAGAATTATATGTCAGTAGTCAGGGCAAAAGGAGAACCTTTTAAAGTCCCTATCTTGAAAGATGTAGAAGTAGAAACAGAAAAGAAAATTTGTCTTAATGATTTACTTTTGCTCCCTGAAGCGGAATACAATTAATTAGGAAAGGATCTGATTTTGAAGTTAAACTTCAGCATTCAGAGTCAGGGGAACAAACTGCAGATCAAATTATATACTTTAACACAGGAGGATGAAGAAGCTATTAACGCCTCGGTGTGGTATAAAGAAGGGGAAACTGGAAAAATAAAAATGGACCCCATAAGCGTTCAAATAATAGATCCACATCGTTCGATTAAAATCAAGCAATACCCTATACCCATGGAGGGTCGAAAAAGATTAAAACCTGTAGTTGACAGACTTTTGGAAAAAGGAACCTTGGAACCATGTATGTCATCTCATAATACACCCATCCTCCCTGTAAAGAAACCGGACGGGTTATACAGAATGGTACAGGATTTAAGAGCTGTAAATCAGCAAACGATTACTAAATTCCCTGTAGTGGCAAATCCCTATACTTTATTAAGTCATATTTCTCCCAGACATACTTGGTATAGTGTGATAGATTTGAAAGATGCTTTTTGGGCCTGTCCTCTGGACGAGGGATCCAGAGATTATTTTGCTTTCGAGTGGGAGGACCCCGAAACGGGACGGAAACAGCAGTTAAGATGGACGGTATTACCACAGGCATTTACGGAGTCACCAAATTTATTTGGGCAAACTTTAGAGAAAATCTTACAGGATTTTACATTACCCCAGGAGATAAAATTATTGCAATATGTAGATGATTTATTAGTAGCAGGAGAAACTGAAGAGGGGACCTGAGAAGCTACTATTAAATTGTTAAATTTTCTAGGGGAGAAGGGATTGAAGGTGTCCCGATCAAAACTACAGTTTGTAGAACAGGAAGTAAAATACTTAGGACATTGGCTAAGTAAGGGAAAGAAGAAACTAGATTCTGATAGGGTATCTGGGATTCTATCTTTAAGACCCCCACAAACTAAAAAGGAGGTTCGGCAAATATTGTGATTATTAGGATATTGTAGATCATGGCTTGAAAATTATAGTGACAAGGTAAAATTTCTATATGAAAAATTAACTAGTAACCAACTGAAGTGGTTTACAGAAGATGACCAGAAATTTGAGGAAATAAAAAAGGCATTAATACAAGCACCTGTGTTGAGTCTCCCAGATCTAGAAAAACCTTTCCATCTTTTTGTGAATACATCAAATCAGACAGCATATGGAGTTCTTACTCAAGACTGGGCAGGAATAAAAAAAAAAAAAAAAAAACACCAAACTGTGGGGTACTGTTCTAAATTACCTGATCTAGTAAGTAGAGGATGGCCTGCTTGTCTCCAAGCTTTGGTAGCTACCGCATTATTAATAGAGGAAGTTCGGAAAATTACCTTTAGTGCTCCTTTAAAAGTGTATACCCCACACCATGTCAGGAGTGTTTTAAAACAAAGGGCAGAAAAATGGTTAACGGACAGCCGGATCTTGAAATATGAAGCAATATTAATAGACTCCCCTGGTTTAGAACTGAGGGTGACTTCTGCTCAGAGTCCAGCACAGTTTTTGTTTGGAGAGCCATTGAAGGAAGTACAACATAATTGTTTAGAGAAAGGGCTGTGAGAACTGCTGAAAAAGGAGGGACACATGTGTCGCGAGTGAAAGGTCCAGTGAAGGAGTGGAGAGTCACATCTAAGCCCGGAGAAACCAAGCTAACCATCAGACGAACTTGAAGAGACCTTCATCAAGAAGCATATGCTAAGTTGCTGTGGGAACTTCATTGTAACTACTCCTGTAGAATTAGTGGACAGGGACAAATACCTATTGGGAAAGGTAATTTAGTCCATTATGCAAACAGAGTTGTTTATTTTTAAGGGCAAAGTGTTCTACATGTTTTAAAATATATCTAGGAAACAGTTTAGAATTTTTGTGAGGCCTCGCTGTGAGGCCACCACTCCCCTATGTAACCTACCGTGGGTTAGGCTTTATTGTTGTCAATTTAATCAAAGAGTGTTTCTTAATTAAAGGTTACCCCTTAAAAGACTAAGGAAGAGGGCAAGACCGGAGGGGAATGAGTGGTGCGGCTTGAAAGGTCTGCCAAGGGCTGCAACCCCTTCGGGCTGTGACCGCCGATCACTAAGGCCCTGACCGGACCTCTTCTAGTCCTATTTGGGGTGAGCTCGTTGACTCTGGTTATGGCAAACAACTGCAGTCAATGCATAGTAACTACTAGGAGGGGACGGGTAAGTTCCCAGACTTTGGTTTATCACACTATTTATGACTGTAAAGGCCAGAAAGTAGCAAGCTGCATTTATAATCTAACCCAATATACTTTATGAATTTACAAGCTTCAATCACAAAGATACAAACAGATAGTAATTGTACAACCCATACCTGCAATCTAATAAATTTAACCCTGATAAATTTAGAAATTTGGAAGCAAAAGAAAGTAAATAAAATTGGACTTAAGATATATGAGAAAGAATAAGGGAATCGGTACAGCACAGACTACTATTTAACTCATCATGAAATAGAAACAGGAGTGAAATATGAAATTCCCACAGTTGCTAAAAATCTATTTGTAAGTCTTGCTGAAAACATTGCTAAGTCATTAAATGTAACTAATTGTTATGTTTGTGGTGGAACAAACCAAGGTGAACGCTGGCCATGGGAGGCTATGGAGAGCAACATTAGTAATTCTCAAATATGGCAAACAATGGGAAAGGGTAACAGGAAACAACAGTGGGTACTTCAAACAAGTATAATTGGAAGGAGTTATTCGCAAAATTTAAAAGAGAATGGAAAACAAGTAGGTAATCTAGAGTGTGAAGGAGGTTACCTATGGAACGAAACTCAGAATAAATGGGATAAGTGGGGGAGTCCACTGGAAATGAGTGATCAATTTAAAAATTGGACCAATGGAACAAACATACCAAACGGATGGCCCACTCCTGAAGGACATTATTGGATTTGTGGTAAACTAGCTTATGCATTTTTGCCGCAAAATTGGACGGGATCCTGTGTATTGGGAATTATAAGGCCCAGTTTTTTCCTGTTACCTATAAATCGGGGAGAGCGATTGGGAGTCCAAGTGTATGCTGAAGCTGGTGAATTAAGTAAAAGGCACTATAAACGGAGTCTACAAATTGGACATTGGAAAGAGAAAGATTGGCCTCCCGAAAGAGTCATTGCCACATGGGCAGAAGATGGATCCTGGGGCTATAGAACTCCAATATATGCTAAATAGAATAATTAGGTTACAAGCTGTATTAGAAATAATTGTAAATACAACTGGAGATGCCCTTGGACGAATTGCAAGACAAAATACCAAGATGAGAACTGCTTTGTATCAAAATCGCTTAGCTTTGGATTATTTACTAGCACAAGAGGGAGGTGTTTGTGGGAAGTTTAACCTTAGTAATTGCTGTTTAGAAATTGATGATGAAGGGGAAGCTGTAAATGAACTTGTAAAAGAAATGAAGAAAATTGCACATGTCCCAGTTCAGACTTGGACTGGAGTCGACCTAGAAGGATTCTGGGAAAACTTGACGGGAGGTGATTGGCTTACTAAAATCGGGATTGTTATATTGGGGGCATTTGCAGGATTGTTAATAATTCCATGTTTAATACCTTGTTTTATTAGACTAATACACTCGGTTATACAAGGAATGCAGGTAGCTACAGTACCTGTTGATTCAGAACCAGGGAAAGAGAAAACTCTTCCCTGATGATACTAAAAAAAAAAAAAAAAAGAGAGAGAGATCCGAAACTAATACCACTTCGGCAAGTATTAACTTGGTTGGAAACAAAGACACAAATCAATGCCATAGAAAAAGAAAATGGGGAATTGTGAGATGTGCTTAACTGATTCGTGTCAGTGTGGAACAGCGTTAGGGTCACAGGGTGAAGTGTGATCTTTGTTTTGTCTGTATGGCTGCAGAGGAGACGGTGTGTCTGCGTTTTGCAAGGGTGTGTCTGCTTTTGCAGGAGCCTGTCTGCCTTTTGCAGGAGCCACGTGGTGAAGGTGAACATTCTAGAATATCTGTCGTTATCTGCATAGTGACATGTGAGAGGGGGGATACACCCATTTTTTTTGGCAAGGGCCAACCATTTTAGAGACAGTTATGAATATGTATTAGTATAGGAGATATAAGCCAAAAATGGGATCTGTAAGGTGTGTGTCTTGGTTGGGCAGAGACCCCCGGCACACCCAGCGCTGTTTGCTTGCCTTTATTCGTTTAATAAATTATAAATTCTAATTGGAATCCTGTTTGCGATTAAATCATTTATCACAGTCTGGAATAATGACAAATGGTTAAAAACATTCAACAAAAACACAATGTCACTGTTTGGACTGGTCAGTGGTCTTATTTAAATATTTTTACAATACAGTGACTTGTCAAATCTAGCAGAGAGGCTCATATAGCATATAGCCACTGGCAATGCCATCTAGCATTTTTGAAAATAGAACCACCTAGCAGCAAAAGAAAATCTGTTCTCAACATCTCACATATACTACATCTCTAAGCCAGGGAGACAAAAAATACAGCGCAGACTCTGGCAAAACAACTTTTTTTTTTCTATTCCCAAACATGGTTTAGAGGTAAAAGCTTCAACAGTGTGAGGAATGGTAAGTCAGATAAGTCGTATAAAAGGCATGATTTATTTCAGCAGGACAAAGAAAGCTTTGAAATGCACTTCCTGTTCTTTCCCATAAAACTCACTTCATGTGTAAGAAATGAAGACCAGTGAATATATGATGGCAATCATACAACACAGATAACCTGCTGTCGTGGTTTAGCCTCAGACGGCAACAAAGAACCGCGTGGCTGCTCTCTCAAACTCCCCCCTCCCCGGGAAGAATCGGAAGAAAAAGGCAAAACTCGTGGGTTGAGACAAAGGCAGTTTAACAGAACAGCAAAGGGAATAGGAAAACACCACCACGGATAGAGGAATATACAAACACGATTACGGTACCACCGCTTACCAACCAGACTCGGGACGCCCCAGCCCGCTCCCAAGCGGCGACTTCCCTCCCCCAGCAGCTCAGAGCGGGCATGGCTCTCGTGGGACGGAATACCTGTGTCCCTGCCGGAGCCTGGGAGAATTAACCCTATCCCTTGCCCACTGCAGAACCACATGCAGGGGTTCTCAACTCAGCCCAATTGTCATATTGTCTCCTATCTCAATTTATCTGTATTCCATAGGCAACAACAAGGTGCTAAGAGAATACCGAATCTCAAATTTAGTTTCTTCAGCTACAGTAATGCTCTGCATTTAACTGTGTATTGCATTTAGGTGGCAAGTTTTTGGTAGCATGTGGTCTGAAGGGGTGGCTTCTGTGAGAAGCTGCCAGAAGCCGTCCCCATGTCAGATAGAGCCAGTTCCAGATGGCTCTAAGATGGACCTGCTGCTGGCCAAAGATGAGCCAATCAGTGACGCTCGCAGCACCTCTGTGCTAACATATTTAAGGGGAAAACAGCTGCACAACAGCAGCTGGGAGAGAGTGATATTGAAACTTCTGTGACTGTAACTCTGTAAATCATTTGGGTAAAGAGTTCTTGACAAGACAATGGGATAGAAGGAACAAACGGACCTAAAACCAGGTACCAGAAACTTTAGTGGGCTGATTGCCCAAGAAACTTGGCTATACCATATGAATCAGCTAAAGATGTGCCCTTTAGGTGAACTTGACTAATCATAATATGAAAACCACTCCTCTAGAAGTTAGGATACCTGCCTCTATTTGAAGACCCACTGAGTTTGCACAGTGAAATTAAGAGACACTGTATCTTTAAATGGAGGCAAGTTATGTCACACCAATCAGCTTCAAGATAAGGAATTATGAACACCAGTAAAAAGTTGATAAACAATTAATATGTTAATTATGCTAATTTGCAACATATAAATGAATGACTGTTTCAGTGCTGTGTGTGCTAGATTTGCAGATATCCCCAAGCACCCATTTCTGCACAGAACAGCTAATACCTCAACTTCGTGTGTTATTGGCTTGCACACCGGGTAAATGATCCCACAGTTTTGGGGCAACAAGAGGAGTGGGAATACGCAAGAGAAATAACTATTCAGACACCAAAGAAGGAAGAGAGGGGGAGGAGGTGCTTCAGGCATCAGAACAGATTCCCCTGCAGCCCATGGCGAAGACCACGGTGAAGCAGGTTGTCTCCCCACAGCCCATGGAGGATCCCCTCCCAGAGCATGTGGATGTGCTCTGAAGGAAGCTGTGACCCTTTGAAGACCCTGTGCTGCAGCAAGCTCCTGGCAGGAACTGCATCCTGTGGAGAGGAGCCCACACAGAAGCAAGTTTTCTGGCAGGACCTGTGTCCCCATGGGGGACCCACTCTGGAGCAGTCCCTTTCTGAAGGACTGCACCCAGTAGAAAGGACCTGTGCTGGAGAAGTTCGTGAAGAACTGCAGGCCATGGGAAGGACTATGTTGGATCAGCTCATGAAGGACTGTCTCCTGTGGGAGAAACCTCAGGCTGGAGTGGGGGAAGAGTGTGAGGAGGAAGGAGCAGCAGAGAAAAAGCATTATGAATGGACCACAATCCCCATTCCCCATCCCCCTGTGCCACTCTGGGGGAGGAGGTAGAAGAATCTGGAGTGAAGCTGAGCCTGGGAAGAAGGGAGGGGTGGGGGAAAAGGTGTTTCTTAGTTTCGTTCTTATTTCTCATTATTCTACTCTCCTATGAATTGACAATAAATTAAATTAATTTCCCCAAGTCGAGTCTGTTTTGCCCATGACAGTAATTGGTAAGTGTCCTTATCTCAACCCACAAGCTTTTTTTTATTATACTTTCTCCCCCTCTCCTGTTGACATGGGGAAGTGATAGAGTGGCTTGGTGGGCACCTGACAGCCAGCCAAGGTCAACCCACCACAAACTGCTACTTTTTTTAAGGCTATATCTAGATGAAATATGAAACTGATAAGCAACTCAGAGCTGCACTGAAGTGGCAACAAAATGACCTTTTAATTTTTTAATAAATAAAAAAAGAAGAAAACACACCTCTGGGGCTTTTTTTACCACATTGGAGAATGAAACTAACAAAGAATCTCTAGATAAAAAGAGAGGGGAACTATAAAGCAATTATAATGTGAACTGAATGGACATTTAGGGTCTACTTTATGCTTTGATCCTTTTACACCATTCATATAGGAGAAGCAGCTTTGGGTAGATGTTCTTAAATGGCCATTTGGGCAGCAGAAAACCTAAAGCAGCTAGACCACAGTGTATTTTTCATAGTAAGGCAACAGAATTCAGTTTCCATCATGCTTCTGCAGGTCTGAGTGGTTCACAGAGCATCACTACCACAGGACATGAATAAACACACCATCTAAGACTGTACTGAATGCGCATTATCTACCAAGGCAAACAGCATCAAAGAATTTAAAAAAGGCATCTGCTGTGAACATTTTTAAATGTTGGAAAAAGAAAAGATCAGCAATTTGAACCTTTTTGATCCCCAAAGCTCTGCATTACCAGATTCCAGAAATATCTCAGAGAAAAAAAATTCCAATTTTAGTACATTATTTTGGAGAGCTTTTTTTCTATATATTTTAAAAACTCCACTATAATAAGTAGAATCCTATAACTCAAACTGGAATGCTTTTTACCTTGATGTAAGAGGTTTAAAACTTGCAGCATCCACATTCCGGGAAAATTCAAGTATTGTGAGCTTCACCAGTTGCAATACTGAAGGCTTCCCATGTGATTGTGTCTACAGATTCATTTCCAAAGGGCTGTGTCATAATGGAAGGCATGGAGCCTGATACCTAACTCTGGGTGTGACACATACTCGTACATCAGGCTCAATCCTGAGAGATATTAAGCACCTCCCGTGAGACACAGATACCCCACTTGCATTAACTTCTGCTGAAGTGTCTCTTCTGGAATACCATTTGTCTTTACTGTCATTGTGGTGAGAATCATGCAAAGGAGTGGAATGTTGCAATATTGTGCTTGTACTGATGACATGCCAGATGACAAAACAACTGGTAACACCGGGAAAGATGTTGCTGGCTTGTTCTATGTGCATATAAAAGCAAAGAGAACAAAATATGTCTGTAAAGACTGCACTCTTTAATGAGATGGGTACACATCCTGGACAGACTAGGCACTGAGTGACCCATTTTAGGCTTAAATAAGCAACAAAAATTGTTACTATTATATGCAAAGAGCTCTTACAGCAGATCAAATAAACCCAATTTATATAAGTGTATATCAATATACCAATGAATGTTGCCAGAACACTGAACAGGAATTCTCATCTTCCTTTCCTCAACCTTTTCCCCCTGCTCAATAGTTCTCTGTCAGTAACAAATACTCATTGGGCTCATGTTTTTTTTTTAATGTAACAGATAGTTGTGTTATTTAATGATAGCAGGCCAGCACTAAAGTCTGAAGCTGCTAACATCTTTTAAAGATACTTAGAAACTAAATTACAAGATTTCAGCAAAACAGACTTTTGGGACACAAGTAATGACAAAGAACCTTTGGTTTGACTCTAGCTTCACAAATGAATGTCCTTCCAGTTATTAATAACCTTATTATTAAATAGATTTGCTTATGTAAGAGCAACTCAGTGAAGAGAGTATAGAGATGTCAGTGGAGGTGACAATATGGAGGATGTCAAAAGCTCCAAGGATGTTTTATACTACTAAAAATTGAACATAAGGATGACTTTGCCCTCTTGTGGGTAATCACTGAAATGGAAAATAGCAAGCTAGTTCTAGTGCTGCCCTTATTTACTAATCCTGCAAATCTGATTCCAGCAGGTGCTTAAAACTTCTCCAAATTATCAGTTCATGTGCTCAGGTTATCTGGAGTTGAGAATGCATGACATTCTGGAGAATCAGGACTTAGTCTCAGTTAGAAAACTAAATGGCTTGCTGTCATGGTTTGGGGTGGGTTGGCCAATGAGAAGACAACAGATGCTCTCCCCCACCTCTCACTCCAAGGAAAAGAAGAAGAGAGATAGAGTAAGTTATGAGTTTATAACACACACTACTACTACCAACATACACTACTACTACCAACATACACTACTACTACCAACATACACTACTACTACCAACACACACTACTACAAAAATAAAAAGTGAAATAGATACAATATATACAAATATGCACAAAACCAGAGCAAGCTCCCAGGAGGATGTCACTGGCAGGCACTGGGGAAGTTCCAAACTGGACTCAGTGACAAATAGGAACTGGAACATACTAACCAGGATCAAAAGGCAGATGAGCTGACAGGGTCCTCCTCACACAAGAGCCATCCACTGAAAAAAAGCCTTTAGAACAGAGTCCTATTAAATAAGCCAACCTGATCCCTTTGAGCCCTCAGCTTTTATACTGAGCATGGGGCAGATGGGATGGAATACCCTATTGGTCAGTTGGGGTCACCTGACCTGTCCACAGGTGTGACCCCTCCACAGGGTAAATACCCAAGTCAGCTGACCCTGGTTGCCACAGCAACAAGTAAGAGCCAGAGCCTCTCTCACTGAATATAAAGTTGGCTCTGCTTCACCCCAAACTGGGGCACTTGGCTAGGACTACACCTGTGAGGCTGCAACCTAGAAGCATTCCTGAAAATGCTACGTATTTGAGATAAGGGATGTTCTTTACTGGGAGAAAATGATAGGAGGGAAAAGGAGGAGATAAAGAATCAGAATACAGCCTTTAGGTGTGATAGGCTAAAACACTAAAATGCAATCCTTTTACCTAAGAGCTAATACTTAGAGCTAAGCCACTGAGAGTCAAATCTGATTAGGACTAGTTTGCTTTTAAAAAGCCCCTTCTTTTCTGTTTGTTACCAACTGTCTAACCTAAGTGGTTGTGGTGGGTTGACCTTGGCCAGCTGCCAAATGCCTATCTAGTTGCTCTATTGCTCCTCCTCCTCAACAGGACAGGGGGAGAAAATATCATGAAAAAGCTCGTGATTGAGATAAAGATGGAGAGATAACTCAGCAATTACCATCACGAGCAAGACAGACTTGACTTGGGGGAAATTAATTTATTGCCAATTAAAATAGATTTAGATAGTCAGAAATGAAAACAAAAAATTGAAACAGGACCTTCCCCCCCACCCCCCGCTTTTTCTCAGGCTCGACTTTACTCCTTCATTCCTGACTCCTCTCCTTTTCCCCCCTACACACACACCCCTGAGCAGCAATGGAGACCGAGGTGGTTGTGGTCAGTACATAATGGTTCCTCTCTGCTGCTCCTTCCTCCTTGCACTTTTGCCCTGCTCCAGTGTGGATCCTCTCCATGGGTTGCAATCCTTCAGGATAAGCCTGTTCCAATGTGGACTCTCCACGGGATGCAATTTCTTCAGGAAGTTTCCAACTGCTCCAGCATAGGGACCTCCACAGGTTGCAGTGTGGATATCTGCTCTGGCGTAGTGTCTTCCATGGGCTACAGGGAAAAAAAGCTGTTCCACCATGGCCTCTTCCACCAGCTGCAGGGGAATTTCTGCTCTGGCACCTGGAGCATCTCCTCCCCCTCCTTCTCTGATCTTAATGTTTGTACTGCTGTTTCTCACTTTCTTTTTCTTCATTCCCCTGTTCATCTGGTGTTTCTGCCCTTTTTTAAATATGTTTTCACAGAGGTACCGCCAACTTTACTGATTAGCTCAGTTATGGCCTGTGGTGGTTCTGTTGCGGAGTCGGCTGGAACCAGCAGCGTCTGGCCCAGCCACTGGCAGCCACTTACTTCTTCTCACAGAGACTCCCCTGATTCCAAAACCTTGCCACACACATCCAATACAGCGATGCAGATTGCATCTCCTAAGACAGGAGTTCATATAGCAGAACAGAGGGATGCAGGAGCAATGGGATGCATTTAAAAGCACATGTAAACTATTTATGGACTGTTGTGATATGAAGTGTGTGACAGGCCTGTCATGATGATTGTGTAAAGTAAAAATGATTTTTCCTGAGATTACACATTATCAGGATAGCTGATTTTGATTTTTGCCTACATCTTTTCAGAGAACTTGGTTATAGAAGATGAATTGTTCAACTGGTAAAAGTGAAAGGGGGAGGAGAAGCAACAGAGAGAGGATAGGTTGAGGACAGTAACTTCCTAACTTGGTTTTGCCTTATGCAAAGTACCTTGTTTCTGAAGTCCATGTTGCTACAGTGACCAAAGCCTCATAATCTTTAATCTCAGAATATCTTTATGAAGTAAGCACATGGCTTATATGAGTAGGACATTGTCAATGGCTAGGATATGGCTCATTAATAAACTTCTCAACACCAGAAGAATATCCCCAGATCTTCCCATCCACTGTGAAGAGTTGTTAATAACCACAGTAAAACTTCACAAATACATTAAACTAGCAGTGTTCCAGTTTTAAAACAAATTGTTTATCTCCTATTCTCCCTAGATATATAGATATATAAATGTTGCTAGGAATAGCATCCACAGAGTGAAACCTTAATCCATCAAAGTCCTTGTTATAACTGTATCAATTTCAATTTATTTGGAAAGGAGGACACATACTGAGAGAATAAGCTGAAGGGAAAGGAAAGAAAATGGAATTTTGTATTTATCTAAAGTCCCTTTTGAAGCAAACAGTGCTTTGAAGATTCAGCTGAGTGTTGGAAAGGTAAGATGGAAGCCAAGTGAACTATCTCACAGACAAATGCACAAAAAAGAAGTCACCTTAAGATAGGTTGTACTTCAGTATATTATAATAGAGGAGAATGCAAACCCTTTTAAAAATAGCTACCTTTATTGTGTTGGATATTGCGTATGTAAGACATTTAAAGACAAAAAACTGTAGCAATAGTACATCTCTAGATGAAACCAGTTGCATTAAAATTGTGAGAAAAAGGAACTGTTTCAAGTCTAGTTTTATACAATTGCCAGAGTTTAGCTAAGGGAATGATGTCACACTGAGGTAAAAAAGCAGTGCCTAGGTTAGATCTCATACTAACTCTGGGACTGAGTGACAAGCAGTACAGCACCAGTGTCTCCTGCCTGAGATGCACGTTTTCTGCATTGTTACAGGATGACTACTGTAGAATATATGAATTAAGCAGCATCTTAGCTGTAAAAAAACCTAGTTTGTGAGCAGTGGTACTGTGTCTCTTCTGTCTTGGAGTCGTCTCCCGGGCCCTTCCAGAATACCACATATAGCTAAAAAAAAATGATTTGTGAACTTAGTGACCACTATTTGGAGCTGCAATGGTGTCATGGCTCTTTCCTGCCATGCCGGTTGTACAGGGGGTAAAAGAACAACTTTCCAATATCAAAAAAAAAAGGAGGAGAAGGTAGTATCTGGCCTCCTGGCTGAACTGGATATTATACCAAGATTTGGGTATGTACCCCTGTCCACAAGCCTTGGTCTGACATTGTCTAAGTGAAAGAGACTGGAGGTGAACCACTTTAACCCCATCTCTTCTGGACCCTCACATAACACAGCCACCAGCCTTTTATGCCCTAATCTGTTCCTGTCCTGACACTGCCAGTGTATCCCAACTCAGAACGCAATGGTTGCAAAACAAAGATTAAATTTCTCTCATCCCAGATGTTCCCATTCCTTTCAAATATCTTCCTAAATTCTTCTCCTTGAGATGCCAACCTTGCCCTCTCTTCTAATTCTGGCCTACATTCTCTGTTCAGAAGTGTGGTGGCTTAACCTTGGCTGGCTGCCAGACCTCCACGCAGCTGCTCATTCCCCCTTGTCAGCAGGGCAGGGGGAGAAAACAAGATGAAAAAGCTCATGGGTTGAGCAAGGGAGATCACTTACCACTTACCGTCATGGACAAAACAGACTTGACTTGGGGAAAATTAATTTAATTTATTGCCAATTAAAAATAGAGTAGAATGGTGAGAAACAAAACTAAAAACACCTTCCTCCCACCCCCACCCCTTCTCTCCAGGCTCAGCTTCACTCCCTTGTTCCTGACTCTGTTAAGTGATGTAAGAAGTACAGTCACCTCCTCCAGCTGCTCCAGCCCAGGACCTCTCTGGCCTGGCCACTGGAGCCCAGCCTGGTGCCTCGGGGACCTGGGGATCTTTGCTCAGGCTGAGGGATGCAGCTGCCGCTTTCCCATTTGCAGACTCAACCAGTAATGAAGCTGCACACATGTCCCGGAGACACAGACATGGACACATACACACACACACGGATACACACACAGACCCACACACAGGACACTGACACGGCTGGTTACACAGACTGCCACAGAAAAAGCACTGCCTTCAACAGCACCTACATACAGGACACACATAAAATATAAACATAGACAGCCAAGTCCCCTTCCTCCTCTTCAACTGGTAGAGATAGAAGTTCAATAGCAAAGGCACACACAAACACTCCTCTCTAGGTTCACAAGCACACACACATTTGTGGATTCCTCGAGTATCGATATGACCCCTCTGTCAACCCGGCACCCCTGCCTGGATCCTGAGGCCCCTTACCCGCTTCACGGGTACCCTACTTGCCGGCCAGTCCAAACACACACACACTAATCCCACAGGCATTCCGCATTAGCAAGTCCCCCTGGGCCTACCAACACAGATCCCCTGCCTGCCTGATATCCTGGTGCAGGCCCAAGACCCCCCTGCTCACCAGCTAGTCCAGCTTAAAGTTTGCTAGTGAATACACAGACGCTCCCCACATACACTAGGATTGGGGAAGATAACATTTGGCCACCCTCAGCAGCCAGCACCAGACACATGGTCTGTGACCCATGGCCCTGCTCCAGCCTCTGGTGCAGAGCCCCTCACTCACCTCACTCATGCTGGTCTCCCCCAGTAGCTGGTTTTGGGAACATACGCCATTCCCGCCCCAGTTGCTGGAGGTTAAAGACCCCCCACTCACTCCAGTAGCTGGCCCTGAGACCCCCCCACTTGCTCCAGTAGCTGGCACCACAGGCTGGGGGCGTCTACACCCCTGGTCTGACTCCAGTAGCTGGCACCAAATCTACTCACAACCATCCCCCCAATAGCTGGCACTCTGGGCTCAAAGTCTGTAGGACCCTCCCTAGATCCAGAGAGCTATGGCCCCTCCAACTACTGACTCTATGACGCTGTCCTGGTTCCGGCGGGGATAGGGTTAATTCTTCCTGGTATTCCATGCCATGTGAGACATGCCCACCCTGAGCTGCTGGGGGAGGGGGCAGGAAGTCGTTGCTTGGAGCGGGCTGGGGCATCCCGGTCCGATCAGTGAGTGGCGGGGAGCGGTGGTTCCGTAATCGTGTTTGTATATTCCTCTATCCGTGTTATTGTTGTTGTTTGCTTGTTCCCTTTGCTGTTCTGTTAAACTGCCCTTGTCTCAACCCCAGAGTCTTGCCTTTTTCTTCTGATTCTTCCTGTATTGGGAAGGCCTGAGCGAGCAGCATGAGGTTCTTTGTTGCCATCTGAGGCTAAACCACGACAGTCGTTTTTGGCACCCAACGTGGGGCTCGAAGGGTTGAGATGATGACAGAATCCAACTGGAGCTTGTAAAAACGAATTTTTGTATGCATTTATTTTATTAGGTAAATAGTCACTGGTCGCCATGTTGCTTGGTTTGTTCTCATGGCTGCGTTATGTAAATTCCTATGTGGTTTATGTACTCCCTGTGATGATTTTTGTTACTTCTGGGAGAGGGATAAGGATTATCATTTTGCTGTCCTGTGCGATATCTGTTTATGATATGATAACATCACTTATTGGACAGTTACTTTGGGGCGTTTATGTGGTATTGTTGTCCTGTCCGTACCTCGGGCACCGTCTCTCAGAATTTATTAATAATTACACCCAGTCTGTGGGGGAAACAGCGGGGGACACTTTCCCCAGCTCTTTTGCCTCCCTTTTCTCCTTTGGGTCAGGTATGACAGCTTTTGAGAATTTTGAATATCCTTGGGATACTCAAACCAGCATGTTCCTAGTGTTATGTCTCCTGAATGTGTTCCAGGTCGTGTTTAGGGTTAAACAACTATTTAAGACTACCACCCGGAGATCTTCTCCGAGGCTGGATAGTCAGGGGTGGCATGGCATGTGGGAGAACATGGGCAGGTACCTAGAGAACTTTTCACCTCCAATGGTCTGGGACTTCACCCCTGAACAATTACAGGACCCTGATAAAGTGGTGGAATACTTGAAGGGAAAATGCTGTGGCTATTCTAGAGAGGCACAACTCACCGCACTGTGCTGGGCCCTGGCCAGTATCTACCAGGCACTGCTCAGTGTTATGCAGCACCCTCAGGGGAAAGAGATGGAAACTAGACCGGCAGCCACTGCGGCTTCTGCAACCCCTGTGGCAGCCCCTGTGACTACTGCAACCCCTGCGGCAGCCACTGCCGCTGAACCAGGGAACCAACCCGTGCCAGTATCAGTTGCCCCCATACAGAAGAGGAAGTACACGAAGAAATCAGTTCGCTCAGTAAGAGATGATGATGAACCAGGGTCATCACGAGAGCAGGAGGAAGAGGGAGTACCAGAGATAATTACTCGATCCCTATCCTTGAGTGAGCTGCGGGATATGCGAAAAGATTTTAGCCGACTTTCAGGTGAGCACATTGTCACCTGGCTGCTCCAGTGCTGGGATAATGGGGCCAGTAGCCTGGAATTAGAGGGTAGGGAAGCCAGGCAGCTGGGATCCCTATCCAGGGAAGGCGGCATTGACAAGGCAATTGGGAAGAAGACCCAAGCCCTCAGCCTCTGGAAACGACTCCTGTCAGGCGTGAGGGAGAGGTACCCCTTCAGTGAAGATGTTGTATGTCATCCAAGCAAGTGGACTACCATGGAAAGAGGTATCCAGTACCTGAGAGAATTAGCCCTGCAGGAGATGATTTATTATGACTTGGACAATGCACAGTTACCCACAGACCCTGATGAGGTGCAATGCACAAGGCCCATGTGGTGGAAGTTTGTACGGAGCGCACCATCGTCATATGCCAACTCACTGGCGGTAATGGAATGGAAAGGTGAAGAGGGACCAACGGTGGATGAGGTGGCTGGCCGGCTCCGGCGATATGAAGAAAGTCTCTCTTCCCCCCTTGTCTCAGCTGTGGAGAAACTGTCCCGGAAGGTCCAGCAACTTGAAGAGAATATGTCCTACTCCCCACCTGTACGGGCCAGCATCTCAGCTATTAGGAGCAGGCATTTCCCGACTCAAGAGAGAGAGTACAGAGGGTACACACCACGAGGCACCCTGTGGTTCTACCTGCGTGACCACGGGGAGGACATGAGGAAGTGGGATGGACGACCTACTTCGATCCTGCGGACACGGGTACAGGAGTTGCAAGGAAGGACAACCACAAAAGGGGATCCCTCCAGGAAAAGTGCCGCCCCAGTTTCCAGTGAGCAGTTCCCCAGGCAGAGCAGAAGGCCTGATCTTGCTTCTGATCCACTTGAAGGAACTTCCAAGTCATTTCTGCAAGAAGTGAGTAATGGATACTCTGACCAGGATTAGAGGGGCCCTGCCTCCGGCCAGGTGGAGGAAAGGGACAACCGGGTTTATTGGACGGTGTGGATTCGATGGCCTGGCACATCAGACCCACAGGAGTAGAAGGCTCTAGTGGACACGGGTGCACAGTGTACTTTAATACCATCAAGCTCTAGAGGGGCAGAACCCATTTGTATTTCTGGGGTGACAGGGGGATCCCAAGAGTTGACTGTACTGGAGGCGGAAGTGAGCCTAACTGGGAATGAGTGGCAAAAGCATCCCATTGTGACTGGCCCAGAGGCTCCATGCATCCTTGGTATAGATTACCTCAGGAGAGGGTATTTGAAGGACCCAAAAGGGTCCCGTTGGGCCTTTGGCATAGCTGCCTTGGAGACGGAGGAACTTAAACAGTTGTCTACCTTGCCTGGTCTCTCGGAGGACCCTTCTGTTGTGGGGTTGTTGAGGGTCGAAGAACAACAGGTGCCGATTGCTACCACAACGGTGCATCGGCGGCAATATCGCACTAACCGAGATTCTCTGATTCCCATCCATAAGCTGATTCATCAACTAGAGGTTCAAGGAGTGATCAGCAAGACTCGCTCACCCTTTAACAGTCCCATATGGCCGGTGCGAAAATCTAATGGAGAGTGGAGGCTAACTGTAGACTATCATGGCCTGAATGAAGTCACGCCACCGCTGAGCGCTGCTGTGCCGGACATGCTAGAACTGCAGTACGAACTGGAGTCCAAGGCAGCCAAGTGGTATGCCACAAATGATATAGCGAATGCATTCTTCTCAGTCCCTTTGGCAGCAGAGTGCAGGCCACAGTTTGCTTTCACTTGGAGGGGCGTCCAGTACACCTGGAATCGACTGCCCCAGGGGTGGAAACACAGCCCCACCATTTGCCATGGACTGGTCCAGACTGCACTGGAACAGGGTGAGGCTCCAGAACATCTGCAATACATTGATGACATCATTGTATGGGGAAACACAGCAGAAGAAGTTTTTGAGAAAGGGAGTAAAATAGTCCAGATCCTTCTGAAAGCTGGTTTTGCCATAAAACAAAGTAAGGTCAAGGGACCTGCGCAGGAGATCCAGGTTTTAGGAATAAAATGACAAGATGGATGCCGTCAGATTCCAATGGATGTGATCAACAAAATAGCAGCTATGTCTCCACCAACTAGTAAAAAGGAAACACAAGCTTTCTTAGGCATTGTGGGGTTTTGGAGAATGCATATCCCAGATTACAGTCTAATTGTAAGCCCTCTGTATCAAGTAACCCGGAAGAAGAACGACTTTAAACGGGGTCCTGAGCAACGACAAGCTTTTGAACAAATCAAACAGAAAACAGTCCACGCAGTGGCCCTGGGGCCAGTCCGGGCAGGACAAGATGTTAAAAATGTGCTCTACACCGCAGCCGGGGAGAACGGCCCTACCTGGAGCCTCTGGCAGAAAGCACCAGGGGAGACTCGAGGTCGAGCCCTAGGGTTTTGGAGTCGGGGATACAGAGGATCTGAAGCCCGTTACACTCCAACAGAAAAAGAGCTATTGGCAGCATATGAAGGGGTTCGAGCTGCTTCAGAAGTGGTTGGCACAGAAGCACAGCTCCTCTTAGCACCTCGACTGCCGGTGCTGGGCTGGATGTTCAAAGAAAGGGTCCCCACCACACATCATGCAGCTGATGCTACGTGGAGTAAGTGCATTGCACTGATCACACGGCAAACTCGAATGGGAAACCCCAGTCGCCCAGGAATTCTGGAAGTGATCATGGACTGGCCAGAAGGCAAGGATTTCGGAATGTCACCAGAGGAGGAGGTGACACGTGCGGAAGAGGCCCCACCATATAATAAACTGCCAGAAAATGAGAAGAAATATGCCCTGTTCACTGATGGGTCCTGCCGGATTGTGGGAAAGCATCGGAAGTGGAAGGCTGCTGTGTGGAGTCCTACACGAGAAGTTGCAGAAGCCAGGGAAGGACAAGGGGAGTCGAGCCAGTTTGCAGAGGTGAAAGCCATTCAGCTGGCCTTGGACATTGCTGAGCGAGAAAAATGGCCAGTACTTTATCTCTACACTGACTCATGGAGGGTGGCAAATGCCCTGTGGGGGTGGTTACAGCAGTGGAAGCAGGGCAACTGGCAGCGCAGAGGCAAACCCATCTGGGCTGCTGACCTATGGCAAGATATTGCTGCCCGGATAGAGAATCTGGTTATGAAAGTACGCCATGTAGATGCCCATGTACCAAAGAATCGGGCCATGGAGGAACATCAGAACAACCAGCAGGTGGATCGGGCTGCTAGGATTGAAGTGGCTCAGGTGGATCTGGACTGGCAACATAAGGGCAAACTATTCATAGCTCAGTGGGCCCATGACTCCTCAGGCCATCAAGGAAGAGATGCGACATATAGATGGGCTCTTGACCGAGGGGTGGACTTGACCATGGACACTATTGCACAGGTCATCCATGAATGTGAGACATGTGCTGCAATCAAGCAAGCCAAGCGTTTGAAGCCTCTCTGGTATGGAGGACGATGGCTGAAATACAAATCTGGGGAGGCCTGGCAGATTGACTATATCACACTGCCACAAACCCGTCAAGGCAAGCGCTATGTGCTCACCATGGTGGAAGCAACCACTGGATGGCTGGAAACATACCCTGTGCCCCATGCCACTGCCCGGAACACTATCCTGGGCCTTGAAAAGCAAGTCCTGTGGCGACACGGTACCCCAGAGAGAATTGAGTCAGACAACGGGACTCATTTCCGAAACAGCCTCATAGACCCCTGGGCCCAAGAGCATGGCATTGAGTGGGTATATCACATCCCCTGTCACGCACCAGCCTCTGGGAAGATTGAACGATACAATGGATTGTTAAAAACTACACTGAGAGCAATGGGTGGTGGGACTTTAAAACATTGGGATACACATCTAGCAAAAGCTACCTGGCTAGTTAACACCAGGGGATCTACCAATCGGGCTGGCCCTGCCCAATCAAAACTTCCACGTACCGTAGAAGGGGATAAAGTCCCCGTAGCGCACATGAAGAATATGTCAGGGAAGACAGTCTGGGTTAGTCCTGCCTCAGGCAAAGGCAAACCCATCCGTGGGATTGCTTTTGCCCAAGGACCTGGGTGCACTTGGTGGGTGATGCGGAAGGATGGGGAAGTCCGATGTGCACCCCGTGGGGATCTGATTTTGGGTGAGAATAGCCAATGAATCAAATTGTGTGTTGTTAATTGCTAAGTAACCCTGTCACTGTATGTCCTCATTACTATAATTGCTATCAGTTGTACTACGAGTAAGGCACAGGGGTGATGGGATCAGAACTGACCTCAGCAGCTGGCACCCAGCAACTTCCTCAAGGTCTACATCTTCAGCCCATGGACTGTGGGCATGAGCCACACCGGGTGCACCAGTCACAACCTCTGAAAATACAGCATGCAACAGTCCAGCACCACACAGCATCTCACCTGCCCTGAGAGACTGTTCCAGCAGATGGAGCCCAAAGCCATGGATTACATGAACTCAACGGACACTTTGGAGGGATGGCCCATAAACTAAGGGCTTTATATGTGCATGAAAATATATGTGTGTGTGTATATATATATATATAAAAGACAGGGGAAAGTGGTGGCAATTCATTGGAACCTGTAAGATGTGGGCATGGCATAGATGGCATGGAATAAGGGGTGGATAATGTCCTGGTTCCGGCGGGGATAGGGTTAATTCTTCCTGGTATTCCATGCCATGTGAGCCATGCCCACCCTGAGCTGCTGGGGGAGGGGGCAGGAAGTCACTGCTTGGAGTGGGCTGGGGCATCCCGGTCCGGTCCGGTCCGGTCGGTGAGCAGCGGGGAGCAGCGGTTCCGTAATCGTGTGTGTATATTCCTCTGTCCGTGTTGTTGTTGTTTGCTTGTTCCCTTTGCTGTTCTGTTAAACTGCCTTTGTCTCAACCCAAGAGTCTTGCCTTTTTCTTCTGATTCTTCCTGTATTGGGAAGGCCTGAGCGAGCAGCACGTGGTTCTTTGTTGCCATCTGAGGCTAAACCACGACAGACGCTGACTCGCTTCAGTAGCCAACACCACAGGCCGTGGGGTGCCTATATCCCCAGTCTGACTCCAATAGCTGGCACCAAATTCCATTCACACATACACAGGTCTCACCAGTAGCTGGCACTTAGTCCTTGGAACACACGTACACACAGGACAGAGAATGAGATTACACAGAGTGATAGTTAAGAAAAGAATTAATATGAAGATATAAGAAGATAGGACAGACCACGGTGATCAGGCACAGGGCTCAGCCAGACAAGCATGCTGACCAGCCCCATTTTACACGTGACTCGCCCCTTTTATACCCTTTTCTGTCTACCGTTCACCCCCCTTCTTTGTTCCTCCCTGTTTGCCCCTTCCCCTGCATGTCCCCCATGGGTTTGTACAGCTCTGTCGATTCTTCCATCCCTCCCAATCTGGGATCTCCCCTGGTTTACAGTCTTATCAGTTGCAGTCTAGGTTGATCTTCCTGGAAGTGGTGCTTGTGGTTTCTTGATAGCTTATCAACTAGTGTGACTGGTGATGTTTGTTTCTTGTAATTTTCTTCATGTTTGCTTTGTCAGGTCTGTGTCTTGGTATATTTTGGTTTCTGGCTTCCCCCTTTTCCCTTAGTTTCCCAATTGTCAAGATCCCCAATCAGATAACCTTGCTGGAATAAACCTTCTCACACTCTCACATGCCCTCATCAATCAGTGAGACTGACCAGGTTTAGTTCCCATCACCACCTCCCTTATCATTTATTGGTCAGGTTTCTGTCCCTGGTATGTTCTTGTTTATGGCTTTCTCTTCTTATTATCCCTTTTGTGCATTGAACAAGGTCCTTGACCAGATACCCTTAAAGGAAGAGTCACTTTCCTTCCACATACCCTTACAGACTCTTCTGTCTCCTCCCCCCACAAACTCAGCGGCACAGGGGGGATGGGGAATGGAGGTTGCAGTCAGTTCATAGCAATTCATCTCTGCTGCTCCTTCCTCCTCACACTTTTCCCCTGCTCCAGCATGGGGTCCATCCCATGGGGTACAGTCCTTTAGGAACAGACTGCTCCAGTGTGGGCTCCTCTCCACAAGCCACAATTCCTGCCAGAAAACCTGCTCCTGCGTGGGCTATTCTCCATGGGCCAGAGTTCCTGCCAGGAGCCTGCTCCGGCATGGGTTCACCATGGTCTGCAGCTTCCTTCAGGGCATATTCACCTGCTGTGGCATGGAGTCCTCCATGGGCTGCAGCATGGATATCTGCTCCAGCGTGGTCCTCTCCACGGGCTGCAGCGGGACAAACAGCTTCACCATGGTCTTCGCGGGAGCACCTCTAGCACTTCCTCCCCTTCCTTCTTCACTGACCTTGGTGTCTGCAGGATTGTTTCCCTCACATTTTTTCTCACTCTTCTCTGTCACAGCTGCTGCATGGTGTTTTTTACCCCTTCTTAAATGTTTTCACAGAAGCAGCTTTGGCCAGCAGTGGGTCCACCTTGGAGCCAGCTGGAACCAGCTGTGTCTGACATGGGAGCAGCCCCCAGTCTCTTCTCACACAGGCCATCCCTGCACCCCCCCACACTATGAAAACCTTGCCACATAAACCCAATACAAGAAGTCAGATCCCTTCTACTTAGTTCTTCCTGCTCTGCTGGCCCAGATACTGCTGCTCTCACTCCCGCACAAAAACTCTGGCTCCTGCTTTCACGGAGATTGAAAACCTCACACACAAGCTGGTATTACCAAAAATTTGTCTGGGCAAGACTCTGGAAGCAAGAGAGGAGAATGTGTCCTGGAAAAATGGGTGTGATAGCCATAGCAGAGATATTTAAGTTGTTAGGGTAAGGTGGTGGTGCAACTCTCTGCCCTCCTTTAGGCCACTTGGTACTTGGCGTGATTTCCCCCCCCACCTGGGCCACATAATAATACAATGGACCAGAACGTGGTGGAGAGTAATGGACCAGAACAGTATGGCAACCCCTTAGCATGCCTGAATTCCATGACTCCTACCGTTTGAAAATAATAACTATAATCGATCACTCCTCACAATACGGGGATCATGGCCAAAGAAGGGTGGATACCAGGACCCCAAGATCTAGCAAGTTCTGGGCTTGTGTAACTGGTGGAAAGAACCAAAATATCCCATTGTCTGAGCTGGGCCAGAGTGGAAAAGTACCTGACGAAAGTCAATTATCTCAGATCCTGTAAGTAGTGATTCTAGCAAGACCCTTTGAGCTCTTCTGGATCGCAGCGGGCTGTGGCCAGTACCTCCCCTGAGTTGGGACACCGCTCAGGCTGACACTTTGAGGATTAGAAGGCCAGGGCGAGTCAATCCTTCTTGAGTCTCAATTACTGCCTGTTGTGGAATGCCAATGCATTGTGAGTATTTAATCTAAACTCGGGAAAAGGGAAATTTTTAACTATAGGCTAGCCTCTCTTTCATCCACCTATCCACCTTTATGCTTCTGATATACACATTAGCTTTTACGAATGTGGATGTTCTTCTGTTTGTCCGTGCACGCGTAGGAGTTAAAAGGGGTACCTGTCGACTCATTAGAGTCGCCCACTACTAAGAAATTTTTGATTCTAGCAGAGACCACTGTGTGTGTGTGCACACGTGCTTATATGCTCTTGCTTATATGCATATGTATTAATTTAAGATCTGTACTTTTGCTCATATGTGTATGTATTGATTTGGGATACCTTATAGTAAGTTAGTGTGAATCTTGTGACCTTCGAATATGTAATTAAGTCACTGTTCAATTTATTTGCTAAATCACTTAGTAAACCTTAAATTGGTTAATGATTAAGTGCTGCTAAAATTCAACCTCTTGATCTACCTCAAATCATTAATAAATTTTGAATCGCTGCTAAATCATAACTGCGTCAAATATTCCCATCCGTGACAGGTAACCAATCAGTATTAAAAAGGAAAAAAAGGGTATCTGCAATGAGTCTGCATCCATCATGTGTCCTACATTATGACTGGTGTCATGAATGTGACCGGAACTACATTGTTCTTCTCAGCATGACTATTCCATAAAGTATATGTCCACTTTATACGGAGGATAATAGTTACTTTTTTATGTAATAGGAGTTACTCTACATTTTATTTTCCTCCAAAACTATGGCTAATGTTTATGTAAAGTCTGGAGATGTTCTCAATAAGGAATTGGAGTAAATGGAGAAAATAGGGTCCCTAGAGATCAATGTCATGGTTGTACTGAGATCAGTTCCAGGGGAGAAAGACAAATTTCATTGCAGTGCTGAAGATTGTCCTTGAATTATTTAAATCCCACTTAAATCCTACTTTGAGAATTAATTTGACTTTAAGTGGGCAATTGACCCTCTTCTGGAATCCTCTTAAAGAATTTGGCTGATCTTGTATGGCTATTTGTGCATTGCAAATATGATTTATGAACCTGATTTAGTTGTTCTTATTATCACGTTATATCTATATACTCTCACTTACCTGAGACAGAGAGGTTATGAGGTAACTTCCTGTGTGTTATAAGGCGTTTCAGACGTGTATAACTAACAGTATATTATATTATTTTCTGAACTAGGAAGAAAAGAGGGTAGGGAATAAAAGAGATCAGCTGTTTAATTCATGTTAAACAGAAGCATTGTTTTACATACAGTGTGGTGAATTGACCTTGACTGGATGCCAGGTGCCCACCAAGCCACTCCCTGTCCTCAATAAGACAGGGGGAGAAAACACAATGAATAGCTCGTTGGTCAAGATAAGGACAGGGAGATCACTCACCAATTACTGTCATGGGCAAAACGGACTCGACTTGGGGAAATCAGTTTAATTTATTGCCAATCAAAAGTCAGAGTAGTATAATGAGAAATAAAACCAAATCTTAAAACACCTTCCCCCCACCCCTCCCTTCTTCCTGGGCTCAGCTTCACTCCCAAATTTGCTACCTCCTCCCCCTGAGTGGCACAGGGGTACAGGGAATGGGGGTTGTGATCAGTTCATAATGATTTATCTCTGCCTCTCCTTCCTCCTCACACTCTTCCCCTGCTCCAGCGTACTGTCCCATGCATTGGAGACAGTCCTCCACAAACTTCTCCAACATGGATCCTTCCCACGGGCTGCATTTCTTCAAGACCTGCTCCAGTGTGGGTCCTTTCCACAGGTGCAGTCCTTCAGGAATGGACTGATTCAGCATGGGTCCCCCACAGGGTCACAGGTTCTGCCAGGAACCTGTTCCAGCATGAGTTTGCCATGGAGTCACAGCCTTCTTTGGGCACATCCACCTGCTCCAGAGTGGGGTCCTCCATGGGCTGCAGTAGATATCTGCTCAACTGTGGACCTCCATGGACTGCAAGGGGACAATCTGCTTTACCATGGGCTTTACCATGGGCTACAGGGGAATCTCTGCTCCAGCACCTGAAGCACCTCCTCCCCCTCCTTCTCCACTGACTTTGGTATCTGCATAGTTGTTTCTTTCACATATTCTCACTCCTTTCTTTCTGGATGCTGCTGCACAGCAGTTTTTTCCTCTTCTTAGATATATTATCCCAGAAGCACTACTACTGCTGCTGACTGGCTCAGCTTTGGACAGCAGTGGGTCTGTCTTGGAGCCAGCTGGCACTGGCTCTATCGGACATGGAGGAAGCTTCCCACAGAAGCCACCCCTGCAGCTTCCCTGCTACCAAAACTGCCACCAAAACCCAATACACACAGCAACAGATTTCCTGCTGTGATAACTAGAAGACTGAGAAACCACTCAAATTATTCACAGTGGGATGGAATGATGGAATATGTGGAAAAGATGTATCTGGTGCCTGCAAATCAGCTAGAGCAGCTAAGGGTGCTGCCACTTCCCAGGGAAGACATTAGGGCTGGTACAGTCCACTCTTCGGATGTTGAAATGAGGGACAGTCTCCAAAAACCAGGCTCAACAGCCTATGAGAAATCTAAGGTGTATACAATCACTCAAGTGTATACAACCACTTCAGAAGTACTTGGCACATGTGAAACAGAGAGCTCAGGAAAGGGGGAAAATAACTCTTGTTTTTCTTGAACAAAATGAGACAGAGGCAGAAAAGCCCTTCAGGAATCTTGAGGACCCCAACCCTGTTGTGCAGGAAGTGTTAAAGTGCATCCATGATACAGAAAGAATGCACAAGTGTTTCTAGGCAAACTAGGGCAACAGAAGCATATTTCTTTTTGGGACAACCAGGGAAGTTTTGCATCCAAAAGAGATGTCATGAAGGGGTTCAGCCTCCTTTATTTAGTCTGAGGTGTCCTTTAGATTCCCGACCCTTCTAGACTGAGAGAATCTAAATGCTGGAATAGGCTGGAATATTTTTATGAAAGCCATGGCTGCGGTGAATGTCCCATCTTCTCTCATGGTAATGCAGAGAACTATGATCTCTTGGAACAGCTAAAGGTGACTGAGGAGGACAAAGAGGCACCACACACCCTCTAAGAAGAGAAAGATACTTAAAATCCAAAGGCTAACCCTGTAAAGTTTACTGTTGAAAATAAAATATTCATAAAATCTTTAAACTTTGTTGTCTGTAGTGTCCATTTAAAAAAACATATTTGGAGAGGGAATTAAAGAAAACATACACACGCACATAGCCCTTCAGTTGGGTTGTAAGTTTTATTTAACAAATACATTTATGAAAATCATTGCAAGAGATGCAGGTCTGGATATTTTGAGTAGCCCTGATCACAGGGAAAGCTCCATATTAATTTTTTACAAAATGCATCACCATCTGGTCATTTTCAACTATATTGTTAGAATACAGTTTTAAAAGCTATTCAGAAGGTAATCCCTTGTTATGGTGATGTAGGAAAAAGGCACAGTAGTATCCATCGTCTGTGGAGAGGGGATGGCAGCAGCTGCTGCTTCTGGAAAAGCGATGTTCATTGTGTTGTGTTTTAGAAAGGACTTGACACTTTCAAGAAAGAGAACTCTGTCTGGGTCAATGCTGATCATGTCAATGTGTTGGTGGTTTACGGGCACATAGTGTGGCTTATCATACAGCACCATAACAGTTTTTTTATTGCCACTGGTCAGATCACAGTGCGATAATGGGATCAAAGAGTCCCTGACAAGATGGTGTTCCCATCTGGTCCACTGATGGAGAATTGACAGCTGAAGCTTTGTTGTGGGGGTTAATAAGATGGTTCATATTTTCCATCAACACGGAGAGGGATGGATAATAGCTTTTCTGCAAAGCATGTTCCCATGTCTTACCCTGCAGTGCTATTTCAAAAATGGCATCTTCGTTGATGTTATTCCAGCTGTGCAGGTGCTGTATTTCCACAAGCCCCTCCTCCCACTTGCCTGAGAACTCCAGGGGCCTCACCAGCTGTATGGTAAAGTTCGAGCTGGTGTTTTGTGTGAAGATTCTGACACTGGCATTGCTGGGTAGCATGATGCAGAAACCCCCGTCTGCCATCCTTCTTTTCCCTCCTGGCTCCACTGCCAATCACTAAATGTCCTGGACTTGGGAGGTTTCTATCCAACTGTTAAATATTTGGGGCAGTCCTTGCCTCTTCACCAGCAGCTGTTTTCTTCTTCCTTTTCCTTTTGCAGCAATGATCTTCTCAGTTTTGTAGACTCTGTCCTCACCAGGATTCACTTTGTGAAGTTCTTCAGAATAAAATGTCCCCTCAATTGCTTTGCAACTTTAGTCTGTTAAGTGGTACATGGATATATGTCCCCTTCTCACAATTTCTCATGTTTCATCTGTGGTCATTTCTTATCTGTAAACGTCTCCTCATAACTTTTCGCAAATCTCTCTTTTGTTCTAGACACCCTGACATGGTCTCCCTTTTTGAGCAGAGGTGCAAATTCTTTAATTTTAAATTCAACTCTATAGAACTCTATAGAGTTTTTTTCAGGGTTTAAAGGGTTCACATCCACAGACCTGGCTCTGATAGTCCTGTGGAAGCTATGGTTATAGCTCTTTATAAACTCCAACAACATATCAATGTAGCAAAAAGTGTTGCATGCTGTAAAATATCTTAGTTTTGAGCATCCTGTTAAAACACTCTACAACAGAAGCCTTAATTTCATTATTAGTAACAAAATGATGAAAATTACAGTGCTTTAACAGATTTTTTAAAAGCTGATTTAAAAAATTTTTCTCTGATTGGTCTGTAATTTCTGAAGCATATGGCCCCTGCTAAAAATTATTTTAAAATCCCCAGCCATTTCAGAGCCTGTTTTGCCTTTTAGACCAATGGCCCAGGCATGCTTGGATAATATGTCTGTTACTGTTAAGATGTACTTAACACCATTGTTGTGTATGGAAATCTGTTACATATCCACCAAGTCTGCCTGCCATTGTGCATCTACCTCTGCCACAATCACCTTGGTTCTTTTTAAGTGCTTTCTTGCAGTCTTGTATAAGCTGTAAGTGTCCTGGTTTGCAAGCCAGTTTGCCACTTGGCTTCTGTTGAGATTGGCAATTCATCTTTTAGCATTTTCAAAAAAGGGATTTACACACCCAAATCTTCCCACCTCCCCAGGAGCGTAGTAAATGTCCTTTAACAGAAGTGGCAGTGTAGGCATGTCTACCAGCATGCTGCTACTACACACATGTAAGAAATGAAACACTGGACAGTCAGTTTAACTCAAATACAGAGAAACTTTATTAGCAGGTGTGGTGGGTTGACCTTGGCTGGATGCCAGATGCCCACCAAGCTGCTCTATCACTCCTCCTCCTCAGCTGGACAGGGGGAGAAAAATATGATGAAAGGCTTGTGGGTCAAGATAAGGACAGTTTAATAAAGCAAAAGCAAAGGTTGCATGCAGAAGCAAAGGAAAACAAAAGATTTATTCTTTACATCAGCAAGCAATATCCAGCCACTTCCCAGGAAGTAGGGCTTCACTAGGCGTAGTGGTTGCTCTGGATGACAAACATAATAACGAATGCCCCCCCTTCCTCCTCTTTTCTCTTAGCTTTTATTGCTGAGCAGACGTCATATGGTATGGAATATCCCTTTGGTCAGTTGGGGGTCAGCTGTCCTGGCTATGTCCCCTCCCAGTTTCTTGCCCACCCCAGCCTACTGGCCTTTGGGGGTGAGGGAGAGACAGCCTTGATGCTGTGCGAGCACTGTTCAGCAGTAGTCAATGGTCCCAACAACTTTATAAGCTTCTTTTATGACTGCAGTTAAAGAAGCTACTTATACACTGAACAGTTCAGTTCTGTCTCTCTTCTTTCCATGTGGAATGCTTATGCCTTGATCTCTGTACATGTTCTCTCCTTCGACACCATATGCAGTAAAATCCTCCATATGCATAACTTCAACTCTTGTGTGACCTTAAATGTACAATTGTTTGGATTTCAGATAAAACTTCGAAAGGAACTGTCTTTGAGGCTTATGACTCTTTGAGGATTGTGACAATGTGTAAACTTAAAATCTAAACTGAGATACCATTAGTGTGAATACTAATTTGCTAGCTGATAATTAAGGGTATTAGTAAAAGCAGCACTCTTTATAACCACAGGCTAGCTGCAGCACTGAATATGAAACCAGGGAACACAGCATACATGTTTCAGTGTTGACAACCAAGTCAGGACTGGTGCGCAAGGATATGATCAAGATCTCAACTCATCCACTATGCTTGCCCTTCCCATCTTTCTTCCCTTTTACCACAAAGGACTACATTGGATAGTAACTTTGGAAGTTATGGAAAAATGTTGCCTAGCCTTTTTCTCATGGAACTTTGCTTTGATGCAACTGTTAAAGGAGGAGCTGCATCATTCATGGTGTCGCGCACACACACTCAAACACACTTACTCCCAGGTGTGTTTCCTCCTCCTTCAGGCTCAACCACAGGTTTCCCGCAACAGAGTCTCAGGTGTTGGATTTCATAAAATAATTAATTTAATTGAAAGGTACAGCAGCAAGAACAGCCTGGGCTGGGTGCCTCCAAAGAGAGGGACCCCGAACAAAGAAATCCCTGGGCAATTACACCCTTGTGATCTATACACACGCTGTTCACATGCTGTCCACACGTCTTTTAGTCCAATGGTGATTTTTGGTCTGGAGTCTTCTAACATCTAATTGGATTCTTTTTCTGTGTCCAGGCAGGCAGGCTCTTATCTTGTTGATTTGCAGTTTCAGCCAAGGGTTGGAGTCTCTGTACCTTCTGGCTTACACTCCTTGTGCACCTGCCCTTGTTGGCAAAACATGGAGAACCGAAGAGTCACGGATTTGGGAGAAACACTACCAAAACATCAGTGTGATATTAAACACTTTCCCATGTGTCGTGGTTTGGGCCAGATTGGCCACTGAGATAAACAACAGATGGTCTCTCCCACCTCTCTCTCCAAGGAGAGGAAGACGACATATAAAGAGACTTATGAGTTTAGAAAAAACTAAACTACTTCAATGAAAATATTAATAAAATAATAAAAAGAAAATAATGAAATATATACAATATATACAAAACCGTATCAAACTCCCAGGATGATGATCACATCACCAGCAGGCACTGGGGAAGTCCCAGGCTGGACTCAGCGACAGGTGGAAACTGGATTCCAGAGCTGGAGTCAGGAACGCATGGATCAGAATCAAAGGCAGACAAACAGACAGGGTCCTCCTTGGACACCGACCATTGAAGAAAAGAAAGCTGACCCTTTGATCCCTCAGCTTTTTTACTGAGCATGGGGCAGATGGGATGGAATAGCCCTGTTGGTCATTTTTGGGTCACCTGTCCTGTCCGCTCCTCCCTGCAGGTGGGACCCCTCTACGCTTTTCCATTTCCGACCCTCCAATGGGGCAAATTAACAAAGTTATCTGACCTTGGTTGTTATAGCAATAAGTATAAGCAAGAGTCTCGCTACATACCATTCCTTGGTATTAGCTATAAACATCAGACATTATCTGCTAGAAGCAGACACTGTCTGAAAAATATGCTGTTAATTTCAGAGAGTACAGTTAGTTAGAGGAGACTTGACTGAAAAGTAAAATTACAAAACAGAAAATTGGTTCTGTTTTACCTCAAACCAGGACAGCAATTTCTATGCGTCTTCCAATGGTATTTGCTGATTAAGGAATGTATTTTAGTTTGTCACCATATTGTTTTTCATTATATTATTTTAGCCATTTTTACCATGGCAGGAAGAACAAGTGTTTCCCCAATGTGGCTTTTTGTCTTTTGTTCTTAAACCTCAACAGAGGCTTCTAAATATTTAACATTAAGGTTAGAGAAATTTTGTAAAGTACTGGACATGACTTGAAACATCACTGAAAAAAATGTAGAGTTTTGTCTTCATTTTCCAGATGCTTAGTTTTTAAATGTCTTGTTAATTGTTATGGCTTCATACTATCATTAGCGAATATCTCAAGCCACAATCTATACTCTTAGAGCAAGGTTCATTGTTGACAATAGTGGGTGTAAATTCATATTTCAAATAGTCTTTTTGATAATTTCAAATTTTTGGCCCACTTCTTGTCAGATCTGATTAGACCATCATTGTTTTTACCTCATAATGTGGCTGACAGAGTACTCCTACTAGGAGAAGAAGTATCAGTTCTGTCATTTTCTTGTTGTTTGCTTGTGTTTGCATTATTAGTATTATCTTCAATCCGCAGTTTCTTTGCAGGAATCTTTTTAAACCACATGTCCATTTTGTGGGGGTTAGTTTAGTTAAAACTAGATAACATACTCTGTAAATCCACTTAACCAGGCACACGTAAACTGCAATACATTGCAATATGATAAAAGTAAATGAATGAGTGAGGGTGCTCCTGTGAACCCCTCCACGTTGTGGAACACCCCCTCTTCTGTCTGACATACAGACTGAATGAGGGTGCCAGTATCAAGCCATATATTAAATATTATTAAAGCTTAGTCTCTTTCTTTTAAGATAAAAAAGAAACATGAAGAGAAAATCCAGTATTTTCTTCACACACCCCAATGGATCAGTATGCACACCCCACTTTGGAGACTACTGATCTAGATAACAGACACAAAGGCTAAAATATACGAACTTGAAAATTCCTTTAATTGCAAGTTAAAAAGCAAGCATAAATAATTTCTTTGTCATTTACATACTTACATATATTTTTATGTTCCTGGGACATTGCCACTTTAAGGGATACTATTAACTTGTTGTGACACAGCCTTGTAGAAAACAGAAGAAAGATAGGACAGAACAACATTTTACTGGCTTGGTCTTTGGTGTTATTAATGCATGGATTACAGAAATAAGAGATGAGCAAAAGACAGAAAGATGTTAGGTTAATTTGCAGTGATACTGTTTATTTCATTAGTGTAATAAACAGCCAGATCCCTGAAACAGAAATGGCACTTATTTTATTACAGGGACAAAGTCAATAAAGCAAAAGCACAGCGCTGGGTGCATGACTCAAGTCAGAGGCACACCTTTGGTTCTTGAAACACACCTTTTTATTTCCTAATCCCAGCCGAATTTTTCCCTCCCCTGTTTCCCATTGGTCAGGTACTCCAGGGTTCACAGTCTGTCCGAGGCGCCTAAAATTCTTCCCGGATGTCATGCTTCTGTTTACTTCTCTTTATGCTGACTAGTTTATTTCTTTCCTTTTTGGTAAAAATTTGCTCAATGTCTAATGAGCAATGTCTAATGAGCCCTGGTTAAATGTTTGACTCCCCTTCTGGACGCTAATCCGGGATGAATCAGTTTGTCCTTTTGTCTGGGTGATAAGAGATGTTCTACAAGCCTTTGCTGGAGCCTCTTTGTCTCAGTCATTCCCTTATCATGCCACCTCTGATGGAAACAGCTTTTCTCCTCTGCAAAAGCAATACCTGCCTTTCTTACACTTCTGGTAGGGTTGATTATCATCAGTTCCCTTCTCCCATACCTCTGGTTCCTTCTGTTAATCATTTGTGGGGTCTTTTGGCGAAGTCCTCTTTTGTTTCTCTCGGATGTTTTGCTTCATAGCTGCTGTTAGTTGTTATCTTTGAGCTTTCTCATGTTTCCTAATTTACTAAAGGTTAGTTATCCTTATAAATCAAATATTTATAGCCTTGTTATTATGGCGAAAGCCAACAATACCTTCACTATTTTTCACAATTCCCCCTTTTTGTCTTTTATACTACATTTGGCTTGAGCCATAATTTTCACCTTGCTTAATCCATTTGTTTTCTTCATAGATCAATTCTGCTTCTTCCAATTGTTGTGGAGTATTTCTTATTTTCCTTAATACCATTATCTTTTTAGTTGAGCCTGAGGCTGCCAATTTTGGATTCTTGGGTATGGAAACTACTTGCATGCCTTGGACCACTGTTGTAATTAAGCGTATAAAACAAGGGATTAAGCAAGGAAGAAATAATAAACCAGCGATTGAACATAAGAGAATGTAGCCTAGTCTCGTCCACCAGGTTCCCCCAAAAACATTATTCCACCAATTATCATTTAACATAGATTCCCATTTTTGAACCGGTACATGCGCAATTTTCCGGATTTCTTCTGTTATTTCCAGTATTGCATCCCCATTATCATCTATCTTTAAGCAACAATCTGAAGTGTTCCATTTTCCACAAACGCCCCCTTCTTCCGCCAGTAAGTAGTCTCAGGCTAATCAGTTTTGGTAGATAGCAGCCCTCATTTGTTTTTGCTGTTTCGTTATTAGATCTATTGCTCGAGTTGTTCTATTAGATATTATTTCTACAACTGCCTGTAGTCGGATAATGCGGTTTAACATGTAAATAGGAGTCCGGTAACCCCAGCTGCCGTCTTGAGCCCAAGTGGCTGGTCCGTATACTTGGATTATCCGGTCAGGAGGCCAATCCTCTTCACCCCACCTCTGAGATCCCCCTATAATATCTCTTTTGGTTCTTTTTAAGGACTCATATACTGGTACTCCTCAGTCATCTCCTTTTGGTCCAGGCAATAAGAAAAATCCCGGCTGGATAATACCAAGGGTACAGCTACCCTTCCACTTAGAAGGTAGTTCTGAATAAGCTCTTTTTCCGCATATCCAGAATAACCCTTCAGGGGCTTTCCAAAACTCTGCCTGCGTCTCTGCTATATTTTCCCAAAACTTGGATATTTCTGGAATGTTTTGATAAGGATTTTGGACCCCTTTTTTACATTTAAAAAGTCTGGTCATACTGTCATACTCACAATTTCCTGTATTATTAGTTAGGGCCCATACCCATTTGGGCTTTTCTGAGTACCACCAGGCGGAGGTTCCATTGCTGATTTTAAGTCTTTTACAAGGAGAATGTCCCACGCTCCTTGAATAACTTTTACCCTCTCTCCGTAGGCATTCTTCCCCTATTGTGTTAGAACTCAAAATCCATCCCTCAGGTCAGTCTTCTCGTGTGCTACTGGTAAGATTCCATTTAAGGAGTTCCCCTGGCCCTAAGCTGCTCCCTTTCCAAGGCCACTCTTCTGTCATTAAAGGCCCTCCGCAGATCCAGCAATTTGTTACATTTAATTCCCTGCTTATTCTTTCCCCCAAGTATACAAACAATTTTTTTCCTAATGTTGGGAGTCCTATTTCTTCCTCCAACTGCTTGCTGATTTTTGTATACAATTCTCCATCAAATCTTGGAGTTATTTTTTTCTTCATTTGCTGTATTTCATTTTTCACTATTTCGGCTTTTGTCATATCTTGTACCCCACCTCTGTCTGATATGTCCCAGTGCCCGGCTTTAGTAAAGCAGAGCCATTGTTCCCCTCTAGGACAATGTACTCCTAGTCTTGTTCCACCTATTCCTAAATTCTTCCCAACCCAATATTCATGTTGGTCGTATTTGCACACTGTTAACTCATGGCGGTTGTAACAGTGGCTGTTGATATGCGAATGCACTGTCATAGTGGAAACGACCTTCCTATTCCAGGAGACCTGCTGGTAACACTTCGTGCATTCATTACTGGATACTAAGGATACCGCTAATAACAATACGAGGAGCGGAGGTCCAGTATGGCTTATACCCCTGCCTCTCGTGCCTATTGGGGTGCTTCCAAGAGCCGAGAAATTATTCTTCTTGGCAGCGAGTACAGAGGCCAGTCTGGTCTTGCCCTCCATCCTCTTTTGATTCAGTATCCCTGGCTCTTGTAGCAGGTAGAGTTCTTATCTCTTTTTCCAGGCAAATTGTTTTTTACACTTAGAGACCACTGTTTCCCACCATTCCTCAGGAATTTCCCATAAAACCGGCACTAGTAATTCCCACCCACAAATTAATGTTATGATATTGGTATATAGTTTCTGAGTTTGAGCCAAACTTGAATTTTGCTTCTGGCAATTTAAACAGAAGGGATGTCTTCGGGATGAATGCCAATACCAATTTTGCTTACAACCTAAGCATTCGCACTTTACCCAACTATGATGTCTGGCATAGGGATGTACCAGACAAGGTATACTACGGGGTACTGGAGGGGGCTGTAGTTCTTCCTCAAGGTTAGGATATAGCCGACTATCTTCTTTATAGAAATCGCATGCAAGTGCAAACAGAGAGTTTTCGGTTTTATACAACCCTGACCCTCCTGTCTGAAGCGGGAGTGCTCTTCCCCAAGGAGGATATCTAATTTTCCTTAAAGTTTGTCCCAGCCGTATGTGAAACCAACGATAAAGTTCTGGTTTCACTCCCCAAGTTTCTGTGATTTCTGAGCTATTATTCAGTTCCTCTCCCATACATCACCGCGTAGGTTGGCGTTTTAAGGTGAGTTTGGTGTCCCCGGGAGTTGAAGTCAGAGTCCAATCTCTAGGTTCTTCTACTGGTCCTTTTATTCTGCTGGAGTGAGTCCACCCTTTTTCCTTCGTCCGTACTGCAGCTTCCGTAGTCAACAGCACCTGAAAGAGACCCTCCCATTGGGGAGTTAAAGATTGCTCTCTCCATGTTTTTACTAAAACCCATTCTCCAATTTTAATGTTATGGATCTTAAAATCCAACAGGGTAGTTTGTGGGAGCAACCCTTTATTTCTTAGTTGTTCTAAATTCTTTGCAATCTGCATTACATATTGTTTAATACTAGCCTCCCCTCCTTGATAAGTAGCCATTTCCTGCTGTGAAGCCAAGAAGGGCAAATCAAACATCATTTCATAGGGAGAGACCCCGAGATCCGTTCTGGGTTGAGTTCGAACCCTGAGTAATGCTAAAGGGAGGCACTTGACCCATGACAGTTGAGTTTCTATCATCAATTTGGTTAAAGCCTTTTTTAAAGTCTGATTCATTCGTTCAACCCTTCCTGAGCTTTGGGGATGCCATGGAGTGTGTAACTCCCATTGAGTACCTAAGGCTTGGGTTATCTGCGTGATTATTTTGGAGGTGAAATGCGTTCCTCCGTCAGAGTCTATTCTATGAACCATTCCGTATCTGGGAATAATTTGTTCTAGCAGGATCTTTGTTACTACATTAGCCGATGTTCTAGTGACTGGAATTGCCTCCACCCAATGGGTAAGATGGTCTACGAATACCAAGAGGAACTTCCACCTTTGGACTTGTGGAAGTTCTGTAAAATCCACTTGTATACTTTGAAAGGGGCGTAAGGCCAACTCCTGCCCTCCATGGATGGGTTTTCTCATTACCTTTTTATTCACCTTCTGGCAAGTTATACACTTATCAGTGATTTGTTTAGCTACTCCAAACACCCCTATGCATCCAAAATTTCTAAGAAAGTGATCACAGATGGCCTGTGTTCCCCAGTGGGTTTCTCTATGCAATTCCTCCAATATTTTTCTCGCTAATGTTTTATTTACTATCTGACGCCCATCAGGCAACACCCATTTTCCTTCCGGAGTCTTTTCTCCTCCTATTCGAGTCAATTCCTTTTCTTCAGCTGCAGTGAATTGAGGAATATTATCTCGTTCCTCTTTTCTCTGTTGAACAACTAATAATTTCTCTTCCCCATTTTCAGCGGCCTCTTTTGCCTCTTGGTCTGCTAGATTATTTCCCCTGATTTCTGGCGTTAATCCTCTCTGATGTCCCTTTACATGGACTACTGCAATTTCCTTAGGTAGAGTTAAAGCTTCTAATACCTCCAATATTAACTCCTCGTGAACTAGTCCTTTTCCTTTTGAAGTTGGTAATCCTCTTTCTTCCCAGATTTTTCCAAAAGTATGTACCACCCCAAATGCATATTTAGAATCTGTATAAATAGTTCCTTCCTTATGTGCTAGAAATTCTAATGCCCGTTTTAAGGCATATAACTCACAGCTTTGAGCAGACCAATTAGATGGCAATTTTCCTTTTTCTATAATTGTCATGTTACTCCCGTCTATTATTGCATATCCAGATATTCTTTTCCCTTGTATACACCTAGATGATCCATCTATGTATATCTTTTTTCCTACTGATAGGGCTTGGTCAATCAAATCTTCTCTGATTTTTGTCTGATAATTTATTACTTCTAAGCAATCGTGTACTAGTTCCTCTTTAGGTTCCCCATATAGAAACTGGGCAGGATTTTGATTCTTATCGGTTACCAAGGTTAGGTCTTCGTTGTCTAGTAAAATGGCCTCATACTTTAGCATCCTAGAATCTGTCAACCATTTATCTGCTTTCTGATTTAAGATATTCCGTACAGAGTGCGGAGTGTGAACTATTAGCTTACCTCTGAAAGTGAGCTTTCGACTTTCTTCCACTAGTATCGAGGTAGCGGCTACTGCTTGGATGCATATTGGCCAACCTCGGCTGACTGGATCTAATAATTTTGATAAGTACGCTACCGGTTTCCTCACCCCTCCCCATTCCTGGGCCAAGATTCCATGGGCTATTCCGTTTTCCACATTGACAAACAGGTAGAAGGGTTTCTCTAATGATGGTAGGCTCAGAAGTGGAGCTTTTATCAGTTTTGACTTTAGTTCTTCTAGTTTTTCTTTGTCGTCCTGTGTCCACTCTATCTTATCCTCCCCCGTCAGTTTTTCATATAAAAATTTCACCGCCTGGGTATACCCCTCAATCCATAATCTACAGTACCCTAGTAGCCCTAATAACTTCCTTACTTCTCTTTTTGTAGTTGGGGGTGGGAGGGATATTATTCCGGCAATCCTCTCGGGGTTTAATTTGCGGCTTCCCTGACTTATTATATGCCCTAAGTATCGTACTTCAGGTTCTACAAATTGTAACTTTCCCTTGGAAACCCTTAAACCTTTCTCTCCTAAAAAGTTTAATAACTGAATTGTTACTTCTCTGACTAATTTTTCTTCTTCCCCCGATATTAATAAGTCATCTACATACTGAGTGATTTGAGTTTTCAGAGGGGTGTGAAAAGATTGTAACAGTTCCTCCAGAGCCTGTCCAAACAGGTTGGGAGACTCCGTAAACCCTTGAGGTAGCTTTGTCCATCTAAGCTGCTGTTTACGTCCGGTGTTTGGGTCCTCCCATTCAAAAGCAAAAATATTTCTACTTTCCTCAGCCAGGGGACATGCCCAAAACGCATCTTTTAAATCCACTACACTAAACCAGCTATGTTCCGGAGGAACTTTGCTCAGAAGGGTATAAGGGTTTGGTACAACAGGGTACCGAGTCAAAGTTCTCTTTTTAACTTCCCGTAAGTCTTGCACCAACCTATATGTCCCATCAGGTTTCTTTACAGGCAGGATAGGAGTGTTACGAGGAGACATACAGGGTTCGAGGGTCCCATCAGAGATGAGTCCTTCAATTATTGGCTGGAGGCCTTTCTTTCCCTCCATTGAAATGGGGTACTGCCTGACTCGTATGGGGTGATTTTCCCTTTCTATAGAGACTTTGATTGGTTGGATATTCAGACCTCCTCTGTTACCAGCCGTAGCCCAAACTTGCTGATTAATTTTGGATTCGTCCTCCTGACTTAATCTTAATATTTTTGCAATCATTTTCCCCTCCTCAGGGATTACTCCAACTCCCAGCTGGGTCTGCAAGTCTCTTCCTAATAAGTTGCATCCAGCTCCGGGCACTAACAAAATATTCCCTACACCTATTTTGTCATTACCTTCAAAAACCACCTGCTTGATCACTGGGGCTTTAAAACTTTCCCCCTTTGCTCCCGTTACATTAATTACTTCTTTACTTATAATGCATCCTTTAGGTAAGTTACAAAGACAAGTTCGCTCAGCTCCTGTATCTACTAAAAATTCTAACATTTCCTCCTGAGGGCCCACTCTTAGGTTTATCAAGGGCTCAAGGTGATAGCTATCCCCCAGGAGGTAGAGCCCCTGACACCCCTAATCCTCAATTTCTCTAAACATTTTCTGATCCTTATCCCTCTGAGGACATTCCTTCTTAAAATGCCTGAGTTTCCCACAATAGAAACATCCACTTCCTTCGTTCCTTTTCCCAGTTCCCGGTGGTCCCCTTCTGGGGGGGATTGGATTCCGTCTAAAAGTCTCCTCCCACCTTTCAGGATTCCGTCCCACCCCCCCCATCATCCTGGGATTTTTCTGCATATTTCCTTCCCTCATGGTGGCTACCATGATTTTAGCTTTTGCTTTAGCCTTCTCCTCATCTCTTCGTACATCTACTTTCTGAGCTTCCCTCAATAATTCATTCAGGCCCCGATCCTGCCAATGCTCTAGTTTCTCTAATTTTCTTCGAATGTCTGGCCAGGCGTGTGTAACAAATTGAACTCTCAGTAGCGTTTGCCCCGCGGGACTCTCTGAATCTATTCCTGAGTACTGTCTCATGTTATGCCGCAGCCTTTCAAGCCATTCGGTCGGGGTTTCCTCCCTCCCCTGCTGCCCATCAAATGCTTTGGTTACGTTCTGCCCTCTAGGGGTGGCTTCTTTTATACCTTTAATAATTAAATTTCGATAATCACTCATGTTCCTGTGACCTTCTACATCATTTTGATTCCAATTTGGGCGTACTATTGGCATCTTCTGGTCCCCAGGTGGGCCTTGCTGATTTTCCCTTTCCCATATTCTTATCCCAGCTGTTCTAATCATTTGCCGTTCTTCGGGAGAAAATATTATACTTATTATCGACTGCATTTCCTCCCAGGTATAAATATTAGGGCCTAGGAATTGGTCTAATTGTTCTGATAGGCCTATCGGATCTTCCAGTAACCCTTTTAATTCCTTTTTAAAGTTCCTGACTTCATTGGAAGTCAAAGGAACGTTTACAAATCCTATCCCCCCCTGTGCTCCCCCCAGGGGTACTTCCCTTAAGGGAAATAAGCTAACTCCTGGTGTTTCTGGCACCGTATCTTCGTCTTCTGATTCCTTTACTTTAACGGAAGCTTCCTTTACTTTAACGGAAGCTTTCCTCCGTAACCTAGGAGAGTTTGTAAGTGATAACCTCTGAGACCTGTCCGACCTTCCCCTAGCACTTCGTGTCAGCTCTTTTCCAGGAGAAGGTGGGGGCTGTTGGAGGGAGGCGGTAGGGAGGGGGCAAAGTTTCCAGAGGATCCCACCGCTTCTCCTTTTCTTCCCTTGAGGTCTCAGATATTTTAAAGGTACTAATTCCTTTTGGCCAAATCCCCCCTTTCCAGCAGGAGGCATATTCACTCTCCTCTGGGCTGAATGATTCTTTAGAGTTTACATAAAGGTTTAAAGCCCGGCATATCCGCCCTTCAAAGGACCCAAATCTAGGCCAATACAAATGGTCTGGTCGTATAGGTTCCTTTGTCCATTCTAGCATACAGTACTGAATCATTTTAACTTTATCCTTATTTTTAGTATCCGGATCAATATTCCAATTGGCCAATTTTATCCCCAACGGACTGTCTTGGGGTATATCTGCCGGCACTTTCCCGCTCCCCTTTTCCCTGGGACTCTTTTTACTTATCTTTTGTCCCATTTCCCTGGGGCTGTCTTCTGCTCACCACAGCAGTCAAGCACCCAATTTTCCCGGGGCTGTCTTCCGCTTATCACAGCAGTCAAGCACCCAATTTTCCCGGGGCTGTCTTTCACTCAGTCTCTGACGCTTCGTCTCTTCACCGGCCAACTCCCTCGTGGGAGATTGGAACCGCGGTTAGAAAGACTCCACACTCGCTCCCCAGATCCGGACTGTCCGGTCCGAGTTCCACACACACAGCAATCAAGCCCCAAACCCGCCTGACCAAGCAGCACTTACAATCCTGTTTTCTTGCCTGGGTCTTCGTGCACAAGAATTATGGGCTACCGCGGTTTTCCTGGGGAGACTTACCCCTTTTGCTTTATGAGTCCCTCTTCTCGCGGGATTATCAGCTTGGAGTCTCAACAGGCACTGGGAAGTCTGCCGAGCAGGCCACCGAAATTGGTGGGGTGCACCTCCTGCTTGGGGTCTCAGAGCCCACTGGGACCAAGTGAATTCTCCCGGACGAGCCCCCAAATTGTAATAAACAGCCAGATCCCTTAAACAGAAATGGCACTTATTTTATTATAGGGACAAAGTCAATAAAGCAAAAGCACAGCACTGGGTGCATGACTCAAGTCAGAGGCACACTTTCGGTTCTTGAAACACACCTTTTTATTTCCTAATCCCGGCTGAATTTTCCCTCCCCTGTTTCCCATTGGTCAGGTACTCCAGGGTTCACAGTCTGTCCGAGGCGCCTAAAATTCTTCCCGGATGTCATGCTTCTGTTTACTTCTCTTTATGCTGACTAGTTTATTTCTTTCCTTTTTGGTAAAAATTTGCTCAATGTCATTAGCCCTGGTTAAATGTTTGACTCCCCTTCTAGACACTAATCCGGGACGAATCAGTTTGTCCTTTTGTCTGGGTGATAAGAGATGTTCTACAAGCCTTTGCTGGAGCCTCTTTGTCTCAGTCATTCCCTTATCATGCCATCTCTGATGGAAACGGCTTTTCTCCTCTGCAAAAGCAATACCTGCCTTTCTTACACTTCTGGTAGGGTTGATTATCATCAGTTCCCTTCTCCCATACCTCTGGTTCCTTCTGTTAATCATTTGTGGGGTCTTTTGGAGAAGTTCTCTTTTGTTTCTCTCAGATGCTTTTCTTCATAGCTGCTGTTAGTTGTTATCTTTGAGCTTTCTCATGTTTCCTAATTTACTAAAGGTTAGTTATCCTTATAAATCAAATATTTATAGCCTTGTTATTATGGCGAAAGCCAAAAATACCTTCACTATTTTTCACAATTAGTAAATCTGCCACCATGCTTTGCCTCTTAATTGATATGTTCAGCAGTCACAGGAGAGCCTGCAGCATTCATCTTCCTTGAAAAAAATCACACTATGGATCAATTCAAAGTATCAACATAATCCTTGCCATTTTTCTTAGCAAAATACTTCTCCATAAATTCTACAATAATTCAATACTGTAGAGTCTTAAGTAATCTAAACATATATTACTCCAAAGTCATTTAATAATAATGGGAAATATCTTGTCCAATGGAATAAGGATGGACATTGCTCCTCTTAACCTTAGCTGGTTTTCAGTGAATTGCTTTATGAACATGAAACATCTATCAATGTCACTATGCTACTATATAGGAAAAATTTTTTTTCCTCCTCATTGAGGAAAAAGTTGAGTACCTACTAATATTCATATAACTGTGATAGAAGGAAGAGAAAGCTGCTAGTGAATTTAAGATGTATTTAAGGATTTAGATTTAAGGAAGTTAAAGGGGCAGTTATTCCATGAATTCAAGTATCGATATGCAGAAAAGTTTGGTTCCCAATGGACACACATTGAAAGTAATAACAAACTTTACTGTTGCCCTATTGAGATCTACTCCTCATCTCACATACACAAGGTGCTGCTAACAAGCAAATATTTTCTACTACTCTGTATTCCCTTTGTCAAACATACATAATATACAGAATGTGTTTTGACTCTTATCTGGGGCTATTGTTTTGGCATGTCAGTATTTGGAATCTCAGAAGATTTGTTTTCCTTGTCAATGCTACATTAATGTATCTTAACTTTATCATTATAAAATTCATCGCTGAATTTTAATTTTAATCTGTGTCACTGAATCAGTGTGTCAACCTATTTAAAGCACCTAACACTCAGTCTTTAACTACTAAGTTCTTCATTTACATACAACCAACAAAACAACTCATCTTAGCTCAAATGTCTGCTATCTGGTATTAGGTCACAGTGGGTGCTTTTGCCAATATGATTTATTCTGCATTCAGTTAACACTGTATAAGCTTTTGGAAGTACTTTTATTCTTTCCTCATCTTATGTTTGAAATATATTTGCTGTTGGCTGGTGCTAGAACAGCAATCAGTGTCTACATATCACTTGCACAGAAAATTCACTAGGGAGCTTGTTATGGTTTGAAAAAACCCATAACAATTTATTGTCATTTAGACAATTATTCTATCACCCGATGACCCCTCCCCACCTGTAAAGGAGAATCAGGGAAAGCAAGGAAACACGAGGGTTGAAATATAAATAGATTTAATAGGATAAGACTAAATAATTAACAATAATACTAAAGAACCAGTATTAATCACGATACTAATATAAGATATACAAGAATTATACTCAGCCAATTCTATCAATAGGTGAATGGGATCACCTGGCCAAACAGGTTTCAGAACACAAAAGGTGAGATGCAGGGAGTTGTCATTCCACTCAGCTCCATCTCGCCTTGGCAGATGCTTATTGATGCCTATCTATGCAGAGATAACTTGGGGGAGCTGTGGAAATGGGTCAGCCCGGGGTGGTCTCAACACTGCATTACAATAAGAACCGAAACCCGAACCGAAACCGAACCCCGAATGGTGCCTTTAACAAACAAAATGCCCTGAGTCACATCCCACCACTATTCAGTGAGTGTGAGTACCAGACATCACAAAATAAACATTGCTACCTAAGGCGCCATCAAACCACCAGAGATAATCATCCCAGATAGGGCAATCCATTCAGGCACAATCCTGCCCAGTCATCGGAAACAGGGTATTTAAGTCCAAAGTTTTGGGGAGCAAAATGGGGAGTCTTCCAAAGATACAGCTGGCCTGTAGGAGATTCTTCCTCCCCCTTGTCCAGGACGCTGTGCAAGGTAACTTCCCGGGACTGAGTGGCCTTACCTGAGAGAGAGGGCAAGTGATTTGATAACATACGTATGATATCTAGCATGCTCTAAGATCGTGATTTGTGCACTTGTTTAAGGTATTCATATCTAGCACGCTGGTGGTTTGTTTTGTCACTTTTCGGAATCACTTGTTAGGTGGTAATAGTGTATTCTGTGATTTGTTTTGTTCTTTTTCCTTAAATTGCAATAGTGCATTCTTCCATTGTATCCATAAGAACTTGCAATAGTGGCATATCGGACCTGTGAGTGAAGTCCAAATAAATTGTTAATTTGAACCTCTCAGTGAAGTCTTTTTCTCTCTGCCACAGTAGGAAGCTGTGCACTCCCAGCAGTGGACAGCAAATGTGGGACACTGCGAGCACAACGGCTTCGGGAGGAAGGGAAGGCCTCAGGGGTCCAGCACCGGGGCAAGGAGTTTCTCTGGACTACTGCCATCAAGGGAGAAAGAGACTATGCAGCAAACTTTCTAATTTATATTGAATGTGACGTTCATGGTATGAAATAATCCTGTTGGCCAGCCTGGGTCAAATGCCCAGGCCTTGCTCCTCCTCATCCCTGCACCTGGCAAGGCTTGGAAACACTGAGACCTTGAGTCCCACATAGCCTAGCTGGCTATAAAGTAAATATTTTCATTAATTCAGACACTAGAGTCTTCGAAAAGTAGAGTTTCCGCCAGCATTAGAAGAGAAATTAGTCCTGTGTCACTCAATCCAGGACATTCTACCCCTTATTTCATACCATATATATGTCACACTCAAGTTACTATTATATTTGTCTTCTAATATATATACACATACACATGAATATAATCCTCGAATGCTATGAACTATTCCTTTAAAAGGTCCATTGAATTTCTTTAGTCCAAAACTGTGAGTTCCATCTATCATAATAGTCTTTTAGGGTAGACACAAGGGATGTGGCATTCACTCAGTTGTCAGATCAGGACCAGGCCTCAATAGAGGATGACAGATGGGTGGAGCTGGGTGCAGCAACATAACATGCTGTGCTCACAGCTAGCACGTTCCCTGTCACTGGACACCATTCAACAAAGCTGGCTCTGGTTCCATTACCACTGTGTTATCCTAAAAAACACTTACTGAATACTCTTAGTATTATGTAACAATTAACATCATACCATTTAATTCAAGGATTCTCACCCAGAATTGGATCTCCTAAAGGTATACATCGGACCTCTCCATTCTCCTGCATCACCCACCAAGTATGCCCTGGTCCTTCAGCAAAAGCAACCCCACGAGTGGGTCGGCCTTTACCTGAGGCCGGGGCAACCCAGACCATTGTACCCAACATATTCTTTACATGCACCACAGGGACCTTATCCCCTTCTACAGTAGGTAAAAGCTCTGACTGAGCAGGACCAGCTCAGCTGACAGTTCCCCTGGTGTTAACTAACCAGGTGGCTTTTCCTAAATGCTCATCCCACGTTTTAAATGTTCCAGCACTCATCACTTTCAGGGTAGTCTTCAGCAGTCCATTGCATTGTTCAACTTTCCCAGCAGCTGGTGCGTGATAGGGGATGTGATATATCCACTCAATACCATGCTCCTTAGCTCAGGCATCTGTAAGATTATTTTGGAAATGAGTCCCATTGTCTGACTCAGTTCTCTCTGGAGCACCATGTCGCCACAAGAGTTGTCTTTCAAGGCCTAAAATAGTGTTATGGGCAGTGGCATGAGACACAGCCTATGTTTCCAGCCATCTGGTGGCTGCTTCCACCATTGTAAGCACATAGTGTTTTCCCTGGCGGGTTCGTGGAAGGGAGATATAGTCACTTTGCCAAACCTCCCCATACTTATATTTCAGCCACCGTTCTCCATACCACAAAGGTTTTGATCTTTTGGCTTGCTTAATTTCAGCACATGTTTCACATTCATGGATGACCTGTGAAATAGTGTCCATGGTCAGGTCCACCCCTCGGTCACGAGCCCATCTATGTGTTGCATCTCTTCCTTGGTGACCTGAAGAGTCATGGGCCCACCGAGCTAAAAACAATTCACCTTTATGTTGCCAATCCAAGTCTACTTGGGACACTTTAATCTTAGCAGCCCAATCCACCTACTGATTGTTTTGTTGTTCCTCAGTGGCCCGACTCTTGGGTATATGGGCATCTACATGATGTACCTTCACAGCTTTTCTAACTGAGCAGCAATATTTTGCCACAAGTCAGCAGCCCAGATGGGTTTGCCTCTGCGCTGCCAGTTGCTCTGCTTCCACTGCTTTAATCACCCCCACAAGGCACATGCCACCATCCCTGAGTCAGTATAGAGATAAAGCACCAGCCGCTTTTCTCGCTCAGCAATAACTAAAGCCAGCTGGATGGCTTTCACTTCTGCAAACTGACTTGACTCACCCACTCCCTCAGTCGCTTCCGTGACTCATCGAGGAGGACTCCACACAGCAGCTTTCCACCTTCGCTGGTTCCCTACTATACAACAAGATCCATCAGTGAACAGTGCATATTGCCTCTCATTTTCCGATAACTGTTTATATGTCAGGGCCTCCTCAGCACGCACCACCCTCTCCTCTGGGGACCTTCCAAAATCCGTGCCTTGCAGCCAATCCATGATCACCTCCAGAACTCCTGGATGGCTGGGGTTCCCTATTCGAGCTGGCTGAGTAATTAGTGCTACCCATTTACTCCATGTCACATCAGTTGCATGATGTGTGGAAGGAGGCTTCCCTTTAAACATCCAGTTCAATGCTGGCAACTGGGGTGCCAAGAGAGGCTGTGCTTCAGTACGGATTACCTCTGAAGCAGCTCGAACTCCTTCATATGCTGCTAATATCTCTTTCTCAGTGGTAGTATAGTGAGCCTCTGATCCTCTATATGCTCGACTCCAAAACCCTAGGGGTCGGTCTCGAGTCTCTCCAGGTGCTCTTTGCCAGAGACTCCAGGTAGGGCCATTCTCCCCTGCTGCGGTGTACAGCACATTTTTTACATCTTGTCCTGTCCGGACTGGCCCAAGGGCTACTGCGTGGACAATCTCCCGTTTAATTTGCTCAAAAGCTGATTGCTGCTCAGGGCCCCATTTAAAATCATTCTTCTTTCTAGTCACTTCATAGAGAGGTCTCAGAATTTGTTAAGATATCATGTGGGGCACAAAATTTGTTACGATAACCATGTTGGGGACAAAATTTGTTAAGATATCTACGTTGGGGACCAAATTTATTATGTTAAACACATTGGGTGTGAAATTTGTTATGGTTTGAGAAAACCCATAACAATCTATTGTCGTTTAGACAATTATTCTATCACCCAATGACCCCTCCCCACCTGGAAAGGGGAATCGTGAAAAACAAGGAAACATGGGGGTTGAAATATAAATAGATCTAATAGGATAAGACTAAATAATTAATAATAATAATAAAGAACCAGTATTGATCCCAATACTAATATAAGATATATAAGAATTATACTCAGCCATTTATATCAGTAGGAAGCTGTGCACTCCCAGCAGTGGACAGCAAATGTGGGACACTGCGAGCGCAATGGTTTCGGGAGGAAGGGAAGGCCTCAGGGGTCCAGCACCGGGGCAAGGAGTTTCTCTGGACTGCTGCCATCAAGGGAGAGAGAGACTATGCAGCAAACTTTCTAATTTATATTGAATGTGACGTTCATGGTATGAAATAATCCTGTTGGCCAGCCTGGGTCAAATGCCCAGGCCTTGCTCCTTCTCATCCCTGCACCTGGCAAGGCTTGAAAACACTGAGACCTTGAGTCCCACATAGCCTAGCTGGCTATAAAGTAAATATTTTCATTAATTCAGACACTAGAGTCTTCGAAAAGTAGAGTTTCCGCCAGCATTAGAAGAGAAATTAGTCTTGTGTTGCTCAACCCAGGACAGAGCTTAATATTCATCATAAGTGTCGTGGTTTGGGCCGGACTGAGTTGTAATAATTGGATGAGCTGAACTATAAATGTTATTAACAATTGTAACTGTACTAATAATTGTTAACCTAGAGTCTTACGTTTAATCAACACATTCTTTGCATAGGAAATATTTCTTTAGCCCACTAGTTGCATGGGTGCTTGGTCTAGGACCTCAGTCATGAAGACTTGCTGACAAATTTAAATACAGCAACTGGTGGAGAGTGCATTTAAACTAGACTGTAATTTAAACACACCATCATGACCATTCATTTTAGATATATGGTATCAGTTTTGTTGTTTGTTTCTATACTCTTTGGCAAAGGGACACAAGGGAAAATGCTTTCTTTTCCCCTTACATGCTGATATTCTTAGAGTCAACCTGACATTAATTTGGGAGATATATAACCAAATTTAAAAATCCAGGGCTATCTTATGAAACCTCCCAGTCTCTCATGAAGTGTATTGTGGTCAGTACACATGGGAGAGCAGAAGTGGTAAGTGCCTGAGGTTCCTCAGAGCTTGGAGCACAGTACTGGGCAGTACATGGAGACGGACAAGGCTGTAATAGTAGTTACCCAGATGAAACTGGAAGTTTACATGACAAAACTTAGATGTCTCAGGGACTTAGAGTTGCAGCAGCCTTCCTGCAACTGGTCACCACTCCACTGGACACTACAGGCAGCAGTAAAGACTGACCCTAAAAGAGTGTAAAGAGACCCATGGAAGGAAAGCATGACACTCTCACCTTGTGTTTATTGGCCAGAAACAGATGTCTTCAGGTCCCTTTTACCTCATAGGGAGAAAATATAGAAGGCTCTCACTTAAGCTTGCATCAAACGTTTCCCCCAGTACAGAAATGCTGAAGTAAGCCAATTCCATACAACTATTTTTAAAATCTTCATTAAAGCATGGTGTATAATCCTCTATTGTAAGCAGAAGAGGTTATATGCCGCGATTGAGAGACGGGACACAGCTTGATGCAAGCAGGATGTCCATTTTATTGTGCTCAACCATTCCCTTTTATATGCTTACATTGACTCTGTGTTTCAAACAGATTGGTCCTTTTGAACATACACTGCTCAAGCGGTTGCATCTGATTGGTCAGAGATAGATGCTATACTATCATCCCTTATCATGCTAGCAAACATCCCTTATCTTGAAGACATAGTTCTTATCTTGAAGACAGTTCTTAACGCCTCTTTTGGCAGGGCGCCTGGAACTTGCTTATCTCAGTGTTGCAACATTTGTCGAGCTCCTGTTCTCAGGTACTTGGTCAGTCCTTTTCTGGTCATAACGGCCTTCAGTTTCCCATGGTTTATGTCCTACAAGTTCCAGCATGTCCCTGCTTGTTAACTGAGCAGTACTCGGAGTTCTGCTCTTCGGGCCTCGTCCCACAGTTATAGTTATAGAAATGCCTTGAGATAGGCTTCCTATATACACAAAAATTTAAGTAATACTTGGAATAAGGGCCACACAGTTTTGGAATAAGGGACACAAATCTAAGTTGTCCAAGGAAAAAAATTTCAACTTCTCTTCTCCCCATCACACAGACATTTCTATTAGCGGCCATTCCTTTCATGAGATTAAAAAAAATCCAGATAGGCTATTTAAATCCAAGTTATTTGTAATCTAATGTTTTCTGATAAAAACAGTTAAAGATACAGCTGAAATTAAAAAGACATGATTTTCCATGAAAGAAATCCAGATCTATTCAAATAATTGATGAGCAGGTAACTGAGGAAAAGTTAGCAAGAAAAGAATTCTCATACTTAAAGATAGAAATTTAATGGGATCATATTCAAGATACATAGAAAATTATAGAATATAATACTGGAAGTAAAATTAACATGAGGAAAATACTTGTTACACTAGCAAACAAATAAGGAGACATGACTGCTAATTACACACCAGAGATGAAAGTGCACAAGTAGTGGGCTATGAGCCACATGAAGTTGAAGTAGTAAAACAGAATTAACTGTTTATATGGATGAGTTGAAAGATGAGCAACATGCAAAAGGAATATGCAGTGATAGGAAAATTTGAATACAACATAGTAAACCATTCAGGTGAGCATAACAGGCAACAAACAAGTACAAGATGAAAAACATTTCCAAGAAGAAGTTTAACAATGATGACAGCTTTTGTTTGCTTGTTACAGGACAAAATAAAGAGGAAGAGAGCAAGGCATGTATATCTTCATAGATAGCATCTTCTATACTAGAAATACACCTCACTTAGAAGGGTGAGGTTGATGAGATGCAGAAGGCATAAAGTTTGTCTACTGGTAGATTGCTGTTTTCAGTGTAGGTGACAAAAGTACAATTTAGGACACAAGTAAAGCAGTAAAACCAATAGAGATCAAGAGACTTAAAAAAATCATTAGTACTTAACAGCTTATTGGCATGAATTTTATTGAGTCATACCAGAGGAAATTAAAGCAAGTTTGTGTTTATTGGCATCACAGCACAGAGCTCTGACTATCTCAATGGGCATCAAATAAAATCAGTTTGTTGAGAGTGCTCCTCAACAGTAAAACCCCCAGGTGTTTCCTGGAACTGCAGAATCAGTTCACAGACACAGCTCCAACTCAGAAAGAAAAGCAGTGCAAGAATGTCTGGTTTCATGCCTTTCTATGAGTACGCTGCAAAAACCAAGCTCTTTCTAAGTGCATGTCAGCAGCAAAATCTACAACTTTCATAATACTGTGTCCACCAAAGAAAAGAAATCATGTGTTGATTATTTGAATATAATGAAACAAATAGAGAAATAGGTTCAGACTGGTAGTTGCATATGCTGGGCTGACCCTGGCTGGCAACTAAGCCCCACACAGCTGCTCACTTCCCCACCACCACCCCCCAGCAAGATGGGGGAAGAAAATAAGAACAAAAGCAAGAAAACACATGTGTCAAGATAAAAACAGTTTAAAAAGCAAAGAAAAAGAGGAAGAAGAAAGAAAAAACAAAACAAATGATGCAAAGGTAATCATGCACCACCTCCCACAAGTAGACTGATGTCCAACCAGTCCCTGAGCAATGACTACCTACTCAACAAAAACTCCCCTCCATTTTTATTGCTGAGCATGACATTATATGTCATGGAATATCTCTTTGATCGGTTCAAGTCAGCTGCCTGGTTGTGTCTCCTCCCAACTTCTTGCCTACCCTCAGCCTACTCACTGGAGGGGCAGAGTGAGAAACAGAGAAGGTCTTGATGTTGTGTAAGCACTTCAGCAATAGCTAAAACAGCGCGTTATGAACACTGTTGTAGTCACAAATGTGAAGCATGGCACCATACCGGCTGCTATGAAGAAAATTAACTCCATCCCAGCCAAACCCAGTACATCATAATTTAAAGTCAGAACCACACCAGGGTTTTCCCCCACCCCTTTCAAAGTGACAGAGGAACATTATTATTTACCTTCTACCACATGACACTATTCATAGGTCATCTTTGACAAGTGGATTCATTGTATTCAATGTTCAGATCAGAGGCCAGTGAATTAAACAATACAGATGCTAATGAATTTAATGTTAATTTTCTTGATATGCTGTCTTCCAAAATGCTTTCAAACATTGTCTTTACAAGTGATATTCCAGAATTTAATGGTAGGAATGTAGTTATGGTCACAGACATGCTAGTATCTAACAGGAAAAGTGAGGAACCAAAAAAGTCTACCCCAAAAGAATTAATAGAATTACTTTCAAGCTATATACTTTTGTAATACCTGAAAAAATGAAAAACTTATGTTCAAAGGAAAGCATAAGGCTCATAACTCAAAGGACATTTGTCCCTAAGTGATGGAAGTCTTGCTAATCTGCTTTTAGTAGTCTACACTAATACACAGCTCTACATGTACATTTTCTTTTAGCAGTGAACTTTTTGCATTAAGTGTTAGTCACAAACAAGCATACCATAAAGATGAGGTTTAATTTTAAAGTATCTGTTGAGATTCAGGGATAACAGCCTAAAGACCAAGAGTAGGCTGTAACTCTTAACTGCTCAGATACCATCACTCTCCTCCTATTTTTCTTTGTTAGCCTCCCTCTCACACCCCTGTAGGTGCCAATTCACCCTCATACCTAAAGCTTTGAATATTCAATGTACTCATACCTTTTTATTTACCTTTTTCAGTAATATTTCAAGATTCTGATTTTCCTAGAGAAAGACAAGTATTTACTAAATCAATGTTCTGTCCATCTGGGAGCCGGACACCCACACAGAGAACAAATTATTTTAGGAGGGCTTAGTATGAATACAGTAGTCTTTGTGGATCACAATGAAAACATGGGTCCTCATTTACTAACACTGGTTGTTGACACATGCTCACCTACTCCTCTTCTTCCTCTGTTTCTTTTCTCTTCCTATTGCTCATTTCCTTCTCGATTATATTTAGCCCCTCTCTACAAGGATCAAAGCCCATGCCTGCAGCAGCAAAATAAACATTAAAGCTGAAGTTAATTATCAGAAGCTGTATTTCCTGTTACTTACACCACGGACTGTAGTAGAAAAGGTGCAGCCCCACCTCAGGGAAATAGTCAGAATTGATAGCACTGAGGAGCCCTGAGATCTTGCTCTGAATTCAATTGTTTTGCTTCACTGCAGGTACGTGCAGGGTTACACTTAACAGACTGCATTGCGGACTATTTCTTCACATGATAAAATTAACCCCAAGAAATTCCAGACTTTCATGCTGTTGCGTGAAAAGGGGCAAAGCGGTTTTGGCAGAAGATAAACCCCCTTGCGTTCTAACACTCCTCACCGAGGTGGGAGGCCAGGTGCGGCTAGGTTTAAATTCTGAGTGATGCCCAATTCAGCACTATCAGTCCAATCGCGTTTAATATGTATTAAACTATTACGATTTGGATACACTAATAGTGGACTGCACCTTCAGTCTAGTCGTGCTCCTGAACTAGCACGGCCACTCTCGAGTCTTTGGTCGCGTTCAGTGAGAAACCGAAACGATTAGCTACTTAAACAGTGCAGTTTATTTAAACAACAGATATACAGGTTCTTAGGATTGCCGGTGATAAATACACTGTCTGCAAAGCATGTGCAAATAACGATATTGTTAAGTATACAAAATGCACAACAAAGTTATAAACAATACAGCCTGGCTATAAATGTAGGATAGAGATTCTCTAGAGAAATTTCTAAGTTCCCTGAGGAAACACTCGGTATAATCGAAGTCTTACCCAAAGGTGTCCCTATAGGGGCGGGGGGGAAGAAAGGCTCAGCCCGTCGACTGGTCCCAGAAGTCAGTGATGGAGTTCTCCTCGACTTGTTCGCGATGGTGTCTTCCCTGATATCCCCCCTCCTTTGGGCTATTTTTATACTATTTTTTTTTATCTTCACAGTGGAGTTTGAGTGACTTTAGTCATAAATACTTTTATTATGAGTGGTGTACTCAAGGAGGAGTGGTCACACCTTGGGGGCGGGTAGCCTCCGGGATGGAGGTGTGTTTTGGTACATTGTAGTGAGCAAAATTCGCACAAAGGACAGCATTTCATCAACATTTGACGAAATGTTGGCTCGGGTAGCGAGTAGGCCGCTTATCTGTTCCGTAGTACCATCTCGTCCCCATCTCTGCTGTTCGTCACAAGGGAAGGCCACGGAACAAGCGCGTTCTGTTCCATCCCTTGTGTAGTTTCACAAACAACCTTGTACAGGGAATTGCAGATGTTGCATTCTTCATGTGCCAGCTGCGGCTGTTTTCTACCTCAGAAGCCTCTTGATTTTATTACTTTCCTTAATGTGTGAACAATGCTGTACTTTTGTATTCTTGGCCAATTTAGTAATTATTCCACACATGCATGGACCATATTTTAGATAGCAACTTTAAAATTGGCTCTGTTGCCCCCCTAAGAGATTGAAGATGTCAGCTACAATATTTTAACTTCATTGAAGATATTAAAGTGCCACCTTTGCATAGTCCACAAAAGAGCAAAGAATTTTGACTGGTTTTAATGAAACATTTAAAAATATTAATTACCAAGGCGATTTTACAATTATGCTCTCACTAAGGATTAAATTATCTACTCAGCATGAAAGTTTGGTTTAGCAAATACATCTGTCTAGTCAAATGTTTACAGACATTCACCAGCATCTCTGAAGTCAGACTACCAGTTAATTTGAATCAAGTTTCTTGAGCATCTCCATGTAGCTCTTTATTGTTATATCTAGATAGCTAAGAAAAACAACTTCAAAGTCAAGTCTTCATATCCCTCCACACTTTGTTCTTCAATCAGCCATTTCAGTCCTACTCCAGTTGCTGGTACAGTCCATCTCACTCACACACAGAGCTGGCCAGCACTCTGCTGGTTCTAATAGCTGACCCTCCTGTGCTCTCACCCTTGTCGCAGAAATACCCGGGATGCAATTTTGATCAGGTCAGAACAGAAGCAGTTTATTACTATAGCTATAGGAGAGAACACAGAGCAGCAGTGTGATAGACTTTGCTGATATGCTCTGTGCCCAAATGGGGCAGTTACAGAGTTTATATACTTCTGGGTTATACAACTTGTTCTTCACCAAACCATGTCAAATAAGCAGGACTATAGAAAATGGCAACAGAGTGGTCACATGGATTGCTTCATGTAGGGAGGCTCCAGAAAGTCAGATAAGGAAGTTCTAGACAGTACCTCTTTTTTGCAAATATTTCACTCTACTTAATTAAATCATGCTGAATCAGTGATGCCATTAGGTCATGCTGATATGTATTTCTCAACTAGTGAGGCCTACAAAGGCCTATGATACATTAACTACTTTACTTCCACATTTCCCCCTTTGAGACTTATAGTCTCACACCATCTTGCTCTTAAAGGTCTAGAACAGAGTAGAAGGGCCGCAGGCACCCTGCTCATGACTCCTGGGAGCCCAGGATCAATCATTGCATAGGCCGTGCTGTCCCATCATCTGTTCTTGCCTTTAGACTTCATAATCCTTTATATTCATTAGTCCAAGCACTTCTTCCTTCTCTTCTTCCTCATCCCCCAATGCACTCAGTGTTATTACTCTGGCCTCCAGTTGAGCCATGCCTTATTTCATCCCCTCATAGACCAATTTGCCACAGCATAAGATCAGCTGAACCAATATACATGCAACCACCAAGGTTAATAATCCCAACAAAACCATAGCCCCATACTAGCTACTATGAAGAAAATTAACTCTATCCCAGCCAAAATCAGCACAGGCTTTTATACTGGTTTTGGCTGGGATAGTTTATTTTCTTCATAGTAGCTTGTATGGTGCTGTGGTTTGGATTTGTGATGAAAATACATTGACGTTAATGCTGAATAGTACTTACACAGTCAAGGCCTTCTCTGCTTCTCACATTGCCCTGCCAGTAAGTAGGCTGTCAGTGCACAAGAAGTTGGGAAGGAACGCAGATGGGACAGCTGATCTAAACTGACCAAAGGAATATTTACCATGACATCAGGCTCAGAAATAAAAGCTGGGGGAAGAAGAAGAAAGTGAGGGACATTCAGAGTGGTGGCATTTGTCTTCCCAAGTAACTGTTACAGATGATGAAGCCCTGCTTTCCTGGAGATGACTAAACATCTGCTTGCTGATGGGAAGCAGTGAACGAATTTTGCTTTGCTTGCATGCACAGCTTTTGCCTTACCTATTAAACTGTCTTTATCTTGACTCACAAGTTTTCACACCTTTACCCTTCTGATTCTCTTCCCGATCACGCTGGTGAGTACTGAGAGAGCAGCTGTGGGGCTTAGCAGCTGGCTGGGATTAAACCACAAGAGTAGTAGAAGATATAAGCAGATAAATTTTTCATTCCAAAGGCATCAGGGGATGAAATCCATAGAGTACAAGTACCTCTCCTTGAGGGGATAAGGCCTTATAAGCACTGGAGTCACATAACCAGTTGTGGCGGTGTGCTCTCCCCTTTTCCTCTTCCCCCCCGCCCGGCTCCTGCTCAAGCCATGGCCATCAGTGGGAGTTGTTACGAGTGTGCACTTGAACTGTGGGAGATGGCTGGCAACACAGTCAAAACACTGTCTGGAGTGGGAACCTAGGTATCTTGTTCCCATGCGAATATGACTATAGGTCAATTATCTTACTCCATAAATAGCAGACAGCCCAAGAGCCCTTTGAGCTCTCCTGCACGGCAGCAGGCTGCACGACAGGATCTCCCCTTGAGTGGGGACGCTCGCTTAAGGTTCTTCTCCTCAAGGCTGAGAGATTCCTTGCTGCAACAGATTCTCGGTAAGTGACTAAGAGCATGCTAAACTTTGAAATCTTAGCTAAGTGACAGAAAGGATTGATTGCGCATATATAATCCTTTAGACACAAACCGTCGACCAAGTCTGGGACTAGGATTGGATCCAGCTGCACCTAGACTCCTCTCTGAGAAGGAGTTTAGAAAGCCAGGGGGTCCTTTCTGAACCTCGTGACTCAACAGGAGGGTCTCCCTGATGGCTTGTCTGACCCTGGCCTCTATGCAGTAAATAATCAAGTGTACCTTGCCATCGAATCTCGTAAAACACTGTCGCATTCACTGCTAGCTTTGTTAAATCACTGTTTTATGTTAATAAACATTTCACTACTTCTCTCTTATAAGTGAAGTTATTCACTCCGCCTGCGACACCAGTAATGACCAGAAATAAGGAGAGTAGCAAAGGGAGGTTTTGTTTGGGTTTGACAACTGAGTGGTAGGGCTCTTTTGGTTACATGGCTTGGGCTGGGCTGGCCACTAAACAAGCAACAGATGCTATCTTTAACCTATCTCCCTTCAGAGGAGAGGAAAGAGAATGAGAGAGAGAACTTATGGTTTGAAAAAGAAATTAAACTACTTTAATGAAATATTAATAATAAAATAATAATAAGAAAATATAATATTAATAAGAAAACAATGAAATATATATGATATATACAAAACTGTATCAAGCTCCCAGAATGATGATCACATCACTGGCAGGTACTGGGAAAGTCCCAGACTGGACTCAGTGACGGACAGGAACTGGATTCCAGAGCTGGAGTCAGGAACGCATGGGTTGGGATCAAGGGCAGATGAACAGACAGGGTCTTCCTCACTGGAGGACCAGTGGCCGCTGGCCACTGGAGAAAAGAGAGTTGACCCTTTGATCCCTCAGCTTTTATACTGAGCATGGGGCAGATGGGATGGAATAGCCCTGTTGGTCAGTTTTGGGTCACCTGTCCTGTCTGCTTCTCCCCACAGGTGCAACCCCTCTACGCATTTTCTGCTTCTGACCCTCCAACGGGGCAAATAACAGTTAGCTGACCTTGGTTGTTATAGCAATAAGTATAAGCAAGAGCCTCTCTGCGTACCATTCCTTGGCATTAACTGTAAACATCAGACATGATCTGCTAGAAGCAGTCACTGTCTGAAAAAACATGCCATTAATTTCAGAGAGTTCAGTTAGAGGAGACTTGACTGAAGAGTAAAATTATTCAGAAAATTGGTTCTGTTTTACCTCAAACCAGGACAGCAATAAAACCCTACGATGGAAGAAGGGTCAGAGGAGATGGGCAAGGGCAATGTGTCCATAAAGCTCAGGCAATAATGTATGGTGTGACTGACCACAGCTGTTGCAAAGAAAGCTGACTTTATCTCAACACAAAGGGGAAGGAAGGTTGCCTTTGTTTTAGATAAACAGCTATGACAGTTGAGTGGATCAACTGACTGCATTACAGTTGAGTGGATCAACTGGTGGTATAAATAATTTCTCCCTGAGTTCATTCAAAGTGTGTCTCCCTGAGTTAGTCAGAGCAGCATGGGGGGAGTGAACATGTGGCTCAGCCCGACATAGAGTTTAAAAACTGAACAACTAAGAAAAGAATTTCAAAGACGGATTGAGCTGGCTTCAACCCCTGTATACCTTCATGGCGACTGTGGATGTCCAGCATCATAAAATCACAGAATCTTAGAATGGTTTGGGTTGGAAGGGACCTTAAAGATCATCTAGTTCCAACCCCCCTGACATGGGCAGGGACACCACCCACTAGATCAGGCTGCTCAAAGCCCCATCCAGCCTGGCCTTGAACACTTCCAGGGATGGGGCATCCACAACTTCCCTGGGCAACCTCTTCCAGTGCCTCACCACCCTCACAGTAAAGAATTTCTTCCTAATATCCAATCTAAATCTCCCCTCTTTCAGTTTGAAACCTTTACCCCTCGTCCTATTGCTACACTCCCTCATAAAGAGTTCCTCCCCATCTTTCCTGTAGGCCCCCTTTAGGTACTGGAAGGCTGCTATAAGGTCTCCCTGGAGCCTTCTCTTCTCCAGACTGAACAACCCCAAGGCAAAGAAGTCATTCAGTACCTCAGCCTTCTCCATATCCTGGGTGACCAGGTCTCCTGCTTCCTTCCAGAGATGGCCCACATCTTCCCTAGTCTTGCCTTTACCCCTGACATACTTCTAGAAGTTTTTCTTGTTATCCTTGATGTCCCTGGCCAGATTTAATTCTATTTGGGCTTTAGCTTGCCTAATCTGGTTCCTGGCAACTCGGACAGTTTCTCTGTATTCCTCCCAATCACCACTGTCCTTGCTTCCACCCTCTGAAGGCCTCCTTTTTGCTTTTGAGCTTGTCCAGGAGCTCCTTGTTCATCCATGCAGGCCTCCTGGCTTTTTTGCCTGATGACTTCTTTCTTGGGATGCACTGCTCCTGAGCTTGGAGGAGGTGATCCTTGAATATTAGCCAGCTTCCTTGGGCCCCTCTTCCCTCCCTCCAGTGCTTTTTCCCATGTTACCCTGCCAAGCAGGTCCCTCAAGAGGCCAAAGTCTGTTCTCCTGAAGTGGAGGGTGCAGCTTGCTGCGTGCCCTCCTCGCTGCCCTAAGGATCTTTAATTCTACCATTCCATGATCACTGCAGCCAAGGCTGCCCTTGAGCTGCAGCCCCTCCTTGTTGGTAAGGACAAGGTCCAGCATAGCTCTTCTCCTCGTTGGCTCCTCTACCATTTGAAGAAGAAATTTGTCATCAACACATTCCGAGAACTTCCTGGATTTCTTGTGCCCTGCTGTGTTGCCCCTCTAACAGATATCGGGGTGGTTGAAGTCCCCCATGAGGACCAGGGTCTGTGAACGCGATGCTGCTCCTATCTGTCTATGGAGGGCCTCATCCACTCTGTCGTCTTCGTCAGGTGGCCTGTAGCAGACCCCTACCGTAATGTCACCTGCCCCTGTGTTCCCTTTAATATTGACCCATAGGCTCTCCATTGGCTCTTCATCCATCCCCAGGTAGAGCTCCATGGACTCCAGCTGGTCATAGGGTAGCAGAGAACTGTTTTAATTGGGAAAACCTGTGAGAAGAATTTTCAAAATGGCAGGAAAGTCATAAATGGAAAGCAAAGGCAGGCAAGAGACCTTCGTTGGGATCCTTACAGAGGCATTAGTGGCAGCAAACACCTTGCTAATTGCCAAAGATCAGGAACTAAATGCTGCTAGGCAGGAATTAAACGTTACTAAGCAAAAGCTAATTGCCACTGAACAGGAACTGTTACTTTGCAGGAAGTAAACTTTACTAAGCAGGAGCTAAACACTACCAGGCAGAAAGTTCAGGACACTGAACAGTGAGCTAAGGATGCAGAGGTATGAGCCTTTGAATCTCGTAGTTTTGTTAAGGAACAATTACTTCAACAATTGGAAACTAACCTCGGACCTCAGGCTTTATGCCATCTAGAGAATACTCATCCAGTCTCAGAGTGAGATCATGTAAAGAATATATAAAAATGAGACCTAGCAATGAGGAGGATGATTCTGAGCCTCTTGCTCCCACATTACCCAAACATAATCTGGATAGCACAGCTTCATGGTATTCCATCAATAAAACTTCCACAATACAACCTCCAGCTCCTCCCAGAGGCAAAGGTGCTCCTCTGCCACCTCAGGTCACAATGACCGCTACAAACTATACTGCAGAACAGTTAAGGCACACAAATCAGAAATCAAGGCTCAGAAATCAAGTATAAGTGATGATGGGGTGGAGAGTGTTTGGATTAGGTTAAGGGCCGATAAAGCTGATATTGCTGTGGGAGTCTGCTATAGACCTCCCAACCAAAGCAGTGAGCTGGATGAAGCTTTCTATAAGCAGCTGGGAGAAATCTCGCGGTCACTTGCTGTTGTTCTTGTGGGGGACTTTAACCTCCTGGATATCTGCTGGGAATACAACACAGCAGAGAGGGAACAATCCAGGAGGTTCCTGGAATGTGTGGAGGATAACTTCCTCACACAGCTGGTAAGTGAGCCGACGAGGGAAGGTGCCCTCCTGGACCTGCTTCTGGTGAACAGGGAAGAACTTGTGGGGGAAGTAAATGTTGGTGGACGTCTAGGGCACAGTGATCATGAGATGATCGAATTTCTGATTCTTGGATGAACAAGGAGAGGGGTTAGTAAAACTGCCACCTTAGACTTCCAGAGGGAAAACTTTGACCTGTTCAGAAGACTGCTGGACAAAATCCCTTGGGAGGCTGCCCTGAAGGATATAGGAGCCCAGGAAGGCTGGACATACTTCAAGAGAGAAGTCTTAAAGGCACAGGAGGAGGCTGTCCCCGTGTGCCGAAAAACAAGTAGGCGGGGAAGGAGACCGGCCTGGCTAAACAGGGACCTTTGGCTGGACCTCAAGAACAAAAGGAGAGTCTATGACCTTTGGAAGAGGGGGCAGGTCTCTCATGAAGACTATAAGGATATAGCGAAGCTATGCAGGGAGAAAATTAGGAGAGCCAAAGCGTAGGTAGAGCTCAACCTAGCTACGGCTGTTAAGGATAACAAAAAATGTTTCTATAAATTCATTGACAACAAAAGGAGGATTAGGGAAAATCTCCCTCCCTTATTGGACGCAGAGGGAAACATAGTCACAAAGGCTGAGGAAAAGGCTGAGGTGCTCAATGCCTACTTTGCCTCAGTCTTTAGCAGTGGAACTAGCTGTTCCCTGGGCACCCAGCCTCATGAGCTAGGGGACAGGGAGGGGAAGCTGAACGAGGTCATCACAATTAAAGAGGAAGTGATCAGTGACCTGCTACACCGCCTGGATGCGCACAAGTCTATGGGACCGGATGGGTTACATCCAAGAGTGCTGAAAGAGTTGGCAGATGTGCTCGCCAAGCCACTTTCCATCATCTACCTGAAGTCATGGCTAACTGGGGAGGTCCCAATGGCCTGGAGGGTAGCAAATGTAGCACCCATCTACAAGAAAGGCAGAAAGGAGGATCCGGGAAACTATAGGCCTGTCAGTCTGACCTCGGTAGCAGGGAAGGTCATGGAGCAGATCATCTTGAGTGCCATTACAAGCCATATAACGGACAAGCAGGGGATCAGGCCTAGTCAGCATGGGTTTATGAAAGGCAGGTCCTGCCTGACGAACCTGATCTCCTTCTATGACAAGATGATGCGATTATTGGATGAGGGAAAGGCTGTGGACATTGTCTACCTAGACTTTCGAAAAGCATTTGACACCGTCCCCCATAGAATCCTCATGGAAAAACTGGCGGCTCATGGCCTGGATGAGCATACGATCTGCTGGATCAAGCACTGGCTGGATGGGCGGTCCCAAAGAGTGGTGGTCAATGGAGTTAAATCCAGCTGGCGGCCGGTCACAAGTGGTGTCCCTCAGGGCTCAGTGTTGGGACCACTTCTGTTTAACATCCTTATTGATGACCTTGATAAGGACATAGAGTGTATCATCAGCAAGTTTGCAGATGACACGAAGCTAAGCAGGGGTGTTGATCTACATGAGGATAAGGAGGCTCTACAGGGAGACTTGGATAGATTGGACCGATGGGCCAATGCTAATGGAATGAGCTTCAACAAGGCCAAGTGCCGGGTCCTGCACTTGGGCCACAACAACCCCATGCATCGCTCCAGGCTTGGGGAAGAGTGGCTGGAGAGCTGCCTGGCAGAAAAGGACCTGGGGGTTCGAATTGACAAGCGGCTGAACATGAGCCAGCAGTGTGCCCAGGTGGCCGAGAAAGCCAATGTCATCCTGGCTTGTATTAGAAATAGTGTGACCAGCAGGAGGAGGGAGGTGATTGTCCCCCTGTACTCAGCACTGGTGAGGCCACTCCTTGAGTATTGTGTCCAGTTCTGGGCACCTCAATACGAGAGAGATATCGAGGTGCTGGAGCGAGTGCAGAGGCGGGCAATGAAGCTGGTGAAGGGCCTGCAGAATAAATCTTATGAGGAGCGATTGAAGGAGCTGGGACTGTTTAGTTTGAGGAAGAGGAGGCTGAGGGGAGGCCTCATCACTCTCTACAACTACTTGAAAGGACCTTGTAGAGAGGTTGGTGCTGGTCTCTTCTCACAGGTAATTAGTGATAGAACAAGAGGGAATGGCTTCAAGCTGCAGCAGGGGAGGTTTAGGCTGGACATTAGGAAAAAGTTCTTCACAGAAAGAGTGGTTAGACACTGGAATAGGCTGCCCAGGGAGGTGGTGGAGTCACCATCCCTGAATGTGTTTAAGACTCGTTTAGATGTGGTGTTGGGGGATATGGTCTAGGGGAAAACTTTGTAGAGTGGGGTTGATGGTTGGACTCAATGATCCCAAGGGTCTTTTCCAACCTATATGATTCTATGATTATTTCCTTTTTATTTTATTATTAGTATTTCATTAAAGTAGCTTAGTTTCTAACTTCATAAGTCTCTTTCTCTCTTTTACTTCTGGGAGAGGTGGGGGAGAGCATCTGTCATTTGTTTAAGTGGCTAGTCCGGCCCAAACCATGAGACATGCTGACAGGCCCCACTTCACATGGGACCAGCCCCTTTTATACTCCTTTCTGTCTACTGCCCCTTTGTTCCTGCTTGCTTCCCCTTTCCCCTGCATGTTGCTTCATGGGTTTGTAGATTCCTGAACCCCCTCCCACCCTGGTGTCCGGGATTCCCACTGATTTACAATCTTATCAGTTGCAAAGTCCAGGTTGATCTTGGAAGTGGTGCCTGTGGTTTCTTGAGAGGCCATCAATTAGTGTGACTAGCATGGTTTGTTTCTTGTAATTTTCTCCATAATCGTTTTGTCAGGTCTGTCTGTATATTTTGTTTTTGGTTTCCCCCTTTTTCCCTTAGTTTCCCAACTGAGAAGGTCACACTCTCATATACCCTCATCCATTCCTGTGCCTGACCGGATTTGGTTCTCATCAGTGCCTCCCTTATCATTTGTGGTCAGGTTTCTGTCTCTGGTATGTTCTTGTTTATGGCTTTCTCCTTTACTTATTATCCATTTTTGCATTGAAAAAGGTCCTTGACCAGATGCCCTTAAAGGAGCAGACACTCCCTTCCACATAACCTTATATAACTAATCTTAGATTTTTTTCTCTTTGGTAGAGTCTAAAGGCCTGTGTTTATTATGTAGTTATCATTCCTTTCATTCTCTTGTAATTATTCTCAGTTCCCAGTTCAGTAGTTATTGGATCTATACATGTTTGTTTTCCTACCATCAGAAATTCTGACTCAAGCAAGTTAGCTTTTACACCTCAGTTTCTCAGAAAACTGCATGATAATTCTCACTTTTTGTTTTATTCTTTCAACATGCCAGTAGACAGTAAATTGAGCCTCACTAACAACAAGAGAACTTTGCATGAGGTAGAGTGAATATTTTTTGCAGGCGGCAAATTTTGAATGGGTGTACAAAACCTGAGATTAGTGAGGATCTCCAGAAAGACATTTTCATCCTTTCCCAATGAAATGTGTGGTAACATAGCAAAAACAGTCACTTGCATAACTTGCTGTTGCCATCCTTCTTAACACTTTTGAGAATGATCTCTGAATCATATCATAGATTTGTTTTATACTGCTTCTGCTTAAAAGGTTACTTTGTTTTCTAATTAATTAAATTCATAAGTATTTAATCTAGATACCTGCTTTTCTAAGTTTTACAGTCAGTACTGTAAAACCCAATTAATTAGAACTTTTACAGAAAACACAACAAGCCATTCCCAGCATATGACTTCATTTGTAGATCAAAATGTTCATAAGGATAATTTAAGAAGACATCCCACAATCCAGTTCAAAAGTGAGCGTATACCACATGTAGATAGTTCCACAGAATTAAAAATCAGCAGTCCAAACTCTTTTTGTGCAAAATGCATAAGGATCTTATATTTCTTTATACATATTTAAAGGATTAGATGCCCTTTCAGAGCTGTCTTCCACACAAATGTTATTAGACATTGTAAAATCTAAAACAGTCCTCTCCCCTCCCAAAATAGGGGCTGTTTATGTAAATTTCCATTGATTTAACTTGAATGCGCATTTAAAGTAGAATGAAGCGTGCTTTAAGTTGTGGTGGTTATCTTAATTTATTAACAAAAATATGCCTCTCAAATGTCAGGTCTAGGTGGAACACACTAAAGAAAAAACCAAAAGAAAGTTGCTCAAACTGAAGTGCATAGAAGTCAGTATTCATTACCAGAGTCAGGGGTAGTCTGGTGTACAGACCTCAGTAACAGTGTGGCACCAAAAAGCATGGAGATGTTCAAAAAAGGACTTGTATTCAACAGAGTCTGACTTTCACAAGTAAATTTAAGGATTAATTGGAGAAAAAAAAATGCCAAAATATATAGGTATTTTAACTGTCGGACTACAAAAGCCATTTACATTTTTTGTACAACTGAAGTTACGTAAACCGTGACAATGATTTAAGAAAAGGGACATGCAGCAGAAAGCAGTAATTAACATCCAAGTAGAATAGTTAAGTGTTATGTATATACCAGCTTATTGACACTGGTGGGAGCTCAGCTACGTTATGCTGTACATATACTGCTGCTGTACTTCAAATTCAGAAGAGGAATCGAGGAATTCAGAGCAGTAAACTAGTAAAATGGGAAGAGCAAAGCCTGAAAAGAATGCTTAGAAGCCTGATAACTTTTCCCATGCTGCCAGTCCTAAAAATCACAGAATGGTTGACGTTGGAAGGAACCATTTGGAAGTCATATAGTCCACACTCCTGCCCCCCCCCCCGAGCAGGGTCACCTGGAGCCGGTTGCCCAGGACCATCTCCAGATAGCTTTCGAATAGCTTCAAGGAGGGAGACTTCACAACCTCTCTGGGCAACCTAACCTGTTCCAGTGCTCAGTCACCCTCACAGTAAAAAAAGGGTTTCTTGAGATGGAAATGCCTGCATTTCACTTTGTGCTCATTGGCTCTTGACTTGTCACTAATGAGAAGAGCCTGGCTCCCTCTTCTTCATTCCCTCCCATCAGGTATTGATGAGAATCCCCACGAGCCTTCTCTTCTCCAGGCTAAACAGTCCCAGTTCTGTTAGTGTGACTGGTACCTCTTGCTCCTGACCCCTGGTAATATGGTTAGCATAACTAATGCCATTTTATAAGGTAAATGGCCATTCTCTGTGACCGAGCTGGTCACGTATCGGTCCCCTTTCCCCTCTTCATCAGGCCTTGAAGATCCTGCACATCAGGCAGACTTCTCCCTTCCCTCTTGGCCTCCAGGTTTCTGGGCGCCAGGCAGACTTCTTCCCTCCTTACCAGTCTGCAAGGTCCCATGCACCTGGACAACCAGGTTGTGATGACCCTGACACAGCACAGGGAAGCACAGCAGCACACAGAGCACTATCTATAAGATCAAGCAGTTACAAGTTGTGGGACTTGAACCGGAACTGCTGCTGGATGGCAAAACCCATGATGCCTCCACCATTGTCTGCTTCTGAGAATTGAGTGACTCGTATTCTTTTGCATATTTCGAGTCTAGATTATGATTGTTATATTGATATGGCAAGTCATGTATTAAGATTTGACCCAAACTGCAGAGGGTCCAGGTGATTAGAAACCATAAGGTAAACTGTGATATAAAATTTTGTGCTACACTAATAAAATTGTGCTACACTGATTCTGCTTACTGAAAAACCTGTGCTACTCTGATCATAAGATCCTATGCTGATCTATTCTGCTAAAAAATAAAGTTTTAATTGTAACTACAACTTAGTGTTGTCATCATTCTGCCAAGGATCCCCAAAAGAACCTGTCTGTCCCCCTGGAGCCGGGTGACACTCAGCCTTTCCTCATAGGAGAGCCTTTAATCCTCTTCGTGACCCTTCGCTGGACTCTCTCCTGTATGACCATGTCTCTCGTACTGGGGTGCCTAGAACTGGACATGGTACTTCAGATGCAGCCTCACCAGTGTTGAATAAAGGGGAAGGATCACCTCCCTTGACTTTCTGGCAACACTCCTCCTAATGCATCCCAGGATACTGTTAGCCGCCTTTGCTTCAAGGGCACGTAGCTGGCTCATGTTCAGGTTGGTGTCCGCCAGGACACCACACACACAGTCCTTTTCTGCAAAGCTGCTTTCCAGCTGGTCAGCCCCCATCATGTACTGGTGCATAGGGTCATTCCTCCACAGGTGCGGGACTTTGCACTTCTTGTTGAACTTCATGAGGTTCCTGTCAGCCCATTTCTCCAGGCTGTCGAGGTCACTCTGGATGGCAGCACAACCCTCTGGTGTATCAAACACTCCTCCCAGTTTTGCATTGTCTGCAACTAGCTAAGGGTCCACTCCTTCCCACTGTCCAGGGGTGTTGGCAACTTGGTGACAAAAATATAATTTGGGGTATCCATATAAGATTTTCCCCTCTATAATCAGGGAAGAGGAAGGAATAAGGAAAATCTCATCATTTCAATATTCAAAGTCAGGCTTGGTAATTTACCTTTAATGACATAAAATAATTAAGTGTTCATGCATTAGTATAAAAAACTTATGTGTTTTAAGGAAATTCACAGCATCGTGGTATTATTCTCTTCACTGCTCATAACCTCTAGGTTTGGATAAATTCTACTTATCTTTTTTTTTTTAATTTAGTGAATAAAATAAAATTCAAATTTTAGTTAAGCACATTAATTCAAAGCAGACAAATGTATCAGCTAAACACTGACAAACACTTCTACTGTTCCGTGCTGCTGAACTACTGCTAACAGTGTGAGCTATAGTGTGTTCTGGAAATGAGAGGCTCCCTCAGACTTGCATAAACCCCTGAGGAGGAATTTTTCTGCTTTTGATGAAATACAATTTAAGCATTATGCTTTACCTCAAATTCCATCTTATTGATATTCATACTTACTTGGCAAATAAAAAAAGAAAAAAAGATTTGACTTAGCAAGCAAACATTTCATAGGGGAAAGTATTATACTAGCATACATGGCTCAACTTTAAAATACTAAGTCCTTTTTAATTAAAATACTGAAGAAATTGCTTCTTCACAATCTGAAGTCACATCACTACATTTTGCTCATGAGAATAAAATTTACAGTCATGAATTGCACATAAAGGATTTATTTTAAATGTTTTAAGGATAGAGTTACATCATAATTATAAAAAATACTTACAGAATTAAGTAACAGATTTAAAGTGTTCATACTTCTAAATGCAGAGAAATAAAATAAAAATGAAACTGAGCTCTAAAGATGAAGTCATTACCTAATTTTAAAATGTGAACACGAAGACCTTTGAACTATACACATACCAAGAACCATCCAAATTGCACTAATGATGTAAAATACAAAAAGCACGGCATTTTCAAGGAACCAGAAACTGCTTTTACCATAATTCTTTTTCCCTGAAGCAACTGTAATCTATTCTATCTGAAGATAAAGCCTCCATTTTTAAATAATTCATTTAAAGAAGGCTTATACCTATTGCAATAAATAGGATTTTTCCCAAAGTATTTCAGTCTTTATGTAGTCCAGCTTAGTTTAGGGTTTCGTACTCAAAAGAAAAAAATGTAGTGTTTTACTTATCAACTGTGATTTTATTTATTCTTGAACAGAATACATGGTCCCTTCAAATGCTGTATGACACATACAACTGGAAAATTACCTTCTGTTGGCACTATGTTCGCCTCACCAGTGCATTTAATCCTACTAACAACCATTCAAACAGCACAATAAGCAAATTCACAAAAAACTGAACACAAAATAAAAACAGAACAAAACCCAAACCTAAACATTATAACATGCAACTTTAGTTTGTTACATTGAATGTTCTAACCTTCTAAGCATGCAAAAAAGGATGGTCTGCATTTAAGGTTTGTTTTTTTTTTCCTTTTAAAATGTTTTACATGGCAGCCTGACATCATGCACACACACAATATACAACAATACTACAGCAAGTAAATGAGAGAGGCCAATAACTTTTATACAAAGATCCATGGCTTGTGCCATCACAAGACCTATGATAAATTTGGAAAGTAATGTTGAAGCCCTAGAACAAGGGACCAACATGTAGTTACTAGGGTAATGCAAGCACTGCATGCAGATCTGAAACATGAGCCTAAAATAAAGTCCAAAGCGGATGGCAGGGAGTGGAATTAGTCTCAAGTCTCAAAAAGGTGGTTTAAGATATTAAAAAAAATCAACCACAAAACCAAAGCCCCCCCCAAACCTTAAGAAAAAAGATGAAAAGAAAAAACCCATGCAACAGACAACAGGAACATCTAAAAACAACCATAAAATTTGACAGTGTATAGATTATATTCTAATTAGCAAAATATGTGGTGTATTATAGTGGCTTGCATAAAACCCACAAATGCAAGCCTAATGCTAAAAATGTTTCAGTAGACCTAAACCTCAAATATTTCAAAACAAACCTTGAATTCCTTAGATGTAAAGCCCAAAATTCATTGTACTAAGTTATTCATGTATTTTGTGTGTAATCAATACACTCATTCTTGTGCCACAAATATCAACTTGGGCTCATGGAGCCAGGCTCAGCTTTGAGATTTACATGCAGGACTCTTAAGAGTCAATAGAAAGCACATGACAGACCTGCAGGATGAAAGCACTGTGTTGCAAATCTGCTCACTATGTTCAAAACACAATGAAAGTTTACTGACTCAGGTACTTAGTGCTAAAAGACTGGATTGAGAAGCTGTGAACTGAAAGACAATAGCCTGCCTTTGGTTGCCCATGATGAAATAGATAACAATGCAATATAGTAGCAAGGGGCAAAGAATTAAGATACCACATTTATACAGTATTACCATTTAACAGCATAATGAGGCACAAGCCTTAAGGCTAAAATATGAAATCAGGCCAAATAAATGGACAGAAAGGGACTTAAACCACTGAGTCTTTCATATCAAGAATACCCACAATAGAGGTCAGACCTAATTAACAGTACCTCTCCTGCATCCTTCCACTAACAGCATAAGGTTGGATATCTATGTATTCCTTCTTTCTATCAATAGTGTTGACTGTATTCACATTTTTCACTTACTGTATTTCTGTGAAACAGTGCTTTGAAGCCTATAGAGCTCTGCTTTAACATGACAATTTTGTTGCTGTGCTGATCCTTGTTACAATTCTGATGCTTTTAAAAGTTGCTACACTTAAACAACACTAAATACCCTAACCTTGATTTACAACTATCTTGCAAGATTAAAACTGTGAAAGGATTCTGCTGTTGTGGGCTGCTATTTACATCCACAATCTAATGCAGATGACTGAACCACTGAGACTGTCTATAGCTCCTGTTAGATAGTACACCACTGGCATGCAGAACTCTAGTGTTCATAGAATGAAATTCATGTTAACAGCATAACTCAAAGCAAGTACACCACAAAAGGCAACAACAGGTTTAAACTGTAGATTTGTTTGGACGCTCCTTATGCGGAAAAGCCAGAAAAAGAATACATTGAAAAGATGCCTTCTTGAACCAAAATGGTTAAAAACAGTAGCAAAATTCAAAACAAAACAAAACCAAGCAAAGGAATACAGCAGACTGAGCAGAAGGCAACAAATGCTTCGCCTTCTCTAAAGGAGGTCTTCAGTGTAAAAGGACCCCCCAGCCCCATAAGACTGTATTTACCGTATAAAACATTAACTACTATTAGGTTTCTAAGTCCACACACAAACATCCAGGTTGCTAAGTTCTGATATTAAATGAGAGACTACTGATTGCCAATGTGTAGTCTAAAGTCTTCTTAAGTAGCATATATATTGTTAAACTTGTGGCACCAAGCACTTGGGTTCTGCTAAGAAATGTGTATAACAAAACAAAGTACAACATTTAGGATTAAAGGCAGCTTTCTTGTGTGCATTTTACTGGTTCCTACAACTTGTAAACACAGGCCCTTAACCTGCATTTTCTAATTAACTGGTTATACAGATTAAATATATTTTTATAGTTTAAAGCCTTTTCACTGAAAGGTGTGTAAGTCAAACACTTGATATCCTACTGCCCTGTGACTAGTAAAAATGCACAAGTATTTCCATGTACTGCAAGATCTTAAAAAGCTTAATTTTAAATAAAGTGTAGAAACACAGTAGACTTATGTTACTTAGGTTAGGCACTCCTTACTGCTGCACAAACTGTTTAAACTTTTCAGAAGTCACCTCTGTCCCAACTCACAAAACAAGGACTGCCAGTAGCCAAGAAATTAGATTTAATGTTACAAAAGAAGGCATATCGAAAATAGCAAACTACACTTGCATGTGGCAGTTGAACAGGTGAGTGCAAGGTTGAAGAAAAAGTTAAAATCTATGAAAAAATCTAGATTACAATACTAGATTAACTTCACACAGCTTGAATTTGCAGCTGTTCTTTGCTTTTAACTCCCTCCCACCCAAATATCAACTTCCTTCATGAAAAGGAGTTCTCTTACGCAAAATGTGTCATGTTCACATAAATTTGTATTATTCAGAACAAAACAGTTTTGCTGGCAGAGATTGTGGGTTCGCAGGGACATTTAAGCTTTCATTTAACTGAAAAACAGTCAAGTCTTTGTGTCTACAAATTTTACATTTAATAGTTCCACAAATTTGGCAGAAGTTCATGATGACGTCTAGGATGTCTTCACCAAATCGTAGACATAAATATGGAAATCATCATCAAACTTGATAAAATAGACAGATGGTTTGGCTTCAACTTGATGAATGACCATGCCAGTCCGTTTTGAGCCGTCTTCTTTGGCATATTCCACCTGTTTGCCTACCAGACTGTCTACAACTTCACCTGGTTCCCGTTCTGCAGGAGGTGAATCATCTGCAATATGAAAATACAATGTTCTTTTGTAGACATTTATAGATTTTTTCCAATATACAAAACTGCAGAGCCTTCTTTAAAAGTTAAGAAACAATCACAAGTTTAAAATGCAGAGTATGTCTAAAACAAGTTGAATTGTTCAGACAAGCACCTATTACCATGCTTCTAGAAAGCACAGTCACAGAATTATTTTTTTTAATGTAATACCGTCTTCAATTTTATGAAATAAAAAATAGCACTTCAATTAGTTAGAAAAGTAAATCTTTTGACATGAAGGTTTACACATCAATTACAGAACATGTTTGTAGATAATTGAATTTAAGCCCCCAGCAGTACAAGGCACTGAGTCTCTTTAACAGACAGGCAGGTGTGCTAGAACTCCCTCTCCCCACATGCTTTACCCAAAATGACAATGCAAACATGACATTGCAACAAAACCCCATCTTCCAAGCTAAGCATAACCTCCTTAATCAATAATGCTGTTAAAAGGGGATTTTGATTTCACACTAGAATGGATACTGTTGAGAAGTCTAACTATATAATTTGCTTTTCTAGCAAAATCTACCCAGAAGTATCCTTAAGGACATAATTCACATTGTCTGTAAAAGATCCAGATTCAGGGAAGGTAGCTCATAGTTCAGAGTGTCTTAAAAACAGAGGTAAGTAGTAGATAGTCTCAGGAAAAAAGAGCACATTAAAAACTTAATTCTTAAATATGGAAAGCAGAAGCCTTTTAGCTTATTTTTCTAAAATGGAAGACAGCAAAGCAGAATTTAAAAAGGAATTGCAAAGTATTTGAAGGTGCCAAATCTGAAAGAGCTTGCTTTATTTGTTTCTTTAGGAATAGGAAGGTCACTTTTTCCATTAACATTTGTGGCTCACTCTCTTCAAGCCACAGATATGTTGCTTTTTGTTAGGCTGAAAAAAATCTAAAACCATAGGATTACTACAGAGGTTATGCAAATAAGTGCCACTTGTTTACTCAGCCTTCAGACTATTTGTTATCAGCGCTAGATCTGAAGGACGACAGTCTCAGAAACTCAATGAATGAATTTTAAATAATATTTATGTAGTGCATTGCATAGCCAAACATTAGTTATCTAATTAATAATTTACTTTAAAGCCAAAATTGCCTCTGTCAGAGAAGTGCTTTTGAGGTGCAGGAGAAATGAGAGTACAATATTCTTGACAAACTTTTTTCTTCTTTTTTTTGTACTAGCTATCCAAATCTCTTGAACAATACTGATTCTGTGAAAATCCTTCTGTATTTATAGGAAAAAACCCAATAGCTTTCACTTCAAGAAAGGAAGAAAAAATATCCCTCCTAACCTATTGAAAATTTTTTCCTGTTTATGTATTTAAATATGTGAGAGAAAATGAGTTGTCAAAAGATTAGTGCTTCTTTCTGCCAAGAAACTATTCAAAAGCTTTCCAAACTGAAGATGCCTACCCAAACTAAATTAATCTGACTATTTTAGTTAGCCCCAAAACATTATTCTCGTAAGAACTGCTTCAGAAATACAACTCCTTGAGATGGCTCTTGATTTGTGACACTTCTATAAGAAAATAACATGGAAGGCTTCTAGTAGGTTGTCAGTTCCTGTTAAAAAAATCTAAGTGTAATCTCTTACACAATAGTATGTAAATCTTTATCAGAATTAGGAATTATTACAGAAAAGGATTTTCCAGTATTTATTGCATATTTCATCACTGATTCAAGTAAAATATTTCAGAAGTTGTTTAATACAGATGCATTTTCTGTTGTGCTGTAACCTTGGTTAGTTTTGATACTTAAAAAGATCCTTGTTTGTCAACTCTTTTCCATACATAAACCATAAGCCAAACAATAATACAGAGAGATGCCACTTTCCAGAAGAAAAAAGTAACTGGTCTACTTACTGGAATCAGGCATTATGCGAAGGTCACCTTCTTTATAGTCATCTAAGAGTTGGTACATGTACAAGACAGGATCTTTCTCGTAGGTAATATAAAACCACGTATTCATGATAGGAGCTCGAGCCAAGACCATCCCCCTCCATTCATCTTTTGAGCCATCCTCTGTCTCAAACATATGTTCCACAGCTTTGCCAATCATTGTGTCTGCCAGGTGGGCATCACTAATTCGAGATGAAGCTGAAATGGTAGCAGTTCATAAGTATGTCCATTCAAAAGTACAGAAATAAGTCTTTGTAAAAAATAATCTTTATCCAGATTTATGAATAAATTTGTGTGAAAGTTAGTCAATTCACATACAAAACAAATACTGTCCGTTACAGAGAGTTGAAGACCAAAGAACTGCAGAACCTGAAGAATTATTTTAACATGTTAACACTCTTATCAACATTTTCCATCATTGTACACACCCCCCCCCAATTGATCAAACTATCATAATGCAAAGTAAAGGGAGACCAATATAGGCCATAGCAAAGAATAGTGTCTGTATTTTAAATATTTGTATTGTGGGGGGAGGGGAGGAATAGAGGTTAAATCACAGAACATCTGTATGAAGTTATTAATGAAGGTGTTTGGTTTGGTTCCCCCTAACTGAACTGAATTCTAGAGACTGCTACTGATCTCTCTGCAGTCAGGAAAGACAAGAACTTATTTCATTCAGAAATAAGTAATTACTAGGGTAAACTTTGAAATTTACAGTTTGGAAAAGCCTGCAGTTTAACAATTCAGTGCTAATTATGAAAACCAATAAAGCCTTGTTACTAGTCAAGTTATTTCACTTTGAAAATGCTTTTTTCCTCCATTTGTATTAATACCTAGGGAAAGCACATGAAAAAAACCCCAACCAAACACATAATTACTGTCAAACACACGCAAGACAACATAGTCAGGACATTTCTCAGCTGGATCGGAGTTTAAAATTTAATAGAAATATCAATGTTACATGTACATAAACTTGTTAGGGATAAGACTAAACAAGAAAAAAAACGGAATTTACTGCATGCCATTTAAAGACAAAAGACAGCACTATGCTCTCTGGTATCATCAAATCTTTGTGAAATCAAGAAAAATTAAACACAGCATTTTGATTATCTACCATGTGATGAAAAGTAATTTAATAAAATTTAAATGTTCTGTCAACATATGCGCATATAGGAAAAAACCTCTTACCAACTCTGTCTGGAAGGACTTCAAGTGCTGAAACTCTTTCATCTTTGTGCAGTTCTAGTCCATACACACAATCAAATCCATCATACTTTATAAGATAGAGAGAGGGATTTACAGGAACTTGATCAAGAACTGTGCCCTTCCACTGTGTTACAGGTCCACTCCCTTCTTTCCAGCCATGCTGTATTCTGCAGCCTACAATGTTTCTTCGTGGCTGAGAAATAGGTTTGCTTGGTCCAACATTGTTTCTATGCTTTCTGTACACAGATACAAACATAACATTAAACGAGTACATACTCAAAATTCTACTCCGGACAAGAGTTGTATGCTTTAAGAAGGCAATATATTATTATATATTAATAAAGATACATTAAACTCTAACACATACAGCTTAGTGCACCTTATTCAAAATAGGGTATAAAGCATATTACATTGTACTGGAAAAAGAAAAAAAACACACTGAAAAGTAGCGGAACACTTTCAACATTTTGTATAAGGTTGCATTCATAATAGTAGTTTCTAAAGCTAGTTTGCTTAATTAAGAACTATTTTAGCTATTGCTACACTGAACATCAAAAATAAAACTTGCTTGTTAAAACCCTAAATCAGGTCTCAAAGAGCAATGTTACCTAACAGTATTATACTTTTGCTACTTTGTTGCTCTCTACAGAACAGTAAACATAATTCCCTTACCCCAGGAGGAAGAAGTCAATGGAAACATTAGTGGTGGCTGATTAAAATTCTTCAAAGCATTTATTTTCCCTAACCTGTGTTGTCACCTGAAGGAAATTTTGCTTCCCTCTGCACTTACAGGTATCTTTGACTTCAAGTGTTTTTAAAGACACATGGTAGCGACAATATTCTTCTAACATTCCTTTTTAGCACAACACAAGAAAAATGATATGCAAAGATCACAGCAATAGAAGGGATACCCTTTAAACCAGATAATAAATTAAATATACTTTTTACCCTTCCTCAGTTTTTTAATCCAACTTGCATGGAAAGATTCCTTCTGGTGAATATCAGTTGCTCTGATAAAGAGTCATGTAAGCTATTTGACAGTTTCAACCCGCTAAACGGTGTTACACAAGTTTTATTCTACTCAATTAAAAAACCAAAACAGTAACTGACAGTTGTAAATACAAGTGAGGAAACACATGAACATTATGACAATACATTGGTGATAAATGCATATTATCTTTATTTTAGTGTGTTACAATATGCATATTAATTCCTAAAATTATATTTAGAGGATTGCCTGATTAAAATTCTCATGAATGTTAGCTAATTCCAAAATAAATTTCTGGATTAGTTACCATTTATAGTACACTTCATTTAAATGGCAATAAAATATACACATCACTAGCATGCTTAAAAGCAACATCTAAAATTAGAAAAATCAGTTGCAGAAAACAACATCCATCCTTAGATTAGTGTCAGTGACCAAAGAGAAATGTCTCCAGGAACAATGAAAGCTCACAGAGCAACCCATGTATGACAGAGATCCAAAGACACAAATAGCAATCATATCAGTAAAGTCTCATAATTAGTCTTAAAGAATAATAAAAACAGTATATACAATTAGTAATGCTGAAGGTGCAATTGTAACTCTATTAAAAAGATGTACAATTCCTTCATCAGCTTATCCCACCTCCAGACTTTTATTGCCCATGAAAATCTTAGCAGTTCCACAGTATCTTTTGTCAAATTTAACTTTAGTGCTGATTTAACCTTATCAAGGAGGTCAGTCTGCATTCATAATCTGTGTTGTCAAAGTTAGGAGTATTATAGAAATGCTAACCTCTTCCAGTTAAGAGGCACTCCCCTGCAAAGTTGGTTCTAATTTTGCACAGAAATTTGAACACGTGTTCAAAGACTAGTTCTTGCTCAAGTCTACCTTTTTTTAAAAATTATAGTAGTCTCAGTAATATTTTATTATGAAGAAATGAGATGAAAGATTTGGTTCTTGGGCACAATGAAAATGAGTTTGTTTTGCATTTAGTTTTAATTAATCTTAATTCCATTTTAAGGCATCCTCACAGAATAAAACCAACTGGTAATGAAGCTAAAAAGTTAAAGTTCAAAAAGGTAAAATAATACTGTTCACGTTTAAACCCCACAGCCAATTTTACTTTCTGCCTATAAAGCATAATCATAATATTTAAATTTGCACAATTAAGTGAAAATCTTTGGTCATTTTAAAAAACATGATGAAAAAAGACTACATAATTAAGTTCAAATTGATAACTACCTTTTAAAATGCCTTGGAGAGAGCAAAAAACATTATAAATGCAGTTACAAATCAAGGAGCAGCTAGGTACACTTGCAGTTCAAGTTTTTCTTTGTCTAAAGGATATACTACTGGACAGACACTCATTCTCATCTGTAGTGCTTCATATAGCAAGAAGTTATTTTCAAACAAATAAACTGCCAAAGAAAAACTATTTTTGCTTGCATCTGAACATGTAATAAGAAAGCAAACAGGTTTCTAACTGACTACAAATAATAAAACTGTAGAATGGTCAGCCTTTAAAGATCATCTAGTTCCAACCCTTCTACCATGGGCAGGGACACCTCCCACTAGACCAGGCTGATCAAAGCCCTATCCAACCTGACCTTGAACACTGCCCAATGATGGAGCATCCACAACTTCTCTGGGCAACCTGTTCCAGTGTCTCACCATGCTCATTGTAAAAAATTTCTTCCTTATATCCAATCTAAATCTACATTCTTTCATTTTAAAACCATTGCCCCTTGTCCTGTCACTACAAGCCCTTGGAAAAAGTCTCTCTGTCTTTCATATAAGTCCCCTTTATGTATTAAAAAGCTGCAATAAGGTCTCCCTGCAGCCTTCTCTTCTCCAGGCTGAACCCCAACTTTCAGCCTTTCTTCATAGCAGAGGTGTTCCATCCCTCTGATAATTTTCGTGGCCCTCCTCTGGACCTGCTTTACAAGGTCCATGTCTTTCTTGTACTGGGGGCCCCAGAGCTGGATGCAGTACTGCAGGTGGGGTCTCATCAGAGCAGAGTAGAGGGGGAGAATCACCTCCCTCGACCTGCTGGGCACATTTCTTTTTATGCAGCCCAGGATACGAATGGCTTTCTGGGCTGCAAGCACACATTGCCAACTTGTCCAATTTTTCATCCTTCTCTGCAGGGCTGCACTCAGCCCTGTCCAGATGCCTCTGTAGAGCGTTCTTACTCTCAAGTAGATCAACACTCCCGCCCAGTTTGGTGTCGTCTGCAAACTTACTGAGGGTGCACTCAATCACCTCATCCAGATCATTGATAAAGATATTAAACAAAACTGGCCCCAGTACTGAGCCCTGGGGAACACCACTTGTGACTGGCTGACAACTTGATTTACCTCCATTCACCACAACTCTTTGGGCCTGGCCATATTGCTGTTTTTTTACCCAGTGAAGAGTACATCTGTGCAAGCCATGAGCAGCCAATTCCTCGAGGACAACGCTGTGGATAATGGTGTCAAAGGCTTTACTAAAATCTGTTGTATACGTGCTGCGTCATGGCACTCAAGATGATCTGTTCCATAACCTTCCCCGGCACCAAGGTCAGACTGACAGGCCTGTAGTTCCCCGGATCCTCCTTCCAGCCCCTCTTGTCAACTGGGACATCCTTGGTTAGCCAGGGCTGCTGATAAATGGTTGAAAGTGGCTTGGTGAGCACTTCTGCCACCTCCCTCAGTACCTTTAGGGTGGATCCCATCTGGCCCCATAGACTTGTGCTTGTCTAAGTGCTGTAGCAGGTTGCTAATCATTTCCCCTTGGATTATGGGGGCTTCATTCTGCTCCCCATCCCTGTCTTCCAGTTCAGGGGAATGGGTAAAGGCAGCAGTAAGAACTTCATTAGAGTTGGTATTATAAAATAGTATTTTAATGAACTTGCTTAGTATTATAAGTTTCAGGGGCTCAATGACCACACTCCTAACTCTGAAGAATATCGTCTCACAAGACTAATTTTCAGAACTCACATACTACATTTGAAAATTGTAATGAACACACCAGTAGAGAGAGCATGAAAGCATAGGATTCTTACCCCCCCCCCCAAAGTCACAAAGCACCTATTTGTGTTTCAAAAATTTTATTGTAGGTAAAGTACAAAACCCATATTATTTCCTCAGAAATATTATAGAATAGTTTTTAGCCTAGTCTGTAGCACCCTTATGCTTACATAGATGGTTACTGTGGGAGATACAAGGCATGGAAGTTAAGTGTGTTCTTGTCGGCATTACAACACCCATCTGTCAACAGACTTGAACAAAAAAGCCAAGGATTTTTCCACCTTCTATGGAAAAAGAAAGCTGGGGAGGGGCTGTTTGCAAGGGTATGTAGCGATAGGACGAGGGGCAATGGTTTTAAACTAGAGCAGGGTAGGTTTAGATCAGACATTAGGAAGAAGTTCTTTACAATGAGGGTGGGGAGGCACTGGAACAGGTTGCCCAGAGAGGTGGTGGAGGCCCCATCCCTGGAGACATTCAAGGCCAGGCTTGATGAGGCTCTGAGCAATCTGCTCTAGTTGAAGATGTCCCTGCTTAGTGCAGGGGGGTTGGACTAGATGACCTTTAAAGGTCCCTTCCAACCCAACACATTCTATGATTCTGATTCTATGATTCTATGAAAAAACCCTGCAAACAGAAAACCCAAACGCAGAGTTATTACATTTGACACTGCGATCCTGGACAACTGCTCTAAATTACAGGAACACCACACTATATCCAATTCAAGGACCAAGAGTTTGGAGATATTTCACTAGTGTCTACACCTTTAAAACCTTTGTATTACTGGGAGAGAGATCAGTTTTGAAGTTAATTCTAAGTACCCTACAATGAAGGGCAGAATGTTTGTCTCAAACATTTACAGAAGTATACATCACATTCTTAAGATAAATAAAATCCACCTTAAGATAAATAAAATCCACATATGAAAACAAGCATAAAATCTGAGATTTCAGAAATGTTTTCCAGCTCAAGAACACAAGTGCCACATCACTGAAATTAACTATTAAATTTAGCTGTCGAGAAATTAAGCACTGAAGGAGGTTAAATTTTTCCCAGATATCAAGAACTACTTTTTTGAAAGTTTAGGTATCTAGAATTGAACCTCTACTTCTTAGGAGCATACCAAGAAAGAAATTTTTCATGCATTTCTAAATCCTACTGCAATCAAAGGACCAGTACTGGGTCCAGTCTTGTTCAATATATTCATCAGTGACCTGGATGAGGGGACAGAGTGTGCCCTCAGCAAGTTTGCTGATGAAACAAAACTGGGAGGAGTGGCTGACACACCAGAAGGCTGTGCTGCCATACAGCGAGACCTGGACAGGCTGGAGAGTTGGGCAGAGAGGAACCTTATGAAATTCAACAAGGGCAAGTGTAGGGTGCTGCACCTGGGGAGGAATAACCCCATGCACCAGTACAGGTTGGGGGCTGACCTGATGGAGAGCAGCTCTGTGGAAAGAGACCTGGGAGTCCTGATGGACAACAGGATGACCATGAGCCAGCAATGTGCCCTTGTGGCCAAGAAGGCCAATGGCATCCTGGGGGGCATCAAGAAGAGTGTGGCCAGCAGGTCGAGGGAGGTCATCCTCCCCCTCTACTCTGCCTTGGTGAGGCTGCATCTGGAGTACTGTGTCCAGTTCTGGGCCCCCCGGTTCAAGAAGGACAGGGAACTACTGGAGAGAGTCCAGCGGAGGGCTACAAAGATGATCAAGGGACTGGAGCACCTCTCTGATGAGGAAAGGCTGAGACACCTGGGTCTGTTTAGCCTGGAGAAGAGAAGGCTGAGAGGGGATCTTATCAATGCTTATAAATATCTAAAGGGCAGGTGTCAAGAGGATGGAGTCAAACTCTTCTCAGTGGTGCCCAGTGACAAGACGAGAGGCAACGGACGCAAGTCAGAACACAGGAAATTCCATCTCAACATGAGGAAAAACTTCTTTACTTTGAGGGTGCCAGAGCACTGGAACAGGCCGCTGTCACGTCCCACTCCCAGTAAAGAGGGGGGGTAAGTGACTTCAGATTCGTAAATTCTCAACGGTGCGGACTAAGGTGAGATAAATCTCAAGGTCCATATACAATTTTCCTGGTCAAATCTCTATCCTCCTGGGCTGCAGTTAGTGCTGCCCCTAATACCGCACACACTATAGCTTTTCCTTTACCTAACCGCAACTTTCGCTCCTTCGCAAGGGTAGTGATACGACTTGCCACTGCATCTGGATTATGTCAATTATCATGGGCCCAGACCATTCCCAGCGGAGTAGGACACGCCTTATACTCCTTCAATTTTTCCAAAATCGGGGAGCAGTCAAGCACAGACATTTCTTGGGCCATCATGGCTTGCTACTGCTCAAATCTCCCCTGGCTTATAGCTGAGAGGCCACTTCCCGGACTCTCCCTGTCCGCAGTCGGATAGAGAACCGGTATCCCTTAGGCTAACGGGTAGCAGTCAGGCCTTTGCTCCTGCTCGAACATCTTCCCGACTTATAGCTGAGAGGCTGCTTCGCGATCCCCCCGTCTGATGCTGGATAGAGAATCGGTATCCCTTAATACGGGTAGTAGTCAAGCACTAACCCCTGCTCAAACCTCTCCCGGCTTATAGATGAGAGATCATTTCCCTTAGGACCTTCCGACACCGAGAAAATCCTGTCCGTGGCGCCATTAAGGATGTCACATCCCACTCCCAGTAAAAAGGGAGGGTAAGTGACTTCAGATTCGTAAATTCTCAACGGTGCGGACTAAGGTGAGATAAATCTCAAGGTCCATATACAAACATTTATTAGCTTACCACAATGGTTAGTATAGGTCTTAACAAGTCCACGATAATTGGTTAGGTATATAACAAATTATGGCAAGCGGTGAGGCATGCATTGTGTTACTTAACAACAGGTATAGGACAACTTATGGCAAGCGGCACTTAAGGTCATACTTAAGGTCGTTACTTAATAACTCTAACTGTTACTTAACAATTCTAAAAGAAAAGAGAAACTGAGGGACAGAGAAAGGAAAAGGCGGAGAAAAAAGACAGAGATAAAGAGATCACCGGTCCTGGTTCCAGCATCTTTTTCAGGGAATCTTCCCAGGCATAATCATCATCTTTCTTGGAAAAATCTTCCCAGGCACAGTCTTCTTTCTTGGGAAGAATCTTCCCAGGCACTATCTTCTTCTATTGTTTCTTCTTTGTTCCCCCCACCTAGGGGCACTTATTTTCCCCTTTTATGTTTGCTGAATTAGCACGGTCCACCCCCCTTGCTGAGGACAGCCTCGTCTCAGGCTTCTCCCTTCTCTCATGTGATGTGTAGCATGATTTGGGTGGAGAGATGAGTGCCATAGTCATACATGTTTAGCATGATCTCTATAATCTTCATTAGCGTATGCAGGGGTGTGCGCTTTCATATGCGTTTCCTGGATAATGAAGCAAAGGTCACTCATCGGACACAATGGCCTTGAGAACTGAGAACTAGCAAGCTCTCCACACGAGTGGCAGAACTATCCTGTCTTCACAAGACAGTTCTCCCACACTTCCAGGCGCCAGAAGTGTTAGCCTTATCAGTTCTTTGAAGGCCAGGCCTGCATTATTTATTTCCTTGTGAGTGTTTGAGGCATTCCATTGAAGGCTTGGAGGGCCTTCTGCCCCTCGTCAGGGAATTTACAGTCCGTCCCTTACAGCTGCCCAGAGAGGTTGTGCAGTCTCCTTCTCTGGAGATATTCAAAACCCGCCTGGATGCGTTCCTGTCCAGCCTGCTCTAGGTGAACCTGCTCTGGCAGGGGGGTTGGACTAGATGATCTCCAAAGGTCCCTTCAAACCCCTACAATTCCGTGATTCTGAGTTCCAGCCAGAGCTCCCTGTTCAGCCAGGCCAGTCTTCTTCCCTGCTGGATCGTCTTTCGGCACATAGGGATGGCCTGCTCCTGCGCCTTAAAGATTTCCTTCTTGAAGAATGTCCAGCCTTCCTGGACTCCTTTCCCCTTCAGGACTGCCTCCCAAGGGACTCTGTCAACCAGGCCTCTAAACAGGCCAAATTCTGACCTCAGGAAGTCTGAGGTAGCAGTTCTGCTAACCACCCTCCTTACTTCTCCAAGAATTGAAAACTCTACCATTTCATGATCGCTGTGCCCAAGTGTTATAGTTTGAGGAACCCACAGCCATTTATTGTCATTTAGACAATTATTCTACCACCCAATGACCCCTCCCCACCCGGAAAGGGGAATCGGTGAAAACACAAGGAAACACGAGGATTGAAATATAAACAGATTTAATAGGATAAGACTAAATAATTAACATTAATAACACTAAAGAACCAATATTGATCCCGATACCAATATAAAATATACAAAGATTATACTCAGCCAATTATATCAGTAGGAAGCTGTGCACTCCCAGCAGTGGACAGCAAATGCCGGACACTGCAAGTGCTACAGCTTCGGGAGGAAGGGAAGGCCTCGGGGGTCCGGCACTGGGGCAAGAAGTTCTCGGGATTGCAGCCATCGAGGAAGAGAGAGAACTTCTCATCAAACTTTCTAATTTATATCAAATGTGACGTTCATGGTATGAAATAAGCCTGTTGGCCAGCTTGGGTCAAGTGCTCGGGTGGATCTCCATCCCCTACCTCCACTGAGATGGCAAACCGAAGGACCTCGCTAGCACACCGTCCCTCACACATTGGCGTGCTGCCCCCAGGCATATCTCTAGCGAGCCTGGTTTTATCCCTTTCCCCCTTCAAATCTAGTTTAAAGCTCTTTCAATGAGCCCTGCTAACTCCAGCGCAAGGATCCTTTCCCACCTTTGAGGCAGGTGCACCCCATCTGTCACCAGCAGGCCTGGTGTTGAGTAGACCAACCCATGATCAAAAAAACCCAAAATTCTGTCGGTGACACCAGGCTCAGAGCCAGGTATTGATCTGCTGGGCCTGCCTGTTTCTTCCTTCATCATCCCCTGCAACTGGGAGGATAGAGGAGAACACTTGTGCTCCTGATCCCTTAACCAGTTGTCCCAAGGCCCTGAAGACTCTCTTGATTGCCCTTGGACGACTTATTGCAACTTCATTGCTGCCTACCTGAAAAAGCATGCTAGGGTAGGAAGTTTTCTCATCACATCTTTAACCCGGGCCCCAGGGAGGCAATAGACTTCCCTAAGAAGTGGATCCCATCTGCATATCGGGCCTTATGTTCCCCTCGGGAGAGAGTCACCTATGACAATAACTCGTCTTATTTTCTTTATGGAAGTGGTTTTGACACAGTAGAGGCCAACTTAACCTTGGCGACACCAACCTAGATGAACCATTGTCCTCGTCATTGTTCGATTCAACTTGCAGAGCCTCATACCTATTATGCAAGGGCACCTGGGAAAGTGGGGTAGTCATGGAGGAGACACGCCTGCTGCACCGGGCAGGAACTTGTTGCCATTGCCCCCTATTCCTTAAGTCACCATGTTCTGCTGGGTAGAGAGAGGATAGGGAATCCTCCGTATCATGCGTCCTGTCTGCATGACAGGTCTGTCCCAGGGAAGGTAGGGTGCGGTTCCGGTAGTCTATCTCTCTCTCGGACTCCTTGTTACTCCCCAACCTACTCACCTCCTCCCCGGAACTCTGTCACTAAGCAGAGGAGTTCCACTACCTGGGCACATCTCCCACAGGTGCGCTCACTACTGACATCTGATACTGACATACAAGTAGGGCACGCCCTGCAGCCTGACACCTGGGTAGCAGTGTGTTCCCATCAGAGCTCTGTCTGGGAAGCTGCATGAGTCATGGAGGGTGCAGAGTTTAGAGAGGACATAGCCTTCTGCTGAGTGGATACCATTGCTCCCTGGTCGAGCTGGCAGAGCTACAGCACCCTTCATGCATACCCTTCCGTGCAAACTGCCATGCCATGCCATGCCATGCCATGCCACGCCACACCCTTCCTGCTGTGCCACACCTTGTTTGCTTGCCCTGGTCACTAGCGCTCCCTAGAGGCTTCTTTTATACGTGTGGGGGAGCTTGGCTGCCATTGCTCCTGGGTCCGCCCAGGTCTCATCAGCCGCTGTCGCGTGAGCTGCAGGTTTCTGGTGGGTCTCTCCACTCCCACTGAGGTTTCCCCAGTTTAGAAACTCCCCTGTGCACTGCGCTAGAGCTCTCTGCTGTGGATCGTGCCGGTACCAGAGCTGCTCAACCTTGGTGACTGAGTATTTATCTTGAAGGCATTAAGCTGATAAGTAAAATCTTGTTACATGAAAAAATTTTTATTAGCAGAATCAGAACGTGGAAAGTTCAAAGAAATTTAGAAAATAGTATAAATGAAGCAGAGTCAGTACAATTTCTATATTTCATGGTGCCATGTTATTAAACATAGGGCCTAAATTAGAACTTTGATCTTACTACAGACTATCACTAATAATCGTATGATCAGAGAATTGTTTTAAACTATTTTTCCTCAATATTCAGACAATGCGGCACATTACTGAAGACAGAAGTTTTAAAGTACTTTCTGTACTCCTTTAAAAGCCATTATAGTGGTGGACACACACACAGGTGATGACACCTGCAGGGGTGGCCTCTATGAGAAGAAGTTAGGGGTTGTCCTATGCCAGACACAGCTGGTTCCAGCTGGCTCGGCAATGGCCCCACTGAAGGCCAAAGTTGAGCCAATCAGGCACCTTAAACACATTTGAGAAAGGGCAAAAAAACACTGGACAGGCAGAGGAGGAGGGGAAAAAAAAGTGAAAAAAAAAAAGAAGAAGTGTGAGAAACAGCAGAGGGAACACCAAGTTCAGAAAAGGAGGTATTCCATGGTGCTAGAGCAGATATCCACACTGCAGTCTGTGTAGGACCCATGCTGGAGTAGTTAGATATTTCCTGAAGGAACTGTGGCCCATGGAGAACCCACAGAGAACCCATCCCAGAGCAGAGTTTTCCTGACAGGACTGTCTCCCCGGGAAGAGCCCATGCTGGAGCAGATTTTCCTGACAGGAACTGTGGCTTGTAGAGAACCCACGCCTGAGGGAACTGGCGGATGAAGTCGCTAAGCCTCTTTCCAATATATTTGAAAAGTCGTGGCAGTCTGGTGAAGTTCCCACTGACTGGAAAAGGGGAAACAGAACCCCCATTTTCAAAAAGGGAAAAAAGGAAGACCCATTGAACTACAGACCGGTCAGCCTCACCTCTGTGCCCGGCAAGATCATGGAGCAGATCCTCCTGGAATCTCTGCTAAGGCACATGGAAAATAAGGAGGTGATTGGTGACAGCCAACATGGCTTCACTAAGGGCAAGTCATGCCTGACAAATTTGGTGGCCTTCTACAATATTGCCACAGCATTGGTAGACAAGGGGAGAGCAACCGACGTCATCTACCTGGATTTATGCAAAGCATTTGACACTGTCCCACATGACAACCTGGTCTCCAAATTGGAAAAGCATGGATTTGATGGATGGACCACTCGGTGGATAAGGAACTGGCTGGATGGCTGCACTCAAAGAGTTGCAGTCAACGGCTCGATGTCCAAGTGGAAATTAGTGACGAGTGGCATTCCTCAGGGGTCAGTACTGGGACCAGTGCTGTTTAACATCTTTATCAGCGACATGGACAGTAGCATGGAGTGCACCCTCAGCAAGTTTGCTGACGACACCAAGTTGTGTGGCACAGTCAACAGGCTGGAGGGAAGGGATGCCATCCAGAGGGACCTGGACAGGCTTGAGAGGTGGGCCCATGCAAACCTCATGAAGTTCAACCAGGCCAAGTGCAAGGTCCTGCACCTGGGTCACAGCAATCCCAGGCACAAATACAGGTTGGGCAGAGAATGGCTTGAGAGCAGCCCTGAGGAGAAGGACTTGGGGGTGCTGGTGGATGAGAAGCTCAACATGAGCCATCAATGCGCGCTTGCAGCCCAGAAAGCCAACAGCATCCTGGGCTGCATCAAAAGAAGTATGGTCAGCAGGTCAAGGGAGGTGATTCTACCCCTCTGCTCTGGTGAGACCCCACCTGGGGGGGGGGGGGGCAATGATTTTAAATGAGCATCCAGCTCTGGAGTCCTCAGCACAAGGACATGGACCTGTTGGAACGGGTCCAGTGGAGGGCCACAAAGATGATCAGAGGGCTGGAGCAGCTCTCCTATGAGGACAGGCTGAGAGAGTTGGGACTGTTCAGCCTGGAGAAGAGAAGGCTCTGGGGAGACCTTATAGCAGCCTTCCAGTACCTAAAGGGGGCCTACAGGAAGGATGGGGAGGGACTCTTTATGAGGGAGTGTAGCAATAGGACGAGGGGTACCGGTTTCAAACTGAAAGAGGGGAGATTTAAATTAGATATTAGGAAGAAATTCTTTACTGTGAGGGTGGTGAGGCGATGGAACAGGTTCCCAGGGAAGCTGTCAATGCCCCATCCCTGGAAGTGTTCAAGACCAGGCTGGATGGGGCTTTGAGCAACCTGGTCTAGTGGGACGTGTCCCTGCCCATGGCAGGGGGGTTGCAACTAGGCGATCTTTAAGGTCTCTTCTAACCTGAACCATGCCATGATTCTATCAAAGGTCTTGTTTTAATGTTTGTCTTCCTGTTTCTTACCACCTGAATCTATTTTATTTGTCAATAAATTAATTTTCCCCAAGTCAAGCCTGTTTTGCCTGTAACAGTAACTGGTAAGCAATCTTCTTGTCTTCATCATGACCCATGAGCTTTCTCATCCTATTTTCTCCCCCTGCCCCACTGAGGAGGGGGAGTGAGCAGGTGGGTGGGAGTTTGGCCCATAGCCAAGTATAACCTACCACAACAAATTAGTTTAAAGTGTGATCAGAAATTCACAAGGGATAAGTACAGGGGTAGTTAAACTGCAACTACAACCTCCACCTCAAAGTCCTTGAACTGCCAACTATGAGAAACCTGGAGAGCATAAGGAAGATTTTATACTTATACTGCTTTGTACACTCTTTCCTTATGCACCAAGGGTGGAAAGAATGAGAGCCAAGAGACTACTGACTAATCTGAGACAAATAGGGTCATCTTCATATTCACAGAGATCATCACGAGCCATTGACACTGACAGAGCACACAGAAGAACTGCCCTGTTGCAGCTGACCTATAACCATGGGACCCCCTTCCAAAAGGGTTGATGGTTAGCTATCATTTTAGTTAAGAAGAGTTCAGAAGACTAATCCACACAGCTCATTTTATCACTTCCTCAGTTACTGGACCACGCCCTGTTCCATCCTGTTGGCTCTTTCCTCTCCCATGAACTTCTGAACCTAGTTTAGAATCTCCCCTATCGCCTTCAAGTGCCAGTAGACTTGTTCCTCTTTTTTCTTTAAATGAGGAATGTAAAAGTCATCATAACTAAATCAATGACAAAGTATGCATTACTAATTCATGGTCTGCTGTAACAGCTCATAGTAGTATCAGCATACATTTTTAAATAGTGATTCATATCCCACTTGTTTACTATAAACGTCTACAGCACTACTTACTGTTCATTTCAAAAACGTAAGCAATGAATATCAAATAAAACCAACTCTATACTAGTCTCTGTCATTCTCAGAGAAGTCAGTGAGCAGTACACAAAGTCATCTTGGTTTGGTACAAAATAAAACCTTTACCAAACAATTCTTAAACAGTTAATCTAGGCTAAATTAACATAAAACTCAGTTGGGCGCTTAAGTTAAATGCCTCAAAATCATGTGACTTAGGATCATGTCTTAATATGCCCCATAAAAGCCTTTATGCTAAAAAATATACAACCTATTTAGATATTTAAATAAGTGTATATCAACAGAACAATAAAGACAAATCTAGCCACCCTCAAGTACAAAAGGCGACCCACCTCTGATAGTCTTCCCATCATACACTCCTTTCTCTGAGCGGTTGAAAAAGAACAAGAGAAATTAAATTTTAACTCTACCTGTCTCTAGACAAATAAATGTTTATCTTTGCCTTGTAAGGAGACAGACAAGAATGTATAGTGAAGAGTTGGTGGAAGGAATTAAGAGTAGTTTTACATCAGGTGTTGTGTCTGGGAAACAGTTAATACTAATTCAAATGTTAATCACAGAAGATATTTCTGCCAGACAAATTGTTTTGGATTGATGCATGTTGTATATCACCACTATAGGACTTCATACTCAAAATATAACTAGTGGCATTTTAATAAATTTCACCTTTCCCCAACTTATTTTAAGAGTTGACCCACCAGAGATGCAGCCAGATGCAACATCTAGCTAGTAGACACTAAGGTCAATCACATCTAAGCTATTACCTCTATCTTCTCACATTTACTCATAGCAGCATTTAGCTGCTACTACTTCAAATGTAGTACAGAGAATAATACATGCCATGAATGTATAGGATAAGCAAGTATCCTTCACACAAATAGCAGCCGCCTTATAGAAGTACTTCAGTATGTTCTTTATTTTTTAAAAAAAGGTGAAAAATCCTTTTCAAAAACTACAACTGTAATGAATCCTAGAGTACATGTGCCCAATTTCTGGCTTGCAACCTCTTGTCTCTATAGAGTAAATTACAGAATTGTATTGACAGGATAATTTCTCTCAGAGTAACATTCAAAATGATGTTTAGAACTCTACCAATGGTGCGTTCTTTCCCACTGTCCTCCCAAAAGAATTAAAGTCTAACTCTACACACATACACTGTCTGAATACTACTCCACATGATTTTCAAGAGCAAAATGACTGGAACAATACAGATACATTTCTAGAACAGTACTTCCAGTTATTGAGAACTATACTTTAGGGAAGATATTAGCAACTTACTTGTGAGAAGTTCTTTTCTTCATCATGCTTGCAGAGACTCCTGCATGACCTACAATATAAATGATGGAATTATTGAACAATAAAGTGTATTTCTACACAATGTCAAAAAGGTATCTTAAAGAAAAGTTCTCTTTTTAAAGTAAAAAATTTTAAACACTTCAAGCTGTGATTGATCAATGAGCTCCTACAATGGAAGGAGGCTCTGAGGAGACAGGCAAGGACTACATACTCACGAAGCTAAATGAAGAAGTAGGGAGTGACTGATGACAACTGTTACAAAAAGTTGAATTTATCTCAACACAAAGGAGATGAGAAGTAGTCTTTCTTCTAGATAAATGGCTACAACAGTTGAGGGAATCAAATGGCTGTGTAACTGCCCTTGAGTTGATAATAATAATAATAATAAGCAGCAAATACATATTTTTCTGAGTTAGTGAGGCCAGAATGGGTGAGTGTATACATGGCTCAGCCAAACTGAGTATAAAAATTCAGTATAGAGCTATAAAAAAACAAAGACTCAGTATAGCATATACAGTATAAAAACTGTACAACTAACAGAAAGAACTTTGAAGAACATAACAGAATTGAGCTGGTTTCAACCCACATATTCCTTCCCAACGACTGTGGATGCCCAGCATTGTGATGGAGACCAGTAATGAGAATCACATTTGCATTGTGATTCAACTGTATATTGCAACTGCTATACTCTGTACTTGTACTGAAATTAAGTAAACTGCTGTATCATTCTGCTAAATCAAAGTCCCATGTAATGTCAAATAACTTCAAAAAACTAAAGTTGGTATTAAACATTAAACCCTCTATATATGGAATATCTAAAAGAACCCAGTCAGAGAGTGTTGGAAATATGTATGTTATCAATAAAAAAACCCCTCATGTATCTGCAGAAACATGCTCAGAATTTCATCTATGAATGCTTAAATTCACACCTACAGAGAAATACTTAATTGAGGTTTCTCTACAGATCCAAACAAATTCTTTAACTTTATCATTACGTGCATGTTCCAAGCATAGCTTTGGCTTATGTATTCTGAAAATTAATTTTCATAATAGCAGTAGTGTCACACAGGAGTGACGCACTTAAAGTGCAATTAACCTTAAAAGTTTTCATAAATATTTTAATCTTTGGATTTTCAAATGGAGAAATAAAGAGGACATATATCAAGTGACAGAAATGGCAGAATTAAAATAAGACTACATACATCTTGTTTCCAACACTCAAGCTTGTACTGAATCCATGGAAAGATGCCTCTCCAGTTTTAACAGTTGCAATTTTAAGTTTTCAAAAATGAGGCCCTCCATGTGAATAGCTACAGTAAAGATCCTATTTGCATTTTTTGACTATTAAAAGACCAAGTAAATAGAACTTCCCTTTGAACATGTTTATAAGAGCTATCAGCTAGAAACTAAAATAAAAGATATCACAAAAAGTCTGAATAGAAACCCAAAAGACTTTGGTACTTGACCGCAACCACTAAACAAGCATTCTCATCATATCATTAGACACCCCTTAGTTATATGAGGAAAAAAGTTTAAAAACATACTTCTTAAAAAAAAAGAAATCCGTTCTCACAAAGTAAAAGAACATGAACACACAGATTTCATGTTTTCCATTACTGGTTGATGAGACAAATTAAGATTTAATTAAATCAGCTCAAGTAGTTACAATGCTACAGAAAAAACACCTACATATTCAGCAGGATGGTTCAGCACAAAACTTGTTTTCTGTCCTCTGCTCAGAGACTCCAAATCTTATTATACAGTGCAACGCATTTAGCCTTCCAAAACAAAAGGAACTCTACAGGTACACAGAAGGAAGATCAATTACAGAAGCTGCAAAAACCACAAAGGAGAAGCTATGCACGCTACTCAGAATGAGTGTTTGCCCTGTTCAGTAACTGCTCACCTTAGGCACCTCTTATTTTTGATAGCATGCAAGCTCTACAGCCAGATGGCTTTTCTCTCTTATGTCCAAAATTTCTCGGCTATCCATACACAATCTCTATGCATGAAATGACATGTACCAAACTAACAAATATTTACTAAGAGTTTGAGAGGAGACTACCCTTTTTTGCTGTCAGGTGAAAATGAGCTTGACAGTTCCTGACTGATTTCAAGAACTTGCTTGTTCATGTACCTAGCTCTAAAAAGCCAACTAAGCAAGCTGAGTACTGCTCATATTCTTGGATTGGTAGATTAAGGTAGTGCCCAGTTTAATACAAAGTTATGGCATTTAGATCAATAATGTGAATATAGCCTACTTACAAGAAGATATGATAATGAAGTACATGAAGAAGGACATGGACCTGTTGGAGAAGGTCCAGAGGAGGGCCACAAAAATGATCAGAGGGATGGAACACCTCTCCTATGAGGACAGGCTGAGAGAGTTGGGGTTGTCCAGCCTGGAGAAGAGGAGGCTCTGGGGAGACTTTACTGTGGCCTTTCAATATATAAAGGGGGCTTACATGAAAGATGGAGAGAGACTTTTTACCAAGGCCTGTAGTGATAGGACAAGGGGTAACGGTTTTAAATTGAAAGAGGGTAGATTTAGACTGGATATAAGGAAGAAATTCTTTACAATGAGGGTAGTGAGACACTGGAACAGGTTGCCCAGAGAAGTTGTGGATGTCCCATCACTGGAATTGTTCAAGGTCAAGTTGGACAGGGCTTTGAGCAACCTGATCTACTGAAAGACGCTCCTGCCCATGGTAAGGGGGGTGGAACTAGATGATCTTTAAAGGTTCCTTCCAACCCCAACCACTCTATGATTTTGACAAAATCATCCTAGTACTGACTACAAGCCTATTGGCCATAATACACATTTGCATTTTGTATTGTCTGAATACATTAATGTCTCAAGGAAATGCAAACTCCTTTAAAACACATCTCAGCTTAAACTGTGTATCACTTCATATCCTCTGAAATTGTAACAGGAGTTCACTGAAGAGTGCATATTTCTCTCCCCTATAGCAGCTATAAATAGGGAGATGTAACAACATGGAATCCTTATGTTTACAGAGCAAGGCCAAACCCAAAATTACCCAATGAATCTGCCTGCCTGAATTTATCTTTATTCAGGCAAATGACCTCAGCAATATAGCTTTTCCAATGTAAATGAAAAAAACAAAAGAACTGTACAAAATACTTGTATGGTCCAAGTTCAATAGCATCCAGATGTTTGGAACTGTATCTCAACCTCAAAGGTGGGGGGAGGATTTTCTAAGATGTCAACTGTATTACTTTATTTCTCACTCTGGAAAGCATTTTCATTACCACTAAAGCAGTACACCAATAATCCTTGCAAACATTAGTGAGAATTTTGAAATCAAGACAAATACAATGACAAAGCATCAGAAAAAAAGTCTACCTTCTTAAAATACATCATTAGTGCTTACACAGTTCAAGCACATGTAACAAAGCTTGATTTAGCACTTGCATTAGTGGAGCAGGTAAAGATGCAATACACCAAATCTCCCCACCTGATCCCCTTTCAGTCACAGGAAAACTAATAACGCAAGTACAATTTAAGACAGGTCAGACAGAAGCTTTATTAACTATGATCATACTGAGAGAACATTTGGGCAGCAAGGTCTTGCAGCCTGTCCCAGGGATGGTGGGGGATGGTGAATTGTGTGGCAGCATAGACCCAAGGAGTAGTGATAATTTGGTAACCACAGTAGTGTCTGAGCATGACCAGGTGCAAATCAGGGCCTGTCCCCCCAAGAAAGTGGCAGGACAATTAACCCAACTGAAGTGCATCTACACGAATGCACGCAGCATGGGGAATAAACAGGAGGAGCTGGAGGCCATCGTGCAGCAGGGAAACTATGATGTGGTTGCTATCACGGAAACGTGGTGGGAAGACACACAAGTGGAGTGCTGTAATCGATGGCTACCAACTTTTCAGAAGGGACAGGCAAGGAAGGAGAGGTGGTGGGGTGGCCCTCTATGTTAGGGGCGGTTTTGAATGTCTAGAACTCAACAGTGTGAATGACAGTGTTGAGTGTGTATGGGTAAGAATTAAGGGGAAGGCCAACAAGGCAGATGTCGTGATGGGAGTTTGTTATAGACCCCCTAATCAGGATGTAGAAACCGATGAAGCATTCTATAAGCGGCTGGCAGAGGTCTCGCGATCATCTGCCCTTGTTCTTGTGGGGGATTTCAACTTCCCAGATGTCTGCTGGAAATACTACGCAGCAGAGAGGGAACAGTCCCGGAGATTCCTGGAGTGTGTGGAAGACAACTTCCTAACACAGCTGGTAAAGGAACCAACTAGGGGAAGTGCCCTACTGGACCTGCTGTTTGTTAACAGAGAAGGTCTTGTGGGGGACGTAAAGGTTGGAGGTCGTCTTGGGCAGAGTGACCATGAAATGATAGAATTTTCAATTCTTGGAGAAGCAAGGCGGGGAGCCAGCAGAACTGCCACCTTGGATTTCCGAAGGGCAGACTTTAACCTGTTTAGGAGCATGGTTGAGAGTGTCCCTTGGGAGGCAGTTTTGAAGAGCAAAGGTGCCCAGGAAGGCTGGTCATACTTCAAGCAGGTGCTCTTAGAAGCACAGGAGAAGCCCATCCCCATGTCTCGAAAAACGAGCCGACGGGGAAGAAGGCCAGCCTGGCTAAATAGAGAGCTTTGGCTGGACCTCAGGAAAAAAAGAAAAGCTTATATTCTCTGGAAAAGGGGCTTAGCAACTTATGAGGATTATCAAGATATGATGAAGCTATGTAGGGGGAAAATTAGAAGGGCCAAAGCTCAATCAGAACTCAGCTTGGCCACTGCAGTTAAAGACAATAAAAAGAGATTTTTCCAGTATATGAACAGAAAAAGGAAGACTAGGGAAAATATAGGCCCACTGATGAACGAGACGGGCGCCCTAGTGGTGGAAGACACAGAGAAGGCAGAGCTACTGAATGCCTTCTTTGCTTCAGTCTTCACTGCTAAAGCTGTCCCTCATGAATCCCATACCCTGGAGGCAAGGTGGAAGGTCAGGAGAGAGGAAGACTTTCCCTCAGTTGAGGAGGACCGGGTCAGAGACCACTTGGCCAAGCTGGACATTCATAAGACCATGGGCCCTGACGGGATGCACCCACGAGTGCTGAGAGAGCTGGCAGATGTTATCGCTAGACTGCTCTCCATCGTCTTTGCAAGGCCATGGGGAACAGGAGAGGTGCCTGAGGACTGGAGGAAGGCTGACATCACTCCAATCTTCAAAAAAGGCAGGAAGGAGGACCCGGGGAACTACAGACCAGTCAGTCTCACCTCTGTCCCTGGGAAGGTGATGGAGCGACTCATTCTGGATGTCGTCTCCAAACACGTAAAGGAACAGGAAGTTATTGGAAGTGGTCAACATGGATTTACCAAGGGTAAGTCATGCCTGACCAATCTGATAGCTTTCTATGATGTTATAACAGGTTGGCTGGATGAGGGGAGAGCTGTAGATGTCATCTACCTTGACTTCAGCAAGGCGTTTGACACTGTCTCCCATAACATCCTCATTAGGAAGCTGAGGGAGTATGGGCTAGATGAGGGGACAGCAAGGTGGATTGAGAGCTGGCTGAGTGACAGAACTCAGAGGGCTGTGATCAGCGGCACAGAGTCTAGTTGGAGGCCTGTGACCAGTGGTGTCCCCCAGGGGTCAATACTTGGTCCAATTTTGTTCAATATATTCATTAATGACCTAGATGAGGGGATAGAGTGTATCCTCAGCAAATTTGCTGATGATACCAAACTGGGAGGGGTGGCCGACACTCCAGAGGGCCGTGCTGCCATCCAGCGTGATCTGGACAGGCTGGAGAGCTGGGCAGAGAAGAACCTAATGAGGTTCAACAAAAGCAAGTGCAAGGTCCTGCACCTGGGGAGGAAGAATGTCAGGCACCAGTATAGGTTAGGGGTGGACCTGCTGGGAAGCAGCTCTGAGGAGAAGGATCTGGGGGTCCTAGTAGACAGCAAATTATCCATGAGCCAGCAGTGTGCCCTTGTTGCCAAGAAGGCCAATGGGATCCTGGGCTGCATAGGGAAGAGTGTGGCCAGTAGGTCGAGGGAGGTCATTCTCCCCCTCTACTCGGCACTGGTGAGGCCACAACTGGAATACTGTGTCCAGTTTTGGGCTCCCCAGTTCAAGAGGGACAGGGAACTGCTGGAGCGAGTCCAGCGAAGGGCAACTAAGATGATTATGGGATTGGAGCATCTCCCTTATGAGGAAAGGCTGAAAGAGCTGGGACTCTTTAGCCTGGAGAAGAGAAGGTTGAGGGGGGACCTGATTAATGTTTACAAGTATCTAAAGGGTGGGCTTAAGGAGGATGGAGCCAGACTCTTTTCAATGGTTCCCAGTGACAGGACGAGGGGCAATGGGCACAAGTTAGAACATAGGAAGTTCCGTTCAAACATGCGGAAAAACTTCTTTACGGTTAGGGTGACAGAGCACTGGAACAGGCTGCCCAGGGAGGCTGTGGAGTCACCTTCTCTGGAGATTTTCAAGACCCGCCTGGATGCAGTCCTGAGTGATGTGCTCTAGGTGTTCCTGCTTTGGCAGGGGAGTTGGACTAGATGATCTCTAGAGGTCCCTTTCAACTCTGAAGATTCCGTGATTCTGTGATTCCCCCTCTGCTCCCATGTTCTCTGACAAGCGGAGACTTCGCTTATATACCGTTTCAAAGAAAGGAAAGAGGTGAGGAAAATCATTCTAATATTAACAAAGCCAAGTGTGCATGTTGCATTTAGGGAGACCAATTATTGCTGTGACTATAGGCCTGACATCGGATGCACCAGGGGACCAGGAGATGGTACGTATGGTAGTATGGGCTTCACCCCCCTCATCATCAATTTTAGTCTTAGCAATGGCTGAACCTGTATTGGTTCTGGGAGATCATTGTCATCATACCAAATGTCTCCATGCCATGTTTCAGGATCATCAAAAAGTACCACCTTACAGATGTGCTGGACCGAATTAGAGCAGGTTTGATCAAATAATTTATCTAACCTTTCCTGCAGCTGTTCCTCTTGTCTCTCAGCCACAGTCAGTAGTTTTTCTAATTGCTCGTTTTTACTTAAAAGACCATCTACTTGTCTTTCCATTTTCCCCCATGTCTCCTTCTCAAAAGCCAGTGATGCTTTAAGTATCTCAATCTCTGACTTCAGAGCTGTATATTCTACATTTGCAATCTTTTCAGGGGGTGGAGACATTTTGATTTCTTTTTACACGCAAGATAAACAAGCCCCCAAGACACAAATCACTCCTTTACCTTTTCCTTTATTTTAGCTTCTGTTGACTCCTACATTGTTCTATTTGCTCTACTACCTTGTCCTCATCTTTTCATAATTTCTGGGCCCATTCAATCCCTGCCTGGGATGGTGCACAATTGTGTTCCTGCAGTAGTTTATCCATGGCAATCCTGTCCGTGACACCAATTTAATGTTGCATTTAGGGAGACCAATTATTGCCGTGACTATAGGCCTGACATCGGATGCACAAACAGCCTGTCTGCTGTAGGTCTGGCCGCATTCAAAAGAAGCAGTCAGGTGCACGGTTTATTTTCATGCAACATATACAGATTCTTTAAGATTGCTGGTGATAAATGCACTAAACTGCAGAATAGCTATATAGCTTTAAAGATATGATTGCAATCACAAGCTTGATTTCCTGGGTAAGCACTCGGCATGGCCGAGGTCACAAATCTTACCAAAAGGCAACCCTTTTTTGGGGAGGGCAAGGAGGACAAGCCCATCCATCTGTCCCTGCAATTTGGCGTCGAATTCTCGTCCCCAACTTTAGGCACAGAAGCAGAGTAATACTTATACTCCTTTTTTGGGCAAAGTGAGTGGGTGGGACTGCGGTCAAGCCATTGTTCCTTGTGGTTGTACCGTGAGCTGTTGCACAAAACATTTTGCACAAAACATTTTGCACAAAACATTTCCTGTGAGCAGTTGGCAGTTGCACAAAACATTTCCCGTGAAAGGTGGAAGGACAGGACCGCGTGGTGTCCACCCCACTTCTCATTCCTCCCCGGTGCCATGGGCAGCACAAACCACCGGATCTTCACCCAGTTTCTGTGTCTGTTCTGGGCACCAGGTGTTTATCAGCAATATTGAGCTTTGCTACTGTTTTGTGCTTCCAACACTTCTACCTCGTGACTACAGTCACACCCACACACTTAAATTTGGTCTCAAATTAAGGTCACAGTACCAGGGATGTCGATTGGGTTATCCTCCTTCCGTAAAGGGGTGTAATTAGTAAGTCGAATCATCTTTATGCTAACAGCTTTCATAACAGTTGATTTTACACAAGATATTGCTACACTTATGACAATTATAATCACAACAAACATCAACATATATTGTATTAAAGTTTGGATCCAACTAGTAACACCAGTTCCAAAACAACTAAACACCCTCAAAAGCCAGCTATTATTCATTGATTCTCAAAGTTCACAGGTGTCTTTCACCACTTGTTGCATCTTCTCTAGTTGAGTGTTGAGGTCCTGTGTAACATTAGGAATATGAACGTAGCAGTTTGCACTGGAGACGTTTAGATAGCCACAAAGTCCATTTTGGTGTAACAGCATTAAATCTAGTGCCATGCTGTTCTGAAGAGCCATTTTTGAAGTAACTTATAATTGATTGTTAAGCAACTGTAGACCGACATCAGTAGCATTAGCTAATTTCTCTACTTGATAGGCTAATGTACTCATCCATAATCGCGTTCGCATAAGTAGCAGAACCAAATCCCAAAAATCCTTCCATGCCCCAGGCTATGCGAGTGGCTGCTCCCGGGTCTTGCCATCCCTCTACATCTCCTCTCAGTTCTATTTTCTCCTGCTTCATGTGAGCCACCCAGTGGGGTCAGACAGGAGTCCTTTTCCACGTGGGGCACAACGTTGGGAGACCCAAGGTACATTGTAGTTCAGGCAACCCAGTCCATGAAGAGGTATACATATTACCATCATTACAGGTCCAGATCAAACCAGCTGGAGTGTCACCCGAGGCAACACACAATCATTACGAGGTGCAAAATCTGCACTTACCACCTTGTATGTCATGCTGTGATTCCAGCACAAACAGCCCATTTTTAGGGTGATATAAACTGGCCAATAGTGCTTAACCCAATCATGTTGTTTCCAATTGGAACAATTTATCACATTCTGGCAAGACCACAACGCTGACTTGTTTGATACTGAAACAGAAAGGAATCCCTGGTCAAACGGTGTAAAACCCTGAGAGCCATCGTCAAACCCAAAACAAGAATAATCATAGCTACGGACATTTCTTTGGGAACAATCTTGCCCTTTATTCCATTGTATGCACCAGGATGTATTTACAGGTATATCGCAGGATGTTGGTTGCTCGTCTCCAAGGACTCAAATCTGTTGAACCCCATATACTCCAATGGCAGGGGAGAGTTACATTTTCATCTTCATAATATGTACAATTTGTTTTATCAGTGGTAGAAAAATTGAATGGTTGACTTAATCACACAGCAACTCACTTTCTATCATCTGAGGAGTAAGGATTTACTATTTGAATGATATCTTTTGTATTCCACAGTCTCAGCAAGCTCCCTGCTATGTCTGTAGGAAGAATACCCACGGGAAGGGGGTCTTCTACAGATTTAGGTAGGGGCAAGCAAGCAGTAATACTAGATTCATTGAGGGCAACTGCAAATCCCTTTATCAAAGTTAAAACTAAGTTATCATCTAAACTATGGGTGGCTTGGACAGATAAAGTTTGCCTATTTTTACTCCAAATGTCTTTTTGATTCTGGTGGAATGCTATCTGTTCACATAACACATATAAACATATTAAACTAAAACATATCTTCCCAATACAAGTTATATATGTCATGTTTGCCGACCCCAACTACAATTATTACCTCACCAAGCGTGTGAACATGGAACTTGCAGCTAATAACTTTGTTCACAATCAAGTTATCTTTTAAAAACATCTGGTTTACAAATGCATACACAAATCAAAAAGAAAATCACACCACATAAAAATTAACCATCCCTGTGGACACTCGAGGTTAGTATAGGGGAGTCCTTGGTTCCAGGTGCAGTTTTCCGACATCTGGGGTACCGACAACCTGGAGAAACATAAAAGAGAATTGCTCGGCTTCTATCTAACCGGCGCATATTGGGTTAGAAAGAGGGCATTATCCATCTGGAATTTATTCGATGGATTTTTCCATAACAATCTTTCGCTTCCCAAGCGTAAAGATTCTTTGGAGTTGTTAATACCATTGCTACCATCCCAATCTGTGGTAGCTTGACTAGCACAGGTTGCCCTGCGTAGAAACCAGTAGGGTATTCCCCAGGCTTCTTATGCACCTGTGGTGCTATAGTTGTAGCACTAACACAGAAAGCTTTCATTTTGGGACAGCCATTTCCACTCCATCTACTGTTTAATAGATAGATGGTATTGGAGAGTCGTAGATGCCATCCAATCTCATAAGTTTTAGCAAATCACTTGACCAGGCCATTTGTTCGCTCAATGATACCGTTGGCCTGGGGATAATACGGAATGTGAAATACCCACCGGATACCTTCTTCTTTTGCCCATTCTTGTACTGCTGCAGCAGAAAAGAGGGATCTGTTATCACTTTGAATCTCCTCTGGAAGGGGTAGGGTACTAAGCCATTCCTTCAGACTATGAAGTGTATTTTCTCCATTGGCAGCTGTAACAGCCGTGGCCATGGTGATTCCTGAAATAACTTCTACTCCCAACAATACATATTTTTTACCCCCTGAGGGTCATAGAGGGCCTATGTAGTCTATTTGCCAGGTGTGCCACAGCGTTTTTCCATCCCAGATATGCAAAGGAGGTATTTTACCTGGATGATCTTTGTTGAGCTGTAGGCAACAGTGGGAACAGGCAATAACTATCTGTTTGCATAATTTTACGGAAATGGGCCATCCTCAGGCTATACCTTACTGATATAAGTCATCTCATCCGGTGTGGCCTCGGTTTACGTGCAGACATTTGAGTAAGCGTTCCCATTCATGATCATCATTTATGATATCAACTTGTCACAACTGGGTACAGCTATTGACCTGTTGATTAAATCGAGCAGCTACAGATGTTGATCAATCATGTCATTTCACCTAACCAATGTGCAATGTTCATTGTTCTCCTATTTCCAACAACTATTTCCATCTGTCAGTTTGCCAGACTGGGACCCTGTTCACTTGCCAATTTTTGGCTGCCCAGCGGTCTATCCACTCTGTGGCTCCTGTCAAGATGGCATATGAGTCGGTGTAGATATGGTTGGCACCATGTTGTGCTGCTAGTAGGACTGCTCTAAGTTCCCCTACTTGTGCACTCCCTTTGCCTATTTCGCTTAGCCTCTCTCCTGTGGCCATGTCTAGTGCCATGGCCTTATAATTCCATTTGTTATTTTGTCTATAGGATGATGCATCAGTAAACCATGCCCCCTTAAGGTTGCTACCCTCTTAGTGGAGGTACCTCTCTGATGGTTTGCTTGGTGGGGTTTGAAATAATAAATTGCTACCTATATCTTTCTGTAATTTGGATACTTTGATGTTGCCTTCCGTAATAGGCATGATTTCATTAATGCTTTCCAAATAGGCGTACCACTTAGGGACTGTCGGGTTTAGGGCAATACCTGCAGGTGGCGTTGCACTCTTACGGACTACATCTAAAAGACAGAAAGGTCCCCGGATAATTACACTTTGTCCCCTTCTTAACTATTCTACTCGATTCACCACTCGTACCAACAATAACAAACCTTTCTTGAGGTCTGAATACCTGGTTTCAGTATCACTGAAGGAGTGAGAGCTAAATTCTAATGGTCTCTCTGGTCCTTCTGGTCCTCATTGCCATAGATTGCAATGGGAGCCGTGTTCACTGAATCCCCATTCAACATGGATTAGATCAATTGGGTGTAAGGGACCTATTCGATGGAAAAGTCACGATTCTTTAATCAGTAAATCTAATGCAGTCTTGTGTTGTTCAATCCACTCCCATGATCTACCCCTTTTGAGCAGGTTATATATAGAAATATATATATATTTTTTATATATATATATATATATATAAAAATAATAGAAAAAACAGGCATGTGTTTGCGCCAGTAACTTAAAGTCCCTAAAACTTGATGTAATTCCTTTTTACTAGTTGGATTCTGTCCATGTTCTATTTTTCCCAGGGTGTCTGGGGGTCCAAGGCAGCTCCTTTAATCCACCAGACTCCCAGGAACTTAACCTCTTGTGCTGGTCCATGACACTTGGACAGTGGAATGTCTAGTCCTAAAGCTGTCAAATTTTCTCATATATTCTCCATGGCATGCTTGACCTCTTCGGGTTTTTCTCCTCCTATCAGTATGTCATCAATATATTGATATACCATAACACCTGGCAGACTAGAAATTTCTGCTAAAGCCTTCACCAAGGCATTGTGGACAATGGTGGGAGAGTGTTTATATATATCCCTGAGGTAACCTGTTAAAGGTATACTGTATTGCCTTCCAAGTGAATGCAAACTGATCCTTATCATGTTCCTGAAGTGGGATCATAAAGAACATATCTTTGATATCTAGGGTCACCATCCAGGAATGAGATGCTCCCTGACTTTGGGTCACCAATTCTGCAATGTTTGGCACAGCCACTGTCAATGGGGTGATGTTAACGTTCAGTTGTCTATAATCGACTGTAAGTCGCCACTGTTAGTTTGGTTTCCTTACTGGCCACACCGGAGAGTTATAGGAAGAATGTGTGCGGATAATAATGCCTCTTTTTTCCAAATCTGCAATCGCCCCGTCAATACCTGAATGTGTAGCTGACAGCAGGGGATACTGTTTTACATTAGTAATTTTGGATGGGGGCAAAGGTATAGCTATTTCTAGCAGATTGATAGACTTAGGTTCACCTTGTCCAGCGAAACTCCATACTGATCCATCAGGGATTTTCCACACTGACATACAATAGGTCGAATCCTAATATGCTATTGTTGGGAGCCCCTACCAGAACTTTGGCTTGGGTCAACCTTTTTTCCCTGTGGAGCCACAAAGTAATTTTTGCTGTCAGACATTTCTTTATGATCCCATCAATTCCTGTAACACCCATTTTGCTATGACTGGGTTTCACATTTAAATATTCTGCAGTTTCTTTAGTGATTACCAACATTTGAGTGCCCGTATCAATGAGAAAATCTATACAAATTTTCCATGGGCCAATCGATATACTAATAATCGGTTCACAACGTTTGTTCGAGAGCCATTGTAGAGCCATAATCTGACAGGTAGGGTGGCTCACTGCCCTCCCCGGGTATGCAAGTTTTTTGTCTGGGGGTTGCCTGGATCAGTCAAGTTTTGCTGCGGGGCTGAAGGTACAGTCCTGGCAGGAGTGGATTTGTGCCCAGGCGACTGGTTTGTTTTAACTCATTCTGGATTTTGTCTTAATAATTGTACTAAAGCTCAGAGATTGGCTGTAGCCATGCCATGTATGCACAGTGCTCCCAAGACTAAAGCTTTGCACCACCAGGCATTTCATTCTGGATCAAAGCGTGGTTTAGATTCTGGTCTACATGTGTTGGTATGGATTTGATGGACTTGCCAGGGAGGTTCGGGTGGCTTCCTGGAGGTTGTTCCAACCCATCCCATGCAGCGCCCATAATTCACTATTTTCTGGATGAATTTGCTCCAGGTAGGTATGTGAATTTGTTCTCTAGGTGGTTGTGCTGCTGCTGCAGCAGCATTCATAGCGCAATTCGTTTGTATACAATCTTGGGCATTTGATACATATATTTTTAAGCTATCCAGAAGGCCACGAATGAGAGGAGTTAATCTGGCCAGATCAATGGGAGCTAGCATCGGGGATTGCCTTAATACATCTCTCTCATACATCACTTGTATGCATGCTGACTTTTGCACAGAGACTACCAGATCCAAGAATCATGAGGTCTTAATGATAAGAGAATCTCCTTTCTCCTGTGGATCTATACTCCCAGCCCAATAAGCAGCTCGGGTAGTTAATGAGTAATTGTGGTTACCTGGGGTGGTACTTAGAAATACTTCAGGTGCCCAATATCCTTCTGCCACTTCCTCACTTAACAAGACCCAATTTCCACCTGTGAGGGAAACCCTCCACACATATTCGGTTTCTGATGCTTCCGGGCACCTGCAATATTTTTCCTGCAATTTAGCTAGTTCATCAGGGGACCAGGAGATGGTACGTATGGTAGTATGGGCTTCACCCCCCTCATCATCAATTTTAGTCTTAGCAATGGCTGAACCTGTATTGGTTCTGGGAGATCATTGTCATCATACCAAATGTCTCCATGCCATGTTTCAGGATCATCAAAAAGTACCACCTTACAGATGTGCTGGACCGAATTAGAGCAGGTTTGATCAAATAATTTATCTAACCTTTCCTGCAGCTGTTCCTCTTGTCTCTCAGCCACAGTCAGTAGTTTTTCTAATTGCTCGTTTTTACTTAAAAGACCATCTACTTGTCTTTCCATTTTCCCCCATGTCTCCTTCTCAAAAGCCAGTGATGCTTTAAGTATCTCAATCTCTGACTTCAGAGCTGTATATTCTACATTTGCAATCTTTTCAGGGGGTGGAGACATTTTGATTTCTTTTTACACGCAAGATAAACAAGCCCCCAAGACACAAATCACTCCTTTACCTTTTCCTTTATTTTAGCTTCTGTTGACTCCTACATTGTTCTATTTGCTCTACTACCTTGTCCTCATCTTTTCATAATTTCTGGGCCCATTCAATCCCTGCCTGGGATGGTGCACAATTGTGTTCCTGCAGTAGTTTATCCATGGCAATCCTGTCCGTGACACCAATTTAATGTTGCATTTAGGGAGACCAATTATTGCCGTGACTATAGGCCTGACATCGGATGCACAAACAGCCTGTCTGCTGTAGGTCTGGCCGCATTCAAAAGAAGCAGTCAGGTGCACGGTTTATTTTCATGCAACATATACAGATTCTTTAAGATTGCTGGTGATAAATGCACTAAACTGCAGAATAGCTATATAGCTTTAAAGATATGATTGCAATCACAAGCTTGATTTCCTGGGTAAGCACTCGGCATGGCCGAGGTCACAAATCTTACCAAAAGGCAACCCTTTTTTGGGGAGGGCAAGGAGGACAAGCCCATCCATCTGTCCCTGCAATTTGGCGTCGAATTCTCGTCCCCAACTTTAGGCACAGAAGCAGAGTAATACTTATACTCCTTTTTTGGGCAAAGTGAGTGGGTGGGACTGCGGTCAAGCCATTGTTCCTTGTGGTTGTACCGTGAGCTGTTGCACAAAACATTTTGCACAAAACATTTTGCACAAAACATTTCCTGTGAGCAGTTGGCAGTTGCACAAAACATTTCCCGTGAAAGGTGGAAGGACAGGACCGCGTGGTGTCCACCCCACTTCTCATTCCTCCCCGGTGCCATGGGCAGCACAAACCACCGGATCTTCACCCAGTTTCTGTGTCTGTTCTGGGCACCAGGTGTTTATCAGCAATATTGAGCTTTGCTACTGTTTTGTGCTTCCAACAGTAAATTCTTTGGAAGAATGGACTCCAGACAATCATTTATATGTTAATAAGGCCAAGTACCCATGCCTAGGAGGGGTGAACTCCTTAAGTAGCTTGTCAACTGCTACACTATGGAGAGATGGCTCTTAATGGAGCCTCTAGGAGTGGCACATCCAGTATTATCTTAGCTCAGAAGTGGGGGTTGGAAACAATCAGAGACTGCCAACTTTTAGACAAAAAGTATTTTCCTTTAGTTAGGATAAACTTCTTAGCTAGACCTCTCAAATCTTAAATAAATAGTTTTCCACCACACTAAGATGATGTCTGGGTAAAATAGCAGTAGCATACCAGAGCTGTTTCAAACTGCTTTTCCTCCCATTCATTATAAAAAGCATCTAAAATAAAGCAATGCTTTTAAATCCTAACCAAGACAATTACAGTTATTAAAAATATCAAGCAAATGCAGGTTTTATACCTCAGCAAACCTTTTCTGCAGGGCTACTCAATATCTTCATCAATGATATAGACAGTGGGATCAAGTGCACCCTCAGCAAGTTTGCCAATGACACCAAGCTGAGTGGTGTGGTCGATATGCCAGAGGGACGGAGTATCATCCAGAGGGACCTGGACGAGCTAGAGAGGTGGGCCTGTGCAAACCTCATGAAGTTCAACAAGGCCAAGTGCAAGGTCCTGCACCTGGGTTGGGACAATCCTCATTATCAATAAAGGCTGGGGGATGATGAGAGCAGCCCTTCGGAAAAGGACTTGGGGGTACTGGTGGATGAAAAGCTGGACATGAGCCAACAATGTGCGCTTGGAGCCCAGAAGGCCAATCGCATCCTGGGTTGCATCAAAAGAACTGTGGCCAGCAGATCGAGAGAGGTGATTCTCCCCCTCTACTCTGCTCTCGTGAGACCCCACCTGGAGTACTGTATCCAGCTCTGGAGCCATCAGCACAAGAAGGACATGGACCTGTTGGAGTGGATCCAGGGGAGGGCCACGAAGATGATCAGAGGGCTGGAGCAGCTCTCCTATGAAGACAGGCTGAGAGAGTTGGAGTTGTTCAGCCTGGAGAAGAGAAGGCTCTGGGGAGACCTTATTGTGGCCTTCCAGTACCCGAAGGGGGCCTACAAGAAAGCTGGGGAGGGGCTGTTTGCAAGGGCATGTAGCGATAGGATGAGGGGCAATGGTTTTAAACTAGAGCAGGGCAGGTTTAGATTAGACATTAGGAAGTTCTTTACAATGAGGGTGATGAGGCACTGGCCCAGGTTGCCCAGAGAGGTGGTGGAGGCCCCATCCCTGGAGACATTCAAGGCCAGGCTTGATGAGGCTCTGAGCAACCTGATCTAGTTGAAGATGTCCCTGCTTAGTGCAGGGCGGTTGGATTAGACGACCTTTAAAGGTCCCTTCCAATCCAACACATTCTATGATTCTAAGTGTTTTGGGGTCAAGCACAGTTTGGTCTCAAGCAATAATGGGACTTCAAAGATGTTAAAAGTAATTAAATAACAATAACGGAGAGTTATCAGATTCTATATAGCATGAATGTCATTGAATGGATTTAAGTTCATACCCTTTACCCCCTTCTGACTATGGAATGACAAGTGCTACTGTTCTAACTAGCACATTCCATGAAATTCCACGTTTTAGAAACCATTCAAAATAAACTCTGTACAGCTAAGTTGGCATGAATATAAAACCAGAAGTTAATACTGAACAACAGCAACAAAAAACTCAAACACACAAAATGACTGGATTTGTTTTATGCTTCTTCGTAATAAGCAGCAAAGAGTCAAACTTTGATAGATCTGAGGAAGGAGAAAATATTTATGGCTCAGTCTCTTATGACTACAAAATTAAATATTTTCCATAATAAAAAGTCAACACAAACTCCCAATACCCAGTCAAGAACAAAAGAATTAAGCATTTAATTGTCAGTTGGCCTGTATTTTTTGAGCCTGAATTAATTCTGCCTAATGTATCTTTAAAATACTATTAAATTCAATAGCAAAACTAAGAGCCATGTTTCTGAATGCTTCTACCTTACTCTCACAGAGAAAAAGGGTAAGACAACACAGAAATAAAATAAACATTCTTTGAGGGTGTGGTCTAGCCTGGTCTAGTGGGAGGTGTCCCTGACCATGGCAGGGGGCTTAGAATTAGATGATCTTTAAGGTCCCTTCTAACCTGAACCATTCTATGATTCTACAAATCCAGTTCTTGAATCCAGTTCCCATCTGCCGCTGAGTCCAGTCCCAGTGCTTGATGGTGATGTGATCGTCATCCTGGGAGCTCGATATTGGTTTTGTATATATTTGTATATATTTCATTATTTTCTTATTAATATTATTATATTTTCTTTTTACTGTTAATAATTCATTAAAGCTGTTTTAGTTTCTTTCTTCAACCCATAAGTCTCTCTCCTTTATGCTCTCTCCCTTCCCATTCCCTTCTGGGAAGGGAGAGGGGTTAATAGAGAGTATCTGTCGTTCCTTTAGTAGACAGCCCGGCCTAAACCTTGACCCAACATGGGGCCTAACCAGGGCTCTGACAGATTGCCTGAACAGTTCAAATTCTGGCTTGCTCAGTTGAGAGAGTATCAGATTTTTTCCTTTGAGAGTCTTGAGGGGGCTGGAAATTAAAACAGACAGCTCACATCATGTCATTCTTGAGGGAAATATTATATCGTACCTTTACAGAGTTTTGTTTAAAGTTAGTTGACACAATGCTGCTTAACCTGCCCCATGTATTGTGTTATTGTTCATTTGTTCTTTGTGTTTATTTGTGGTGGTTTGGTTCTGAGTGCTGGGCGAAACATGCCATTTTGCTATGGTGTTTAACATTGATTTATGCAGTGACTTTACCTGCACACCTCGGGCGCCACATAGTGCATTTCGTCACTAATTACACTTTCGATTTTACCTTGGGAAAGTATACTTCACCCTTTTATGCCAAGCTGACTCCACTAGAGTCTCAGGATTTCAGAAATTATTCTTAATATCAAATCATGATTTTATTATCGATTCTCCTGACTGTGTTGCAGGGGTGGTTTTATATTAAATATTGGTGCAGGAGTAGGTGTTATACAACATGCACTGCTGCTACTCAAACCTTGCGTGTCCTTTCAACATGCGCTGCCGCTACTCCAACTCTGACAACAAGCACTGCCACAACTCCAACTCCATCCATACCGGTAAGTTGCCCGTGTCCAGGAAGAAAAAAAGGTCAGTTTGTGACTCTTATATCAAAGACCGGCTCATGTCAGATCGCATGTGAAAGTGTTCTTCTGATGAAGATCAGGGAGAGGGTCCTTCTAAAGCAGATTAGGGAAAGGGTCCTTCTCAGGCAGCGTCAACTCAGGAGGAGGAATCAGAATCAGAGATAACTGTTCAATCCTTATCTATGAAGGACTTGCAAAATATAAAATATGAGAAAGGACTTTAGCTGTCAAGAAGGTGAGACATGTATCACCTGGTTGCTACAATGCTGGGATAATGGGGCTGATACCATAGACTTAGATGGTATAGAAGCCAGGTAGTTGTGAAACCTAGCCAGAGACAGAGGCACTGATGAAGCACTTGGAAGAAAGATAAACACCCTCAGTCTTTGGAGGCGACTGCTATCAGCTGTGAAGGGCAGGTATCCCTTTAAGGATGATATCGAATGCCATCCAAGCAAATGGACCAGCATGGAAAAAGGTATTAAGTACCTGAGGGAACTGGCTGTACAAGAGGTGATTTATGGTGACTGGCGAGTGAATGCAGACCCTGATGAAATGCCATGCAAATGACCTATGTTGCAGAAGTTTGTGCAGAGTGCACCATTGATGTATTCCCACACATTGTCAACAATGGTCTGGGGAGGATCTGATGCCAATACACGATCTGTAAATGAAGTGTCTAACAGGATACGTCAGTATGAAGACAGTCTCTCTCGTCCCCGCTGCGTTGTGGCCATAGAAAAAATGACTGAGAAAACCAATAAATTACTTGAAAAACTGTGAAAAACTGTCCAGGATGGAGAAAAAAATCACATTCTTCCCCTGCATGGACTCACACTGCAGCCATTAGGAAAAGATGCCCTCCAACGAGACTAGCTCAAGAGAAACAGAACATGCCATGAGGTGCCCTATGGTTTTACCTGTGTGATTGTGACATGAGAAAATGGGATGGAAGACCTACCGCACGAGGATGGTTGCTCCGGTCTCTGGTGAGCAGTTCTTCGGTCAGAGTACGAACAAATTTGTTGATAGCTACAAAAGTCACGTGAACCCATCTGTTAATCGCGGGTACTATGCTCAATATTATAGGGGCTCTGCCTCCAGCCAGGAGGAGGAGAGGGAAAACCCAGTTTATTGGACTGTGTGGATTCCATGGCCTGGCACATTAGAACCACAAAAGTATAAAGCCCTGGTGGACACAGGTGCACAGTGTACCCTATTGCCATTGAATCATAAAGGGACAGAATCCATCACTATTTCTGGAGAGACAGGGGGTCTCAAGAATTGACTGTATTGGAGGCCTGTGGAATAAATACTAAATTGGCTAAAAATACAGAAGTACAGCATTATTCACACATTAAGGAAAAGTATAAAATCAAGAGGCTTCTGAGGTAGAAAACAGCTGCAGCTGGCATGAAGAATACAACATCTGTGGTTCCCTGATAAGCTACATGAGGTACGGGACAGGATGCAATTATTCCGCAGCTTTACCTTATGATGTATAGCGGATACGGGAATGGGATGATACCATGAAACAGATAAGCTGCCAATTAGCTGCCTGCTCAATACTCGGAGCCAACATTTTGTCAAATTTTGATGAAATGCTGTCCTTTGTGAGAACTTTGCTCATTATAATGCCATTATAATACCAAAACACACCTCCATCCCGAAGGCTACCCGCCTCCAAGGTGCGACCACTCCTCCTTGAGTCTGCGCCCTGAATTTCTCGTAAACTATACCTTTAATTGTGAAGCAAGAAAAATTTACACCAATCATGATAAAAGTATGCATGACTAAAGTCACTCAAACTCCACCTTGAAGATAACAAATAGTATAAAAATAGCCCGAGAGAGGGGGGATACCCAAGGAAGACACCATCACAAAGAATTACATCATCACTGACTTCTGGGACCAGTCGATGGGCTGAGCCTCTCTTCCCCCCCCCCCACCATAGGGACGCCTTTGGGTAAGACTTCGATTATACTGAGTGCTTTCTCGGGGAACTTAGAAATTTCTCTAGAGACTCTCTTTCTACATTTATAGCCAGGCTGTATCTTTATAACTTTGTTGCGCGTTTTGTATATGTAACAATACTTTCATTTGCACGTGCTTTGCAGACAGTGTATTTATCACCAGCAATCCTAAGAACCTGTATATCTGTTGTTTAAATAAACTGCACTGTTTAAGTAGCTAATCGTTTCAGTTTCTCACTGAACACGACCAAAGACTCGAGAGTGGCCGTGCTAGTTCAGGAGCACGACTAGACTGAAGGTGCAGTCCACTATTAGTGTATCCAAATCGTAATAGTTTAATACATATTAAACGCGATTGGACTGATAGTGCTGAATTGGGCATCACTCAGAATTTAAACCTAGCCGCACCTGGCCTCCCACCTCGGTGAGGAGTGTTAGAACGCAAGGGGGTTTATTTTCTGCCAAAACCGCTTTGCCCCTTTTCACGCAACAAGGCCGAAGTGAGCCTGAATGGGAATAAATGGGAGAAGCACCCCATTGTGACTGGCCCAGATGCTCCATGCATCCTTGGCATAGACTACCTCAAGAAAGGGTATTTATTTCAAAGACCCAAAAGGGTATCTAGTGGGCTTTTGGTATAGCAGCTGTAGAGACTGAGGACATTACACAGCTGTCTGCCTTACCCTGTCTTTCAGATGACCCTTCTGTGGTGGGACTGCTGAGGGTTAAATAACAGCAGGTGCCAATTGCTACTTCCACAGTGCATCAATGACAGTATCACACCAACCAAGACTCCCTGGTTCCCATCCAGAACCTGATTTGTTGGCTAGAGACCCAAGGAGTGACCAGCAAGACTCTCTCACCCTTTAACAGCCCTATGTGGCCAGTGTGAAAGTCTGATGGAGGCTGCAGATTAACAGTAGACTATGGTGGCCTGAATGAGGTCACACCACCACTGAGTGCTGCTGTGCCAGGCATGCTAGAACTGCAGTATGAACTGGAGTCCAAGGCAGCCCAAGTGGTATGCTACCATTGACATTGCTAATGCCTTTTTCTCTATTCCTTTAGCAGCAGAGTGCAGGCCACAGTTTGCTTTCACCTGGAGAGGCATCCAGTACACCTGGAATTGACTGCCCCAGGGGTGGAAACACAACCCTACAATTTGCCATGGGCTGATCCAGACTGCACTGGAGAAGGGTGAAGCTCCAGAACACCTGCAATACATTGATGCCATCATTGTGTGGGGTAATACAGCAGCAGAAGTTTCAAGAAAGGTAAGTGTCAAACCAGGACAGTAAGAAAATAATAAAGATTTATTAAAGATTTATTTATAAAGAAAGGCAGTTTTGCACGAGACATCCAATTCTTGGGAATTAAGTGGCAAGATGGACATCACCAGATCCCAATGGATGTGATTAACAAAACAACATCTATGTCACCACCAACTAACAAAAAGGAAACACAAGCCTTCTTAGGTGTTGTGGGTTTCTGGAGAATGCATATTCCAGGTTATAGTCACATTGTGAGACCTCTTTATGAAGGGACTTGAAAGAAAAATAATTTTATGTGGGGTGCTGAACAACGACAAGGCTTTGAGCAAATTAAACAGGAGATTGTGCATGCAGTAGCCCTTGGACCAGTCCGAACAGGATGGGACATTAAAAATGTGCTCTACACTGCATCCGGGGACAATGGCCCTACCTGGAGCCTCTGGCAGAAAGCACTAAGGGAAGCTCGAAGTCGACCCCTAGGATTCTGGAGTCGAGGGTACAAAGGCTCTGAGGCCAACTATATTCCAACTGAGAAAGAAATCTTTAGACATTGCTGAACAAGAGAAGTGGCCAATACTCTATCTCTATTCTGACTCATGGATGGTGGCAAATGCTCTGTGGGGATGGTCAAAGCAGCAGAAGCAGAGCAACTGGCAGCGCAAAGGTAAACCCATCTGGGCTGCTGAATTATGGCAAGATATTGCTGACTGGCTAGGGAAACTATTGTGAAAGTACGCCATGTAGATGCCCATGTACCCAAAAGTTAGGCCATTGAGGAACAATGAATGAATCAGCAAGTGGACCAGGCTGCTAAGATTTTCCAGACAGATTTGGACTGGGAACATAAAGGTGAACTATTTTTAGCTCGGTGGGCCCATGACGCTTCAGGTCATCAAGGAAGAGATGCAACATATAAATGGGCTCATGAGCGAGGGGTGGATTTAACCATGGACACTATCGCGCAGGTTATTCACGATTGTGAAACATGCACCTAAATCGAGCAAGCTAAAAGGTTAAAACCTCTCTGGTATGGAGGACGATGGCTGAAATATAAGTATGGGGAGGCCTGGCAGATTGACTGTATCACAGTCCCACAAACCTGCCAGGGTAAGTGCTATGTGCTTACAATGGTGGAAAGAAGCACCGGATGGTTGGAAACCTATGCCGTACCCCATGCTACTGCCTGGAATACCATCCTGGGCCTTGAAAAGCAAGTCTTGTGGTGACATGGTAGTCCAGAAAGAATTGAGTCAGACAATGGGACTCATTTCAAAAACAGTCTTATAAGTACTTGGGCAAAAGAACATGGCATTGAGTGGGTATATCACATCCCCTATCATGCACCAGCTTCTGGGAAAACTGAGCGATACAATGGACTGTTAAAAACTACCCTGAAAGCAATGAGTGGTGGAACCTTTAAAAATTGGGACAAGCAATTAGCACAAACTACCTGGTTAGTTGACACCAGGGATCCATCAATCGAGCTGGTTCTGCTTAATCAGACCTTTTACATGTTTTAGATACATATAGAAGGGGATAAAGTCCCTGTGGTGCACAAAAGGAATATATTAGGGAAAACTCTTTTTTTCCTACTTCAGACAAAGGCAAACTCATTTGTGGGATTGCTTTTGCTCAAGGACCTGGATGTACTTGGTGGGTGATGCTGAAGAATGGAGAAGCTCAATGTGCACATCAAGGAAATTTAACCCTGTGTGAGAATACTCAGTTTTGAGCTGTATGGTGTTAATCGCCACATAATGAAAACCCCAATACACACACACAAAAAGATTATAGAGTTGATTATGCGGTCTCCTAATAACCAACCTATTGGCTACCTGATACACTCTTTACTAATATGTATCTATAATTAGGAAACATACAGCAGATAAGTCCATCACCACATAAGTTTTTTTCCAAAAAGTAATAAAGGCCAACTACCCACAGCCCATGAAATATGACCAGCAGAAGCAGCAACAACAGCAAGGTCAGAATATATATATATATATTTTCAAGAATATATATCCAGATATTGGAAGCTGACAACACCCAAGGCTAGACAACGAATAACTATATCAAGAGTTGAGACTGACCAAATATATATGACTTGGAGACATGTATCAAAAAGACAGTGATACTACATTAATCAGATATGAGGATAAATTAAGGACTCCTCAGTTAAGATTAAACAAACTTCATACAGAAAAAAGTCCTAAATATTAACTGTTGTGTAGGGATATTAAAAAGCAAAAATGTCATCTAAAGAAATCTGAGTATCAATAATAATGATTTTGCATGGTGCAAAATGAAGATGCCAATTATAGTATAAAATATAATAAAATAACAATGGAAAGTGTGAACATCTAAAATAAGCCTTTTCTTTTTTTAAGAGGAGAAATAGTGAAAATTTCTACTCAATACATAAAAATACCTATTTTCATTCACAAAAATCACCCTCTACATAAAGTTCACGCTGTGATACCTCAAATCTGCTGTAATGCTATTGTTCATTGCATATCACAATTCGATTAATGTTTAGAAGTCAACCATACTGATATTAAGTACCAGGTCAAAGCCTACTTTCTTTTCTATTGCAAATGAAATTCTCCTTCCACAAATACTCTGGTGGTATCAAGAAGATACCATATCAGTTTGCTGAATGAAAAGTCATTGAAGCAAATGTCTAAAACTCTGCACTGGGTTTCTTCTTTAAAACCATCTATCAAAAATGCTTTCAGGAACTATCTTTGAAATCGCTAGGTGTTTCAAATGAGTGATAGCAAACTAACATTAATGCAAGCTAGTCACAAGTAAAAATGCTTTTGAAGTCTGGTTTTGAAACCAAAAGGTTTCAAAGAAAATCTTCCAATATCAGTTGCTTCACTTCTTAATTAATTGGGTATTTAAAAGCACCATAATGGACTATCACTTGAGTATTTTAAAAATTAATTGAGCTTTCCCAATTTTATGTTAAACTGATTTGATTTCATGAGGTTGTTTGGAAAGCACCAATAGATGATGGTCAGGGTTAGATGATGTGCTGCACCATTTGTTTACAAATTTTTTCGCTGTGCAGGTCACTAGCGAGTTTTGCAGTTGTCCTGGTTTGAGTGGCATCATTTCCCCCTGCCAAAGAACATGAAGTAATTCCAGAAGAGAAAAAACAACTACAAAGAAAGTTACATTACTCAGCTAAATTCAACTAAACAGCAAATAATTAAACAGAGGAATGAATGAACAGCATTCATCCACAAAATGCTGGACTGTAGAATTTTTAACTTGCAATTGATAATTTCTAGTCCCTGTCCTGCACACTAATTCAAACAACGCACAGCTAAACCAGTCTGGCTTAGTTTATACAAGACCAAATACCAGCATACAAACAATTCTTGACTGGTAAAATTTTTTGTTGTGTCATTGCTGATAATCCTTACTACAGAGTCGACAATATTTACTGACATTCATTAGTCTATCGAGCTGCAAAACTTCAAATTAGCCTAACCAGTCACAAAAGGCTAAGTGGTTACTCATATTTTGAGTTTCTTCAAATAAATAATTCTTTAAAATACTTTGACTAGTTATTTCAATTTACAAAACACACAATGTAGCAATAATCTCTGTGTACATTTAGAAAAACCTTTCTGAAGTGTTTTTAAGAGATGCTCTTTCACAATTACTATCTAATCAATTTCTATAAAATCATTAAAAATTTTACAGCAAGTTATAAATATATGGTGAATACATTCCTGTTTATTTTCCAGCCCTTCTGAGATGAGCAAAAGAGAAATTTTCCCCTTAAAGTGTTAGTCTATAGTAAGGAATATCCCTTTAGTCAGTTGGGGTAAGGTGTCCCGGCTGTGTACCCTCTCAACTTCTTGTGCACTCCCAGCCTACTTGCAGCAGGGAGGCAGCATGAGAAAGAGAGAAGTCCTTGACACTGTGTAAGCACTGTTCAGCAATAACTAAAACATCAGTGTGTTATCAACACTGTTTTCAGTGCAAATCCAAAACATAGCACCATGCAAGCTACTATGAATAAATTTAACTCCATGCCAGCCAAAACCAGTACAACTTCTTATATGTAAGTTTGTACAGTTTAATTAAATTTATGTATATCCTTTCAATTCCAGTTTCTATAATGAAAGCAATAATTCTTACCTTAAAAAAAAAAAAGACAAAAAAACCCCCACAACCACAAACAGTAACACCTTCATAAAGCCACGAGTACATAAGAAAATCTATAAAATAGTGACATTTTTTACCCACTAAAAAACAACAAACAAAACCCCCAAATTCAGTAACACCTCACCTGCATCAGCTCTGGACCGCTGACCTGGCGATTTTCCAAATGGGGTCTTCATTCATCTGTGTTTAAGTGAGCAGCAAAGCTGCTAGACTAGGGTGAAAATCCGGTTCTTCCACACTCCCAATATATCTTCTTACTCTTGTAATACAACAGCTACTTATTAATCCACCATCCAATCACCAATATGTTCTTCCTCAAATATAGGAGAAGCACTTTCAATTATAACACTCTGAAAAACAAACCAGAAAGTATAGTCTGATTTGAGACCTGGTTAAAATAAAAACTGAAGTGAACAAAATATTTTTTCTTTCATGCTCAGTGAGAAGTCTCTTCATTTTCTGTTATTCTGGATGTATTCAGTAAACAGAGGGCAGGTAGGCAAGAAGACAGACAAATATTAAGGCTCATACTTTTCCTCATATTCTCAATGCAAGTTCTGTATCAGATCAAAGTCATCCACAGACAGATACACATAGAGAAACTTCATAAAAAGACCTCAACTTTGCTTAGTATAGGGAAGAATGACTACTACTTTAAAAACCCTGCCTGAAAGCAGAAGAAACTGCACTACCTTCACCAAAGGTAAAGCACAAACCAACTACTTCCATTTGTTAGAAAACAAACCAAAATGCTTCACACCCATATATCAGAACTCCTTTTCTACAGATACATTAAAAAAACTGTAGAAAAATTCTTAACACTGAAAAGGTAAAAAACCCACATTCTATTGCAACACTCAAACTACCAATTTGTTAAGTCATTAGTTTATAGAAGATCTGCAAAAGTCATTGGTGATTCGCTACACCTAAATTCAGATTCCTGAAACATTTAGTAATCGCATTCCTCTAGATTGAGGAGATATGGGAGGACAATGCTTTAAAGTCTTTTCCAAGATTTAAGTTACAGACACCTAAGGTTATCACCTAAAATTTTGAAGAATTACAGATCAACTATTTCACACTAATGTTTCTGGACAGCAAACATTTCTCCTAATTAATCCATTCATTTCAATGCTGCACATGGCTAAAACAACAGGTTAGGCCAGCTCATCCTTTTAGCCTGGTTTCCTTAAGAAATGTGACTGCTGTAATCATGTTCTCTGGAATCTGTCAATCATTGGTGGCCTTCTCCCTTTCACTTTTTTTCTTCCCAACAGCGGCTTTGGAACCTACTGTTAATTTTGACAAAAAGTTAAAAAACAGAGGAATGCCCCTAACTAGTGACCCAGCTGTGGGAAAAGGCGTACCTTATGTTCGTGCCTTACTGAACAACTAAATATACAAGGATATGCCTTGAGATATAGTACAAGTGCTATGCTTAAACATGCATTTATATCTACTAACACTGCCAATTCTTCCATGAATCACATCTACTAACTCCCAGGAATATTAGATAAATGCAGAGGAATATTCCTAGGAATAAAGAGCAATAGAGACACAAACAAAATTAACTACTAGTTCCTGGCGTTTCTAGTTTAAGCCAGTATTTGGCAATTTGTAGTTTTCTGAAAGATCTGTGCTATATTTGGAAGAACTAACTTTTTACACATTCAGTCAGGAAGCAATAAGAATTTGTGAAATTAAACTTAAATATCCATTTAAAGGAACATCATTTTTTCCATATTTCATCTCTTCCTGAAATCTACCCATTATATACACAGTAATGCTGAACAGTACCAGAGGAACAATAGTCAAGGTTTAAAACACATTTGAAGAAAAAATAGGAAGCAATTAGCTTGCCTAACTATTTTACTAGAACAAACAACATTTTTTATGCCAAAGACATTAAAAATATTTCACTATAGTTTAAAATACACTTCCATATTCAGTCTCACAAGGACTGTGTACACATGCAAGAGAAATTAACTTTTTTTTCTCCAAATGAGATGAGAGATTATGGTTTAGAGAGAATCAACTGTAATGCAGCATTATACTTTTATACTAAACAAACAACAAAAAAAACCCAACCACACACACATGGAAAACATCAGCACTTAATTAAAATACCCTTTTCTGGTAAGCTGTTGATTTGTCATCCAGGAAGTTGCAAATATTTCATAACATCTATATATATTTTATATGTGGGTGTTTTTTCAGATTTCCAATCCATAGCTCCCAGAGTCCAATACTCTCTGACCAGGCTCTTTTATATATTCCATGCATGGTGGGCGTGATGTTTAATATCAAATTTACTTTTTTGAAGACAGTTGATGTTACATGGGATTTCTGATTTAGCAGAGTGATCCAGCAATATACCCAAATCACAGTACAAGTTTAAGTTTCACTTAGCAAAATATAGCAATTGCAATACACAGTTCAATCACAATACCAATGTGATCCCCATTACTGGTCTCAATAATGTGCTCAACGACACAATGCTGGGCATCCCCAATCACCGAGAAGGAATACATGAGTTGAGACAGCTCAAGCCTGTTGCTCCCTTCAAAATTCTTTTATTAGTTGTCTACTTTTTATACTATATGTTGGACTGAGCCACCTACTCACTCCTCCCATGTTGCTCTGGGATTGACCCTGTCTGGACACCAGGTTGCTCACCAAAGCCACTCTATCAGTCCCCTCCTCAGCTGGACAGGGGAGAGAAAATATAACGAAAGGCTCGTGGGTCAAGATAAGGACAGGAAGAGATCACACTCACCAATTACTATCACAGGCAAACCAGACTTGACTTGGGGAAATTAGTTTAAGTTATTACCAATCAAATCAGAGAAGGGTAATGAGAAAAACAACCAAATCTTAAAACACCTTCCCCCCACCCATCCCTTCTTCCTGGGTTTAACTTTACTCCTGATTTTCTCTACCTCCTCTCCCCCAGAGTGGCACAGGGGGGATGGGGAATGGTGGTTGGGGTCAGTTCATCACACATTGTCTCTGCCGCTCCTTCCTCCTCAGGGGAAGGACCCTTCACACTCTTCCCCTGCTCCAGCATGGGGTCCCTCCCACAGGAGACAGTTCTCCACGAACTTCCCCAACGTGAGTTCTTCCCACAGGCTGCAGTTCTTCATGGACTGCTCCAGTGTGGACCCTTTCCATGGGGTGCAGTCCTTCAGGAACAGACTGCTCCAGTGTGGGTCCCACCACAGGGTCTGAGTCCTGCCAGCAAACCTGCTCCAGCATGGGCTTCTCCCTCCAGGTCCTGCCAGGAGCCTGCTCCAGCTCACAGCCTCCTTTGGGCCCATCCACCTGCTCCAACATGGGGTCCTCCACAGGCTGCACGTGGATATCTGCTCCACCGTTAACCTCCATGGGCTGCAGGGGGACAGCCTGCCTCACCATGGTCTTCACCATGGGCTGCAGGGGAATCTCTGCTCTGGCACCTGGAGCACCTCCTCCCCCTCCTCCTTAACTGACCTTGGTGTCTGCAGGGTTGTTTCTCACATATTCTCACTCCTCTGTCCAGCTGCAATTGCTGTTGCGCAGGGGTTTTTTTTTCCCCTTATTAAATATGTTTTCCCAGAGTCTCTACCACCGTCACTGATTGGCTCAGCCTTGGCCAGCAGCGAGTCCATCTTGGAGCCAGCTGGCATTGGCTCTATCCAACACAGGGGAAGCTTCTAGCAGCTTCTCACAGAAGCCACCCCTGTAGCCCCCCACGCTACCAAAACCTTGCCACGCAAACCCAATACACTAACTCAGGGAGACATTCACACTCTTTTAATGATATCTGGGAGAAACATTTATACTACCAGTTGATCCACTCAACTGTTATAGCTGTTTATCTAAAAGTCAGCTTTGTAATGTGCTTCTGACATACTAAGTAACAATAAGCCATACTGTTAAGGAAGAATGGAAATTCCTTGTTAGAAGGATGTATGTAAGACGACTTATTTTGAGGGTAATTCTATTGACAGCACTAGAGTTTAGTATTTGAGCAATTTATAATGAGAAACTGCTAAATCACTTCAAAATATTTCAGTATGACTTCTGAATGTCTGCCTTTTTAATAACAGTTTAGTGAACCAATCCTAAACCACTACTTTGTTCTTTCATATAGCAAATAAAACACAGGTAGCTTTTTTTGATCCTGTCACACCACGACAGATCCAAATTGACACATCCAGAACACACTATAATACTACCAGTATCTTTGAGAAATGCATCACAGCCTACCAGTTAGGAACTGATTGCCCCCACACCTCACTGCACAGGTCACCAACAGCTCAGTTGCAGATTTCATTTAAAGAACATTCTTCTGATTAGTCATCAGCTACAACTACTCACCATCCCAAATGTTTTGCTTACAAAAAAAAAATATATTCAGTGTGTTTTCTTTCTTAGGTCAGAACACACTTATGAAAAATAATGTGCAAGTTTGATGAATACTTTGTATGATACTGTTCTAATTATTTTGGAGTGTTTCACACAAGAAAGGTTAAATGATGGATTAAAACCAGCAAGGCCTACAAATTGTCAGTCATCATACTAGTTTTAATGATAATAGTACAATCATGCTATCAGGGTAAGGAGGAAGACACAATATCAAGACAAGAAAATAAAACTATATTTGGTTTTTTCAGCATAAAGGCAAAAGAAGGAAAAAACCAGCATGTACACTCAGAGCACAGATTATGCTCTGCTCTGGTGAGACCCCACCTGGAGTACTGCGTCCAGCTCTAGAACCCTCAGCACAAGAAGGACATGGACCTGTTGGAGTGGGTCCAGGGGAGGGCCACGAAGATGATCAGAGGGCTGGAGCACCTCTCCTATGAGGACAGGCTGAGAGAGTTGGGGTTGTTCAGTCTGGAGAAGAGAAGGCTCCGGGGAGACCTTATAGCAGCCTTCCAGTACCTGAATGGGGCCTACAGGAGGGATGGGGAGGGACTCTTTATGAGGGAGTGTAGTGATAGGAGAAGGGGTAATGGTTTCAAACTGAAAGAGGGGAGATTTAGATTAGATATTAGGAAGAAATTCTTTACTGTGAGGGTGGTGAGGCAATGGAAGAGGTTGCCCAGAGAAGCTGTCAATGCCCCATCCCTGGAAGTATTCAAGGCCAGGCTGGATGGGGCTTTGATCAGCCTGGTCTAGTGGGACGTGTCCCTGCCCATGGCAGGGGGGTTGGAACTAGATGATCTTTAAGGTCCCTTCCAACCCAAACCATTCTAGGATTCTATGAAATATGTCAATTGAAGGGATTTCTTGGTATGTAATATTTTGATTTCCATAACTCAGTTCAGAATTGCTGATATACATTTCAGCTGAAGTAGTATAATGGTTTTGGCACTGACAAGTTGGATGAGGCAGGTCTGTTATTTAGATTCCCTAATTCTCATCATATGAATAGAATGGGTGACCCTATGCAAGTCTTCTGTACACCCCCCTCCCCCAATGAATGTTAAAATATCTCCTAAATAACAGGGGGGAGTGTATGAAAATTCAGCCACTCAAATTCCAAATCTGCATGAAAGTATCCTACAGACTCATCTGGCATATCAATTACTAAGAACTTTTTTCCCTAACACTAGGATTTAGTAGGAGTAGTAACATCTGACATCTGGGAAGAGAGATTATAGTAAACTAGCTCTGTGAACACAAAAATTATTTACAACTGACAACCACAAAGAGCAGTATATTTCAGTGATGGATTTATCAGTTGACAGACCCCAAACCAAGCACGACTTTCCCTCCCCTCTGATATCCTCTACAGCTTTTCCTCTATCCATAGATTTATTGTTATTTGCCTAGAAGTATACAGAAACAAGCAGTACTAGTATACAAACTGTGTGTGTGTGTGTATTTATATATAAAAATTAAATTGCAAATTACATTTGCTCTATGTGGGAAAGTAACGGAAGATGCGCGAGGAGGATTGTAAATACCCTCAAGTGACTCACACCTGGGGTGCTGGGAAACACATATATCACACTAATTGTTGTTCAGTCTCGGGTGCTTGCAAGGAAAACACTTGCACTTAGATAACACAAGTCTGCGATGGACTCAGGGACACCTTATCTAGCTGCTTGAGAATCCTGCCCTGTTGTTGAAGAAGATCAAAGCACAGTGGGAAAACCATGCCTGTTTGAACCCTTGAAATACCAGCGAGAACAGGAAGTCTGAGCTCTCACTCTCTCGCTAGCAATGACACTCTCTCGCGTCCCCTGCTTGCACGCCTCTGCCCAGGTATTGCTTCGGAGATTCTGTGAGCTGTGAGATACTAAGATTAAATTTGTTCTTTGCGTTTCATCCGTGGTTTTGTGGTTGTTCTTGCGTTCTGCCTGCATCGGCTCACACATTTGGCATAGTCAGCAGTTCCGGGAACACCCATACCGTGGCTGACAGAAAAGTTGGGAACTGGGAAGCCCACTACGGTGACTCCCCCTATTTCGGGATGGCCCAGTACTTAGCACTGGAACCCCATGGCCACTTTCCTGTCTAAATTGGCTCCGACGGAGGCATGGCCTGAAATAGATGACCGAGCAGTGATTACTCCCTAGGCAATTGAAACGGCTATGCGTGGGTTGCCATGGAAAGCAGCATCGGATTCTTCTCGCAAAATAGCGGGGAGATTGGGATGTCTGTTAACTACTGGACTTAGAGCTCTTAATCGTGAAGTTGTTGCATTACATAGTAAAATGAGAGAGTTGGAAAAGGAATACAGGAGCTTACAGGATGCAAAGGTGATCGCGCAAGTAGTAATTACTGTTCAAGTAGAGCGGTGCCATGAGCTGCAAGATAATATAGACCAGTTGGTAGCGCATATTGTTAATAAACAAAGGGAAAAATATGGGAAAAGTAAGCTTTCAATTTCCCAAGTTCATGCTCTCACCACAAAGCAGTCATGGGATCCTGAGGAATGGGATGAAAATATTTGGAGTGAACCCTCAGACTCTGAGATTGAGTTTGAATTTGATGCGGACTTAAAAAGCAGTGAGGTGGTGGTAGCACGACCCCTCATTCAAATGAGGGGGGAGCAGGAACGAGCAGACAGGGGAGTGCAGATCACGGGTACTGACACTCCAAAAGAGTTAAGGGAATTTCTAGAGATTTATCAGCAAAAGAGTGGGGAAGATATACTGGCATGGATTTTGCGAGCTTGGGATAGTGGAGCTGTATCTATCCATTTATCAGAGAGAGAAAAAGATTTATTAAGCCCTATACCCATTCGTGATCAGATACAAGGAGATGCTCAGCTGCAAAATGTCAGAGGTCCTGACGGGCAAGACATTATTGCACCTGTGTTGTATCAGTGGTTGTGTGCAGCAGTTTTAACAGCATACACAGAACTTGTTGAGTTAGTGTCGTCCCTCGGAAACTGGTGTGCAACCAAGAAAGGTATTAATTTGGTGCAGCAGATGGGGATGGCTCATGTGTTGGTTACAGGATGCAATCCAGACGCTGTAGCAGTGATGAGAAGTATCAAAATGCAGTTTTTGAGAGGAGCGCCTGCTTCACTAAATCCCTTGATTATACCAGCAGTGACAAATGCTATGGGTACTGTAGGTGCCCTAGGAAATACCTTGAGGGAAACTCAGTCTGTGATTTCGGGACCATCTGTGTGGGTGGTGAATAAAGGAAAGCCGATAAAACAGAAAGCAGTTACAGCATGGGTGACAAGGAAACAAAAGCGGAATGATTTTGTACAAGCCATTATTCCACAATCAGAAATAGGTGGGATCACAACATCAGAAATGTTTCCCCAGTGGCAAAAGTTGGCATTTATGCAAAAAAGCCGACCGCCCCCAGCCCCACCACCAACTCCGCGCCCACCCTCTGCCCTGCCTGACACCTCAATGCAAGACATGACCCGGGAACAAAAGCAATATACTTTAAAAGTATTGCCTCAGGGATACAAACACAGTCCCTCCATTTGCCACCTAATGACAGCAGCTGATGTTGCACTATGGTCGGGTACTGTTACTGTTTACCATTATATTGATGATCTATTGATTATGGCAGAGTCACAACAAGAAAGTGAAGCAGCTGCTGAATTGCTGAAAGTGCATTTGCAGGACCAAGGCCGGACAATTAATCCAAAGAAAATACAGGGCCCTAGTGCTACTGTACAATTTTGGGGAACAGTTTGGCATGGACAGATTAGAGAAATATCAAATCAGGTACAGCAAACAGTCCAGCGATTTCCTGCACCAATCACAGTCAAACAGTTACAGATCTTTTGGGGACTTTTTGGGTACTGGAGGACTTTTATCCCACATTTAGTGATATTGATGTGTCTTCTGCAGAAATTAACTAGGAAGAAAGCTGTCTGGCAGGGGACCAAGCAGCAACAAGAAGCCTTTGATGACTGCAAAAACGCTTTGATTGAGCATGCACAATTATACACTCCTAGGCAAGGATATCCTTTTGAATGAGAAGTAACAATTCCAGATGATACAGTTTCATGGGTATTGTGGCAGATGACTGGGATGAAAAATCAGAAAGAACCTGTAAGATTTTGGTCCAAGGCATTACAAGGTTCCCCTATACATCATAAGCCAACTTCTCTTACTTTACATCCTTTGTGAATATCAGATTCTCAAGTTCTTGTATTTCAGGTGTCCTCGACAAATACCTGTGCCTTATCTAGAGGAGATAGCACTAGAACTGTGTTATTGGTGTTGCAAACCCAACATCGAATTGAAATTCAATCTGAAAAAGCAGAAGCCATAGCTCTCCAATCTGTGTGGGCAGTTACCTTGCATCATGTTGTCAAACCTGGGGTAATACTAGCTGAAGGAGCTGGAGCAATGGCATATGTATTACTGGAAGGTGATGACACTCCTGTGGTCCCTCCCCTATCACAGGTTGGCTCATTGTGCTTTGTAGTCTAGTACTACAAGCACACACCCTGGATACATCGCCACAAAGTCAACATGTAAATACTTAGATTCTGTTAGCCTCTACTGTAACTAACTCATCTGCCTTTCATATTAAGGGAAGATTAACAGCTGCAGACCTTTAGACAACTTGTTTTCAGTGGTGCATCAACCCCAGCAGCTGTATTACAGAAGTATACTATGCTAAGTGATTTTGATACAAATGTCTCTCACTGCTATCTTTTCTGAGTAGGTAGCGGCTGTATGCCAATGAATATTACAATATCAACTGATGGTGGACTATTTCCTCCCTCAACACCAGAAATTTGGCTTTGACTATGAAGGAATGTGGGACCTCGCTAGCACACCGTCCCTCACACATTGGCGTGCTGCCCCCAGGCATATCTCTAGCGAGCCTGGTTTTATCCCTTTCCCCCTTCAAATCTAGTTTAAAGCTCTTTCAATGAGCCCTGCTAACTCCAGCGCAAGGATCCTTTCCCACCTTTGAGGCAGGTGCACCCCATCTGTCACCAGCAGGCCTGGTGTTGAGTAGACCAACCCATGATCAAAAAAACCCAAAATTCTGTCGGTGACACCAGGCTCAGAGCCAGGTATTGATCTGCTGGGCCTGCCTGTTTCTTCCTTCATCATCCCCTGCAACTGGGAGGATAGAGGAGAACACTTGTGCTCCTGATCCCTTAACCAGTTGTCCCAAGGCCCTGAAGACTCTCTTGATTGCCCTTGGACGACTTATTGCAACTTCATTGCTGCCTACCTGAAAAAGCATGCTAGGGTAGGAAGTTTTCTCATCACATCTTTAACCCGGGCCCCAGGGAGGCAATAGACTTCCCTAAGAAGTGGATCCCATCTGCATATCGGGCCTTATGTTCCCCTCGGGAGAGAGTCACCTATGACAATAACTCGTCTTATTTTCTTTATGGAAGTGGTTTTGACACAGTAGAGGCCAACTTAACCTTGGCGACACCAACCTAGATGAACCATTGTCCTCGTCATTGTTCGATTCAACTTGCAGAGCCTCATACCTATTATGCAAGGGCACCTGGGAAAGTGGGGTAGTCATGGAGGAGACACGCCTGCTGCACCGGGCAGGAACTTGTTGCCATTGCCCCCTATTCCTTAAGTCACCATGTTCTGCTGGGTAGAGAGAGGATAGGGAATCCTCCGTATCATGCGTCCTGTCTGCATGACAGGTCTGTCCCAGGGAAGGTAGGGTGCGGTTCCGGTAGTCTATCTCTCTCTCGGACTCCTTGTTACTCCCCAACCTACTCACCTCCTCCCCGGAACTCTGTCACTAAGCAGAGGAGTTCCACTACCTGGGCACATCTCCCACAGGTGCGCTCACTACTGACATCTGATACTGACATACAAGTAGGGCACGCCCTGCAGCCTGACACCTGAGTAGCAGTGTGTTCCCATCAGAGCTCTGTCTGGGAAGCTGCATGAGTCATGGAGGGTGCAGAGTTTAGAGAGGACATAGCCTTCTGCTGAGTGGATACCATTGCTCCCTGGTCGAGCTGGCAGAGCTACAGCACCCTTCATGCATACCCTTCCGTGCAAACTGCCATGCCATGCCATGCCATGCCATGCCACGCCACACCCTTCCTGCTGTGCCACACCTTGTTTGCTTGCCCTGGTCACTAGCGCTCCCTAGAGGCTTCTTTTATACGTGTGGGGGAGCTTGGCTGCCATTGCTCCTGGGTCCGCCCAGGTCTCATCAGCCGCTGTCGCGTGAGCTGCAGGTTTCTGGTGGGTCTCTCCACTCCCACTGAGGTTTCCCCAGTTTAGAAACTCCCCTGTGCACTGCGCTAGAGCTCTCTGCTGTGGATCGTGCCGGTACCAGAGCTGCTCAACCTTGGTGACTGAGTATTTATCTTGAAGGCATTAAGCTGATAAGTAAAATCTTGTTACATGAAAAAATTTTTATTAGCAGAATCAGAACGTGGAAAGTTCAAAGAAATTTAGAAAATAGTATAAATGAAGCAGAGTCAGTACAATTTCTATATTTCATGGTGCCATGTTATTAAACATAGGGCCTAAATTAGAACTTTGATCTTACTACAGACTATCACTAATAATCGTATGATCAGAGAATTGTTTTAAACTATTTTTCCTCAATATTCAGACAATGCGGCACATTACTGAAGACAGAAGTTTTAAAGTACTTTCTGTACTCCTTTAAAAGCCATTATAGTGGTGGACACACACACAGGTGATGACACCTGCAGGGGTGGCCTCTATGAGAAGAAGTTAGGGGTTGTCCTATGCCAGACACAGCTGGTTCCAGCTGGCTCGGCAATGGCCCCACTGAAGGCCAAAGTTGAGCCAATCAGGCACCTTAAACACATTTGAGAAAGGGCAAAAAAACACTGGACAGGCAGAGGAGGAGGGGAAAAAAAAGTGAAAAAAAAAAAGAAGAAGTGTGAGAAACAGCAGAGGGAACACCAAGTTCAGAAAAGGAGGTATTCCATGGTGCTAGAGCAGATATCCACACTGCAGTCTGTGTAGGACCCATGCTGGAGTAGTTAGATATTTCCTGAAGGAACTGTGGCCCATGGAGAACCCACAGAGAACCCATCCCAGAGCAGAGTTTTCCTGACAGGACTGTCTCCCCGGGAAGAGCCCATGCTGGAGCAGATTTTCCTGACAGGAACTGTGGCTTGTAGAGAACCCACGCCTGAGGGAACTGGCGGATGAAGTCGCTAAGCCTCTTTCCAATATATTTGAAAAGTCGTGGCAGTCTGGTGAAGTTCCCACTGACTGGAAAAGGGGAAACAGAACCCCCATTTTCAAAAAGGGAAAAAAGGAAGACCCATTGAACTACAGACCGGTCAGCCTCACCTCTGTGCCCGGCAAGATCATGGAGCAGATCCTCCTGGAATCTCTGCTAAGGCACATGGAAAATAAGGAGGTGATTGGTGACAGCCAACATGGCTTCACTAAGGGCAAGTCATGCCTGACAAATTTGGTGGCCTTCTACAATATTGCCACAGCACTGGTAGATAAGGAGAGAGCAACCAACGTCATCTACCTGGATTTATGCAAAGCATAAAGGTCTCATCAGCCGCTGTTGCATGAGCTGCAGGTTTCTGGTGGGTCTCTCCGTTCCTCTGAGGTACCCATGGTTCAGGAAACCCCCCTGTGTCTTGTGCTAGAGTGCTCCACTGCAGATTATGCCAGTACCAGAGCTCCTAACTTTGGTTACTGAGTGCTAGTTTCAGTTACACAGCATTTAAATCTCTTGCTGTTGCTCCTGGCCCCACCCAGGACTTGTGAGGTGCTGTCGTGCGAGCTGCAGGTTTCTGGTGGGTCTCTCTGCTCCCTTGAGGTTCCCCCATTTCAGGAAACCCCCCTGGTACACTTCTAGATCACTGCGCTGCGGATCATATCGGCACCGGAGCTGCTTGCCTTGGCAACTGAGATAAACACAGGCATTTTTAAAATCTGAGTTTTAAAATGTTTGGATTTTATACAAAACAGCAACAAAAACATATATTGGCAGATTTTGCAGGGAACTGTAGACAACTAGCCATATGCAATTGCCATCCACCTGTTCTGATAAAATTTCTTGTAACATACCTCATCGTATTTAAAAAAACACTTGTGTTATAATAGGTAACACGTTTTCCTTCCCAAAATCCAGAAAAGCTTTTGTTACCAATCTGCAGGAAACAAAAATACAGTAAAACTTAATAATAGTGATGGGGTAATGATAAACTTTCAGAAAGTCATTTTGATACACAACACCTGAAAAAATCTCTACATATTGAAGTGTCTGTAAGTATACCTCAACACGGCCAAAAAACATATTTAACACAATGAATTTCAATAGTAAGAACTCATCTCTCGTACCCTCATAAGCTTTTGATAGCAGCAGTTGATTGGAGGGACACCTCTCACCCTCAAACAGGCAGCAGCAAAATATGGTTCATTAACACTAAGGATCAAAACAGTCCAAGATGTGGGACAATTCACTATCAATTTTCAAAATCTGTTTCCTAAAGAATGGTAAAAGATTGGCTAATAGTTACCTGAAGCTAACGTAAACTCAACAGAAACCAAGAACTCCCTACAAATAATTTTAGACAAATTTGCAACATTCCAAACCACTAGTGACTGATCTCACTATTTAAACTGTTCAAAGGAGATTCTGTCGCGGATGAAAATATTTGACACGGTTATGATTTAACAGCTATTCAACATTTATTAATGATGTAAGGTAGATTGAGAGGTTGAATTTAGCAGCACTTAATCATTAACCAGTTTAGGGGTTTACAAAGTGAGTAAACAAAATAATTGAACAGCGACTTAATTACAGATTCGAAGATGGCAAAATTCACACTAACTTACTAGAAGGTATCCCGAATCAATACGTATACATATGAGTAGAGGTACAAATCACAAATTAATGCTTTTATATATATATCTCTCTCTCTCTCTAAGCAAAGCATATAAGCACGCGCACACACACACATACAGGTCTCTGATTGGGAATTTCTTAATAGCAGGTAATACTAGCAAGGTGAAAGGTGCCACTTTTAGGTCCTACACGTTAACGGATGGACAGAAGAGCGTCCGCATGCATAAAGCTAATGTGCATCTCACAACATATAGGTGGAGAGGTGGATGAGAGAGAGAGACAGACTAGTCTATAGTTAAAATTTCCCTTTCTCAGATTTAGGGCAAATACGATGCATCGGCATTTCTCAATGGGCAATAGTTGAGACTTGAGAAGGGTCTTCTCCTGCCCTGGCCTGAGGTGTCAGCCTGAGAGGTATCTCAACTCAGGGGAGTTACTGGCCACAGCCCGCTGCAATCCAGAAGAGCTCAAAGGGTCCTTACTAGAATCGCTACTTATAGGATCCAAGACAACTGACTTTTGTCAGGTACTTTTCCACTCCGGCCCAGCTCAGACGATAGTTACACAACCCCAGAGCTTGCTATATCTTGGGGTCCTAGTATCCCCCCTTCTGTGGCCACGATCCATATGGTGTCAAGAGTGATTGGTTATAGTTATTATCTCCAAGTGGTAGGAGCCATGGGGACTAGGCACACTATTGTGTTCTTGGTCTGTTGCTCTCTACCTTTTCTTTCTTCCATGTTAGACCATTATGTTACGTTCTGGTCCATTGTGTTGTTCTGCAGCCCAGGTTGGGAGGGAGATCACGCCAAGTACCGAGTGGCCTGAAGCTGGGGGGGGGGGTGTTGCACCACCACAGATTCCCAAATCATCAAGAGAAAGAATCATTCCTTCCGCACAGTGGAAAACCGTGGAAACCTTCAGAAATATTATGCTTTGATAAAATTTGTGAACATTTAAACTTCCATAAAATATTCTAGAAGAGCTCCATAATAACCTTTTGAGTTGCAGCCTTATTTATGTATTAGAGAGATAAGTCACTAAAGTTAAGACAACACAAAAAAACTTTTATACTTTTGTATTGGATACAACCAACAAATTAAAACACTTCTCTGAACTTTAGGGACTTGCACAGTCACACCTGGATATACCCATACACAATAAAGCTGAGGGACCTTCACAATAGCACTGAAAATGTAGATGTACAAAAAAACCCCAAACTAATTCCTTTCCCTCCCCAAGCAAATAAGCTAACCAGAGGCCAGCTAATTTTTCCATTTGTGGAACTGCAAAAATATGCAAGACAAAGGACAGGAAAGGGATGATTAACTTTACTTTCATCAGAAGAAAGGTGTACTTTTATAATGTTTTATCTATTTTTCATCCTTTGCTTTTCATATAAAATGCAGGAAGAATTTATCAGGAATGTAACCATTGATGGATATAACACTCAGACCAGTATTGTTGGGTAGGAATTAGATTGTCTCTATCTAGAGCTTTTCAAAGTTCTTGATCTTCCCTTGGTGAATAGATAGAGGTGTCTGCAAAAAGGACGGTCGTCTTGGCTGGTCCAGTTCAACAGTTCACAAATTATGGCTTCTCCCATTGTGCTGGGCTTTGAATAAACTGGAAATACTTTTGGAACATCTGATCAGTCTTCTTCATTCTATTTAATTGTATGCTGCTCTGTATGTCCCTGCAATCCTTCAGAGAAAGAAAAAAAGACCAGGAAAGTCTGATAACCCACTACTGAAGGAACTATACCAGTTGTTATGGACTTTATAAACTAAATCTGAAGACATGCGGGCTAATTATAAGATAAATGACAGTGATGACACTACATGTTCACTAAACCAGACAAGCTATCAATATTGTCAACTGATGGTTACAATTAGCTATAGGCATAGGATTCTGCCAAAAGGAAAAAACACTGGATACCAACACAGAGGTAAAAATTAAAAGCACTGATACAAAACTGAAGAGATGAAAACAGTACAGAAAAATGAAAATTTTGAGGTAATAGGGATGGGAGTGGGAAATTACACATGTATATCATATTCAGAAAGTGATGAGGGAGAGAAAGAAAAAAGCTCATTTTAATTATTGGTTTCAAATTTAGTCTCATGTTAAAAAAAATTAGCTTTCTGAAATTCCCTCCAGGTTTCAGGGGGGGAAAAGCACTACGTGCTTGCAATTTTAAAAAATAAATAACCCTAAAACCAGAAGAAAGTTAGGTTCTCCAAGATAATATATTCAAAAAAACATTGCAGTTTTGGTCTGGTTTGGAGGGCTCATCAACAGTAAAGCCAGCTATTAAACATTAGTCTGAAAGCAAAATAATTTAAATTTTAAAAAAATTTAAATGCAATTGTTTATTTGATCTGCCTCCCACATTAGCAACATTACAACTAGATTCATTAATATATGGCTAATGGACTGAATGACATTTTGCCATATTAGTCCAAAAAACACATACTAAAATTGAAAACAAGAATACAAAAAGTTGAATATGAAGTTTGGTATTAAAAACACACACTTTGCCCGTTCCACTGAAAAGGAATCAGGCTATAGGAGTGTCGTGGTTTGGCCTGAGCTGGCCACTAAAATTAATGACAGATGCTCTCTTTTACCTCTCTCCCTTCAGAGAAGGGAGAGCATCTCCCTTCAGAGGAGAGGAGAGAAAATGAGAGAGATGGAGACTTATGAGCTGAAAAGAAACTAAACTACTTTAATGAAATATTAATAATAAAAAGAAAAGAATATCAAAAAAGAAAACAATGAAATATATCCAATATATACAAAACCGTATGGAGCTCCCAGGATGATGAACACATCACCGGCAAGCACTGGGGAAGTCCCAGGCTGGACTCAGCAATGGGTGGGAACTGAACTCAGGAACTGCATTCAGGAACACACAGATTGGGATCAAAGGCAGGTGAACAGAGTCCTCCTTGGACGCTGGCCATTGAAGAAAAGAAAGCTGACCCCTTTGATCCCTCAGCTTTTATACTGAGCATGGGGCAGATGGGATGGAATACTCTGTTGGTCAGTTTTGGGTCACCTGTCCCATCCACTCCTCCCTGCAGGTGGGACCCCTCTATGCTCTTCCGCTTCTGACTCTCTAACGGGGCAACTAACGAAATTAGCTGACCTTGGTTGTTATAGCAATAAGTATAAGCAAGAGCCTCTCTGCATACCATTCCTTGGTGTTAACTATAAACATCACGTCTTATCACTCTGGAAGTGGACACTGTATGAAAAAATATGCTGTTAATTTCAGAGAGTTCAGTTAGTTAGAAGAGGCTTAGCTGAAAAGCAAAATTACCAAACAGAAAATTCATTCTGTTTTACCTCAAACCAGGACAAGGAAGAATAGGAGAATTGGCTAGTGCCAACCGAGCTTGCAACAACTTAATTAAAAATATTAAATGTACTTTTATCAACATAAAATTTAAATAAAACCAATTTCTATCCATTTCCCATTCAACAGTTGGGAAGAACCAGTCAAACATTTATCTATACACAAACCTTTAACAGTCATTCATTGTAGAATTACTTACATCTTTGGTACTAGGACACTAAAGACATGCACAGAGCATTTTTAAAGAATTCTTTCAGAGCTCTACTCCTTCATGCAGCATGAATGCATATTTATTCTGAAATGACTTATCTATACCAACAGAACAACGATTATTGTGGTGGGTTGACCCTGGCTGGACACCAGGTTGCTCACCAAAGCCACTCTATCAGTCCCCTCCTCAGCTGGACAGGGGAGAGAAAATATAATGAAATGCTTGTGGGTTGAGATAAGGACAGGGAGATCACTCACCAATTACCGTCATAGGCAAAACAGACTTGACTTGGGGAAAATTAATTTAATTTATTACCAATCAAATCAGAGAAGGGTAATGAAAAATAAAAACTAAATCTTAAAACACCTTCCCCCCACCCATCCCTTCCTCCCGGGTTTAACTTTATTCCTGAGTTCTCTACCTCCTCCCCCCCGAGCAGCACAGGGGGATGAGGAATGGAGGTTGGGGTCAGTTCATCACACATTGTCTCTGCCGCTCCTTCCTCCTCAGGGGGAGGACCCTTCACACTCTTCCCTTGCTCCAGCATGGGGTCCCTCCCACAGGAGACAGTTCTCCACGAACTTCCCCAACGTGAGTCCTTCCCACAGGCTGCAGTTCTTCATGGACTGCTCCAGTGTGGACCCTTTCCATGGGGTGCAGTCCTTCAGGAACAGACTGCTCCAGCATGGGTCCCCACAGGGTCACAAGTCTGGCCAGCAAATCTGCTCCAGCATGGGCTCCTCTCTCTCCACAGGTCCACAGGTCCTGCCAGGAGCTTGCTCCAGCGCAGGCTTCCCATGGGGTCACAGCCTCCTTCAGGCCCATCCACCTATTCCTGCATGGGGTCCTCCATAGGTTGCAGGTGGATATCTGCTCCACCGTTAACCTCCATGGGCTGCAGGGGGACAGCCTGCCTCACCATTGTCTTCACCATGGGCTACAGGGGAATCTCTGCTCTGGCACCTGGAGCACCTCCTCCTCCTCCTTAACTGACCTTGGTGTCTGCAGAGTTGTTTCTCTCACATATTCTCACTCCTCTCTTTGGGTGCAATTGCTATTGTGCAGTAAATTTTTTCCCTTAAAAATGTTATCACAGAGCCACTACCACCATCACGGATTGGCTTGGCCTTGGCCAGTGGCAGGTCCCTCTTGGAGCCAGCTGGCACTGGATCTATCAGACACAGGGGAAGCTTCTAGCAGCTTCTCACAGAAGCCACCCCTGTAGTCCCCCCACTACCAAAACCTTGCCACGCAAACCCAATACAATTAGGAAGGCAGGAATTCAACAGTTCAACTTCAGTATTCTACCCTCTATGGAAGCACAGAAAACAGGAATGACAGTTTAGCCAACTAGTTTTAAAAGAAATTGCAAAGTTTATCCCTTATTTGGAAATATTAAGATGTGGCTTCATTTCTATTCATCTCATCACTACAATTCCTCTTGACACAATATGACAGGAAAAATCTTAGAAAATAATGCTTTCATCAACAACTTAAAGAAGAGATCTACTATTTATTCAAACTCAAGAAATCTTTAACCATATGCCTTCACCCAAATATAAATCTTAACTCCAAAAGAGAAAGGTCCTCTTAACCGACCCCTAATTGTTCACTCTACTTCAGGTTACCTTGCATTTAACATCAGAGAAAGAACATGCACAGACACCAAGGTAACAAGCTGTCACAAGTTAGTGTAATTGCCTTAATTTGCACATTTTTGCATCACGGCAAATATAAAGTAGCTTAGCTTCTCATTAATAACAGGTAACCATCCTCCTCTTCCCCTGAACCCAACAACACGTGCACAAAGACAACCACTACCCAGGATATGATAGCAGCAGCTTATTACTATACAAACTATATGTTTGCTACCATTCTGTGGTAATATATTGGGTCTGGCTAGGATGGCGTTAACTTTCCCCATAGCAGCCCTCATAGTGCTGTGCTTTTCATTTGTAGCTAAAGGTGTTGATAACACACCAATGTTTTGGCTACTGCTGAGCAGTGCTCTGTCAAGGCTGTCTCTCCAAGCTCCTACCCCCACAAAGGCCAGTAGGCTGGGGGTGGGCAAGAGGTTGGGAGAGGAGATAGCCAGAACAGATAACCCAAACTTATGGGGATTCCATACCATATGACATCATGCTCAGCAATAAAAGCTAAGAGAAAGGAGGAGGGGGAGGCATTTCTTATTAAGGCATTTGTCTTCCAAAGAAACCCACGTGTACTGAGGCCCTACTTCCCAGGAAGTGGCTGGACATCACCTGCCAATAGGAAGTAGAAAATAAATCTTTTTGCTTGCTTCTGCACACAGACATTGCTTTTCTTCATTAAACTGCCTTTATCTTGACCCATGAGCTTTTCCACTGTATTTTCTCCTCCCCTGTCCTGCTGATAAGGGGCAGTAATAGAGTGGATTGGTGGGCATCTGGCATCCAGCCAAGATCAACCCACCTCAGTCCTTTGTGGCATCAAAAATGGGGCACGAAGAAACAGCAGTTTTGAATCAAGCATGCTATACCTATAGTCATTATTAAGTAGCAAGCTTCTGTGCAATTCACAGAGTTTGCTGGATGCACTGCTTATCTCTCTGTTTTGCTGAGCTTGGGAACACATTAATGGCTACGTACCTGGCCCTGGCATTGATGCCTTACTGTGCGGGGGGAGCTATCCTGTGGAGAGGATGAAGGAATGCACCTGTCTTCCCATCCAGGATTGATGTGCGTGGTTTTATTATGCAGGCTCCCAAGGTCCTTGTTCACCCTTACGTGAGCTGTTTAATACTACTAATTAACACTGTCAGCTTACTGTCAGGTTTGTGGAATCTGGTATCACCCTGGCATAAGAGGAAAACACTTTTGGGTGAGGAGACACTGAAACGTGCCCTGAGGCAGCCAGTCCCTGGGTGGCAGGGTGCATGGAAAGATTTGGGCAGGTGCCTAGGGTGGTTATCACCTCCTATAGCCTGGGACTTTACACATGAACAGGCAAGTAATCCTGGTAAATTGCGATGCCACCTGATAGAAGGGTGCCTTGCCTACCCCAATGAAAACCAGTAGCTTCTAGCACTGTACTAGGGCTTGGCCTGGGCCTATCAAGCCACAAATCAGTACATCAAGGGACTGTGGTTAAGACAGGGACTCAAACTACCCCTGAGAATGCCATGATTGAGAACGGGATCCAAACTACATCCAAGAACACAATAGTTAAGACAGGGACCCAAACTGCATCTGAGGTTAAGATAGGGACCCAAACGTCAACAACTACAGTAATTGCCCCAGTAGTGAAAAAGAAAGAGTGGACAAGGAGGTCAATGGGTCCATATCATTGATTAGTAAGGGAACAAAGAAACGAGAGGAAAAAGTGAGAGAAATCACACAAGAGGGGGAAACTACCCAGTCCCTGACCTTGAAAAAACTTCCGAGATGTGCAGAAAGATTACAGCTGCCAGCCAGGTGAGCAGATTGCTTCCTGGCTGCTCCGATGCTGGGACAGCAGGGCCAACAGTCAGCAATTAGAAGGTAAGGAAGCCCAAAAGCTGGGATCCCTTGCTAGGGACTGGGGAATTGGCAGAGGAATTGGAAAAGAGGCAGCAATTTGCAGTCTCAGGAGACTGCTCCTCTCCAGAGCAAGGACAAGATAGCCATTCAAGGAAGATCTTGTGAACTGCCAAGGAAAGTGGACTACCACAGACAAAGGTATCCAGTACCTGAGAGACTTAGCAGTGCTGGAAGTCATCTATGATGACACAAAGATATCTCCAAAGAGCTGAATGACATCCTGCGTATGCAGGCCATGTGGAGGAAGGTGGTCCAAAATGGAACAGTATCATTCTAACAGCTTAGCAACAATGTATTGCCCAGATTCAGATACACCAACTGTAGAGAGAGCAGCTTTCTGGCTTTAAAGAAAATCTCTCTCCCTCCTTGCTCCCACAGGCCAACACCTCGGCTGTCAGGGGTGCACCATGAAGCCAGTCCCCTCTCACCCCGTTTAGATGGAAAGGGAGCCTCAAGTGCATGCCACGTGGCACCCTAAGGTTCTGTACTGGTTTTGGCTAGGACAGGGTTAAATTTCTTCATAGTAGCTGGTATGGGGCTATGTTTTGTATTTGTGCTGAAAACAACATTGATAACACACTGATGTTTTAGTTATTGCAGAGAAGTGCTTACACAGCATCAAGGCCTTTTCTGTTTCTCACACTGCCCCCACCCCCCCGCCGTAAGTAGGCTGGGCATGCACAAGAAGTTGGGAGGCAACATAGCCAGGACAGCTGACCCCAACTGACCAAAGGGATAGTCCATACCATATGACGTCATGCTCAGTAATAAAACTGGAGGGTGGAGGTTGTCTGGGGCTGCCATTGCTCAGGGACTAGCTGGGCATCACTCAGTTAGTGGTGAACAACTGTAGGTTGGTTTTTTTTCTATCACTTGTTTTTCTTGGGTTTCTGTTTTGAGTTTTTCCCTCCTCTTCATTGTTTTATTTTTCCTCTTTTTTTTTTTTATTTAAATTATTAAACTGTCTTTATCTCAACCACCAAGTTTTCTCACTTTTACCCTTCCAATTCTCTCCCCCATCCTCCTAGGACAGGGGAGCGAGAGAGCAGCTGTGTGGTGCTCAGCTGCCTACCAGAGTTAAACCATGACATGTGCTTCCTGCATGACCAGGAGGAAGACATGTGGGATGGTTAGCCCACCTTTAAGCTGCAAGGCCATGTACATAAACTGAGGAGGAAGACAGCTGCTAAGAAGGGGCCATCCAAGAAGTCTGTCAGTTTAGTTGCTATTGAAACACAAGAAGGCAATCAACGATCTCCCAGACATCGAAGGAGGACTGAGATCACTTTCCTTGATTCTGATGAGGGGACTTGGTCTGGCACTGCAAGGGTCAGACAGTGAATACTCTGACCAGGAACAAGAAGAGAGAGTCCCTGTCTTCAGCCAGTAGGAGAAAAGGGATGACTACATGGGTATACTGGTCTGTGTAGATTCAATGGTCTGGAACATCAGACCAAAAGAAGTACAAGGCTTTGGTAGACATCACTGCACAGGCGACAAGTGGCAAAAGCACCCTATTCTGATGGGCCTGGAGGCCCTGTGTATATACATAGCATAGATTACCTCAGGATAGGGTACTTCAAGGACCCAAAAGGGTACCGATGGGCTTTTGGTGTAGCCACCATGAACACATAGGAAGTTAAACAGCTGTCTATCTTGCCTGGTCTCTCAAAGAACCCTTCTGTTGTAGGGTTGTTACAGGTTGAAGAACAGCAGGTGCCGACTCCTACCATGAAAGCACACCGGCAACAATACCGCACCAACCAAGACTCCCTAGGTCCCATCCATAAGCTGATTCATCAATTGGAGAAGCAAGGAGTGATCAACAAGACTCACTCACCCTTTAATAGCCTCATATAGCCAGTGCAAAAGTCTGACAGAGATAGACTATCGTGGCCTGAGTTAAATCATGCCACCACTTAGTGCTGCTGTACCAGACATGCTAGAGCTCCAATATGAACTGGAGTCAATTCCCTCAATTCCTTTGGCAGCAGAATGCAGGCCAAAGTTTACTTTCACATGGAGGGGCATCAAACACACCTGGAATTGACTGCCCCAGGGGTGGAAACACAGTCTTACCATTTCTCACAGACTGCACTGGAACAGGGTGATGCCCCTGAACATCTAGAACACACCAATGACATCAGTGTGTGAGGCAACAAAGCAGAAGCGTTTTCAGAAGGCAAAGTAAGTAATTCAGATTCTTCTGAAATCTGGTTTTGCCATAAAAAAAAAAAAAGCCAGGTCAAAGGACCCGCACAGGAGATCTTGGGAATAAAACGGCAGGATGGACGTCGTCACATCCCTATGGATGTGATCAATAAGATAGCAAGTATCATAGAATCATAGAATGTGTTGGGTTGGAAGGGACCTTTAAAGGTCATCTAGTCCAACCCCCCTGCAGTAAGCAGGGACATCTTCAACTAGAGCAGATTGCTCAGAGCCTCATCAAGCCTGGCCTTGAATGTCTCCAGGGATGGGGCCTCCACCACCTCTCTGGGCAACCTGTGCCAGTGCCTCCCCACCCTCATTGTAAAGAACTTCTTCCTAATGTCTCATCTAAACCTGCCCTGCTCTAGTTTAAACCCATTGCCCCTCGTCCTATCACTACATGCCCTTGCAAACAGCCCCTCCCCAGCTTTCTTGTAGGCCCCCTTCGGGTACTGGAAGGCCGCTATAAGGTCTCCCCAGAGCCTTCTCTTCTCCAGGCTGAACAACCCCAACTCTCTCAGCCTTTCCTCATAGGAGAGCTGCTCCAGCCCTCTGATCATCTTCGTGGCCCTCCTCTGGACCCACTCCAATAGGTCCATGTCCTTCTTGTGCTGATGGCTCCAGAGCTGGATACAGTACTCCAGGTGGGGTCTCACGAGAGCAGAGTAGAGGGGGAGAATAACCTCTCTGGCTCTGCTGGCCATGGTTCTTTTGATGTATGTCCCCACCAGCTAACAAGAAGGAAACACAAGCTTTCCTAGGCCTTGTGGGATTCTGGAGAATGCATATTCCAGGTTATACTCATCTTGTGAGACACCCTCTATCGAATAACCCGAAAGAACTATTTTGAGTGGGACTGTCGTGGTTTAACCCCAGACGACAACTAAACACCACACAGCTGCTCGCTCACTCTCCCCCAGTGAAACAGAATCAGAAGGGTAAAAGTGAGAAAACTCATGGGTTGAGATAAAAATAATTTAATAATTGAAATAAAATAAAATAATAATAATAATCTGTAATGAAAAGGAAAATAACAAAGAGAGAAACAAAACCCAAGAAAGACAAGTGATGCAAATGAAAACAATTGCTCTCCACCAACTGATCAATGCCATCCCCATCAAGCTCCCCTCTAGTTTTATTGCTGAGCATGACATCATATGGTATGGAATATCCCTTTGGTCAGTTGGGGTCAGCTGTCCCAACTGTGTCCCCTCCTCACAACTTCTTGTGTACCTCCAGCCTACTCACTGGTAGGGTGGCATGAGGAGCAGAAAAGGCCTTGACTCTGTGTAAGCACTGCTCAGCAATAACTAAAACATCCCTGTATTATCAACACTGTTTCCAGCACAATTCCAAAACACAGCCCCATACCAGCTACTATGAAGAAAATTAACTCTATTCCAGCGAAAACCAGCACATTCTCCACCATACTATGCTCAGGTCCAACACTATCCAATACACCCTCATTAACTACCATCCCCTTCACAGAATCACACAGAATGATAGGGGTTGGAAGGGACCTCTGGAGATCATCTAGTCCAACCCCCCTGCCAGAGCAGGGTCACCTAGAGCAGGTTACACAGGAATGTGTCCAGGCGGGTTTGGAATGTCTCCAGAGAAGGAGACTCCACCACCTCTCTGGGCAGCCTGTGCCAGGGCTCTGCCACCCTCAAAGTAAAGAGGTTCCTCCTCACGTTTAGGTGGAACTTCCTATGCTCAAGTTTGTGCCCATTACCTCTTGTCTTGTCGCTGGGCACCACTGAAAAGAGCCTGGCCCCATCCTCCTGACACCCACCCTTTAAGTATTTATAAGCATTGATAAATCCTGTCCTTTGATATATACACAGATATTATTCCCTTAGTCTATGGACCACTCCCCTGTAAAATGTCCACAAAATGTCCACTGAGTTCATTTAGTCCATGACTTTGGGCTCCATCTGTTATGGCGGTCACTTAGGACGGGAGAGGTAGTACGTTATGTGGATGTCCTGGTTCGGGGTGGAGCAGAGACAAATTTCTGTTCAGTGAGAGAATCTCTTGCTTATACTTGTTGCTGTGGCAACCAGGGTCAGCTGACTTGGTTGTTTACCCTATGGAGGGGTTGCACCTGTGGGGAGGAGTGGACAGGTCAGGTGACCCAAACTGACCAATAGGGTATTCCATCCCATCTGCCATGCTCAGTATAAAAGCTGAGGGATGAAAGGGTTGGTGGTTCTTCTTCAATGGGTGTCTCTTTTTCTGATGATTTTGACTGTTTGTCTGGCTTTGATACCTATCAGTGTGTTCCAGAATCCAGTTCCCATTTGTCACTGAGTCCAGTCTGGAACTTCCCCAGTGCCTGCCAGTGACATCTCCCTGGGAGCTTGATATGGTTTTGTATATATATATATATTGTATCTATTTCACTATTTCCTTTTTATTTTATTATTAATATTTCATTAAAGTAGCTTAGTTTTTTTTCTAAACTCATAAATCTCTGTCTCTCTTTTTCCTTTCCTTGGAGTGAGAGGTTGGGGAAAGCATCTGTTGTCTTGTCATTGGCCAACCTGGCTTAAACTGCAACAGTGGAGCTCAGAAGCTAGTCTGAAGAAAATTAACTGTATCCTAGCCAAAACCAGCACAGGGGCCCTTAGCAACAACAAGCCTTTGAACAGATAAAACAGGAGATAGTTCATGCGGTAGCCCTTGGGCCTGTCTGAACAGGACCAGCTGTGCAAAATGTGCTCTACACTGCAGCCAGGGAGCATGGTCTCACCTGTATCCTCTGGCAGAAAACACCAGGAGAAACCTAAGGTTGACCTCTAGGATTTTGGAGCCAGGGGTATCAAGGATCAGAAGACCACTACACCCCGACTAAAAGAGAGATACTAGCAGCATATGAGGGGGTTTGAGCTGCTTCTGAAGTTGTTGGTAAAGAAGCATAACTCCTCTTGGCACTCCGAGTGCCCATGCTACGCTGCATTTTCAATGGAAACATCTCTACTTATCACGCAACCAGCGCTATGTGGAGTAAGTGGGTAGCGTTGATCACACAACAAACTCGAATGGGGAACCCAACTGCCCATAGAGTGGCCAGAAGGCAGAGATTTTTGGAGCATTGCCTAAGGAGGTAGCTCGTGCCCGAGAGGCACCACAGTATAATGAGTTATCAGAAGATGAAAGGCATTATGCTTTGTTTACTGATGGATACTGTTGTGTTGTAGGAAACTACTGGAAGCTGCTGTGTGGAGTCTCACGCAACAAGTTGTTGAAGCCACTGAAGAAGGTGGTGAGTCGAAACCATTTGCAGAAGTGCAAGCCATCCAACTAGCCCTAGAGATTGCTGAATGAGAAAAGCAGCCAGTACTCTATCTCTGTACTGACTCATGGATGGTGGCTAATGCCCTATGTGGATGGCTACAGCAGTGGAAGAAAACCAACTGGTAGCAGCATCTGGGCTGTTGCATTGTGTGACTGCTCACTCAACTCCTACTTAGATTTTGTCTGTCACAGCTCAGGCTAAGGCCTGATGTATGCTGGGAGCAGCAACATTACGTCAAAGTGAGAGCACCACATAGATAGGACAGGGGGCCAGAAAGAGCTAAAAGGCCATTATCCCCTGCAGATTGCTGTCTCCTACAACCATCATCATTGCATATTGATTATCTGGCAGTTTCATTAGAATCTGCTAGCACATGGAAGTAGTATAGACCAAACTTCAAGCTGGAATGTATAAAAACATCATCTTACCCAAAAAGCTTTTGAAGCAGATCCAACAGCAGCTGGAGTGCTGAGGCTTTCATGCTTCCTGGTGTGATACAGGGGATGCCCGCACAGAGATGGAGGAGGAGAAGGATGAGCACTCTCACCGTCAGCTAGGTAACTCTTTTGCTCATAGATGCACAGGTTAAGAGTTATGGGTTGTAAGTTATGAAATCTCATGAGTTATATGGTGAATAAGTGAATTCACGTGATAGACTAGTCTGGGCAAAGAGGACTGAGCCCTCGTTCGTCATGTTTGTTCGTTATATTTCTTATATGATCACATAAAATAAAGTTTAGTTTACAGAGTATGTTGTCCTGTAAATTTGAGATACAAAGGGACTGTGACACACTGTGGCAAGACATGGCTGCCCAAGTATAGAATCATAGAATTGTCTAGGTTGAAAGGGACCTTTCAGATCATCAAGTCCAACCATCAACCTCACACTGACAAATTCTACCTATTGACAGGTAGAATAATCACTGTGAAGGTACAGCATGTAGATGCTCACATTCCCAAGAACCATGCCACTGAAGAACATCGAAACAATGAACAGGTAGACAAGGCTGTCAAAACTGAAGTAGCTCAGGTGGACCTGGACTGGGAGTGTAAGGGTGAGCTATTTGTAGCTCAATAGGCCCATGAAACATCGGGGCATCCAGGGAGAGATGCAACACACAGATGGGGATAGGGGTGGACCTGACCATGGAGACCATCACGCAGGTCACCCATGAATGTGAAACATATGCCACAATCAAGCGAGTCACACAAATAAAGTCTCCCTGGAATAAAGGACAGTGGATGGGTTTTCGATATGGTGAGGCCTGTCAAATTGACTACATTAGCGCATTCATGGCAGTGGTCCAAGGCAAGCGCTACATACTCACCAGGGTGGAAACAAATACCAGGTGGCTAGAAACATACCCTGTAAACCATGCCACTGACCAAAACACCATCTTAGGCCTTGAAAAACAAGTTCCGTGGCAATGTGGTACCCCAGAAAACTGTCGGGCAATGAGACTCATTTCCGAAATAACCTCATAAACTCCTGGGCCAAGAAACACAGTTTGAGTGGGTGTATCACATCCCCTATCAACAAGCCTCCAGAAAGACTGAGAGATATAACAGACTGTTAAAGACTATACTGAGTGTTGGGCACAGAGATATAAATTAAGTAGAAGCCAGGGAAGAAGGGAAGTGGCTGGGGAAGGCCGTGTGGATTGTTCCTCCCTTGGGAAAAAGCAAGCCCATTCATGGGATTGTCTTCACTCAAGGACCTGGGTGTACTTGGTGGGTAACGTGGATGGGGAGATCCAGTGCGTACCTCAAGGAGATTTAACTTTGGGGGAAAATAATCTGTGATAAGAGTTGTATGTTGTAGGAAGTAGTTTAGCAGGGACTACCCAAACCGACAAAGAGTGAGCTTCACAAGGAACTGGGCGAGTGCAGCAATGACTCAGCCCAAGTTGGTTGGACTAGATGATCTCCAGAGGTCCCTTCCAACCCCTACCATTCCGTGATTCTGTGGTGTTTGCACCCAACAATTGAACATGCTGCTTCTCCTGTCTTAAGTGACCACCTTGACAGATGGGGCCCAAGTCATAGCCTGTTCACATGAATGTTTGGGGGAGTGGCAGAAGCCCATGGAATAGGAAAATAATATCTATCCATTAAGGGACAGGGGACAGTAGTTAATGAGAATCTATAAATCCTTATGTTGAGTATAAAGATGGCTTAAGTATATACTATAAATTGGAAATATCCGTAAGAGGGGATTTCCAGAATGAGAAATAGATACAAGGGTATAGTAAGAAGATGTGTAAATGTATCAAATTATATAGGACCTAAGCATGACTGAAATGGTATGGAATAAACAGGTGGAGATTGTGTTGCGTCTGGCTTGGATGGAGTTACTTTCCCCATAGCAACCCTCATAGTGCTATGCTTTGTATTTGCAGCTCACCAATGTTTTGGCTACTGCTGACCAGTGCTTTACACAGCAACAAAGCTGTCTCTCCAATCCCCCTCACCCACCCAAAAGGTCAGGACAGCCAACCCAAACTGACCAAAGGGATATTCCATACCATATGACATCCTGCTCAGCAACAAAAGCTAAAAGCAGGGAGAGGCATGTAACATCCTTTATTAAGGCATTTGTCTCTGAAGCAACCAGTACACATACTGGGGCCCTACTTAAAATATTTCCAACCAAAAGGGAAATACAATGATCATCTAGTCCAACTGCCTGACCACTTCAGGGCTGATGAAAACTTCAAGCACAGTATTAAGGGCATTATCAAAATGCCTCTTTAACACTGACAAACACAGGGCATCAACCACCTCTCTAAGAAGCCTGTTCCAGTATTTGACAACCCTCTCGGTAAATAAATGTTTTCTAATGTCCAGTCTAAACCTCCCCGACGCAACTTCGAACCATTCCCATGCTTCCTGTCACTGGATACCAAGAAGAAGAGCTCAGCACCTCCCTCTCCACTTGCCCTCCTCAGGAAGCTGCAGAGAGCAATGAGGTCGCCCCTCAGCCTCCTTTTCTCCAAACCAGACAAGCCCAAAGTCCTTAGCCGCTCCTCATAGGACATGCCTTCCAGCCCTCTCACCAGCTTTGCTGCCCTCCTCTGGATGCATTCAAGGACTTGCACATCCTTCTTAAATTGTGGGGCCCAGAACTGCACACAATACTCAAGGTGAGGCTGCACCATTGCTAAATACAGCAAGATAATCACCTCCTTTAACCGGCTGGTTATGCTGTGTTTGATGCACCCCAGGATGCAGACTGCCCTCTTGGCTGCCAGGGCACACTGCTGACTCACATTGAGCCTGCTGTCAACCAGCACCACCAGATCCCATTCTGCAGGGCTCCTCTCCAGCCACTCCTCTCCCAATTTATTCTTGTGCCTGGCATTACTCTAACCCAGGTGCAGAATTCAGCATTTTGTCTTATTAAATTTCATGCCATTAATGATTGCCCAATGCTCCAATCTGTCTAGATCCCTCTGCAAGGCCTCCTGTCCCTCAAGAGAGTCAACAGCACCTCCCAGTTTGGTATCATCAGCAAACTTGCTAAGGAGCATTCAACTCCTGCATCCAGATCATTGATAAAAATATTGAACAGAACTGGCCCTAGAATTGAGCCCTGAGGAACACCACTGGTGACTGGCCACCAGCCAGATGTAGCCCCATTCACTGCAACCCTTTGAGCCCTGCCTTCAGGCAGTTCTTCACCCAGTGCACCATGAACCTGCTCATCCCACAGTTGGACAACTTGTCCAGAAGGATGCTTGAGGGACAGTATCAAAAGCTTACTAAAATCTAGAAAACCTACATCCACCACCTTCTCTTCTTCTACAAGGCAAGTGACCTTAGAGAAGGATAACAAATTAATTAGACAGGACTTCCCAGGAAGTTGCTGGACATTGCCTGCTGATGGGAAACAGAAAATAAATGTCTTTGCTTGTTTGCTTCTGTGCGTAGCCTTTGCTTTTCTTCATTAAATTGCCTGTATCTCACCCCATGAGTTTTTCATCGTATTTTCTCCCCATCCTATTGACAAGGGGGAGTGACAAAATGGCTTAGTGGGTACCTGGCAGCCAGTCAAGGTCAACCCACCACAGGTAGACACAAATGAATTTCAAGTAGCAGAATGCAAGTATTTTGTCCTTATTCATTCTCTTACAAATGAAGTTGACCCAAATAATTTATTGTAGTTGTGAGCAAGTTTACACAGGTTGGTTTGATGAACAGTGATGAAGACAGATCTCTAGAAAATAGAGGGGGAAACATCTATTTTAATATTTTCTGTTCTCTACCTAAGAGTCTCCTCATACATGATATTAAGGTCATTAGCTTTTGTGTGAAGACTGAATTTAATTGCTGTTATCTAAGTCTGAGAAACATAATTCCAAAACCAAAAGACTCATCCAATTGTTCTGAAAGAAAATGCCCAGTGCAAACGTACACGTCACTACTGTTAAAAAAGGTAGTGGAATAGTAAGTTACTACCACTTAGCTAGAAGTCCTATTTTAATTAATCATTGTACATCAAACTCGATGTTTTGAGTGCCAAATAGCATAACAGCCAGTTCTCAACTATCCAGGTTAGCAGACACCAATATACACATACTTGCCAACTCTGAGGCAATATTAAGTTTGATATTACATTTTAAAGAGAGGGGAAAAATAGATCTGCCATTTGACAGACCACTTTCAAGCTTTTTGGGTCACCAGTGGCCTTTGGACCATAAGTAACAAGTTTACCTAGGACATGCATTTTCAGACCTTAAGAGTCTAATACACTGAGAAGATGTCACTGCGACACTAAACTGAAAATCAGTTTGGCTAAGGAAAATATTTTAATTACACTTAAGAATTTGTGAGGTCATTTATTTTTGTAATAGTAAATATCTTGTTGACATACTTGAAACAAAATTTCTTCTAATGCAGCAGGCTTCTACAACTTTATTCACAAAGGGCCACAATAAAGAACATTTTTTGTTTCCTGCATTCAGAGGTGGCACAGTTCATGCTTTAGGAAACCCTGATTCTTAGGGTCTACACCCAATTACTGCAGCTGTTTTATAACTTACTTGCAACATAATCACTATTTGTCTTTAAAAGTAAGCAGTGGCAGGCCACCAAGTTGGAGGAGAGGGCCAGAAATCTGTCAGAAGATACAAAAAATGGTGTATTATACATTAATAAAGATTTGTGCTACAGCAGCCAATTTTGAAAGTAGATAAAATCCATAAGCATTCAAAATTCTTATAATGACAACATATCATTCATTGGTCTGAAAATGAATCTAAATAGACAATAAGGATAATGAAAAATAAAAAGCTATTTGACACTTAAAAAAAATAAAAAGCCACAAAACATTTAACACAGGGACCAGTTTAGAAAAAAGAGTTACACAACATTAGCTCTCTATTCAACCAAAAAGATGACAAGCTGTTCTATAAATCCATTTATTCATTGATTTGACACACATATGCCTAAACTTCTCCCATAATCAACACCACAGTAATTATGTCAGACAGTATTGAGCTTATTACAGGCATTAACTTGGGTCTCTATCCTACCCAAATGCTGACTGCAGAAAACGTATTCTCATTCTTAACTCAGCTAACTGGGGGGGGGAATTAGAATGAAGTTGTTGGGTAAATTAGGACGGAAGAAACCTCCTCTGGTCACAAGAAAATGGATAAATAATTTCATTAAAAATTACTAGCAGTGAAAGAATAAACATTAGCATTTTGCAGTGATGCACAAGATCAATACAAAGATCATAAGCTCCTACCCAAACTACAGAGAAGTTATCAGTTCTCCCTGGAGATTAGGGAATTAAAATCAGTGGCAAGTTTCACTGTCTTTGCACAATTAAGAAATCAGTCATTTTAGCTTAGATGAAAGCAGCTCTCATGTAAACACATTCAAGTAACTGTTTACATTGGGAAAGTAAATCACTCAAGTCAAAGTATTTTCTGTTCAATGCAAGTCTTGCCATGGGTACTACCTAATAACGTGATTTTTTTTTTTTTTTTTTAATTTCCAGACCAATAGCAAAATATTCACTCACTGCCTATGATGTTAATACAAATCTCAGCCTTAAGAGATTATCAATTTTAAATAGTAAATAGCTGCATTAGCTGTCAAAGTTGTAAAATGTAGTAACAGCAAGGCCCTGAGAAAATTCAGCATTATATTAGGAGCTCTAACTAGAGCTAACTACTCTCTATATATATGTATGAATTTGAAAGGTCAGTGAAAAACAGTTTTCTTAAGTGAAGTGGTGCTTATAGAAGAGTAGTAGAAAAGAAATCAGAGCCCTGTAATACCGATAATTTAAATATTGTATGTAGTAAACACTGATGCCCTGGTTTGAGGTAAAACAGAACCAACTTTCTGTTCAGTAATTCTACTTCTTAGCTAGGCCTCTTCTAACTCTCTGAAATTAACAGCATATTGTGCAGAAAATGGTTCATTCTCAGAGAGATAAGACCAATGTTTACAGTTAGTGCCAAGGAATGGTATGCAGAGAAGCTCTTGCTTAGACTTATTGCTATAACAACCAAGGTCAGCTAATTTCGTTAGTTGCCCCATTGGAGGGTCGGAAACGGAAAAGCACAGAGGGGTCCCGCCTGCAGGGAGGAGCAGACAGGACAGGTGACCCAAAACTGACCAACAGGGGTATTCCATCCCATCTGCCCCATGCTCAGTATAAAAGCTGAGGGATCAAAGGGTCAGCTTTCTTTTCTTCAATGGCCCACGTCCGAGGAGGACCCTGTCTGTTCACCTGCCTTTGATCCCGATCCGTGTGTTCCTGACTCCATCTGTGGAATCCAGTTCCCACCCGTTGCTGAGTCCAGCCTGGGACTTCCCCAGTGCCTGCTGGTGACGTCATCCTGGGAGCTTAATATGGTTTTGTATATACTGTATCTATTTCATTATTTCCTTTTTATTTTATTAATAATATTTCATTAAAGGGGTTTAGTTTCTTCTAAACTCATAAATCTCTTCATCTCTTCTCCTCCTCTCTGTGTATGAGAGGTTGCGGGGGAGCATCTGTCACCGGCCATTGGCCAATTTGGCCAAAACCACAACAGATTTATTGGCACCCAACGTGGGGCGCGAACGGAGCTCTGATAGATTGCCTGAACAGCTTGAATTCCAGCTTCTTCAGGGAGAACAGACAGTTCATATCATGTTGTTCTTACGCGAAATCTTGTATCATGTCCTTAGAGAGCTTTGTATGAAGTTAATTGACGCAATGGGGTTGAACTGGTCAAATATATTGCATGGTTGATTTCTTCTTTGTGTTTGGATGCGGTGGTCTAAGCATGCTATGTTGGTGTGGATTTGCCTTCAGATGTATAAAATAATTGCTTAGATAACGGCTCTACCTGCATATCTTGGGCATCTCATTATGGAGTCTTTTACTAATTACACTCTTGGTCTTACATGAGGCAAGTTTACTTTGCCCTTTGAGGATTATGCCAAAGTGACAGTAACAGAATCAGGGGATGAAAAACCTTATGAAAAACCTTTGGGCTGTTTAGAGAGTGAATGTTATTTTCATTCGTATGTGATTTTGTTGTTGATTTTCCTGAATGTGTTGCAAACAAGCAGCAAGTGGGCATTCCCTGGGTGTCACCCACAGAACCACCCGGGAGCACCAGAGAAGGGTGTACGTCAGAGAGGCGACACTAGTGGTGGACATGGTCTCCACCAGGTCTGTAGCCAAAGCCAGAAGGAATAAAGCGACCCAAACGGACGCGATGAAGAGACATGCAGCCGTACAGACGACGGGCTGCAGGGAATGTCTGTCGCTCTGGCAGGAGGACAGCAGAGACAGTGCCTGTGTGCGCTGCGACCAGGTGAATGATCTGCTCAGCCTGGTGGCTGAGCTTAAGGAGGAAGTGGAAAGACTGAGGAGGATTCGGGAGTGTGAAAGGGAGATTGATTGGTGGAGCCGCACCCTGCCATCCTCAGGGAAAAAGCAGCAGGAGGAGGCTCCACGAGAGGTAGAGGATTCCCTGCCCTCTTGTCACCAGGCAGAAGGAGGGGAACTAGGAGAGGATGGGGGGGAATGGAAGCAGGTACCTGCTCGCGGCAGCAGGAGGGCCCCCTCCAGACCCCCCATGCCCCCCCAGGTGCCCGTACAGAACAGATATGGGCCTCTGGAGATAGATGAGGGGGGTACTAAGGATACTGATAAAGCCCCATCCAGGGAGTTGCCAAGGCAGCCAGCTCCACGCATTAAGACTGCTTCTGTGAAGAGCAGGAGGAGGACAATAGTCATAGGGGGGTCCATTCTGAGGGGAACTAAGGGTCCCATATGCAGGCCGGACCCTTCCCCCAGGGAGGTCTGCTGCCTCCCTGGGGCCCGTGTTAAGGATATAGCCAGGAAGCTTCCTGGCCTGATACGGCCCTCAGATTATTATCCTCTTTTGATCTTGCAGGCAGACAGTGAGGAGCTGGAGAGTAGAAGTCTGAGGGCAATGAAGAAAGATTTCAGGGCCTTGGGGCGGCTTGTCAAGGGTTCGGGAGCACAAATTGTGTTCTCCTCTGCCCTTCCAGTTTTGGGGACTGACGAATGGGTGAACAAGAAAATCGGACAGATCAACACCTGGCTCCGAAACTGGTGCTATGAGCAGGGCTTTGGGCTCTGTGATCATAGTATGATCTGCAGGGCACCGGGCCTGCTCGCTAAGAATGGGAAAACCCTATCCCAAAAGGGGAAAAGGGTACTAGGCCAAGAGTTAGCAAGGCTCATGGACAGGGCTTTAAACTAGTATCGAAGGGGGAAGGGGATAAAACCAGGCCCACTAGTAATGAGCCTAGGGATAAAGGGCCAAGGATGGGGGCGAAATCGGTAGCCCAGCTCAAGTGCATCTACACGAATGCATGTAGCATGGGCAACAAGCGGGATGAGCTGGAAGCCATTGTGCAGCAGGACAGCTATGATGTAGTTGCCATCACAGAGACGTGGTGGGATGACTGTCACGACTGGAATGCTGCGATGAATGGCTACAAGCTCTTCAGAAGGGATAGGCAAGGAAGGAGCGGTGGGGGTGTGGCTCTGTACATTAGGGAGTGTTTTGATTGTATAGAGCTAGAGTCCAGTGATGATAAAGTTGAGTGTTTATGGGTAAGGTTGAAGGGGAAGGCAAATAAGGGAGATGATGTGCTGGGAGTATGCTACAGACCACCCGTCCAGGATGAGCAGACAGATGAAGTATTCTATAAGCGGCTGGCTGAAGTCTCGCAATCGCCAGCCCTTGTTCTGGTTGGGGACTTCAACCTGCCGGGTATCTGCTGGAAATACAACACAGCAGAGAGCAGGCAGGCTAGGAGGTTCCTCGAGTGCATGGAAGATAACTTCCTGACACAACTGGTAGGTGAGCCTACCAGGGGAGGTGCCTTGCTAGACCTACTGTTGACAAACAGAGAAGGACTAGTGGGAGATGTGGTGGTCGGAGGTCGACTTGGGTTTAGTGATCATGAAATGGTCAAGTTTTCAATTTGTAGCGATGTAAGGAGAGGGGTTAGCAAAACCTCCACCTGGGACTTCCGGAGGGCGGACTTTGGCTTGTTCAGGACACTGGTTGAGAGAGTCCCTTGGGAGATAGTCCTGAAGGGCAAAGGGGTCCAGGAAGGCTGGACGCCCTTCAAGAAGGAAATCTTAAAGGCCCAGGAGCAGGCTGTCCCCAGGTGTCGCAAGTCTAAAGGGTGGGGAAAATGGCCAGTCTGGATGAATAAGGAACTTCTGATGGGACTTAGGAATAAAAGGAGGGTTTACCACCTGTGGAAGAAGGGACAGGCAACTCAGGGGGAGTACAGAGATCTCGTTAGGTTATACAGAGAGAAAGTTAGGAAGGCAAAAGCCCAGCTGGAGCTCAACTTGGCCACTAACATTAAGGACAACAAAAAAAGCTTTTATAAATGCATCAACAAAAAGAGAGCCAGGGAGAATCTCCATCCCTTACTGGATGCGGGGGGGAAAGTTGCAACCAAGGACGATGTGGAATTTGGATAATGAGTTGAGGTCTCTGTGCTCAAAGAGCAATAAGACTGGCTTTGCTATCTCTTGTGCAACCCAGGGGAGTGAAGGCTTGTCTGGCTATCACAGGAAATATAAATAATAGGGTAGTCTTGGGGAGCCAGGACAGCCCTGCTTTTTGTCAGCAGAGGCAGTAAAATCAAGGTAACAGAGACTTTGTGTAGCGCTCTGTTTCCTTGAGAGGCTACCATGTCCGGTAATTGACCTTTGCCTCATTACCTGTGAAATGCATATTAAAGTTGACACCCCTGTATATGCTAATGAAGATTTTAGAGATCATGCTAAACATATATAACTATAGCACTCACCTCTCCACCCAAATCATACTACACGTCACCTAGGGGAGGGAAACCTTGTAATTTTGGGGATAAAAGGATGGAGAAAATGACTGTTAAATTGGGAGAGAAGAACCTCGATACCTGAGGGACCAGTCGACGGGCTGCGTTCTCTTCCTCCACCCCAGGCAGGGACGCCTCTCTGGGTAAGCGCTGCGCCTTTCACCCTCTGGTGAATGTTACCCCGGGTTGTTGTACTATCGTTATTTTTGCTAGCAATATTAGCCTTAATTAATTAGCGCTATTGTAGTCAGTGAATTTATCAACGGCAATCTCGAATCTGTGACTGTCGCTCTCAATAAAATAACTAATTTCGATTATTTGTGAATCTGATTCAGTGAAAGTCCTTTGGTGGGACTCTGATAGTAAATTAGTGAAAGTCCTGGGACTCTGACAGACAAATATCGAAACTACAGTCCTTTTAACGCGACAAACGAGGAGAAGGCTGAGATACTTAATGCCTTCTTTGCCTCTGTCTTCAATAGTCACACCAGCTATCCCCAGGATGCTCAGCCTCCTGAGCTGGAAGATAAGGACGGAGAGCAGAACAGCCCACCCATAATCCAGGAGGAAGTAGTCAATGATCTGCTTCTGCACCTAGACGCACACAAGTCTATGGGGCCAGATGGGATTCACCCGAGAATACTCAGGGAGCTGGCGGGAGAGCTCATCAAGCCCCTCTCCATCGTTTATCAACAATCCTGGTCAACGGGGCAGGTACCAGATGACTGGAGGGTGGCTAATGTGATGCCCATCTACAAGAAGGGCTGGAAGGAGGATCCGGGGAACTACAGGCCTGTCAGCTTGACCTCGGTACCAGGAAAGATCATGGAGAGGATCATCTTGGAGTGAGCTCTCACGGCAAGTGCAGGGCGGCCAAGGGATCAGGGCCAGCCAGCATGGGTTTAGGAAAGGGAGGTCCTGCTTAAGCAACCTGATCTCTTTCTATGACCATGTGACCCGCCTTCTGGATGCGGGGAAGGCTGTGGACGTTGTCTATCTGGACTTTGGGAAGGCCTTTGACACCGTCCCCCATAGCATTCTCCTGGAGAAGCTGGCGAATCATGGCATAGACAAGTGTACTCTTTGCTGGGTTAAAAACTGGCTGGATGACCATGCCCAGCGGGTTGTGATTAATGGGGTGAAATCCTCTTGGCGGCCGGTCACCAGTGGTGTCCCTCGGGGCTCAGTTTTGGGGCCGGTTTTGTTTAATATCTTTATCAATTATCTGGATGAGGGGACTGAGTGCACCCTCAGTAAGTTTGCAGATGACACCAAACTAGGTGGGAGTGTTGATCTGCTTGAGGGTAGGAAGGCTCTACAGAGGGACCTGGACAGGCTGGATCGATGGGCCAAGGCCAACTGTATGAGGTTTAATAAGGCCAAGTGCCGGGTCCTGCATTTTGGTCACAACAAACCCAAGCAACGCTACAGGCTTGGGGAAGAGCGGCTGGAAAGCTGCCCCGCAGAAAAGGACCTGGGGGTGCTGGTGGACGGCCAGCTTAACATGAGCCAGCAGTGTGCCCAGGTGGCCAAGAGGGCCAACGGCATCCTAGCCTGTATCAGGAATAGCGTGGCCAGCAGGAGTAGGGAAGTGATCGTGCCTCTGTACTCGGCACTGGTGAGGCCTCACCTCGAGTACTGTGTTCAGTTCTGGGCCCCTCTGTACAAGAGGGACATTGAGGTGCTGGAGCGTGTCCAGAGGAGAGCTACCAGGCTGGTGAGGGGTCTGGAGACCAGGTCATATGAGGAGAGGCTGAGGGAGCTGGGCATGTTTAGCTTGAGGAAGAGGAGACTGAGGGGAGACCTCATTGCCCTCTACAACTACCTGAAAGGAGGTTGGAGAGAGGTGGGTGTTGGCCTCTTCTCCCAGGTGGATAATGACAGGACCAGAGGAAATGGCCTGAAGTTGCGGCAGGGGAGGTTTACATTAGATATTAGGAAGAATTACTTTACTGAAGGAGTGGTCAGGCACTGGAACAGCCTGCCCAGGGAGGTGGTTGAGTCCCCATCCCTGGAGGTGTTTAAGAAACGTCTAGATGTGGCACTTCAGGGCATGCTCTAGTGGCAGAGTCTGTCGGTTGTTTGGTTGGACTCGATGATCTCAAAGGTCCTTTCCCACCTCCAAAAGCCACAGCAAAAATTCAGACAACCCTGCCACCAAAAGCTGCAGTAGGAATTCAGACAAACCCCCACTGAAAGCTACATCAGAAACTCAAACAACTCAGATTACTGCCCAAGCAACAACACAGACACAAACAACACCACCGGCCCCGACACCCGCCTGAGCGGCATCGGTGACCCCCACAAAGGCCCCGACATCAGCCAGGCCCACATCAGCTGCCCCCCCACCGGCTCCGGCGAAAGCTACGCCTCCACCCGGACAGGCAAAAGCCACGGCCCCGGCCCGGCCCATGCCGGCACCGGTCACTCAGCAGCAGCCTGCGGTCAAAGTTACTCCGCCGCCTGCTCCCCCCGCGCCTGTATCGCCAGCCCCTCCCCCGCCCGCAGCAGCACCGGCTGCTCCAGCCCCGACAAGGAGCACGGTCACTGCTCTGTCTGCTCCAACAACGAGCGCTGCTGCTACCCAAACTCCAGCAGAACCGGCACAAGTTGCCCCGGTGACCAGGAAGCAGAAAAAGTCAGCTCGTTCCCCTGCCTCTGACGACAGAGACCAGCCCAAGCCAGACAGCATGGGAGAGGGTTCCTCTGAGGAAGGTCTAGGAGGGGGTCGTTCTCAGACAGCATTAAGACAGGATGAGGACTCAGATGCAGAGATAATCATCAAATCCTTCTCTATGAAGGATTTGTGAAATATAAGACTTTAGCTGTCATGAAAGGGAAACACTTGTCTCCTGGTTGCTCCGATGCTGGGACAATGGGGCTGATTCCATAGATTTAGATGGTAGAGAAGCTAAGCAGTTGGGAAACCTGGCCAGAGATGGAGGGATTGATAAAGCGATTGGGAGAAAGGCAGACACCCTCAGTCTCTGGAGGCGACTGCTATCAGCTGTAAAGGGCAGGTATCCCTTTAAGGATGATATCAAATGCCATCCAAGCAAATGGACCAGCATGGGAAAAGGTATTAAGTACCTGAGGGAAATGCCTTTGCAAGAGGTGATTTATAGCAACTGTCAAGTGAATGTAGACCCTGATGAAATGCCATGCAAATGATCTTTACTGATGAAGTTTGTGCAGAGTGCACCATCAAATAATTATTCCCACACTTTGTCAACAATGGTCTGGGGAGGATCTGATGCTGATACAAACACTGAAAATGAAGTGGCTAACAAGGTATGACAGTATGAAGACAGTCTCTCTCATCCCCTTACTGTGACAGCTTACTTTGGAGAAAATTGTTGAGCAAACCAAGGCAATGACTGATCAAACTAAGACCACTGCTGAGACAATGGAGAAAATTACTAAGGCAATAGCTGAGCAAAATGAGAAAAATTATAATCTTTTTCATGAACTGCTTGAAAAACTTTCTGAGAAGGGGAAAGAATCCCATTCTTCCCCTGAAGGGACCCAGGTTGTAGTCATTAAGAAAAAACGTCCTCCTACAAGACCAACTCAGGGGAAACAGGATCCACTCTGAGATTTCCCATGGCTTTGCCTTTGCAACAATGGAGAGGACATGAGTAATTGGGATAAAAAAACCTACTCTATCCCTGCAGGCTTGAGTTGCAAGGCAAAGCAGATGGAAGAAAGAATTTCTGCAGGAGGGTGGCTGCTCCAGTCCATGGTAAGCGATGCTCCGGTCCTTGTAGGAACTCATCTGCTAATTGTAGATGTTGTCCTCAACATTAGGGGGGCCCTGCCTCCAGCCAGGAGGAGGAAAGGGACAACCGAGTTTGTTGGACTGTGTGGATTCCATGGCCTGGCACATTAGAGCCACAAAAGTATAAAGCCCTGGTGGACACAGGTGCACAGTGTACCCTATTGCCATTGAATCATAAAGGGACAGAATCCATCACCATTTCTGGAGTAACAGGCAGGTCTCAAGCACTGACTGTATTGGAGGCCGAAGTGAACCTAACTGGGAATAAATGGGAGAAGCACCCCATTGTGACTGGCCCAGATGCTCCATGCATCCTTGGCATAGACTACCTCAAGAAAGGGTATTTATTTCAAAGACCCAAAAGGGTATCTAGTGGGCTTTTGGTATAGCAGCTGTAGAGACTGAGGACATTACACAGCTGTCTGCCTTACCCTGTCTTTCAGATGACCCTTCTGTGGTGGGACTGCTGAGGGTTAAAGAACAGCAGGTGCCAATTGCTACTTCCACAGTGCATCAATGACAGTATCACACCAACCAAGACTCCCTGGTTCCCATCCAGAACCTGATTTGTTGGCTAGAGACCCAAGGAGTGACCAGCAAGACTCTCTCACCCTTTAACAGCCCTATGTGGCCAGTGTGAAAGTCTGATGGAGGCTGCAGATTAACAGTAGACTATGGTGGCCTGAATGAGGTCACACCACCACTGAGTGCTGCTGTGCCAGGCATGCTAGAACTGCAGTATGAACTGGAGTCCAAGGCAGCCCAAGTGGTATGCTACCATTGACATTGCTAATGCCTTTTTCTCTATTCCTTTAGCAGCAGAGTGCAGGCCACAGTTTGCTTTCACCTGGAGAGGCATCCAGTACACCTGGAATCGACTGCCCCAGGGGTGGAAACACAGCCCCACCATTTGCCATGGACTGGTCCAGACTGCACTGGAGAAGGGTGAAGCTCCAGAACACCTGCAATACATTGATGCCATCATTGTGGGGGGTAATACAGCACAAGAACTTTTCAGGAAAGGTAAGAAAATAATCAAGGTTCTTCTGAAAGCAGGTTTTGCTGTAAAGAAAGGTAAGGTCAAGGGACCTGCATGAGACATCCAGATCTTGGGAATTAAGTGGCAAGATGGGCATCGCCAGATCCCAATGGATGTGATGAACAAAACAACATCTATGTCCCCACCTACTAACAAAAAGGAAACACAAGCCTTTTTAGGTGTTGTGGGTTCCTGGAGACTGCACATTCCAGGTTATAGTCAGATTGTGAAACCTCTCTATGAAGTGACTCGAAAGAAAAATAATTTTATGTGGGGTCCTGAGCAACGACAGGCCTTTGAGCAAATTAAACAAGAGACTGTGCATGCAGTAGCCCTTGGGGACTCTCGCGAGTGGGGACGCTCGCTTAAGGTTCTTCTCCTCGAGGTTGAGAGATTCCTTGCCACAACAGATTCTCGGTAAGTGACTAAGAGCATGCTAAACTTTGAAATCTTAGCTAAGTGATAGAAAGGATTAATTGCGCATATATAATCCTTTAGACGTAAACCGTTGACCAAGTCTGGGACTAGGATTGGATCCGGCTGCACCTAGACTCCTCTCTGAGAAGGAGTTTAGAAAGCCAGGGGGTCCTTTCTGAACCTCGTGACTCAACGGGAGGGTCTCCCTGACGGCTTGTCTGACCCTGGCCTCTATGCAGTAAATAATCAAGCGTACCCTGGCATCGAATCTCGTAAAACACTGTCGCATTCACTACTAACTTTGTTAAATCACTGTTTTATGTTAATGAATATTTCACTGCTTCTCTCTTACAAGTGAAGTTAATCACTCTGCCCGCAACACCTGGTGTAGCCGGCAGGAATGTCCGGAGTTATCACTGATTATTTACAGAGGCATGGAGTGAACCCGAGCCCCAAATTCTCAGAGGAATGGGCTCGTGATAATTGGTACAATTGGGAAGTCGTTGAAGAGCACTTAAAAGCAATTAGGGGCCACACAAAGGATGGAAAAAGATAAGGGAGTCATCTGCAAGACGTTAGGCACTTGTTTAGAAGCCGCATACCAAGACAGGGAGAATAGGAGAGAGCAGGACCTAGAGAAGGAAACAGAGAGCAGGAAGGCAACTGAGTTACTGCTATCTTTTAAAAATGAACAGCTGCAAAAACAATTGCGGGAAGAAAAGGAGAATCATAGAATCTTCATGGTTGGAAAGGACCTTTGAGGTCATCGAGTCCAACCATACACACACACACACACACACACACACACACACACAAAAAACCCCACAAACAAACAACCTCCAATCTCTGCCACTAGAGCATGCCCTGAAGTGCCACATCTAGACGTTTCTTAAATACCTCTAGGGATGGTGACTCAACCACCTCCCTGGGCAGGCTGTTCCAGTGCCTGACCGCTCTTTCAGTAAAGTAATTCTTCCTAATATCTAATGTAAACCTCCCCTGCCGCAACCTTCAGAAAAGGCAGAAATTGGGAGAAAAGGTCGAAACGATGCTTATACAGGCTCCCCACCCCCCTGACACTGTACAGATTAGGAAAATGACAGTATCCCCTGAACATTGGGACGGAAACATTTGGGGTGATCCCGATGATAGCGAGTCAGAAGAAGATGTTCCTTTGTTCCCCACAAATCCTCCCGAATATGAAGCCAGACCCATTGTTAAAACAGAAGTAACTGCGGGACCTCGGGGTGGTAATCCACGGCATACTACGCGAACCAGTCCCCGGGATCCGTTGCAATTGACAAATTTGCAAGAGAGATATAGCAGAAACCCCGGTGAAACTGAAACTGAATACTTGTGGCGAGTATGCTTAACTGGCGGCGACCGAATCATGTTAAGCCGGGATGAAGCCAGTGGCTACTGGGGTCCAGGAGTTTTCTTAAATTTAGGACCCGACCCGGCAGATACACCCCATTCTATCACCAGCCGAGTACCTTATTGGGCGGGAGGAATCGACACCATGGAACAGGGTGAGCCCTCCATAATCCCCATCAAATCTCTGAGTGAGTTATCCACAGCCGTCACAAAAGCCGCTTGCACACAAGCCATGCACGAACGAGGACGCCACGATGTCCCACTATCTGCTGCGGTAGATTTTGCAATGTTAAAACCACTGGTCAGAGGAGCCCCAACAGTTCTTAAACCTCATCTGGTTGCAAAACGGGATGAGATTAGAAGAGATACCGAATTTAATACACAGGGCAATCGTCCCCCCAGGCAAATCCCTACCTGGGCAGAATTAATGCACAGCATTGTTAACTACTGCCGTGAAATGGGCTGGGACGACGGTGCAGCAGTTGAAAAACAAAGCCAGAAATCCCGGGGAGGAGGATCACAAAGTAAGACCCGTGAAACAGGGAACAGGAATTAAATCAAAGGGAAATAACTTGCAAACAGTCTCAAGAACGGAGGAATGAATTGTGGAGGAAAGCATTAGCACTAGGCATTCCCAAAGCCGCGATTCAAGGTCAGCCTACTGGCATTATCTTGAGTCTGATTGAAGCATTCCAGAAACGAGATAGCGGTGGAAACAGAGACTATTTCAACTTCTTTGAAGGAGGATAATCCCTTTCTCCCTCTTAAGGAGGAATTGCAGGACACCAAGTCAAAAAACGAGTAATGTCCGGAAGGCAATTGGGCCTGCCTGTCCGGAAAGTGGAGGCTTATCAGTGGATAAGTGATGATGGCCCATACATATTAATTCCAGTTGGTCCTCGAAGACAATTAATAATTACGGGGGCACAAATTTCGATACTAACACAACAAGATGCCGAGAAGCTGGGCGTGCGATCCGGACGGCAAAGAGTTAGAATTACAGGTGTGAACGGGGGAACTGATCTATGTCAAACTGCTAAGGTTAGTTTATGGCTCCCGGGCGAGAAGCGCGTGTCGTCTACTCCCTTTGCAATTAAAGTTCATCATGAAAATATTTTAGGTTTTGATATTTTAAACGGCCGAACCTGGTGTCTGCCGGATGGCAGCGTGTGGTCCTTCGGCTCAAGCACTGACCTTAACCCGTGCAGAAACCGGGAAGCCGCAGTGCGGGTGCTCCGCTCAGCCCCTGCGCTCCCCGAGTCAAAGATTACAAACGTACCGCAGTACCCGCTCTCTGCTGAGGCACGAAAGGGCATTTCTGAAGTCATAGCTGATTTAGAGAAAAGACAAATTATCTCCAGAACCCACTCCCCATATAACTCACTCATCTGGCCGGTTCGGAAACCTGATGGGAGGTGGCGTTTAACAGTCGATTACCGCCGTCTAAATGCTAATACAGCCCCGCTAACGGCCGCTGTACCAAACATTGCAACTTTAACAGCTACTCTGCAAGCAGCTGCCCACCCATGGATGGCGGCATTAGATGTAAAAGATATGTTCTTTACGGTTCCCTTGAAGGGGGAGGATAAAGAGAAGTTTGCGTTCACTTGGGAGGGCATACAATATACCTTTAACAGACTCCCACAGGGGTATAAACACTCACCCCCAATTGCTCATGCCGCGCTCGCCGAACTTTTGCAGACAGTCCCGCTCCCCCAAGGTGTAAAACTGTACCAATATAGAGATGATATTCTGATTGGAGGAACTTGTAAAACAGTGGGGGAAGCAGCAGTGTGGCAAGCACTACATAAAGCAGAAATTGAGGTACCACCTGGAAAATGTCAGGGACCAAGTAAAGAAGTAAAAATTTTTAGGCGCTTGCTGGATAGCAGGCAGTGCTGTGATTCCTCCGGATACCTTAAGAAAAATTGAAGAGCTGCAAATGCCCCAATCAAGGAAGGAGTTACAACAATTAATGGGAACTTTAGGATATTGGAGGAAGCATGTGCCTAGATTTTCTATAATTTCCCGTCCATTATACTCACTTTTACGGAAAGGCAAATCCTGGGAGTGGAGATCAGAACATAACGAGGCAGTAAAAACTCTAATCGAAGAATTAAAAACATACCAGAGTCACTGGGACCGGTACACCCCCGCGACCCTATCATAGCCGAATGGGGTTTCGCAGAACATGCTACTTATTGTAATCTGTTCCAAACTGGCCCCGATGGACCAAAAAGACCTCTATTGTTTAGCTCAATTGCATTTAAAGAAACAGAACAACGGTACTCTGAATGGGAAAAGGGACTTTTGTCTTTAGTCCGAGCAGTTAAACAAGTTGAGAAAATACATCAGGGACAACCTGTGCAAACTAGAGGACCCTTTAATTTAATAGAAGCAATCCTTAAGGGGACTGCTCCCCCAGAAGGAGTCACACAGAAACCCACAATCAGAAAATGGTATGCCTACCTAACAGGAGTAGCAGAAAATATGCAATTAACTGAGGGACAAACCAAGGCTTCCAAATTGCAGATGCCAGTAAACACAGACCCTTTAGCGTTACAACAACCTTTTAAACCTTCACCCATTCTGGATGCACCACCCCTTACTGAGAATACTCCGACGGAAAACATTTGGTTTACAGATGCTTCTGCGAAAAGAGTAAATGGCAATATAAAGCTGTTGCATTAGATATTACCTCTGGCAAACAAGTAGTAGAGGAAGGTGAAGGTAGTGCACAAGTAGGGGAAATAAGAGCAGTTGTTTTGGCGGCACAGAATGGAGCAAAAATTATATATGTAGACTCTTATGCTGTATGGGCCGGTGCCACACAGTGGCTCTGTCAATGGGAAACCTTAAACTGTGAAGTAAATGGATCCCCAGTTTGGAGAAAGACAGACTGGCAACTATTGCTGGATATAGTCAGGAAAACACCTTTTAGGATTGGATGGGTTAAAGCTCATGCTAAGGATAATCAACCTGCTATCAAAAGGTAGATGAGCTAACCAAAATTAGGAAAATCACCTTAGATTCGGAGTGGTATCGATTGGGAGAATGGTTACATCAAAACTTAAGCCACACAGGTAAAGAAGCACTTTACTTTGCTGCACAGAGTAAAGGCTGGCCTATAAACAGGAAAACTTGTGAAACTATTCTTACAGAATGTCCCCAGTGTAGACTGAGATTGCAGGCAGATCATCCTGCTAAAGCACCACCTCTACATATCAATGAAGGGAAAACTCTATGGTCTACGTGGCAAATTGATTATATTGGACCATTCAAATCCTCCACAGGATACTGATATATCCTCACAGGAGCGGAGGTCATCTCTGGCTTGCTTGTGGCCACTAAATGTCGGAGAGCTGATGGAAAAAATACAATCCCAGGACTATCATTATGGTTCTCAAATCTACCTACTCCTGATGTTATCCAAAGTGATAATGGCTCACATTTTTCATGTAAAGAAGTGCAAAATTGGGCAAAGCAAGAGGGAATTAAGTGGATATTCCACACTCCATACTACCCTCAATCAAATGGGATGGTAGAAAGAGCTAATGGCTTATTGAAAAAGAATCTCAAACCACACGAGAGGCTCAATGGGATAGGAGACTTTCCAAAGTAGTCCATCAATTAAATAATCGATATGGGCCCACTGGAAGCCCTGTAAGCCGAGCATTCTTTGTAAAAACTGAGCTCAGTGTCCCATCCAATGAGGAAAAAGAATATCCGACAACATTACAGCCAGGACAGCCTGTGATGGTCAATTTACCAGCCATAGGTATTGTGACTATGACCTTAACTAAACCTCGTGGCCCACGTGCCTGGGAAGCTACCAATAGCAGCGGTGCAAAACACAGAATTAGTACACAATGGATTTTCCCTTCTTATTAATGGGGTAACCTGTTCGGACTCTCCCCACTGAAACAAGTCTTTGTTTTCTCTTACAGCAGCCTGCAGGATGGCAAACGGAAGCGCTGTGTTCGTGTTAATATTCCAAACCTTAGCAATGCTGCTTCTAACCTGTGGTCAAAGAACTCTAGAGTGGCCATGGTCTCAAGCTAGTGTTAAGCATACCGGGAGTATGGGAATATACTCTAGGAAGGGAGATTTAAATCTTTCCACTGTGGTCATGCATGGAAGCAAAGTATACTTAGAAAATGAATGGAGCTGGGAACGGAGCACTGTATCAAACCAAATAATCAATGGTACGAAACAGTGCGCCTCTGAAAAATTGGACTGTTGGTACAATTTTACCTTAGTACAACCTGGTTTTGTAGTCTGGGCTTGCCATAGTGTGGGACTATCATTTAAATTAAAAATTGACATTACTGAGCCTCATATGACAACTTCCACACCGATTGTAAAGGATGATAAAACTCTATCCCCACAAATTTCTGAAATTGGACCATATGTGATCAAAAATACAGGCCAACAACGAGCGTTATTTAATCCATCATGGTCTCTTAAACGAGTAGAACTACTGATGCAAATTAACATCTCTACCATCGAACTGGCCTGTTCATCATTCCTGAGTACATCCTATGCAGGACGGTTAGCATGGTTACATGGGCGAACACTCACCTCTCCAAGACAAACAAGGAGAGATGCGACTGGTATCATAGGGACAGGACTGGGAGTCTTAAATAGTATAGATACTGAGGTACTTGCAAATAAACTGAGCACAACAAGTGATTTAAACAAATTGGAATACCCATTGTGATCTTCTCTATTAGCACTGGGAACTAACCAATGGCTCTTATCTGATGTATTGCCTCAGTGGGAAAGAATTAATAAGAGGGATCACCAGTTGATTGTGGATGCCCTTGGTGTAGCCCAAACCAATGTTTCTTTAGCTCTTAGTTGTATCCAAGCTCAGCTGTGGATGCAATCTATGGTAGCAGCAATTGTACAAGAAGGCGAAGAAGGTACCTTACCCACTGAAATTCGAAAAGTAATCTGGGATAATGCAACTGAATTTGAAAGGGAATTTCAGTCCTGGTGGTATTTAGTTAATTTTACTTATAACCCCATCTACAGCTTTTGTTCTAACAATACGCAATGCTTTGGTATACACCATATACCCAATCATTGCACTAGGATTAAATCACAATGGAACTATACTCTATCCATTAGAACATAGAGTGTGGGCCCAATGGAATGGGAACAAATGGCAGACCGTTGATGTTAATGCATGCGTTGTATGAGAACAACAAGGATTTATTTGTGAGAGTAACACCATCAAAGCCCAAGATGTTTGTCTTGACGCTGAACAGAATGTTTGTCATTTTGAAATACATCTCGATGAAAATCCTGAAACTGTACTTATATATGTTGGAAAAGGATGTGTTTGTATGAGAACCCTTTGTAATACTATATTCGTAGATAATGTTACTGTAGATACAAGTAATCACTCAAATGTTTGTGTTTGTAATTTTACTAAAATTATGGGATGTGACTTCAATTATTCAGCTCCTCTAATGTCTTACCCATTGCTACAATCTAATTATACATTGATTCGAGATTTGTTGCCTACCCCTATCGGAACGAATCTTACATTGGTGTCCTGGTTTGAGGTAAAACAGAACCAATTTTCTGTTTTGTAATTTTACTTTTTAGCTGGGCCTCTTCTAACTGACTAAAGTCTGAAATTAACAGCATATTGTTCAGAAACTGTTCACCCTCAGAGTGATAAGACCTGATTATACCAAAGAATGGTATGCAGTGAGGCTCTTGCTTATACTTATCGCTAAAACAACCAAGGTCAGCTAACTTTGTTATTTGCCCCGTTAGAGGGTCAGAAGCGGAGAAGCGTAGAGGGGTCCCACCTGCAGGGAGGAGTGGATGGGACAGGTGACCCAAAACTGACCAACAGGGTATTCCATCCCATCTGCATCACGCTCAGTATAAAAGCTGAGGGATCAAAGGGTCAAGGCGGCTCTGGCTCGCTTTTTTTCTTCAATGGACGATGTCTGAGGAGGACCCTGTCTGTTCGTCTGCCTTTGATCCCGATCTGAGCATCCCTGACTCTAGTTCCAGAATTCAACTCCTGTCCATCGCTGACTCCAGCCTGGGACTTTCCCTGTGTCTGCTGGTGACGCGATCGTCATCCTGGGAGCTGGATACGGTTTTGTATATATTGTATACTTTTTTCTTTAATTTTTATTATTCTATTATTATTATTTACTATTCTCTTATTTATTATTACTTTCATTAAAGTAGTTTAGTTCTTTTTCTAAACTTGTAAATTTCCTTATCTCTTCCTTTCCTCTCTGGGGGGGGGGGGCGGGACGGGACGACATCTGTCATTCTGATTGGCCAATCCGGCCAAAACCACGACAATTGGTAAAGAAACTACTACAACATGATGACCTGTGTCAGCTGCTAGAACGAATCCAAAATAATGGACACAAAACTCTAATCACTGTTCAGCATGATACATAAGAGATACACCATGTCTTTGAAAGAGTGAAGAAGGATGGAGAACACCATTGGTGGGAAATTCTTCTTGGATGGTCACCAACAGCAACGAGACTGTTTAATTGTATGCTTCACCCAGTTGTGATCTTGCTAGTTCTAATTTTCATATGTTTGTTGCTTATAGTTATGTTGTATATAAAAGTTTGATACTTGACCAAACAAATAACCCAACTTCAACCACCCAAAACATACAAATTAACAAATAAAAAATTGTGGCAGATCTATGAGCAGAGGCCTGCATACGTCCAAAGACACAGTGAGCAGAGCACACAGAAACAGAAACGCAGATATCGATACGGATGGAACGAAGAGGAACTGGTTCAATATAAACATGGAACAAGAAAACAGCTTTGCGTGCTTATCTTGGTGGGAACTGAATAAGGCAACTGGGTTAGTGATCTGAAATATGTTTACTTGCCTAGCAGGTGCATGGAAAGCTTTAGAGCTTGGGTATAAAAGCCGAGGCTTGAGAAGCGATAAACGATTTCATGCTTATCACAGCCGGAGTCCGTGCCATCATACACCACAACAAATAGCCGTGCTTTACTGTCTACTTACCGTGAATCTCTAAGCGCACAAACTATTAGCATAATATTTATGGCACAGAGGCAAGAGGTGACCATACCACCACTCTGTGAAGGTAAGATGAATTGACTATAGTCACGGGGTGGAGTGTGGCGGTGTGCTCTCCCCTTTTCCCTTTCCCCCCACCCCCGGCTCCTGCTCAAGCCATGGCCATCAGTGGGAGTTGTTATGAGTTGCACTTGAACTGTGGGGGATGGCTGGCAACACAGTCAAAACACTGTCTGGAGTGGGAACCTAGGTATCTTGTTCCCATGAGAATATCACCATAGGTCAATTATCTTACTCCATAAATAGTGGACAGCCCAAGAGCCCTTTGAGCTCTCCTGCACGGCAGCGGGCTGCACAACAGGATCTCCCCTTGAGTGGGGACGCTCGCTTAAGGTTCTTCTCCTCGAGGCTGAGAGATTCCTTGCCACAACAGATTCTCGGTAAGTGACTAAGAGCATGCTAAACTTTGAAATCTTAGCTAAGTGACAGAAAGGATTGATTGCGCATATATAATCCTTTAGACGTAAACCGTTGACCAAGTCTGGGACTAGGATTGGATCCGGCTGCACCTAGACTCCTCTCTGAGAAGGAGTTTAGAAAGCCAGGGGGTCCTTTCTGAACCTCGTGACTCAACGGGAGGGTCTCCCTGACAGCTTGTCTGACCCTGGCCTCTATGCAGTAAATAATCAAGTGTACCTTGCCATCGAATCTCGTAAAACACTGTCGCATTTACTACTAACTTTGTTAAATCACTGTTTTATGTTAATAAACATTTCACTACTACTCTCTTACAAGTGAAGTTAATCGCTCTGCCCGAGACATGGCCCTGCCTGGAGCCTCTGGCAAAAAGCACCAGGGGAGACTCGAGGTCGACCCCTAGGATTCTGGAGTCGAGTATAAAAAGGCTCCGAGACCAACTATACCCCAACTGAGAAAGAAATCTTGGCAGCATATGAAGGAGTCAGAGCTGCTTCAGAGGTAATTGGTACTGAAGCACAGCTCCTCCTGGCACCCCAATTACCAGTCCTGGGCTGTATGTTCAAGGGTAAAGTTCCTTCTACTCATCATGCCACCGATGCTACCTGGATTAAGTGGGTTGCCTTAATCACACAGCAAGCTTGAGTAGGAAACCCCAATAGTCCAGGAATCGTAGAAGTGATCACAAACTGGCCTGAAGGCAAAGACTTCACAGTGCCACCTGAGGAGGTGGTGACATTTGCTGAGGAAGCCCCACCATATAATGAACTCTCAGATAATGAGAAACAGTATGCCTTGTTCACTGATGGATCTTGTCGTATTGTAGGAAAACACAGAAAGTGGAAAGCTGCTGTGTGGACTCCTACACGATGAGTTGCAGAAGCGACTGAAGGAGAAGGTGAATCGAGTCAATTGGCAGAGGTAAAAGCCATCCAGGTGGCCCTAGACATTGCTGAATGAGAAAAGTGGCCAATGCTCTATCTCTATACTGACTCATGGATGGTGGCAAATGCTCTGTGGGGATGGTCAAAGCAGCGGAAGCAGAGCAACTGGCAGCGCAAAGGTAAACCCATCTGGGCTGCTGAATTATGGTGAGATATTGCTGACTGGCTAGGGAAACTAGTTGTGAAGGTACACCGTGTAGATGCCCACGTACTCATGAGTCAAGCCACTGAGGAACATCAGAACAACCAGCAAGTGGGTCAGGCTGCTAAGATTTTCCAGACAGATTTGGACTGGGAACATAGAGGTGAACTATTTTTAGCTCGGTGGGCCCATGACGCTTCAGGTCATCAAGGAAGAGATGCAACATATAAATGGGCTCATGAGCGAGGGGTGGATTTAACCATGGACACTATCGCGCAGGTTATCCACGATTGTGAAACATGCGCTGAAATCAAGCAAGCTAAAAGGTTAAAACCTTTGTGGTACGTGGGACGATGGTTGAAATATAAGTATGGGGAGGCCTGGCAGATTGACTGTATCACAGTCCCACAAACCTGCCAGGGTAAGTGCTATGTGCTTACAATGGTAGAAGCAAGCACCGGATGGTTGGAAACCTAGGCCGTGCCCCATGCCGCTGCCTGGAATACCATCCTGGGCCTTGAAAGGCAAGTCTTGTGGCGACATGGTACTCCAGAAAGAATTGAGTCAGACAATGGGACTCATTTCAAAAACAGTCTTATAGGTACTTGGGCAAAAGCACATGGCATTGAGTGGGTATATCATGTCCCCTATCATGCACCAGCTTCTGGGAAAGTTGAGCGATACAATGAATTATTAAAAACTACCCTGAAAACAATGGGTGGTGGATCTTTTAAAAATTGGGACAAGCATTTAGCACAAGCTACCCGGTTAGTTAACACCAGGGGATCCATCAATCGAGCTGGTCCTGCTCCATCAGGCCTTTTACATACAGTAGAAGGGGATAAAGTCCCTGTGGTGCATGAAAGGAATATGCTGGGGAAACCTGTTTGGGTTTTTCCTGCCTCAGGCAAAGGCAAACCCATTCGTGGGACTGTTTTTGCTCAAGGACCTGGATGTACTTGGTGGGTGATGCTGGAGAATGGAGAAGTTCAATGTGTGCCTCAAGGATATTTGACCCTGGGTGAGAAAACTTAATTCTGAGCTGTATGATGTTAATTGTTATACCATACTATCAGTGTTCTATAAGTGTTTTAAGGATACCACAGTGGTGATGAAACCTGAACCAGCTTCATCAAGTGGCATCCAGCAAAACTCTTCAAGATGGACGTGCTACCCATGGGCATGGACCACAATGAAGTTCATTCATCTTTCCTCCCCTGAGATTCTGCTATGAGAGATGAAATCCTACAGTTACAAACTAAACAGACTTTGTGCACTTTTGCAGATAGAATCATAACCGAGTAACCTGCATATATCTATTTTTATATATATATGGTGTATGGATAGATTTGATAGATCAAAGTATTAGTGATCTGAGCATGACGCAAATGGTATGGAGTAAGGGGTGGAATGTCCTGGTTTGAGGTAAAACAGAACCAACTTTCTGTTCAGTAATTCTACTTCTTAGCTAGGCCTCTTCTAACTCTCTGAAATTAACAGCATGTTGTGCAGAAAATGGTTCATTCTCAGAGAGATAAGACCAATGTTTACAGTTAGTGCCAAGGAATGGTATGCAGAGAAGCTCTTGCTTAGACTTATCGCTATAACAACCAAGGTCAGCTAATTTCGTTAGTTGCCCCATTGGAGGGTCGGAAACGGAAAAGCACAGAGGGGTCCCGCCTGCAGGGAGGAGCAGACAGGACAGGTGACCCAAAACTGACCAACAGGGGTATTCCATCCCATCTGCCCCATGCTCAGTATAAAAGCTGAGGGATCAAAGGGTCAGCTTTCTTTTCTTCAATGGCCCACGTCCGAGGAGGACCCTGTCTGTTCACCTGCCTTTGATCCCGATCCGTGTGTTCCTGACTCCATCTGTGGAATCCAGTTCCCACCCGTTGCTGAGTCCAGCCTGGGACTTCCCCAGTGCCTGCTGGTGACGTCATCCTGGGAGCTTAATATGGTTTTGTATATACTGTATCTATTTCATTATTTCCTTTTTATTTTATTAATAATATTTCATTAAAGGGGCTTAGTTTCTTCTAAACTCATAAATCTCTTCATCTCTCCTCCTCCTCTCCATGTACGAGAGGTTGCGGGGGAGCATCTGTTGCCAGTCATTGGCCAATTTGGCCAAAACCACGACAACTGAAATCATCAGCAAGGGTGAATTAGAAGAACTTAAACTGTTTACTACACTGTTGTGGGTTTGGTTTTTTCCTACAAAAGATTAAATCCCTCAGCATCATAACAGCATATGATATTTTCTGTTTATGTAAAGGTCTTTCAGATTTTTGATGGAAAACAATTAACATCCTGCAAAAGTTTTTAAAAAAAAAGAAAAGGGGGGGTGTGGGGGAATACAGTTACATGGATATTTACATATCCATGAAAATAAATGAGAAGCAAAAGATCTTAAAGAAGTATTGAAGACGACACATAACCATTTCATGTTATTTGTTGAAAAGTTATTTACTGGACTATGGAAAAATGTACTTTCAGAGAACACCTGCATGAGTTTGTGAGTATATGAAAAATTTTTGCTCAAAAATTAGCAAAACTCGCTTAAACCAAGGAACTTCTTTTAACTGAGCTGTCAAAACCAACCTTTAGCTCAAGAATTAACACTGTATTCAATGCTCACTCCCCCTTGCTAGAGTGTTTTTTCAGAACACAAGACACATAGCATCTTGGGAAAACAACAGTCCCCTTGTGAACTGGATCAATACTTGACAGCATTTACCAACACCTCGAAGTAATTTACAGATGTGAGAACTCAGCAGAGAAAGAAGGTAATTTTATTATGTTACTGTACTTCAAAATATTACATAACTGGAAGGACTGCCTGTGAATAGGCTTTGCCTGTGAGGAATTGCCTCTACAGACAAGCAAAAAGTGTGACTCAAACATTTAATTCCTCTTGTCCTGTATTAGCAAAGAGGTGAAAAATTATAGAATCATATAACGTGTTGGGTTGGAAGGGACCTTTAAAGGTCATCTAGTCCAACCCCCCTGCAGTAAGCAGGGACATCTTCAACTAGAGCAGATTGCTCAGAGCCCTGTCCAACCTGGCTTTGAATGTCTCCAGGGATGAGGCCTCCACCACCTCTCTGGGCAACCTGTGCCAGTGCCTCCCCACCCTCATTGTAAAGAACTTCTTCCTAATGTCTCATCTAAACCTGCCCTGCTCTAGTTTAAACCCATTGCCCCTCGTCCTATCGCTACATGCCCTTGCAAACAGCCCCTCCCCAGCTTTCTTGTAGGCCCCCTTCAGGTACTGGAAGGCCTCTTGTGTTTCCTTGTTTTCCCTGATTCCCCTTTCTGGGTGGGGAAGTGTCATCAGGTGACAGAATAATTGTCCAAATGACAATAAATTGTTATGAGTTTTTTCAAACCATAACAGGTGTAGATAGGTGAAACTTTTTTACAGAAATCAGCATAATGGCAGCTTAGTATACTTTAGAACAAGCCAGTGGACATTACTGAAAAAGTCAAGCTTACTTCTTCATTTTACAACATCTGGGCAAGGCAATATCAACTTAAAAAGCCGCACCAGTGATAGACATCAGTTTGCTAGGTAATGTTATACTTTACAACCCACTCAGCATAATAATCTTGAAACAGAATAGTTACCCGTGTTCCCTATATTCATTACTTGTTCTGACCTAATAGTAATCTAGGGAAAACAAAAAAATCCACCAAGCAATACAGTGGATAGAATTAAAAAGCCTTCAAGGTACACATTCAAAAGGAATTGTCATCTTAATAGGCTACACCCAAAGTCACATAGGGAACTTGGGATTCAGGACTACCTCTGAACCACTAGGAAGACTCCGAAAACAGAAGGATGAGAAATCAACTAGTGACCTTAAACACGGCAACACATTTTATTGGAGCACTTTCATCCTAAAGCACTCCCAAACTTGCAGATACGAGCAGTCTTAAACTTAAGCAGACAGACAGGCTCCCCAGAACTCTAACACTAAATCAAACAAACCAAAAACTCCAAAAAGGAACATTAAGACTAGCCAGGTTACCGCACACCACTGACCACTCCCAGGAAATGGAACTGCAGGGACTGAATCCAAGGCACTTCAATTAAAGTAGCTGGCACTGTTAGTATAAGGGGACTATTAGCTACAAATAACAGGATCTGCATATAGCTATGCTAGAAGTGTCAGTGAAAATAAAGAGGTTATTTCAAAGATGGCAAGTGGACTCAGCAATTGGTCACAATGATAAAAACGTTCTTGCTATAAATGGCTACCGTAAGTCATCCATATAAAAACAACTGGAATATTATTGGGAAACAAACAAAGAGATTAAGTTCTCCTCTGTTCAAACTACCACCTGTAATTGAAGGTCTAAAGTTCAGCAGCTCATCTACATGCTAAGCATTGTTGAAATCCATAAAGTTACTCTTAAGATCTACTCTCACCACTAATTAGAGGTGCAAACCTTGAACAGCACATAAGAGCATTCAACAATAACATTAAAAAAACCAAACCAAACACACACTAAAAGCTAACCTTAGCAAAAAGACTCTAAAAGCCTACCTGTAAATGTTTACAGTATACTGTCAGTAACTCTTATTTTACAGATAGGTCTCCAAGAAAATCCCATCATAAAAGATCATTTAACAACACATCTCAACCACCTTGCAATAACTGCAAATACTAGAATGCAATTAGGTAATATTTAAACCTAATATAGTTACCACAGTTGATGACAACAATTTGTAATAGTTCCACAACCTGATGAAATACATATACAATAAAGTTTCCAAGCAAGTCAAACAAGACTTGCATAATGTGGATTTACAGCAGTTTTACAATGTACGTTACACAAAAGAAATATAAAAAGGCAGTCTCCAATTGTAGAAACATTCTCCTCAACCTCTCTGATAGCCAAATCAATTCACCTCCCAAATTCTGCATGCCATCACCAAATTCACAGTTTAGATTAAGACAGAAAGTTAAATCCAACCACTGCCACATGGTGAAAACATTAATAAATACTGTATATTATTCAATTAAATAATTTCACCATTACGTGAAAATTACTTTAGTGATCCCAGGATCATTTTTGACTGTTCATAGATAAAACACAAATTAGTTAACTAATTTGTTAATAACAGTTAAAAGTAACCGAGCGCTGCACAAATCCACTGACATATCAAGTTACAGACTTTCGCTCAGGCTTTTTCCATCTAGAAGTATTACAGTTGGCTTGGGAGCCATAATACAAATACACATTCCAAAACACAATTTGGATGACTCCACTCAAGTTTTACATTGCAGTAAACTCAATACAATAATTTATTTTCTCCTCCAGTTAATCAACACTTGTTAATGGTGATGGAAAAAGTGGGAGAAGAAACAAACATAGACTAAAGAAATTATTAATACATGATACTTAATTCTAGCATTAAAATGCAGTAGCTACTTCTATCTCAATAAAAACTATGATTATGCTATGCCAGTGTTTCTCCACTAGAAGCTTCCAGAGCAAAGTAGCCAAAGAAAAGAGTTAGGACATTACTTTAGGGCACTGCTCTGATAGGAGAAATGGCTATCAATGTGTACATACTTTGAATAAAGACTGTGTTTTCAAATATAATCTTTGAAAAATAAAACATTTACTATGAGTTACAGTAACACATATATTTAAAAAGCATTAGAAAGCATCGCATCCTTTGCACCTTGAGCATTCATCCTTAAATTAAAACCTAGATATGCTGTTCCCTAGCAGATCATTTTAGATAAGCCCAAGAAACTCAAATGTTATTTTGGCTTTATGTCGTTAAAAAAAAAACAACAACAACACAAAAAACAATGAAATATAAGCTATTTTCATCAGAGCCAGAAGGGGGTACTCTGAATAACTGAGGTTGGAAAGTGCTGAACTGAATGTCTGCCTTGTGTTAGGAAAGGTCAGAAAGATGCTGTGTTGTAGTTCAGTATCCCACTTCAGTTCACAATGCCACACCTTTTCTTTTTTAAGAAAAAGTGCTCCTTTTAACAACAACGACCAAAAAAACCCTGCTTCCGTTTGTGCTATTGTCATCACAAGGGCAAATTAGTCTGTGACAGAAAACTAGCAACACAAAGAGGCCCGGCAAGTGTTAATTCCAGTTTTATATCCCGTGAGCTATTTAAGATACTAACAAGGAGATACAGAGAAAGCCCAAAACACCAAAAAACCTATACTATGATTTTTCACTACACAACGCCTATTCTAACATAACTAGTTCAGGTCTTTTTAATAAGACTGTGTCAAGGTGATACCTTATACTGAACTACATCCTAAAATGAAAGAAATAGCACTAGATCATTTCGTAAGCATAATACAGTATTTAATCTCTGCCAGCACTTCGGTGCACCAACACCCTCCCCCAGAGAGATATGCGCATTCTAATCAAGCCTCTCTCAGCATGGCTCAGCCAGTTCTCCCCCTCCCTCCAGGCCTTGCTAGGCTCACAAACCCCCTCTGATTTTAGGTTTCATTTTGTTGTAAACAGCAAAACGAAAGGAGAAAGCCTCCAAGCGAGGATCCTTACCCTTGAAATCCCACCATGCGCGCAATAAGGAGGGTGATTTTTTTTTTTTTAATGGGAGATGAAGGGGAAGAAACAAAAGCTTAAATGGAGGAGAGGCTAAGCGGTGGAGACAGTGGGAGAAAGAGGAGAGCCTGGCGAAGGAGCAGGGCGAGCGTCAGCCATGTTGCGTGTGTTGGTCCAGTATTTACAAACCTGCATCTGCAGCAGCGTTTTGAGTCTAAGAAAGAGGGGAAAGAAGGGAGGGGGAAAGAAAGGAGAGGAGGGAGGAGAGAGAAGGAATCGAGGGAGGAGGGGAAAGCAGCGGCAGCAGCAGAAGACAAAGGAACTCAGCAGAGCGCGCGCATACACGCACTCTTGAGTGTCCCAGACAGCAGCAGTGGCGTGCGCAACCCCAGCGCTGCCAGCCCAGCGCGTGAGCAACTCCCCCAGCTCCAGCCTTTGGCTACTGCGGCGCGGCCGAGCACCACCACCCCCTCACATCCCTTTCACCCCATTTTCTCGTGGGGGGAGCGGACGGATGACAGGGTAAAGACATGCCTCCCCCAACGTGCGCTATCGACAGAAAGGCTTATCTGTCGGGAGCCCCTCGGCGGACCCCAGCCCACAGTACAATAGCTCCACAGAGAGGAAGGGGGGATGTGCAGCTGCGACCCCTCCCCTCCAGCAAGGGACGAGGGGTGTGTGTATAGATACCGAGAGGGGGCGTGCCAAAGGAAAGCAGCAGTCCCCTGGAGCCCGGAAGAGTGGGGGTTGCCGAGGCGCTACGTGGGAAGATAGAAACAGCAACACGAGCCCGAGGGCCCCCGCTCTCGCCCGCCTCCCGCGGCTTGCAGGTGGGGTGCTGAGGCGGGCAGTGAAGAAGAAAGGGTAACAGATGCGTAACACCGCAAGTACATAAATAACGTCAACCTCGGGGGAAGGGAAGGAAAGCTAGAAGCAGCGGCTCCAAGCTCATCTCACAGCGACTCCCTCCGGCTCTGCCCAGTACTAGGCTAAACCAGGCCAAGGGCGGCGCGATAGGCTGCGCTTTCCTCCCCCTCCCCCCCTTCACTACTCACGTACCTGCTATGGGGATGGGCGCCTGGGAGTGCCAGGAGGACGGCCTAGGAGCGTTAGCGCTGCAGCCGCAGCAGTCTTCCTGTCTCACTAGGCCACTCAGATTCTCTGCGGCAGCAGTAAGGACAGCTACTCCCCTTGTCTCGTTTGTCCCACTCCGCCGTCGCTACTGCCGTCTCCTGTTCGACTCTGCCACATTTGGATCCTCCTCTCCGTACACGAATTCCACCGCCTCCTCACCTTCCTGCCAAATAGTGAGCTATCCGCATCGAGACGCTCAAAACACAGGGCCGGACACCGCCCTCCGCCTACGCGCAGGCGCACTACAAATTCCAAACTGCGACAGGAGCGCAGGAAGCAATCCTCCACCCAGTCCACCACTATTCGCTAGCGCGCAGACGCGCCCGTAGCTGCCGTCTCCCTCCACTCTGTCGGCGACTGTAGTGGAGGGTGGTATGGGGTCGTCCGCAGAGGGTTGTCTGTTCTCTTCTCCAAACGCAGGCCACTAGGCCTTGGGGCGGTGAACGTCCGCCTTTCCCCGCCCGTCCACCGCAGTGGGTCCAGTGCTGCCTCGCAAGACAGCGATGTCCCCTTGCCATCATAGGAAAGAAGCGTGTAAGCCATCATAAGAAAGAAAATTCAGCTATGGATATCCTGTGTTACAAATTCGGCCCCTGCCGACTGAGGAGAGAGGCTGGGATGCAAAGTATAGAATTGCAAAGGTAAATATTTATTCATGTGCATGAGATGTCTCAGCCAAACGGTGCACCCAAGGGATTTTTCTTTAGGGGCTTTATACCTTACACTACAAGGGTATGATATGAATCATCCAATTACCTACTAATGCATATTTCTCATTATCCAGACATAAATGTGGTACATCATAGCAACATACATTACAAAAATATATTTTGTAGGTCTTGCAGCATAATTATCTGTCAGCATCCTTGTGGTTTATCTCTTAATCCAGATGTTTCCGTCATCAGCTTCTGCAAAGTTATTAGGCATCAGCAATTCACATTTCTCTTGGATATGGATCCTTCGCTTAAGGAAAGCTCTGTTCTTGCAAAAACTATCTTATTTGATTGCTTTTCCTTAGTAGGGGTCTTGGGTCTCCAGATAATGACGTAGCAATTATATACTAATAATGTTCTTAGCTCCTAATGACTGTGTGGTTTCAATACTTTATATTGCACCTACTAGAAATGAAAATAAAGATTTAGACAAAATGATAAAAATAAGATGTTCCAACCCCCCTGCCATGGGCAGGGACACCACCCACAAGACCAGGTTGCTCAAAGCCCAATCCAGCCTGGCCTTGAACACCTCCAGGGATGAGGCATCCACAACTTCCCTGGGCAGCCTGTTCCAGTGCCTCACCACCCTCACAGTAAAGAATTTCTTCCTGATATCTAATCTAAATCTACCCTCTTTCAGTTTGAAACCGTTACCCCTTGTCCTATCGCTCCACTCCCTCATAAAGAGTCCCTCCCCATCCCTCCTGTAGGCCCCCTTCAGGTACTGGAAGGCTGCTATAAGGTCTCCCCGGAGCCTCCTCTTCTCCAGGCTGAACAGCCCCAACTCTCTCAGCCTGTCCTCATAGGAGAGCTGCTCCAGCCCTCTGATCATCTTTGTGGCCCTCCTCTGGACCCACTCCAACAGGTCCATGTCCTTCTTATGTTGGGGACTCCAGAGCTGGATGCAGTACTCCAGGTGGGGTCTCACCAGAGCAGAGTAGAGGGGCAGAATCACCTCCCTCGACCTGCTGGCCACACTTATTCTGATGCAGCCCAGGATGCAGTTGGCTTTCTGGGCTGTGAGCGCGCATTGATGGCTCATGTTGAGCTTCTCATCCATCAACACCCCCAAGTCCTTCTCCTCAGGGCTGCTCTCAAGCCATTCTCTGCCCAACCTGTATTTGTGCCTGGGATTGCTGTGACCCAGGTGCAGGACCTTGCACTTGGCCTGGTTGAACTTCATGAGGTTTGCATGGGCCCATCTTTCAAGCCTGTCAAGGTCCCTCTGGATGGCATCCCTTCCCTCCAGCGTGTCGACCACACCACACAGCTTGGTGTCGTCAGCAAACTTGCTGAGGGTGCACTCAATCCCACTGTCCATGCCTCCAACAAAGATGTTAAACAGCACCAGTCCCAATACCGACCACTGCGGAATGCCACTCATCACCAGTTTCCACTTGGACATCGAGCTGTTGACTGCAACTCTTTGAGTGCAGCCATCCAGCCAGTTCCTTATCCACCAAGTGGTCCATCCATCAAATCCATGCTTTTCCAATTTAGAGACCAGGATGTCATGTGGGACAGTGTCAAATGCTTTGCATAAGTCCAGGTCGATGACGTCTGCTGCTCTCCCCTTATCTACCAATGCTGTAACCCCGTTATAGAAGGCCACCAGATTTGTCAGGCACGATTTGCCCTTGGTGAAGCCATGTTGGCTGTCACCAATCACCTGCTTATTTTCTATGTGCCTTAGCAGAGATTCCAGGAGGATCTGCTCCATGATCTTGCCGGGCACAGAGGTGAGACTGACCGGCCTGTAGTTCCCCGGGTCTTCCTTTTTTCTCTTTTTGAAAATGGGGGTTATGTTTCCCCTTTTCCAGTCAGTGGGAACTTCACCAAACTTCCACAACTTTTCAAATATAATGGAAAGAGACTCAGTGACTTCATCTGCCAGCTCCCTCAGGACCCATGGATGGATTTCATAAGGTCCCATGGACTTGTATACCTTCAGGTTCCTCAGATGGTCTCAAACCTCGTGTTCTCCTATAGTAGGCGGTTCTTCATTCTCATAGACCCTGCCTTTGCCTTCTGCAACTTGAGTGGTGTGGTTAGAGGCCTTGCCGGTGAAGACCGAGGCGAAAAAGTCATTCAGTACCTCAGCCTTCTCCATATTCTGGGTGACCAGGTGAGGAGAAATAACTGGACTCCAGACGATCCAATGTGAATCAACAGAAGCCGTTTATTAAGCACAGATCATCGTCTTTTATACCCTGTGTTGTAGCCGTACATGCCACTTGCTTATTTCTGATTAGCTAGTTACACTGTCCACGCGCTGTCCATGCAGTTCATCCACAGATCAGATTGGTTACAAGAATTCACATAGTAAATTGCTTAGTCATTAGCACAACATGTTTTTTACCTTCTCAGTTCTCATTTTTCCCATGTACTAATTCCATCTTCCACCACCTGTTTTGCCCTTAATCTAATCTCTTGTAGTAGGGAGGCTGGCTCACATGGCCATTCTCTCTCAGACACATTCCTACAACCAGGTCTCCTGTTTCCTTCCGGAGAGGGCCCACACCTTCCCTAGTCTTCCTATTATCACTGACATACTTATAGAAGTTTTTCTTGTTGTCTTTGATGTCCCTGGCCAGATTTAATTCTATCTGGGCTTTAGCTTTCCCAACCTGATCCCTGGATGCTTGGACAGTTTCTCTGTATTCCACCCAGTTAATCCGTCCTTGCTTCCACCCTCTGTAGGCCTCCTTTTTGCTTTTGAGCTTGTCCAGGAGATCCTTGTTCATCCATGCAGGCCTCCTGGCTTTTTTGCCTGACTTCTTCATTCTTGGGATGCACTGCTCCTGAGCTTGGAGGAGGTGATCTTTGAATATTAGCCAGCTTCCTTGGGCCCCTCTTCCCTCCAGGGCTTTATCCCATGTTACCCTGCCAAGCGGGTCCCTCAAGAGGCCAAAGTCTGCTCTCCTGAAGTCCAGGGTAGTGAGCTTGCTGCATGCCCTCCTCACTGCCCTAAGGATCTTTAATTCTACCATTCCATGATCACTGCAGCCAAGGCTACCCTTGAGCTTGACATTCCCCACCAACCCCTCCTTGTTGATAAGGACAGGTCCAGCACGGCTCCCCTCCTTGTTGGCTCCTCTACCACTTGGAGAAGGAAGTTGTCATCAACGCATTCCAAGAACTTCCTGGATTTCTTGTGCCCTGCTGTGTTGTCCCTCTAACAGATATCAGGGTGGTTGAAGTCCCCCATGAGGACCAGGGCCTGTGAATGCGATGCTGCTCCTGTCTGTCTATAGAGGGCCTCATCTGTTCCATCATCCTGGTCAGGTGGCCTGTAGCAGACCCCTACCGTAATGTCACCTGCCCCTGTGTTCCCTTTAATCTTGACCCATAAGCTCTCCATTGGGTCTTCATCCATCCCCAAGTGGAGCTCCATGGACTCCAGCTGATCATTGACATAGAGGGCAACACCCCCTCCTCATCTCCCCAGCCTGTACTTCCTAAAGAGCGTCTGTCCTTCCATTCCAACACTCCAGTCATAGGAGCCATCCCACCATGTCTCCGTGATGCCAATGAGATCATAGCCCTGGAGGTGTGCACACGTCTAACTCCTCTTTCTTGTTTCCCATGCTACATGCATTTGCATAGAGGCCCTTCAGCTGGGCATCCGATGAAGCTGACTTACTGGTTGGAATGGCTGCATTTCCCTCACGCTGCTCTTCAGGTGGTCTTCCTTTGAGGTGTTTTATCTGTGACTCCACAGTTCCTATTGCCTCAGGAGCCCCTGGTTTGTCTCCATAAGACTTCTGGTGTGCTGCAGCTGTACCCAGCACATCTTGGAGCAACAGGTTGAGGGCCCTCGCTAGTGACCCATCCCTCAGACCTTGATGTGTCATCCCTTGGCTTGTCACAAGCAAGCCTGATAATATCCCCCTCCCCCATCAAGCCTAGTTTAAAGCTCAGTTAGCCCCGCTAGTTCATGAGCTAAGACCCTCTTCCCCCTTTCAGAAAGATGAACCCCATCCGATGCCAGCAAGCCTGGTGCCTTGTAGGCCATCCCATTGTCAAAAAATCCAAAATTGTGGCGGTGACACCAGCCACGGAGCCATGTATTGACAGACTGTGCACGTCTGTTTCTTTCAGAGTCCCTGCCTGTAACTGGGAGAACAGAAGAAAAGATAACCTGCGCCCCAGACTCCCTTATTAACCTTCCCAAGGCCCTGAAGTCTCTTTTGATTGCCCTTGGGCTATGTGTTGCCACCTCGTCACCACCCGCATGAAAGAGCAACAGCGGGTAGTAGTCCGAGGGCTGGACCAGGCTGGGAAGTTTCCTAGTGATGTCCCTGACCCAGGCCCCAGGGAGGCAGGAGACTTCCCTGAGAAGAGGGTCTGCCCGGCATATTGGTCCCTCTGTTCCCCTCAGAAGGGAGTCACCTACAACTATAATCCGCCTCTTCTACATGGGGTAGGACCTTCCAATCCTAGCAACTCTTCTGGTGTGGTCAGACCACCTTCCATATCATCCATGGGCTGGCCTACCTCCTTGAGAGCCTCATACCTATTGCACAGAGGCACCTAGTTAGGGGAGGTGGGGGTTCTCTTGCCACCCCTAGCACAGACTTGCCTCCATTCACAGTTCTCCTTTTGGCCACTGTCTTCAGTCTGGCAGGGGAGCGTACTGGATCTCCTTTAGTTTGGGATTTTTTTGGTGGCTGTTCTGGTTTCTCTCTCAGGGAGACCAGAGCCTGATTCCACCACTCAATTTCTTTCTCACTCTCCCTGATGCTCCTCAGCCTTTCTACTTCCTCTTTTAGCTCTAAAACTAATTACACTTTCAGTTTTACCTTGGGAAAGTTTACCTTACCCTTTTATGACAAATTGACACCACCAGAGCTAGGGGATGGATGCTTTTTGGATTTCGGAAATGATTGTTACCTTCTTAAAAATCATGATTTTATTATTGATTCTCCTGCATGTGTTGCAGGAGTGGTTTCTTATTAAATATTGGTGCAGGAGTGGATGTGAACATGCAGTGCTGCTATTCCCACAAGCCACTCTGCCACCTGTACTGGCACAAGCCACTTCACCACCTGTACCAGCATGAGCTACTCCATCCTTGACAACAAGCATTACCACTACTCCAGCTGCTCTGACAGTGAGCAGCACTGCTACTCCAACCCCAATTGTCCAGGAATCAAGATCCCTCAGAATTAAAGTAGCCAGATCTTTGCTCGATCTGAATTTGAAGGAGGAATGATATCTTGTTTCTGAGCTTGATCTTCAATTAATATCTTTAAATGCTGGGATCAATCAGCCACTTTTGAATTAATTTAACCTTAAAGGAGCAGTTATCCTTTTGAGATAACTATCTGGCTACCTGGCTACTATATATAGCAAGCTACTATAAAGCTATCACAGGAATTATTTAAAGTTAACAGACTTTAATGCATTTGCTCCCTGACATGGTTACAACATTGGTGAAATTTATTATGCCAGCAGGAACCAACCATCTATCTTTTAGCAACTTGAATAAAACAGCAATAAGTTTCAAATTCAGATGATGTAAACTAAATAAATAGCATAGTTCCAGTTTGAAGTGACCTACAATGATCATCTAGTCCAACTGCGTGACCGCTTCAAGAAAATTTGCCTTCTTTAAGTGTGTCCTGGTTTGAGGTAAAACAGAACCAACTTTCTGTTCAGTAATTCTACTTCTTAGCTAGGCCTCTTCTAACTCTCTGAAATTAACAGCATGTTGTGCAGAAAATGGTTCATTCTCAGAGAGATAAGACCAATGTTTACAGTTAGTGCCAAGGAATGGTATGCAGAGAAGCTCTTGCTTAGACTTATTGCTATAACAACCAAGGTCAGCTAATTTCATTAGTTGCCCCATTGGAGGGTCAGAAACAGAAAAGCACAGAGGGGTCCCACCTGCAGGGAGGAGCGGACAAGACAGGTGACCCAAAACTGACCAACAGGGGTATTCCATCCCATCTGCCCCATGCTCAGTATAAAAGCTGAGGGATCAAAGGGTCAGCTTTCTTTTCTTCAATGGCCCACGTCCGAGGAGGACCCTGTCTGTTCATCTGCCTTTGATCCCGATCCGTGTGTTCCTGACTCCATCTGTGGAATCCAGTTCCCACCCGTTGCTGAGTCCAGCCTGGGACTTCCCCAGTGCCTGCTGGTGACGTCATCCTGGGAGCTTAATAGGGTTTTGTATATACTGTATCTATTTCATTATTTCCTTTTTATTTTATTAATAATATTTCATTAAAGGGGCTTAGTTTCTTCTAAACTCATAAATCTCTTCATCTCTTCTCCTCCTCTCCATGTGCAAGACGTAGGGGGAGAGCATCTGTCACCGGCCATTGGCCAATTTGGCCAAAACCATGACAAAATGAATTCTTGCATACTACAGGAAGTGGTGAATTAAGTCCCACTTTTAAGAGAAATGCTCCAGTTACTACTAAATTAAAACTTAGATGTATCAGATATTACTTCCTTCTGCCAGCAATGACTTATGAACAACATATTTAACTTCTAGGAACAGGCTTGTAACAAATCAGCTTTATTTATAATTGGAAAATATGTAAAAAAAAAGATTGAAAAACATCTTTAAAAGAAATTAAGTCAGTACTTCAATTTGAGCAAAATCTGAAAATTAACTGAGATTTAAGAGGTTGGATGAGTTCAACCTCCATTTTATTGGGCTAGATGAATTAAACTCAGTAAAAAGGTTTTCAAAAAGCAACAGCTAATACTAGAGAGCTGGTAAAAATATATATTGTAAAAATATATAACATATAGGTCAAGATTTTAATCCTCAAGATTTGGTCTGTATGTGAAAGTTTTAGTGCCTCCCCCTCCGAAATTTCAGTATCAGTCCATGATTAGATTTTTTTCTTTATATCCACAAAAGTCTTCACTTGTACCAGTGTAGTTACATTACTTTTGTAAATAAATGATCCCTACTATGTCTCAAAGAATGAGAAACCACTGAAGACAGTCTAATAAATGTGCCTGGAGAGAAAAGTCACTGATATTAGTCAGACATCCCTTTAAAACAGATATGACTTACTGTCATGTAAAATGAGACCATTCTTCAACAGACTGTCTTTGATCACAGCAAGGCAATACCAAATGAATTGTACTACTATTGCAAAATTTAAACCCTTCTCCTCCCACTCCTCACTTGTATCTTCATTTCTCCTTTACACACATGCAGTACTCCTCAAGCTTTTGGTAGACAAAGTATAGCCTTTTTGCCCTAGATAACTTCTATGTAGGTAGAGAAAATCATAGAATTGCCTAGGTTGGAAGGGACATTTCAGATCATCTAGTACAACCATCAACCTAACTCTGACAAAAACCATCACTAAACCATATCTCTAAGCACTATGTCTACCCATCTTTTAAATACCTCCAGGGATGGTGCCTCAACCACTTCCCTGGGAAGCCTGTTCCAGTGCTTGATAACCCTTTCAATGTAAAAGTTTTTCCTAATATCCAGTCTAAACCTCCCCTGGTGCAACTTGAGGCCATTTCCTCTTGTCCTATCACCTGTTCCTTGGGAGAAGAGACTGACCCCCATCTCTCTACAGCCTCCTTTCAGGTAGTTGTAGAGGGCAATGAGGTCTCCCCTCAGCCTCCTTTTCTCTAGGCTGAACAAGCCCATCTCCCTCAGCCACTCCTCATAAGACTTGCTCTCCAGACCCCTCACCAGCTTCATTGCCTTTCTCTGGATCCTCTCCAGCACCTCAATGTCTTTTTTGTAGTGAGGGGCCTAAAACTGGACACAGTACTCAAGGTGGGGCCTCAAAATGTCTATGATAGTCAAAGAAGTACAAAATATACCTCTTATTTCCTCTTTATATGGACTTTGAAACATAAAAGGCTTGATGAGCAACTTAACTTGCAAATACTGTTAAGGGATGTTAGGCGCATAGCCACTTCCTCCAGCCGCTCCAGCCCAGGACTCCCTCCTGTCCAGCTGCTTCAGCCCAGCATCCTGGGCACCTGGAGTCTCTGCCACTTATCTGTTCACAGGTTCAACCAGTAGCAATCCTGAGCACATATCCTAGAGACACACACAGAGGACACTGACACAGCTGGTTACACAGACTGCCACAGACAAGGCAGTACCTAACATACAATAGACAGCCAAGTCCCCTTCCTCCTCTTTGGCTGGTAGAGATAGAAAGTCACTAGTGAAAGCACACATACATTCGAGGATCCCTTGACTACCAGCATGGACCTTCTGTCCACCTGGTACCACTGCCCAGATTCCAGGCCCTCTTACCCACTTCATGGGTGCCCTACTCACCAGCTAGTCCAGCGTGATAGCAAACATGCATGCGCTCACAAGCTCATACTACAGGCATTACACATTCACAAGTCCCCTGGGCATACCAGCATTGACCCTTGCCTGCCTGATACCCCAGCCCAGACCCAAGGCCCCCCTGCTACTTGCTGTCAAGTACAGCTTGAAGTTTGCTAGTGAATACACATGCACACCCACACACCAGGTTTGGGGAAGATAGAGACACTCAACTCCCCCCCCAGCAGCCAGCACCGATCACACAAGCTGCGACCTGCAGTCCTGCTCCAGCCACCGGTATTGAGCCTCTCACTCTCCTCACTCATGCTTGTTCACCCCAGTAGCTGGTTTTCAGGACAGACACTGGACACCAGATTTCACTCGCACACGCAGCTCTCACCAGTAGCTGGCACTGACCCCTGTCACTTGCTCCAGTAGCTGACACCACAGGCCAGGGGTGCTTATACTCACAGTCTGATTCCAGTAGCTATCACCAAATTCACTCTCACTGGTCACCTCAGTAGCCGGCACTTCAGCCTTAAAGTCTGTAGGACCCTCCCTAGATCTGCAAAGCTATGGCCCATCCAACTAATGATGCTAAAAATCCCCACTTGCTCCAGTAGGAGACACCACAGGTTGCAGGGCACCTACAGCCCCAGTCTGACTCCAGTAGCTGGCACCAAATCGCACTCACACACACAGAGATCTCACCAGTAGCTGGCACTTAGTCTTTGCAGCACACATACACACAGGATAGAGAGTGAGATTATGCAAAGTGATAATGAAGAAAACATTTAATAGGAAAATATAAGAAGATAGGACAAACTCTGGTGATCAGGCACAGAGCTCAGCCAGACAAGCATACTGACCAACACCATTTTACAAGCAACTGTTTTATATCTTTCTGTCTACTCCCCCCTTCACAGAATATCCTGAGTTGGAAGGGACCCTCAAGGCTCAACATACAGGTACATTGGTGATGCTGTGAAATGCCAAAGTTAAGACTCAATAGCCTTGGTGACTACTAAGCAGGTATTCTTTATTGCAGCACCGGGCGCACAGGGGATTGGTCCACCTAATGTGCGCGCCGACTGATTTAGAGGTACAGTTTAAATACATACTATGTATGCATATTCACTAGCTTTACAAGAAATGATTACCTATTCATTAACTCGTTATTACAGGTTACTGCCCACTCCCGCATGCGCACTAGAGTCTCTCGGTGGTCTTCAGAGACATCTGGTGGTCGTTTACTTCCTCCACTCCTCTTCATCGTTGTGACCTTCTGGGTCAACTGCAGGCCTCTGCTCTACTTCTTTATTCTTGCTGGCGCATCAAAAGTGTTAGCTTTGACTAGTCTCTGCATTCCTCAGTAATCCTGGGCCCCTTGTTTTGAGAGATAAGCTTCTAGTATAAGGCTATATTGTCCTAAAGCATTCTTTCTTAAAAAATAGGAGATAAGTTCTGACATTTAGTACTACAACTGTTGCATCTGCTCTTTGTACAGCCTTAAGGCACCCAGTCTCCTAAATTAAGCTCCTAGTCTAATTTACAGTTCTAATATATTAAGCCCCTACTTCAATTAGTTTACAGCTTTAATATATCAAACCCTACTTCATTGGCCAGAAAAGAAAGATTAAAGAAAACATACACATCCCCCCAATAAATAAGACAGGAGAACTGGTGTCACAGTTTGGGCCAGGTTGGCCAATGACAAGACAACAGATGCTCTCCCCCACCTCTTGCTCCAAGGAGAGGAAGGAGAAAGATAAAGAGATTTATGAGTTTAGAAAAAACTACTTCAATGAAATATTAATAATAATTTTAAAAGGATATAATGAAATAGATACAACATAGACAAAACTATAACAAGCTCCCAGGGAGGTGTCACTGGCAGACATTGGGGAAGTCCCAGACTTCACACAGTGACAGATGAGAACTAGATTCCAGATCTGTTTTCAGGAACACACAGATCAGGACCAAAGGCAGGCAGACAAACAGCGAGGATCTTCCCAAAACATCCAACATAGAAAAAAAGAGAACCATTGAAGAACCAGTCTAGCCCTTTGATCCCTCAGCTTTTATACTGAGCATGATGCAGATGGGATGGAATACCCTATTGGTCAGTTTGGGTCACGTGACCTGTCCACTCCTCCCCACAGGTGTGACCCCTCCACAGGGTAAACAACCAAGTCAGCTAACCCTGGTTGCCACAGCAACAAGTAAGAGCAAGAGCTTCTCTCACTGAACAGTTGGCTCTGTTCCACCCCAAACCAGGATATTCCACCCCTTATTCCATGCTATTTGTATCATGCTCAGATCACTAATACTTCTCATCCGTCAAATATATACATATACAGATATACATATATATGTACACAGATCAGTTATTTATGATTTATCTTTATACACAAATGTTCGTTAAGTCCATTTAGTTCATCATTGCATAATGGCATCTATTATAGCAGACTCAGGACTGAGGGTTAAATTTCCTTGAGGCACACATTGAACTTCTCCATTCTCCAGCATCACCCACCAAGTACATCCAGGTCCTTGAGCAAAAACAGTCCCACGAATGGGTTTGCCTGAGGCAGGAAAAACCCAAACAGGTTTCCCCAGCATATTCCTTTCATGCACCACAAGGACTTTATCCCCTTCTACTGTACGTGAAAGGTCTGATTGAGCAGGACCAGCTCAATTGATGGATCCCCTGGTGTCAGCTAACCAGGTAGCTTGTGCTAAATGCTTGTCCCAATTTTTAAAGGTTCCACCACCCATTGCCTTCAGGTCATTTTTAACAGTCCACTGTATCGCTCAATTTTCCCAGAAGCTGGTGCAGGATAGGGGATATGATATACCCACTCAATACCATGTTCTTTGGACCAATTATTTATAAGATTGTTTTTGAAATGAGTCCCCTTGTCTGACTCAATTCTTCCTGGACTACCATGTCACGACAAGACTTGCCTTTCAAGGCCCAGGATGGTATTCTGGGCAGTGGCATGGAGCACAGGGATGGTTTCCAACCATCCAGTGCTTCTTTCCACCATTGTAAGCACATAATGCTTACCCTGGTGGGGGTGAAGGAGTGTGATGTAGTCAATTTGCCAAGCCTCCACAAATTTATATTTCAGCCGTCATTCCCCATACCACAAAGGTTTTAACCATTTAGCTTGCTTGATTTCGGTGCATGTTTCACAGTCGTGGATAAACTGTGCAATAGCATCCATGGTTACAGTTCCTGGATGATTTGGGTTTCCTATTCGAGCTCGCCGTACGATTAATGCAACCCACTTACTCCAGATAGCATCGATGGCATGATGAGTAGAAGGAATTCTACCCTTGAATATCCAGCCCAGGACTGGTAATTGGGGTGCCAGGAGGAGCTGTGCTTCAGTACCAATTACCTCTGAAGCAGCTCTGACTCCTTCATATGCTGCCAAGATTTCTTTCTCAGTTGGGGTATAGTTGGCCTCAGAGCCTTTATTGCCTCGACTCCAGAATCCTAGGGGTCGACCTCGAGTCTCCCCTGGTGCTTTTTGCCAGAGGCTCCAGGCAGGGCCATGCCTCGGGCAGAGTGATTAACTTCACTTGTAAGACAGTAGTAGTGAAATGTTTATTAACATAAAACAGTGATTTAACAAAGCTAGCAGTGAATGCGACAGTGTTTTACGAGATTCAATGGCAAGGTACACTTGATTATTTACTGCATAGAGGCCAGGGTCAGACAAGCTGTCAGGGAGACCCTCCCGTTGAGTCTCAAGTCTTATGTGCTGTTCAAGGTTTGCACCTCTAATTAGTGGTGAGAGTAGATCTTAAGAGTAACTTTATGGATTTCAACAATGCTTAGCATGCAGATGAGCTGCTGAACTTTAGACCTTCAATTACAGGTGGTAGTTTGAACAGAGGAGAACTTAATCTCTTTGTTTGTTTCCCAATAATATTCCAGTTGTTTTTATATGGATGACTTACGGTAGCCATTTATAGCAAGAACGTTTTTATCATTGTGACCAATTGCTGAGTCCACTTGCCATCTTTGAAATAATCTCTTTATTTTCACTGACACTTCTAGCATAGCTATATGCAGATCCTGTTATTTGTAGCTAATAGTCCCCTTATACTAACAGTGCCAGCTACTTTAATTGAAGTGCCTTGGATTCAGTCCCTGCAGTTCCATTTCCTGGGAGTGGTCAGTGGTGTGCGGTAACCTGGCTAGTCTTAATGTTCCTTTTTGGAGTTTTTGGTTTGTTTGATTTAGTGTTAGAGTTCTGGGGAGCCTGTCTGTCTGCTTAAGTTTAAGACTGCTCGTATCTGCAAGTTTGGGAGTGCTTTAGGATGAAAGTGCTCCAATAAAAAAAATCCCTTGGGTGCACCGTTTGGCTGAGACATCTCATGCACATGAATAAATATTTACCTTTGCAATTCTATACTTTGCATCCCAGCCTCTCTCCTCAGTCGGCAGGGGCCGAATTTGTAACACAGGATATCCATAGCTGAATTTTCTTTCTTATGATGGCTTACACGCTTCTTTCCTATGATGGCAAGGGGACATCGCTGTCTTGCGAGGCAGCACTGGACCCACTGCGGTGGACGGGCGGGGAAAGGCGGACGTTCACCGCCCCAAGGCCTAGTGGCCTGCGTTTGGAGAAGAGAACAGACAACCCTCTGCGGACGACCCCATACCACCCTCCACTACAGTCGCCGACAGAGTGGAGGGAGACGGCAGCTACGGGCGCGTCTGCGCGCTAGCGAATAGTGGTGGACTGGGTGGAGGATTGCTTCCTGCGCTCCTGTCGCAGTTTGGAATTTGTAGTGCGCCTGCGCGTAGGCGGAGGGCGGTGTCCGGCCCTGTGTTTTGAGCGTCTCGATGCGGATAGCTCACTATTTGGCAGGAAGGTGAGGAGGCGGTGGAATTCGTGTACGGAGAGGAGGATCCAAATGTGGCAGAGTCGAACAGGAGACGGCAGTAGCGACGGCGGAGTGGGACAAACGAGACAAGGGGAGTAGCTGTCCTTACTGCTGCCGCAGAGAATCTGAGTGGCCTAGTGAGACAGGAAGACTGCTGCGGCTGCAGCGCTAACGCTCCTAGGCCGTCCTCCTGGCACTCCCAGGCGCCCATCCCCATAGCAGGTACGTGAGTAGTGAAGGGGGGGAGGGGGAGGAAAGCGCAGCCTATCGCGCCGCCCTTGGCCTGGTTTAGCCTAGTACTGGGCAGAGCCGGAGGGAGTCGCTGTGAGATGAGCTTGGAGCCGCTGCTTCTAGCTTTCCTTCCCTTCCCCCGAGGTTGACGTTATTTATGTACTTGCGGTGTTACGCATCTGTTACCCTTTCTTCTTCACTGCCCGCCTCAGCACCCCACCTGCAAGCCGCGGGAGGCGGGCGAGAGCGGGGGCCCTCGGGCTCGTGTTGCTGTTTCTATCTTCCCACGTAGCGCCTCGGCAACCCCCACTCTTCCGGGCTCCAGGGGACTGCTGCTTTCCTTTGGCACGCCCCCTCTCGGTATCTATACACACACCCCTCGTCCCTTGCTGGAGGGGAGGGGTCGCAGCTGCACATCCCCCCTTCCTCTCTGTGGAGCTATTGTACTGTGGGCTGGGGTCCGCCGAGGGGCTCCCGACAGATAAGCCTTTCTGTCGATAGCGCACGTTGGGGGAGGCATGTCTTTACCCTGTCATCCGTCCGCTCCCCCCACGAGAAAATGGGGTGAAAGGGATGTGAGGGGGTGGTGGTGCTCGGCCGCGCCGCAGTAGCCAAAGGCTGGAGCTGGGGGAGTTGCTCACGCGCTGGGCTGGCAGCGCTGGGGTTGCGCACGCCACTGCTGCTGTCTGGGACACTCAAGAGTGCGTGTATGCGCGCGCTCTGCTGAGTTCCTTTGTCTTCTGCTGCTGCCGCTGCTTTCCCCTCCTCCCTCGATTCCTTCTCTCTCCTCCCTCCTCTCCTTTCTTTCCCCCTCCCTTCTTTCCCCTCTTTCTTAGACTCAAAACGCTGCTGCAGATGCAGGTTTGTAAATACTGGACCAACACACGCAACATGGCTGACGCTCGCCCTGCTCCTTCGCCAGGCTCTCCTCTTTCTCCCACTGTCTCCACCGCTTAGCCTCTCCTCCATTTAAGCTTTTGTTTCTTCCCCTTCATCTCCCATTAAAAAAAAAAAAATCACCCTCCTTATTGCGCGCATGGTGGGATTTCAAGGGTAAGGATCCTCGCTTGGAGGCTTTCTCCTTTCGTTTTGCTGTTTACAACAAAATGAAACCTAAAATCAGAGGGGGTTTGTGAGCCTAGCAAGGCCTGGAGGGAGGGGGAGAACTGGCTGAGCCATGCTGAGAGAGGCTTGATTAGAATGCGCATATCTCTCTGGGGGAGGGTGTTGGTGCACCGAAGTGCTGGCAGAGATTAAATACTGTATTATGCTTACGAAATGATCTAGTGCTATTTCTTTCATTTTAGGATGTAGTTCAGTATAAGGTATCACCTTGACACAGTCTTATTAAAAAGACCTGAACTAGTTATGTTAGAATAGGCGTTGTGTAGTGAAAAATCATAGTATAGGTTTTTTGGTGTTTTGGGCTTTCTCTGTATCTCCTTGTTAGTATCTTAAATAGCTCACGGGATATAAAACTGGAATTAACACTTGCCGGGCCTCTTTGTGTTGCTAGTTTTCTGTCACAGACTAATTTGCCCTTGTGATGACAATAGCACAAACGGAAGCAGGGTTTTTTTGGTCGTTGTTGTTAAAAGGAGCACTTTTTCTTAAAAAAGAAAAGGTGTGGCATTGTGAACTGAAGTGGGATACTGAACTACAACACAGCATCTTTCTGACCTTTCCTAACACAAGGCAGACATTCAGTTCAGCACTTTCCAACCTCAGTTATTCAGAGTACCCCCTTCTGGCTCTGATGAAAATAGCTTATATTTCATTGTTTTTTGTGTTGTTGTTGTTTTTTTTTTAACGACATAAAGCCAAAATAACATTTGAGTTTCTTGGGCTTATCTAAAATGATCTGCTAGGGAACAGCATATCTAGGTTTTAATTTAAGGATGAATGCTCAAGGTGCAAAGGATGCGATGCTTTCTAATGCTTTTTAAATATATGTGTTACTGTAACTCATAGTAAATGTTTTATTTTTCAAAGATTATATTTGAAAACACAGTCTTTATTCAAAGTATGTACACATTGATAGCCATTTCTCCTATCAGAGCAGTGCCCTAAAGTAATGTCCTAACTCTTTTCTTTGGCTACTTTGCTCTGGAAGCTTCTAGTGGAGAAACACTGGCATAGCATAATCATAGTTTTTATTGAGATAGAAGTAGCTACTGCATTTTAATGCTAGAATTAAGTATCATGTATTAATAATTTCTTTAGTCTATGTTTGTTTCTTCTCCCACTTTTTCCATCACCATTAACAAGTGTTGATTAACTGGAGGAGAAAATAAATTATTGTATTGAGTTTACTGCAATGTAAAACTTGAGTGGAGTCATCCAAATTGTGTTTTGGAATGTGTATTTGTATTATGGCTCCCAAGCCAACTGTAATACTTCTAGATGGAAAAAGCCTGAGCGAAAGTCTGTAACTTGATATGTCAGTGGATTTGTGCAGCGCTCGGTTACTTTTAACTGTTATTAACAAATTAGTTAACTAATTTGTGTTTTATCTATGAACAGTCAAAAATGATCCTGGGATCACTAAAGTAATTTTCACGTAATGGTGAAATTATTTAATTGAATAATATACAGTATTTATTAATGTTTTCACCATGTGGCAGTGGTTGGATTTAACTTTCTGTCTTAATCTAAACTGTGAATTTGGTGATGGCATGCAGAATTTGGGAGGTGAATTGATTTGGCTATCAGAGAGGTTGAGGAGAATGTTTCTACAATTGGAGACTGCCTTTTTATATTTCTTTTGTGTAACGTACATTGTAAAACTGCTGTAAATCCACATTATGCAAGTCTTGTTTGACTTGCTTGGAAACTTTATTGTATATGTATTTCATCAGGTTGTGGAACTATTACAAATTGTTGTCATCAACTGTGGTAACTATATTAGGTTTAAATATTACCTAATTGCATTCTAGTATTTGCAGTTATTGCAAGGTGGTTGAGATGTGTTGTTAAATGATCTTTTATGATGGGATTTTCTTGGAGACCTATCTGTAAAATAAGAGTTACTGACAGTATACTGTAAACATTTACAGGTAGGCTTTTAGAGTCTTTTTTGCTAAGGTTAGCTTTTAGTGTGTGTTTGGTTTGGTTTTTTTAATGTTATTGTTGAATGCTCTTATGTGCTGTTCAAGGTTTGCACCTCTAATTAGTGGTGAGAGTAGATCTTAAGAGTAACTTTATGGATTTCAACAATGCTTAGCATGTAGATGAGCTGCTGAACTTTAGACCTTCAATTACAGGTGGTAGTTTGAACAGAGGAGAACTTAATCTCTTTGTTTGTTTCCCAATAATATTCCAGTTGTTTTTATATGGATGACTTACGGTAGCCATTTATAGCAAGAACGTTTTTATCATTGTGACCAATTGCTGAGTCCACTTGCCATCTTTGAAATAACCTCTTTATTTTCACTGACACTTCTAGCATAGCTATATGCAGATCCTGTTATTTGTAGCTAATAGTCCCCTTATACTAACAGTGCCAGCTACTTTAATTGAAGTGCCTTGGATTCAGTCCCTGCAGTTCCATTTCCTGGGAGTGGTCAGTGGTGTGCGGTAACCTGGCTAGTCTTAATGTTCCTTTTTGGAGTTTTTGGTTTGTTTGATTTAGTGTTAGAGTTCTGGGGAGCCTGTCTGTCTGCTTAAGTTTAAGACTGCTCGTATCTGCAAGTTTGGGAGTGCTTTAGGATGAAAGTGCTCCAATAAAATGTGTTGCCGTGTTTAAGGTCACTAGTTGATTTCTCATCCTTCTGTTTTCGGAGTCTTCCTAGTGGTTCAGAGGTAGTCCTGAATCCCAAGTTCCCTATGTGACTTTGGGTGTAGCCTATTAAGATGACAATTCCTTTTGAATGTGTACCTTGAAGGCTTTTTAATTCTATCCACTGTATTGCTTGGTGGATTTTTTTGTTTTCCCTAGATTACTATTAGGTCAGAACAAGTAATGAATATAGGGAACACGGGTAACTATTCTGTTTCAAGATTATTATGCTGAGTGGGTTGTAAAGTATAACATTACCTAGCAAACTGATGTCTATCACTGGTGCGGCTTTTTAAGTTGATATTGCCTTGCCCAGATGTTGTAAAATGAAGAAGTAAGCTTGACTTTTTCAGTAATGTCCACTGGCTTGTTCTAAAGTATACTAAGCTGCCATTATGCTGATTTCTGTAAAAAAGTTTCACCTATCTACACCTGTTATGGTTTGAAAAAACTCATAACAATTTATTGTCATTTGGACAATTATTCTGTCACCTGATGACACTTCCCCACCCAGAAAGGGGAATCAGGGAAAACAAGGAAACACAAGAGGCCTTCCAGTACCTGAAGGGGGCCTACAAGAAAGCTGGGGAGGGGCTGTTTGCAAGGGCATGTAGCGATAGGACGAGGGGCAATGGGTTTAAACTAGAGCAGGGCAGGTTTAGATGAGACATTAGGAAGAAGTTCTTTACAATGAGGGTGGGGAGGCACTGGCACAGGTTGCCCAGAGAGGTGGTGGAGGCCTCATCCCTGGAGACATTCAAAGCCAGGTTGGACAGGGCTCTGAGCAATCTGCTCTAGTTGAAGATGTCCCTGCTTACTGCAGGGGGGTTGGACTAGATGACCTTTAAAGGTCCCTTCCAACCCAACACGTTATATGATTCTATAATTTTTCACCTCTTTGCTAATACAGGACAAGAGGAATTAAATGTTTGAGTCACACTTTTTGCTTGTCTGTAGAGGCAATTCCTCACAGGCAAAGCCTATTCACAGGCAGTCCTTCCAGTTATGTAATATTTTGAAGTACAGTAACATAATAAAATTACCTTCTTTCTCTGCTGAGTTCTCACATCTGTAAATTACTTCGAGGTGTTGGTAAATGCTGTCAAGTATTGATCCAGTTCACAAGGGGACTGTTGTTTTCCCAAGATGCTATGTGTCTTGTGTTCTGAAAAAACACTCTAGCAAGGGGGAGTGAGCATTGAATACAGTGTTAATTCTTGAGCTAAAGGTTGGTTTTGACAGCTCAGTTAAAAGAAGTTCCTTGGTTTAAGCGAGTTTTGCTAATTTTTGAGCAAAAATTTTTCATATACTCACAAACTCATGCAGGTGTTCTCTGAAAGTACATTTTTCCATAGTCCAGTAAGTAACTTTTCAACAAATAACATGAAATGGTTATGTGTCGTCTTCAATACTTCTTTAAGATCTTTTGCTTCTCATTTATTTTCATGGATATGTAAATATCCATGTAACTGTATTCCCCCACACCCCCCCTTTTCTTTTTTTTTAAAAACTTTTGCAGGATGTTAATTGTTTTCCATCAAAAATCTGAAAGACCTTTACATAAACAGAAAATATCATATGCTGTTATGATGCTGAGGGATTTAATCTTTTGTAGGAAAAAACCAAACCCACAACAGTGTAGTAAACAGTTTAAGTTCTTCTAATTCACCCTTGCTGATGATTTCAGTTGTCGTGGTTTTGGCCAAATTGGCCAATGACTGGCAACAGATGCTCCCCCGCAACCTCTCGTACATGGAGAGGAGGAGGAGAGATGAAGAGATTTATGAGTTTAGAAGAAACTAAGCCCCTTTAATGAAATATTATTAATAAAATAAAAAGGAAATAATGAAATAGATACAGTATATACAAAACCATATTAAGCTCCCAGGATGACGTCACCAGCAGGCACTGGGGAAGTCCCAGGCTGGACTCAGCAACGGGTGGGAACTGGATTCCACAGATGGAGTCAGGAACACACGGATCGGGATCAAAGGCAGGTGAACAGACAGGGTCCTCCTCGGACGTGGGCCATTGAAGAAAAGAAAGCTGACCCTTTGATCCCTCAGCTTTTATACTGAGCATGGGGCAGATGGGATGGAATACCCCTGTTGGTCAGTTTTGGGTCACCTGTCCTGTCTGCTCCTCCCTGCAGGCGGGACCCCTCTGTGCTTTTCCGTTTCCGACCCTCCAATGGGGCAACTAACGAAATTAGCTGACCTTGGTTGTTATAGCGATAAGTCTAAGCAAGAGCTTCTCTGCATACCATTCCTTGGCACTAACTGTAAACATTGGTCTTATCTCTCTGAGAATGAACCATTTTCTGCACAACATGCTGTTAATTTCAGAGAGTTAGAAGAGGCCTAGCTAAGAAGTAGAATTACTGAACAGAAAGTTGGTTCTGTTTTACCTCAAACCAGGACATTCCACCCCTTACTCCATACCATTTGCGTCATGCTCAGATCACTAATACTTTGATCTATCAAATCTATCCATACACCATATATATATAAAAATAGATATATGCAGGTTACTCGGTTATGATTCTATCTGCAAAAGTGCACAAAGTCTGTTTAGTTTGTAACTGTAGGATTTCATCTCTCATAGCAGAATCTCAGGGGAGGAAAGATGAATGAACTTCATTGTGGTCCATGCCCATGGGTAGCACGTCCATCTTGAAGAGTTTTGCTGGATGCCACTTGATGAAGCTGGTTCAGGTTTCATCACCACTGTGGTATCCTTAAAACACTTATAGAACACTGATAGTATGGTATAACAATTAACATCATACAGCTCAGAATTAAGTTTTCTCACCCAGGGTCAAATATCCTTGAGGCACACATTGAACTTCTCCATTCTCCAGCATCACCCACCAAGTACATCCAGGTCCTTGAGCAAAAACAGTCCCACGAATGGGTTTGCCTTTGCCTGAGGCAGGAAAAACCCAAACAGGTTTCCCCAGCATATTCCTTTCATGCACCACAGGGACTTTATCCCCTTCTACTGTATGTAAAAGGCCTGATGGAGCAGGACCAGCTCGATTGATGGATCCCCTGGTGTTAACTAACCGGGTAGCTTGTGCTAAATGCTTGTCCCAATTTTTAAAAGATCCACCACCCATTGTTTTCAGGGTAGTTTTTAATAATTCATTGTATCGCTCAACTTTCCCAGAAGCTGGTGCATGATAGGGGACATGATATACCCACTCAATGCCATGTGCTTTTGCCCAAGTACCTATAAGACTGTTTTTGAAATGAGTCCCATTGTCTGACTCAATTCTTTCTGGAGTACCATGTCGCCACAAGACTTGCCTTTCAAGGCCCAGGATGGTATTCCAGGCAGCGGCATGGGGCACGGCCTAGGTTTCCAACCATCCGGTGCTTGCTTCTACCATTGTAAGCACATAGCACTTACCCTGGCAGGTTTGTGGGACTGTGATACAGTCAATCTGCCAGGCCTCCCCATACTTATATTTCAACCATCGTCCCACGTACCACAAAGGTTTTAACCTTTTAGCTTGCTTGATTTCAGCGCATGTTTCACAATCGTGGATAACCTGCGCGATAGTGTCCATGGTTAAATCCACCCCTCGCTCATGAGCCCATTTATATGTTGCATCTCTTCCTTGATGACCTGAAGCGTCATGGGCCCACCGAGCTAAAAATAGTTCACCTCTATGTTCCCAGTCCAAATCTGTCTGGAAAATCTTAGCAGCCTGACCCACTTGCTGGTTGTTCTGATGTTCCTCAGTGGCTTGACTCATGAGTACGTGGGCATCTACACGGTGTACCTTCACAACTAGTTTCCCTAGCCAGTCAGCAATATCTCACCATAATTCAGCAGCCCAGATGGGTTTACCTTTGCGCTGCCAGTTGCTCTGCTTCCGCTGCTTTGACCATCCCCACAGAGCATTTGCCACCATCCATGAGTCAGTATAGAGATAGAGCATTGGCCACTTTTCTCATTCAGCAATGTCTAGGGCCACCTGGATGGCTTTTACCTCTGCCAATTGACTCGATTCACCTTCTCCTTCAGTCGCTTCTGCAACTCATCGTGTAGGAGTCCACACAGCAGCTTTCCACTTTCTGTGTTTTCCTACAATACGACAAGATCCATCAGTGAACAAGGCATACTGTTTCTCATTATCTGAGAGTTCATTATATGGTGGGGCTTCCTCAGCAAATGTCACCACCTCCTCAGGTGGCACTGTGAAGTCTTTGCCTTCAGGCCAGTTTGTGATCACTTCTACGATTCCTGGACTATTGGGGTTTCCTACTCAAGCTTGCTGTGTGATTAAGGCAACCCACTTAATCCAGGTAGCATCGGTGGCATGATGAGTAGAAGGAACTTTACCCTTGAACATACAGCCCAGGACTGGTAATTGGGGTGCCAGGAGGAGCTGTGCTTCAGTACCAATTACCTCTGAAGCAGCTCTGACTCCTTCATATGCTGCCAAGATTTCTTTCTCAGTTGGGGTATAGTTGGTCTCGGAGCCTTTTTATACTCGACTCCAGAATCCTAGGGGTCGACCTCGAGTCTCCCCTGGTGCTTTTTGCCAGAGGCTCCAGGCAGGGCCATGTCTCGGGCAGAGCGATTAACTTCACTTGTAAGAGAGTAGTAGTGAAATGTTTATTAACATAAAACAGTGATTTAACAAAGTTAGTAGTAAATGCGACAGTGTTTTACGAGATTCGATGGCAAGGTACACTTGATTATTTACTGCATAGAGGCCAGGGTCAGACAAGCTGTCAGGGAGACCCTCCCGTTGAGTCACGAGGTTCAGAAAGGACCCCCTGGCTTTCTAAACTCCTTCTCAGAGAGGAGTCTAGGTGCAGCCGGATCCAATCCTAGTCCCAGACTTGGTCAACGGTTTACGTCTAAAGGATTATATATGCGCAATCAATCCTTTCTGTCACTTAGCTAAGATTTCAAAGTTTAGCATGCTCTTAGTCACTTACCGAGAATCTGTTGTGGCAAGGAATCTCTCAGCCTCGAGGAGAAGAACCTTAAGCGAGCGTCCCCACTCAAGGGGAGATCCTGTTGTGCAGCCCGCTGCCGTGCAGGAGAGCTCAAAGGGCTCTTGGGCTGTCCACTATTTATGGAGTAAGATAATTGACCTATGGTGATATTCTCATGGGAACAAGATACCTAGGTTCCCACTCCAGACAGTGTTTTGACTGTGTTGCCAGCCATCCCCCACAGTTCAAGTGCAACTCGTAACAACTCCCACTGATGGCCATGGCTTGAGCAGGAGCCGGGGGTGGGGGGAAAGGGAAAAGGGGAGAGCACACCGCCACACTCCACCCCGTGACTATAGTCAATTCATCTTACCTTCACAGAGTGGTGGTATGGTCACCTCTTGCCTCTGTGCCATAAATATTATGCTAATAGTTTGTGCGCTTAGAGATTCACGGTAAGTAGACAGTAAAGCACGGCTATTTGTTGTGGTGTATGATGGCACGGACTCCGGCTGTGATAAGCATGAAATCGTTTATCGCTTCTCAAGCCTCGGCTTTTATACCCAAGCTCTAAAGCTTTCCATGCACCTGCTAGGCAAGTAAACATATTTCAGATCACTAACCCAGTTGCCTTATTCAGTTCCCACCAAGATAAGCACGCAAAGCTGTTTTCTTGTTCCATGTTTATATTGAACCAGTTCCTCTTCGTTCCATCCGTATCGATATCTGCGTTTCTGTTTCTGTGTGCTCTGCTCACTGTGTCTTTGGACGTATGCAGGCCTCTGCTCATAGATCTGCCACAATTTTTTATTTGTTAATTTGTATGTTTTGGGTGGTTGAAGTTGGGTTATTTGTTTGGTCAAGTATCAAACTTTTATATACAACATAACTATAAGCAACAAACATATGAAAATTAGAACTAGCAAGATCACAACTGGGTGAAGCATACAATTAAACAGTCTCGTTGCTGTTGGTGACCATCCAAGAAGAATTTCCCACCAATGGTGTTCTCCATCCTTCTTCACTCTTTCAAAGACATGGTGTATCTCTTATGTATCATGCTGAACAGTGATTAGAGTTTTGTGTCCATTATTTTGGATTCGTTCTAGCAGCTGACACAGGTCATCATGTTGTAGTAGTTTCTTTACCAATTGTCGTGGTTTTGGCCGGATTGGCCAATCAGAATGACAGATGTCGTCCCGTCCCGCCCCCCCCCCCCCAGAGAGGAAAGGAAGAGATAAGGAAATTTACAAGTTTAGAAAAAGAACTAAACTACTTTAATGAAAGTAATAATAAATAAGAGAATAGTAAATAATAATAATAGAATAATAAAAATTAAAGAAAAAAGTATACAATATATACAAAACCGTATCCAGCTCCCAGGATGACGATCGCGTCACCAGCAGACACAGGGAAAGTCCCAGGCTGGAGTCAGCGATGGACAGGAGTTGAATTCTGGAACTAGAGTCAGGGATGCTCAGATCGGGATCAAAGGCAGACGAACAGACAGGGTCCTCCTCAGACATCGTCCATTGAAGAAAAAAAGCGAGCCAGAGCCGCCTTGACCCTTTGATCCCTCAGCTTTTATACTGAGCGTGATGCAGATGGGATGGAATACCCTGTTGGTCAGTTTTGGGTCACCTGTCCCATCCACTCCTCCCTGCAGGTGGGACCCCTCTACGCTTCTCCGCTTCTGACCCTCTAACGGGGCAAATAACAAAGTTAGCTGACCTTGGTTGTTTTAGCGATAAGTATAAGCAAGAGCCTCACTGCATACCATTCTTTGGTATAATCAGGTCTTATCACTCTGAGGGTGAACAGTTTCTGAACAATATGCTGTTAATTTCAGACTTTAGTCAGTTAGAAGAGGCCCAGCTAAAAAGTAAAATTACAAAACAGAAAATTGGTTCTGTTTTACCTCAAACCAGGACACCAATGTAAGATTCGTTCCGATAGGGGTAGGCAACAAATCTCGAATCAATGTATAATTAGATTGTAGCAATGGGTAAGACATTAGAGGAGCTGAATAATTGAAGTCACATCCCATAATTTTAGTAAAATTACAAACACAAACATTTGAGTGATTACTTGTATCTACAGTAACATTATCTACGAATATAGTATTACAAAGGGTTCTCATACAAACACATCCTTTTCCAACATATATAAGTACAGTTTCAGGATTTTCATCGAGATGTATTTCAAAATGACAAACATTCTGTTCAGCGTCAAGACAAACATCTTGGGCTTTGATGGTGTTACTCTCACAAATAAATCCTTGTTGTTCTCATACAACGCATGCATTAACATCAACGGTCTGCCATTTGTTCCCATTCCATTGGGCCCACACTCTATGTTCTAATGGATAGAGTATAGTTCCATTGTGATTTAATCCTAGTGCAATGATTGGGTATATGGTGTATACCAAAGCATTGCGTATTGTTAGAACAAAAGCTGTAGATGGGGTTATAAGTAAAATTAACTAAATACCACCAGGACTGAAATTCCCTTTCAAATTCAGTTGCATTATCCCAGATTACTTTTCGAATTTCAGTGGGTAAGGTACCTTCTTCGCCTTCTTGTACAATTGCTGCTACCATAGATTGCATCCACAGCTGAGCTTGGATACAACTAAGAGCTAAAGAAACATTGGTTTGGGCTACACCAAGGGCATCCACAATCAACTGGTGATCCCTCTTATTAATTCTTTCCCACTGAGGCAATACATCAGATAAGAGCCATTGGTTAGTTCCCAGTGCTAATAGAGAAGATCACAATGGGTATTCCAATTTGTTTAAATCACTTGTTGTGCTCAGTTTATTTGCAAGTACCTCAGTATCTATACTATTTAAGACTCCCAGTCCTGTCCCTATGATACCAGTCGCATCTCTCCTTGTTTGTCTTGGAGAGGTGAGTGTTCGCCCATGTAACCATGCTAACCGTCCTGCATAGGATGTACTCAGGAATGATGAACAGGCCAGTTCGATGGTAGAGATGTTAATTTGCATCAGTAGTTCTACTCGTTTAAGAGACCATGATGGATTAAATAACGCTCGTTGTTGGCCTGTATTTTTGATCACATATGGTCCAATTTCAGAAATTTGTGGGGATAGAGTTTTATCATCCTTTACAATCGGTGTGGAAGTTGTCATATGAGGCTCAGTAATGTCAATTTTTAATTTAAATGATAGTCCCACACTATGGCAAGCCCAGACTACAAAACCAGGTTGTACTAAGGTAAAATTGTACCAACAGTCCAATTTTTCAGAGGCGCACTGTTTCGTACCATTGATTATTTGGTTTGATACAGTGCTCCGTTCCCAGCTCCATTCATTTTCTAAGTATACTTTGCTTCCATGCATGACCACAGTGGAAAGATTTAAATCTCCCTTCCTAGAGTATATTCCCATACTCCCGGTATGCTTAACACTAGCTTGAGACCATGGCCACTCTAGAGTTCTTTGACCACAGGTTAGAAGCAGCATTGCTAAGGTTTGGAATATTAACACGAACACAGCGCTTCCGTTTGCCATCCTGCAGGCTGCTGTAAGAGAAAACAAAGACTTGTTTCAGTGGGGAGAGTCCGAACAGGTTACCCCATTAATAAGAAGGGAAAATCCATTGTGTACTAATTCTGTGTTTTGCACCGCTGCTATTGGTAGCTTCCCAGGCACGTGGGCCACGAGGTTTAGTTAAGGTCATAGTCACAATACCTATGGCTGGTAAATTGACCATCACAGGCTGTCCTGGCTGTAATGTTGTCGGATATTCTTTTTCCTCATTGGATGGGACACTGAGCTCAGTTTTTACAAAGAATGCTCGGCTTACAGGGCTTCCAGTGGGCCCATATCGATTATTTAATTGATGGACTACTTTGGAAAGTCTCCTATCCCATTGAGCCTCTCGTGTGGTTTGAGATTCTTTTTCAATAAGCCATTAGCTCTTTCTACCATCCCATTTGATTGAGGGTAGTATGGAGTGTGGAATATCCACTTAATTCCCTCTTGCTTTGCCCAATTTTGCACTTCTTTACATGAAAAATGTGAGCCATTATCACTTTGGATAACATCAGGAGTAGGTAGATTTGAGAACCATAATGATAGTCCTGGGATTGTATTTTTTCCATCAGCTCTCCGACATTTAGTGGCCACAAGCAAGCCAGAGATGACCTCCGCTCCTGTGAGGATATATCAGTATCCTGTGGAGGATTTGAATGGTCCAATATAATCAATTTGCCACGTAGACCATAGAGTTTTCCCTTCATTGATATGTAGAGGTGGTGCTTTAGCAGGATGATCTGCCTGCAATCTCAGTCTACACTGGGGACATTCTGTAAGAATAGTTTCACAAGTTTTCCTGTTTATAGGCCAGCCTTTACTCTGTGCAGCAAAGTAAAGTGCTTCTTTACCTGTGTGGCTTAAGTTTTGATGTAACCATTCTCCCAATCGATACCACTCCGAATCTAAGGTGATTTTCCTAATTTTGGTTAGCTCATCTACCTTTTGATAGCAGGTTGATTATCCTTAGCATGAGCTTTAACCCATCCAATCCTAAAAGGTGTTTTCCTGACTATATCCAGCAATAGTTGCCAGTCTGTCTTTCTCCAAACTGGGGATCCATTTACTTCACAGTTTAAGGTTTCCCATTGACAGAGCCACTGTGTGGCACCGGCCCATACAGCATAAGAGTCTACATATATAATTTTTGCTCCATTCTGTGCCGCCAAAACAACTGCTCTTATTTCCCCTACTTGTGCACTACCTTCACCTTCCTCTACTACTTGTTTGCCAGAGGTAATATCTAATGCAACAGCTTTATATTGCCATTTACTCTTTTCGCAGAAGCATCTGTAAACCAAATGTTTTCCGTCGGAGTATTCTCAGTAAGGGGTGGTGCATCCAGAATGGGTGAAGGTTTAAAAGGTTGTTGTAACGCTAAAGGGTCTGTGTTTACTGGCATCTGCAATTTGGAAGCCTTGGTTTGTCCCTCAGTTAATTGCATATTTTCTGCTACTCCTGTTAGGTAGGCATACCATTTTCTGATTGTGGGTTTCTGTGTGACTCCTTCTGGGGGAGCAGTCCCCTTAAGGATTGCTTCTATTAAATTAAAGGGTCCTCTAGTTTGCACAGGTTGTCCCTGATGTATTTTCTCAACTTGTTTAACTGCTCGGACTAAAGACAAAAGTCCCTTTTCCCATTCAGAGTACCGTTGTTCTGTTTCTTTAAATGCAATTGAGCTAAACAATAGAGGTCTTTTTGGTCCATCGGGGCCAGTTTGGAACAGATTACAATAAGTAGCATGTTCTGCGAAACCCCATTCGGCTATGATAGGGTCGCGGGGGTGTACCGGTCCCAGTGACTCTGGTATGTTTTTAATTCTTCGATTAGAGTTTTTACTGCCTCGTTATGTTCTGATCTCCACTCCCAGGATTTGCCTTTCCGTAAAAGTGAGTATAATGGACGGGAAATTATAGAAAATCTAGGCACATGCTTCCTCCAATATCCTAAAGTTCCCATTAATTGTTGTAACTCCTTCCTTGATTGGGGCATTTGCAGCTCTTCAATTTTTCTTAAGGTATCCGGAGGAATCACAGCACTGCCTGCTATCCAGCAAGCGCCTAAAAATTTTTACTTCTTTACTTGGTCCCTGACATTTTCCAGGTGGTACCTCAATTTCTGCTTTATGTAGTGCTTGCCACACTGCTGCTTCCCCCACTGTTTTACAAGTTCCTCCAATCAGAATATCATCTCTATATTGGTACAGTTTTACACCTTGGGGGAGCGGGACTGTCTGCAAAAGTTCGGCGAGCGCGGCATGAGCAATTGGGGGTGAGTGTTTATACCCCTGTGGGAGTCTGTTAAAGGTATATTGTATGCCCTCCCAAGTGAACGCAAACTTCTCTTTATCCTCCCCCTTCAAGGGAACCGTAAAGAACATATCTTTTACATCTAATGCCGCCATCCATGGGTGGGCAGCTGCTTGCAGAGTAGCTGTTAAAGTTGCAATGTTTGGTACAGCGGCCGTTAGCGGGGCTGTATTAGCATTTAGACGGCGGTAATCGACTGTTAAACGCCACCTCCCATCAGGTTTCCGAACCGGCCAGATGAGTGAGTTATATGGGGAGTGGGTTCTGGAGATAATTTGTCTTTTCTCTAAATCAGCTATGACTTCAGAAATGCCCTTTCGTGCCTCAGCAGAGAGCGGGTACTGCGGTACGTTTGTAATCTTTGACTCGGGGAGCGCAGGGGCTGAGCGGAGCACCCGCACTGCGGCTTCCCGGTTTCTGCACGGGTTAAGGTCAGTGCTTGAGCCGAAGGACCACACGCTGCCATCCGGCAGACACCAGGTTCGGCCGTTTAAAATATCAAAACCTAAAATATTTTCATGATGAACTTTAATTGCAAAGGGAGTAGACGACACGCGCTTCTCGCCCGGGAGCCATAAACTAACCTTAGCAGTTTGACATAGATCAGTTCCCCCGTTCACACCTGTAATTCTAACTCTTTGCCGTCCGGATCGCACGCCCAGCTTCTCGGCATCTTGTTGTGTTAGTATCGAAATTTGTGCCCCCGTAATTATTAATTGTCTTCGAGGACCAACTGGAATTAATATGTATGGGCCATCATCACTTATCCACTGATAAGCCTCCACTTTCCGGACAGGCAGGCCCAATTGCCTTCCGGACATTACTCGTTTTTTGACTTGGTGTCCTGCAATTCCTCCTTAAGAGGGAGAAAGGGATTATCCTCCTTCAAAGAAGTTGAAATAGTCTCTGTTTCCACCGCTATCTCGTTTCTGGAATGCTTCAATCAGACTCAAGATAATGCCAGTAGGCTGACCTTGAATCGCGGCTTTGGGAATGCCTAGTGCTAATGCTTTCCTCCACAATTCATTCCTCCGTTCTTGAGACTGTTTGCAAGTTATTTCCCTTTGATTTAATTCCTGTTCCCTGTTTCACGGGTCTTACTTTGTGATCCTCCTCCCCGGGATTTCTGGCTTTGTTTTTCAACTGCTGCACCGTCGTCCCAGCCCATTTCACGGCAGTAGTTAACAATGCTGTGCATTAATTCTGCCCAGGTAGGGATTTGCCTGGGGGGACGATTGCCCTGTGTATTAAATTCGGTATCTCTTCTAATCTCATCCCGTTTTGCAACCAGATGAGGTTTAAGAACTGTTGGGGCTCCTCTGACCAGTGGTTTTAACATTGCAAAATCTACCGCAGCAGATAGTGGGACATCGTGGCGTCCTCGTTCGTGCATGGCTTGTGTGCAAGCGGCTTTTGTGACGGCTGTGGATAACTCACTCAGAGATTTGATGGGGATTATGGAGGGCTCACCCTGTTCCATGGTGTCGATTCCTCCCGCCCAATAAGGTACTCGGCTGGTGATAGAATGGGGTGTATCTGCCGGGTCGGGTCCTAAATTTAAGAAAACTCCTGGACCCCAGTAGCCACTGGCTTCATCCCGGCTTAACATGATTCGGTCGCCGCCAGTTAAGCATACTCGCCACAAGTATTCAGTTTCAGTTTCACCGGGGTTTCTGCTATATCTCTCTTGCAAATTTGTCAATTGCAACGGATCCCGGGGACTGGTTCGCGTAGTATGCCGTGGATTACCACCCCGAGGTCCCGCAGTTACTTCTGTTTTAACAATGGGTCTGGCTTCATATTCGGGAGGATTTGTGGGGAACAAAGGAACATCTTCTTCTGACTCGCTATCATCGGGATCACCCCAAATGTTTCCGTCCCAATGTTCAGGGGATACTGTCATTTTCCTAATCTGTACAGTGTCAGGGGGGTGGGGAGCCTGTATAAGCATCGTTTCGACCTTTTCTCCCAATTTCTGCCTTTTCTGAAGGTTGCGGCAGGGGAGGTTTACATTAGATATTAGGAAGAATTACTTTACTGAAAGAGCGGTCAGGCACTGGAACAGCCTGCCCAGGGAGGTGGTTGAGTCACCATCCCTAGAGGTATTTAAGAAACGTCTAGATGTGGCACTTCAGGGCATGCTCTAGTGGCAGAGATTGGAGGTTGTTTGTTTGTGGGGTTTTTTGTGTGTGTGTGTGTGTGTGTGTGTGTGTGTGTGTGTGTGTGTGTGTATGGTTGGACTCGATGACCTCAAAGGTCCTTTCCAACCATGAAGATTCTATGATTCTCCTTTTCTTCCCGCAATTGTTTTTGCAGCTGTTCATTTTTAAAAGATAGCAGTAACTCAGTTGCCTTCCTGCTCTCTGTTTCCTTCTCTAGGTCCTGCTCTCTCCTATTCTCCCTGTCTTGGTATGCGGCTTCTAAACAAGTGCCTAACGTCTTGCAGATGACTCCCTTATCTTTTTCCATCCTTTGTGTGGCCCCTAATTGCTTTTAAGTGCTCTTCAACGACTTCCCAATTGTACCAATTATCACGAGCCCATTCCTCTGAGAATTTGGGGCTCGGGTTCACTCCATGCCTCTGTAAATAATCAGTGATAACTCCGGACATTCCTGCCGGCTACACCAGGTGTTGCGGGCAGAGTGATTAACTTCACTTGTAAGAGAGAAGCAGTGAAATATTCATTAACATAAAACAGTGATTTAACAAAGTTAGTAGTGAATGCGACAGTGTTTTACGAGATTCGATGCCAGGGTACGCTTGATTATTTACTGCATAGAGGCCAGGGTCAGACAAGCCGTCAGGGAGACCCTCCCGTTGAGTCACGAGGTTCAGAAAGGACCCCCTGGCTTTCTAAACTCCTTCTCAGAGAGGAGTCTAGGTGCAGCCGGATCCAATCCTAGTCCCAGACTTGGTCAACGGTTTACGTCTAAAGGATTATATATGCGCAATTAATCCTTTCTATCACTTAGCTAAGATTTCAAAGTTTAGCATGCTCTTAGTCACTTACCGAGAATCTGTTGTGGCAAGGAATCTCTCAACCTCGAGGAGAAGAACCTTAAGCGAGCGTCCCCACTCGCGAGAGTCCCCAAGGGCTACTGCATGCACAGTCTCTTGTTTAATTTGCTCAAAGGCCTGTCGTTGCTCAGGACCCCACATAAAATTATTTTTCTTTCGAGTCACTTCATAGAGAGGTTTCACAATCTGACTATAACCTGGAATGTGCAGTCTCCAGGAACCCACAACACCTAAAAAGGCTTGTGTTTCCTTTTTGTTAGTAGGTGGGGACATAGATGTTGTTTTGTTCATCACATCCATTGGGATCTGGCGATGCCCATCTTGCCACTTAATTCCCAAGATCTGGATGTCTCATGCAGGTCCCTTGACCTTACCTTTCTTTACAGCAAAACCTGCTTTCAGAAGAACCTTGATTATTTTCTTACCTTTCCTGAAAAGTTCTTGTGCTGTATTACCCCCCACAATGATGGCATCAATGTATTGCAGGTGTTCTGGAGCTTCACCCTTCTCCAGTGCAGTCTGGACCAGTCCATGGCAAATGGTGGGGCTGTGTTTCCACCCCTGGGGCAGTCGATTCCAGGTGTACTGGATGCCTCTCCAGGTGAAAGCAAACTGTGGCCTGCACTCTGCTGCTAAAGGAATAGAGAAAAAGGCATTAGCAATGTCAATGGTAGCATACCACTTGGGCTGCCTTGGACTCCAGTTCATACTGCAGTTCTAGCATGCCTGGCACAGCAGCACTCAGTGGTGGTGTGACCTCATTCAGGCCACCATAGTCTACTGTTAATCTGCAGCCTCCATCAGACTTTCACACTGGCCACATAGGGCTGTTAAAGGGTGAGAGAGTCTTGCTGGTCACTCCTTGGGTCTCTAGCCAACAAATCAGGTTCTGGATGGGAACCAGGGAGTCTTGGTTGGTGTGATACTGTCATTGATGCACTGTGGAAGTAGCAATTGGCACCTGCTGTTCTTTAACCCTCAGCAGTCCCACCACAGAAGGGTCATCTGAAAGACAGGGTAAGGCAGACAGCTGTGTAATGTCCTCAGTCTCTACAGCTGCTATACCAAAAGCCCACTAGATACCCTTTTGGGTCTTTGAAATAAATACCCTTTCTTGAGGTAGTCTATGCCAAGGATGCATGGAGCATCTGGGCCAGTCACAATGGGGTGCTTCTCCCATTTATTCCCAGTTAGGTTCACTTCGGCCTCCAATACAGTCAGTGCTTGAGACCTGCCTGTTACTCCAGAAATGGTGATGGATTCTGTCCCTTTATGATTCAATGGCAATAGGGTACACTGTGCACCTGTGTCCACCAGGGCTTTATACTTTTGTGGCTCTAATGTGCCAGGCCATGGAATCCACACAGTCCAACAAACTCGGTTGTCCCTTTCCTCCTCCTGGCTGGAGGCAGGGCCCCCCTAATGTTGAGGACAACATCTACAATTAGCAGATGAGTTCCTACAAGGACCGGAGCATCGCTTACCATGGACTGGAGCAGCCACCCTCCTGCAGAAATTCTTTCTTCCATCTGCTTTGCCTTGCAACTCAAGCCTGCAGGGATAGAGTAGGTTTTTTTATCCCAATTACTCATGTCCTCTCCATTGTTGCAAAGGCAAAGCCATGGGAAATCTCAGAGTGGATCCTGTTTCCCCTGAGTTGGTCTTGTAGGAGGACGTTTTTTCTTAATGACTACAACCTGGGTCCCTTCAGGGGAAGAATGGGATTCTTTCCCCTTCTCAGAAAGTTTTTCAAGCAGTTCATGAAAAAGATTATAATTTTTCTCATTTTGCTCAGCTATTGCCTTAGTAATTTTCTCCATTGTCTCAGCAGTGGTCTTAGTTTGATCAGTCATTGCCTTGGTTTGCTCAACAATTTTCTCCAAAGTAAGCTGTCACAGTAAGGGGATGAGAGAGACTGTCTTCATACTGTCATACCTTGTTAGCCACTTCATTTTCAGTGTTTGTATCAGCATCAGATCCTCCCCAGACCATTGTTGACAAAGTGTGGGAATAATTATTTGATGGTGCACTCTGCACAAACTTCATCAGTAAAGATCATTTGCATGGCATTTCATCAGGGTCTACATTCACTTGACAGTTGCTATAAATCACCTCTTGCAAAGGCATTTCCCTCAGGTACTTAATACCTTTTCCCATGCTGGTCCATTTGCTTGGATGGCATTTGATATCATCCTTAAAGGGATACCTGCCCTTTACAGCTGATAGCAGTCGCCTCCAGAGACTGAGGGTGTCTGCCTTTCTCCCAATCGCTTTATCAATCCCTCCATCTCTGGCCAGGTTTCCCAACTGCTTAGCTTCTCTACCATCTAAATCTATGGAATCAGCCCCATTGTCCCAGCATCGGAGCAACCAGGAGACAAGTGTTTCCCTTTCATGACAGCTAAAGTCTTATATTTCACAAATCCTTCATAGAGAAGGATTTGATGATTATCTCTGCATCTGAGTCCTCATCCTGTCTTAATGCTGTCTGAGAACGACCCCCTCCTAGACCTTCCTCAGAGGAACCCTCTCCCATGCTGTCTGGCTTGGGCTGGTCTCTGTCGTCAGAGGCAGGGGAACGAGCTGACTTTTTCTGCTTCCTGGTCACCGGGGCAACTTGTGCCGGTTCTGCTGGAGTTTGGGTAGCAGCAGCGCTCGTTGTTGGAGCAGACAGAGCAGTGACCGTGCTCCTTGTCGGGGCTGGAGCAGCCGGTGCTGCTGCGGGCGGGGGAGGGGCTGGCGATACAGGCGCGGGGGGAGCAGGCGGCGGAGTAACTTTGACCGCAGGCTGCTGCTGAGTGACCGGTGCCGGCATGGGCCGGGCCGGGGCCGTGGCTTTTGCCTGTCCGGGTGGAGGCGTAGCTTTCGCCGGAGCCGGTGGGGGGGCAGCTGATGTGGGCCTGGCTGATGTCGGGGCCTTTGTGGGGGTCACCGATGCCGCTCAGGCGGGTGTCGGGGCCGGTGGTGTTGTTTGTGTCTGTGTTGTTGCTTGGGCAGTAATCTGAGTTGTTTGAGTTTCTGATGTAGCTTTCAGTGGGGGTTTGTCTGAATTCCTACTGCAGCTTTTGGTGGCAGGGTTGTCTGAATTTTTGCTGTGGCTTTTGGAGGTGGGAAAGGACCTTTGAGATCATCGAGTCCAACCAAACAACCGACAGACTCTGCCACTAGAGCATGCCCTGAAGTGCCACATCTAGACGTTTCTTAAACACCTCCAGGGATGGGGACTCAACCACCTCCCTGGGCAGGCTGTTCCAGTGCCTGACCACTCCTTCAGTAAAGTAATTCTTCCTAATATCTAATGTAAACCTCCCCTGCCGCAACTTCAGGCCATTTCCTCTGGTCCTGTCATTATCCACCTGGGAGAAGAGGCCAACACCCACCTCTCTCCAACCTCCTTTCAGGTAGTTGTAGAGGGCAATGAGGTCTCCCCTCAGTCTCCTCTTCCTCAAGCTAAACATGCCCAGCTCCCTCAGCCTCTCCTCATATGACCTGGTCTCCAGACCCCTCACCAGCCTGGTAGCTCTCCTCTGGACACGCTCCAGCACCTCAATGTCCCTCCTGTACAGAGGGGCCCAGAACTGAACACCGTACTCGAGGTGAGGCCTCACCAGTGCCGAGTACAGAGGCACGATCACTTCCCTACTCCTGCTGGCCACGCTATTCCTGATACAGGCTAGGATGCCGTTGGCCCTCTTGGCCACCTGGGCACACTGCTGGCTCATGTTAAGCTGGCCGTCCACCAGCACCCCCAGGTCCTTTTCTGCGGGGCAGCTTTCCAGCCGCTCTTCCCCAAGCCTGTAGCGTTGCTTGGGTTTGTTGTGACCAAAATGCAGGACCCGGCACTTGGCCTTATTAAACCTCATACAGTTGGCCTTGGCCCATCGATCCAGCCTGTCCAGGTCCCTCTGTAGAGCCTTCCTACCCTCAAGCAGATCAACACTCCCACCTAGTTTGGTGTCATCTGCAAACTTACTGAGGGTGCACTCAGTCCCCTCATCCAGATAATTGATAAAGATATTAAACAAAACCGGCCCCAAAACTGAGCCCCGAGGGACACCACTGGTGACCGGCCGCCAAGAGGATTTCACCCCATTAATCACAACCCGCTGGGCATGGTCATCCAGCCAGTTTTTAACCCAGCAAAGAGTACACTTGTCTATGCCATGATTCGCCAGCTTCTCCAGGAGAATGCTATGGGGGATGGTGTCAAAGGCCTTCCCAAAGTCCAGATAGACAACGTCCACAGCCTTCCCCGCATCCAGAAGGCGGGTCACATGGTCATAGAAAGAGATCAGGTTGCTTAAGCAGGACCTCCCTTTCCTAAACCCATGCTGGCTGGCCCTGATCCCTTGGCCGCCCTGCACTTGCCGTGAGAGCTCACTCCAAGATGATCCTCTCCATGATCTTTCCTGGTACCGAGGTCAAGCTGACAGGCCTGTAGTTCCCCGGATCCTCCTTCCAGCCCTTCTTGTAGATGGGCATCACATTAGCCACCCTCCAGTCATCTGGTACCTGCCCCGTTGACCAGGATTGTTGATAAACGATGGAGAGGGGCTTGATGAGCTCTCCCGCCAGCTCCCTGAGTATTCTCGGGTGAATCCCATCTGGCCCCATAGACTTGTGTGCGTCTAGGTGCAGAAGCAGATCATTGACTACTTCCTCCTGGATTATGGGTGGGCTGTTCTGCTCTCCGTCCTTATCTTCCAGCTCAGGAGGCTGAGCATCCTGGGGATAGCTGGTGTGACTATTGAAGACAGAGGCAAAGAAGGCATTAAGTATCTCAGCCTTCTCCTCATCCTTGGTTGCAACGTTCCCCCCCGGCATCCAGTAAGGGATCGAGATTCTCCCTGGCTCTCTTTTTGTTGATGTATTTATAAAAGCTCCTCGCCGAGGAGACCAGCTCCAGTGCAGGTAAGACTGTACTGGGGAAGGGAATCGCGGCAAAAAGGCTCGTTTTTGAGGCTTTTCAGGCTGGGAAAAGCGGCCAGCCAGAGCCAGTGCCTGGCGCTTCCGGGGGCGGTAATAGCTGAGGAGGAGTGGGGCGGAGCCAGCACCCCCTTCACAAAAGCAGCTCTTCGGGAGCGCATTGACCAAACAAGCAGCAAGTGAGCTTTCCCTGGATGTCACCTGCAGAACCACCCGGGAGCACCAGAGAAGGGTGTACGTCAGAGAGGCGACATCAGCGGCGGACATGGTCTCCACCAGGTCTGTAGCCAAAGCCAGAAGGAATAAAGCGACCCAAACGGACGCGATGAAGAGACTTGCAGCCGTACAGGCGACGGGCTGCAGGGAATGTCTGTCGCTCTGGCAGGAGGACAGCAGAGACAGTGCCTGTGTGCGCTGCGACCAGGTGAATGATCTGCTCAGCCTGGTGGCTGAGCTTAAGGAGGAAGTGGAAAGAGGAGGATTCGGGAGTGTGAAAGGGAGATTGATTGGTGGAGCCGCACCCTGCCATCCTCAGGGAAAAAGCAGCAGGAGGAGGCTCCACGAGAGGTAGAGGATTCCCTGCCCTCTTGTCACCAGGCAGAAGGAGGGGAACTAGGAGAGGATGGGGGGGAATGGAAGCAGGTACCTGCTCGCGGCAGCAGGAGGGCCCCCTCCAGACCCCCCATGCCCCCCCAGGTGCCCGTACAGAACAGATATGGGCCTCTGGAGATAGATGAGGGGGGTACTAAGGATACTGATAAAGCCCCATCCAGGGAGTTGCCAAGGCAGCCAGCTCCACGCATTAAGACTGCTTCTGTGAAGAGCAGGAGGAGGACAATAGTCATAGGGGGGTCCATTCTGAGGGGAACTAAGGGTCCCATATGCAGGCCGGACCCTTCCCCCAGGGAGGTCTGCTGCCTCCCTGGGGCCCGTGTTAAGGATATAGCCAGGAAGCTTCCTGGCCTGATACGGCCCTCAGATTATTATCCTCTTTTGATCTTGCAGGCAGACAGTGAGGAGCTGGAGAGTAGAAGTCTGAGGGCAATGAAGAAAGATTTCAGGGCCTTGGGGCGGCTTGTCAAGGGTTCGGGAGCACAAATTGTGTTCTCCTCTGCCCTTCCAGTTTTGGGGACTGACGAATGGGTGAACAAGAAAATCGGACAGATCAACACCTGGCTCCGAAACTGGTGCTATGAGCAGGGCTTTGGGCTCTGTGATCATAGTATGATCTGCAGGGCACCGGGCCTGCTCGCTAAGAATGGGAAAACCCTATCCCAAAAGGGGAAAAGGGTACTAGGCCAAGAGTTAGCAAGGCTCATGGACAGGGCTTTAAACTAGTATCGAAGGGGGAAGGGGATAAAACCAGGCCCACTAGTAATGAGCCTAGGGATAAAGGGCCAAGGATGGGGGCGAAATCGGTAGCCCAGCTCAAGTGCATCTACACGAATGCATGTAGCATGGGCAACAAGCGGGATGAGCTGGAAGCCATTGTGCAGCAGGACAGCTATGATGTAGTTGCCATCACAGAGACGTGGTGGGATGACTGTCACGACTGGAATGCTGCGATGAATGGCTACAAGCTCTTCAGAAGGGATAGGCAAGGAAGGAGCGGTGGGGGTGTGGCTCTGTACATTAGGGAGTGTTTTGATTGCATAGAGCTAGAGTCCAGTGATGATAAAGTTGAGTGTTTATGGGTAAGGTTGAAGGGGAAGGCAAATAAGGGAGATGTTGTGCTGGGAGTATGCTACAGACCACCCGGCCAGGATGAGGAGACAGATGAAGTATTCTATAAGCGGCTGGCTGAAGTCTCGCAATCGCCAGCCCTTGTTCTGGTTGGGGACTTCAACCTGCCGGGTATCTGCTGGAAATACAACACAGCAGAGAGCAGGCAGGCTAGGAGGTTCCTCGAGTGCATGGAAGATAACTTCCTGACACAACTGGTAGGTGAGCCTACCAGGGGAGGTGCCTTGCTAGACCTACTGTTGACAAACAGAGAAGGACTAGTGGGAGATGTGGTGGTCGGAGGTCGACTTGGGTTTAGTGATCATGAAATGGTCAAGTTTTCAATTTGTAGCGATGTAAGGAGAGGGGTTAGCAAAACCTCCACCTGGGACTTCCGGAGGGCGGACTTTGGCCTGTTCAGGACACTGGTTGAGAGAGTCCCTTGAGAGATAGTCCTGAAGGGCAAAGGGGTCCAGGAAGGCTGGACGCCCTTCAAGAAGGAAATCTTAAAGGCCCAGGAGCAGGCTGTCCCCAGGTGTCGCAAGTCTAAAGGGTGGGGAAAATGGCCAGTCTGGATGAATAAGGAACTTCTGATGGGACTTAGGAATAAAAGGAGGGTTTACCACCTGTGGAAGAAGGGACAGGCAACTCAGGGGGAGTACAGAGATCTCGTTAGGTTATACAGAGAGAAAGTTAGGAAGGCAAAAGCCCAGCTGGAGCTCAACTTGGCCACTAACGTTAAGGACAACCAGGAGATAAGCATCTCACCTTCTTGAGGACTGTGGGAAAGCAACGGAAGATCGGCAAGGAGGACTGTAAACACACTCAAGTGACTCGCACCTGGGGTACTGGAAAACACATATATCACACTAATTGTTGTTCAGTCTTATGTGCTTGCAAGTAAAACACTTGCACTTAGATGACAGAAGTCTGCGATGGACTCAGGGACACACCTTATCTAGCCGCTTGAGAATCCTGGCCTGTTTTTGAAGAAGATCAAAGCACAGTGGGAAAACTAGGCGTGTTTGAACCCTTTAAATACCAGCAAGAACAGGGAGTCCGCGCACACTTTTGCTACCAAGGACTCTCTCTCACTGTGTAGTGCTTGCATCCCCTGCTTGCGTGCCTCTGCCTGGGCGTTGCTTCAGAGATTCCCCGGTCTGTGAGGTATTGAGATTAAACTTGTTCTTTGTCTTTCATCCGTGGTTTTGTTGTTGTTCCTGCATCCTGCCTGCATCAGGTCACACAATGACTGAAGTCCTTCCTCATGTTTTGCAAATCCTTCATAGAGAAGGATTTAATGATTATCTCTGCATCTGAGTCCTCCTCCTGCATTGATGCTGCCTGAGAAGTACCCTCTCCTGGATCTGCTTTAGAAGGACTCTCTCCCATGCTACCTGGCTTGTGCTGGTCTTTGTCATAAGGGGCAGGGGAACAAGCTGATCTCCTTTTCTGATTCCTGGTCGCCGAAGCAACTTGTACCAGTTCTGATGGAATTTGAGTAGCAGCAGTACTTGTTGAAGCAGCTCAAGTAGTGACAGTGCTCGTTCTTGAGGCTGGAGCGGCTGGTGCTGATGTAGCCGATGCCAGTGGGGCCAGTACCAATGAGGGCATGGCTTCCCCCAGGGGGTGGAGGCATGGCCAGTGCCGGTGGGGGGTTTCTTGGGGAGTGGTTTGTGCCAGTGCCGTCTGTGAATTGTCCTGTAGGATTTGAGTAGCAGCAGCACATGTCACACAATATCCACTCCTGCGCCAATGTTTAACACAAAGCAACCCCTGCAACACATTAAGGAGAACCAGCAACAAAATCACAATCTTCTGAAAGTGACATCCATTTTCTATGCAGCCCAAAAGGTTTCTGTCCCGTAGCTCTTTGGCATAAGCATTAAAGGGTGAAATAAACCTTTCCCAGGTGAAACCAAAAGTGTAATCAGTAATAGAATCCATCACGTCAGGCCCCACATTGGGTGCCAATAAGTCTGTTCCAATTTGTGCCAGGTTGGCCAATGACAAGGCAACAGATGCTCTCCCCCACCTCTCACTCCAAGGAGAGGAAGAAGAGAGAGAGATTTATGAGTTTAGAAAAAACTAAACTACTTTAATGAAATATTAAAAAAAAAAAAAGGAAATAATGAAATAGATACAGTTGTGTATATATATATGGTATCAAGTTCCCAGGAACTCAGCAACGGATGGGAACTGGATTCCAGAACCCACGGATCGGGATCAAAGACAGATGAACAGACAGGGTCCTCCTTGGATGTCAGTCATTGAAGAAAGAGCATCATTCAAGAAAGAGAGCCATCAAAGAAGCCAAGCCATTGAAGAAGAGAGTTGACCTTTTGATCCCTCAGCTTTTATACTGAGCATGGCAGATGGGATGGAATACCTTAATCGTCAGTTTGGGGTCACCTGTCCACTCCTCCCCACAGGAGGACCTGACCCCAGTTGCCACAGCAACAAGTAAGAGCAAGAGCTTCTCTCACTGAACAGAAAGTTGACTCTGCTCCACCCCAAACCAGGACAACTGGTAACAAATGACATGGAGAAGGCTGAGGTACTCAACAATTTTTTTGCCCCAGTTTTCAATGGTAATCTCTATTCCCACATTTCTCGAGTCCCTGAACCTCAGGACAGGGACTGGGGGAATGAAGTTCCTCCCATCGTAGAAGATCCCGTTCGAGACTACTTGAGGAACCTGAACATACACAAGTCTGTGGGACCCGACAAGATGTATCCCAGGGTCCTGAGGAAATTGGCTGATGTAGTTGCCAAGCCACTCTCAACCTTACTCAAAAGTTGTGGCAGTCAGGTTAAGTCCCCAGTGACTGGAAAACGGGAATCATCACGCCCATTTTTAAAAAGAGTAAAAAAGGAGAACCCTGTGAACTACCAGCCAGTCAGCCTCACCTCTGTGGAACAGATAGATCCTTCTGGAAGATGTGTTGAAGCATATGGAAGATAGAGAGGTGATTAGAGAGCCAACATGGCTTCACCAAAGGCAAATCTTGCCTGACTAATCTGCTGGCCTTCTACAATGGAGTGACTGCATCAGTGGACAAGGGAAGAGCAAATGATGTCATCTACTTGGACTTCTGTAAGGCCTTTCATGTGGTTCCCCACAACATTCTTACCTCTTAATTGGAGAGAGATGGGTTTGATGGATGGACTATTAGATGGATAAGGAATTGGCTAATGTCTGCATTCAAAGAGTTACAGCTCAATGTCCAAGTGGAAACCAGTAATGAGTGGTGTCCCTCAAGGGTCTGTACTGGGACCAATGCTATTTAATAACTTCATTAACAACATAGTGGGATTGAGTGCACCCTCAGCAAGCTTGCAGATGACACCAAGCTGAGTGGTACAGTTGATTCGCTAGAGGGAAGTGATGCCATCCAGAGGGACCTTAACAGACTCGAGGAATGGGCATGTGTGAGCCTCATGAAGTTTGACAAGGCCAAGTACAAGGTCCTGCACCTGGGTTTGGGCAATCCCCAGTATCAGTACAGACTGGGGGATGAATGGATTGAGAGCAGCCATGCAGAGACTGACATACTGGTGGATGAAAAATTGGACGAGTTGGCAATGTGTGTTTGCAGCCCAGAAAGCCATTCATATCCTGGGCTGCATCAAAAGAAGCATGGCCAGGAGGTCAAGGGAGGTGGTTCTCCCCCTCTGCTCTAGTGAGACCCCACCTGTATTACTGCATCCAGCTCTGGAGCCCTCAGCACAGGAAAGACATGGACCTGTTAGAGCGTGTCCAGAGGAGGACCATGAAAATGATCAGGGGGCTGGAACAACTCTCCTATGAAGACAGGCTCAGAGAGCTGGGCTTATTTAGCTTGGAGAAAAGAAGGCTCTGGGGAGTCCTTATTGTGGCTTTTCAATATATAAAGGGGACTTATAAGAAAGACAGAGAACCTGTAGTGATAGGAAGGGGGGCAATGGTTTTAAATTGAAAGAGGGTAGGTTTAGATTGGACGTAAGGAAGAAATTTTTTTATGATGAGCATAGTGAGACACTGGAACAGGTTGCCCAGAGAAGTTGTGGATGTCCCATCCCTGGAAGTGTTCAAGGCCAGGCTGGATGGGGCTTTGAGCAGCCTGGTCTAGTGGGAGGTGTCCCTGCCCATGGCAGGGGGGGTTGGAACTAGATCAATAGGTCAGTGTGCGCTGGATTCCACACACTCCTCTTCACCCTGTTGGATGCGGCAAGACGAACTGGGCAAGGCTGTCAACGCGGTCCCATCTGGGTCACCAGAAACTGGTGTCCCAAATTTGGGTTCTTTACCTGCTGTGGTAAATTCTTTGCCATATAGTATAATTACATTATAAATATTTATTAATATATAGTATTATTAAATATTATAATATATTGTTATATATTCATAATATAAATATGACATTTTTAGAAGCAATAAGGATGTAGGGAGTCCTACTTGGACACAAACTGAATACATGACAATTCTCATCACTATTTTCCATTACAAAAGTAACACTGAAAAAATGCTATACTTGAAAAAAACCCCATCCCTCTGCATTTGTGTGGCGGTGTGCTCTCCCCTTTTCCCTTTTTTCCCCCCCCCGGCTCCTGCTCAAGCCATGGCCATCAGAAGGAGTTGGTACGAGTTGCACTTGAACTGTGGGAGATGGCTGGCAACACAGTCAAAACACTGTCTGGAGTGGGAACCTAGGTATCTCGTTCCCGTGAGAATATGACTATAGGTCAATTATCTTACTCCATAAATAGCGGACAGCCCAAGAGCCCTTTGAGCTCTCCTGCACGGCAGCGGGCTGCACGACAGGATCTCCCCTTGAGTGGGGACGCTCGCTTAAGGTTCTTCTCCTCGAGGTTGAGAGACTCCTTGCCGCAACAGATTCTCGGTAAGTGACTAAGAGCATGCTAAACTTTGAAATCTTAGCTAAGTGACATAAGGATTGATTGCGCATATATAATCCTTAGACATAAACCGTTGACCAAGTCTGGGACTAGGATTGGATCCAGCCGCCCCTAGACTCCTCTCTGAGAAGGAGTTTAGAAAGCAAGGGTTCCTTTCTGAACCTCGTGACTCAACGGGAGGGTCTCCCTGACGGCTTGTCTGACCCTGGCCTCTATGCAGTAATTAATCAAGTGTACCCTGGCATCGAATCTCGTAAAACACTGTCGCATTTACTACTAACTTTGTTAAATCACTGTTTTATGTTAATAAACATTTCACTACTCTCTTACAAGTGAAGTTATTCACTCCGCCCGCGACAATTTGTCACTGCCTTAATGAAACTATAAATAACATTAATTTTGATTGAACTTTTGTACTCACTAAGATTAAAGCTATAGATTCCTGGAAGACAATCTTCACCATCATGCATTGAAGATCCTCTGAATAAATATAACTTTCCTTTTATTACACTTTAATGTAGAGCAAAGATTGAATGATTGGTTTATAAAACAGTTCCTGAATTAATAAACAGAAATTCTACAAAATCCAGCATATTTTTAGATTTATCCTTTATAGCAAATCATATATGTAAAGCATTTTTTGAATTCAGGCATAATAAAGTTCATCTGCAATCTGATGAAAATCTTTATTTGCTTGCATATTGCTTGCATCTAAACCTTCCATTTTATTCTTCAATATATTAAAAAGGGCTCAAATAATTGCACAGACTACAAAAGTATTACAGAAAAAGCTGTCCTTTGATTCTGAGAATTAAAAAACATACTCTCAGCTTGTTTTTGAATAACCGAAGAAAATTATTGAATTGCCCTTACGACACATCTTTAAACAGTGTAAACACCCTATCCTGCCTCATGACAGCTGTCAATTCACAAATATTCATCAAGCTTTGCACATTCCTACTTGTCCATGACAGTGTTTGCATAAGGGGGACAAAGAATTTGGAAGATTGGCAAGGAGACAGGAGTGTGTTGACCAATTCACCCCATTGCTTAGCACCTACTGAACTTTAACTGAACTTTGGAACATCCTTGAAGTAAGATTCTTCAGTGAACCATGGCAAGATATGTAGCAAGCTCGTGTTGATCAGGCCTGGACACCTGCTAAGGTGTCGGCGTGTGTCGGAGTGGGAGCCGGACCCGGAGTAACGATGAAATCTCAATATGAGTATGATCGTTCTCTCTTTATTCAAGTTTTCACAGCATATATATAGACAGACAGTGAAAGATACGCTGGCAAAAGTGATTGGCTTACAACCTATGTTTATGTAGCTAAAGACAGTTCATTGGCACACATTTGAAAGTTCGTTGGTACACATCTTGAAAGTCCGTTGGTACACTTCTCGAGAGTTCGTTGGTACACTTCTCGAGAGTTCGTTGGTACACTTCTCGAGAGTTCGTCGGCGCACTTCTTGTGCCCACCCATCGCTACACAAGACAGCTTCTCCCCCTCTCCATAGATGTGGTTCTGCTTATCTTTGTTTACGGTTTTGTTACTTCTACTTTTTACAGGACTTCAAGGAGAGCTCGCAGTCACATACAAGCCTGTAACTAAGGCTTCTCCTTGAGGCTCATATCAGAGGCTGGATTGTTCACCGCAATCAGATCATGTCCCTTCTCACTCAGCCATTCCTCCACAATTCCCCCTTCTTGTTTTTGAACAATCCAGGCTCGGTTTATGACTTTTAACATAGCTTTCTTAACACACGAAAGGGCTACACATAAACACAAACCTATGATTACAAGAATTACTATAATACGTAAGCCTTCGACAAACAGTCCTAATAACCAATGCAGCAGCGTTCCAAACAAGTTAGTTAACCACTCATCCAAAAACCCATGACTTTGACGGATCTTGCTTGCATGTTCTTTTAACCACTGCAACTGTTTGTGAATTGATTCGCCGTGATCGGACAGGTTCCTACAGCACATCCCTTCAAAATCTTCGCAACCATGTCCTTGGGCTAATAACAAAAAGTCAACTGCTGCTCTGTTCTGCAAAATTGCATGGCGCAGGCTATTTTGATCTTCCAACAAATTCGCTATAATCTCCGTGGTGACCTTCGCTTGTTTCTCAGCCCAGCAAGCCAACCGTCCTATATCCTTCAAAGCCCTACCTGCCGCTGCTCCAGGCATAAATAGAGACAAGAACACTCTTTCAGTAGCACTAAGTAAGGTTACCTCATCATTACAATCTGGTGCGAGACCTGTAATGTCACGCTTTGAGCACCCGGGATGGGAATTCTTTGTCAGGTTCTTCCACCAATTTTTATTTGGGGCTAATAGTGTTAGTTTACCAAAATAGCATGGACCACCCACCACGTTTTTCGGAATTCCCTGCCATGCTCGATCACCACATATCAAGAACACATTTGATGGCAGAGCTTTTGCGGTGCCATTGTTCCAGAGGGGCATTGGGTGTCTCCTTTCAGCCCCATAGGCTCCCAGGCCATCTTCGAGGCCTGTATCATTTGTACCGCAAAAGGAATTTGGGTTTTGATAGTCATAATAGTGTGCCTTAGATGTAACATTTGTCCATCCTGTCCAATTTAACGTTCAATAAGCGTTCAATCCCTTAACACCAGGTCCTCCAAAAAATATACAAGTTTGAGTCCAATTTTTTGAAGTGTTGCCAATTCTCATAGACCCTAACAGATTCAATTCTTGGGGGTCCCAGGGCAGCGTAACATTCAAACCACTAATAAGTCTAGCACTACATCTACTAACACTCAGGGAGACACTACAATTATTGGTACTGTAGGAATGAAATTCTTCTACTCTAAAGCCGGGTACCCCTATCAAGCATGTTCTAAAAGGCTCTGCAGCAGAGGCAAGCGATAAGCAAAAAACCTGTTGTCCTGTCCTATTCGCCCAGGTAACCCACATGTTTTCCCTGGGTTCAATGTTGTGAAGGGTCATTACCGCCGGGATCATCAACCCTAGGATCAGGATCTTGAGCATCTTAATTGTCAGGTGGCCCCTGTTGAGTCAGAGCAGGTTTCACGGACCGACTGGGCACCCACACTGGACCGTGATCTGTGGAAACACACATATATCCTCGACCATTAACTATAACTGGGACAGGTCCCATCCAAACTCCAGAAACTGGGTCTCTATACATTACTTTAAGTTGCGGAATTGCTGTTGTGCTGTTAAACTTAAGATTCTGGTGGTGGACTACCACTGGTGGCTCTTCCCTATCACCCATAAGACAGAGAAAGTTCAGTGTAAAGAGTACACGATGTAACCTTTGCTGAGCGTCTGTTTCCATTCCTCTTTGTCTAACTAAATAGTCTTTCAATACCTGATGTGTACGTTCCACCAACCCTTGTCCTGTAGGTGAGTGCGGGATTCCTGTTGTGTGCTCGACCCCCCACCTTTGCAAAAACGCCCTAACCTTCTGGCTAACATAAGCAGGTCCGTTGTCGGTCTTAATGCGTTCAGGCACACCCAATACTGCAAAGCAGGCAAGCAAATGTTTACATACGTGATGCGCCTTTTCTCCAGGTAATGCGGTTGCCCAAACCATTTTTGAGAAGGTATCAATGGTCACATGCACATACCTCAAACGACCAAATTCTGGTATATGCGTAACATCCATCTGCCACAACTCTAAGGCTTTCAGCCCTTTCGGATTCACTCCTATCCCTATCCCTGGACCATGATTCCCACATTTTGGACAAGCTTGAATGATACCTCGAGCCTCATTGTCTGTTAACTTAAATTGTCTTTTTAACCCTTTAGCATTCTGGTGAAAATTCTCATGACTTTGCCTAGCTTGCTGGAACTTATCTGTTGGAGGCACATGGCAAGCTGAACTGACCAGGCTGTCAGCAAGTTGGTTGCCCTGGCCTAGTCCTAAGTTCAACTGATGGCTACGAATATGTATAACACAACAGGCGGCTGTCCGTTGGTCAAGGACAGATCTCATCTGAATAAATAAATTCCCCAGCCGATGATTAGTGGTTTCCCTAAGTAGAGCATCTTCCAGGCGTGGCACTACTCCTGCCACATAGAGAGAATCTGTTACCACATTCAAGGGAACGTTCAGCCAATTGTTCAAGGCCCAAACTACTGCGGCCAGTTCCAATGTTTGAAGGGAATCTCGGGTGTCTCCACTGATGATATGCTGACACCATTGATCTTTTTCCTGCCAAACACAGGCTGCACGCCACAAGCGTTTACCGGCGTCTGTATATACAGTGATACCATCTGACAGTGGGTCTCCCTGTACTTTAGGTTTTTCTATCCACTGATTTCTTTTTAAAACTTGCCATAGTTTTCCCTGTGGCTGTTGTGAATGGACTCTCCCACTATACCCTAACAAAGCCTCTTGTATGGCAACGTCATTGCGCAGCCACCATTCTAAGTGTCCGACATTGACAGGTATGCTAATATCCTCTGGTTCTTTACCACTGATTTCTACAATTCGGGATCGACCTTTCCGTATCAGTTCCCCTATTGCCTCAGTTCTCGTTTGAATACTCGTTTTTGGTTGTACCCCTAGAAATACCCATTCCAGAACATGAAACACATCCTCTTTTGTTCTCTTTCCTTCGCATTTGTCAGTGGCATCGCCCACAGAGGCGCCCGGAGGAGCAATGTCCCCCTTTCTGTTTTGCCACTGACAAATGACGGCATATGGTGACTCTTTGGTATTACAAATAAGTAAAGATACGGCTAACAGCAAGAGGCGCCGAGACGACCATGTCGATTGCAGCTTCTGCGCGATGCGTTGTAGTGCTGCTTGCTGCACCGGCGTTAAAGTGACTCTATCGGCTGGATGATTGCCTCTCAGCAATTCTGTCAAGGGGGCAATGTCAGTGTTTGAGATGCCTACGCAGTTGCGCACCCATTGAACGTCTCCTAACAGTGTCTGGACATCAGTTAAAGTGCGCAACTGGGTAGCTATTTCCGTTTTTTGAGGTCGAATTTTGGAGTCTATAATAGACCAACCAAGATATCTCCAAGGAGGCATATGCTGCACTTTTTCAGGGGCAATGACAAGCCCTTTTTTTGACAATATGTTGGTGAGCTGTTGCAGAGATTCATCAGTAAAGGGCTCTTTTTGACAACAAAGCATGTCATCCATATAGTGATAGATGATTGTCTCTGGCCACTGACTCCGCAGTGGTTGCAATGCCCATGCCACATAAAGTTGACATAGCGTGGGTGAATTCTTCATCCCTTGTGGCAATACAGTCCATTCATAACGATCTGCAGGTGACGCTTTATTAACTGCTGGTACTGAGAAGGCAAATCGCTGAGTGTCTTGAGGATGCAAGGGAATGGTGAAGAAACAGTCTTTTAAATATTCGGTCGACGAGGGCAACGGCGGATAGAAAGGGACCGGAGTCGGCAAAAGAGGTGGCGCCGCGGGCGGGGCTGACAGCAGTGGTGGGGGCGGCGCTGCGGGCGGAGCTGACGGAATTGGCAGGGGCGGTGCCGCGGTCGGAGCTGACGAGATTGGCAGGGGCGGTGCCGCGGTCGGAGCTGACGAAGTTGGCAGGGGCGGTGCCGCGGGCGGAGCTGACGAGGTTGGCAGGGGCGGCGCTGCGGTCGGAGCTGACGAGGTTGGCAGGGGCGGTGCCGCGGTCGGAGCTGACGAGATTGGCAGGGGCGGTGCCGCGGGCGGAGCTGACGAGATTGGCAGGGGCGGCGCCGCGGGCGGAGGTCTACACGCCGCTCCTCCCAGATCGATAAGGTCCGCTGTGGCTTTTGTCTCCTCCCCCCCTGGAGTTTTTGGTGGCGGCACTTCCGTATGTCGGTTGTTATCTGACTCTGACTTTGCCGCGGCCACTTCCGGTTTCCCCGCATTTTGCAGGGGGTCAGGCGACAAGTCCTTTCCCCGGTCAAATTTATCTCGAATGTCAGACACCGACCGACAGACTGTCCCGGTCATGCCTTTAACAGCGGGCAGGCCAAAAAACCGCGCAACAGGTCCCGGCTTACTCGGAGCTGGTGAGGCAGCGGCTCCTGGGCTTAACATTTGAGCTGCTGCACAGGCTACTTCCCGCTCTGCTTTCATGACTTTTAAAGTCTCTAACACCGTATTCCACAGCCCACGGACGGCTTTTATTTCTTTATCATCTTTTTCGTCTCCTTCAATTATTTTATACCACATTGTCTCTCCAAATTCCCGCCATCCCGAAACGGAAAACAAGAGATGTGTGTCAGAAAAATGACCCCATCTCTGTCCCAATTTAATCAGTTTAAGCAACAGTTTCGCTGGTGTTTCAGTCCCTCTCTTACAGAGGATTCCAGCAAGTAGCGTGGCTGCAGCTTCTGTTTCCAGAGCTGAGCCTGGGAGGTGAAGCAGTTTCGCTGGTGTTTCAGTCCCTCTCTTAGAGAGGATCCCAGCGAGTAGCCGTGGCCGCAGCTTCTGTTTCCGTAGCTGAGCCTGGGGGGTGACGCAGTTTCGCTGGTATTTCAATCCCTCTCTTAGAGAGGATCCCAGCGAGTAGCCGTTGGCCGCAGCTTCTGTTTCCATAGCTGCGCCTGGGAGGTGAGGAGCGACCTCACACCGTTGTCTGCTCCCGCTTATGCGGCCAAGCAGCACTTCTCCCAGGCGATGTTTCCCACTCCCCTCCTCTAGCTGCTTACCGCAGTCTCGGAGAAATCAGTCGCGCATCCTCTGCTACCAGATGTCGGCGTGTGTCGGAGTGGGAGCCGGACCCGGAGTAACGATGAAATCTCAATATGAGTATGATCGTTCTCTCTTTATTCAAGTTTTCACAGCATATATATAGACAGACAGTGAAAGATACGCTGGCAAAAGTGATTGGCTTACAACCTATGTTTATGTAGCTAAAGACAGTTCATTGGCACACATTTGAAAGTTCGTTGGTACACATCTTGAAAGTCCGTTGGTACACTTCTCGAGAGTTCGTTGGTACACTTCTCGAGAGTTCGTCGGCGCACTTCTTGTGCCCACCCATCGCTACACAAGACAGCTTCTCCCCCTCTCCATAGATGTGGTTCTGCTTATCTTTGTTTACGGTTTTGTTACTTCTACTTTTTACAGGACTTCAAGGAGAGCTCGCAGTCACATACAAGCCTGTAACTAAGGCTTCTCCTTGAGGCTCATATCAGAGGCTGGATTGTTCACCGCAATCAGATCATGTCCCTTCTCACTCAGCCATTCCTCCACACTAAGGCAGATACATATTGCTATGAAAACTCCCTTCCCTAACTATTATATCAATTAGTCTTTATAGTATAAAAGTGTATTAACTTTGTTAGTAAATATTAGTTTACATTACACACTGCAATGTAATGAGGTAGTGGAATTTTACTGGAGACTTTGGTATTGTTCGTGCTTAAGTAAAGCAAACTAAAGGACACCAGCTCATCACAAGAACCAGAAGGACAGTCTGGCCCTGGAAATAAGGGCTTTGATTCTCAAAATCTTAGATCTGTCCATGAACGATAAAGGATACCCCTGGACAACCTAGATAATGCTAGCATCCTAGCCCTTCTAACACATCTTTGAAACCCTCCCAGCATCACCTAGCATCATAGATAAGTAACTATAGTGAGACTGATTCCAGGGACATCTGGATCAATAGACAAGCAGCAAGAACGCTGCAGAAATATAGTTGCTTTGCAAAGTTTTACTATGATCAGTAATCAGTAGCATGGGTATTAGTGATTAGTCAAATCACATTGTACCTGAATGCTTGAAAGGTGCAAGAACCCTGTGTAAAATGACATTGGGGGTGCCCCAATTTGGCTGGGATGTTGTCCCAAATCTGGGTTCTTTACCCGGTGTGCAAGCCAATAACACACAGAGCAGAGATATTTCCAAGTTTATTCCATTAACACGCAGAAATGGGGTGCTCGTCCCAAGAAGGCAGCACACCTTAGTTTCAAAAATTTCCCTTTTTATACACTGATTATTACATATTCTAACAATTAATACATGTTCATTGTTATCCTTTTTAATGATTGGTCAAGATTTCTTTACTTCCTATGTAAATTAGCACGCAGACTCTGTCTTCTTCCATTGTTCTCTTTTGAGCAGGTGGTCAATGAGTCGATGGTTGCGCTCTCCCCCTGCTGGAATTACCTTTTTCCTACTTCTCCTCTAATCTTGGCAGTTCCAGGTGGTTTTCTCAGTTTGCTGACCAGGCCTACAGTTCATCACTCTCTTGACAGGAATATCCTGCTTATTAACAAAGCTACATTGTCTAGTAGTTAGTTCCTTAATCTAATCTTAGATAAATCATGTCTAGGTACTACTTCTCTATAAATAATGAAAAAGGGTTGGGGCCGTATAGAGGACTTTTAGCAGCAGCAGGTTCCCTTGGTTGCTTCGATTACATGTTACATTTCATTTTTCTAGTTAATATCAATTTTACTACAACAGGGACACCTCATGTGCATGAATAAATATTTACCCTTGTAATTCTACGCTTTGTGTCCTAGCCTCTCTCCTCAGTGGGCACAGGCCAGTTGCAAATTTTCGTAACAATATCTTATTGACTACAGCCAGCCACATAGGTATATCATGTATAATTAATAGTGGGCATGCGCAACCGACCTCCCCCCCCTCAAAAAAAAAATAAATTCCTTTGTGACTGACCCCTCGCTGAATTCTCAATTATGGACAGATGCTCTGCTGTGCCTGGTAATCCCCCACTGCTTCCCTACAAGGTCCCAGGGCTTCCCCTTGCCAGAGGGATCCTGAGTATAATCAATAAATGCAATTGTATACTCACACTTAGCCTACGTCTGTGTCTTCTTGAAAGGGGACCTGTGAACCCAGTTCCTGTTTCGCCTAACAGCTTGTAAGGAAATACATTTTGTTGTCAAATTTCTAAAAAAGCACTAGAAAAATTAGAAAACATTTCTTAGTCAAGGAAAGCAGAAGGTAGTGCCTCTTAAACCCAAAAATGGAAATACATTAATGTTTCAAGGAAACACTCACCAAGACAAACAGCTCCGGTACTGGCACGTCTGCAGCAGAGACGGGCGATCACGACGAAAAGGGGCTTTTCCCGAGCTTTTCTGAGATCGGAACTTGCCAGAGCAGCAGCAGGGAGTTGACAGCTGGTGCGAGGGGCACGACAGCTCGTGAGACAGGGGCAGAGCCTGCTACAGCAGCGGCCAGCCCCACCCCCTTAAAAGGCGGCTCTAGGGAGCGCGAGCGACCAGGAGGTGGCACAGCAAGTTCAGGAGGGGAGTTCAGCCATGGTCTCTACCCGAAAGACACAGCTTCCTGCATCTTCTGCGCTTGCCAGAGCAGACATAGCCACACAGACAGAGCTCCCATGGAAGCATGCAGCCACCCAGGTCTCTGGCTGCAGGGAGTGCCTTAACCTCTCACAGCTAGTGGATGGTAGAAGAGGTGACAGCTGTGTGAGGTGTGACCTGGTGGGTGATCTACTCAGCCTGGCAGCAGAGCTAAAAGAGGAAGTAGAAAGGCTGAGGAGCATCAGGGAGAGTGAGAAAGAAATTGAGTGGTGGAATCAGGCTCTGACCTCCCTGAGAAAAAAAACAACAGAAGAGTTACCAAAAAAACCCTGAGCTGAAGGAGATCTGGTACCCTCCCCCTGCCAGACTGAAGGCAGTGGCCAAAAGGAGAACTGTGAATGGAGGCTAGTTTGTACTAGGGGTGGCAAGAGAACCCCCTCCTTGCCCACCTCCCCTAACCAGGTGCCTCTGTACAATAGGTATGAGGCTCTCAAGGAAGTAGGCCAGCCCATGGATGGCATGGAAGATGGTTCGGCTACACCAGAAGAGTTGCCAGGACCAGTAAGGCCTACACGTCTGTTTAAAAACTGCCTCCACAAGGAAGAAGAAGTGGGCCATAGTAGTAGGTGACTCCCTTCTGAGGGGAACAGAGGGACCAATATGCCGGGCAGACCCTCTTCTCAGGGAAGTCTCCTGCCTCCCTGGGGCCCGGGTCAGGGACATCACTAGGAAACTTCCCAGCCTGGTCCAGCCCTCGGACTACTACCCGCTGTTGCTCTTTCATGCGGGTGGTGACGAGGTGGCAACACATAGCCCAAGGGCAATCAAAAAAGACTTCAGGGCCTTGGGAAGGTTAATAAGGGAGTCTGGGGCGCAGGTTATCTTTTCTTCTGTTCTCCCAGTTACAGGCAGGGACTCTGAAAGAAACAGACGTGCACAGTCTGTCAATACATGGCTCCGTGGCTGGTGTCACCGCCACAATTTTGGATTTTTTGACAATGGGATGGCCTACAAGGCACCAGGCTTGCTGGCATCGGATGGGGTTCATCTTTCTGAAAGGGGGAAGAGGGTCTTAGCTCATGAACTAGCGGGGCTAACTGAGCTTTAAACTAGGCTTGATGGGGGAGGGGGATATTATCAGGCTTGCTTGTGACAAGCCAAGGGATGACACATCAAGGTCTGAGGGATGGGTCACTAGCGAGGGCCCTCAACCTGTTGCTCCAAGATGTGCTGGGTACAGCTGCAGCACACCAGAAGTCTTATGGAGACAAACCAGGGGCTCCTGAGGCAATAGGAACTGTGGAGTCACAGATAAAACACCTCAAAGGAAGACCACCTGAAGAGCAGCGTGAGGGAAATGCAGCCATTCCAACCAGTAAGTCAGCTTCATCGGATGCCCAGCTGAAGGGCCTCTATGCAAATGCATGTAGCATGGGAAACAAGAAAGAGGAGTTAGACGTGTGCACACCTCCAGGGCTATGATCTCATTGGCATCACGGAGACATGGTGGGATGGCTCCTATGACTGGAGTGTTGGAATGGAAGGACAGACGCTCTTTAGGAAGTACAGGCTGGGGAGATGAGGAGGGGGTGTTGCCCTCTATGTCAATGATCAGCTGGAGTCCATGGAGCTCCACTTGGGGATGGATGAAGACCCAATGGAGAGCTTATGGGTCAAGATTAAAGGGAACACAGGGGCAGGTGACATTACGGTAGGGGTCTGCTACAGGCCACCTGACCAGGATGATGGAACAGATGAGGCCCTCTATAGACAGACAGGAGCAGCATCGCATTCACAGGCCCTGGTCCTCATGGGGGACTTCAACCACCCTGATATCTGTTAGAGGGACAACACAGCAGGGCACAAGAAATCCAGGAAGTTCTTGGAATGCGTTGATGACAACTTCCTTCTCCAAGTGGTAGAGGAGCCAACAAGGAGGGGAGCCGTGCTGGACCTGTCCTTATCAACAAGGAGGGGTTGGTGGGGAATGTCAAGCTCAAGGGTAGCCTTGGCTGCAGTGATCATGGAATGGTAGAATTAAAGATCCTTAGGGCAGTGAGGAGGGCATGCAGCAAGCTCACTACCCTGGACTTCAGGAGAGCAGACTTTGGCCTCTTGAGGGACCCGCTTGGCAGGGTAACATGGGATAAAGCCCTGGAGGGAAGAGGGGCCCAAGGAAGCTGGCTAATATTCAAAGATCACCTCCTCCAAGCTCAGGAGCAGTGCATCCCAAGAATGAAGAAGTCAGGCAAAAAAGCCAGGAGGCCTGCATGGATGAACAAGGATCTCCTGGACAAGCTCAAAAGCAAAAAGGAGGCCTACAGAGGGTGGAAGCAAGGACGGATTAACTGGGTGGAATACAGAGAAACTGTCCAAGCATCCAGGGATCAGGTTGGGAAAGCTAAAGCCCAGATAGAATTAAATCTGGCCAGGGACATCAAAGACAACAAGAAAAACTTCTATAAGTATGTCAGTGATAATAGGAAGACTAGGGAAGGTGTGGGCCCTCTCCGGAAGGAAACAGGAGACCTGGTTGTAGGAATGTGTCTGAGAGAGAATGGCCATGTGAGCCAGCCTCCCTACTACAAGAGATTAGATTAAGGGCAAAACAGGTGGTGGAAGATGGAATTAGTACATGGGAAAAATGAGAACTGAGAAGGTAAAAAACATGTTGTGCTAATGACTAAGCAATTTACTATGTGAATTCTTGTAACCAATCTGATCTGTGGATGAACTGCATGGACAGCGCGTGGACAGTGTAACTAGCTAATCAGAAATAAGCAAGTGGCATGTACGGCTACAACACAGGGTATAAAAGACGATGATCTGTGCTTAATAAACGGCTTCTGTTGATTCACATTGGATCGTCTGGAGTCCAGTTATTTCTCCTCACCTGGTCACCCAGAATATGGAGAAGGCTGAGGTACTGAATGACTTTTTCGCCTCGGTCTTCACCGGCAAGGCCTCTAACCACACCACTCAAGTTGCAGAAGGCAAAGGCAGGGTCTATGAGAATGAAGAACCGCCTACTATAGGAGAACACGAGGTTTGAGACCATCTGAGGAACCTGAAGGTATACAAGTCCATGGGACCTTATGAAATCCATCCATGGGTCCTGAGGGAGCTGGCAGATGAAGTCACTGAGTCTCTTTCCATTATATTTGAAAAGTTGTGGAAGTTTGGTGAAGTTCCCACTGACTGGAAAAGGGGAAACATAACCCCCATTTTCAAAAAGAGAAAAAAGGATGACCCAGGGAACTACAGGCTGGTCAGTCTCACCTCTGTGCCTGGCAAGATCATGGAGCAGATCCTCCTGGAATCTCTGCTAAGGCACATAGAAAATAAGCAGGTGATTGGTGACAGCCAACATGGCTTCACCAAAGGCAAATCGTGCCTGACAAATTTGGTGGCCTTCTATGACGGAGTTACAGCATTGGTAGATAAGGGGAGAGCAGCAGACGTCATCGACCTGGACTTATGCAAAGCATTTGACACTGTCCCACATGACATCCTGGTCTCCAAATTGGAAAAGCATGGATTTGATGGATGGACCACTCGGTGGATAAGGAACTGGCTGGATGGCTGCACTCAAAGAGTTGCAGTCAATGGCTCGATGTCCAAGTGGAAACCGGTGACGAGTGGCGTTCCTCAGGGGTCAGTACTGGGACCAGTGCTGTTTAACATCTTTGTTGGAGGCATGGACAGTGGGACTGAGTGCACCCTCAGCAAGTTTGCTGATGACACCAAGTTGTGTGGCACAGTCAACACACTGGAGGGAAGGGATGCCATCCAGAGGGACCTTGACAGGCTTGAAAGATGGGCCCATGCAAACCTCATGAAGTTCAACCAGGCCAAGTGCAAGGTCCTGCACCTGGGTCACGGCAATCCCAGGCACAAATACAGGCTGGGCAGAAAATGGATGGAGAGCAGCCCTGAGGAGAAGGACTTGGGGGTGTTGATGGATGAGAAGCTCAACATGAACCATCAATGCGCACTTGCAGCCCAGAAAGCCATCCTGGGCTGCATCAAAAGAAGCATGGCCAGCAGGACGAGGGAGGTGATTCTGCCCCTCTACTCTGCTCTGGTGAGACCCCACCTGGAGTACTGCATCCAGCTCTGGAGTCCCCAACATAAGAAGGACATGGACCTGTTGGAACGGGTCCAGCGGAGGGCCACAAAGATGATCAGAGGGCTGGAGCACCTCTCCTATGAGGACAGGCTGAGACAGTTGGGGTTGTTCAGCCTGGAGAAGAGGAGGCTTCGGGGAGACCTTATAGCAGCCTTCCAGTACCTAAAGGGGGCCTACAGGAAGGATGGGGAGGGACTCTTTATGAGGGAGTGTAGCAATAGGACGAGGGGTAACTTTCAAACTGAAAGAGGGTAGATTTAGATTAGATATTAGGAAGAAATTCTTTACTGTGAGGGTGGTGAGGCACTGGAAGAGGTTGCCCAGGGAAGTTGTGGATGCCCCATCCCTGGAAGTGTTCAAGGCCAGGCTGGATGGGTCTTTGAGCAGCCTGGTCTAGTGGGAGGTGTCCTTGCCCATGGCAGGGGGGTTGGAACTAGATGATCTTTAAGGTCCCTTCCAACCTGAACTATTCTGTGATAACATAGGCCTGTGATGGACTTAGAGGCATCTTATTCAACATGCCTGAGATTCCTGCTCTGCTGTCGGGGAAGATCAAAGCACAGTGTAAAACTATGCCTGCTTGAATCCCTGAAATACAGGTGAGAACATCAGGTTCGGACACACTCTCTCACTATCCCTCTCGTTAACAAGGACTCTCTCACTATCAAGGACTCTCTCGCTCCACGGTGCCTGCGTCCCCCACTTGCGTGTGTCTGTCTGGGTAGTGCTTCAGAGATTCCCCAGTCTGTGAGGTATTGAGATTAAATTTGTTCTTTGCCTTTCATCCATGGTTTTGTGGCTGTTCCTGTGTCCTGCCTGTGTCAGCTCACAGAAGGATCCACCCAAGGGTACTGAGGGAGGTGGCAGAAGTGCTCACCAAGCCACTTTCCATCATTTACCAGCAGTCCTGGCTAACCAGGGAGGTCCCAGTTGACTGGAAGTTTGCAAATGTGATGCCCATCCACAAGAAGGGCCAGAAGGAGGATCCAGGGAACTACAGGTCTGTCAGCCTGACCTCGGTGCTGGGGAAGGTTATGGAACAGATCATCCTGAGTGCCATCACGCGGCACTTACAGGACGACCAAGTGACCAGGCCCAGTCAGCATGGGTTCATGAAAGGCAGGTCCTGCTTGACTAACCCGATCTCCTTCTATGACAAAGGGACCCGCTTGGTGGATGAGGGAAAGGCTGTGGATGTTGTTTACCTGGACTTTAGTAAAGCCTTTGTCACCGTTTCCCACAGCATTCTCCTGGAGAAACTGGTTGATCATGGCTTCCACGGATGTACTCTTGGCTGGATAAAAAACTGGCTAGATGGTTGGGCCCAGAGAGTGGTGGTGAATGGAATTAAATCCAGTTGGCGGCCGGTCACAAGCAGTGTTCCACAGGGCTTGGTACTGGGGCCAGTTCTCTTTAATATCTTTATCAATGATCTGGGCGAGGGGATTGAGTGCACCCTCAGTAAGTTTGCAGACGACACCAAGGTGAGGGGGAGCATTGAATCTGCTTGAGGGTAGAAAGGCTCTGCAGAGGAATCTGGAAAGGCTGGATCGATGGGCCGAGGCCAATTGTATGAAATTCAACAGGGCTAAGTGCTGGGTCCTGCATTTGGGTTGCAACAACCCCATGCAATGCTACAGGTGTGGGGAAGAGTGGCTGGAAAGCTGCCTGATGGAAAAGGACCTGGATGTATTGATCAGCAGCCGGCTGTGTGCCCAGGTGGCCAAGGTGGCCAACGGTATCCTGGCTTATTTCAGAAATTGTGTGGCCAGCAGGACTAGGAAAGTGATTGTTCCCCTGTACTCAGCACTGGTGAGGCCGCACCTCGAATACTGTATTCACTGAGTCCAGTCTGGAACTTCCCCAGTGGCTGCCAGTCATATCTCCGTGGGAGCTTGATACATTTTTGTGTATATTTGTATATATTGTATCTATTTCATTATTTCCTTTTTTTAAACTATTAATATTTCATTAAAGTAGTTTAGTTTTTTCTGAACTCATAACTCTTTATCTCTCTTCTTCCTCTCCTTGGAGCAAGAGGTGGGGGAGAGCATCTGTCATCATTGGCCAACCCGTCCCAAACCACGACAACCTGTCAGTGTTAGGCTTACGGTTGGACTCGATGATCTTAAGAGTCTTTTCCAACCTAAATGATTCTGTGATTACTCCCTACATTCTTTCCCGAGCTTTCTTCCATGATGGGGGTTTGATGCTTGGTCACCAGTCCAAAATTGTTCCTGCATGGCATCTGTCAAGGAAAGGCAATTGTTTCAAAACCTTATAGGACTTCAGTGTTTTATAGAAAGCTTAACCCTAAAATCCTTCTGCACCCAATCCAGACTCAGTAGGCTCCTGCTTACATACCACTGTCGTGGTTTTGCCTCAGACGGCAACAAAGAACCACGTGCCGCTCGCTCGGCTCTTCCCAATACAGGAAGAATCAGAAGGGGAAAAAAAACCCGCAAGACTCTAGGGTTGAGACAAGGGCATTTTAACCGAATAGCGAAGGGAACAAGCAAAATAACAACAACAACACAGACAAAGGAATACACAAACGTGGTTACAAAACCACCGCTCACCGACCGGACCCGAGACGCCTCAGCCCGCTCCGAGAGAGACTTTCCTGTCCCCTCCCCCCGGCATTTCAAGGCATGGATCACGTGGTATGGAATACCAGAGAAAATTAACCCTATCCCTGCCGGAACCAAGACATTATCCACCCCTTATTCCATACCATCTATGCCATGCCCAGATCTTACAAGTCCCAATGAATTGCCACCCCTTTCCCTGTCATATATATATACACATACATATTCGTGCAAAATAATGCTCTTAGTTTATGGGCCATCCCTCCAAAGTGTCCATTGAGTTCTTTTAATCCATGGCCTTGGGCTCCATCTGTTAGAACAGTCTCTCAGGGCAGGTGAGATGCTGCGTAGTGCTGGACTGTTGCATCCTATATTTTTTCGGAGGTTGTGACTGGTGCACCCGGTGTAGCTCAGTCCATGGGCTGAAGATGTAGACCTTGAGGAAGTTGCTGGGCGCCAGCTGCTGAGGTCAGTTCTTATCCCATCACCCCTGTGCCTTACTCGTAATACAACTGATAGCAATTATAGTAATAAGGACATACAGTGACAGTGCTACCTAACAACTAACAACACACAATTTCATTCATTGGCTATTTTCACCCAAAATCAGATCCCCATGAGGTATACATCGGACTTCCCCATCCTCCCGCATCACCCACCAAGTGCACCCAGGTCCTTGGGCAAAAGCAATCCCACGGATGGGTTTGCCTTTGCCTGAGGCAGGACTAACCCAGACTGTCTTCCCTAGCATATTCTTCATGTGCACTACGGGGACTTTATCCCCTTCTACGGTACGTAGAAGTTTTGATTGGGTAGGGCCAGCCCGATTGGTAGATCCCCTGGGGTTAACTAGCCAGGTAGCTTTTGCTAGATGTGTATCCCAATGTTTAAAAGTCCCACCACCCATTGCTTTCAGTGTAGTTTTTAACAATCCATTGTATCGTTCAATCTTCCCAGACGCTGGTGCGTGATAGGGGATGTGATACACCCACTCAATGCCATGCTCTTTGGCCCAGGTGTCTATGAGGCTGTTTCGGAAATGAGTCCCGTTGTCCGACTCAATTCTCTCTGGGGTACCGTGTCGCCACAGGACTTGCTTTTCAAGGCCCAGGATAGTGTTCCGGGCAGTGGCATGGGGCACAGGGTATGTTTCCAGCCATCCAGTGGTTGCTTCCACCATTGTGAGCACATAGCGCTTACCTTGATGGGTTTGTGGCAGTGTGATATAATCAATCTGCCAGGCCTCCCCAGATTTGTATTTCAGCCATCGTCCTCCATACCAGACAGGCTTCAAACGCTTGGCTTGCTTGATTGCAGCGCATGTCTCACATTCATGGATGACCTGTGCAATAGTGTCCATGGTCAAGTCCACCCCTCGGTCACGAGCCCATCTATATGTCGCATCTCTTCCTTGATGGCCTGAGGAGTCATGGGCCCACCGAGCTATGAATAGTTCACCCTTATGTTGCCAGTCCAGATCCACCTGAGCCGCTTCAATCCTAGCAGCCCGATCCACCTGCTGGTTGTTCTGATGTTCCTCCGTGGCCCGATTCTTCGGTACATGGGCATCTACATGGCGTACTTTCACAACCAGATTCTCTATCCGGGCAGCAATATCTTGCCATAGGTCAGCAGCCCAGATGGGTTTGCCTCTGCGCTGCCAGTTGCCCTGCTTCCACTGCTGTAACCACCCCCACAGGGCATTTGCCACCATCCATGAGTCAGTGCAGAGATAAAGTACTGGCCATTTTTCTCGCTCAGCAATGTCCAAGGCCAGCTGAATGGCTTTCACCTCTGCAAACTGGCTCGACTCCCCTTGTCCTTCCCTGGCTTCTGCAACTTGTCGTGTAGGACTCCACACAGCAGCTTTCCACTTCCGATGCTTTCCCACAATCCGGCAGGACCCATCAGTGAACAGGGCATATTTCTTCTCATTTTCTGGCAGTTTATTATATGGTGGGGCCTCTTCCGCATGTGTCACCTCCTCCTCTGGTGACATTCCAAAATCCTTGCCTTCTGGACAGTCCATGATCACTTCCAGAATTCCTGGGCGACTGGGGTTTCCCATTCGAGTTCGCTGTGTGATCAGTGCAATCCACTTACTCCACGTAGCATCAGTTGCATGATGTGTGGTGGGGACCCTTTCTTTGAACATCCAGCCCAGCACTGGCAGTCGAGGCGCTAAGAGGAGCTGTGCTTCTGTGCCAACCACTTCTGAAGCAGCTCGAACCCCTTCATATGCTGCCAATAGCTCTTTTTCTGTTGGAGTGTAACGGGCTTCGGATCCTCTGTATCCCCGACTCCAAAACCCTAGGGGTCGACCTCGAGTCTCTCCTGGTGCTTTCTGCCAGAGGCTCCAGGTAGGGCCGTTCTCCCCGGCTGCGGTGTAGAGCACATTTTTAACATCTTGTCCTGCCCGGACTGGCCCCAGGGCCACTGCGTGGACTATTTCCTGTTTGATTTGTTCAAAAGCTTGTTGTTGCTCAGGACCCCATTTAAAGTCATTCTTCTTCCGGGTTACTTGATACAGAGGGCTTACGATTAGACTGTAATCTGGGATATGCATTCTCCAAAAACCCACAATGCCTAAGAAAGCTTGTGTTTCCTTTTTACTAGTTGGTGGAGACATAGCTGCTATTTTGTTGATCACATCCATTGGAATCTGACGGCGTCCATCTTGCCATTTTATTCCTAAAACCTGGATCTCCTGCGCAGGTCCCTTGACCTTACTTTGTTTTATGGCAAAACCAGCTTTCAGAAGGATCTGGACTATTTTACTCCCTTTCTCAAAAACTTCTTCTGCTGTGTTTCCCCATACAATGATGTCATCAATGTACTGCAGATGTTCTGGAGCCTCACCCTGTTCCAGTGCAGTCTGGACCAGTCCATGGCAAATGGTGGGGCTATGTTTCCACCTCTGGGGCAGTCGATTCCAGGTGTACTGGACGCCCCTCCAAGTGAAAGCAAACTGTGGCCTGCACTCTGCTGCCAAAGGGACTGAGAAGAATGCATTCGCTATATCAATTGTGGCGTACCACTTGGCTGCCTTGGACTCCAGTTCGTACTGGAGTTCTAGCATGTCCGGCACAGCAGCGCTCAGCGGTGGCGTGACTTCATTCAGGCCACGATAGTCTACTGTTAGCCTCCACTCTCCATTAGATTTTCGCACCGGCCATATGGGACTGTTAAAGGGTGAGCGGGTCTTGCTGATCACTCCTTGAACCTCTAGTTGATGAATCAGCTTATGGATGGGAATCAGAGAGTCTCGGTTAGTGCGATATTGCCACCGATGCACCGTTGTGGTAGCGATTGGCACCTGTTGTTCTTCGACCCTCAACAACCCCACAACAGAAGGGTCCTCCGAGAGACCAGGCAAGGTAGACAACTGTTTAACTTCCTCCGTCTCTAAAGCAGCTATGCCAAAGGCCCAACGATACCCTTTTGGGTCCTTAAAATACCCTCTCCTGAGGTAATCTATACCAAGGATGCATGGAGCCTCTGGGCCAGTCACAATGGGATGTTTTTGCCACTCATTCCCAGTTAGGCTCACTTCCGCCTCCAGTACAGTCAACTCTTGGGATCCCCCTGTCACCCCAGAAATACAAATGGGTTCTGCCCCTCTATAGCTTGATGGTATTAAAGTACACTGTGCACCCGTGTCCACTAAAGCCTTATACTCCTGTGGGTCTGATGTGCCAGGCCATCGAATCCACACCGTCCAATAAACCCGGTTGTCCCTTTCCTCCACCTGGCCAGAGGCAGGGCCCCTCTAATACTGGTCATAGTATCCATTACTCACTTCTTGCAGAAATGACTTGGAAGTTCCTTCAAGTGGATCAGAATCAAGATCAGGCCTTCTGCTCTGCCTGGGCAACTGCCCACTGGAAACTGGGGGGGCACTTTTCCTGGAGGGATTCCCTTTTGTGGTTGTCCTTCCTTGCAACTCCTGTACCCGTGTCCTCAGGATCGAAGTAGGTCGTCCATCCCACTTCCTCATGTCTTCCCCGTGGTCACGCAGGTAGAACCACAGGGTGCCTCGTGGTGTGTACCCTCTGTACTCTCTCTCTTGAGTGGGGAAATGCCTGCTTCTAATAGCTGAGATGCTGGCCCGTACAGGTGGGGAGTAGGACATATTCTCTTCAAGTTGCTGGACCTTCCGTGACAGTTTCTCCACAGCTGAGACAAGGGGGGAAGAGAGACTTTCTTCATATCGCCGGAGCCGGCCAGCCACCTCATCCACCGTTGGTGCCTCTTCACCTTTCCATTCCATTACTGCCAATGAGTTGGCATATGACGATGGTGCGCTCCGTACAAACTTCCGCCACATGGGCCTTGTGCATTGCACCTCATCAGGGTCTGTGGGTAAGTCTGCATTGTCCAAGTCATAATAAATCATCTCCCGCACAGCTAAATCTCTCAGGTACTGGATACCTTTTTCCATGGTAGTCCACTTGCTTGGTTGACATACAACATCCTCACTCAAGGGGTACCTCTCCCTCACGCCTGACAGGAGTCGTTTCCAGAGGCTGAGGGCTTGGGTCTTCTTTCCAATTGCCTTGTCAATGCCGCCTTCCCTAGACAGGGATCCCAGCTGCCTGGCCTCCCTACCCTCTAATTCCAGGCTACTGGCCCCGTTATCCCAGCACCGGAGCAGCCAGGTAACAATGTGCTCGCCTGAAAGTCGGCTAAAATCTTTTTGCATATCCCGCAGCTCACTCAAGGATAGGGATCGAGTGATTATCTCTGGCTCTGCCTCTTCCTCCTGCTCCCGTGATGACCCTGGTTCATCATCATCTTTTACTAAGCGAACTGATTTCTTCGTGTACTTCCTCTTCTGTATGGGGGCAACTGATACTGGCACGGGTTGATTCCCTTGTTCAGCTGCAGGGGCTGCCGCAGGGGCCACAGGAGCCGCCGCAGGGGCTGCCGCAGGGGCTGCCACAGGGGCCACAGGAGCCGCCGCAGGGGCTGCCGCAGGGGCTGCCGCAGGGGCCGCCGCAGGGGCCGCCGGTCTAGTTTCCATCTCTTCTCTCTGAGGGTGCTGCGTAACACTGAGCAGTGCCTGGTAGATACTGGCCAGGGCCCAGCACAGTGCGGTGAGTTGTGCCTCTCTAGAATAGCCACAGCATTTTCCCTTCAAATATTCTACCACTTTATCAGGGTCCTGTAACTGTTCAGGGGTGAAGTCCCAGACCATTGGAGGTGAAAAGTTCTCTAGGTACCTGCCCATGTTCTCCCACATGCCATGCCACCCCTGACTATCCAGCCTCGGAGCACATCTCCGTGTGGGAGTCTTAGATAGCTGTTTAACCCTAAACAAGACCTGGAACACATTCAGGAGACATAACACTAGGAACATGCTGGTTTGAGTATCCCAAGGATATTCAAAATTCTCAAAAGCTGTCATACCTGGCCCAAAGGAGAAAAGGGAGGCAAAAGAGCTGGGGAAAGTGTCCCCCCCTGTTTCCTCCACAGACTGGCTGTAATTATTAACAAACTCAGAGAGACAGTGCCCAATGTACGGACAGGACAGCAGAACCGCACAAACACCCCACAATAGCTGTCTGAACAGTGACGTTTTCATATCATAAACAAATACCGCACAGGACAGCAGAATGATAATCCTGATCCCTGTTCCAGACATGATAAAGAGTATCACAGGGAGTACATAAACCATATAGGAATTTATATAACACAGCCATGAAAACAAACCAAGCAACATGGTGACCAGTGACTATTTACCTAAAAAATACCTACAAAAATTCGTTTTCTCCAAGCTCTGGTTAGATTCGGTTGTTATCTCAACCCTTGAGCCCCACGTTGGGCGCCAAAAAGGACTGTCGTGGTTTTGCCTCAGACGGCAACAAAGAACCACGTGCCGCTCGCTCGGCTCTTCCCAATACAGGAAGAATCAGAAGGGGAAAAAAAACCCGCAAGACTCTAGGGTTGAGACAAGGGCATTTTAACCGAATAGCGAAGGGAACAAGCAAAATAACAACAACAACACAGACAAAGGAATACACAAACGTGGTTACAAAACCACCGCTCACCGACCGGACCCGAGACGCCTCAGCCCGCTCCGAGAGAGACTTTCCTGTCCCCTCCCCCCGGCATTTCAAGGCATGGATCACGTGGTATGGAATACCAGAGAAAATTAACCCTATCCCTGCCGGAACCAGGACAATAATGAAGGCTAAACTCAGCAAACTCATAGTAGATCTGATATTCCCGCCTCTCTTTAGAGAAAAAAACCAAACCATAAGCCCAACTAATTAATAAATAGCCTGACTTTGTATATCATTAAAAAATCCTACAGTATGTCATAAAAGGCAAATTCCCCTTCAAGTGGAAATTAAACTAATTTATCTAGGCAAGTTTAAATGTTTTAAATGTTTAGCTCATCCTGGAAAACATTATAGGCAACTACCAATGGAGTATTTTCTTGGCTAAAGTAAATGTTATTAGTTCGATCAGATTGCTATGAGTGTGTTTCCCTAGCATTTAAAAGTTTAATTTCATGTAGCAGTCATCCTAGAAATGATGATGACAAATGAGTGTTTAGGTAAACAGAAGTGCTTCTCTCTGTCTCATCCCAGAAAGTATGACAAGAGTTGTCCTGGAAAAATACTGATAGAAATATGATGATAAAAGTTGTTTTCTGCTTAATGTGAAGCATTAGACTCCTTGAAAAATAGAGTTCACTTAGTTTCTTTAAGGGTGGAAAAGCAAACAACTTTGGTGCTCCAGGAAAATGTCTTTGAGCTTATTTTTAAATGAGAGGTTTTCTAATATCAATTAAATCACATTATGTAATGTGAATGGGGATGATTTGCACTATGGACTTGCAGAATCAAGGGAGTTTACTTAATTTCCAACCGTCTTTATTGGGTTTACGTGGCAAAGTTTTGGGAGCAGGGAGGCTACAGGGGTGGCTTCTGTGAGAAGCTACTAGAAGCTTCCCCCATTTCCAGTAGAGCTAATGCCAGCCAGCTCCAAGATGGACCTGCTGCTGACCAAGGCTGAGCCAATCAGCGATGGTGACAGTGCCTCTGTGGTAACATATTTACGAAAGTGGGGGGGGGAAACTGCAGTGGAGCAGCAGCCAGAAGAGAGCAGTGAGAATATGTGAGAGAAACAACTCTGCAGGCACCAAGGTCAGTGAAGGAGGAGGGAGAGGAGGTGCTCCAGGCACCAGAGCAGAGATTCCACTGCAGACCATGGTGAAGACCATGGTGAGGCAGGCTGTCCCCCTGCAGCCCATGGAGGTTACAGGTGGAACAGATATCTACATGCAGCCCATGGAGGACCCCACGGTGGAGCAGGTGGATGTGCTCTAAGGAGGCTGTGACCCTGTGGGAACCCCAAGCTGGAGCAGGCTCCTGGCAGGACCTGTGGACCCATGGAAAGAGGAGCCCACACTGGAGCAGGTTTGCTGGCAGGACTTGTGACCCTGTGGGAAGGACCCACACTGGAGAAGTTCGTGGAGGACTTTCTCCTGTGAGAAGGACCCCATGCTGGAGTAGGGGAAGAGTGTGAGGAGGAAGGTGCAGCAGAGACAACCCGTGATGAACTGACTGGAACCCCCAGTCCCCGTCCCCCTGCACTGCTCGGGGGGAGGAGGTAGAGAAAATCAGGAGTGAACTTGAGCCCAGGAAGAAGGGAGAGGTGGGAGGAAGGTGTTTTAAGATTTGGTTTTATTTCTCATTACCCTACTCTGATTTGATTGGTAGTAAATTAAATTAATTTCCTGAAGTTGTGATTTTGGCATATTGCTGGATCACTCCGCTAAATCAGAAATCCCGTGTAACATCAACTATCTCCAAATAAGTGCATTTGATATTGAACATCACATGCTCCATGCATGGAATGTTTAAAAGAGCCTGGTCAGAGAGTATTGGACTTTGACATTAATTGGCATCACGGACAGGATATCCCTGAGGGCAAATGCTATCTATTGTACTTATAACATTTCTGCAATACCAGGCTTTCCAATTTAAGGTTTTAGTCACGAATAAGAGCCTAATAGAGGCAACTCATGCTGATTGAGAAGGGTAGTGACATGACCTGTTGTTCATGGACCTGTTGGAATGGGTCCAGCAGAGGGCCACAAAGATGATCAGAGGGCTTGGAGCACCTATGCTATGAGGACAGGCTGAGAGAGTTGGGGTTGTTCAGCCTGGAGAAGAGAAGGCTTCGGGGAGACCTTATAACAGCCTTCCAGTACCTAAAGGGGGCCTACAGGAAGGATGGGGAGGGACTCTTTATGAGGGAGTGTAGCAATAGGACGAGGGGTAAAGGTTTCAAACTGAAAGAGGGTAGATTTAGATTAGATATCAGGAAGAAATTCTTTACTGTGAGGGTGGTGAGACACTGTAACAAGTTGCCCAGAGAAGCTGTGGATGCCCCTTCCCTGGAAGTGTTCAAGGCCAGGCTGGATGAGGCTTTGATCAGCCTGGTCTAGTGGGATGTGTCCCTGCCCATGTCAGGGGGTTTGGAACTAGATTATCTTTAAGGTCCCTTCCAACCCGAAACATTCTATGACTCTATGACCGTCTGCAGATGGGACTGCTACCATTGAAGAGGGTATAAATCATTATGAATAGTAACAAAGGCTGGGAAAAGCTAGCCTATAAATTTGAAGAAGAGGGATGGAAAAATCCCATCTGGGATTTTTCATGGGTAAAACAACATTGCATTGATCCCATAAGTATTTGGGATGAATTTGAAAAACTGAAAGGTTCTAAAAAGTTGAAGAAAGGAAAGGGAAAAGCAGGCCTGTCCTGCCTGTTAGGAAGTTGCTTGCGAGCAATGTTAAAAGACATGTAAGAATAACATGCTAGAGAGAGAGAACGAAACAATTATAAAAGATAACATGATGTATAAAACACAATGTACACAGCTAGAAAATCAGAATAGGTTCTTAGAATCAAAATTGAAGCCCCATATCATAGCCAATGTCCACATACATAGGGATCACCTACTACGGTCTCAAATAGACCCCATTAAAGTAATGACTGCTCTGTATTCCAAGGGTGATTGTCATGGGTTTAACCCCAGCCAGCAAGTAGGACCACACAGCTGCTTGCTCCTCCCCCCCCAAGTAGGGTAGGGAGAAAAGGAGGGGGAGAAATTCATGGGTTGAGATAAAGACAGTTTAATAGAACAGTAACAGAAGATGAAAATAATAATAATAATAATAATAATAATAATAATAATAATAATAATAATAACGGTAAAAGAATATACAAAATAAAGTGATACAACACAAGTTGCTCTCACCACTCGATGATCTGTGTTCCTGGATTCCTGCCCCCCGACCAACTCCCATTTATATACTGAGCATGACATCTATGGTATGGAATATTCCTTTGGCCAGCTTGTCCTGTTTATGGTCCCTTTCATCTTCTATGGGAAGCTGAAAAAGTCCTTGACTAATGTAAACATTACTTAGCAACAACTAAACCAATATGTATTATCAACATTATTCTCAACATTATTCTCATACTAAATCCCAAACACAGCAGCTACTAGAAAGAAAGTTAACTCTATCCCAGCCCAGCTGAAACCAGGACAATGATGAATGGTCAGGAGATATCTGGCTTGATCCTGATTCTCCCAATCCTCTTTGTGATGATGATTTAGATGACCTGGGAGAAGGAAATAATGTGAAAGTGGTTGCTCTCATGATGCAAACACCAGATGCAACTTCAAGAGGTTTTACTTCCTTTAACTGATCTCCAAACTAAGTTTTTGGTTAAACCTGGAGATGTACCCTTAGAATGGATGGCCTGTATATGAGGAAAAAGAGCAGATTACCCTCACCATGGATGAGGCTCGAAGTTTAGTATTAGGACCAGGGATTCTCCTACAAACCCCAACACTGCAATAAGCTGACTCATTGTGGGGCTGTGCTGTGCACTGGTCCAGGCAGCTCCCCATCAGTGAGAGAGGTAGGAAAAGTAAATGGCTGTGGGAGAGTGCACAGGAGTTACAAACTGCCATGCTAAAATCTGCTGTCTCGTACATGCTGGATAGACCAGAGCCTGTAGATCAGAATAGGCAAACCCCAAATATTAACCCCTGGCAATCCTATGCCAGTCAGGGGGGTATGTGTCCTGTAGTTAAAGAAGAAACTGTAGCACTTAAACTGCTTGTTCTTTCTACAATGACAGGAATAAACGCAGATACTCAGTGGCAGACAGTTCTGCAGCAGGTGCTGTCTGGTTTACCCTTATATGAAACGTCAGACTCCAAGGTAAATATTAGGTCCATGCAGATAGTTAAAACCAGACACAATACTGCTTGTCCTGTTTGGCAAAAATGCTTAGATAAAGGGTTAATGAGGCAACAACTGCATGGTATTCTACTTGTAGTGCTGAAACAATTATTAGTTGAAGCTCAGGAACAGCTATCAGAACCTACACCAGTTCCCCGCTCCCCGCGCATATCCGAAGTTAGAGAGTATCACCCAACACTTTGAACAAAGCAATTCACATAATTAGGGGAACCAGCTCAGCTCTGCTGTTTGGGTTGTGGCCACCAAGGCAGCTATACGGAACCAGAGTCTGGAAATGTTGATCACTGTAAATTATAAGTATACCACAACATTTTTGATGGATACAAGAGCACAAGTTTCAAGGATAGATCAGAGTACCTATGAAGGTAAAGCTCCTTTAAAAAAGAAGCAGTTTCAGTAGTAGGTGTTAATGGTGCAATTAACACTTATCCAGTTGCATGAGCTTAATTAATATTGTCTAATGCATGTACCCTCACGACCCTTGTTTTTATTGGGCAAAATGAATGTTCTGGGAAAGGACCATCTTGGATAGATAACTGTGGCAAATGGGAAATTGGTAGTCCTCCAGTTACATGAAAAACTAATCTCCATATGATTAAGCCTATAAATCTGCTACAAATAGCCCCACCCATGCCTAATAGTAAACCGGATAACATTCCACAGCGTAAACTACCTGTTCCTGCCATAAAGCCTGTGGCAGAATTAGTCAAACAATTAGAGCAACGGGGTATTATAGGGAAAAAAATAATCACCATATGGCTTTAAATAAAGAAATTGACTAACAGCTACTGTTCCCAGTATAGTAGATCTAGTTAATACAATAAATGAACATGCTTTTCCATGGATGGGATTGTTAGATATAAAAGATATGTTCTTTCTGATCCCAATACAAGAGCAAGATAGACCAAAGTTTGCTTTCACTTTGTGTGGAATACAATACACCTTTAATTGTCTACCCCAAGGTTCTAAACATAGCCCCATCATTGCCCATGCCATGTTAGCTAAAGAGCTAGACTCAGTCATTCTCCCACCTGAAGCAACAGTTTTTCAATATATATATGATATTCTAACCAGAGGACCAGATGAGGAAAGAGTTTGCCAAAGTATGAACGTTATTGTCCAGAATTTACAGGAATTACATATTAGCATTCCCAATTCAAAACCTCAAGGACCAAGTCAAGAGCTTGCATTTTTAGGTACCTTTGGCTCTAAATCCTGGCAAGACTTCTAAGGGAACTACACTCTATTGAGCAAGTGCTGTTAGCTCCATATGAATGGGTTGCTAACTACCGACCCATTAACTCAAGAAAGGGAAAGCAAGTTATGTGTGCCTATTCCTATTTTAAAACCTATTTTAGCTGTTAAGCCGTTACCCCTAGGGGTAGCACAAAAGTCTAGATATACAGTGCAGGGATGGGTTTTGTATATACATCACCGGGTGACAAGTGATGGTGACACGTGAATAAAGAAAACAAGCTATGGGAGAGTGTAGAGTGACTCGGGATGCCTGTGGAGTACTCCCAGCCGCCCTCCTCCCCGATAACTGATGCCCCATCCTGGGACGGGGAGACAAAAGCAGGCAGCTCATAGGGAAACAATAGAGAGGCAAAGCTGTAGCTATAGTGGTAGAGACCGGAGGAGCTTTCACAGAGGAAATTGGTGGCTCGGCTCACTTGGCAGAGCTTAGAGCAGTGGAAATGGCCCTGGAGCAAGGAGCTACTTGTGTCTATATGGACTCATATGCTATGTGGTCCAGTGCCACCCAGTGGTTCGAGAATTGGGTGAAAACCAGTTGGCAAGTAAATGGTAGAGACATATGAGGAAAAAACACATTGGAAAAAGATTTATGATATAGCTCAATCTAAGAGCATATCCATAGGACATGTATCTGCCCACCAAAAACCTAAAACCCCTGAGGCACAGTGGAATCAAATGGCTGATCATTTGGCTGTAATAAATGTATTACAAAATTCTGAGGCAAAATAGCTAGGTAAATGGTTACACAAATAGCTAGGACATGCTGGGATTTATGCTTTATTGCAACAGGCTGCAAGGAGAGGATGGCCTGTGACAAAAGCTCTGACAAAACAAATTGTAGACTCATGCAATTTTTGTCGAACAGTGGTACAGTACATGTCAAAAGGACAACAGTTTGCCGATCTCAGGGAAGGTAAACTCTGGGAAACTTGACAAGTAGATTATATTGGTGTCTTAAAGTAAAGACCTGAAGGCTGGAAATATATCATCACAAGAGCAGAAATAGTGATATAGGGAATGTGTACCCCACCAGAGCTTCAACTGGTCTAGCAACTGTTGTTGGTTTAAATCGGTAGTTTGCTACTTTTCCCTTGCTCAGAGAAATACAGTCTGATAGTGGATCACATTTTAAGACTAAAGAAGTCCAAACTTGGTGTGCCTCAAATGGAGTACAATGAACTTTTCACCTACCATATAGACCTCAAAGTAATGGGGTAGTAGAAAGGTGGAATGGACTAAAACAGCAACTGCACAAGAGTGAATCTATTAACACCTCTAAGTGGGGATCCCATTTGTGTGAAGTTGTAAATTGGCTAAATAAGCATCAAACCCCCATGGGAAGTCCCACAGGTAAGGGATTCATGTCAGTAGCTGCACGAATTCCTGTTAAAACAGAAGTGAAAACCTATCAAAGTTCTGGAGATGAGGTTGCAGTTAAACATCCATCTCGGGGATTAATCTGGGTGACTCTTGTTTTACAAAGGAAAAGGAGTATGGGATGCTGTAGACACAAAGGGGAGTAAATTAATAATAACTGAGACTTGGATTATGTCCAAGACCTAGGTCTCTTCCCTTTCAGGAAAATCATAGAATCATAGAATTGCCTAGGTTGGAAGGGACCTTTCAGATCATCTAGCCCAACCATCAACCTAACTCTGACAAAAACCATCACTAAACTATATATCTAAGCACTATGTCTACCTGTCTTTTAAATACCTCCAGGGATGGCGACTCAACCACTTCCCTGGGCAGCCTGTTCCAATGATTAATAACCCTTTCAGTGTAAAATTTTTTCCTAATATCCAGTCTAAACCTCCCCTGGCACAACTTGAGGCCATTTCCTCTTGTCCTATCACCTGTTACTTGGGAGAAGAGACCAATCCCCACCTCTCTACAACCTCCTTTCAGGTAGATGTAGAAAGCGATAAGGTCTCCCCTCAGCCTCCTTTTCTCTAGGCTGAACAATCTCATCTCCCTCAGCTGCTCCTCATAAAACTTATTCTCCAGACCCCTCACCAGCTTCATTGCCCTTCTCTGGACCTGCTCCAGCACCTCAACGTCTTTTTTTTGTGGTGAGGGACCCAAAACTGGACACAGTACTCGAGGTGGGGCCTCACCAGTGCCGAGTACAGAGGCACGATCAGTTCCCTAGTCCGGCTCACCACACTGTTCCTGATACAGGCCAGGATGCTGTTGGCTGCCTTGGCCACCTGGGCACACTGCTGGCTCATATTCAGCCCACAGTCGACCAACACCCCCAGGTCCTTTTCTGCCAGGCAGCGTCTCTAGCCACTCTTCCCCAAGCCTGTAGCATTGCATGGGGTTGTTGTGACCCAAATGCAGGACCCAGCACTTGGCCTTGTTGAACCTCATACAATTGGCCTCAGCCCATCGATCCAGCCTGTCCAGATCCCTCTGCAGAGCCTTCCTACCCTCAAGCAGGTTGACACTCCCACCTAAATTGGTGTCGTCTGCAAATGTGGTGTTACTTTATCCCCATGGGAAGACTGATAACTGAAACACACACATGAAACCTAACTCTGACCATGGGACAGCTTGGGTGTTGAAGATAAGTCATGACCCATCTTTAGAACTACAGTTACAGGAGGAATACTATCTGTAATAGCACAAGGTCAAGGACTGATAATAGGCACTAATGTTACACTAACCCTAAGATCTAAGGTTAATCTAAATTTAACTATTTGTAATAACACTGGATGGGAAGCTGCACATGGAAAAGTGAAATGGATACTACAGGCATGTAAGGCAACTAATCATACATTAGTGGCCCAGAAGAATTATGCTAAACGTACACAATGAGAACAACATAATAATACTTGGTACCTTTTCTGTAAACACTAGAAATAATCAGTGGGTAAGCTGTCCTAGTTCCGGCGGGGATAGGGTTAATTCTTCCTGGTATTCCATGCCATGTGAGCCATGCCCACCCTGAGCTGCCGGGGGAGGGGGCAGGAAGTCGGGGGAGGGGGCAGGAAGTCGTTGCTTGGAGCGGGCTAGGGCGTCCTGGGTCCGGTCGGTGAGCGGCGGGGAGCGGCGGTTCCGTAATCGTGTTTGTATATTCCTCTATCCGTGTTATTGTTGTTGTTTGCTTGTTCCCTTCGCTGTTCTGTTAAACTGCCCTTGTCTCAACCCCAGAGTCTTTGCCTTTTTCTTCTGATTCTTCCTGTATTGGGAAGGCCCGAGTGAGCGGCACGTGGTTCTTTGTTGCCGTCTGAGGCAAAACCACGACAGTCCTTTTTGGCGCCCAACGTGGGGCTCGAAGGGTTGAGATAACGACAGAATCCAACTAGAGCTTGGAAAAAACGAATTTTTGTATGTATTTATTAGGTAAATAGTCGCTGGTCACCATGTTGCTTGGTTTGTTCTCATGGCTGTGTTATGTGAATTCCTATGTGGTTTATGTACTCCCTGTGATGATGTTTGTTACTTCTGGGAGAGGGATAAGGATTATCATTCTGCTGTCCTGTGCAATATCGGCTTATGATATGATAACATCACTTATTGGACAGTTACTTTGGGGCGTTTATGTGGTTCTGCTGTCCTGTCCGTACCTCGGGCAACATCTCTCAGAATTTATTAATAATTATACCCAGTCTGTGGAGGAAACAGCGGGGGACACTTTCCCCAGCTCTTCTGCCTCCCTTTTCTCCTTTGGGTCAGGTATGACAGCTTTTGAGAATTTTGAATATCCTTGGGATACTCAAACCAGCATGTTCCTAGTGTTATGTCTCCTGAATGTGTTCCAGGTCTTGTTTAGGGTTAAACAGCTATCTAAGACTCCCACCCGGAGATCTGCTCCAAGGCTGGATAGTCAAGGGTGGCATGGCATGTGGGAGAACATGGGCAGGTACCTAGAGAACTTTTCACCTCCAATGGTCTGGGACTTCACCCCTGAACAGTTACAGGACCCTGATAAAGTGGTAGAATATTTGAAGGGAAAATGCTGTGGCTATTCTAGAGAGGCACAACTCACCGCACTGTGCTGGGCCCTGGCCAGTATCTACCAGGCACTGCTCAGTGTTACGCAGCACCCTCAGGGGAAAGAGATGGAAACTAGACCAGCAGGCACTGTGGCTACTGCAACCCCTGCGGCAGCCACTGCCGCTGAACCAGGGAATCAACCTGTGCCAGTATCAGTTGCCCCCATACAGAAGAAGTACACGACGAAATCAGTTCGCTTAGTAAGAGATGATGATGAACCAGGGTCATCACGAGAGCAGGAGGAAGAGGGAGTACCAGAGATAATCACTCGATCCCTATCCTTGAGTGAGCTGCGGGATATGCGAAAAGATTTTAGCCGACTTTCAGGCGAGCACATTGTCACCTGGCTGCTCCGGTGCTGGGATAACGGGGCCAGTAGCCTGGAATTAGAGGGTAGGGAAGCCAGGCAGCTGGGATCCCTGTCCAGAGAAGGCGGCATTGACAAGGCAATTGGGAAGAAGACCCAAGCCCTCAGCCTCTGGAAATGACTCCTGTCAGGCGTGAGGGAGAGGTACCCCTTCAGTGAAGATGTTGTATGTCATCCAAGCAAGTGGACTACCATGGAAAGAGGTATCCAGTACCTGAGAGAATTAGCTGTGCGGGACATGATTTACTACGACTTGGACAATGCAGACTTACCCACAGACCCTGATGAGGTGCAATGCACAAGGCCCATGTGACGGAAGTTTGTACGGAGCGCACCATCGTCATATGCCAACTCACTGGCAGTAATGGAATGGAAAGGTGAAGAGGGACCAACGGTGGATGAGGTGGCTGGCCGGCTCCGGCGATATGAAGAAAGTCTCTCTTCCTCCCTTGTCTCAGCTGTGGAGAAACTGTCCCGGAAGGTCCAGCAACTTGAAGAGAATATGTCCTACTCCCCACCTGTACGGGCCAGCATCTCAGCTATTAGAAGCAGGCATTTCCCCACTCAAGAGAGAGAGTAGAGAGGGTACACACCATGAGGCACCCTGTGGTTCTACCTGCGTGACCACGGGGAAGACATGAGGAAGTGGGATGGACGACCTACTTCGATCCTGCGGACACGGGTACAGGAGTTGCAAGGAAGGACAACCACAAAAGGGAATCCCTCCAGGAAAAGTGCCCCCCCAGTTTCCAGTGGGCAGTTGCCCAGGCAGAGCAGAAGGCCTGATCTTGCTTCTGATCCACTTGAAGGAACTTCCAAGTCATTTCTGCAAGAAGTGAGTAATGGATACTATGACCAGTATTAGAGGGGCCCTGCCTCTGGCCAGGTGGAGGAAAGGGACAACCGGGTTTATTGGATGGTGTGGATTCGATGGCCTGGCACATCAGACCCACAGGAGTAGAAGGCTCTAGTGGACACGGGTGCACAGTGTACTTTAATACCATCAAGCTATAGAGGGGCAGAACCCATTTGTATTTCTGGGGTGACAGGGGGATCCCAAGAGTTGACTGTACTGGAGGCGGAAGTGAGCCTAACTGGGAATGAGTGGCAAAAGCATCCCATTGTGACTGGCCCAGAGGCTCCATGCATCCTTGGTATAGATTACCTCAGGAGAGGGTATTTGAAGGACTCAAAAAGGTACCGGTGGGCCTTTGGCATAGCTGCCTTGGAGACGGAGGAAGTTAAACAGTTGTCTACCTTGCCTGGTCTCTCGGAGGACCCTTCTGTTGTGGGGTTGTTGAGGGTCAAAGAACAACAGGTGCCGATTGCTACCACAACGGTGCATCGGTGGCAATATCGCACTAACCGAGACTCTCTGATTCCCATCCATAAGCTGATTCATCAACTAGAGGTTCAAGGAGTGATCAGCAAGACTCGCTCACCCTTTAACAGTCCCATATGGCCAGTGCGAAAGTCTGATGGAGAGTGGAGGCTAACTATAGACTATCGTGGCCTGAATGAATTCACGCCACCGCTGAGCGCTGCTGTGCCAGACATGCTAGAACTCCAGTACGAACTGGAGTCCAAGGCAGCCAAGTGGTATGGCACAATTGATATAGTGAATGCATTCTTCTCAGTCCCTTTGGCAGCAGAGTGCAGGCCACAGTTTGCTTTCACTTGGAGGGGCGTCCAGTACACCTGGAATCGACTGCCCCAGGGGTGGAAACACAGCCCCACCATTTGCCATGGACTGGTCCAGACTGCACTGGAACAGGGTGAGGCTCCAGAACATCTGCAATACGTTGATGACATCATTGTATGGGGAAACACAGCAGAAGAAGTTTTTGAGAAAGGGAGTAAAATAGTCTGGATCCTTCTGAAAGCTGGTTTTGCCATCAAACGAAGTAAGGTCAAGGGACCTGCGCAGGAGATCCAGTTTTTAGGAATAAAATGGCAAGATGGACGCCCTCAGATTCCAATGGATGTGATCAACAAAATAGCAGCTATGTCTAGTAAAAAGGAAACACAAGCTTTTTTAGGCATTGTGGGGTTTTGGAGAATGCATATCCCAGATTACAGTCTAATTGTAAGCCCTCTGTATCAAGTAACCCGGAAGAAGAACGACTTTAAATGGGGTCCTGAGCAACGACAAGCTTTTGAACAAATCAAACAGGAAATATCCCATGCAGTGGCCCTGGGGCCAGTCCGGGCAGGACTAGATGTAAAAATTTTGCTCTACACCGCAGCGGGGGAGAACAGGCCTACCTGGAGCCTCTGGCAGAAAGCACCAGGAGAGACTCGAGGTCGACCCCTAGGGTTTTGGAGTCGGGGATACAGAGGATCCGAAGCCCGTTACACTCCAACAGAAAAAGAGCTATTGGCAGCATATGAAGGGGTTCGAGCTGCTTCAGAAGTGGTTGGTACAGAAGCACAGCTCCTCTTAGCACCTCGACTGCCGGTGCTGGGCTGGATGTTCAAAGAAAGGGTCCCCACCACACATCATGCAACTGATGCTACGTGGAGTAAGTGGATTGCACTGATCACACAGTGAACTCAAATGGGAAACCCCAGTCGCCCAGGAATTCTGGAAGTGATCATGGACTGTCCAGAAGGCAAGGATTTTGGAATGTCACCAGAGGAGGAGGTGACACATGCGGAAGAGGCCCCACCATATAATAAACTGCCAGAAAATGAGAAGAAATATGCCCTGTTCACTGATGGGTCCTGCCGGATTGTGGGAAAGCATCGAAAGTGGAAGGCTGCTGTGTGGAGTCCTACACGACAAGTTGCAGAAGCCAGGGAAGGACAAGGGGAGTCGAGCCAGTTTGCAGAGGTGAAAGCCATTCAGCTGGCCTTGGACATTGCTGAGCGAGAAAAATGGCCAGTACTTTATCTCTGCACTGACTCATGGAGGGTGGCAAATGCCCTGTGGGGGTGGTTACAGCAGTGGAAGCAGGGCAACTGGCAGCGCAGAGGCAAACCCATCTGGGCTGCTGACCTATGGCAAGATATTGCTGCCCGGATAGAGACTTTGGTTGTGAAAGTACGCCACGTAGATGCCCATGTACCGAAGAATCGGGCCACGGAGGAACATCAGAACAACCAGCAGGTGGATCGGGCTGCTAGGATTGAAGTGGCTCAGGTGGATCTGGACTGGCAACATAAGGGCGAACTATTCATAGCTCGATGGGCCCATGACTCCTCAGGCCATCAAGGAAGAGATGCGACATATAGATGGGCTCTTGACCGAGGGGTGGACTTGACCATGGACACGATTGCACAGGTCATCCATGAATGTGAGACATGCGCTGCAATCAAGCAAGCCAAGCGTTTGAAGCCTCTTTGGTATGGAGGACGATGGCTGAAATACAAATCTGGGGAGGCCTGGCAGATTGATTATATCACACTGCCACAAACCCGTCAAGGCAAGCGCTATGTGCTCACAATGGTGGAAGCAACCACTGGATGGCTGGAAACATACCCTGTGCCCCATGCCACTGCCCGGAACACTATCCTGGGCCTTGAAAAGCAAGTCCTGTGGCGACATGGTACCCCAGAGAGAATTGAGTCAGACAACGGGACTCATTTCCGAAACAGCCTCATAGACACCTGGGCCAAAGAGCATGGCATTGAGTGGGTGTATCACATCCCCTGTCACGCACCAGCCTCTGGGAAGACTGAACGATACAATGGACTGTTAAAAACAACACTGAGAGCAATGGGTGGTGGGACTTTAAAACATTGGGATACACATCTAGCAAAAGCTACCTGGCTAGTTAACCCCAGGGGATCTACCAATCGGGCTGGCCCTGCCCAATCAAAACTTCTACGTACCGTAGAAGGGGATACAGTCCCCGTAGTGCACATGAAGAATATGCTAGGGAAGACAGTCTGGGTTAGTCCTGCCTCAGGCAAAGGCAAACCCATCCGTGGGATTGCTTTTGCCCAAGGACCTGGGTGCACTTGGTGGGTGATGCAGAAGGATGGGGAGGTCCGATGTGTACCTCATGGGGATCTTATTTTGGGTGAGAATAGCCAATGAGTCAAATTGTGTGTTGTTGATTGCTAAGTAACACTGTCACTGTATGTCCTCATGACTATAATTGCTATCAGTTGTACTATGAGTAAGGCACAGGGGTGATGGGATCAGAACTGACCTCAGCAGCTGGCGCCCAGCAACTTCCAGCAACTTCCTCAAGGTCTACATCTTCAGCCCACGGACTGAGCCACATCGGGCACACCAGTCACAACCTCCAAAAATACAGCATGCAACAGTCCAGCATCTCACCTGCCCTGAGAGACTGTTCTGACAGATGGAGCCCAAAGCCATGGATTAAAAGAACTCAACGGACACTTTGGAGGGATGGCCCATAAACTAAGGGCATTATATCTGCATGAATCTATATGTATATATATATACGTATATATAACAGGGGAAAGTGGTGGCAATTCATTGGAACCTGTAAGATGTGGGCATGGCATAGATGGTATGGAATAAGGGGTGGATAATGTCCTGGTTCCGGCGGGGATAGGGTTAATTCTTCCTGGTATTCCATGCCATGTGAGCCATGCCCACCCTGAGCTGCTGGGGGAGGGGGCAGGAAGTCGCCGCTTCGAGCTGGCTGGGGCGTTCCGGGTCCGGTCGGTGAGCGGCGGGGAGCGGTGGTTCCGTAATCGTGTTTGTATATTCCTCTATCCGTGTTATTGTTGTTGTTTGCTTGTTCCCTTCGCTGTTCTGTTAAACTGCCCTTATCTCAACCCCAGAGTCTTTGCCTTTTTCTTCTGATTCTTCCTGTATTGGGAAGAGCCGAGTGAGCGGCACGTGGTTCTTTGTTGCCCTCTGAGGCAAAACCACGACATAAGCCAATATGTAAGAAAGGCAGGTATTGCTTTTGCAGAGGAGAAAAGCCGTTTCCATCAGAGGTGGCATGATAAGGGAATGACTAAGACAAAGAGGCTCCAGCAAAGGCTTGTAGAACATCTCTTATCACCCAGACAAAAGGACAAACTGATTCATCCCGGATTAGCGTCTAGAAGGGGAGTCAAACATTTAACCAGGGCTAATGACATTGAGCAAATTTTTACCAAAAAGGAAAGAAATAAACTAGTCAGATAATCCCTTTAAGTGTAGCATAAAGAGGAGTAAACAGAGGCAGGACATCCGGGAAGAATTTTAGGCGCCTCGGACAGACTGTGAACCCTAGAGTACCTAACCAATGGGAAACAGGGGAGGGAAAAATTCAGCCGGGATTAGGAAATAAAAAGGTGTGTTTCAAGAACTGAAGGTGTGCCTACTTGCTAGGTCACCCGCTCTTGCGAGAACGTGAATAAAAATGTGCTTCACAGAGGATTCTGCCTGAGCCTATTTCATTTGGACCGGAACTTATTTCTCACAATTTGGGGGCTCATCCAGGATCAGAAGTCATCTTCTTGGGAGTCCCTGTCACCGAAGGACGGGAAGACGCGTCCCGTTGATTTCAACGGTCTCATGGATGGTCGGCAGGGATTCTGGGAGGAATCGACTAAGATCTCGAGACCCAGTTGGACTGCAGACTCTGTGAACCACAGGGGGAAAAGAGATAGGTGCAGTAGGCACAGAGAGTACGGCCAGGCAACTCCGTGCACGGACCAAGGTAAGAAAAATTGGACTGTTAAAGTATTGGTCGGGACATTCTAAGAGACTTCTGTGTGAGTGACTGAGACGTACTGCGGTACGAAGCGAGTGTGGAGTCTGGATCCGTGGTTCTGTAGTCCCACGAGGGGTGCAGCCAGAGAAGGACGAAGCGAAAGGAAGGGGTGTAAGAAAAGTCTCTGTTCAGAATGGGAAATAAGGATTCTAGGCCTAGGGATGAAAAAGGGGATACTAAGAAGGACCTCAGGAACATTCCCCCGGGCAGTCCTTTAGGGGAGAATGTTGAGGTTTCGGAATGATTCTTCTTCTACAAGGGATAAAGATAAAAAGAAAATGATTTATTTTGTTCGGACCGCATCCCGGAGGGGCCGGGGGCGGCCGGGGGGGCCGTGGACATCCTGGGAAGGGTCCCAGGGGTGTCCTAGGGGTCCTGTGTCTGTCTTAGAGGATCCCAGAGGTGTCCCAGGGGGGACATGTTTGCGTTTGCATTTGAATTTGTTTGGACCAAAGAACCCATAAGACCTCCTAGTGTATTTTGGCCCAAATTTGGATCTGATGAAGACTGGGTCTGTCAGACTTTAAACATGTATGTGAATAATAAGGAATTAGAAGAAGGTGAATATGCTTTTTGCTGGGTCAAGATGAATAGATTCAGGATTTGGGGACGCCCAAATCCGTTTTATATGTTCCCAGCCCAGACTGTCGGTGATGTTTCAATCGACAAAGAAATTGAATCCCCAAAGTGGGACCCCTTAGACTGTTACTTGGGGGCGAGGAAGAGGGGTGAATAACAGGGGAAGAGGACTGCCCCGACCACTCCTACCAGCAGCTCGAGGTTCACCAGTAGGGTGTTATTATTGTGGGATTTACAGAATCCCCTAATTTGTTTGGCAAGTGTTAGAACAAGTGCTTGAACAATTCAGCCCTCCATCGGGAGTAGCCCTGCTTCAGCATGTGGATGACTTATTGGTATCCGGGGAGGAAGAAGGCAGGGTAAAAGAAGACACGAATGAGTTATTGAACTTTTTGGGACAGCAAGGTTTGAGGGTCTCAAAAAAAAAAAAAATTGCAATATGTGGAAACCGAAGTGAAATACTTGGGACATCTAGTCAGTGAAGGGAGTTGAAAAATAAATCCTATAAATCCTGAGAGGATCAAAGGAATAGTAGACTTACCTCTGCCAAGAGGGAATTGAGAAAATTTTTGGGGCTGACTGGGTACTGTAGACTGTGGATAGAGGGGTATGCTCAAAAGACTAAAGGACTATATTCCAAACTGTTAGCTGAAGAACCAAATGTATTGGTTTGGACAGAAGAGGAGGAGGATTTAGTGGAAGATTTAAAACAGAGCCTAATCAGAGCTCCAGTTTTAGCCTTATCTTCTTTGGAGAAATCTTTTCAACTATTTGTAACTGTAGACAAAGGGGCTGCGTTAGGAACTCAAGAGTGGGGGGGGATAAGCGGCAGCCAGTGGCCTATTTATCTAAACTCTTAGATCTGGTCTCCCGAGGGTGGTCAGGGGAATGATAGAAGTTAGCACCCCTCACCAAGTCAAAACCATTTTAGCCTAAACCACGGGAAAACGGCTAACCAATTCAAGAATACTGAAGTATGAAGGAATTTTAATTGAAAAGGATGATTTGATTTTAACTACCAGCCCTTGCCTTAACCCAGCGAGCTTTTTGTGAAAAAATAGAGGCAAAGGATGAAGAACTTACACATGAATGCTTAGATGTAATTGAGTACCAGACTAAGATACGACCTGACTTAAGGGAAGAACCCCTATCTGGGGGTCTTCATTTGTTCGTAGACAGTTCTTCAAGAGTGATAGAAGGAAAGAGGTGTAATGGATATGCGGTGGTGCATGGAGTGAGCCAACTGTGGAATTTGGATAATGAGTTAAGGTCTCTGTGCTCAAAGAGCAATTAAGACTGGCTTTGCTATCTCTTGTGCAACCCAGGGGAGTGAAGGCTTGTCTGGCTATCACAGGATATATAAACAACCGGGTAGTCTTGGGGAACCAGGACAGCCCTGCTTTTTGTCAGCAGAGACAGTAAAATCAAGATAACAGAGACTTTGTGTAGCGCTCTGTTTCCTTGAGAGGCTACCATGTCCGGTAATTGACCTTTGCCTCATTACCTTTGAAATGCATATTAAAGTTGACACCCCTGCATATGCTAATGAAGATTTTAGAGATCATGCTAAACATATATGACTATAGCACTCATCTCTCCACCCAAATCATACTACATGTCACCTAGGGGAGGGAAACCTTGTAATTTTGGGGATAAAAGGATGGAGAAAATGACTGTTAAATTGGGAGAGAAGAAACTTGATACCTGACGGACCAGTCGACGGGCTGCGTTCTCTTCCTCCAACCCAGGCAGGGACGCCTTTCTGGGTAAGCGCTGCGCCTTTCACCCTCTGGTGAATGTTACCCCGGGTTGTTGTACTATCAACATTGAGCAATTTTTTTACCAAAAAGGAAAGAAATAAACTAGTCAGATAATCCCTTTAGGTGTAGCATCAAGAGAAGTAAACAGAGGCAGGACATCCGGGAAGAATTTTAGGCGCCTCGGACAGACTGTGAACCCTAGAGTACCTAACCAATGGGAAACAGGGGAGGGAAAATTCGGCCGGGATTAGGAAATAAAAAGGTGTGTTTCAAGAACTGAAGGTGTGCCTACTTGCTAGGTCACCCACTCTTGCGAGAACGTGAATAAAAATGTGCTTCACAGAGGATTCTGCCTGAGCCTATTTCATTCGGACCGGAACTTATTTCTCACAAATATAAATGAAAAAAAATAAAGTATCGCTTATTGTGTGTCTTATAAAACATCCCAAACAACCTCTTAACAAAAGTACTCCTCACTTAATGCAATTGCATGATGGACAAGAGCCCATGATTATGGCTCCAAAATTAATGACAATGAATGTACATTTGAACCTGATCAATGTGCACACTAGTGCATGGACTGAGACTTGTGCTGTTTATAGTGACCCTCTCTCTGATTGGTGGCTGCCAAATCGTAGACCAATAGGACATAAAACTAAATCAGATATTATTCAAACTCTGTTGGGTGGAATTGGTACAACAGCAGGAATATTGAATTCATTTGATATTGAAACCCTAGCAAATAAATTGTCAGTATTGAGAAAAACTGAAGCTGGTGTAATCAGGAGGACTGCAAGCTAGCTATCAACTGCTTTACAAACTTTAGTACAAAATTGGCAAGGTGCTTGGCACATCTAGTGACACACCAATGTACCACTATGGCCCCAATTACTAACAAAAATACATCATGAGAAGTTATCTCTTCTTTGTCTTGTGTTGTATTTCAATCAACTAGTATATAGAAGATCAATTAGATTTGGGTAGCCATTGAAAATAGTCAAGGAAAAACCTTAGAATGAATGTTCTCTGACTTAGTGAAAAACAAATTCAAAGGAGGATGGCTTAAAGCTATTGAAGAACTAATTTTCCAATTGCTAGGGATTGGACAGATTAGGGACACTCATACAAAAATAATATCTTTATGACAATTTACTGTCATTCCTAAAGTCTTTACTGAGAAAGTGTGGGTACCTACAGTAGCAGGAGATTGTTTGCATTGCAATACTAATGACATTTATGAAATTAGTAAACATTGCACCTACTGGTTATCAAGCTGAGGATGGACCTGCCCTACCATGCCTAGAGCTCTGGAATTCTGCAGTATAAAAGACTTATCTGATATCTGCATCTGGCAGTGTATCTATGGTAATGAGACACAAGTATATGACAGTGGTTTTGGATGTGTTTGTGTTTCCACTTTCAATGCTATTCACTTGGAAGTTGATGTAAATTTTGGACCTGGCAACATTTTCCATTGTAATGTGACATATGTTTTTGACCAAATCACCAAGCAGACTTACTGGTTTACTTCTCATATGACTGAACAAAAGATGTCTGACTTTGCACCATTTAATATCAATAACATTTGAAGTAACCTTCTGTGGAGGAAAGCATTAGCACTAGGCATTCCCAGAGCCGCGATTCAAGGTCAGCCTACTGGCATTATCTTGAGTCTGATTGAAGCATTCCAGAAACGAGATAGCGGTGGAAACAGAGACTGTGTTTCAACTTCTTTAAAGGAGGATAATCCCTTTCTCCCTCTTAAGGAGGAATTGCAGGACACCAAGTCAAAAAACGAGTAATGTCCGGAAGGCAATTGGGCCTGCCTGTCTGGAAAGTGGAGGCTTATCAGTGGATAAGTGATGATGGCCCATACATATTAATTCCAGTTGGTCCTCGAAGACAATTAGTAAAGTTTTTAATAGATACGGGGGCACAAATTTCGATACTAACACAACAAGATGCCGAGAAGCTGGGCGTGCGATCCGGACGGCAAAGAGTTAGAATTACAGGTGTGAACGGGGGAACTGATCTATGTCAAACTGCTAAGGTTAGTTTATGGCTCCCGGGCGAGAAGCGCGTGTCGTCTACTCCCTTTGCAATTAAAGTTCATCATGAAAATACTTTAGGTTTTGATATTTTAAACGGCCGAACCTGGTGTCTGCCGGATGGCAGCGTGTGGTCCTTCGGCTCAAGCACTGACCTTAACCCGTGCAGAAACCGGGAAGCCGCAGTGCGGGTGCTCCGCTCAGCCCCTGCACTCCCCGAGTCAAAGATTACAAACGTACCGCAGTACCCGCTCTCTGCTGAGGCACGAAAGGGCATTTCTGAAGTCATAGCTGATTTAGAGAAAAGACAAATTATCTCCAGAACCCACTCCCCATATAACTCACTCATCTGGCCGGTTCGGAAACCTGATGGGAGGTGGCGTTTAACAGTCGATTACTGTCGTCTAAATGCTAATACAGCCCCGCTAACGGCCGCTGTACCAAACATTGCAACTTTAACAGCTACTCTGCAAGCAGCTGCCCACCCATGGATGGCGGCATTAGATGTAAAAGATATGTTCTTTATGGTTCCCTTGAAGGAGGAGGATAAAGAGAAGTTTGCTTTCACTTGGGAGGGAATACAATATACCTTTAACAGACTCCCACAGGGGTATAAACATTCACCCCCAATTGCTCATGCCGCGCTCTCCGAACTTTTGCAGACAGTTTCACTCCCCCAAGGTGTAAAACTGTACCAATATATAGATGATATTCTGATTGGAGGAACTTCTCCTAAGATAGTGGGGGAAGCAGCAGCAGCAGTGTGGCAAGCACTAAATAAAGCAGAAACTGAGGTTCCACCTGGAAAATGTCAGGGACCAAGTAAAGAAGTAAAATTTTTAGGTACTTGCTGGATAGCAGGCAGTGCTGTGATTCCTCCGGATACCTTAAGAAAGTATTGGTTTGTGGTGGGGTGTTGGTTTGTGGTGGGGTGTTGTGTGTGGGGGTGGAGTTTAGTTGGTGGGTGCGCTTTTTTTTTTTTTTTTTTAATGTGGTTGGACTCGATGATCTCAAAGGTCCCTTCCAACCACTAAGATTCTGTGATTCTGTGAAAAATCGAAGAGCTGCAAATGCCCCAATCAAGGAAGAAGTTACAACAATTAATGGGAACTTTAGGATATTGCAGGAAGCATGTGCCTGGATTTTAAGTATTGTGCCTATGACCTTAACTAAACCTCGTGGCTCACTTGCCTGGGAAGCTACCGATAGCAGTGGTGCAAAACACAGAATTAGTGCACGATGGATTTTTCCTTCTTATTAATGGGGTAACCTGTTCGGACTCTTGTGGAGGAATGGCTGAGTGAGAAGGGACATGATCTGATTGCGATGAACAATCCAGCCTCTGATATGAGCCTCAAGGAGAAGCCTTAGTTACAGGCCTGTATGTGATTGTGAACTCTCCTTGAAGTCCTTAAAGAAGCAGAAGTAACAAAACCGTAAACAAAGATAAGCAGAACCACATCTGTAGAGAGAGGGAGAAGCTGTCTTGTGTAGCGATGGGTGGGCACAAGAGGTGCACCAATGAATTCACAGGAGGTGTACCAATGAATTCACAAGAGGTGCACCAATGAACTCACAAGATGTGTGCCAATGAACTGTTTTAGTCACATAAACATAGGTTGTAAACCAATCACTTTTGCTAGCGTGTGCTTTTACTGTCTTTTACTGCCTGTCTATAAATATGCTGGGAAAACTTGAATAAAAGGAGTACAATCATACTCATATTGAGATTTCGTCGTTACTCCGGGTCCGGCTCCCACTCCGACATCTGGCAGCAGAGGATGCGCGACTGACTTCTCCGAGACTGCGGTAAGCAGCTAGAGGAGGGGAGTGGGAAACTTTGGCTGGGAGATGTGCTGCTTGGGCGCATAAGCAGGAGCAGACAACGGTGTGAGGTCGCTCCTCACCTCCCAGGCGCAGCTATGGAAACAGAAGCTGCGGCCACGCTACTCACTGGGATCCTCTCTAAGAGAGGGATTGAAACACCAGCGAAACTGTTGCTTAAACTGATTAAATTGGGACAGAGATGGGGTCATTTTTCTGACACACATCTGTTGTTTTCGGTTTCGGAATGGCGGGAATTTGGAGAGACAATGTGGTATAAAATAGTTGAAGGAGACGAAAAAGATGAAAAAGAAATAAAAGCCGTCCGTGGGCTGTGGAATACAGTGTTAGAGACTTTAAAAGCCATGAAAGTGGAGCGGGAAGTAGCCTGTGCAGCAGCTCAAATGTTAAGCCCAGGAGCCGCTGCTTCACCACCTCCGAGTAAGCCGGGACCTATTGCGCGAATTTTTGGCCTGCCCGCTGTTAAAGGCATGACCGGGACAGTCTGTCGATTGGTGTCTGAGATTCAAGATAAATTTGACCGGGGAAAGGACTTGTCGCCTGATCCCCTGCAAAGCGCGGGGAAACCGGAAGTGGCCGCAGCGAAGTCAGAGTCAGATAACAACCGACATACGGAAGTGCCGCCACTAAAAACTCCAATAGGGGAGGAGACAAAAGCCACAGCTGACCTTATCGATCTGGGAGGAGCGGCGTGTAGACCTCCGCCCGCGGCACCGCCCCTGCCAATTCCGTCAGCCCCGCCCGCGGCGCCACCTCTCCTGCCGACTCCGGTCCCTTTGTATCCGCCGTTGCCCTCGTCGACTGAATCGTCTAGGCCGCCGACTCCACCTGCTGGCGGGAATAGGACATCGGCATCCGATGCCACGAATAGACTGTTGCAGTCGGTGCTACAGCGGCTTGAGAAGTTAGAAACAACTAATAAGCCAGCAGATAGCAGACCCTCCTGGTTAATGAACCCTACAGTGCCTCCAACAACTACGCGATGGAGTGGGGTCATTAGAGACGCTATACTAGAAGGACAATGGGGGGCAGCTGCTAGTTTGGGCGGGGTTCCACCACTTGCCTGTCCCGTTGTGCAAACTAGCGACGCCGGAAAATGGGAACCACATGACTGGAAGATCCTGCAACAAGCACGCACTACTGTTTCGACTTATGGAGTAAAATCTGAAGCTACCCAACAAATTGTTAGCTGGATTTTTTCGGCTGACCTTATGTGTCCGTATGACTGTCGTAACCTGATGAGACTGTTACTCACTCCAACGCAATTTCTGTTGTGGGAGTCGTCCTGGCAACAGCGAGCCATGAATGAAGCCGCTCGTCGGCAGGGAGACGGCGACCCCCTGAGAGGAGTAACAGCTGATATGTTCACAGGAACTGGACCGTATGGCAACTTGAATGTACAATTGACGTTCCCAGCAAACCTGTTACAGCGATCCGCGCAGTTAGCACTGGAAGCCTTTCTCGGCCTTCCCAGATCTGCCAGCCCATCATTTAGTACGGTGACGCAAGGAACTACTGAAAAATATAGTCACTTTGTTGACCGGTTGTGGGACGCTGTCATGAATCACCCTGATCTAGATGATCATAACAAACAACAAATGTTTAAAATACTGGCTTTTGACAATGCCAATAAAACGACCAAGCAAATCTTAGTCAGTCTGCCTAAAGGAGCAGGCGTTGAAGAAATGTTGATGAGAGTAGAAAGAGCTGAAGCTCAGCGGCAGACCTCAACAGTTGCCACCGCCGTGCAAGGAGCTGTCCGAGAAGTCATGCAGCCTTTGGCCGCGCTCGTCCAAAAGAAGCCATCGCAATCATCCAGTGGACCCTTCTGCGGGAACTGTTACCGTTGCGGGGAGTCCGGCCACGTTAAACGCAATTGCCGCAAAGCCGTATGGTGCAATAAGTGCCAAAAGACCACTCATGCCACAAGATCCTGTACGGGAAACTGGAAAGCGAGCACGGAGAGCGGCCGCGTGCAGACATAAATAAACCCGCAGAACGAGACAAAGGCTTTCTACAACGGCACCAACCAGCAACCCGAGGGAGTATGGGGGTCGACGTGGAGACCACAGTAGACGTTACTCTTATCGACTCTAACGTCCAAAAAGTTCCCAGTAACGCAATAGGGCCTTTGTTCCACCACACCAGTGCTATTGGGGGACTGTTACTGGGTCGATCATCAGCAGGAATCAAAGGACTGATTGTATTACCTGGCATAATTGACGCTGATTACACAGGCCGCATTTACATTATGGTCTACACTGTCTGCCCTCCCTTGTTTATTCCTAAAGGTAGCCGAATTGCTCAAATACTTGCCATTGATAATCCGTTAGGCGATCCTCCAGAATCACAACTTTATCGTGGCAATCGAGGTTTTGGATCTACGGGACCTGCTGTTTGCTTTACTACACAGATGAACCAACGCCCTGAGATAAATATGACCATTTCACAGAATGGCCAAGCTAAAGAGATTATCGCCATGTTAGATACAGGAGCTGATGTCACAATCGTAAGTCGAGCTATATGGCCAGCAAGTTGGTCCGTAGAACTGCCAACGTCAGCTATTTCTGGCATTGGAGGGCACTCTACACCCTGGATCAGCAAACAGCCAGTACAGATGCAATTCCCGGAAGGTCAACTAGTAAGCCTGAAAGTTTATGTCCTACCGTTGCCAGGGGCATTGGACGCCTTGATTGGTCGTGATGTATTAAGTCAGATTGGAGCAGTGTTGACAACAAACCATTTTCCGTCACGGGCACTGGTGAGCGGTCGCCCAACCCACCGTTAACTTGGATTTCTGATGCACCCGTGTGGGTTGACCAGTGGTCCATGACAGAAGAGCGACTGCAAATCGCCAGGCAGCTAGTTGCTGAGCAACTTGCAGCTGGTCATATCAAACCCTCTGTTAGCCCTTGGAATGCACCCATCTTTGTAATCCCAAAGAAGAGTGGAAAATGGCGACTTTTACACGATTTACGCAAAGTTAATGCGCAAATGCAATCTATGGGTGCATTACAGCCTGGGATGCCATCTCCCAGCATGTTGCCAAATGGCTGGCACATTTTGATAGTAGATTTAAAAGACTGTTTCTTCACCATTCCCTTGCATCCTCAAGACACGCAGCGATTTGCCTTCTCAGTACCAGCAGTTAATAAAGCGTCACCTGCAGATCGTTATGAATGGACTGTATTGCCACAAGGGATGAAGAATTCACCCACGCTATGTCAACTTTATGTGGCATGGGCATTGCAACCACTGCGGAGTCAGTGGCCAGAGACAATCATCTATCACTATATGGATGACATTCTTTGTTGTCAAAAAGAGCCCTTTACTGATGAATCTTTGCAACAGCTCACCAACATACTGTTAAAAAAAGGACTTGTTATTGCCCCCGAAAAAGTGCAGCATATGCCTCCTTGGAGATATCTTGGTTGGTCTATTATAGACTCCAAAATTCGACCTCAAAAAACGGAAATAGCTACCCAGTTGCACACCTTAACTGATGTCCAGACACTGTTAGGAGACATTCAATAGGTGCGCAACTGCGTAGGCATCTCAAATACTGACATTGCCCCCTTGACAGAATTGCTGAGAGGCAATCATCCGGCGGATAGAGTCACTTTAATGCCGGTGCAGCAAGCAGCACTACAACGCATTGCGCAAAAGCTGCAATCGACATGGTCGTCTCAGCGCCTCTTACTGTTAGCCGTATCTCTACTTATCTGTAATACCAAAGAGTCACCATATGCCATCATTTGTCAGTGGCAAAACAGAAAGGGGGACATTGCTCCTCCCGGCTCCTCTGTGGGTGATGCCACTGACAAATGCGAAGGAAAGAGAACAAAAGAGGATGTGTTCCATGTTCTGGAATGGGTATTTCTAGGGGTACAACCAAAAACGAGTATTCAAACGAGAACTGAGGCAATAGGGGAACTGATACGGAAGGGTCGATCCCAAATTGTAGAAATCAGTGGTAAAGAACCAGAGGATATTAGCATACCTGTCAATGTCGGACACTTAGAATGGTGGCTGCGCAATGACGTTGCCATACAAGAGGCTTTGTTAGGGTATAGTGGGAGAGTCCATTCACAACAGCCACAGGGAAAACTATGGCAAGTTTTAAAAAGAAATCAGTGGATAGAAAAACCTAAAGTACGGGGAGACCCACTGTCAGATGGTATCACTGTATATACAGACGCCGGTAAACGCTTGTGGCGTGCAGCCTGTGTTTGGCAGGAAAAAGACAAATGGTGTCAGCATATCATCAGTGGAGACACCCGAGATTCCCTTCAAACATTGGAACTGGCCGCAGTAGTTTGGGCCTTGAACAATTGGCTGAACGTTCCCTTGAATGTGGTAACAGACTCTTTATATGTGGCAGGAGTAGTGCCACGCCTGGAAGATGCTCTACTTAGGGAAACCACTAATCATTGGCTGGGGAATTTATTTATCCAGATGAGATCTGTCCTTGACCAACGGACAGCCGCCTGTTGTGTTATACATATTCATAGCCATCAGTTGGACTTAGGACTAGGCCAGGGCAACCAACTTGCTGACAGCCTGGTCAGTTCAGCTTGCCATGTGCCTCCAACAGATAAGTTCCAGCAAGCTAGGCAAAGTCATGAGAATTTTCACCAGAATGCTAAAGGGTTAAAAAGACAATTTAAGTTAACAGACAATGAGGCTCGAGGCATCATTCAAGCTTGTCCAAAATGCGGGAATCATGGTCCAGGGATAGGGATAGGAGTGAATCCGAAAGGGCTGAAAGCCTTAGAGTTGTGGCAGATGGATGTTACGCATATACCAGAATTTGGTCATTTGAGGTATGTGCATGTGACCATTGATACCTTTTCAAAAATGGTTTGGGCAACCGCATTACCCGGAGAAAAGGCGCATCACGTATGTAAACATTTGCTTGCCTGCTTTGCAGTATTAGGTGTGCCTGAACGCATTAAGACCGACAACGGACCTGCTTATGTTAGCCAGAAGGTTAGGGCGTTTTTGCAAAGGTGGGGGGTCGAGCACACAACAGGAATCCCGCACTCACCTACAGGACAAGGGTTGGTGGAACGTACGCATCAGGTATTGAAAGACTATTTAGTTAGACAAAAAGGAATGGAAACGGACGCTCAGCAAAGGTTACATCGCGTACTCTTTACACTGAACTTTCTCTGTCTTATGGGTGATAGGGAAGAGCCACCAGTGGTAGTCCACCACCAGAATCTTAAGTTTAACAGCACAACAGCAATCCCGCAACTTAAAGTAATGTATAGAGACCCAGTTTCTGGAGTTTGGATGGGACCTGTCCCAGTTATAGTTAATGGTCGAGGATATATGTGTGTTTCCACAGATCACGGTCCAGTGTGGGTGTCCAGTCGGTCCGTGAAACCTGCTCTGACTCAACAGGGGCCACCTGACAATTAAGATGCTCAAGATCCTGATCCTAGGGTTGATGATCCCGGCGGTAATGACCCTCCACAAGATTGAACCCGCTTGCCTCTGCTGCAGAGCCTTTTAGAACATGCTTGATAGGGGTACCCGGCTTTAGAGTAGAAGAATTTCGCTCCTATAGTACCAATAATTGTAGTGCCTCCCCAAGCGTTAGTCGGTGTAGTGCTAGACTTATTAGTGGTTTGAATGTTACGCTGCCCTGGGACCCCCAAGAATTGAATCTGTTAGGGTCTATGAGAATTGGCAACACTTCAAAAAATTGGACTCAAACTTGTATATTTTTTGGAGGACCTGGTGTTAAGGGATTGAACGCTCACCAAACATTAGATTGGACAGGATGGACAAATGTTACATCTAAGGCACACTATTATGACTATCAAAACCCAAATTCCTTTTGCGGTACAAATGATACCGGCCTCAACGATGGCCTGGGAGCCTATGGGGCTGAAAGGAGACACCCAGTGCCCCTTTGGAACAATGGCACCACAAAAGCTCTGCCACCAAATGTATTCTTGATATGTGGTGATCGAGCATGGCAGGGGATTCCGAAAAACGTGGTGGGTGGTCCATGCTATTTTGGTAAACTAACACTATTAGCCCCAAATAAAAATTGGTGGAAGAACCTGACAAAGAATTCCCATCCCGGGCGCTTAAAGCGTGACATTAGGGGTCTCACACCAGATTGTAATGATGAGGTAACCTTACTTAGTGCCACTGAAAGAGTGTTCTTGTCTTTATTTATACCTGGAGCAGCAGCAGGCAGGGCCTTAAAGGACATAGGACGGTTGGCTTGCTGGGCTGAGAAACAAGCGAAGGTCACCACGGAGATTATAGCGAATTTGTTGGAAGATCAAAATAGCCTGCACCATGCAATTTTGCAAAACAGAGCAGCAATTGACTTTTTGTTATTAGCCCAAGGACATGGTTGCGAAGATTTTTGTCATGGTTTTGGCCAGATTGGCCAAGCAGAACGACAGATGGCCCTTCCCCCCCACTCTCTCCTCAGAGAGGAGAGGAAGAGATAAGGAGATTTACGAGTTTAGAAAAAGAACTAAACTACTTTAATGAAAATAATAATAAATAAGAAAATAGTAAATAATAATAGAATAATAAAAATTAAAGGAAAAGAGTATACAATATATACAAAACCGTATCCAGCTCCCGGGATGACAATCGCATCACCAGCAGACACAGGAAAAGTCCCAGACTGGAGTCAGCGACGGACAGGAGCTGAATTCCGGAACTAGAGTCAGGAGTGCTCGAATCAGGATCAAAGGCAGATGAACAGACAGGGTCCTTCGCAGGCATCGGCCATTGAAGAAAAAACGAGCCAGAGCTCCCCTTTGCCCCTTTGATCCCTCAGCTTTTATACTGAGCGTGATGTATATGGGATGGAATACCCTGTTGGCCAGTTTTGGGTCACCTGTCCCAACCGCTCCTCCCTGTGGGTGGGACCCCTCTGCGCTTCTCCGCTTCCGACCCTCTAACGGGGCAAAACAGTGAAGTGAGCTGACCTTGGTTGTTATAGCAATAAGTCTAAGCAAGAGCCTTTGCACATACCATTCCTTGGTATAATCAGGTCTTATCACTCGGAGAGTGAACAGTGTCTGGAAAAATATGCTGTTAATTTCAGACTTTAGTCAGTTAGAAGAGGCCCAGCTAAAAAGTAAAATTACAAATCAGAAAATTGATTCTGTTTTACCTCAAACCAGGACAATTTTGAAGGGATGTGCTGTATGAATCTGTCCGATCACAGCGAATCAATTCACAAACAGTTGCAATGGTTAAAAGAACGTGCGAGCAAGATCCGTCAAAGTCATGGGTTTTTGGATGAGTGGTTAACTAACTTGTTTGGAACGCTGCCGCATTGGTTATTAGGATTGTTTGTCGAAGGCTTACGTATTATAGTAATTCTTGTAATCATAGGTTTGTGCTTATGTGTAGTCCTTTCGTGTGTTAAGAAAGCTATGTTAAAAGTCATAAACCAAGCCTGGATTGTTCAAAAACAAGAAGGGGGAATTGTGGAGGAATGGCTGAGTGAGAAGGGACATGATCTGATTGCGATGAACAATCCAGCCTCTGATATGAGCCTCAAGGAGAAGCCTTAGTTACAGGCCTGTATGTGACTGTGAACTCTCCTTGAAGTCCTTAAAGAAGCAGAAGTAACAAAACCGTAAACAAAGATAAGCAGAACCACATCTGTAGAGAGAGGGAGAAGCTGTCTTGTGTAGCGATGGGTGGGCACGAGAGGTGCACCAATGAATTCACAGGAGGTGTACCAATGAATTCACAAGAGGTGCACCAATGAACTCACAAGATGTGTGCCAATGAACTGTTTTAGTCACATAAACATAGGTTGTAAACCAATCACTTTTGCTAGCGTGTGCTTTTACTGTCTTTTACTGTCTGTCTATAAATATGCTGTGAAAACTTGAATAAAGGGAGAACGATCATACTCGTATTGAGATTTCGTCGTTACTCCGGGTCCGGCTCCCACTCCGACAGACTCTCCCCACCAAAACAAGTCTTTGTTTTCTCTTACAGCAGCCTGCAGGATGGCAAAAGGAAGCGCTGCGTTCGTGTTAATATTCCAAACCTCAGCAATGCTGCTTCTAACCTGTGGTCAAAGAACTCTAGAGTGGCCATGGTCTCAAGCTCGTGTTAAGTATACCAGGAGTATGGGAACAAATGGCAAACCGTTGATGTTAACGCCTGCGTTGTACGAGAACAACAAGGATTTATTTGTGAGAGTAACACCATCAAAGCCCAAGATGTTTGTCTTGACACTGAACAGAATGTTTGTCATTTTGAGATACATCTTGATGAAAATCCTGAAACTGTACTTATATATGTTGGAAAAGGATGTGTTTGTATGAGAACCCTTTGTAATACTATATTCGTAGATAATGTTACTGGAGATACAAGTAATCACTCAGATGTTTGCATTTGTAATTTCACTAAAATTATAGGATGTGACTTCAATTATTCAGCTCCTGTTACATCTTATCAGTTGCTACAATCTAATTATACATTGATTCAAGAGTTGTTGCCTACACCTGTCGGAATGAATCTTACATTGGTGAAGAAACTACTACAGCACGATGACCTGTGTCAGCTGCTAGAACGAATTCGAAAGAATGGACACAAAACTCTAATCACTGTTCAGCATGATACAGAAGAGATACACCGTGTCTTTGAAAGCGTGAAAAAGGATGGAGAACACCATTGGTGGGAAATTCTCCTTGGATGGTCACCAACAGCAACGGGACTGTTTAATTGTATGCTTCACCCAGTTGTGATCTTGCTAGTTCTAATTTTCATATGTTTGTTGCTTATAGTTATGTTGTATATAAAAGTTTGGTACTTGACCAAACAAATAACCCAACTTCAACCACCCAAAACATACAAATTAACAAATAGCCGTGCTTCACTGTCTACTTACCATGAATCTCTAAGCGCAAAACCTATTAGCATACTATTTATGGCGCAGAGGCAAGAGGTGACCGCACCACCACTCTGTGAAGGTAAGATGAATTGACTATAGTCACGGGGTGGAGTGTGGCGGTGTGCTCTCCCCTTTTCCCTTTCCCCCCACCCCCGGCTCCTGCTCAAGCCATGGCCATCAGCGGGAGTTGTTATGAGTTGCACTTGAACTGTGGGGGATGGCTGGCAACACAGTCAAAACACTGTCTGGAGTGGGAACCTAGGTATCTTGTTCCCATGAGAATATGACTATAGGTCAATTATCTTACTCCATAAATAGTGGACAGCCCAAGAGCCCTTTGAGCTCTCCTGCACGGCAGCGGGCTGCACAACAGGACCTCCCCTTGAGTGGGGACGCTCGCTTAAGGTTCTTCTCCTCAAGGCTGAGAGATTCCTTGCTGCAACAGATTCTCGGTAAGTGACTAAGAGCATGCTAAACTTTGAAATCTTAGCTAAGTGACAGAAAGGATTGATTGCGCATATATAATCCTTTAGACATAAACCGTTGACCAAGTCTGGGACTAGGATTGGATCCAGCCGCACCTAGACTCCTCTCTGAGAAGGAGTTTAGAAAGCCAGGGGGTCCTTTCTGAACCTTGTGACTCAACGGGAGGGTCTCCCTGACAGCTTGTCTGACCCTGGCCTCTATGCAGTAAATAATCAAGTGTACTCTGGCATCGAATCTCGTAAAACACTGTCGCATTCACTACTAACTTTGTTAAATCACTGTTTTATGTTAATAAACATTTCACCACTACTCACTCCGCCCACGACACCTTCCATCAGCTAGACAACTTTCTCAAACAAAACATCAAAGTTACTCAACATCTGTCTGAAACTGAAACTGAAATTGTAAGAATGAGAAGTAAAAATTATATTTGATATTAATGAACTGATTCACTTATCAGAAGTGGAAACCAGTCTTACTGAACATCATTGGTATGCTATCTTTAAAGGCTGGTAGCCAAAAGCTACCAATGCACTGTACACATAAATGAAATAATAACTCAAGTTAAATCACATACTGAACTACTGTAAATTACCAGTTTCACATACACACATATATATATGTTCTTACCCTCACTGTGCACAGGCAAGAGGGCTGGTCGTTCATACAATGACTGTATTAAGCTCACTGTGCAACACCAGTAATGGTTAAATGTTGGTCTGAGACAAGGGGTGGAATCTAACTGACCCTGGTGGAATGTGAACCAATACAAAGAAGGCTCAGAGACGATTAGCAAGGATGATGCACTTGGCCTTGTTGAATATCTTCCCAAATTAGCCAGACCAGCATGGGGGGGAGTGTATACATGGCTCAGCCAGCGTCCTGTACAGTGAGCATATTATGCTGATAATGGGAATCACATTGGTATCATGATTAAACTGTATATTGTAATTACGATATTTTGCTAAGTATAACTTACACTTCTTTTGTGATTTCAGTATATTGCTGGATCACTCTGCTAAATCAGAAATCCCATGTAACATCAACTATCTCCAAATAAGTAAATTTGATATTAAGCATTACACCCACCATGCATGGAATATCTAAAAGAACCTGGTCAGAGAGTATTGGACTCTGGCAGCTTTACAGCAAAAAACACAGGGCCTGCTTTACAAATGGATTGTCTATAGAATGTATTCTGACCTTGGCTCCATATTTACATTTCCATGACAAAGTATTACTCATTACAAATAAAACATGGAGGCTAGCATAGCTGGCAAGTTGACTTAAATCCTCTCGCCTGAACAAAGTTCTGCAGGATTACAGTGAACAGTATCCTACTCTGAATGTCTTGGTGTGCAGCACAGCTTTTCCTTGACTGTTGCTGATGTAGACTGATTGGTCATGTGTGACAGCTGAACATACATAGTTACTTACTCCTACATAAGAAAGGAGAATAAGCTAACCTGTTATAAGTCATGGAATAGAATAGTTCAGTTGGAAGGGACCTACAATGATCATCTAGTACAACTGCCTGACCACTTCAGGGCTGACTAAAAGTTAAAGCATATTATTAAGGACATTGTCCAAATGCCTCTTTAACACTGACAAACACAGGGCATCAACCACCTCTCTAAGAAGCCTGTTCCAGTGTTTGACCACCTTCTCGGTAAAGAAATTTTTCCTAATGTCAAGTCAGAACCTCCCCTGACACAGCTTTAAACCATTCCCACATGTCCTGTCACTGGATACCAGGGAGAAGAGCTCAGCACCTCCCTCTCCACTTGCCCTCCTCAGGAAGCTGCAGAGAGCAATGAGGTCACCCCTCAGCCTCCTTCTCTCCAAACTAGACAAACCCAGTTTCCTTAGCCGCTCCTCATAGGACATGCCCTCCAGCCCTTCCACTAACTTTGTTGCCCTGCTCTGGATGCATTCAAGTACCTTAAAATCTTTTTTAAATTGTGGGGTCCAGAACTGCACGCAGTACTCAAGGTGAGGCCGCACCAATGCTAGATATAGAGGGATAATCAGCTCTTTTGACTGGCTGGTTTGATGTACCCCAGAATGCAGTTTGCCCTCTTGGCTGCCAGGGCACACTGCTGACTCCTATTGAGCCTACTGTCAATCAGCATCCCCAGATCCCTTTTTGCAGGGCTGCTCTCCAGACATTCCTCTCACAATTTATACTTTTGTCTGGCATTACTCCAACCCAGGTGCAGAATCCAGCATTCATTCTAGTTAAATTTCACATCATTGATGATTGCCCAATGCTCCAATCTATCTAGATCCCTCTGCAAGGCCTCTTGTCCCTCGAGAGAGTCAACAGCAAACTTGATAAGGGAGCATTCAGCTCCTGCATCCAGATCATTGATAAAAATATTGAACAGAACCCTGAGGAATGCTGCTGGTGACTGGCCACCAGCCAGATGTAGTCACATTCACTACAACCCTTTGAGCCCTGCCGTTCAGCCAGTTCTTCACCCAGTGCACCATGAACCTTCTCATCCCACAGTTGGACAACTTGTCCAGAAGGATGCTGCAAGGAACAGTATCAAAAGCCTTACTAAAATCCAGAAAAACTACATCCACCACCTTCCCTTCATCCATTTGGCAGGTGACCTTATCATGGAAGGATATTAAATTAGTTAAACAGGACTTTTCCTTTGTGAACCCATGTTGACTGTGCCTGATGATTGCATTGTCCTTTAGATGCCTTTCAATAGCACCCAGTATGATCTTCTCCATAATTTTTCCAGGTACTGAGGTTACACTAACAAGTCTGTAGTTTCTTGTGTCTTCCCTTGCACCCTTCTTGTAAAATGGAATAATGTCGGCTAGCTTTGAATCAGCAGGGACCTCCCCAGACTCCCAAGACCTTTGGTAGATGATCGAGAGGGGTCCTGCTGTAACATCCACTAGCTCCTTCAGTACTCTGGGATGAATCCCTTCAGGCCCCATGGACTTATGAACATTCAGCTGATACAGCCGGTCCCTTAGAATTTCAGCGTCCACAAAGGGAAAATCATTGTTCCCACAGTTGTGGTTCTCCAACTCAGAGGACCAGGCAGCCCAAGGTCTATCAGTATTATTAAAGACTGAGGCAAAAAAAAGCATTGAATGCCTCTGCTTTTTCTTCATTCCTATTAGTCAGATGACCATCTTCAACAAGTATTGGTCCAATGTTTTCTTTATACCTCCTCTTACTATTAACATACTTTAAAAAGCCCTTCTTGTTATCTGACACAATACTGACCATTTTCAACTCTAATTGAGCTTTGGCCTTTCATGTCTTCTCCTTGCATATACGAACCACAGCTCTGTAATCTTCCTGAAAAGCCTTTCCAGAGATCATACAATTTCTTTTTCTGTCTGAGTTCGAAGAGGAGTTCCCTGTTTGGCCAAGTCGGTCTTCTGCCCCGCTTGCTTGACTTTCAACACCATGGGATTGCCTGGTCCTGTGCTTTTAAAAGGTGGTTCTTAAAGACTGACCAGCACTCGTGGACCCCTGAGCCCTCAAAAGCAGATTCCCAGGGGACACTGCTAACTAGCTCCCTGAGTAGCTTAATGTTTGCTCTCTTGAAATCCAGGGTAGCAACTCTGATGTCCTTTTATCTCATTACACTGAAAATTCTAAACTCAACCACTTCATGATCACTGTCACCAAGACAGCCACCTACCATCACATCTTCCACAAGTCCATCTCTAGTCACAAATAGCAAGTCTAGGAGGGCATCTTTCCTTGTTGGCTCACTGAGTACTTGTGACAAGAAGTTATCTCCTACAAATTTCAAGAATTTCCAAGACCTGCTCATCACAGCAGTATGGTATTCCCAGTTGATGTCTGGGAAATTGAAATCTCTCATAAGGACAAAGACTAGTGATCCAGAGATGTTGCCTTTTATAGGCGTGGCGACCTGGTTCAGAGACGGCACCGCGACCTGCCCCGGGTCGCTTCGTCCATTAGCACGCGGACACCAACGTGGTGGACGGCAAATGGCGTTTATTATTGTGCGACACAGCCTTATATAGCTTGAGGTTACAACGTCACTTCCGTCTGCTTACGTCATCAACTAAGTGCCATCGGGGTAGGGGGTCCTATCTTTCCGTACAGCGCGACATCTTCCGGCCGCCAGACCCTAACTACCCACATTTCCCCCCTCCCTATGCGCGACTGAATTATCCAAAATAGAACAAAACTGTAAACTTGAGTAAAAACATAAGGCACAGTGAACAGGTAGAAACTGGGGGGTAACAGGTAATAACAGGGTGCAACTTGAGGTAGATAGAGATAACTGGAAGTAACCCAAAGTAAACACATTCTCAGAGTAGTTGTTGGCGTTCAACCTTCTCTAGCCGGCTCTTGACAAACGACACGAGCCTATTCAGTATACAGGGTCCAAAGATCAGTGCCATTACGATCATTGCGATCGGCCCTATCAAGGCAGCTATCAGGGTGGTTAACCACGGTGAATGGTTAAACCATGATTCAAACCAGTTTTGTTGTGCCTTTCGTTCACTTTTCCGTTTTTCTACTCCTTCTCGCAATTTGGTCCTAGCGTCTCTCACTATTCCGGTGTGATCCGCATACACACAACACTCTTCTCTTAGTGCGGCGCACACTCCCCCTTGTTGTAAGAACATCAGGTCTAGTCCTCTTTGATTTTGTAACACTGCTTCAGATAATGATCTAATTGATTGTTCTAACGCAGTTATTGATTGTTCAATTCTAGCCAAGTCCTCGTCTACTGCCACCCTCAAGGCGTTAAATTCTTTACTCTGTTGCACCAAGGATGCTACTCCTGTGCCCATTCCCGCACCCCCTATGAGCATTAGAGTAGCCACCGTCATTGCTGTAAAGGGTTCTCGTTTTGAGAGATGATGTTCTGGGGTGATATGTGAGTCGTAGACAAAGTCTTCGGAATGGTAAAAGATCTTAGGGACTATAGATACCTGAACACAATACTCTGAGGATTCATCAAACTTCTCCAACGACAAACAAGGTGTAACTCCGATAGTAGAACAAACCCACTTGGCATTTTGGGCCGGTATTAACCACTTTGCTGGGGTGTCATATTGTGTCTTATTAACACATAGTTGTTCTTTGTGCTTTGGGACTTTGCCCACACACACGCCTCTTCCCACCACCTGTGTCAATGTAATGCTTTGCTTGTCCGCGTCCCATATGCACTGGGCCGGATTTGTACCGTTTACCTGTATAGGTATGTCACTTATCCCTACAGCCTCATAAAAAGGTGGTTTTATTCCGTAGCACAACCAGCAATGTTCCGTAAGGTTTGGGTTAGTTTTGTTCAATACTTGGTAGCTAGCTTGCATCATTTTCCAGAGAGGATTTCCATAAGGGATTTTGGTGATGCGTGTCGCTACCGGTGTCTGGCTGTTGGTCTCTTTAGTCATGTAGTCTCGACTGGGGATAGTCGGAACTACTCCAGTAACAAATGCTTGGTTGGGGCCTACTGGCAGTGGATCATTGGGAACAACCTCCTTTTTTATGAGGATTAAGCCACCCTTGTTTGTTCCTGGTTCTGTGTACCTTACTCCCCAAATTCTCCCAATTAACCAACTATCCTCTTGGGGCTCGGTAACATTTAAGAAGAGGTATTTACAATTTCCACGTCCCATTTCCACCACGTTCCATGCTTGCGGTGGAGTGCACCCATATGGTCCCCACTGGACCTTTAGGTATCTGTCTCTACCACTACCCGGTATCCAAGCAGGGGCTACGGTCTCACATCCCCACTGGTTACAATAGTATTGGTTAGGGTAGTTACAATACTCCTTCCCAGGGTTCGAGCTAGGACACATATAGAATCCTAGGTATTCCCAACATCGGTCTCTCGGGACAAGCTGACACAGAGAGGCATTAAAACTTGGCGCGCCTGATGTTATTTGAGTTGCGATAACCTGGTGGTCCTCTAGTCGAAGGAGGGACCATTTAAATGGCTGATGGTGAAGGTGACCTGACTGTACCTGTCCTATGGTGACGAGCTTTAAAATCAAGATCACACAAAGGCATCGCAGTCGTCGCTTGGTTCCTGCTAGTGCGGAGCTCCCAGGCTTAGACAGGGCGCCTGCTGGCTTGTTAACTTCTTTTGCCACTGGGGTATACGGGTTACGGGGGTGTCCGATGATCCGGTCCTGTAAACAGAAGCTCACAGTTTTCATTAGTTTCGCTAGTTTTATTCTGAAGGTCTGGTTTAATAGACTTAAGTGGACACCATTTAATTCTACCATCTTTTCTGACCGCAGCATACCCTCGCCCTGTCAGGACTAACTTCCACCCTTGTTCCCAGTCTCCCAGCTCATTCCTAACTATGACCGATGGGCCTTCTTCTAGCGCTCGAGTGGCCCAATGTTTTTGGGCGGGACTATTTGTCTCCTCTCCCCTGGGGAACTGGTTTAGTGCTAATAAAGCAGTCGCTAGCAAGCGCGCCTGGTCTCCTGAGGGAACAGTGTTGGTGAAACCCTCTGCTTTCGCTAGTACCTCCAATTTAGATTTCAGAGTTTGGTTTGCTCGCTCGACTATGGCTTGTCCTGTGCTATTATACGGGATGCCATATATTAGAGTAATACCCCATTTCAGAGCGAATGCTTTGACTGATTTAGATACAAAATTCGGACCATTGTCTGTTTTGATTTGATTAGGGACGCCGAGCCACGCCATAGCTGTCAGCCAATGTTGGATGGTTGCTTTGGAGTCGGTCTTAAGGTGTTGTGTAGCTACAATCACCCCGCTATATGTGTCTACGGTTACCGCTAGCCACGCTCGAGGTTTCAGCAACTGACAGAGCGTAAAGTCCGTCTGCCACAACTCGGAGGCTTTGAGACCTCTGGGGTTAACTCCACTGGACCACAGTGGTACTTTTTGGCAGTGAGGACACGTAGCTACTATGTGTTTCGCGTCAGTGGCTGAAAGCCCACATCTCTTTGCTAGCGCTTTTGCTCCAATGTGGAGGGATTCGTGTAGTTGGCGGGCATCTCTTAGTGTCCATAATCCTTTAGCAGCGGCGTCTGCTTTGTCGTTGCCGGTTTGGAAAAACCCTTTAACTGGGTCGTGGCTGTTGACATGGATGACCGATATGGTACCTTTTCGGGAAAAAAGCGCTTCTTCTAGCATTAGAGCTACTGTAGACGTTGACACGCCGGGCCCTGACATGGCTAAGCAAAGCTTGGCCACGAACATTGAATCAGTTACTATATTGAGATGTTCCGTTGGAAACAGTCCGCACGCCAGCACCACGGCTGCTGCTTCCAGCTGTTGGACTGAAAGCGCACAATCGGTCATTTTAATGCAGTGCCATTCTCCTCCCGATTGCCACACTGCTGCCGCGGTTGAGGTTGCTGAAGATGCGTCTGTGAAAACCGTTGGTCCCGGCTGGGGCCGATCCATGATCTTCTGTGGAAGGTCGATGTCGACGATTGCCAGCATTTGAGTCCAAGGGGGCTTTGTGGCATACTGGACTTCTCCACCAAATCCGACGAGGGATATAGCTAGATACTCTGACATTGCCACTGATTGCGTCGGGAGCTGTTTGCGGAAGGGTAGGTATATTCTGGCAGGTTCAATGCCTAGATGTCTTAGGGCGAGTTTTCTGCCTTTCATGATGAGGTTGCCAAGGCACTCGACTCCTGGGGAGAATGCACGTGACGGTTTGCCCAGGACTATCCATTGTATTGGCTGAGCTTTGTCGGGGGGGCCCTGGGCAAGTGCCCCTACTCCTCCCCCTTCCGTGAAATGCATGTACAGATCGAGTGGTACAGCTGGGTTCCATCTGGCAAGTGAGCTTGACGATATCTGATGCTCGATAAAGTCAAGAGAAGCCATTGCTTCTGCCGTTAGAGTTTTTTGTTCCCATGGGTGTTTCCCTTTTAAAAGATCGTGTAGGGGGGCCATGGTTTCTGGAGGGATCAGGACGATATTGCGAAGCCATTGCAAGGACCCTACTAGCTGTTGCATATCATGGAGTGTTTTGATGTTCCGACGGATTTTCATTTGGGGGGGGGTCACGTGGGAACTTGTGATCCCCACTCCCAAAAAGCTAACACATGGTCCCTTTTTAATTTTTGCGCTCGCAATTTCAAACCCGTTTGTTTTTAGAGTTTCTGAGACCGTTAACACTAGCTGGTCCACCTGACTCCCTGACAGCGCGGCGATCAAAATATCATCCATATATTGAATGATAGTCGCGGTCGGGTCAGTGCGCCGAACCGGTGCCAACGCTCGATCTACTGTAATTTGGCAGATAGTAGGTGAGTTAATCATTCCTTGGGGCAGCACTTTCCACTGAAAGCGTAAGTTGGGTCGTTGGCTATTTGGAAGCACGACGGAAAAGGCAAACCGTTCCTTATCCTCCTCATGCAGAGGTATCGAAAAGAAACAGTCTTTAATATCAAGGACAGCGCAAGGCTGACCTTCCGGAATCATAGAGTTCATAGGCAACACAGTTTGGACAGGACCCATTGGTTGGATCCTTTTGTTTACTTCACGTAGGTCATGGAGGAGGCGAAACCCCTCACCCGTCCGTTTGGGTATTACAAAAACTGGGGTGTTCCATGGGCTAGTAGAAGGCTCTATATGACCTCGTTGTAGCTCGCGGTCAACTAGCTCAAGAAGAGCATCCATTCGAGGCTTTGACAGGGGCCACTGCTCGACCCACACTGGATCGGACGATTTCCACGTCAGTCTAATTGGTGGAAGCGGGTGTGCGGCAGCGGCCCTTAAGGTAAATTTGTAACCCTGGCTTTTAATAGGGCTAGAGCGTCCCTTCCCAATAGTGGTGGGACTCCTGACATGACGTATGGGAAAAGGTGGATGGTTTTCTCCGGTCCCGTTTCAGTGTGAAGCGTAATTGCTATTAATTGGGCACTCTTTCGAGCTCGGGTCAATCCCCCAACTCCACCCACCATGGGGGCGTCTTCCAATTTCCACCATGGGGGCCAGTGCGATTCAGGAAGAACTGTAACGTCTGCTCTGGTGTCAATCAAAAAGGGGATCTTAATGGTGGTGCTATTGGGGATATTATAGAGAGAACAGATCCCCCACACCACTGGTGGGTCATCGCACTTTATTGCCGGGGCCACCCTAGGGTCTCGCTCCCAAGGGGTGGTCCTTGTTGTCCCTGAGATAAGGGCTGACTCAGTTGGACTGTCGGTTGGGCCATAAAACTGGTCGCTTCTCGAGGGGGCAACAGGTTCGAAAGCACCTCGCCCCACCTGGGGTTGATATGGCTGGGCCGCGGGAGCTGTGTGGGAGAAGGCTGTGCGCAGCCCAGGTGCCCTCTCCCCCTCTCGTTTCCCTGAAATCTAGTCCTGCATTCCCTAGTAAAATGTCCTTTCTTTCCACAGGACCAACACGGTCCTCTAGGTCGATTCTGGCGCTGGGGGGGTGCTGTTGGAGGGTCCCCCAACTGAGGGCAGTTTGCCGCAACGTGGCCCGCTTGGCCACATTTAAAACATGCCATCACTTCAGCTATTGCGGTGCGAACGGCCACTTGAATCGGGGCTAAATGCTCTTCATTCACGACATGCTTAATCATGTCTGCGATAGTTGACCCCGCTGGCAGAGATCGTAAGATTTCTTTGGTTTTCGAATTGCACTGCTGACGTAAGCAGTCTGCAATGACCGGGCCTTTTGCTTCCACGGGCAGGGTTGAGGAGTCGACCGCTGCCTGGAGGCGATCTACAAACTGCGTAAAGCCCTCACTTTCATTTTGCTTTATTGTGGACCATGGCGATGGCTTGGCGACAACTTTAGAGGCTGCACGAATAGCTTCCCTGGCCGCACGCGTGGTTGTCATAACTTCATGGGCCCGCAAGCCTTGGGCTTGCGCATGGGGGGTAATCATTGTTGGGTCTGTACCCATTAGCCGCTGCAAGCTGGAGCCGTGTAGCGGATGGTTACTCGGGCTAGTTGCTTCGTACAGTTGTCCTCCCATTCTTGTTTGAAAACAATCATCCCTGCCCTGTCAAAGATCAATCTACAAGTTTGTTTTATATCGAATGGGAGCATGTCGTCTCCCCCGAAAATTCCGTCTATGAGGGTGGAAACCATGGCAGAATTAAGCCCTTTGTCTGCGATTGCTTTAACAATCGCTTGTATATCCTTAGGATTTATTGGCGAGTGGACCCTTTGTCCCCCGTCCGTCACCCGGACCGGGAATGCTAGCGTGGCAGATGGGGCCCAATCGGCGCACGCGATCTTTATTTTCCTCCAATCCGTGAGGGGAATTTTTCCCCCTCGCGGTTCCTCTTCATTGCGAATAGGGATACTGTGGACCCCTATTTCCTCCTCCTCTGAACTTGAGTCAACCGCGCGCCACCCGTTCCAGGTAGTGTCTGACCCGGAGTCGGAGCTCGACTGACTGGTCACTTCCGGTTTCCCGTGCCTTTTTGTTGGGCTCTGGCCCCGCCCACTTCCCTTGCGGGCGGACGGTTCCCTCCCTCTCAGCTCGCTCCGCCTTCTACCCAGCGGGGTGTTTGCCTTATAAGGGCATTTTTGCAGATGGTCACTCTGACTGGCTTTCCGCCCCTCGCTCACGCTCTCCTCCTCCCCCCGGTCGCCCTCGCCGCTTCTCCCTTTCTCGTTCTCCTCCCTGTTCCCGCCAGGGGCATCTTCGCCCCGCCCCTTCTCTTTGTGTCCGGCGCCACCGTGGGGCGCGTATCTTGCCCACGTGTTCCCACACTCTGATTTCCCCGCGGCACCCCTGGCCTCTTCGGCTAGTTCGCCCCAGAAGGATTCTGTTTGATTTTGTCCCTCCGCGAGCGGGATGGGGTTCGGGGATTGTGGGGACGTATCGCCCTCCCGCGAGTCTGTAGGCTCGGCAGGATTGCCATCGTCCGGGGGGCATAGAGTCTGTGTGGCTGCCCCGACTCCCAATCTCGGGGTAACCAACAAACAGTCCCTTGCCGCCCTCCAGGTCTCCTGCTCTTGCATGGCCTTCTGCAGAGCCTGTACGACTTTTCCCCATGATTTAAGATTTTTCCCACAACCCGAAAACATCGTCTCCTCGGCTAACGCTTTAGTGCATTTGTCCCACACCTTAGGGTGGAGAATATCCACTGGCTGGTCAATGACCCGGATCTGTAAAAGCCTCGCAACTGCAAGGGTAAAATCTTTGGGCTTACAATCAATTCCCCACTGCTCATGTATTTGGGATATGACCTTCACAAGGGCTTCCATCCTCCTTGTTGGTCCTGGTCCGGGAGCGTCCTCCCTCGACCTCCCCTGCCGGTCTGGTCCTGCCGCTCCGGCCGCCATTCACCCGAATCCAGACGACTCCTGGGTTTCGGCACCACTTGTTGCCTTTTATAGGCGTGGCGACCTGGTTCAGAGACGGCACCGCGACCTGCCCCGGGTCGCTTCGTCCATTAGCACGCGGACACCAACGTGGTGGACGGCAAATGGCGTTTATTATTGTGCGACACAGCCTTATATAGCTTGAGGTTACAACGTCACTTCCGTCTGCTTACGTCATCAACTAAGCGCCATCGGGGTAGGGGGTCCTATCTTTCCGTACAGCGCGACATCTTCCGGCCGCCCGACCCTAACTACCCACACAGAGATTTCTCCTAATTGCCTATAGAACAACTCATACATGCTATCATCCTGGCTGGGTGATTGTAACACCCACAATGACATCTGCTTTGTTTTCCATCCCCCTAATCCTCACCCAGAGGCTCTCAACCACATCATCTCTAACTGTGAGGGCTGTACAGTCAAATCTCTCCCTTACATACAGTGCAAATTTGAGGAATAAGCACTGTCTTTCTATTCTGTGTTTATGCAGTACCTAGCACAATAGGATCTTGGTCAATTAAGAAAGATCTTAAGTGATACCCTGCAATGCAAGTAAATAATCATTTGTCCTGGGTTGAGCGACACAGGACTAATTTCTCTTCTAATGCTGGGGAAAACTCCACTTTTGGAAGACTCTAGTGTCTGAATTAATGAAAATATTTACTTTATAGCCAGCTAGGCTATGTGGGACTCAAGGTCTCAGTGTTTCCAAGCCTTGCCAGGTGCAGGGATGAGGAGGAGCGAGGCCTGGGCATTTGACCCAGGCTGGCCAACAGGATTATTTCATACCATGAACGTCACATTCAATATAAATTAGAAAGTTTGCTGCGTAGTTTCTCTCTCACTTGATGGCAGTAGTCCAGAGAACTCCTTGCCCCGTTGCTGGATCCCTGAGGCCTTTCCTTCCTCCCAAAGCCGTTGGGCTCACAGTGTCCAACATTTGCCGTCCACTGCTGGGAGTGCACAGCTTCCTACTGATATAAATGGCTGAGTATAATTCTTGCATATCTTATATTAGTATCGTGATTAATACTGGTTCTTTATTATTATTGTTAATTATTTAGTCTTATCCTATTAAATCTATTTATATTTCAACCCTTGTGTTTCCTTGCTTTCCCAATTCTCCTTTCTGGGTGGGGAGGGGTCATCGGGTGATAGAATAATTGTCTAAATGACAATAAAATTGTTATGGGTTTTTTCAAACCATAACATCATTATTGTGAGAAACGCTCCTTATCCAATAACAACAGCTCAGGCAGTAATTGATACGAAGCACATTTTATTTAAACATTCTTGCAAGAACGGGTGACGTAGCAAGTAGGCACACCTGAGTTCCTGAAATAACTTCTTTTTATTCCCTATTCCCGGCCGAAATTTCCCTCCCGTTTCCCCATTGGCTATGTACTTCAGGGTTTACAGCCTATCCGATTTGCCTAAAACTGCTTCCATTCGCTCCGCCTCCGTTTACTTCTCCCCATCACCCCTCCTAAACCCCTTACTTCACCTGTTTATTTCTTCCCTTTTTTGGTGATATTGCTCAAGGCTGCTGGTCTTAGTAAAACGTTCATCCTCCTGTTAAACCATGGATCCGGCATAGACTGGTTTCTCCTTTGTCTAAGGGATGAGCATTCTTGCATGCCTCCTGATAAGCCTTTGTGTTGTTAATCATTCCCTGACCACATCATTGCCAAGTTGTTCCTCTGCAAAAACAATACTTAACTTTTTCTTACATTATGATAGCACCATAATGGGTTGTTCCATTTAATTATTAAGGCAAAACCCCCACGCTCTAAACTAATATATATTTGTTCTACAAACAGACATTATAGACCAGACCTTAAGGAGATCTAATAAATCCCATAAAGCCATTTGTTTTTTCTTCCTGCTTTTTCTGGTGTTTTTCTTTCCATGTTCAGGATCCTTTTTTCTCAGTCTAGTAATTAACATACAATGAGAAGTTAGTTTTCTCTATAGTAGCTGAGGCTAAGAATTGCATCTAATCTGAACAGTGGCATTCATTTGGTCGGGTCACTGAATCATTGAGTAGTTTAGATTGGAAGCGATTTTCAAAGAGCATTTGGTTCACCCCCTCCCATTCCTTCAAAGCATGAAAAGCTTGGATCAGGCTGATCAAGCTCTTGTCCAGCTGTGTTTTGAATATCTCTAGAGACATATATATCGCAGTCATTTGAGAACCATTTCTAGGTTTCATTTGTTAGGAACTATTTGCTTTAAATGTGCATTGTTGCTGATTTAACAAAGCTTAACAAGGTAATATTTCAATGTTTCCTCAAAGTGACCTGCAAATGGGGGAACCTGGATTAGATATTTTGTTGTTGTATCTTATGCTGTATAAAATACTGAAAAATAATCCTAACACTTAATGTCAATGTATTTTCAAATCATAGAATCATGGAATCTTCATGGTTGGAAAGGACCTTTGAGATCATCGAGTCCAACCAAACAACCGACAGACTCTGCCACTAGAGCATGCCCTGAAGTGCCACATCTAGACGTTTCTTAAACACCTCTAGGGATGGTGACTCAACCACCTCCCTGGGCAGGCTGTTCCAGTGCCTGACCACTCTTTCAGTAAAGTAATTCTTCCTAATATCTAATGTAAACCTCCCCTGCTGCAACTTCAGACCATTTGCTCTGGTCCTGTCATTATTCACCTGGGAGAAGAGGCCAACACCCACCTCTCTCCAACCTCCTTTCAGGTAATTGTAGAGGGCAATGAGGTCTCCCCTCAGCCTCCTCTTCTCCAAGCTAAACATGCCCAGCTCCCTCAGCCTCTCCTCATATGACCTGGTCTCCAGACCCCTCACCAGCCTGGTAGCTCTCCTCTGGACACGCTCCAGCACCTCAATGTCCCTCTTGTACAGAGGCACGATCACTTCCCTGCTCCTGCTGGCCACACTGTTCCTGATACAGGCCAGAATGCTGTTGGCCTTCTTGGCCACCTGGGCACACTGCTGGCTCATGTTAAGCTGGCCGTCCACCAGCACCCCCAGGTCCTTTTCTGCCAGGCAGCTTTCCAGCCACTCTTCCCCAAGCCTGTAGTGTTGCTTGGGGTTGTTGTGACCGAAATGCTGGACCCGGCACTTGGCCTTATTAAACCTCATACAGTTGGCCTTGGCCCATCAATCCAGCCTGTCCATGTCCCTCTGGAGAGCCTTCCTACCCTCAAGCAGATCAACACTCCCACCTAGTTTGGTGTCATCTGCAAACTTACTGAGGGTGCACTCAGTCCCCTCATCCAGATCATTGATAAAGATATTAAACAAAACCGGCCCCAAAACTGAGCCCTGAGGGACACCACTGGTGACCGGCCGCCAAGAGGATTTCACCCCATTAATCACAACTCTCTGGGCACGGCCATCCAGACAGTTTTTAACCCAGCGAAGAGTACACTTGTCTATGCCATGATTCGCCAGCTTCTCCAGGAGAATGCCGTGGGGGACGGTGTCGAAGGCCTTACCAAAGTCCAGATAGACAACATCCACAGCCTTCCCCGCATCCAGAAGGCGGGTCACATGGTCATAGAAAGAGATCAGGTTGGTTAAGCAGGACCTCCCTTTCCTAAACCCATGCTGGCTGGCCCTGATCCCTTGGCCGCCTTGCACTTGCCGTGAGAGCTCACTCAAGATGATCCTCTCCATGATCTTTCCTGGTACCGAGGTCAGGCTGACAGGCCTGTAGTTTCCCGGATCCTCCTTCCAGCCCTTCTTGTAGATGGGCATCACATTAGACACCCTCCAGTCATCTGGTACCTGCCCCGTTGACCAGGATTGTTGATAAATGATGGAGAGAGGCTTGGTGAGCTCTCCCGCCATCTCCCTGAGTACTCTCGGGTGAATCTAGCTAGTAGGTCTAGCAAGGCACCTCCCCTGGTAGGCTCACCTACCAGTTGTGTCAGGAAGTTATCTTCCATGCACTCGAGGAACCTCCTAGCCTGCCTGCTCTCTGCTGTGTTGTATTTCCAGCAGATACCCGGCAGGTTGAAGTCCCCAACCAGAACAAGGGCTGGCGATTGCGAGACTTCAGCCAGCCGCTTATAGAATACTTCATCTGTCTCCTCATCCTGGCCGGGTGGTCTGTAGCATACTCCCAGCACAACATCTCCCTTATTTGCCTTCCCCTTCAACCTTACCCATAAACACTCAACTTTATCATCACTGGACTCTAGCTCTATACAATCAAAACACTCCCTAATGTACAGAGCCACACCCCCACCGCTCCTTCCTTGCCTATCCCTTCTGAAGAGCTTGTAGCCATTCATCGCAGCATTCCAGTCGTGACAGTCATCCCACCACGTCTCCGTGATGGCAACTACATCATAGCTGTCCTGCTGCACAATGGCTTCCAGCTCATCCCGCTTGTTGCCCATGCTACATGCATTCGTGTAGATGCACTTGAGCTGGGCTACCGATTTCGCCCCCATCCTTGGCCCTTTATCCCTAGGCTCATTACTAGTGGGCCTGGTTTTATCCCCTTCCCCCTTCGATACTAGTTTAAAGCCCTGTCCATGAGCCTTGCTAACTCTTGGCCTAGTACCCTTTTCCCCTTTTGGGATAGGGTTTTCCCATTCTTAGCGAGCAGGCCCGGTGCCCTGCAGATCAAACTATGATCACAGAGCCCAAAGCCCTGCTCGTAGCACCAGTTTCGGAGCCAGGTGTTGATCTGTCCGATTTTCTTGTTCACCCATTCGTCAGTCCCCAAAACTGGAAGGGCAGAGGAGAACACAATTTGTGCTCCCGAACCCTTGACAAGCCGCCCCAAGGCCCTGAAATCTTTCTTCATTGCCCTCAGACTTCTACTCTCCAGCTCCTCACTGTCTGCCTGCAAGATCAAAAGAGGGTAATAATCTGAGGGCCGTATCAGGCCAGGAAGCTTCCTGGCTATATCCTTAACACGGGCCCCAGGGAGGCAGCAGACCTCCCTGGGGGAAGGGTCCGGCCTGCATATGGGACCCTTAGTTCCCCTCAGAATGGACCCCCCTATGACTATTGTCCTCCTCCTGCTCTTCACAGAAGCAGTCTTAATGCGTGGAGCTGGCTGCCTTGGCAACTCCCTGGATGGGGCTTTATCAGTATCCTTAGTACCCTCCACATCTATCTCCAGAGGCCCATATCTGTTCTGTACGGGCACCTGGGGGGGCATGGGGGGTCTGGAGGGGACCCTCCTGCTGCCGCGAGCAGGCACCTGCTTCCATTCCCCCCCATCCTCTCCTAGTTCCCCTCCTTCTGCCTGGTGACAAGAGGGCAGGGAATCCTCTACCTCTCGTGGAGCCTCCTCCTGCTGCTTTTTCCCTGAGGATAGCAGGGTGCGGCTCCACCAATCAATCTCCCTTTCACACTTCCTCCTTAAGCTCAGCCACCAGGCTGAGCAGATCATTCACCTGGTCGCAGCGCACACAGGCACTGTCTCTGCTGTCCTCCTGCCAGAGTGACAGACATTCCCTGCAGCCCGTCGCCTGTATGGCTGCATGTCTCTTCATCACGTCCGTTTGCGTCGCTTTATTCCTTCTGGCTTTGGCTACAGACCTGGTGGAGACCATGTCCGCCGCTAGTGTCGCTTCGCCGACGTACACCCTTCTCTGGTGCTCCCGGGTGGTTCTGCGGGTGACACCCAGGGAATGCCCACTTGCTGCTTGTTTGGTCTGTGTGCAGCAGTTTTAATGACACTTTGAAGTGTGATTAACTTTACTTTTTAGAGAATAAAATTCTCAGCATGAAATAATTTACAGTATTTGTTTATCTGACAAGAAATGCACTTAAAATCCTTCTGAGGGTATGTTTTAGGTAATTAACATTGTAAATCAATGGAGAGTTTGCTCCCTTCTGTTAAGATGTTAAAAGTCAGAATAAACATGTCTTATATCTCTTAAACTTGATCACGTGGAAAACTTTAACACTTTGAAAAGGCCATGTTTTGTCAACACAGATATACTGTCCTCCAAGGACAATTTCTATGGATATTTTCACTTATATTCTCTGATATAATATTTTACCACATTCAGTTTAAACTTTCTCTTTAGTGATTTAATTTGATGTTTTTATAGATTAAGATTTGGCATTGCTGGGTAGGAGTTACTCCATTTCTTCTATGTACTAATTTCTGGTTTTCATTTAAAAATATTTTTCATTCTTTTGGAAGAGATTATTTTATAACTCTCATATAAATTCCTTTTGTGAGAAATAAGTTCCGGTCCAAATGAAATAGGCTCAGGCAGAATCCTCTGTGAAGCACCTTTTTATTCACGTTCTTGCAAGAGCAGGTGACCTAGCAAGTAGGCACCCTTTCAGTTCTTGAAACACACCTTTTTATTTCCTAATCCCGGCCGAATTTTCCCTCCCCTGTTTCCCATTGGTTAGGTACTCCAGGGTTCACAGTTTGTCCGAGGCGCCTAAAATTCTTCCCGGATGTCCTGCCTCTGTTTACTCCTCTTTATGCTACACCTAAAGGGATTATCTGACTAGTTTATTTCTTTCCTTTTTGGTAAAAATTTGCTCAATGTCATTAGCCCTGGTTAAATGTTTGACTCCCCTTCTAGACGCTAATCCGGGATGAATCAGTTTGTCCTTTTGTCTGGGTGATAAGAGATGTTCTACAAGCCTTTGCTGGAGCCTCTTTGTTTTAGTCATTCCCTTATCATGCCACCTCTGATGGAAACGGCTTTTCTCCTCTGCAAAAGCAATACCTGCCTTTCTTACACTTCATTGACTGGTTCCTAAATCTACTTTTATCTGGACTGGGATATAGTGGTCCCAAGTTGGTAGCAGCCTCCTGGTAATCCAGGTCTTCTGAACATATGCCCTGACACAATATTTCTTGTTTCAAGTCTTTACAAAGACTTTCCACCACCAAAGCAAGCAAAGTATACCCATTTTGTACATTTGGAGATTTAGCCCAAGATGCTAAAAAGCGGATGAGGGAAACTCAATGGTAAGAATTATTTCTTCAGTGATATAGGAACAAACTGTGAGTATGGAATTAAGACTTATCACCTCTTCAGAAAAGGAAAATCCGTTTCAAAAGATAAATAGTTCAGAAGAGCATAGGATACTGTATGGTATCCATGTTGGCTGTAAAACATCTTTCGCATCTCCTGAGAGGCTAGTATTAGTCTGCAAAAAACTCTTATTTTCCAACAGTTTATTTTATAAGGACATTAAATATCTTAAGAAATAATTTGTGCCTCCACCCCCTGCAACTCAGGCTTGCATTTCAATTGGTTCACTTGGAAACTAATAATTTTTGATGAGACCTTGGCATTTTTACAGTAAAACAGATTTACTCTAAAAGTGTCTGTTGCCTCTTTGGGTGGCTATGGAAGGGTCACAGCAGAGACTATGTGTTTCTTGCACTATGAGATGTGGGGGACAGCCTGTCTTAATCTTTCCTAGAAAGCAGGACACCACAAAAAAGTAGAGGGAGATCATTCTCTTTCTGCATCATCACCTTAGACTAGAGCCTATACTATTTCTTATTTACAATTATTTTTCTTTTGATAGTTTCATTTCAAAGACTTGCAATATGCTGGGTGTCCAAACCATGACACTGGGGAAGAGAGACAACTTTTAATACAATTTTCAGACAGCAAAGGAAATAATGCAAAGTATATACTTAGAATAAGCTATTTTCCCTCAGTTAGACCAGTGTGGCAGCAATGCAAAGTCAAAGGAGAAATACCTAGTTGAAGGACACATCATATTTATGACACACCATGACAAGGTAAAGATCAATTTCATTTCTCTGTCCAAAATGATTTTTCTTATTGTGTGTAAAAAATATAAAAATGTTTCCTTTTTAGAATTTTATCAGAGACACTGTTAATGAGAGTGTCTACAGAGTCTTCCACTCTATGGTTTACTGAACAGCAGTGTGCTCAAACAGTCTGAGCAGAAGACCAAAAAGACACTGCACTCTAATCTGGCCTCTGACATCCCTGAGCTATGTTGCAACCTTGAGTAAAGCATCTAGACACAAAGGGTTCTTCAACTCTTGGAACTCAGAAGAACTTTTTATCAGTTTTTCAAGGTTGTACCACAATGACAATTCTCATTGACATCATATATCAAGCTGAGTTGCTTGCCTCTTCTGAAAAATCAAGTACAGATATCTCAAGCTTTGCAACAAGAATTTGAGTTGCTGTAGGAAAAATGAGTGCATCCCTATCAAATCCCACACTTATCTAATCTCCTTAATAAGAGGTAATAGTTGCTGAGCTCCATTCTTTCCTCCACTTTTTTCCCCCCTCTGTACGCAAGAGGGATATTTTTACAGTAGCATAAATACTTGTCTGTCTATCTACCTATATATGTAGGAAAGACTTAGCATAAGATAGCACTTTGAATATGATGACATGTATACTTTATGATAGGATATCTGTTTGGAGAAATGTATGGGTTCAAAGATGGCAATCAAACACCAGAGAATGACATAGTGAAATTAAGTCCAAGTGAGCAAAATCATAAGGAGGGGTTATTCAGGCAGAACAGTTTTTAATTGTTGTATAGAACAACACAGCATACAGAGAAATCCTAGTTAAACAGATACAGCAGGCCAACTAATAAGATCATATATCTCTGAATCTGCTTGGAGCTATATCAAAGAATATCCAAACACACGTCTAGCCAATTTGTGATCCTTCATTTAACAGTTAATTACAAATCTGTGAGATGTAATGAAGATTGTAAAATGTTTATACATAAGAAACATTGGACTCTAAATATAAGGCCACTTTTTGGGGCCTTTTAAAAGAAGTTAGTATATCCTCTGGTATTGTCTGGAATCTCTAATGCAAGTCTGGGCAACATTTTATGGGTTAAATCAAGTTAGAACGTTTCTCTAGACAAGTGTACTAAACAACTTTAATACAACACTTTATTTTGCCCAGGAAACTGCAAGATCTTGTGTTATTTATCTATGATAACACAAATCCTCAGACACATGTTAAAAACCCTTTGCTTCCTTTCCATGGTGTGCAGTCACTCACACAAGCTGTACCAAAGGAGTCTGTGTGTCAACTTCGACATGTTGTTATTTACCAATTAAATCAGCAAGCTCTTTGTGAGATCCACAGTAAAAAAAGGATGTAAATAAACACAGTTCTAGTAAAATGAATTTAAAGATTTTAAACCAGAATGGAAATAAAGAAAAGTGGATTAGGCATGGACTTGCACCCTGAAGTGCAGAGAGTTAGTGGGGACTACTTTAATGCATTTTTTTTTCATTTGCTAGGACTTACACTATAAGCATAATCCTTTTCTGCTGAATGTACTGATTAGCTGCATAGCAATGGTATATTACATGTTTTGCCCTTTCCCTGTGGCCAGTTCTATTGTCTGTCATACCTTTTTACTCACAGTAAATATCATGGCTCCTTGCAATTCTTACTTTTGTACCTTACTGTGTAGAATTTCTGGTCTTGCATGACTAAAGAGATATTTCCTTCAGCTGATTCCAGGGCCCAAGGCTTTTGATGGTGGAAAGCCTGTGTGGAAGTAGAGCTGGAATACAAAACATCTGATTCGCCTTTTTCCAGGAGATCTCAAGACAGGTAACAAGTATTGAACCATGGAGATTAATGCCAACACTTCTTTGCCCTTTCCTATGCTCTCCTCCACCCCTATAACTCCATCTGGTTCTCTGGAACAAAACCGCCCTTTCTTTCAGGGAGAAATTGATCCAAATCAGTATACTGCTAGAAGGGGCCAGCTTGTGTTCCATCAGTGATTGCCTTTTACTAGTGAGGAAAATGATTCCTGAATCAGATTCCCCGGCAGCTCGGGGGTGGGCTGCTGAGGCGGCAGGGGCGGAGTCAGCGTCACACGCGGCAGCTCTAAACGGGCTGTAAACACGCCAACGGTCAGTCGCCGAGGAGACCAGCTCCAGTGAAGGTAAGGCCTCGCTGGGGAAGGGGATCGCGGCAGATAAGGCCGGCAAAGGGCTCTTTCGAGGGCTCTTGTAGCCAGGAAAAGCGGCTAGCTCGTGCCAGAACTGGCAGCTCGGGGGTGGGCTGCTGAGGCGGCAGGGGCGGAGTCAGCGTCACACGCGGCAGCTCTAAACGGGCTGTAAACACGCCAACGGTCAGTCGCCGAGGAGACCAGCTCCAGTGAAGGTAAGGCCTCGCTGGGGAAGGGGATCGCGGCAGATAAGGCCGGCAAAGGGCTCTTTCGAGGGCTCTTGTAGCCAGGAAAAGCCAGGAAAAGCGGCTAGCTCGTGCCGGAACCGGCAGCTCGGGGGTGGGCTGCTGAGGCGGCAGGGGCGGAGTCAGCGTCACACGCGGCAGCTCTAAACGGGTGGTCCCGGAGCACAGCGGCCGGCCGCTGCGCACCCAGCACGCGGGCAGCCTGTGTGCGTCACCCAGGGCGGCACCGCATTGGGAGCGTACGAACAAGGAGCAGCATTTCGTACGGTGGGTCACTGAAAGCCTCGAGTCTAAGCTAAGCAGAAGCTGGGCAAGCACAAGCAGAGGAACATCGGCGCGCAGGGGCACGGGCTCAGGGCGTGTCAGAAGCTCACAGCAGAGATTCTCCATCTCCCGGCACAAGAGAAGAACATGGCTCCAAAACAGTCAAAAGCTGCTGCAAGAAAGAACGCGGGAACTCAGACTGAGCTCCTGTGTAATCATGTGGCTGTGCAGGTCTCGGGCTGTAATGAATGCCTAAACTTGGTACTGCTCTCACAGGGATCCAGAGACACTGTCTGCATACGGTGTGACCAAGTAAATGATCTGCTCAGGAAGGTGGTTGAACTGAAGGAAGAGGTAGAAAGGTTAAGAAGTATTAGAAACTGTGAAAATGAAATAGATTGGTGGAGCCATACCCTGAGGCAAAGGCAACAGGAAGAGGCTCTATCAGAAGTGGATGACCCCCTTCCCTCCTGTCACCAGGCAGAAGGAGAGGACTCAAGGGCTAAGGGGGAGTGGAGTCAGATCCCTCCTCGGAGAGGTAAGCGAAACCTCCCACGGCCCCCCTCACCATCCCAACTGCCTTTACATAACAGGTATGGGGCTCTGGAAGCTGAGGACCAGGCGATTGAGGATGGAAAGGTTGATCCACCCAGTGAATTGCCCAGTGCTAGTCGCTCTCCCCCACGCCTCAGGACGTCCTCAACAAAGAAAGAAAGAAGGGTTATTGTAGTAGGCGACTCCCTTCTGAGGGGAACAGAGGGCCCTATTTGCAGACCTGACCCATCCCACAGGGAAGTCAGCTGCCTCCCTGGGGCCAGAATTAAGGACATACAGAGGAAACTCCCTTCCCTGGTCCGGACATCAGATTACTATCCGCTACTGATATTCCAGGTAGGTAGTGATGAAGTAGGAACCAGAAGTCTGAGGGCAATGAAGAACGACTTTAAGGCCCTGGGACGGCTGGTTAAGGGATCGGGAGCACAAGTAGTGTTCTCCTCCATCCCACCATTTGCAGGGGTAGACGAGGGCATAAATAGGAGGAGTCAGCAAATTAACTCCTGGCTCCGAGATTGGTGCATCCGGCAGGACTTTGGCTTTTTTGAACATGGGCGGATCTACGGTAAACCAGGCATGATGGCAACAGGTGGGGGAAGCCTAACCCGAAGGGGAAGTAAGATCCTGGGGCAAGAATTAGCAGGGCTCATTCATAGGACTTTAAACTAGGTTTGATGGGGGATGGGGAGGAAACCAGGAATACAAAAGTGGTGCCTAGAAGCAGCACAGCAGTGCTCCTGGGTAAAAGTGATAGCAAGGTCTTGCAGCCTGTCCCAGGGATGGTGGGGGATGGTGAATTGTGTGACAGCATAGACCCAAGGAGTAGTGATAATTTGGTAACTACAGTAGTGTCTGAGCAAGACCAGGTGCAAATCAGGGCCTGTCCCCCCAGGAAAGCGGCAGGACAGTTAACCCAACTGAAGTGCATCTACACGAATGCACGCAGCATGGGGAATAAACAGGAGGAGCTGGAGGCCATCGTGCAGCAGGGAAACTATGATGTGGTTGCTATCACGGAAACGTGGTGGGATGACACACACAAGTGGAGTGCTGTAATCGATGGCTACCAACTTTTCAGAAGGGATAGGCAAGGAAGGAGAGGCGGTGGGGTGGCCCTCTATGTTAGGGGCGGTTTTGAATGTCTGGAACTCAACAGTGTGAATGACAGTGTTGAGTGTGTATGGGTAAGAATTAAGGGGAAGGCCAACAAGGCAGATGTCGTGATGGGAGTTTGTTATAGACCCCCTAATCAGGATGTAGAAACCGATGAAGCATTCTATAAGCGGCTGGCAGAGGTCTCGCGATCATCTGCCCTTGTTCTTGTGGGGGATTTCAACTTCCCAGATGTCTGCTGGAAATACTACGCAGCAGAGAGGGAACAGTCCCGGAGGTTCCTGGAGTGTGTGGAAGATAACTTCCTAACACAGCTGGTAAAGGAACCAACTAGGGGAAGTGCCCTACTGGACCTGCTGTTTGTTAACAGAGAAGGTCTTGTGGGGGATGTTAAGGTTGGAGGTCGTCTTGGGCAGAGTGACCATGAAATGATAGAATTTTCAATTCTTGGAGAGGCAAGGCGGGGAGCCAGCAGAACTGCCACCTTGGATTTCCGAAGGGCAGACTTCAACCTGTTTAGGAGCATGGTTGAGAGTGTCCCTTGGGAAGCAGTTTTGAAGAGCAAAGGTGCCCAGGAAGGCTGGTCATACTTCAAGCAGGTGCTCTTAGAAGCACAGGAGAAGCCCATCCCCATGTCTCGAAAAACGAGCCGACGGGGAAGAAGGCCAGCCTGGCTAAACAGAGAGCTTTGGCTGGACCTCAGGAAAAAAAGAAAAGCTTATATTCTCTGGAAAAGGGGCTTAGCAACTTATGAGGATTATCAAGATATGATGAAGCTATGTAGGGGGAAAATTAGAAGGGCCAAAGCTCAATCAGAACTCAGCTTGGCCACTGCAGTTAAAGACAATAAGAAGAGATTTTTTCAGTATATCAACAGTAAAAGGAAGGCTAGGGAAAATGTAGGCCCACTGATGAACGAGATGGGTGCCCTAGTGGTGGAAGACACAGAGAAGGCAGAGTTACTGAATGCCTTCTTTGCTTCGGTCTTCACTGCTAAAGCTGTCCCTCACGAATCCCATACCCTGGAGGCAAGGGAGAAGGTCGGGAGAGAGGAAGACTTTCCCTCAGTTGAGGAGGACCGGGTCAGAGACCACTTGGCCAAGCTGGACATTCATAAGTCCATGGGCCCTGACGGGATGCACCCGCGAGTGCTGAGAGAGCTGGCAGATGTTATCGCTAGACCGCTCTCCATCGTCTTTGAAAGGTCATGGGGAACAGGAGAGGTGCCTGAGGACTGGAGGAAGGCTAACATCACTCCAATCTTCAAAAAAGGCAGGAAGGAGGACCCGGGGAACTACAGGCCGGTTAGTCTCACCTCTGTCCCTGGGAAGGTGATGGAGCGACTCATTCTGGATGTCGTCTCCAAACACGTTGAGGAACAGGAAGTTATTGGGAACGGTCAGCATGGATTTACCAAGGGTAAGTCATGCCTGACCAATCTGATAGCTTTCTATGATGTTATAACGGGTTGGCTGGATGAGGGGAGAGCTGTAGATGTCATCTACCTTGACTTCAGCAAGGCGTTTGACACTGTCTCCCATAACATCCTCATTAGGAAGCTGAGGGAGTATGGGCTAGATGAGGTGACAGCAAGGTGGATTGAGAGCTGGCTGAGTGACAGAACTCAGAGGGTTGTGATCAGCGGCACAGAGTCCAGTTGGAGGCCTGTGACCAGTGGTGTCCCCCAGGGGTCAATACTTGGTCCGATTTTGTTCAATATATTCATTAATGACCTAGATGAGGGGATAGAGTGTATCCTCAGCAAGTTTGCTGATGATACCAAACTGGGAGGGGTGGCCGACACTCCGGAGGGCCGTGCTGCCATCCAGCGTGATCTGGACAGGCTGGAGAGCTGGGCAGAGAAGAACCTAATGAGGTTCAACAAAAGCAAGTGCAAGGTCCTGCACCTGGGGAGGAAGAATGTCAGGCACCAGTATAGGTTAGGGGTGGACCTGCTGGGAAGTAGCTCTGAGGAGAAGGACCTGGGGGTCCTAGTAGACAGCAAATTATCCATGAGCCAGCAGTGTGCCCTTGTTGACAAGAAGGCCAACGGGATCCTGGGCTGCATAGGGAAGAGTGTGGCCAGTAGGTCGAGGGAGGTCATTCTCCCCCTCTACTCGGCACTGGTGAGGCCACAACTGGAATACTGTGTCCAGTTTTGGGCTCCCCAGTTCAAGAGGGACAGGGAACTGCTGGAGCGAGTCCAGCGAAGGGCAACTAGGATGATTATGGGATTGGAGCATCTCCCTTATGAGGAAAGGCTGAAAGAGCTGGGACTCTTTAGCCTGGAGAAGAGAAGGTTGAGGGGGGACCTGATTAATGTTTACAAGTACCTAAAGGGTGGGCTTAAGGAGGATGGAGCCAGACTCTTTTCAATGGTTCCCAGTGACAGGACGAGGGGCAATGGGCACAAGTTAGAACATAGGAAGTTCCGTTCAAACACGCGGAAAAACTTCTTTACGGTGAGGGTGACAGAGCACTGGAACAGGCTGCCCAGGGAGGTTGTGGAGTCTCCTTCTCAGGAGATGTTCAAGACCCGCCTGGATGCAGTCCTGAGGGATGTGCTCTAGGCAATCCTGCTTTAGCAGGGGAGTTGGACTAGATGATCTCTAGAGGTCCCTTCCAACTCTGAAAATTCCGTGATTCCGTGATACAGTTTATAAAACATTTGGGATTAAAAGTTACTCTGCCTATATAAAAGATTTGTTCATAATATTATTACCCCTTCTAACATTACAAATAGACTTTCCTTTCATCTGTCATCCTTGAAATGTTTTCTTGGCAGCTTGTTTGAAGTAGTTACTTTATTATAATAACCCCCATACTTTTTTTTAATGGGTCTGTGGCTTCAGTTTTAGGTATTTTGAGCTTCCTAAATTCAACCTTTTACTGCCTGGAAGAATTAAATATATCTGCCTGACAAAGCCTTCCTTTCTAGAATAAGAAAATTACACAGAATCCTGTATTTTACTTTTTCCATAGCTTTCATCACTACAGTTCTTGCCTTGGCAAGTTCTATAATTATACAGATGTCCTACACTTACAAACATTTCATTATACAATTGTAATATGAACACCTACAATGTAATCTGCTGCAAAGCTGTGTCCCAATGCACTAGCAGTATATTTCTTTTATTTTGTATTTGCTTTTTTCCCCTGTTGTATTTTACGGAAAAGATGAAACAGAAATGGCACTTTATGTAGGAATCTCCCCTGCTTGTAGATGCAGCCATGTAGCATTTATTTTTCATAGCAGTCTAAGGGAAAGCAATATTGGAATAAACCTGTCAAACCTGGGTCACAATAGTTAGTCTTGCTGATTTAAGTGTTCTGCATGCAATCTGTGTATATTCAAACAATATACAACCCAACAGTCATATATAGTCACTGCCTACTAGCTATCCACCATTTGTCATTAACTACATTTCAATTTCTTATTTCCTGTCAAACCTCATTAACTTGTATTGTTTAAAAGAAGGAATTGATATCAGTTTAATAGTATTTAACAACAAAAACACCAGTATATCAGCAAGTTACAAAAGTTGAAATAAATTCAGTGCTTTTTCTACTAGCAAAACATTATTAGGAGGAAGACAGGTCAGCAAGGTTTCTAACTTACTAACATTATTTCCACTCCTGAAATTTGCAATCAGATTACAAACATTGCTGGCCTTCTCATGAGCCAGCAGAGAATGAGCACTTAGAAGAGTCCACACTACACAGGCTTTGCTTGGCATGCACTCCAGATCCCAGCAATATTATTTTTTTTACTATCTCAGAAAAACCCACTTATACTAACAGACTCTGAGCCTATATTATATTGTCACAGTTTGGGCCAGGCTGGCCAATGATAAGGCAACAGATGATCTCCCCAACCTCTCACTCCAACAAAAGAAGGAAGAGAGATAAAGAGATTTATGAGTTTAGAAAAACTAAACTAATTAATAATTAACAATAAAATAACAAAATAAAATAGATACAATATATACAAAACCATACCAAGCTCCCAGGGAGATGTCACTGGCAAGCACTAGGAAAGCTCCAGACTAGACTCAGTGACAAATAGGAACTGGAGTCCAGAACACACCAATAGGGATCAAAGGCAAAAAACCTGATAAGGTCATCATCCTCCTCAGACATCAATCACTGAAAAAAGAAAACAACAGAAGAAGAACAAATCTAAACCCTTTGAACCCTCAGCTTTTATAGTGAACATGGCAGATGGGATGGAATACTCTATTGGTCAGTTTGGGTCACCTGACCTGTCCACTCCTCCCCACAGGTGCAACCCCTCCATAGGGTAAACAACCAAGTCAGCTGACCCTGGTTGCCACAGCAACAAGTATAAACAAGATCCTCTCTCACTGAGCAGAAAGTTGTCTCTGCTTGATCCCAAACCAGGACAGTTTGTTTATTTTGGTTTTCTTAAACACTGATTAAGTTTTAGTACCTTTGCTTAATTGACATTTTGTACTGCCCAGAGAATGCAAAACCCGTTTGGTGTATATGCATTCTTTTTCACCTTGCTACCTGTAATTTCTGACCAATTTTTCATAGATGTTTAGAACTATCTCTCTGCACTTTGAACTATCATCCATTTTGTTACTTAGTGTTTACTTCACTGTTTCACTCAGCAAGTTTGTAGATCACAGAATCATAGAATTACTTAGGTTGGAAGAGACCCTTAAGATCATCGAGTCCAACCGTAAACCTAATACTGCCAGGTTTACCACTAAACCATGTCCCTAAGCACCAGGTCTGCATATCTTTTAAATATTTCCAGGGATGGTGACTCAACCACTTCCCTAGGCAGCCTGTTCCAATGCTTAATAACCCTTTCAGAGAAGAATTTTTTCCTAATATCCAATCTAAACCTCCCCTGGCACAATTTGAGGCCATTTCCTCTTGTCCTATCACCTGTTCCTTGGGAGAAGAGAATGATCCCCACCTTGCTACAACCTCCTTTCAGGTAGTTGTAGGGAGCGATAAGGTCTCCCCTCAGCCTCCTTTTCTCTAGGCTAAACAACACCAGTTCCCTCAGCTGCTCCTCATAAAACTTCACCAACTTTCTTGCTCTTCCTCCAAAGAGCTCCTCCTCTTGCTCCAAAGGATGTGCTCCAGCACCTCAATGTCTTTTTTGTAGTGAGGGACCCAAAACTGGACACAATATTCCAGGTGGGACATCACCAGTGCCAAGTACAGGGGAACGATCACTTCCCTAGTCCTGCTGGCCACACTATTTCTGATACAAGGCGACACCAGGCTTAGTGGTGTAGTTGATTTGCTTGAGGGAAGGGATGCCATCCAGAGGGACCTTGACAGGCTTGAGGAGTGGGTCCGTGCAAACCCCATGAAGTTAAACAAGGCCAAGTGCAAGGTCCTGCATGCGGGTCACGGCAATCCCCAGTATCAGTACAGACTGGGGGATGAATGGATTGAGAGCAGCCCTGCCGAGAAGGACTTGGGGGTACTGGTGGACAAAAAATTGGACGAGTTGGCAATGTGCACTTGCAGCCCAGAAAGCCAATTGTATCCTGGGCTGCATAAAAAGAAGCGGGGCTAGCAGGTCGAGGGAGGTGATTCTGCCCCTCTACTCCACTCTCATGAGACCCCGCCTGGAGTACTGCATCCAGCTCTGGGGTCCCTAGTACAAGACAGACATGGACCTGTAGAGCATGTCCAGAGGAGGGCCACAGAAGTGATCAGAGGGATGGAAGAGCTCTCCTATGAGGACAGGCTGAGAGAGCTGGGGTTGTTCATCCTGGAGAAGAGAAGGTTCCAGGGAGACCTTATTGCAGCCTTCCAATACTTAAAGGGGGCTTATAAGAAAGACGGGGACAAACTTTTTAGCAGGGCCTCTTGCAATAGGATGAGGAGTAATGGCTTCAAACGGAAAGAGGGAAGATTTAGATTGGACATAAGGAAGAAATTTTTTACTGTGAGGGTAGTGAGACACTAGAACAGGTTGGCCAGAGAAATTGTGTATACCCCATCACTGGCAGTGTTCAAGGTCAGGTTGCATGGGGCTTTGAGCAACCTGATCAAGTGAAAGATGTCCCTGCCCACGGCAGGGGGGTTTGACTAGATGATATTTAAGGTCCCTTCCAACCAAAACCATTTTCTGATTCTATGATTCCTTGATTCATTGCTTTGAGCCCTTACCAAATAGAGAAGATCCTCTGTTAGGTATAAGACTTTTCTTACCCTACAAGCCATACACAAAATTGTTATATGATCAAAAGTTACATAAGGTGTAGAGATTGGAGACATCTCCCACACCTCCATTTGCATAGTGTAGATCAAGAGGTTCCTTTACAGTTTCAGGACAAGGCAGACAGTGTGTCAATCTTAAGCATTACTCTCTATGTTCCAAAGCTGTGACATAATTAGGCATTGAGTAATTTTCATATGGGTTTGCTCATGATACATGTCATGGTTTAGCCTCAGATGGCAACAAAGAACCATGTGGCAAATCTCTCAAACTCCCCCCCCCCCATGGCGAAGAATCGGAAGAAAAAGGCAAAACTCGTGGGTTGAGACAAAGGCAGTTTAACAGAATAACAAAGGGAACAAGAAAACAACAAGAGTAACATGGATAGAGGAATGTACAAACACGATTATGGTACCACCGCTCACCGACTGGACCTGGAAAGCCCCAGCCCACTCCCAAGTGGTGACTTCCTGCCCCCTCCTCTGGCAGCTCCTGGCTACAGCCTGGGCATGGCTCACATGGGATGGAATACCTGTGTCTCTGCCAGAGCCTGGGGAGAATTAACCCTATCCCCGCCAGACCCAGGACGTTATCCACCCCTTATTCCATACCATCTATGCCATGCCCAGATCTTACAGGTTCCAATGAATTGCCACCACTTTCCCCTGTCTTATATATATACACACATATATTCCTGCAGATATAATGCCCTTAGTCTATGGGCCATCCCTCCAAAGTGTCCGTTGAGTTCTTTTAATCCATGGCTTTGGGCTCCATCTGTTAGAACAGTCTCTCAGGGCAGGTGAGATGCTGTGTGCTGCTGGCCTGTTGCATGCTGTATTTTTTGGAGCTTGCAGCTGGTGTACCCGGTGTGGCTCATGCACACAGTCCATGGGCTGAAGATGTAGATCTTGAGGAAGTTGCTGGGCACCAGCTGCTGAGGTCAGTTCTGATCCCATCACCCCTGTGCTTTACTCAGTGTTTTCATCAAAGTCCATCTGTCCTTAATTTGGGTGATTCTTACTGTAGTACAACTGATAGCAATTATAGTAATGAGGACATACAGTCGCAGGGTTACTTAGCAATCAACAACACACAATTTGATTCATTGGCTATTCTCACCCAAAATCAGATCCCCACGAGGTGCACATCGGACTTCCCCATCCTTCCGCATCACCCACCAAGTGCACCCAGGTCCTTGGGCAAAAGCAATCCCACGGATGGGTTTGCCTTTGCCTGAGGCAGGACTAACCCAGACTGTCTTCCCTGACATATTCTTCATGTGCGCTACGGGGACTGTATCCCCTTCTATGGTACGTGGAAGTTTTGATTGGGCAGGGCCAGCCCGATTGGTAGATCCCCTGGGGTTAACTAGCCAGGTAGCTTTTGCTAGATGTGTATCCCAATGTTTTAAAGTCCCACCACCCATTGCTTTCAGTGTAGTTTTTAACAGTCCATTGTATCGTTCAGTCTTCCCAGAGGCTGGTGCGTGACAGGGGATGTGATACACCCACTCAATGCCATGCTCTTTGGCCCAGGTGTCTATGAGGCTGTTTCGGAAATGAGTCCCGTTGTCCGACTCAATTCTCTCTGGGGTACCGTGTCGCCACAGGACTTGCTTTTCAAGGCCCAGGATAGTGTTCCGGGCAGTGGCATGGGGCACAGGGTATGTTTCCAGCCATCCAGTGGTTGCTTCCACCATTGTGAGCACATAGCGCTTACCTTGACGGGTTTGTGGCAGTGTGATATAATCAATCTGCCAGGCCTCCCCAGATTTGTATTTCAGCCATCGTCCTCCATACCAAAGAGGCTTCAAACGCTTGGCTTGCTTGATTGCAGCGCATGTCTCACATTCATGGATGACCTGTGCAATAGTGTCCATGGTCAAGTCTGTGAGAAACACTCTTTATCCAATAACCACGGCTCAGGCAGGAATTGATACAAAGCACATTTTATTTAAACATTCTTGCAAGAACGGGTGACCTAGAAGGTAGGCACACCTGAGGTCCCAAAATAACTTCTTTTTATTTCTTATCCCCAGCTGAAATTTCCCTCCCCTGTTTCCCCATTGGCTAGGTACTTCAGGGTTTACAGCCTATCCGATTTGCCTAAAACTGCTTCCATTCGCTCCGCCTCTGTTTACTTCTCCCCATCACCCCTCCTAAACCCCTTACTTCACCTGTTTATTTCTTCCCTTTTTTGGTATTATTGCCCATGGTAGCTGGTCTCAGTTAAACATTCATCCTCCCGTTAAACTACTGATCTGGCACAGACTGATTTCTCCTTTGTCTAAGGGATGAGCATTCTTGCACATCTCTTGATCAGCCTTTGTGTTGTTAATCATTCTCTAGCTACATCATTGCAGACTGGCCAAGTTGTTCCTCTGCAAAAACAATAATATTTTTCTTACAGTCCCTCCCCTTTAATTTTCTAAGTTTATTGCTTTTTGCACTTACTTGTCAGGGCATAGTCCCATAAGAAGCTTCTAAGTTTGCAAGCATCAATTCACATTCGTCGTTTTCTTTCTTGTTCTTTTCCTTGAGTTGAAGCATTTTCCCAGGGTATGGGGGAGGGTCTACTTCGATTCGTTTTGTTAGGGCAGTTTCAATTAATCGTTGAACTAATCCTCGCACACAGGGAATGATACAGAATCCTACAGCCACTAAGGCTCCTGCTACAATTATAAGAGAAGTCAGTATTGATACCACCATACCTTACCATTTCCCAAACCAGGAATCCAGCCAGCCTGTCAGTGTGGTGTCTATTCCAGAGTTCTCAGCTAACTCATCAGCTAGAGTGGTGAGCCCTTGAAGGGCTTTAGTTATAGTACCATCTGGAACTGTATTGTTTGGGATGAAGGTACAGCATCGATTCCCTAACATTACACACACACCTCCTTTCTCTGCTGAGATCATGTCCAGGGCGATCCTATTTTCCCATGCCATTCGGCTGGTTGCATCCAATTGTTCCGCTACTCCTTTCAATGCATCTCTAGTGTAATTAATAAACCTCTGTTGGTTATAGTAAATATAATTTATCCAGTCTACATTTTTGTTTACATCCATGGTATAGATTACCTCAGGAGAGGGTATTTTAAGGACCCAAAAGGGTACTGTTGGGCCTTTGGCATAGATGCCTTGGAGACGGAGGAAGTTAAACAGTTGTCTACCTTGCCTGGTCTCTCGGAGGACTCTTCTGTTGTGGGGCTGTTGAGGGTCGAAGAACAGCAGGTGCCGATTACTACCACAACGGTGCATCGGTGGCAATATCGCACTCACCGAGACTCTCTGATTCCCATCCATGAGCTGATTCATCAACTAGAGGTTCAAGGAGTGATCAGCAAGACCCGCTCACCCTTTAACAGTCCCATATGGCCGGTGCGAAAATCTAATGGAGAGTGGAGGCTAACCGTAGACTATCGTGGCCTGAATGAAGTCACGCCACCGCTGAGCGCTGCTGTGCCGGACATGCTAGAACTGCAGTACGAACTGGAGTCCAAGGCAGCCAAGTGGTATGCCACAAATGATATAGCGAATGCATTCTTCTCAATCCCTTCTACGGTACGTGGAAGTTTTGATTGGGCAGGGCCAGCCCGATTGGTAGATCCCCTGGGGTTAACTAGCCAGGTAGCTTTTGCTAAATGTGCATCCCAATGTTTGAAGGTCCCACCACTCATTGCTCTCAGTGTAGTTTTTAACAGTCCATTGTATCGTTCAGTCTTCCCAGAGGCTGGTGCGTGACAGGGGATGTGATACACCCACTCAATGCCATGCTCTTTGGCCCAGGTGTCTATGAGGCTGTTTCAGAAATGAGTCCCGTTGTCCGACTCAATTCTCTCTGGGGTACTGTGGAATAATGACTAAATTGGCCAAGAATACAAAAGTACAGCATCGTTCACACATTAAGGAAAGTCATAACATCAAGAGGCTTCTGAGGTAGAATACAGCCGCAGCTGGCATGCGAAGAATGCAACGTCTGCGATTCCCTGTACAAGGTTGTTTGCGAAACTACACAAGGGATGGAACGAAACGCGCTTGTTCCATGGCCTTCCCTTGTGACAAACAGCAGATATGGGAACGAGATGGTACTACAGAACAGATAAGCGGCCTACACGCTACCCGAGCCAACATTTTGTCAAATGTTGATGAAATGCTGTCCTTTGTGCGAACTTTGCTCACTACAATGTACCAAAACACACCCCCATCCCGGAGGCTATTCGCTCCCCCCGAGGTGCGAACACTCCTCCTTGAGTACATTAATCATAATAAAAGTACGTATGACTAGAGTCACTCAACCTCCACTTTGAAGATAAAAAATTGTATAAAAATAGCCCGAGAGAGAGGGGATGCCAGGGAAGACACCATCGCGAAGAATTCCATTGCTGATTTCTGGGATCAGTCAACAGGCTGAGCCTTTCTTCCCCCGCATAGGGACGCCTTTGGGTAAGACTTCGATTATACTGAGTGCTTTCTCGAGGACTTAGAAATTTCTCTAGAGAATCTCTATCCTACATTTATAGCCAGGCTGTATCGTTTATATTTTTGTCGCGCGTTTTGTACACTTAACAGTACCTTTATTTGCACGTGCTTTGCAGACAGTGTATTTATCACCGGCAATCCTAAGAACCTGTATATCTGTTGTTTAAATAAACTGCACTGTTTAAGTAGCTAATCGTTTCAGTTTCTCACTGAACACGACCAAAGACTCGAGAGTGGCCGTGCTAGTTCATGAGCACGACTAGACTGAAGGTGCAGTTCACTATTAGTGTATCCAAATCGTAATAGTTTAATACATATTAAACGCGATTGGACTGATAGTGCTGAATTGGGCATCACTCAGAATTTAAACCTCGCCGCACCTGGCCTCCCACCTCGGTGAGGAGTGTTAGAACGCAAGGGGGTTTATTTTCTGCCAAAACCGTTTAGCCCCTTTTTTACGCAACAGGTATCATGTCGCCACAGGACTTGATTTTCAAGGCCCAGGATAGTGTTCCGGGCAGTGGCATGGGGCACAGGGTATGTTTCCAGCCATCCAGTGGTTGCTTCCACCATTGTGAGCACATAGCACTTGCCTTGATGGGTCTGTGGCAGTGTGATATAATCAATCTGCCAGGCCTCCCCAGATTTGTATTTCAGCCATCGTCCTCCATACCAGAGAGGCTTCAAACGCTTGGCTTGCTTGATTGCAGCGCACGTCTCACATTCATGGATGACCTGTGCAATAGTGTCCGTGGTCAAGTCCACCCCTCGGTCACGAGCCCATCTATATGTCGCATCTCTTCCTTGATGGCCTGAGGAGTCATGGGCTCACTGAGCTATGAATAGTTCGCCCTTATGTTGCCAGTCCAGATCCACCTGAGCCACTTCAATCCTAGCAGCCTGATCCACCTGCTGGTTGTTCTGATGTTCCTCCGTGGCCCGATTCTTCGGTACATGGGCATCTACATGGCGTACTTTCATAACCAGATTCTCTATCCGGGCAGCAATATCTTGCCATAGGTCAGCAGCCCAGATGGGTTTGCCTCTGCGCTGCCAGTTGCCCTGCTTCCACTGCTGTAACCACCCCCACAGGGCATTTGCCACCATCCATGAGTCAGTGTAGAGATAAAGTACTGGCCATTTTTCTCGCTCAGCAATGTCCAAGGCCAGCTGAATGGCTTTCACCTCTGCAAACTGGCTCGATTCACCTTGTCCTTCCCTGGCTTCTGCAACTTGTCGTGTAGGACTCCACACAGCAGCCTTCCACTTTCGATGCTTTCCCACAATCCGGCAGGACCCATCAGTGAACAGGGTGTATTTCTTCTCATTTTCTGGCAGTTTATTATATGGTGGGGCCTCTTCCGCATGTGTCACCTCCTCCTCTGGTGACATTCCAAAATCCTTGCCTTCTGGACAGTCCACGATCACTTCCAGAATTCCTGGGCGACTGGGGTTTCCCATTCGAGTTCGCTGTGTGATCAGTGCAATCCACTTACTCCACGTAGCATCAGTTGCATGATGTGTGGTGGGGACCCTTTCTTTGAACATCAAGCCCGGCACCGGCAGTCGAGGTGCTAAGAGGAGCTGTGCTTCTGTGCCAACCACTTCTGAAGCAGCTCGAACCCCTTCATATGCTGCCAATATCTCTTTTTCTGTTGGAGTGTAGCGGGCTTCGGATCCTCTGTATCCCCGACTCCAAAACCCTAGGGGTCACGGAATCACGGAATCACGGAATCTTTAGAGTTGGAAGGGACCTCTAGAGATCATCTAGTCCAACTCCCCTGCTAAAGCAGGATTGCCTAGAGCACATCCCTCAGGACTGCATCCAGGCGGGTCTTGAAAATCTCCAGAGAAGGAGACTCCACAACCTCCCTGGGCAGCCTGTTCCAGTGCTCTGTCACCCTCACCGTAAAGAAGTTTTTCCGTCTGTTTGAATGGAACTTCCTATGTTCTAACTTGTGCCCATTGCCCCTTGTCCTGTCACTGGGAACCATTGAAAAGAGTCTGGCTCCATCCTCCTTAAGCCCACCCTTTAGATACTTATAAACATTAATCAGGTCCCCCCTCAACCTTCTCTTCTCCAGGCTAAAGAGTCCCAGCTCTTTCAGCCTTTCCTCATAAGTGAGATGCTCCAATCCCATAATCATCCTAGTTGCCCTGCGCTGGACTCCTCGAGTCCTCCTGGTGCTTTCTGCCAGAGGCTCCAGGTAGGGCCGTTCTCCCCGGCTGCGGTGTAGAGCACGTTTTTAACATCTTATCCTGCCCGGACTCACCCCAGGGCCACTGCATGGACTATTTCCTGTTTGATTTGTTCAAAAGCTTGTCGTTGCTCAGGACCCCATTTAAAGTCATTCTTCTTCCGGGTTACTTGATACAGAGGGCTTACGATTAGACTGTAATCTGGGATATGCATTCTCCAAAACCCCACAATGCCTAAAAAAGCTTGTGTTTCCTTTTTACTAGTTGGTGGAGACATAGCTGCTATTTTGTTGATCACATCCATTGGAATCTGACGGTGTCCATCTTGTCATTTTATTCCTAAAAACTGGATCTCCTGCGCAGGTCCCTTGACCTTACTTCGTTTTATGGCAAAACCAGCTTTCAGAAGGATTTGGACTATTTTACTCCCTTTCTCAAAAACTTCTTCTGCTGTGTTTCCCCATACAGTGATGTCATCAATGTATTGCAGATGTTCTGGAGCCTCACCCTGTTCCAGTGCAGTCTGGACCAGTCCATGGCAAATGGTGGGGCTGTGTTTCCACCTCTGGGGCAGTCGATTCCAGGTGTACTGGATGCCCCTCCAAGTGAAAGCAGACTGTGGCCTGCAATCTGCTGCCAAAGGGACTGAGAAGAATGCATTCGCCATATCATTTGTGGCATACCACTTGGCTGCCTTGGACTCCAGTTCGTACTGCAGTTCTAGCATGTCCGGCACGGCAGCGCTCAGCGGTAGCGTGACTTCATTCAGGCCACGATAGTCTACTGTTAGCCTCCACTCTCCATTAGATTTTCGCACCGGCCATATGGGACTGTTAAAGGGTGAGCGAGTCTTGCTGATCACTCCTTGAACCTCTAGTTGACGAATCAGCTTATGGATGGGAATCAGAGAGTCTCGGTTAGTGCGATATTGCCGCCGATGCACCGTTGTGGTAGCAATCGGCACCTGTTGCTCTTCGACCCTCAGCAACCCCACAACAGAAGGGTCCTCCGAGAGACCAGGCAAGGTAGACAACTGTTTAACTTCCTCCGTCTCCAAGGCAGCTATGCCAAAGGCCCACCGGTACCTTTTTGAGTCCTTCAAATACCCTCTCCTGAGGTAATCTATACCAAGGATGCATGGAGCCTCTGGGCCAGTCACAATGGGATGCTTTTGCCACTCATTCCCAGTTAGGCTCACTTCCGCCTCCAGTACAGTCAACTCTTGGGAACCCCCTGTCACCCCAGAAATACAAATGGGTTCTGCCCCTCTAGAGCTTGATGGTATTAAAGTACACTGTGCACCCGTGTCCACTAGAGCCTTCTACTCCTGTGGGTCTGATGTGCCAGGCCATCGAATCCACACCATCCAATAAACCCGGTTGTCCCTTTCCTCCACCTGGCCGGAGGCAGGGCCCCTCTAATACTGGTCATAGTATCCGTTACTCACTTCTTGCAGAAATGACTTGGAAGTTCCTTCAAGTGGATCAGAAGCAAGATCAGGCCTTCTGCTCTGCCTGGGGAACTGCCCACTGGAAACTGGGGCGTCACTTTTCCTGGAGGGATCCCCTTTTGTGGTTGTCCTTCCTTGCAACTCCTGTACCCGTGTCCGCAGGATCGAAGTAGGTCGTCCATCCCACCTCCTCATGTCCTCCCCGTGGTCACGCAGGTAGAACCACAGGGTGCCTCGTGGTGTGGACCCTCTGTACTCTCTCTCTTGAGTGGGGAAATGCCTGCTCCTAATAGCTGAGATGCTGGCCCGTACAGGTGGGGAGTAGGACATATTCTCTTCAAGTTGCTGGACCTTCTGCGACAGTTTCTCCACAGCTGAGACAAGGGGGGAAGAGAGACTTTCTTCATATCGCCGGAGCCGGCCAGCCACCTCATCCACCGTTGGTGCCTCTTCACCTTTCCATTCCATCACTGCCACTGAGCTGGCATATGACGATGGTGCGCTCCGTACAAACTTCCGCCACATGGGCCTTGTGCATTGCACCTCATCAGGGTCTGTGGGTAAGTCTGCATTGTCCAAGTCATAATAAATCATCTCCCACACAGCTAATTCTCTCAGGTACTGGATACCTCTTTCCATGGTGGTCCACTTGCTTGGTTGACATACAACATCTTCACTGAAGGGGTACCTCTCCCTCACGCCTGACAGGAGTCGTTTCCAGAGGCTGAGGGCTTGGGTCTTCTTTCCAATTGCCTTGTCAATGCCGCCTTCCCTAGACAGGGATCCCAGCTGCCTGGCTTCCCTACCCTCTAATTCCAGGCTACTCGCCCTGTTATCCCAGCACTGGAGCAGCCAGGTGATAATGTGCTCGCCTGAAAGTTGGCTAAAATCTTTTCGCATATCCCGCAGCTCACTCAAGGATAGGGATCGAGTAATTATCTCTGGTTCTCCCTCTTCCTCCTGCTCCTGTGATGACCCTGGTTCATCATCATCTTTTACTAAGCGAACTGATTTCTTCGTGTACTTCCTCTTCTGTATGGGCGCAACTGATAGTGGCACGGGCTGGTTCCCTGGTTCAGCGGCAGTGGCTGCCACAGGGGTTGGAGTAGCGGCAGGGGCTGCCGCAGGGGTTTCAGTAGCCACAGTGTCTGTCACAGGGGATGCAGTAGCTGCAGTGGCTGCCGGTCTAGTTTCCATCTCTTCCCCTTGAGGGTGCTGCGTAACACTGAGCAGTGCCTGGTAGATACTGGCCAGGGCCTAGCACAGTGCGGTGAGTTGTGCCTCTCTAGAATAGCCACAGCATTTTCCCTTCAAGTATTCCACCACTTTATCAGGGTCCTGTAACTGTTCAGGGGTGAAGTCCCAGACCATTGGAGGTGAAAAGTTCTCTAGGTACCTGCCCATGTTCTCCCACATGCCATGCCACTCCTGACTATCCAGCCTCGGAGCAGATCTCCGGGTGGGAGTCTTAAATAGTCGCTTAACCCTAGACAAAACCTGGAACATACTCAGGAGACATAACACTAGGAACATGCTGGTTTGAGTATCCCAAGGATATTCAAAATTCTCAAAAGCTGTCATACCTGACCCGAAGGGGAAAAGGGAGGCAAAAGAGCTGGGGAAAGTGTCCCCCCCTGTTTCCTCCACAGACTGGGTGTAATTATTAATAAATTCTGAGAGACGGTGCCCAAGGTACGGACAGGACAGCAATACCACATAAACGCCCCAAAGTAACTGTCTAACAAGTGATGTTACCATATCATAAGCTGATATTGCACAGGACAGCAAAATGATAATCCTCATCCCTCTCCCAGAATTAACAAAAATCATCGCAGGGAGTACATAAACCACATAGGAATTTACATAACGCAGCCATGAGAACAAACCAAGCAACATGATGACCAGCGACTATTTGCCTAATACAAAAAATGCATACAACAAATTCATTTTTTCAAGCTCCAGTTGGATTCTGTCGTTATCTCAACCCTTCGAGCCCCACATTGGGCGCCAAAAAGGACTGTCGTGGTTTTGCCTCAGATGGCAACAAAGAACCACGTGCCGCTCGCTCGGCTCTTCCCAATACAGGAAGAATCAGAAGAAAAAGGCAAGACTCTGGGGTTGAGACAAAGGCAGTTTAACAGAACAGCAAAGGGAACAAGCAAACAACAACAATAACACGGATAGAGGAACATACAAACATGATTACGGAACCACCGCTCCCTGCCGCTCCCCGACCAGACCCAGGACGCCCCAGCCGGCTCCAAGCGGCGACTTCCTGCCCCCTCCCCCGGCAGCTCAGGGTGGGCATGGCTCACATGGCATGGAATACCAGGAAGAATTAACCCTATCCCCGCCGGAACCAGGACACCAATCAAAACTTCCACGTACCGTAGAAGGGGATACAGTCCCCGTAGCGCACATGAAGAATATGTCAGGGAAGACAGTCTGGGTTAGTCCTGCCTCAGGCAAAGGCAAACCCATCCGTGGGATTGCTTTTGCCCAAGGACCTGGGTGCACTTGGTGGGTGATGCGGAAGGATGGGGAAGTCCGATGTGCACCTCGTGGGGATCTGATTTTGGGTGAGAATAGCCAATGAATCAAATTGTGTGTTGTTGATTGCTAAGTAACCCTGCGACTGTATGTCCTCATTACTATAATTGCTATCAGTTGTACTACAGTAAGAATCACCCAAATTAAGGACAGATGGACTTTGATGAAAACACTGAGTAAAGCACAGGGGTGATGGGATCAGAACTGACCTCAGCAGCTGGTGCCCAGCAACTTCCTCAAGATCTACATCTTCAGCCCATGGACTGTGTGCATGAGCCACACCGGGTACACCAGCTGCAAGCTCCAAAAAATACAGCATGCAACAGGCCAGCAGCACACAGCATCTCACCTGCCCTGAGAGACTGTTCTAACAGATGGAGCCCAAAGCCATGGATTAAAAGAACTCAACGGACACTTTGGAGGGATGGCCCATAGACTAAGGGCATTATATCTGCAGGAATATATATGTGTATATATATATGACAGGGGAAAGTGGTGGCAATTCATTGGAACCTGTAAGATCTGGGCATGGCAAAGATGGTATGGAATAAGGGGTGGATAATGTCCTGGTTCCGGTGGGGACAGGGTTAATTCTCCCCAGGCTCTGGCAGAGACACAGGTATTCCATGCCATGTGATCCATGCCCACCCTGAGCTGCCAGGGGAGGGGGCAGGAAGTCGAGCTTGGAGCCGGCTGGGGGCATCCCGGGTCCTGTCGGGGAGCGGCGAGGAGTGGCGGTTCCATAATCGTGTTTGTATATTCCTCTATCCGAGTTATTATTGTTGTTGTTTTCTCGTTCCCTTTGCTGTTCTGTTAAACTGCCTTTTTCTCAACCCAAGAGTTGTGCCTTTTTCTTCTGATTCTTCCCGTATTGGGAAGGCCCGAGTGAGTGGCACGTGGTTCTTTGTTGCTGTCTGAGGACAAACCACGACACTAATGCCTTTTTCTCTATTCCTTTAGCAGCAGAGTGCAGGCCACAGTTTGCTTTCACCTGGAGAGGCATCCAGTACACCTGGAATCAACTGCCCCAGGGGTGGAAACACAGCCCTAGTATTTGCCATGGGCTGATCCAGACTGCACTGGAGAAGGGTGGAGCTCCAGAACACCTGCAATACATTGATGCCATCATTGTGTGGGGTAACACAGCACAAGAAGTTTTTGAGAAGGGGGAGAAGATAATCAAGATTCTTTTGAAAGCAGGTTTTGCCATCAAATGAGGTACGGTCAAGGGACCTGCACAAGAGGTCCAGTTCTTGGGAATGAAATGGCAAGATGGGCATCGCCAGATTCCTATGGATGTGATTAACAGAATAACATCTATGTCCCCAGCTACTAACAAAAAGGAAACACAAGCCTTCTTAGGTGGTGTGGGTTTCTGGAGAATGCATATTCCAGGTGATAGTCAGATTGTGAAACCTCTCTATGAAGGGACTCGAAAGAAAAATGAGTTTACGTGGGGTCCTGAACAACGACAGGCCTTCGAGCAAATTAAACAGGAGATTGTGCATGCAGTAGCCCTTGGACCAGTCCAAACAGGACGGGACATTAAAAATGTGCTCTACACTGCATCCGGGGACAATGGCCCTTCCTGGAGCCTCTGGCAGAAAGCATCAGGGGAGACTTGAGGTCGACCCCTAGGATTTTGGAGTCAGGGATACAAAGGCTCTGAGGCCAGCTATACCTCATCTGAGAAGGAAATCTTGGCAGCATATGAAGGAGTCAGAGCTCCTTCAGAGGTAATTGGTACTGAAGCACAGCTCCTCCTGGCGCCCCGATTACCATTGCTGGGCTGGATGTTCAAGGGTAAAGTTCCTTCTACTCATCATGCCACCGATGCTACCTGGATTAAGTGGGTTGCCTTAATCATGCAGTGAGCTCGAATAGGAAACCCAAATAGTCCAGGAATCGTAGAAGTGATCACAAACTGGCCTGAAGGCAAAGACTTTGGAATGCCACCTGAGGAGGTGGTAACTTGTGCTGAGGAAACCCCACCATATAATGAAGTCTCAGATAATGAGAAACAGTATGCCTTGTTCACTGATGGATCTTGTCGTATTGTGGGAAAGCATCGAAGGTGGAGAGCTGCTGTGTGGAGTCCTACATGACAAGTTGCAGAAGCTACTGAAGGAGAAGGTGAATGGAGTCAATTGGCAGAGGTAAAAGCCATCCATCTGGCCTTAGACATTGCTGAATGAGAAAAGTGGCCAATGCTCTATCTCTATACTGACTCATGGATGGTGGCAAATGCTCTGTGGGGATGGTCAAAGCAGTGGAAGCAGAGCAACTGGCAGCGCAAAGGTAAACCCGTCTGGGCTGCTGAATTATGGCAAGATATTGCTGACTGGCTAGGGAAACTAGTCATGAAAGTATGCCATGTAGATGCCCACATACCCATGAGTCGGGCCACTGAGGAACATCAAAACAATCAGCAAGTGGACCAGGCTGCTAAGATTTTCCAGACAGATTTGGACTGGGAACATAAAGGTGAACTATTTTTAGCTCAGTGGGCCCATGACGCTTCAGGTCATCAAGGAAGGGATGCAATGTAGAAATGGGCCTGTGACCGAGGGGTGGATTTAACCATAGACGCTATTGCGCAGGTTATCCAGGATTGTGGAACATGCGCTGAAATCAAGTAAGCTAAAAGGTGAAAACATTTGTGGTATCGGGGATGATGGTTAAAATATATGTATAGGGAGGCTTGGCAAATTGACTACATCACACTGCCACAAACCTGCCAGGGTAAGCATTATGTGCTTACAATGGTGGAAGGAAGCACCGGATGGTTGGAAACCTATGCTGTACCCCAAGCACCATCCTGGGCCTTGTAAAGCAAATCTTGTGGTTACAGGTACTCCAGAAAGAATTGAATCAGACAATGGGACTCATTTCAAAAACAATCTTATAAGTAGTTGGGCAAAACAACATGGCATTGAGTGGGCATATCATATCCCCTGTCATGCACCAGCTTCATATAGGACAGAACATATCACAGGCACATTTTCTACATACATGTGTAGCTAAATTGAATTATTAAATTTAGAGTATGTTCTATGTTTTTTACAATCAGATTTAAAAATCTGTCCTGAGAGGAAGAAGCCCACTTCAGAATTATCTGTCTAATCAGCTATAGCTTTGGCCATAAAATAATCTTCAGCAATATACTGTGCAAAAGCTACTAGTCCTCCAGCTTGGTCCAAAACATCCTTTGTCATCAAGCAAGACATTCCCATTAAACATTTGAAGGCAGTTACATTGGCTGAAATATATAACCTTGGTTGTGAAGTGCCAAAATAAACCTGCAAAACAAGATAGTAAGTTAGATTTTTATAGCTCTACAGGTATTTGTGCAAATACTACTCCACTTAGGGCTTTGTCTAAATAATTTTCTAAAAGGTTTGAGGGTAAAAAATCTACAGGGAACTGGACAACTATGATAGCATATTTGTAAAGACTTCTACAACCAGCCCCTGTGAATCCCTTCTTCCTACATATTATAAAACAGCCTGTCCCAGTAAGAGCATTTTAATTTTAGAAGATGCATTAGCTACTTCAAATTTCCCCCCCCCCCCCCCCATTTTAAAACTGGAGAAAGTGAATGATTTGGCTACTCTACAGAATTCAGCATGGTAATATTTACTTTTACATCAACAGTATCAACCATTTATTGCTATAGTTTAGAATTAAATTGGGTAAACTCAATGGACTTGAAGAAGCGCACATAGTACAAAAAATCAGAAGACTGAAACAATCTTGCAAAAGGGTTCCTGTATTTGTAATTTTTTATGAACTATTGAATTAATCTATAGTATGGCTGCAGAACACATAAGAACATTTCATGAGCATTCTCAATGATCTCTTCACCTAAAAATTATAAGGGTTTTTTTATTTCATTTGTCCTCATCGAATCATAGACTACCAGGTTGGAAGGGACCTCAAGGATCATCTGGTCCAACCTTTCTTGGAAAAAGCACGGTCTAGACAAGATGGCACAGCACCCTGTCCAGCCACATCTTAAAAGCGTCCAATGTTGGGAAATCCACCACTTCCCTGGGGAGATTATTCCAACGGCTGATTGTTCTCATTGTGAAAAATCTTCCTCTTGTGTCCAGTCAGAATCTCCCCAGGATTAATTCATACTCATCACCCCTCATCTTTTCCATGTGACTCCTTGTAGAAAGGGAGTCTCCGTCTTCTTTGTAGCCACCCTTTAAATACTGGAACATGGTGATAAGGCGTCCCCTAAGCCTTCTTTTCTCAAGGCTGAACAAACCCAGTTATCTCAGCCTTTCCCCATATGGCAGGCTTCCCAGTCCTTTGATCATCTTGGTGGCCCTTCTCTGGACCCTCTCCAGCCTGTCCACATCTTTTTTGTATAGCGGGGACCAAAACTGAACACAGTATTCCAGGTGTGGCCTGACAAGCGCTGAGTAGAGTGGTCTATTGACTTCTTGTCCTGGTTCCAGCTGGGATAGGGTTAATTTTCCACAGGTTCTAGCAGGGACACAGGTATTCTGTCCCATGTCAGCCATGCCCAGGCTGTAGCCGGGAGCTGCCAGAGGAGGGGGCAGGAAGTCACCGCTTGGGAGCTGGCTGGGGCGTCCCAGGTCCAGTCGGTGAACGGTGGTACCATAATCATGTTTGTACATTCTTCTATCCATGTTATTGTTGTTGTTTTCTTCTTCCCTTTGCTGTTCTGTTAAACTGCCTTTGTCTCAACCCATGAGTTTTGCCTTTTTCTTCTGATTCTCCCCCAGGGTGGTGGTGGGTTTGAAAGAGCAGCCTCGTGGTTCTTTGTTGCTGTCTGAGGCTAAACCACACCGGGTGTTGTGGTTTTGGCTGGATTGTCCAATCAGATAGACAGATGCCCCTCCCCCCCCAAAAAAGAGGAGAGGAAGAAATAAGGAGATTTACAAGTTTAGAAAAAGAACTAAACTGCTTTATTGGAAATATTAATAAATAATGAAATAATATTAATAATAAAATAATAATAATAAAAAAGTATACAATATATACAAAACCGTATCCAGCTCCCAAGATGGCAATCACGTCATCAGCAGGCACAGGGAAAGTCCCAGACTGGTGTCAGCGATGGACTGGAGCTGGATTCCAGATCTGGAGTCAGGAATGCTTAGATCGGGATCAAAAGCAGACAAACAGACAGGGTCCTCCTCAGACGTCGGCCATTGAAGAAAGAGAGTTGACCCTTTGATCCCTTAGCTTTTATACTGAGTGTGATGTAGATGGGATGGAATACCCTGTTGGTCAGTTTTGGGTCCCCTGTCCTGTCCGCTCCTCCCTACAGGTGGGACCCCTCTATGCTTTTCCGCTTCTGACCCTCTAACGGGGCAACTAATGAAATTAGCTGACCTTGGTTGTTATAGCAATAAGTATAAGCAAGAGCCTCTCTGCATACCATTCTTTGGTATAATCAGGTCTTATCACTCTGAGAGTGAACAGTGTCTCGAAAAATATGCTGTTAATTTCAGAGTTTAGTCAGTTAGAAGAGGCCCAGCTAAAAAGTAGAATTACAAATCAGAAAATTGGTTCTGTTTTACCTCAAACCAGGACACCGCGACAGTCCTTTTTTGTCTCTGCTGGTGATGCCCTTGTTGATGCAACCCAGCATCCTGTTGGCTTTCTTTGCCGCAGCAGCACACTGTTCATATTGAGCTGCTTGTCCACCAGGACCCCCAGGGCCCTTTCCACAGAGCTGCTCCTCAGCCAGGTAGATCCCAGCCTGCACTCCTGGATTATGTTTTCCCAGGTGCAAGACTTTACATTTGTCTTTGTTGAACTTCATAGGGTTCTTGTTAGCCCAATCTTCCAGCCTATCCAGGTCTTCCTGCAGGGTGTCTCTCCCTTCCATAGTGTCCACTTCCCCACTTAGTTTGGTATCATCACCAAACTTTGTCAGGGTACACTTGATCCCATCATCCAGATCGCTTATGAAGATATTAAACAGCATTGGGCCCAATATCGATCCCTGGGGGACCCCACTTGTGACAGGATGCCAGCATGAAAAGGAGTTTGTGGCATGAAAAGGACTTGTGGCATGTCAGCCAGTTGCCCAATAAGAATGTTATAATGTATTGATTTTAGCAAGGATGACTCCAAAATATTCTAACTAAATCTAACTCAAAATGACCAGTGACAAAATCAGTAGGGCTTATATCACTTGATGCCCATGGCTACCTTTGCTCATGTGACCATAGTCAAAAACTAACACAAACATAGTCACTCACAAACACACACACACATGCTCCAGAAATTCTGCATCCAGTGGACATGCAAGTTTGTGAAGAGACCTTTATTCATTCTAATTTTTCTAATTATCTATACTTTGCTAACTGAAAGAGGGGGCAAGGTTACCAAAGAGAGCATTATTGGTTAGCATTAAAACTGAAAAATTGTCCGAAGAATACATTTTGGAATCCCATAAATGCAAAAAAAATTATAAATAATATCATAAGTTTGTTAGACATGTATCAAGAAATCTAAGAGTAAAATGGGGAATTTCTAGTCACAGCCAACTGTATGTTGAATGCATATCTTAAGATAGAAATTGAAATGAGGTTATTTGTAATAATATGCATTTATTCCATGCAAATAATTTAAGTAACTTAGGAGTCACTAGACTAGTGTTTGATGGCAGTTAACACAGACATGCTATCTTCCTTCTCTTTTCCTTGGTCATTCAGTCACGGTTACCTTGTTCTCAGATGCTTACTATATAGCTGTATAGAAGATGCAGAAATTTGTTCACTTAGTGTATTTGTAAGCAGAAATAGCTATCAAAGATAGAGTTCAGACTGTGAGCAAGTCCTTTTACAAGATTCACCAACTTAAGTCTCGGAATATCCTGCAAAGGGACAGCTGGGACTTGGAGCTAGAAGCTATAAATTTTTTATTGTAATTAAGAACTTTTCTCTTCTGTTCCACAAGAAATTAAATCAAAAGGCCTCCTACTTCACAAAACCACATAGGAATTTTTCCCTCCATAATAAGAGTGATGAATTTCATCACAGTTTTAGCTTTACCATTTTCTGCCTTTGGCACTGTCCTGGTTTAAGGTAAAACACATCCAATTTTCTTTTCAGTAATTTTTCTTTTCAGTTAAGCCTCTTCTAACTCTCTGAAATTAACGGCATGTTTTTCAGACCATGTCCACTTCTAGCAAATAAGCTCTGATTTTTATAGTGAGCACCAAGGAATGGTATACAGAGAGGCTTATGCTTATTGCTATAACAACCAAGGTCAGCTAACTTTTTTACACACCAAGAAGAGTCGGAAGCAGAAGAGCGTAGAGGGGTCACACCTGTGGGGAGGAGGGGAAAGGACAGGTGACCCCAAACTGACCAACAGGGTATTCCATCCCATCTGGATCATGCTCAGTATAAAAGCTAAGGCATCAAAGGGGTCATCCTCTTCAACGGCCGGTGTCCAAGGAGGACTCTGTTCATCTGCCTTTGATCCCAATCCATGTGTTCCTGAATCCAGTTCCTGAGTTCAGCTCCCATCCGTTCCTGAGTCCACTCTGGGACTTTCCCAGTGCCTGATGGTGACGTGATTGTCATCCTGGGAGCTCGATACAGTTTTGTATATATTATATGTATTTCATTATTTTCATTTTATTATTAATATTTAATTAAATTAGTTTAGTTTCTTTTTCAACCCATAAATTCTCTCTTCCTCTCATTCTCTCTCCTCTCCTTTGAAGGGAGATGCTCTTCATTCTCTGAAGGGGAGAGAAGTAAAAGAGAGCATCTGTCATTTGTTTTAGTGGCCAGCCCAGCCCAAACCACAACAGATTTATTGGCACCCAATGTAGGGCTCGACCAGGGCTTTGACAGGCTGAAATGCCTAATTCGTACCTTGATACTAGTTCAATTATGAAAGGTACTTGGGTGAAATTTGGTGTCCTAGGATCTGCAAGGAGCAATTAAGTAAACTCAGCCTCTTCAGTTTAGAAAAGAGAGAACTCGGTGGGGATGTAAGAGGGCAGGGGAGATCAGAATAGAGGATAAGATGAATGGTATGAAAATGATAGGAATCAACAAAAATTAAAAAGCATGAAACAATACTAGGAAGAGCTAGGTTAAGAACAAACAGAAGTCAGTTGTTCATGTGAGAAATTTCTGTGAAATTTATTCCTGAAAAATATTGTGGATGCTCAAAGTTTGCATAGGCTCAAAGAGAATGGACACGTTCATGGAAGAGAGATCTATTTAGGGACAGCAAATATATAGAACTGCATCCAGCTCAGGAGGTTTGAGCTGAAAATAACTAGAGACTGGGAAAATATTAGGGGGGAAGGTACCACAGCAGGGGAAAGTATCATGGACAGTGCAGAAGGTATCTGGGGACAGGGGGAAGTTATGGGGAAGGGGGAGAATTCCAGGAGGGAGTGCATCACAGGGGGAGGAGCACATGGGGGTGGGGGGCCATAAGAGGGGTGGGAACATCAGAGTGGAGGAAGCATCATGGGGATGGGGGAGAGCACATCAGTGCGGGGAAACATCCAGAGAAAGAAGAATCCTGGAGGGCAGGGATATACTGGGGGGGGGGGGGGAATACTGGGCTTCTTTTGATGCAGCCCAGGATACGGTTGGCCTTCTGGGCTGCGAGCGTGCATTGCCAGCTCATATCCAGCTTTTCATCCATCAGTAGCCCCAAGTCCTTCTTGGCAGGGCTGCTCTCAATTCCTTCATACCCCGACCTGTACTGATACTGTAAACCCCTAGTGTCCTGGTTTGAGGGAAAACAGAACAAATTTTCTGTTCATTAATTTTACTTTGCAGCTAAGCCTCTTTTAAGTAACTGAACTCTCTGAAATTAACAGCATATTGTGCAGATGCTGTTCACTCCCAGAGAGATAGGACCTGGTCTTTTCTAATTTATGCCAAGGAATGGTATGCAGAGAGGCTCTTGCTTATACTTATTGATGTAACAACCAAGGTCAGATAACTTTGTTATTTTTCCCCCTGGAGGGTCGGAAGCAGAAAAGCATAGAGGTGTCGCACCTGTGGGGAGGAGTGGACAGGACAGGTGACCCAAAGCTGACCAACAGGGTATTCCATCCCATCTGCCCCACACTCAGTATAAAAGCTGAGGGATCAAAGGGTCAGTTCGCTCTTTCTTCAATGGCCGGCATCTGAGGAGGACTCTGTCTGTTCATATGCCTTTGATTCCGATCTGTGGGCTCCTGAATCCAGATCCGGAATACAGTTCCCGTCTGTTGCTGACTCCAGTCTGGGACTTTCCCTGTGCCTGACGGTGACATGATCGTCATCCTGGGAGATAGATACTGGTTTTGTATGTATTGTATATATTTCATTATTTTCTTTTTATTTTATTATTGATATTTCCATTGAAGTAGTTTAGTTTTTTCTAAACTCATAAGTCTCTTTCTCTCTCTTCCTCCTCTCCCTTCTGGGAGAGGTGGGGGAGAGTATCTGTCATTCTTTTTAGTGGCCAGTCCATCTGAAACCACGACACCTAGTGAGAAAAAATTAGACTTTTGCAGTTTTCACATATATTTCTGAAGAGAGAGGATGTGCTAATTGAAGTGTTCTAAAATGTACATTAAAGTCACTAAAAATAGAAGTTGACTACAAAGACTTGTTACTAGTAATTTATCAGTTTTAACATAAGAAATCAATAGTAGCTCGGTCTACTAGAGACCTGTTACATACTCAGAAATTGCTGCAAAGAATACAATAAATCCAGAACAAACTTACAAATGATGCTACAAGACATACTAAATCTTTTATTTATTACAGTGCTTCATTTTGGCTATCTCTATCTACATTTGCATTACCTGAGCAAAGGACAACATATAAGAATGATGCTTTAGGTATAAAAAAGCCTTATTAATCTGACTCAAGATATGTATTACTCCAGAAAGATGAAGAGATCTATCTTAGGCAATCACCAACCATTATAAGTATTAAAAACAAACCAGAAAACTATTTACTTTGCAGTAAGCAAAATGAAATTTAGAATTTATTTATTTTTAAAATCTATGGTAAAAGGTTTCTCAAATGAAATTAAGTATGCTTGAGATGCATTAACTGATTTCATAACTATGAAGACCAAAACAAGTGTTTTGTTCTTTCTTGTTGAGGTTATTTTTATTTGTTTTTGCAAAGAAACAGTTTTTCCATACTGCCATCCATTCAAAATGTTTTTAAAAAGCTTATTTTCCTATCTTGTGATTTGTCCGCCTCACTCTGTCCTTGAATACTTCACTGGCTTTCTCAGAACTGAATGAGAAATTATGGGTTTGGGTTGCAGAGGATCTGGATCTTACCTTTACCCCTTTAGAATCATGGACTAATATAGTCTGAAAGGGACCTCTGCAGGTCTCTGGTGCAACCGCCTGCTCAAAGCTTTGTTCAGTTGATACCTTTACTTCTCTGGGCTTCTGTTCCAATGTTTAACCACCCTCACAATATTTTTTTCCCCTACTACCTAAACAGGATTTCCCTTGTTGGAATTTGTGCCTATTGTCTCTCATCCTAATCCTGTATACCTCTAAGAAAGATGTAGCTTTGTGTCAAGTAGCAGCAAGGACAGGCTGCTCCACAAGGGTGGAGTCAAGCAAGATAACAGAAAAGAAAGACGGAATTGCCTCACCTACAAGGATCCCAATCCCACAGTACCTGAACAAGGTGAGCAGAGCAGGTCCCATGATGGTAACCATCCTCTGAAGTCCAGGGTCTTTATTCTGATACTTGTCCTCCTTGCATCCCTAAGGATCTTAAACTCTACAATCATATGGTCACTGGAGCAATGACTGCTGTTGACAGTAACATCTCCAAACAAGTATTCCTTATTTGTAAGCAGCAGGTCCAGAAGAGCACCACTCCTGTTTGGCCCATCCAGCAACTGCGTGGTGGGTTGACCCTGGCTGGATGCCAGATGCCCACCAAAGCCACTCTATCACTCCCCCTCCTCAACTGGACAGGGGAGAGAAAATAAAACAAAAGGCTCGTGAGTTGAGATAAGGACAGGGAGATCACTCAGAAATGACCATCATGGGCAAAACAGACTCGACTTGGGGAAAATTAATTTATTTCCAATCCAATCCGAGTAGGGTAATGAGAAATAAAAACTAAATCTTAAAACACCTTCCCCCTGTTGCATTAAGAGGCAAAGTAGTTTTGGCAGAAAATAAACCCCCTTGCGTTCTAACACTCCTCACCAAGGTGGGAGGCCAGGTGCAGCTAGGTTTAAATTCTGAGTGATGCCCGATTCACCACTATCGGTCCAGTTGTGTTTAATATATTAAACTGTTACGATTCCGGATACACTAATGGTGGACTGCACCTTCAGTCTAGTCGTGCTCATGAACTAGCATGGCCACTCTCGAATCTGTGGTCGTGTTCAGTGAGAAACCGAAATGACTAGCTACTTAAACAGTGCAGTTTATTTAAACAACAGATATACAGGTTCTTAGGATTGCCGGTGATAAATACACTGTCTGCAAAGCACGTGCAAATAAAGATATTGTTACATATACAAAACGCGCGACTAAGTTATAAAAAATACAGCCTGGCTATAAATGTAGGATAGAGATTCTCTAGAGAAATTTCTAAGTCCTCGAGAAAGCACTCGGTATAATCGAAGTCTTACCCAAAGGTGTCCCTATGTGGGGGAAGAAAGGCTCAGCCCGTTGACTGATCCCAGAAATCAGCAATGGAATTCTTCGCGATGGTGTCTTCCCTGGCATCCCCTCTCTCTCGGGCTATTTTTATACAATTTTTTATCTTCAAAGTGGAGGTTGAGTGACTTTAGTCATACGTACTGTTATTATGATTAATGTACTCAAGGAGGAGTGTTCGCACCTTGGGGGCAGATAGTCTCTGGGATGGAGGTGTGTTTTAGTACATTGTAGTGAGCAAAGTTCGCACAAAGGACAGCATTTCATCAACATTTGACGAAATGTTGGCTTGGGTAGCGTGTAGGCCGCTTATCTGTTCTGTAGTACCATCTCGTTCCCATATCTGCTGTTTGTCACAAGGGAAGGCCATGGAACAAGCGCGTTTCGTTCCATCCCTCGTGTAGTTTCGCAAACAACCTTGTACAGGGAATCGCAGATGTTGCATTCTTCGCGTGCCAGCTGCGGCTGTTTTCTACCTCAGAAGCCTCTTGATGTTATGACTTTCCTTAATGTGTGAACGATGCTGTACTTTTGTATTCTTGGCCAATTTAGTAATTATTCCACACATGGACACTATTACACAGAATCACAGAATGGTTCGGGTTGGAAGGGACCTTTAAGATCATTTAGTCAAGCCCATAAGCCCCTTTTTCTTTGCTTTTCTCTACTTTAGAGTTCTGTGGGAACACATTCTCAACACAGACCATGAATTTGAATTAGTCCCTGTTTTCACAGATAGCAACCTATTGTTAACAGTACCCAACACTTCACATAGTTTGAAAGAAACTGCTGAAAAGTTTGTGGAAAACAAAGAAGAAAATTCACCCTGAGGCAGACAACCAGCATTGAAAATTTCAGCCTGAGTTTTTCAAGTTTAGCAAAAGATTCCACTAAACCAATTAAGCCATTTTCAAAATAAGGTCAGGAGCAGACACAGTATTCTACATGTGCTAAAAGTCTTTTAGCCATTTTCTTGAGAAGCTCCAGTACAATCACACTTTTTGGTTTCGTTTGAATGTGTTGTGATTTGGGCTGGGCTAGCCACTGGATGAAAAACAGATGCTCTCTTTAACTTCTCTCCAAAGGGAGAGAAGAATGAGAGAGAGAGACTTATGGGTTCAAAAGAAACTAAACTAATTTAATGAAATATTAATAATAAAATAATATTAAAAAATATTTATATGTTAATAAGAAAATAATGAAATATATACAATATATACAAAACCAGTGTTGAGCTCCCAGGATGATGATCGCATCACTGGCATGCACTGGGGAAGTCCCAGACTGGACTCAGGGATGTACGGGAGCTGAACTCAGGAACTGGATTCGGGAACGCATGGACCAGGATCAAAGGCAGATGAACAGACAGGGTCCTCCTCGGACACTGGTCATTGAAGAAAGAGGCTGACCCTTTGATCCCTCAGCTTTTATACTGAGCATGGGGCAGATGGGATGGAATACCCTGTTGGTCAGCTTTGGGTGACCTGTCCTGTCCACTCCTCCCCGCAGGTGCGACCCCTCTACTCTCTTCCATTTCCAACCCTCCAAGTTGGTGCATAACAAAGGTCTGTATGGTTGGACTCGATGATCTCAAAGGTCCTTTCCAACCATGAAGATTCTATGATTCTGTGATCTGACTTTGGTTGTTATAGCAATAAGTATAAGCAGGAGCCTCTCTGTGTACCATTCCTTGGTGTTAACTATAAACATCAGACCTTATCTGCTAGAAGTGGACATGATCTGAAAAATATGCTGTTAATTTCAGAGAGTTAGAAGAGGCTTAACTGAAAAGAAAAATTACTGAAAAGAAAATTGGTTCTGTTTTACCTCAAACCAGGACATTATGTCATCACATTCAGTTGTGGGGGGGACGGGGGGAGCTGGGCTTCATCTCAGAGATAAGTATCTTGTATGTTCTTCATCTAAGACTATCGAAACTTCATTTCATATATGTCAGGTAATATTTGACATTAACTTGTGAATTCTCCAAAGACTGCATTTTAGATCACAACTACAGCAAGCATGTTTCATCCCCTGATGCCTCTTATCTGTGACAAGACTACCCATGCAGCCTTTCCACAAACCAATGGAAACACAATCCTGCAAAAGCAAAGAGAATAAACATGACCTTTCCTAATAGCTATCATAGCCAAGCCATTGCCAGACACTGAAACTGATGGTGGAGAAACAAGACAACACAAAAGAAGAAAGTAGCCATACCAACATGCAGAGAGGTCAGAAGGTCAAGATACAACAGGCAAGCAGACAACAGACTGAGAACAGAGTGGAGCGAGATAGAACATAGATGCAGGAGTTGAACAGCAAGGGATGGATGAATACAGTGGCAAAGAACAAGAGTTATTTGTCCTTTTAGGGATGAAAGGCTGCAGTTGTACAGCAATATATTATCTTTTCATACAAATTCCAAAACATTAAGCTGCTAGTGTGCTGGCATATGCAGAATCAGCAGTTTTTGTAAGCAATATCAGTTTCTTGTACTACTGGAAGTCCAGGGTGTAACTACTAAAAACACTCAATTCCAATCTACAGTATGTCCATAATCATTATTATAGCTATTAGAGTACTGAGCAGAGCTAGATACTCTAACTTTCTAACAGTATTTCTTACATTACATGCCATGGCATATCTGCCAAGTCTTTAGGAAGGGAGAGCTTTTACTGTAATTTCAGTGTGAATTGGGAAAAGAAAGGGTGGAATGAAGTCACCTTTATCAATCCCTTCTAGAGCTAGATTCATCTTCCTGGTCAGAGCTCAGCAACAGAAGAGTGCAGGACAGCTGCCATCCATCAGCTGGCCAAGCTGCTCCCCAGATACATGAAGACTAGAGAAAATGCACATTGCACCCGTATCCTGTACACTGTCTACCTGCTTAACATATCATGTGCACGTAGCCACATCCTGGTGCTGGAAGAACTCATCACTGATCAGCAAGTTATCAGTGGCCGTGGCTTCATTGTCCTCCACATTTGAGACCACAAAAAGTCTGGTTGGGCTCATGCTGCAGCATTTTATAGAAATCATCTAAAGCTTTGACCTTACCAGCTTTCTTAGTGTCAAAGGGACAGATAGTTACGTCCTGGTCAAAGGGGTTCCTTCAATGCATATTTATGTTCTGAGGAAGAATGGACCTGTAGGAACTTGGACCCGTTCTCCATCAGGAACTTGTCAGTCTTGACTGCCTGGAACGTGTAATCACATAACTGTTCCCAAACAAAGCCCAGGTTGGCTACCATCTGGCATTTCACCACCTCAAAGCTGACGTACTGCTGAATCACCTGCACTATCTACTCATAAAACCTCTCCAGGGCCCAGTCATGCTGCGTGCAGTTCCCTTTTTACTTCCTGGGGATGTTCACCTCCACTTTGGCTCATGTAAAAGTCATGCTGGAAGTAACCAGGGAGATGCAAGCCAGACTCTCCTGCATGACCATGGCTGCCACATCAGCACTCCAGACTAGATAGCTTGATGTGATCCAGCACCATGTTGTCCCATTGCTTCTTGGACAGCATGAACTGCCAGTTGGGCTCCAGCTCGATGGTGTGGTAGGCCCCCATCTTGACATACTCATTGCCCTGGATGTTCATGCCTTTGACCTGCAGCTGGCAGGCCTGAGTCAAAGCTGATGGTCTCCACAAAGATGGTGGGGGTGGTGCAGACGCAGTTGATGCCCACGTTGACTTTGAACAAGTCAGTCTGCCCCTTGCTGGTGGCGGAGGCCTGTAAGCTGTCACGCACCTACAGCAAGTTGTAGATGTGCTACATTTCCTTGGGCTCCTTGGGCGATCTGCATCACTTATCCCACATCATCCTTCTTGATGTCCTTCCACACCAGCTTCATCCCAGAAACTCCCAGCACACAGTTGTTTCCCGCCAGCTGCAGTGAGAGGGCTGGAGGCCTCTCACTCCCAGGACCTGAGGTGTGTCTTGGCAGGACACGGAGACCTATGTGCTCCCAACTGGGCAGACAGCAGAGACCCTGCCCAAGGCCAGACCCAGAGCAGCAAAGTCTGTGTTCAGTCTTGGCTGCAGTGAGTTTGCAGTGCCACCAGGGTACACAAGTTGCTCAAAACATGATAACCCAACTCCTCATTCCACTCTGCGTACTTGTACCACCAGTCCAACATAATCTCCCACCAAGGTACATGCACTCAGTCCATCCTAAACAGGATTCAATCTGAAGGAAGTTATGGAGTGCACTCTTGTCAAGTTTACAGATGACACCAAGTTGGGAGGACCAAGGGCAGGGCTGCCATTCAGAGGGACCTAGACAGGCTGGAGGAATGGGACAACAGGAACCTCATGAAATTCAACAAGGCCAAATGCCAAGTCCTGCACCTAGAGAGGAATAAACCCTGGCGACAAAACAGGCTGAGGACTGACTGGCTGGGAAGCAGCTCTGCTGAAAAGGCCCTGGGTGTCTTGACAGACAGCAAGCTGAACATGAGCCAGCAGTGTGCCCTGGCAGCAAAAAAGGCAAACAGAATCCTGGGCTGGATTAACAGGAGTGCAAACAGCAGACTGAGGGAAGTGATTATCCTCCTTTACTTGGTGCTCATTAGACCACATCTAGAATACTGCTTCAAGTTTCAGGCACCCTGATACAGGAAAGACATTGATAAACGGGAGTGAGTTCAGCAGAGGGCCACCAAGATGGTCAGGTGGCTGGAGTACTTGCACGATGAGGAGAGGTTGAAGGAACTGCACTTGTTCAGCCTGGAAGAAAGCTCATGGCAGCCTCCCAGTACCTATGAGAAGGACAGCAAGAAGACAGAGCCAGGATCTTCACAGCAATGCATGGTGGAAGGATGAGAGACAACTGGTATGAGTTGAAACAAGAGAAGGTCAGACTGGATATAAAGAAACAGTTTTTCACCATGAGGACAATCAAGAAATGGAGACAGGTCCCAGAGAGGTTTCGCAGTCTCCATCCTTGAAGGTTTTCAAGTCCTGACTGGAGAAAGCCCTGACCAACCTGGTCTGATCTCATAGGTGACTCTGCTTTAAACAGGAGATTGGACTAGGGGCCTGTAAAAGCCCCTTCTACTTGAATAGTTGTCTCAAGGTTGTTTTTTTTCCAGCCCAAGAATGGATTCTGTGTGAAGTGGAACTGCCAAAGAAAAGACACCTAAGCACAGTGTCAAGTTTAGAAGGCAGCTGTTGCATTCTCTTGTTTAGTCTTTTCCTGGTATCAGCAGCAAGAAGAATGTGCGAATGTAGAGAAGCTACCTGAGTGTGCTTGTGTTCCTAAGGCTTTCAAGTTCTGCTGTGTAGACTGCCACCAGCTCCTTGGGAGCAGGTGCTGCAGAGCTTGCTGCCTGGATGGGTAAGAGAAAGGAAACAGCTGGAATTCCAGGTAGCTCGCAGCACGCTGCTATGTGCTGCTGTCATTCTCCCTACTCCTGTCCAGCCGTCGCCTACTCCATAGCATGGAGGAATGTCTCTCCTGTGATCTCCACTGAGGAATATGTCCCAAGACTCCATCCCCGGTCTGGAGCATGGGGACAATTCACATCCCAGATCAAATTGATGCAGCCCAGCTCCTGTCAGCATCCCACCCCACCCTCGCTTCCAGGTGCCCTCCATCCCCTTCCACGCTGTTCTAACAGTCTAGGGTGTGTGTGCTCCAGAGGCAGCAGCAGTCCAGGCCTGTGTGACCTTCCCCACCAGTAGGAGTCCCTACGAGATAGGCATGATGAAAGAGAGAGAGAGAAAAAGGGGCCATGTGGGGCAGCCCTACCAGTGGAGAGAGACGTGAGCAACTTCACACCCTCTCCCTGGTGATTCACCTGTTGCATCTTCCATGCCACCTGGAAATGCAATTTGGAGATAAAAGTTGCCACTTACGCCAACCAAACTGGACTATACATCCACCACCTCACATACTTGATGACATGGGAAGTACAGCACAGAAACTCAAATCACGTCAACTGCACGTGACCAAGAGAAAAAGCAGCTGGGAGAAGTGAGACACTGGAACAGGTTGCTCAGAGGCATTGTGGATGCCCCATCATTGGAAGTGTTGTGTGTGCCTAGGGCTTTTTGGTTCGCATATGAGGCATCAGCACAAAAAGAAGTTGTAGGACATCTGCAAGGATGAGTAAGGGCAGGGGGGTGTCAGGCAGGGCTGATGGGAAGGAGGAAAGACCCTGGGCAGTGAGATCTAATTCCTCCACCAGGCAAGGAGGGTTCTGATCCCTGTACAGAGGAGGGTCAATGTGGGTAGAGTAGAAAGAGATATTTCAGGGGAATTTGGAGCATTCCTAGCCAGCAACTTCAAGTTGATCCATTTTTCCCCCTGATCCCTCCTGCCTGTGGGAAGAGCTGGATGGGGCTGGACCTGTCAGGAGGGGATGCCTGGGGTCTGTGCAGATACAGGGGTTTGACCTCTGTTCTGTTCCTTTCTATCTCAGCCTTTCAAGGCTTGGAGGAGTGTGGAGGAATGGCTGAGTGAGAAGGGACATGATCTGATTGCGATGAACAATCCAGCCTCTGATATGAGCCTCAAGGAGAAGCCTTAGTTACAGGCTTGTATGTGACTGCGAGCTCTCCTTGAAGTCCTGTAAAAAGTAGAAGTAACAAAACCGTAAACAAAGATAAGCAGAACCACATCTATGGAGAGGGGGAGAAGCTGTCTTGTGTAGCGATGGGTGGGCACAAGAAGTGCGCCGACGAACTCTCGAGAAGTGTACTAACGAACTCTCGAGAAGTGTACCAACGGACTTTCAAGATGTGTACCAACGAACTTTCAAATGTGTGCCAATGAACTGTCTTTAGCTACATAAACATAGGTTGTAAGCCAATCACTTTTGCTAGCGTGTCTTTCACTGTCTGTCTATAAATATGCTGTGAAAACTTGAATAAAGGGAGAACGATCATACTCATATTGAGATTTCATCGTTACTCCGGGTCCGGCTCCCACTCCGACACACGCCGACATCTGGTAGCAGAGGATGCGCGGCTGATTTCTCCGAGACTGCGGTAAGCAGCTAGAGGAGGGGAGTGGGAAACATCGGCTGGGAGAAGTGCTGTTTGGCCGCATAAGCGGGAGCAGACAATGGTGTGAGGTCGCTCCTCACCTCCCAGGCGCAGCTCTGGAAACAGAAGCTGCGGCCAACGGCTACTCGCTGGGATCCTCTCTAAGAGAGGGATTGAAATACCAGCGAAACTGCGTCACCCCCCAGGCTCAGCTACGGAAACAGAAGCTGCAGCCACGGCTACTCGCTGGGATCCTCTCTAAGAGAGGGATTGAAACACCAGCGAAACTGATTCACCTCCCAGGCTCAGCTATGGAAACAGAAGCTGCAGCCACGCTACTTGCTGGAATCCTCTGTAAGAGAGGGACTGAAACACCAGCAAAACTATTGCTTAAACTAATTAAATTGGGACAGAGATTGGGTCATTTTTCTGACACACATCTCTTGTTTTCCGTTTCGGAATGGCGGGAATTTGGAGAGACAATGTGGTATAAAATAATTGAAGGAGACGAAAAAGATGAAAAAGAAATAAAAGCCGTCCGTGGGCTGTGGAATACGGTGTTAGAGACTTTAAAAGCCATGAAAGCGGAGCGGGAAGTAGCCTGTGCAGCAGCTCAAATGTTAAGCCCAGGAGCCGCTGCCTCACCACCTCCGAGTAAGCCTGGACCTGTTGCGCGGTTTTTTGGCCTGCCCGCTGTTAAAGGCATGACCGGGATAGTCTGTCGATCGGTGTCTGAGATTCAAGATAAATTTGACCGGGGAAAGGACTTGTCGCCTGATCCCCTGCAAAATGCGGGGAAACCGGAAGTGGTCGCGGCAAAGTCAGAGTCAGGTAACAACGGACATACGGAAGTGCCGCCACCAAAAACTCCAATAGGGGAGGAGACAAAAGCCACAGCTGACCTTATCGATCTGGGAGGAGCGGCGTGTAGACCTCCGCCCGCGGCACCGTCCCTGCCAATCTCGTCAGCTCCGCCCGCAGCACCGCCCCTGCCAATCTCGTCAGCTCCGCCTGCAGCACCGCCCCCACCACTGCCGTCAGCTCCGCCTGCAGCGCCGCCCCCACCACTGCTGTCAGCCCCGCCCGCGGCGCCACCTCTTCTGCCGGCTCCGGTCCCTTTCTATCGGCCGTTGCCCTCGTCGACCGAATATTTAAAAGACTGTTTCTTCACCATTCCCTTGCATCCTCAAGACACTCAGCGATTTGCCTTCTCAGTACCAGCAGTTAATAAAGCGTCACCTGCAGACCGTTATGAATGGATTGTATTGCCACAAGGGATGAAGAATTCACCCACGCTATGTCAACTTTATGTGGCATGGGCATTGCAACCACTGCGGAGTCAGTGGCCAGAGACAATCATCTATCACTATATGGATGACATTCTTTGTTGTCAAAAAGAGCCCTTTACTGATGAATCTCTGCAACAGCTCACCAACATATTGTCAAAAAAAGGACTTGTCATTGCCCCTGAAAAAGTGCAGCATATGCCTCCTTGGAGATATCTTGGTTGGTCTATTATAGACTCCAAAATTCGACCTCAAAAAACGGAAATAGCTACCCAGTTGCACACCTTAACTGATGTCCAGACACTGTTGGGAGACGTTCAATGGGTGCGCAACTGCGTAGGCATCTCAAATACTGACATTGCCCCCTTGACAGAATTGCTGAGAGGCAATCATCCAGCGGATAGAGTCACTTTAACGCCGGTGCAGCAAGCAGCACTACAACGCATCGTGCAGAAGCTGCAATCGACATGGTCGTCTCGGCGCCTCTTGCTGTTAGCTGTATCTCTACTTATCTGTAATACCAAAGAGTCACCATATGCCATCATTTGTCAGTGGCAAAACAGAAAGGGGGACATTGCTCCTCCCGGCGCCTCTGTGGGTGATGCCACTGACAAATGCGAAGGAAAGAGAACAAAAGAGGATGTGTTTCATGTTCTGGAATGGGTATTTCTAGGGGTACAACCAAAAACGAGTATTCAAACGAGAACTGAGGCAATAGGGGAACTGATACGGAAAGGTCGATCCCGAATTGTAGAAATCAGTGGTAAAGAACCAGAGGATATTAGCATACCTGTCAATGTCGGACACTTAGAATGGTGGCTGCGCAATGACGTTGCCATACAAGAGGCTTTGTTAGGGTATAGTGGGAGAGTCCATTCACAACAGCCACAGGGAAAACTATGGCAAGTTTTAAAAAGAAATCAGTGGATAGAAAAACCTAAAGTACGGGGAGACCCACTGTCAGATGGTATCACTGTATATACAGACGCCGGTAAACGCTTGTGGCGTGCAGCCTGTGTTTGGCAGGAAAAAGACAAATGGTGTCAGCATATCATCAGTGGAGACACCCGAGATTCCCTTCAAACATTGGAACTGGCCGCAGTAGTTTGGGCCTTGAACAATTGGCTGAACGTTCCCTTGAATGTGGTAACAGATTCTCTCTATGTGGCAGGAGTAGTGCCACGCCTGGAAGATGCTCTACTTCGGGAAACCACTAATCATCGGCTGGGGAATTTATTTATCCAGATGAGATCTGTCCTTGACCAACGGACAGCCGCCTGTTGTGTTATACATATTCGTAGCCATCAGTTGAACTTAGGACTAGGCCAGGGCAACCAACTTGCTGACAGCCTGGTCAGTTCAGCTTGCCATGTGCCTCCAACAGATAAGTTCCAGCAAGCTAGGCAAAGTCATGAGAATTTTCACCAGAATGCTAAAGGGTTAAAAAGACAATTTAAGTTAACAGACAATGAGGCTCGAGGTATCATTCAAGCTTGTCCAAAATGCGGGAATCATGGTCCAGGGATAGGGATAGGAGTGAATCCGAAAGGGCTGAAAGCCTTAGAGTTGTGGCAGATGGATGTTACGCATATACCAGAATTTGGTCGTTTGAGGTATGTGCATGTGACCATTGATACCTTTTCAAAAATGGTTTGGGCAACCGCATTACCCGGAGAAAAGGCGCATCACGTATGTAAACATTTGCTTGCCTGCTTTGCAGTATTAGGTGTGCCTGAACGCATTAAGACCGACAACGGACCTGCTTATGTTAGCCAGAAGGTTAGGGCGTTTTTGCAAAGATGGGGGGTCGAGCACACAACAGGAATCCCGCACTCACCTACAGGACAAGGGTTAGTGGTACGTACGCATCAGGTATTGAAAGACTATTTAGTTAGACAAAAAGGAATGGAAACGGACGCTCAGCAAAGGTTACATCGCGTACTCTTTACACTGAACTTTCTCTGTCTTATGGGTGATAGGGAAGAGCCACCAGTGGTAGTCCACCACCAGAATCTTAAGTTTAACAGCACAACAGCAATCCCGCAACTTAAAGTAATGTATAGAGACCCAGTTTCTGGAGTTTGGATGGGACCTGTCCCAGTTATAGTTAATGGTCGAGGATATATGTGTGTTTCCACAGATCACGGTCCAGTGTGGGTGTCCAGTCGGTCCGTGAAACCTGCTCTGACTCAACAGGGGCCACCTGACAATTAAGATGCTCAAGATCCTGATCCTAGGGTTGATGATCCCGGCGGTAATGACCCTCCACAAGATTGAACCCGCTTGCCTCTGCTGCAGAGCCTTTTAGAACATGCTTGATAGGGGTACCCGGCTTTAGAGTAGAAGAATTTCGTTCCTATAGTACCAATAATTGTAGTGCCTCCCCAAGCGTTAGTCGGTGTAGTGCTAGACTTATTAGTGGTTTGAATGTTACGCTGCCCTGGGACCCCCAAGAATTGAATCTGTTAGGGTCTATGAGAATTGGCAACACTTCAAAAAATTGGACTCAAACTTGTATATTTTTTGGAGGACCTGGTGTTAAGGGATTGAACGCTCACCAAACATTAGATTGGACAGGATGGACAAATGTTACATCTAAGGCACACTATTATGACTATCAAAACCCAAATTCCTTTTGCGGTACAAATGATACCGGCCTCAACGATGGCCTGGGAGCCTATGGGGCTGAAAGGAGACACCCAGTGCCCCTTTGGAACAATGGCACCACAAAAGCTCTGCCACCAAATGTATTCTTGATATGTGGTGATCGAGCATGGCAGGGGATTCCGAAAAACGTGGTGGGTGGTCCATGCTATTTTGGTAAACTAACACTATTAGCCCCAAATAAAAATTGGTGGAAGAACCTGACAAAGAATTCCCATCCCGGGCGCTTAAAGCGTGACATTAGGGGTCTCACACCAGATTGTAATGATGAGGTAACCTTACTTAGTGCCACTGAAAGAGTGTTCTTGTCTTTATTTATACCTGGAGCAGCAGCAGGCAGGGCCTTAAAGGACATAGGACGGTTGGCTTGCTGGGCTGAGAAACAAGCGAAGGTCACCACGGAGATTATAGCGAATTTGTTGGAAGATCAAAATAGCCTGCGCCATGCAATTTTGCAAAACAGAGCAGCAATTGACTTTTTGTTATTAGCCCAAGGACATGGTTGCGAAGATTTTTGTCATGGTTTTGGCCAGATTGGCCAAGCAGAACGACAGATGGCCCTTCCCCCCCACTCTCTCCTCAGAGAGGAGAGGAAGAGATAAGGAGATTTACGAGTTTAGAAAAAGAACTAAACTACTTTAATGAAAATAATAATAAATAAGAAAATAGTAAATAATAATAGAATAATAAAAATTAAAGGAAAAGAGTATACAATATATACAAAACCGTATCCAGCTCCCGGGATGACAATCGCATCACCAGCAGACACAGGAAAAGTCCCAGACTGGAGTCAGCGACGGACAGGAGCTGAATTCCGGAACTAGAGTCAGGAGTGCTCGAATCAGGATCAAAGGCAGATGAACAGACAGGGTCCTTCGCAGGCATCGGCCATTGAAGAAAAAACGAGCCAGAGCTCCCCTTTGCCCCTTTGATCCCTCAGCTTTTATACTGAGCGTGATGTATATGGGATGGAATACCCTGTTGGCCAGTTTTGGGTCACCTGTCCCAACCGCTCCTCCCTGTGGGTGGGACCCCTCTGCGCTTCTCCGCTTCCGACCCTCTAACGGGGCAAAACAGTGAAGTGAGCTGACCTTGGTTGTTATAGCAATAAGTCTAAGCAAGAGCCTTTGCACATACCATTCCTTGGTATAATCAGGTCTTATCACTCGGAGAGTGAACAGTGTCTGGAAAAATATGCTGTTAATTTCAGACTTTAGTCAGTTAGAAGAGGCCCAGCTAAAAAGTAAAATTACAAATCAGAAAATTGATTCTGTTTTACCTCAAACCAGGACAATTTTGAAGGGATGTGCTGTATGAATCTGTCCGATCACAGCGAATCAATTCACAAACAGTTGCAATGGTTAAAAGAACGTGCGAGCAAGATCCGTCAAAGTCATGGGTTTTTGGATGAGTGGTTAACTAACTTGTTTGGAACGCTGCCGCATTGGTTATTAGGATTGTTTGTCGAAGGCTTACGTATTATAGTAATTCTTGTAATCATAGGTTTGTGCTTATGTGTAGTCCTTTCGTGTGTTAAGAAAGCTATGTTAAAAGTCATAAACCAAGCCTGGATTGTTCAAAAACAAGAAGGGGGAATTGTGGAGGAATGGCTGAGTGAGAAGGGACATGATCTGATTGCGATGAACAATCCAGCCTCTGATATGAGCCTCAAGGAGAAGCCTTAGTTACAGGCCTGTATGTGACTGTGAACTCTCCTTGAAGTCCTTAAAGAAGCAGAAGTAACAAAACCGTAAACAAAGATAAGCAGAACCACATCTGTAGAGAGAGGGAGAAGCTGTCTTGTGTAGCGATGGGTGGGCACGAGAGGTGCACCAATGAATTCACAGGAGGTGTACCAATGAATTCACAAGAGGTGCACCAATGAACTCACAAGATGTGTGCCAATGAACTGTTTTAGTCACATAAACATAGGTTGTAAACCAATCACTTTTGCTAGCGTGTGCTTTTACTGTCTTTTACTGTCTGTCTATAAATATGCTGTGAAAACTTGAATAAAGGGAGAACGATCATACTCGTATTGAGATTTCGTCGTTACTCCGGGTCCGGCTCCCACTCCGACAGACTCTCCCCACCAAAACAAGTCTTTGTTTTCTCTTACAGCAGCCTGCAGGATGGCAAAAGGAAGCGCTGCGTTCGTGTTAATATTCCAAACCTCAGCAATGCTGCTTCTAACCTGTGGTCAAAGAACTCTAGAGTGGCCATGGTCTCAAGCTCGTGTTAAGTATACCAGGAGTATGGGAACAAATGGCAAACCGTTGATGTTAACGCCTGCGTTGTACGAGAACAACAAGGATTTATTTGTGAGAGTAACACCATCAAAGCCCAAGATGTTTGTCTTGACACTGAACAGAATGTTTGTCATTTTGAGATACATCTTGATGAAAATCCTGAAACTGTACTTATATATGTTGGAAAAGGATGTGTTTGTATGAGAACCCTTTGTAATACTATATTCGTAGATAATGTTACTGGAGATACAAGTAATCACTCAGATGTTTGCATTTGTAATTTCACTAAAATTATAGGATGTGACTTCAATTATTCAGCTCCTGTTACATCTTATCAGTTGCTACAATCTAATTATACATTGATTCAAGAGTTGTTGCCTACACCTGTCGGAATGAATCTTACATTGGTGAAGAAACTACTACAGCACGATGACCTGTGTCAGCTGCTAGAACGAATTCGAAAGAATGGACACAAAACTCTAATCACTGTTCAGCATGATACAGAAGAGATACACCGTGTCTTTGAAAGCGTGAAAAAGGATGGAGAACACCATTGGTGGGAAATTCTCCTTGGATGGTCACCAACAGCAACGGGACTGTTTAATTGTATGCTTCACCCAGTTGTGATCTTGCTAGTTCTAATTTTCATATGTTTGTTGCTTATAGTTATGTTGTATATAAAAGTTTGGTACTTGACCAAACAAATAACCCAACTTCAACCACCCAAAACATACAAATTAACAAATAGCCGTGCTTCACTGTCTACTTACCATGAATCTCTAAGCGCAAAACCTATTAGCATACTATTTATGGCGCAGAGGCAAGAGGAGCCTCTTTCCTGGGTTCACAACATTGAACCTGGGTTCACAACATTGAACCCAGGGAAAACATGTGGGTCACCTGGGCGAATAGGACAGGACAACAGGTTTTTTGCTTATCGCTTGCCTCTGCTGCAGAGCCTTTTAGAACATGCTTGATAGGGGTACCCGGCTTTAGAGTAGAAGAATTTCGTTCCTATAGTACCAATAATTGTAGTGTCTCCCTGAGTGTTAGTAGATGTAGTGCTAGACTTATTAGTGGTTTGAATGTTACGCTGCCCTGGGACCCCCAAGAATTGAATCTGTTAGGGTCTATGAGAATTGGCAACACTTCAAAAAATTGGACTCAAACTTGTATATTTTTTGGAGGACCTGGTGTTAAGGGATTGAACGCTCACCGAACATTAGATTGGACAGGATGGACAAATGTTACATCTAAGGCACACTATTATGACTATCAAAACCCAAATTCCTTTTGCGGTACAAATGATACCGGCCTCAACGATGGCCTGGGAGCCTATGGGGCTGAAATGAGACACCCAATGCCCCTCTGGAACAATGGCACCACACAAAAGCTCTGCCACCAAATGTGTTCTTGATATGTGGTGATCAAGCATGGCAGGGGATTCCAAAAAACGTGGTGGGTGGTCCATGCTATCTTGGTAAACTAACACTATTAGCCCCAAATAAGATTTGGTGGAAGAACCTGACCAAGAATTCCCATCCTGGGCGCTCAAAGCGTGACATTACAGGTCTCACACCAGATTGTAATGATGAGGTAACCTTCCTTAGTGCTACTGAAAGAGTGTTCTTGTCTCTATTTATGCCTGGAGCAGCGGCAGGTAGGGCTTTGAAGGATATAGGACGGTTGGCTTGCTGGGCTGAGAAACAAGCGAAGGTCACCACGGAGATTATAGCGAATTTGTTGGAAGATCAAAATAGCCTGCGCCATGCAATTTTGCAGAACAGAGCAGCAATTGACTTTTTGTTATTAGCCCAAGGACATGGTTGCGAAGATTTTGAAGGGATGTGCTGTATGAACCTGTCCGATCACGGCGAATCAATTCACAAACAGTTGCAGTGGTTAAAAGAACATGCAAGCAAGATCCGTCAAAGTCATGGGTTTTTGGATGAGTGGTTAACTAACTTGTTTGGAACGCTGCCGCATTGGTTATTAGGATTGTTTGTCGAAGGCTTACGTATTATAGTAATTATTGTAATCATAGGTTTGTGTTTATGTGTAGCCCTTTCGTGTGTTAAGAAAGCTATGTTAAAAGTCATAAACCAAGCCTGGATTGTTCAAAAACAAGAAGGGGGAATTGTGGAGGAATGGCTGAGTGAGAAGGGACATGATCTGATTGCGATGAACAATCCAGCCTCTGATATGAGCCTCAAGGAGAAGCCTTAGTTACAGGCTTGTATGTGACTGCGAGCTCTCCTTGAAGTCCTGTAAAAAGTAGAAGTAACAAAACCGTAAACAAAGATAAGCAGAACCACATCTATGGAGAGGGGGAGAAGCTGTCTTGTGTAGCGATGGGTGGGCACAAGAAGTGCGCCGACGAACTCTCGAGAAGTGTACTAACGAACTCTCGAGAAGTGTACCAACGGACTTTCAAGATGCGTACCAACGAACTTTCAAATGTGTGCCAATGAACTGTCTTTAGCTACATAAACATAGGTTGTAAGCCAATCACTTTTGCTAGCGTGTCTTTCACTGTCTGTCTATAAATATGCTGTGAAAACTTGAATAAAGGGAGAACGATCATACTCATATTGAGATTTCATCGTTACTCCGGGTCCGGCTCCCACTCCGACACACGCCGACAGAGGAGGACATCAGCCTCTTGATCTGTTCCCTGGTGGCTCAAACCATCCTGATCCTGAAAGCCTCAGGGAAAAAGTCTCCATACAGATTCAGCCTACAAGTCTTGTGCTACCAGCTCAGAAGAGTGTGGGAGAGGTGCCCCCCTCCTCCAGAGATGGCTATGTTTGCTGCTGGAGCTCTGCTCAGTCCTGATCCAAGGGTGCTCTGCATACTGGGGCCATCTGAGGGTGCTGGGAAGTCTGGGTGGTTCCTGGCATCAATACTGTAGAAGAGAAGCTGGTGATGAATCTTAAGTGAATGACTTTCAGTGTTTTTTGACATGCTTCAGAACCCCCCATTTGCCTTTTGTTGTACACCACAGCTCTCGCTTGACCTCTGAGGGCTTCCCCCAGGAGCCCTCTCTTTGCTGTTCAGTCTACTGCAGAGCCCTCCCTCTGCCCTCTGGTTATCTCTGTCTGCTTTTTGGTATGCCCAAGAGCCCTCCATGTGCTTTTCGGTTTGCCCACAGGCCCTACGTGTGCATCTGTAACCAGCAGATCTTTAGGACCTGTATCTACCCTTGCTACTAATTTATTTTAAATTTGCCAGTAGATTAAAAAGCCTTTAGGAGAAGAACTAGATGGTTACATATACACACTCAAAATGAGAGAAGTCTAATTTGAAAGAAATCAAATTGCAAAATAAGAGCGACTATGTTTTTAAAAAGGCACAGGGAAGAGCCAGGATAGACAGCTGCTATTACCTCCACAGTAGGCTCCAAACTCTTTAAGAGGTGCAAGCTCCTACAAACCAGGCTTCTTACAGAAGCTAGAATTTGTCCCAGTGAATTTGGCCAGGTTCATTTTTCACCCTTTGCAAAATTGCCATGTGCCCCACAGACTGATAAAGTCAGTACAATGAATCTCCATTAGTACAGATTTTATTCATCTGAGAATCTCTCTAAGCTGCCTTTGGATCCCAACTCCTAGTACTTGCAGGGTGTGTTAAGAAAGCCTCAGGCAGGATCTGTGTGTTTTCCTCCTGTGTGTTTAACCTCTGTGGGTCAGCATGTTCCTGTTCCCCTTCCAAGGCTGAGACCAACCTCTGATTCCTGTGGGGTAGGAAAAGAGACAGAGGACATCCTGGGTCCTGCCAAGGCTTTCTTGTTTGTGTTAGTTTTTATTCCTTGTAAGCATCCTTGGACCAAGGCCTTTGCAGTCCCCTGCTCCCATCCTGCTTTGTGACCTCCATCACTCACCTGTCTCTATCACCTCCTGGCCCCAAAGCTTGCAGAGCAGGCACAGAGTTTTGCTGCACAGATAAATAACCTGCAGGGATACCAGGGTTATATCCAGCTGAACACAGGAGGGCCAAAGATGACCCAGATGGTAGGGCAGGCAGGAGCACTGATACTCTGTACTGGTGCCCATTTGCTCCAGGTTCTCAGGAAGAACATCCCACCTGACTTTAACTCAGCTTGGGAAACTGCAAAGGCTGAGGCCACTGGGGAACAGAGGCCACACGGAGAGCAAGGACCAGGGAAGGCTGAGCCCCCTTTTACCGATTCTCAAGAAAGCCACTTAAAAAAGCAGGGCCCAGAGCACAGCTCCCACAGTAAAGTGGTTGGCTTGCAGGAGGGGGCCAGGGACTGTGTTGGGAACAGCCTCCCCACTCAGCAATGGGGATGATGTGTTACAGGACACAGTCCCCAGTGGAGCAGCTCTCTCTGTAACACCAGAGGCCTTGATTCCCCTCGAGCTACAGAAGGAGGTTGCATCTCTGCAAGTCTGGAGTTGCTGGGAGTGCTTGGGGTCTCTTGCTGCGGCCCCAGCAGGAGACAGGCTCCTGTCCTGAAGGAGGTGGGTACTGGTAGAGGACCTGTGTCATCAAAGAAAGGAGCTGCACAGCATCAGGGATGATGAGAAAGAAATCAACTGTATCTTCTCTGATACCTTGTGGCATGGTGTCGCAGATGGAAATATTTGACACGGTTATCATTTAACAGCTATTCAACATTTATTAATGATGTAAGGTAGATTGAGAGGTTGAATTTAGCAGCACTTAATCGTTAACCAGTTTAGGGGTTTACAAAGTGATTAAACAAAATAATTGAACGGCAACTTAACTTCAGATTCGAAGATGGCAAAATTCACACTATCTTACTAGAAGGTATCCCAAATCAATACATATACATATGAGTAAAGGTACAATCACAAATTAATGCTTTTATATATATATATAAACGCACACACACATACAGGTTTCTGATTGGGAATTTCTTAATAGCAGGTAATACTAGTGAGGCGAAAGGTGCCGCTTTTAGGTCCTACACGTTAACGGATGGACAGAAGAGCGTCCGCATCCATAAATATATAGGATCCACAACATAAATATATAGCATCCACAACATATAGGTGGAGAGGTGGATGAGAGAGAGAGAGACTAGCCTAAAATTTCCCTTTCTCAGATTTAGGGTAAATACTCATGATGCATCGGCGTTCCTCAACAGGTGATAGTTGAGGCTTGAGAAGGGTCTTCTCCTGCCTGTGGAATAATTACTAAATTGGCCAAAGAATACAAAAGTATAGCATTGTTCACACATTAAGGAAAATCATAAAATCAAGAGGCTTCTGAGGTAGAATACAGCCGCAGCTGGCATGCGAAGAATGCAACATCTGCGATTCCCTGTACCAAGCGAAACTACACGAGGGACGGAATGAAACGCACTTGCTTCATGGCCCTCCCTTACGATGTATAGCAGGTATGGGAACGAGATGGTACTACAGAACAGATAAGTGGCCTACATGCTACTCGGAGCCAACATTTTGTCAAATTTTGATGAAATGCTGTCCTTTGTGCGAACTTTGCTCATTATAATGTCATTATAATACCAAAACACACCTCCATCCCGAAGGCTACCCGCCTCCAAGGTGCGACCACTCCTCCTTGAGTCTGCGCCCTGAATTTCTCGTGAACTATACCTTTAATTGCGAAGCGAGGAAAATTTACACCAATCATGATAAAGGTATGTATGACTAAAGTCACTCAAACTCCACCTCGAAGAGATCAAAGAGTATAAAAATAGCCCGAGAGAGAGGGGATACCCAGGGAAGACACCATCACAAAGAATTACATCATCACTGACTTCTGGGATCAGTCGACGGGCTGAGCCTCTCTTCCCCCCCCCCACCATAGGGACACCTTTGGGTAAGACTTAGATTATACCGAGTGCTTTCTCGGGGAACTTAGAAATTTCTCTAGAGAATCTCTTTTCTACATTTATAGCCAGGCTGTATCGTTTATATTTTTGTCGCGCGTTTTGTATACTTAACAATATCTTTATTTCCACGTGCTTTGCAGACAGTGTATTTATCACCGGCAATCCTAAGAACCTGTATATCTCTTGTTTAAATAAACTGTTCTGTTTAAGTAGCTAGTCGTTTTGGTTTCTCACTGAACACGACCACAGATTCGAGAGTGGCCATGCTAGTTCATGAGCACGACTAGACTGAAGGTGCAGTTCACTATTAGTGTATCCAAATCATAATAGTTTAATACATATTAAACGCGATTGGACTGATAGTGCTGAATTGGGCATCACTCAGAATTTAAACCTAGCCGCACCTGGCCTCCCACCTTGGTGAGGAGTGTTAGAACGCAAGGGGGTTTATTTTCTGCCAAAACCGCTTTGCCCCTTTCTACGCAACACTGCCCTGGCCTGAGGTGTCAGCCTGAGAGGTATCTCAACTCAGGGGAGTTACTGGCCACAGCCCGCTGCAATCCAGAAGAGCTCAAAGGGTCCTTACTAGAATCGCTACTTATAGGATCCAAGACAACTGACTTTTGTCAGGTACTTTTCCACTCCGGCCCAGCTCAGACGATAGTTACACAACCCCAGAGCTTGCTATATCTTGGGGTCCTAGTATCCCCCCTTCTGTGGCCACGATCCATATGGTGTCAAGAGTGATCAATTATAGTTATTATCTCCAAGTGGTAGGAGCCATGGGGACTAGGCACACTATTGTGTTCTTGGTCTGTTGCTCTCTACCTTTTCTTTCTTCCATGTTAGACCATTATGTTACGTTCTGGTCCATTGTGTTGTTCTGCAGCCCAGGTTGGGAGGGAGATCACGCCAAGTACCGAGTGGCCTGAAGCAGGGGGGGGGGGGGGGGTTGCACCACCACACATGGGGACAGGTCTCATCACTTTTCTGGGAAATCAGCACACCTGGCACCATGGCTGGGGGAGCTCCAGCCCTGCTGTCATAGAATCATAGAATGGTTCAGGTTGGAAGGGACATTAAAGATAATGTAGTTCCAACCCCCCAGCCATGGGCAGGGACACATCCCACTAGACCAGGCTGCTCAAAGCCTCATCCAGCCTGGCCTTGAACACTTCCAGGGATGGGGCATCCACAGCTTCTCTGGGCAGCCTGTTACAGTGCCTCACCACCCTCACAGTAAAGAATTTCTTCCTAATATCCAATCTAAATCTCCCCTCTTTCAGTTTAAAACAGTTACCCCTCATCCTATCATTACACTCCCTCATAAAGAGTCCCTCCCCATCCTTCCTATAGGCCCCCTTTAGGTACTGGAAGGCTGCTATAAGGTCTCCCCAGAGCCTTCTCTTCTCCAGGCTGAACAACCCCAACTCTTTCAGCCTGTCCTCATAGCATAGGTGTTCCAGCCCTCAGATCATCTTCGTGGCCCTCCACTGGACCCATTCCAACAGGTCCATGTCCTTCTTGTGCTGAGGACTCCAGAGCTGGACGCAATACTCCAGGTGAGGTCTCACCAGAGCAGAGTAGAGAGGCAGAATCACCTCCCTCGACCTGCTGGCCACGCTTCTTTTCATGCAGCCCAGGATGTGGTTGGCTTTCTGGGCTGCAAGTTCAGGAGGGGAGTTCAGCCATGGTCTCTACCCGAAAGACACAGCTTCCTGAATCTTCTGCGCTTGCCAGAGCAGACATAGCCACACAGACAGAGCTCCCATGGAAGCATGCAGCCACCCAGGTCTCTGGCTGCAGGGAGTGCCTTAACCTCTCACAGCTAGTGGATGGTAGAAGAGGTGACAGCTGTGTGAGGTGTGACCTGGTGGGTGATCTACTCAGCCTGGCAGCAGAGCTAAAAGAGGAAGTAGAAAGGCTGAGGAGCATCAGGGAGAGTGAGAAAGAAATTGAGTGGTGGAATCAGGCTCTGACCTCCCTGAGAAAAAAAACAACAGAAGAGTTACCAAAAAAACCCTGAGCTGAAGGAGATCTGGTACCCTCCCCCTGCCAGACTGAAGGCAGTGGCCAAAAGGAGAACTGTGAATGGAGGCTAGTTTGTACTAGGGGTGGCAAGAGAACCCCCTCCTTGCCCACCTCCCCTAATCAATGGCATACAATAGGTATGATTCTCTCAAGGAAGTAGGCCAGCCCATGGATGATATGGAAGATGGTTCGGCTACACCAGAAGAGTTGCCAGGACCAGAAAGGCCTACCCTGCGTTTAAAAACCACCTCCACAAGGAAGAGGAGGTGGGCTATAGTAGTAGGAGACTCCCTTCTGAGGGGAACAGAGGGCCCAATATGCCCTGAACTGACGAAGAGTAAGCAAGTAACCCAACAAGTGCAGCAATGACCCAAACCAAGCTGGTGCTGGTGCCCAACAATTGACCATGCTGTTTCTCCTGTTCCGAGTGCCCACTTTGACAGATGGGGCCCAAGTCATAACCTGTTCTTATAAACATTTTGGGGAGTGTCAGAAGCTCATGGAATGGGTAAATAATATCTATCAATCTGTTAAGGGACAGGGGATAGTAGTTAATGAGAATGTATAAATCCCTATGTTTGGCATAAAGATGGTTTAAGTATGTACTACAAGTTGTAAGTGTTGGTAACAGGGAATTTCCAGAATGAGAAATAGATACGAAGGGATGGTCAGAAGATATATAAATGTATCAAATTATGTATGACCTAAACATGACACAAATGGTAGGAAATAAGAGGTAGAGATTGTACCGGGTCTGGCTGGGACAGAGTTAACTTTCCTCATAGCAGCCCTCATAGTGCTGTGCTTTGTATTTGTAGCTAGAATGGTGTTGATAACATACCAATGTTTTGGCAACTGCTCAGCAGTCCTCCCACAGTATTAAGGCTGTCCCTCCAACCTTCCCCCACCCAAAGGCCAGTAAGCTGGGGATAGGCAAGAGGCTGTGAGGGGACATAGCCAGGACAGCTGACCCAAACTGACCAAAGGACATTCTGTACCACATGATGTCATGCACATGTAAGAGATGGCCCATAAATTTCCTGACGAGGGGCAGAAGGCCCTCCAAGCCTTCAATGGAATGCCTCAAACACTCGCAAGGAAATAAATAATGCAGGCCTGATGTTCAAAGAACTGATAAGGCTCAGGCACCTGAAAAGTGTGGGAGGACTGCCTTGTGAAGACAGGATAGTTCTGCCACTCGTGTGGAGAGCTTGCTAGTTCTTGGTTCTTGAGGCCATTGTGTCCGATAAGTGACCTTTGCTTCATTATCCATTAAATGCATATGAAAGCACACACCCCTGCATATGCTAATGAAGATTATAGAGATCATGCTAAGCATGTATGACTATGGCACTCGTCTCTCCACCCAAATCATGCTACACGTCACCTGGGAGAAGGGAGAAACCTGAGACGAGGCTGTCCTCAGCAAGGGGGGTGGACTGTGCTAATTCAGCAAACATAAAAGGGGAAAATAAGTGCCCCTAGAGAGGGGAACAAAGAAGATCGTGCCTGGGAAGATTTTTCCAAGCAGGAAGAAGATTATGCCTGGGAAGATTCCCTGAAAAAGATGCTGGAACCAGGACTGGTGATCTCTTTATCTCTGTCTTTTTCTCTGTCTTTTCCCTTCTCTATCCCTCGGTTTCTCTTTTCTCTTAGAGTTGTTAAATAACAGTTAGATTTGTTAAGCAACGACCTTAAGTACCACTTGCCGTAAGTTGTTGTATACCTGTTGTTAAGTAACACAATGCATACCTCACCGCTTGCCATAATTTGTTATATACCTAACCAATTATCGTTGACTTGTTAAAACCTATACTAATCATTTTGGGAAACTAATAAATATTTGTATATGGACCTTGAGATTTATCTCACCTTAGTCCGCGCCATTGGGGATTTATGAATCTGAAGTTACTTACCCCCCCCCTCTTTCCTGAGAGTGTGATGTGACAGCACAGCAATAAAAGCTAAGAGAAAGGAGGAGAAGGGGGCATTTGTTATTAAGGCGTTTGTCTTCTGAAGCAATCGCTACACGTACTGAGGTCCTACTTCCAAGGAAGTGACTGGATATCGCATGCAGATGGGAATAAATCTTTTTGTTTTGCTTTACTTCCATGCATGGCCTTTGCTTTTCTTTATTAAACTGCCTTTATTTCAACCTATGAGGTTTTCATCTTATTTTCTCCTCCTGTCCCACTGAGGAGGGAGAGTGATAGAGTGGCTTGGTGGGCACCTGGCAGCCAGCCAAGGTCAACTCACCACACCCAGAAACCTCAGCATGTCTGTCTGTCAGCTGTAAGTGCCTGGTGTAGCCCAGGGCCCTGGGTATTTCTTTCAGTGTTGCCCAGGGCCCTTGGCATGCCTTTCTGTGTGGCCCAGAAACCTCTGTGTGCCTTTTGGCACAAGCCAGATAATTCCATATGCATTTTGACACAACCCAGGGCCCTGCATCGGTCTTTCAGGGTGGCCCTCTTGGAGGGCCTTTCTGCATGGCCCAGGTGCCACAGCAAGCCTTTTGGAGTGACCCAGGTGCCTCAGCAGGCCATTTGTTGCAGCCTAGGTGCCTAGATGTGCCTTTTGTTGCAGCTCAGCTGCCTCAACAGGCCTTTATGTGCAGCCCAGCTGCCACAGCGGGACCTTCACAACAGCCTAATTGCCTCAGCAGGCCTTTTGATGTGACCCAGGTTCATCAGTGGACCTTTTGGTGTGACCCTGATGCTTTGATGTACATTTTAATGTCATCCAGGGCCCTGCATTTCTCTTTTGGTGCCAGTGCTCTCCATGTGCTTTTCCACACAGCCCAGCTGCCTCATCAGTCCTTTTGGCTTGCCCAGGTGCCTCAGTGGGCCTTTGGCTGTGCCCCAGATGCCTCAATGTGCCTTTAAGCACAGATGAGTTCACTCGGCAGGACTTTTGGCATGGTCCAGCTGCCTCAGTGGGCCTTTAGGCATGAGCCAGATACTTCTGTGCGTGTTTTGACACGCACTCCCAGGCCCTAGATTTGACTTATGAGGTGGCAGTTTTGTTTGCAGGCTTTTTGGCATGGCCCAGCTGCCTTGGCAGGCCTATTGGCTTGCCCCAGGTGCCTCAGTAGGCCTTTGGGAACATCCCTGGTGCCTCGGCATGTCTTTCAGCACCCTCCAGGACCTTGGACTTGTCTTTCAGTGTGGCCCAGAGTCCTGTGTGTACCTTTTCCATGTCACCCAGGTCCCTTGATGTGTCCCTGACACCTCAGTGTGCCTTTAAGCATGGCCCAGCTGCCTTGGCAGGCCTTTCAGTGCAAGCTAGAAACTTCCACATGCATCTTGATACCCCCAGGGCCCTGGGATTGCCTATTGGGGCAATCCAGTGCTCTTGGCGACTTAGCATAGCCCAGCTACCTCAGCGGGCTTTTCAGTGTGGCCCAGGTGCCTTGACAAGCTTTTGGAGTGGCCTAGATACCTTTGCGATCCCTTCAGCATGGCCCAGGTGCCTCTATGGGTCTTCCTGCACATCCCAGCTGTCCTTGATAGCATTTGGGTGTGCTGCTTGTATTCTAGCTTGTCTGTTGGTGCCCCCCCAGGGCCCTGGACATGTCTGTCACTGTGGCTCAAGGCCCTAAGCGTACCTCTCAGTGTCACTCAAGGCCCTTAGCATGCCTTTCTACATATTCCAGAAGCCTCAGTGTGCCTTTCAGTGCAGCCCAGTGGCTTCAGTGGGTCTTTCAGCATAAGACAGATATTTCAATTTTGATATCCCCAAGGGCCCCGGGTTTGCCTTTTAGGGTGGCCCAGCTTCCTTTGCAAGCCAGTGCTCTTGGTGGGCCTTTTGGTGAAGCCAAACAGTTTCCCACTGTTCTTGGTGTGCCTTTCTGAACAACCCAGCTGCCTCTGCAGGCCTTTTGGCACTGCTAAAGGGCCTCAGTGTGCATTTTGTTGTAACCCTGCATTAGGGTTTGAGAAAACCCATAACAATTTATTGTCATTTAGATGATTATTCTATCACCCGATGACCCCTCCCCACCCAGAAAGGGGAGTTGGGGAAAGCAAGGAAACACAGCCCTTTGCTGTACCCTCTCCAGCAGTTCCCTGTCCTTCTTGAACTGGGGAGCCCAGAACTGGACACAGTACTCCAGGTGCGGCCTCACCAGGGCAGAGTAGAGGGGGAGGATGACCTCCCTTGACCTGCTGGCCACACTCTTCTTGATGCACCCCAGGATGCCGTTGGCCTTCCTGGCCACGAGGGCACATTGCTGGCTCATGGTCATCCTGTTGTCCACCAGGACTCCCAGGTCTCTTTCCACAGAGCTGCTCTCCAGCAGGTCAGCCCCCAACCTGTCCTGGTGCATGGGGTTATTCCTCCCCAGGTGCAGCACCCTACGCTTGCCCTTGTTGAATTTCATAAGGTTCCTCTTTGCCCAGATCTCCAGCCTGTCCAGGTATCTCTGTATGGTGGCACAGCCTTCTGGTGTGTCAGCCACCCCTCCCAGCTTTGTGTCATCAGCAAACTTGCTGAGGGTGCCCTCTGTCCCCTCATCCAGGTCATTGATGAATATATTGAAGAGGACTGGACCCAGTACTGACCCCTGGGGAACACCACTTGTCACTGACCTCCAACTAGACTCTGTGCCCCTAATCACGACCCTCTGAGCTCTGTCTTTCAACCAGTTATCTATCCACCTTACTGTCCATTCATCTAACCCATTCTTCCTAAGCTTCCCTATGAGGATGCTGTGGGAGACCATGTCAAAAGCCTTGCTGAAGTCAAGGTAGACCACATCTACCGCTCTCCCCTCATCTCTCCATCCAGTCATGCCATCATAGAAGGCTATCAGATTAGTCAGACATGATTTCCCCTTGGTGAATCCATGTTGGCTACTTCTGATAGCTTTCTTTTTATCCCCTTCTACAGCAGGTAAAAACTCTGACTGAGCAGGACCAGCTCAGCTGACAGTTCCCCTAGTGTTGACTAACATTGTGGTTTTGGCCAGTGTGTGAGCCAATGCAGGCAGGATACAGGAACAACCACAAAACCACGGATGAAAGGCAAAGAACAAGTTTAATCTCGATACCTCACAGACCAGGGAATCTCCAAAGCAACACCTGGACAGAGGCACACAAGCAGGGGACATGGGCACCACGGAGTGAGAGAGAGTCCTTGGCAGTGAGAGAGTCCTTGTTAGCAAGAGTGTGCATAGACTCCCTATTCTCACTGGTATTTAAAAGGTTCAAACAGGCATAGCTTTCTCACTGTGCTTTGATCTTGTTCAATAACAGGGCAGGATTCTCAAGCGGCTAGATAAGGTGTCTCTGAACCCATCACAGACTTATGTTATCTAAGTGCAAGTGTTTTTCTTGCAAGCACCCAAGACTGAACAACAATTAGTGTGATATATGTGTTTCCCAGCACCTCAGGTGCGAGTCACTTGAGTGTGTTTACAGTCCTCCTCGCCGATCATCTTCTGTTGCTTTCCCACAGCTGGGTTGGCCAATGACAAGATCACAGATGCTCTCCTCCACCTTTCTCTCCAAGGATAAGAGAGATAAGAAGATTTATGAGTTTAGAAAAAATTAAACCAATGAAACTTTAATACTTAAAAAAAGGAAATAATGAAATAGATACAATGTATACAAAACCATATCAAGCTCCCAGGGAGATATCAGTGGCAGGCACCAGGGAAGTTCCAGACTGGACTCTGTGAGAAATGGGAACTGGAACACACTGACCAGGATCAAAAGGCAGATGAGTCCTCCTCAGATGTCAGTCATTGAAGAAACAGAGCCATTGAAGAAGCAGTCCATAGAAGAAGAGCCCTCAGAAAAAAGCCAGAGAAAAAGAGTTTAACACTTTGATCCCTTAGCTTTTATACTGAGCATGGCAGATTGGATGGAAATCCTTATTGGTCAGTTTTGGGTCACCTGACCTGTCCCCTCCTCCCCACAGGTGCAATCCCTCCACAGGGTAAACAACCAAGTCAGCTGACCCTGGTTGCCACAGCAACAAGAGCAAGAGCCTCTCTCACTGAACAGAACGTTGGCTCTGCTCTGCCCCAAACCAGGACAAGTAACCAGGTGGTTTTTGCTAAATGCTCATCCCACTTTTAAAATGTTCCAGCACTCATCACTTTCAGGGTAGTCTTCAGCAGTCCATTGCATTGTTCAACTATCCCAGTGGCTGGTGCGTGATAGGGGATGTGATATATCCACTCAATACCATGCTCCTTAGCTCAGGCATCTGTAAGATTATTTTGGAAATGAGTCCCATTGTCTGACTCAGTTCTCTCTGGAGCACCATGTCGCCACAAGAGTTGTCTTTCAAGGCCTAAAATAGTGTTATGGGCAGTGGCATGAGACACAGCCTATGTTTCCAGCCATCTGGTGGCTGCTTCCACCATTGTAAGCACATAGTGTTTTCCCTGGCGGGTTCGTGGAAGGGAGATATAGTCACTTTGCCAAACCTCCCCATACTTATATTTCAGCCACCGTTCTCCATACCACAAAGGTTTTGATCTTTTGGCTTGCTTAATTTCAGCACATGTTTCACATTCATGGATGACCTGTGAAATAGTGTCCATGGTCAGGTCCACCCCTCGGTCACGAGCCCATCTATGTGTTGCATCTCTTCCTTGGTGACCTGAAGAGTCATGGGCCCACCGAGCTAAAAACAATTCACCTTTATGTTGCCAATCCAAGTCTACTTGGGACACTTTAATCTTAGCAGCCCAATCCACCTACTGATTGTTTTGTTGTTCCTCAGTGGCCCGACTCTTGGGTATATGGGCATCTACATGATGTACCTTCACAGCTTTTCTAATTGAGCAGCAATATTTTGCCACAAGTCAGCAGCCCAGATGGGTTTGCCTCTGCGCTGCCAGTTGCTCTGCTTCCACTGCTTTAATCACCCCCACAAGGCACATGCCACCATCCCTGAGTCAGTATAGAGATAAAGCACCAGCCGCTTTTCTCGCTCAGCAATAACTAAAGCCAGCTGGATGGCTTTCACTTCTGCAAACTGACTTGACTCACCCACTCCCTCAGTCGCTTCCGTGACTCATCGAGGAGGACTCCACACAGCAGCTTTCCACCTTCGCTGGTTCCCTACTATACAACAAGATCCATCAGTGAACAGTGCATATTGCCTCTCATTTTCCGATAACTGTTTATATGTCAGGGCCTCCTCAGCACGCACCACCCTCTCCTCTGGGGACCTTCCAAAATCCGTGCCTTGCAGCCAATCCATGATCACCTCCAGAATTCCTGGATTGGGGTTCTCTATTCGAGCTGGCTGAGTAATTAGTGCTACCCATTTACTCCATGTCACATCAGTTGCATGATGTGTGGAAGGAGGCTTCCCTTTAAACATCCAGTTCAATGCTGGCAACTGGGGTGCCAAGAGAGGCTGTGCTTCAGTACGGATTACCTCTGAAGCAGCTCGAACTCCTTCATATGCTGCTAATATCTCTTTCTCAGTGGTAGTATAGTGAGCCTCTGATCCTCTATATGCTCGACTCCAAAACCCTAGGGGTCAGTCTCGAGTCTCTCCAGGTGCTCTTTGCCAGAGACTCCAGGTCGGGCCATCGCAGCTCACTTAGGGATAATGATCGAGTAGTTTCCTCTGTTACTGCATTGCCTGATGTCCCTGGTTGACCGTCGCTATCTGCTGGTACTGCACGTTTCTTCTTATGTACAGGGTTGACTGCTACTGGTTCTGACTGAGTCTGTAGGTCAGCTGCATCATCCATCACCAAGGTCAGAGTAGATTTAGTACTCGTTGCAGCTGCAGGTCTTGTCCTGAGAGCCAGCAGGGTCTGGATAAGATCAGGGTCTGTAGGGAGGGCTGGTGAGGTGTACATGGGCGCGATGTCTATTGCAAGGGTCAGCAGGGTCTGCACAGATACAGTGGTTGTCACAGGGACCAGCGGGGTCTGCTCGGACAATGGTGTTTGTCGCGGGGACTAGTGGGGTCTGCATGGGCACAATATCTGCCACAGGGGCCTGCGGGGTCTGCACAGGAGCAATGTCTGTTGCGAGGGCAGCAGGGTCTCTACAGGATATTTCCCTCTGCCGCAGATCGAGCCAATGGAAAAGAACAAGCCCAGAAAAATTAACAACATAAGCATGATGATCAAAACGTTCCAAGGGTATTCCAAACTCTCAAAACCTGTTACTATTGACGCCACAGGAACATACAAATCCTCAAGAGATAGCCCCCACCCTTGCTAAATGGCCCGTAGTATAACCCAAGGTGTAATTATGCACGATGCCTGAGAGGGCTCCCGCCATCCCAAAGTGAGTCTGACAGCTGCAATTCGCGAGATGCCATTACATAAGTGACAACAAACGGAACGATTACAAAAGACCCGATAACATAGCAAAATACCACCACACAAAATAACAAGGCAATGTTTTTAACTCCACATTTAGAAATTATAAGCTGCCCTAAATAAATAAGGAAGGGCAATGAACTCCACATAAGCCTGCACACAGATACTGGAGAACTCCGTCTACAGCCCTTTGAAACAACTCCAACAGATCCATAATGACTGTTCTACAAATCCGATCAAATCTGTTTAAAACTCCAGCCCTTCATAACTCAAATTAAGGCCTACAGTTCTCCCAGCACTATTTGAATTAAGTGCAAACTATCATGTTAAGTGCCAAGTTCGTTAAAATACCATGCTGGGTGCCAAACTTTGTTAAAATACCATGTTGTGCACCAAATTCATTAAAATTTCACGTTGGGTGCCAAATTTGTTAAGATATCATGTTGTGCACAAATTTGGTTAAGATATGTTGAATGCCAAAATTTGTTAAGATAACCACATTGGGTGTGAAATTTGTTATGGTTTGAGAAAACCCATAACAATTTATTGTCATTTAGACAATTATTCTGTCACCCAATGACCCCTCCCCACCCGGAAAGGGAAATCAGGGAAAGCAAGGAAACACGAGGGTTGAAATATAAATAGATTTAATAGGATAAGACTATTAAGGATAAGACTAATAGGATAAGACTAGGATTAACAATAATACTAAAGAACCAGTATTGATCCCAATACTAATATAAGATATGCAAGAATTATACTCAGCCAATTATATCAGTAGGAAGCTGTGCACTCCCAGCAGTGGACAGTAAATGTCGGACACTGCGAGCGCAATGGCTTCGGGAGGAAGGGAAGGCCTCAGGGGTCTGTCACCAGGGCAAGGAGTTCTCTGGACTGCTGCTATCAAGGGAGAGAGAAACTATGCAGCGAACTTTCTAATTTATATTGAATGTGACGTTCATGGTATGAAATAATCCTGTTGGCCAGCCTGGGTCAAATGCCCAGGCCTTGCTCCTCCTCATCCCTGCACCTGGCAAGGCTTGAAAACACCGAGACCTTGAGTCCCACATAGCCTAGCTGGCTATAAAGTAAATATTTTCATTAATTCAGACACTAGAGTCTTCCAAAAGTAGAGTTTCCCCCAGCATTAGAAGAGAAATTAGTCCTGTGTTGCTCAGCCCAGGCCACCCTGGTACCTTGGTATGCATTTTGACACACCACAGGGCCCTCAGTGCTCCTTGGTTGCAGCCCAGATGCCTCTGTTTTTCTGTGTGCCCAGTGCTCTTGCTGTGCCTTTCTGCCCAGCCCAGCTGTCTCAGCAGGCCTTCTGGTGTGACCTGGCTGCCTTGGCAGGCCTTTCAGCACAGCCCATGTGCCTCAGTGGGTCTTTTGGTATGGCCCAGCTTCTTCAGTGGGCCCTTGGGTGCACCCCAGGTACCTCAGTGTGTCTGTCAATGCAGTCCAGTTGCCTCGGCAGGCCTTTTGCTGTGGCCCAGCTATCTTGGCAGGCTTTTTAACGTGGCCCTGGTGCCTCAGTGTGTCTTTCTGCGTGACCTAGCTGACTCAGTGGGCCTTTGGGTGAGCACCATGTACATTGACAAGTCTGTTGGTTTCCTCCATGGCCCTGAAGGTACCTTTCAGTGTTGCCCAGGGCCCTTTGCACAGCTTTGTATATGGCCCAGAAGCTTTGGTGTGCCTTTCAGCATGGCCCAGCTGCCTCAGTGGGCCTTTCAGAGTGACCAAGCTGCCTTGGTGGTCCATTGTACGTGTCCCAGCTACCTTGGCTGGACCTTCACAGTGTCCCAGCTGCCCTTATGGAGAAGCCTAGGTATCTCAGTGGGCCTTTCAGCATAACCCAAATACTTCCATGCCCATTTTGATGTCCTCCAGGGCCCTGGGTTTGTCTTTTGGGGTGGCTCGGCTTTCTTTGTGGGCCTTTTGGCAGGGACCAGTGCTCTTGGCAGGCCTTTTAGTGAGGCCCAGGTGCCTCAATGTGCCTTCAGTGTGGCTCAGATGCCTCAGTTTGTGTTTTCATTGTGCCTTTCAGCACAACCTAGCTATTTTGGCAGGCCTTTCTACATGGCACACCTGAACATCCTTCATAACAGCCCAGCTGCATCACTGGGACAAGGCATCTTGGTGGGCCTTTCAGCACAGCTCAGGTGCCTCGGTGGACCTTTGGGTGCATCCCAGGTACCTCTGCATGTCTGTCATCTCCTCCCATGGCCCTGAAGGTGCCTTTTGGTGTGCCCCAGGGCCCTAAGTATACCTCTCAATGTTGCTCAAGGCCTTTGGCATGCTTTTCCATGTGGCCCAGGTGCCTTGGTGTGCCTTTCAGTGCCATCCAGGTGGCTCAGTGTGCCTTTTGTCCCTTCCCCATTTCCGTGGTGTGACTTTCAGTGTGGCTCAGAGGTCCTGGTGTGCCTTTCTGTGCTGCCCAGATACCTTAGTGTTCCTTTATGCACAACCCAGCTGCTTTTGTGTAAGTTTCGGCATGGCCCAGCTGCCTTGGCAGGCCTTTCTGCGCAGCTCAGATTGCTCGGCATGCCTTTTGGCCCTTCCCTGTTTCCTCAGTAGGGGTTTCAGCAGGGCTAAGCTTCCTCAGCATGCCTTTCAGCAGAGTCCACATTCCTCAGCAGGCCTTTCTTTAAGGCCTAGCTGCCTTGGTGTGCCATTCACTGCAGCCCAGCTGACTTGTCAATCCTTTTGGCACCAACCAGGTGCCTTGGCAGGCTTTTCTGGGATGTCTGGTTGCCTCCACAGGCCTTCCAACATGGCCCAGCTGCTTTGGTGTGCTTTTCCTGGCTGAACAGCTGGGCCCAGAGGTGATGATCAGTGGCACAAAGTCTAGCTAACTTAGAGGCCAATCACTAGTGGTGTACCCCAGGGATCAATACTGGGTCTAGTCCTGTTCAACATCTTCATTAATGACCTGGATGATGGAGCAGAGTGTACCCTTGGCAAGTTTGAAGACAACACCAAACTGGGAGGAGTGGCTGATACACCAGAGAATCATGCTGCCATGCAGAGGGACCTGGACAGGCTGGAGAAGTGGTCTGACAGGAACCTCATGCAGTTCAACAAGGGGAATTGCAAAGAGAGTCCAGCAAAGGGCCACTAAGATGATTAGGGGACTGGAGCATCTCTCCTATGAGGAAAGGCTGAAAGAGCTGGGATTGTTCAGCCTAGAGAAGAGAAGGCTCAGGGGATCTCATCAATATATATAAATATCTGAAGGGAGAGTACAAAGAGGATGGAGCCAGGCTCTTTTCAGCGGTGCCCAGTGACAGGACAAGAGGCAATGGGCACAAAGCGAAACACAGGAGGTTCCGTGGAGTCTCCCTCCTTGGAGATATTTAAAAGCCACCTGGACGTGGTCCTGGGCAACCCTAGATGGCCCTGCTTGAGGAGAGGGGTTGGACAAGATGACCTCCAGAGGTCCCTTCCAACCTCAACCATTCTTTGATTCTGTGATTCTATGTGCTTCCGCATGCCTTTTATCACTGCCCAGGGCAATCAGCACACATTTTGGCACTGTGCTATTTCCTTGGTATTATTTTTGGTGCAGCCCAAGTGCCTCAGTATGCCTCTAGGGCTGCCCCAGGTGCCTCGGTGTGCTTTTCAGTGCAGCCTAAGTGCCTCAGTGTGTCTTTTGGTGCAACCCAGGTACCTCAGTGTTCCTTTCTGTGTGGCCCAGATGGATTGGTGTGCCTTTCAGTGACACCAGATGCCTCAGGGAGCCTATCAGCACATGGTCCAGCTGCATTTATGGGCCTTTTGATTCTGCTCGGGTATCTTAATTTTCCTTTCTGTGTGGCCCAGCTGCCTCAGCGGGCCATTCAGAGTGGCCTGGAAGCCTTGGCGGGCCTTTTGGCATGGCTCAGATACCTTGGTGCACTGTTTGTTGCAGCCCAGCTGCCTCAGCAGGCATTTCAGTGCAAACCAGGTGCCTTAGCAGGCCTTTTGGTGTGTCTCAGTTGCCTCAGTGGGCATTTGAATATGCCCCATGTGCCTTGGCGTATCTTTCAGTACCTCTCAGGGCCATGGACCTGACTTTCAGTGTGGCCCAGGGCCCTTGGCATACCTTTCTTTTTTACCCAGATGCCTCAGTGTCCATTTCAGTGGGCCTTTTGATTCTGCTCAGGTACCTTAATTTTCCTTTCTGTGTGGCCCAGCTGCCTCAGCAGGCCATTCAGAGTGGCCCAAGTGTCTCAGCGGGCCTTTTGGTGTGGCTCGGTATTCTGCACTGTACAGTCCAGTATCTTGTTTTCTTTCGGTTTCTTTTTCAGTGGGCCTTTCTGTGCAGCCCAACTGCCTCAGTGGGCGTTTTGATGTGATCTAGATATTTCTAGGCATTTTCCCACCCTCCAGGGCTCTGGGTTTACATTTTGGGATGGCATAGACCTCTTGCCTGGGCTATTGATATAGCGCACATGCCTTGGCAGGTCATTATGTGCAGACCAGCTGCCTTAGCAGGGCTTTCAGCATTGCCCAGCTCCCATGGCGTGCCTTTTGGTGTGGCACAGGTTAGCATTTTGGCCTGCCCTTTGGTGCAATCCAGGTGCCTCAGTGTGCCTTTTGGAGCGCCCCAGGGCTCTCAGGGCACCTTTTATCGAAGCCCAGCTGCTTCAGCAGGCTTATCAGCCCTGCCCCGATGCATCTACAGGGCTTTCAGAACAGCCCAGCTGCCTCAGTGGGCCTTTCAAAGCACCGCAGGGCCCCTCAATGCACCTTTCAGCACAGATGCCTTGGTTTGTTTTGCATTGTGGCTTTCGATGTGGGCTAAATGCCTTGGTGTGTCTTTTGGCGTAGCTGAGGTGCCTCGGTATGCCTTTTGGTGTGGCCCAGCTGACTTGGTGGGCCTATCAGTGACCCAGCTGCATCTACAGGGCTTTTGGTGTGACTCAGGTGCCTCAGTAGTCCTTTCAGTTCGGTCCAATGCCTCAGTGTGTATCTCTCTGGCTTCCCCAGCTGCCTCAGTGGGCCCTTCGGTGCAGTCCAGGTACTTCAGTGTTCCTTTATGTGCAGCTCAGCTGCCTTGGTGGTGTTTTTGGCATGGCCCAACATCCTTGGCAGGCTTTTTGGTGCTGCCCATGGTCCTTGGTGTGCCTTTTGGTGCAACCCAGGTACCTCAGTGTTCCTTTCTGCGCAGCTGAGCAACCTCAGTGGGCCTTTTGGCATGGTCCAGGTGCCTCAGTGGGCCTTTTGACACCACCCAGCTGAACCTATATGGCTTTCAGCGTGATCAAGGTTCCTTGGCAAGACCTTTTGGTGCAGTCCAATGCCTCATTGCTCTTCTTGGGCTTCCCTAGGTGCTTTAGTGTGCCTTTTGGTTCAGCCCAAGTAGCTTGGTGTGCCTTTTGGCCCTTCCCAGTTTCCTCAGTGTGCCTTTCAGCACAGCTCAAAAGCCTTGGTATGCTTTTTGGTGCCACCCAGGTACATTGGTGTTCCTTTCTGTGCACTCCAACTGCCTCAGTGGAACTTTCTGTGAGGCCCAGCTCCCTCAGTGTGCTTTTCTGTGTATCCTGTGCACTTCTGCATTCCTTTTATAACTTCCCAGGGCTCTCAGCGTGCATTTTGGCTATTTCCTCAATGTACTTTCTTCCTCCTTTCTGCATGGTGGTTCCGTGTGCCTTTCCACATGGCCCAACTGCCTCAGCGGGCCTTTTATTACAGCCCATCTGCCTCAGTGGGTCTTTCAGTACAGCCCAGCTGCCTTGTCAGGCCTTTCTTTGGGCCCAGTTCCCTCAGCAGACCTTTCTGCATGACTGAGCTGCCTTGGTGGGCCTTTACATGAGATGCAGCTTCCTCAGCAGGCTATTCGGTGAGGCTCAGCAGTCTCATCAGGCCTGTCAACAAGGCCCAGGTGCCTTTCTGTGAGGCCCAGCTTCCTTGGTGTGACTTTGTTGTGGCACAGATGCCTTGGTGGGCCTTTTGGCACAGCCCAGATGCCTCAGTGTGCCTTTCTGTGAGATCCAGCTTCCTCAGTGTGACCAATCAACAAACCCCTACAATGGAAGGCTCAGAGGAGATGGACAAGAATGATGAGCTCAGGAAAGAATGTAAGGAATGACCATTAATTACTGTAAAGAAAGCTGAACTTATCTTAGCTCAAGGGACTAGAGGGTGACCTTTGCTTTAGATATATGGCTGTACACACTGGGTCATGGAGTTGTGTAAATAGCCTTCTCTGAGATTATCAGTAGAGAGTAATGTCTTCCTCAGATAGACAGACTAACATGGGATGGGGAGCAAAAGTATATGCGTGGATCAGCCCAATATAAAGTATAAAAGCTGAACAACTGTCGTGGTTTTGCCTCAGACGGCAACAAAGAACCACGTGCCGCTCGCTCGGGCCTTCCCAATACAGGAAGACTCAGAAGAAAAAGGCAAGACTCTGGGGTTGAGACAAGGGCAGTTTAACAGAACAGCAAAGGGAACAAGCAAAACAACAACAATAACACGGACAGAGGAATACACGCACGCGGTTACAAAACCACCGCTCACCGACCGGACCCGAGATGCCTCAGCCCGCTCCAAGCGGCCACTCCCTGCCCCCTCCCCCCGGCATTTCAAGGTGGGCATGGATCACGTGGTATGGAATACCAGAGAAAATTAACCCTATCCCCGCCAGAACCGGGACAACAACCAACACAATTAACTTTGAAATGAGCAATGGGCTTGAGCTGGATTCAACCAATGTATTCCTTCCTGGTGACTGGGTATGGCCAGCATTGTGACTGAGCATAAAGAAACTGATAATGGGAATCATGTTTATATTGTAATCCAACTGTACACTGGAACTGCTATATTGTGCTTTTCTTGTGATTTCACTACGTTGTTGTATTACTGCTAAATCAAAATCTTGTGAAACATCAAATATCTACAAATAATTAAATTTGATATTAAACATTAAACTCTCCTTTTGTGCAATATCTAAAAGAACCTAGTCAGAGTATTGAACTGACACTCGTCAGTCCTTCAGCACAGGCCAGGTACCTTGGCTGGCCTTTCAGCATGGCCAAGCTTCCTCGGTGAGCCTTTCTGTGAGGTCCAGCTGCCTTGGTGTGCCTTTTGTTGCAGCACTGTTGCCTCAATGGGTCTTTCAGCATGTTCCAGGTACCTTGGTGAGTTTTTTTGGTGAGGTGCAGTGTCCTCAATGGGCCTTTCTGTGAGGGGTAGCTGCCTTGGTGCTCCTTTCATTAAGGCCTGATTGCTTTGATGGGCCTTTCAGTGCACCCTAGGTGGCTCAGAGTGGGAATTGGCCCTTCCTAGCTGCCTTGGCATGCCTTTTGGCATGGCTCAGAGGCCTTGGCGTGCCTTTCTGTGAAACCTATGTACCTCTGTGTGTTTTGGTGCTGCCATGGTACCTTATTGTTCCTTTCTGCACAGCTGCCATCAACAGACATTTTGGTACAGCCCAGCTGTCTCAGTAGGACATTTAGTGTGTCCCAGATGTCTTGGTGCACCTTTCGATGTGGCCCAGTTGCCTTGGTGGGCCTTTCTGTGAGGCACAGCTGCCTCGATGCGACATTCATTGAGGCACAGGTGCCTTGGTGGGCTTTTCTGTGCTGATCAGTTCCCTCAGTGGCCTTTCAGCACAGCATAGCTGCATCAATGGGCCTTTCAGCATGTCCCAGCTGCTTCAGTGGGCCTCTCTGTGAGGGCCATCTTACTTGATGGGCCTTTCAGCAGTTCTTTGGTAGGCCTTTTGGCAAATTCCAGCTGCCTCAACAGGCATTTTGGTGAAGCCCAGCTGCCTCAGCAGACCTTTCTGTGAGGCCCGGCTGCCTTGATGCAACTTTCCGTGCAGCCCAGTTGCCTTGGTGGGCCTTTCGGCATGGCCCAGCTTCCTTGGTTTGCTTTACTTTGTATCCTAAATATTTCTACATGCTTTTTATCATTGCTTAGGTGCGCATTATTCCCTGGTATTTTTTTCAGTGCAGCCCAGATGCCTCAGTGTGTCTCTAGGCCTGTCTCAGCTGCCTCAGTGGGCCTTTCAGTGCAGCTGAGGTGGCTCATAGTCTGTATTGGCCCTTCCCAGCTGCCTTGTTGTGCCTTTCGGCATGGCTCAGAGGCCTCGGTGTGTCTTTCTGTGGAACCCATGTACTTTAGTGTGTCTTTTGGTCTTGCCCAGGTACCTTAGTGTTCCTTTCTGTGTAGTTCAGCTGCCTCTGTGAACATTTTGGCCTAGTCCAGATGCCTCAGCAGGCCTTTCAGTGTGACCCAGCTTTCTCGGCAGGCCATTCAATGAGGCACACCTGTCTCAGCAGGCCTTTCAGAATGGAATAGCTACATTGGGGGGCCCTTCTGTGAGGCCCAGCTGCCTTGGAGGGCCTTTCAGCACAGCGCCGCTTCCTCAGCAGGCTTTTTGGCATGGCCCAGCTGCCTTGGGGGGCCTTTCAGTGTGGCTGAGATGCCTCAGTGCACTGCTTGTCACCCAGCTGCCTCAGTGGGCCTCTCTGTGAGGGCCAGAGGACTCAGTGGGCCATTTCATCTTAGAACCAGTCCCTCACCAGGCTTTTGAACACAGACCACATGCCTTGGGAGGCTTTTCTGAGGCCAAGATGTCTTGGTGAGCCTTTCAGTCCGACCTGGTTGCCTCAGCAAGCCTTTTGGCGTTTCCAAGTTTCCTCAGGGGGACATTCTGTGAGGCCTAGGTGCATCAGTGGTTCTTTCTGTGTGGTCCACCCAACTCAGTGGCTGTTTCAACATGGCTCAGCTGCCTCATTGTGACAACAGCTTTGGCAGGCTGTATTGGGTTTACATGGCAAGGTTTTGGTAGCAAGGAGCCTGCAGGGGTGGCCTCTGTGAGAAGAGACTGGGGCTGCCCCCACATCAAACAGAGCCGGTTCCATCCAGCTCCAAAACAGACCTGCCGCTGGCCAAAGCTGAGGCAATCAATGAAGCTGGTGGCATATCTGTGATAACATATTTAAGAAAGGGAAAAAAATGCTGTGCAACAACTGTGAGAGAGAGAACTGAGAAACACTGTGTTACTGATGGACTGTACCCTGTGGAAAGGACCAATGCTGGAGCAGTTCTTGAAGAACTACAGCCTATGGGAGGGACCCCCACGCTGGAGCAGGGGAAAAGTGTGAGGAGGAAGGAGAGGCAGAGACGAAGCATTATGAACTGAACACAACCCCCATTCCCTATCTCCCCTGTGCTGCTCTGCAGGGGAAGAGGTTGAAGAGTCAGGAATGAAGGAGTGAAGTTGAGCCTGGGAAGAAGGGAGGGGATGGGGGGAAGGTATTTTTATTTGGACATGATCTTGCAATGTGCACTTGCAGCCCAGAAAGCCAATCATATCTTGGGCTGCATCAGAAGAAGCATGGCCAACAGGTCGAGGGAGGTGATTCTCCCCCTCTACTCTGCTCTCATGAGACCCCACCTGGAGTACTGCATCCAGCTCTGGGGTTCCCAATACAAGAAAGACATGGACCTGTTGGAGCAGGTCCAGAGGAGGGCCACAAAAATGATCAGAGGGATGGAATACCTCTGCTATGAGGACAGGCTGAGAGAGTTGGAGTTTTCCAGCCTGGAGAAGAGAAGGCTCCGAGGAGACCTTATTTCAGCCTTTAAATATATAAAGGGGGCTTATAAGAAAGACGGAGATAGACTTTTTGCCAAGGCCTGTAGTGACAGGACAAGGGGGAATGATTTTTTAAATGAAAGAGGGTAGATTTAGCTTGGATATAAGGAAGAAATTTTTTTATGATGAGGGTGGTGAGACACTGGAACAGGTTGCCCAGAGAATTTGTGGATGTCCCATCACTCGAATTGTTCAAAGTCAGGTTGCGTGGGGATTTAAGCAACCTGATCTAGTGAAAGATGTCCCTGCCTATGTGTAAGGGATGACTCATAATGTCTCCTAAACAAAGCAGCCTGAAGAGACTTTTAATGTCTCAAACACTCACAGTACCAGGCCTTCTGCTCAAGGATCTGATAAGGCTAACACCTGGTTCTCTCTTGTGTGAAAGAAAATGCCGCGATTGAGAGGCTAGACGTTCCTTTTATTGTGTTCAAACATTCCTTTTTATATGCTTACATTGACTCTCTATTTCAAACAGATTGGTCCTTTCGAACATATACTGGTCAAGCAGTAGCATCTGATTGGTCAGAGACAGATGCTATCCCTTATCATGCTAACAGACATCCCTTATCTTGAAGACCTAATTCTTATCCTAAAGACCGCTCTTAACTCCTCTTTTGTCAGGGCCCTGGAGCCTGCTTATCTCAGTGTTGCAACATTTGTTGGGCTTCTGTTCTCAGGTACTTGGTCAGTCCTTTTCTGATCACAATGGCCCTCAGTCTCCCATGGTTTACATCCCACAAGTTCCAACATGTCCCTGCTTGTTAATTGAGCAGTACTTGGAGTTGTGCTCTTCAGGCCTCGTCCCACAAGAAAACTGGCACCTGAATGACCAGTTTTAAAGAAACAGAACAGCCCTGTTTTTTCTCCCATGAAGGACAAGCTGTTTCTCTGAAAAAGATGCTATGCCTCATTATCCATGAAATGCATATTAAAGTTGACACCCCTGCATATGCTAATGAAGATTATCAAGATCATGCTAAATATATATGACTATAGCTCTTGTCTCCCCACCCAAATCATGCTGCACGTCACCTGGGGGGGGGAACCTGAAACAAAACTGCCCCTGGGAGTGGGAAAACATAAAAAAGGGGGAAGACTTTCCCTGAAGAAAAGAAGATTTTTGCCTGGGAAGATTTTTCCCTGAAGAGCACTTCTGCAACCCATGCTGACTGGAATAACGCTGGAACTAGGACTGGTGATCTCTTTATCTCTCCCTCTCTATCTCTTTTTTTCTTCTTTCTTTTCTTTTCCTTTTCTCTTTTCTCTTTCCTCTTTCCTTTCAAAGAAGTAATGCAAGGCATACCATACCACTCGCCATAATTCATTGTATATCTGTTATTAAGCACTGCTTGCCATAATTTGTTATATACCTAACTAATTATTGTGGATCTAGTTAAGACCTGGTTACTAACCTAATAAATGTTTGTATACAGACCTTGAGATTTGTCTCACCTTAGTTCGCACTGCTGGGGATTTGCGAATCTGTGTCACTTACCCTCCCTCTTTTCTGAGTGGGACGTGACACCATGGCAGGAGGGCTGGACTAAATGTTCTTTAAAAGGTCCCTTCCAACCAAACTATTCTATGATTCTATTATCTCAATCCATGAGCTTTTTCATCTTATTTTCTCCCTGTCTTGCTGAGGAGGGGAAGTGAGAGAGCTGCCTGGTGGGTATCTGTCAGCCAGCCAGGATTAACCCACCACGCAGGCTTTTCATCATGGACCACGTGCCTCAGCAGGCTTTTCTGTGAGGTCCAGCTGAACTGGCGGGCCTTTCAATGCAGCCCAGCTTCTTTGGTGGGCCTTTCAGCACAGCCTGGGTGCCTCAGCAAGCATTCTGCCTATGCTCAGATGCCTCTATATGCAGATGTTGTTGCCCAACTGCCTCAGCAGGCATTTCAGTGAGGCCCAGATGGCCCAGTGCATTGTTAATTTCAACCAAAGTGTCTCAGCAGGCTTTTTGGCATGGCTCACCTGCTTTTGCGTGTAGTCTAGCTGCCTCTGCACTCTTTTCAGTGAGGCCCAGCTACCTTGGCAGGTCTTTTCACATGGCCCAGCTGCCTTGGCGGGACTTTTGGTGTGGCCCACCTTCCTCAGTGGGCCTTTCTGTGAGGCTCAGCTCCCTTGGCAGGCCTTTCAGCATGTTCAGAATTCTTGGTGCACCTTTCAGCATGGCCAAGCAACCTTGACGGACTTTTCTGTGAAGCCTAGCTGCCTTGGCAGGTCATTCAGTGAAGCCCAGATACCTCTCTGCCACTCCTTCCTCTCACACATTTCCCCTGCTCCAGCATGGGCTCTCCATGGGCTGTGGTTCCTCTCATGAGAACCTGCTCATGCATGAGCTCCTCCATAGGCCACAGTTCCTTTAGGAAATATCTATCTATCTGCTCTGGTGTGGGGTCCTCCATGGGTTGCAGTGTGGATATCTTCTCCGGCATGGTCTCTTCCACAGGCTATAGGGAAATACCTGCTCTGGCACCTAGAGCACCTCCCCCCCTCCTCCTTCTCTGACCTTGGTGTTCCCTCTGTTGTTTCTCACTCTTTTTGTTCCCTCCTCCTCTCTCTGTCCAGCGTTTTCTACTCTTTCTTAAACAAGTTTTCAGAGAGGCACCACCAACTTCACTGTCTCAGCTTTGGCCAGCGGTGGGTCTGTTGCCGAGCCGGATGGAACTGTCTGTGTCTGGCACAGGGCAGCTTCTGACCTCTTCTCACAGAGACCACCCCTACAGCCCCACTCCACTGCTAAAATCTTGCAATATACACCTGGTCAGCAAGTAAGCACCCACCCAATCGCTTGCTCACTCCCGCCCCCAGCAGGACAGGAAGAAAATTGGAAGAGCAAAAGCAAGAAAACTCATGGATTGAGATAATGACAGGTTAATAGGGAAAACAAAGCTGCACACGCAAGCAAAGTGAAGTAAGGAATTCATTCACTATTTCCCCTCGTCAGACAGATGTCCATTCACTTCCTGGAAAGCAGGGCCTCAGCATGCATAATGGTTACTTGGGAAGATGAATGCCAGAATTGCTAACATCCCTCCTTCCTTCTTCTTTCCCTGAGCTTTATTGCTGCGTATGACATCATATGGGGATGACTATCCCTTTGGTCTGTTTGGGTCAGCTGTTGATGTGAGCAGCCATAAAGGAGGCCTAGTTAGAAGGGGAAAATTACTGAACAGAAGAAAATGTCTGCTGAAAAATACTGACAGAGAAAATTCCTGCCAGCCTGGGAACCAGAAACAGCCTTGAAAAGCGCAGCTGGCCTCTTTGAAGTACAGCTGGGGTACCTAGAAACCAGAGGCATCCTGAGATACCATAGATAAGCACAAATATAAGAAATTGTAACAACAACTTATCTGAAAAAGTGGAAACAGTCTGGAAAAATAAAATTGGTCTGAAAGAACAGGAAGCATCGTCATCTATTGGCTGTTACAGGTGAAAAAATCAAAATTAACAGCAGCTATTGGCTGCTTGAAGCAGTGGTGTCCTTCACCCTCTCATGTCTCTGTGATATAAAAAGGACTTAATTTTTATTCAAAATGGAGCCTCTCTCTCTCTCTGAGAACTTCCCATGCTGCATATACTTTTCCTTTCCTAAACAGGTTGAATTCCCCACAAACGTTCTACGAGATCTTGGACTCTCATCCGGGATGCTTGGCTGACTCCAGACTGCATGACACAGATCATCTTTGAAGTGAGACTCTGTCTGTTATCTCATTGGTCCCCCTTGGGACCCGCTTTGGGGTCAGTTCAGTTTGTTCTTCCACCTCTGAGAAGGTTGGGTCCCCCTCTGGGATCAGTTTGTTGTCTCCTTTGGGATGGTTTGGCCCCTTCTGAAATCTGTCTAATTCACTTGATGCTGGTATTATATACCCATATAAGTAATCTATCATAAGAATATCTGCTGTTATATTGTTGATAAGTTTGCTTCACTAATGATAAGCTTGTAGTAATCCATAGTAGTATATACCTACTTGATTGTTGCTATTAGATTAATTAGAATCATAGAATCATTTAGGTTGGAAAAGACCTTTAAGGTCATCAAGCCCAACCACTAACCTAACATTGACAAAACTACCACTAAACCATGTCCCTAAGCACCATGTCTACCTGTCTTTTAAATACCTCCAGGGATGGTGACTCCACCACTTCCCTGGGCAGACTGTTCTAGTGCTTGACAACCCTTTTCAGTGAAGAAATTTTTCCTAATATCCAATCTAAACCTCCCCTGGCACAACTTGAGGCCATTTCCTCTTGTCCTATCAGTTTTTACTCGGGAAAAGAGACCAACACCTGCCTCGCTACAATCTCCTTTCAGGTAGTTGTAGGGAGTGATAAGGTTTCCCCTCAGCCTCCTTTTCTCCAAACCCCTGTTCCCTCAGCCGCTCCTCATAAGACTTGCTCTCTAGACCCTTCACCAGCTTCGTTCCTCTTTGGACACACTCAGGCATCTCAATGTCTTTCTTGTAGTGAGGGGCCCAAAACTGAACACAGTATTCCAGGTGCAGCCTCACCATTGCTGAGTACAGGGGGATGATCACTTCCCTAGTCCTGCTGGCCACACTATTTCTGATACAAGTCAGGATGCTGTTGGCCTTCTTGGCCACCTAGGCACACTGCTGGCTCATTGGTGCTATGGGATTGGGTTTTGCTATACAATTGATTGCTGCTATTATTGACTGCTGCCATACTGTTATGTACGAAAAGCAGGTGCAGATCCCTCAGGGACAAGGCTCGACTCTCAGCGAGTGAAAGCTCTGGCTTTATTGAAAGCATAGTGTTTCCACGTTGGGAGCCCCGAGACACCAATGCTAGTAAAAATGGGGACCTGATGCAGCAGAGCCCTGCTCAAAGGAAAGCGCCGCAGGGGTGGACAATAAAACTTGTGCTGATTAACATATCATACATACACAATGTCTTGTTTTGCTCATTATCAAACTCACTGATGTAATGCAGGTGCTGTTTTCCAAATTCTGAGATTCGCAGCAGGCCGTCACCTTGGCACCTGTGCAAGGGTATATGCAGATGGGAGAAAGAGAACTATCCCAGGTTACTGTGACAACAAGATAAGATGTGCTTTGGACTCTACATACTCAGATGGAGGAGGCAAACTATCCTTGGTTACCATGACAAAGTCTTCTTGCACCCTACACATACTATGGATTAATATACTATTGATTGATGATAGTAATGAGATAGTAATAGCTTGAGAGAGAGAGAGAGGGGTGCTTTATTAATCATAGGTATACTTGCTAGTGGTAATTTTTGTGGTAATCTGTAATAAAATAGAGAACTTTAGAGAATAAAAGCCTCCGTGTCTACGTGTATTATGGAATCCTACAAGCCCGTGGTCGCAAACTCTACACACCCGCAAGCTGGGTAACCCTTTAGCTCATGACAACTGCCCCAGCTATGTCCCCTCCCCAACTTTTTGCACGCTCCCAGCCTACTCATTGCACTGGCAGAGTGGGAAAAAAAGAAAATCTCAATGCTGTAAAAGCACTGCTCAGCAATAGTCAAAACTCTGGTGTGTTATCAACACTGGTTTAGTCACAAATGGCACAGCATCACACGAGCTGCTGTAAAGAAATTTAACTCCATCCCAGCCAGACCCAGTACACTGCCATAACACCTAGTTCTGGCACCACTGAAATAGCCTCATGAAAACCCAGGGCAACCAGATCACTTTGCAATAAGTCTCCTCTGAACCCAGATCTCAGGAAGGTGTGAAGGCACACCTTGATGTGAGGAGAGGCTACTGAAGAGGGCCCAAGTGCTCCTACAGGCCTTAATTGCCCTGAACAGCCTCACCTGGGGCCCGCAGCCACAAGCCCTCTGCACATCTGCCCAGGAGCTCCATTTAAGCTCAGGGCTGGACTCCTACTTCTTGCCTGGACTATGTTACAGATATATCAGGACTATAAGGACACCTATGCAAGAGAAGAAGTAACAGGTGCCATGGTTCCTAACTTCTGTTGGAATCCTCACTCCTACAAGTAGTCACACATCCCACTTGCCCCAACAGTCCCTCCTCTCTTACAGGCACATGGTCTGTTCAGATTGCCCTGTGATTGGCTGACAGGACAAGCCACTGCTTCCAGTTTGCTCAGAAGTACAGCAGAACAGGAAGCCCTTGCCCATTAAATACAGAGGCTGCCATTTTTGACAATGTCATACCCTGCATGTTTTCATGCTGCTCTGCGATTGACTGGTTGCCATTTTTCGAAGCCATCAGACCCACATGATCTCAGGGTGCCCTCTGATTGGCTGCCCATTTATTTTGGAGCAGGAAGCACTGATATAAAAAATTATATTAATTTATATATTGAAGGATCTGTGGAATATTGTTGTCCCAAAACTCGTGGGATCATTTACCTGGTATGTAAGCCAATAACACACAGAGTTGAGGTACTAGCTATTTATTGGCAATTCTGCACAGAAATGGGTGCTAGGGGGTATTTCCGCAAAGCTAGCACACACAGCATTGAAACAGTCATTCATTTATACATTGTAAATTCATATTCATTGTTTATCGACTTTTTACTGGTGCTCATAATTCCTTATCTTGAAGCTGATTGATATGAAATGTCTTCATCTTCATTTAAAGGTACAGTGTCTCTTAATTTTACTGCGCAAACATAGTGGGTGAGGGTCTTCAAGCAGAGGCGGGTATCCTAACTTCTAGAGGAGTGGTTTTCATATTATGATTAGTCAAGCTCACCTAAAGGGCACATCTTTAGCTGATTCATATGGTATAGCCAAGTTTCTTGGGCAATCAGCCCACTAAAGTTTCTGGTACCTGGTTTTAGGTCCGTTTGTTCCTTCTATCCCATTGTCTTGTCAAGAACTCTTTACCCAAATGATTTACAGAGTTACAATCATAGAGGGTTTGATATCAATATGAGAGCATCTGCTTCATTAAGGTTATATGATCAAGGACCTTTTTAGTGCAAAGGGGAAAATAAGTAAAGGGAGAAGTGGAAAAAAAATGAAACAACAAAAAGAGACACAAATCTGGTAGACATGGGATAATGGAGACATTGACCAAGACCAAGTCTCCAGTCACTAATTGATGGGCCATACAGAAACTACAGGCATAGCTTTGGAGAGGGCCACCTGGACTTTAGGGAAAGTAAAACTGCACATGCAAGCAAAGCCAAAAGAGGAATTCATTCGCTACTTCCCATCAGCAGGCAGATGTCCAGCCACTTCCTGGAAAGCAGGGCCTCAGCATTTGTAAGTTACTTGGTAAGTCAAATGCCATAACCTCGAATGTCCCCACTTCCTCCTCATTTCCCTGAGCTTTTATTGCTAAGCATGACGTCATATGATATGGAATATCCCGTTGGTCAGTTTGGGTCAGCTGTCTTGGCTATGTCCCTGTACTGGGTTTGGCTAGGATAGAGTTAAATTTCTTCATAGTAGCTCATATGGTGCCATGTTTTGGATTTGTGACCAAAACAGTGTGCATAAGAAACCAATGTTTTAGGTATTGCTGAACGGTGCTTACACAGAGTCAAGGCCTTTTCTGTTTCTCATGCTGCCCCACCAGCAAGTAGGCTGGGGGTGCACAAGAAGTTGGGAGGAGACACAGCCAGGACAGCTGACCCCAACTGACCAAAACGATATTCCATACCGTATGATGTTGTGCTCAGCACTAAAAGCTGGGAGAAAGAAGGGGAGGGGGAGCATTCGGAGTTATGGTGTTTGTCTTTCCAAGTAACCATTACACATGATGAAGCCCTGCTTTCTTGGAAATGGCTGGAATCAGACCTTGGGTCAAGGTGCCCCGTGCATTTGTGATGCTAGAGATTGGAGCAAGTGAGGGTCTCAGCATCAATAGCTGGAGGGGCCACAAATCTAAGGAGCACGTGTCCAGACTGCCAGCTACTGGGGGGACCAGTGTGAGTGAATTTGGGCCACCCACAAAGGCTCCCCCAAAACCCCTTCCACTACCAAAACCTTGCCACATACACCCAATACACATGCAATAAGCAAGGGGACTGTCGTGGTTTTGCCTCAGACGGCAACAAAGAACCACGTGCCGCTCGCTCGGCTCTTCCCAATACAGGAAGAATCCGAAGAAAAAAAAACCGCAAGACTCTAGGGTTGAGACAAGGGCATTTTAACCGAATAGCGAAGGGAACAAGCAAAATAACAACAACAACAACACAGACAAAGGAATACACAAACGTGGTTAGGAAACCGCCGCTCACCGACCAGACCCGAGACGCCTCAGCCCGCTCCGAGAGAGAGCTTCCTGCCCCCTCCCCCCGGCATTTCAAGGTTGGCATGGATCAGGTGGTATGGAATACCAGAGAAAATTAACCCTATCCCTGCCGGAACCAGGACATTATCCACCCCTTATTCCATACCATCTATGCCATGCCCAGATCTTACAAGTCCCAATGAATTGCCACCCATTTCCCTGTCATATATATATACACATACATATTCGTGCAAAATAATGCTCTTAGTTTATGGGCCATCCCTCCAAAGTGTCCATTGAGTTCTTTTAATCCATGGCCTTGAGCTCCATCTATTAGAACAGTCTCTCAGGGCAGGTGAGATGCTGTGTGGTGCTGGACTGTTGCATCCTATATTTTTCGGAGGTTGTGACTGGTGCACCCGGTGTAGCTCAGTCCGTGGGCTGAAGATGTAGACCTTGAGGAAATTGCTGGGCACCAGCTGCTGAGGTCAGTTCTTATCCCATCACCCCTGTGCCTTACTCGTAATACAACTGATAGCAATTATAGTAATGAGGACATACAGTGACAGTGCTACCTAGCAACTAACAACACACAATTTCATTCATTGGCTATTTTCACCCAAAATCAGATCCCCATGAGGTATACATCGGACTTCCCCATCCTCCCGCATCACCCACCAAGTGCACCCAGGTCCTTGGGCAAAAGCAATCCCACGGATGGGTTTGCCTTTGCCTGAGGCGGGACTAACCCAGACTGTCTTCCCTGACATATTCTTCATGTGCACTACGGGGACTTTATCCCCTTCTACGGTACGTGGAAGTTTTGATTGGGCAGGGCCAGCCCGATTGGTAGATCCCCTGGGGTTAACTAGCCAGGTAGCTTTTGCTAGATGTGTATCCCAATGTTTTAAAGTCCCACCACCCATTGCTTTCAGTGTAGTTTTTAACAGTCCATTGTATCGTTCAGTCTTCCCAGAGGCTGGTGCGTGACAGGGGATATGATATACCCACTCAATGCCATGCTCTTTGGCCCAGGTGTCTATGAGGCTGTTTCGGAAATGAGTCCCGTTGTCTGACTCAATTGTCTCTGGGGTACCGTGTCGCCACAGGACTTGCTTTTCAAGGCCCAGGATAGTGTTCCGGGCAGTGGCATGGGGCACAGGGTATGTTTCCAGCCATCCAGTGGTTGCTTCCACCATGGTGAGCACATAGCGCTTACCTTGACGGGTTTGTGGCAGTGTGATATAATCAATCTGCCAGGTCTCCCCAGATTTGTATTTCAGCCATCGTCCTCCATACCAGAGAGGCTTCAAACGCTTGGCTTGCTTGATTGCAGCACGTCTCACATTCATGGATGACCTGTGCAATAGTGTCCATGGTCAAGTCCACCCCTCGGTCACGAGCCCATCTATATGTCGCATCTCTTCCTTGATGGCCTGAGGTGTCATGGGCCCACCGAGCTATGAATAGTTCGCCCTTATGTTGCCAGTCCAGATCCACCTGAGACACTTCAATCCTAGCAGCCCGATCCACCCGTTTGTTGTTCTGATGTTCCTCCGTGGCCCGATTCTTTGGTACATGGGCATCTACATGGCGTACTTTCATAACCAGATTCTCTATCCGGGCAGCAATATCTTGCCATAGGTCAGCAGCCCAGATGGGTTTGCCTCTGCGCTGCCAGTTGCCCTGCTTCCACTGCTGTAACCACCCCCACAGGGCATTTGCCACCATCCATGAGTCAGTGTAGAGATAAAGTACTGGCCATTTTTCTCGCTCAGCAATGTCCAAGGCCAGCTGAATGGCTTTCACCTCTGCAAACTGGCTCGACTCCCCTTGTCCTTCCCTGGCTTCTGCAACTTGTCGTGTAGGACTCCACACAGCAGCCTTCCACTTTCGATGCTTTCCCACAATCCGGCAGGACCCATCAGTGAACAGGGCATATTTCTTCTCATTTTCTGGCAGTTTATTATATGGTGGGGCCTCTTCCGCACGCGTCACCTCCTCCTCTGGTGACATTCCGAAATCCTTGCCTTCTGGCCAGTCCATGATCACTTCCAGAATTCCTGGGCGACTGGGGTTTCCCATTCGAGTTCGCTGTGTGATCAGTGCAATCCACTTACTCCACGTAGCATCAGCTGCATGATGTGTGGTGGGGACCCTTTCTTTGAACATCCAGCCCAGCACCGGCAGTCGAGGTGCTAAGAGGAGCTGTGCTTCTGTGCCAACCACTTCTGAAGCAGCTCGAACCCCTTCATATGCTGCCAATGTATCTTTTTCTGTTGGAGTGTAATGGGCTTCAGATCCTCTGTATCCCCGACTCCAAAACCCTAGGGGTCGACCTCGAGTCTCTCCTGGTGCTTTCTGCCAGAGGCTCCAGGTAGGGCCATTCTCCCCGGCTGCGGTGTAGAGCACATTTTTAACATCTTGTCCTGCCCGGACTGGCCCCAGGGCCACTGCGTGGACTATTTCCTGTTTGATTTGTTCAAAAGCTTGTTGTTGCTCAGGACCCCATTTAAAGTCATTCTTCTTCCGGGTTACTTGATACAGAGGGGTTACGATTAGACTGTAATCTGGGATATGCATTCTCCAAAAACCCACAATGCCTAAGAAAGCTTGTGTTTCCTTTTTACTAGTTGGTGGAGACGTAGCTGCTAGTTTGTTGATCACATCCATTGGAATCTGACGGCGTCCATCTTGCCATTTTATTCCTAAAAACTGGATCTCCTGCGCAGGTCCCTTGACCTTACTTCGTTTGATGGCAAAACCAGCTTTCAGAAGGATCCGGACTGTTTTACTCCCTTTCTCAAAAACTTCTTCTGCTGTGTTTCCCCATACAATGATGTCATCAACGTATTGCAGATGTTCTGGAGCCTCACCCTGTTCCAGTGCAGTCTGGATCAGTCCATGGCAAATGGTGGGGCTGTGTTTCCACCCCTGGGGCAGTCGATTCCAGGTGTACTGGATGCCCCTCCAAGTGAAAGCAAACTGTGGCCTGCACTCTGCTGCCAAAGGGACTGAGAAGAATGCATTCGCTATATCATTTGTGGCGTACCACTTGGCTGCCTTGGACTCCAGTTCGTACTGGAGTTCTAGCATGTCCGGCACAGCAGCGCTCAGCGGTGGCGTGACTTCATTCAGGCCACGATAGTCTATAGTTAGCCTCCACTCTCCATTAGATTTTCGCACCGGCCATATGGGACTGTTAAAGGGTGAGCGGGTCTTGCTGATCACTCCTTGAACCTCTAGTTGACGAATCAGCTCATGGATGGGAATCAGAGAATCTCGGTTAGTGCGATATTGCCGCCGATGCACCGTCGTGGTAGCGATCGGCACCTGTTGTTCTTCGACCCTCAACAGCCCCACAACAGAAGGGTCCTCCGAGAGACCAGGCAAGGTAGACAACTGTTTAACTTCCTCCGTCTCTAAAGCAGCTATGCCAAAGGCCCACCGGTACCCTTTTGGGTCCTTCAAATACCCTCTCCTGAGGTAATCTATACCAAGGATGCATGGAGCCTCTGGGCCAGTCACAATGGGATGCTTTTGCCACTCATTCCCAGTTAGGCTCACTTCCGCCTCCAGTACAGTCAACTCTTGGGAACCCCCTGTCATCCCAGAAATACAAATGGGTTCTGCCCCTCTATAGCTTGATGGTATTAAAGTACACTGTGCACCCGTGTCCACTAGAGCCTTATACTCCTGTGGGTCTGATGTGCCAGGATGTCGAATTCAGACCGTCCAATAAACCCGGTTGTCCCTTTCCTCCACCTGGCCAGAGGCAGGGCCCCTCTAATACTGGTCATAGCATCCATTACTCACTTCTTGCATAAATGACTTGGAAGTTCCTTCAAGAGGATCAGAAGCAAGATCAGGCCTTCTGCTCTGCCTGGGGAACTGCTCACTGGAGACTGGGGCGTCACTTTTCCTGGAGGGATCCCCTTTTGTGGTTGTCCTTCCTTGCAACTCCTGTACCCGTGTCCGCAGGATCGAAGTAGGTCGTCCATCCCACTTCCTCATGTCCTCCCCGTGGTCACGCAGGTAGAACCACAGGGTGCCTCGTGGTGTGTACCCTCTGTACTCTCTCTCTTGAGTGGGGAAATGCCTGCTTCTAATAGCTGAGATGCTGGCCCGTACAGGTGGAGAGTAGGACATATTCTCTTCAAGTTGCTGGACCTTCCGTGACAGTTTCTCCACAGCTGAGACAAGAGGGGAAGAGAGACTTTCTTCATATCACCGGAGCTGGCCAGCCACCTCATCCACCGTCGATCCCTCTTCACCTTTCCATTCCATTACTGCCAATGAGTTGGCATATGACGATGGTGCGCTCCGTACAAACTTCCGCCACATGGGCCTTGTGCATTGCACCTCATCAGGGTCTGTGGGTAAGTCTGCATTGTCCAAGTCATAATAAATCATCTCCCGCACAGCTAATTCTCTCAGGTACTGGATACCTCTTTCCATGGTGGTCCACTTGCTTGGTTGACATACATCATCTTCACTGAAGGGGTACCTCTCCCTCACGCCTGACAGGAGTCATTTCCAGAGGCTGAGGGCTTGGGTCTTCTTTCCAATTGCCTTGTCAATGCCGCCTTCCCTGGACAGGGATCCCAGCTGCCTGGCCTCCCTACCCTCTAATTCCAGGCTACTGGCCCCGTTATCCCAGCACCGGAGCAGCCAGGTAACAATGTGCTCACCTGAAAGTCGGCTAAAATCTTTTCGCATATCCCGCAGCTCACTCAAGGATAGGGATCGAGTGATTATCTCTGGCTCTGCCTCTTCCTCCTGCTCTCGTGATGGCCCTGGTTCATCATCATCTTTTACCAAGCGAACTGATTTCTTCGTGTACTTCCTCTTCTGTTTGGGGGCAACTGATACTGGCACGGGTTGATTCCCTTGTTCAGCTGCAGGGGCTGCCGCAGGGGTTGCTGCAGGGGCCACAGGAGCCGCCGCAGGGGCCGCCGGCCTAGTTTCCATCTCTTCTCTCTGAGGGTGCTGCGTAACACTGAGCAGTGCCTGGTAGATACTGGCCAGGGCCCAGCACAGTGCGGTGAGTTGTGCCTCTCTAGAATAGCCACAGCATTTTCCCTTCAAATATTCTACCACTTTATCAGGGTCCTGTAATTGTTCAGGGGTAAAGTCCCAGACCATTGGAGGTGAAAAGTTCTCTAGGTACCTGCCCATGTTCTCCCACATGCCATGCCACCCCTGACTATCCAGCCTCGGAGAAGATCTCCGGGTGGTAGTCTTAAATAGCTGTTTAACCCTAGACAAGACCTGGAACACATTCAGGAGACATAACACTAGGAACATGCTGGTCTGAGTATCCCAAGGATATTCAAAATTCTCAAAAGCTGTCATACCTGGCCCAAAGGAGAAAAGGGAGGCAAAAGAGCTGGGGAAAGTGTCCCCCCCTGTTTCCTCCACAGACTGCCTGTAATTATTAACAAACTCAGAGAGACGGTGCCCAATGTACGGACAGGACAGCAGAACCGCATAAACACCCCACAATAGCTGTCTGAACAGTGACGTTTTCATATCATAAACAGATACCGCACAGGACAGCAGAATGATAATCCTGATCCCTGTTCCAGACATGATAAACAGTATCACAGGGAGTACATAAACCATATAGGAATTTATATAACACAGCCATGAAAACAAACCAAGCAACATGGTGACCAGTGACTATTTACCTAATAAATACCTACAAAAATTCGTTTTCTCCAAGCTCTGGTTGGATTCTGTCGTTATCTCAACCCTCGAGCCCCACGTTGGGCGCCAAAAAGGACTGTCGTGGTTTTGCCTCAGACGGCAACAAAGAACCACGTGCCGCTCGCTCAGCTCTTCCCAATACAGGAAGAATCCGAAGAAAAAAAACCCGCAAGACTCTAGGGTTGAGACAAGGGCATTTTAACCGAATAGCGAAGGGAACAAGCAAAATAACAACAACAACAACACAGACAAAGGAATACACAAACGTGGTTATGAAACCGCCGCTCACCGACCCAACCCAAGACGCCTCAGCCCGCTCCGAGAGAGAGCTTCCTGCCCCCTCCCCCCGGCATTTCAAGGTTGGCATGGATCAGGTGGTATGGAATACCAGAGAAAATTAACCCTATCCCTGCCGGAACCAGGACAGGGACACACCTACTGTCCACACCAACACAAGAGCTTGCAGTAACCTTCTCTAGACTGCCCACACACATTTTTCTCACACTCTCACTTCAGCTTTGCACTTCATTTCACTCACCACCCACAATTTGGGCCTTTTGATAGGCCTGTTGGCACAACCCAGGTAACTCTGTAGGCCTTTTTTTGAGGCCCAATGTGCTGGTTTTGGCTGGGTGTCATGGAAGGAGTGATGCACTTCACTTGTAAGAGAGAAGCAGCAATATATTTATTGATACAAACCAACGATTTAACAAAGTTTTATAGTAGATGCGACAGTGTTTAACAAGATTTGATAGCAAGGCACACTTGGTTATTTACTGCATAAAGGACAGGGTCAGACAGAACTGTCAGGTAGACCCTCCCATTGAGTCACTCAAGGGGGAGATCCTGTTGTGCAGCCCGCTGCCATTCAGGAGAGCTCCAAAGGCTCTTGGGCTGTTCACTATTTATGGGGGTAAGATGATTGATTTATAGTCATATTTGCATATTGACCACAGTACCAGCATTGTGGTTAGGTGGGTGCATTGCTCAAGTTAGCCCTTGACTATTGTGGTGTTATCTGTCTCCCCGAAACCACCTTTGAGCCGGATGCAGCCATCATGACTAGATGCACCCATTATGACCACCATGGGTGGTTATCGTTTGGGCAGGGTTATGGGAGATAAAGGTCAGGTTGGGGGCAGGGGGGGAGCACACCATCACACTGGGATAGAGCTAATTTTCTTCATAGCAGCTAGTATGGAGATATGTTTTGGATTCATGCTGGAAATGGTGTTGACAACACAGGGGTGTTTTAGTTATTGCTGAGAAGTGCTTACACAGAGTCAAGGTCTTTTCTGCTTCTCACACTGCCCCGCCAGTGAGTAGGTTGGAGTTGCACAGTTGGGACAGCTGACCCCAACTGACCAAAGGGATATTCCATACCATATGACATCATGCTCAGCAATAAAACTAGGGAGGAGGTTGACGGGTGTTAAAGAATTTCACTACTTGGTGGGTACCTCTAGGTTTGCTTTATTAACAACTCAGAGTTGGGCCATCACCTCAGTGAGTGGCAAAGACTGACAAGGAGTAATGTCATATATATACAGTTAAAACAAACATTACATAATTGGTATTTCTTTCCAAGAGGGTCTGGGTGTTCCCTTACAGCTTTTCAGTTCTCTATTCTTTAGTAATTTCAAAAGTCCATACAATTCCTCTGCCTCAGGTGATTCTTCATAGTCTCGTTCCAGTTCTCCTTTTGAAGTTGCAGCTCACTGGCGCGGTCTCTGGTCACCACAGTCTCTTGTCTTCTTTAAACAATCTTTACCTGTAGGATTCTTAGAAACTTAAGACATTCTATTAATTATATGCTTTAGTCTATGTCTATTTCTAAATGCCCAACCTTTTCCAAGTTAATCACTTATTTCCTATCTATTATTCTGTCTTATGCCTGCTATCTACATTCACTATTCTCTTGATTCACCTTGACTGGGTTTTAAGACAGCCATGGTAAGGGCTATACAAAGGACAAATGATCAGTATATTGCTTAGTATTGTTCTTACCACCTGCATATTATTAATCAATTCTACAATACTATAATCTATCTACTCGCTGATATATAATTATTTTCTATACTAAAGATTAAGCTTGGTCATGGTTTGCTGTTGCGTTGCCTAGGAGTCTACAAGCCTATTTCTTTTACAGCGGGGGTGCTGCTGCTCGGGGACTGGCTGGTCATTGGTCAGTTGGTGGTGATCAATTGTTTTCATTTACATCACTTGCCTTTCTTGGGTTTTATTTCTCTCTCTCCGTTATTTTCCTTTTCCTTACAATTTTATTATTATTATTGTTGTTATTATTATTATTATATTTTCAATTATTAAACCGTTTTTATCTCAACCCACGAGTTTTCTCACTTATACACTTCTGATTCTCTTCCCCATCCTGCTGGGGAGGAGTGAGCGAGCGGCTGTGTGATGCTTAGTTGCTGTCTGGGGTTAAACCATGACACCCAGCTAACTCAGTGGGCCTTTCACTGCCACCCAGGTGCCTTGGTGGGCCTTTCATCATGACCCAGGTGCCTTGGCAAGCATTACGGCATTGCTGAGCTGCCTTGGTGCACAGTTTGTTGGGGCCCAGCAGCCTTGGCAGGCCATTCAGTGCAGCACAGGTGCCTTGGCTGGCCTTTTGGTGCAACTTACTGTCCTCAGGGGGTCTTTCTGTGTGTCCCAGATGCCTTGGCAGGAATTTTGGCATGGCATACCTCCCTTTGCCAGACTTTCTGTGAGTCCCATTTTTTTTTGGTGCACCTCTTGGTGTGTCTCAGCTGCGTCAGCAGGTCTTTCTGTGAGGCCCAGATGCCTCAGTATGACTTTGAGCATTGCACAGGTGCCTCAGTTGTACTTTTGGTGTAACTCAGCTGCCTTGGCAGGCTTTTCAGTGTGACCCACCATTTTTAGTGGGTCTTTCTGTGGGGCCCAGCACCCTCAGTGTGACTTTAGTTTTGGCACTTGTACCTCAGTGGGCTTTTCAACATGGAGCAGGTGCCTTGGAAGGCCTTTCTGTGAGTCCCAGATGACTTTGTGCATCTTTCGGTTGCAGTCCAGTTGCCAGTTTTGGCATTTCCTAGCTACCTCGGTGTGCCATTTGTTTCAGCACACACCGCAGTTCTGCGCTTCATTTCATTCACCACCCACAACTCAACACTACTGCTCATCTCTCAGCTGCGCATGAAGCTCAGGAATGCACTCACTGTCCACACCAAGGCAAAAGCTCACAGCCAACTTCTCTATGGCCTGCCTACACTCAGCATTCCACATCAATTATTCTCACACTCCCACAGCAGCTTACTCCTTACCTAAAACTCAGATCTACCGCTCAGCTCTCCAGGGTTCAATGAAGAAGGAAACACACTCACTGTCCACACTGAGACAAGAATTCTCAACCAAGTTATCCAGCCTTCCTGCACTCTCCTCCTTACACCTATTCTTCTCGCACTCACACTGCAGCTCTGCACTGGACAAGCCCGGGCAGCGGCAGGGACCCGCAGGGAGCCCACAGCTCGCGCAAGGGCAGCCTACAAGACAGGGGCAGAGCCTGCTGCAGCAGCAGCCAGCCCCTACCCCCTTAAAAGGCAGCCCTAGGGAGTGCGGCGACCAGGGCATGGCACGGCAGTTTGCATGGAAAGCTCAGGAGGGGAGTTCAGCCATGGTCTCTACCCGAAAGACACAGCTTCCTGCATCTTCTGCACTTGCCGGAGCAGACATAGCCACACAGACAGAGCTCCCGTGGAAGCATGCAGCCACCCAGGTCTCTGGCTGCAGGGAGTGCCTTAACGTCTCATGGCTAAGGGAAAAAGGAAGACCCGGGGCACTACAGACTGGTCAGTCTCACCTCTCTGCCTGGAAAGATCATGGAGCAGATCCTCCTGGAATCTCCGCTAAGGCACATGGAAAATAAGGAGGTGATTGGTGACAGCCAACATGGAGTCACCAAAGGCAAATTGTACCTGACAAATTTGGTGGCCTTCTACAATCTTGCCACAGCATTGGTAGACAAGGGGAGAGCAACCGACATCATCTACCTGGATTTATGCAAAGCATTTGACACTGTCCCACATGACAACCTGGTCTCCAAATTGGAAAAGCATGGATTTGATGGATGGACCACTCGGTGGATAAGGAACTGGCTCCGTGGCTGCACTCAAATGGTTGCAGTCAATAGCTCAATGTCCACATGGAAACTGGTGACGAGTGGCGTTCCTCAGGGGTCAGTACTGGGACCAGTGCTGTTTAACATCTTTATCGGAGGCATGGACAGTGGGATTGAGTGTACCCTCAGCAAGTTTGCCGATGACACCAAGCTGTGTGGTGTGATCGACACGCTGGAGGGAAGGGAAGCCATCCAGAGGGACCTTGACAGGCTTGAGAGGTGAGCCCATGCAAATCTCATGAAGTTCAACCAGGCCAAGTGCAAGGTCCTGCACCTGGGTCATGGCAATCCCAGGCACAAATACAGGTTGGGCGGAGAATGGCTTGAGAGCAGCCCTGAGGAGAAGGACTTGGGGGTGCTGGTGGACGAGAAGCTCAACATGAGCCAGCAACGCGCGCTTGCAGCCCAGAAAGCCAACAGCATCCTGGGCTGCATCAAAAGAATCGTGGCCAGCAGGTCAAGGGAGGTGATTCTGCCCCTCTACTCCGCTCTGGTGAGACCCCACCTGGAGTATTGCATCCAGCTCTGGAGTCCCCAACATAAGAAGGACAAGGACCTGTTGGAACGGGTCCAGCAGAGGGCCACAAAGATGATCAGAGGGCTTGGAGCACCTATGCTATGAGGACAGGCTGAGAGAGTTGGGGTTGTTCAGCCTGGAGAAGAGAAGGCTCCGGGGAGACCTTATAGCAGCCTTCCAGTACCTAAAGGGGGCCTACAGGAAGGATGGGGAGGGACTCTTTCTCAAGGAGTGGAGCAATAGGATGAGGGGTAACTGTTTTAAACTGAAAGAGGGGAGATTTAGATTGGATATTAGGAAGAAATTCTTTACTGTGAGGGTGGTGAGGCACTGGAACAGGCTGCCCAGGGAAGTTGTGGATGCCCCATCCCTGGAAGTTTTTAAGGCCAGGCTGGATGAGGCTTTGAGCAGCCTGGTCTAGTGGGAGGTGTCCTTGCCCATGTCAGGGGGGTTGGAACTAGATGATCTTTAAGGTCCCTTCCAACCCAAACCATTCTATGATTCTATGATTCGTTTCACCCACCACCCAAACTGCAGCCCTTCCACCCAGCTCTCGAACGTGCTTGTGTGGATTAGCCTTGGCTGGCAGCCAAACTTCCACCCAGCCACTTGCTCACTCTCCCACTCAGTGGGATGGAAGAGAAAATAGGAAGAACAGGAATAAAAAAGCTCATGGGTCAAGATAAAGATAAGGAGATTGCTTTACCAAACGCCATTTACCATCATGGTCAAACCAGACTTTACTTGGGGAAAATTAATTTATTGCAAATTAAAATAAAAATGTAATGGCATTAAAACAATACCTTTCCTTCCCACTTTCCCAGGCTCAATTTTTACTCTTTCACTCCAGACTCCTGTCTCCTGCCAGTGGCACAAGGGCGATGGTGGGTGGGGGCTTACGCTCAGTACACGAGTCCACAGATGGTTATCCAGCCTACCTACACTCAGCTTCCATCACCTATTCTTCTCACGCTCACATTAGAGCTCTGCACTTATTTCATAGACTCATAGAATGCGCTAAAAGCATTCTAAACCCTTGCGCTAAAAGCAAAAAATCAATGGCAGCTCTATTTTGAAGCGTAGCATGCTGAATAGAGTCTACATCTGCTAATAACCCACTTAATGCTAACGACGTGGCATTGGTCTGTTTAGCCAGCCAACACCCTATTTTTATTGAGCATATTTAATGCCGTTGCTGTTCCTAGCGAAGGGAGAATACTTAGCCCTATTCTTTGTCCGAGATTCGGGAATGTTATATGGTCGTCACAGGTCGTCACAGGATGGAGTAAAGGTATGAACTGTTCTCTTGGCTCTGTGTTTACTGTGTGCTCTGCTCACTGTGGCTTTGGCCGTACGCAGGCCTCTGCTGCCACATCTCCCCCTTTGTTGTTTAACACCAGACCATTTATTAACAAGGTCGCCATGACTTGTGCTTCTACTCGTCGTGATGCTCTTAGCAGGTTATATACTAAACACAATTAAAAGCAGAATCAAAAAGAACCCTGCTAAGGCAGTAAATACCCAGATTCCTAAATTTAGCCCAGAAAGCCAATTTCTTTGGATTTACCCACGAGAAATCCTTTTGTAATATTTCAAATACATTGCGGTTCACTAAGTCTTGAATCTTTAGTATTTGAGCTTTTAGCTGATCATGTAAAGGACGAATATTTTGTTGCAACAACATGTGAAAAGCACCTTGGAGATGGTGTTTAACCATTTCCCAGCCATGTAGCGACGTATTCCAGGGGAGAGACGTAACACAAAGTCTTTGAGAGTTGTACTCCCAATCACAATACAGAGAAAGATATGTTTTTAATGCATTTTGCCGATCCCCTTTCCATATTACTGCTGTTTTATACCTTACTCGCGTTAAATTTACACAATAAGATTGATTACATTCTTGTATACTTGCATTTTGAGCCGAAGCAAACATACGGATGAGAAGTACAAATCATTACAGAATTTTCTTGCTCACAACTTCTATTTGTTGTAGTATTATCCATGGTTAGCATGCACCCCGATTTAAGGTGCTTATAATACACCTTCGGTTGTTCAGGCCATTCAACAGTTCTTACAAAATGTCGCTCTACTGCTGTGGATGACAAAGAAGACATGTTTAGAAAATTTAAAACATGAGAGCATATGTGGACAATAAAATAAGGAAACTGTCTTTTTCATAAAAGCAACATTAATTGCAGTAAGAGATTAAATAACAATTGGTTCTCTACTTGTTTTATAAATGCTCCTTCAAGTCTTTGAACAATACCAGTAACTTATTGAGAGTCTGCCACTACATTTAACGGTTCCTGTTGAAATAAGTCAAAAGCCTTTACTGTGTCCCTGAACCATCTACAAACACCGTACGGGTGCCAGCAAGAGGCTTTGGCGCTGGCAGGATGTGCGGCTGTAAAGGAATTTGTAGAAGTGACTGTAATAGTGTATGCCAGGGGAAAGAATAATTTATTTGCCCAATATAATGTACTAAGGCAATTTGTAGGTTAAGACTTTGTGAGAACCAAGGGTCAACGTCGTCCTTTTTGATGGGGACTTGTATGTGGCTTGGATGCATTCCAGAAAGCTGCTGATAGCACAAACGACCCTGGAAAAACAATGGTGGTAACATTTCAATCATCATAGTTACTGGTTTTGAAAAGGTATGTGGCAAAAATACCCACTCTAATGCAGTCAGGCTCTTTGCGAGTGCATCATCCCACTGTCCTATCAGGGCGTAAGGTTGAAATTCTTGTAGGAAGGTGTTCAATGCATCTTGCAGCAGTAGTAGACTATATCTTATCTGCAATGTGCTGTAATGCCTTCTGAGCTGTTGGGGTTAATGAATGTGGAACCTACGGGGGGAGGGAGGGGCAGCCACAGCGCTCCAGGGCGTCCCCTGTATCTTCAAAGTTAGCTCATGTCTCTCTCCCCTGCTCTGACCCGAGACAGCCCCCTTACATCCTGCACTGGATTGAGTGCAGAAGTACAGGCTAGAGTCGCTTCATGCATGGCCAGCACATGCAGTGAGTCTCACCAAACTCATGATCCAGCTTTGCTAACAGCAGCTGTCTGATACGTGACTCCATTGTTGTAATCCCTTCTTGTTATCTTCTTCTGTGAAGGTCAGGTTCTCATGGATACGCACACAGTTTTTACAGCAACATATTCTACAACTCGTACAAGGGTACAATGCAAAGCGGCATCTACATCTGATCATATAATGCTTATTAAACACGGCAAACAGCATACTAAACATAACAGACAAATTCCTTCCACACAAGCAATGAGTATAATTTGCTTCAAGCACCACACCCCCAAGTCCATCCAGCAAAAAGATTGCACCCAGTGGTCTCCACAAGTTGTTGGTTCGGTCGGTGCAGTTCTTGCAACTGGGCATGGATGGATTTGGAGTGGCCACTTAGATTCATACAGTACAGTCCTTTAAAATCCTGACAACCGTGTCTGTGAGCTGAAAGCAAAAAATCAGTAGCAGCTCTGTTTTGCAGCGTCACATGTCAAATACTGTCTACATCTAGCAATAACTCAGAAATAGCTGTACTAGTAGCATTACTAAACTTGTCCTTGGCAGCAACAGAGTCCTTGTTAGCAAGAATCCTTGGCAGCGAAAGAGTCCTTGTTAGCGAGAGCGCATGCGGACTCCCTCTTCTTGCTGGTACTGTGCTTTGATCTTCTTCCACAACAGGCCAAGATTCTCAAGCAGCTAGATAAGGTGTCTGGGAGTCCATTACAGGCTTATGTCATCCAAATGTTTTTCTTGCAAACACCCGAGACTGAATAACAATTGGTGCGATTTATGTGTTTTCCAGCACCCAGGTGCGGGTCCCTTGAGTGTATTTACAATCCTCCTCGCCGATCTTCCATTGCTTTCCCATATTCCACCCCCTTGCTCAAGAGACCGCTTCTGCTGGGGTTTTTTAGTCTCGCAGGGTATAACACTAAGGCATGCAATAACATATACACAGATAGGAAAAAACCAAAACCATATCTCTATGGTACTGCTTTGAATCAGGTGTTCTATTTCTCTTTTTCTGCTGCTTTCTCGTAGCGCATATGGCATACTTTTGTGCTAACGTGGCACATTTCCCATCTAATTGTTCCTGTTTGGTTTCTCTCTCTTTTTTTTTTCTTTTTTTTTTTTTCTTGTCTTTCATCACTTATGACTGACAAAAAAGTTTGCCTTTGCAACAAGAGCTCAGTTTCTCGTGTTTCCTTAAGTTTCTCATTTTCCTACAGAGCATCCTATAGATTTTGTCTCAACTCCTTTTCCCAATCAATGATGATCTTATAGGCAAAAAACAAACAACTAGCCATACGCCCTGCACGGGCGAGCCGTTCCCGAGAGCGTAAGCATGTCAGCTGGGGAAAGCTCCCCCAATATTTCAGGACTTTCATCAGTTCTACAGCCCATCCTGGTGTATCTACCTGGGGTGCGCTCGCCTTATGTCTAAACATTGTGTATGTACAAACTTCTTCACTTGACGGAGTGTCAGCCCTAGTCGCGTACGAGAACAGTACCACACCGGGCAGAACACCTGCTCAAGTGGAGTCACCTAACAACACTGCACACAACAAAAAACAAACAGTAGCACACATGCTGATCAGCAGGTATAAGCTGGCGCCCACACACACTTATACAGCAGACATACAAAAACCAACACTTCTATCTCAGGGAGACGGCTGGGGAGAGGAGGATCTGAGGCGGGCAGCGGCAGGAGCAAAACAGCTCCGGCTCCGTCCTTCTCTGCTGACATTCTGACAATACACCGCAATACCCCGATTCCGGCTGCGCACTTATAAGCGGTTGATAAGGAGGAACAGATGCAGTACCTGGCGCAAATGAAGAATGGTTAAGAACGGAGGAGCGCGATAACAACTTTTGTCGCTGTTGCTGTAAAATCTCCGCAGTTGGAGCAGATGTAGGCATAGCTTTAACTGGGGTTAAAGGTGGATATAAATCAGGTTCAGTCTCTGGATTTATTGGACCAGGATCAAAGGGGCTCCCAGGATCATCCTCAGGGCTATTACAGAATAGGGTAGAGTGAACTTGAGTGCCTCCTTTCCCTTCTGCTTGTTCTGATCTTGGCAAAACTGGGGGGCAGTCATCTGCTTTGAAATTTGGAGGTGCGGCAGTTGCCCCAGACAGAGCAGCATCGTTATTGCTCGCAGCTTGTCTGATATCCTCCTGTTTCCGTATCATCTCTAGAATTTGCCGCCAATCAGTTTGATAAGAGATAGATCCCACTCAGTTGCAAGCTTCTATCATATCTATTAAGCCTGGATTCTTTAAGGCTTGTAATATATGCCTACCCATAAAAAGAACTCGCTGTGTTGGGGTAGAAATAACTTCGGCTAGCTGCTTGATATCGAATGGAGTTAGTATGTGTCCTTTCATAATGTTATTTAATAGTCCTTGTGCATAAGGGGAGGTTAGTCCATGCTGCATAATCGTTTTCCACATTTCTCTAACCAGCTCCCACCTTATCGGTTCCCAGGTGTTCGGTCCATTTTGATTAAGCAGTACCGGACAGGCAATGGCAGTAGTGGCTTCTATATCGCCGTCCTGTAATGCCTGTTTACATAAATTCTGCCAGTGTTGAGTAGGATTATAAATTGCAGTGACCGCCGGACTTGGTGCCGGACTTGGCAAGGAATCGCCCCAACCCGGTAACACAGGAGACCATGGCGGTATCATCGTCACATCTAGTGGGGGTGCTAACGGTGCAGCCGGACAGCTTGGGGGTTCAGGTTTCCCCCCCTCTGTTTGAGTGGTAATCCGGCTGTCCGGTGCCAAAGCTGCAGCAGCGGCTGCTGTGGCATTTCGTTCAGATTTTACCTGCTGTAAAGTATCTTTAATCAACCTCCAGGTTGTCAAAACCTTTGTGGCAGTCGCATCCCCTTTTGTTGCACTTTCAAATAAAGTTTTGCCCACTTGCTCCCAACTTGATAATTGGAAAGCCATTATAGAATCAGTGGGAAGACCTTTGCTTTTTAGCCATGCCAGTAAAAGCTGAAGAGTTCCTTCATCATATTGAATACCTTTTCTACTTAAAAACTTTTCTAATATACATAGAATTGCCTTTTCCTCTGAGGAAATTTTCAATCCCATTTTCACACGTCCCCAGCTGCTCACCTTTTTCTGGTGATTATTTGTCCGGACTGCAGCTCTCCTTCCAACTGCTTTTTTCTCGTTCAGCCGGGCTGCTCCACCGGTCGTACATTCCTACGATTTAAGTCCCTGTTCGGGCGCCATTTGTGGAGCATGGATTCATGGACTCTGGCAGGGTACAGACCAAAGACCTTTATTGCAACAATCTGACAGGCTTTATAGTTTTACACACTGTCCACGCGCAAGTTGTGTTCTGCTGATAGGTTGAAGGTCGACTGCCACGCGCTTCTCTACTTCTTCCAATTGGTTTCTGCTGTCTGTTCACGAGGAGCAACAACTTCATTCTCATGTCCTGTTTCTTGCTGATTCTTACTTGTTTTTCTGTTCTCACAAACCCTCTCTCAAGGACGCAGCTTTATCTCATCGAGGTTGAACAGACCTATGCTGCTCTCTATTCCCACAGTTGCCTCAGGAGCCCCTGGTTTGTCTCCATAAGACTTCAAGTTTGCAGCAGTATACCCAGCACATCTCAGAGTAACAGGTTGAGGGCCCTCACTAGCGACCCATCCCTCAAACCTTGGAGTATTGTCCCTTGACTTGTCACAAGCAAGCCTGATAATACCAGCTCCCCCATCAAGTCTAGTTTAAACCTCAGTCAATGAGTCCTGCTAGCTCATGAGCAAAGATCCTCTTCCCCCTTTGAGAAAGATGAACCCCATCTGACACCAGCAAGCCTGGTGCTGTGTAGGCCATCCCATTGTCAAAAAAACCCAAAATTGTGGCAGTGTTGTCCTGGTTTGAGGTAAAACAGAACCAACTTTCTGTTTGGTACTTTTACTTTGCAGCTAAGCCTCTTCTAACTGTCTGAAATTAACAGCATATTGTGCAGAAAACTGTTCGTTCTCAGAGTGATAAGACCAATGTTTACAGTTAGTGCCAAGGAATGGTACGCAGAGAGGCTCTTGATTATACTAATTGCTATAACAACCAAGGTCAGCTGATTTCATTATTTGCCCTGTTGGAGGGTCGGAAACGGAAAAGCGTGGAGGGGTCCCACCTGCAGGGAGGAGCAGACAGGACAGGTGACTGCTGGAGAGGGTACAGCAAAGGGCTACCAAGATGATTAGGGGACTGGAACACCTCTCTTATGAAGAAAGGCTGAGGGATTTGGGTCTCTTCAGTCTGGAAAAAAGACGACTGAGGGGGGATCTTATCAATGCTTATGAATACTTAAAGGGTGGGTGTCAGGAGGATGGGGCCAGGCTCTTCTCAGTGGTGCCCAGGGACAGGACAAGAGGTAATGGGCACAAACTTGAGCATAGGAAGTTCCACCTAAACATGAGGAGGAACTTCTTTACTTTGAGGGTGGCAGAGCCCTGGCACAGGCTGCCCAGAGAGGTGGTGGAGTCTCTGTCTCTGGAGACTTTCAAAACCTGCCTGGATGCATTCCTGTGCAACCTGCTCTAGGTGACCCTGCTCTGGCAGGGGGGTTGGACTAGATGATCTCCAGAGGTCCCTTCCAACCCTATGATTCTGTGATTCTGTGACCCAAAACTGACCAACAGGGGTATTCCATCCCATCTGCCCCATGCTAAGTATAAAAGCTGAGGGATCAAACGTGTCAGGTTGGCTTCTTCTTCAATGGCTTGGCTTCTTCAGTGTTATTAATTGGCAATAAATTAAATTAATTTTCCCCAAGTCGAGTCTGTTTTGCCTGTGACAGTAATTGGTGAGTGACCTCCCTGTCCTTATCTCAACCAACGAGCTTTTTCTCTCCCTGTCCTGTTGAGGTGGAGTGAAAGAGCAGCTTGGTGGGCACCTGGTGGCCAGCCAAGGTCAGCCCACCACACTATGTAACTGAAATTTTAGGTAACTGGAAAGCTATGCTCATTGCCAGAAATTCTGTGTAGTGATAAGCTATGCTGGTTGCTAAAGTCTTTCTATAAGAATAAAGCTCTGAGTATAACTACAACCCTGTGGCCAGTTCTCATTCTACCGAGGATCCATAAAAGAACCTTCCTGTCCCCATAGCATTGGGTAGCATCAGGTGACACCTTCCCATGCTCTTCTTCCCACACTCCCACTGCAGATCTGTGCTTCACTTCACTTGCCACCCCACAATCAGCCCTACTGCTCAGCTTTCCACTGAACAGGTTACTCAGGCATGCACCCACTGTCCACAGCAACACAAAGGAGCTCTCATCAAAGAAATACAGTAAATGAATTTGGTGCCAGCATCTAGTGTCAGACAGGGGGTGTAGGTGCCCCTGGACTGTGGTGTCTGCAACTGGAGACAGTGGGTGCTCTCAGTGCCAGCAGCTGGAGAGTGTGAGGGTCTCTGCTCCAGTCACCAGAGTGGGACCATGGCTCATGGGCCAACAGATGGAGTAGGACTGCAGGTCACAAGCCTGTGTGCCTGGTGCCAGCTGTGGGGGCAGGGTGGGGGACAAGTGTCTGTATCTTCCCCTAACCTGGTTTGCAGTGGGGTGTGGTGGCATAATTCACTATCAAAGTTCAAGTTGGACTAGCTGGCAAATAGGAGACCCAGGGTCCAGGCAGGGATATCAGACAGGCAGGGGCCCATGCTGATATCCAAGGGATCAATGAGTGTGGGGGTGCTTGCAAGACAAGTGTGTGAGTGTATGCATCTATTTGCTAGCGAGCTTAAGCTGGACTATGCAGCGAGTGAGAGACCTGCATACTGGGTAAGAGGGCCCAGGATCTAGGCATGGATATTATATGGGCTGAGGGCCTATGCTGATATTCAAGGGACTCATGAGTGTGTGTGCTTCTGAATCTAGAGAGTGAAGGTATGTGTGCTTTCATTCCTTCATCAGTTTGCATAGTCTCACTGACACCCTTCCCCACCCTGGAATATCCATGACTCTCAGGTCTATAAAGATATAGAAATTAAATACATAGATCCATAAAAGCTTAGAAATAGAATAATAGAAAGTAGTTAAACAAAAGTGAAAAACAGGTTCAAATCCCCCCTACTCTACAAGTCTGATGAACAAGCCCTAACATGTTTGGGCTGGAGGGAGGTTCAAGAGGGCGGGGGGGCACCAAAAGGATCAGGGGTGGGCATGAACAAGTTCAAACCTCTGTCCAGAGGTGCAGACTCTGTGACAGCTGAAAGTAGAGGCACCTCAATAAACAGATGCTGGCCTGCACTGGGGACACTTCAAACAAATTCAGCTCAGATTTGATACTTTCTTTACTTTCTATTCACATTTAAACTTGAATTATTCATTTCACCAGCTCTTATTAAAGAATGTTTTATACATTTTATCCCTACACTTTTATGGAGATATATATATGTATTTATTTTCTATAGCTTTATATGTGTGTGTATATATATACTCTATATATGCATATAAATATTTATATAAAGTGTATCTATGTATAATTTAATAAAATATGTGTTTATATGTATATATAAACATATATTTTTTAGATATGAGTACTTCCTGGTCCAAAGGAAACTGGGAGCCAATCAGAGGGTGCTCTGATATGTGGATATATGACATTTTCAAAAAGGGGCAACAAGACAATCACAGAGCAGCATGAAAACACATGGGGTATGATGTCAAAAAACGGCAGCTTCTGTGGATGTAGTGGGCAGGGTCTTCCTTTTCTGAAGTAACAGGAAGAGGTGTCTGGTCCTGCCAGCCAATTAGAGGTCAGTCTGTGAACATGTGGGGTATGCTATTTTACAAAATGGTGACCCCCAGGGCAAAAAGAAGATCATGTGACTGGAAGAAGGGAAGGACTTGTGGGGCAAGTGGGACATGTGTCTGACAGAAGGGGCGGAGCTTCTGCCAGAAGTTGGGGAATGTGGCACCTGTCACTTCTTATATTGGATAAAAGATTTTCTTATTCTACTTGTACCTGTCTCTGGTCCTGTTTCCCGGATAGCCCTCAGACTTACATTGTAGGTAGCTTCTCACCTGAATGGATCCCCTTGTACGTATGTTGTCGCTTGTTTCCAGTCTTGTCTCTGGCTCTGTCTCCTTAATGGACTTTAAACCTATGTTGTAGCCTTGTCTCTGGTCCTGTCTCTTGTTCCTCACTGGACTCCTTGGATAGACCCTAGACCTGATTTGTTGCTTTGCATTGTCCAGACTGCAGGGTGGATATCTGCTCCACTGCAGTCCTCCATGGGCTGCAGCAGGACAACCCGCGTCACCATAGTCTTCGCTATGGGCTGCAGGGCAATCTCTGCTTCAGTGCCTGGAACACCTTCTCCTGCTCCTTCTTCACTGAGCTTGGTGTCTGCAGGGTTGTTTCTCTCACATATTCTCACTCCTCTCTCCCAGATGTTGCACAGCATTTTTTCCCTTTCTTAAATATGTTATCACAGAGGCACTACCAACATCACTGATTGGCTCAGCTTTGGCCAGTGACAGGTCCATCTTGGAGCCAGCTGAAACTGGCTCTGTCAGACATGGGGGCAGCTCCTGGTGTCTTCTCACAGAAGACACTCCTGCAGCCCAACTCCCCCACCCACTACCAAAACCTTCCCACGTAAATCCAATACAGTCCTGCACCTGAGATGGCATACTCCCAAGCAGCCGTACAGCCTGGGGTTTAACTAGCTGGTGTATAGCTCTGCTGAGAAGGACCTGGAGGTCCTGGTGGTCTACAAGCTAAACGTGAGTCAGCACTGGCAATTGGATAATTCTGGCTAGAGATGAAGCAAATGGTTTTTGGGGTTCGTGAGTTTTCTTAAATTTAGGACCCGACCTGGCAAAAACCAAATAACTCCAGTATGGCAATTGGGCCTGTCCATCCATTGACTGGAAGCCTACCAAAGACTAGATGAAAGATGCCCTTACATTTTACTTCCAGTTGGTCCTCAACAACAATTGGTAAATTTCCTAATAGATACAGGAGCACAGATTTCAATACTAACACAACAGGATGCCAAGAAGCTGGGCATATGACCCAGACGGCAGAGAGTCAAAGTCACTGGAATAAATGGAGCAAGTGTTATTTGTTAAACTGCAAAAGTTAATTTATGTCTCCCAGGTGAGAAGTGAATGTCATCTACTCACTTTGCAGTTAAAGAACACAATGAAAATATTTTGGGTTTCAATGTTTTGAATGTGGTCCTTCGGTTCAAATGTTGACCCTAACTCTGACAGAAATCGGGAGACTACAGTGCGTGTACTCCACGCAGCCCCTGGACTCTGTGATTCAAAGATTACTAATGTACCACAATACTCAATTTCTGCTGTGGCACAAAACAGAATTTCTGAAGTCATAGCTGATTTGGAAAAATGACAAATTATCTCCAGAACCCACTCCCCATATAACTCACCTGTCTATCCAGTCCAAAAACCAGATGGGAGGTGGCGTTTAACAGTTGATTATCAGTCCTTGAATGCTAATACAGCCCTGATAACAGCTGCTGTACCATTGCAAACTTACCAGATACTTTGCAAGCAGCTGCACACCCATGGATGGTGATGCTAGATGTGAAAGATATGTTCTTTATGGTCCCTTTACAACAAAAGGATAAAGAGCAATTTGCTCTCTAATTTACTTGGAAAGGTATACAATACACCTTTAACAGACACCCACAGGGGTATAAACATTCACCTATGATTGCTCATGCTGCACTTGCTGAACTTTTACAGACAGTCTCACTCCCCCAAGATGTGAAACTGTACCATTATATGGATGATATTCTGATTGGAGGAACTTCCCCTGAGACGGTGGGGGAAGCGGCAGCAGCAGTGTGGCAAGCACTACACAGAGCACAAGTTCAAATTCCACCTGAGAAGTGTCAGGGACCAAGTAGAGAAGTAAAGTTTTTAGGTACTTGTTGGATTGCAGGCAGCGCAGTGATTTCTCAAGACACCTTAAGAAAAATCGAACAATTGCAGATGCCCCAATCTAGGAAAGAGTTACAACAGATAATGGGAACTTTAGGATATTGGAGAAAGCATGTATCTGGATTTTCTATCATTGCTCGCCCACTATACTCACTTTTACAAAAGGAAAAACTGTGGAAATGGGACCCAGAACATGAAGAGACAGTCAAAACTTTAATACAGGATTTAAAAACATATCAGTCACTGGGGCCAGTACGCCCCCGTGACCCTATTATAGCAGAACAGGGTTTTGCAGAACATGGTACTTACTGTAACCTATTTCAAATTGGCCCTGATAGACCAAAGAGGCTGTTAATGTTTAACTCGACTGCATTTAAAGAGACAGAACAGAGATATTCTGAGTGGGAAAAGGAACTTTTATCTTTAGTTCGAGCAGTTAAACAAGTTGAGCCACTAAGGGGTAACCCATCTGGAAAAACCCAACCGAGACTTGTATTGTTTTCATTTCCAGGAATGATACTGGGAATAATACCAATACACCTCCCCTGGAGATCGGGTTAACCATTGAAGGATTGTTTATCCTTCTCACAAGAGTAATCATTGACAGCATGAACCAAATTTGGTTCATACACCAACAAGCCCGATGCACGGAGTGGAGACCTCACTTCCTTTATTTGTCATAATCAATATGAATTATGGGATGATACTTTAAATATTCAGTTCCTGTCACAAACCACTAATTGCTACAAACTAACTATTCATTGTACCAGGATTTATTGCCTACCACTATAGGAATGAATCTCACATTGGTGAGAAAGCTGTTGCAACATGATGACCTGAGTGAATTGCTAAAAAGAATTCGGAACAACGGCCAAAAAAACAATGGATTACCATCCATCATGATGCAGAAAATCATAGAATCATAGAATCATAGAATGGTTTGGGTTGGAAGGGACCTTTAAAGATCATCTAGTCCAAACCTCAAACTTTCTTTGACTATGTTCCAGTCAACCCCCAAACTGTGTTCCAGTCGCATTGTCTCCATGTTTTGGTTTGGGTTTTTTTCAGGTATGTGTCTCTGTATATTTTTGTTTCTGGCTTCCCCCTTTTCCCTTAGTTTCCCAAATTACAAGGTCCCTGATCAGATAACCTTGCTGGAGTAAACTTTCTCACACTTTCACATGCCCTCATCAGTTAGTATGACTCACCAGGTTTGGTTCTCCTCACTGCCTCCCTTACTATTTTTCAGTCAGTTTTGTGTCCCTGTATGTTCTTGTTTATGGCTTCCTCCTTTTTTTATTATCCTTTTTTTCATTGAAAAAAGGTCCTTGACCAGATAGTCTTAAAGGACCAGACACTCTCCTTCACATACTCGCATACCCTTACCCATACTCTATCACCTTGTAAAGTGGATAGAAAATTGGCTGGGCTTCTGAGCTCAGAGGGTTGTGATCAGTGGTACAAATTCCAAGTAATGACCAATTATTAGTGGTGTCCTTCAGGGGATGATATTGGAGACAATACCATTGAATATCTTTACTAGCAACCTGGACAACTTGATGAGCTGTGCACTCAGCAAGTTTACAGACAGTACCAAATTGGGGATATTGCAGAGTGCCTTAACCTTTGCAATGCTAAGTGACTCTCATTTGCAACACTACAGTCTGCCTTTTACTTTTTAACCTTCTATGTAAATAGCCCAAGGCTTTTGTGGCAGTACTTTTTATCCTTGAATTCCAAAGTGCTCATGGCCTTGCCTTGGTGGACTCTGAAACACAGTTATACATTTTATGTTGGTTTTTTAATAGGAAGGAATTGCCATTGGCATGTGAATTGTCTTCCTCCCACCCTTGAAATGTAGTTTTAGTTCACAACATACTAGGGAACAAACAGTCATTTTAGATACACAAGAATCATTACCCAATAAATATATGTACAAAGCTTAACAGCCAATTAGCAACATCTGTGTATGGTCAAACCATGCTCTAATCAGCACTATTAGCATAATGAGCAACAGCAACTGATAGGGAAATTGAGTGAGTCCTGATTAAACTATATAGTTACTGTGGAAAAGGGATTCAGGGGAAAAAAATGTTTTCCAATATTGGGGAACCTGCTTCCTTACCAAGTTGCAATTGGATTACAGTGCCTTTGTACCACCTCAGCATCACTGAGAGCTCATGACTAAACTAGCAAATCTAGTTGAAAAACTCAACTTCTCCAGGCAGCCTCCTACCTCTGGCTGCTGCCTGGTAGAGCAGACATGGTAGACATATCTGGAGATGGCCCCATTTTTCCTGAAGAGTGCCTGAAGTTCTACCACTGGTGTTGTTGGGTCAAGGCCAAGAGTTCCCATGACAGCAATGCAAATACAACTTTTATCAAAGTCAAGAAGTGACAGGTGACATATCTGCCAATACCTGTATGTGGTGGGTTGGTTGACCTTGGCTGGATGTCAGGTGCTCACCAAGCTGCTCTATCACTCCCCTCCTCAGCAGGATGGGGGGAGAAAATAAGATGGAAAACAAACTCGTGGGTCAAGATAAAGGCAGAGGCTGTGCACATAAGCAAAGGAAAACAAATATTTCTTCTTTATTTCCCATCAGCGGGTGATGTCCAGCTACTTCCCAGGAAGCGGTTGCTCTGGAAGATGAATGTTGTAATAATGAATAATGAACAAGTTGACCATGAGGCAGCAATGTGCCCTTGTGGCCAAGAAGGCCAATGGCATCCTGGGGTGCATTAAAATGAGCGTGGCCAGCAGGTTGAGGGAGGTCATCCTTGCCCTGGTGAGGCTGCATCTGGAGTACTGTGTGCAGTTCTGGGCTCCCCGGTTCAAGAAGGACAGGGAACTACTGGAGAGAGTCCAGCGGAGGGCTACAAAGATGATCAAGGGACTGGAGCACCTCTCTGATGAGGAAAGGCTGAGAGACCTGGGTCTGTTTAGCCTGGAGAAGAGAAGACTGAGAGGACCTCATCAATGCTTATAAATATCTAAAGGGCGGGTGTCAAGAGGATGGGGTCAGATTCTTCTCAGTGGTGCCTGGTGACAGGACAAGGGGCAACGGATGCAAGCTGGAACACAGAAAATTCCATCTCAACATGAGGAAAAACTCCTTTACTTTGAGGGTGGCAGAGCACTGGCACAGGCTGCCCAGAGAGGTGGTGGAGTCTCCTTCCCTGGAGATATTAAAAACCTGCCTGGATGCATTCCTGTCCAGCCTGCTCTAGGTGAACCTGCTCTGGCAGGAGGGGATTGGACTAGATGATCTCCAGAGGTCCCTTCCAACCCCTAGAATTCTGTGATTAATTCCTTCCCCCTTCTCCTTTCTCTTAGCTTTTATTGCTGAGCAGATGTCATGTGGTATGGAATATCCCTTTGGTCACTTTGGGTCAGCTGTCCTGGCTATGTTCCCTCCCAAGATCTTGCCTACCCCCAGCCCACTGGTGAGAGGGGAATGTTGGAGAGACAGCCTTGATGCTGTGTGAGCACTGCTCAGCAGCAGCCAAAACGCTGGTGTATTATTAACACTTTCTAGCTACCAATACGAAGCATAGTACTACAAGGGCTGCTATGGGGAAAATTAACTCCATCACAGCCAGACAAAATACACTGTAGAAGCCCTGCCCCTACTTGCAATCACATGTCTCACTTTCCCTAGTAAGTTCCTTCTCTGTTCCAGTCACAAGGTCAGTTTACCCCACTTCTTTTTGCCCTGGAGGCCGGCATTTTTTAAAATGTCATAACTCATGTATTCTCAGACTGCCCAGTAGAGCAAGTCACCCCTTCCAGTTTACCTGGAAAAATGTCAGAACCAGCAACCTCTCCCACTACATACGGAGGGGCTGCTATTTTGTTTCAGCCACCATTTTATGACAGGGAACCAACATTTTTGATTCTACCATATTTCATGTGTTCTCAGATTCCCCTGTGATTGGCTCACATTGACAGAGGTGAGGCTGCCGCAGCTCCATGTCCCACAGACCTAACCAGTAGCAAAGCTAAGAATGTATTCCCAATAGGCATACACATGAACACATATACCCACAAATATATACATATATGTATGGCCAGCCATACAGACCAACACAGCCGGACACACTCAGCGCTCACAAAAACACAGGCAGCACCAACAGCCTTATCCTGGTCCCCTCTCTGGCTGATCAGGTGAAGGTCCATTAATGGTAAATACACACACACACACATACAATGTGGATCCCTCCAGTAGCTGGGCTCAGACACTTGGTCTGCCCAGGAGCTGGCCCCTGGATCCCGGTCTCCCCAGTTGCTGGCATCTGAACATGTGAGCCCCTGAGGCCCGCAACACCACTCCAGTTTCTGGTGCAGACTACTTCACTCACAGGTGCACACGTGTGCACGCATACACACATACACAAAACATCACCCCCAACCCCAGCAGTCTGGGACTTCCCCAGTCTCTCTGGTAGCCAATCCCATCCCTGGAGTACTGCGTGCAGCTCTGCAGTCCTCAGCACAAGAAGGATGTGGACCTGTTGGAACGGGTACAGAGGAGGGCCATGAAGATGATTAGAGGGCTGGAGCACCTCTCCTATGAGGACAGGCTGAGAGAGTCGGGACTGTTCAGCCTGGAGAAGAGAAGGCTCCGGGGAGACCTTATAGCAGCCTTCCAGTACCTAAAGGGGGCCTACAGGAAGGATGGGGAGGGACTCTTTCTCAAGGAGTGGAGCAATAGGATGAGGGGTAACAGTTTAAAATGAAAGAGGGGAGATTTAGATTGGATATTAGGAAGAAATTCTTTACTGTGAGGGTGGTGAGGCACTGGAACAGGCTGCCCAGGGAGGTTGTGGATGCCCCATCCCTGGAAGTGTTCAAGGCCAGGCTGGATGAGGCTTTGAGCAGCCTGGTCTAGTGGGAGGTGTCCTTGCCCATGGCAGGGGGGTTGGAACTAGATGATCTTTAAGGTCCTTTCCAACCCGAACCGTTCTATGATTCTATGATCCCCTGTGGTCTTGCCCTTAGAGACACACACATACACACACCTGACTTTGAGACCACTTCACCTACTCACTGGGTAGTTTAACTTGCTATTCACTAGCAATCACACACTTGCTGAAACACCCTTACTCTCTCCAGTTGCTGGCACCACAGACACATTGTCCCCCATGACCTGTTGTCTTGTTGTCCCAAATCTGGGTTCTTTGCCCAGTGTGCAAGCCAATAACACACAGAGCAGAGGCATTTCCAAGTTTATTCCATTAATGCACAGAAATGGGGTGCTTGTCCCAAGGGAGCACACCTTAGTTTCAAAAATTTCCCTTTCTATACACTGATTATTACATATTCTAACAATTAGTACATTGTGGGAAAGCAACGGAAGATCGGCGAGGAGGACTGTAAATACACTCAAGGGACTCGCACCTGGGGTACTGGAAAACACATATATCACACTAATTGTTATTCAGTCTCGGGTGCTTGCAAGGAAAACACTTGCACTTAGATAACAGAAGTCTGTGATGGACTCAGGGACACCTTATCTAGCTGCTTGAGAATCCTGGCCTTTTGTGGAAGAAGATCAAAGCACAGTGGGAAAACTATGCCTGTTTGAACCTTATAAATGCCAACAAGAACAGGGAGCCTGAGCGTGTGTCACATTAAAAAGGACTGTAGTTTCGATATTTGTCTGTCAGAGTCCCAGGACTTTCACTAATTTACTATCAGAGTCCCACCAAAGGACTTTCACTGAATCAGATTCACAAATAATCGAAATTAGTTACTTTATTGAGAGCGACAGTCGCAGATTCGAGATTGCCGTTGATAAATTCACTAACTACAATAGCACTAATTACTTAAGGTTAATATTGCTAGCAAAAATAATGATAGTACAACAACCCGGGGTAACATTCACCAGAGGGTGAAAGGCGCAGCGCTTACCCAGAGAGGCGTCCCTGCCTGGGGTGGAGGAAGAGAACACAGCCCGTCGACTGGTCCCTCAGGTATCAAGTTTCTTCTCTCCCAATTTAACAGTCATTTTCTCCATCCTTTTATCCCCAGAATTACAAGGTTTCCCTCCCCTAGGTGACGTGTAGTATGATTTGGGTGGAGAGACGAGTGCTATAGTCATATATGTTTAGCATGATCTCCAAAATCTTCATTAGCATATGCAGGGGTGTCAACTTTAATATGCATTTCACAGGTAATGAGGCAAAGGTCAATTGCCGGACATGGCAGATTCTCAGGGAAACAGAGCGCTACACAAAGTCTCTGTTATCTTGATTTTGCTGTCTCTGCTGACAAAAAGCAGGGCTGTCCTGGTTCCCCAAGACTACCCCGTTGTTTATGTATCCTGTGATAGCCAGACAAGCCTTCACTCCCCTGGGTTGCACAAGAGATAGCAAAGCCAGTCTTAATTGCTCTTTGAGCACAGAGACCTCACCTCATTATCCAAATTCCACAGCGTGCTCTTGCTAACAAGGACTCTCTCGCTGCCAAGGACTCTTGCTAACAAGAACTCTCTCTCGTGCTGCGGTGCCCACGTCCCCTGCTTGTGTGCCTCTGTCCGGGTGTTGCTTTGGAGATTCCCCAGTCTGTGAGGTATCGAGATTAAATTTGTTCTTTGCCTTTCATCCGTGGTGTGTGGTTGTTCCTGCATCCTGCCTGCATCGGCTCACACATACATATTCATTGTTATTCTCTTTAATGATTGGTCAAGATTTCTTTGCTTCCTATGTGAATTAGTGTGCAGACTCTGTCTTCTTCGTCCATTGTTCTCTTTTAAGTAGGTGGTATCATTTGGGTAGGTGGTCAATGAGTTGGTGGTTGCGATCTCCCCCTGCCTGGATTACCTTCTAATTACTTCTCTAATCTTGGCAGTTCCAGGTGGTTTTCTCGGTTTGCTGACCAGGCCTACAGTTCATCACTCTCTTGACAGAAATATCCTGCTTATTAACAAAGCTACATTGTCTAGTAGTTAGTTGCTTAATTCAATCTTAGATTAATCATGACTAGTTACTATTTCTCTATAATTAATGAAATATGGTTGGGGCTGTATAGATGACTTTTAGTAGCAGTGGCAGGTTCCTTGGTTGCTTCGGTTATTCGGTTATATGCTTTGGTTACATGTTACATTTCATTTTTCTAGTTAATATCAATTTTACTACAACAGTCTGACTCCAGTTACTGGCACTCAGAGCCTCATGCACATAGAACAGAAATTCCCTCACAGAGGAAAAGAGTTAGAAATGGAATTTAATAAGAAGATAGGACTGTGCTGATCAGACAGAGGACATGGCCAGACAAGCATACTGACCAGGAGCTGTTTACACACATCTGGTACTTTTTATCCCTTTGCCCCTTTATTTTCCCATGCTTGTTCATCCCCAGATCATCTAAATCCATTCCTTTCCCCATCTTCGGTTCCTCCCCTAAACATCCCATATTAAGTCCTGTGCAGTCATAGAATCATAGAATCATAGAATCGCTGAGGTTGGAAGGGACCTTTAAGGTCATCAAGTCCAACCTTTAACCTACCCTGACAAAAGCCACCTCTAAACCATGTCCCTAAGTGCCCCATCTACCCTTTTTTTAAACACCTCCAGGGACGGTGAATCCACCACCTCCCTGGGCAGCCTATTCCAATGTTTAATAACCCTTTCAGTGAAAAAATGTTTCCTAATATCCAATCTAAACCTCCCCTGACATAACTTGAACCCGTTTCCTCTCATCCTATCACTTGTCACCAAGGAGAAGAGGTCGGCCCCCATCTCTCTACAGCCTCCCTTCAGGTAGTTGTAGAGGGTGATAAGGCCTCCCCTCAGCCTCCTCTTCTCCAGGCTAAACACCCCCAGCTCCCTCAGTCGTTCTTCATAAGGTTTGTCCTCCAGACCCCTCACCAGCTTTGTAGTCCTTCTCTGGACACGCTCCAACACCTCCATGTCCTTCTTGTAGCGAGGGGCCCAAAACTGAATGCAGTACTCGAGGTGGGGCCTCACCAGTGCCGAGTACAGGGGGATGATCACTTCCCTAGTCCGGCTCACCACACTATTCCTGATACAGGCCAGGATGCTGTTGGCCTTCTTGGCCACCTGGGCACACTGCTGGCTCATAGTCAGCCGGCTGTCCACCAACACCCCCAGGTCCTTTTCTGCCAGGCTGCTTTCGAGCCACTCTTCCCCAAGCCTGTAGCGCTGCATGGGGTTGTTGTGACCCAAGTGCAGGACCCGGCACTTGGCCTTGTTGAACCTCATACCATTGGCCTCAGCCCACTGGTCCAGCCTGTCCAGATCCCTCTGCAGAGCCAACCTACCCTCAAGCAGATCAACACGCCCGCCTAGTTTAGTGTCGTCTGCGAACTTACTGAGGGTGCATTCGATCCCCTCATCCAGATCATTGACAAATATATTAAAGAGAACCGGCCCCAGCACCGAGCCCTGGGGGACACCACTTGTGACCGGACACCAACTGGATTTAACTCCATTTACCACCACTCTCTGGGCATGGCCATCCAGCCAGTTTTTTACCCAGCGAAGAGTACACCTGTCCAGGCCATGAGCAGCCAGTTTCTCCAGGAGAATGCTGTGGGAAACGGTGTCAAAAGCTTTGCAAAAAAACAGGTAGATAACATCCACGGCTTTTCCCTCATCCACTAAGTGGGTCACCTTATCATAGAAGGAGATCAGGTTTGACAGGCATGACCTGCCCTTCACAAACCCATGCTGACTGGGCCTGATCACCCTGTTCTCCTGCATGTGCTGTGTAATGGCACTGAGGAGGATCTGTTCCATGACCTTCCCAGGCACCGAGGTCAGACTGACTTTTTTTTTTTTTTTTTTTTTTTTGGGGAACTACAGGCCAGTCAGTCAGTCCTGAGAACGCTCCAGCATTGACTCATCTTGATGGATTTCACCCCTGGACCATGGGGCTAATGGCTCTCCTGGGACAGGTCTGGGAGGGGGCCCAGAAATGGATGTCCCTTCCTTTATGTCCATAATTTGGGTTCCTGCCTGCCATTGTGCCCTTATGTATGTGGAGATGAGCCTTTGATAGTCTGATGGCTCTCCTTGTGATGGGCCTAGGAATAGCTGGGGGCAGGGTATCATTTGGGCTCCCCCACCCACCACTGTCTCTCTGTGGTTCTTCCTGGATGCACAGACAAGCTTTTATCACATAACCCTGTGGTGGGTTGACCCTGGCTGGATACCAGGTGCCCACCAAAGCTGCTCTATCACTCCCCCTCCTCAACTGGACAGGGGAAAGGCTCATGGGTCAAGATAAGGACAGGGAGAGATCACTCAGCAATTACCATCACGGGCAAAACAGACTCAACTTGGGGAAGATTAATTTAATTTATTACCAATCAAATCAGAGTAGGATAATGAGAAATAAAAACTAAATCTTAAAGCACCTTCCCCCCACCCCTCCCTTCTTCCCAGGCTTAACTTTACTCCCGAATTCTCTACCTCCTCCCACCAAGTGGCACAGGGGGATGAGGAATGGGGCTTGGGTTCAGTTCATCACACATTGTCTCTGCCGCTCCTTCCTCCTCAGGGGGAGGACTCCTCACACTCTTCCCCTGCTCCAGTGTGGGGTCCCTCTCACGGGAGACAGTTCTCCACGAAATTCTCTGTGAGTCCTTCCCATGGGGTGCAGTCCTTCAGGAACAGACTGCTCCAGTGTGGGTCCCCCATGGGGTCACAAGTCCTGCCAGCAAACTTCCTCCAGTGTGGGCTTCCCATGGGGTCACAGCCTCTTTCAGGCATTCACCTGCTCCAGCGTGGGGTCCTCCATGGGCTGCAGGTGGATATCTGCTGCACCGGTAATGTCCATGAGTTGCAGGGGGACAGCCTGCCTCACCATTGTCTTCATCATGGGCTGCTGGGGAATCTCTGCTCCAGTGCCTGGAGCACCTCCTCCCCCTCCTTCTTCACTGACCTTGGTGTCTACAGGGTTGTTTCTCTCACATATTCTCACTCCTCTCTTCTGGCTGCTGTTGCACAGCAGTTTTTTACCCTTTCTTAAATATGTTATCACAGAGGTGCTACCACTGTCGCTGATTGGCTCAGCTTTGGCCAGTGGCAGGTCTGTCTTGGAGCTGGCTGGCATTGGCTCTATCGGATGTAGGGGAAGCATCTAGCAGTTTCTCACAGAAGCTGATATCTATCATTGAATTTGAAGTTAAACATGGCTATGTAGTTAGTCAAGCTTTATGTACTAGCTCCATAGTTAAGGATGATTGTAGATAGTTGCTAAGGAGTGGATCAAAGGGAATTGTTTGAAGGAACATCTGTAGCCTAATTATTTGGTCTACCTGGGACACTAAGACCTTAAATGGACATCTAATCAAGATGTTTCTACAAACAATTCCAATTTGTCAGTGAAAACTCAAGTCCAGGCGTCCTTAACTGAACTGTCTTCATTATAATGATAAAACACACACCCACAGGTCAAGAAGACCCTTGCCCAGGTGAAGACCCTTCCTCCACGCAGGCACAGTGATTGAAGAGAATGACACAGCAGATATTATAATTATATGTAAATTACTAACCAATCAGAAGTGTACTACCTTGTAACTTTTGTGTATAAATATAATGAGGAAACCAGCATGGGATGTCCTTGATTTGTGGAAATCCACCGAGCACTCAGGCCTGAATAAAATGCAATATCTCCCCTGTGTGTGAGAACTGGTTTATTGCACACTGGGCAACGAATCCGCTTTTTGGACAACAGTCTTGCAATTAAATCGGAACTATTTCAAAATCTGACACAGCTTATCTGGCAACCATTTAGCACTCCTAATTTGAAATATCGAATCTGACCCTGTCAGTATTCTCTTTCATTGCCAAAAAATTAATCTCTATCACACTCAGCTGTTTTACTTGCCATGAAATGTAGCTGCAAGTCCAATTGCACAGTACCCTGATTGCTCTTCTATAAACATTAAGTTGATCTCACAAACAAAAGACGGGAAATAAGGGTCTGTTATAGGCTATAATGTGGCTACTGAACTTCAGTTTTGGAGCACTGCAAATGGATTTTAATTGCAAAAATTTCAAAATACTTCAAGATTTTGGTTGGGTTTTTTTCAAGGGGTGCGTGCGTTTGCTTGTATAAATGTTCTTAAGACTCTAAAATGTTGAAAGTATTTAAAGAGGAAATTGTTGAAAAATCCTGAAGTCAAGCTCCACGTATATATATAACATGACAGCTAAATACCAAAACTCCAAAGTAAAAGTTGTTGGTATCTACAAAACAAAACAACCTGATAAGAGTTGGTTGGGGGGGGGGGGGGCAGGATGGGACGGGACAACTGAGGGCAGCAGGCAACTCCCCAGCACAGCCAGGTGCTGTTTTGTGCTTCTTCCCACCCCGCAGCAGCTCCATACCTCCCCAGACGCCCAGCTTGAGCTAACAGCTGTCAGATTCAACATGTAGTCACTGAGGAACCAATTCAGAACATCCACAACAAACAACACAAACACCATCCTATTCCCAACCCCATCCTGCCCTAGACAAAAAAACCTGCAGCGCCCCAACATGCAGCCCGAGGGGGTGGCTACCTGCTTTCCTTTTGCTTTTACTTTGCTCCGCTGTTTTACTTTGCTTCTCTTTGCTCCGGTTTGCTGTTTTGCTATGCTTTGCTTTGGTCCACTTTGCTTTGCTTTGGTCTGCTTTGCTTTGCTCTGCTCCGCTCCACTCAGCTCCCCTCCCCTCCCATCCCATCCCATGAGCCATCTGCGTGCAGGTGCAAGTGCCCCCAAGTCACTTTCCACGTGGGCACGTCACCGAAATCGGGAATCAATTTCTTAACACCAATGTAGTCTTAAGAAGCAGGCATTCTTTTATTCGGCGCCGGGGACATGGGGGATCTCTCCACCTAACACGTCCACTGAATGTGAGATTCACAGAGACTTATATCCATACAGAATAGGCATGGTCATTAAATTTCCCAGCATTCATTGCCATATTCATTATATTTCCAGAACTCATTTCCATATTCACATCACCTTGGCACACGCGCATTAAGTCTGTTAGGGGCTTCATGGTAGGTTTTGGGTGGTTCCTAGTGGTGCACGGTGTCTGGTTTGAGCTGATAATAGAGGAATCTCTTTGTGTGGACTGGGGAAGATAAATGCAGAAGCTTTTGCAACTCCCTCATTTCTTTTGCAAGCTTGTTATCGGTCCCTCCAGTCTCTTCGGGGATGTGGTATGTTTGTTCTTCACAAGGAGTTACATTTACCTATTTACCAGACTCTCAGTCCCTGGTTGTAACAGGCAGGGGCAGTTGCCTGGTAGCTGGCTGCTTTGGGGGTGTGCGGAGTAGTGTGGTTTGCCTCAAGCTGCGGGTGTCTGTGGGGGTTGTGCAGTACCTCGGCTGGGTGGGGTATCAGGCTTTGGTGGCTCAGCCCTTCGCAGTGGTTATTTGGTAAGGTTTCCCAGGAGAATATGAGAGTTTCGCACTGGCTAGCTAATACTTTTTTAAAGATACCAAGTAGCTTGTCCTGGAAGTTTAAATGTGGTAGTCAATACAGTTTTTTGAAGAACTAATTTTTTTCTGTAGGATAAGCAAGTATAGAAATTGTTAATCTTTTAGCTATTTGAAAGTGGTTAAACTACCACTAGCAGTATAACTAAACCAAGTTGAATTTCAGATATTCCTCCAAAGAAGTTGACTCCCATGCAGTTTATTGTGTTAGCAATCTGCTGAATAAAACTTAAAAATCTTGCTCGTGTTTGCCGTGAGTGAATGTGTTCAGAGGCATTCTGCACTTACAAGATTTATTTTGCCAAACAGCCACAAAGATTTTTTTTATGACAGCAGGAAAAATATAATTATTCTTCATCTTGTTCCTGGAACTGAAAGGATTAGATTTAAAATTGAGTTCAAGTATTTTATTGATAATAAAACACAGTTTTTATAGCATGCCAAGACCACAAGGAAAATTCGGGAGAGTTTTTGTCCTTGACACCTATCACTGATGATATTTGTCAGCAATTGATAGAAGTGAAATGATTTCAAACACTGGAAATGCAAATTGTAAGCAAGGATGAATCATGCTTAGTAATATTTCTGAAAGAAGAAAAAAGCTGCTGAAACAATGTCACCTCTGTCTTGTCCATTGTTAGATGTGAACTGCTCTCTCTTACTGATATCTGTTGGCAGGAATAACCAGTTTCCGTTGCTCGCATGGCTTCTGTCATGGGATTCTTTGTTGCCGACCAAGGAAGGAGACACAGACACACTTAAGTATAGAATTACAAAGGGAAATTCTTTACTGCAATGCGTATACCTGTCGCGGATGGAGTGATGCACTTCACTCGTAGAGAGAAGCAGCAATACATTTTTTGACATAAAACAGGGATTTAACAAAGTTTGATGGTAAATGCGACAGTGTTTTAACAAGATTCGAGATGGCAAGGCACACTTGGTTATTTACTGCACAGAGGACAGGGTCAGACAGAACTGTCAGACCCTCCCGTTGAGTCAAGGTTTCAGAAAGGACCCCCTTGCTTTCTAAACCCCTTCTCAGAGAGGAGTCTAGGTGCGGCTGGATGCAATCCTAGTCCCAGACTTGGTCAACGGTTTATGTCTAAAGGATTATTTATGCACAATCGGTCCTTTATATCACTTAGCTAAGATTTCAAAGTTTAGCATGCTATCAGTCACTTACCGAGGATCTGTTGCGGCAAGGAATCTCTAAATCTCAAGAAGTAACCTTGAGTAAGCGTCCCCGCTCAAGGGGGGATCCTGTTGTGCAGTCCGCTGCTGTGCAGGAGAGCTCAAAGGGCTCTTGGGCTGTTCACTATTTATGGAGGTAAGATGATTTACCTATAGTCATATTTGCATATTGACCACAGTACCAGCATTGCTCAGGTTAGCCCTTGGCTACTGCGTTGTTATCTGTCTCCCTGAAACTACATTGAGCCCAGTGCGGCCACCATGACTACACGCACTCGTTATGACCACCACGGGTGGTTATCGCTTGGGCAGGGTTATGGGAGACAAAGGTCAGGTTAGCGCCTGGGGAGGGGGAGCACACCGTCACAATACCCACCCTAGTTCTGAGGGACCCTAAGCATAAGTAACAGGTTGCATATTCTATATGTGGGCTATTGCCCAATTACACCCCAACTGACCGTCGAGTCACAAGGTCTCACTTGTGTGTAGAGATCCAGCCATGGTTGCTACCTGGTTGAAGGCTGCTGTTAAAAAAACTGTGGGCACCCAGACAGAGGCCCCACACAAACATATGGGCGTCCAGGCCTCTCGCTGCAAAGAGTGCCGGAGCCTGGCACTTGCGATGGAGGGCAGCGGAGACAACACCTGTGTCAGATGTGAACAGGTAAATGATCTGCTCAGTCAGGTGGCTGAGCTGAAGGAAGAAGTGGAGAGGTTGAGGAGTATCAGGGAATGTGAGAGGGAGATTGGCTGGTGGACCCACTCCCTGAGAGAGAGGGAACAGGTTGAGGCCCCACACAAATCAGAGGACCCCCTCCCCTCTTGTCACCAGGCAGTAGGAGGGGATCGCAGAGAAGAGGGGGAATGGAAACAGGTCCCTGCTCAGGGAAGCAGGCAAATCCCCTCCCGGCCCCTCCCACCTTCCCAGTTACCCTTGCAGAACAGATATGAAGCCCTGCAGGAGGAACTGTCTGTTGGAGAGGAGGATGATACACCCAGGCCAGAAATGTCAGAAATACCAAGTCGCCATGGCCCCAGCATCACAACTGGCTCCAAAAGGAAAAGCAGATGGGTCATTGTTGTGGGTGACTCTCTACTGAGGTGGGCAGAGGGGCCAATATGCCGTCCTGATCCACTTCACAGGGAAGTCTGCTGCCTCCCTGGGGCACGGGTCAGGGATGTGCTGGACAAACTTCCGGCCCTAGTAAACTCCTCTGACTATTACCCCCTCTTAGTATTTCAGGTGGGTAGTGATGAAGTGGGTAGAAGGAGCCCAAAATCAATTAAAAGAGATTTTAGAGCCTTGGGACGGCTGCTTAAGGGATCAGGAACACAAGTTGTGTTCTCCTCTATCCCTTCAGAGGCAGTCATGAATGAGGAAATTAACAGGAAGAGGCAACAGGTCAACTCGTGGCTCTGGGACTGGTGTTATCAGCAGGGCTTTGGGTTTTTTGATCACAGGCTGCTATATGAGTCACCTGGCCTGCTGGTGGCAGGTGGCACCTGTCCCAGAAGGGGAAAAGAATTTTGGGGCAGGAGTTAGCAAGGCTCATTGACAGGTATGAGGGGGGAAGGGGAGATAACTGGGCCTGTCAGGACTAAACCCAAGGGAGGCATGCCAGGGCTTGAAGGAGGGTTGACTAGTGAGGACTCTCACTCTGCCACTTCATTTGAGAGAAGGGACAGACATTTAGAAATCATGGAAGCACCTGAGAAGGGTCTGGTGGGAAATGGGGCCCACACTCACAAAAAGGTGCTGGAGTCGTTAGCACATCTGAAGTGCATCTATACCAATGCACACAGTATGAGTAACAAACAGGGGGAGCTTGAAGCCATGATGCACCAGGAAAACTATGACCTAGTGGCTATCACAGAAACCTGGTGGGATGCCTCACACGACTGGAGTGCCACGATCGATGGCTACAAGCTCTTCAGGAGGGACAGACAGGAAAGGAGAGGCGGAGGAGTGGCCCTGTATGTTAGAGAATGCTATGAGAGCTCGGAAATCAAGTATAGTGATGATGGGGTGGAGAGTGTTTGGATTAGGTTAAGGGCCGATAAAGCTGATATTGCTGTGGGAGTCTGCTATAGACCTCCCAACCAAAGCAGTGAGCTGGATGAAGCTTTCTGTAAGCAGCTGGGGGAAATCTCGCGGTCACTTGCCGTTGTTCTTGTGGGGGACTTTAACCTCCTGGATATCTGCTGGGAATACAACACAGCAGAGAGGGAACAATCCAGGAGGTTCCTGGAATGTGTGGAGGATAACTTCCTCACACAGCTGGTAAGTGAGCCGATGAGGGAAGGTGCCCTCCTGGACCTGCTTCTGGTGAACAGGGAAGAACTTGTGGGGGAAGTAAAGGTTGGTGGCCGTCTAGGGCACAGTGATCATGAGATGATTGAATTTCTGATTCTTGGAGGAACAAGGAGAGAGGTTAGTAAAACTGCCACCTTAGACTTCCAGAGGGCAAACTTTGACCTGTTCAGAAGACTGCTGGACAAAATCCCTTGGGAGGCTGCCCTGAAGGAGCCCAGGAAGGCCAGACATACTTCAAGAGAGAAGTCTTAAAGGCACAGGAGGAGGCTGTCCCCATGTGCTGAAAAACAAGTAGGTGGGGAAGGAGAACGGCCTGGCTAAATAGGGCCCTTTGGCTGGACATCAAGAACAAAAGGAGAGTCTATGACCTCTGGAAGAGGGGGCAGGTCTCTCATGAAGACTATAAGGATATAGCGAAGCTATGCAGGGAGAAAATTAGGAGAGCCAAAGCGCAGCTAGAGCTCAACCTAGCTACGGCTGTTAAGGATAACAAAAAATGTTTCTATAAATTCATTAACAACAAAAGGAGGATTAGGGAAAATCTCCCTCCCTTACTGGATGCAGAGGGAAACATAGTCACAAAGGCTGAGGAAAAGGCTGAGGTGCTCAACACCTACTTTGCCTCAGTCTTTAGCAGTGGAACTAGCTGTTCCCTGGGCACCCAGCCTCATGAGCTAGGGGACAGGGAGGGGAAGCTGAACGAGGTCATCACAATTAAAGAGGAAGTGATCAGTGACCTGCTACACCGCTTGGATGCGCACAAGTCTATGGGACCGGATGGGTTACATCCAAGAGTGCTGAAAGAGTTGGCAGACGTGCTCGCCAAGCCACTTTCCATTATCTACCTGAAGTCATGGCTAACTGGGGAGGTCCCAATGGCCTGGAGGGTAGCAAATGTAGCACCCATCTACAAGAAAGGCAGAAAGGAGGATCCGGGAAACTATAGGCCTGTCAGTCTGACCTCGGTAGCAGGGAAGGTCATGGAGCAGATCATCTTGAGTGCCATTACAAGCCATATAACGGACAAGCAGGGGATCAGGCCTAGTCAGCATGGGTTTATGAAGGCAGGTCCTGCCTGACGAACCTGATCTCCTTCTATGACAAGATGACCCAATTATTGGATGAGGGAAAGGCTGTGGACATTGTCTACCTAGACTTTCGAAAAGCATTTGACACTGTCCCCCATAGAATCCTCATGGAAAAACTGGCTGCTCATGGCCTGGATGAGCATACGATCTGCTGGATCAAGCACTGGCTGGATGGGCGGTCCCAAAGAGTGGTGGTCAATGGAGTTAAATCCAGCTGGCGGCCGGTCACAAGTGGTGTCCCTCAGGGCTCAGTGTTGGGACCACTTCTGTTTAACATCTTTATTGATGACCTTGATAAGGACAGAGAGTGTATCATCAGCAAGTTTGCAGATGACACGAAGCTAAGCGGGGGTGTTGATCTACATGAGGATAGGGAGGCTCTACAGAGAGACTTGGATAGATTGGACCGATGGGCCAATGCTAATGGAATGAGCTTCAACAAGGCCAAGTGCCGGGTCCTGCACTTGGGCCACAACAACCCCATGCATCGCTACAGGCTTGGGGAAGAGTGGCTGGAGAGCTGCCTGGCAGAAAAGGACCTGGGGGTTCTAATTGACAAGCGGCTGAACATGAGCCAGCAGTGTGCCCAGGTGGCCGAGAAAGCCAATGGCATCCTGGCTTGTATTAGAAATAGTGTGACCAGCAGAAGGAGGGAGGTGATTGTCCCCCTGTACTCGGCACTGGTGAGGCCACACCTTGAGTATTGCATCCAGTTCTGGGCACCTCAATACGAGAGAGATATCGAGGTGCTGGAGCGAGTGCAGAGGCGGGCAACGAAGCTGGTGAAGGGCCTGCAGAATAAATCTTATGAGGAGCAATTGAAGGAGCTGGGACCGTTTAGTTTGAGGAAGAGGAGGCTGAGGGGAGACCTCATCACTCTCTACAACTACTTGAAAGGACCTTGCAGAGAGGATGGTGCTGGTCTCTTCTCACAGGTAATTAGTGATAGAACAAGAGGGAATGGCTTCAAGCTGCAGCAGGGGAGGTTTAGGCTGGACATTAGGAAAAAATTCTTCACGGAAAGAGTGGTTAGACACTGGAATAGGCTGCCCAGGGAGGTGGTGGAGTCACCATCCCTGAATGTGTTTGAGAGTTGTTTAGATGTGGTGTTGGGGGATATGGTGTAGGGGAGAACTTTGTAGAGTGGAGCTGATGGTTGGACTCGATGATCCCAAGGGTCTTTTCCAACCTAAATGATTCTATGATTCTACAGTCCTAGGCTTATCTAGTGTCGGCCAATCAGTCCTTAATGTTCACGTGCACAGTGGGATTTCCTTCGTGTGGCTGTGTGATTGGAGACAGTGGCTTGGGCTGTTTTTCATCCTCTGTCTGCTACATGCTCAGAACCGGTTTCCATGGGTTTGTTATCAAGCAAGGTCGTATGGCTGCAGGTCGCTTTCATGCTTCAGCGTCTTCCCTCCTTGAGTTCACAGAAAGCTCTCCAAAGCTAGGGTGAAGTTCATCCTATTGAGTGGCTTAAGTTTTTAATTTTCTTCACACTTCTAAGGTGTAAAAAGGACGTTGGTATTTCTTTCCTTCTTCATTTCTTACCAAAAGTGAATTAAATATGTGACAAAAGGGTTAACTGCTGAGCCTAGACTGCCAGATAACTCTGAAGTTTCTGAAGCTTTAAAAATATATTTCAGAAGTTCTGTCATGTAGAAGAGGATCTTATCAATGCTTATAAATACCTAAAGGGCGGGTGTCAAGAGGATGGGGCCAGACTCTTCTCAGTGGTGCCCGGCGACAGGACAAGGGGCAACGAACACAAGCTGTAACACAGGAAATTCCATCTCAACATGAGGAAAAACTTCTTTACTTTGAGGGTGGCAGAGCACTGGAACAGGCTGCCCAGAGAGGTGGTGGAGTCTCCTTCTCTGGAGATATTAAAAACCCGCCTGGATGCATTCCTGTCCAGCCTGCTCTAGGTGAACCTGCTCTGGCAGGGGGGTTGGACTAGATGATCTCCAGAGGTCCCTTCCAACCCCTACCATTCTGTGATTCTGTGAAGAGGAACATTATACTTTATCTACTCCTTAAAGAGCAAAGAATGCGCAATAAATATAAAAGGCATACCATAGGGGACTTGTTTTTTGCATATGCCTGTAAAAACATTGTGATAAAAAAAAGAACTAAAGTAGGAAATATTTAAGGGTTAAAAAAAATAATCAAAGAATACATAACAAAATAGAGTTGTTAATTTGATGTGGATCACAAGTAGATGTGTAGAAAGAAAAACTCCTAGGAAATTGATCCTTAAGCAATAAAGCAAGGAGTCATGCCAAAAGGATTATGAAACATAGACTGTAAATTTCATAGATTCAAAGAAAAAGATACAAGAGGATAGGAACTCAGTGATGTTATTGAATATTGATTTTAAACTATGTCCAAATACTTAAAGGAAAGATCAGTTCATATCAGCTTTTTGCTGTGCCCTGAGATTCTTGAAAGATCAATTATCAGACAAATGTTTAGAGTATACTCGTCATTCTGTATCAGAAAAAAACTTGGTTTTAGTTCAGAATGCAAATTTCTCAGAATAAAATAGCTTCTTTTTCAATCGAGTTGTGCGTTTTTTTAATTTTCATTCCTTTCTGTCAATGTCACTAAACCTTGCTATCTAATGTACTAAATTAAACCATTTTAATTAGAAAGTTTTAATCACTGGGGGGAATAGGAAAGGGAATAATGCCAGAGATTTTGTACTTGCTCATTCCTTTTTCATAATAATAAGAGAATGCTACATATCACATAACCTGCTGTTTCCTGGCCATTCCTTTTACTGCAGCATACATTTGCTTACTCGCCCACGACCTGTTGCCTCAGTGATGCCTTACCTCCCCACAACATGCAAATTTAATTGTTTACAAAGAAGTAGCTTGATTTAAGGAAGCACGCTTTTATCATGGACATCATTGTTCTTTGTTTATCAACACAAGGAAAGGAAGGGAGGAGAGAGAGAGACTGAAGAAAGATAACATAATGAAAAAGCATACCATCATTTTGGCGTTTAGGTTCCTCCCAAGATTGCTATGTATTGTTTGAAGAAATGACAATTTCTGCATTCATAATGCTTGGATTTAGTACCTTTTTCTCTTGTGAAGCAGCAATTTCATAATCATAGACCCAGTAATAACACAAAAATAAATACTACATTAGAAATAATTAATTTTGACCTTTTAACAGCAAAATCAAAATGTGAACAGCAACTTGTGCACATCAAGTATAACTTGACTCCATGCACTAATACACATACATGAGAACATTTATGCAGCAATCTTTTCACACATCTTGCACACAGCAAATACCATAAACTGAGACATTAGAAACACCCGTGCTTTCATCCAAGTGTATAGCAAACCTCCCACACTGTGTAATTTCTTCTAATACTTGTTTCTTCAAATCCTCAGCAATGCTTTCTATGCATCTTCCAACAGTAGTTGCTGACAAAGGAATACATTTTAGTTTCTCACCATTGTCCTGGTTTGAGCGACACATGACTAATTTCTCTTCTAATGCTGGGGAAAACTGCACTTTTAGAAGACTCTAGTGTCTGAATTGGTGAAGATATTTACTTTATAGCCAGCTAGGCTATGTGGGACTCAAGGTCTTGGTGTTTTCAAGCCTTTCCAGGTGCAGGGATGAGGAGGAGCAAGACCTGGGCACTTGACCCAGGCTGGCCAACAGGATTATTTCATGCCATGAATGTCACATTCAATATAAATTAGGAAGTTTGCTGCGTAGTGCTCTCTCTCCCTTGATGGCGGCGGTCCAGAGAACTCCTTGCCCCGTTGATGGACCCCTGAGGCCTTCCCTTCCTCCCGAAGCCATAGCGCTCGCAGTGTCCGACATCTGTTGTCCACTGCTGGGAGTGCACAGTGTCCTACTGATATAAGTGACTGAGTATAATCCTTGTATATTTTTGTGGTGGTGCAACACCACGCCCACCCCAGCCCTGCTTCAGGCCACTCGGTACTTGGCGTGATCTCCCTCCCAACCTGGTCCGCAGAACAACACAATGGACCAGAACGTAACATAATGGTCTAACATGGAAGAAAGAAAAGGTAGAGAGCAACAGACCAAGAACACAATAGTGTGCTTAGTCCCCATGGCTCCTACCACTTGGAGATAATAACTATAATTGATCACTCTTGACACCATATGGATCGTGGCCACAGAAGGGGGGATACTAGGACCCCAAGATATAGCAAGCTCTGGGGTTGTGTAACTATCGTCTGAGCTGGGCCGGAGTGGAAAAGTACCTGACAAAAGTCAGTTGTCTTGGATCCTATAAGTAGCGATTCTAGTAAGGACCCTTTGAGCTCTTCTGGATTGCAGCGGGCTGTGGCCAGTAACTCCCCTGAGTTGAGATACCTCTCAGGCTGACACCTCGAGGCCAGGGCAGGAGAAGACCCTTCTCAAGTCTCAACTATTGCCCATTGAGAAATGCCGATGCATCGTGAGTATTTGCCCTAAATCTGAGAAAGGGAAATTTTAACTATAGACTAGTCTCTCTCTCTCTCTCATCCACCTCTCCACCTATATGTTGTGAGATACACATTAGCTTTATGGATGCAGACTCTCTTCTATCCATCCGTTAACGTGTAGGACCTAAAAGCGGCACCTTTTGCCTCACTAGCATCACCTGCTATTAAGAAATTCCCGATTGGAGACCTGTGTGTGCGTGTGTGTGCGTGCGTGCGCTTATATGCTTTGCTTAGAGAGAGAGAGAGATAAGCATTAATTTGTGATTTGTACCTCTACTCATATGTATACGTATTGATTCGGGATACCTTCTAGTAAGTTAGTGTGAATTTTGCCATCTTCGAATCTGTAATTAAGTCGCTGTTCAATTATTTTGTTTACTCACTTTGTAAACCCCTAAACTGGTTAATGATTAAATACTGCTAAATTCAACCTCTCAATCTGCCTTACATCATTAATAAATTTTGAATAGCTGTTAAATCATAACCATGTCAAATATTTTCATCCGCAACAAATTGGCGTAGTTGACAGGATGGCAAATAAAATCACCGAATACTTACAGAGACACGATATCCAACTGATTCCCACCTTCCCAGAGGAATGGGCTTGTAATAATTGGCATAACTGGGAAGAGGTAGAGAAACAGTTAACTGAAGCTAGAGGTACAACTAAAGATGGAAAAGATAAAAGCATAATTTGCAAAATGTTGGGAGTGTGCCTAGAAGCTGCCTGTCAGGAAAGAGGAAATCTCATTAGAAAAATACAGGACTTGCAGGATGAAATACAGGGGCACAAATCCACTGAACTGGTGTTGTCAGTTAAAATAGAACAACAGAAAGCCCAACTTCAAGAGGCACAATCAAAACACCAAAAACTTGGAGAACGCATTGAAATGATGCTACTGCAATCACCAACCACCACCCCCAACATAACTCAAATCAGAAAATTAATTGTGTCTCCCGAAGACTGGGACGGTAATATATGGGGTGCTTCCAGTAGTGATGACTCAGATGGAGATAATTGCTATCATCTGCCTGAGTCTCCCCCACTCCCAGCCAGACCAATTGTTAAATCGGAAGTAACTACAGGACCTCGGGGCGGTACAAAACAAAAAACTACTAAAACAACTCCATTTGATCCAATTCAGATGGCCAATTTACAAGATCGCTATGGCCGTAATCCTGGAGAAACTGAAACTGAATATCTATGGAGAGTGTCCTTAACGGGGGAGATAGAATCTTGATAGATGGCAAGGAAGCCAATGGCTATTGGGGTCCCTGTGTCTTCTTAAATTCATGTCCCTGACCCCCCAGAAAATCCCCACTCGCTAACCAGCAGAGTAGCATATTGGGCTGGTGTCACTGATGCCTTAGAAAGGGGAGAACCCCTAGTAATACCTATAAAATCCATGAATGAACTCTCCACAGGTTTTACAAAGGCTGCCTGTATTCAGACCATGCATGAACGCGACCCCATCGACACTCCTATCTCAGCGCCTGTAATTCCTAATATGCTTAAGCCATTAATAAAAGGGGCCCCTGCTCCACTCAAAACCTTCCTTATTGTGAAAAAGGAGGAAATCCATAGAAACTTAAATTGCAATGATATAATGAATTTCACACAAGCCATAAAAGACGGTGAGGGTACAGAAGATGGCGAAGAGGATGAGACAAATTGCAAGGAGGTCCCCACATGGGCAATGTTAATGCATGAAGCCATCAATCATGTGCGAGAAACAGGATGGAGTGAAATTCCCAACAAAACAAGAAATACAGGTTGCATTGTTAGGCGAATTTGGAACTACCCTCAGGAACAAAAATACTCTGACCGGCAATTAAAAGACCAGGAATGGAGAAATGAGTTATAGAAGCAAGCATTGGCACTAGGAATCCCTAGAACTGCGATTCAGAGACAGTCTCCCGGCATCATTCTGAGTCTAATTCAAGCATTCCAGAAATGTGATAATCCAAACGCTCCAAATCCTCCATCGCCGGCTCCTAGAAAAGGAAATAGCCCTTTCTCCTCTCATAGCGATCAATTACAAAAAACAGAACCAAAAAACTAGTAGTGCCCGGACAGCAATTGGGCCTGCCTGTCCGGCAAGTAGAAGCTTATCAATGGCTAAATGAGAACAGCCCTTACATTTTAATTCTAGTCGGTCCCCGAAAACAATTAACAAAATTCTTAATTGATACTGGAGCACAAATTTCAATCATTACACATCAGGATGCCGACAAGCTAGGCATACGACCCAGACAGCAAGGAGTTAAAAGTACCAGAGTTACGTACGGGAACCAGCACTGTGCACCAAACCGCAAAGGTTAATGTGTGGCTCCTGAGTGAAAAGCGCATGACATCTATTCGCTTTGCAGTTAAAGATCACCGTGAAAATATCTTAGGTTTTGATGCTTTAAACAGCCGGACTTGGCACTTGCCAGACGGTAGTTTAGGGCCTTTGGTTCAAATACCAATCTCAATCCTAACAAAAGGCAACAAGCTGCCACAGTACATGTACTCTGCACAGCTCCAGTGCTCCCTGAATCAAAGATCACTAATGTCCTGCAGTACCCAATTTCTGCTGCGGCACGGACTGGAATTTCAGAATTAATTGCAGATTTATAAAAATGACAAATTATTTTCAGAACCCACTCCCCTTTCAGTTCTCCAGTTTGGCCAGTCTGTAAACCAGATGGGAAATGGCATTTAACAATCGATTATCGGTGCTTAAATGCAAACATAGCCCCAATGACAGCTGCAGTCCCTAATATTGCAACTCTAACAGCTGCCTTGCAAGCCGCCTCACATCCTTGGATGGCAGTACTAGATGTGAAAGATGTTTTTCATGGTCCCCTTACAGGAAGAGGATAAAGAAAAATTTGCTTTTACTTGGGAAGGCATTCAATATACCTTTAACAGACTTCCTCAAGGATATAAACACTCACCCACTCATGCTGCACTTGCTGAACTTTTACAGACGGTTTCACTCCCTGATGGAGATGATATTCTAATTGGAGGAAACTCTCCCAAAGAGATGAAGGAAGCAGCAGAAGCAGTTTGGCAAGCATTACATGCAGCAAATATAGAAGTCCCACATGAAAAATGTCAAGGGCCAAGCAGGGAAGTAAAATTTCTGGGCACTTGCTGGATTGCTGGCAGCGCAGCAGCTCCACCAGACACTCTGGATAAAATAGAGCAATCACAGATGCCTCAGTCTAGGAAAGAATTACAACAGTTGATGGGTGCTTTAGGGTACTGGAGAAAACATGTACTGGGATTCTCCATCACTGCCCACCCACTGTATTCACTTTTACAAAAAGGAAAACCATGGAAATGGGACTCAGAACATGAAGAGGCAGTTAAAACCCTAATCCAAGAATTAAAAACATATCGATCTCTAGGACCTGTCCATTCTCATGACCCTATTATAGTGGAATGGGTTTTTGCAGAACATGGCACTTACTGTAATCTATTCCAAACCGGTCCTGATGGACTGAAAAGACCTATACTGTTTAGCTCAACTGCATTTAAAGAGACAGAACAAAGATATTCTGAATGGGAAAAGGGCCTTTTGTCCTTAGCACAAGCAATCAAACAAGTTGGGAAAATACGGCAGAAGCAAGCTGTTCAAATCAGAGTTCCATTTAATCTATTGGAAATGATCCCTCCCCCAGAAAGGATTGCACAAAAATCCACTGTTAGGAAACGGTATGCTTACCTTGTGGAGGTAGCAGATGAAATGCAGCTGACTGAAGGGTACACAAAAGTTTCTAAATTACAAATGCCTATTAACACTGACCCACTAGCACTACAACAGCCATTTAAACCTTCACCGATCTTGGATGCACCCACCTTTACCGAAGATACACCAACTGAGAGTGTTTGGTTTACTGATGCTTCAGCAAAGAGAGGAAATGGCAAATGGCAATATAGAGCTGTTGCTTTAGAAATCAAAACCAGTAAACAATTTGTCGAAGAAGGAGAGGGCAGTGCCCAAGTAGGAGAATTAAGAGTGGTTGTTTTAGCAGCACAAAATTAAGCAAAATTTATATATGTGGACTCATATGCTGTGTGGGCAGGCGCCACCCAGTGGCTTTGACAATGGGAAGCCTTAAATTGGGAAATAAACAGATCCCCAATCTGGAGAACTGAAGACTGGCAATTCAAATAGGATGGGTGAAAGCTCATGCCAATGACAATAAACCATCTACAAACTGGAACCAAAAGGTGGATGAGCTGACAAAAGTTAGGAAGATAAAAGCTGAGGATTCTTTAGATCCCACATTGTAATAAGTAACTAAAGGTGATTTGCTGATCAAACAAGTTAAGCAAGAGGGACGAACCCATTGTGGCAGTCTTGAGAACTCCCTGTTTAACCAGAAGAGACATGTCCACAATGTTATCTTGCTACACCAACATGGGAACTCCTGAATGACAAAAAGCTTAACCACAATGTTATCGGAATGTATTGTTTTGAGCTGATCCGGTGACCGACATTTTATCTAAACTACTTCAAGCAAGGAGCTACAGAGGGGCGTAAACCGACCTCCATGAATATAAAAAGAGCTGCTCAGCTTGCTTGAATTTGCGAGCCTTTGGTGGAGCTGCGACTCCCCGGCCGCCCAGCGCTGCTTTTGCTTTCCTACCTCAATAAATATTTATTGAATCTATTTCGGACCCGATATATTTTAAATTCAACTATAACAAATTTGGTGCCGTGACTCGGATCCAGACAGCCAACTCGGAATTCGACTCTGGGAGGGCGCCCCATCTTCGGATGGTCCCGGAGGAGATTCCGACTTAGCTCACCTGGATTTTCCGAACTGAGATAGGAAAGCAAAAAGAAAAAAAAAAAAAAAAAAAAAAAAAGAAAGGAGATACTGCAGTTCCCCGTAATTTTTGTGCACAAAGAGCCGGACGAAGACTCGGGAGTGAGTAAGTATATTGCGGTTCCGTTCGGTCGGGGATTGGGTACCCGGGTGCGAGTGACTGAGACGTCCACTGGGCTTAGTAGCCCACCGGACGAAGTGAGTGTGGACCTCCTAATAGTGCGGTTCCCACTGTCCGCGAGGGCGTGGGCCACGAACGGAGGGGAATGAGTGAATTTTGAGTGAAAGAAGGCACTTTCGGAAGATGGGACAGAAGAAAAGTAGGACTTCTGGTTCCATGCAGGAGATACGGGGTGGGGGTGGGCTCCCCGATATACCCCAAGATAGCCCGTTAGGCCTAATGATTCGATATTGGGATAGTTCCCCTTCTCGAAAAGGGAAGTCCAAGGAGAAATTGGTCTATTATTGTATGGAGGTATGGGGAAGAAAACAGATAAGAAAAGATTTATATTGGCCAATTCATGGATCCTTAGAGGATTGGATATGCCAACAATTAAACATACATGTTAACAACAAACGACCATTTAATAAGGAGGAGAGTGAATATGCCTTTTTATGGATCCTGGGCACGGCTCAGGCCGCTAATTTGTTTCCATTAAAAGAAAAGAAAAATGATAGAAAGAAAAGGTGGGATGTAGACGAAAATCCAGCGTCTCCCCCACCCTATGTCCCCCCTCCGCAAGGTCCTGAGCAAAATCTCCCTCCAACAGCCCCCACAGAACCTGGGGAAGAGGCTCCTCCTTCTAATCGGAGAATAACTAGAAGTCAAACTAGAGAAAGGAGGGAGGAAAATTTATTGTATCCCTTAAGGGAGACTGCTATGGGGGGACCGCAACCCGGAGTTGGATTTGTATCTGTACCCCTCAGCTCCGGGGATGTGAGGGAATTTAAGAAAGAAATGGGACACTTGATAGAGGACCCATTAGGGGTAGCAGAACGTTTTGATCAATTCCTCGGGCCTAAAATTTATACTTGGGACAAGATGGAGTCTATTTTAAAGATCTTGTTCACAAACGAAGAACGAGGAATGATCAGAACGGCAGGCATGAGGGATCAGAGGCATCAGCATGGTCCCGCCGGAGATGTAAAATGGCCCTTACAGCGGCCCAATTGGGACAATCAAGACCCCGCACATAGAAATAACATGATTGATCTCCGGGATATGATAATTCAGGGGATTAGAGATTCTGTGCCCAGAGGGCAAAATATTAATAAGGCCTTTAATGAACAACAAAAGAAAGATGAAACCCCCCACCAAATGGCTCGAAAGATTGAGAAAAAGTTTACAGCTATATTCTGGGTTAGACCCCGATAGCCAAGTGGGTCAAGCCCTGCTGAAAACTCAATTTGTAGCTAAATCTTGGACAGATATAAGGAAAAAGTTAGAGAAAGTAGAAGACTGGCAGGAGAAGGGGTTAGATGAATTATTACGAGAAGCTCAGAAGGTGTATGTGAGAAGGGAAGAAGAAAATCAGAAGAAACAAGCCAGGATCCTGATGGCAGCTGTAAGGGAAGGACAAAATCAGGGTAGGAGAGGAGAAAGTCCCCGGAAGGGCACAGTAGAACCGAGAAGAAGAAGATTTAGTTCGCAGGACACAGAATGTTTTTATTGTCGCAAGAAGGGACATCTACAGAGAAATTGTAGGAAAAGAATGCAGGATGAGGAGATTTTTAAGGAAGATTAGGGGGGTCAGGGGCTCTATTTGCTGGGGACCCCTAAGGTTACCAAGCCCTTGATAAAATTGAAATTGGGTCCTCAGCATGAAGTGTTCGAGTTCCTTGTGGACTCGGGTGCCGAAAGATCAACAGTCCAAAAGGTACCATCTGGATGTGTTGAATCAAAGGATAAACTCCAAGTAATTGGTGCAAAGGGGGAACCTTTTAAGGTGCCCCTGATAAGGAATGTAACAATAGAAGCCCCAAATAAACATGGAGTGGGAACATTTTTATTGGTCCCAGAAGCTGAGTATAACCTCTTGGGACGAGACCTGATGGTGGAATTAGGAATCAATTTGGAAGTAGGGCAAGAGAAATTAAAAGTAAGATTATGCTTATTAACTGCGGAAGATGAAGCCAAGATTAATCCAGAAACTTGGTATAGCCCAGGGTCGGTGGGAAAATTAAATATCAAACCGATCACGGTCTCCATAAAAGACCCAGACCAGCCAATTAGGATAAAACAGTATCCCATCTCTAGAGAGGGGAGAGAAGGGTTGCAGCCAGTAATTGAGAGACTTTTGGCCCAAGGGCTTTTGGAACCCTGTATGTCTCCCCACAATACTCCCATATTGCCCGTAAAGAAGCCGGATGGGTCCTAGCGTTTAGTACAAGATCTGAGAGCCGTAAATGAACGAACCATTACCCGGTTCCCTGTGGTGGCTAACCCGCACACTATACTTAATCAGTTAAATCCAGATTATAAATGGTATAGTGTTATAGATTTAAAAGATGCTTTTTGGGCTTGTCCCTTAGAAGGAAAATGTAGGGACTATTTTGCTTTCGAGTGGGAGAACCCCAAGACCCATAGAAAACAACAATTACGGTGGACCGTTTTGCCCCAGGGATTTACAGAGTCTCCGAACTTGTTTGGACAAGCTCTGCAACAGTTACTGGAATCTTATGAATTAAGTCAGGGACTAATTCTAATACAATACGTGGATGATTTATTGATCGCTGGAAAAACTCAGGAAGGAGTCAGAAATGAGAGCATCAAATTATTGAACTTTTTAGGCCTCAAGGGATTAAAGGTTTCTAAATCCAAATTACAGTTTACTGAAGAGGAGGTAAAATATTTGGGGCATTGGCTCATAAAGGGACACAAGAAATTAGATCCCAAAAGAGTAAAAGGAATTTTGTCTCTAACAGCGCCCACTAATAAAAGACAGATAAGACAGTTATTGGGATTATTAGGGTATTGTCGACAGTGGATAGAAAATTACAGCAGTAAAGTAAAATTCTTGTACGAAAAATTAACTAAAAACGGGTTGGTAAAATGGTCCCCTGAAGATGAGAATCGTTGGGAAAATATAAAAAGAGATCTGGTAGAAGCACCTGTCCTCAGTTTACCCGATATCCGTAAACCCTTTCAACTCTTTATCAATGTAGATAACGGGACAGTTTATGGGGTTCTGACCCAAGGATGGGCAGGGCAGAGAAAGCCTGTAGGATATTATTCTAAAATACTGGATGCTGTAAGCCCGCGGGTGGCCCACCTGCTTGCAAGCAATAGTGGCCGCTGCATTAATAGTAGAAGAAGTTGGAAAAGTCACCTTAGGAGGTGAACTAAAAGTATACACCCCCCATAACATTCGAGGAGTATTGCAACAACGGGCTGATAAGTGGCTTACGGATAGTCGATTGCTAAAATATGAGGGAATTTTAATTAACTCCCCTCGACTAGAAATGGAAATCACTTCTATTCAGAATCCTGCCCAATTTTTATACGGAGAACCTAAAGAAGATTTGACACATGACTGCCTCCAACTAATAAATTTGCAGACTAAAATAAGGGAGGACTTAGAAGACGATGAATTAGACGAAGGAGAAAAATTATTTGTGGACGGCTCCTCACGAGTGGTTGAAGGACAATGGAAATCAGGATATGCTATTGTGGATGGGTATACTTTTAAGATAAAAGAATCAGGACCATTAAGTAAAGCCTGGTCCGCACAAGCATGTGAGTTATATGCTATGCTAAGGGCATTAAAGCTCTTAGAAAATAAAATTGGAACTATTTATACAGATTCAAAGTATACCTTTGGGGTGGTACATACTTTTGGAAAAATTTGGGAAGAGAGAGGCTTAATTAACACCCAGGGAAAAGGATTAGTCCATGAAAAGCTAATCTTAGAAGTTTTAAAGGCATTAAGAGGTCCACTAAAGATAGCCATAGTCCATGTAAAAGGACATCAGAAGGGACTAAGCCATACTGTAAGAGGAAACAATCTAGCCGACGCGGAGGCAAAGCGGGCTGCATTATTAATGGTGCAGACCTTGAGAGAGGAACCTGAAAGGCCAAAATTAGAGAAAACTTTCACTCTCCAAGAATTGGATAAGCTGAAACAAATTGGAGCAAAAAGAGATGGTGATAAATGGCTGCTACCAGACGGCAGGGAAATTCTTCCAAAAGGATTAGCTCGGGGAATACTGAATAAATTACACCATAAAACTCATTGGGGAATTCAAGCTTTAGTGGATCAGTTTGAGACAAACTATGCCTGTGTCGGAATATATGGTCTAGCTAAAAGGATTTTAGAGGGATGTTTAACCTGTCACAAAGTGAATAAACGACAACTTAGGGAAAAGGTTCAAGGAGGTCGTGAATTGGCTAAAAGACCCTTTGAGAAAATACAGGTGGATTTTACCGAATTGCCAAAGGTGGGGAGATATCAGTATTTATTGGTCTTGGTTGATCACCTTACGCACTTTGTAGAAGCCTTTCCAGTGGTAAGAGCTACTGCAAAAACAGTTATTAAGATTCTCTTGGAAGAAATTATTCCAAGATATGGGACTATTGTGGTAATTGACTCAGACCGAGGTCCACATTTCACATCCAAAGTAATTAAAGAGACAACTGAATTGTTCGGTACAAAATGGGAATACCATACTCCCTGGCACCCACAGAGTTCTGGGAAAGTAGAAAGAATGAATGGGGAGATAAAGAAACACCTAACCAAACTTATGGTGGAAACAAAAATGAATTGGGTTAAATGTTTACCATTGGCTTTGCTTTACATTAGAACTCAGCCAAGAACAGATACTGGTATATCCCCCTTTGAAATGTTGTATGGAATGCCTTATGACTTTGGGTTATTAGTGGAACACCCAAAAGTCGAGGATAAGCTTTTAACAGAATATATTTTAGAACTTACAAAAAGAAGACAGGAACTAAGAAAGAAGGGCTTGGTAGTACAAAGACCTCCCTTGGACATTTCCATACACCGAATCCAGCCCGGAGACCAGGTACTAATCAAAACCTGGAAAGAAACCTCCCTAACACCCCGTTGGGAAGGACCCTTTGTTGTTTTACTTACCACAGATACGGCTGTACGGACAGCAGAAAAAGGATGGACTCACGCTAGTAGAATTAAGGGACCTATCTTCCCAGAGAAGTGGACTGTGACGTCGGAACCAGGAGGTCTTCGAATAAAGATAAGGAAAAGCGAGACCGGTAAATGACCCACTCCAGAAGGGAAGTAAGAGATAGTTTATATCGATGGTTCCAAATCCCACCAGGAAATACTCTACGAAAGGTATATTTTGCACCTTGGAGTGAAGAAAGGATACCGGCCCAAATGGGGGGGGGGGTGGATTATACAAACTAACAGGAACTCCCCAGGTTTTTCCATTTTGTTGTGAAACTGAGACAGAGATACCCGAATCACCCAGAGTAGGAGATCTCTGGGGAATACCCTGCTTAAAACACCCTACTTCCGGACATTTATGTTGGGTTGTTTGCCGATGTCTAAATTGTAATAGAGATTGGTCCTGTGTTTCATTTAAGAGACAACCCTACTGTATGAAATGTCGCAATGATTTGATACATGCCAGGGGACCAGAGGATCCAGTGGAAATTCGTAAATTATTTTGTGGATGGGAACTGTCAGTACCTGAACTTTGGGAAGTATATGAAACAGACTGGTATAGAGTTTTAAGACAGTGTGCTATAAGATTCGCCTGGAAACGGGCACAACAACCACATAGGTGGAAATATATTTGAGAGATAACTAACTCTTTAGACCTTGGAAATTATTGACAGGATAACAGCAAAATTCCCCTGAAGACTATCTATCTGCTGCTGCCGAGAAGATCTTGATATCCCGTTGCTCTCTGCAAAGGAGTAGACGAGGAAGGCAGAGAGGTACTAAACAGTGGGGAAATGAAAGCTGGTATCCTATTAATGGTATTGATTACCATGGCTTTAGAAAATGAACATCAACCCTTCAATTGGACCTTAGGTCGATGGGAAGATTCAATAGAGGTTCGGTATAATGTGACAGCCGGACCCCCAGAATTCCAAGTTAAATTGGAAGATTTAGTCTTTTATGAACTAGACCCACCTGGCCGACGAGAAAGAGCAGTAAAACCTTTTTATCTCTGCCCCAGTTCGAATCCAGGGAAAAGCTATTGCAATTTCCCTAATCACTATTACTGTGCATATTGGGGATGTGAAACCATAGCTTCACACTGGGACGTAGCCATTAAAGATAGATTTTTAAATATAACATGGGGGCCCAGAGGATGCAACCCGCCAGCTCCTAGCTGGGATGGACACATAGAGGGCCCCCACCTTGGCAACTGTAAGCATGTTATACTAGAAATCCTGCAGTCTAATGACCACGGATGGTTATTTGGACGAACCTGGGCTAATTTGGCGGGACCCCTCATGATGTTGCTATTGGCTCTGACTTTTGGACCCTGTGTCATTAATAAATTTGTAACCTTTGTTGAAAGCAGGTTAGAAAAAGTGCAGCTAATGGTGATGAAGCAATCGGAACTGGAAATGAAAACTATACCGAACGAAAATCCAGAATTAGATGCAGCTTGTGAGGTATTGTCTAGGTTTGATCAGCAAATCACTTATAAATAAAAGAAGGGGGGGATTGTAATAAGTAACTAAAGGTGATTTGCTGATCAAACAAGTTAAGCAAGAGGGACGAACCCATTGTGGCAGTCTTGAGAACTCCCTGTTTAACCAGAAGAGACATGTCCAATGTTATCTTGCTACACCAACATGGGAACTCCTGAACGACAAAAAGCTTAACCACAATGTTATCGGAATGTATTGTTTTGAGCTGATCCGGTGACCGATTATCTAAACTACCTCAAGCAAGAAGCTACAGAGAGGCATACCGAAGGTGTGGAAACTGACCTCCATGAATGACAAAAAGCTGAACCACAATGTTATCGGAATGTATTGTTTTGAGCTGATCCGGTGACCGACATTTTATCTAAACTACCTCAATCAAGAAGCTACAGAGGGGTGTAAACCGACCTCCATGAATATAAAAAGAGCTGCTCAGCTTGCTTGAATTTGCGAGCCTTTGGTGGAGCTGCGACTCCCCGGCCGCCCAGCGCTGCTTTTGCTTTCCTACCTCAATAAATATTTATTGAATCTATTTCGGACCCGATTTATTTTAAATTCAACTATAACAGTCCCTCCTCTTCTTTTGTCCATCAGGGCCTATTTACTTAATATAATACTTGGGAGGTACTCAAGGTGTTAATGATCTTGAACAGGCCATGTCTACTTAGGGCTTGTACTTACTTCCCTTGTACTTCCCTTGTACTTAGGGCTTGAGAAGCCCATATATTATTAATATAATCTGTAACTTATAATATCCTTGGGAAAGATAAACTGTACATCAATCAAGGGATAGAATGTATTGATGCTGACTGGGAGATCACTGCACATCAAGGAGTTAGTGATCCACATAACAGTTAACCTGAGTGGGTCCAGGCCTATGCTGTGCTGTGCTGTGCTGCACATACAGCATGGCCTTCAGGCCTGTGTTGTGCTGCACAAATTCCTTGGCTGCATAATAAACTCAGCCAGCTCATTGTAACAGAAGAGCATGCAGGCAGCTCCCACTTGGTACCTGTGATTATGCCTTGCCTTTATCTAAAAGTGCAGCAAGAAGTTGTCGTGCGAACATCCTTTATGAATAGAGTTGTTTCCTTGTAAGAAAATCCTAGAATAGCTCAAATGACCAAAAAGGAGGAACTTCTCTTCACAGATGGGATCTGTGCAGGACTCACACAAAACTAACACTGACAGCCAAGTCCCCTTCCTTCTCTTCAGCTGGTAGAGATAGGTCACTACTGAAAGCACACACACAACACTCTCTAGATTCACAAGTACATGCGCATTCGTGGATCCCTCGAGTACTGGCACACCCCCTTCTGTCCACCTGGTACCCCTGCCCAGATCCTGGTCCTGCTTCACGGGTCTCCTATTTGCCAGCTAGTCCAGCTTGGTGCTCGCTAGCAAGCACACATGTGCTCACACACTCTTCCCACTGGCACTCCACATTTGCAAGTCCCCCTGGAGATACCCCAGCCTAAATCCGAAGCTCCTCCCCCCCACTACTCGTTTTCTCATCCAGCTTAAAGTTTGGTAGCAAATTACACACCCACATCCCTATGCACACCAGGAGGTTTGGGGAAGATACAGTCATTTGGCCCCTCCCCAGCAGCTGGCACCAGACATGTGGGCTGTGACCCATGGTCCTGCTCTAGCCACTGGTGCTGAGCCCCTCACTTGCCTCACTCACACCAATCCCCTGCCAGTAGCTGGTTTTCAGAATACACACCGTTCCCCCCCCAGCAGCTGATGGCAGAGATGCCCACTTGCTCCATTAGCTGACGTTAAGACACCACTCACTCAAATAGCTGATATGACATGCCAAGGGTGCCTATGCCCTGGGTCTGACTCCAGTAGCCGGCACTGAATCCTCTCACGCTGGTTTCCCCAGTAGCTGGCACTCTAAGCATAAAGTCTGTAGGACCCTTCCTAGATCCAGACAGCTATCGCCCCTCCAACTACTGATGCCTGAACCCCGCTTGCTCAAGTAGCTGGCACTACAGACCATAGGGTGCCTACACCCCTGGTCTGGCTCCAGTAGTTGGAAACAAATTCCACTCACACACACGCAGGTCTCATCAGTCACTGGCACTTCAGTCCTTGCAGCACACACACACACGACAGAGAGTGAGATTATGCAGAGTGATAGTTAAGAAAAGATTTAATGAGAAGATAGAAGAAGATAGGACAGACTGCAGTGATCAGGTGCAGGGCTCAGCCAGACAAGCATACTGACCGACCCCATTTTGTTTCTGGTTATTGTCTGTTAACACTAATGGTACCTAATTTTAAAACTTACTTTTTTGTACAGTGTCTCAAAACTTGGCTTTCCAAGTTATATTAAATATTTTAGTCTCAACAAAAGCCAAGCTTAAGCATAGTAGCCTGTTAAGAAATCTATTTCAGCTTCAGGAGGATCAGGTATATCACAGAATCACAGAATGGTTCAGGTTGGAAGGGACCTTACAGATCATCTAGTTCCAACCCCCCTGACATGGGCAAGGACACCTCCCACTAGACCAGGCTGCTCAAAGCCCCATCCAGCCTGGCCTTGAACACTTCCAGTGATGGGGCATCCACAGCTTCTCTGGGCAACCTGTTCCAGTGCCTCACCACCCTCACAGTAAAGAATTTCTTCCTGATATCCAATCTAAATCTACCCTCTTTCAGTTTGAAGCTGTTACATTTAATAACTTTGAAAAATGTGTTGGTTTATATTCTTAATTAACATCTTTGTAGAGGGTTGAAATCAAGTCATTAATGGTCTACAGTTAATAGAATATAATTCCACACATGTACACACCCAAAAGTCACAGCAAGACTAACAAAAATGCAGCTTGATCTGTTTATTGTTATTATTTTAGTACTTTATAGTTCTATGTCTAAAAAAATCAGTTTTAGATATTTTATTAAAAATCATCTTAAAAATGATACAAAACAGAAAATCAAGTTATTTTTCTTTGCATGTCATCTCCTTCTATGGAAAGCCCCTCCCTTTTTCTAAATATTTGTGAGTATGAAAGAATCTTCAGCATAGACTTACTATTGTATACAGTTTAAACCAACAAAAAAAATATTGTGCCATACAGAAATAATGAATCAATCTGTTTCCTAAACTAACTAAACTAGTAAATCTGCACATGAGGAGCAACAGATTTAGGAGATAAGGAAGGTTTATGATTTTGCTTATTTTTAAGAAGTTATGATGTTGTACCAGGTCTTGCTGGGATGGAGTTAACTTTCCTCATAATAGCCTATATAGCCCTGTGCTTTACATTTGTGGCTAGAACAGTGTTGATAACACACCGAACTTTTGGCTACTGCTGAGCAGTGCTCACAGCATCGAGGCTTTCTTTTGGGGGTCCAATGTGGGGCCTGAGACAACGGCAGTTTTGATTTGAGCATGCTATAGCTGTAGTACTTATTAATTGGCAGCCGCCTTTGCAGGGCATGGAGTTTGCTTGCTTCACTGTATAACAAAGACTATGGCTCGTTAGTGACTGCTTTCGGCTCTTGCTGTTTGCTGCACTGCTTATCTCTCTGTTTTGCTGGGCCTGAGAACATTTTGATAAAAACAATGGCTATGCGCTTGGCCCTGGCATTGATGCTCTTACTGTGCTGTGTGAGCTATTTTGCAGAGAGAATGAGGGATTACACTTCCCTCTTCTCCTCTGGGACTGATACGGATAGTTTTGTTGCATAGACTCCCATGGTCTCCTAAGGATGCATGCACATCCTTATGTAAGCTGTTTGATCCTACTATCTCTAACACTGTTGGCTTTTTGACAGGTTTGTGGAACCTGATTTCATCCCAGCATGAGAGGAGACAACTTTTGGGTGAGACAATACTGAAATGTGCCCTAAGGCAGTCGTTCCCTGGGTGGCAGGGTGTGTGGAATGATTTGGGCAAGTGCTTAGGATGGTTATCATGGTGGTTATCAGCCTAGGATTTTATGCATGAACAGGGAAGTAATACTGTTGAATTTATTATTATGAATTGATAGAAGGGTGCCTTACCTCAATGAAACCCAGCAGCTTCTAGCACTGTACTGGGGCTTGGCCTGTGCCTATTGAGCCACTGTTCAGTACTATCAGAGGAGCATGGTTAAAACAGGGACCCAAACCACTTCTGAGAATGCCATGATTGAGACAGGGACCCAAACCACACCTGAACACACTATGGTTGGGCTGGGGACTCAAACCCCAACTACAGTAATCACCCCAGTAGTCAAAAAGAAACAGTAAACATGAAGGTTAACGGGTCCATATAAATGATTAGTAAGAGAAGAGAAGGAGGAAGGGTCTAATCAGGAAGCCGGTCCTTCAGCAAAGAAACAGGAGGAAGTGAGAGGAATCACACAAGAGGCAGAAGCTACCCAGTCCCTTACCCTGGGCAAGCTTCAAGATATGTAGAAAGATTACAGATGCCAGCCAGGTGAGTGGATTGCTGCCTGGCTGCTCTGATGATGGGATAGTGGGGCCAACAGTCAGGAATTAGACAGTAAGGAAGCCCAACAACTGGGATCTCTCACTGGGAACTGGGGAATTGACAAAGAAATCGGAAAAGAGGGAACAATCTGCAGTCTCTGGAGGTGGTTCCTGTCAAGTGCAAAGGCAATATATCTGTTCAAGGAAGGTCTTGTGAATTACCAAGGGAAGTGGACTACTGCCGAGGAAGGCATCCAGTACCTGAGAGAATTAGCAGTGCTGGAAGTCATCTACAGTGAGGAGGGGTGTCCAATACACCTGGAATTGACTGTCCCAGGGTTACAGTCAGGTTGTGTGCCCTCTCTGTTGAATGACCAGAAAGAGGAACTATTCTGAATGGGGCCCTAAGTGATAGAAGGCCTCTGAACAGGTCTTTCTTGGCCTCTTTCTCAGCCTCTCAGTTTCTTGCTCTGTCGTCCTTGGTCTCTCTTGGCCTCTCTCAGGCTCACTCTTTCTCAATGTCTCTGTCTTGCTATCTTTCTCCCTGTCTTTCCCCACCTCTCTGTCACTGCCCCCCCCCCTTAATTCTCTCAGCCTCTCACTTTCTCAGTCTCTGTCACCCTCTGTCACGTTAAAAGGACTGTAGTTTCGATATTTGTCTGTCAGAGTCCCAGGACTTTCACTGATTTACTATCAGAGTCCCAGCAAAGGACTTTCACTGAGTCAGATTCACAAATAATCAAAATTAGTCTAGCAAAAATAATAACAGTTCCGATATTTGTCTGTCAGAGTCCCACCAAAGGACTTTCACTGAATCAGATTCACAAATAATCGAAATTAGTTATTTTATTGAGAGCGACAGTTGCAGATTCGAGATTGCCGTTGATAAATTCACTGACTACAATTGCGCTAATTAATTAAGGCTAATATTGCTAGCAAAAATAACGATAGTACAACAACCCGGGGTAACATTCACCAGAGGGTGAAGGCGCAGCGCTTACCCAGAGAGGTGTCCCTGCCTGGGGTGGAGGAAGAGAACACAGCCCATCGACTGGTCCGTCAGGTATCAAGTTTCTTCTCTCCCAATTTAACAGTCATTTTCTCCATCCTTTTATCCCCAAAATTATGAGGTTTCCCTCCCCTAGGTGACGTGTAGTATGATTTGGGTGGAGAGGTGAGTGCTATAGTCATATATGTTTAGCATGATCTCTAAAATCTTCATTAGCATATGCAGGGGTGTCAACTTTAATATGCATTTCACAGGTAATGAGGCAAAGGTCAATTACCGGACATGGTAGCCTCTCAAGGAAACAGAGCGCTACACAAAGTCTCTGTTATCTTGATTTTACTGTCTTTGCTGACCAAAAGCAGGGCTGTCCTGGTTCCCCAAGACTACCCTATTATTTATATTTCCTGTGATAGCCAGACAAGTCTTCACTCCCCTGGGTTGCACAAGAGATAGCAAAGCCAGTCTTAATTGCTCTTTGAGCACATAGACTTCACCTCATTATCCAAATTCCACACCCTCTCCCTCTCTGTCTCAGTCTCTCCCCTTCTCCGGGTCTCTTCCCCCCCCCCCCACCGTCTGTCTTATAAAGGGGAAATTCAAATTGTAAATGCTCAGCAGTGGTAATTTGTGACCAAGGGATGATCTGAGGAGGAGGGCAATAAGTCCCAACTGCAGAAGGGGTTAAACTGTCTGGAAGCAGGAATGCCAGAGACAGAACAACTCCCTGCAAGGGAGTGATGTTTCCCTTGGTGATAAGAAACAGCACCAGCATTGTCTTGTCGCCATCCTGGAATGCTCAGGGGCCCGAGCTCAGGGGCCACCTTTGGGCAGCAGAGCTGGGCTGGAAGATGGACCCACAGCCGGGCTAAGGTGCCCCATGAACTGCTCTCGAGATTGGTGCTGGCGCAAGCGTATATAAGGAATCTGCTTGTGATGCATCTTTGCAGACTCCATGTAGAACTGCTTATTGTGGTAGGACTCTGCCCAATGCATTGTTCATTAATTTTTTTCTTTTATATTTTAGCACAAACGTGTGTTTAATTCGCCTCAAGGGTTACCATAAAAATTCCACAACACTTAGTTTCTTGATCTCGCTCAGTCTGTCTCTCTTATTCTCTCTCCCTCCCCACCCTGTATCTCCCCCCTCTCCTCCCACCTCTCTCAGTGCCTCTATCTTTGTGCTCTCTCCACCCCCCCACCCCCGTTGGGGGGGTGCCTGTCTCTCGGGCTCTCACCCTTTCCTCTCCCTCTCTCTGGCTCCCTCTGCCTCTCTCAATTTCTCCGTCGGTCTCGGTCTCTTGGTCTCACTCGCTGGTTTTGGCTTCTCTTTGCCGGTTGCCCGTCTCTTGGTCTCTCTCTGTTTTCCGGGTTATCTCTCAGTCTCTCTCTACCTCCTAAGCTCTCTTGCTGTCTCTTTCTCCCTCAGTCACGCTCTGTCCCTCTATCTCTCCCCAGCCCCCTCTCAATGTCTCTCTCTCTCTCTGCCACCTCTCTCTCCTCCCCCTTCCCCTCCATCTGCAGCGCCTCCCTCCCTATCTTTCTCTCGGGCTCTCTCTTGGTCTCGTTCTCTCTCTCTCTCTGCTTCAGCCTCTCAGCCTTTCTCTTTCCCCTCACCACCTCCTGGTCCCTCTCTCAATCTCTTTATCGCTCATCCACTCTCTCGGTGCTTCGCTCTCTTTCTCTCGGTCTTTATGTCTCTCCCCGCCTCGATCTTTCTCTCTCGCGGTTCCTCTATCAGTCCCTCTCCATCTCCTTTGGTGTCTCTCTCTCAGTTTCCCTCCCTCCCTTTTCCTCATGTTTCCTTTCTCTTTTGTCCCTGTTCTTTCTCACCCGTTTCTTTTTCTTTGCTCTCCTTTCCCCCCTTCTTTGTCTCTCCCCCATCTTTCTACTTCCCCCTACCCCCTCTATCCCCCCTTCTGTTCACCCCCACACCTCTTTCTCCTCCCCTCCCCCCTTTCTCTGTCTTGTGCATAGTAGAGTGGTTTACAATGTATATGTTTCTTTTTTATTCCTGTTGTAGTTTTGTATGTGCTAGGGCTGCTGCTCTTTCTCTTTTTTTCCTCTTATCTGACATTTGTTAACAAAAATAAATCTATGCTTCTCTGTCACTTTTGAAAATCACTTTTCCTTAAATTCTATTAACTGCAGATGTAACGATAAATATTTAGATGCCTAACTTTCTAGACATCCTCTCAAATTTTGAAATTTCTAATATTTCTTTAAAGAACTTTTCTCATTTGGAATATTTTTTTTAATATGTTGGTTGAAATCTTGTGAAATTGGGAACTGGCAAGCACATTTTGAAAACAGAAGTCTAACTGTACAAGTCAAAGGGAACTGAAAAGATTTTATAAGTACAGTATGGATTTTTTAATTTAATACAGTGTAACAATTTGATTATATAAACAGATCGAGTAATGGCCAGCACTTTGAAAAAACTGGATATAGCTCATGCGTTGACCCTTGGGTCTGTCCGTACAGGACCAGCTTTGCAAAACGTGCTGTGCACTGGAGCCAGGGAGCATGGCCTCACAGAAAACACCATGAGAAATTCTAGGACGAACTCTAAGGTTTTGGAGCTGGGGGTATCAAGGATTGGAAGCCCACTACACCCTGACTGAAAAAGAGATACTAGCAGCATATGAGACAGTTTGAGCCACTTCACAAGTAGCTGGTACAGAAGCACAGCTTCTCTCGGTACCACAAATGACTGTGCTACACTGGATGTTCGAAGGAAGGGACCCCTTTTCCCATTACGCAATCGACACTACACGGAGTAAGGGGGTAGCACTGATCATGCAATGGGCTCAAATGGGGAGCCCCAACCACCCAGGAATCCCAGAAAAGATCTTGGAATGGCCAGACTGCAGAGATTTTTGAACATCACCCGAAGAGGTGACTCACCACCATATATTGAGTTATCAGAAGGTAAAACACATTATGCTTTGTTTACCGATGGGGAGACGAGGAGGGTGTGTTGCCCTCTATGTCAATGACCAGCTGGAGTGCATGGAGCTCTGCCTGGGGATGGATGGGGAGCTGACCAAGAACTTATGGGTCAGGATTAAACGGAGGGCAGGGACAGGTAACATTACAAACAGAAAAAGGAAGCCTACAGAGGGTGGAAGCAAAGACAGGTAGCCTGGGAGGAATACAGAGAAATTGTCCAAGCAGTCAAGGATCAGGTTAGGCAAGCTAAAGCCCTGATAGAATTAAATCTGGCCAGGGACATCAAGGGCAACAAGAAAAGATTCTATATATATCTTGGTGATAAAAGAAAGACTAGGGAAAATGTGGGCCCTCTCCGGAAGGAAACGGGAGAACTGATCACCTGGGATATGGAGAAGGCTGAGGTACTCAATGATTTTTTTGCCTCGGTCTTCACTGGCAAGTGCTCTAGTAACACTGCCCAAGTCACAGAAGGCAAAGGCAGGGACCAGAATGAGGAACTGCCCACTGTAGGAGATCAGGTTTGAGACCATCTAAGGAACCTGAAGGTACACAGGTCCATGGGACCAGATGAAATCCATCCATGGGTCCTGAGGGAGCTGGCAGATGAAGTTGCCAAGCCACTATCCATCGCATTTGAAAAGTCGTGGCAGTCTGGTGAAGTTCCCACTGACTGGAAAAGGGGAAACATAACCCCCATTTTCAAAAAGGGAAAAAAAAAGGAAGACCTGGGGAACTACAGGCCAGTCAGTCTCACCTCTGTGCCCGGCAAGATCACGGAGCAGATCCTCCTGGAAACTCTGCTAAGGCACATGGAAAATAAGGAGGTGATTGGTGACAGCCAACATGGCATCACCAAAGGCAAGTCATGCCTGACAAATTTGGTGGCCTTCTACGATGTTGCCACAGCACTGGTAGATAAGGGGAGAACAACAGACGTCATCTACCTGGGCTTGTGCAAAGTGTTTGACACTGTCCTTCATGACATCCTGGTCTCTAAATTGGAAAAGCATGGATTTGATGGATGGACCACTCGTTGGATAAGAAACTGGCTGGATGGTCACACTCAAAGAGTTGTAGTCAACGGCTCAATGTCCAAGTGGAAACCAGTGACAAGTGGCATTCCTCAGGGGTCAGTACTGGGACCAGTGCTGTTTAACATCTTTATCAGCGACATGGACAGTGGCATGGAGTGCACCCTCAGCAAGTTTGCTGATGATACCAAGCTGTGTGGTGCAGTCAACACGCTGGAGGGAAGGGATGCCATCCAGAGGGACCTGGACAGGCTTGAGAGGTGGGCCCATGCCAACCTCATGAAGTTCAACAAGGCAAAGTGCAAGGTTCTGCATGTGGATGGGGGAGATCCCAAGCACAAATGTGATGTATGAAGGCACAGACTCCGGCTGTGATAAGCACAAAATCATTTATTGCTTCTCAGGCCTCAGCTTTTATACCCGAACTCTAAAACTTTCCATGCACCTGCTAGGCAAGTAAACACATATTTCAGATCACTAACCCAGTCACCTTATTCAGTTCCCACCAAGATAAGCACGGGAAGCTGTTTTCTTGTTCCATGTTTATATTGAACCAGTTCCTCTTCGTTCCATCCATATTGATATCTGCATCCCTGTTTCTGTGTGCTCTGCTCACTGTGTCCTTGGCTGTATGCAGGCCTCTGCTCATAGATCTGCCACACACAAATACAGGCTGGGTGGAGAATGGCTTGAGAGCAGCCCTGAGAAGAAGGACTTGGGGGTGTTGATGGGTGAGAAACTCAACGTGAGCAGGCAATGCACACTTGCAGCCCAGAAAGCCAATCGCATCCTGGACTGCATCAAAAGCAGCATGGCCAGCAGGTCAAGGGAGATGATTCTGCCCCTCTACTGTGCTCTTGTGAGACCCCACCTGGAATACTTGCTTGATTTCAGCGAATGTTTCACAATCGTGGATAACCTGCACAACAGCATCCGTGGTTAAATCCACCCCTCGGTCACAGGCCCATTTATATGTTGCATCTCTTCCTCGATGACCTGAAGCATCATGGGCCCACCAAGCTAAAAACAGTTCACCTTTATGTTCCCAGTCCAAATCTGTCTGGAAAATCTTAGCTGTCTGGTCCACTTGCTGATTGTTTCCATGTTCCTCAATGGCCCGACTCATGGGTACATGGGCATCTACATGGCATTCCTTTACAACTAGTTTCCCTAGCCAGTCAGCAATATCTTGAGATAATTCAGCAGCTCAGATGGGTTTATCTTTGCGCTTCCGGTTGCTCTGCTTCCACTGCTTTAACCATCCCCACAGAGCACTTGCCACCATCCATGAGTCAGTATAGAGATAGAGTATTGGCCACTTTTCTCATTCATCAATGTCTAAGGCCAGATGGATGGCTTTTACATCTGCCAATTGACTCGATTCTCCTTAGCCTTCAGTGGCTGCTGGAACTCATGTAGGACTCCACACAGCAGCTTTCCACCTTCAGTGTTTCCCTACAATACAACAAGATCCATCAGTGAACAAGGCATACTGTTTCTCATTATCTGAGAGTTCATTATATGGTGGGGCTTCCTCAGCACAAATCACCACCTCCTCTGGTGGCATTGTGAAGTCTTTGCCTTCAGGCCAGTTTGTGATCACTTCTACGATTCCTGGACTATTGGGGTTTCCTACTCAAGCTTGCTGTGTGATTAAGGCAACCCACTTACTCCAGGTGGTATCACTGGCATGATGAGTAGAAGAAACTTTAACCTCGAACATCCAGCCCAGCAATGGTAATCGGGGTGCCAGGAGGAGCTGTGCTTCAGTACCAATTACCTCTGAAGCAGCTCTGACTCCTTCATATGCTGCCAAGATTTCTTTCTCAGTTGGGGTATAGTTGGCTTCAGAGCCTTTATTGCCTCGACTCCAGAATCCTAGGGGTCAACCTCGAGTCTCCCCTGGTGCTTTCTGCCAGAGGCTCCAGGTAGGGCCATTGTCCCTGGCTGCAGTGTAGAGCACATTTTTAATGCCTGTGGGAAAGCAACAGAAGATCGTCAAGGAGGACTGTAAACACACTCAAGTGACTCGCACCTGGGGTGCTGGGAAACACATATATCACACTAATTGTTGTTCAGTCTTATGTGCTTGCAAGTAGAACATCTGCGCTTAGATAACATAAGTCTGTGATGGACTCAGGGACACCTTACATAGCCGCTTGAGAATCCTGCCCTGTTGTTGAAGATCAAAGCACAGTGGGAAAACTATGCCTGCTTGAACCCTTGAAATACCAGCAAGAACAAGGAGCCTGCATGCTCTCACTTTCTCGCTAGCAAGGACTCTCTCTCTTGCTTCGCGGTGCCTGCGCCCCCTGCTTGCATGCCTCTGCCTGGGTGCTGCTTCGGAGATTCCCCGATCCGCAAGGTATCAAGATTAAATTTGTTCTTTGCCTTTCATATGTGGTTTTGCAGTTGTTCCTGCGCCCTGCCTCAGCTCACACAATTGGCAGGTCCAGGAACACCCATGTCATAACTGATCGAAAAGTTGGGAACTGGGGCGGCCACCATGGTGACTCCCCCTATTCCTAGGTGTCCCAGTACTGGGCACTGAACCCCCATGGCCACTTTCCTGGCTAAATTGGCTCCGCTGGAAACATGGCCTGAAATAGATGACAGGGTGGTGATTACCCCCCAGACAATTGAAACAGCTATGCCTGGGTTGCCATGGAAAGTGGCATTGGATTCTTCTTGCAAATTAGCTGGGAGATTGGAACACCTGTTAGCTATTGGACTTAGAGCTCTTGACCATGAAGCTGTTGCATTATGTAGAAAAGTGAGAGAATTGAAAAAGGAATACAGGAGCTTACAGGATGCAAAGGTAATCATGCAAGAAGTAATTACTGTTCAAGAGCAGTGTCATGAGCTGCAAGATAATGTAGACCAGCTGGTAACACACAGCATGAATAAACAAAGGGACAAATATGGGAAAAGTAAGCTTTCAGTTTCCCAAGTTCGTGCTCTCACCACAAAGCAGTCATGGGATCCTGAGGAATGGGATGAAAATATTTGGAGTGAACCCTCAGACTCTGAGATTGAGTTTGAATTTGATGCGGACTTAAAAAGCAGGGAGGTGGTGGAAGCATGATCCCTCATTCAAATGAGGGGGGAGCAGGAACGAGCAGACAGGGGAGTGCAGATCACGGGTACTGACACTCCGAAAGAGTTAAGGGAATTTCTAGAGATTTATCAGCAAAAGAGCGGGGAAGATATACTGGCATGGATTTTGCAAGCTTGGGATACTGGAGCTGTATCTATCCATTTATAAGCAGGTGAAAAAGATTTATTAAGCCCTATACCCATTCGTGATCAGATACAAGGAGATGCTCAGCTGCAAAATGTCAGAGGTCCTGACGGGCAAGACATTATTGCACCTGTGTTGTATCAGTGGTTGTGTGCAGCAGTTTTAACAGCATATACAGAACCTGTTGAATTAGTGTCGTCCCTCGGAAACTGGTGTGCAACCAAGAAAGGTATTTGGTGCAGTAGATGGGGATGGCTCATGTGTTGGTTACAAGACACAATCTGGACACTGTAGCAGTGACAAGAAGTATCAAAGTGCAGTTTTTGAGAGGAGCGCCTGCTTCACTAAATCCCTGGATTATACCAGCAGTAACAAATACTATGGACAATTGTGTAAGGGATAATAGAGGATGGTCTGAGTGAGACACAACAGAAAATTACTAGTTGAACCAAACCCAGTATACATGTTGGGAAAAAGGGATTCAGTACTGTTGCTGCAAAAAACTATGTGCATACCCATGAGAACCTGACCTTCAAAGAAGAAAATAAGAAGGGAGTACAACAACGTGGTCGTGTATCAGAAAGCTGCTGTTAGCAAAGCCAGATCACAAGCCTGGTGAGGCTCACTGCATGCACTGGCCACGCGTGCAGCAACTCTGGCCTGTACTTTTTCCACTCAATCTGGTGCAGGATATAAGGGGGCTGTCTCGGGCCGGAGAGTGGGAGAGAGACATGAGCACACTTTGAAGACACAGGGGACACCCTGAAGGCACTGTGCCTACCTCCCTCTGCTGTTCCAATGTCTCCTCGTTATCCTGCTGCTCAGCAGTGCTACTACGATCTATGGGATGGTAAGTCTCTCTTAAGTAACTTTTGGGACATTTGGGAACTGCTTAGCAAGGCTTCACAATAAAGCTGAGTAACTTTTTTCCTTTGTAAGAGCTCTGGTTTGTACATTGGAATCTTTAAAAAAAGAACCTGTTACAGTAATGTAGGTGCCCTAGGAAATACCTTGAAGGAAACTCAGTCTGTGATTTTGGGACCATCTGTGTGGGTGGTGAATAAAGGAAAGTCAATAAAACAGAAAGCAGTTACAGCATGGGTGACAAGGAAACAAAAGCGGAATGATTTTGTACAAGCCATTATCCCACAATCAGAAATAGGTGGGATCACAACATCAGAAATGTTTCCCCAGTGGCAAAAGTTGGCATTTATGCAAAAAAGCCGACCGCCCCCAGCCCCACCACCAACTCCGCGCCCACCCTCTGCCCTGCCTGACACCTCAATGCAAGACATGACCCGGGAACAAAAGCAATATACTTTAAAAGTATTGCCTCAGGGATACAAACACAGTCCCTCCATTTGCCACCTAATGACAGCAGCTGATGTTGCACTATGGTCGGGTACTGTTACTGTTTACCATTATATTGATGATCTATTGATTATGGCAGAGTCACAACAAGAAAGTGAAGCAGCTGCTGAATTGCTGAAAGTGCATTTGCAGGACCAAGGCCGGACAATTAATCCAAAGAAAATACAGGGCCCTAGTGCTACTGTACAATTTTGGGGAACAGTTTGGCATGGACAGATTAGAGAAATATCAAATCAGGTACAGCAAACAGTCCAGCGATTTCCTGCACCAATCACAGTCAAACAGTTACAGATCTTTTGGGGACTTTTTGGGTACTGGAGGACTTTTATCCCACATTTAGTGATATTGATGTGTCTTCTGCAGAAATTAACTAGGAAGAAAGCTGTCTGGCAGGGGACCAAGCAGCAACAAGAAGCCTTTGATGACTGCAAAAACGCTTTGATTGAGCATGCACAATTATACACTCCTAGGCAAGGATATCCTTTTGAATGAGAAGTAACAATTCCAGATGATACAGTTTCATGGGTATTGTGGCAGATGACTGGGATGAAAAATCAGAAAGAACCTGTAAGATTTTGGTCCAAGGCATTACAAGGTTCCCCTATACATCATAAGCCAACTTCTCTTACTTTACATCCTTTGTGAATATCAGATTCTCAAGTTCTTGTATTTCAGGTGTCCTCGACAAATACCTGTGCCTTATCTAGAGGAGATAGCACTAGAACTGTGTTATTGGTGTTGCAAACCCAACATCGAATTGAAATTCAATCTGAAAAAGCAGAAGCCATAGCTCTCCAATCTGTGTGGGCAGTTACCTTGCATCATGTTGTCAAACCTGGGGTAATACTAGCTGAAGGAGCTGGAGCAATGGCATATGTATTACTGGAAGGTGATGACACTCCTGTGGTCCCTCCCCTATCACAGGTTGGCTCATTGTGCTTTGTAGTCTAGTACTACAAGCACACACCCTGGATACATCGCCACAAAGTCAACATGTAAATACTTAGATTCTGTTAGCCTCTACTGTAACTAACTCATCTGCCTTTCATATTAAGGGAAGATTAACAGCTGCAGACCTTTAGACAACTTGTTTTCAGTGGTGCATCAACCCCAGCAGCTGTATTACAGAAGTATACTATGCTAAGTGATTTTGATACAAATGTCTCTCACTGCTATCTTTTCTGAGTAGGTAGCGGCTGTATGCCAATGAATATTACAATATCAACTGATGGTGGACTATTTCCTCCCTCAACACCAGAAATGCTGCTTTGACTGAAGGAATGTGTTGCTTCAACATAACTGATGAAACAGCCAGCATAAAGCACAACATTCAGCATTCTCCAGGACTTAACACACCAAACGAAACAACCTACTGGTGGTGCCTGGCTGGCTGAGTGATTTAATTTCCCGACAAGAGGAATGGGACACCTGATTCAAAGCATTATTGTAGAGATATGTTTATTTCTTTTTCCATATATATGTTTATTGCATGCCTCTGTGAATTACTGTTACACCCTGCAAGCCTAAACGAACATCTCCAGCTTTGTCAGCCCCAGCAGAAGCAGTCTCTTGAGCGAGGGGGTGGAATGTGGAAAAGCAATGGAAGATCAGCAAGGATGATTGTAAACATGCTCAAGTGACTCGCACGTGGGGTGTTGGGAAACACATATACCACACTAATTGTTGTTCAGTCTTATGTGCTTGCAAGTAAAACACTTGCACTTAGATAACACAAGTCTTCGATGGACTCAGGTACACCTTATCTAGGCACTTGAGAATCCTGACCTGTGGTTTAAGATCAAAGCACAGTGGGAAAACCATGCCTGCCTGAACCCTTGAAATATCAGCAAGAACAGGGAGTATGCATGCTCTCACTCTCTCACTAGCAAGGACTCGGTTCCAGTGTCTGCATCCCCTGCTTCAATGCCTCTGCCTGTGTGCTGCTTCAGAGATTCCCCAATCCATGAGGTATCAAGATTAAACTTGTTCTTTACCTTTCATCCATGGTTTTGTGGTTGTTCCTGCGTCCTGCCTGCATTGGTTCACACAATGTCCCATCTTGTTCGGACTGGTCCAAGGGCTACTGCATGTACAATCTCTTAATTTGCTCAAAGGCCTGTCATTGCTCAGGACCCCATGAAAACTCATTTTTCTTTTGAGTCACTTCATAAAGAGGTCTCACAATCTATCACCTGGAATATGCATTCTCCAGAAACCCACAACACCTAAGAAGGCTTGTGTTTCCTTTTTGTTAGTAGGTGGGGACATAGATTTTATTTTGTTCATCACATCCATTGGGATCTGACTACGCCCATCTTGCCATTTAATTCCCAAGAACTGGATGCCTCATGCAGGTCCCTTGACCTTACCTCTTTTTACAGCCAAATCTGCTTTCAGAAGAACCTTGATTATTTTCTTACCTTTCTTGAAAACTCCTTCTGCTGTGTTACCCCACACAATGATGGCATCAATGTATTGCAGGTGTTCTGGAGCTCCACCCTTCTCCAGTGCAGTCTGGATCAGCCCATGGCAAATGGTGGGGCTGTGTTTCCACCCCTGGGGCAGTTGATTCCAGGTGTACTGGATGCCTCTCCAGGTGAAAGCAAACTGTGGCCTGCACTCTGCTGCTAAAGGAATAGAGAAAAAGGCATTAGCAATGTCAATGGTAGCATACCACTTGGGCTGCCTTTGACTCCAGTTCATACTGCAGTTCTAGCATGCCTGGCACAGCAGCACTCAGTGGTGGTGTGACCTCATTCAGGCCACCATAGTCTACTGTTAGACACCACTCTCCATCAGACTTTCACACTGGCCACATAGGGCTGTTAAAGGGTGAGAGAGTCTTGCTGGTCACTCCTTGGGTCTCTAGCCAACAAATCAGGCTCTGGATGGGAACCAGGGGATCTCGGTTGGTACAATACTGTCATCAATGCACTGTGGCAGTAGCAATTGGCACCTGCTGTTTTTTAACCTTCATCAGTCCCACCACAGAAGGGTCATCTACAAGGCCAGGTAAGGCAGACAGCTGTGTAATGTCCTCAGTCTCTACAGCTGCTATACCAAAAGCCCTTTTGGGTCTTTGAAATACCCTCTCTTGATGTAGTCTATGCCAAGGATGCATGGAGCATCTGGGCCAGTCACAATTGGGTGCTTCTCCCATTTATTCCCAGATAGGCTCACTTTGGCCTCCAAAACAGTCAGTTCTTGAGATTCCCTTGTCACACCAGAAATAGTCACAGATTCTGTCCCTTTATGAGTCAATGGCAATAGGGTACACTGTGCACCAGTGTCCACCAGGGCTTTATAATTTTGTGACTCTGATGTGCCAGGCCATCCAATCCACACAGTCCAATAAACTCTGTTGTCCCTCTCCTCCTCCTGGCTGGAGGCAGGGGCCCTCTAATATAGAGAGCAACATCTACAATTAGCAGATGAGCTCCTACCCAGACAACTGCTTACCATGTACTGGAGCAGCCACCCTCCTGCAAAAATTCTTTCTTCCATCTGCTTTACCTTGCAACTCAAGCACCTGTGCTTATAGAACTGGGGTAGGTTTTTTATCCCATTTACTCATGTTCTCTCCATAGTTGCAGAGACAAAGCCACAGGAAATCTTGGAGCAGGTCCTGTTTCTCTTTAATTGGTTTTTTAGGAGGGTGTTTTTTCTTAATGACTGAGACTTGGGTCCCTTCAGGGGAAGAGTGGGATTCTTTCCCCTTCCCAGACAGTTTTTCAAACAGTTTTTCCAAGCAGTTTATCACTTTTCTTAGCTATTGCCTCAGTCATTTCCTCCCTTTTCCCAGGCATTTTTTCTACAGCTGCCACAGTGAGGGGACAAGAGAGACTGTCTTCATGCTGTCATACCCTGTTAGCCACTTCATTTACAGTTGGTGCATCAGCATCGGATCCTCCCCAGACCACCGTTGAGAATGTGTGGGAATACATCCATGGTGTACTCTGCACAAACTTCCTCAGCAAAGATTGTTTGCATGGCATTTCATCAGGGTCTATAATCACTTGCCAGTCACCATAAATCACCTCTCCCACAGCCAGTTCCCTCATGTATTTGATACCCTTTTCCATGCTGATCCACTTAGTTGGACAGCATTGGATATCATCCTTAAAGGGATACCTGCCCTTCACAGCTGATAGCAGTTGCCTCCAGAGACTGAGAGTGTCTGCCTTTCTCCCATTCGCTTTATCAATACCTCCATCTTTGGCCAGGTTTCCCAACTGCCTAGGCTTCTCTACCATCTAAGTCTATGGAATCAGCTCCATTGTCCCAGCATGAGAGCAACCAGGAGATAAGTGTCTCCCCTTCTTGATAACTAAAGTCCTTCCTTATATTTCACAAATCCTTCATAGAGAAAGATTTAACTATTATCTCTACATCTGAGTCATCCTCCTGCATTGACACTGCCTGAGAAGGACGCTCTCCTGAATCTTCATCAGAAGAACTCTCTCCCCTGCTCCCTGGCTTCTATTGGTCTTTGTCATAAGGGGCAGGGCAACCAGTTGATCTTGTTTTCTGCTTCCTGGTCACTGGGGCAACTTGTACCAATTCTGTTGGGAGTTTGTGTAGCAGCAGTTCTTGTTGCAGATGCTGGAGCAACTGGTGCTGGTGGGGCCGATGTTGTGGCTTCCCCTTGTACAGTCAGTGGCAGAGACATAGCTAGTACAGGTGGGGAGTAGCTTGGAGAGTGGTTTGTGTCTGTGCTGGCTGTGAATTGGCCTGTGGGATACAAGTAGCAGCAACACACGTCACACAACACCCACTCCTGCACCAATTTTTAACACAAAATCACCCCTGCAACATATTCAGGAGAAACAGAAACAAAATCACAACCTTTTGAAAGTAGCATTCATTTTCTAAACAGCCCAAAAGGTTTCCATCCCCTAGCTCCTTGACATAAGCATTGAAGGGAAAGATAAACCTTTCCCAGGTGAAACCAAAAGTGTAATTAGTGGTAAAATCCATCACACAATGCCCAAAATATGCAGATACAGCTATTACCCAAGTAATCATATTATACATCTGAATGCCTAACCATACCAAAATAGCACATTTAAACCACTGCATAGAAATACAAAGAGCAAGTAAACCATGCAACACATTCATCAAGTTCAGGAGCATTGTATCTATTAACTTCAAACAATGCTCTCTAAAGGCACAATAGAACATTTTGCTTAGGAATGACATTCCCTGAGCTAACTGGAAGGTCATACCCCATGTTGGGCACCAATTAATCTGTCATGGTTTGGGCCAGGTTGGCCAATGACAAGACAACAGATGTTCTCCCCCACCTCTTGCTCTAAGGAACAGAGGAAGAGAGATAAAGAGATTTATGAGTTCAGAAAATACTAAACTACTTTAATGAAGTATTAATACTAAAATAAAAAGGGAAATGATGAAATAGATACAATGTAAATAAATATACACAAAACCAGATCAAGTTCCTAGGAAAATGTCACCAGCAGGCACCAGAAAGGTTCCAGACTGGACTCAGTGACAAATGGGAACTGGAACACACCAACCAGGATCAACAGGCAGATAAGCCAACAGGGCCCTCCTCAGAGCATCAGCCACTGAAGAAATAGAGCCACTGAAGTACAACCAACCTGACACCTTTTATCCCTCAGCTTTTATACTGAGCATGGCAGATGGGATGGAATACCCGATTGGTCAGTTTGGGTCACCTGACCTGTCCACAGGTGTAACCCTTCCACAGGGTAAACAACCAAGTCAGCTGGCCCTGGTTGCCACAGCAACAAGTAAGAGCAAGAGCCTATCTCACTGAACAGACAGTTGGCTCTGCTCTATCCCAAACCAGGACAGTGATTTTAATTTTTCTGTATGTCCATCATATCATAGGGGATATGATATACCCACTCAATGCCATGCTCTTTGGCCCAGGTGTCTATGAGGCTGTTTCGGAAATGAGTCCCGTTGTCTGACTCAATTGTCTCTGGGGTACCGTGTCGCCACAGGACTTGCTTTTCAAGGCCCAGGATAGTGTTCCGGGCAGTGGCATGGGGCACAGGGTATGTTTCCAGCCATCCAGTGGTTGCTTCCACCATTGTGAGCACATAGCGCTTGCCTTGACGGGTTTGTGTGATATAATCAATCTGCCAGGCCTCCCCATCTCTTCCTTGATGGCCTGAGGTGTCATGGGCCCACCGAGCTATGAATAGTTCACCCTTATGTTGCCAGTCCAGATCCACCTGAGCCACTTCAATCCTAGCAGCCCGATCCACCTGCTGGTTGTTCTGATGTTCCTCCGTGGCCCGATTCTTCGGTACATGGGCATCTACATGGCGTACTTTCACAACCAGATTCTCTATCCGGGCAGCAATATCTTGCCATAGGTCAGCAGCCCAGATGGGTTTGCCTCTGCGCTGCCAGTTGCTCTGCTTCCACTGCTGTAACCACCCCCACAGGGCATTTGCCACCCTCCATGAGTCAGTGTAGAGATAAAGTACTGGCCATTTTTCTCGCTCAGCAATGTCCAAGGCCAGCTGAATGGCTTTCACCTCTGCAAACTGGCTCGACTCCCCTTGTCCTTCCCTGGCTTCTGCAACTTGTCATGTAGGACTCCACACAGCATCTCACCTGCCCTGAGAGACTGTTCTAACAGATGGAGCCCAAGGCCATGGATTTAAAGAACTCAATGGACACTTTGGAGGGATGACCCATAAACTAAGGGCATTATTTCGCATGAATATGTATGTGTATATATATATATATGACAGGGAAAGGGATGGCAATTCATTGGGACCTGTAAGATCTGGGCATGGCATAGATGGTATGGAATAAGGGGTGGATAATGTCCCGGTTCCGGCGGGGATAGGGTTAATTTTCTCTGGTATTCCATACCACCTGATCCATGCCCACCTTGAAATGCCGGGGGGGGGGGGCAGGGAGTCGCCGCTTGGAGTGGGCTGAGGCATCTCGGGTCCGGTCGGTGAGCGGCGGTTTCGTAACCGCGTTTGTGTATTCCTCTGTCCGTGTTATTGTTGTTGTTTTGCTTGTTCCCTTTGCTGTTCGGTTAAACTGCCCTTGTCTCAACCCCAGAGTCTTGCAGTTTTTTTTCTTCTGATTCTTCCTGTATTGGGAAGAGCTGAGCGAGCGGCACGTGGTTCTTTTTTGCCCTCTGAGGCAAAACCACGACACTGTACCATTAACAACTCGCGATGATTTGTCTTTTGATTATATGCTATATCGCGAGCTACAACCCACACCTATCAGGATGAATCTAACTATAATCAAACAACACCCTGACTTAATCAACCTCCTACAACAAGTGCAAAAGCCCAGACAAGACTCTTATCACAGTCCACCGAGATGTTGAGGAAATACATTGAGTGCTAAAAAAAGTCAAAGGAGATGGAGAACACCGATGGTGGGAAGTCCTTTTTGGATGGTCTCCGATGACTACTGGAACACTAAACCTGGTGTTGCACCCTATCGTGATCTTACTAATTGCTGTTATATTATGTTTGTTGTTGATTATTGTTCTATACATTACAGTTTGGAGGATGGCTAAACAAATTGCATTTCTGCAAAAATTTCCCCACGTATATAATGTCACCTAACCACATTTAACGAAACCTTGAGAAACTAGCCAAAAACAAATTTTCCTCAAATTATAATTGTATTGTGGCATTCCCTGCATAGAGGCATAGAGGCAAGAGGCAACCACACTGCCACTCTATGGATGAGAAAAATTGACTTTAGTCACGGGGCAGATTGTGGTGGTGCAACCACACCACCCCCTCCCCCCCCGCTTCAGGCCACTCGGCACTTGGCACGATCTCCCTCCCAACCTGGGCTGCAGAACAACACAATGGACCAGAACGTAACATAATGGTCTAACATGGAAGAAAGAAAAGGTAGAGAGCAACAGACCAAGAACACAATAGTGTGCCTAGTCCCCATGGCTCCTACCACTTGGAGATAATAACTATAATTGATCACTCTTGACACCATATGGATCGTGGCCACAGAAGGGGGGATACTAGGACCCCAAGATATAGCAAGCTCTGGGGTTGTGTAACTATCGTCTGAGCTGGGCCGGAGTGGAAAAGTACCTGACAAAAGTCAGTTGTCTTGGATCCTATAAGTAGCGATTCTAGTAAGGACCCTTTGAGCTCTTCTGGATTGCAGCGGGCTGTGGCCAGTAACTCCCCTGAGTTGAGATACCTCTCAGGCTGACACCTCGAGGCCAGGGCAGGAGAAGACCCTTCTCAAGCCTCAACTATCACCTGTTCAGGAATGCCGATGCATCGTGAGTATTTGCCCTAAATCTGAGAAAGGGAAATTTTAACTATAGACTAATCTCTCTCTCTCATCCACCTCTCCACCTATATGTTGTGAGATACACATTAGCTTTATGGATGTGTGTCGTGGTTTAGCCTCAGACGGCAACAAAGGACCACGTGCCACTCGCTTGGGCCTTCCCAATACAGGAAGAATCAGAAGAAAAAGGCAAGACTCTTGGGTTGAGAAAAAGGCAGTTTAACAGAACAGCAAAGGGAACAAGAAAACAACAACAATAACACGGATAGAGGAATATACAAACACGATTACGGAACTGCTGCTCCCCGCCAGCCCGCTCCAAGCGGCGACTTCCTGCCCCCTCTCCCCTGCCCCCTGCCCCGGCAGCTCAGGGTGGGCATGGCTCACATGGCATGGAATACCAGGAAAAATTAACCCTATCCCCGCCGGAACCAGGACAATGTGGATGCTCTTCTGTCCATCCGTGCATGTGGAGGACCTAAAAGCAGCACCTTTCAGCTCGCTAGTATTACCTGCTATTAAGAAATTCCTGATCAGAGACCTGTATGTGTGTGTGTGCGTGCGCGATTATATGCTTTGCTTAGATATATACATATATAAGCATTAATCTGTGACTTGTACCTTTACTCATACATATATTTATTGATTTGGGATACCTTCTAGTAAGTTAGCGTGAATTTTGCCATCTTCAAATCTGAAATTAAGTTGCCATTCAATTATTTTGTTTACTCACTTTGTAAACCCCTGAACTGGTTAATGATTAAGTGCTGCTAAATTCAACCTCTCAATCTACCTTACATCATTAATACATTTTGAATAGCTGTTAAATCATAACCGTGTCAAATATTTTCATCCACGACAGTGTCCTGTGGGGTAAGGCCCTGGAGGGAAGAGGGGCCCAAGAAAGCTGGTTAGTATTCAAGGATCATCTCCTCCAAGCCCAGGAGTGGTCCATCCCAATGCGTAGGAAGTCAGAAAATGATGCCAGGAGGCCTGAGTGGATGAACAAGGAGCTCCTGGCCAAACTCAAATACAAAAAGGAAACATACAGAGGGTGGAAGCAAGGATGGGTAACCTGGGAGGAATACAGAAACATTGTCTGAGCACCCAGGGATGAAGCTGTGCAAGCTAAAACCAAAATGGAATTGAATTTGTCCAGGGATGTCAAAGGCAAAAAGAAGATCTTCTCTAAGTACATAGGTGACAAAAGGAAGACTAGGGAAAATGTAGGCCCATTGCTGAATGAGACACAAGGCATGGAAAAGGCTGAGGTACTGAATGCCTTCTTTGCTTCAGTCTTTACTAGCAAGAATCACAGGTGCTAGGGACCAGGGGAAAGGTTGGAGCAAGGAAGATGTACCCTCAGTGGCAGAGGATCAGGTCAGGTAATACTTAAGCCAACTGGACATACATAATTCCATGGGACCTGATGAGATGCACCCACGAGTGCTGAGGGAGCTAGCAGATGTCATTGTGAGGTCACTCTCAATAATCTTTGATCAATCCTGATGATTGGGAGAAGTGTTCAAAGACTACAGGAAAGCAAATGTCACCCCCATCTTCAAGAAAGTCAAGAAGGAGGGCCCAGGGAACTACAGGCCAGTCAGCCTCACCTCGATTCCTGGGAAGGTGATGGAGCAGCTAATCCTGGAAACCATTTCCAGGCACATGAAGGACAAGAAAATCATCAGGAGTAGTCAGCATGGATTCACCAAGGGGAAGTCATGCTTGACCAACTTAATCACCTTCTATGATGAAGCGACTAGCCTGGTAGATGAGGGAAGAGCAGTGGATGTTGCCTACCTGGACTTCAGGAAGGCCTTTGACACTGTCTCCCATAAGATCCTCATAGAGAAGCTGATGAAAGTATGGGCTCACTGGACAGTGAGGTGGATTGAAAACTGGCTGAATGGACAGGCCCTGAGGGTAATGATCAGCAACACAAAGTCTAGTTGGAGGCCAGTGTCTAGCAGTATACCCCGGGGAGGTCCGATCCTGTTTAACATCTTCATTAATGATCTGAATGATGGAGCAGAGTGTACCCTCAGCAAGTTTGCTGTTGAAAGAAAACAGGGAGGAGTGGCTGATACAACAGAGGGTTGTGTTGCCATCCAGAGGGACCTTGATAGGCTGGAGAAGTGGGTTGACAGGAAACTCATGCAGTTCAAGAAAGGGGAAGTACAAAGTCCTGTAGCTAGCTTGGGAATAACAACTCCATGCACTAATATATGTTGGGGGCCACCCAGCTGGCAGAAAAGGACCTGGGGGTCCTGGTGGACACCAAGTTGAACATGAGTCAGAAATGTGCGCTTGCTGCAAAGGCGGCTAACGGTATCCTGGGCTGCATTAGAGAAACTATTTCCAGCAGACCGAGAGAGGTGGTCCTTCCTCTCTACTCAGCACTGGTGAGGCCACACCTGAACTCCTGTGTCCAGTTCTGGGCTGCCCAGTACAAGAAGACATGGACATACTGGAGAGACTTCAACAAAGGGCCACAAGGATGATTAAGGGACTGGAGCACCTCACATATGAGGAAATGCTGAGAGAGCTGGGACTGTTTAACCTAGAGAAAACAAGGGGGGGATCTCATCAATGTCTATAAATACCTGAAGGGATGATGCAAAGAGGATGGGGCCAGACTCTCTTCAGTGGTGCCCAGTGACAGGACCAGAGGCAATGGGCACAAGCTGAAACACAGGAGGTTCCATCTGAACATCAGGAAACACTTTTTTACTGTGAGGGTGACTGAGCACTGTAACTGGTTGCCCAGGGAGGTTGTGGAGTCTCCCTCCTTTGAGATATTCAAAAGCTATCTGGACATGATCCTGGGCAACTGGCTCTAGGTAGCCCTACTTGAGCAGGGGGGTTGGACCAAATGACCTCCAGAGGTCCCTTCCAATCTCCAATCCAATCTGTGATTCCCTAGACATACATTTTGGCCACGGTTGAAGACTGAGGTAGAAGGAACTTTGATCTGATCTGTCTTATTCCCTCTACAAACAATTTGGAGTGATTCTGCTTTGCTTAAGCAAGTTGAGGTTGATGACTTAGTTAATATGCTTAAGTTGAGTTGGTTTCTTCACGTTCTTTAAGATCCCATGATACTTCTCATAAAGAACAGAGATTGCTGCAAGTCCTGGCCATTTTGATTTCTCAGGAAAATGATTTTTAACATGTAGTTATCTCAGAGTTTTCATAGAATGCCTGAAGTGTGTATCTATATTAGCATTTTACTGGACCACACAAAGAGCAAATAAACCATGCAACACATTTGGCAGAATTATATTTTTAAATAGTTCTTCCATCAGAATTCTGAAAACTAAAAAACAATAGACACTGAAGGATGTTACATAACATTACATACAAACCACAAAAAAAAGAGTGTGAAAACTATGCAGGCATTCCATGGTTCTGTGGTTCTATGCCATGCAGAACCTCTGTTCTGAATTTGTTCCCTGCATTTCTCCTTTCTTCACAAAGAACTTAAATGGAAAAACAAGAGAGACTGGCAGTCTTAAGGTAGCAAAAGTGGTCTAGTTTGCTGAGAAGAGCAGGGCAACTAAACAACTGAAATCAGAATTATATTTGATTTTACAGGTATTCTGTTAGACAAAAATTAGTGACAAGTTTTCTGAATTTTATTAAATCTCTATGTGTATTTTTAAAATACACAGCTAATAGCTTTTAACATAACCATTAGAATTACATAGTTACACTGTTGTGGTAGCTTGACCTTGGCTGGCTGGCTGCCAGGTGCCCACCAAGCTGCTCTATCACTCCTCCTCCAACAACAGGACAGGGGGAGAAACTATCATGAAAAACTCATGGGTTGAGGTAAGGACAGGGAGATTACTTACCAATTACCACCACAGACAAAACAGACTCAACTTGGGGAAATTAATTAAATTTATTGCCAATCAATTGTAACAGAGTAGGATAGTGAGAAATAAAAAAAACCCTACAAAACACCTTCCCCCCACCCCTCCCTCCTTCCCAGGCTCATCATCACTCCTAACTCTTCTACTCCTCCCCCCCAAGCGGCACAGTTCTTGAAGAACTGCAGCCTGTGTGAAGGAACCATATTGGAGAAGTTCATGAAGGACTATATCCCGTGGGAGGGCCCCCATGCTGGAGCAGAGGAAGAGTGTGAGGAGGAAGGAGTAGTGGAGATGAAGAATTATGAACTGACTACAACCCCCCATGCTCTGGCATAGGGTCCTCCATGGGCTGCAGGGGGACAACCTGCATCATCATGTATTTCTCCACAGGCTGCAGGGAAATCTCTGCTCTGGCACCTGGAGCACCCCCCTCCCCCTCCTTCTTCACTGACCTTGGTGCATGCATAGTTGTTTTACTCACATTTTCTCCTCTTTCATAGCTGCTGCACATCAGTTTTTTTACCCTTTCTTAAATATGTTATCACAGAGGCACTGCCACCATCACTGATTGTCTCAGTGGTGGGTTTGTCTTGGAGCTGTCTGAAACCGTCTCTGTCAGACATGGGGACTGCTTCTGGTGTCTTCTCACAGAAGCCATTCTTGCAGCTCCCCTCCCCCCCCCCGCTACCAAAACCTTGTCACGTAAAGCCAATACAACTGCAAATTGCTAATAAATCTGAAATAGTCTAAATTGCATCATGCTATTAAAATTTGTTAGCATTTCTTTGCAGACATGATGTAATCCATGGTGGTTTATACCTTCATTTTACACAACATGTGTAAACAAGGTGTTAACTATGTTAACAAGGCAGGCGATATTGTCCTTCCTTAATTATTATATCACATACTCATGCTTATCTAGAACAACAGAGGAAGAGCTCTATCTGTGACTTGTATTTTATTTAGGCACTGGATATGAGGCAAGATATTATTGCATCCTAAGAATAACTTCTGTCCATAGTTTCAATCTTATCTCTTGAGACACATGTGCAGAATAATTAAGATTACAAATAACTCTTCCTTCAATTTGCTAAAGTCACAAAACAAATGATATTTTCTAGAGTTTTGTCAGAAAGTTTCTGTTATTGTGATTTTTAACATCCAGTATTAAGAGAAGGCTGCTGAAAACACCATTTAAATAATAATGTCTTTAGAAGGAAAAAAGACTAACTTGTATTGTTAGCATACAGCAGTCAAAAACTATAGCTTTTCACAAGAGATGTTTGCAGTAGAATTTTTTACTTAAAATAAACATGTTGTTATTGATTACATATTTACAGATAGAACAGAGACTTTGATAAGGAATTTTTTGCATATAGAAATGAAAACCTGATACAATAGTGGCAAATGGTTCTACTTGGAATGCTGCAAAACTATTTTCTTGTCAACTTTAAAATGAAAGCAGTTTTCAGGGTGGGGATTAATGAACTTTCCTCATGGAGTGAACTTCTACTTGACATGCAAATACCCATCAAAACATTTTGACTCGGGCTTCATTCCATGGTAAAGCTTTGCAAGTGTCTAAGAGGACTTCATATAATTGTAGCTGAAAACTAACTTTGCTATCAGTTCATTGTGAAAATAAATATTTCATCATTTTCTACATCTGCAAACCTCAGTCACCTTACCAAGTGTGCTGGTTTGAGGTAAAGCAGAACTAATTTTCTGTTTAGTAATTTTACTGTGTAGCTAAGCCTCCTCTAACTGAACTCTCTGAAACTCTCTGAAATTAACAGCACATTGTGGAGACACTGTTCACTCTCAGAGTGATAAGACCTGATTAGTTGTAATTTATGCCAAAGAATGGTATGCAGAGAGGCTCTTGCTTATACTTATCACTATAACAACCAAGGTCAGCTAACTGTTATTTGTCCTGTTGGAGGGTCGGAAGCAAAAAAGTATAAAGGGGTCACACCTGTGGGGAGGAGTGGACAGGACAGGTAACCCAAAACTGACCAACAAGGGTATTCCATCCCATCTGTATCACACTCAGTATAAAAGCTGAGGGATCAAAGGGTCCGCCTCTTTCTTCAATGGCCAGTGTCCGAGGAAGACTCCGTCTGTTCACCTGCCTTTAATTCCAATCCATGCATTCCTGACTCCAGATCCAGAATCCAGTTCCCATCCATCGATGAGTCCAGTCTGGGACTTTCCCAGTGCCTGCTGATGATGTGATCATCATCCTGGGAGCCTGATACAGTTTTGTATATATTGTATCTATTTCATTATTTTCTTTTTATTATTTTATTATTAATATTTTCATTAAAATAGTTTAGTTTCTTCTGAACTCATAAATCTCTTTCTCTCTCTCCCTCCTCTCCTTGGAGAGAGAGGTGGGGGAGAGCATCTGTCATTCATCTCAGTGGCCAGTCTGGCCCAAATCACGACAGATTTATTGGCGCCCAACATGGGTCTTGAGCGGAGCTTGACCTGGGCTCTGATAGATTGCCTGAATAGTTAGAATTCCAGATTGCTCAGAAATCAAAACAGACAGCTCACACCATGTTGTTCTTAAGTGAAATGTTATATCATGCCTTTAGAGAGCTTTGTTTGAAGTTAATTGATGCAATGCTGCTTAACCTGCCAAATGTGTTGCATGGTTTATTTGCTCTTTGTGTTTGTATGTGGTGGTTTAAACGTGCTATTTTGGTGTGATTCAGAATACAGATGTATAATATGGTTACTTGGATAACAGTTCTACCTGTATATCTCAGGCATCATGTGATGGATTCTATTACTAATTACACTTTCAATTTTACCTGGGGAAAATTTACTTCACCCTTTAATGCTTATGCCAAAGTGACACCATCAGAGCTAGGGGATGGAAAGCTTTTGGACTGTTTTGAAACTGAATGTTACTTTCTTAAAATCATGATTTTATTGTTGATTTTCCTGAATGTGTTGCAGGGGTGGTTTCTTATTAAGAATCGTTTCAGGAGTAGGTATAATATGCTGCTGCCACTCAAACCCCACAAGCCCCTACACAGCCCATACTGCCACAAGCCACTCCCCTGCCCATACCAGCACAAGTTACTCCACTGGTACAAGTTACTCCGCAGCCTGTACCAGCACAGGCCACTCTGCAGCTTGCGGCAAAAGCTACTCCCCCACCTGCACCGGCACAAGCTACTCTCACACACCGTTCACGGTTGGACAACTTGTCCAGAAGGATGCTGTGAGGGACAGTATCAAAAGCCTTACTAAAATCCAGGAAAACTACATCCACCGCCTTCCCTTCATACACTAGGCGGGTGACCTTATTGTAGAAGGATATCAACTTAATTAGACAGGACTTTTCCTGTTGTGAACCCATGTTGACCATGCCTGATGATTACATTGTCCTTTAAATGCCTTTCAGTCACACCCAGTATGATCTTCTCCATAATTTTTCCAGGAACTGAGGTTAGACTAACAGGTCTGTAGTTACCTGGGTCTTTGGCCTTTCGTGTCTTCTCCCTGCATATACAAACCACAGCTCTGTAATCTTCCTGCAAAGCCTGACCTTATGGACACAAACTTCAGCATAGGAAGTTCCACCTAAACATGAGGAGGAACTTCTTTACTTTGAGGGTGGCAGAGCACTGGAACAGGCTGCCCAGAGGGGTGGTGGAGTCTCCTTCTCTGGAGACATTCGAAACCCGCCTGGACACATTCCTGTGCAACCTGCTCTAGGTGAGCCTGCTCTGGCAGGGGGGTTGGACTAGATGATCTCCAGAGGTCCCTTCCAACCCTATGATTCTATGATTCTATGACCTCACATCTAGAGATCATACAGCTTCTTTTTCTTCCTGAGCTCCACGAGGACTTCCCTGTTTAGCCAAGCTAGTCTTTTGCCCCACTTGCTTGACTTGTGACACAATGGGATTGCCTGGTCCTGTGCTTTTAAAAGGCAGTTCTTAAAAACTGACCAGCACTCATAGACCACTAAGCTCTCAAAAGCAGATTCCCAGAGTACTCCACTAAATTGCTCCCTGAATAGCTTAAGGTTTGCTCTCCTGAAGTCCAGGGTAGCAACTCTGCTGTCCTTTTTTCTCAGTACACTGAAAATTCTAAACTCAACCATTTCATGATCACTGTCACCAAGACAGCCACCTACCATCACATCTCCCACGAGTCCTTCTCTATTTACAAACAAGTAGTCTAGGAGGGTGTCTTTCCTAGTAGGCTCTCTGAGCACTTGTGACAAGAAGTTATCATCTCCCACATACTTCAGGAATTTCACAGACTTGCTTGTCACAGCAGTATGATATTCCCAGTTGATGCCTGGGAAGTTGAAATATCCCACAAGGACAAGGGCTACCGATCCAGAGATTGCCTATATATAACTCATCATTGCTAACATCCTGGCTGGGTGTCGTGGTTTAGCCTCAGAGGGCAACAAAGAACCACGTGCCGCTCGCTCGGCTCTTCCCAATACAGGAAGAATTAGAAGAAAAAGGCAAAGACTCTGGGGTTGAGACAAGGGCAGTTTAACGGAACAGCAAAGGGAACAAGAAAACAACAACAATAACACGGACAGAGGAATACACACACGCGGTTACGAAACCGCCGCTCACCGACCAGACCCGAGATGCCTCAGCCCGCTTCAAGCGGTGACTCCCTGCCCCCTTCCCCTGGCATTTCAAGGTGGGCATGGATCAGGTGGTATGGAATACCAGAGAAAATTAACCCTATCCCCGCCGGAACCGGGACATTATCCACCCCTTATTCCATACCATCTATGCCATGCCCAGATCTTACAGGTCCCAATGAATTGCCATCCCTTTCCCTGTCATATATATATATACATACATATTCATGCGAAATAATGCCCTTAGTTTATGGGCCATCCCTCCAAAGTGTCCATTGAGTTCTTTTAATCCATGGCCTTGGGCTCCATCTGCTGGAACAGTCGCTCAGGGCAGGTGAGATGCTGTGTGGTGCTGGACTGTTGCATGCTGTATTTTTTGGAGGTTGTGACTGGTGCACCCGGTGTGGCTCAGTCTGTGGGCTGAAGATGTAGATCTTGAGGGAGTTGCTGGGTGCCAGCTGCTGAGGTCAGTTCTTATCCCATCGCCCCTGTGCCTTACTCGTAATACAACGGATAGCAATTATAGTAATGAGGACATACAGTGACAGTGCTGCTTAGCAACTAACAATTTGATTCATTGACTATTTTCACCCAAAATCAGATCCCCATGAGGTATACATCGGACTTCCCCATCCTCCCGCATCACCCACCAAGTGCACCCAGGTCCTTGGGCAAAAGCAATCCCACGGATGGGTTTGCCTTTGCCTGAGGCGGGACTAACCCAGACTGTCTTCCCTGACATATTCTTCATGTGCACTACGGGGACTTTATCCCCTTCTACGGTACGTGGAAGTTTTGATTGGGCAGGGCCAGCCCGATTGGTAGATCCCCTGGTGTTAACTAGCCAGGTAGCTTTTGCTAGATGTGTATCCCAATGTTTTAAAGTCCCACCACCCATTGCTCTCAGTGTAGTTTTTAACAGTCCATTGTATCGTTCAGTCTTCCCAGAGGCTGGTGCATGACAGGGGATGTGATATACCCACTCAATGCCATGCTCTTTGGCCCAGGTGTCTATGAGGCTGTTTCGGAAATGAGTCCCGTTGTCTGACTCAATTGTCTCTGGGGTACCGTGTCGCCACAGGACTTGCTTTTCAAGGCCCAGGATAGTGTTCCGGGCAGTGGCATGGGGCACAGGGTATGTTTCCAGCCATCCAGTGGTTGCTTCCACCATTGTGAGCACATAGCACTTGCCTTGATGGGTTTGTGGCAGTGTGATATAATCAATCTGCCAGGCCTCCCCAGATTTGTATTTCAGCCATCGTCCTCCATACCAGAGAGGCTTCAAACGCTTGGCTTGCTTGATTGCAGCGCATGTCTCACATTCATGGATGACCTGTGCAATAGTGTCCATGGTCGAGTCCACCCCTCGGTCACAAGCCCATCTATATGTCGCATCTCTTCCTTGATGGCCTGAGGAGTCATGGGCCCACCGAGCTATGAATAGTTCACCCTTATGTTGCCAGTCCAGATCCACCTGAGCCACTTCAATCCTAGCAGCCCGATCCACCTGCTGGTTGTTCTGATGTTCCTCCATGGCCCGATTCTTTGGTACATGGGCATCTACATGGCGTACTTTCATAACCAGATTCTCTATCCGGGCAGCAATATCTTCCCATAGGTCAGCAGCCCAGATGGGTTTGCCTCTGCGCTGCCAGTTGCCCTGCTTCCACTGCTGTAACCACCCCCACAGAGCATTTGCCACCCTCCATGAGTCAGTGTAGAGATAAAGTACTGGCCATTTTTCTCGCTCAGCAATGTCCAAGGCCAGCTGAATGGCTTTCACCTCTGCAAACTGGCTCGACTCCCCTTGTCCTTCCCTGGCTTCTGCAACTTGTCATGTAGGACTCCACACAGCAGCTTTCCACTTTCGATGCTTTCCCACAATCCGGCAGGACCCATCAGTGAACAGGGCATATTTCTTCTCATTTTCTGGCAGTTTATTATATGGTGGGGCCTCTTCCGCACGCGTCACCTCCTCCTCTGGTGACATTCCGCAATCCTTGCCTTCTGGCCAGTCCATGATCACTTCCAGAATTCCTGGGCGACTGGGGTTTCCCATTCGAGTTCGCTGTGTGATCAGTGCAATCCACTTACTCCATGTAGCATCAGTTGCATGATGTGTGGTGGGGACCCTTTCTTTGAACATCCAGCCCAGCACTGGCAGTCGAGGTGCTAAGAGGAGCTGTGCTTCTGTGCCAACCACTTCTGAAGCAGCTCGAACCCCTTCATATGCTGCCAATGTATCTTTTTCTGTTGGAGTGTAACGGGCTTCAGATCCTCCGTATCCCCGACTCCAAAACCCTAGGGGTCGACCTCGAGTCTCCCCTGGTGCTTTCTGCCAGAGGCTCCAGGTAGGGCCGTTCTCCCCGGCTGCGGTGTAGAGCACGTTTTTAACATCTTGTCCTGCCCGGACTGGCCCCAGGGCCACTGCATGGACTGTTTCCTGTTTGATTTGTTCAAAAGCTTGCTGTTGCTCAGGACCCCATTTAAAGTCATTCTTCTTCCGGGTTACTTGATACAGAGGGCTTACAATTAGACTGTAATCTGGGATATGCATTCTCCAAAACCCCACAATGCCTAAAAAAGCTTGTGTTTCCTTTTTACTAGTTGGTGGAGACATAGCTGCTAGTTTGTTGATCACATCCATTGGGATCTGATGGCGTCCATCTTGCCATTTTATTCCTAAAAACTGGATCTCCTGCGCAGGTCCCTTGACCTTACTTCGTTTGATGGGAAAACCAGCTTTCAGAAGGATCCGGACTATTTTACTCCCTTTCTCAAAAACTTCTTCTGCTGTGTTTCCCCATACAATGATATCATCAATGTATTGCAGATGTTCTGGAGCCTCACCCTGTTCCAGTGCAGTCTGGATCAGTCCATGGCAAATGGTGGGGCTGTGTTTCCACCCCTGGGGCAGTCGATTCCAGGTGTAATGGAAGCCCCTCCAAGTGAAAGCAAACTGTGGCCTGCACTCTGCTGCCAAAGGGACCGAGAAGAATGCATTCGCTATATCAGTTGTGCCATACCACTTGGCTGCCTTGGACTCCAGTTCATACTAGAGTTCTAGCATGTCCGGCACAGCAGCGCTCAGCGGTGGTGTGACTTCATTCAGGCCACGATAGTCTATAGTTAGCCTCCACTCTCCATTAGATTTTCACACTGGCCATATGGGACTGTTAAAGGGTGAGCGAGTCTTGCTGATCACTCCTTGAACCTCTAGTTGACGAATCAGCTTATGGATAGGAATCAGAGAGTCTCGGTTAGTGCGATATTGCCACCGATGCACCGTTGTGGTAGCAATCGGCACCTGTTGCTCTTTGACCCTCAACAACCCCACAACAGAAGGGTCCTCCGAGAGACCAGGCAAGGTAGACAACTGTTTAACTTCCTCCGTCTCCAAGGCAGCTATGCCAAAGGCCCACCGGTACCCTTTTGGGTCCTTCAAATACCCTCTCCTGAGGTAATCTATACCAAGGATGCATGGAGCCTCTGGGCCAGTCACAATGGGATGCTTTTGCCACTCATTCCCAGTTAGGCTCACTTCCGCCTCCAGTACAGTCAACTCTTGGGATCCCCCTGTCACCCCAGAAATACAAATGGGTTCTGCCCCTCTAGAGCTTGATGGTATTAAAGTACACTGTGCACCCGTGTCCACTAAAGCCTTATACTCCTGTGGGTCTGATGTGCCAGGCCATCAAATCCACACCGTCCAATAAACCCGGTTGTCCCTTTCCTCCACCTGGCCGGAGGCAGGGCCCCTCTAATCCTGGTCAGAGTATCCATTACTCACTTCTTGCATAAATGACTTGGAAGTTCCTTCAAGAGGATCAGAATCAAGATCAGGCCTTCTGCTCTGCCTGGGGAACTGCTCACTGGAAACTGGGGCGGCACTTTTCCTGTAGGGATCCCCTTTTGTGGTTGTCCTTCCTTGCAACTCCTGTACCCGTGTCCGCAGGATCGAAGTAGGTCATCCATCCCACTTCCTCATGTCCTCCCCGTGGTCACGCAGGTAGAACCACAGGGTGCCTCGTGGTGTGTACCCTCTGTACTCTCTCTCTTGAGTGGGGAAATGCCTGCTTCTAATAGCTGAGATGCTGGCCCGTACAGGTGGAGAGTAGGACATATTCTCTTCAAGTTGCTGGACCTTCCGTGACAGTTTCTCCACAGCTGAAACAAGGGGGGAAGAGAGACTTTATTCATATCACCGGAGCCGGCCAGCCACCTCATCCACCGTCGATCCCTCTTCACCTTTCCATTCCATTACTGCCAGTGAGTTGGCATATGACGATGGTGCGCTCCGTACAAACTTCCGCCACATGGGCCTTGTGCATTGCACCTCATCAGGGTCTGTGGGTAAGTCTGCATTGTCCAAGTCATAATAAATCATCTCCCACACAGCTAATTCTCTCAGGTACTGGATACCTTTTTCCATGGTAGTCCACTTGCTTGGTTGACATACAACATCCTCACTCAAGGGGTACCTCTCCCTCACGCCTGACAGGAGTCGTTTCCAGAGGCTGAGGGCTTGGGTCTTCTTCCCAATTGCCTTGTCAATGCCACCTTCCCTGGACAGGGATCCCAGCTGTCTGGCCTCCCTACCCTCTAATTCCAGGCTACTGGCCCCATTATCCCAGCACCGGAGCAGCCAGGTAACAATGTGCTCACCTGAAAGTCGGCTAAAATCTTTTCGCATATCCCGCAGCTCACTCAAGGATAGGGATCGAGTGATTATCTCTGGCTCTGCCTCTTCCTCCTGCTCCTGTGATGACCCTGGTTCTTCATCATCTTTTACTAAGCGAACTGATTTCTTCGTGTACTTCCTCTTCTGTATGGGGGCAACTGATACTGGCACAGGTTGATTCCCTGGTTCAGCGGCAGGGGCTGCCGCAGGGGTTGCAGCAGTGGTTGCAGTAGCCGCAGGGGCTGCCGCAGGGGATGCAGTAGCTGCAGTGGCTGCCGGTCTGGTCTCCATCTCTTCCCCCTGAGGGTGCTGCGTAACACTGAGCAGTGCCTGGTAGATACTGGCCAGGGCCCAGCACAGTGCGGTGAGCTGTGCCTCTCTAGAATAGCCACAGCATTTTCCCTTCAAATATTCCACCACTTTATCAGGGTCCTGTAACTGTTCAGGGGTGAAGTCCCAGACCATTGGAGGTGAAAAGTTCTCTAGGTACCTGCCCATGTTCTCCCACATGCCATGCCACCCCTGACTATCCAGCCTCGGAGCAGATCTCCGGGTGGGAGTCTTAAATAGTCGCTTAACCCTAAACAAAACCTGGAACATACTCAGGAGACATAACACTAGGAACATGCTGGTCTGAGTATCCCAAGGATATTCAAAACTCTCAAAAGCTGTCATACCTGACCCGAAGGAGAAAAGGGAGGCAAAAGAGCTGGGGAAAGTGTCCACCTCTGTTTCCCCCACAGACTGGGTGTAATTATTAATAAATTCTGAGAGATGGTGCCCAAGGTACGGACAGGACAGCAATACCACATAAACGCCCCAAAGTAACTGTCTAACAAGTGATGTTACCATATCATAAGTTGATATTGCACAGGACAGCAGAATGATAATCCTGATCCCTGTTCCAGACATGATAAACAGTATCACAGGGAGTACATAAACCATATAGGAATTTATATAACACAGCCACGAGAACAAACCAAGCAACATGGTGACCAGCGACTATTTACCTAATAAATACATACAAAAATTTGTTTTTTCCAAGCTCTAGTTGGATTCTGTCGTTATCTCAACCCTCGAGCCCCACGTTGGGCGCTGTGGCATGATTACTAAATTGACCAAAGAGTACAAAAAAGTACAGCATTGTTCACACATAAAGGAAAATCATACAATCAAGAGGCTTCTGAGGTAGAATACAGCCGCAGCCAGCACACGAAGAATGCAACATCTACGACTCCCTGTACCAGGCGAAATCACTCGAGGAACGGGATGGCGCGATGGCGTCATGGTCTTTTCTTGCGGTGTACAGCAGGTACGGGAACGAGATGGTACTGAGAGATAAGCGGCCTATATGCTACTCGGAGCCAACGTTTTGCCAAACTTTGATGAAATGCTGTCCTTTGTGTGAACTTTGCTCATTATAATGTCATTATAATACCAAAACACACCTCCATCCCAAAGGCTACCCGCCTCCAAGGTGCGACCACTCCTCCTTGAGTCTGCGCCCTGAATTTCTCGTGAACTATACCTTTAATTACGAAGCGAGAAAAATTTACACCAATCATGGTAAAGTTACGTATGACTAAAGTCACTCAAACTCCACCTTGAAGAGATCAAAGAGTATAAAATAGCCCAAGAGAGGGGGGATACCGAGGGAAGACACCATCACCACTGACTTCTGGGATCAGTCGACGGGCTGAACCTCTCTTCCCCCCCCATAGGGACGCCTTTGGGTAAGATCCAACTAGAGAACTTAGAGAGACTCTCTTTTCTATTTCTATAACTTTGTCGCGCGCTTTGTATATGTAACAATACTTTCATTTGCACGTGTTTTGCAGACAGTATCATCACCGGCAATCCTAAGAACCTGTATACCTGTTGCTTAAATAAACTGCGCTGTTTAAGTAGCTAGTCGTTTTAGTTTCTCACTGAACGCGACCAAAGACTTGAGAGTGGCCGTGCTAGTTCAGGAGCACGACTAGACTGAAGGTGCAGTCCACTATTAGTGAATCCAAATCGTAAGAGTTTAATACATATTAAACGCGATTGGACTGATAGTGCGAATTGGGCATCACTCAGAATTTAAACCTAGCCGCACCTAGCCTCCCACCTCGGTGAGGAGTGTTAGAACGCAAGGGGGTTTATTTTCTGCCAAAACCGTTTTGCCCTCCCCCCTCACGCAACAGGCGCCAAAAAGGACTGTCGTGGTTTAGCCTCAGAGGGCAACAAAGAACCACGTGCCGCTCACTCGGGCCTTCCCAATACAGGAAGACTCAGAAGAAAAAGGCAAAGACTCTGGGGTTGAGACAAGGGCAGTTTAACGGAACAGCAAAGGGAACAAGAAAACAACAACAATAACACGGACAGAGGAATACACGCACGCGGTTATGAAACCGCTGCTCACCCGACTGGACCCGAGATGCCTCAGCCGGCTCCAAGCAGCGAATCCCTGCCCCCTCCCCCCGGCATTTCAAGGTGGGCATGGATCACGTGGTATGGAATACCAGAGAAAATTAACCCTATCCCCGCCAGAACCGTGACACTGGGTGATCAGTAGTAGACACCCACTACATCATCTCCTATGTTTTCCATCCCCCTAATCCTCACCCAGAGGCTCTCAACTACATCATCCCTAACTGTAAGGGCTGTACAGTCAAACCTCTCCCTTATCTATGGTGCAACTCTTCCACCTCGCCTGCCCTGCCTATCCCTCCTGAACAGCCTGTAGTCCTTCATCCCAGCACTCCAGTCGTGGGACTCATTCCACCAAGTCTAATACCAATGATATCGTAGCTCTGGGAACTGACCAACACTTCCAGTTCATCCTTTTTGTTTCTCATACTGTATGTATTGGTGTACAAGCATTTCAGATGTGCTCATAAGCCCTCAGTGCTCTGTGGAGCAGAGTAAATGCTCCCATTAGCATTGCCACCCTCAGGTGATGCCATGCCAACCCTTGGCTTACTTTCAGCTCTCCTGATGGTATCCCCTTGTATGCATGTGTGTGTGCACATGCATATATTTATTTATTTATTCTCACTAGTGGACCTCCATTCTGTTCATCCAGAGAGGGGAGTGAGATGAGGCCATTGATGCAATCTGTGGTTATATGCATGTTGTGTATGTCTGTCTGTGTTATCTGTGTGGTTGGCTGTGTATATATGTATATATGTGGTGTATACGTGTGCTCTGTGTGCATGTGCCTACTAGGAAATACATCTTCAGCCTTTATACTGGTGGGACTCGGGTGCACAGAGCTGCAGCAACCTCACCTCTCTTGTGCTGTTGGATCAAGCACAATATATTTTTCCCCTAACATGGAAGATCTGTAGGGCTTTAAAATTTACCAAAGACCAATTTGAGGTCTAGTCTTAAACACTAATCTATAAACACTTTGTCAGAATTGTATAAAAGTTTTGCCAGATCATCTTATAAACACTTGTAGATTGGTATAGGAAGCACTCAATTAAAAAAAAAAGTTTCCCACTAAAATTTAGCAGTCTGTAATTATCAGGATTGCTTTAATTTCTTTCATTGAAGATGGAGGCTAACAGCCTCTAAAGGATCTAAGCAATTTAGCAGCCTGAGTTCTCTTGAATTTTTATGAGATTTAGACACTTACAAAAACTTTACCATGACTAAATGGTAACTTACTTCTAAATCAAGAGTAGTCTTCCACCCAATATGATCCAATAATATACTGCTCAAATACATAAATAGTTTTTCTAAAATATTTTATGATATTATCCTTAATTAGTCTGTACTTATATTAGCATTTTGTGCTGCAGAACATAAAGAGGCTAATTTGCTGTTGCCATACTTTTCACTTCCAAAAAAAGAGAAAACCAGTTCCAAATGCCATCATCACCCCATGTAGGGAACTGAGGAGAAATAACTGGACTCCAGACGATCCAATGTGAATCAACAGAAGCCGTTTATTAAGCACAGATCATCATCTTTTATACCCTGTGTTGTAGCCGTACATGCCACTTGCTTATTTCTGATTAGCTAGTTACACTGTCCACGCGCTGTCTATGCAGTTCATCCACAGATCAGATTGGTTACAAGAATTCAAATAGTAAGTTGCTTAGTCATTAGCACAACATGTTTTTTACCTTCTCAGTTCTCATTTTTCCCATGTACTAATTCCATCTTCCACCACCTGTTTTGCCCTTAATCTAATCTCTCATAGTAGGGAGGCTGGCTCACACGGCCATTCTCTCTCAGACACATTCCTACAATACCCCCTTTTTCTTCTTGAGCCAGCCAGACCTTATGCATAGCATTTTCTATCATGTCAGTCACTTTGTGGAGAACACGAGGCCACCATAATCAATAATAATATAACCAATAATAGCATGAACCCTTGTTTTAGTAAGTCTGATAACCATCCCGTTATACCCCATGAGCTTAACCAATCATCAAAACTGTTTTTAACCGCTTTTAGTTTGGACATGTTATCCTTCAGCTCCTGTAACTGCTTATGAATGGGTGATAAGTGGTCAGAAAGGTTCATACAACACATACCTTCAAAATCTTCACATCCATGACTCTGAGCTAACAGCAAAAATCAATCATCACCTGTGTGGTGTCTCCACAAAAGTTCACGAAGGTCGTGTTAAATGTTGGGTAAACTGAATTGAATCCTGCTGTATTAAAAGAAGCAATTTTTGTGCTCAGCTGCAACTTCCAATCACAAGGATAAGCCCGACACTAATTCCCAGTGGCATCTTCAAATAGCAGTACCCTTGCCCTTCTTTCTGTGCTGTAGATGACCGAACCTGTTGCTACAGTGACGTACTACCTGATCCCACTAGTCCTCCGGAACCGACCAAACCTCTGGCAGTAGCACTGTGTAACAGCACTGTATGCCGCACCCTGACCAATCCTTGTGGATGGTAGACTTCCCTAATCTCCTGTTGCTTAGCCAGCTTGTGTTGAGGTGAACCTGACTCCATGTACTCTATTGTAATAGCTAAATGAATTAAACCCGTCCTTACTTAGTTCCTTATTAAAACACACAGCACACCGGAATTAAAATACTAGAATTAAAGTACACAGCACACCAGATTTTAAACACACAGCACACCGGATTTTAAGCACACAGCACACCGGAATTAAAACACACAGCACACCGGAATTAAAATACACAGCACACCCTGTCACCTTACTTAACTCCTTATTACTCTATTGCAATAGCTAAATGAATTAAACCCATCACCTTACTTAATTCCTTATAAAAACACACAGCACCCTAGAATTAAAATACACAGCACACCAGGCCACAGCACGTGGTCTTTCAAACCACCACCGGCCTCAACAATCCTCACAAGGCACAAGGATCTATGGGTCGCAGTTCCACACCTAGGACACTGCACTTTTTCAGCCCTCATCGTCATCGTTGGTATTGTGGGGTAACTCATTCGAATCCATCTGCTCAAACCAGGGCTTTATCCACTTGGCTGGTACCCATCTGGTTCTGGTATCTGTAACGACACAGGCATATCCTCGACCCCAGGTTAATAATCTACACGGTCCTTACCACTTCTCTGTCACACTGTTTTTAACTGCTACCATGCCATTTTCCTGCCTAAAATCTCCCAGGTCTCTCTGCAGGCCTGCGCCGTGCTGCACAATTGGAGGTACAAGGCAGTGTTGAGGAAGGCGTAGGAAGTTCAGGACATAAACAGCTTTGTTCAGTCGATCTACAGGACTCAGCCCTTGCTCTCCCCCTTTTTGTTTTTGAAGAAAAAAAAAAAAAATTTTTTTTTTTTTTTTTTTTTTTTAAAGACTGGTTCATGCGTTCCACTATGGCTTGACCCGTCGGAGAATGTGGTGTGCCAGTCACATGTGTAATGCCCCACAGCTGTAAAAATACCTGTGTTGAACGGGCTACGTACCCTGGGCCATTATCAGTCTTTATCACACGCGGTACACCTAAGGCCGCAAACGCAGATCACAAATGCTTTTGTACATGTTTACTAAATTCACCAGTCTGTGCAGTTGCCCAAATTGCAGTTGAATAACAGTCTACACTCAGGTGTATAAATTTCAGTTTTCCAAATTCTGACACATGGGTTACATCAGTCTGCCAGAACTCCAAAGGTCCATGCCCTCGGGGACTGATGCCTGGGTTGCAGTTAGGTATAAATGGTTGACAATCAGCACAAGTTCACACAATATCATGTGCTTGTTGTTGTGTTAAAGAAAATTGCTTCCTCAATGCCTTCGCATTTTGATGAAAAAAAAAAAAAAAAAAAAAATCATCGAACATTTCAGCTTGCTGCATAATGTTAGGCGTTGTTACCAACAGTGTGATAATCCGCAACTGTGTTTCCCTCAGTTAAAGGACCAAGTAAACAGCTATGAGAGCGTATGTGGACAATAAAATAACGAAACTGTCTTTTTCATAAAAGCAACATTAATTGCAGTAAGAGACTAAATAACAATTGGTTCTCTACTTGTTTTATAAATTCTCCTTCAAGTCTTTGAACAATACCAGTAACATATTGAGATTCTGCTTACATTTAACAGTTCCTGTTGAAATAAGTCAAAAGGATTTACTGTGTCCCTGAACCATCTACAAACACCGAACAGGTGCCATCAAGAGGCTTTGGTGCTAGCAGGATGCGCGGCTGTAAAGGAATTTGTGAAAGTGACTGTAATAGTCTGTGCCAGGGGAAAGAATAATTTATTTGCCCAATATAATGTACTAAGAAGGTTAAGACTTTGTGATAACCAAGGGTCAAGGTCATCCTTTTTGATGGGGACATGTATGTGGCTTGGATCCATTCCAGAAAGCTGGTGACAGCACAAACGAACCTGGAAAAACAATCGTGGTAACATTTCAATCATCATAGTTACTGGTTTATGAAAAGGTATGTGGCAAAAATACCCACTCTAATGCAGTCAGGGTCTTTGCGAGTGCATCATCCCACTGTCCTGTCAGGGCATAAAGTTGAAATTCTTGTAGGAAGGTGTTCAATGTGTCTTGCAGCAGTAGTAGACTATATCTTATCTTGCAACATGCTGTAATGCCTTCGGAGATGTTGGGGTTAATGAACATAGAACTTGGGGGGGGGGGGGGGGCGGGGGCAGCCACAGCGCTTCAGAGCATCCCCTGTATCTTCAAAGTGCGCTCATGTCTCTCTCCCCCTCCCTGACCCGATACAGCCCCCTTATATCCTGCACTGGATTGAGTGGAGAAGTACAGGCTCGAGTCGCTGCATGCATGGCCAGTGCACGCAGCGAGTCCCACCAGACTCTCCTGCACTGGATTGAGTAGAAAAGTACAGGCCAGAGTCGCTGCACGCGTGGCCAGCGTATGCAGCAAGTCTCACCAAACTCATGATCCAGCTTTGCTAACAGCAGCTGTCTGATATGTGACTACATTGTTGTAATCCCTTCTTGTTATCTTCTTCTGTGAAGGTCAGGCTCTCATGGATACACACATAGTTTTTAGAGCAACATATTCTATAACTCGTACAAGGGTATGATGCAAAGCGGCATCTACAACTGATCGTATAATGCTTATTAAACACGGCAAACAGCATACTAAACATAACAGACAAATTCCTTCCACACAGGCAATGAGTATAACTTGCTTCAACCAACCCCATCCCCAAGTCCATCCAGCAAAAAGATTTTCAGAAGTGGTCTCCACAAATTGCTGGTTCGGTCGGTGCAGTTCCTGCAACTGGGCATGGATGGATTTGGAGTGGTCACTTAGATTCATACAATACAGTCCTTTAAAATCTTGACAACCGTGTCTGTGAGCTGAAAGCAAAAAATCAGTAGCAGTTCTGTTTTGCAACATCGCATGTCGAATACTATCTACATCTAGCAATAACTCAGAAATAGCGGTACTAGTAGCATTGTTAAACTTATCCTTGGCAGCGAAAGAGTCCTTGTTATCAAGAATCCTTGGCAGCAAAAGAGTCCTTGTTAGCAAGAGCGCATGCAGACTCCCTCTTCTTGCTGGTACTGTGTTTTGATCTTCTTCCACAACAGGCCAAGATTCCCAAGCAGCTAGATAAGGTGTCTGGGAGTCCATTACAGGCTTATGTCATCCAAATATTTTTCTTGCAAACACCCGAGACTGAATAACAATTGGTGTGATTTATGTGTTTTCCAGCACCCAGGTGCGAGTCCTTGAGTGTATTTACAATCCTCCTCGCTGATCTTCCATTGCTTTCCCATATTCCACCCCCTTGCTCAAGAGACCGCTTCTGCTGGGTTCATTTTAGTCTCGCAGGGTATTAACACAGAGCAATCTACTAAGGCATGCAATAACATATACACATAGAGGGAAAAAACAAAAACATATCTCTATGGTACTGCTTTGAATCAGGTGTCCTATTTCTCTTTTTCTGATGCTTTCTCGTAATGTGTATGGCATACTTTTTTGCTAACGTGGCACATTTCCCATCTAATTGTTCCTGTTTGGTTTCCCTTTTTTTTTTTTTTTTTTTTTTTTTTTCTTTTACAAACAACAAACAACCAGCGATACGCCCTCCATGGGCGAGCCATTCCCAAGACCGTAAATGTGTCGGCTGGTGAAAACTCCCCCAATATTTCAGGACTTCCACCAGTTCTACAGCCCATCCTGGTGTTTTTACCTGGGGTGCGCTCGCCTTACGTCTAAACATTGTGTATGTACAAACTTCTTCACTTGACGGAGTGTCAGCCCTAGTTGCATACGAGAACAGTACCACATCGGGCAGAACACCTGCTCAAGTGGAGTCACCTAACGACACTGCACAAAACAAAAAGCAAACAGTAGCACACATGCTGATCAGCAGGTATAAGCTGGTGCCCACACACACTTACACAGCAGACACACAAAAACCAGCACTTCTATCTCAGGGAGACGACTGGGGAGGGGAGGGGGCGAGGTGGGCAATGGCAGGAGCAAACAGCTCCGGCTCTGTCCTTCTCTGAAAATATTGTTAAGAAATGACTGAGTGTAGGGAGAATTAAGACCAAAGTCATGCACCGATTTTCTCGCTTCCTTTACGATCGGCCAAGGAAGACCCTCCACCTATCGGGATTCTTTCGACCTCCCGTAGTTCCCCCCAGTATCACCGGAAATGCTGTTGGTAACATTACACCCTCTATCAAGGCATTTTGAATAATTCCTTTCCAATGCAATCGCGGATCTGGCGATTCCCCTGAGCCTGCGGTCACACCCCCCAACTCTCCTCCCGTGTTCCTGTTACCGCCACCCCCATGCACTCGCGTTTTCGGCAGCTTCCCCGAGCCCGCGGTCGCACCCCCCAACTCTCCTCCCACGCTCCCGTTACTGCCACCCCAAGCCCCCCAGCTATCACCCCTCAGTTGCCTCTCCAAATTTCGTATTGCTTGCTCCTCCTCTAGTTTCCATCGATTCTGCCGTTCTCTCTCTAGCTGTTCCAATTTCTGTGTCAGCATTTTTGCCTCCATGCATGCGCCTTGCAGCAGTTCTTGTTCAGCAGGAGAGGGAGGCAACGGTGGAAGCGGCGGGTACAATGATGGATCAAAAGGTTGTCTGGGGCGCACATCAACACGCTGCTGTGGAGACTTAGGTGGACCTTCGTAAAGCCCAGTTCTAGGATTGTACCATTCTGGTGGAGGTGCTGTTGGTCTCACTTCTGAGGGTGGTGGTAGTGGCCAGGGAACGTCCTCCTCCATCGGTTCTTCTTTCTCTGGAACTTCCTCAGGTGGAGCAGAGGGGATCGGCAGGGGATCTTCCCAAACCCTCGGACCTGGTCTGTTCGATCCTCCCCCCGTGGGTTGTAATGCTGCAAACGCCTCAGTCGTCGCAGCTCGCTCTGCTTCTATATCTTGTAAGGTCGAATACACCAACCGCCACGTTGTCGCTAACGGTGATGCCTCTTTATCTCCGTTACTTATCACTTCCCACAGTTTTTCCCCAACAGCCTCCCATATTTCTGGTCTAAAAGCTGTCTGGGGCTCTGGTGCAAATCGGATCTCTCTGCACCAGGTTAATAACCTTCGGAGCATACGCTCATCGTATTTCACCCCTCTCTTAGAGAGGATATGCAGGAGAAGTCTTAATACAGCCCCTTCTTCTTTTACTACTTGCTGCCCCATCTCCTGCCCCGGCTGCTCACCTCTCTCTGGGTGTCCGTGGCCACCTCGTCTCTTTCCTCTATTCCGGATTGCCGCCCAATCCGCCCGGTCTCAGTCCAGCTGAGCCGTCCTCCAGCCGGTGGATCTCCTTCTGGGTTTTCCGCCCCTCGCGTTCCGCTGCTCAAGCCAAGCGCTGATCGGTATCACGTCGGGGTCACCATCTGAGGAGAAATAACTGGACTCCAGACGATCCAATGTGAATCAACAGAAGCCGTTTATTAAGCACAGATCATCATCTTTTATACCCTGTGTTGTAGCCGTACATGCCACTTGCTTATTTCTGATTAGCTAGTTACACTGTCCACGCGCTGTCTATGCAGTTCATCCACAGATCAGATTGGTTACAAGAATTCAAATAGTAAGTTGCTTAGTCATTAGCACAACATGTTTTTTACCTTCTCAGTTCTCATTTTTCCCATGTACTAATTCCATCTTCCACCACCTGTTTTGCCCTTAATCTAATCTCTCGTAGTAGGGAGGCTGGCTCACACGGCCATTCTCTCTCAGACACATTCCTACAGGGAACATAGGTTATTATTGGTAATTACATATAACTGAGAAGATACAAACTCCAATTTCAGGAGGAGGGTACTTAAGTATTTACAAAAGCTGAAGAACTTTATGAGATTGCTTATCAAACTGCTGATAAGCAACAAATAGGGAAGATGATCAGAGGGGTGGAGCGCCTATGCTATGAAGATAGGCTGAGAGAGTTGGGGTTGTTCAGCCTGGAGAAGAGAAGGCTCCAGGGAGACCTTATAGCAGCCTTCCAGTATCTGAATGGTGCCTACAAGAAAGTGGAGAGGGACTTCTTACAAGGGCATGTAGTGATAGGATGAGGGGTAATGGTTTTAAACTGAAAGAGGGGAGATTTAGATTAGATATTAGGAAGAAATTCTTTACTGTGAGGGTGGTGAGGCACTGGAACAGGTTGCCCAGGGAAGTTGTGGATGCCCCATCCCTGGAAGTGTTCGAGGCCAGGCTGGATGGGGCTTTGAGCAGCCTGATCTAGTGGGATGTGTCTGTGCCCATGTCAGGGGGGTTGGAACTAGATGATCTTTGAGGTCCCTTCCAACCTAAACCATTCTATGATTCTATGAAATATGTCATCAATAATGTTAATCTGAAGCCAAATCATCTTTAAAATGCAAACAACATTATTTTCAAGAAATTTCTTCCAATTCTTGCCAGTTTATATACACAGTCATTAGGTGGACAAACACTCTTGTCTGTGACATAACTTTCTGAAAAGCTTAGACCATCCCACAGTCATCTTGATAATTTTTGATAGTGCACTGGGTCTGTCTGGGATGGAATTACCTTCCTTCACAGCAGCCCTTTGTCGCAAGTAAATTTTTAAGAGAAGTCATCATTAGGGGTTTAACTAAAAGGGTTTTATTAATGATCAAATGATGATCAAATGGTAATTAATCAATGATTGAATGAAAATCATAGAATCATAGAATCAAAGAACGTGTTGGGTTGGAAGGGACCTTTAAAGGTCATCTAGTCCAACCCCCCTGCACTAAGCAGGGACATCTTCAACTAGAGCAGATTGCTCAGAGCCTCATCAAGCCTGGCCTTGAATGTCTCCAGGGATGGGGCCTCCACCACCTCTCTGGGCAACCTGTTCCAGTGTCTCACCACCCTCATTGTAAAGAACTTCTTCCTAATGTCTCATCTAAACCTGCCCTGCTCTAGTTTAAAACCATTGCCCCTCGTCCTATCGCTACATGCCCTTGCAAACAGCCCCTCCCCAGCTTTTTTGTAGGCCCCCCTTCAGGTAGGCCGCTATAAGGTCTCCCCAAAGCCTTCTCTTCTCCAGGCTGAAGAACCCCAACTCTCTCAGCCTGTCTTCATAGGAGAGGTGTTCCAGCCCTTGGATCATCTTCGTGGCCCTCCTCTGGACCCACTCCAACAGGTCCATGTCCTTCTTGTGCTGAAAGAAAAAATCAAATGGTAATCAAATGGCAATTAAGCAATAATTGAATTTTAGTTAAACAGTGATTTAACAATGATCTGACAATGTTTTAAATGATGATTTAAAAGATAATTTAGACAGTGGATAATTTAGATGGTGATTAGACAATGATTTAGACGATGATTTAGACAGTGGTCAAACACTCTACTACTTACTACACTTCTAATAATTAAACTAAGATGGATATATATAAATTACACTAGCATACAATATACTTTTAGGTCTAATGTTACCTCGAGGAGTAATGTTGAGAGGCATCCCTGCTCAAGGGGGAGATCACTGCCGTGCAGCCTGCTGCTATACAGGAGAGCTCAATGGGCTTGAGGGGGGCTACAAATATTTATACCATTGACTGACTCATAGTCAAACCCCTCTTTGGTGTACGCACAGCTGTGCACCTGTAGCAGTTTTAGTTTTGTCTAGTCCCAGCTCAGGCTGATACTGTTAGCTCCTGATAAGACATGGCTAGATTCCTTAGTCCCTGATATGGCCTAGCACAGTGCTCATGGTTTGCATAGCGAGGCTGATTTCAGTCAGGCCTACTTGTCAGTGATGCTTGAACCAAAGTACCGTTCACTCACTCAGAGCAGGTGCCTCCATCACACCCATATGGTGCTGTGCTTTGCATCTGTACTCATTTTATATTTTGGAGCATGTATTCGCAGAATCACAGTGAAATATATGAAGTTAACATTCATTATTCTACCCTGTGTTGTATCAAGGCCATAAAATAACTTTTTTTTCTTTATTTGCGTTACAATAATTTAAAAATCTACAAAGACCTAAGGAAGAAAAAATATTTCTAGATTATGAGTTAATACCATTCATACTTGGAGCAAAATTTTACAGGCCAAGTTACAAAATAATGAATATAAGGAACTACAAAATAACTTAGCCAATGACAGTCCAAAACTGTGTGTAAACCTGAACTTTCTAATATTCTGGTGTGGTGGTAAAATTATTAATATTTAAGGACAAGATGTAATGGGCACAAACTTGAGCATAGGAAGTTCCACCTAAACATGAGGAGGAACTTCTTTACTTTGAGGGTGGCAGAGCACTGGAACAGGCTGCCCAGAGAGGTGGTGGAGTCTCTGTCTCTGGAGACTTTCAAAACCCGCCTGGACACATTTTTGTGCAACCTGCTCTAGGTGACTCGGCTCTGACAGGGGGGTTGGACTAGATGATCTCCAGAGGTCCCTTCCAACCCCTATCATTCTGTGATTCTGTGATTTGAGAGTGTTGTCCCAAAAGTGGGGTTGTTTACCCAGTGTGCAAGATGCCAATGCGCACACGGAAAAGAGGTATTTAGCTAGCACACCGGTTCACAAAATCTACGGTATACTTATACGATTCAAAACACAGAAATACACGCCTTTAGTTATAATAATTGGTTAGTACCTTATCTTAACAGTTCCTATTGGTTAGTATTATCCCTCGCTTTCATTTAAAGCTACAGTGTCTTTTGATTGATGTGCGCATGCTCTAATGGGGAGGGGGGGTAAGTCTGCTCAGTCTCTAATTGAGTCGGTGATCGCTATCTCCCCCTGCCACCTTTACCTTTCCCCCAGTTACTGCAGATCTTTGCTGACTGCTGCTTTAGCAATTATCCATCTTTTGGTGCCTCCTGGGGTAGGATATTCCCTTTTTATCAGTCTTTAGTTCCTCTTCAAGGACATAGTCCTGCTTCACAATGATGCACTTTAAAAAGGTAGAATGTACTTTTAAAAAGGTAGAATGTATTTTAGAAGGTAGAATCTCTTACTAAGCAAGAGCAAAGAGCTGCAAAAAGGTTACAAGGCCTTGTGAAACTGGACACTTGGTATAAACAATAAATGCCTTGCTAATGAATATACCCTTGAAGAACAGAAGACTGATAACAAGGGAACATTCCTCCACAGGAGGTGTCAAAACCCGGCTGAAAGCCGGACAGCTACTGGATGAAGCATAAAGTCAACAAAGATTTCCAGTAACTGGGAGTGGGAGATCGCAACCACCAACTCAATTAGAGACTGAACAGGACTACCTCCCCCCACGGTGCTGGAGCATGTGCACATCAATTAAAGGACATTGTAACTTTAAATGAAAGCGAGAGACTGTACTAACCAATAGAAACTGTTAAGACCAGGTACTAACCAATAATTATAATTAAGGGTGTGTATTTCTGTGTTTTGAACTTTATAAATATTCCAAGGAGTTTGCAGACCGGTATGCTAGCTTTGTGGATTACCATCCAGCACCTATCTCTGCAGAAATGATTTAAATAAATACTTCTACTCTGTGTGTACATTGGTGTCTTGCACACAGGGTAAACAACCCTGCTTTGGGACATCAGCAAGACCTTTGTAACCTTTCTGTGGCTCTTTGTTCTTGTTCAGAGGAAAATTCCATTTTCTAAAGTACACCAAGAGGTCTGTCTAAGAAGTTTATCCTAATTAAAAGAACATTCATTTTGACTAAAAACTAAGAGTCTGTGATTGTTTCCAACTCCCCACTTCTGAGCTAAGATAATACGGGGTGTGCCACTCTTACAGGCTCCACCAAGAGCCATCTCTCCATATTGTTACATTATTTACTGTTTGAGTCCTTCTTAGAATTGTGGCAGTTAGCAAGCTACTTAAGGAGTCCATCCCTCCCAGGGATGGATACCTGGTTTTGTTAAGATTGAAATGATTGTTTTCCTCACCTCTTTCATATTTTTTTTTCTGAAACAGTATATAGGTTGGGTCTCTGCAATGACTTGGCAGAGAACAGGGGAGCAGAGGGGGAGATGCTGTCTGAATGTTCTCTTACTATGATCACAGTTAATCAAACTTCAGTCTGACCTGTCCTAAATTGTACTTGTGTTATTATACAATTGGAGTCCCCAGATTTTCTGACACTGGTAAATACTGAATAAAGCAGGACAAACTCATAAATAGCTTCTCTTACACAACATATTTCTCTAATTGTGTATAGGGATTATGTAGAAAGAACAAATAGTAAAACCAAGATTAATGTATGACCTAGTTTAGTGTTCAGCATTTCACTTAAACTGAAATGTGTGTGTTAAGAATGTCTTACAAAGAAGTAAACCAAAAGAGTAGGAAGTTCCTTACATTGCAAGTTTGTAAGAGAACATGAAAAGTTTTATAGACATTAACTCTACTCAAGTATCATCTGCAATAACCAGAGATGCTAAGTAAATTATTAAACATATGTAAGTGACAGGGATTATCTAATAGTGCTTTTGTAATAAACAGCCAGATCCCTTAAACAGAAATGGCACTTATTTTATTATAGGGACAAAGTCAATAAAGCAAAAGCACAGCGCTGGGTGCATGACTCAAGTCAGAGGCACACTTTTGGTTCTTGAAACACACCTTTTTATTTCCTAATCCCGGCTGAATTTTTCCCTCCCCTGTTTCCCATTGGTTGGATACTCCAGGGTTCACAGTCTGTCCGAGGCGCCTAAAATTCTTCCCGGATGTCATGCTTCTGTTTACTTCCCTTTATGCTGACTAGTTTATTTCTTTCCTTTTTGGTAAAAATTTGCTCAATGTCATTAGCCCTGGTTAAATGTTTGACTCCCCTTCTAGACGCTAATCCGGGACGAATCAGTTTGTCCTTTTGTCTGGGTGATAAGAGATGTTCTACAAGCCTTTGCTGGAGCCTCTTTGTCTTAGTCATTCCCTTATCATGCCACCTCTGATGGGAACGGCTTTTCTCCTCTGCAAAAGCAATACCTGCCTTTCTTACACTTCTGGTAGGGTTGATTATCATCAATTCCCTTCTCCCATACCTCTGGTTCCTTCTGTTAATCATTTGTGGGGTCTTTTGGAGAAGTTCTCTTTTGTTTCTCTCGGATGTTTTTCTTCATAGCTGCTGTTAGTTGTTATCTTTGAGGTTTCTCATGTTTCCTAATTTACTAAAGGTTAGTTATCCTTATAAGTCAAATATTTATAGCCTTGTTATTATGGCGAAAGCCAACAATACCTTCACTATTTTTCACAATTCTCCCTTTTTGTCTTTTATACTATATTTGGCTTGAGCCATAACCTTCATTTTGCTTAATCCATTTGTTTTGTTCATAGATCAATTCTGCTTCTTCCAATTGTTGTGGAGTATTTCTTATTTTCCTTAATACCATTATCTTTTTAGTTGAGCCTGAGGCTGCCAATTTTGGATTCTTGGGTATGGAAACTACGCGCATGCCTTGGACCACTGTTGTAATTAAGCGTATAAAACAAGGGATTAAGCAAGGAAGAAATAATAAACCAGCGATTGAACATAAGAGAATGTAATCTAGTCTCGTCCACCAGGTTCCCCCAAAAACATTATTCCACCAATTATCATTTAACATAGATTCCCATTTTTGAACAGGTACATGCGCAATTTTCTGGATTTCTTCTGTTATTTCCAATATTGCATCCCCATTATCATCTATCTTTAAACAACAATCTGAAGTGTTCCATTTTCCACAAACGCCCCCTTCTTCCGCCAGTAAGTAGTCTAAGGCTAATCGGTTTTGGTAGATAGCAGCCCTCATTTGTTCTTGCTGTTTCGTTATCAGATCTATTGCTCGAGTTGTTCTATTAGATATTGTTTCTACGACTGCCTGTATTCAGACAATACGGTTTAACATATAAATGGGAGTCCAGTAACCCCAGCTGCCATCTTGAGCCCAAGTGGCTGGTCCGTATACTTGGATTATCCGTTCAGGAGGCCAATCCTCTTCACCCCACCTCTGAGATTCGCAGCTCACTCAAGGATAGGGATCGAGTAATTATCTCTGGCTCTGCCTCTTCCTCCTGCTCTCGTGATGGCCCTGGTTCATCATCATCTTTTACTAAGCGAACTGATTTCTTCGTGTACTTCCTCTTCTGTATGGGGGCAACTGATACTGGCACGGGTTGATTCCCTTATTCAGCTGCAGGGGCTGCCGCAGGGGTTGCCGCAGCTGCAGGAGCTGCCGCAGGGGCCGCCGCAGCCGCAGGGGCCACAGGAGCCGCCGCAGGGGCTGCCACAGGGGCCACAGGAGCCGCCGCAGGGGCCGCCACAGGGGCCGTCGCAGTGGCTGCCGGTCTAGTTTCCATCTCTTCCCCCTGAGGGTGCTGCGTAACACTGAGCAGTGCCTGGTAGATACTGGCCAGGGCCCAGCACAGTGCGGTGAGTTGTTCCTCTCTAGAATAGCCACAGCATTTTCCCTTCAAATATTCTACCACTTTATCAGGGTCCTGTAACTGTTCAGGGGTGAAGTCTCAGACCATTGGAGGTGAAAAGTTCTCTAGGTACCTGCCCATGTTCTCCCACATGCCATGCCACCCCTGACTATCCAGCCTCGGAGCACATCTCCGTGTGGGAGTCTTAAATAGTCGCTTAACCCTAAACAAAACCTGGAACATACTCAGGAGACATAACACTAGGAACATGCTGGTCTGAGTATCCCAAGGATATTCAAAATTCTCAAAAGCTGTCATACCTGGCCCAAAGGAGAAAAGGGAGGCAAAAGAGCTGGGGAAAGTGTCCCCCCCTGTTTCCTCCACAGACTGGGTGTAATTATTAACAAACTCAGAGAGACGGTGCCCAATGTACGGACAGGACAGCAGAACCGCATAAACACCCCACAATAGCTGTCTGAACAGTGACGTTTTCATATCATAAACAGATACCGCACAGGACAGCAGAATGATAATCCTGATCCCTGTTCCAGACATGATAAACAGTATCACAGGGAGTACATAAACCATATAGGAATTTACATAACACAGCCATGAAAACAAACCAAGCAACATGGTGACCAGTGACTATTTACCTAATAAATACCTACAAAAATTCGTTTTCTCCAAGCTCTGGTTAGATTCGGTTGTTATCTCAACCCTCGAGCCCCACATTGGGCGCCAAAAAGGACTGTCGTGGTTTTGCCTCAGATGGCAACAAAGAACCACGTGCCGCTCGCTCAGCTCTTCCCAATACAGGAAGAATCAGAAGAAAAAAAAAAACCGCAAGACTCTAGGGTTGAGACAAGGGCATTTTAACCGAATAGCGAAGGGAACAAGCAAAATAACAACAACAACAACACAGACAAAGGAATACACAAACGTGGTTACGAAACCTGCTCACCGACCCGACCCGAGATGCCTCAGCCCGCTCCGAGAGAGAGCTTCCTGCCCCCTCCCCCGGCATTTCAAGGTTGGCATGGATCACGTGGTATGGAATACCAGAGGAAATTAACCCTATCCCTGCCGGAACCAGGACAGCAAAGGAAAGAAGAAGAAAAAACACAAAACAAGTGATGCAAAGGCAATCACTCACCACCTCCCACAAGTAGACTGATGCCCAGACAGTCTCTAAGCAATGGCTACCTCCACAAAAAAACTCTCCCCTCAGTTTTTATTGTTGAGCATAACATTCCATGGCATGGAATATCCCTTTGGTCAATTTGAGTCTGCTGTCCAGGTTGGGTCCCTTCCCAACTTCTTGCTCACCCCCAGCCTACTCGCTGGTGGGGAGGGCAGAGTGGGAAAAAGAAAAAATCTTGACACTGTGCAAGTATTGCTCAGTGACAGCCAAAACACTGGTGTTTTATCAACACTATTTTAGTCACAAATACAAAACACAGCCCCCTACAGGGTGCTATGAAGAAAATTAACTCCATTCCAGCCAGACCAGTACACCTATAAAAATCTAATGACTTCTTTTAGGAAAACAAAAGATACCAGGAGATTTCTTGCTACTTAGTTGGAGGCTAAGAATGCAGGCTGGGGAAAAGTCATATTTATGTCACTCATAACACTCCTTAATGATCTGCTTTTTGGAGACAAAACATGGCTGGACAGAGAGTAGTCGAGGATAATCACTCTTTTATAGAATCGTTTAGGTTGGAAGAGACCCTTAAGATCATCGAGTCCAACCATTAACCTAACACAGCCAAAACCACACTAGACCATGTTCCAAGTCCTTTAAATACCTCCAAGGATAGTGACTCAACCACTTCCCTGGGCAGCCTGGTCCAATGTTTGACAACCCTTTCTGCGAATAAATTTTTCCTAATACCCATCCTAAACCTCCCCTGGCACAACTCGAGGCCATTTCCTCTTGTCCTATCGCCTGTTACTTGGGAGAAGAGACCAACCCCCACCTCACTACAACCTCCTCTCAGGTAGTTGTAGAGAGCAATAAGGTCTCCCCTCAGCCTCCTTTTCTCTAGGCTGAACAAGCCCAGTTCCCCCAGCCGCTCCTCATAAGACTTGTACTCTAGACACTTCACCAGCTTCCTTGTTCTTCTTTGGACATGCTCCAGCACCTCAATGTCTTTCTTGTAGTGAGGGGCCCAAAATTGGACACAGTATTCCAGGTACGGTCTCACCAATGCCAAGTAGAAAGGGACAATCACTTCCCTAGCCCTGCTGGCCACACTATTCTTGATACAGGCCAGGATGCTGTTGGCCTTCTTGGCCACCTGGGCACACTGCTGGCTCATATTCAGCCGGCTTTTGACCAATACCCGCAGGTCCTTTTCCGCCAGGCAGCTTTCCAGCCTCTCTTCCCCAAGCCTGTAGCGCTGCATGGGGTTGTTGTGACCCAAGTGCAGGACCCAGCACTTGGCCTGGTTGAACCTCATACCATTGGCCTCAGCCCATCAATTCAGCCTGTCCAGATCCCTCTGCAGAGCCTTCCTACCCTCAAGCAGGTCGACACTCGCACCTAACTTGGTGTCATCTGCAAACTTACTGAGGGTGCACTCAATCCCCTCATCCAGATTCTTGATAAAGATGTTAAACAGAACTGGCCCCAGTACTGAGCCCTGGGGAACACCACTTGTGACCGGACACCAACTGGATTTAACTCCATTCACCACAACTATTTGGGCCCAGCCATCCAGACAGTTTTTCACCCAGCGAATGGTACACCCATCCAAGCCATGGGCAGCCAATTTCTCCAGGAGAATGCTGTGGGAAATGGTGTCAAAAGCTTTACTAAAGTCCAGGTAAACAACATCCACAGCCTTTCCCTCATCCACCAAGCGAGTCACCTTGTCATGGAAGGAGATCAGGTTTGTCAAGCAGGACCTGCCTTTCATAAATCCATGCTGACTGGGCCTGGTCACCTGGTTGTCCTGTAGGTGCCATGTGATGCGCTCAAGATGATCTGCTCTATAACCTTCCCAGGCACCGAGGCCAGACTGACAGGCCTGTAGTTCCCCGGATCCTCCTTCCGGCCCTTCTTGTGGATGGGCATCACATTAGCAAACTTCCAGTCAACTATGACCTCCCCAGTTAGCCAGGACTGCTGATAGATGATGGAAAGTGGCTTGGTGAGTGCTTCTGTCACCTCCCTTTGTACTCTTGGGTGGATCCCATCCCTCCCCATAGACTTGTGTGTGTCTAAGTGGTGTAGCAGGTCGCTAACCATTTCCTCTCGGATTATGGGGGCTTCATTCTGCTCCCCATCTCCCTCATTCAGCTCAGGGGCTGGGTACCCAGAGAACAACTGGTTTTAAGGCATTAAGTACCTCAGCCTTTTCCACATCCTTTGTCACTGTTTCCCCCCCCCATCCAATAAAGGATGGAGATTCCCCTTAGCCCTCCTTTTGTTGTTAATGTATTTATAGAAACAGTTTTTATGTGGAGGACCCCCACACTGCAGCAGATGGATATGCCCTGAAGGAAGCTGTAGCCCATGGAAAGGCCATGCTGGAGCAGGCTCCTGGCAGGAATTGTAGTCCGTGGAGAGGAGCCTATGGAGGAGCAGGTTTTCTGGTAGGAACTGCGGCCTGTGGGGGACGCACACTGGAGCTGTCTGTTCCTGAAGGACTGTACCCATGCTGAAGCAGTTCTTGAATAACTGCAGCCTGTAGAAGGGACCTCACGCAGGAGCAGGGAAAAAGAATGAAGAGGAAGAAGCGACAGAGATGAAATGTTATGAACTGATTGCAACCCCTATTCCCCATCCCCCATGTGCTGCTTGGGGGTGGGGGTAGGAGATAGAAGAGTCAGGAATGAAGGAGTGAAGTTGAGCGGGGGAAGAAGGGGGAGTGGGGCAAAAGGTGTTTTTACCATCCTACTCTGCTATTCATTGGCAATAAATTAAATTAATTTTCCCTAAGTTGAGTCTGTTTTGCCCATGATGGTAATTGGTAAGCTATCTACCTGTCCTTATCTCGATCCATGAGCGAGAGGTGACCCATCACATTATTTTCTCCCTTTCCTGTTGAGGGGAGGGAGTAATAGAGCAGCTTTGTGGGCACTTGGCATCCAGCCAAGGTTAACGCACTGCAGTTCTCTAGTACAACATTTTAATGAACAAATCTTATTTCTTATGAATAAATATTTACCACAAAATCCAAAATACTTTCCTATTTGCCTCAAGAATCTTTCATAAAATGAACAGACATCAGTTTAGACTGTTTCATTAGTTACCTACAGATTTCTACACAGGTAATAGGCAGAGGCAATATCACAACAGACATGCCACTGAGGGTAACTCAGTATTTTGGGTTTTCTTTTTTTAAAATCAGTTTTGTGTTATGATAATTTTGTAATTATACACAGACAACAGTCTGTTTAATCTTGGTTTTCTCCATTCTTCCTAAAAAATTACCATTTGATTATTCCTTGTAAGTTAATTCCTAGTTAGTTATTTGATCAGGTACATTATGTAAGCTGTCATAGCTTGACCAGTTTTGTAGTAGAGATGAAGGTGGAGACCGTAACAAGGGAGTGTTAGCACTAGCACAAAGTAAAGTTAGTTCACTCACATAGATGTGTATGGCATCTGCTCAGAACAGCAACAGTTAGAATGGCTTAAAGCTGTCAACCTCATCGATGCTAAAGCTCTCACCAACATCTCCATCAAGCTGAATTACTACCAATGAAAGAGTATTCATCAAAAAAGTAGCATTTGGTGTAGGAGATGAAACCATGGAAGATGTACTCTGGATACTTGCCCAGAGGAATACTAGTAGAGATGGGCAGGCTGGTACTCCCTCTCCCTTCTCCTCGTAAACAGGCCTTTAAACCAGTATTGAGCACATGCAAAGCTCAAGAGCCACTGACCTCTCTCAGCTATGGGACAGGACAGGTCATGTATCAGGGTAATGTGTAAATACCATTTCCTGAGTTTACAGTTATCATTTACTCAAACATGCCTCATCATTCACAAGAACAAGTCTCTACAACTTTACAACAGCATCATTATAACACTGTGGCCTTTCTTCTTTTTAAGTGCCTGAGTTTGGATGGGGGGAGGGGGATGTGTTTCTGGAAAAAAACACACCACCACCCTGTCCTGGTTTGAGGTAAAACAGAACCAATTTTCTGTTCAGTAATTTTATTTTTCAATTAAGTCTCTTTTAACTAACTGCACATTCTGAAATTAACAGCATATTTTTCAGACACTGTCAGCTTCTAGCAGAGATAAGGCCTGATGTTTGTAGTTAATACCAAGGAATGGTATACAGAGAGGCTCCTGCTTATACTTATTGCTATAACAACCAAGGTCAGCTAATTTTGTTATTTGCCCCGCTGGAGGGTCAGAAATGGAAAAGCATAGAGGGGTCGCACCTGTGGGGAGGTGTGTAAGGGATAATAGAGGATGGTCCGAGTGAGACACAATGGAAAACTACTAGTCAAACCAAACCCAGTATACGTGCCAAGAAAAAAGACCTCAGTACTGTTGCTGCAAAAACTGTGTGTGTATCCATGAGAACCTGACCTTCGAAGAAGATGATAACAAGAAGGGAGTACAACAATGGAATCAGGTATCAGACAGCCGCTGTTAGCAAAGCTGGATCACGAGCCTGGTGAGGCTCGCTGCATGCACTGGCCACGCGTGCAGCGACTCTAGCCTGTACTTTTCCACTCAATCCGGTGCAGGATATAAGGGGGCTGTCTTGGGCCGGGGAGAGGGAGAGAGACATGAGCGCACTTTGAAGATACAGGGGACGCCCTGACTGAGCTGTGCCTTGCCTTCCTCTGCCGTACCAATGCAGCTCCTCATTATCCTGCTGCTCGGTGATGCTACTACGATCTATGGGGTGGTAAGACTCTCTGAAGTAACTTTTGGGACATTTGGGAATTGCTTAGCAAGGCTTTGCAATAAAGCTGAATTCACTGTTTTGTTTTTTTTCTCTGTAGCAAGGCTTCACAATAAAGCAGAGTTAACCTTTTTTTTTTTTTTTTCCCTTTGTGTGGGCTCCGGTTTGTACGTTGTAATCTTTAAAAAAGAACTGGTTACAGGAGGAGTGGACAGGACAGGTGACCCAAAAATGACCAACAGGGTGTTCCATCCCATCTGCATCATGCTCAGTATAAAATTTGAGGAATCAAAGGGTCAGCTCTCTTTCTTTAATGGCTGCTGTCCAAGGAGTACTCTATCTGTTCGTCTGCCTTTGATCACGATCCGTAGGTTCCTGAATCCACATCCTGAGTTCAGCTCCCGTCCATCGCTGAGTCCAGTCTGGGACTTCTCCAGTGCCTGCCTGTGATGTGATCATCATCCTGGGAGCTCAATACTGGTTTTGTATACACTGTACATATTATTTTCTTATTAATATTATTGTCTTATATTATTATTATTTTATTAATAATATTTCATGAAAGCAGTTTAGTTTCTTTTCAACTCATAGTTCTCTCTTCCTCTTGTTCTTTCTCCTCTCCTCTGAAGGGAGAGAGGTCAGAGAGCATCTGTCATTCGCTTTAGTGGCCAGCTCATCCCAAACCATGACACACCCAAAACTAATACCCAGGCAACAACCCTACAGGCCCAAGGTATATGAAAATCTGTCATTTGTCTCCACTCCAGTTACACACATAGTAGCAGCAGTGAAAACTTTAGACATTGCCTATACTGACAGGATACCTCCCCACCATCAACACCATTCAGTAGCACCAATAGAAAGATAATGACTTTTGAAGGAAGAGGCATTGGCACTGGTTGGTATTTTAATCTCTGCCTTACCCCCACCTCCCTCATGAACAAAGCAGGACCTGATGGTGTCTGTGCAAACGACAGAACATGCCAGGCAGAAACCTCCCAGCCCTGCCAGGGTAGAGACAGGGCGAGGTGTCTCCTTACCCCAAGGCAAGAGGGCATTTCCCCGGGGACCCGGCGGCAGCAACTTGCTCTCACCCAGCAGCAGCAGTAGCTTGAGTTCCCGGCAGGTGTCTTACTTGTCATGGTACAGCTGACGCTTGATGTCCATGCTGATACGCTGCAAATTCTCCTTAGCAGAGAGTCAGCAGGTGGTCATAGCCAGTGGCACTCTGGCTCCTGCTGCAAGAGGGGAGGCGAGAAAAACCTTTTCCCAGCTGGGGAAGTGGGGTTCAGGTGCTCTGTCAATGTCCCAGGAACCCACCTTACCACGTGGTAGGGAAATAGTTGATGCCTGCCTGCTACTTAGTTGTTCAGTGTCAGTGGGATCTGGGCTGAGCTACCTCATTGCTACTGTGAATCCTGTTAACAATTAGCATTATTACAAAAGGTGTGTTTGCTATTCCTAAATACAGAAAACACTGACTTATTACAGAACCATCACCTACTCTTTTGAGGCTATGGAACTGCAAGCAAGCTCTTGAAGTAATGTAGTGCTGAAGGGAAAGAACTACATACTCAATTTTGCTAAAACTGCAAACGTAACTGTATGCTGAGAGTGGTCAAGTTGGCAAGTCCTTCAGGTTAGAGATCCATAGGGTTTCAGGAGTGTTTTCAGTTCAGCCCCTTCTATTCTGTGGGAAGAATAATCTCTAGAGCTGTTTTGCATTACAGGAGCAGGTGTGTTCCTACATCATATTCCATGTCCCAGACTTTGAAGACTCATAAATGAATTTGCAAAAGGTGGTGAATGTGTATGACTTTCTAATTCTAATAAAGGTCTGTAAAATCAGTACATAATTTTAGAATTGGTTAAACATATATGTTTTCCAAGTTATTTCAGGTTTAGAAAGCAATTTTTCTGGTTTGTTTTTAGATTTTTAATTTGTGAGGGTTTTGGGGGTTGGGGTTTTTTATTTGTTTTTTGGTGTAGGATTATTATTATACAGAAGCCAGACCCTCAACTTTATAATAACACAGTGTATACATTAAAAATCAAATGATTGGAACTTTATCTGCTTTCTCCATGTATTTCTTCAAAATTTTATTGGACTCTCATTCTTTATTTGTCATCTTCCTATCATATTTTCTGGTTTATTCTGAAGAAAACACAAACCTAGTAATGGTACTTGAGCTTTTGAACTTGCAATATTTTAAATGCATTCAGTAACAAGCCTCAAAGTTTATGTAACAGTGATAGGTGAATCTGCTAGAACGATAAGTAAATAATTATTTAAATGAGCATAACTGGTTGATTTGTTGATTTCTTGACCAAAGGTAGTTGTATGTATTTATGTTTTAAATGTAAAATATTTTTTTAAAAAGATAAAGCTAAGTATTTCAAGGTCTACAGAAAACTATATCCACCTTCACCAATTAAATATGTGAGAGTAAGCAATTATAAAGAAGTTAATTCATAATTTGAAAGCTAAATATTTTTGTACTTTTAGTGATAGTAACTTTTTGTAATATCTCCCTAAGATGAGAAAGAATGCAAGCAGGATTTAAAGGAGTCAGTGTCCTGGTTCTGGCAGGGATAGGGTTAATTCTCTGGTATTCCATACCACGTGATCCATGCCAACTTTGAAAATGCCGGGGGGAGGGGGCAGGACGCTCTCTCGGAGCGGGCTGAGGCGTCTCGGGTCCGGTCGGTGAGCGGCGGTTTCGGTTTCCTAACCACGTTTGTGTATTCCTTTGTCTGTGTTGTTGTTGTTGTTGTTATTATTTTGCTTGTTCCCTTCGCTATTCGGTTAAAATGCCCTTGTCTCAACCCTAGAGTCTTGCGGTTTTTTTTTTTTTTCCCCTGATTCTTCCTGTAGTGGGAAGAGCTGAGCGAGCGGCAAGTGGTTCTTTGTTGCCGTCTGAGGCAAAACCACGACAGTCAGGATCCTCCAAGTCTGCTGATCCTGGAGTTTCATAGAAATGTGGTTATTTTGTGAATAGTGTTATTAATTGCTAGTGCAGGTTAATATTTGCCTTGCCAAAGAATATTTGTTGACTGGTGCATACAGTTTGAGGTAAATGCCGGAATAAGTTTTTTGGTGAACTACAGAAAGGTGTACAGAATTCCCACTACCTTAACAACTTTGAAAATTCACATCATATCTCTGTTCCCACATTAGTACTGTCTCTCCAAAGAAAAATTCGAAGTCCGTGTAATCCAAATTTTGTCTTAATGTACCTCCCTTACTTTTATTTGTGTTACTCAAAGGCAAAAATAAGCATCTACAGAAGAGTTTTCAGGATTGTGCTATATGAGGTTTTCTACTTGGTTCTTAAGAAGCAGCAGTAAAACTTCTTTTTCAAAACATGAGGATCCCAGTTCCCTCATCAGTGATTCTTTAAAAAAGCACTGTAATGCAACAGGCAAAGGAAGAGAGACGAAAAGAGAAGCTACGCAGGTTCCTGTCTTATGGGTAGCAGGGTAAGGCTTCTAGATCAGTGTTTCTTCATAATACCCGTGTGCTATAATACAGTCAAGTTCTGGAGAATTTCTCAGTGTGGAGTTCCTTGTAAATATTGTAACAGGTTGAAGAAGTCTTCCTGACATATTACACTTTATTTCATCTAGTTCTCCATCTAAGAGCAAGTTAGTATATTGTAAGAAATCCTTTAGGCAACTTAGTCCTGAAAGTAACATTTATGTCTGTCTTCCCATCAGCAGTTTTATTTTTTCTAGCTTACTTGTTGCTTTCCTGCTTGCACTGCTTACAGTTTGATTATCCTGTAGCTGATTAATAGATTTGTGCAGACTACAAGGGTACAGATATTTTATGCTGAGCCCCTGAGGGTTTTGTTTATCCAAAATGCTGCTACATATATTTGTGCAGTTGAAGAGCAGCATAAGTACTCAAAGTACCTGGCAGCCACATCTTGTAGCAGCCTCTAGGTCTTATGAAGAGTTACAGTTAAAGAGGCTGTGCAGAACAATAAGACTTAATGATATTTTTTAGGCCAGTTATTAGTACCCAGCAACATTTCCCATTAACCCTTCTGGTTGATCTACCATTAACCAGACCTGCCTACTCCCACAGATACAGGCATCTTAACTCCTAAAAATCTTGAGAAGGCTGCCAAAAAACAATGAGTACATAAAAGGTTGGTGTCTGTATACTCTCTTGAGCAGATAAGATTTCAGAAACAGGATTCACTTCTGAGTTGGTCATAATATAAATAACCATCAGCGGTGAAAATTCTGCATTTAACTAAACAAAGCATACCTTTTGCTAAGGGTGAATTTTTTTCTTTTTTTTTTCTTTTTTTTTTTTCTACTTTGGGATTATGTAAAAATGCTCAGAACTCAAACATATTGTCTTACAAGCCTGTGTTTCTGAAAGGTAGCTGAAAAAGTTGTACTTGCATGCAATTGGGTGATTTAATTCCACACTGTTTCTTAGAGTGGGGTGGTGGTGATGTTTGACCTAACTAAGGATAGTCAGGAAGTCATTTTCCTGTAATAAGACCATTAAAAAAATGTAAAGATCTGCACTTCCCTGTTCCTGCTGCTTACACATTCTTATTCTTCAAGAACAAAGGCACATAAAATCCGTACACTGCTCTTTTCTGCTGATCAGGTCTTCATTGTTGTTATACTTACCATGGGAGTGAACATCGCTTTCAAATATGGAGAGTACCAACTAAAAAGATTAAGAAACAGTGCTCTGTAACTACTAGAAAGAGACTGGATGTTATGGTTTCAGTTGGAGGCAAGACCTGGAGAACAGCTATTATGGAACAGACTTCCAGTTGATTCATGACCTCATATTTTATTATATGCTTGTCGTGGTTTAGCCTCAGAGGGCAACAAAGAACCATGTGCCGCTCGCTCGGGCCTTCCCAATACAGGAAGACTCAGAAGAAAAAGGCAAGACTCTGGGGTTGAGACAAGGGCAGTTTAACAGAACAGCAAAGGGAACAAGCAAAACAACATGGACAGAGGAATATACAAACGCGGTTACGAAACCGCTGCTCACTGACTGGACCCGGGACGCCTCAGCCCGCTCCAAGCGGCTCCTCCCTGCCCCCTCCCCCCGGCATTTCAAGGTGGGCATGGATCACGTGGTATGGAATACCAAAGAAAATTAACCCTATCCCTGCCGGAACCGGGACAATGCTCTACATGAAAGTACTTGGTTGAATGAAAAAGGTAACGAGTATAGAAATGGGGAGATCATGCTTTAGAAAAAACACAAGCAAAATTGAGTCAGTGTAGGTTCAGTGAAGGAAATAATGCATAACAGTATTCTGCTATTTTGAAACTTTTGTTTCATAGAAGGCTGAAGGCGGATTTTGTTCAGGTTGAGAACTTCAAGGCAGAACACCCATAACTGACCAATAAAATGGAAGAAGGCTCGGAGGAGATGGGCAAGGGCGATGTGCCCTTGAAGCTCCAGGAATAATGTAGCGTGTGACTGACCACAGCTGTTATAAAGAAAGCTGATTTTATCTCAACACAAAGGGGACCATAGGGTGGCCTTTGTTTTATCTATAACAGCTATGTCAGTTAAGTAGATCAACTGAACAACCAGCAAAAGAATTTCAAAGAGAGCAACAACCTTGAGCTGTGTCCTGGTTTAGGGTGGAACAGAACCAACTTTCTGTTCAGTGAGAGAGGCTCTTGCTCTTACTTGTTGCTGTGGCAATCAGGGCCAGCTGACTTGGTTGTTTACCCCATGGAGGGGTTGCACCTGTGGACAGGCCAGGTGACACAAACTGACCCATAGGGTATTCCATCCCATCTGCCATGCTCAGTATAAAAGCTGAGGGATCAAAAGAGATCAGATGGGTTTTTCTTTAGTGGTTGATGTTTGGGGAGGGTCTTGTCAATTTGTCTACATTTGATCCCTATCAGTGAGTTCTGGAATCCAGTTCCCATTTGTCACTGAGTCCAGCCTGGAGCTTCCCCAGTACCTACCAGTGACATATCCCTGTGAGCTTGATATGGTTTTGTTTATGTATTGTATCTATTTCATTATTTTATTTTTATTTTATTATTAATATTTATTTCATTAAAGTAGTTTTGTGTTTTTTCTAAATTCACAAATCTCTTTATGTCCCCTCCTCTTCTCCTTAGAGCAAGAGGTGGGGGAGAGCATCTGTTGTCTTGTCATTGGCCAACCTGGCCCAAACCATGACAGATTAATTGGTGCCCAATGTGGGGCCTGAGCTTCCAGTTAGCTCAGGGAATGTAATTCCTAAGCAAAATGTTCTATTGTGCCTTTAGAGAGCATTGTTTGAAGTTAATAAATACAATGCTCCTGAACTTGCTGAATCATGTGAAACCACCCACCCTTTCTCCTTAGGGTGGGTGGTTTAGTTGCTATTTGTATTGTTATTTTACACACACAATGAGGAAGTTTTACTCCAGCTGACTACTTTATTTTCTTTGGTATATGTGCACTTTGTGCAGTTTATTGCTTGGTGACTCACAGTAGCTACACTCCCTAAAAGGAATAGGCTCAGAGAAAGTTTCTTACTGGCTCAATCAAATTTGACAGATTTAATGAGCCCAAATACTGGTGCAGTAAAAAATATCCCAGGTTTAACCATCTTCCAAATATGCATCATTACCCTTCAACAGAAAAGCCTGGATTAAAAGATACCAATTAAAGTAGCACTTTAAAAAGTTAACAACCAATTGGATAAAGTCACAAAGCAGTAAAAATCTCAAAACAGAAAAGTGGTCATTGCAGTAGGAGTACTTTAAAAATAGATGAGCAGGAGTTATCAGCATAATATTTTGTGAATCTAATTACATGGTAGACTAATCTCATTGCAATGTGAAGTTTTTTCTACCCTAACACTACAAACAAGAAGTGGTGAGAGCAAAATAAAACTTCTGTTAGTCCATCTAATGAGAGGAATAAAAAAGATGTTGAGGAAGAACAGTAAATGAGGAAGCAAAGGAAGTGTCAGATAATATTTTTTTAAGTGGAAGGAAAAAAGAAAAAAATTCTCTGAAATCCTTAAGTAACTCCATGTGTGAATACTTCCATAAAGAGCAGATATAAAGAAAACCCATATATTTACTATTACAACCACTAAATTGAATTCATATCCTTAAAGCTTTGAGTTACCAGGAACTAAAGACTTAGAAATGGTGTGTTTAACTGAGAATGCCAAATGGCCTGTTTTATGCACTCTTCTTAGTACAGTGGTTGTAATCAGATATATCTGTTCCTGTAACTCATTCCTTGAGGTATAAGCTAAGTTACAAAAATCAACATATATAAGTTGCAAGCTATATTAAATGAAGAGCTTTGAAAGCTACTGTTAACATTTTAAATTTATTTTAACGGAGAGCGCTTAATTAAAGGGATCACATAGGGATAGCTGAAATAATAGTCTGAATTGTTGAGTGACTGAATTCTGGTCAAAATCTAAGCTGTAACCAGAGGTTGCAGGAAACACCGAATTTTTATACCACAGGAGGAGTGAAATTCTATCTCAAAATAATCTTCACAGACTTGTATGAAAGAGATTAGCACCTCAGGCAGACAGAGCTCCACATCTAGAGCACTCCCCATCCTCTAGCAGCATAGCTGAATGTGGAGATTCAGAGGACAGGGGCCAGTGGCAATGAGTCCCTGCCCAGCGTGGCAGGCGTGCCACCCAGGTAACCCCCACACCATCCCAGGTGCCCTTGCAGAACGGATATGATGTTCTGCAAAGGGAACCGGAGGATGACAAGGACAACAGCTTGCTGAACTTGGAGTTGTCACCGAGGCCAAGACGGATTACGCCTCGTATAACAACATCCTCGGTTATGAAAGAAAGACGGGTCCTTGTAGTTGGGGACTCGATTCTGAAGGGAGTGGAAGGTCCCATATGTAGACCAGACCCAATCTGTAGGGAAGTCTGCTGTCTCCCTGGGGCCAAAGTTAAGGATGTCCAGAGGAAACTCCCTACCCTAGTTAGGCCTACTGACTACTACCCTTTATTGACTTTTCAGTTAGGCAACGATGAAATTTCAGGAAGAAGCCCGAGAGCAATGAAGAAAGACTTTAGGGCCCTGGGACGGCTGGTTAGGGGATCAGGAGCACAAGTAGTGTTTGCTTCTATCCCAACAGTTGCGAGGATTGATGAGAAGATTAATAGGAAATGCCAGCTGATCAATGCCTGGCTCAGAGACTGGTGTCATCGGCAGGACTTCGGGTTCTTTGATTATGGGCTGCTTTTCGGGACGCCAGGCCTGCTGGCAACAGACGGCAAAAGCCTGTCTCAGAGGGGGAAAAGGGTTTTAGGGCAGGAGTTGGCAGGGCTCAGTGATAGAGCTTTAAACTAGATTCGAAGGGGGATGGGGATAGATCCAAGCTTGCTAGCAAAAAGCCTGAAGGTGGCATGCTGGCACTAGACTTGGAAAAGATAGGGGGCGTAACCGGGCTCCTTAGGAATAAGTCTGGGGGTGGCAGAATTTCGGCTTCCGCCAGTAAAAAGGAGAAAGGACCAATAGCCCAGCTAAAGTGCTTATACACTAATGCACTGTGGAATAATTACTAAATTGGCCAAAGAATACAAAAGTATAGCATTGTTCACACATTAAGGAAAGGTATAAAATCAAGAGGCTTCTGAGGTAGAATACAGCCGCAGCTGGCATGCGAAGAATGCAACATCTGCGATTCCCTGTACCAAGCGAAACTACACGAGGGACGGAATGAAACGCACTTGCTTCATGGCCCTCCCTTACGATGTATAGCAGGTATGGGAACGAGATGGTACTACAGAACAGATAAGTGGCCTACATGCTACTCGGAGCCAACATTTTGTCAAATTTTGATGAAATGCTGTCCCTTGTGCGAACTTTGCTCATTATAATGTCATTATAATACCAAAACACACCTCCATCCCGAAGGCTACCCGCCTCCAAGGTGCGACCACTCCTCCTTGAGTCTGCGCCCTGAATTTAAGTTTAAGTATCTAGTCGTTTCGGTTTCTCACTGAACGTGACCACAGACTCGAGAGTGGCCGTGCTAGTTCAGGAGCATGACTAGACTGAAGGTGCAGTCCACTATTAGTGTATCCAAATCGTAATAGTTTAATACATATTAAACGCGATTGGACTGATAGTGCTGAATTGGGCATCACTCAGAATTTAAACCTAGCCGCACCTGGCCTCCCACCTTGGTGAGGAGTGTTAGAACGCAAGGGGGTTTATTTTCTGCCAAAACCGCTTGGCCCCTTTTCACGCAACATGCACGTAGCATGGGCAACAAACAGGAGGAGCTGGAAGCCATTGTGCAGCAGGATGATTATGATGTAGTCGCCATCACAGAAACGTGGTGGGATGACTCACATAGCTATAGTGCTGCCATGGATGCCTATAGGCTCTTCAGGAAGGATAGGCAAGCAAGGAGAGGCGGGGGTGTGGCCCTGTATGTTAGGGACTGTTATGAATGCTTTGAACTAAATGATGGTGACAATAGGGTTGAGTGTTTATGGGTAAGAATCAGGGGCAGGGCTAACAAGGCAGATATCGTAGTAGGAGTCTGTTATAGACCGCCCAATCAGGATGAGGAGGCAGATTAAATATTCTATAAACGGCTGGGAGAAGTCTCAAGATCGCGAGCTCTTGTCCTCGTGGGGGACTTCAATTTGCCGGACATCTGCTGGGAATACAATACAGCAGGGAGGGAACAGTCTAGAAGGTTCCTGGAATGTACTGGGGATAACTTCCTGACACAGCTGGTGAGAGAGCCAACTAGGGAAGGTGCCCTGCTGGATCTGTTGTTTGTAAACAGGGAAGGTCTTGTGGGGGATGTGAAGGTTGGAGGCTGTCTCGGGAACAGTGACCATGAAATGATAGAGTTTTCGATTCTGCGTGAAGCAAGGAGGGGGGTCAGCAGAACTGCTACCTTGGACTTCCGGAGGGCGGACTTTGGGCTTTTCAGGAGCCTGGTTGACAAAGTCCCCTGGGAGGCAATCCTCCAGGGCAAAGGAGCCCAGGAAGGCTGGATGTTTTTCAAGAAGGAAGTCTTAAAGGCGCAGGAGCAGGCTGTCCCCATGTGCCGGAAGACAAGCCGTCAGGGGAAAAAGACTGGCCTGGCTAAACAGGGAGCTAGTGTTGCAACTTAGGGAAAAAAAGAGGATCTATGGCCTTTGGAAGGAAGGGCAGGCCACTCAAGAGGACTACAAAGAGGTAGTGAAGCTATGTAGGGAAAAAATCAGGAGGGCCAAAGCCCAGCTAGAACTAAAGCTGGCTTCTGTTGTCAAGGACAACAAAAAAAGTTTCTATAAATATATTAGCAATAAGAAGAGGACTAAGGATAATCTCTGTCCTCTAGTAGATGGGGCCGGCAACATAGTGACCAAGGATGAGGAAAAGGCTGAGGTACTTAATGCCGTCTTTGCCTCAGTCTTCAGCAGTAGGACCAGTTGTTCCCTGAGTACCCAGACCCCTGAGCTAGAAGACAGGGATGGGGAGCAGAATGAAGCCCCTGTAATCCAAAGGGAAATGGTGAGGGACCTGCTTCAGTACCTGGAGGTGCACAAATCTATGGGGCCGGATGGGATCCACCCAAGGGTATTGAAAGAGCTGGCGGAAGTGCTCGCCATGCCACTTTGCATCATTTATGTCCCTAAGTGCCCATTTATGGGGCACTTAGGGACATGGTTTAGCAGTGGCTTTTGTCAGGGTAGGTTAAAGGTTGGACTTGATGATCTTAGAGGTCCCTTCCAATCTCAGCAATTCTATGATTCTATGTTTAGGTCTGGAGATAAAGTCCATTGAATCAAAACCATGTAAAACATTGAAAATAATTAAAATCCTGTGATTATATGGAAAGTTATATGGAAAGTAATAGGAATGCTGCCTTTTACAAATACACAGGATGGTCTCAAAGGACAGCACTGTTGGTTTCTCTAAGACAGAACATTTTATAGTTCAATATTTTCTGCAAACCAGGCAGTGGAAATAGAACAGATGATTGCCTACCCGATTTAATTATCAAAAGACTGAGAAACATTAGTGAAGACAGGCTTTTGGATTCATTCAGTTGAATTAAGAAAAGAAATCATCTAGGAAATCAGTCACAAAGTTTCTGAAAATGTTCAAGGTAAATGTTCAAAAAGAATTAGACATGATACATAAAAGGAACTTTGACTTCAAAAATTATAATACAAAGTGATTAAAATACATATTGCTAATTTTGTACAATGGAAAACACTAGAGCTGATGATAATGTCAGCAGTAATGGCAAGTTCTGGCAATGCTATTTATTTCTTGGAAGAAAAAAGCTAATTTAACTCACATATTAAAAATGTATTAATCTATTAAGGAACTAGATTATAAAAAATGACAGACAAAGCTGGAGAAACATACTTGCTATCAGACTGAGTGATGACTGGGAAAGGAACAGCAATGCCAAGTGATTCTAAGTTCTGCCCATTACATTTTGAAATAGTTAAATGTTATGGCTGATAAGGTCAGTAATGAAATAACTGTTGTCCTGGGTTAAGCGACACAGGACTAATTTCTCTTCTAATGCTGGGGGAAAACTCCACTTTCGGAAGAGTCTAGTGTCTGAATTCATGAAAAGATTTAGTTTATAGCCAGCTAGGCTATGTGGGATTCAAGGTCTTGGTGTTTTCAAGCCTTGCCAGGTGCAGGGATTAGGAGGAGCAAGGCCTGGGCATTTGACCCAGGCTGGCCAACAGGATTATTTCATACCATGAACGTCACATTCAATATAAATTAGAAAGTTTGCTGCGTAGTGTGCTCTCTCCCTTGATGGCAGTAGTCCAGAGAAACTCCTTGCCCTGTTGCTGGACCCCTGAGGCCTTTCCTTCCTCCCGAAGCCGTTGGGCTCACAGTGTCCAACATTTACTGTCCACTGCTGTGAGTGCACAGCTTCCTACTGATAGAATTGGCTGAGTATAATTCTTGCATATCTTATATTAGTATCAGGATTAATACTGGTTCTTTAATATTATTGTTACTGGTTTCTTCTCTTGTGCTGACCTACCAATTCCAGAAGTACAACTATTCGTATTATTCAACTATTTATACTTTAAAATAAAGTATTAAGTTGATTTGTAATCAAGCCTGTCACTTTTTCTATTTAGAACTGTAGGCTTTCCACTTCTGGAAGACTTTTATTCCAGTAAGCCTTTCACCAACTCTTTGTCCAACAGCAATCCTAATTTCCTAGAATCATAGAAAAGCCAAGGTTGGAAGGGACCTTGAAAGGTCATCCGGTCCAACATTTTGATGGAAAGGGAGCCTAGATGAGATTATCTAGCACCCAGTCCAATCATGTCTTGAAAACCTCCAGCGATGGGGACACTACCACATCCCCTGAGGAGTTTGTTTCAATGAATGATTGTTCTCACTGTAAAAAATGTCTGTCATATCAAGGTGAAACCTCTCTCAGTGCAACTTGCACCTGTTGCCCCTTGTGTTCTCCATGGGGCTCCTTGTGAAAAGTGAGTCTCTGTCCTCCTTGTAGCTGCCCTTTAAGTACTGGAATACTGTGATGAGGTCCCCCCGAGCCTTCTCTTCTCCAGGGAAAAAAGTCCTAACTCCTTCAGTCTTTCCTCATAGGGCAGGTTCTCCAGCCCTTTGATCATCTTCATGGCCCTCCCTTGGACCCTTTCTAGTCTCTCTGCATCTTTCTTGAATTGTGAAGACCAGAACTGGACACAGTATTCCAGGTGAGACCAGACAAGCGCTGAGCAGAGCAGGATGATCACATCTCTATCTCTGCTAGAAACCATAGAATCACAGAGTAGTTTTGGTTGGAAAGGACCTTTAAAGGTGTGACTTGGGCTGGGTTGGCCAATGACAAGATGACAGATGCTCTCCCCCACCTCTCGCTCCACGGAGCGGAAGAAGAGAGATAAAGAGATTTATGAGTTTAGAAAAAACTAAACTAATGAAATATTAATAATAAAATGGGAAAAAAACTATACAGATACAATATATACAAATATACACAAATCTGTATCAAATTCCACCCCCCCCAAAAAAAAAACAAAAACAAAAAAAAAAAAAAACAAACCACCAGAGCCCTTTGCTCCCTCAGCTTTTATACTGAGCATGGCAGATGGGATGGAATACCCTATTGGTCAGTTTGGGTCACCTGACCTGTCCACTCCTCCCCACAGGTGCAACCCCTCCACTGGGTAAACAACCAAGTCAGCTGACCCTGGTTGCCACAGCAACAAGTAAGAGCAAGAGCCTCTCTCACTGAACATGCCGCGATTGAGAGACGGGACACAGCTTGATGCAAGCAAGACGTTCATTTTATTGTGCTCAACCATTCCCTTTTATATGCTTACATTGACTCTGTGTTTCAAACAGATTGGTCCTTTTGAACATACACTGGTCAAGCGGTTGCATCTGATTGGTCAGAGACAGACGCTATCCCTTATCATGCTAACAGACATCCCTTATCTTGAAGACCTAGTTCTTATCCTAAAGACCGCTCTTAACTCTTCTTTTGTCAGGGCGCCTGGAGCCTGCTTATCTCAGTGTTGCGACATTTGTTGGGCTTCTGTTCTCAGGTATCTGGTCAGTCCTTTTCTGATCACAACGGCCCTCAGTCTCCCATGGTTTACATCCCACAAGTTCCAGCATGTCCCTGCTTGTTAATTGAGCAGTACTTGGAGTTCTGCTCTTCAGGCCTCGTCCCACAGAACAGACAGTTGGCTCTGCTTCACCCCAAACTAGGACATTCCACCCCTTATTCTATACCATTTGCACCATGCTCAGATCTCTAATACTTCTTATCCATCAAATATATACATATACAGATATACATATATATATACAGATCAGTCATTTATGATTTATCTCTATACACAAAAGTTCATTAAGTCCATTTAGTTCATAATTGCAGTCTCATCTATTATAGCAGACTCAGAATTGAGTATACTCACCAAGGCTCAAATTTCCTTGAGGCACACATTGAATTTCTCCATTCTCCAGCATCACCCGCCAAGTACATCCAGGTCCTTGAGCAAAAACAGTCCCACAAATGGGTTTGCCTTTGCCTGAGGCAGGAAAAACCCAAACAGTTTTCCCCAACATATTCCTTTCATGCACCACAGGGACTTTATCCCCTTCTACTGTATGTAAAAGGTCTGATTGAGCAGGACCAGCTCGATTGATGGATCCCCTGGTGTTAACTAACCAGGTAGCTTGCGCTAAATGCTTGTCCCAATTTTTAAAGGTTCTACCCATTGCTTTCAGGCTAGTTTTTAATAATCCATTGTATCGCACAATTTTCCCAGAAGCTGGTGCATGATAGGGGACATGATATACCCACTCAGTGCCATGTTCTTTGGCCCAATTACCTGTAAGATTGTACCCCCATAGAATCCTCATGGAAAAACTGGCTGCTCATGGCCTGGATGAGCATACGATCTGCTGGATCAAGCACTGGCTGGATGGGCGGTCCCAAAGAGTGGTGGTCAATGGAGTTAAATCCAGCTGGCGGCCGGTCACAAGTGGTGTCCCTCAGGGCTCAGTGTTGGGACCACTTCTGTTTAACATCTTTATTGATGACCTTGATAAGGACAGAGAGTGTATCATCAGCAAGTTTGCAGATGACACGAAGCTAAGCAGGGGTGTTGATCTACATGAGGATAGGGAGGCTCTACAGAGAGACCTGGATAGATTGGACCGATGGGCCAATGCTAATGGAATGAGCTTCAACAAGGCCAAGTGCCGGGTCCTGCACTTGGGCCACAACAACCCCATGCATCGCTACAGGCTTGGGGAAGAGTGGCTGGAGAGCTGCCTGGCAGAAAAGGACCTGGGGGTTCTAATTGACAAGCGGCTGAACATGAGCCAGCAGTGTGCCCAGGTGGCCAAGGGGGCCAATGGCATCCTGGCTTGTATTAGAAATAGTGTGACCAGCAGAAGGAGGGAGGTGATTGTCCCCCTGTACTCAGCACTGGTGAGGCCACACCTTGAGTATTGTGTCCAGTTCTGGGCACCTCAATACGAGAGAGATATCGAGGTGCTGGAGCGAGTGCAGAGGAGGGCAACGAAGCTTGTGAAGGGCCTGCAGAATAAACCTTATGAGGAGCAATTGAAGGAGCTGGGACTGTTTAGTTTGAGGAAGAGGAGGCTGAGGGGAGGCCTCATCACTCTCTACAACTACTTGAAAGGACCTTGCAGAGAGGTTGGTGCTGGTCTCTTCTCACAGGTAATTAGCGATAGAACAAGAGGGAATGGCTTCAAGCTGCAGTAGGGGAGGTTTAGGCTGGACGTTAGGAAAAAATTCTTCACGGAAAGAGTGGTTAGACACTGGAATAGGCTGCCCAGGGAGGTGGTGGAGTCACCATCCCTGAATGTGTTCAAGACTCGTTTAGATGTGGTGTTAGGGGATATGGTGTAAGGGAGAGCTTTGTAGAGTGGAGTTGATGGTTGGACTCGATGATCCCACGGGTCTTTTCCAGCCTAAATGATTCTATGATTCTATGATTCTATGATTGTTTTTGAAATGAGTCCCCGTCACGTCCCACTCCCAGTAAAAAGGGAGGGTAAGTGACTTCAGATTTGTAAATTCTCAACGGCGCGGACTAAGGTGAGATAAATCTCAAGGTCCATATACAAACATTTATTAGCTTCCCAAAATGGTTAGTATAGGTCTTAACAAGTCCACGATAATTGGTTAGGTATATAACAAATTATGGCAAGCGGTGAGGCATGCATTGTGTTACTTAACAACAGGTATAGGACAACTTATGGCAAGCGGTACTTAAGGTCGTACTTAAGGTCATTACTTAACAACTCTAACCATTACTTAACAATTCTAAGAGAAAAGAGAAACTGAGGGACAGAGAAAGGAAAAGGCGGAGAAAAAAGACAGAGATAAAGAGATCACCGGTCCTGGTTCCAGCATCTTTTTCAGGGAATCTTCCCAGGCATAATCTTCTTCCTGCTTGGAAAAAATCTTCCCAGGCATGGTCTTCTTTCTTGGGAAGAATCTTCCCAGGCACTATCTTCTTCTATTGTTTCTTCTTTGTTCCCCCCACCTAGGGGCACTTATTTTCCCCTTTTATGTTTGCTGAAATAGCACGGTCCACCCCCCTTGCTGAGGACAGCCTCGTCTCAGGTGTCTCCCTTCTCCCAGGTGACGTGTAGCATGATTTGGGTGGAGAGACGAGTGCCATAGTCATACATGTTTAGCATGATCTCTATAATCTTCATTAGCGTATGCAGGGGTGTGCACTTTCATATGCATTTCGTGGATAATGAAGCAAAGGTCACTCATCGGACACAATGGCCTTGAGAACTGAGAACTAGCAAGCTCACCACACGAGTGGCAGAACTATCCTGTCTTCACAAGACAGCTCTTCCACACTTCCAGGCGCCAGAAGTGTTAGCCTTATCAGTTCTTTGAAGGCCAGGCCTGCATTATTTATTTCCTTACGAGTGTTCGAGGCATTCCATTGAAGGCTTGGAGGGCCTTCTGCCCCTCGTCAGGGAATTTACAGTCTGTCTCTTACATGGCCCCTCTACACTTTTCCACTTCCAACCCTCCAATGGGGCAAATAACGAAATTAGCTGACCTTGGTTGTTATAGCAATAAATATAAGCAAGAGCCTCTGTGCGTACCATTCCTTGGCATGAACTATAAACATTGGTCTTATCACTCTGAGAGCGAACACTTTTCAGCACAACATGCTGTTAATTTCAGAGAGTTAGAAGAGGCCTAGCTAAGAAGTAAAATTACTGAACAGAAAGTTGGTTCTGTTCTAACTCAAACCAGGACATTCCACCCCTTATTCCATATCATTTGCATCGTGCTTAGATCACTAATGCTTTTATCTATCAAATCTATACCCATATATATAGATAGATAGATACATGCAGGTCACTCATTTATGGATTCAAAAGGAAGGGAATGGAAATTTGGGCTCCCTACTGTCTCTATGAAACTTTTACAGCAAGCGTCTTCACTTCCCCCCTCCAAAATTGTTAATGTAAAACCCTGTGCCCTGCCCCTGGGAGCAAGGGAAGGGATCACCCCGGTGATAGCTGAACTACGAGAGCAAGGGGTAATTATCCTCACACACTCACCCTATAATTCCCTGACAATATTGTACAAGCGCTGATTCACCTGGTAGTTCTACATCTTTCAAATAATTTCTCAGTATTCGAGAAAAATTTGTAGGAGATCCTGCAAACCCTTGCGGAAGACATGTCCAGGTTATTTGTTGTCCTTTTCACATAAAGGCAAATAAAAGCTTGCTGTCTTCATTTAAAGGAATACTAAAGAAGATGGCAGTTAAATCAATCACAGTAACATATTTTGCCCAATGTAGTATTTGTAAAAGTATAGTAGAGGGATCGGGCACTACTGGATGAGGAGCCACTACGTGTTGATTAATTACCCATAGATTGTGTACAAAACGGTATTCCGGGTCCCCATCCTCATCTAATTGATTCTTTTTTACAGGGAGTATATGAATATTATATGGTGACACACATACTTTTAAAATTCCTTGGGCTAAATACCACTCTATTTGCTTTTGAGTTCTTTTTCAGTCTCTTGGGGAATAGGATACTGTTTCACAGCCAGAGGAGGGCTTCCTCCCTTTGTTTTTATGTTTACAGATTGAGCCAAAACTAGTAATCCTACATCCGTGCTAGTTTTACTCCGTAGCTTTCTTTGTTAGTATGGATTTCAGTATTTCTGGTATTGAGGTTCTGGAGCATATCCAGAGAAGAGCAATGAAGCTGGTGAGGGGTCTAGAGAATAAGTCTTATGAGGAGCAGCTGAGGGAACTGGAGTTGTTTAGCCTGGAGAAAAGGAGGCTGAGGGGAGACCTTATCTCTCTATACAACTACCTGAAAGGAGGTTGTAGTGAGGTGGGGGTCGATCTCTTCTCCCAAGTAACAGGCGACAGGACAAGAGGAAATGGCCTTCAGATTGTGCCAGGGGAGGTTTAGGATGGATATTAGGAAAAATTTCTTCATCAAAAATGTTGGAACAGGCTGCCCAAGGAAGTGGTTGAATCACCATCCCTGGAGATATTTAAAAGATGGGTACACGTGATGCTTAGGGACATGGTTTAGTGGTGGTTTTGACAGTGTTAGGTTAATGGTTGGACTCGATGATCTTAAAAGTCCCTTCCAACCCAGACAATTCTATGATTCTATTTTTAGCTCATTATTTGGGCTCTCACTGACCACAGCTACTCCCATGATTATTAAATCTGTTCCTTCAGGTGACAAGTGTAAGTATACGTCCAGAGCCTACAAAAGATCTCTCCCTAACAGACACGCTGAGGAGTCCTCTGCTAATATAGGTTTACTTAAATTCTGATCTTTCTGTCCTGTGACTCCATGTATTAAAATTTTATCTGTGGTCCTAGATCCTCTCAGGGTAAAATTCAAAAGGGGTAACATGGCTCCTGTGTCTACCAAGAACTTCACGACCTTCACCTTTACCTGTAATATGTCTCCACTGGTACAATTGGGTTACCCACATATTGAAAATTTCTAATTTTTCTAGCCCCCCCTCCAGTTCCACAGGGTCCCATTCCTCTAGTCATTGTGATTGCAAGACTTCCTAGGGAAGTTCCCTCTGGTGATAATCTCTTCCTGGTGTCCTGCCCCGCGGCCAGTATGGGCATTCCCACTATAAATGTCCTAAATTCCCACAATTCCTTCCTGCTTCTCTTTCCCCTCTTCCCATCTTAGTTCAGACCACGAATCTGATCTTCTCACCCTCCAGCCCCTATCTCTCATTTGCAAATTCCTTGCTAAAGCCACAGCTGGTAAATTTGCCTCCTGTTCTTTCTTTTTTTTCTTCTCTGTAACCTGCTCAACTTTTTGCATTTCGTCGCATCCATCATATACAAACACAGCAACACTCAAAATTTTTTGCAAATTTTCTCTCTGCCCCCCAGGCATATGTTCTTTAAAGTATTTCCGTATATTGGGGGCTGACCGATCCACAAAGATGCTAATTGTGAGCACATCATTAAAATTTTGTGTGGTCATTCCCCCATATTTCAACAAGGATTGTCGGAGTTGCATCCAAAAATCACTAAGGTGTTCATCTAGCCTTTGTCTGAGCTCCAGTAACTTAGCCCAATTTACCCCCATTTCTCTGCATGCCCTAATTGCTTCTACAAAATTTTGGAGTGCAGTTTGGCAGGTGACTGTATCCCCTGCATTATTATAATCCCAGTTTGGATCATTTGCCGGCCAGGGGTTTCTACCTCCTCCAGCCTTTTGTGCTAGTTCTGCATCTTTATTAATTATCTTTTCACATTCATCTGGCCAAAACAACTCTCTCAAAAGTATTTGAGTGTCTTCCCAATTTGGGTTATACCCGGTGCATGTATTAGAAAGAAACTGAGCACATTTTTCAGCATCCTCTCTCAGTCTCGGTGTTTTACTCCCCCATGTAGCTAAATCACCAGAATTACAAGGTTGATTAGTAAATATGTGCAGCACAGGGGAGCTCCACCCCCTCCCAGTTGCATAGCAGCAGGATTAGGTAAAACATTAAAAATCACAGGATAGAGTCTGGTGGCCAGCAGAGCAGAAACAGAAAACAGAGAAGGAGCATTAAGCACATAAAGCAGAGCGGACACAATTGGAGCATTATCTGAGGCTTCGTTTGGGACAGTAGCCTCTGCTACTGCAAGCATTACCTTTGGTGATGCCTCTTTCATCCCACTCCTCTGACTGGTGTTCCCTCTCCTGTGCCCAATCATCCCAAACATACCAGTAATCCATTTGTCCCAGGAACCTATCCTCTAGGCGAAGTTGCAGGAAGGTAAATTTGTGCTGGTCAAAGGTCCCTTGTGATGGCCACCATTCTGCCAGGTTTCCATCTCTAGTTATAACTGGCCAGTCTGCTCGACATAAAATGTCAGTGCGCTTTTTTGATAAAGTTGCTGTACCAAGAATCCTATTCCAATTTTGTATGACCTCAGCCAAGGGTGTCCCCTTCTCTGAGCCAGGTAAGTTTCCCATCACTTTCTTGATCTCTGTGCCTGTGTGCTTCACACTGACCAGGCCATGTGCTCCCTGTGCAATTTACGCTGCTCAGGCCATGCACTCTCAACAGCTGCGGCAAAAAATAAACCTTCTCTCTCTATCTCTCCAAGGTCTGCTCAGGGATTTTTAACACTTGTCCTCCAGCGCCTCCCGCTCCAAAGGTCCCAGGTGAACTCACCCGTTGCCAGCAGTTGGATGTTTGGAGATGAGAGGATACGAAGGTTGGTGGCCTAAGGTCCCATCTGGGGTGCCAAACTGTTAAAGGAGAAGCCACTGCCAGAGGATTAACACATCACTCATGGTGTCACACACATACACATTTACTCTTGGGTGTGCCTTATTCAGGCTCGACGCTAGGTTTCCTGCAGCGGTGTCCCAGGCATCGGATTTTAAAAATAATTAATTTAATTGAAAGGTACAGCAGCAAGGACAGCCTGAGCTGGGTGCCTGCAAAGAGAGGGACCCCAAACAAAGAAATCCCTGGGCAATTATGCCCTTGTGATCTATACACCCGTCCCTCACGCGCCTTTCACACGCTGTCCATGCGTCTTTTATTCCAATCGTGATTTTTGGTCTGGGGTCTTCTAACAGCTTATTGGATTCTTTTTCTGTGTCCAGGCAGGCAGGATCTTATCTTGTTGATTTTCAGTTTCAGCAAGGGTTGGAGCCTCCTTATCTTCTGGTTTACATTCCTTGTGCACCTGCACTCGCTGGCAGAACATGGAGAACTGAAGAGTCCCATACTTGGGAAAAACACTACCAAAACATCAGTGTGATATCAATATCTTCCCAAACTAAAAGACTAAAGACAGCACTGTACCAGCTGCTAGGAAAATTACTAAGAAAAATAAATCTATCATGGCCTATAGGCTTCAGCAAATCTAGTTTCTCATGCTAAGTAAAGCTAAGCAAACAGCACAAATCAAACCATATTATAATCTTAAGTAATTTATTCTAATTAAAACTTACTTATTTACGCTAAACAACTAATATCCCTCCACAATCAGCCAATTCCCTCAGGATTCTGGGATGCATCACATCAGGTCCCATAGACTTCTGTACGTTCAGGTTCCTCGGATGGTCTCAAACCTGATCTCTTACAGTAGGAGGGACTTGCCCCCCCCCCCCCCCGAGTCCCTGCCTTGCAGTCCGTCCACTCAAAAGGTGTGGGAAGAAAGGTTGCCAGTGATAACTGAGGCAAAAAAAAGTTGTTGAGTACCTCAGCCTTCTCCTCGTCCCTTGTTACCAGTTTGCCAGTCTTGCTCACCAGGGGAGGGTATGCTTTCTTTGACCTTCCTTTTCCGTCCAACATAGCTGTAGAAGCCCTTCTTGTTATTCTTTGCATCCCTTGCCAATTTCAGCTCCAGCTGCGCCTTGGCCTTCTTGACCCCATCCCTACACAACTTGGCAACGTCCCTATACCCTTCACCGGATACCTGTCCCTGCTTCCACTACCTGTGCATTTCCTTCTTGCTCTTCAGTTTGACCAGCGGGTCTCAACTCAGCTATGCTGGTCTTTTGCCTTCCTTTCCTGATTTCTTACACCTGGGCATCGAGAGCTCTATCAAAGCATCCTTAAAGATCTGCCAGCTCTGTTCTGCTTCCTTGTCCCCGAGGGCAATTTCCCAGGGGTTCCTATTGACTAATTCCTTGAAGAGCTGTTAGTTTGCTTTCCTAAAATTCAGGGTCCATATCCCTCAGGACTGTGAAATCCACCAGTGCATGATCACTGCAGCCCAGGCTGCCTCCAATCTTGACATCACCAATGAGCTCACTTGCCTTGGTGACCATCAGGTCCAGTATCGCATCCCCTCTGGTAGGGCTGTCAATTACCTGGCTTAAGAAGTTATCTTCGATGCACTCCAGGAGTCTCCTGGATTGCCTACAGCTCGCCTTGCTACTTTTCCAGCAGATGTCAGAGTGGTCCCCCAGCAGGACAAGAGTCTGCGAGCACAATGCCTCCTGTAGGTGGAGTAAGAAGGCTTCATCAATAAGCTCCCCTTGATCGGGTAGCCTGTAGTAGACACCAACCACAAGGTTTCCTTTGTTGCCTCGGTCTCTAGTTCTTACCCATAGGCTTTCAACCTGCTCATGGCTGTTCTTCAGAGACAGCCCTTCACACTCTAGCCATTTCTTGATGTAGAGGGCAACAGCTCCGCCCCTCCTTCCTCGCCTGTCCCTTCTGAACAGCCTGTAGCCATCGATAGCTGCACTCCAGTCATGGGATTCATCCCACCAAGTTTCAGTAATGGCAACTAGGTAGTAGCTTCCTAGCAGTATGGTGGCTTCCAGGTCCTCCTGTTTGTTACCCATGCTGTGTGCATTAGTGTAGAGGCAGTTCAGGTGGGCTGTCAGCTGTGTCACCTTCTTAGAAGAACACCCCTTAATTCCTTTGAGGTATTTCACTGGTGTTTCCAGTGAAATACCTCTTGGCTCCTATGACCTCAGGAGCCCCTGGCTCATCTCTGTAAGAAGTCAAGCGTGCTGCAGTGTAGCCAGCACATCTCAGAGCAACAGGCTGAGGGCCCTTGCTAGCACCCCATCCCTCTGACCTTGGCATGTCAGCCCACCACTTGTCATGGGCAAGCCTGATATTGTCCCCTTCCCCTTTCAAGTCTAGTTTAAAGCTCTGTCAATGAGCCTTGTTAGCTTGTGAGCAAAGACCCTCTTCCCCCTTTCAGAAAGGTGAACCCATCTGAATGCCCTTGCAGATGCAGATGAGGATTTTGTGGCTGCATCGACACACTGCTGACTCATTTTCAGTTTGTTGTCTACCAGGACCCCCAGGTCCCTTTCAGTAAGGCTGCTTCCTAGCCTGTATTGGTATCTCTGGTTATTTCATCCCAGGTGCAGGAACTTACACTATTCTATTAAAATGCTGAAAGCAAAGATCAAAAGAATATTAATAGATTGCAGAAAATGAAGTCTGGAACAGGTGATATGTATGCCATTTCATTAAATTTCTGATGAGAGACACCTGTGTTTTTAATTGCTGTGCAATGAAAGAATAAATAAAGGACATATCTGTGTCTCTATAAGAAAACAAATCAAGACATATTATGTGCTGGAGGGTTGGGGAGAGGAATTTACCTTCCAGTTTTTATAGCCTAGCTTAAGGCAATCCTTATTCTTTATATTTTAATTAAAATAACTGAATGAAGAATTAAAAGAATTAAGACTTAAAAAGATGATCAGCTAAGGTATTGAACTCACAATTACATTTCCTAATAAGAATTACATTTTCTATTAAGAAATAATATGTTACCAAATAATTGATTTATGCATATTTTGCAGGTCAACTATTAGAATTAGTTTCAGTTATTTCATTCGGGATGCAAGATTAGTCTTCCATGTCTTGCTGCGTTGCACTGTTCCCCTCTTGCACTTTGGAGCTGTCATTCTGAACACTCTGCAATAGTATATATTATTGAACTCAGAACTCAGAATATGAGAATAAGTGATAAAGAGCTCTTAACCTGCATTACTTTTCTATCTTTTTTTGACAAATTAGGCAAAATATGTTTAAAGGAGTCAATAGAATAGAATAGAATAGAATAGTTCAGTTGGAAGTGACCTACAGTGATCATCTAGTCCAACTGCCTGACCACTTCAGGGCCGACCAAAAGTTAAAGCATATTATTAAGGGCATTGTCCAAATGCCTCTTAAAAACTGACAGGCATGGGGCATCGACCACCTCTCTAGAAAGCCTGTTCCAGTGTTTGACCATCCTCTTGGTAAAGAAATACTTCCTAATGTCAAGTCTGAACCTCCCCTGATGCAGGTTTGAACCATTCTCACATTCTTCATCATTCTAACAACCCCCCCCAATAACCATACCAATACTCACAAAAACTGCAGCCATCATCGTCACAATCCTAGGTATCATCCTAGCCCTAGAACTCTCAAACATGACCCAAACCCTAACACAACCAAAACAAACCACCCTCATAAATTTCTCTTCCTCACTAGGATACTTCAACCCCCTATCGCATCGCCTTAGCTCTACAAGCCTACTAAACAATGGGCAAAAACTTGCTCCCACTTAATTGACCTATCCTGGTACAAAAAAATAGGCCCCGAAGAACTCGCCGACCTTCAACTTATGGCAACCAAAACCTCAACCACTCTCAACTCTGGATTAATTAAAACCTACCTAGGTTCATTCACCTTATCCATTCTCATAATTTTATCAACACATAGATCCACAACCCTAATGGCCCCCAACCTCCGAAAATTGTGAAAATTGTGAAAAAGTGACACATTCTGTCACTGGATACCAAGGAGAAGAGATCAGCACCTCCCTCTCCACTTGCCCTCCTCAGGAAGCTGTAAAGAGCAATGAGGTCACCCCTCAGACTCCTTTTCTCCAAACTAGACAAACCCAGAGTCCTCAGCTGCTCCTCATAGGACATGGCTATGACACACGCTCTAAGAGTTATGTTAACAAAGTATCTCATGCCCAAGTTTTGTTTTTCCATTAACCTTGAACAGGTAAACACCTAAACCATTCAAAAACTGTTTCTCAGTTTACTTAAGCTTTTTTCTGCTTTTGAAGTTTGCTGAGCTCATTTACACTAAACACCATCATCTAGGATGACTTCTGTGTTCCTCTTCTGGCACTATATATTTTTATATTCTGGTTTTAAATGGAATAACATCTTGCTGTCTTCAGTGGAGTTGCTTTTGTTTCATATTAGCAGAAATGAAATCAACATGTATGAATATCAATATATATAAAAAGCTATTCATTTTATCCACAAGCACAGAAAGTTTCCATTTGTGTCACCATTTCTACGCCTTCCTACAACAGGTGTAATGCAACCAATTTCCAGATCATAGTAAATATTACTGAAAAACAATTAAGCTGTCTTTTTTACAAATATTAATCCTAACATTATTTGAACACTTTTGACAGCTGGTAAAGAATTTGAATTATATGATTATGTACCTAAGATGAGGAAAAGTGACTTTTTGTCTTATTACCACAATGGTCTGTTGCAATTCAAGAAGAGTAGCTCCATCAGCTAAATTGTAAACATATTATTGATTTATGTGTTAAAACAAAAGATTATTAGGCAAGGGAAGTATCCAATTTGATTAAGTATACATCTGGCCTTTTGCCCCACAGTAATACTCAGGATGCTTAACTTAAGCAAGTTCAGATAAAACAGTGAAATTTCAAAGTATTTGAATAAAAACCTTAATCATAGATTTTACACTTCAGTCATTGTCTTAACCTAATGTAAATCAGGTCTTATTCAGTAACTGTTTTGCCTTCCATATTTTCCTAGGACACTTTGAGAAAAGCAGCAATCAAGATATTGATACTCAATGTTATTCCAACTTTCTAAAAACAGCATTTAGAACAAAACAAATATTCTGCATCATGTGATAACCAATTATTAACCTCTAATATAAAATAATCAAACCTTTGAGCATATTTAACTGACAATTGTTAACAGACTCCAAATACTTCATCTGGAGATAAATGGCATTTTATTTATAGGGAGAGAGTGATTTTTCTTTATAATAAATGTATAGAAGTGCAATATCTTAAGTATTTACTGCATGCAACTCATCTTTTTTTTTGTTAGCCTCATATAAAGTAATTTTATATAATAACATATCTCTGCAAGAATACAATTGAACGTATTGAATTAATGCATTTCTTCAGTTGAGTATCAGTCTTTGATCATTGAAATGACCACCTCATACAGGACTATGGGAAAAAAACAATTTTTCAGTAATATTTTGGCAAATACAATTCTCTATTGACAGTGCAAAATGACAAATTAAAATGAGTAATTTTGGCCCAATTTGGCCCACATTAGCCCACTGTATGCTTCAGTAGATGGTATAATAACTATTTTCTTATAGTAGTTTTGTTTTCTAAAATGTGTGTCCACATGAGAACTGCCCCCAATTACCAGAACTTTTTAATCCTATTCTTAGTCACAATTTATCTTTAATTTAGCCAGTATCAACAGTTCTGTAATTATTACCAGATCTGAATCTGATATGTCAAGCAACCTTCTCTTTATGACAAACAGCATAAAGGAAAGATATAGAAGGAAAATAGTAGAAGGAAGATGACAGAAGACTAAGCAAGAAGCTCTGCTATTCTTCAGCTGTACTACACTTCATCAGTTGTTCAGTTTTAGAAGACCAATTTACATTTAATTCAGAAGGATCAGAAAGTATTCCAGAAAGTACATACATAGAGCAGTACTGTAAAAATATTTTCCTTACATGGCAGGAAACAATTAATCAGTGTGATAGACAAGTGTGAAGAGTGAAGGAAGGAGTGTTTTGGCCAAGGAGACAGTAAACCTTGAATGTGATGTGCGATGACAGGGCATTTTTAATATCATCAGAAGGAAGACTTTTTTTTATTTTCTTCTTTTTAAGATCTTACTGGAAATAAACAGGAACTCATTTTTTTTTCTGTGAGACAAATGAAAGCCCAATTCTTATACTTTTCCATTCCTAAAACCAAGCATGACTTGTTGGCTTCAGTCTGAATACAGTTGGGTTTAGTCCATATTTACACAAACTTGTTATTCTTACAGGGGAACAGAAAAGAGTTTTTCTTGTCCTACCATTTTCTTTAAAGGCTTTTTTTTCTGAATAAAGATTAAATCAAGACCTTTCAAAGTGAAAATGGCAATCCTCCCAAGCCAAAGTACCTAGTAGACCATGAAGTGCTTAAAATGAGGGGTTGTGGCAGATGAAGCTTTCTCTGTTTACAAATACTCTGAAACTCCTAGGTGTTTGGGACAGTATAGTACAAAATGGTTTGGCAATCAGGTCATATGATCATAGTATGTGATGTAAGTTTATGTCACAACTATGCTCGATTTATCACATAAATAAAGTTTCTACATCTATTTCACATATCTAAATATCACAACTTGCACTTGTATTTTTGTTGATTTTATTCTGAGACATAAAGGTAAAATAAATCCTTCCTCACTCTCCTTTACATTCTGCAACAGGAAAGAAAAATAAATAGCAATTCACTGAAGTCCTTAGGCAAATTATTTGCATTCCAAGAATCTTATTTAAACTGTTCACATAATAGAGAACAAAGTCACTTTTGCAAGTGGCCTGAAATTCTATTTCTTCAGTGGTAAAGATGTGAGATCCAATGATTGTTGTTCAAGTATGAGCCAGAATCCTGAAAAGCAACATGTAGGCATCTTTCTGTTACTCCTATCATCACTTAGGCAAACAAAAGGATCAAAGAAACAGTCTGCTCTTGCAGTACTACTGCAGTCATGCAAAACACTTAAGAGCCTACAAATTCTGAAAGTTTTCTATTAATAAAGACATAGATTATTATTTCTTTTCCCCCATGCTTCTGAGTTTCTGTTGTACACAAGCCAAAAAATCTTTAGTAATAATGGAAATAACTGTTTTCACTGTACTGAACCTTAAATATTTTGAACTTTCTGGCTGTAATAATGATATTCAGGAAATGTTAATATATGGACAATGAGGACAGAGCATGTATAATTTAAAAAGTAATCACTGGAATAATACATCTATACAATATTTATCATAAGAAACATTTTGGGAGAACAAGAAGCCCAAATATATTTCAGAAAAGCTAAATGTCAAGGAACGAAGATACTATAATACAAAGTTATGGCCAAAAATACTGTATTTTTAACCAGCAAGATTTTTGAGGAACAGTATTTATGCATTAGTTTTTTCAACCAAAAAACCACACTGTTTTTGTCCCCCGAACAATAGACAATATATGCATTTAAATGACACTTTAAGAATAGCAAATATGATCTTTATTTTTTTAAACACTGCAAATTAAAAAAATGTATCTATACTCCCCCAATATATTGGTCAAATAAGGATTTCCTGCAGCATGATAAATAAGGAATCCAGCAATAGCCTTCAGCTTAGACCGTCTTTTGAGAGAAAAAAAACACCACACCACAAAAACAGCTTTAGAATAAGATTGATCTGGTTGAATTCTCTTAACTAGATAAATAATGACCCTCAATGGATTACTAATTACATGGAACTGTTTGTTATGATTGATACAACTCAAAATATTATGGGTAAATAAAAGCCAAAAAAAAAAAAAAAAAGAGGTGATATCAATGGTTCTTATTAAACCAAAACACATTGTTTTTCAAGATCTCTACTAAACTAACAAATTGGACAGGGACATATGACCTTAGTTGTTTATGTCCGAAGAGGGATTGTATCTATAAAAGTGTGAATGTCTAAAATAGTCATTAAAAATCTTCAACAGGCCATTTTAATTTCCTAACTTGTGACAATTTCTCCAAAACATATTTACTTTATTGGTTTCTTAACTAGAGGTAGGCAATTTGTAGGCCTTGTTAATATACTTCATTAGTTTATTAATGTAATGCAGGATAACCATGCTCCAAGAACAGCAGCACATATAATAAATTATTTGGGCATTTTTTTTCGTGTGGGTTAACATGTCTTTGTTTTCTCTTATTATTTCATTATTTTGTCAAGAATGCATAACAAAGGAAGGGGAATTAGGTTGAGTAATCTGAGTCTTTTGCATTTTACAACCAAAAGCCTGGAGTTTAGCAATGTCTTCATATGCACCCCTTTTAAAGTTTTTGCAAATCATGCAGTCGGTTCTCACTGATAGCCAGCATAAAGTCTCTTCTCCACTTTCAAACTTAAAAAAGTGTTTCACAATGATGTGGCAGTATAATTAAAAATTACAGTTCATACACCTTGAAAATCAAGAGTCTGAATTATAAAAAGTAAACTGCTCTTATAGCTTCATCATCCTATATATGTCAGGACAGTGACAGCTACTTAGTGAAAAAAGCAAATTTAAGGTTTCTGTAAAACACATAGTACTAGTGACCACCTAGAATACACAGGTTCCCAAGATGGTTTCCTTTCCTCCTCTCCCATTTATGACATTCAATGAAATCACATAATTTTGGCAAAGTTAAAAGGGTTTCTGTCTTGTTTTTGCCTTCAGCTTCATGTTAGAGGACTCAAACACTATAATGCATAGTGGGAATCACCAATTAAAACAGCAACAGCAACGGAATATATTGCAAGTGGGAACAGCTATGTCATTTAAAAAGGAAATGTTTTTGTAAACACTGTCACACTGCAATGCTGTGTTAGGTGATTCATGTAAGGCTTGCATTAGCATGCTGAATAGATATTTTTTCAGAATATGCTCAAATGATCTAAACATTGTCACAGGTTCAACTCAATTAAAATATACCAGAAGTAGCCCACTGGCACACACTCTTGAATTTTGCAATCACAATATATCTAAAAAGCATGAGTAAATTTTTTTTTGTTGCTATACAAAACTTAAAACGCCATCCCCCCCCCAATATCCCATAACAAAAAACCCCCCCAAAATCCCAAACCTTCATTAGATACCACTGGCTTGTTTTTTTTTTTGGCTACAGTTCTATTTATATCACTAAATCCAAGGTGGCCAATATATTCCCAGGTCAAAAGAAGGGATATTATCACACACTCCAGAGTCAACAGTGGAAACAGAAGATTTGTTAAGTTTATAAAGAAGATCAAGACCAATTTTGTAATGACATATATAACAAGAATAACTGTTCTGATCATGTATTTAGAATGTCAGTGTCACTTTTTATAACCTACAACTACCTGCTTTAGCTTTATTAAATAAAATTCTTTAACTCCTTAAAACTGTTAACACTAGTGACTTTGTTGTAGTTAGATCTAAGGTTTCTGTAATTTCTGAAATAATGTTTAACTGATCTGATGTTCTGTATTTTTTCATGATACTTTTAGGGAAATAGCATATACCCATTAGTACTTAATATGTTCAATAATTTGAAATGTCTCTAAATTAACTTTTCTAATAAAGGCTATTAGAAAGGTAAAATTAACCAAAGTTGAATCTGCCAAAACAAAATTCATATTTAAGAGCTTATGTTCCAATCCTAGATATAATGGCATAAATTCTTTCAACAAAAACAGTTTCTACATCTGTATAAAGCCCTGACAAGATTTAAGTGTTGTTTTGATTGAGAATGTCCTCTGCATTTCTCCAATTTACTTTTACTCAGGAATGTACAAATGATTTTATACAGCACGATGCTAGTACCACTCTGCACTATAATAAGCTTTTTTTGCTTTTTAAATAAAAACAACAAATCCCTAGTCAGAAATAAACTGAAAGAATTTACATTCTTGTCTTAAAAAAGTAAATAAAATAACATTATTTAAAATGTGAATAAGCTGTAAGACATACGATACAATTACATAGATACATATCAACACAGCACATTCAATTTGTCAAAAATTAATGATTGTAAAGCCAATATGGATGTTGCCATATATATATATAGATATATGTACAATGATTATAGCATTCATAATTGCACTATACCTACAATCAGTTTTCAATTATAAGGTGTTTTATGAGGGAGTAAAAAATAGCAACTGTTCTTATTATTGTTGTTTTGGAGTTGGGAGGGTTAAGGATGAAAAACATCTCATTAGTATTTAATGTTAACTTTGTTACTCAACTAATAAGTTATTCTTTTTCCAGCTCTCCTCCACTGCTGAGAGCAGCAGTAATTTCTGTGCTAAGTGTACTCTAGTGCTACTTGGCATTGTAAATAATCAATCCAATTACACCTGTCCTCTGAGTTCTCTGTAGCTTGCTAGCAATCATGCACCTGGTAAAAAAAAAAAATCTTTCAACCTAAGCTGCTCATTGATGCATGCTACATTTTTGTTGTTAAAAATGTGCACATTGAAATTTCAAGAGTGATTTTCTCACTGTTTCAATTACATTAATAAATCTTTCTGAAGAACATCAAGAGAGGCTATTTTGCATGAAGCCTATCAAATGTCTGTGAATTGGTTAAGAGGCAATCTTACCAAGAAAGGTTCCTGAATGTGATCACTCATCAATAATTTCATGCTGTACTTCACGTGCTTTGATATTATTACAGAAAACACTATATGCATTCTCATGCCATCTCTGACATAAGGAGAGAGTTAATCTGTCTTCTATACATGGAAACCTAGTAGCGTATTCACTCACACTGTTGTTCTTGGCATTAAAAAATGGAACACTTTCTAAAAAAGGGAACATATGAGCTTAAAATATGTTTGCTTATTGTTTGGCAGTTGACTCAGTCAGGTCAGTTCCCAATCCATCAGTTTGGCATTTCAATTGGTATGTTATGTCTCAAAAGTATTGGTTTTATAAAAAGCCAGATTTGGCAAGATTTTATACAACAAAAATATTTTTTCTATTGTGGAAAAACACACTATAAAAAAGATCTAACTTATGAAAAAATGCACACAACTGAAAAAACCAAACCACCACTGTTTCAGGCTATAGCCACTGGGGAAAATGTAGTGTCCATAACATTTCTGTTTGGCATTTGTGAATAAAGAAAAGAAAAAATAATTTCACATGGCAATTAAAAAGAGATTCTATGATATTCCATGAACACCCCGGGTTTGTGTCTTTAATTATTTCATTACTGTCTTCTATGCATCTTTCTGAACTGTGAAAGTATGGTTAAATTCTAAATCCATACACAACTATTTCTATTTTGCAATCCCAATATTCTAGCCTCAGAAGTGAAGACAGAATGAAAATACCCATGTCAAGAATTTAAAAATCACACTATCAATACATTTGATCCTTCAGAGAAAGTACATTCTGTAAAATTTGAATGACTGATAACTTCAGTTCTGATTATAGCATTTTTCCTGACCAAAACACCCAACAGAAAATATTTTACCAAGTAATGCAACTGGGAAAATGGCCATTGTACCTTTAAAAACATAAGAGGGAGGAAGGAGGGAGAGAGCAAGGGTCAGGGAACGAGGAAACCAGATGTATTTTGCTTCAATAGCAAAAGGCTATTATCCTTTGTGAGTGTACAACTGAGAATTTAAAACACATTGAGTCACAAGTTTTTGCCTAAAAAATAAGAAAATGTACTGTGAATGTACTTCAGCATCTTTTGGTTTTCCTCCATATAGTTTAAATAAAATCATATTAACTAAAAACTCTGTGGGCATTCACAGAGTCCAGGCCAGCAATAAATTAGTATTATGCAATTTGTTTTCACAGATAATACAGTCCCTCTTGTGTGTCTTCAGTCACGCAAAGGTGGTCTTGGAGGGCCTCCTAGGCACAGTTAGACCAGGTTGTACTCCTTCAGGTTTAACTGTAGGATTGTGTCCTTGACAGCAGCAAAGACGAAGCGTATATTCTCTGTGTCTGTAGCACATGTGAAGTGGGAGTAGATAATTTTGTCACTGTCTGGATTCAGGTCTACAAACATCTTCAAGATGAACTCTCGTGCTGCTTGTGCATCCCGTTGTGGTCCTGATAATTAAGAAGAGAAAGTCATTTTTTCCTAAAGTCAATTCAATATTTGAGCTTCTTTAGGAGGGGAACCTTGGGAGCAGAAAACAGAAGAAAGACTCAGTCTGTGATCCTCGTATGAGAGAAAAAGGGAAAATTTTTACTAATAAATACTACCATATACTATTTTTTTCCAGTAGGAACCACACAAAATGAACAACAGAAGAAACAGTTGCTTTATATTAATAAATATTAAAAAAAAAAAGGAATTGGCCCATTTTCAGTCTATACTATAGTAAAACTATACTAAAGTACGTTCTTTTAAAACATAGCATAATCAAGTTACATTCTAAACTGATCTGATGCTTTCTCCAATATAATTTAATTTACTTTAGTTATAATAAAATATACATGCTTGCTAGTTGAAGCTGTTTAATTGCAAAAAGTTAAATCAATTCTCTAAATCAATTCTCTAAATTATATATAACAATACTATTAAATCTAAAAAGTCTGTAATTCTCAGACGAACACAAAGTCTATGTAAACAAATGGCATGGTCTGCTTTACACAAGACAGAAGGCAAAATAATGACTTCCAATTTAGAACAGTGAGGATTTGTTCATGCTCACAGCCAAAAGAGCAGGAGAGAAGCAGGAGCAAGCTATTGTTTTCCTGTATTGCAATTCTGTTCCACTGCAATTTTCATAGACCATTATTCACTTGCCCTCCTGTTTCTGCAATATGGGTTTCTACAGAACATGTATGTTTTCTGTGCCTCCTCCTCCTATCTCCTCATTAGTCCTGGTCTTGTTACATGACAATATAAATATCAGCGCTCAGCTGTTATATAGTTCTGTCCTTCAGTGGTTATGAAATCTATACTTAGTGGGTTAGCATGTGCCCACATAACTTTCAATAACAGCACAATAAAAAAAAAAAACAACAGAAGAGAAATCATATGCTTTCTGATAGCTATTGGTTGCAAAGCCTTGTGGAAGGAGAACATGATTCTGCAATATCTTGGTGTATGCACATGAGCTCTCCTAGAAGCTATGCGAAGGCACATGGAGGACAGGGAGGTTATTAATTGAGACAACCAGCATGGCTTCACCAAGGGCAAGTCCTGCCTGACCAACCTAGTGGCCTTCTACGACAGAGTGACTACCTCAGTGGACAAGGGAAGAGCTATGGATGTCGTCTATCTGGACATCTGTAAGGCCTTTGACACAGTCCCCCACAACATCCTTCTCTCTAAATTGGACAGAAAATAGTTTGATGGCTGGACTGTTTGGTGCATGAGAAATTGGATGGATGGCTGCATCCAAAGAGTTGCAGTCAATGGCTCAATGTCCAAATGGAGACTGGTAACAAGTGATGTCCCTCAAGGGTCTGTATTGGGACCAGTACTGTTCAATATCTTCATCAATGACATAGACAGTGGGATCAAGTGAACCCTCAGCAAGTTTGCCCATCACACCAAGCTGAGTGGTGTGGTTGACAGGCCTGAGGGACGGGATGCCATCCAGAGGGACCTGGACAAGCTTGAGAAGTGGGCCCATGTGAACCTCATGAGGTTCAACAAGGCCAAGTGCAAGGTCCTGCACCTGGGTCGGGGCAACCCCTGGTATCATAGAATCATAGGGTTGGAAGGGACCTCTGGAGATCATCTAGTCCAACCCCCCTGCCAAAGCAGGGTCACCTAGAGCAGGTTGCACAAAAATGCGTCCAGGCAGGTTTTGAATGTCTCCAGAGATGGAGACTCCACCACCTCTCTGGGCAGCCTGTTCCAGTGCTCTGCCACCCTCAAAGTAAAGAAGTTCCTCCTCACGTTTAATACATGTATCAACACAGACTGGGGGATGAAGGGATTGAGAGTAGCCATGCTGAAAAGGACTTGGGGGTACTGGGGGATGAAAAGCTGGACATGAGCTGTAAATGTGTACTCACAGCCCAGGAGGCCAACCACATCCTGGGCTGCATCAAAAGAAGCGTGGCCAGCAAGTCAAGGGAGGTGATTCTGCCCCTCTACTCTGCTCTTGTGAGACCCCACCTGGAGTACTGCATCCAGCTCTGGAGCCCTCAGCACAGGAAAGACATGGACCTGTTAGAGTGGGTCCAGAAGAGGGCCACAAAAATGATCAGAAGGATGGAACACCTCTCCTATGAGGAAAGGCTGAGAGAGTTGGGGTTCTTCAGCCTGGAGAAGAGAAGGCTCCAGGGAGACCTTATTGCAGCCTTTCTGTACTTAAAGGGGGCTTATAAGAAAGATGGTGTGGAATAATTACTAAATTGGCCAAGAATACAAAAGTACAGCATCGTTCACACATTAAGGAAAGTCATAAAATCAAGAGGCTTCTGAGGTAGAAAACAGCCGCAGCTGGCATGCGAAGAATGCAACATCTGCGATTCCCTGTACAAGGCTGTTTGCGAAACTACACGAGGGATGGAATGGAACGCGCTTGTTCCGTGGCCTTCCCTTGTGACAAACAGCAGAGATGGGGACGAGATGGTACTACAGAACAGATAAGCGGCCCTACTCACTACCCAAGCCAACATTTCGTCAAATGTTGATGAAATGCTGTCCTTTGTGCGAACCTTGCTCACTACAATGTACCAAAACACACCTCCATCCCGGAGGCTATCCGCCCCCCCCGAGGTGCGAACACTCCTCCTTGAGTACATTAATCATAATAAAAGTACGTATGACTAGAGTCACTCAACCTCCACTTTGAAGATAAAAAATAGTATAAAAATAGCCCGAGAGAGAGGGGATGCCAGGAAAGACACCATCGCGAAGAATTCCATCGCCAATTTCCGGGATCAGTCGACGGGCTGAACCTCTCTTCCCCCCCCCACCATAGGGACACCTTTGGGTAAGACTTCGATTATACCGAGTGCTTTCTCGGGGAACTTAGAAATTTCTCTAGAGAATCTCTATCCTACATTTATAGCCAGGCTGTATCGTTTATATTTTTGTCGCGTGTTTTGTATACTTAACAATATCGTTATTTGCACGTGCTTTGCAGACAGTGTATTTATCACCAGCAATCCTAAGAACCTGTATATCTGTTGTTTAAATAAACTGCACTGTTTAAGTAGCTAGTCGTTTCGGTTTCTCACTGACCGTGACCAAAGACTCGAGAGTGGCCGTGCTAGTTCATGAGCACGACTAGACTGAAGGTGCAGTCCACTATTAGTGTATCCAAATCATAATAGTTTAATACATATTAAACGTGATTGGACTGATAGTGCAGAATTTAAACCTAGCCGCACCTGGCCTCCCACCTCGGTGAGGAGTGTTAGAACGCAAGGGGGTTTATCTTCTGCCAAAACCGTTTAGCCCCTTTTCACGCAACAGAATTTGGCGTAGTCGACAGGATTGCCATGGATAAACTGCTGCAAAAATATGATTGTGCCCCTTCCCAGGCTGGGAAGGAGCGGGCCCAAAAATTTTGGAAGGATGAAGAGAAAGTGGTGGAACGTATTGAAGAGTGTCGGGCTTCACAGAAGCTCAGAGCGGGGAAAGGCAAAGGTGTGATCTGTGCGGTGTTAGGCGCCTGTTTATCTCGTGCACAACAAGAAGCTAGGGAAACCCCTGCTCCTAATCTGATTCCAGCTGTAGAATATGCAACCCTGAAATCGGAGAATGAGGTGCTGAAGTCATCATTAGCCTTTCAGAAGGAGACAGGAGAAAAATTAAGAACTCAAGTTGATAAGCTTGTGAGTGAGAATGAATGTTTAGGAAATCGGAATGCTCGACTTGTGAGTGAAAACCTCCAACTTAAAAATGAGAATCTCCAACTTAAAACGATATTGGAAAGGGTGACTGGGCTCTTAGATGAAATGCAGCCCTCGACCCAGGTCCAACAAATTCGTAAGTTAATGTGTTATCCAAATTCCGGAACCCAGACTGGAGATTTTTGGTCTAATAGTGAGGATGAGGGAGAAGATGAGGAGGGAAGGACTCTTACTTTGAAATCCCAAGTCTTTCCTTTACGTCCTCTGGTTAAAACTGAAACTGCGGTTGATGATGATGATGAAATCCACACCACTGTGCGTACTGTTCCGTGGACACCAACCGAGTTAACAAAAATAAGGGAGAAATATTCGAAGTGGCCAGAAGAGTCAGCTGTTGAATATGTGCAGCGAGTTTCTTCTGAAGGGGGAGATAGAATTATGTTGAGTGAGGACGAAGCAGGAGACTCTTGGGGACCAGGAGTGTTTTTAACAACTACACCTGGTGGATCTCGCTGTCTTTTTAACCCCGTCGGTCAAATAAGACCGAGCAGATTCCCTTTTCTTTTGTGTCTTACAGGAACCTTACATGAACTGTATGTGGACAGACAAACTGCTGCCACCTCACAACGACTGAAGAGAGATGTGATTGGTATCTTAGGAACAGGACTGGGAGTCTTAAATAGTATAGATGCTGAGATACTTGCCAACAAACTAGTCACAACCACTAGTGATCTAGACAAATTAAGATCCCCTACAGTCCTCTCTATCAGCATTGGGAAATCACCAATGGCTTTTATCGAATATCTTGCCTCAGTGGGAAGAAACGGGTGAAAAAGACCATCAGCTGATCACAAATGCACTTGGTACAACCCAAAACAATGTTTCCTTGGCTCTTAGTTGTATCCAAGCCCAATTGTGGGTGCAATCTATGACAGCCGCAATCATAAGGGAAGGTGAAGAAGGTGAAGAAGGCACCTTGCCCACTGAAATTCGAAAAGTAATATGGGATAACGCAATTGAGTTTGAGAAAAAAATTTCAGTCCTGGTGGTATCTGGTTAATTTCACCTACGATCCCATTGAGAGCAAGGCCACAGCTTTTGTCTTGACAATACGCAATGCCTCAGTATACACCATATACCCAATCATCGCGCTGGGGCTGAATCGCCATGAAGCCATACTCTATCCAATAGAGCATAGAGTGTGGGCACAACAAAATGAGAATAAATGGCAAACTGTTGATGTTGAAGCCATGCATTTCACAAGATCAACAAGGATTCATTTGTGAGAGTAATACTCTCAACGCGCAAGACATTTGTCTTGACACCAACCAGAATGTTTGTCACTTTGAGATACATCCTGATGAAACCCCAGAAACTGTGCTTGTGTACATTGGGAAAGGGTGCGTTTGCATGAGGTCTCCCTGTAGTCTTGTATTCGTAGATGACATAGTAATAGATATAAGTAATCACTCAAATCTTTGTGTTTGTAACTTTACTATCATTATCAGATGTGACTTCAGTTATTCAGCTCCTGTTACGTCTTTTCAATTGCTACAATCTAATTACACGTTGATTCGAGATTTGTTGCCTACCCCTATCGGAACGAATCTCTCACTGGTGAAGAAATTGCTACAACATGATGAATTGAAGCGACTGTTGAAAGAGACCCAAGAAAACGGACAGAGAACTCTGATTACTGTCCATCATGATGTTGAAGAAATACACCAAGTGCTGGAAAGAGTCAAGAGAGACGGGGGACATGAATGGTGGGACACTCTTTTTGGATGGTCACCAACAGCTACAAGACTTTATAACAAGATGCTCCATCCTGTTGTTGTTTTACTAGTACTCATTGTATTGTGCTTTGCTTTGACAATTGTTTTGTATGTTAGACTTTGGATTATGATGAAAAGCTTAACTCACTCAATCACCCCACAAGATGTATTTGCACTTGATATCCCTCACCACAGTACGACATGTGATATTCCCTATCAGTATTGAGTATCGTGGAGCTTGAGTGACTGTAGTCACAGGGTGGATTATGTGGAATAATTACTAAATTGGCCAAGAATACAAAAGTACAGCATCGTTCACACATTAAGGAAAGTCATAAAATCAAGAGGCTTCTGAGGTAGAATACTGTTTAAAACATGTTTAAAGCCATTACCCCTTGTCCTATCGCAACAGGCCCTGCTAAAAGAGGGTAGATTTACGGAAGAAGAGTTTTACAATGAGCATGGTGAACCACTGGAACAGGTTGCCCAGAGAGGTGGTAAATGCCCCATCCCTGGAAACATTCAAGGTCAGGTTGGACAGGGCTCTGAGTAACCTGATCTAGTTGAAGATGTCCTTGCTCATTACAGGGGGATTGGACCAGATGACCTTTAAAGGTTCCTTCCAACCCAAACCATTCTATAATTCTATGATTATATGAATATATATATATATAGACACATACATGTTTGCTGAGATGTAGTGAAGAACATGTAAACAGATAATAAGTTCTCTGAGGTAGGATAGCGAGGACTTCAAAATTTTTAAAATTTCTAAACACAACAGTTTCTAGCCTTTAGCTTCAGCACATATTCTATAGAAACAGCAGCAACAATAAATTTCACCACTAATTTTTTTTTACTCTTAATAAGTTTAAATATTTGTAAAGGAGACTCCTAGACTTTCAAAGACAATGATTTCTTCAAAATAAGCCATTTATTGTTTTAATCAACTTCCTAGAATTTTGTTAAACTGTTTTACAGTGGGTAGACACAGGTAGGGTTGTCCCTCTCAAAATCTACTGCACTATTCAAAGCCTGTATCCAAATTTTGCTTACCTAATAACATGTCTGCTGATTATCATGTAATTTAAATTTTTTTTTGACTGGAGCTCAAGTATGGAAAACTGAGGTTAAAAAGAAAGTTTGCCACCTCAGGAATTTTAAAAAAAGGGAATGAGCCAATGTTAGATTTACAATGCTAAGTGGTTATGACCTAAATAATCTTGGAAAAGAATTATAATACAAATCAGTAGGTTTCTTGTCCATTGTTCTCCAATTAGCAGTCTTCAAAGGGTCTCTCTATATGATAGTTAAGTCCTATATAAAAAGTACTACAATTTGGCTTGGCTACATTAGTTTGGTGAGCATAATCATTTATTTTCTTTGAAGACTCTGGAGGGGAGTGTGCTCCTGTGGACAGACATTGGTTGATGAGGGGATAAATAGGAGGAGCCAGCAAATTAACTCCTGGCTCCGAGACTGGTGCATCCGGCAGGACTTCGTCTTTTTTGATCATGGGCTGATCTACAGGAAACCAGGCATGCTGGCAACAGGTGGGGGAAGCCTAACCCGAAGGGAAAGAAAGATCCTGGGGTAAGAATTAGCAGGGCTCATTCATAGGGCTTTAAACTAGGTTTGAAGGGGGATGGGAATGAAACCAGGATTACAAAAGTGGTGCCTGGGAGCAGCAGCATACCAGTGCTTCTGGGTAACAGTGGTAGCAGGGTCTTGTAGTCTGTCTCAGTGATGGTGGGGGATGGTGATTTGTGTGGTAGCAAAGACATGAGGGGTAGTGATAATTTGGGAACTACAGATGTGTCCGAGCATGATCAGGTGCAAATCAGGGCCTGTCCCCCCAAGAAAGTGGCAGGACAATTAACCCAACTGAAGTGCATCTACACAAATGCACGCAGCATGGGGAATAAACAGGAGGAGCTGGAGGCCATCGTGCAGCAGGGAAACTATGATGTGGTTGCCATCACAGAAACGTGGTGGGAAGACACACACAAGTGGAGGGCGGTGACTGATGGCTACCAGCTTTTCAGAAGGGATAGGCAAGGAAGGAGAGGCGGTGGGGTGGCCCTCTATGTTAGGGGCAGTTTTGAATGTCTAGAACTTAACAGTGTGAATGACAGTGTTGAGTGTGTATGGATAAGAATTAAGGGGAAGGCCAACAAGGCAGACATCGTGATGGGAGTTTGTTATAGACCCCCTAATCAAGATGTAGAAACTGATGAAGTATTCTATAAGCAGCTGGCAGAGGTCTCGCGATCATCTGCCCTTGTTCTTGTGAGGGACTTCAACTTCCCAGATGTCTGCTGGAAATATAACACAGCAGAGAGGGAAAAGTCCCGGAGGTTCCTGGAGTGTGTGGAAGACAACTTCCTAACACAGCTGGTGAGGGAACCAACTAGGGTAAGTGCCCTACTGGACCTGCTGCTTGTTAACAGAGAAGGTCTTGTGGGGGATGTAAAGGTTGGAGGTCGTCTTGGGCAGAGTGACCATGAAATGGTAGAATTTTCAATTCTTGGTGAAGCAAGGCGGGGAGCCAGCAGAACTGCCACCTTGGATTTCCGAAGGGCAGACTTTAGCCTGTTTAGGAGCATGGTCAAGAGTGTTCCTTGGGAGGCAGTTTTGAAGAGCAAAGGTGCCCAGGAAGGCTGGTCATACTTCAAGCAGGTGCTCTTAGAAGCACAGGAGAAGGCCATCCCCATGTCTCGAAAAATGAGCCGACGGGGAAGAAGACCAGCCTGGCTAAATAGAGAGCTTAGGCTGGACCTCAGGAAAAAAAGGAAAGCTTGCATTCTCTGGAAAAGGGGGTTGGCAACTTATGAGGATTATCAAGATATAACAAAGCTATGTAGGGGGAAAATTAGAAGGGCCAAAGCTCAATCAGAACTCAGCTTGGCCACTGCAGTTAAAGACAATAAGAAGAGATTCTTTCAGTATATCAATAGAAAAAGGAAGACTAGGGAAAATGTAGGCCCACTGATGAACGAGATGGGTGCCCTAGTGGTGGAAGACACAGAGAAGGCAGAGCTACTGAATGCCTTCTTTTCTGCTAAAGCTCTCCCTCATGAATCCCATACCCTGGAGGCAAGGGGGAAGGTCTGGAGAGAGGAAGATTTTCCCTCAGTTGAGGAGGACCGGGTCAGAGACCACTTGGCCAAGCTGGACATTCATAAGACCATGGGCCCTGATGGGATGCACCCACGAGTGCTGAGAGAGCTGGCAGATGTTATCGCTAGACCGCTCTCCATTGTCTTTGAAAGGTCATGGGGAACAGGAGAGGTGCCTGAGGACTGGAGGAAGGCTGACATCACTCCAATCTTCAAAAAAGGCAGGAAGGAGGACCCGGGGAACTACAGACCGGTTAGCCTCACCTCTGTCCCTGGGAAGGTAATGGAGCAACTCATTCTGGATGTCATCTCCAAACACGTTGAGGAACAGGAAGTTATTGGAAGTGGTCAACATGGATTTACCAAGGGTAAATCATGCTTGACCAATCTCATAGCTTTCTATGATGTTATAACGGGTTGGCTGGATGAGGGGAGAGCCATAGATGTCATCTACCTTGACTTTAGCAAGGCTTTTGACACTGTCTCCCATAACATCCTCATTAGGAAGCTGAGGACGTATGGGCTAGATGAGGTGACAGTGAGGTGGATTGAGAGCTGGCTGTGTGACAGAACTCAGAGGGTTGTGATCAGTGGCACAGAGTCTAGTTGGAGGCCTGTGACCAGTGGTGTCCCCCAGGGGTCAATACTCGGTCCAATTTTGTTCAATATATTCATTAATGACCTGTACGAGGGGACAGAGTGTATCCTCAGCAAGTTCACTGATGATACCAAACTGGGAGGGGTGGCTGACACCCCAGAGGGCCGTGCTGCCATCCAGCGTGACCTGGACAGGCTGGAGAGCTGGGCAGAGAAGAACCTAATGAGGTTCAACAAAGGCAAGTGCAAGGTCCCACACCTGGGGAGGAAGAATGCTAAGCACCAGTATAGGTTAGGGGTGGACCTGCTGGGAAGTAGTTCCGAGGAGAAGGATCTGGGGGTCCTGGTGGACAGTAGATTATCCATGAGCCAGCAATGTGCCCTTGTTGACAAGAAGGCCAATGGGATCCTGGGCTGCATAGGGAAGAGTGTGGCCAGTAGGTCGAGGGAGGTCATTCTCCCCCTCTGCTCTGCACTGGTGAGGCCACAACTGGAATACTGTGTCCAGTTTTGGGCTCCCCAGTTCAAGAGGGACAGGGAACTGCTGGAGCGGGTCCAGCGAAGGGCAACTAAGATGACTGAGGGACTGGAGCATCTCCCTTATGAGGAAAGGCTGAAAGAGCTGGGACTCTTTAGCCTGGAGAAGAGAAGACTGAGGGGAGACCTTATTATGGCATACAAGTATCTAAAGGGTGGGTTGAAGGCGGATGGTGCCAGACTCTTTTCAATGGTTCCCAGTGACAGGACGAGGGGTAACTGGCACAAGTTGGAACATAGGGAGTTCCTTTCAAATACACGGAAAAACTTCTTTACGGTTAGGGTGACAGAGCACTGGAACAGGCTGCCCAGGGAGGCTGTAGAGTCCCCTTCTCTGGAGATTTTCAAGACTCACCTGGATGCAGTCCTGAGTGATGTGCTCTAGGCAATCCTGCTTTAGCAGGGGAGTTGGACTAGATGATCTCTAGAGGTCCCTTCCAACTCTGAAGATTCTGTGATTCTGTGATTTTTTTCTTTTTTCCTTCCCAAGCGTCTTTTTGTCTTTTTCCCCTCTCCCAGCACTTCATTCCAGTCTATGAGTGTGTCTTTTAGTATTAGCTGTGAAAACATACCTTCATGTGATACTCTGACCATTGAGCACGTCTCAGTCTCTCATACAATGTTGTTATGACATACTGTGCAGTACAACTGCTTAGTTTAATCAGTCCAGTTTGCCATCCTGGTTAGCATTTCTCATCTCTATGCTACTTTGTCCATTGTGCTACCACACAGGAAACTGCACGGGAAACTGCTGAAAAATACCTAATTCTGATGAGTTCTCCAAATCTGTCCATCTTCAACGTCTCCGAATAGGGTGCTGGAACAGCAGAGTGGACCACACAGTCACCCATGCAAGCCGCAGACTGTGTAACCCACCCCATCTTTCCACCAGAAGAAATCAAATCAAACCATAACCCTGTCTAAGGGGTTAAGTCCAGCAAGATCTGCAGAATTAGAGTCAGACGCTTAAAGACTTTCAGGTCTGGCCTACCGGTTATGGCCCTAGTGGTCCATAACCTTCTTTTGTTTCCCTTACCCATGGCAAAGGAGAAGAGGAAGAGGGTTTCTCTGAGCTGACTGATTGAAAACCTCATAACAATGAATGCAAATGACACTGCAAGCTGGAACCTGGGCAGAATCAAGGAAGACTATAAAGCCCCGGGGGTGCAAGCGAAAAGTATTGGTGCCCAAGTTACCTTTTCTTCTATTTTACCAGTTAGATGAAAGGGTGCAGCCAGAAATAGATGTATAATGCAAATCAACTGCTGGCTTCATGGCTGGTGCCATCGTGAGGGTTTTGGCTTTTATGACAATGGGACATTCTTTGATGACTATAGCTTGTTAGGGAGGGATGGGATCCACCTGTCTAGAAGAGGCAAGGGAATCTTTGGCAGCAGGCTGGCCAACTTGGTGAGGCGGGCTTTAAACTGAATGACTCGGGGTACGGGGTCCAAAGTGGCAATGCTCATGCCATTCCAACCAACTGGGGAATGAGCCAGGCCAACCAGAGCAGCAAAAAATGTCAACTCCAAGGGGAATGTTACAGTAGGCATCTGCTACTGACCTCCAAACCAAGACAAAAAGGCCAACAAAGCAATATTTGGGTCACTTAAGCAAGCTTCGGGTCAACAGAACCTGGTTCTTATGGGTGACTTCAACTACACAGACATTTGTTGGAAGAACAATACAGCAGCTCACATGTCATCCACCAAGTTCCTGGAATGTGTAGAGGACTGCTTCCTCATACAAATGTTAGATGTGCCAACCAGGAATGATGCACTGCTGGACTTGCTACTCACAAACCAAGAAAACCTGCTTTATAATATCTCTTGGGATCCTGCTGAACATGCTGAAGGTTAGTACTAAGACAAAGGTTTTATATTTTAGAAAAGCAAAGAGCTCGCTCAGAGCTCAGCTGGGAAGGATTCTGTGGGAAGCTTCCATGGAGAATAAAGGAGTTAGTGAGTGCTGGGAGTTTTTCAAGAAAGGTCTCCTGGAAGCACAAAAACAATTCATCCCCTTTAAAGGTAAGACAAGTAAATGGAGCAAGAACCCCCCCTTGGCTTAGCTGCAAGCTTCTGAGTCTGCTCAAAACCAAGAGAAGCGTACCAGAAATGGAAAAGTGGACGAATACCTGTTGAGAACTACAAGGGCATGCAGAAATGCAGTTAGAAAAGCAAAAGCTCAGCTCAAATTGAAATTGTCCAGAGATGTCAAAAACTACAAGAAAGGGTTCTTCACGTACATAAACAACAAGCAGAAACAGAAGGAAAATATTGGCCCTCTGTTAAACAGGAGAGGGGAATTAGTCACCGACAATGCTGAAAAGGCAGAGGTTCTCAACACTTTCTTCACCTCTGTCTTTACCAGCACTGTTGGGTCCCAGGCCTTGGGAACAACAATCCAGGTTGATGCAAACACAGACCCATCATCAGCGAAGGAAGAGTTGGCATGCGAACTATTACAAGAGCTTGACCCCTACAAATCAATAGGCCCTGACAATATCCACCCAAGGGTGTTAAGAGAGCTGGCTGATGTTGTGAGACTGCTCTCCATAAACTTTGAGAAGTTGTGGAGATCAGGGGCATGTCCCAGAAGACTAGAAGAAGGCTAATGTCACCTCCATCTACAAGAAGGGCTTAAAGGAGGATCATGGAAATTATAGACCCATCAGTTTTACTTTAGTCTCTGGGAAAGTTATGGAACGAATCCTCCTGGGGGCTATCACAAGTCAAATGAAGCACATGATTGGGAAAAGCCAGCATGGATTCACCAAGGGCAAAAAACCTGATCGCCTTCTATGACAAAGTAACCTGCTCAGTTGATGTGGGGCGAGTGGTGGACATTATCTACCTGGATTTCTCCAAGGATTTCAACACGGTTCCCCACAGCCTCCTCCTAGAGAAACTGATGCGTTACAGTCTAGACAAGTGATCTGTGCAGTGGGTGGGGAACTGGCTGACAGGCCGCACCCAGAGGGTGGTGGTAAATAGCTCTTTTTCAAACTGGCAACCTGTCACAAGTGGGGTCCCCCAGGGATCGATACTGTTTAATATCTTCATAAGTGATCTGTATGATGGGATCGAATGTACCCTGACAAAGTTTGCTGATGACAACAGAGTCGGGAATTGGACACTTCAGAAGGGAGGGACACCCTGCAGGAAGACCTGGATAGGCTGGAAGAGTGGGCTAACAAGAACCCTATGAAGTTCAACAAGGACAAGTGTAAGGTCTTGCACCTGGGAAAACAGAATCCAGGAGTGCAGCACAGGCTGGGATCTACCTGGCTGGGGAGTAGCTCTGTGGAAAGGGACCTGGGGGTCCTGGTGGACAAGCAGCTCAATATGACTGAACAGTGTGCTGCTGCGGCAAAGAAAGCCAATAGGATGCTGGGTTGCATCAACAAGGGCATCACCAGCAGAGATAACGAAGTCATTATCCCACTCAGCGCTTGTCAGGCCACACCTGGAATACTGTGTTCAGTTTTGGTCCCTGCTATACAAAAAAGACGTGGACAAGCTGGAGAAGGTCCAGAGAAGGGCCACCAAGATGATCAAAGGACTGGGAAGCCTGCCATATGGGGAAAGGCTGAGGGAATTGGTTTGTTTCAGCCTTGAGAAAAGAATGGTTAGGGGAGACCTTATCACCATGTTCTAGTATTTAAAGGGTGGCTACAAAGAAGACGGAGACTCTCTTTTTACAAGGAGGCACATGGAAAAGATGAGGGCTAATGGGTACAAGTTACTCCTGGGGAGATTCCGATTGGACACAAGAGGAAAATTTTTCACAATGAGAACAATCAGCCGTTGGAATAATCTCCCCAGGGAAGTGGTGGATTCCCCAACATTGGACGCTTTTAAGATGTGGCTGGACAGGGTGCTGGGCCACCTTGTCTAGACCGTGCTTTTTCCAAGAAAGGTTGGACCAGATGATCCTTGAGGTCCCTTCCAACCTGGTATTCTATGATTCGATGATAACCTTCTATGATGAAATGACTGGCTTGGTAAACAAGGGGAGAGCAGTGGATATTTCTACCTGGACTTCAGTAAGGCTTTTGACATTGTCTCCCATAAGATCTTCATAGGGAAGCTGATGAAGTATGCGCTGGATGAGCAGGTAGTGAGGGGGATTGAAAACTGGCTGAATGGCTGAGATCAGAGGGTGGTGATCAGTGGCACGAAGTCTAGTTGGAGGCCAGTAACTAGTGGGGTACCCCAGGGATCAATATCAGGTACGGTCCTGTTTAACTTCTTTAATGATCTGAGCAGAGTGTATCATCATCAAATTTGCTGATGACACAAAACTGGGAAGAGTGGCTGCCATCCAGAGGGATCTCGACAGGCTGGAGAAATGGTCTGACAGGAACCTCATGAAGTTCAACAAGGGGAAGTGCCAAGTCCCACACTTGGGGAGGAACAATCCAAAGCACCAATATATGCTGGGGGCCACCCAGCTGGAAAGCAGCTTGGCAGAAGAGGACCTGGGGGTCCTGGTGGACACCAAGTTGAACATGAGCCAGCAATGTGCCCTTGAGGCAAAGGCGGCTAATGGTATCCTGGGCTGCATTAGGAGGAATCAATTAGCAGGTCAAGGGAAGTGATTCTTCCCCTCTGCTCAGCACTGGTGAGGCCACACCTGGAGTCCATCTCTGGGCTCCACAGTACAAGAGAGGCGTGGGTAGCCTTGGCTGCAACGACCATGTGATGGTAGAATTCAAGATCCTTAGGGCAGCAAGGAGGGCACGCAGCAAGCTCACTGCCCAGTGACTCTCCAGTACGTCATAGAATCATAGAATGGTTTAGGTTGGAAGGGACCTTAAAGATCACGTTGTTCCAACACCCCAGCCATGGGCAGGGACACCACCCACTGGACTGGGTTGCTCAAAGCCCCATCCAGACTGGCCTTGAACACTTCCAGGGATGGGGCCTCAACAGCTTCCCTGGGCAACCTGTTCCAGTGTCTCACCACCCTCATAGTGAAAAATTTCTTATTAATATCTAATCTACCCTCTTCCAGTTTGAAAGGAATCTACCCTCTTCCTGTTATCAAAGCTTCCATTCAGTTACCTTAGAATACCTAACTTTTCACCTCAGGAGAACTTTCTGAAAGTACAGCTTCCTTAGAAACAGCTGCGTGTTCCATATAATGTTTTCTGGGACAAGCACATTAAATTTCACATAAGTAACATAAAAGTAAAATAAAGGAAACAAAAAAGAAATGAAAGTGTGGGAGGAGTGATACTGGTTTCTCTGACAGCCACAGAGAATTTATGACGCTTCTGTTCAGGTATCCAGCGTTAAACAAAAAAACAACAACAAACAAACAAAAACAAAACAAAAAAATCAAAAAAAGAAGAGTATGTGTGACACTAAAAATGAGAAATGCATTTTTTATGTAATTTTAGCTTTATACTTCAGTTCAAACCCTCACCCCAACGTATGAACAAGGACAGAATAAGGTCCATTACTAATATGATGTTATTCATCTAGAACCAATAATTTCACATGAAAGGTACTGCTATCCTATCCACAATTAATGAAGGTATAGAACGAAATCCTAGCAATCTACAAAATCCTACAAGACTTCAGTGACTAAATATTTGGAGTATTAAAAACTGCTATTTTTAATAATTTTTTCCTTTTCATATACTTTTTAAAAAACATGACCAGCAAGTCATTCAACTACAAACTAACCATTTGGTGTACTAAGTAAAATTTGTAAAGAAGAAAATGGGTGCAATGAAGAATGGGTGATAAACTTTGTCTTAAGAACCTCTAAGCAAAATATGGGCAAGGCTATTACATTTGGTCATTACCACAGTGTAAATGGGGCATGAGCTCTGGTGGCAATATACTTACCATCATACTCTGGGAAATAATCAACTAAATGGGAGTACATAATTTTCTCCTCTAAGAGATCTTTTTTATTTAAGAACAGAATGACCGAAGAATTCTGGAACCATGGATATGTGATAATTGTCCTAAAGAGTGCTTTGCTTTCTTCCATTCGATTCTGGAATAAAAAAAAGAGAGATGAATTTATGCACTTGTGAAAATAAATTTTTCTTTTTTTTAAAATTAATCCATGCAATTCTATTTTATTTGATACAGATATCCATTTCATGTTTTTCACCTTCTTACTGAAATGTAAGATTTAATCGATTCATTTACAATTCATAGGTAAGTGGTAAATTAAATATGCAGGCAGTTTCCTTTCGCAAACTCATTGACACAAGCATAATTACGACCCTGGACTTTAGGCATGCAGACTTTGATCGCTTCAGGGATCTGCTGGCCAAAGTGCCGTGGGACAAAGCTCTAGAGGGAAGGGGGGCCCAGGACAGCTGGTCAGTATTCAAGGATCACCTTCTCCGTGTCCAGGAGCAAACTATACCGACAAAGAGGAAGGCAGGAAAGAATGCTAGGAGACCTGCCTGGATGAACAAGGAGCTCCTGGGCACACTGTCACACAAAAAGAAACTTTATTAGGAGTGGAAGAAAGGACAGCTGGAATGGGGGGCATATAAGGAAGCTGTCTGAACAGCAAGAGACCTGGTGAGAAAAGCTAAAGCTCAGTTAGAATTAAATCTAGCCAAGGAGATCAAGGGAAACAGCAAAAATTTCTATAGGTACATTAATGGTAAGAACAAGACTAGGGAGGGTGTGGGCCCCCTCAGAAAGGAAACAGGGGAGCTGGTGACAAGTGATATGGAGAAGGCTGAGGTTCTCAACGACTTCTTTTCCTCAGTCTTCACTGGCAAGGGCTCCAGCCACACTCCCGGAGTCACAGAAGACAATGGCAGGGGTTGGACAGAACTGCCCATTGTAAGTGAAGATCAGGTTTGTGACCATCTGATGAACCTGAAAGTGAACAAGTCCATGGGACCCAATGGGATACACCCACGGGTACTGAAGGAACTGGCGGATGAGGTTGCTAAACCGCTCTCTATTATATTCCAAAAGTCATGGCAGTCTGGTGAGGTCCCCACTGACTGGAAAAGGGGAAACATAATCCCCATTTTCAAAAAGGGAAAGAAGGATGAACCAGGGAACTATAGGCCAGTCAGTCTCACCTCCGTGCCTGGTAAGGTTATGGAGCAGATCCTCCTGGAGGCACTGCTGAGGCAGAAGAATAACAAAGAGGTGATTCGGTACAATCAACACGGCTTCACCAAGGGCAAATCGTGCCTGACAAACCTGGCTGCCTTCTATGAGAAGGTCACAACATCAATAGACAAGGGGAGAGCAACTGACGTCATTTATCTGGACCTGAGCAAAGCCTTTGACACTGTTCCACATGACATCCTGGTCTCCAAGCTGATAAAATATGGGTTTGATGGACTGACAATTGAGTGGATAAAGAACTGGCTTGACGGCCACACCCAAAGAGTGGCTGTCAATGGGTCCATGTCCAAGTGGAGGCCAGTGACAAGTGGAGTCCCTCAAGGATCAGTACTGGGACCGGTCTTGTTTAACATCTTCGTCAGCGACATGGACAGTGGCATAGAGTGCACCCTCAGCAAGTTTGCCGACGACACCAAGCTGTGTGGGACGGCTGACACGCTGGAGGGAAGGGATGCCATCCAGAGGGACCTTGACAGGCTGGAGAGGTGGGCCCATGCCAACCTCATGAAGTTCAACAAGACCAAGTGCAAGGTCCTCCATCTGGGTCGGGGCAATCCCAAGCACCAATATAGGCTGGGCAGTGACTGGTTTGAGAGCAGCCCAGAAGAAAAGGACTTGGGGGTGCTGGTGGACGAGAGGCTCAACATGAGCCGTCAGTGCACACTTGCAGCCCAGAAAGCCAATCGTATCCTGGGCTGCATCAGGAGAAGCGTGGCCAGCAGGTCGAGGGAGGTGATTCTCCCCCTCTACTCCACTCTCGTGAGACCCCACCTGGAGTACTGCGTCCAATTCTGGAGCCCCTACTACAAGAAAGATATGGACGTGCTGGAACGTGTCCAGAGAAGGGCCACGAGGATGATCAGAGGGCTGGAGCACCTCTCCTATGAGGACAGGCTGAGAGAGTTGGGGTTGTTCAGTCTGGAGAAAAGAAGGCTCCGAGGAGACCTTATAGTGGCCTACCAGTATCTTAAGGGGGCCTACAAGAAAGCTGGTGAGGGACTTTTTAGGATGTCGGGTAATGGTAGGACTAGAAGGAATGGATTAAAACTAGAGATGGGTCGATTCAGACTGGACGTTAGGAAGAAGTTCTTCACCATGAGGGTGGTGAGACACTGGGACAGGTTGCCCAGAGAGGTGGTGGAAGCCCCATCCCTGGAAGTTTTTAAGGCCAGGCTGGATGGGGCTCTGAGCAACCTGATCTAGTGGGAGGTGTCCCTGCCCATGGCAGGGGGGTTGGAACGAGATGATCTTTAAGGTCCCTTCCAACCCTAACAATTCTATGATTCTATAATTATTCTTTAAAACACAGATCATGGACATGATAGCTGTAACAGGTACTGTTGTATATACTGACTATGCACAGTTATGATCAGCCAACAAATTCACGAGTACTGAAATGCATGTGCTTCAAGGCACAAGGAAGCATACAAGACGACAGAATAACCAAGTTTTAAGAACCTTATTCATTTTATATGACTTTCCTGAACTTTAAATGCAAGTTATCCTTAATTTTTTGAAAGAGATCAGCTTTAAAATAGTTCCTGTTAAATTTGAAATTTGCTCATTGATAACCTGTGAATATTTCCCCAAATCAAAGGCTTATGATATAAAACCTTACAAAGGGTAAATTTGTTTCTAACATCATTCAGTTAGTCTTTACTTAAGCCTTGCTTAATTGCTCCTGAAAAGCATTTTGTATTATAGTGGAAATTTAAGTGAAGCATAAAGTTCTGTTGGTAAGGGCTTTCTGACACTGTATAATTCTGTTGTGTTTTTATACAATTCTGAGGAACTGTTAGTCTGACACGATGCAGTTAATGTAGAGTCAGAACAAACTGAGTTTGGTACCACGAATTAACTCTACTTCTTTCTTTATTTGGAAAACTCTAAGGCAGGCCTGATTAGCTACCTATGGAAGTTTTTTTTAGGATCTGCCTCCTGAAAACAACAGTTCCACCACCAAACAGGCCTTCAGAGAACAAAATCAAGGAAGCGAATCTTGCAGATTTTGCTCTTGCCCCATAGAATCATAGAATCATAGAAGCATTTAGGCTGGAAAAGACCCTTAAGATTATCGAGTCCAACAATTAACACTACCAAGTCCACCACTAAACCATATCCCTAAGTGCCACGGCTAGAAGTCTTTTAAATACCTTCAGGGATGGTGACTCAAACACTTCCCTGGCCAGACTGTTCCAATGCTTGACAGCCATTTCAGTGAAGAATTTTTACCTAATAACCAATCTAAAACTCCCCTGGTGAAACTTGAGGACATTTCCTCTTGTCATATCATTTGTTACATGGGAAAAGAGACTGACCCTCCACCTCACTATAACCTCCTTTCAGGTAGTTGTAGAAAGCAATAAGGTCTCCCCTCAGCCTCCTTTTCTCTAGGCTGAACAAGCCCATCTCCCTCAGCCGCTCCTAATAAGACTTGTTCTATAGACCCTTCACCATCTTCATTGCCCTTCTCTGGACACACTCTACCACCTCCGTGTCTTTCTTGTAGTGAGAGGCCCAAAACTGGACACAGTATTCCAGGTGGGGTCTCACCAGTGCCGAGTACAGGGGGATGATCACTTCCCTAGTCCTACTCACCACACTGTTCCTGATACAGGCCAGGATGCTGTTGGCTGCCTTGGCCACCTGGGCACACTGCTGGCTCATAGTCAGCCAGCAGTCGACCAGCACCCCCAGGTCCTTTTCTGCCAGGCAGCTTTCCAGCCACTCTTCCCCAAGCCTGTAGCGCTGCATGGGGTTGTTGTGACCCAAGTGCAGGACCCAGCACTTGGCCTTACTGAATCTCATACAACTGGCCCATTGGTCCAGCCTGTCCAGATCCCTCTGCAGAGCCTTCCTACCCTCAAGCAGGTCAACACTCCCACCTAACTTGGTGTCATCTGCAAACTTACTGAGGGTGCACTCAATCCCCTCATCCAGATCATTGATAAAGATATTAAAGAGAACTGGCCCCAGTACCAAGCCCTGAGGGAACACCGCTTGTGACCAGCCGCCAACTGGATTTAACTGCATTCACCACCACTCTCTGGGTGCGGCCCTCCAGCCAGTTTTTAACCCAGCCAAGAGTACTCCCATCCAAGCCATGGGCAGCCAGATTCTCCAGGAGAATGCTGTGGGAAACTGTATCAAAGGCCTTACTAAAGTCCAGGTAAACAACATCCACAGCCTTTCCCTCATCCACCAAGCAGGTCACCTCGTCACGGAAGGAGATCAGGTTAGTCAAGCAGGACCTGCCTTTCATGAACCCATGCTGACTGGGCCTGATCACCTGGTTGTCCTTCATGTGCCACGTAATGGCACTCAGGATGATCTGTTCCATGACCTTCCCAGGCACCGAGGTCAGACCAACAGGACTGTAGTTCCCTGGATCCTCCTTCCGGCCCTTCTTGTGGATGGGCGTCACATTTGCAAACTTCCAGTCAACTGGGACCTCCCCGGTTTGCCAGGACTGCTGGTAAATGATGGAAAGTAGCTCGGTGAGCACTTCCGCCAGCTCTCTCAGTACCCTCGGGTGGATCCCATTCAGCCCCATAGACTTGTGTACGTCCAGGTGTTGGAACAGGTCCCTCACCATCTCCCTTTGGATTACGGGGGCTTCATTCTGCTCCCCACCCCTATCTACAAGCTCAGGCATTAAGTACCTCAGCCTTCTCCTCATCCTTTGTCACTATCTTGCTGCCTTCATCCGATAAAGGATGGAGATTTTCCTGAGTCCTCCTTTTGTTACTAATATATTTATAGAAACTCTTTTTATTGTTCTTAACATCCAAAGCCAGGTAAAGTTCTAGTTGGGCTTTGGCCTTTCTAATTTTCTCCCTACATAGCCTCACAACATCTTTGTAGCCTTCCTGAGTGGTCTGCCCCTTCTTCCAAAGGCCATAAACTCTCCTTTTTTCCCTGAGCTGTATCCATCTCTCTCTGTTCAGCCAGGCTGGTCTTTTTCCCTGACAGCTCATTTTTCAGCACACAGGGATGGCCTGCTCCTGCACCTTTAAGACTTCCTTCTTGAAAAATGTTCAGCCTTCCTGGACTCCTTTGCCCTTCAGGGCTGCCTCCCAAGGGACTCTGTCAAGCAGGCTCCTGAACAAACCAAAGTCTGCCCTCCGGAAGTCCATGGTGGCAGTTCTGCTGACCCCCCTCTTTGCTTCTCTGAGAACCAAAAAAACCCCCCCACCCCCAAAGATCACAAAGCAGAGGTTAATATTTCGGAAGTTATTTAGCATCACAACGATGCACTCCATTATGTGACCTGACAAATTTTTTGCGTCTTTTTTTCTGTTGGAAAGTCTATATTAAATAGGAATATCTCCATTCTCCAAATAAGACTTACAGCAATTAAGTAGCAGCACTGTCTGGCTGCACAGAAAGACCCTGTAGTGTATTCCTTGTCTGGAAATATAATAGGGCTGCTACATGTAAGGTTGGGAAATAAGAGGAAATCAGGTAAGTGCCAAGTCCTCAACTATGTAAAAAAGTAAATACAGTTTCAAAACTGGAAACACTTAAATTTTTTACCATCGGTATGAAATATAATCATGTAGCTATAACTAGCTATCTGAGAAAGAACTGTAATGGTTGTACAAACCATTGTATTGTGATGAATAACTCAAATGTGGTAAGAGACTACTTCAAACACATGCAGAGCTCAGGAATGATTCCTTTATTCTCTTCACTTGTTTTAATCTTTCTGCAGACCAGCATGATGAAAACAAATGCTGGTAGAAGACAACTTATCCTGGAATATGGAATAATAATATACTTTATGTAGGAAAAATCCTTTATTTAAGGAAAGAAGTTGATTTAAAGACATTCATTTAAAAATAAGTTTAACTTATTTAAAATTTAACTTATTTAAAAATAAGTTCTAAATTCTGCTTTTTGATAAACCTGCAAGTTTCTCCAGATCCACTGGTATAACTCGGAAAATTTGACCTATAGGACATCATACATTTATCAGAGAGCTGATCCCTTCATTTTTCCTCTCACTACTAATTTTGTCAGACTGTTCTGGAAAAGTGAAAAGGTCAAACGCATCTGATAATTTAACTTATGTTTCCCTTCATCACATCATATCAGATTGAGGGAAGATTTACTTAATTTACAGTACTAATAATGTAATGAATATATTATGTCATCTGGATCAAATTTTGTCCTCATTTCCACCAATGAATCTAGGTAGACTTACTGTATTATTAAGGGCAGAATTTGGAACATCTAAGTATCTGCCCTTTTATATTCATTTAAGAAGAGAGAGGCATTTCAAATCTGTACATCATCTGAAATTTTTGAGAGATGTTTAAATATACTATCCTTAGCAATTTTTCACATTTTGTATTTATGCACCAAAATCAGATGCTTATTTATGTACAAACTAGACACATACTTAAGAGAGGAGAGATGACATTGTTTCTGAGCATTGGTTGTTAGAGGAGTCATAGTTATGTTACAACTTGAGTAGCTACGCATGCTTTTCTTCCCAGTTCTTTAATTGCAGATCTTTGTCACTGGATTGCAATTTCATGGATATATCATTTAAGCATCATCCTACACAGGGCTCTAAAAGACAGGCAGTCTGAACACTTGTCTCATTTCTATGCATGATGCCCCCTTATAGAGTAGTTGAAGACTTAACTCCTCTAAGGATATGAAGTCACAAATGGTATCTAACTCAATCCCACACATACCCAGTAAGTAAAAGCCCTTGCGATACACTAGCAAAACCTCTCAACTTACTATAGCCTCATCTGATTTATAATCCAAATGTATTTCTCTTGAATAAGCTAAAGAAGGAAAGAAACAGATTTACAGCAGAAAGTCTATCATGCACTACATTTTGAAAATACAAACCTGAGCCTTAAGAACTTGTCCTGGTTTGAGGTAAAACAGAACCAATTTTCTGTTATGTAATTTTACTTTTTAGCTGGGCCTCTTCTAACTGACTAGTTAGAAGGTCACCTGGTCACTGACAGGTGACCCCAAACTGACCAACAGGGTATTCCATCCCATCTGCATCACACTCAGTATAAAAGCTGAGGGATCAAAGGGGCAAGGTGGCTCTAGCTCGTTCTTTCTTCAATGGCCGATGTCTGAGGAGGCCCCTGTCTGTTCGTCTGCCTTTGATCCTGATCTGAGCATTCCTGACTCTAGTTCCGGAATTCAGCTCCTGTCCGTCGCTGACTCCAGTCTGGGACTTTCCCTGTGCCTGCTGGTGACGCGATCGTCATCCTGGGAGCTGGATACGTTTTTGTATGTATTGTATACTTTTTTTTCTTTCATTTTTATTATTCTATTATTATTTACTATTTTCTTATTTATTATTATTTTCATTAAAGTAGTTTAGTTCTTTTTCTAAACTCGTAAATCTCCTTATCTCTTCCTCTCCTCTCTGAGGAGAGAGAGGGGGGAGGGCCATCTGTCGTTATGATTGGCCAATCTGGCCAAAACCACGACAGATTTATTGGTGCCCCACATTGGGGGTCACCTGTCCCGTCTGCTCCTCCCTGCAGGTGGGACCCTTCTAAGCTTCTCCGCTTCCGACCCTCCAATGGGGCAAATAACGAAGTTAGCTGACCTTGGTCGTTATAGCAATAAGTATAAGCAAGAGCCTCTGTGCATACCGTTCCTTGGTATAATCAGGTCTTATCACTCGGAGAGTGAACAGTTTTCTGCATAATATGCTGTTTATTTCAGACTTTAGTCAGTTAGAAGAGGCCCAGCTAAAAAGTAAAATTACTGAACAGAAAATTGGTTCTGTTTTACCTCAAACCAGGACAGAACTCTAAAACAGTTTCAGAAAGATGAAGGGTCATATAAACAAACACAGATGCACTGAATGGCAAATAATAATTTGTACAGATTTATATTTATACATGAAAATGAGATTAATGAAACAATGTATTAACTGAAAAGAATCACACAGATAACTTAAAACGTATAGTTTTCTTTGTTAAAGCATACTACGAGGAAAAAGAATTCAGGCAATATCATGCAGTGGACTAATTAGAAAAAGAAAGTAGGCCATCTTACAAATATCATACTATTTAATCAGGCCATGAAAGCAATGCAAGAGGAGCAGCAGAACACTGCAAGTTTTTGAGTCAGATCTACACAGATGACAGGTACAAATATCAAAGAAGGATTAGATTCTATCATAGTATCACACTGATGCTATACATAAGAAAAAAGAAGGGCATTTATACACACTCTCTCACTTTGGTGTAGAAATTTTAATACTGTTTCACAGTTCAAAGGTTATTTGAATTTTGCAGAGTGTGAAAAAATATCCGTAACTGATTACCAAAGTACCCAAGTTCAATTATTGTTTTTCTTAATGAACCTGTCACATCACAGTGAGGAATAAGAATAATATTTCTTGTAATTTTCTTAATTTACAGTGAGAACTGCCACATTTAAAACCTTTTACTATTTCTGTCACACACAGATTCTGACAAAAATACACTTTGCTTGAAGTGGAATAAATAAATATATTCTTCCTTTCTGGGACTGTAAGAGAAGGGAAAAGGATGGGAACAAAGCAGTGTTCTGGTATGCTAAAAAAAAATCTATATAAAATCGTAGAGTCATAGAATGGTTTGAGTTGGAAAGGACCTTTAAAGGTCATCTAGTCCAACCTCGCCTGCAATGAGCAGGGACATCTTCAACTAGATCAGGTTGCTTAAAGCCCCGTCAAATCTGACCTTGAATGTTTCCAGGGATGGGGCATCTACCACCCCTCTAGGCAACCTGTTACAGTGATTCACCACCCTTATCGTAAAAAATTTCTTCCTTATATCTAGTCTAAATCTCTTTTGGTTTAAAGCCATTACCCCTTGTCCTATCGCAACAGACCCTACTAAAAAGTCTGTCCCCGTCTTTCTTATAAGCCCCCTTTAAGTACTCAAAGTCCATAATAAGGTCTCCCCGGAGCCTTCTCTTCTCCAGGCTGAAGAACCCCAACTCTCTCAGCCTGTCCACATAGCATAGGTGCTCCAGCCCTCTAATCATTTCTGTGGCACTCCTCTGGACCTGCTCTAACAGATCCATGTCTTTTTGTACTGAGGCCTCCAGGTGGGGTCTCATGAGAGCAGAGTAGAGGGGCAGAATCACCTCCCTCAACATGCTGTACACTGCTGGATATGGTTGGCCTTCTGGGCTATGAGCGCACATTGTTGGCTCATGTCCAGCTTTTCATCCACCAGTACCCCCAAGTCCCTCTCAGCAGGGCTGCTCTCAGTCCCTTCATCCCCTAGCCTGTATTGTTACCAGGTGTTGCCCTGACCCAGGTGCAGGACTTTGCACTTGGTCTTGTTGAACCTCATGAGGTTCACATGGGCCCACTTCTCAAGCTTGTCCAGGTCCCTCTGGATGGCATCCCATCCCTCAGGCCTGTCAACCACACCACTCAGCTTGGTGTCATCGGCAAACTTGCTAAGGATGCGCTGATCCCACTATGTTGTTGATGAAGATATTAAACAGTACTGGCCCCAATACAGACCCCTGAGGGACACCACTCGTCACTAGTCTCCATCAGGACATTGAGCCGTTGACCACTACCCTCTGGATGTGACCATCCAGCCAATTCCTTATCCAGTGAATGGTCCATCCATCAAATCTATATCTCTCCAATTTAGAGACAAGAATGTTGTGGGAGACAGTGTCAAAGGCCTTACAGTTAGATGACATCCATAGCTCTTCCCTTGTCCACTGATGCAGTCACTCCATTGTAGAAAGCCACTAGGTTGGTCAGGCAGGACTTGCCCTTGGTGAAGCCATGCTGGCTGTCTCAAATCCCTGTCCTCCATGTGCCTTAGCATAGCTTCTAGGAGGATCTGTTCCATGATCTTCCCAGGCACAGAGGTGAGGCTGACAGGGCAGTAGTTCCCAGGGTCCTCCTTTCTACCCTTTTTAAAAATGGGTGCAATTTTTTAATTTTTATTTTTTAATTTTTACTTTTTTATTCTTTACAAAAGCTCGTGTCAAGGTCTGATTCTCAATAGATCGCAGTAAGGGAGCAGCTCTGCTCCATACAAAACCCTGACTCAGAATCAGGTCATCTATGAATGATTTCGTGCCGTGCGCCCCACAATCATGCAGTATGCGACGGGGAAGAGGCACCGCCGTATCTGTCCACCCCTCCTTTCCTGACCATGAGTGCTGCTTTGCACTGGGCCCACCCCATGTGGAGCGGGCAGCCAACTGCCACACACCCAAGGTGCTGGTGGTGCTGTGGTATCGCTACATCTAGGCATGATTCTGACTTAGATGCATTTAGTCATAAGCCCGCATGCAGATGGTAGCCTCGTGCCAGTGGCTCCTCAGCCAAACACATGCACCAGGAGTCTGAATCTGTGGTTCCTCTCATACTGAACAGGATTACTATCGCAACAACATATCATTGGTAGTGTAAAACTAACCTGTCTCACAGCGGCCAAATATACAGGATATAGCTTACTGAAAGTCAAAACTAAGCTGCCCAGATGAGTGCTTAGCTCCAAGACAGGCTGGATCCACCTAAGAGCTAGAGGAACACAGGCCTAAGGCTGATGGAATGTGCCAGAAGTTTCTGTATGTATGACTTGACAAAATGCTTTGAATTGCAGTTATGAATATATTTCAAACTGAAAAACAAAGTTTCAAAAGTTTTTCACTAATGTTAATGAGGAACATAAATAGTTTAGCAGTGAGGCGGAAGAACCATCTTCAAGACAAAGAGGAGTTTTAGAATTTTTACCTCCACGTTTACCTCCAAAACGCTTTGTTTTGAAAGTGAAAACTTGAAAAATCAAGACAGCTTTATGAGTAAGTTCTTTTTCATAAGAGTTGAAAAAGTCATGGAATAATATCACTTCAGTCATTTCAAAGTGGGAGGAGAGCCCAAGACAGAAGGGAAATGTTCATTCCATATGTTCCATTCAGTTTGTAACATGTGAACACTTTTAGCTGATAACAACAAAGGACAAGATTGCATACTCTGAAAGCCCAGGAAGATATTCTTCCATCTTCTAAAGAAGATGGACAAGTTATAAATAATTTAACACACTAACATACATGCAAAATTGTGAAAGTGAGGGTTTTTTTTTAATCTCCTCCTAAAAAGACTATTTCAATGTATTTTTATTTACATTTACCAGAAACCGAAATGTTCACAAAGACTAGGAGCCTAGTTATAGCACACATTATAGTCTTAAATTCATCTCTTTTTACCCCATTAAGCAGGATGCATTTTATGCTGCAAGCTATTTGCACTACTACTTTTCCTTGTGTCATTCATGTTCCACTCCATGTTCCATACTTGGGCTCTAGTTAAAAACACAATACTGGTAGTGTGATTCTGCTAGATCAATACACTGAGAAAAATAATTAACATCACATCTGACACCCTACCTCCTGACACCCTGCCCCTTGACCAATATTAGCAGTGTAGACAGACTGACAACACCCTGCCCCCTGACCAACATCGGCAGCATAGGCAGGGTGCTGCCCACATTATTCATGTAAGGTATGATTCTCTCAAATCACACTACCATTTGTGGAGCCAAGGGGTGGTGCAACTCTTACCTGCATTCAAAAGGCATTTGCATGATTGGCTGTTGCTGCCAGATGACATGGACACCAAATGATGTGGTGTCCCACCCCACCCCTCACCCCTTCCTTGTGAGCCTTGCAGTGCCTCACCTTCAGCCCCTCCTTCTTCTCTCTAAGGTGCTGACTGAGAACTGGGTGTCCACCACCAGATGGAGATTGCCTCCTAGTTCTGTTTTCTGGCAGACCTTTTTGCATACTCTATGTCCTAGCCCAGATTAGAAGTTGTCGTGAATGACCAGCACTCAGTCACCTTTGTTGTGGACACCAGGGCCCAAATCTCATCATTGGATCCACAGACTGCCCCTTTGGGCTGTCCTAGAAGTGATTTTTTTTTATTTCGGGAAGTGATAATGTCCATGATGAGCCTGGAGCCGCTGACTCAGCCCAACTACTGGACCAACCTGGATGAATGGATTGATCTGTGCACCGGTTTTGGCTGGGATAAAGTTAATTTTCTTCATAGTAGCTCATATAGTTCTATGTTTTGGGATTGTGACCAAAACAGTGTTTTAGTTATTTCTGAACAGTGCTCGTACAGCATCAAGGCCTATTCTGCTTCTCGCACTGCCCTGCCAGTGAGTAGGCTGAGGTGCACAAGAAGCTATGGGAAGGAGGAGAGGAGGGGGACGTTCAGCGTTATGACACTTGTCTTCCCAAGTAACTGTTAACACATGATGAAGCCCTTCTTTCCTGGAAATGGCTAAACATCTGCCCATCAATGGGAAGTAGTGAATGAATTCCTTATTTTGCTTTGCTTGCATGCACAGCTATTGCTTTACCTATTAAACTGTTTTTATCTCAACCACAACAATCTGGAAAAATCCTCCTGCTATATTGCTGTTTATTGTAGTTGGTTTACTTGTACTACTGTCAGTTATTCTGAGCAAGCCTCTCTTGAATATGCTGTGGATACTGTTCTTAGGGACAGTTCACTGTGGTAGATGCACCCACCCTGACAAAGCCCTGACAGAGACCCAACAAAAGCCTGCAAAAACTTCCAGCCACAGCTCTTGTCATGCCCACACGGTGGTGGTCAGCATGTGCACATTTCAGTTGAAAGGTGAGGAAGTTGGAGTCTTCAGCCAATGAGGGGGCTACATGACCATATATGACCATATATATTAGGTGAGTGATTATGCATTTTGGGTCATCAGCCATAAACCTTAAGAATTCTTAAGTCAGTGGTGCAGTATTAACTCCCGAGCAACATTCTGAACCTGTTGAATGTTAATGTTTCTCAAAGCAGTTTCAGTTAGAGTAAAACTTAGTTTGATTTTGTTACCATCTTGTAAAAATAAATCCCGTTTTCAGTTTGTTAGTCGATCTGGCTTGGTTTTGTGAGGTTCTGCGACATTTAAATTGGCATAGTCAGCAGGATGTCTATAGTGGAATTATTACGGAGGCATGGCTGTAGTCCTCCTCCAGGTACAAATTGGGCAAAGGAGAAGTGGTCTGACCCGGTAGCAGTCATGGAGAATAGAACAATGCCGTGGAAATAGTTGAGATGGCAAAAATAAAGGAACTATGTGTGCCATCCTAGGCCCCTGCTCAGTTCAAGCACAGAAACAAAATAATGATTGCGACAGATTGGCCAAGGAAAATTTAAAGAAACAACTAGAAATAGATTGTTTAAAAGGAGAATTGAGAAGAGAAAGAGAGTGGATGTGTCTGTTGGAACAAAAATTTGAAATAATGCTAGCACAAGCAAAAAAAACCCCATCATTGTCCAAATCCAAAAGTTGATTGTGGGCACAGATCCCAAGGATTGTTATGAGGACATCTGGGGAGACCCTGATGAAAATAGCTCTGAAGAAGTGTAGGAGCTGGAGGAGAGAGACGTGCAACCTCTTATTAAAACAGAGAGGCACACGAGTCCACAAGGCAGAAACCCCCAAACCACAGACCGCATGATTCCCTGGAGAGGACCTGAGCTCAGTGAATTGCAAACTAAGTTTTCATGCAAGCCAGGTGAAACAGAAACAGAGTATTTGTGGAGAGTCTCTCTCACAGTGGGTGGTGATCAGATACTGTTGAGTGATGATGAAGCAAGAGGGTTCTGGGGTCTGGGAGCGTTTCTGAGTGACAGACCAGAGGGTGACCAGTCAATAACATCCCGAGTAGCTTATTGGGCTGGGGGTGTGGACCTCAAAGAGCAGGGGGAACCTATTACTATTAAAATAAAGGGGATGTTTGAGCTAGTGGAAGGAGTGCGAAAAGCTACTTGTATTGAGGTAATTTATGAGAGAGGACAGCAAGAGATACTGATGCCTGCACTGGTGGACCCTAGCCACCTTAAATCTCTTATTAGAGGATTGCCGGAAACTTTGAAAATACATATTCAGTCCCTGAGAGAAACGATTCAGAGAGCCATTGAGCACAATCGGCAAGACCCTCAGAAATTTCCCTGTTTTGACTTGGTCGGAGACGCTACACAATATAGTGATTTATGGGCACGAGATGATCTGGGGGGTGGCACAGACGGGAATAGGAGGGTCCGACAGGCCAGTCGCAAATCCAACCCCAACCAGCTTCCTCACCAGGAATCCGAGCCTTTCTGTTGTAGATTGGATTGGACTTATGATTTAGAAAGAAATGACCTTTGGTGAAAAGCATTAGAACTAGGAGTACCCCAAACAATGTTGCGAGGACAACCCACTGATCACATCCAGGAGCTGGTAGAATTGCTAGAGGGGAAAACTAAGGATCAAAGGGAAGCTTCAGCAGCCACACTCCCTCAGGACGGGAAACTTAACCCTTTCGTGCCTCTGGGGAGGAGTTGCAAGAGTTAAAAAAATAGAAGTCACAGTTTGGAGTTCTGGCTGCCCATTCCTCACATGGTGAATTCCTGACAATGGTCTGCTGACAGGGAACCTTATATACATATTCCTGTGGATCCAAAACGGCTAAGTTTAGAATTTTTAATTGATACTGGGGCCCAAATTAGTGTTTTAAATAAGCAACCCTTCTCTTAAACAATGAAATCAACATATATATGTTGATTTGATATGATATGAAGAACATGTTTTCTTTTTTTCATCTAACTTCTGTAAATGAATGTTAAAAACTTGCATAGAACAGTGCTGGTGAGTAACTGTCGTGGTTTTGCCTCAGACGGCAACAAAGAACCACGTGCCGCTCGCTCAGCTCTTCCCAATACAGGAAGAATCAGAAGAAAAAAAAACCGCAAGACTCTGGGGTTGAGACAAGGACATTTTAACCGAATAGCGAAGGGAACAAGCAAAATAACAACAACAACAACAACACAGACAAAGGAATACACAAACGTGGTTACGAAACCACTGCTCACCGACCCAACCCGAGACGCCTCAGCCCGCTCAGAGAGAGAGCTTCCTGCCCCCTCCCCCCCGGCATTTCAAGGTCGGCATGGATCACGTGGTATGGAATACCAGAGAAAATTAACCCTATCCCTGCCGGAACCAGGACAGTAACTCATGTAAGTTTGATGAATAACGGGAACAGTCTTCATGAAAAAAAATATCCAAATATTAAATTCCCCCCCTACTTTGTAAAACTGTATACAAAACACTGGGTACTATTGCATTTTGCCTGCTTAGTTCATACATCATCACCCACAAGTTTCTTCTGTTATTCTTTGAAATAGCAATACAAGTAGAAAATATAAGCCAATATAAATCCTACACTTTAAGTCAATGGAATTAAGTTTACTACTTTAGGGTCTGTTCTAGCAAAGAACCTATGAATTTTGTTTTAATTCCTACTGTATATTTTTATGGCTCTGCTACACAATACTAACTATGCAAATAGCTACAATAAGAACATTTCTCTACAGTCAACTATTCCACTTTTAACACAAAATAGATAGGTTCCACTGACCCTCCATGGAGGAGATCAGTTTGTGTCATATTATTTGAGGATTAGCCTCTTAATCTCTGTAGAACTTCTCATTTCATTACATGTAGTTGTATACAACTGCTGGTAGACATTTGGAAAACAGCCAGGACCGGACAAGCCAGTCTGCTTTGAAAATGTCTTAAAAGAACTAACAACTTTGAGTTTTGCTGTTTAGCATGAAGTATTCAATCTATCATACTTTACTGGTCCAACAAATTTAATATCCAAATAATTATGTAAAACCACACACATTTCTAATGAAGCTCTCTACAAATTTGTGCTTTAATCAAATTTTAAATAATATTTAAAATTTAAAATTAATTTTAGTGAAATTATTTTTTCTTTAAAAATGGTGATTTATGCTGATGCTTGCTTACCTCATTGTCTGACTCCACAAGCACTTGATCATATTCACTAAGAGCTACTAGAAACATGATAGATGTAACATTTTCAAAGCAATGTATCCATTTTCTTCTTTCCGATCGTTGGCCTCCTACATCCACCATTCTGCAAAATTAACAATGATCACATCAACTCCACAAATACCTTATCAGATAAACATACAATCACATATGGAACATTGATTGCAAGAATTTAGTTGAAAACACTATTTGGTTTGTTTTTCTTAAAAATTTTACCATTCGTATTGAAGACTAATGGAATGTGTTGTAAGTAAACTTTTTAGTCTGATGTGCTTTCTGAATTTGAATTATTATGGGTCTCAAAGCCCTCAAATTTCTGATATTCAAAATTGTCATGATTCTCAGCCACAATTGTAGAATATATGCCCTGTATATTCGGCAGAAACACATGTCTACAGAATGAAGTTGGTGGCCTGCCTTTTTCTGAAGAAATTACCAGTCAAAATTCTAAACTCGTCAAGGCTGCCTAATTTTAAGAGTATAAATAGAATACAGTCTGTATTTACTAAAGTTGTTAATAGTCAAAATAAAAACTAAATTTGCTGGCAGAATGTACTCTCAATTCATTATGAGTCTCAATGTAACTAAACACTTGGGTGTATAACTTGAAATTTTAATTGCATAGTTATTCTTTAAGCAACTGTTTTGCACTCAAAATGAGCTGTGGGGAAAATTTTTTGTAGGAGTGGTATTAAAATTACAAAATGTCACTTCTCTCTAAAAATCAAGTACAGAAGTGGTACCTTTACATTTCATAATTTATTATTCCTAATAAAACTGGTATACTCATTTTATTGAAAAATGGCTTCCAGTTTTTCTATCAATAATAGCTACCTTCAGAAAAAGACAAGTCTGTCTGTCTCTCATCCTCTTGACATCTTTAACAACAGCTGTTAATCATATATGGACAAAAGCATGCAAATAAAATGAACAAGCTCAAATTTTAAAAATATTGAATAATTTGTACTTTTAACCAATATCCTATACATGGTATTACTAATGTAAAAGGAAACAAAAGAAACAAAGCAAATGGGTGTTAAACTTTTTTTCTACCTGAAAATGACACTTTGTAAGTCGAATGGATATTCAATGATCCCTGTTGTTGGGACTCGAACTCTAAGCACATCTTGCTGAGTTGGCAGATAGGCTGAATCTGCTATGCGGTCCAAGTCGTTAAGGTAACTATAGATGGGGAGAAACAACAGGAATGCAAGACAGCAATACCATAATCCCACTGAGGAAAAGAGAAAGGAAGACTTGGGAAAAGAAATGGGGTGTGGGATAGGAAGAAGTGCAACAGAAAAAAGAGCAATATCAACATGAAAGAGGGAAGGAAATATAAAGGAGTGCTCCATTACCCCTTCCTGGTCATTTTTATAGCTTCAAGTAAATTCTACAAAAGGACAGCATGATTATTATGATTTTCATATAAACTTGCTTGGCTTTCACAGGCTGAATCAACAATTCAAAATTTTCAATTATTCAATTCTGGTTAATTTAAAGACAAATAATATGATAAAATGTGTAAGAAATATAAGAAATAGAAGACTGTAATTTTATCTGAAACTACAACATATTTCTTGATAATTACTCTGCAATGTCTACAAAGGATAGATAAACATGAATCTCCCAAGTGATAATGAACTATTAATTATCAGTTTCAAAATGGTAGGAGGATAAATGGCACTCTTTGGAGATAAAAGAAAAAAAAGCCACACTGACAAATTAAAAATCTCTCCACCTGAAATTCCTGCATCCACACTGAAACTTCTGATCAAGTTAATAAGCAGCCTGCAGTACATGAAATACATCCCAGTCAGTCAGCAAATAATCTGAAACTGCAATAAAATTGCTTATAAAGGCTTGTTAACTACAACACACAACTCTTCTGCTATTGCTTAATGGTGGTTTTCAAGTATAAAGCAGCAGTGCACTGGAGGTTTTAATTAACTTTCATAAGAGATGCTTCAAAAAAAGAGGGATAATATACCAATGTGTGATGGCCTGTTTGGGTCCAGGAGTTGCACATTCCATGAATTCAGTGCACCAGGCAGCTTGGGCTCTCCCCAGGGTAGATGTCTGGGAAAAAGACTGCTGTGGGAAACTGAGTTTTTGTGTATTTGATTATTTCCAAGCACAAGAATGACCTAGTTGGTCAGAGTTAGCTACTGGTAAGATAACCTAAGGCTGCCCTGATTCATTCCAGGGGAGGGTAGCAATGTAATCCTTGCAATTTATCAAATCATTAAATATCATTAAGCTCTGAATGTATTATTTTCTTCATAGTTACTATACAAGGTGTTCTTTTTAAAATAAATCCGCACAAGGAATAATTAGACTACTTCTAGATACTCTGAATTATTTGTTATGCAATAGTGAAAGTAAATTGTTATGAACAATGACAGAAACAAAGCAATTTGAGTTCTACTTTACAGCAAAAATACAGAAGAATTAATTTGTTAAGTCTGGGAGGGAGCCAAAAATATTATCAAATTTTCCTCATTACGATTTTATTAATGAAAGATTAAGCTGATAGTAAATGTTGAATGCCTTCGGCTGGGGCTGCACGGCTAGAAGGCGCGTCCCCTGGGTGGTGGATAGGGGATCCTCCTCTGGAGGGTGCACCGGTTAAAACTTAAGAAGGTGCCGTGAACCAACGCAGCCTAAGGGAAGGACACCCTGACAAAAAACCACTGGCCCTCCAAGTTATGGGGGTTGGGCAGGAGGCTAACTACCTCCTCCCGGAAAAAATGAAAAAGTTGCAGAAACGCTACACAACAATATCCAATTGGCACAATTGGAACAATTGTTCCAATTGGAAGATTGTTGTTCGCGCCTTATGTGCCTTCTGGCACTAAGAGAATTCAGAGAGAGAGAGAAATGTTGAATGTGAGAATATTACACATATTCAGAAAAATGTATTGAACCATAAATCTCAGAAAAATTTTCATATTCAGAAGTTACTACTCTGAAAATATTTTCTCAGAACCCTGACTAGTTTCTGCCAATAAGAAAAAAGGGCTTGAAAATATGAACATTTCATCTGCCCTTAGTTATTTTACACAAAAAGCAGAATGGATAAGCTGATCATCAATTTGCTGGGGGGGGGGAAATCCATAACAAATCCATAACCACCACAATAGGAAATCTAAAGAGATGCTGAAACACTAATTGGCCTCTTTTTCCCTCCCATCCCACCAAAAACATTGGTTTTGTTTTGTGACTTTATTTCGGAAAAAAAGAAGGGTACAAAGAAGCACTATGGATCATGACATGCTATAGTGGTATTCATGAAAGCAGGAGAGCTTTAAGAGAATAAATTTGTAGGTGATCCATTCATACAATTGCTTGTTGCATTCCTTTGGAAAGCCTCAGCTGTAGCCTCCAATATGTGAACCTGGTTACTGTACCTCTGCACCATGAGCATAGTGGACATACTACTAACATATGCAGTATTGCACATCTGTTTTTTAGAAAGACAATAATTTAAAGGGGCATTATTAAATAGTCACATTTCATTTGTGTTACTGGAAACCGTTTAAAGACCAAAGTGTCCTAGCTAGTGTCCTAGCACAAAACACTGATGTCATTAAGTTCCAGAAGCACTAATTTATCCTTTAGAATTGCATCTTCTCCTCAGCCTCATTCAGTTCTGCTCTTACACCTGTACTAAACAGAAAACTTCTTCCTCATTTCACCAGTAGCACCTTCTAGAGACTATACAGAATCCTTACACAAACTCATAGAGTCCTATTACCTTCCCTAGATCTCTTCACTTAACAGTTTAAAGGATGTAGGATGATGAATAAATATATCACTGTATTCATGAAAATAGACTAATAGTTCTTTGTTGCACAACCTTACTTTTCAATCTTTTATTAGTTTTAAATTCCTGCCATGAGCATATAGAAAATATTCAATGAATTGTTTTAAAATAAAAAGAGCTTTTCCCACTATACAGGGTCTGCTTGGGATGGAGTTAACTTTCTTCATAGCAGCTAGTATGGTGCTGTGTTTTAGATTGGTGACCAAAACAGTGTTGATAACACAGTAATGTTTTAGCTGTTGCTGAACAGTGCTTCCACAGCATCAAGGCCACCTCTGTTTCATAGAATCATAGAATCATAGAATTGCTGAGGTTGGAAGGGACCTTTAAGATCATCAAGTCCAACCATTAACCTACCCTGACAAAAGCCACCTCTAAACCATGTCCCTAAGTACCCCATCTACCCTTTTTTTAAACACCTCCAGGGACGGTGAATCCACCACCTCCCTGGGCAGCCTATTCCAATGTGTAATAACCCTTTCAGTGAAAAAATGTTACCTAATATCCAATCTAAACCTCCCCTGACATAACTTGAACCCATTTCCTCTCATCCTATCACTTGTCACCAAGGAGAAGAGGTCGGCCCCCATCTCTCTACAACCTCCTTTCAGGTAGTTGTAGAGGGTGATAAGGTCTCCCCTCAGCCTCCTCTTCTCCAGGCTAAACAACCCCAGCTCCCTCAGCCGCTCCTCATAAGGTTTGTCCTCCAGACCCCTCACCAGCTTTGTAGCCCTTCTCTGGACACGCTCCAACACCTCCATGTCCTTCTTGTAGCGAGGGGCCCAAAACTGAACGCAGTACTCGAGGTGGGGCCTCACCAGTGCCGAGTACAGGGGGACGATCACTTCCCTAGTCTGGCTCACCACACTATTCCTGATACAGGCCAGGATGCTGTTGGCCTTCTTGGCCACCTGGGCACACTGCTGGCTCATAGTCAGCCGGCTGTCCACCAACACCCCCAGGTCCTTTTCTGCCGGGCTGCTTTCGAGCCACTCCGCCCCAAGCCTGTAGCGTTGCTTGGGGTTGTTGTGACCCAAGTGCAGGACCCGGCATTTGGCCTTGTTGAACCTCATACCGTTGGTCTCAGCCCATTGGTCCAGCCTGTCCAGATCCCTCTGCAGAGCCAACCTACCCTCAAGCAGATCAACACGCCTGCCTAGTTTAGTGTCATCTGCAAACTTACTGAGGGTGCATTCGATCCCCTCATCCAGATCATTGACAAAGATATTAAAGAGAACCGGCCCCAGCACCGAGCCCTGGGGGACACCACTTGTGACCGGACACCAACTGGATTTAACTCCATTTACCACCACTCTCTGGGCACGGCCATCCAGCCAGTTTTTCACCCAGCGAAGAGTACACCTGTCCAGGCCATGAGCAGCCAGTTTCTCCAGGAGAATGTTGTGGGAAACGGTTTCTCACTTTATTGCCCCAGGGAGTAGGCTGAGGGTGGGTGAGAGACTGGGAAGGGACAAAGCCAGGACAGCTGACTCAAATCAACCAAAGGGATATTCCATGTCATATAATATCACACTCAGCAATAACAACTGGGGGTTTAGTCTTTTCCAAGGTAGCCATTGCTTGGAGACTGGCTGTGCATTGGTCTGCTTGTGGGAGGTGGTGAGTGAATGCGCTTGCATCACTTGTGGGTTTTCCCTCCACCCTTTCCTTCAGTTTTTAAAGTGTTTTTATCTCAACCCATAAGTTTTCTCACTTATGCTCTTCTGATTCTCTCCCCCATCCCTCTGAGGAAGAAGTGAGTGAGCAGCTAGGTGGGTGCTTAGTTGCTGTCTGGGGTCAACCCACCACATCCACTTAAATTTTTGTTTTGTTTTGTTTTTCTTAACGGAGACATTTATGTAGAAGAATTACTTGGACTGCAATTCAGATTTTAATGCAATTTGTACATTCTTGCTCTGAAGTAAAGGAATAGAGATGTATTTTAACTTTCTTCTCATGAACAAATTTTATGTTACTTAATTTCACACTTTTGCAGGAGATTAGCCACACTTCCTGTTACCATATTAGTAGATATAACTTTCCATTCTTCTGTCAACTTAGAGGGAATTAAACACGTTTCTGAAAATCAAACTGAAAGCTTTGCCTGCATCAGCAACACAAAATTCCTTTCAAGATACTGTAAAATCAATAAAATCCTTATATTTCTCTTTAAAACTCATGCCCCCTCTGATACAAAATAACATAATTAATTTAAAAAAAAATCAACATTGGGTAAGCACGTGTATCATCAGGATTGACGTCAGGGTCTTTCTGCCCTACTGCACCCACTGCTTTGTACCACATCTGAATATTTTGCAATATAGCATAAATTAATTGTTTCTCTTTAGTCGTGTACAATCTTCCCAAAATGCCAGCGGAACAAATCAACACACTTATGCTCAATATCATTATAATGACTTTTATATTAACTGCATAACAGTATACTTTTATGCCTCTAGAATTGCATACACAAAACCAAAACATTTCCCATTAGGAGGGATGGGGCGATGATTTGATTTTTTTTTTTTAAATAACTTACTGGATTGACAGAATATTTCAAAATGCTGAGCAGGAATATGGAAAGTGTAAATGAACAGAAGTGAATATTTACATAAAAAGGAAAAGACAATTGGAATGTCCTTATTATTTAAACACACACTACCAGCACACACAATTTTCAAATATCATGATTATAGCTGTTACAGTAACACAGAACATTTAGAATTTAATTTATTTAGAACAGAACAGACTAGAATAGTTCCAGTTGGAAGGGACTGACAACAATCATCTAGTCCAACTGCCCGACCAATTCAGGGCTGACCAAAAGTTAAAACATGTTATTAAGGGCATTGTCCAAATGCCTCTTAAACACTGACAGCCTTGGGGCATCGACCACTTCTCTAGGAAGCCCCTTCCAGTGTTTGACCACCCTCTCGGTAAAGAAACGTTTCCTAGTCTAAACCTCCCCTAGCGCAGCTTTAAACCATTCAAATGTGTCCTATCACTGGATCCCAGGGAGAAGAGCTCAGCACCTCCCTCTCCACTTGCCCTCCTCAGGAAGCTGCAGAGAGAGAGCAATGAGGTCACCCCTCAGCCTCCTTTTCTCCAAGCTAGACAACCCCAGAGCCCTTAGCTGCTCCTCATAGGACATGCCCTCCAGCCCTTTCACCAGCTTTGCTGCCCTCCTCTGGATGCATTCAAGGACCTTCACATCCTTCTTAAATTGTGGGGCCCAGAACCGCACACAATACTCAAGGTGCGGTCGCACCTTTGATAACCCTTAGATAAAGGGTCTATCATAGTTTTGGTTTATCATAGTTTCTAAGTCTTTATTGTTGCAGGGAATTATATTAAAGGCTTCTTCATATCAAAAGGGCTGGATCAACAAGTTGAGTGGATCAACTGGTGGTGTAAATGTTTCTCCCTGAGTTCGTTAAGAGAGTGTGAATGTCTCTCAGAGTTAGCCAGACCAGCATGGGAGAAGTGTATACCTGGCTCAGCCCAATATAGAATATAAGAACTGAACAACTAACAAAAGAATTTTGAGGAGAGCAACAGGCTTGAGCTGGTTTAAATCCACATATTCCTTCCTGGCACCTGAGGATGCCCAGCATCATGACAGTGAGCATATTATAGAGAACAGTAATGGGAAACACATTGGTACTGACTCTGGCACAAGCAGCAACTTTAAATAAAAACAGCAAAACATCAAACACCTTTTCCAACTGCAGCTGTGCAGGCCAAATCCCCACTCCAGCTGCTTCTCACTGCACCTTTTTCCAAAAGTCACGGTCCATCTCTAGCTCCTAGCTCTTGCACTTGTGCAATGTCTCCATAACCTATTGCTGTGAAAATGATTTGGAATATCAAAGAAGCACTATGGAAATTGTTCAAATTAAGCCAATTTGTTTGATGGATACAGATTGGAGTGTGGCAAGTCCATAACCTCCAGCAGGGAAGCAGGATGGAGTTACCTCTTCCACTGGTTTATCTGCAACCAGAAGAGGACTTGTCAAGACATTTAATTTATAAAACACCCAATGAAACGATAGGGCTACATGAAATGTCTTGAGAATCTCTGTATTCAGACTGTTCTGGACGAAGAGTGAAAGAGAATAATATCAGAAAATTGAGATTTTTATTTATTTCTTTGTATGATTACTTATTAAAGACCCAATTCATCATGGCTTTTAAGCACTCATGTACTGCAGTTCTAACCAAACTACTGACAAATACATTGCTCGTGGGCAAACAAATCATGTGCGCATACACAAATTTTAAGCACATAACAGGAATGCATGAGGGATTTTAGGATAAGGGTCTAACTAAAAAAAACCCCCACAAATAAAACTGCAAGCTTCACTGCATATATGCATGCACAAATTCTGCAATCAGATTTTGTGACACAACTGCCTCTTCAGTATACACTAGAAATTGCTACACACATGTACTTTTGCAAACCAACCAGGAAACTTGTCATAAACGTGAACTTTCAACAACAAAAAAAAAAAAGTGTGGACAACAATTGCCAAAACCAGATCATACTAATGATACGGATATTGGAAATATCCTGGCCATTGTCTTAAGGTGGAGTCCAAAACCAGATAATCACAGTTATTACTGGGAAGTCAGTTATACAGTTAGCAGCAACTGTGCAAACAATTTAGGGCAGAACTACATGGCACTATGATTTTATTTTTACCACCTGCTAAGAAATGTCTTATTTTGATGAGACATATTGTATTTATGACCTCTCACCCAAATGGTACTTATTCAGCTAAGAATTATACAAAAGAACAATAAAAGGAAAGTTGCACAAAATTACTCAAAAAACCCCCCAGTAGCATAGGTCTGAGTAAATTTATACTACAGACCAAGTTAAAAAAGTTAATTATATTTATAATTACTTTACTGTTGTAAAAATGAATTCGAATGGCTGCTGAGGTAATTTTCTGTGGGGTTGCAATAGCAACAGGCACAAGGTGCATTACCAAAGTAACGTGTGCGTAACAAGCTGCTGACAATAGCTCTCTCTTAGCATCAGGAAAATCTGCTAAAATATCGTAGCATACTTGTGATCTGCACACTGATCAGAAATAGAAGAAAATCTTTTGTTTCCTAGTCCATGTTGAGAAAGTATCACTTACTTTTAATGAATTATATATTCCCTGTGACAAGGGCCAAAACTGCAGCCAGCCTTCAAAGAAGTTACTAGGCTATGAAGGTGCTAATGACAACCTTGAAAGAGAGTTTCAAAGGTACCATTTGTCCAAATTACAAAATAAACAGAAAGAACATGATAACAGGAATAAACTAATTAGCTATGTATTTTCCCATGTTTTTCTCATATAGAAACCAGGCAAAGAAGTGACAAAACTCCTAAACTTAATAAACAAACAAGAGTAGTTTTAACCAATAATCATCTTCAAGAAGTTAAATATAACCCCATTCACCATAGCCTTGTAACTCAACATTCACCTTTAATTAATTTCACAGAATTATGCTACCTAATGAAGACAGATCATCAAAACTTATCTGAATTTACTTTCAGTAAATGAAGTTTTGAAACATTTTCAACATGAACAATCATGGGGCAGGCACTTCAAACAAACACCAACCTCTAAACATGAACTACTATTTTTCAGTATCTTTGAGGTCAGATTTCTGTTGGAAGTAGTCAAATGATATATTAGTATTTTCTCAGGAACAATTACATCAGATGAACTACCGACCAGTCAGCCTCACCTCTGTGCCCAGTAAGATCATGGAACAGATCCTCCTGGAAGACGTGTCCAAAAACATGGAAGACAGGGAGGTGATTAGAGACAGCCAACATGGCTTCACCAACGGCAAGTCCTGCCTGACCAACATACATAGTGGCCTTTTACGATGGAGTGACTGCATCAGTGGACAAGGGAAGAGCTATGGCTGTCATCTGTCTGGACTTCTGTAAGGCCTTCAGACATGGTGCCCCACAACATTCTTTTCTCTAAATTGTAGAGTTTGGGTTTGATGGCTGGACTGTTAGATGGATAAGGAATTGGCTGGATGGCTGCATCCAAAGAGATGCAGTCAATGGCTCAATGTTCAAATGGAGATCAGGAACAAGTGGTGTCCCTCAGGGGTCCATATTGGGGTTGGTACTGTTCAATATCTTTATCAATGACGTAGACAGTGGGATTCAGTGAACCCTCAACAAGTTTGCAAATGACACCAAGTTGAGTGGTGCAGTTGATTTGCCAGAAAGAAGGGATACCATCCAGAGTGACCTTGTCAGGCTTTAGGAGTGGGCCCATGCAAATCTCTTCAAGTTTAACAAGGACAAGTGCAAGGTCCTGCACCTGGGTCATTGCAATCCCCAGTATCAATACAGGCTAGGGGATGAAGGGATCGAGAGCAGCCCTGCTGAGAAAATGTGGGGGTACTGGTGGATGAAAAATTGGATATTGCACTTGCAGCCCAGAAAGTCAATCACATCCTGGAGTGCATAACAAGAAGCACGTCCAGAAGGTCAAGGGAGTTGATGTCAACCAGAAAAGGAAGGTTAAAGAAAGCGTACCCTCCCTGATGACCAAGAATGGCAAACTGGTAACAACAGATGAGGAGAAGGCTGAGGTTCTCAACAACTTTTTTGCTTCAGTCTTCACTGGCAACTTCTCTCCTCATGCCTCCCGAATTGAAGGACTGCAAGACGGGGACCTGGGGGACAAAGTGCCTCCCACTGTAAGTGAAGACAAGGTTCGTGACCACCTGAGGAACCTGAACGTATACAAGTCCATGGGACCTGATGAGATGCACCCCAGAGTCCTGAGGGAATTGGCTGATGTAGTTGCCAAGACACTCTCCATGATATTTGAAAAGTCATGGCAGTCAGGTGAAGTCCCTGGTGACTGGAAAAAGGGAAGCATCACACCCATTTTTAAAAAGGGTAGAAAGGAGGACCCTGGGAACTACCGCCCTGTCAGCCTCACCTCTGTACCTGGGAAGATCATGGAACAGATCCTCCTAGAAGCTATGCTAAGGCACGTGGAGGACAGGGAGGTGATTCGAGACAGCCAGCATGGCTTCACCAGGGGCAAGTCCTGCCTGACCAACCTGGTGGCTTTCTACAATGGAGTGACTGCATCAGTGGACAAGGGACGAGCAATGGATATAATCTACCTGGACTTCTACAAGGCCTTTGACACAGTCCCCCACAACATCCTTCTCTCTAAATTGGAGAGTTACGGATTTGATGGGTGGACTGTTCGGTGGATAAGGAATTGGCTGGATGCTCGCATCCAGAGGGTGGTGGTCAATGGCTCGATGTCCAGATGGAGAGGGGTGACAAGCGGTGTCCCTCAGGGATTCGTACTGGGACCGGTGCTGTTCAATATCTTCATCAATGATCTAGACAGTGGGATCAAGTGAACCCTCAGCAAGTTTGCCCATCACACCAAGCTGAGTGGTGCAGTTGACAGGCCAGAGGGACGGGATGTCATCCAGAGGGACCTGGACGAGCTAGAGAGGTGGGCCCAAGCAAACCTCATGAAGTTCAACAAGGCCAAGTGCAAGGTCCTACACTTGGGTCGGGACAATCCTCGTTATCAATACAGGCTGGGGGATGATGTGATAGAGAGTAGCCCTGCAGAAAAGGACTTGGGGGTACCGGGGGATGAAAAGCTGGACATGAGCCAACAATGGGCACTTACAGCCCAGAAGGCCAATTGCATCCTGGGCTGCATCAAAAGAATTGTGGCCAGCAGGGTGAGGGAGGTGATTCTGCCCCTCTACTCTGCTCTCATGAGACCCCACCTGCAGTACTGTGTCCAGCTCTGGAGCCCTCAGCACAAAAAGGACATGGACCTGTTGCAGCGAAACCAGAGGAGGGCCACAAAGATGATCAGAGGGCTGGAGCAGCTCTCCTATGAGGAAAGGCTGAGAGAGCTGCGGTTGTTCAGCCTGGAGAAGAGGAAGCTCCAGGGAGACCTTATAGTGGATGAAGGGGGCCTATAAGAAAGCTGGGGAGGGGCTGTTTGCAAGGGCATGTAGGGATAGGACGAGGGGCAATGGTTTTAAACTAGAGCAGGGTAGGTTTAGATTAGACATTGGGAAGAAGTTCTTTACAATGAGGGTGGTGAGACACTGGCACAGGTTGCCCAGAGAGGTGGTGGAGGCCCCATCCCTGGAGACATTTAGGGCCAGGCTTGATGAGGCTCTGAGCAACCTGATCTAGTTGAAGATGTCCCTGCTTAGTGCAGGGGGGTTGGACTAGATGACTGTGTAAGGGATAACAGAGGATAGTCCGAGTGAGACACGACGGAAAATTACTAGTTGAACCAAACCCAGTATACGTCCTGAGAAAAAGGACCTCAGTACTGTTGCTGCAAAAACTATGTGTGTATCCATGAGAACCTGACCTTCGAAGAAGAAGCTGGACATGAGCCAACAATGTGCACTTGCAGCCCAGAAGGCCAATCACATCCTGGGCTGCATCAAAAGAACTGTGGCCTGCAGATTGAGGGAGGTGATTCTCCCCCTCTACTCTGCTGGAGTACTGCATTCAGCTCTGGAGCCCTCAGTACAGGAAGGACATGGACCTGTTTGAGCTGGTCCAGAGGAGGGTCACAAGGGTACAGAGGGAGGTGGCGGAAGCGCTCACCAAGCGACTTTCCATCATTTATCAGCAGTCCTGGTTAACCGGGGAGGTCCCAGTTGACGGGAGGTTAGTGAATGTGAAGCTCATCTACAGTAAGGGCTGCAAGGAGGATCCGGGTAACTACAGGCCTGTCAAAGTTTATGGAGCAGATCATCTTGAGCACCATCATGTGGTACATACAGGACAACCAGGTGATCAGGCACAGTCAGCATGGGTTGATGAAAGGTTGGTCCTGCTTGACTATTGTGGGGAAGCAATGGAAGATCGGCAAGAAGGATTGTAAATACCCTCAAGTGACTCGCACCTGGGGTGCTGGGAAACACATATATCACACTAATTGATGTTCAGTCTCGGGTGCTTGCAAGGAAAACACTTGCACTTAGATGACAGAAGTCTGCGATGGACTTGGGGACACCTTACCCAGCCGCTTGAGAATCCTGGCCTGTTGTTGAAGAAGATCAAAGCACAGTGGGAAAACCATGCCTGTTTGAACCCTTGAAATACCAGTGAGAACAGGGAGTCTGGGCGCGCTCTTACTAACAAGGACTCTCTCACTGCCAAGGACTCTTGCTAACAAGCAACATGCCCACATCCCCTGCTCGCTTGCCTCTACCCGGGTGTTGCTTCGGAGATTCCCCAGTCTGTGAGGTATCGAGATTAAACTTGTTCTTTGCCTTTCATCTGTGGTTTTGTGGTTGTTTCTGCATCCTGCCTGCATCGTCTCACACAACTATCCTGATCTCCTTGACAATGTGACCTGCTTGGTGGACGAGGGAAAGGCTGTGGATGTTGTTTACCTGGACTTCAGTAAAGCCTTTGACACCATTACCCACAGCATTCTCCTGGAGAAATTGGCTGCTCATGGCTTGGACAGGTGTACAGGGTCCAAAAAGTTGCGGTGAATGGAGTTAAACCCAGTTGGCGTCTGGTCACAAGTGGCGTTCCCCAGGGCTCATTATTGGGGCCAGTTTTGTTTAATACCTTTATCAATGATCTGGACAAGGGGATCAAATGCACCCTCAGTAAGTTTACAAATGACAGACACCAAGTTGGGTGGGAGTGTTGAACTGCTTGAGGGTAGAAAGGCTTTACAGAGGGATCTGGACAGGCTGGATTGATGGGCTGAGGCCAACTGATGGGCCTAGAGAATAAGTCTTATGAGGAGCGGCTGAGGGAACTGGGGTTGTTTAGCCTGCAGAAAAGGAGGCTGAGGGGAGACCTTATCGCTCTCTACAACTACCTGAAAGGAGGTTGTAGAGAGGTGGGGGGTCAGTCTCTTCTCCCAAGTAACAAGTGATAGGATGAGAAGAAATGGCCTCAAGTTGCACCAGGGGAGGTTTAGACTGGATTTTAGGAAAACTTTCTTCGCCAAAGGGGTTGTCAAGCATTGTAACAGGCTGCCCAGGGAAGTGGTTGAGTCACCATCCCTGGGGGTATTTAAAGACTTGTAAACGTGGCTCTTGGAGACATGGTTTAGTGGTGGACTTGGTAGTGTTAGGTTAACAGGTAGACTCAATCTTAATAATCTTTTCCATCCTAAATTATTCTATGATTCTATAATCACAGCTACAACAGCAAGGCCTACCAGCAACATTTCATGTGCAAGTGGATTCAGTGTGTTCAACCACATGTAAAGATAGACACAGCATGGTTGACTTTTTCCATATATGATAACAGTAGTAAATATTTACATCTTTTCAACACTAAAGCTGTCAGGTTTAATGCAAAAATGTATTTTCCTGAAAGTTAAGATAGGTATGACCCTCTATAAAATGGTGTGTCATACACATACACTGTCAGTTCAAGTTAAAATAAAACTAAATAGTCTGATTAAGTATCCTTAGTTGTAAGCTTTGGTTAATTCAATTTGCTACATTTCTGTCCTTTGGGGCCTGTTTCTACTGAAATCAGGTGGAGCTACCCTTACTGGGTTGTTGTTGGGGTTTGGTGGGGGGAATTCTGTTAGTTTTCTTTTTGCAAAAAACTTAACTGGCTGATGAGACTACCTGTCATGGTTTGGGCTGGATTGGCCAATGAGAACGACATATGCTCTCCTCCACCTCTCTCTCCAAAGAGAGGAGAAGAAGAGATAAAGAGATTTATGAGTTTAGAAAAAAACTAAACTAATTTAATTAAAATATCAATAAATTAATGAAATAATAATAATTAAAAAATGAAATATATACAATATATACAAAACTGTATCAAGCTCACAGGGAGATCTCGTTACCAGCAGGCACAGGGAAAGTCCCAGACTGGACTCAGGGATGGACAGGAACTGGATTCCGGATCTGGATTCAGGAATGCACGGATCGGGATTAAAGGCAGACGAACAGACAGGGTCCTCCTTGGATGTCGGTCATTGAAGGAAGAGAGTTGACCCTTTGATCCCTCAGCTTTTATACTGAGCATGATGCAGATGGGATGGAATACCCCTGTTGGTCAGTCTTGGGTGACCTGTCCTGTCCGCTCCTCCATGCAGGCGCGACCCTTCCACGCTTTTCCGCTTCCAACCCTCCAACGGGGCAAATAACGAAATCAGCTGACCTTGGTTGTTATAGCAATAAGTATAAGCAAGAGCCTCTCTGCATACCATTCCTTGGCATGAACTATAAACAGGTCTTATCACTCTGAGAGCGAACAGTTTCTACACAATATGCTGTTAATTTCAGAGTTCAGTTAGTTAGAAGAGGCTTAGCTAAAAAGTAAAATTACTGAACAGAAAATTGATTCTGTTTTACCTCAAACCAGGACACTACCCAAAACACACAGTAATTTTGATCACATGCTAGAAAACAATAAGCTCTGAAAGGGAAGGGGCTTTTTATGCACTTTTGAAAAATACATACAACTTTATTGTCTCCCAACTCCACATAAGCAAAATATTTAAGTAGTCGTAGCAGGATTTTTTCCTACATCAGAGTTGCCAGACTGAGACAAGCATCCTCTTTGGTAACACACAGTACAGTAAATGCAATTTCCAGTGTAGTAACACAAGCTGTGAGCAAAGGTAACTGTAAAGAAGTATTGGTCGCATTTTCAGAATCTCTGTGGAGGTTTGCATCTCTGAACCTCTTTACCACTGGCAAAATGTTGAGGCATGTTTACCAGTTTCCATAATTATCTAATCTTAGTCTAAAGTAAATAAAGTAAATTTAAGATTAGTGGAAAGTGAGGTAGTAGGTGGAGAAGAAAGCTGCACTATGTTCTTTTTATTCTTATCCCATCCAAATCCTACCTAACTGCCTCTCTCAATTTAGAATTCCTACATGGCTAAAACCCAAAATTAGCAGAAGGCTAAAAAACTGAAGTCATCAAACCCAAGAACGCTTGTGCAATTTTTTCAAAACTTCTAAATGGAAAATGGGGTTAAAAATTATACAGATATTAAAAGCATATTCAATACCGCAACAAAAAAAAATCATGAAGGAAATGCATGCTGTATACTGCTTAATGTAATCTCACTTCCCTTTCTGAATTTCCCTAGTTCAATTGCTTAATTTTCAGTTTTTCTATAGGAAGCACCACTACACAGCAAATTCCATGTCTTTCTTCAGACCTTCCTTTCATATTTAGTATGTCTATTGCATGATAGGGTAAGCACACTTCTACCACTACTACTTTATCTTAAGCTTCAGCCTGTTTCATGTGGTGAAGACCTGTCATTTTTATTTGCTGTTTTATCTTATTGTAAAGTATATACAAATTAGGTCATGTAAACCCTGAATATATAAAATCAGGATCTGCTATTCTGCAGCACAAATTACACAAAAATATAGTGTTAGAAACTTCAAGTACATTTTTATAAAGGGAAGAAAAGCAATGAACAATATAAAAATGTTTATTAAATGATGGTGTGCCTGTTTATATTATTATTATAACCATGAGTATATGAGAATTTGGTTCTCACATCAGACAAATAACATTTTTTTACAGATAGTTGTTCATAATTTACTATCCCAGTGATGTTAGCAGCATAACTAGTCTCTTCTTTTTATAGAGACCTGCAACAAAATTACACAGACCTGAGATACCTAAAGAATTCCCTACAGCTTTATGAAACAAAAGAATTTATGTTCTGATCACCAGAGGCAATAGCAACTAACAAAGAAAAATGTTGCAGTAATAACTTAGGTGCATATACTGACCTTTCTCCTTGTGGGTCCCTAATCACATTTTATTTAGAGCACAATCAACTCCACTGAAATGCATCTACTTCTGAAGTGGAACACAGAAGCAAAATGTTACTTTTAAAGGATAGGTATGAGGAAAATAATTGTTCAGCAGAATCTACAGAGAACTTCAAACTCTGATAGAATACTATCATACAAAAATTACTATCTGACCAAAGCACTACAGTTATTACAATATTTTTCAAAAGGTGAGACATAAAGTTTAATGAGAAGACATAATCAGGATTGATCTCTAATTGTGTTTAGATGTTTTATCCCTAAACATGTGGACTGTATTTTTGAAACAATGTTTATTTGGCTTTTCCTAATTGCTTTTCCTGGACTTCAATATGTAAAGAAACTCTACTCACAAGCATAAATATATGAGAGGCTCATATAAAGACTCATATGTAGTGATTCATAGCTCTAATGTTTTATTAGAATCATAGAATCATAGAATGGTTAGAATTGGAAGAAACCTTAAAGATCATCTAGTTCCAACCCCCCTGCCATGGGCAGGGACACCACCCACTAGACCAGGTTGCTCAAAGCCCCATCCAGCCTGGCCTTGAACATCCACAACTTCCCTGGGCAACCTGTTCCAGTGCCTCACCACCCTTACAGTAAAGAATTTCTTCCTAATATCCAATCTAAATCTCCCCTCTTTCAGTTTAAAACCATTACCCCTCGTCCTATTGCTACACTCCCTCATAAAGAGTCCCTCCCCATCTTTCCTGTAGGCCCCCTTTAGGTACTGGAAGGGTGCTATAAGGTCTCCCCAGAGCCTTCTCTTCTCCAGGCTGAACAACCCCAACTCTCTCAGCCTGTCCTCATAGGAGAGCTGCTCCAGCCCTCTGATCATCTTTGTGGCCCTCCTCTGGACCCGCTCCAACAGGTCCATGTCCTTCTTGTGTTGGGGGTCCCAGAGCTGGACGCAGTACTCTAAGGTGGGATCTCACAAGAGCAGAGCAGAGGGGTAGAATCACCTCCCTCGACCTGCTGGCCATACTTCTTTTGATGCAACCCAGGATACGGTTGGCTTTCTAGGCTGCAAGCGCACATTGCTGAGTCATGTTGAGCATCTCATTCACCAGCACCCCAAGTCCTTCTCCTCAGGGCTGCTCTCAAGCCATTCTCTGCCCAACCTGTATTTGTGCCTGGGATTGCCCCGACCCAGGTGCAGCATGTTGCACTTGGCCTGGTTGAACTTCATGAGATTTACACAGGCCTACTTCTCAAGCCTGTCCAGGTCCCTCTGGATGGCATCCCTTCCCTCCAGCCTGTTGACCGTGCCACACAGCTTTGTGTCGTCGGCAAACTTGCTGAGGGTGCACTCAATCCCACTGCCCATGTCACCGACAAAGATGTTAAACAGCACTGGTCCCAGTACTGACCCCTGAGGAACGCCACTCGTCCTTGATCACCACTTGGACATCGAGCTGTTGACCACGACTCTTTGAGTGCAGCCATCCAGACAATTCCTTATCCACCGAGTGGTCCATCCATCAAATCCATGCCTTTCCAATTTAGAGACCAGGATGTTGTGCAGGACAGGGTCAAATGCTTTGCACAAATCCAGGCAGATGACATCGGTTGCTATTCCCTTACCAACCAATGCTGTAACGTCGTTGTAGAAGGTCACTAAATTTGTCGGGCATAAGTTGCCCTTGGTGAAGCCATGTTGGCTGTCACCAATCACCTCCTTATTTTCCATGTGCCTTAGCAGAGATTCCAGGAGGATCTTCTCCATGATCTTGACGGGCACAGAGGTGAGGCTGACTGGTCTGTAGTTCCCTGGGTATTCCTTTTTTCCCTTTTCTGAAAATGGGGGTTACGTTTCCCCTTTTCCAGTCAGTGGGAACTTCACCAGACTGCCACGACTTTTCAAATGTAATGCAAAGCGACTTGGCGATTTCATCTGCCAGTTCCCTCAGGACCCACGGGTAGATTTCATCAGGTTCCATGGACTTGTGTACCTTCAGGTTCCTTAGATGGTCTCGTACTTGTTCTTCTCCTATAGTGGGCGTTTCTTCATTCTCCCAGTCCCTCCCTTTGCCTTCTGTGACTTGGGCAGAGTGGCCAGAGCCCTTGCCAGTGAAGACCAAGGCAAAAAAACCAATTGAGTTCCTCAGCCTTGTCCATGTCCTGGGTGACCAGGTCTCCCATTTCCTTCCAGAGAGGGCCCACATTTTCCCTAGTCTTCCTTTTGTCACTGACAGAATTGTTCTAAAACATTTTTGCAGAACTCCACAAAATAAACTATAATCTATTATGATTAAAATCTACAAATCTTCAATAAATCATGTTGTTAAATGGTTACATATGTTGAGCTTTAAAAATAAACAATCAACAAGTACATTTACCTTTTGGAAGAAAATGTATGAAAAATTTGTTTCTGTAGCTCCTTAATGAGCTATACTGTTTTAATACTACTCAAGAGATCTACTATGGTGATGATTTCATTAGAACTAGTTCAAAATTAAGATATTCAGTACAATTTGATCTGAGATAGTATCAGATGCTTATTTCCTACTTTGGAGACTTACTAATTTGACTGTATTCCTCTAAGGTAACCATTAAAATATATTCATTTATTTCAGTTTTGAAATCAGTATTATATGTATCGTGGAATCAAAGTTAGGGCCTACAAATATAAGAAATTCAAAGTATAAGAAAAGTTCTGTTTCAACTTCTACTTACGTTTGCTGTTCATTTAAAAATGAAAACAATCAGAAAGTAGTCAGCCTAATTTGTCTCTAAAATCTTTTTACCACTTATGTACCCTAAAGATTATTGCTTATATGTAATTTCCTGTGATTTTTAGCTTTCTTACCACTGAAAACCAAAACACAATATTGCATATTTGAGGACACTGAGAATTCATGCAATACAAGAGAGATTTTACTGTACTTTGCACCACTGTGCACCAAAATATGCATATACAAATAATAAAAGTGATAGATTGGGAAGGTAACTAGATCTACAGGACAGCAGATTGCATAGGACAACAGGAACCCTGTATGTGAGGCTGATAAAGTAGAAGCAGAATGTGGTGTGGTAATAAGAGAGCATTGGAGCAAATCTGAGCAGACCTAATTCATGCACTAATAGCTCTCTAGCTGCCTAAATTGCATCAGCAAGATATTTTTAAGTTTATCTTGACTCAGTCATGTATAAAGGATTGTGCTAGATAAGGATCCTCAGACTACTGTGCAGATGAATCTCACCCCAGACTTCTGTTATGTGTATGACCATGTTCCATTGACTTTAATGGGACCTTCATGGTGTCTTTCAGTTTCTTCTGTGCTTTCCTCAATGAGAGGCTTCCTTTCGAGTCAACCTGACATGGAGACTAGAATGATTTCATAGCTAATCTAAAAGTTTCAGTGGAGACCATGGAAGTTTTTGCCACAGCTGTAATAACCAAGTATGATAATTCTTTTTCTAGTGGGCAACACCAAAAGGTCATCCTCCTCTACCATCATTCTTTTTTTTTTTTAACAGATTAAAAATTTTACCAGAGCTATATAGTATATTACTCAGAGCAAGCGAATTTCTTGGAGCCAACATTTAGACAGTCCTCAGGGTCCAATGTTAAATTCCACATTGCTATTTTATCAGAATCCTGCCACAAGAGAGTACACGCGTACCATTCAAGACCAAGTTTAGTCACATATGCATTTTCATTGTTGTTGAGCTATAACAAATAGGATTTAACTTAAAATAATTTTTTTCCTACCCTTTACAAATTGAAGTCTGTTTTCAGTTATGTGTTTGCCTTCTTGGCAGCCATATTCTTTCAAGATTAGGTCTTGTTTGGACAAAAGAAAGGCAGTTCAACAAAACACAAGAACACTTGTTTGATGCTATTTACCTCATCACCAGGACCACAAAAGAGAAAGGGAAAAAGGGGGAAAAAAGGGGAAAAGGGGATGAAAAGGGAAAAGGAAAAAAATGGGAAAACAGATGTTCTAGGGCATTATAATTTTTATGAATTCCATGGAGGTCTACCCTTGATTGCACTTCCCTAGTAATAATCTTAATGTAAGATTTCAAATTATCATAGGCTTATGTTTTGGGAAACAAACACACACATAATAAATAGATACACTACCTTCCTTACAGTAGCCTTTACACTGAAGTTAAGTGTATGTTTGTGCTGAATGTGCATGAATACACAGATACTTGCACACACACACAAACTGTATATGTATGTACACAAAAGTATAGTGTAAAAAGTAAGAATTACTTTATCAGAAAGAACAGAAAATAGGATACAGTTGTTTGTAACCACCATATACTTACTACTTAGTTGAATCCGATAACTGATATTCTCGTCGTCTATCATAACATTCCTGGATTCCAGGGTCATTCCATAAACTTCTTATTGCATCCACATAGGGGTTCTCAAAAGTTGACACCTTCTCTACATCAACTTCTCGTACTAACTGTGCGTGAGCCTAATTTGAAACAAAGAAAACAATAAAATTTACTTAGTTTTCTCTGTTTACAAATAGTTCATATACACTGAATGTGATTAACAGGAATAATTTTTCAGACTGGTCACCTCACCAATGTAAGGTTATGAATGAATAATGATAAGGTGTGCTCAAACTAAGAAAAATAGTAATAGGGATGATATGAGAGAAGGTGAATTAATAAATGTGTATACAACCCCTTATTTTAGAACAAGTTTATCCTAATCTAGTATTATTTAGCTGAAATGGATGAAATGTTCAATGGACAAAATTTATATTTAATTAAGCTAATTTTTAAGAAAGTTTTCATTTTTCAGGTACAATTTTAGGGCGTATAATATATCTGCTTTTTAAATGATAACCAGTTAAGCAACTTGGCAGAGTTAGACTGATGGGAGCAGAAAGAACGGGGAGGAGGGAGGAATTTTGTCTTTTAAAGAGATTCATTTATATGTACATACACTAAGAGAGAAAAAGAACAGATGAAAAATTAGTCAAGCAAAAAACCCAAGGGATTCTATCCTCAAATCTAGTCTGCAGCTCAGACTAGACACATTTCAGCAATGACACAAACCCCTTTGCATTTTAAATTAGGTAAATGCATACAGAAAGGACTGGTTTTGTTCTTTTTAAAGTAATTTATCCTGTTTACACACATACAATCCATCACCCCCCTTTTTAGAGAGAATGCTACTACTCATTACTTAATAAAATTTTATACCTGCAACTATTGTTTACTCACATGGAAATCAAGACCTCCAAGTTCTATGTGAAAAAGGTTTGTCTTTGAGGTATGGAGAACATACGCTCTCTGTTATAAGAGCCCAAGTCTCCAAATTCTAACAAAGTATATTTTCTTCTGGAACATCATATCCACCCAACACAAAACTGGACAAATCATGAAGGGTCTCTACCGTCTCATAACAAAATAACAAAAAAATAGTATTCGACTAAGCACAAGCCAATACTCTTGTTAAACGGGAAGATATTTTTTTTCCCCAAAAGATTTAGTATTTTTTTCTCAAGCTCAGTTACGTGTTCAATTGGCTTTGTATTCTTCCAAAAGAACAATGCCCCAAGTATTTGCTCACTACTAATGACAAACTGATACAACACTATATTCAGATTTATTTTTTTTAAATTGTTCTTGAGCTCTGAAATTATGGCAAGCTGATATCAAAATGCTAACAGAGGTAAAAGATTAACTCAGTATTCAAAAGTTGCTCTTAATCTTTCATCAGAAATTCATCATAACCGAAATATTTCTCTAACAGTTGTCTAAACATTCTCCAACAGATGCTCAAGTAGTCTAAATCAGCAGTACAGATAATCATAAAAGGTAATTACTTTATTCAGTTATCCATTTAGATGCATAATTACTACAAAATAGTCCAAGATTTTATATTGTTTTATTTACCAGTTCTGTATGCCCTGCCCTACAACTACTATGACTTTGCACTATCACAGAATGGTAGGGGTTGGAAGGGACCTCTGGAGATCACCTAGTCCAACCCCCCTGCCAGAGCAGGGTCACCTAGAGCAGGTTGCACAGGAACGCATCCAGGCGTGTTTTGAATAACTCCAGAGAAGGAGACTCCACCACCTCCCTGGGCAGCCTGTTCCAGTGCTCTGCCACCCTCAAAGTAAAAGAGTTCCTCCTCATGTTCAGATGGAATTTCCCATGTTCAAGTTTGTGCCCATTGCCCCTTGTCCTGTCACCGGACACCACTGAAAAGAGTCTGGCCCCATCCTCTTGACACCTGCCTTTTAGATATTTATAAGCATTGATGAGGTCCCCTCTCAGCCTTCTCTTCTCCAGGCTAAACAGACCCAGGTCTCTCAGCCTTTCCTCATAAGAGAGGCGCTCCAGTCCCTTGATCATCTTTGTAGCCCTCCGCTGGACTCTCTCCAGTAGTTCCCTGTCCTTCTTGAACTGGGGAGCCCAGAACTGGACATAGTACTCCAGATGTGGCCTCACCAGGGCAGAGTAGAGGGGGAGGATGACCTCCTTCGACCTGCTGGCCACACTCATTTTAATGCACTCCAGGATGCCATTGGCCTTCTTGGCCACAAGGGCACACTGCTGCCTCACAGTCAACTTGTTGTCCACCAGGACTCCCAGGTCCCTCTCTACAGAGCTGCTCTCCAGCAGGTCAGCCCCCAACCTGTCCTGGTGCATGGGGTTTTTCCTCTCCAGGTGCAGCACCCTACACTTGCCCTTGTTGAATTTCATAAGGTTTCTCTCCGCCCAACTCTCCAGCCTGTCCAGGTCTCGCTGTATGGCAGCACAGCCTTCTGGTGTGTCAGCCACCCCTCCCAGCTTTGTGTCATCAGCAAACTTGCTGAGGGTGCACTCTGTCCCCTCATCCAGGTCGTTGATGAATATATTGAACAAGACTGGACCCAGTACTGACCCCTGGGGAACACCACTAGTTACAGGCCTCCAACTAGACTCTGCGCTGCTCAGAGCCCTCTGAGCTCTGCCATTCAGCCAGTTCTCAGTCCACCTTACTGTCCATTCATTTAACCCACACTTCCTAAGCTTCCCTATGAGGATGTTATGGGAGACTGTGTCAAAAGCCTTGCTGAAGTCGAGGTAGACAATGTCCACTGCTCTCCCCTCATCCACCCAGCCAGTCATGCCATCATAGAAGGCTACCAGATTGGTCAAGCATGATTTCCCCTTGGTGAATCCATGTTGACCACTCCTAATGACCTCCTTTTCCTCTACGTGCTTAGAGATGACATCCAGGATGAGCTGTTCCATCACCTTACCAGGGATGGAGGTGAGGCTGACCGGCCTGTAGTTTCCTGGGTCTTCCTTCTTGCCCTTTTTGAAGACTGGAGTGACATTGGCTTTCCTCCAGTCTTCAGGCACCTCTCCTGTTCTCCATGACCTTTCAAAGATGATGGAGAGCGGCTTTGCAATAACATCTGCCAGCTCCCTCAGCACTCGCAGGTGCATCCCATCAGGGCTGTGGATTTGTGATTGTCAAGTTTGCCTAAATGATCTCTAACCTGATCCTCCTCGATCAATGGAGAGTCTTCCTTACTCCAGGCTCTCTCTCCTACCTCTAGGGTCTGGGGTTCCTGTGGGCCGGCCTTAGCAGTAAAGGCTGAAGCAAAGAAGGCATTCAGTAACTCCGCCTTCTCTGCATCCTCCGTCACTAGGGCTCCTGTCTCATTCAGCAGCAGGCCCACATTTTCCCTAGTCTTCCTTTTGCTACTGATGTACTTGAAGAAGACCTTCTTATTGTCCTTGACATCCCTTGCCTGTTTTAATTCCAAGTGGGCCCTAGCCTTCCTCGTGGCAAGGGGAGGAGGGATGTGGCAAAACTGAAATAAACTCCAACACATGCCAATGAGTTGTATCCATCAGAAATCTAATTCAGCCTTTTTAAAATTATTTCCCCAGTGAATACTGTTTCTGGTTCCCTGTGATTTGCTTGGGTAGACTCATGACTACTTGTGCCCTACTGACATACAGCTCTTCACAACAATTCTTTTCTTAAAAAAAAAAAAAAGCAATAACCCTTCACAGATTTCAAGTCTTTTTGCTATGTCTAGGCTATGTCTTCTTGTTCCCCAGAGGTACTATACTTTCCTGTAGATTACAATTTTTCTTTGTTTCTCTGAATCTTTGTCAGTCAGTATCTTTTACTGGTTTCTAATTTCTGGTCAGAGACAGAAATCTAAATACAGGATCTCATCTACTTGTTTAATTCTTTTCTTATTTGCTCTGGTAAAATACAAAAGTAATTCTACTGAAATCTAATGAGATGCAGAAGCATAATTTTAATACAGAAAAAGACTTAATCATGCATGATGTGTGGTGTCACTACTGCTAATTACCGGTTTTAGTTTCCTTCCACTAATATAATATAAATTCTGGAACATTACTTTTGATGTTAGCACTCAAATTGCTTGCATGAAAAATCTGAGGACTCATAGTTCATCCAGTTTCTGCAGTATAAACTTCATCCAGTACTTCTTAGTCTTCACTGATACTTTTTGCTGTACCCAAAAATAGACATTCCTTGAAACAAAATAGTAAAGCTGCTACCCCTTAGAAAATTGTACCTTCTGAGATTTCTTTCTTTTGGAACACCAATAATTGCTATCAAAGCAGTGAAACAAACAAACAAAAAAGATAAAACTGAAGGACTCTGCAAGTACCACCAAATTCAAACTGGTAATTAAGATGCAATTACTAGTTAAGCCATAATGTTCTACAAACAAAATCTAGATGGTTTGACTTTTCAGTCTGATACACTTTTGACATCAGTAGTCAAAGAACATTTTCCATGTTCTTCTGAGGATATAAGAATACCTGTAACAATTTGCACTTTATTTGCCACAGATCTTATAAAAACATTAATTCAATTATCATTAGCAAATCACAAACTTTTTCGATTTTTAAATGTTTCTTCCTTGATTTCTACAAGTATTAAAAAAAATTATCCCAGACAAAGAAAACTGGAATTTCCTGGAATACCATTAGCTTCTGAAACCAGGAAATCTGAGTGTTAGAGGATACCAAAATAGCTATCTTCTTTTCTCCTTCTTCATCATTCCCCTCAGAAAATTATTGACAGTGTTAAATTAATTCTCAGCTTGAAGAATATTACAGTTTTATACTGGTCTTTCTGGCAATACTCTTTTCCACATAATTACTATTAAAAATATATTTTTAATCTCTAGGGTCCATAGTGTCAGTTTTCTATCTATTATCTTCTAATTTTTTGAAAGTACTGATGTTTCTTAGTGACTAAGTGGGCCAGCACATGGATCTGTTCCCATATTCTCTCCATATATGCACCAACCTTTTGGAATCTTAGAAGAGTGGTTACAGTCAATGTTGGAGCAAGCTTCAAGCTTGGAAAAAAGTTCAAATTTTTCTATTCCTTTTGATATTGTCTCTGTAATTTTTTCAAACTAGCTTTCTAACCTATCAGAAAGATTTATGAGGGAGACATACACAAATGCAGTCTATTTTAAAAAAAAATTTCCTCTTCTGATACACAGAAAAAAGCAATATGCTTGAGATGCGCTAGGCAAGGTTGTTTCATATCAATGGTCTGTGTGGACTAGCTGATTTTAAGATGCCCATTTAAAGAATCTCTCTCACATGGGAAAATATATATCAGCAAATATTTACCGTTTTGTAACAGGATTTCCCAAACCTATAAGAAAGGTTGCAGTGCTTGGCCTGTCAGTAACTAAATCATCAAGCACCGTGATATTAGGTTGGTCTGGATGGTATAATTCACATAGACTGCATAATTGACAGCAATGGCATGAGATCAGATCCAAGCAGCCTGGGAGATGAATATAAGTCAGTACAAAAAGCCATCATCCTGACCATGACTTTTTCTCTATTGTCTTGAGAGGACTAAACCCCCCAAGTGATTAATTTCTTGAGAATGTAGCTCTTGCTTATAGGAGAAACATTTATGCCAGTCAACAAAAGTCATAAGTCATTTACAGGTTCAGACCCTGATGACTTGCAATCTACAACTGTGGTACATACAAATACCTTGTCTTACTGTCTTACTGGGATGTATAGCAAGATATGCAGCTTTGAAGGAAATGTAACTTCTTTTCTTTTTCCTTGGACCTACTAAATCAAGAGCGAATTAAAAAGTTAAGACTTTCCTGCAAACCTGCACATGATTGAAACAGGTGTGACATTCAAGGATAGTTATAGTAGGCTATATTTCACGGTCTTGAACAAGTAACAGATGGGGGTTGTGTCCCTTAACATATCATAAATCATAAATCACTGAAGATCAGCCCAAGGTAGGAAAGGGCTTTTACATAGCAGCCTGAAAGAACTAATTTGGAAGAGAACTGTAGAGAGGTAGTTGCTTCCTTTGAGCAACCCTGAAGCACAGAATGGATTAGGCTAAACAGAAAGAGGTTTCATGGTGTGCTACACTGAAGAATTGCACATAAATTAAAAAATTTGTTGTGAATTGCTGGAAGGAGGCTTGGTACAATGATAATCATCCTGCAGTTATTGAAAAAGGTCAATAGGGTATCAAAACTGTCTAAATAAGAATTTGTCATCCTTTCCTATTTTATATTCTAACTTTTGAGTTGGAAAAATAGCCTATGCTCTTTGAAAAAGAATTACACAAACACATAACAGAATCTAAAAATTTGAGTTTGCAATAAAGAATATTTTTGTTGTTACTGTTCATTGTCTGTAAAATGTTTAGAATGAGTCCTAACCCATGACTCATAGGCATTACAGTAAAACAATAAATAAGGATTTAAACAAAATATCTTGTGACTTAAGTTTGAAAATGACTCAGTTCAAAATGTATCATTAAACTCTACCTGTAATATTTTTATATAAGAAAACACTGGAATAATGGAAGAAAAAAAGACATGTCTAGACCTATGATATTTCTTTTTTTATTTTTAATAGGGCTCAGAGAAAGCTTATGGAGTAGCTGAATGAATCAGAAATTTATTTCTACACTGAAATCAGTGCCCTGAATTTTCCTGATTTCTTATTTACTTTTAAGTTGCATCAGACACAAAGACAATAAGCACTATGCCACACTGCAGGGCAAAAAAAGGGTGTGACTGTTTTGTCACGTATTCTCCAGGTTTCATATTTCCCACATATAAACTTCAGGTTGCCTGACTATCACTTAAGCTGTTGCCTAACAAATAAAAGAAACATAAATTTATCAAAATGCTTATTACTGTTATTTTGATAGAATATCTAATTGTAAAGGCCTGAATTATCACTTTTGTCTCCATTCACCCCTTCCCTCCAAAAAACCCATATCCATAAGAATATTTCCATTAACTGAAACAACTTCTTCAACAAATGCTGTTGGCAATCAACCTCTATAGAAAAAACAGGTTTGCAAAACAAAACAGGGAGAAAGAGAATACTAAAGCATCCGTAAGCAACATACTTTCTACTAAGAGGACAAACAGGCAGATGAATTTAAATGAATCAGTCTTTCCGTGATCTTAGATAACTTCAACTGTTAAAGTTTCTGCTATCTCTTTCTCTCAAAAGAAGGCTAGATTTTGGAAGCGCATCCTAATTCTGTTGTTTGTGGTAAGTCTAAGCAGAGCAATTTTACAAAAAAAACTCTGAAAAGAGAATCCACATTCAATATGATAAAAATCTTCCTGAATTGACAGCTCTACAAAGCAAATATTGACATTTAGATTTTGTATTATACAATATAGGTTTTTTTACCAAAAGATCTCAAAACACTTCACAAATGTCACAAATATCACTAGGAAGTAGTTATATAAAATTATCACAACATACAGCTCAATCATTTTCACTGATGAAAGCATAAACCTATTAGTGTCCAAATAACAGTAATTATTACTGTATTATTATTACATCTCAGATGATTAATTACAAGAATAAAAGGAATGTCATTTAGCATTATGAAGAAACTTTGGTAAATACAAACTGATGAAAAGGCACAAAAAGGTATTTCTCAAACATAAGACTATTTTCTAGTGACTACTAGATCCATTATCATAAAATGTCAACAGTACAGGTATATACATAACTCTTAATGAACTTGTTTTCAGTCCTGTAGAAGAAAATTGCTGTCAACTTGAAATGGTAAAAAACTGTTTTATAAATATTCCTATGTTGCTGACACAGTACAAAACCTGATCTACCTACATTACTAGTCACAGAAATATTAAATGACATACCATATCATGCTACTCGAATATCCACGTATAAACACACACACATATGTTGCTATACATCCCTGAATACAAAAATACACTTTGTCTAAACAATCACTTCAGTTTAAGGAAATTTATCTGTGTATATATGAAGAAAGCTTTCCTTTGAGTAACAAGTTTCGCAGATAGAATACAATGTATGCTATAGCTTACTTGCTGCTTGTGGAAACAACTGTCTCTGACAGTCAGAGGATACTGTGTTAATTGAAGCTGAAACATAGCTTTCTATAGCTAAGATAATTCAGTCCCAATTTTCTAATGTGTAATTTGTCTTTAAAAGGGTTTGAAGGAAAAATAAATATTTCTTTTGTTGCAAGACCCAGGAAGCTTCCCCATCAAACCCATGACACTCCCTTTCATCTTTCAGTCAGTATTTGTTTATGTTTCCTTTTCTTTGTGTTTCAGGGCAGCTTTCTGTTCCTCACTGCTCAAAGAAAGTTTTTCATTTTGCTATAGTGTACTATTTAAGTGAACGTATTATTTAAAGAGAAGTGTTTTAGAACACTATGGCTCCAGGATGGGAAAGAGGGCAATTCTGAGACAGAATTATACATTCTCATCATTCCCTCTAACCAAAATGCCATAGAATTCTACATATTCCAACAGATACACCAGAGACCTGTGCTGCCATCCAGAGGGACTATGACAGGCTGGAGAAATGGGCAGGCAGGAACCTCACAAAGTTCAACAAGTCCTCCATCTGGGGATGAACAACCCCATGCACCAGTACATGCTAGAGGCTGACCAGCTGGAAAGCAGCTCTGCAGAGAAGTCCCTGGGGGTCCTGGTGGACACCAAGCTGACCATGAGCCAGCAATGCACCTTTGCAACAAAGAAGGCCAACAGCCTCCTGGGCTGCACTTAGGAAGAGCATTGCCAGTAAGTGGAGGGGGGTGATCCTTCCTCTCTACTCAGCATTGGTAAGGCTGCATTGAAGAATACTGTGCCCATTTCTGGGCTCCCCAGTACAAGATAGATATGGACTTACTGGAGCGACCTTATTCCATTAATTCAACGATGTTTTCCATGGTTTGCCTAGTTTTACTTTGAAGAAAATAGAGCAACAAGTAAATTTCAGACCCTGTAAGTAAAGGATGATCCAGATTGCCAAGTTCCAAAGTTCTTTTACTATGTACTTTAAAATATGAGTCTTGTTTTGACTTGTTTTCAAAATGTTACTTTTACAACCAAATTTTCATAGGTTTTTACCAGAACCTTTTACCAGTCGAAGGGGTGTCAAAATTATGGGATTCATATTCTGGTTCAGATAAATCCTTAAGATTTCCAAGGAAGTAGTGGAAGATCTTGGTGAAGAAACCCTTACTGAATTTCTGAAGGAGTTTGAAATTAATTGCAGCACGTGGGTTCTAACATTGCTAATTTAAGCAATCTGAACATAAAACTAAATCCAATTCTTCTCTTGGACATAGTCACTAGCAACAATCTTACAAGCCTCATAAAGATCTCACAACTAGTAACCGACAAGCCCAAGCGGTAAAAACTTTTTCAAGTGGCAAAATCTATTTAAAATGTAACACAAATCTGCAATGACAGAAACAGACCTAAAGACATTTCAGGTTTGAATCACCATAAGAAAGAATTTACAACAAAATCTTCCCCCACAACAGTTGTTGTAGCTAACATAACGTCCTGGTTTCGGCTGGAATAGAGTTAATTTTCTTCCTAGTAGCTGGTATAGTGCTGTGTTTTGGATTTAGGATGAGAATAACGTTGATAACACACTGATATTTTAGTTCTTGCTGAGCAGTGCTTACACTAAGTCAAGGACTTTTCAGCTTCTCATACTGCCCTGCCAGCGAGGAGGCTGGAGCTGTACAAGAAGTTGGGAGGGGACACAGTCAGGACAGCTGACCCAAACTGGCCAAAGGGATATTCCATACCATATGATGTCATGGTCAGTTTATAAAGCTGGGGGGAGTTGGCTGGGGCATGGTGGTGGCTGCTCAGGGGCTGGGTGGGCATCGGTCAGCAGGTGGTGAGCAATTGCATTGTGCATCACTTGTTTTCTATCTTTTATCATTCTTATTATTTTCCCTTCCTTTTCTGTCCTGTTAAACAGAAGTGGAGTGAGAAGGGGAGTGAGCAAATGGCTGTGTGGTGTTTAGCTGCCTGATGGGTTAAACCCCAACACATAAATAATCCAAATTACTGCTCTGTCTATATAAAGACAGTATTATCAATAAATGTTTTCATAAACATATCAAAGCATGCATATACAATCAGGTTTTAAGAAAAAAATATCAGTATCCTGAATATTTTTAATTTTTTTTTTAAGCTCTGCTCTTAATCTAACATCTTCAAATAAATTTTGTTGAGTAATTAAATAAATAATTATTATATGGACACATAAGCAATCATACCATTGCTTCTTGAGCTAGCTAAACCAGTTAGTATATACATAACAAAAAAGAGCACTGCTGGACTGCTTCTTAGTGTTACTACAGTTGAAACCCCAGATAAGTGTCACTAAAACTACTGTATCAAGCTTATATGGAGCAGAATAGAGTATACAAAGGCAGAGCTGGAGCTAGAAAAATCAAAGAGCTCTTTCTATATTCAGCTGGTGTAACCTGGGGCAGACTTGGAACTACTTTAAACAACAGTGAGCAGAGAACGACGCCAGCCCCAGAGTCAGAGATACCTTTTTCATTCCAACATGCTTCCTCATCATGCATATTGTTCAATAGCATGTGCCAGATAAGCTGGTCACCAGGAAATAGGTATAGAATCATAGAATCGTTTTGGTTGGAAGAGACCTTTAAGATCATCAAGTCCAACTGTTAACCTAAAATTTTACCACTAATCCATGCACCTCGGCACTAAATCTACCCATCTTTTAAATACCTCCAGGGATGGTGACTCAAAACTCTAAACCTCCCCTGAAGCAACTTGAGGCCATTTCGTCTTGTCCTATCACTTGTTACTTGGGAGAAGAGAGACTAACCCCCACCCAGAACTGAACAAAGTATTTGAGGTGCAGCCTCACCAGTGCCAATTATAGGGGGATATAGGGGGATAATCACTTCCCTAGTTCTGCTGGACACACTATTTCTAATACAAGCCAGGATGCTATTGGCCACCTTGGCACACTGCCAGCTCATATTCAGCCATCTGTTGACCAATACCCCTCCAGGTGCTTTTCCACCAGGCAGCTTTCCAGCCACACTTAGAATCATAGAATTCATAGAACTGTCTAGGTTGGAAGGGACCTTTGCTTGTTACTTGGGAGAAGAGACTGACCCCCACCTCACTACAACCTCCTTTCAGGTAGTTGTAGAGAGCGATAAGGTCTCCCCTCAGCCTCCTTTTCTCCAGGCTAAACAAGCCCAGTTCCCTCAGCCACTCCTCATAAGATTTGTGCTCCCTCACCAGCTTCATTGCCCTTCTCTGGACACGCTCCAGCACCTCCGTGTCCTTCTTGTACAGAGGGGCCCAAAACTGAACACAGTATTCCAGGTACGGTCTCACCAGTGCCAAGTACAGGGGGACGATCACTTCCCTAGTCCTACTCACCACACTGTTCCTGATACAGGCCAGGATGCCTGGGCACACTGCTGGCTCGTATTCAGCTGGCAGCCGACAAACACACTCAGGTCCTTTTCCGCCAGGCAGCTTTCCAGCCACTCTTCCCCAAGCCTGTAGCACTGCATGGGCTTGTTGTGATCCAAGTGCAGGACCCAGCACTTGGCCTGGTTGAACCTCATACAGTTGGCCTCGGCCCATTGGTCCAGCCTGTCCAGATCCCTCTGTAGAGCCATCCTACCCTCAAGCTGATCAACACTCCCGCCAGGCTTGCTGTCATCTGCAAACTTACTGAGGGTGCATTCGATCCCCTCGTCCGGATCATTGATAAATATATTAAAGAGAACTGGCCCCAGCACCGAGCCCTGGGGAACACCACTTGTACTGGCCGCCAACTTGATTTACCTCCATTCACCACAACTCCTTGGGCCCAGCCTTCCAGACAGTTTTTCACCCAGCGAAGCATACACCCATCCAAGCCATGAGCAGCCTGTTTCTCCAGGAGAATGCTGTGGGAAACGGTGTCAAAAGCTTTACTAAAGTCCAGATAAACAACATCCACAGCCTTTCTCTCATCTACTAAGCGGATCACCTTATAGATGGAGATCAGGTTAGTCAAGCAGGACCTGGCTTTCATAAACCCATGTTGACTGGGCCTGATCACCTGGTTGTCCTGTATGTACTGCATGATGGCGCTCAAGATGATCTGCTCCATAACCTTCCCCAGTACCAAGGTCAGACTGACAAGCCTCTAGTTCCCTGGATCTTCCTTGCAGCCCTTCTTGTAAATGGGCGTCACATTAGCAAACTTCCAGTGAACTGGGACCTCCCAGGTTATCCAGGACTGCTGGTAAATGATGGAAAGTGACTTGTTGAGCACTTCCACCAGCTCCCTCAGTACCCTTGGGTGGATCCCCTCCGGCCCCATAGACTTGTTTGTGTCTAAGTGCTGTAGCAGGTCGCTAACCATTTCCCCTTGGATTATGGGGGCTTCATTCTGCTCCCTGTCTCTGTCTTCCAGCTCAGGGGGCTGGGTACCCAGAGAACAACTAGCCTTACTTTTAAAGACTGAGGCAAAGAAAGCATTAAGTACCTCATCCTTTTCCTCATCCTTTGTCACTGTGTTCCCCCCCCCCCCGCATCCAATAAAGCATGGAGATTCTCCTTAGTCATCCTTTTATTGTTAATGTATTTATAGAAACATTTTTTATTGTCTTTTATGGCAGTAGCCAGTTTAAGTTCTAGTTGGGCTTTGGCCCTTCTAATTTTCTCCCTGCTTAGCCTCACGACATCTTTGTAGTCCTCCTGAGTGAGTGGCCTGCCCCTTCTTCCATAGGCCTTTTTTTCCTGAGTTCCAGTCAAAGCTCTCAGTTTAGCCAGGCCAGCCTTCTTTCCAGCCAGCTCATCTTACAGCACACAGGGACAGCCTGCTCCTGTGCTTTTAAGATTTCCTTCTTGAAGAATGTCCATCCTTCCTGGACTCCTTTGCCCTTCAGGACTGCCTCCCAAGGGACTGTCAACCAGTATCAAAAGGCATATTGGACCACAGTATAGAACATGGAAACAAACAAACCAAAATCATCCCCTCCCAATCCTTCCCAAAGGATATCTTTCATCTGCTCTGCCCACAGAAAAAAAAAAAAGGATCTGGAAACCAACAGGGGTTAATAATAAATTTAATTGCCAATCTCTCTACATCTCTACAGTGACTTCACAAGACTGCAGGATAAATCACTGTAATTTTTTTTTTAATTAAAACTAATCCTTCTTCTATTTTACATGCATCATGGGTTTTAAGAGCTTTATAGCAAGCTTCATGTCCTAATACCTATTTCTGAAGAATGGTGTTCAATATTAGTATTGTAAATAATGGCAATTTTTTCTGCATTATTATTTTTATATAGTGATATGGTTGGTGTTATTGAAGGTAATGTTATGAAAACATGGACACGCTCAAATTTTCACTCTATTTTCAAGTTAAATAAGTGGCTGTACTTGACAAAACTCTGAAGAATCCACTTGCTTCAGTCAACCGTTGCAATAGTGAGTGCATTTAACAAAAAAGTCTGTGAATTCTCACTTAAGAAGCATACACATGCACAGAACTCCTCCTGAGCCTCATTCCTATACAAAGACTGAATGCATGTTGCAGAAGAGGTGTTTTTAAGGATCAGAGGAATAACAGCTTTGCTTGGCTTCATGGATTTAAATAGTTAGAACTGAAAAAACTGTATGCCTCTTTGTAGAGTAGAAGTTATGGTCAGTTGATTCAGGCAGTTCAGAAATTCAGCAATCCCATTCAATTGCCTAAACAAAGGAACTGCAGAAGTTTCACTGCCTTTAATATCTACAGAAAAGCCTAAGATGTTTATAGGACAGGCAGAAGGAAACAAATAGCAGACTCTTTTAAAAAAAATTATGCCATCATATCTCTGTTTCAATGTAGAAGAGGAAGTATTGCATTAAAAATAATCTTGTACTTATAAATAATATTTATGAAATTTAAAACTGAGATAAGTCAAATAAAAGCACTGCAAAGAGAAGCATTTATTCTCTGTACTTTTAAGCTATATTTTCCTATATTTTCAAAGAGAGTGCTCTCTGTTGACTAACACATAGCAAAGAAAGCAATAATTTCAAACTGATAATTCTAGAAATATCAGGATTGGGAGGGTCCCTTTGAAAATAATGAATGATCCCAGTGGGAATTTTCCTCTGAAAAAAATGCATCAAACTTAAATTTGTGTGTTTTCTAACCAAGATGATTGTCTTTCTAAACAACTACCTCATTTTTTTTTTAAATAAACTCTGAAAATTAGCTTTAGACTTATCTTAGGCATGTCAAGCTACATATTATCCGATCACCTACTTCTTTCAGGTGTTTTCCCTAATCCCTTTATGCAAGCATTTATCTAGAGTAAAGAACTGGCAGGATTGAATAAATGGTAAAATTTAATTTCAGATGAAAAGCTGTTGTCTTGAACAGGGTCACGGAAGAATGAATTCAGTCTTTTTAAAGATAGCAACCCAACATTATTTTCTCCAGAGAAACCACAGACATATTATATATAGCATAGTGATGAGTAACTATTTGAAATGTGCCTTGAGGGAGATTAAAGTTTCATGTCATGTTTGACATAAAAAAGTGCTAGCTTCTTTATAAATTAGTCACGATCTTTTCATTGCTAGATACATATCTTATTTCTGCTCTGTCAAATCAGACACCAAGCAGAGCTCAGTTAAAGAAGCGCAGCAAAGAACTGCTGACTTGTCTTTCATGGCTTCAGGCAACTACCGGTCTCCCGAAACACAGCACCAACTTCGATCGTTAGGAAGGAGGAAGAAAACCAAATAAAAACACATCTTTCATATTTGCAAAAAAATTAAGTCTTGTTTATATAAGAGCTTGAAAGCTTCTTCCTGTGATGCCTGGTGTGTGCAAAACTGATCCATACTCTGACTTAAACAAATTAACATGTGTTTTAAAGTGATTAATTCTGTTAACTAACTAATCAGTACTGACAGGGAAAAGCCAAGGTAGGTTATTCAACAATCATTTGGGAAGGTTTATTTATCTGCCAAAGCATAAATGGAGTATCCTCTCAAGATGTTAGCCAAAAGTGGACATGGTCCCTATAAAATGGACCGTTAGTCACTAAAAGTTTTTGGAGTTTTTTTTATTTGCTTGTTTGTATTATGTTTCTAGTAAGCCCCTGTTTTAACTGAGTGCTAAATATATGTGAAGGAAAGCAAAACTGATCTTTTTGGAATTAATTTAGATTAAATTAAATCTGGAAGAAGCTTCTGGGAACTAAATAAGAAATGTAGAAAAGTGACAACATAGTCTATTGAGAAAAACTATGTATTCTCATTATTAATATAGCAAGACATCTATACTATATTGCTTAATCATTCTGTGTGATATACTCTGGAGATTCTCCAGGATGCAACAAGGAGCTGAAGATCTTGGGACAAAGTCAACAGCAAAATACCGATGTATTCTATCAAATCTCCTGGACTCAAAAGGTTCTACTTAGCCATAAGTGTTCTGAATCTACCCCTGTAATAATTCTTTCACAAATGCCCAGAGCAGTTTCCCAGAAAATCTGGGAGACAAATTAATCAAGTTAATTTAGGGAAAGTGTTGTTGCAGAAAAGACAGTCTGTTTGTTAAATTCTACTATCCAGAAAGAAGTGTATTGATAGGATCTATCTACTCTGTTCATAAGTACTATGAGAGAGAGACAACTACTTAAGAAATCAGCATGTAGCTACCATGCACACACACAAGCACTTTGAACTGGAATGAGTTTTAATGCAAATTAAGATTAAACTAGATAGCAAAACAGCCTGCAAATCAAAACAGAAGATAGCATTAATTCACCTTAAGGAACAAGAGAGGATTATATTGAAAAAGACAACAAAACACTACTGACCTGATCCAGTACCAACTGATATTAAGATTTCTATTTTCTTCAGCGAGCTTTAAACTCCCCCTCAGAAGAAAATTATCATAATTCCTTTTTGGACCTGGCAAATAAGTATTTTCATTCAGAAAGTCTTTTGCTCTTTGTAGGTCACTCTCTGTTCAATTTAAGCAGCAAAAAGACAGAAATGTTTTCAGCGTCTGCTCCTGAGTCAGTGCAAAGCTCCAGTATAATAGTGGGAGGGGAACAAAATCCTACATATGAAAAACAAAAAACTCTGGATAAGAAAAGAAAGCTCTGCCTATGCACATTTCCATGGCTGCTGCTCTGCAAAAGCTGTCTCAGCCTCCTGCACTACAGTCACAAATATTGCAGTGTTGTGAGTGTCACAAATACTGTTTCAACTCTGATAAGTGGGCTCTGTGCATGATATTTACAAGACCCATCAGTAAAGAAAAAAGTAACAAATGTTTTAAAAATGTGAGCTCTTGAGGAGGAAACAAAAATTTAATTAGAGATCATAGAATAGTTTGGGTTGGAAGGGACCTTTAAAGGTCATCTAGTCCAACTTCCCCTGTAAAGAGCAGGGACATCTTCAACTAGATCAGGTTGCTCAGAGCCCCGTCCAATCATATTTTGTTTCCATAAAGACCAAAGGCTTAACAAGCAGTTTCATCAAATTGAGGCAAGCATACATTTCTGGTCAGCCTCTCAATGTTTTATGCCTTTGATGTGCAAAAAAAATAATCACAGTGGTTGACTGATACCAACCTTTAAACCTACCAAAACCTTTTTCACCTCTATGACTAACAGTATCTTGGGTCTTGCACTAATACTTCTATGTCAATAAATAAATAAATAAATTAGTAATGAATGAGCACTCTAGAAATTACTTATCCCTACATGAACCAGATACATTAGATAAATTCCGTAAGGGTCTTGCAAAGATCTGGACATTGTGTTTTTCTCCTTGCCTTGATATCAGACCATAATGGAAATTCAACTACCATATGTATTTGATGAATGATGATAACTGGTTCAATAGGCTGTGTTGCCTAATTACAACATTTCATGTGCTGAAAAGTGCCATTCTGTAAAGGATTATTCAGTGGCCAAATCTACTTTTATTAATATAACAGAAAATACTGCTACTCAGTATGTTCTCCTGTTGTATGTGCCATAAAAATGTGATGGCAACAAGGAGGAAGAGATGGGAAAGGAAATTACTTCTTTAAAGAGGACATCCTGTGGAGAGTGCTGTCTCTTTACTGTCCTAGGAGTACAATTATAAATGGAAAGGTATATATATTAAAACCAAGGGAAGTATTAAAAACATTCCTAAAACACTATTTTAGAAACATATTCTAAATGATGCTGCTATATTGGTCTCCCCACTTTTATTCAGAGATTCAATGGGCCAGGTAAATTATTTATTAAAAGTAACTGAGAAAACACAGCTCTACTAATATTGGCTATATTTAGAATTTTCAAAAATTATTTTTACATGGTAAAGGCACCACCATATTGGCTATTTTCATGTAGAACCCTCTCAAAACCTCATTACAGGTAAGTCCATTTTCAGTATTAAATGTTCAAGTGATGTTCTTGGAACCAAAACAGGAACTTGACTGCTAAACTTTAAAGGTTGCTAGGAGTTCATGCCCCTGAAAAAAAAACAGAGGTTGATAGCATTAGTAGCCCTTTTCTCTTCATGAAGAGGCCTTGCCCAGATTAATTTTGGTCCTTCCTTTCAACATGATGAGTAAAGATGTTAGAACAAGCAACAAGCAGAACAAGTACTCCGGGGAAAAACAAATTACTTATCCAAACATTGGCAGCATCTGGCCAAGAACTTGTGAGCCATACACAAATCAAAGAATCATAGAATCATTTAGGTTGGAAAAGACCTTTAAGATCATCGAGTCCAACCGTTAACCTAACACTACCAAGTCCACCACTAAACCGTATCCCTAAGTGCCACAGCTACACGTCTTTTAAATACCTCCAGGGATGGTGACTCAACCACTTCCCCGGGAAGCCTGTTCCAATGCTTGACAACCATTTATGTGAAAAAATTTTTCCTAATATCCAAGCTAAACCTCCCCTGGTGCAACTTGAGGCCGTTTCCTCTTGTCCTTTCACTTGTTACTTGGGAGAAGAGACTGACCTCCACCTCACTACAACCTCCTTTCAGGTAGTTGTAGAGAGCGATAAGGTCTCCCCTCAGCCTCCTTTTCTCCAGGCTAAACAATCCCAGTTCCCTCAGCCGCTCCTCATAAGATTTGTGCTCCCTCACCAGCTTTGTTGCTCTTTTCTGGACATGCTCCAGCACCTCAATGTCTTTCTTGTAGTGAGGGGCCCAAAACTGAACACAGTATTCGAGGTGCGGTCTCACCAATGCAAAGAGACAATCAGACAAAGTAGAAGACAGCTGCCCCTAGAAATATTTCTAAACTCTTGGTGCAAATGAAAACATGGATCTATATTAGGAAACAGAAAATATAGGAAATGGTGTAGAAAGGAAACTAAGATACTTATCAACTACATCACGTGCACTAGAATATCCCCAAAAGGAACAAACTACTCTGGCTTGAAGAAGGACCTAGAAAAGAACTGCATTTACTGACTTATCAGAAATATGCACATTTATAGTCTAAAGAGGATTAAAAAAAATCAGTGATAGGGGAAAACAGAAGCAAGCAAAAAAATCCTTGATGTTAAAATTGCTTTCCCTGATTATCATATAATATGGATGAAAGGGCATTCTCCATATTATAAGCAGAATCTATCATTTTGCTATTCTAATCTATAAAAAAAATCACGCCTCTAACAGCTGAAATCAGTGGTCATGCATTCAGAATAGAGCTCCTTGTCTATATCACAATTAGCCTGGAGTCTAATGTCTAAGTATTTATACTGTTCAGCTGGTGAAAAGAATAATAGGTCATAAAAAGCTATCAAGAAAACATATGTAATTGTGTTAATGACATGGCAGGCTGATGGAAGACAGCATTCTGGTAACTTTGGAGCCAGACAGAAATCTTTTGAAGTCAGCAAAACTATTAAATAGACAAACCATTAAAACTGAAAGCTGTCAAGAAAATAAACAAACTCATTTGTGTACATTTCACCACCAAATCCCTATCAATATTGTTTTTTCACCCAAACCATGCTCCTCTTTCTCACACACACAATCTTCTATTATCCATTACTTCTTTATTTTCATCTCACATTAAGCAATAGTCATCTGAATATAAAGGAATATGAACAGCTCTGATTAACCCATTGCAATTTTTTAGTTTTGTTTACTGAAGGCCTTGTAGGCAAGTTGATAAATTTACCCCCCTTTCAGAAAAACTTCATTTGCTACCGCACTGCAAAATTCTCTGCACTCTTAACTTTCTTGTGAAACTCAGTTCAAGAGCCAGACATTTAACCCTTTATTTCCTTTCAAGCTGCTAAACCGTTATGGATTCTTTTAGACAGATTGGAAGCCAAATAGCTTTTATGGTCTTGAACATAGGCTTATCACCAAAAAAGACTTGCTTGGAAATAAGCAACTTCTTTTCTGGACATAAGAAACATTTAAATTGAGCTTATTCTTTGGCAGTACGAGAGTTTTTACTGACTCACAGGCTTTTCAGGATTCCAAAGCCACATGCATTTATCATGCAGTTCTCAATGAACAGGATTTGACATAATTGCTTTGAGTTTTTCTCTGGTACATTATACAGGCTGGTTTACATTACAGCTATAGCTCCAGTAAGTGCTATGCTTGCTGCAATTATGCTCACTGATTTATTTTGATATAGAATTAAGTTATCGCTTATAAAGAGGTTGGGGTTTTTTTATTTTGATATTTGCATTTCTGTGACCCCTTTTGTGAATAGTGAGAAATATGGTACCACACCATAAATCTATTTTAAGAATAAATTAAGTACTCCCTATATTTTTCTTCCACTTTTAAAAAAATCTTCCTGTATTACAAGGCATTCTAGGTGCCATTCACTACCAAATCCAGTGTCTTCTCCACACAAACACCTGGGAGAATTAATTCGAATTCACTTTTAAAAGGTTTATTAAACCACTTACATCATTGTGTGGACATATTCAGTAAACAGTCCTTCATTCAGACCAGCCTTTGGAAACTAAGTCTGCTCTTGAAAAGCTTTATTATTATTATAATAAAGAGCTATTCTTTGAGCTCTGCCCTAGTTTGAACCTTGATATAGAGGCATTTGAAATGTTAATACATGGAATATACTAATGGAGATTGTTAGTTAAACTTTTCTCAATTACTTGGTCCAGGAACGAGAGATTGGAAAAGCCTTCTGTGTGATTTTTGGCCTCTTGAGAACAGGATGGACTAATGCAATTTTCAAAGTCCTAGATTTGCTTCTCTAGAGAAGTACATTACAGTAAATGTACAGGAGTTTGTAGCTAAATTAGGTCATTTAGATTTATCACTCACTGAACTATATATTCACTCTTGAGTTATATTCACCTCAATCACGCAGACGGGAGGCTGCAGGTGGAAAGTCTGTAAGTAGTTCCGGCCAACATCATAAAGCATCCCAAATCCTGTTTCACTACAAAAAATAATGGGAGGAGGTAACCAGAAATGGTCAGTGTATTGTGTGCCCCTGCTGCAACTTCCCCTACAGCAGTCCTTGCCCATGCGCTGACAAAAAAGAAAGCTGCAAGTATGACTGTATAGAACATTAATGAGTCAAACACTAAGACAGAAACTTTTGTAATGTCTATTTCCTTTTTTAAGCTTTGTTTTCATTTTTTTTTCCTCTCATGTTAGAAGAAAATATCTGCTAAAAATGTGACATATAAATGGTAATAGAAGAAACTAACTTTTTCATAATTAGGCTTATGTTGTAAAACATTTTACAGTATTTTATTTTAGTACAATCTCAACAAAATTGTTCAAAATGTGCAATCCCCAGCTGACAGAATTCCAGACGTGTTCTGATTTCTGTCTTCTAAACTACAGTAATACCTGAATGAAGAGATTTACAGCACAGTGGTTTTTTGTAAGCATAACAAATTCTCTCAAAAGCTGACCTAGGCTAAAGGCCTTTTATTAAGAAAACAAAACAAACAAAAAACCCACCACACATCTTTGCTATTGTTAGCAATTTTTTAAATTAGATCCATTGCTATGTCAATATCACTCCTACCTCACTAAACAGAGAACACTGGTTATACATTTATGTTGTGGTTTGGGCCAGGTCGGCCAATGACAAGATGACAGATGCTCTCCCCCACCTCTCACTCCAAGGAGAGGAAGAAGAGAGATAAAGAGATTTGTGAGTTTAGAAAAAAACTAAACTACTTCAGTGAAATACTAATAATAATAATAAAAAAGGAAATAATGAAATAGATACAATATATACAAAAGTGTATCAAGCTCCCAGGGAGATGTCACTGGCAGGCACTGGGGAAGTTCCAGACTGGACTCAGTGACATATGGGAACTGGAACACACTGACCAGGATCAAAAAGCAGATGAACAGACAGGGTCTTCCTTAAGCATCAGTCATTAAAGAAAGAGAGCCATCAAAGAAAGAAACCATCAGAGAAGAGCCAACCTGACCTCTTCCATCTCTCAGCTTTTATACTGAGCATGGCAGATGGGATGGAATACCCTATTGGTCAGTTTGGGTCACCTGGGATTCAAATTGTAAAAGCTGAACACTATTTCAAAACAAGAGTGTACTGGTTTTGGCTGGAATAGAGTTAATTTTCTTCACAGTAGCTATTATTAAAATGTCTTTATTTCAACACACGAGTTTTCTCACTTTTACCCTTCCAATTCTCCCCTCTATACCACTGGGAGGGAGTAAGCAAGCGGCTATGTGGTGCTTAGTTGCCGGCTGGGGTTAAACCACAACACTAAATTATAATATTATGACTACATATAAAAGTATATATAAAGTGTGTGTGTGTATATATATACCCATTATATTTATAATAATAATATACTTATTTATACTTTATATAAACCATGACACTAAAGTACAATATTATAAATACAACATGAGTAATAAAGTCACGAGCAAAGGACACGTACGGTGCTCTGAGAGTTATATCTGAGCTTCAATCAGTTTTTTCTGTCATTAACAGTTGAATTTTAATTAATTGATCTATTCCTCTTACTGTGTATTTTAAGTAATTGCACTAAAGGGAACAATAAGGAACAGCATGTATGTGGAGTTTTCTTCATTGTGGTCTGTTTTAACTACTTTTTTTTCCTCAAAAAAGGCAGATGTACAAAGGGTAAGAACTCCCAGAGCTATACATAATTTTCTGTTTTAATGGAAACCAAACTTGAAGTAACTTGGAATTACTGTACAATCACTAGAATAATAATGCATTACAAAACAGATTATCCAATGCATTTGGAGAAATCTAAAATACAGGCAGAAAGAAAGAAATGTGAAAGTGCTTTGTTACTTCAGAAGGCAAAACTGCAGTTGGAAAAAGAAAAATGTACAGAACCATGTTTTCGCACCACTACAACTTCTTTATACATGGTAAGCAAGGACACATTTTCTCAGAGGGAAACTAAAGGAAAGAACATCAATTTGGACTTCCTTAGATATCTCTTTTCATACTTATCAGTTTGGACTATCAGCAGTTTTGCAGTCCTACATAACTGATATACATACTTTGAAGAACTTTTGTATAGGAGATGCAAGTAAAATAAGAAGTGTAAACAACATAAGCAAAGTGTTTCTGCTGTCCTAGACTGTATACAATATTATGGAGAAGTTTCATTAAAAAGTCCCATTCAAGAAGCTGAACTCCTCTGCTTCCCTGCAATGCAATAAGAAAAGCATTCCCAATGAACTTTCTTCTGGTTCCCAGCTTGATAATCAGTAACATTCTTCGAATAGAACAATTTTCAGAGAACAAGTTGTATCAAGTGTTTTGAGTTTGGATGTTCTTTCATGCACGTCAAGCCTGGACCTTATATCAATAATCCTTAACAGTGAGGACATAACAGATTTGATGGAAGGCTTATCTTTCAAAGAAAGTGAAAGCAAGGAAAGAAAAAAAAATGCAGAAAGGAGATGGCTTGAAAAGAGATGCTTGAGATCCTGGAGTGCAAAAAGGTGCCTGTTTGGGCTTACATTATATATATCAGGTGCATTTCCATTTGAATTCTTTTGAGATTCATCTGCAGTTAATGAAGGTTGTGTCATGTCCCTCCCCCACAAGATATTTGCAAATAATTCAAAATAGATTTGCTAGCCAGGGTAAGAGAAGAAATCAGGAAGGGTGCAGAAGGGAATTAAAAAAAGAACCAGACAAAACGAAGCTTTCAGAAGAAATTATCTTGTTATATCTCTCTTCTTGTAAGCATTCAGTAAACAGTCACTACAATTTATAGTTTATCCTAGTTTGAGGTAAAACAGAACCAATTTTCTTTTCAACAATTTTACTTTTCAGCTAAGCCTCTTCTAACTGAACTCTCTGAAATTAACAGCATATTTTTCAGACAGTGTCAGCCTCTAGCAGAGCTAAGGCCCCATGTTTATAGATAATACCAAGGAATGGTATACAGAGATACTCCTGCTTATACTTATTGCTATAAAAACACAGGTCAGCTAATTTGTTATGTACCAAGTTGGAGGGTTGGAAGTGGAAAACTGTAGAGGGGTCGCACCTGAGGGGAGGAATGGACAAAACTGACCAACAGGGTATTCCATCCCATCTGCATCAGGCTCAGTATAACAGCTGAGGGATCAAAGGGTCAGCCCTCTTTTTTCAATGGTCGGCCTCCAAGGAGGACTCTATCTGTTCGTCTGCCTTTGATTGCAATCCATGTGTTCCTGAATCCAGTTCCTGAGTTCAGCTCCTGTCCATTGCTGAGTCCAGTCTGGGACTTCCCCAGTGCCTGCCAGGGATGCGATTGTCATCCTGGGAGCTTGGCAGGGTAACATGGGAAAAAGTACTGGAGGGAAGAGGGGCCCAAGGAAGCTGGTTAGTATTCAAGGATCACCTCCTCCAAGCTCAGGAGCGGTGCATCCCAAGAAAGAACAAGTCAGGCAAAAAAGCAAGGAGGCCTGCATGGATGAACAAGGAGCTCCTGGACAAGTTCAAAAGCAAAAAGGAGGCCTTCAGAGGGTGGAAGCAAGGACAGGTAGACTGGATGGAATACAGAGAAACTGTCCGAGTGACCAGGAACCAGATTAGGCAAGCTAAAGCCCAGACAGAATTAAATCTGTCTAGGGGCATCAAGGATAACAAGAAAAAGAAGTATGTCAGGGGTAAAGGCAAGACTAGGGAAGATGCAGGCCCTTTCCATAAGGAAACAGGAGACCTGGTCACCCAGGATATGGAGAAGGCTGAGGTACTGAATGACTTTTTCGCCTCGGTCTGCACCGGCAAGGTCTCCAAACACACCACCCAAGTTGCAAGAAGCAAAGGCAGGGGCTATGAGAATGAAGAACCACCCACTGCAGGAGAAGATCAAGTTTGGGACCATCTGAGGAACCTGAAGGTACACAAGTCCATGGGACCTGATGAAATCCATCCATGGGTCCTGAGGGAGCTGGCAGATGAAGTCGCCAAGACGCTTTCCATTATATTTGAAAAGTTGTGGCAGTCTGGTGAAGTTCCCGCTGATTGGAAAAGGGGAAACATAACCCCCATTTTCAAAAAGGGAAAAAAGGATGACCCAGGGAACTACAGACCAGTCAGTCTCACCTCTGGAAAATAAGGAGGTGATTGGTGACAGCTAACATGGCTTCACCAAGGGCAAGTCATGCCTGACAAATTTGGTAACCTTCTATGATGTTGCCACAGCACTGGTAGATAAGGGGAGAGTAACAGACGTCATCTACCTGTACTTATGCAAAGTGTTTGACGCTGTCCCATATGACATCCTGGTCTCTAAATTGGAAAAGCATGGATTTGATGGATGGTTGCAGTTAACGGCTCAATGTCCACATGGAAACCAGGTGGGGTCTCACCAGAGCAGAGGCAGTGCACATTGCCTGCTCATGTTGAGCTTCTCGTCCACCAGCACCCCCAAGTCCTTCTCCTCAGGGCTGCTCTCAATCCATTCTCCGCCCAGCCTGTATTTGTGCCTGGGATTGCCATGACCCAGGTGCAGGACCTTGCACTTGGCCTGGTTGAACTTCATGAGGTTCACACGGGCCCACCTCTCAAGCCTGTCAAGGTCCCTCTGGATGGCATCCCTTCCCTCCAGTGTGTCGACCGTGCCACGCAGATTGGTATCATCGGCAAACTTGCTGAGGGTGCACTCAATCCCACTGTCCATGTCACTGACAAAGATATTAAACAGTACTGGTCCCAGTACTGACCCCTGAGGAATGCCACTTGTCACTGGTTTCCACTTGGACATTGAGCCGTTGACTACAACTCTTTGAGTGTGACCATCCAGCCAGTTTCTTATCCAACGAGTGGTCCATCCATCAAATCCATGCTTTTCCAATTTAGAGACCAGGATGTCATGAAGGACAGTGTCAAACACTTTGCACAAGCCCAGGTAGATGACGTCTGTTGTTCTCCCCTTATCTACCAGTGCTGTGGCAACATCGTAGAAGGCCACCAAATTTGTCAGGCATGACTTGCCTTTGGTGATGCCATGTTGGCTGTCACCAATCACCTCCTTATTTTCCATGTGCCTTAGCAGAGTTTCCAGGAGGATCTGCTCCATGATCTTGCCGGGCACAGAGGTGAGACTGACTGGCCTGTAGTTCCCCAGGTCTTCCTTTTTTTCCCTTTTTGAAAATGGGGGTTATGTTTCCCCTTTTCCAGTCAGCAGGAACTTTACCAGATCATCTAGTCCAACCGTCAACCTAACACTGACAAAAACCATCACTAAACCATATCTCTAAGCGCTGCGTCTACCCGTCTTTTAAATACCTCCAGGGATGGTGACTCAACCCCTTCCCTGGGCAGCCTGTTCCAGTGCTTAATAACCCTTTCAGTGTAAAAATTTTTCCTAATATCAAGTCTAAACCTCCCCTGGCGCAACTTGAGGCCGTTTCCTCTTGTCCTATCACCAACTACATGTAGGAACTTATCTACCTACACGTTCAAGATTGTTGTCTATAACATGTTTTCCAACTCTTCATATATTTATTTGAATCTTAAAAATGAGAGGCTTACAGCACATTCTTGAGATTACTCCAATCTCCCAAAACTCAAACTCATCTTAAAAAAAACAAAAAACCCTAAACACCCCCCCAAACCAACCAACCCCCAAACCCCCTCTCCCCAACCTCCCCTTCCAGAAAAACACAGAATACACTGAGGTTTTAATGATTTAATACATTTAATGTAATTACTAATTCTAAGTTATCTGAGGGCAATTCTGAATATATTGGAAATTAATGAAACATGGTTTGATATGTCTATGTATTAAAACTACCGAGTGCTTATTCATGTCTTGTACCACAGTAAGGCAAAGGTACAGGAAACAAGAAACTTCCTTTCCTCTTAGAGCAGCACACCCATAAGCTTGGAATCTTGGCAAACCAAGAGATGCTGACAGAGCTCCTGGCTCCAGAGAGGATGTTCCTGAGTGGGACAGAGCACTAGATGATTTTTTGTAAAACAATTTAGCAAAACAGTGTAAGGATAATATCAACTATGTTTTTCAAGGAGTTCTACCTCAGACTACTTCCTGTGCATGCCATCTAGGTAAGCATACTTCCATATGATTAAACATCACAAGACTAACAATAAAGTAAAATGGAAACATTAGAGCAAGTGTCGGTAAGCCGTACATTTTCCTTGACCTATATACATAGTTTGAATCAATTTTCAATATGTTATTTGAATGAAAAAAAGGCCACATGTAAATGCGTATTCCTTTTATTTTTGTCACTATGGAGAATCACAGATGAATTTCAATTTTGCTTTAGAAGTATATAGACTCTGCTATTTACCCAAAAATCAGCATGAAGATAAGATTAACCTTACTGCCCACGCGCATACTGAACAACAATCAAATAATCAGCAAGAGAACATGATGAATAAATTACTGTGTGCATTTCTACTCCACTAGGGGGGACAACACTATATAGTGATATAACTATACAAAGTTTCATTATGCCAAAACCAGCAGAAAGTCACATGCACTATCAATACGTATTACGCACCAACACTGAAAACACAAACGGGGTGGAGGAAAATACTGATTAGCTGAGTCAGTCTCTTTCTACCCATGTTAGGCAGATGGTGCAATTAAAAAGAGGAATCTTCTCAGTACATTCATTGTACTCCTATTGTCCATCTATCAGGCACAAATCTATTTCTGGTTAACAGCATTCAATTAAAAGAGCTGGAAGATGATGAAAAGGAGTTTTTTATTTCTAACAGTTATGTTTGATTTATATTCAGTTGCAAAATCTATCCTTTTGTTTTCATATAATTGAAAAAGTGATCGTGAAAAGTTAAAAAGGAAGTGCATTAAAAAGAGGAGGGAGAAAGGTAAGATGGGGAAAGGAGGAGGATGATGGGGGAAAGCATTAACATCTATTTATTAGAAATTGACTATGCAGAATCCTGCAATTTACAAAATTAGGACTCATTTATGAGAGCTGAACCAGCTCCTGTAATATGCAGAGCATGTATTTCTGTATTTCTGCACGGTGGCACAAGGCACTGAGCCACAAATACACGATTCCAGCATTCACTTCTACAATCATACAGATTTTGCAGCAACCCCAAACTAGTATGATTAACACTTTGGTAGAATAAAGTTATAAAGGGAGGAAACAACTTTATTTTAAACAGAAGGGAAAAGAGGGGGATAAAAGAGACAATTATCATATTCAAATTTATCTGTTTAAAGTTTGATAGCTTTAAAATAAACAGCATTAATGCAAATTTAAATTCTGTAGGATACAATCCAAGACCTATATTTAGGTTCTTAGCTGCCAATAAGTACATCAATTTCAATAGCTAGCATATGCTGCACTAAGTATGTAAAGCAAGTAAAACAAATTAAGGCATTATTATAGGATATTTGGATTGAATTACCCAAATTTAACAAGCATATTCAACACTTCTGGCAAAATTGACTTTCTTGTGGCCACATAATTAGTTGCTGACAGAGACAGGGATTGAAGTTTTCAATTTGTAGCGATGTAAGGAGAGGGGTTAGCAAAACCTCCACCTTGGACTTCCGGAGGGCAGACTTTGGCTTGTTCAGGACACTGATTGAGAGAGTCCCTTGGGAGATAGTCCTGAAGGGCAAAGGGGTCCAGGAAGGCTGGACGCCCTTCGAGAAGGAAATCTTAAAGCCCCAGGAGCAGGCTGTCCCCAGGTGTCGCAAGTCTAAAGGGCGGGGAAAATGGCCAGTCTGGATGAATAAGGAACTTCTGATGGGACTTAGGAATAAAAGGAGGGTTTACCACCTGTGGAAGAAGGGACAGGCAACTCAGGGGGAGTACAGAGATCTCGTTAGGTTATACAGAGAGAAAGTTAGGAAGGCAAAAGCCCAGCTGGAGCTCAACTTGGCCACTAACATTAAGGACAACAAAAAAAGCTTTTATAAATACATCAACAAAAAGAGAGCCAGGGAGAATCTCCATCCCTTACTGGATGCCGGGGGCGAAAGTTGCAACCAAGGACGAGGAGAAGGCTGAGATATTTAATGCTTTCTTTGCCTCTGCCTTCAATAGTCACACCAGCTGTCCCCAGGGTGCTCAGCCTCCTGAGCTGGAAGATAAGGACGGAGAGCAGAACAACCCACCCATAATCCAGGAGGAAGTAGTCAACGATCTGCTTCTGCACCCAGATGCACATAAGTCTATGAGGCCGGATGGGATTCACCCAAGAGTACTCAGGGAGCTGGCGGGAGAGCTCACCAAGCCCCTCTCCATCGTTTATCAACAATCCTGGTCAACGGGGCAGGTACCAGATGACTGGAGGGTGGCTAATGTGACGCCCATCTACAAGAAGGGTCAGAAGGAGGATCCGGGGAACTACAGGCCTGTCAGCCTGACCTCGGTACCAGGAAAGATCATGGAGAGGATCATCTTGAGTGAGCTCTCACGGCAAGTGCAAGGCGGCCAAGGGATCAGGGCCAGCCAGCATGGGTTTAGGAAAGGGAGGTCCTGCTTAACCAACCTGATCTCTTTCTATGACCATGTGACCCGCCTTCTGGATGCGGGGAAGGCTGTGGACGTTGTCTATCTGGACTTTGGTAAGGCCTTTGACACTGTCCCCCACAGCATTCTCCTGGAGAAGCTGGCGAATCATGGCATAGACAAGTGTACTCTTTGCTGGGTTAAAAACTGGCTGGATGGCCGTGCCCAGAGGGTTGTGATTAATGGGGTGAAATCCTCTTGGCGGCCGGTCACCAGTGGTGTCCCTCAGGCCTCAGTTTTGGGGCCGGTTTTGTTTAATATCTTTATCGACGATCTGGATGAAGGGATTGAGTGCACCCTCAGTAAGTTTGCAGATGACACCAAACTAGGTGGGAGTGTTGATCTGCCTGAGGGTAGGAAGGCTCTCCAGAGGGACCTGGACAGGCTGGATGGATGGGCCAAGGCCAACTGTATGAGGTTTAATAAGGCCAAGTGCCGGGTCCTGCATTTCGGTCACAACAAACCCAAGCAACGCTACAGGCTTGGGGAAGAGTGGCTGGAAAGCTGCCCAGCAGAAAAGGACCTGGGGGTGCTGGTGGATGGCCAGCTTAACATGAGCCAGCAGTGTGCCCAGGTGGCCAAGAGGGCCAACAGCATTCTGGCTTGTATCAGGAATAGCGTGGCCAGCAGGAGTAGGGAAGTGATTGTGCCTCTGTACTCGGCACTGGTGAGGCCTCACCTCGAGTACTGTGTTCAGTTCTGGGCCCCTCTGTACAAGAGGGACATTGAGGTGCTGGAGCATGTCCAGAGGAGAGCTACCAGGCTGGTGAGGGGTCTGGAGACCAGGTCATATGAGGAGAGGCTGAGGGAGCTGGGCATGTTTAGTCTGGAGAAGAGGAGGCTGAGGGGAGACCTCATTGCCCTCTACAGCTACCTGAAAGGAGGTTGGAGAGAGGTGGGGGTTGGCCTCTTCTCCCAGGTGAATAATGACAGGACCAGAGGAAATGGCCTGAAGTTGCAGCAGGGGAGGTTTACATTAGATATTAGGAAGAATTACTTTACTGAAAGAGTGGTCAGGCACTGGAACAGCCTGCCCAGGGAGGTGGTTGAGTCACCATCCCTAGAGGTGTTCAAGAAACGTCTAGATGTGGCACTTCAGGGCATGCTCTAGTGGCAGAGTCTGTAGGTTGTTTGGTTGGACTCGATGATCTCAAAGGTCCTTTCCAACCATGAAGATTCTATGATTCAAGATCGAAGGATCCCTACAGCCCACCACACATCATTTACACAAAGATGACCTAGTTCCAAAGAGATTTTTTACCTTATGGTAATCAAAGGCAGCATGTGCTGGATATGCTACTGCTGTTTTCCATTCATGACTTTGTGCTGTAAATCAAATGTGTTATTCTGGGACTACTCACTGTGAGAGTGCAAGTAGGGCAAAGGATGCAGAGGCTGGGGCAATGGATAGTGACACAGTTCAGCACTCAGGGAGGGGGAGAAGAGGTCTACAGTCAAATAGTCTTTGGATAACAGCTTTGAACACTTTTCCATCACTCTCTTCATTGTGAAGTCTACTATATTAATATTTCAATCCTACCCATTGGTGTCTAACAGCATTGGGCTGCTGAATAGCAAGATGCTGTAAAAGCATGAACTATAGCACAGACTAACACTCAAAATGGCAAGATTCCATCAAAACAGAAGAAACATTTTAAAGTACATAAGCCTTTCCCTTATTCTATAATTGGTTATGCTGAGGAAAAAATTCTATATAATGCAGAAAAAAGTGCTTTGCTCACTTACTGATTTTATGTATAAACTATAACAGTGCTGGCACCAGTAACATATCATAACAGAGAAGACTTATTCTTGTTACTCAGTACATTCATCTGCTGATGCACTGAGACATAATTAGGAGATGGAGATAAATACAGATGTCTGAATTTTGGGTGTGGTATGGTTCTGGTTAAGCACATTTTATTCAGCCTATCAAAGTATCTATAAACTCCATCTTCTGAGACAAAATTAATTCGTGGTAAAAGTATGCATTACATTTTTGCTCTTCATAAATAAAAGATACTGTTGCTTCTTTACATACAGCTTATAGAAGGAATGTTTTTGTATTTTGTACAATACCATCAACTGTAAAGCCTAAAATTATGACACTGTTTTCTGTTTGGTTCCACAGTCACTTGGCATACTTATTTTAACAAACATTGTATCACAGTTCTTTAAAACTCTGCAGCTGGTAATAGCCCTCTCTCTGTAAAATAAGTCTGAAAATACTACTAAATCAGAAAGACCGTACTTCACAGCCACCTTAGTTTCATATAGCTGGACAAAATGAGGTTATGTCAAAGAATGACCCCCATGTGATGAATTCCATGATCCATACTACTAGAGAAAATTTCCTGAGAAACTTACCAAGTTTCAAAGACTAAATACTCGAAAGAAATATGGGAACCAGGAAAAAAGCAGCAGTATAACAGTTCTTGTTTATTTCCTCCTCTTGCTTTCTTCAGTATAATACTGTTGTACAAGATCAGATATGGAGAATACCCATGGTGAAAGACCCCACCACCTGCCCACCCCACCAAACCACCACACACACAACCCTAACATGATCAAAGAAATCTAACTGCCAAATACAGAATAGGCAAAAAAGGTGTTTAGTGAAAAAACTTAATTTGGTATCCTGCTGAGAAATAACTGTCATGTTTAAGAAATAATGACTTAATGAGACCATCTGAACACTGGAGAAACATTACTGAATACACTTATTCAGGCATTAGCCCTAACCTTAAAAGTAGGTTTGACAATTCAAGCTGCATCTCAGCTATACGACTACCTTTATACTGTCAAATCCCCTCCAAGGCATATTTATGTACATTTCCTCTCATTGGGATAGCTTCATATGAGAAATCTCATTTTCATTCCTTTCCCAAGGGGAAAGAAACCACACAATCCAATTTTCATGTAGTTCAACCCAGTAATGCAGGACACGATGAAAACTTACATTAGAATGTGTAACAGCCACAATTTGATTACGTTTTATGTTGAAAAGGCTTCTGTAGATGGCATCTGTTTCAGTACACCCAGACGGTTGTAACATCTGCTTGGGATGCATTCATAAAAGGCTGTTTTCTACTGTCTATCCTAGCTAGTAGATGACAGAAATTAAAAAAGACCTACTGGATCACATAAATTCATTCCAGTGCAATCTAAGAAAGTAGTTCTCTTAATAGATCCAATCTCAATGAAGAACATGAAAAATATTGTTGTTGCAGTTTTCTCATTTGTCAGATGGGTAAAACACCACACACACTGATGATTCATATGGTATCCAAGAACAGTACACAGGAAGCTTTACAGGAAGACCACAAAAGATGACGAGCATCCAAAAAGGGACAGATAGGGTTCTTCGAAAATTCCTGAAGGCAGCTTAAAAACTACTTAAACACTCTTTGTTCTCCCTTGCAGATATCCCATTGTGCAAGAGACTCCTGTGCAACCCCTGAAAAGATCTCTCCATTCATGTATTCCTCAATTTCCTCATACATATCCTTAAACACCTTTTCCCATGAGCAAATTTGAAACAAAGAAGTAACTCCAATTCTCTTTTAGAAAAATCCATTATCCATTTTATACTGTCTGTCAAAGTACATACATGTACTATATGTACTAGTCAAATGTTCTTCATATCTTTTAGTGATATCTCAGCCCAATACTGTTGGCACCTGCATTACTACAAAACCAGTTAACTTTTTCACTACAGAAAAGGGTTTAAAAAAAACACAAGCTCGTTATGAAATGGCAGGTAGCTGAAAAAACTTTTTAAAAAAGAAAATAAACGTTGAAGTTATTTTCTTCCCCAAATTATTACGGCACATGTAAATTAAATGTTCCACAAGCTACTTTTGAAAAATGTCACAACATTTTACTCTTCCCTATGTTCTTTTTATTTTAATTTGCAGGCTGACTGCAAGAGAATTTATAAAATTGTATTGGGTTTGCATGACAAGGTTTTGAAGCTTCCACCATGTCCGATAGAGCCAATGCCAGCCGGCTCCAAGATGGACCTGCTGCTGGCCAAAGCTGAGCCAATCAGCAACAGTGGTAGCGCCTTTGTGATAACATATTTTAAAAGGGGAAAAAAAACCTGCTGCACGCAGCAGCCGGAAGAGAGGAGTGAGGATATGAGAGAAACAACTCTGCAGACACCAAGGTCAGTGAAGGAAGGGGAGGAGGTGCTCCAGGTGCCAGAGCAGAGGTTCCCCTGCAGCCCATGGTGAAGACCATGGTGAGGCAGACTGTCCCCCTGCAGCCCATGGAGGTCCACGGTGGAGCAGATATCCACGTGCAGCCTGTGGAAGACTCTACACAAGAGCAGCTGGATGTGCCTGAAGGAGGCTGTGACCCTGTGGGAAGCCCACGCTGGAGCAGGCTCCTGGCAGGACCTGTGAACCCGTGGAGAGAGGAGCCCACGCTGGAACAGGTTTTCTGGCAGGACTTCTGACCCCATGGGGGACCCACGCTGAAGCAGTTCATGAAGAACTGCAGCCCATGGGAAGGACTCACATTGGTGAAGTTCGTGGAGGACTGTCTCCTGTGGGAGGGACCCCACGTTGGAGCAGGGGAAGAGTGTGAGGAGGAAGGAGCAGCAGAGACAACGTGTGATGAACTGACTGCAATCACCATTCCCTGTCCACCTTTTCAAGCAAATCTTGTGAGTTAGTAGAAATGAACGATGAAGACATGAGACTGAAGAGTTTTTAGTAATTTCACATAACATAAATGGAACATAACTGCATCAGTTAGTTTCACAAAAAATGTTTACTGGGGAGGGAAATACTTTTTTTTAAATTTCAGAGGAATTTTAAGAAAATATTTCAATCTGAAATTATTTCAGAATTAAACACTGGGTTATCTAAACACATAACTTGTACAAATGAATGAACTAATTAGGAAGTTAACAAATATTTTACTCTAAGAAAAAATATGTTTATATTTGTATATTAAATATTATATATAATACAAATACCCATATAGTTATATAACTACTGTTAATAAAGGAAAAATTCAGAATCGTTCCAAGACTGCGACATCTTACTCATTACCTTAAAATAAACTCCAGACCTCTATTACATAGAAAAGTTGACCTAAGAGTATTTCACATTTTTATTATCAGAATGCATGCTCACATGAATGTTTATTTTCAGACACCCAATAAGAAAAATAACTATGTGACAAACATATCTGAAGTATAAGAGAAAGAATACTTATTAAAAAGAAACAACATTGACAAAAAAAGCTAGAAATATCTTCCTATAGTTATTGTCCTTTAAGCCTTGCAGGAGCGATTGCAAAATCTACAAGAATCTGTAAGCAAGCATTTTCACCACCCATTCTCTCTCTACTAGCAGTAAAATGGTGGAATTGGAAAGATAAACATGGACACCACACCCCACACATATGCTTTTGTATATGACTTATCAGTTCCCATTAGCAAAGGGCAGTTAATCACTTAAAATATTATGTTTTTAAAAAAATAAAGTGCTTCTCTTAAAATGAAATATAAAAGGAGGAACGAAGAAATTTTAATGCACTGCAAAATGAGTAGCTAACATTGAGTTTTCAAATTTATGTCTACAGTATCCTATATTTGGCATATATATTCCATAATCAAGGTCCTACTCTTTTCAAAATTAAATGTTAGCGCATGCATGAACTTAAATGCAATTAATTCATTGAATATTTGGCGTTTGCAGCTGTTCTAAAATGTGAATATTTAAGTACATTTGCAGAACTGAAGGCTTAAACAGTCTCGACATTTCATATAGGTGAAATTACCTATAATTTTACTGGGAAGGTGAAAAATGTTTGCTTGTATATTTATATGTTTATTTTTAAGAAAGATATTCTCAGCTTTTTGAGTGACCCTGCTAACCTACCTTACCTCTGATACAGAATCATTTTTCCTACACTTGGAAAAAAAATAAATCTAAAAGTCACTTCTGTTGGGATAAAATATGAAATAGTAAAGCAGAATATAAGAGATGGAAATGAGTAATTCACAAAATCATTGGAGCAATACAGACAAATGCAAGAAATCCCTGCTCTAACCAAAAGGTAAACAAATGAGGGAAGCAAGTGAAATGGTAGGAGGAGGCCAGGATATAAGTTACTACATTGATAAAAAGATGATTTTAAAAAATGTTTGCTTCAAATATAATGAAAAATGAAAACAGTAGAGAGTAGGACAATATGGTAAAGTCACAGGTAAACAGATAAAAACTTTATAAGGTAAAAACTTCATAAGGTCAAATGTAAAAAGACTGGAGAGAGGCCAGCTAGGCATGAGAGGATGACAGAGGGAGACAGTTAAAAAGAAGAGAAAAGCAGTTGGGGAGAGACTGAGATCTATTTAGGATTGTGGAAGTCCTTGTGGAAGTTCATTCTTTATGAAGCACTGAGGAAGAAATTGTTCACGGCTTTATTGAAGCCCCTAAAGCTCTTTAATGAACATCCTCATGGAAGGAAATGTAAAGCTGTTGGGGAACCAGTTTTTACCTCATGTCAAACAAGGCTCCTGAAAAAAAAAAGTAATCATCAATTTCTTTATCTGAATAGATGTTAATTGATTACGATACTTGAAATCCTACTACACTCTCTTCCATGTTGGCTGGCTCTTAGCTAGTCTATTTCTTGCGGGGAAAAAAAATGCATCAGGAGCTTCACAGTTATTGGAAGCGGTCAGCATGGATTTACCAAGGGTAAATCATGCCTGACCAATCTGATAGCTTTCTATGATGTTATAACGGGTTGGCTGGATGAGGGGAGAGCTGTAGATGTCATCTACCTTGACTTCAGCAAGGCTTTTGACACTGTCTCCCATAACATCCTCATTAGGAAGCTGAGGGAGTATGGGCTAGATGAGGGGACAGCAAGGTGGATCGAGAGCTGGCTGTGTGACAGAACTCAGAGGGTTGTGATCAGCGGCACAGAGTCTAGTTGGAGGCTTGTGACCAGTGGTGTCCCCCAGGGGTCAATACTTGGTCCGATTTTGTTCAATATATTCATTAATGACCTAGATGAGGGGACAGAGTGTATCCTCAGCAAATTTGCTGATGATACCAAACTGGGAGGGGTGGCCGACACTCCGGAGGGCCGTGCTGCCATCCAGCGTGATCTGGACAGGCTGGAGAGCTGGGCAGAGAAGAACCTAATGAGGTTCAACAAAGGCAAGTGCAAGGTCCTGCACCTGGGGAGGAAGAATGTCAGGCACCAGTATAGGTTAGGGGTGAACCTGCTGGGAAGCAGCTCTGAGGAGAAGGACCTGGGGGTCCTAGTAGACAGCAAATTATCCATGAGCCAGCAGTGTGCCCTTGTTGCCAAGAAGGCCAATGGAATCCTGGGCTGCATAGGGAAGAGTGTGGCCAGTAGGTCGAGGGAGGTCATTCTCCCCCTCTACTCGGCACTGGTGAGGCCACAACTGGAATACTGTGTCCAGTTTTGGGCTCCCCAGTTCAAGAGGGACAGGGAACTGCTGGAGCAAGTCCAGCGCAGGGCAACTAGGATGATTATGGGATTGGAGCATCTCCCTTACGAGGAAAGGCTGAAAGAGCTGGGACTCTTTAGCCTGGAGAAGAGAAGGTTGAGGGGGGACCTGATTAATGTTTATAAGTATCTAAAGGGTGGGCTTAAGGAGGATGGAGCCAGACTCTTTTCAATGGTTCCCAGTGACAGGACGAGGGGCAATGGGCACAAGTTAGAACATAGGAAGTTCCGAACAAATATGAGAAAAAACTTCTTTACGGTTAGGGTGACAGAGCACTGGAACAGGCTGCCCAGGGAGGTTGTGGAGTCCCCTTCTCTGGAGATTTTCAAGACCCGCCTGGATGCAGTCCTGAGGGATGTGCTCTAGGAAATCCTGCTTTAGCAGGGGAGTTGGACTAGATGATCTCTAGAGGTCCCTTCCAACTCTGAAGATTCCGTGATTCCGTGATTCCGTGATCTTCATGGTTGGAAAGGACCTTTGAGATCATCGAGTCCAACCATACATTAGAAGCATTTAACTGTCTGCAAAACTTCTATTAATTTTTCTTTATTTTTTGTGTGTCTGGAGGAAGACATCTGAGAGTACTAGGCTATGTCGAATACTAACTAATATGACTACTATAAATCCCTTTTTCCTGCAACCTGCTTTTAAACTCTGTTTCGCGTTTGAGACACTGAAGAATACTGTTTGCACAGTTCAGTTTTCTCCATCTGCTTGAAGAGCCACTTTATTGTGTGTGTTTGTCCTGGTTCCAGCAGGGATAGGGTTAATTTTCACAAGGAGCTGGGACGGGACACTGATGGAAAGGCTGACCCAAACTAGCCAAAGGGGCATTCCATACCATGTAACGTCATGCTCAGTATATAGCCAGGGGAGGGAAGGGGAGGGCTGGCACAGCAGGGATCGCTGCTCCAGAGCCGGCTGGGGCTTTCTGGGTGGTGAGCGGTTGTACATTAATTGTGTTTCTATATATTCCTTTATCAGTATTATTGTTGTTGCTTTCCTCTTTCCTTCGCTGTTCTGTTAAACTGCCTTTATTTTAACCCCCGAGTTTTGCCTTTTTCTTCCGATTCTCCCCCGTCCCGCCGCGGGGAGGAGTGAGCAAATGGCCGCGTGGTTCTTTGTTGCCGGCTGGGGCTAACTTCAGCAATATAACCACTCTTTGCAGCAAAAGTCTTGGTCTACAATAAGACGTGATTTTATGTTTTCAGTCTCTATATTTTCTTGTAACCTGTTCTGTTACTATCTTACTCACATTAGATATCTTGTTATAAATATTTAAGAAGTCTCACAGGAAATTATGGGCATGGATTCAATTAAGATTTCCTGCCTGCTAACCACTACTGAGTGACACTTTCCTGACCGTCTGTAAGAAGAGGCAACTGTCTTCTGGAAATTACATTGAAAAGGAACAATAAGGGGTAAAAGTGGTAGTAATTCTTTAGTACAGTAGTAGATTTATTTAGTAAAACTTCTGTAACAACAGGAGAAAAAAAAAAGCCAACCTTCAGCAATATTAGACATGGAAAAAGATAGAAAAAGAGAAATGGGGGACTACATTACCTGGAGCAATGGCTTCTAAGCCACTATGGACAACACTGGGAATGTCAGAAGTTAAAAAAACTAAAGTTAATGGTTTTCTTAATTCAGTATTTGAAAGGACTGACAGGAACATAGATACATAGGTCAAATTTATAAAAAGACAGTTTTTAAAAAGATTTTAAGATATATACATCTGTATCCTAATTTTTAAAAATTGAATTTGAATGTCAGTGGTTGCACGTGAGTTACTACTGTACATTCACAAAAATTTTGCAGACAGGCAATTCTGAGAATTGCTCAAGTCCGTTTCTGTAAAAAACAGAACAAAACAAAACCAAACACCTAAGGCTTTTCTGTAATTTATAAACTGCTTCTCCAAAATCCGAGATGCATATAAAAACTTCACAACTTCTGGTTAAAAAAAAATAATGTAAACACATTGACATTTACTCAAAAGGAAACTAAAAACCAATCCATAAACCAACATTTCCTATGTCACATCCTTAAGAGAAGAGACAACCCTCACACATTATCTTAAACCTCCGTAGAGCTCATATTCTTGAGTTGACAAGAAAGAAGTGTGATGAAAGAATGAAAGAAGTATGGTACAATGCCCTAACATCAGTTCTGAGACATTACAATGTAAACACTAATATTTACATTTCTCAATTACTTTACTATTCTCATAATAAATCTTTCAAAGAGCCTAGATTATTATAATATAGGACAATGCATTTCAGACTCTGCCTCTTTAATTATATTGGTGACTATGAAGCTGTCCTGGGTCTGGCGGGGATAGGGTTAATTCTCCCCAGGCTCCTGCAGGGACACAGGTATTCCATCCCATGTGAGCCATGCCCACCCCGAGCTGCCGGGGGGGGGGGGGGGGGGGGAACAGGAAGTCGCCGCTTGGTGAGCGGGGGGGGGGGGGGGGGGGGGGTTCCGTAATGTTATTGTTGTTGTTTTCTTGTTACCTTTGTTGTTCTGTTAAACTGCCTTTGTCTTAACTCACGAGTATTGGGGAAGCTCGAGAGAGCGGCATGTGGTTCTTTGTTGCTGTCTGAGGCCAAACCAGACAGAAGCCAACACAATGCTGGAAGAACTAACTTCCTTAACTTAAAATATGCCTCTTCCTACATTGATGATATTGAAATAATCCAGCCTAGATGTCATTTTTTACACTGTACAAAGATCCCAACTGCCTACTTAACTGAACTTTTTGAGTTTGATAAAAGGGTCACCTCACTCTTTTCTTTAGGCTCAGCCACATAAACATCAGCTTGCACAATAGCTTAGAAAACTACAGCTCAAAACAAATACTGTGCTAAAAATATGCTGTTACTCAAACTTTGACATATTCTCTCCAGGGACTGAATTTCCTGATATGATATTCAAATTAATAGTAAGTGCCCTTCCTGTGTGTTTTAGTTTGCAAGGCTAACAAATTTGCTTTCAATGGAGAAAAAAAAAAGGGGGGGAGGGGGAACCAAACAAGTTTGCATTTTTTAATTCCCCTGAGTTTTTAAAGGAATTGCATCTAGAATCTGACAACTTTGGCAAGTTTTACTTTACTCCACACCTAGCCAGCCCTATTAGAACTGATGGGAATGCTTGCAAAGTAGCTGAGCTAAAAGATAAAGACTTGCTCATTTTCAGTCAAGTTATTTTTATATAGAGAAAGTGAACAGCTCTAATTAGAAAGCTCTGGTCATGTGTATACAGCTATGCCATATCAACTATATGAAAAATTCTATATAAATTCAACACTCAATTTGAATAATAACTGTAGAATATATACTTTGTAGTATATTACAAGGAAATAATTTACTGATTTAAGATTAAGACTTTCATATACTACAGCAAAGTGACAGTCAATACCAATTCTAAATAAAAATGTGCGCTTCACAATCAACTAACTTTTCAAGTAAGCTTGTTAGGAAATTCAGTGCTTTATGTACAGCAAAAACATGGAGCTGAAATACACACACAAATTTCCTTTTTAATACTAGTTATACCAGTTATACATTTGATTTCAATTTCTGAATGGAAAAAATGGAAAGAAGTTAGGCTAATCAAAGATAAACCTTACAAAATGCTTTAAATGTATTTTTTCTTTCTAAATTTCAGTGATATCACTTTCAAAAGAATTTGCTTATTCTAAGGCCTTGTATCAAAAGTTTTATTTATAATATACTCACACACAAGCAGTTATCCCCACCTATTTTTCTAATAATTTTATTTTTTCCCCACATATTAATGGAAAACCTTAAGTAGTACTGGTACAAACCAGAAAAATGGCTTAACTGTGCTCTGGCCAATACATGGGCTGGGAGGAAAGGAAAAAAGATAACTAAAGTCACAGGCAAACACCAGCCTGCCCTTTACCCTCTTGCTATGACAAACCCCCCAGACATCTTGTTAGGAACTGTGTTATCAGAGCAGTGCAAAGGGCAGAGAACTAGAGGCAGGACTGGAAGAAGCCCTTTTCTTCTAAACTTTAGGTAAAATATAACTTATATGCGATGTATAATTTTTAGAGACCTTCAGTACATTTCCTAAAGATAAAAGAGGAAAAGTTTCAGCTATGGAAATAAACAAAAATCTCACCTTATTATGTTCATACTTGTATGGGATTTTGAGGGTATCCATGGCTCTGATCATGGCCTGCATTGCTGTAAATATATTCTGGTACACCAATTTTGTAAAGCCCCTTTTGTCTTCATCAGAGTAACCTGATCCATGAATGATTCTCATCTGTTTGATGAACGTGCTTTTGCCACTCTCTCCTGTGCCTACAAGACAAATAAGAATATACTTCAGCCACTGGACACAAACATGACTTTTCTGCACAAAGCAGATAGCTTGTTCAGTGCAGGGCAGAACACTGTCAAGTGGTTATGGTGCTTGCAAGGTGCTTGCTACAAGGACCAGTTCAATATCAAAACGGCAGTAACACAGTAACAACTGAAGCAACACTGAATTAAAACTTTTATTTTGAAGACAAAATAGAAGTAGAAAAAAAGGACAGCAATGATTTAATAACTAAACTAATATCTAAACCAAAATATACACTCCAAAATATCTAGAATATACCACTGTGTATTTAAAATTATAAGCATAAATTTCCATTCCTGAAGATATAGTTCTCAACAACAACTAACTTTAGGGAATTATTATGAGATGTTCTATCACAAAAATTCATAGAGTAAAAAAAATAAATTATCTTGCTTGGCCAACCTTCAGGACATTATGGTAAGCAGCAATATACAACCAATACATAAATTTGTTAGAAAGGCAAATAATATAACAATTACAGTTCTGCAAACTTCAACCTCAGAAATAAAATCAGCTTTAATTAAAATTTGGGTCATATTTGTGAACAGAGAGTCATTACTTCCTTTAAATTTCTTTGCACTTTACACAAAGCACAAATAGTAACTTATAAATTAACATTCAGAATGTTTAACAATTTTAAATTAATATCTGTTTGTTGGGAATTTCACACAGAATGTATCACACAGCATTTTTTCTTTTGGCCCAATTCAGTCTCTCTGTGATTAGGAGAGCTTATCTAAGCAAACATATCATATGAATAATTTATAAGAAAGAACTGAAATTTAGAACAAACAGTTGCACAGCCATATGAATGCTGTATGATATCACCTAGCTACTTAGCCCCCTAAGAAATGCAACGCATTTACCTGCATGCAGTGCTTTTAACCTTTCATCCATTATTTTATTTTGATATTTTTTTATAAAGCTTTCATGCCTCATTTATACTCTAATATTTGGCTCCCAGGACAAAGAAAGCCTTATGCTTTACATGATGTTTTAGGTGTCTCAGAGTAGAGTATTTCACAAGCAGTGCAATATAAGGTTAAAGAACGATGCTGTACTGGTAACCCTTAAGTACTTCTGAGGTAGTACACTGCAAAATCTAACCTGGAAGCCTCTAAAAGCTTTTGCCTTTACTGTGTGTGACTGTTCACTCAACTCCTGCTTAGATTTTTGACTACCACAGCTCATGCTAAGGACTGATGTATGCTGGGAGCAGTGCCATTAGGTCAAAGACAAAGCACCACGTAGGCAGGATAGACAGGTGGCCAGAAAGAGCTGAAGGGCTATTATACTGTAGCCATTATCACCTGCAAATTGCTGTCTCCTGCAGCCATTATCTTTTGTCTGGCAGTCTCTCAGAATCTGTTAATTTATGGAAATGGTATAGACCAAACCTCCAAGCTGGAAGGTATAAAACATTAGCTTACCCAAAAAGCTTTTGAAGTGGATCCAACAGCAGCTGGACTGCTGAGGCTTTCATGCTTCCCGGTGTGACACAGGGGACGCCCGCATCATGATGGAGGAGGAAGGATGAGCACTCTGTCAGCTAGGTAACTAATTCTTTTCTTTTGCTCATAGGTGCACGATATTAAGAGTTATGGGTTATAAATTATGAAACCTTATGACTTGAATAGTGAATAAGTGAATTCATGTGATAGACTAGTCTGGGTAAAAGGGGATTGAGCCCGTTTGTCGTGTTTCTTAATGAGTTAATGAAATAAAGTTTAAATCACAGAGTACCTTGTCCTGAAAATTTGAGATACAAACAGACTGTGACACCATGGGCTTTGTTTTGAAACCTTCATCCTCATCTCCCACGTTTATAAAACAAACTTCCAACACAAGTCTTCCTTATACACACCTTTCCAGAAAATCAAGCACAATGTTATATACAGACCCTATTTTACTTCCTCTGTGGAAATGCAAATGGCTGGTATTGCAATTAAACTTCTCCAAAGTTGAAAAGTTAGACCGAGCCTGCTTCCACAATCAGCCTTCACTATGATCCCCAGACTGTGCTGTGGTCAAGAGCAAAGCACCAAATACACAGACCATCTCTGCAGGGCATTGACTGGCCACCAGGATGTAATCTACCAGAGGGGAGAGAACATGACTTTTCTCAAGAGTTTATAAAATTACAGACCTAGGCAATGCAGAACTACTGCATACTAAAAAAATAATAAATAAAAATGATTCAGGCTACCCTTAGATCTCAGGTTTTCCCTTTTTCTGAAACCTACGCAATAGAGTCATGTTGTTATACATGAAGTGAAATAAAGTACCATATCACACATTGCTTTAATAATTCTGTAATATTTTCCACTTTTTCCTGCAAGATATGTCGCACATTTAGTACAATAGTCTGTTCAATATGGACCCATAAAGCACAGAATAGTATATGGTATGCGTTTTTGACATGATTAACTCTTATTGAAAAATTTTGCTTTAACTAATGCCTAAGAAAATAATTTGCACCAAATGTCTCTAAATCATTGGAATACAAAGTAACTTCCATTTTTGGTCAACATAATGCTTCTTTAAGAGGGAATCAATATTCCCTCAAAAAAAAAATCATAAAATACAAATTTAGCCACTCAGATGGTAAGAACACGTTTGTATTATCTAGTCTGTTTTAAAATAAAATAAAAATTGAAGCTTGTAATTCTTTTAATTCTTTACTGGGAGTTTAGGTAGCAATCAGAATCACACACAATTGGAAAGAAAATATGCTAATAAAGCCATCTGCATTACATTAGAGAAGACAGTATTTCAGATTATTTACACTTTGTGAGTCTATAAAAATTGCAATATATAGGCATACAAAATTAAAATCCAAAGAAGAAAGTAAAACCTAAGGAGTCTATATCTTTCTTATTCAGCTTTGTGGTTCTTGAATTGAGTGGCACTGTACTAAGGCTTTGTCAGCTTAATGCTGATAATAAACTATATTTGGAGATCTAAAGGTATGCTAAAATTTGCAAAGATTATAATTCACTGCTGCCAAATTAAAACTATTTTTACTCCTATCTTCAGCTTTTCTAGAAGTCTGTAAGGGAATAGAATTGGACCCAATACCTTTTTTCATATAGCCACACATATACAAAAAAAGTATAATACTACACATACATATAAAATGTAATTTCTCTCTGCTTACATACCTCCTCAAGTCTGTCACTTCTTAGGTCAATGCTCAATAAACCATCCTGTTTATTCCCACAGACTAATCTTGTGGTTAAGACAGCAGCAACAGTGAAGAGAACATTTCTAGCCCTCCTTAACTGCATGGAGTATCACATGTCCTGTACTTGGGTCATAACAACCCCATGCAATGCTACAGTAATCTATTTCCTAATATCTAATCTGAACTTCCCCATATGCAGCTTTAAGCCATTCCCTCACATCCTGTCACCAGACATCATAGAGAAGAGATCAGCACCTCCCCCTCCGCTGCCCCCCTTTGAGGAAGTTGTAGACAGCAATGAGGTCACCCCTCAATCTCCTCTAAGGTGAGCAAACCTAGGTATCCTCAGCTGCTCTTCATAAGTCATGCCCTCGAGGCCTTTCACCAACTTTGTTGCCCTCCTTTGGACATATTCTAATAGTTTGATGCCCTTCTTATATCGTGGAGCCCAAAACTGCACACAGTACTCAAGGTGAGGCTGCACCAATCCTGAGTATAGTGGGACAATCACTTCTTTCAACAGGTTAGCTATTCTGTGCTTAATGCACCCCAGGACATGATTAGCGCTTTTGGCTGCCAGGGCACACTGTTGACTCATATTGAGCTTACCATCAACCAGAACCCCCAGATCCCTTTCTGCAGGTCTGCACTTCAGCCTCTTGTCCCCCAATCTATATGTACACCCAGGATTACACCATCCCAGGTACAAAATCTGGCATTTGTTCTCGTTAAATTTCACACAGTTGATGATTGCACAGTGCTCTAATCTATCAAACTCTCTGTAAGACCTCTCTACCCTCGAGGGAATCAATGGCTCCTCCTAATTTGTCCTGTCATCCCCCTCCGACCCCACCGACTACCATTTTTCTCCGCTGAATGACATTTCAGTCATCATAACTGGAAAAGATGAGTCTAGATCTCTTGATGTTTTCTATTATTATACGTAATTATCATGTACCAAAACATATCTAAGAAACAAAAAACACCCACATTTACCACACAAATATGACTTTATACTTTGTACATTCTGCTTTCATGAACTGTAGATAAAATATTTGGTGCTCGATTTTCTAATTGATATTTTAAATAAGTACTGTAATATCTGGAAAGTATACTTGATATATATTTGTATACATCAGAAATGCAGATTAAAACCCAGTATGTTATATAATTGGTTAATTTTTAATAATGTGTTAAAAACTGAAGTGCAAAAACATTAAGGAAACTTTCCAAAGGAGGGGGGTGTTGGTAATATTTAACATATTTTACATTTGTAAGGTCTATTTTGACAGTCTAACATTAACTTTTGACCTTCCACTTGTATTAAGGGTCTCCATCCAGGAAATCAAAGGATACTGTAGAGCATTTTGTTTCTTAGAATGCATAAATGCTTTCAAATTGAATTGTTTTATCATACCAAAGCCAGCATAAACATCTCTACTGAAAACAGAAGTCATAGGAATAGTTATACTTCTGTTACAATGCAATATTTATGTCAAGCATCATTTCTGATATTATTAAATATCACTGTCTTAAATGCGAGACTAAGAACAGCAAGTGCTTCTTAGTGCTTTCATGTTTTTTCCCCTCAAAAATGATTTGCCGCTGTTTCAGAAGAGATATTCACTCAAATTCTAGGTTTTAGCCTAGATATCATGGAGCATTCCTTCTAAAAAGAAAAATTACTTTTATTTATAATAAACACAAATAGAATCATAGAATGGTTTGGGTTGCAAGAGACATTCAAAGATCACCTATTTCCAACCCCCCCTGCAACAAGCAGGGACATCTTCCACTAGGTCAGGTTGCTCAAAAAAAAGCTGGAGACGCTTTTTGCCAGTTCCAGTAGTGACAAGTTAAGGAGTAATGGTTTTAAACTGAAAGAGGGTAGATTTAGATTAAATATTAGGAAGAAATTCTTTACTGTGAGGGTGGTGAGGCACTGGAACAGGCTGCCCAGGGAGGTTGTGGAGGCCCCATCCCTGGAAGTGTTCGAGGCCAGGCTGGACGGGGCTTTGAGCATCCTGGTCTAGTGGGAGGTGTCCCATGCCCATGGCAGGGGGGTTAGAACTTGTCTTTCCCCTCACATTAAGGCTCCAAGACTGCAGCTATTGCTTCCTTGGCTATGCACAAAGCATAGGTCTTCCTTATGAAAGCCACTGTTCAAAGTGAAAGTTTCTCACAGCATAATAAGAAATTATAAGAGAGACTATGTCCCCAAAAGACCTGTTCCTTAAAACTAATAGTATTCCTTCATCCTTTCTTCTCCAGTGAGTATGCATAGACCAAACTAGATAAAAGTTCACAATAAGGAGCTCTGACACAGTAGTAAGACAATGAAAACACTACTCAATTTTTATTTTCATCTCTCACGTAATCTGAGGGACTCAAGTGTTGAGTTTGTATTCCCTCTTGGTCCTAAATTTATAGGGTCGCTTACAGTTTTAGCTGTCTCTCACAACACCCACATGTGTGTGCGCACAGAGATATCCATGCTGGTTCCAAGGACAACAGCATTATTAATCCACACAGAGGGAAGCACAGTTCCAAATATTGTGATGCATTTCCTACTGCTTACAGTGGGTTGTCCTTAACTCGAGAGTGCTTTTTAACAGCTATTTCCCTTGGAGAGAGTCACCAGCAATTTACTTTTTGCTGTCCTCTTGCACTTCTGTGTCTTCACAGCCATTGCAAGGAGCTGTGCATGAACCAAGCAGCCCCTCTCAAAGGAAACTAGCTCCTCCACAGACTTTATCATCCAGCAAGGAGAGGGGGGAGCCTGGCCAGCTCCCCTTCACCAGCACTTCTCATGGGAGCTGGCCATGTTCCCATACAGATTAACCAGGGCCAGCCAGCTCTCTAGCTGGACAGGAACCATACAATTTCTACATTATTGTATCTCAGGAGAGACCCCAAGTCTAATTTCAACCATTTCAAATCTAACAAGACAAGTAATAATAAGTCATTAAATAAATTCATATTTTTTTATCATGTTCCTTGTATATTTTAATATCAACATACCTATGTATGCCTTTGTAGCAACGCGACAAGCATTTTCCAAGTGGCTGGAAAACTGCCTGGCAGAAAAGGACCTGGGGGTGTTGGTCAACTGCCAGCTGAATATGAGCCAGCAGTGTGCCCAGGTGGCCAAGAAGGCCAACAGCATCCTGACTTCTATCAGAAATTGCGTGGCCAGCCGGACTAGGGAAGTGATTGTCTCCCTGTACTCGGCACTGGTAAGGCCCCACCTCAAATATTGTGTTCACTTCTGGGCCCCTCACTATAAGAAAGACATTGAGCTGCTGGAGCACGTCCAGAGAAGGGCAACAAAGCAGGTCTACAGAACAAGTCTTATGAGGAACGGCTGAGGGAGCTGTGTTTGTTTAACCTAGAGAAAAGGAGGTTGTAGAGAGGTGGGTGTCGGTCTCTTCTCCCAAGTAACAGGACATGAGGAAATGGCCTCAAGTTGCACCAGGGGAGGTTTAGATTGGATATTAGGAAAAGTTTCTTCACCAAAAGGATTGTCAAGCATTGGAACAGGCTGCCCAGGGAAGTAGTCGAGTCACCTGGAGGTTGTAGATGTGGCACTTAGGGACGTGGTTTAGTCATGGACTTGTCAGCGCTAGGTTAACGGTTGGACTTGATGATCTTAAAGGTCTTTTACAAGCTAAACGATTCCATATGCATACTTTCATGTGTGTACACAGACACCTACAGAGTGATGAAGACTTTACAGATTCAGAGTACCAGTATTTGTAAGTTTAAGAAATCAGGTCAAGGACAATAATATCAGAGAACAAGTTTATAATTAAAATAATAATTAGATTCTACACACACAGAGAAACCCCTGCTTTTTATTAAAAAAAAAAAAAAAAAGAAAAAAGAGAGAGAGAGAAAGCAAATTGAATAGCTAAGTTCTGAGAGGACATCCTTGCTAGCCTTATGGACTATACCATATAGGTATTTTTATGCTAACTACATGATTACTGAAATGCAAAGTCATCTTCAGATGCAATATTTGCTCATGAAAATAAATGGAAACAAACAAACAAACAAAAATTAACCTTGGGGGAAGGGAAGTACAGAAACTTTTATTGGGTCACTAAGAACATGAGATTAGAAGATACCAGGGAAAACCAGCCAAATTTTACCAGTCAAAACATGTGGTCACTTCATTTTGCATTTGCATTCATAACAGCACAGTGTATTAACACACCATGTCATTTAAAGCATTGCTTTCCTATGGCTGAAAACAGCAACTTAATATTCCAGTTCTTCTGCAAAATTATTAGCAGCACAACAGAGCATCACGTTATTATGTAGACAGCATTCACCTGCAGTGCCCATTCAGCCAGACTAGCTTGAATTCAAATCCATTCTGTCCAGCTGCTCAGATGAACTAATTCAATAGCTAAAAGGAAAATGGTTTCCAGACAAATCAAAACTAATGGTTCTAATACTCCCAACATTCTCCTCAAGAAGAGCTGCTGCTTCTCTTTATAATTAGCTAGTAGCTTATTATATGCTGAAAGTACATATTTATTTAGATTTGATTATGTAACCTTGTATATACCAAATCAGCATCTCCTCAAAAAGTTTTTATAGTTTTTTGCAATGTTTTTATAGAATTTATATATGCAAACACAGAGAAAACATCAAACAAAAATGGCTAGATTAATAACTGCTCCTTATCAAAAAGGCATTACAAGTCATAATATTATCTCAATCAGAACACAATGGAAATTATAGATAAGTGGTATTCCTTGTTGCCTTTCAGAAACAGTATCTACACACTGATACTTTTACAGTATGAGAAGTCTTAATAAATGCAAGAATTAGAAGTGCTGAGTCACAACTACTGTTTTATCAAACCGCATCAGCTCTAGCAAATAAGCTATACTACAGCTTTATGTACCTTAAAAAAATAAATCTCCTTTCTCTCCCAAAGTTTATTCATAGCTCCGTTCTCTCTTGAAATGTTATATGGCTTTTTGTTTAATAGAAGGTTCACAAGCTGATCACTGGCACAAAAGTTATTGAGATTATAAATCATACTTTACCTCAGCATCTGAGGAAAAATTCTAAATTCACTTAAGTCACTGGCTAATTCAGGTTTTCGTTTAGCAAGTATTTCAATATTTCTACTTTTCACTAGTTATACTAGCTTCTAGTTTTGCAGAAGTGACTGAAATAGTAACTTTTATTTGTTATAGAACAAGATACTTAAGAATATGCTTAGGTAGGGAATCAGTCCCTATTCTAACAAAGAATCACAATGCAATTTCAGCTCACACAAGGGGTGGGGAGCACTTATAGCTTGTTTGTCTTTTTTTTTTCACTTTTTTTTTTTTTTTTTAACTTTTTCCAAAGGAAACTTTTACTTCCAGGAATAAACATTTACTTTATATGTCATTCCTTTGCACAACAATCAAATGAAGTGTTCAAGTCCAAATTTTTAAATTACATTTTCAGCTATTAAAATGTTATCCAAACAAGTCAACATTCTTCATAAATTTTTTATATTATAATTTCAGTTCAACCAAAAAAACCAAGCAACCAGGCACACAACCATCTGTCAACAACAATACATAAGAGCTATCAACTGGCTTATTTCAAATGACACCAGGTCTGTAAGTCTAAGTCCTTCTTCAGCAACTGTAAGAAGGCACACATGCATAACCTTAGGGAGGAAATGTAATTGAACTTAAATTCTTTTAAATTAAAAATAGAAAAACTTTTTCATAGAATCACAGAATGGTTTAGGTTGGAAGGGACCTTAAAGATCATCTAGTTCCAATCCCCCTGCCATGGGCAGGGACACCTCCCGCTAGACCAGGCTGCTCAAAGCCTCATCCAGCCTGGCCTTGAACACTTCCAGGGATGGGGCCTCAACAGCTTCCCTGGGCAACCTGTTCCAGTGCCTCACCACACTCATAGTGAAAAATTTCTTCCTAATATCTAATCTAAATCTACCATCTGCCAGTTTGAAGCCATTGTCCTTCATCCTATTACTACACGCCCTTGTAAAAAGTCCCTCTCCAGCTTTCTTGTAGGCACCCTTCAGATACTGGAAAGCTGCTATAGTGTCTCCCCAGAGCCTTTCATTCTCCAGACTGAACAACCCCAGCTCTCTCAGCCTGTCCTCGTAGCAGAGGTGCTCCAGCCCTCTGATAATCTTCGTGGCCCTCCTCTGGACCCGTTCCAACAGGTCCATGTCATTGTAATGCTGAGGACTCCAAAGCTGGATGCAGTACACCAGGTGGGGTCTCACCAGAGCAGAGCAGAGGGGTAGAATCACCTCCCTTGACTTGCTGGCTACGCTTCTTTTGATGCAGCCAAGGATGCGTTTGGCTTTCTGGGCTGCAAGTGCACATTGCCTGCTCATGTTGAGCTTCTCGTCCACCAGCACCCCCAAGTCCTTCTCCTCAGGGCTGCTCTCCATCCATTCTCAGCCCAACCTGTATTTGTGCCTGGGATTGCCATGAGCCAGGTGCAGGACCTTGCACTTGGCCTGGTTGAACTTCATGAGGTTGGCATGGGCCCACCTCTCAAGCCTGTCAAGGTCCCTCTGGATGGCATCCCTTCCCTCCAGTGTGTCGACCGTGCCACGCAGATTGGTATCATCAGCAAACTTGCTGAGGGTGCAGTCAATCCCACTGTCCATGTCACTGACAAAGATATTAAACAGTACTGGTCCCAGTACTGACCCCTGAGGAATGCCACTTGTCACTGGTTTCCACTTGGACATTGAGCCGTTGACTACAACTCTTTGAGTGTGACCATCCAGCCAGTTTCTTATCCAACGAGTGGTCCATCCATCAAATCCATGCTTTTCCAATTTAGAGACCAGGATGTCATGAAGGACAGTATCAAACACTTTGCACAAGCCCAGGTAGATGACGTCTGTTGTTCTCCCCTTATCTACCAGTGCTGTGGCAACATCGTAGAAGGCCACCAAATTTGTCAGGCATGACTTGCCTTTGGTGATGCCATGTTGGCTGTCACCAATCACCTCCTTATTTTCCATGTGCCTTAGCAGAGTTTCCAGGAGGATCTGCTCCATGATCTTGCCGGGCACAGAGGTGAGACTGACTGGCCTGTAGTTCCCCAGGTCTTCCTTTTTTTCCCTTTTTGAAAATGGGGGTTATGTTTCCCCTTTTCCAGTCAGCAGGAACTTTACCAGATCATCTAGTCCAACCGTCAACCTAACACTGACAAAAACCATCACTAAACCATATCTCTAAGCGCTGCGTCTACCCGTCTTTTAAATACCTCCAGGGATGGTGACTCAACCCCTTCCCTGGGCAGCCTGTTCCAGTGCTTAATAACCCTTTCAGTGTAAAAATTTTTCCTAATATCAAGTCTAAACCTCCCCTGGCGCAACTTGAGGCCGTTTCCTCTTGTCCTATCACCAACTACATGTAGGAACTTATCTACCTACACGTTCAAGATTGTTGTCTATAACATGTTAGACATGTCCCTAGTCTTCCTTTTATCACTGACATATATAGAGAAGCTTTTCTTGTTGCCCTTGATGTCCCTGGCCAGATTTAATTCTATCCGGGCTTTAGCTTGCCTAAGCTGGTTCCTGGTCACTCGGAAATTTCTCTGTATTCCTCCCAGTCAACCTGTCCTTGCTTCCACCCTCTGTAGGCCTCCTTTTTGCTTTTGAGCTTGTCCAGGAGATCCTTGTTCATTCAGCAGGCCTCCTGGCTTTTTTGCCCTTCTTCTTCGCTGTTGGGATGCACTGCTCCTGAGCTTGGAGGAGGTGATCCTTGAATATTAACCAGTTTTCTTGGGCTCCTTCCCCTCCAGTGCTTTTTCCCATGGTACCCTGCCAAGCAGGTCCCTCAAGAAGCCAAAGTCTGCTGTCCCGAAGTCCAGAGTAGCGAGCTTACTGTTTGCCCTTCTCACTGTCGTAAGGATCTTGTACTCCACTATCTCGTGGTCACTGCAGCCAAGGCTACCCTTGAGCTTCACATTCCCCAGTAGCCCCTCCTTCTTGGTGAGAACAAGGTCCAGCATGGCACCTCTCCTCGTTGGCTCCTCTGTCATTTGGAGAAGGAAGTTATCATTGACGCATTCCAAGAACTTCCTGGATTGCTTATGTCCTGCTGTGTTGTCCCTCCAACAGATATTGGGGTGGTTGAAGTCCCCCATGAGGACCAGGGCTTGTGAACGTGAGGCTGCTCCTGTCTGTCTATGGAGGGCCCCATCCACTCGGTCATCCTGGTTGGGTGGCCTGTAGCAGACCCACACTGTAACATCACCTGCCCTTGCCCTCCCTTTAATCTAGACCCATGAGCTCTCAGTTGGCTCCTCATCCATCCCCAGGTGTAGCTCCATGCACTCCAGCTGGTCAATGACATAGAGGGCAACACCCTCCCCTCATCTCCCCTGCCTGTCCTTCCTAAAGAGCCTGTATCTCTCCATCCCACAACTCCAGTCGTAGGAGCCATCCCACCATGTCTCCATGATGACAATAAGATCATAGTCCTGGAGGCACACACACGTCTCTAACTCCTCGTTTGTTCCCCATGCATGCTGTTGCATAGAGGCATTTAAGTTGGGTCCCCGTTGAAGCTGACTTACTGGCTGGAGTGGCTGCAATTCCTTTCTGCTGCTCTCCAGGTGGCATTCCTTTGAGGTGTTTTACCTGTGTTTCCCCATTGGCTACAATTTTTGATAAATTGTTGTCTCTAAATCAGATAAAATGGATTTAAAGGCTATAGTTAAAGTGGGATTGGAACATATGAAACTATCTTGTGAAAAACAAACTCTGGGAAATACAACAGAAGTTAAGAATGTTATTTTTGTTCTCAGGCCTGCCCTGGACACATAGACAGAACCTACAGATAATAGCTTTTGACGACTAAAAAAATAGCCTAGCCCTTTTTTCGATGTCTAAAAAAGTAACAGCATAACAACACTGTTGCCCTAAAGGCCTTCAATCTTTTATAATAAAAGTACCTTTGAAAACTATAATTTTTCAACACAAGAAAAAATATTGATATAAACACTACTCCTTCCACTAACTTCACGATTTCTGATTAACAGACTCCCCATATGGCTTTGGATATCATTTTGCAGAATTTACGATTTAGAGATCCCCATTCACCACCAAAGAATGAAGTGTCACCTCCATTGATTGTGCGTGCCATTCAGACACAGCTCCTTCATACAAATCCACACCCAGCTGTTCAATCTCCTCCTGAAGATCTTTCAACCATGTAAGTGAACAGAAGAGAGCTTCAGACCATTTTCAATAATAATAATAAACCACTTCATGATCTCCTGTTATCAATTTTACTGATTTCTGTAGTACAGCAAATATACAGTCACACATCTTCAAAAAATTAAGTTACAGAACAGCTTGGAAAAATAAATTAAGGAAAGCGATAAGGACCTCAGGAAAGGTTAATCATAGCAACCTTATTAAGGATTTTATTCATACATCCTTACTCTTTAAGTAGTGCCAACAGATTACTGCAAACTATGGCTTTATTAATGTGAATAAGAGTAGAAAACTTAGAGATAAAGAGAATATACTGCAAGGGTTTTTAATCATTTCAGAGGCAGTCTTTAAAAATAAAGAATAAAAAGCATTTGATGCTTTATAAAAGTTTCTGCGCATCACTTAGTAACCCAAGTATCTAAATAGTTTTTTAAAATGGGAAGGAAAAGTCCATGGTGTGAATAGTTACTACATATCAGCTGCTCCACATTAATTTTTTTTTTGCATGTGTAACTTAGTTATGTACAAATACCAAGCTTTGTAAATTAATATATCAGCCCTCTTTCGTTTCACAAAATTCTACTGGACTCAGTAGTTAATAAGATTAAACATGTTTAAATGCTGTCCTGAAAAGTGACTTCATCTTTGTTATAGCATACTAATAAATGAAGTCAAATTTATTTAGAGTTCACTAATTTTCTAGTAATCACTATATTTCTTAAACTAAACTGCTAAGTGAAAAGAACAGAACACTTAATTTTTCCACTAATTCCACATATTTAGTCTAATGCAGCTCTACTGTTACAAGTTTATTATTAACCTGTTCTAATGCTTTTTAATTTCTATTTGAGAAACAGTTATTTGCAAGATATCACAAAGTTATATGTACAGGTCCTGATCCTATTTGTTTCCAATTTAGTGGCGAAACACCCATTTACCTGAACGTGAACAGATTTGAGCCTGGTGTGGTTAAGCCAGCTATATGTGACTTATCACTTCTCAGATTAGTTCCTGTGGTGGGTTGACCTTGGCTGGCCACCAGGTACCCACCAAGCTGCTCTATCACTCCCCCTCCTCAACTGGACAGGGGGAGAAAATACGACAGAAAAGCTCATCGGTTGAAATAAGGACAAGGAGATTACATTCATCATGCAATCTTCACAAACTTCACTCATGGGTCAAGATAAGGACAGGGAGATCACTTACCAGTTACTGTCATGGGTAAAACACGCTTGACTTGGGGATAATAATTTAATTTATTGCCAATTAATCGTAGCAATAGTAGGAGTAGGATAGTGAGAAATAAGAACAAAGCTAAAAAATACTTTACTCCTACCCCTCCCTTCTTCCCAGGCTCAACTTCACTCCTAACTCTTCTACGTCCTCCTCTTCCCTCCCTGAGCAGCCCAGGGGAATGGGGATTACAGTGAGTTCATAACACTTCCTCTCTGCTGCTCCTTCCTCACACTGTTCTCCTGCTCCTGCATGGGATCCCTCCCATGGGATACAGTCCTTCACAAACTGCTCCTGCATGGGGCCCTTCTCCATGGGCTGCAGTTCCTGCCAGGAGCCTGCTCCAGCATGGGCTCTCCATGGGCTGCAGCTTCCTTCAGTACGTATACACCTGCTGCGGTATGGGGTCCACAGGCTGCAGGGTGGATGTTTGCTCCATCGTTGTCCTCCATGGGCTGCAGGGGGACAGCCTGCTTCACCACAGGATGCAGGGGAATCTCTGCTCTGGCACCTGGAAAACCTCCTCCCCCTCCTTCTTCAGTGAACTTGGTGTCTGCAGGATTGTTTCTCACATTTTCTCACTCCTCTCTCTCAGCTGCTGTTATGCAGCATTTTTTACCCTTTCTTAAATATGTTATCACAGAGGTGCCACCAGCTTTACTGATTGTCTCAGCTTTGGCCAGCAGCGGGTCTTTCTTGGAGTCAGCTGAAACTGGCTCTGCCCAACATGGGGGCAGCTTCTGGTGAATTCTCACAGAAGCCACCCTGGCACACACCCCCCACCACCACCACCATGTAAACTCAATACAGAGAAAGAGATGTTATTAAAGAATAATGTTGTCTTGGCTTTTGCTAGGAAGGACTGCTAACATAAAAAGATGCATCTATTCACATTTACCATTATGAATTTTACTGGCAATCTTAGTTAGAAACTAATGAATGATGCAATTACACTATGATTCTTTCTAAATAAATTCAGGAGATATTTATTAATTTTCTTTGAAGCCATAAGAGAAAAATTGTCTGAGATTCTCTTAGTCCATGAAGAATGATCGACAAGAAAGCTTGTTTTATATTTCCATATCCCGTGAATTCAGCTAGCTAATTTCCTAGGTCAAAATCCAGTCTTGTCTCAGTTTTCATCCATTTTGCTTTGTCGTCTTTGTCTCAGTTAATAAACAAATATTTTTCTTATTATTTAAAAATAATACGTGACCTACAGGAATGTTCTATAGCCTACCTAAGGATGGAAGCCTTTTGCTGTCGATAACACAGAAGACCACAATTAGGAGAGTATTTGACTCTCATAACATTAGAGTGTAATAGTCCACTCCCTTACAAACTCAGCTGAGTAAGATTTATTTTCCCCTTATTATTAGTCTAGAATATATTCTGAGACACGCTTCTCCAACATTCTAAACCTATTCTGTCATCTATCTGACCAAAAGCTTCCCATCTCTTTATTAACTTCAGTTGTTCCTTTTCCACTTCTATTGGTGACCAATAACCTTTGTAAAGCACTTCTGAGAAATGCGTGAAAGATAAGTGTAAATCAAGTTAAAGACATCTGGCCCAGTTTAAGCGTAGAAAAAAATCAGAAGTCAGATCATTTTGGTAGACTTAGAACCAACACATGGGAAAACCAACTTCAAACCTCTCATTCTAAGAATACTGTTGTGGAGCTACACAGGTCAAAGTTAATTTAAAGGCTGTGTGAATATACCTGCACAGGCAAAGAGAAGCAGGAGGGGAACTGTCTTTTGTTTCTTCCTGACAAAAAGACAGCCTGAAATTTTTGTTTGCAGTTTTCCCAGCTTGCTTTCTTATTTTTAAAAGCACCAGAAACATTAATTCTCATCATCTCCTACTTCACTGATACTTCCCTTGAATTCAGTGATGTGACTTGATGGTAGTTATAACCATTACCTGACCCCCTGGGAGGATTACAAGAATGCCGCCAGAGCGTGCAGGGATGAAACGAGGAAAGCCAAGGCTGCCTTGGAATTAAACCTGGCTAGGGGTGTCAAGATCAACAGGAAGGGCTTCTACAAGTATATTGGAAGCAAAAGGAAGACCAGAGAAGTTGTGGGCCCACTGTTGAATGAGACAGGAGCCATGGTGACGGAGGATGCGGAGAAGACGGAGTTACTGAAGGCCTTCTTTGCTTCGGTCTTTACTGCTCGGCCCAGCCCTCAGGAGTCCCAGGCTTTGGGGAAAGTAACAGGGGAAAGAGGAACTTCCCCTGGGTTGAGGAGGATCGAGTGAGGGATCAATTAGATATTCACAAGTCCATGGGCCCCGATGGGATGCACCCGAGAGTGCGGAGGGAGCTGGCAGAAGTCATTGCTGGGCCACTCTCCATCATCTTTGAAAGGTCATGGAGAACAGGAGAGGTGCCTGAGGACTGGAGGAAAGCCAATGTCACTCCAGTCTTCAAAAAGGGCAAGAAGGAGGAGCCGGGGAACTACAGGCCGGTCAGCCTCACCTCCATCCCTGGAAAGATGATGGAACAGCTCGTTCTGGGTGTCATCTCAAGGCATGTGGAGGAAAAGAAAGCTATCAGAAGTACTCAACATGGATTCACCAAGGGGAAATCATGTCTGACTAATCTGATAGCCTTCTGTGATGGCATGACTGGCTGGAGAGATGAGGGGAGGGCGGTAGATGTGGTCTACCTTGACTTCAGCAAGGCGTTCGACACGGTCTCCCACAGCATCCTCATAGGGAAGCTTAGGAAGAGTGGGCTTGATGAATGGACAGTAAGGTGGATAGAAAACTGGTTGAAAGACAGAGCTCAGAGGGTCGTGATTAGGGGCACAGAGCCTAGTTGGAGGTCAGTGACAAGTGGTGTTCCCCAGGGGTCAGTACTGGGTCCAGTCCTCTTCAATATATTCATCAACGACCTGGATGAGGGGACAGAGTGCACCCTCAGCAAGTTTGCTGATGACACAAAGCTGGGAGGGGTGGCTGACACACCAGAAGGCTGTGCTGCCATACAGCGAGACCTGGACAGGCTGGAGATCTGGGCAAAGAGGAACCTTATGAAATTCAACAAGGGCAAGTGTAGGGTGCTGCACCTGGGGAGGAATAACCCCATGCACCAGTACAGGTTGGGGGCTGACCTGCTGGAGAGCAGCTCTGTGGAAAGAGACCTGGGAGTCCTGGTGGACAACGGGATGACCATGAGCCAGCAATGTGCCCTTGTGGCCAAGAAGGCCAATGGCATCCTGGGCTGCATCAAGAAGAGTGTGGCCAGCAGGTCAAGGGAGGTCATCCTCCCCCTCTACTCTGCCCTGGTGAGGCCGCATCTGGAGTACTGTGTCCAGTTCTGGGCTCCCCAGTTCAAGAGGGACAGGGAACTGCTGGAGAGGGTGCAGCAGAGAGCTACCAAGGTGATTAGGGGACTGGAACATCTCTCTTATGAAGAAAGGCTGAGGGATTTGGGTCTCTTCAGTCTGGAAAAAAGACGGCTGAGGGGGGACCTTATCAACACTTATAAATACTCAAATACTTAAAGGGTGGGTGTCAGGAGGATGGGGCCAGGCTCTTTTCAGTGGTGCCCAGCGACAGGACAAGGGGTAACGGGCACAAACTTGAGCATAGGAAGTTCCACCTAAACGTGAGTAGGAACTTCTTTACTTTGAGGGTGGCAGAGCACTGGAACAGGCTGCCCAGAGGGGTGGTGGAGTCTCCATCTCTGGAGACATTCGAAACCCGCCTGGACGTGTTCCTGTGCAACCTGCTCTAGGTGGCCCTGCTCTGGCAGGGGGGTTGGACTAGATGATCTCCAGAGGTCCCTTCCAACCCTATGATTACCTGAAAGGAAGTAAAATCAAACAAAAAAAGACTGGTAATTTAGACAAAGACAAATAACTGAATAGCTTTTATATTGCCTAATCAAAGAATAAAAACTTCCCTAACCCATTAATTAGGTTACCATATAAACTTTCTACAGTCTAACATGGAAAGCAAGGCAATGGACAAGTGAAACACTGTCAATGGCTTAGACAATTTAAAATATAGAAATACCATGAAGAGTACAAAACATTCAAAGTGTTTTACCTTAACAGACTAATGTTTTTTACATTATTACCAATAAACAGAAAAAAAGAGAATAAGCAGCTCACATTCTTCATGAGAATCAGGCGTAATTAAGAGATGTTTCTAAATCTAAATCAATCTACTTAAAGGATTAATATTTCATTATCACACAGCACTAACAGGGAAGGAAAAGTTCCTGAGGTAAAATGCCAGCTCTACCACTTTTGTGCAAAGTAGTATTCAATCACTAGGGCCAAGTTTTTATTCTGTATATATAAAACGCTATTTAGAGATGTCTAGCAGACATAAGCCTTTTGCCATTTGAGCTGTGCTTAGCAGCTCTGAAAATCATAGAATTGTTTAGGTTGGAAAAGACCTTTAAGATCATCAAGTCCAACCATAAATGAATGCTTGGCTTTCTCAGTCTGTATGCATGGCAAAACTCACACTTGAAATCACTGTCCAGCATATCCCTCTGGACCTAAGTTAGATTCAGGAGCACACTTGAAGTGAACCTCCTGAATGCCCCTGCTTACTATGCATATACTATTCATTAGCAGCTAAGAATCCCCAAGTGAGGAACTGGATTCCTTTAGAATGAAATTAAGAAGGCAAATGGAAACTAAGTACATCCTGAGAGATGTATTCCAAGACCACACTTAATATATTCTAGCCACAAACAGGCATTTAGTCCCTGAGATCAGGCTAGACCTGGTCTGAAGCAAAAAAAACCCCAACCCCTGGAACATGGACATCAGGATCTCAACACGTACTGTTTTGCCCTACAGACCCACTCTCTCCTGTCCACACTACTTGCTAACGTAGACATAGCCTTTGTCTCCATTCCCCCACCTACAATCACTGGGATAATAATTACCTACTTACCTGCCTCACCAAGGTGACAGACTGATTAGCTAGCGTATGTACAACATGCTGAACATGTAAAGTGCTAAATAACTATTCCCTTTTATTACAAATACTACTGAGCTGTTACCATCCAAAAAGAAAGCAGAGTGAAAGCAAGAATTAACTTGGAATATCTTAAATTTCTCTACCGTTAAACTTTGTTCCTGTTAATTAAACTCTGATCATAGCATATTTATTTCATAAAAGTTGATAAAACAAAGTGCATTTGTTGATGTCATCCTCCCCCTCTAGGAGGTCATTCTCCCCCTCTACTCTGCCCTGGTGAGGCCGCATCTGGAGTACTGTGTCCAGTTTGGGGCTCCCCAGTTCAAGGACAGGGAACTGCTGGAGAGGGCGCAGCAAAGGGCTACCAAGATGATTAGGGGACTGGAACACCTCTCTTATGAAGAAAGGCTGAGGGATTTGGGTCTCTTCAGTCTGGAAAAAAAGACAGCTGAGGGGGGACCTTATCAATGCTTATGAATACTTAAAGGGTGGGTGTCAGGAGGATGGGGCCAGGCTCTTTTCAGTGGTGCCCAGGGACAGAACAAGAGGTAATGGGCACAAACTTGAGCATAGGAAGTTCCACCTAAACATGAGTAGGAACTTCTTTACTTTGAGGGTGGCAGAGCACTGGAACAGGCTGCCCAGAGAGGTGGTGGAGTCTCCTTCTCTGGAGACATTCAAAACCCTCCTGGATGCATTCCTGTGCAACCTGCTCTAGGTGACCCTGGTTTGGCAGGGGGGTTGGACTAGATGATCTCCAGAGGTCCCTTCCAACCCTATGATTCTATGATTTTAGTTAAGATACTGCTTTGTAAAGTAGAAGTCTGCCCTTTATATAGTAAAAGTTTTTCATAGGCCTGAGAAGGATATTTAATACTTACCAACTAGGTTCAAAACAAAAAAAAAACCAAAAAAAAAAGGAAGGCAAGCAAAATTTAACTGAACCCTTCCCAATGTCATTGCTACAAAACCAGAAGCAACAAATACTAGCTATTATTTTGTTAATCTATTCTATTTATTAATTCTTGCTTAATTTGACCAAAGATTATGTAAGGAATGTGTGGATATTAATTAACAAAACAGCTTTTTCAAAAGTATCTTTAACATATCTATTTAGCATTATATTTAGGCTTCCAAAGTTCCTTAACCAATCAGATTTGTCAGTACAGCAATAGTCTGTTGTGAATTTGAAGACCCCTGAATGTGAGGCAGAAGATAATAGAGCAATACACATACTATTCGCTCATTAAGTATGTGATGTGCACTCCAGATGTGCATCCTGCTGTTCTTGTTGAGAATTTCACTGATTGTCCTTAGCAGGACCTTTGTCAACGACTGTTATAACAGCACCAGTCCTTTACCAAATGGATATGACTCTTCATATTAACAGGGAAAATCCACACGTAGTTTATAAATATTTCTGTTTTGGTTTTAGGGAAACACAGACCATATTTAAAGTGACAATGAAAGAATTTCCACTACAGCAGTTACTGAAAATGTTACAGAGCAGTTACTAAAGTTAGAACATTGCTATTCAGCAGGTCAAGATACCTCTTATCAAAGAGCTTTAGAAGAAGTGTCCGAGAAGCCCTCCTGCTTTATAAACCTTGAACTATCACAAAAAAATAAAAAAACAAACACAAGGATGGGAATGGGATGAGGGAGAGATTGCATACCAAGAATTATGCAGTTACAACAGCTCTAATGGTTTGGTTTATAAATGCAGCAGTTTTGAGGATCTAGACTTCTGCTGAGCAACTGATTTGGTGTCATACAACAAACTAACACAGCACATATTATAGTTGTTTAAGCAGTAAGTATTAAATTACATGAAGTCCTCAGACAGCTCTGTTTCTAATAAGATCCCAGTGATACACCCATTCTGATAAGAAACTTAACCCACAAGACAGAAGAAAAATCTAAAATTATTACTGACAATACCTGTAAGTGACACAAAAGCTGTGAGTTGGTAAATTAAGAAGGATATGATAATGTGAAGTAATTGGATAACCCATAAACCAGGAACAGGCAGAGACTGTGCTTCCGAATACAGCTAAATATAAGGTTAGCTATACAGGAATAGAGAAACCAGGTTGCAAATGATGAATGAACTCACCCTGAAAGTTATTTTGAAGAATATTTTAGTTATTTTTATATATAGATGTACATGTCTATATATAATAGAATATATCAGTGTTTGCCATCCAGAATCAAATTAGATAACCATAGAAACAGCTTCTCCAAAGTAAGAGTTACTTACCAATCTAGTTTCAACACACATCATCAAGATATATATTAAGTATTTGTTTGTTTTCTAATCGTAAATACATACTGTTGTAACTATCTAAAATTATTCAAGTGTTCAGTGCGAGTATAAATATGGACACCGTTTTTGACACCATTTCCCACAGCATTCTCCTGGAGAATCTGGCTGTTCATGACTTGGACAGGTATACTGTTTGCTGGGTGAAAATCTGGCTGGATGGCTGGGCCCAAAGAGTTGTGGTGAATGGAGCTAAATCCAGTCGTCAGCCTGTCACAAGCGGTGTTCCCCAGGGCTCAGTATTGGGGCCAGTTCTCTTTAATATCTTAATCACCTCATCCAAAACATTGATAAAGTGCACCCTCAGAAAGTTTGCAGATGACAGACACCAAGTTGCGTGGGAATGTTGATCAGCTTGAGGGTAGAAAGGCTTTACAGAGGGATCTGGACAGGCTGGATCGATGGGCTGAGGCCGGTTGTATGAGATTCAGTAAGGCTAAGGACAACAACCTGTCCTGGTTTGAGGTAAAACAGAGCCAATTTTCTGTTCAGTAATTTTACTTCTTAGCTAGGCCTCTTCTAACTCTCTGAAATTAACAGCATACTGTGCAGAAAACTGTTCTCAGAGTGATAAGACCAATGTTTACAGTTAGTGCCAAGGAATGGTATGCAGAGAGGCTCTTGCTTATACTTATTGCTATAACAACCAAGGTCAGCTAATTTCATTAGTTGCCCCATTGGAGGGTCGGAAATGTAAAAGCATAGAAGGGTCCCACCTGTGGGGAGGAGCGGACAGGACAGGTGACCCAAAATTGACCAACAGGGTATTCCATCCCATCTGCCCCATGCTCAGTATAAAAGCTGAGGGATCAAAGGGTCAACTCTCTTTTCTTCAATGGCCAACGTCCGAGGAGGACCCTGTCTGTTCATCTGCCTTTGATCCCAACCTGCGTGCTCCTGAATCCAGCTCTGGAATCCAGTTCCTACCCATTGCTGAGTCCTCCTCTCCGTGTACGAGAGGGTGGTGGTGGGGGGGAGCATCTGTCACCAACCATTGGCCAATTTGGCCAAAACCACAACAGAACCCCATGCAGTGCTACAGGCTTGGGGAAGAGTGGCTGGAAAGCTGCCTGGCGGAAAAGGACCCAGGGGTGTTGATTGACAGTCGGCTGAATATGAGCCAGCAGTGTGCCCAGGTGACCAAGGCGGCCAATAGCACATCCCGTCTTATATCAGAAATAGTTTGGCCAGCAGGACTAGGGAAGTGATTGCCCCCCTGTACTTGGCACTGGTGAGGCCCCACCCCAAATACCATGTTCACTTCTGGGCACAAGTCTTATGAGGATTGGCTGAGGAAGCTAGGGTTGTTTAGCCTAGAGAAAAGGAGGCTGAGGGGAGACCTTATTGCTCTCTACAACTACCTGAAAGGAGGTTGTAGTGAGGTGGGGGTCAGTCTCTTCTCCCAAGTAACAGGCGATAGGACAAGAGGAAATGGCCTCGAGTTGCACCAGGGGAGGTTTAGCTTGGATATTAGGAAAAATTTCTACACCAAAAGGGTTATCAAACATTGCAACAGGCTGCCCAGGGAACTGGTGGAATCACCATCCCAGAAGGTATTTAAAAGACTGGTAGATGTGGTGCTGAGGGACATAGTTTAGTGGTGGTTTTGGCAGTGTTAGGTTGATGGTTGGACTAGATGATCTCAAAGGTCCCTTCCAACCTAGACAATTCTGATTCTATGGATCAATACAAGATAATAAGAAAAGGTTGCAATGCTCTTTCAAATTAAGTTTTCTGCTTTAATGAAGAGCAAAGAAAATAGCTAATTAGAATATACTATCCAATATCAGCATTTTTAAATTGTGTACATAAACACACATAGTATCAGTTTACCTACTTATATAAGTAGAGGAGACTGTCTATTTGCATAGGTATTTCAGATTATAGCAGTGAAGGAAGATTCATTGCTGGCTTGATGGGCCCACTTCCTCTTCAAGTTTTTTTATAAGTCTAAATCTTTGCTAATTCACTGAGTTCTGCATGCAAATCTTTCATTCGGCTAACACAGGTATAAAAAAAAACAAACAAAAACCCCCATATATATATATATATGCTGTAGGTTCAGAGAACATAAGTCTTCCAGTTAAGACTAATTGCAATTCATGCTAAATTCAAATGGTTTACCTCCCACCTTTTTCCTTTGGTAACATATAGAGAAGGAAAGGATACTCATATTTGACACCTTGCTTCATTGACTCATCTGCTATTTCAGACAAAAAGAATACTTTATACTATATAGACATAGCTAGCAAGATATTGCTAATTGTTTTCTTAGATACTCAAGATACTTTCCTGATGAGAAAAATAATGCATAATATAAGTATATACAGTATACAGGCATAGTATGTCCAGTAGTGAAGGTTTATGGCTATAATCTAACATTTAGGCCCAAACATTGCTTTCTGAAACCAGGCAAAACTATATACATAGAAAGCCAGAGCACATGGCTCTTACTACTTAACACTAAATACGTACATACATGCTTAAAACACAAGCATGCAGAATACTGTACATTGTTTGAAACATACCAATATAAAACACTAAAAACACCTCTTTTTTCATACTATAACAATAAATGTTTTTACAACAGCAAACAACAGATGGATATTAACAATTTTACACTCTGGAGAACAATCATAAGTTTTTACAAAATGTTCAGTAGTAATGAAATCCAGAAGAATTTGAAAAATACAGGAGATGAAAACCAAATTCAGTGGAAGACTGAATTTGCCTCAAAGTACCTTAAACATTACAGCCAAGTTGTGCTAGCTGAACTATTACTATGCCTTTGTAATACACTTCAGTGCCTATGTGTTGTGGTTTTGGCTGGATTGGCCAATCAGAACGGTGTTAAGAGTTCTCACTTTTTAGAATTACAAAAATAAAAAAGGTACTTCACTTAATTTTTAGAATAGATTAGAACAGAACAATGATGCTCAATGCAGTAGCTAAAAGTGGTATTTTAATGTTTAATTATGAAGAGGGTTGATTTTTTAAACTAATAATTTAAAATAATCTTACCATGCAAAAAAAAATTTCCCAGAAATTACTTTCAACATTTTAAACTCTTTGATCCCATGAAAAGTAAAAAGATATCATTATTAATACACAAGAAGGGCATACACAGCATAGCGTGTGTCACACAGTAACCTTCACAGTTAGGAGGGAAATATTTAACTTTGCAAGGAAGCTAGTGCTTTTTTCTGACCCAGAATTTTTTCTTTATATTTGCTACATATGTGCATTTGTATGTATGTCTAATTTTTTAAACAAGAAAAAAAATGTGGCATAGATATACTCATTTGTTCCTTAAAACCTTTTGAGTTAATACCTTTTACTTTGCACTTGCAACAAGTTCAAAGAGCAGGCATGGTCAATTAACAGCTCAGCTTAAACTGTGTTCTCTCCTTATGATCAAAAGGATCACCCACTCTAGGCTTCTAAGTCCAACAACACTTTTCAAAGTGGGACTGAGAAGTTGGCACTTTTGAAAAAAGTTTGCCTAACATTTACATAAAGTAATACTGCTACTTTAAGTTTTGAGGGACAAAGACATGTAATGGGACAGTAGAGGTCAACTCAAATTAAAAAAAAAAATGGATGACTAAGCAATTTCAGACATTTATGTTCCCAGTCTCACCATTTTAATTATTATTTTCCTATTTTTAAAATGGTTTTGTCTATCTGAACCATATGAATGACCCAAACAAATAACACAAACTTAAACTGAAAAAATTACTATGCTGGGGAAGCAGTGAGAATGACTGAAAAGAGTAGTCAGATACTCAAGAGAAACACGCTAATTAAATTTTTAGACAGTTTTGTTGTGGGGGCTTTCTTTTTTTATTTTTTTTTATTTTTATAAATTGAAACTTGAATCTCTAGCCAACCCCGTGACTTCAGCAGTGGTTCACTAATATACTGCATTTTACAAGATGAGATCATTAACTGTTAAACAGCTACACGTGCACAAACACTTTCAATCAAATATATGACTGAGGCTGACAAAGTACAATATGAAAAATGTGTACACAATAATAATTTCTATACCAGTTTCTACTCAAACACAGATATGCTATTAAGTATGAAGCAGAATGCTTACCTCTCTTGGTTTCTCATACATCATGCTTACATTTTCAGAAGCATGGTTTATATTGATATATGCAGAAAACATTCATAAAAGCAACCAGTGAGTTTTGTCCAAAGCTTTCTAAGCGATGGCTTCTTATCTATTTGCTCTGAAAACACCTTATTTCATTTGGTCTAAAGTAATGCCACAGTTAGGCCCTAATCTACCATTACCTTTCCACACACTTAACGTTACCAGCGGGTGGATCTTATAAAACAACACAAGTTCTGTACTACTGATTGTAGAACCAAATCTCTGAACTCCTTCTCTGGGTGATATATGTTGGTATCATTCAATAAGCTTCATTCATTTTTAAAAACTTGGGAGAAACCTCCAGCATTACTGCAAGAAAACCAGGAAACAGAAACAATTTGGACCCGAGTAACAAGTCAAACCTCAACTACCTCTCTCCTGTAGCAAATGTATATAGTTAAGCAATTATACTTAAACATCCATAAAATCAAACAAATGCAAGCTATCAGTCCTCTGTTTTATCTTAGTTTTGGATCTTGAAATAGCCACAGCACACACTTCCATCAACCAAAAATTAGGCCAAAATGAGACAGAACATTATTACTGGTAGCACTGTATCTGTCTCCACCCCTCCTTTTTCCACATCAGTTAAGGATCCCAATACCTTTCACCATATACAGAAGACCAACTGTATTATTTAAAGTAGGAAATAACACATTCGTAAGCAAGCATTAAAATAAATTCTGACTTCCTTTCAACTCTCCTTACCTTATTGAAAAGGCAGTTTATTCATCCAATATAAATCATTACTTTCATGTACATGACCCAAGACAAAAATCTTTGGCATAAACACCCCACATCCACTTGGAACTTTCCCATTCATCCACACACCAAACACTGGTGCAGACATATTTCAAGGCCTGCTAGTCTAATGCTGTATTACCACAAGAACTACACAATGTAGCAGAACACATAAAATACAGACAAATGTATTTTAATTCAAAAGGCTTATTTTAACACAAGCCAAATTCCTATTAAACAAACATTGTCTTTGCACATTTGTGGCTACAAAATAACAACCTCTATTTTAATTAAAGAGAAATGATACAATGGATTTTATTTCCCGAAGGGCGGGTGGATTCCAAAGGTATTCAAGATCCTGTTATCCTCCAGCATACTTAAGATTACTCTTCATCTTCGTGGGTGCATCTGGGTCTTTATGTTTTCTTTCTCCTTTTGCTTTAAAAATTAGTTTACAACCTGGGCATAAGCCCCTTACCCCAGTTTGCCTCATTAAATAAAAATCGCAATAAAAAAAATAATGCAACCGGTGACCCAACAACCTTTTCAAGGCTTACAGAACAATGCAGATATTAAAGCCTGTCACCATCAATCCGCAATGCAACCCCCCCTACGAGTTCTGTCATTAATCTGCTTCCTTACCATCACTCTCCTACACCCATCATCGCCGATATTCCCCCAAAACCCCCTCACTCACCAGCCATCCTTCCCCTCTACCTTTTGGAAGAACGGGTTCCCTACCATATCAAACCCACCCATAGGAACCACAGTTATTTACCCAACTACAAGCGCCTCAGCGAAGCCTGCACATGGGCGCGCACACCCAACGCGGCGGCGGAGAAACGACGAGCGGATCACCGCCGCCATCGCGACGGCCGCCCCGCGGCGAAGGCGGCGAGCGCCCGGGGGAAACCGAACCGACCGTACCATGTAACGCGCCGGTGGGGCCAGCCGGAGGGAGCCCGGGGCGGCGATGTGTGGGCTGCACCCCCAGCGGCACTTAAAGCGTGTGTGCCGACAGCGGCCCGCACTCACCCAACAGCAGCAGCTTCAGTTCCCGACGGGCGTCCCGCTTGTCCCGGCGCAGCTGACGCTCGATCTCGTCGTTGATCCGCCGGGCTTCCTTGGCTTCCTCGCTCAGGCAGCACGCCATGATGGACTCCAAAGTCATTCTTCCTAACTGGTTCAGACACAACCCCCACCCCCCACCCTAAAAACGCGCGCGCACACACACACACCCCACCAGAGCACCGGCCCCGGGGGACACAGACGCTCTTTGCCCGGGAGCCCCCACCCGGGCACTGCAGGGCAAGCGCAAGGAGCTGCCTCGATGCCACACGCAGGCAAGGAGAGAGAAGGCCCCCCCCAGCAGCACAGATCCCCCGTTCCCTGCCTCTAATAGTCGCCGCTTCCAACTCCTCCTCTCCTCTAAATTATGCACCAAGCAACATGAAAACATCCACCATAGCAGCAGCAGCGCTATCTAGAAGAGCCAAACTACTCAGCATAGACACCCCACTCCCTTCTTCCCTCACCGCTACCTCTGCCGCCTCCGCCTCCTCCTGCAACCAACGCGGTCCCCAAGTATCCCTCGCAAACTACACCCCCACTGCCCTCCGAAGTAACCACCCCACACGGAAATGCTAATGGCCGCTAATCCCTCCCCCCCCCTTCCCTGTCGCTCCCTCTGTCCTAAAGCGAGAGTTCGGCTCCTCCGAAAGTGGGCAAGCCCGCCGCCGCCCGGCAAACTCAGCGTGTGCCTGGCGGGAGAACTTCCTTACATTGGACCTTTCTTGTAGGCACGGTCGCTCGCCCCTCTCGTGGGGAGAGCTGCTGCTGAGGAGCTATCACGGCTCGTTCCTGCCCTGACAGTAAGAAAAAGGGGGGGGGGGGGATAGGTAGAGCGCTACCAGAGAAGAAGAAAAGGCAGGCAGAAACCGGGGCATGCACACCGTGAGCCCAGCTCGCCGGGCTTTTCAATGGCTTGGCTCCGCGGGCGTGGTGAGGCAGAAATATGGCGGACTGTCTTTCCTGCTACCTCTCCCACTCTTCTGCGCCGCTGCGCGCCGGGAATGAGCAGCTGGTTAGAGCCAGGAACTCCCGGGATGCTGCCCCCGACCAAGCCCGGCGCTCGAAGGCCGCCCCTGCTAGGCCCACAGCCATCGGAGAGGGGATGAGAGGGGAGGGGAGGGGAGCGACGGTCTCTCGCCCCAAACGGCCGCGAGGAATGCAGCCTTCTCTTATTTGTTCTGTAGGGTAGATAATTTTTTTTTTCACGTTCTGCACGTTTTATTTGTTTTTGCTACCTTTGGTTTTAGTTGATAATGCACACTTTTGTTATACCCTTGCATTCTCTTCCTAGAAGAAATGTCTTTGGTTCATAGGGAAAGGGGAAAAATGTAATAATTTCCATGAGGGGAGAAATATCTTCTCCACCTTCAGATGGAAATTAAAATGTGGGGGATAAAAGTATACTAGACACTAGTTAACTTTTTATGCTAGTAATCCTGAAAATGGTATTTGAATAGTTCTGTCATATACAGAAGAAATAAAAGATATTTACAACAAATAAAACCAGTAGGATACTTCCCTTGCTTATAAGAACCTAATATTCTATCATTTCAAGGCATAGATATATTGCATTTTATATTCTGTTGTTGTGACCTTTATTCAACTTTCAACTACCATCCTTTTTCACAACCAGCCTTCAATTCCAATACTAGAAAGCTTGTCTTTAACATAGCTTTTAGTAGCTCCCAGAGTGATAGCACACAATTTGATGGACATATTAAGTTCTAGTGGATTTGTAAAATATTTCAAAATTCCCACACCTGCCCTACCTTTTCCCACATCCATATTAAATTAACTATCTGGGAGTGTTGCAAAATCTTGCAGGAGAATCATAGTAGTCTATTAAGTAGGTAGAGGGGTGCATCACTCTCCATCTTCTAGTTTCACGTGTGATGTCCAGCACCTGTTATCTGTTTTGAAAATCATGTGCTCTTTCTTACAACTGTTCATATATGCTGACAATATGAATTAAGTAGAGTCCACCATAAGGTGTAAGACTAAGAGGAAATTTAAAAATGAAAATGTAATAATCAATAGAATAATATAGTTCTCAGTTTTTAGAGCATGAAAATGTCTTTTGTTACTTTAAAAATGCATGATTTTTGTTTAGATCTATATACTATTTTTATGTATAATGTATAAAAGCATTTAAGAAAATTTGGAATATTTTTATATGTTTCTTTATTCCAGTAAATAAATATGTGAATTTTATTCTAAATTCTGTAATCCTATTTATTAATCAAAAATGATATTTCATTAAAAGCATCTTCTTTATTTACCTGATGTGGATTTTAAAATTCATATGTATGTAGGTATATCTATGTATTTATCTGTCTATTTTGTGGTCCCAGATTAATGTGTTAATATTCAGCAATAAAGATTTGATGATCTGATAAAGAAGATTTGATAATTAAATATAAATTGATACATTTGATAATTTTATAAAGATTGAATTACAAATATGATAAATGTAAAAATGCAAATAAGTAACCAAAGGCGAAAATATTTTTCTTCATTAAATAAATTCTTAACATATCAGAATTTTCTCCTAAAAGTTGTGTCCCAAAAAGATGAAAATGGATGTGTGGTGCAGGTTACAAGAAATATTCAACTGCTCTGTGCCTGAAACATTGCTGCACTGAGTTCAAGTCCACAGCAAACAGCATCTGGCATCAAGTCTAAAGAAAGGATATGAACGGGTCAATGAATGTGACATATGGATCAACTGATCAAAATCCCTCCCCAAATTGAGGGCAAAGCAGTCCTATGAAAACCCCACATACCCCAAACAATATTGTAACCTTCCCCAGTAGATGAAGTCTGACTCAGCTTTCTTAACCAACTCTTTTACATGCTCAGTGTAGAAGGCATGAACACTGTGTGTACCTCAAATGTGAAACTGCCATTTAATTTTGCATTTTTAGTGAGAAAAGACACCCCAAGGGCCATAAATTTGATCTGTATGTACCACTCCCATTGACATCATTGGATTCAAAATCACTACTTAATAAATATCTTCAGATTTGTAATGGATGAGCCATGTAGTCCTTAATCAGGCATCAGCTGATAGCCAATACACACTGTTTTATCCATTTGCTTTGTGACTTAGTGGAAGTTAGAAGAACTCCCATAATGGACAATTATGTGATAATAAACCTAAGAGGAAATTTTTTCAGCCCTCATCTCCATAATGGTTGGCTTTTGTTTTGAAACATGAAATATCCTTTATAAATATTTTATCCTAATAAGAACTGTCAGTAAATTACAGATACAATTATTATGCATACAGATAATTATTATCCATAGATATTATCCCTACTGTTACCTAATCCTGTACAGATACTTCCTGATAAACCTTCCCTGTAACATTGTTAATTTCATATTCCTCTATCCAAGTAGTCATGTCTTAAAGCAAACCCATTGCCTGTGAGATGTTTAAATGTTTCTCACTGTCACAGGAAATTAAAAGCTAAAAGTGTGGCTGTCAGAGGGAGCGAAGTATGATATTAAACATGCTGCATCTTCAGTATTCTTGCTCACAAGCCAACAGAGATTGGGGAACTACCACTCTATCATCTTTGTATCTTTCTTTGCACTAATCAAGCCCAGTCTTTCATTTCTTCTGTATACCTAAAGATATTTATTGTTTGAGATATGCTTTCTGTGATGTTTTGAAAGATTGCAACTAGCATCTGAACTTGGTACTCACATGACAGTAAACCAGCAGACCATATATAACAACATTGTTGATTTTTATTGTTAGTCAGTGTCCCATCTTAAGCAATGGAATATCTTACAAGTCCGTTTTGATTGCCGTTGTGCATTATAAAGATGTTTTCACAGTGCTATGCACAATTATATCTCAGTCTTGAGTGCTTACAGTTAATTTAGAGGCCATCAGTATGTCTGAGTAGAGCAAATTACCCTTGTTTATGAGTTCCCCAGTGATATTTATTTAGAAGTAATAGCTATCTGTGAAGGTCCTAAGGTATAGACTAATGACTAAGAAAGGGTTAAAAAAAAGTATTTGATTTGTTAATTTGTTGACAATGCAACACAGAAAGGAAAAACAAATACACACAAGAGAAACTATCAGAAGGGGATTGCTTGCCAGGCAAGTAATATAACCTCACTCATATGTTGTGCATAGAGCTGGATTCAGTGCACCACGGATGTATCCTACATATCTTTCTGACTCTAGAAGGAAAGTTTATGTATATATATGTGTGTGTAAAACTAATGGAACATTTTATTTCTTGAAGAATGTTTAAACCCTGTTACAACTTCCCTCACTTGTAAAGACTAAGACATTTTGAGAGCATTTAGGCAGAACCTGCCGGGTGTTATTGACGTGCCTTCCTCGGGGTGACACCCGTGCCCCTGGGCGCCCCTCTCTGAGGGAGGAGAAGGGAAGCCAGCCTCCACGGAGGGACTGCCCCGAGAAGGCGCCACGCCCCTGCGGCGCAGCTGCGGCGCCACCTGCCGGCTGGAAGGCATGCCACCGCAGCCCGGCTCCCCTGCCCATCCGGATTACCCCCGTGAGCCCGCGCTACACCAGCCGGGGGAGAAGGAGGGAGAGAGAACGGTGCCCAGGGTACGCACGGCGATCCTGCCCTTTCCCTGTTCCTTCTTTGAAACGGAAATAGTAACTTATCCCTCCGTCCCTCACTCAAGGACCTTTATGATGTTATTATCATTGCTTTTCAGTTCAAGTCCCGGGTGCGGTGAGGGTTAGTTCTCCTTGGCTTCGCGTGGGGAATGGCACATTGTGTGCCGTTCACCTCCCATCATGCTGTATCTGTCCTGGGCACCCAACAGGGGGCGCATTGACATATTGGTTTACTGCGACATACGAGCTACTTCTAGAAACCGCACCTAGTAGCCAAGAGAAAATCATCTGTAAAATGTCTCCTTATGGCCTGGTATTTCTCTTCCGGTCTCTCTGCTGAAGAGAGGTAGTTTGAGGTCAGGGCAGTATAAAGTCTTGTCCACAGATCGATTTTCCTCTGTCTCAAGAGTGTAGAGAGAGGCTGATGAGAAGGGAAGGTGCCATGGCAACTGCAGGGGCAAGAGAGACATGGAGGCCTGGTGCCAGGCTCTGTGTGTGAGATGGCTCCTGTAGGCAATGGGCTCATGAATTTGTGAAGTAATGAATTAGAGAATTTATGTTAGACTAGTCTGTACAAAGGGGATTGAGCCCTTGTTTGATTTGATGGTTGGGGTTTTTTTAACCTAATGAGCTCATGAAATAAAGTTTAATTTACAGAGTATTCTGTCATGTAAACTTGAGGGATCCAAATGGACTGTGACAGGGTGAGATGGCTGCCATGAGCAGTGGGCTCTGTGGGTGATACGGCTTCTGTGGACAGAGGGCTCTGGTGCTCACAGTGAAGTCAAGTTGGACAGAAGAGACAGAGGGAGATCCTTTCTTTCTATCACCCTTGGCAGCTCCCTTCCCTGCTCTGCAACATCTCATCCTTTTCCTCTCTTTTGCCAGCTCTGGCTCTCAGAAATTACATTGGAATTAGAGTTGCATTGGCTTCCCAAAGGTTCAGATGAACCTTAGAACCAGTGAGAGGGAAATGTCTGGTAGGTATGGGGAGGTGGGACCACCCTTTCTGTGGCAATGAGCCACTGGATCAGCTGCACCAGCCAACTGTTCCCGTGTAGTCCACGTAGGTCTGGTGGAAAAGGATCTTAAGTTCCAGCAATGAAAAAACACTTGACAGCCATATGACACAAAGTACACCATTACATTGGTAGAGTACAAATTGATAATTGTTTATCTACTGTCTTTATCGTGAAACGGATGCCAAGCAACCTAAATTATAAATCTGCATTTTGGCAGCCTAGGAATGCTGTCACTTCTATCAAGATTCCTTTTATGCTTATTTATCACATTCTTCAGCATTCAAGTACATTTATCCTTTCCTTTCAACTTCTTGAATTAGCACTACTTTTTAAAAGTCAGTTTTTATTCTTTATAGGGTTTTTATTTTTGTGCAACTCAAACTCAAACTCTTGGGCATATGATCATGCATTCTTATTAACCTATAGACACTTTTCATACTGACTAGTTTATTTGCAGCCATCTCATGCTTTTCTGGGTTATAAATTTTTAACAACATTAGATGCTTGGGATATGTATCTAAGACCTCAAACATTATTTTCCTGCTGTAGCTTTTACTCTTCTCCTACAGTCTATTATTTGATATATGCAGCCTATTTCTGATTTCCTTCAAGTTTTAAAGCACTGTAAATACATCATCTTCAATGGAATGACATTGTTTTTCACCATTGTACATAGTAGTATCAGACCCTGAGTTCTCTTTTAAGGTTTTTAATATACACAATGCAACTCTGTAAATCCTCCGCTTTATTAAGTAAATATTTGATCCTATATCCTCAGAAATATTCTAGCCGTTAGAATAATTTGTTAGGCCATCATTCCCACCTTATTTCTTTTTGTGTCACAAGACGGGGAGAAAACAGTTATTCAGTATGCAGATAGAGGTAGTTCTTTTAGTATATAATTGGAAAGTATTATTCATAATTTCTTCCATCATCCAAAGAGTGTATCAAATGAGGTTATATTTTTGCAATCCAAATATGCCACTAAAATAGCTATCTCATTGGCCTTAATTTTATAATGGAAGACTAGTCCAAAATCAAAGCATGCCACAACACTTTTCACAACCTCATACCAAAGGTTAGTATGGAAGACGAAAAATTGTCATCTTGCATTATGTCATTTTCTAATTTAAAATACCTGAGCAATGCCTAATCAAAACACAGATATGTAGTAGGTATAGGAGATTTGGGCTTTTAAAAAAATATATTTGTATTTCAATGCAAGTGAAGTGTTCCAGATGGGATCAAGTACTTAGAGCACAGAATGCATTATATATAACTATAAAAATAAAGCAATCACCACTACAACAACACTGGAAGTCAAAATATTTCTATATTGTTCTGTCCAAATAATTCTGTAGCTGAGTAAATCATAATTGGATGCTCTTGGTGTGATTCCAGCAGATATCACCCACTATCATTATAGTTTCAGGTATCATTCAACGCCACAAATAAAAGAGATAACTAAGAGAGTTTGCCATCAGCAAAAGATTTAAATGGACAATATATGTTTTAGTTCTCTCACATTTGTATTTGTATTTTAACCTAGTTATCTTAAAGGGAAACACTTTCCTGATTAGTAAACATTAAAACAAAAGGACATACATTGAAAAAAATTGGTATAAGAAGTAATTTACTAAGTAATTTACTAAGTAATTAGTGAAGACAAGGTCCGTGACCACCTGAGGAACCTGAACGTATACAAGTCCATGGGACCTGATTCCTGAGGGAATCTGCTAATGTAGTTGCCAAGCCACTCTCCATGATATTTGAAAAGTCATGGCAGTCAGGTGAAGTCCCTGGTGACTGGAAAAAGGCAAACATTGCACCCATTTTTAAAAAGGGTAGAAAGGAGGACCCTGGGAACTACCGCCCTGTCAGCCTCACCTCTGTGCCTGGGAAGATCATGGAACAGATCCTCCTAGAAGCTATGCTAAGGCACACAAAGGACAGGGAGGTGATTCGAGACAGCCAGCATGGCTTCACCAGGGGCAAGTCCTGCCTGACCAACCTGGTGGCTTTCTACAATGGAGTGACTGCATCAGTGGACAAGGGAAGAGCTATGGATGTCACCTATCTGGACTTCTACAAGGCCTTTGACACAGTCCCCCCCAACATCCTTCTCTCTAAATTGGAGAGTTACGGATTTGATGGGTGGACTGTTTGGTGGATAAGGAATTGGCTGCATGCTCGCATCCAGAGGGTAGTGGTCAATGGCTCGATGTCCAGATGGAGAGGGGTGACAAGCGGTGTCCCTCAGGGATTCGTACTGGGACCGGTGCTGTTCAATATCTTCATCAATGATTTAGACAGTGGGATCAGTGCATCCTCAGCAAGTTTGCCGATCACACCAAGCTGAGTGGTGCAGTTGACAGGCCAGAGGGACGGGATGTCATCCAGAGGGACCTGGACGAGCTAGAGAGGTGGGCCCAAGCAAACCTCATGAAGTTCAACAAGGCCAAGTGCAAGGTCCTACACTTGGGTCGGGACAATCCTCGTTATCAATACAGGCTGGGGGATGATGTGATAGAGAGTAGCCCTGCAGAAAAGGACTTGGGGGTACCGGGGGATGAAAAGCTGGACATGAGCCAACAATGGGCACTTACAGCCCAGAAGGCCAATTGCATCCTGGGCTGCATCAAAAGAATTGTGGCCAGCAGGGTGAGGGAGGTGATTCTGCCCCTCTACTCTGCTCTCATGAGACCCCACCTGCAGTACTGTGTCCAGCTCTGGAGCCCTCAGCACAAAAAGGACATGGACCTGTTGCAGCGAAACCAGAGGAGGGCCACAAAGATGATCAGAGGGCTGGAGCAGCTCTCCTATGAGGAAAGGCTGAGAGAGCTGCGGTTGTTCAGCCTGGAGAAGAGGAAGCTCCAGGGAGACCTTATAGTGGATGAAGGGGGCCTATAAGAAAGCTGGGGAGGGGCTGTTTGCAAGGGCATGTAGGGATAGGACGAGGGGCAATGGTTTTAAACTAGAGCAGGGTAGGTTTAGATTAGACATTGGGAAGAAGTTCTTTACAATGAGGGTGGTGAGACACTGGCACAGGTTGCCCAGAGAGGTGGTGGAGGCCCCATCCCTGGAGACATTTAGGGCCAGGCTTGATGAGGCTCTGAGCAACCTGATCTAGTTGAAGATGTCCCTGCTTAGTGCAGGGGGGTTGGATTAGATGACCTTTAAAGGTCCCTTCCAACCCAACACATTCTATGATTCTCATTTGTATGTGAATGCAAACTGACAATTCACAGCTAGGAAATTATGCAAATATCTCTTTCCACAAAATTTCCATACACATAGCATTAGAGTATGTAAAATCATGAGTCAGTATGATATTTTTCCAGTAAATATCAACACAAAATAATTATTTTCCTTTGTGTAATAGGACTTCTTACAATTGTCTTTTCAACAATATATAATTCAAACACAAATTCACTGCAAGCATTTAGAAGTTTCATTAGTGAATCCTGTACTGTGTATATGCTTTATAATGTGTATTAATAGGAGCATCAAATATCTTTTGCACATTACTAGCAAATATTTTAATGGAAAATAAAAGGAAATGTCTGTCATGATTGAGTGATAAGTGACATGAGGATAAAAATTGTGACCTGGTCAATTGCATTTTGGGATGGGCAATTAAATGCTTTCTACAGCTATATATAATTTTATAACAGAAGTCCATCAAGAGACTGATTCCAGTCTTTATTATTTTAAACTGAGTGCAGAAAATGATCTTAAGATGACTAATCAATGTCTTCCTCTAAATGGAAATATAGTAACAATGGAGATATCTTTCTATCTATTTAAAAAGCATGTTATACTAAGAATAAATGGTCCTCCATAAGTCTTATGTAAGGCCATCAGAAATACTTGAGAAAAATACGATTCCTACAAGTGTATTTAAAATAGTGGAGAAAACTTAGAGGGCAACAGCACATAACTGGCTTCCATTTGGTACTTGTGCAGGAAGTGAGGCAGTTGGATACTGAAGTAAAAATGTGGGTTATATTGTAAGCCTCCATTTATATTAGAGATAGCCAGTTAGTATGTTGCCTAAACCAATATGGGATGATTTCTGAACAGGTAGAAATTGAAAAATTGTCATGCCTGAGATGCACAGCTAACTACAGTATTACCGTGACTACTGTCAATTAACCAAATTCCCCTGGCATTGAATATAGATTGTCTTCTCTTCTCTTAAGGAAAAGAATGAAGATTGGTGAATCTATAATAATACTTGAAAGAATTATGGAAATTAATTAGTGGGGAAACATGACTGGAAACATGACTGGTTTAATTTGTCTGAAGAGACTGAGAGAAAAGAAACTTTTCAACACTTACAAAATGATGCTTTGGACATATATAGAGTGCTGTATAGAGTGCTAAGATGGTTTAAATACACATTTGAATAAAACCTCTTTATTATTCTGGTGTGGGTATAACAAAGAAGCAGGCACTCAGGGTGCTGTATTTCCACTTACTAATCTGTTTACATTTTGAATCGTGGCTTTGTGTTACTGTATATAGGATCTGATGAAAAATACTCTGAAATCTTGTTTTTATTTTGGTGCTGATATAGCTAAAGAGATTGCAAAGAGTGAGTTTTTAACTCCAAATTAAATAACGTTTAATGGAATTATAGCTTCTCTTTGAAAAGACTGGGAAACTTTCAGAAAAAAACATGGGTAAATTTTAGGTTGGATCCTAAGAAAATTCTAGCTATACTTTGAACTGTATTGCATAGTCAAACCTCTTGTATTTATGGTAGGAAAATTCCACCATTAATATTTGATTATGCTAAGAAACTAGTCATGATTCTGTGGGATTTACCAGGGAAAAAAAGTTGAGCTCCCCCTATTGTTCCACTGTACCCAAATAACCAGATGATGTGAGCAGCCGGAAAGGTGGCCTGGTTAGAAGGGGAAAATTACTGAACAGAAGAAAACACCTGCTGGAAAAAATACTGACGGAGGAAATGCCTGCCAGCCTGGGAACTAGGCCTGTGAAGTATCCTTGAAAAGTGCAGCTGGCCTCTTAAGTACAGCTAGGTACCTAGAAACCGGAGACATCCCGAGATACCATCGATAAGCATAAAAATTAAGGAACTGTAAAGGCAACTTATCATCTGAAAAGGTGAAAAATAGTCTGGAAATAGGGGGAAAACATCCTGAGAAAATAAGAATCAGTAACTGCCATTGACTATTCTAACTACAAGAACAGGAAAAGAGTCTGGAAAAATAAAATTGCTCTGAAAGAACAGAAAGTAATCTATCATAAGTATATCTTCTGTTATATTGTTAATAAGTTTGCTTCACTAATGATATGTAATAGTATATACCTACTTGGCTGTTGCTGTTATTGGTTGTTTGTATAATTGATTGTTGCTATACCATTGATTGCTGCTATACTATCGATTGCTATTAATAGCAATTGATAATAATGGATAATAATTTGTAATAGCCTTATATATATATTCACTTTATTAATCATAGGTATACTTGCTAATGGTGATTTTTGTGGTAGTATACTTGTTAGTGGTGAATTTTGTGGTATTTGTGGTAATCTGTAATAAAGTAGAGAAATTTAGAGGATAAAAGCCTCTGTGTCCTTGTGTATTACAGAATCCTATGAACCCATGGTCGCAATCTCTACACACCTGTAGGCCAGGTAACCCTTTAGGTCATGACACCAGAAAAGTTGGACTTTGTCCTGATGGGTCCACAATGCTGATGACATCCAAAGGACACAAATAATATACATATATGATTTTTTTTACTTCCGGTAAAATGTCTGTCGGGTACAAGAAAAATTTTAACACTAAGGAAAGGCTATTTTTCTGTTTCTGGTAATGTGCTACACTGGAGAGTTGAATGCCCATTCAGAACAACCAAATGAGACTTCATGGCCGGAGGTAGAAATCTATCCTGTTACACAGTAGTTGGAAATTCAGTATAAAAGACAGACATAATGTTGAAATAAACAAAAGTTATCCAGTGATTTACTGCTGCAGAGCCATTTTATGTGGTTGTAATGCAATTACACTTTATAAAGGGACTAGAAATGTTGTCATGCCACAGTTCATATGACATGCCTTTCACATTCAGGACCCGTGTGTATAAATGGCAACAAATATATGTGCACGGATGTCAGAAGGAAGCTGATGACTTTATGCCAATGATACTGTTTTTTCTACGTATATTGTGGATGAAAATACAATTCGGATGAGTCTTTAGGTTAGATTCAGGATAAGATACAGTTTATTCCTCCAAAAGCTCTATGAGGAAACTGAGACAGACTGTTTGAATATCAAAAAGCTCAGCAAATACAAACAATGCATCTGCATCTTTTCCTACATATAAAGCCTTACTTTCTTTTCTTGGCTTTTTGGTGAGGGCTAAACTTAAGTATTTCCTTAGGGTTCATTTTTAACATTGAATACAACTAACCAGCTCAAACTAGTGAAAAACAGAATTTGGCTCCTCATGTAGTTTCTTGCACAACGCACCAAGAAGAAGTGTTTTTCATGGGAAAAATATCCCTTAGGAGTCTGGAAATCTAAATCCATCACACCAATGGCCTTTAATGTTCCCCTTTTAAGGCTTAGTTCAAAAGCGCATTGCACATCAGTTATGTTGTATTTTTTTGCAGCTTGCTTGGAAAATGCATGACATGCTATAAGAATGGATACAGTGCTTATCAGAAACAGCATACTTCGTTTCTGTGCACAGTAGTGTTAATGTCTCTCTCATTGAAGGGACCTACAATGATCATCTAGTCCAACTGCCTGACCAGTTCAGGGCTGACCAAAAGTTAAAGCATGTTATTAAGGACATTGTCCAAATGCCTCTTAAACACTGCAGGCATGGGGAATTGACCACATCTCTAGGAAGCCTGTTCCAGTGTTTGACTATCCTCTTGGTAATTAAATGTTTCCTTAGGTCAAGTCTAAAGTTTTAATTTTTATTTTTTGTTTCTCACTACCCAAGTCTACTTTATTAGGCAATAAATTAAATTAATTTTCACCAAGTTGAGTCTGTGTTGCCCATGGCAGTACTTGGTCAGTGATCTCCCTGTCTTTATCTCAATTCACAAGCTTTTTCATCCTATTTTCTCATTCTGTCCTGTTGAGGAGAGGGAGTGAGCTAGGTGGGCATTTGGCTGTTAGCCAAAGTTAATCCATGACAGACCTGAACCAAACAATGGATGGAGAAACATAAAACCAGAAACCATATCAACCTATTAAGGTAAACATACAAGTTTAATTTAAATTTAGAATCTTTAAAGGGGTAAATTTATATAGAATCATAGAATGGTTTGGGCTGGAAGGGACCTTAAAGATCATCTAGTTCCAACCCCCTGCCATGGGCAGGGACACCTCCCACTAGACCAGGATGCTCAAAGCCCCATCCAGCCTGGCCTTGAACACTTCCAGGGATGGGGCATCCACAACTTCCCTGGGCAACCTCTTCCATTGCCTTACTGCCCTCACAGTAAAGAATTTCTTCCTAATATCTAACCTAAATCTACTCTCTTTCAGTTTAAAACCATTACCCCTCGTCCTATCACTACACGCCCTCATAAAGAGTCCCTCCCCATCTTTCCTGTAGGCCCCTTTAGGTACTGGAAGGCTGCTATAAAGTCTCCTTGGAGCCTTCTCTTCTCTAGACTAAACAACTCCAGCTCTCTCAGCCTGTCTTCATAGGAAAGGTGCTCCAGCCCTCTGATCATCTTTGTGGTCCTCCTCTGAACTTGCTCAAGCAGGTCCATGTCTCTCATGCTGGGGCTGTGAGTGCACATTACCAGCTCAGGCTCATATTCAGTTTTTCATCCACCAGTACCCCCAAGTCCTTCTCTGCAGGGCTGCTCTCAATCCACTCATTGTCCAGCCTGTATCCATTTTTGGGATTGCCCTGACCCAGGTGCAGGACCTTGCACTTGGACTTGTTGAACTTCACAAGGTTCACACAGGCCCACTCCTCAAGCCTGTCCAGGTCCCTCTGGATGGCATCCCTTCCCTCTAGAGTATCAACCACACCACTCAGCCTGGAGTCATCCACAAATTTCCTGAGGCTGCACTCAATCCCACTGTCCATGTTGCCTACAAAGATATTAAACAGTACCAGTCCCAATATGGACCCCTGAGAGACACTACTCGTCATTGTTCTCCACCCAGACATTGAGCCATTGACTGCAACTCTTTGAGTGTGACCATCCAGCCAATTCCTTATACACCGAGCATTCCATTCATCAAATCAACATCTCTCCATTTTAGAGACAAGGACATTATGTGGTACAGCATCAAATGCTTTGGACAAATCCAGGTAGATGATGGCAGTTGCTCTCGCCTTATTCACCAACACTGTAACATCGTTATAGAAGGCCACCAAGTTTGTCAGGCATGACTTGCCCTTAGTGAAGCCATGTTGACTGTGACTTATTTTCCATGTGCCTTAGCAGAGTTTCCAGGGGGATCTGCTCCCTGATCTTGCCAGGCACAGAAGTGAGTGCCGTGGTTTTGGCCGGATTGGCCAATTGGAACAACAGATGGCCCTCCCCACCTCCTCAGAGAGGAGAGGAAGAGATAAGGAGATTTATGAGTTTAGAAAAAGAACTAAACTACTTTAATGAAAATAATAATAAATAAGGAAATAGTAAATAATAATAAAATAAAATTTTAAAAAAGTATACAATATATACAAAACCATATCCAGCTCCCAGGATGACGATCGATCGTGTCACCACCAGCCCCAGACTGCAATCAGCAACGGACAGGAGCTGAATTCCGGAACTAGAGTCAGGAATGCTCGGATCAGGATCAAACGCAGACGAACAGACAGGGTCCTCCTCAGACATCAGCCATTGAAGAAAGAGCGAGCCAGAGCCCCCCTTGCCCCTTTGATCCCTTAGCTTTTATACTGAGCATGATGCAGATGGGATGGAACACCCTGTTGGTCAGTTTTGGATCACCTGTCCCATCTGCTCCTCCCTGTAGGTGTGACCTCTCTATGCTTCTCTGCTTCTGACCCTCTAACGGGGCAAACAGTGAAGTTAGCTGACCTTGGTTGTTATAGCAGTAAGTATAAGAAAGAGCCTCACTGCATACCATTCCTTGGTATAATCAGGTCTTATCACTCTGAGAGTGAACAGTTTCTGAACAATATGCTGTTAATTTCAGACTTTAGTCAGTTAGAAGAGGCCCAGCTAAAAAGTAAAATTACAAATCAGAAAATTGGTTCTGTTTTACCTCAAACCAGGACATTCCACTCCTTATTCCATACCATTTGCGTCATGCTCAGATTACCGTCACTTAGAATCATAGAATCTTCATGGTTGGAAAGGACCTTTGAGATCATTGAGTCCAACCATACACACACAAAAAACCCCCTACAATCTCTGTCACTAGAGCATGCCCTGAAGTGCCAAATCTACACGGTTCTTAAATACCTCTAGGGATGGTGACTCAACCACCTCCCTGGGCAGGCTGTTCCAGTGCCTGACCACCCTTTCAGTAAAGTAATTCTTCCTAATATCTAATGTAAACCTGCCCTGCCGCAACTTCAGGCCATTTCCTCTGGTCCTGTCATTATTCACTTGGAAGAAGAGGCCAACACCCACCTCTCTCCAACCTCCTTTCAGGTAGTTGTAGAGGGCAATGAGGTCTCCCCTCAGCCTCCTCTTCTCCAAACTAAACATGCCCAGTTCCCTGGGCCTCTCCTCATATGACCTGGTCTCCAGACCCCTCACCAGCCTGGTAGCTCTCCTCTGGACACGCTCCAGCACCTCAATGTCCCTCTTGTACAGAGGGGCCCAGAACTGAACACAGTACTCGAGGTGAGGCCTCACCAGTGCCGAGTACAGAGGCACGATCACTTCCCTACTCCTGCTGGCCACGCTATTCCTGATACAGGCCAGAATGCTGTTGGCCTTCTTGGCCACCTGGGCACACTGCTGGCTCATGTTAAGCTGGCCGTCCACCAGCACCCCCAGGTCCTTTTCTGCCGGGCAGCTTTCCAGCCACTCTTCCCCAAGCCTGTAGCGTTGCTTGGGGTTGTTGTGACCGAAATGCAGGACCCGGCACTTGGCCTTATTAAACCTCATACAGTTGGCCTTGGCCCATCCATCCAGCCTGTCCAGGTCCCTCTGTAGAGCCTTCCTACCCTCAAGCAGATCAACACTCCCACCTAGTTTGGTGTCATCTGCAAACTTACTGAGGGTGCACTCAATCCCTTCATCCAGATCGTCGATAAAGATATTAAACAAAACCGGCCCCAAAACTGAGGCCTGAGGGACACCACTGGTGACCGGCCGCCAAGAGGATTTCACCCCATTAATCACAACCCTCTGGGCACGGCCATCCAGCCAGTTTTTAACCCAGCGAAGAGTACACTTGTCTATGCCATGATTCACCAGCTTCTCCAGGAGAATGCCATGGGGGACAGTGTCAAAGGCCTTCCCAAAGTCCAGATAGACAACGTCCACAGCCTTCCCCGCATCCAGAAGGCGGGTCACATGGTCATAGAAAGAGATCAGGTTGGTTAAGCAGGACCTCCCTTTCCTAAACCCATGCTGGCTGGCCCTGATCCCTTGGCCGCCCTGCACTTGCCCTGAGAGCTCACTCAAGATGATCCTCTCCATGATCTTTCCTGGCACCGAGGTCAGGCTGACAGGCCTGTAGTTTCCCGGATCCTCCTTTCGACCCTTCTTGTAGATGGGCATCACATTAGCCACCCTCCAGTCATCTGGTACCTCCCCTGTTGACCAGGATTGTTGATAAATGATGGAGAGGGGCTTGGTGAGCTCTCCCGCCAGCTCCCTGAGTACTCTTGGGTGAATCCCATCTGGCCCCATAGACTTGTGTGCGTCTAGGTGCAGAAGCAGATCGTTGACTACTTCCTCCTGGATTACGGATGGGTTGTACTGCTCTCCGTCCTTATCTTCCAGCTCAGGAGGCTGAGCACCCTGGGGATAGCTGGTGTGACTATTGAAGACAGAGGCAAAGAAGGCATTAAGTATCTCAGCCTTCTCCTCGTCCTTGGTTGCAACTTCCCCCCGGCATCCAGTAAGGGATGGAGATTCTCCCTGGCTCTCTTTTTGTTGATGTATTTATAAAAGCTTTTCTTGTTGTCCTTAATGTTAGTGGCCAAGTTGAGCTCCAGCTGGGCTTTTGCCTTCCTAACTTTCTCTCTGTATAACCTAACGAGATCTCTGTACTCCCTCTGAGTTGCCTGTCCCTTCTTCCAAAGATGATAAACCCTCCTTTTATTCCTAAGTCCCATCAGAAGTTCCTTATTCATCCAGGCTGGCCATTTTCCCCGCCCTTTAGACTTGTGACACTTGGGGACAGCCTGCTCCTGGGCCTTTAAGATTTCCTTCTCGAAGGGCGTCCAGCCTTCCTGGACCCCTTTGCCCTTCAGGACTATCTCCCAAGGGACTCTCAATCAGTGTCCTGAACAAGCCAAAGTCTGCCCTCCGGAAGTCCAAGGTGGAGGTTTTGCTAACCCTGCTCCTTACTTCTTTTCCATCAAATAAATACATATATATAGATACATAGATCTCTCACTTATTATTTTATCTTTATACACCAAAGTTCATCAAGTTCATTTAGGTCAAAATTGCAGGTTTTCATCTATCACAGCAGACTCTCAGGGCAGGAAAGATGATGTAAAGTTCATTGTGGTCCATGTCCGCAGGTAGTATGTCCATCCTGAAGAGATTGCTGGACACCACTTGATGAAGCTAGCTCAGGTTTCATCACCACTATGTTATCCTGAAAAACACTTACAGAATACTGCATTATATAAGAATTAACATCATACACCTCAGAGTTGAGTATTTTCACCAAGGGTCAAATTTCCTTGAGGTACACATTGAACTTCTCCATTCTCCAGCATCACCCACCAAGTACATCCAGGTCCTTGAGCAAAAACAGTCCCACAAATGGGTTCACCTTTGCCTGAGGCAGGAAAATCCCAAACAGCTTTCCCCAGCATATTCCTTTCATGCACCACAGGGACTTTATCCCCTTCTACTGTATGTAAAAGGCCTGATGGAGCAGGACCAGCTCGATTGATGGATCCCCTGGTGTTAACTAACCAGGTAGCTTGTGCTAAATGCTTGTCCCAATTTTTAAAGGTTCCACCACCCATTGCTTTCAGGGTAGTTTTTAGCAGTCCATTGTATCCCTCAACTTTCCCAGAAGCCGGTGCATGATAGGGGATACGATATACCCACTCAATGCCATGTGCTTTTGCCCAAGTACTTATAAGACTGTTTTTGAAATGAGTCCCATTGTCTGACTCAATTCTTTCTGGAGTACCATGTTGCCACAAGACTTGCCTTTCAAGGCCCAGGATGGTATTCCAGGCAGTAGCATGGGGTACGGTATAGGTTTCCAACCATCCAGTGCTTCCTTCCACCATTGTAAGCACATAATGCTTACCCTGGTGGGTTTGAGGGACTGTGATGTAGTCAATTTGCCAGGCCTCCCCATACTTACATTTCAACCATCGTCCCCCATACCACAAAGGTTTTAACCTTTTAGCTTGTTTTATTTCGGCGCATGTTTCACAGTCGTGGATAACCTGCGCAATAGCGTCCACGGTTAAATCCACCCCTCGGTCACAGGCCCATTTATATATTGCATCCCTTCCTTGATGACCTGAAGTGTCATGGGCCCACTGAGCTAAAAATAGTTCACCTTTATGTTCCCAGTCCAAATCTGTCTGGAAAATCTTAGCAGCCTGACCCACTTGCTGATTGCTTTGATGTTCCTCAGTGGCTCGACTCATGGGTACATGGGCATCTACGTGACGTACCTTTACGACTAGTTTCCCTAGCCGCTCAGCAATGTCTTGCCACAGTTCAGCAGCCCAGATGGGTTTACCTCTGTGCTGCCAGTTGCTCTGCTTCCACTGCTTTAACCACCCCCACAGAGCATTTGCCACTATCCATGAGTCAGTACAGACATAGAGTATTGGCCACTTTTCTCATTCAGCAATGTCTAAGGCCAGCTGGATGGCTTTTTCCTCTGCAAATTGACTTGATTCACCTTCTTCAGTGGCTTCTGCAACTCGTCGTGTAGGAGTCCACACAGCAGCTTTCCACTTTCTGTGTTTCTCTATAGTACGACAAGATCTATCAGTGAACAAGGCATACTGTTTCTCATTATCTGAGAGTTCATTATATGGTGGGGCTTCCTCAGCACGTGTTACCACCTCCTCAGGTGGCATTGTGAAGTCTTTGCCTTCGGGCCAGTTTGTGATCACTTCTACAATTCCTGGACTATTGGGGTTTCCTACTCGAGCTTGCTGTGTGATTAAGGCAACCCACTTACTCCAGGTAGCATTGGTGGCATGATGAGTAGAAGGAACTTTACCCTTGAACATCCAGCCCAGGACTGGTAATCGGGGTGCCAGGAGGAGCTGTGCTTCAGTACCAATTACCTCTGAAGCAGCTCTGACTCCTTCATATGCTGCCAAGATTTCTTTCTCAGTTGGGGTATAGTTGGCCTCAGATCCTCTGTATCCCTGACTCCAAAATCCTAGGGGTCGACCTCAAGTCTCCCCTGATGCTTTCTGCCAGAGGCTCCAGGTAGGGCCATTGTCCCCGGCTGCAGTATAGAGCACATTTTTAATGTCCCATCCTGTTTGGACTGGGCCAAGTGCCACTGCATGCACAATCTCTTGTTTAATTTGCTCAAAGGCCTGTTGTTGCTCAGGACCCCACGTAAACTCATTTTTCTTTCGAGTCATTTCATAGAGAGGTCTCACAATCTGACTATAGCCTGGAATATGCATTCTCCAGAAACCCACAACACCTAAGAAGGCTTGTGTTTCCTTTTTGTTAGTAGGTGGGGACATAGATTTTATTTTGTTAATCACTTCCATTGGGATCTGGCGATGCCCATCTTGCCATTTAATTCCTAAGAACTGGATGTCTCGTGCAGGTCCCTTGACCTTTCCTCTTTTTTACGGCAAAATCTGCTTTCAAAAGAATCTTGATTATCTATCTTCTTAGCTTTTGTGGAATAATTACTAAAATGGCTAAAAATACAAAAGTACAGCATTGTTCACACATTAAGGAAAAGTAGAAAATCAAGAGGCTTCTGAGGTAGAAAACAGCCGCAGCTGGCATGAAGAATACAACAACTGTGGTTCCCTAATAAGGATGCTTGTGAAGCTACATGAGATAATGTCCTGGTTCTGGCAGGGATAGGGTTAATTCTTCCTGGTATTCCATGCCATGTGAGCCATGCCCACCCTGAGCTGCCGGGGCAGGGGGCAGGAAGTCACCACTTGGAGCCGGCTGGGGCATCCCTGGTCCGGTCAGTGAGCGGCAGGGAGCGGCGGTTCCGTAACCGCGTTTGTATATTCCTCTGTCCGTGTTATTGTTGTTTTCTTGTTCCCTTCGCTGTTCTGTTAAACTGCCTTTGTCTCAACCCCAGAGTCTTGCCTTTTTCTTCTGATTCTTCCCATATTGGGAAGGCCTGAGCGAGCGGCACATGGTTCTTTGTTGCCATCTGAGGCTAAACCACGACAGTCGTTTTTGGCGCCCAATGTGGGGCTCGAAGGGTTGAGATAATGACAGAATCCAACTGGAGCTTGAAAAAACGAATTTGTTGTATGCATTTATTGTATTAGGCAAATAGTCGCTGGTCACCATGTTGCTTGGTTTGTTCTCATGGCTGGGTTATGTGAATTCCTATATGGTTTATGTACTCCCTGCGATGATTTTTGTTAATTCTGGGAGAGGGATGAGGATTATCATTTTGCTGTCCTGTGCAATATCAGCTTATGATATGGTAACATCACTTGTTAGACAGTTACTTTGGGGCGTTTATGTGGTATTGCTGTCCTGTCCGTACCTTGGGCACCATCTCTCAGAATTTGTTAATAATTACAGCCAGTCTGTGGAGGAAACAGGGGGGGACACTTTCCCCAGCTCTTTTGCCTCCCTTTTCCCCTTCGGGTCAGGTATGACAGCTTTTGAGAATTTTGAATATCCTTGGGATACTCAAACCAGCATGTTCCTAGTGTTATGTCTCCTGAGTACGTTCCAGGTTTTGTCTAGGGTTAAGCGACTATTTAAGACTACCACTCGGAGATGTGCTCCGAGGCTGGATAGTCAGGGGTGGCATGGCATGTGGGAGAACATGGGCAGGTACCTAGAGAACTTTTCACCTCCAATGGTCTGGGACTTCACCCCTGAACAGTTACAGGACCCTGATAAAGTGGTGGAATATTTGAAGGGAAAATGCTGTGGCTATTCTAGAGAGGCACAACTCACCGCACTGTGCTGGGCCCTGGCCAGTATCTACCAGGCACTGCTCAGTGTTACGCAGCACCCTCAGGGGGAAGAGATGGAAACCAGACGAGCAGACACTGCGGCTACTGCAACTCCTGCGACAGACACTGTGGCTACTGCATCCCCTGCGACAGACACCGTGGCTACTGCAGCCCCTGCGGCAGCCACTGCAGCTACTCCAACCTCTGTGGCAGCCCCTGCCGCTGAACCAGGGAATCAACCCGTGCCAGTATCAGTTGCCCCCATACAGAAGAGGAAGTACACGAAGAAATCAGTTCGCTTAGTAAAAGATGATGATGAACCAGGGCCATCACGAGAGCAGGAGGAAGAGGCAGAGCCAGAGATAATTACTCGATCCCTATCCTTGAGTGAGCTGCGGGATATGCGAAAAGATTTTAGCCGATTTTCAGGCAAGCACATTGTCACCTGGCTGCTCCGGTGCTGGGATAACGGGGCCAGTAGCCTGGAATTAGAGGGTAGGGAGGCCAGGCAGCTGGGATCCCTGTCTAGGGAAGGCGGCATTGACAAGGCAATTGGGAAGAAGACCCAAGCCCTCAGCCTCTGGAAACGACTCCTGTCAGGTGTGAGGGAGAGGTACCCCTTCAGTGAGGATGTTGTATGTCAACCAAGCAAGTGGACTACCATGGAAAGAGGTATCCAGTACCTGAGAGAATTAGCTGTGCGGGACATGATTTACTACGACTTGGACAATGCAGACTTACCCACAGACCCTGATGAGGTGCAATGCACAAGGCCCATGTGGCGGAAGTTTGTACGGAGCGCACCATCGTCATATGCCAACTCACTGGCGGTAATGGAATGGAAAGGCGAAGAGGGACCAACGGTGGATGAGGTGGCTGGCTGGCTCCGGCGATATGAAGAAAGTCTCTCTTCCCCCCTTGTCTCAGCTGTGGAGAAACTGTCGCGGAAGGTCCAGCAACTTGAAGAGAATATGTCCTACTCCCCACCTGTACGGGCCAGCATCTCAGCTATTAGAAGCAGGCATTTCCCCACTCAAGAGAGAGAGTACAGAGGGTACACACCACGAGGCACCCTGTGGTTCTACCTGCGTGACCACGGAGAGGACATGAGGAGGTGGGATGGACGACCTACTTCGATCCTGCGGACACGGGTACAGGAGTTGCAAGGAAGGACAGCCACAAAAGGGGATCCCTCCAGGAAAAGTGCCGCCCCAGTTTCCAGTGGGCAGTTCCCCAGGCAGAGCAGAAGGCCTGATCTTGCTTCTGATCCACTTGAAGGAACTTCCAAGTCATTTCTGCAAGAAGTGAGTAATGGATACTCTGACCAGTATTAGAGGGGCCCTGCCTCCGGCCAGGTGGAGGAAAGGGACAACCGGGTTTATTGGACGGTGTGGATTCGATGGCCTGGCACATCAGACCCACAGGAGTAGAAGGCTCTAGTGGACACGGGTGCACAGTGCACCCTAATACTATCAAGCTCTAGAGGGGCAGAACCCATTTGTATTTCTGGGGTGACAGGGGGATCCCAAGAGTTGACTGTACTGGAGGCGGAAGTGAGCCTAACTGGGAATGAGTGGCAAAAACATCCCATTGTGACTGGCCCAGAGGCTCCGTGCATCCTTGGTATAGATTACCTCAGGAGAGGGTATTTGAAGGACCCAAAAGGGTACCGGTGGGCCTTTGGCATAGCTGCCTTGGAGACGGAGGAAGTTAAACAGTTGTCTACCTTGCCTGGTCTCTCGGAGGACCCTTCTGTTGTGGGGTTGCTGAGGGTCGAAGAACAGCAGGTGCCGATTGCTACCACAACGGTGCATCAGCGTCAATATCGCACTAACCGAGACTCTCTGATTCCCATCCATAAGCTGATTCGTCAACTAGAGGTTCAAGGAGTGATCAGCAAGACTCGCTCACCCTTTAACAGTCCCATATGGCCGGTGCGAAAATCTAATGGAGAGTGGAGGCTAACTGTGGACTATCGTGGCCTGAATGAAGTCACGCCACCGCTGAGCGCTGCTGTGCCGGACATGCTAGAACTGCAGTATGAACTGGAGTCCAAGGCAGCCAAGTGGTATGGCACAATTGATATAGCGAATGCATTCTTCTCAGTCCCTTTGGCAGCAGAGTGCAGGCCACAGTTTGCTTTCACTTGGAGGGGCTTCCATTACACCTGGAATCGACTGCCCCAGGGGTGGAAACACAGCCCCACCATTTGCCATGGACTGGTCCAGATTGCACTGGAACAGGGTGAGGCTCCAGAACATCTGCAATACATTGATGACATCATCATACGGGGAAACACAGCAGAAGAAGTTTTTGAGAAAGGGAGTAAAATAGTCCGAATCCTTCTGAAAGCTGGTTTTGCCATAAAACAAAGTAAGGTCAAGGGACCTGCGCAGGAGATCCAGTTTTTAGGAATAAAATGGCAAGATGGACGCCGTCAGATCCCAATGGATGTGATCAACAAACTAGCAGCTATGTCTCCACCAACTAGTAAAAAGGAAACACAAGCTTTCTTAGGCATTGTGGGTTTTTGGAGAATGCATATCCCAGATTACAGTCTAATTGTAAGCCCTCTGTATCAAGTAACCCGGAAGAAGAATGACTTTAAATGGGGTCCTGAGCAACGACAAGCTTTTGAACAAATCAAACAGGAAATAGTCCACGCAGTGGCCCTGGGGCCAGTCCGGGCAGGACAAGATGTTAAAAATGTGCTCTACACTGCAGCCGGGGAGAACGGCCCTACCTGGAGCCTCTGGCAGAAAGCACCAGGGGAGACTCGAGGTCGACCCCTAGGGTTTTGGAGTCGGGGATACAGAGGATCTGAAGCCCGCTACACTCCAACAGAAAAAGAGATATTGGCAGCATATGAAGGGGTTCGAGCTGCTTCAGAAGTGGTTGGCACAGAAGCACAGCTCCTCTTAGCACCTCGACTGCCAGTGCTGGGCTGGATGTTCAAAGAAAGGGTCCCCACCACACATCATGCAACTGATGCTACGTGGAGTAAGTGGATTGCACTGATCACACAGCGAACTCGAATGGGAAACCCCAGTCGCCCAGGAATTCTGGAAGTGATCATGGACTGGCCAGAAGGCAAGGATTTTGGAATGTCACCAGAGGAGGAGGTGACGCGTGCGGAAGAGGCCCCACCATATAATAAACTGCCAGAAAATGAGAAGAAATATGCCCTGTTCACTGATGGGTCCTGCCGGATTGTGGGAAAGCATCGAAAGTGGAAGGCTGCTGTGTGGAGTCCTACACGACAAGTTGCAGAAGCCAGGGAAGGACAAGGGGAGTCGAGCCAGTTTGCAGAGGTGAAAGCTATTCAGCTGGCCTTGGACATTGCTGAGCGAGAAAAATGGCCAGTACTTTATCTCTACACTGACTCATGGATGGTGGCAAATGCCCTGTGGGGGTGGTTACAGCAGTGGAAGCAGGGCAACTGGCAGCGCAGAGGCAAACCCATCTGGGCTGCTGACCTATGGCAAGATATTGCTGCCCGGATAGAGAATCTGGTTGTGAAAGTATGCCATGTAGATGCCCATGTACCGAAGAATCGGGCCACGGAGGAACATCAGAACAACCAGCAGGTGGATCGGGCTGCTAGGATTGAAGTGTCTCAGGTGGATCTGGACTGGCAACATAAGGGTGAATTATTCATAGCTCGGTGGGCCCATGACACCTCAGGCCATCAAGGAAGAGATGCGACATATAGATGGGCTCGTGACCGAGGGGTGGACTTGACCATGGACACTATTGCACAGGTCATCCATGAATGTGAGACGTGCTGCAATCAAGCAAGCCAAGCGTTTGAAGCCTCTCTGGTATGGAGGACGATGGCTGAAATACAAATCTGGGGAGGCCTGGCAGATTGATTATATCACACTGCCACAAACCCGTCAAGGTAAGCGCTATGTGCTCACCATGGTGGAAGCAACCACTGGATGGCTGGAAACATACCCTGTGCCCCATGCCACTGCCCGGAACACTATCCTGGGCCTTGAAAAGCAAGTCCTGTGGCGACACGGTACCCCAGAGAGAATTGAGTCAGACAACGGGATTCGTTTCTGAAACAGCCTCATAGACACCTGGGCCAAAGAGCATGGCATTGAGTGGGTGTATCACATCCCCTGTCACGCACCAGCCTCTGGGAAGATTGAACGATACAATGGACTGTTAAAAACTACACTGAAAGCAATGGGTGGTGGGACTTTAAAACATTGGGATGCACATCTAGCAAAAGCTACCTGGCTAGTTAACCCCAGGGGATCTACCAATCGGGCTGGCCCTGCCCAATCAAAACTTCCACGTACCGTAGAAGGGGATAAAGTCCCCGTAGTGCACATGAAGAATATGTTAGGGAAGACAGTCTGGGTTAGTCCCGCCTCAGGCAAAGGCAAACCCATCCGTGGGATTGCTTTTGCCCAAGGACCTGGGTGCACTTGGTGGGTGATGCGGAAGGATGGGGAGGTCCGATGTATACCCCATGGGGATCTGGTTTTGGGTGAAATTAGCCAATAAATTCAAATTGTGTGTTGTTAGTTGCTAAGTAGCACTGTCACTGTATGTCCTCATTACTATAATTGCTATTAGTTGTACTACGAGTAAGGCACAGGGGTGATGGGATAAGAACTGACCTCAGCAGCTGGCACCCAGCAACTTCCTCAAGATCTACATCTTCAGCCCATGGACCATGGGCATGAGCTGCACCGGATACATCAGCCACAAGCTCCGAAAATACAGCATGCAACAGTCCAGCACCACACAGCATCTCACCTGCCCTGAGAGACTGTTCTAACAGATGGAGCTCAAGGCCATGGATTACATGAACTCAACGGACACTTTGGAGGGATGGCCCATAAACTAAGGGCATTATATCTGCAGGAATATATATGTGTGTGTATATATATATAAAACAGGGGAAAGTGGTGGCAATTCATTGGAACCTGTAAGATCTGGGCATGGCATAGATGGCATGGAATAAGGGGTGGATAATGTCCTGGTTCCGGCGGGGATAGGGTTAATTCTTCCTGGTATTCCATGCCATGTGAGCCATGCCCACCCTGAGCTGCCGGGGCAGGGGGCAGGGGAGAGGGGGCAGGAAGTCGCCGCTTGGAGCCGGCTGGGGCATCCTGGGTCCAGTCGGGGAGCGGCGGTTCCGTAATTGTGTTTGTATATTCCTCTATCCGTGTTATTGTTGTTTTCTTGTTCCCTTCGCTGTTCTGTTAAACTGCCTTTGTCTCAACCCCAGAGTCTTGCCTTTTTCTTCTGATTCTTCCTGTATCAGGAAGGCCCGAGTGAGCGGCACATGGTTCTTTGTTGCCGTCTGAGGCTAAACCACGACAACCTGCACTTCCCCCCTCCAAAATTGTTAATGTAAAACCCTACGCCCTGCCCCTGGGAGCAAGGGAAGGGATCACCCCAGTGATAGCTGAACTACTGAACTACGGGAGCAAGGGGTAATTATCCCCACACACTCACCCTATAATTCCCTGGTGTGGCCAGTCCGTAAGCTCAATGGGAAATGGCAATTGACAATTGATTACCAGCGTCTGAATGCCAACACAGGCCCCTTGACAGCTGCAGTGCCTAACATAGCTGAAAGAATCATACAGCAACAACCGATCATTCTACAAGGATTCTTTAAGGTCTTGAAATCTGTGCTGGCTGGAGCCCCCTCCCCTGTGAGGGCTGCACAGCAAGAAACAGTGAGGAAGTGGTATGCACAATTAGATCACTATTGCCACACACGCCAGATAGAAAAGGGAACCCCCAAAGCGCTCCAAATACAAGATTCACCCTCTGACCACCCAGACACAGAGCCTCCTCCCTCATGCATAAAACTTGCTCCTCCATTTGAACCCCACCTGAAGAATGTATGGTTTAGGAATCTGTTGTTGGCTGAAGGAGTTGAGAAGCTTATTCAAGCATGGAAAAACTGAAAGAAATTAAATCTAAACTAAATGGCAGTGACCTAATAAATCCAGGAAAAAAAATCCCCGAAAAACCAACCAAAACTTTGTCTCCTGCTGTCTCCTGCTGTCTCCTGTTGTATGAATATGTTTGCTCCTTTTTTGTGAACATCTTAGAGACACTCCACAGAATGACTGAACTCTTGCCTTCTTAACCCTTTCATCACTGTATTATGATTGATTTTTATTTTTAAAAGGACATAAACCCTGAAGACTCCCAGCAACATATATGTGTTGGCAGCCACTGATGCTCACAGGAAGGACCATCAGATCAACACTAGGTGGATCACCCCACCTTTTAAATTATTTTCTGCTTTATATATGTTTTACAGGTTATAAACAACCATCGTGCCATTTATGTTTTCAATTGTTAAGTGGGTTATTCCTTGCATTGCTTGTCTGGTTTTATTATGCTTGTTCTTGTAGTTTACTAGGGAAAGACGGTGTGGGAGAAATTTGTATTCTGACTTAGTGAATGTATAATCTTGCCTCAGTCAGTTGTAAATTCGAATCCCAATTTGACATGGGGGTCCATACAAAGGTTTATGCATATTTGTAACCATACGGACTAGGGGATGTGCATCACCCTCCCCAGTTCCGCACCAGAAGTGTCCAAATTTGCAATGATTAGCCTAAATCTTACAAAAATATTGAAAATAATTTAAGACCCCTTTTTCTTGACCAGATGAGGGCCAACCATGGAAAAGTAACAGGGTGTGGATTTTAACACCCAAGGGCTTTGTATCAACTTCCGAGCAATTCTATTTGAGAATATTTATGGAACCAAATTTGTTATCAGTCCTTAACCAATAGTTCTAGTAAGTTGTATTCCCAGTTAAATATGTTTAGATATGCTTTTGGAGAATTAAATGCACGGGTACAAGAAGTCTCCAAGACGACGCTCCAAAACCGATTAGCATTGAACATGCTGTTGCTTAAAGAACAAGGAGTGTGTGGCATGCTAAATCTGACTGAAGGAGAATGCTGTATTACCATCCACAATGCCACTACCTCCATAGAAGAAGCCCGTGCAAGGATGAAGGAAGTTGCGGATAAGACCAGATAATTGTTCCAATTGCTCCAACCGAAGGATTGGTTCGATGGACCGAGTCCTGGATCATGGATCCCTTCTCTTTTGCAAACTTTGGGACTCACGGAGTGGGGAAAGTGGCTGGCACAAATTGGAATTGTTTTGTTGATCAGATTTATATTCTTAATGGTAGGGATTGCTATGATGCGAGGTATGACTACCTGTTTGTCCTCTTTTCTCCTACTATCTCTTCTGATGGACATGTTCCATCTTGGAATCCTTAGGAGTGACAGGGTGGAGAAAATGGCTTGTAAATATCACTTATGCCTTGAGCTTCAAGAATGATACTTTCACAAATTAAACCTTGTTGTTCTCGTACAATGCATGTGGCAAACAATTGATCTAAATGCATGCTTTGCTTATATGCATATGCATTAATTTGAGATCTGTGCTTTTCGCTCATATGTATATATATTGATTTGGGATACCTTATAGTAAGTCAGTGTGAATCTTGTCGTCTTCGAATCTGTAATTAAGTCGCTGTTCAATTGTTTTATTAAATCACTTTGCAAATCTTTAAATCGGTTAATCATTAAGTGCTGCTAAAATTTAACCTCTTGGTCTACCTCGAATCATTAATAAATTTTGAATAGTTGCTAAATCATAACCATGTCAAATATGACAAATATGTGCCTGGGAAGATCATGGAACAGATCCTCCTAGGAGCTATGCTAAGGCACACAAAGGACAGGGAGGTGATTCGAGACAGCCAGCATGGCTTCACCAGGGGCAAGTCCTGCCCGACCAACCTGGTGGCTTTCTACAATGGAGTGACTGCATCAGTGGACAAGGGACGAGCAATGGATGTCACCTATCTGGACTTCTGCAAGGCCTTTGACACAGTCCTCCCCAACATCCTTCTCTCTAAATTGGAGAGTTACGGATTTGATGGGTGGACTGTTCAGTGGATAAGGAACTGGCTGGATGGTCACATCCAGAGGGTAGTGGTCAATGGCTTGATGTCCAGATGGAGAGGGGTGACAAGCGGTGTCCCCCAGGGATTTGTATTGGGACCGGTGCTGTTCAATATCTTCATCAGTGATATAGACAGTGGGATCAAGTGCACCCTCAGCAAGTTTGCAGATGACACCAAGCTGAGTGGTGCGGTTGACAGGCCAGAAGGACAGGATGTCATCCAGAGGGACCTGAATGAGCTGGAGAGGTGGGTCTGTTCAATAAGGCCAAGTGCAAGGTCCTGCACTTGGGTCGGGACAATCCTCATTATCAATACAGGCTGGGGGATGATGTGATAGAGAGCAGCCCTGCAGAAAAGGACTTGGGGGTACTGGTGGATGAGAAGCTCAACATGAGCTGGTAAATGTGGAAGGCACGGACTCCGGCTGTGATAAGCACAAAATCATTTATTGCTTCTCAGGCCTCGGCTTTTATATCCAAGCTCTAAAACTTTCCATGCACCTGCTAGGCAAGTAAACACATATTTCAGATCACTAACCCAGTCGCCTTATTCAGTTCCCACCAAGATAAGCACGCGAAGCTGTTTTCTTGTTCCATGTTTATATTGAACCAGTTCCTCTTCGTTCCATCCGTATCGATATCTGCGTTCCTGTTTCTGTGTGCTCAGCTCACTGTGTCCTTGGCCGTATGCAGGCCTCTGCTCGTAGATCTGCCACAGGTAAAGTGCACTTGCAGCCCAGAAGGCCAATTGCATCCTGGGCTGCATCTAAAGAAGTATGGCCAGCAGGTCGAGGGAGGTGATTCTGCCCCTCTACTCTGCTCTCATGAGACCCCACCTGGAGTACTGTGTCCAGCTCTGGAGCCCTCAGCACAAGAAGGACATGGACCTGTTGCAGCGAAACCAGAGGAGGGCCATGAAGATGATCAGAGGGCTGGAGCAGCTCTCCTATGAGGACAGGCTGAGAGAGTTGGGGTTCTTCAGCCTGGAGAAGAGAAGGCTCTGGGGAGACCTTATTGTGGCCTTCCAGTACCTGAAGGGGGCCTACAGAAAAGCTGGGGAGGGGCTGTTTGCAAGGGCATGTAGCGATAGGACGAGGGGCAATGGTTTTAAACTAGAGCAGGGCAGGTTTAGATGAGACATTAGGAAGAAGTTCTTTACAATGAGGGTGGTGAGACACTGGAACAGGTTGCCCAGAGAGGTGGTGGAGGCCCCATCCCTGGAGACATTTAGGGCCAGGCTTGATGAGGCTCTGAGCAACCTGATCTAGTTGAAGATGTCCCTGCTTAGTGCAGGGGGGTTGGATTAGATGACCTTTAAAGGTCCCTTCCAACCCAACACATTCTATGATTCTATGATTTTATGATTTCCATCCATGACAGGTATGAAGGAGGCATCACCAAAGGTAATGCTTGCAGTAGCAGAGGCTACTGCCCTGGACAAAGCCTCTGATAATGCCCCCACTCCTCCTTATATACCTACTGCTCCTTCTCTTTCTCCTGATTCTGCTCCACCAGCTGCTGGACTCCGTCCTGTGATTTCTAATGTCTTACCTAATCCTGCTGCTATGCAACTGGGAGGGGGTGGGGCTCCCCCTGTGTTGCACATATTCACTAATCAGACTTGGAATCCTGGCGATTTAGCTTCATGGGGGAGTAAAATGCCGAGACTGAGAGAGGATGCTGAAAAATGCACTCAGTTGTTTTCTAATACATGCACCGGGTATAACCCAAATTGGGAGGACACTCAAATACTTTTAAGAGAATTGTTTCGGCCAGATGAACAGGAAAAGATAATTAATAAAGATGCAGAACTAGCACAAAAGGCTGGAGGAGGTAGAAACCCCTGGCCGGCAAATGATCCAAACTGGGATTATAATAATGCAGGGGATAGGACCGCCTGCCAAATTGAACTCTGAAATTTAGTAGAAGCAATTAGGACATGCAGAGAAACAGAGGTAAATTGAACTAAGGTACTGGAGTGCAAGCAAAGACCAGATGAACATCCTAGTGATTTTTTTGGGTGCGACTCCAACAATCCTTGTTGAAATTTGGGGGAATGACCACTGAAAATTTTAATGATGTGCTCACAATTAGCATCTTTGTGGATCAGGCAGCCCCTGATATACGGAAATACTTTAAAGAACACATTCCTGGATGGCAGGGGAAGAATTTGCAAAAATATTGAGTGTTGCTGTGTTTTTCCATATGATGGACATGAGGAAAGGCAGAAAGCTGAGCAAAGGAAAGAGAGAAAGTAAAATAACAGGAGGCAAATTTTCCGACCACAGCTTTGACAAGGGAGAAACAGGGGCGGAGCAGGAAGAAGACTGGGTGCAGGGCTTGGATTAAAACTGGAAAGAAGCGAAAAAGGAATGGGAAGGAATGATGGAATAGACTGTTACTATTGTAGGAATTTAGGACACATGCAAAGGGAATGCCCACTCCAGCCGCGTGGATGGATGAGAGAAGGAAACTCTTACAGGAGAGAACTGCCCTGGGAGGATTCACAACGACTGGAGGAAGAGGACCCTGTGGATCTGTCGCGGATGGAGCAATGCACTTCACTTGTAGAGAGAAGCAGCAACACATATATTGATACAAAACAGCAATTTAACAAAGTTTGATAGTAAATGAGAAAGTGGTTTAACAAGATTCGAGATGGCAAGGCACACTTGGTTATTTACTGCACAGAGGACAGGGTCAGACGGAACTGTCAGGGAGACCCTCCCGTTGAGTCATGAGGTTCAGAAAGGACCCCCTTGCTTTCTAAACTCCTTCTCAGAGAGGAGTCTAGGGGCGGCTGGATCCAATCCTAGTCCCAGACAAGGTCAACAGTTGTCGTGGTTTTGGCCAAATTGCTTCAACCAACCCCACGTCCATCCGGCAAAGGGGTTTCACCCAGTGGTCTCCACAAGTTGCTGGTTCAGTCTGTGCAGTTCTTGCAACTGGGCATGGAGTGGTCACTTAGATCCATACAACACAATCCTTTAAAATCTTGACAACCATGTCCGTGAGCCAAAGGCGTCCCTATGGGGGGAAGAAAGGCTTAGTCCGTCAACTGGTCATGGAAGTCAAAGGCAGCCTGTGATGGAGTCCTCCTCGACTTGTTCATGATGGTGTCTTTCCTGATATTCCCCCTTTCTTTGGCTATTTTTATACTATTTTCTACCTTCAAGGTGGAGTTTGAGTGACTCTAGTCATAAATACCTTTATTATGATTGGTGTAAAATTCTCTCGCCTCACATTTAAAGGAATAGTTTACGAAAAATTCAGGGCACAGACTCAAGGAGGAGTGGTCGCACCTTGGAGGCGGGTAGCCTTTGGGATAGAGGTGTGTTTTGGTATTATAATGACATTGTAATGAGCAAAGTTCACACAAAGGACAGCATTTCGTCAAAATTTGACAAACCATTGGCTCAGGGTACCTTTCCTTAATGTGTGAACAATGCTGTATTTTTAATCATCTTAGTAATTATTCCACAACTAGTAGCATTACTAAACTTGGCTAACCAGCATCCAAGTTTATTCAGGGTCGTCAGCGCTTGTGCGCTGGCAACTCCCAGTGCTAAAAAGGATGCAACTATGGTCCTGGCAGGACCCCAGAATTCAGTTTGGTTGTTGCAGTATGGGGGAAATGCATGTTCATCACGTCGATGTCAGTGTAATGTTTGGTTCTGTTGTAACCATAAATCTACAGTGATACTGGGATTAAAAATAGTCATTTGGCCTAATGTACATGGTCCTCCTTTAATTACTTTGGGACTTCTGGCCTACACCCCATCCCAACAGATCAAAAACAGTCCTGGTGAGAGAGTCATATCTGTCGAGTAACTCTTCGTGATATTCGGACTAGTAGTATTACACCATCATGTGCTATTCTGGTATCACGGGGTGGTGGCATTGACCCACCAGGAGACTGTGTTGTTGTTTGTACTGGTGAAGAAGAAAAAAACAAATGCATAGGTCCGCATTTAGTGTTCCTAAAATGCGGAGCTCCTGGGGTGGTAACGCAGGGGACTCCCCAATATATGGGAGCCAGCTGTCTCATACTTTGATGATGCTTGCATCCGACTGGAGGCCAGGACTGGCGGCAGTGCCCTGGATCGTCATGTTGAATATTCACTAGTTGTTAGTGGCACTCCCATTAGGCACGTCGTGAACGGATTTTGGGGTGTGGCTGTGCTAAAACACAGCGTATCTTGTCCTGTCGCATTAGCTAGAGTTATCCAGATGTTTTGATCACAGAGGTAGTGTGTTTGAAGGTATCTATTCAATGATATAAACAGTAGAAATGGTTAGAGTTCCCCTCCCCCGCCCCCCTAGCCTTCTAATCTCTGTGCCGTAGTTGCTGAGCAGGCACACACAGCCACTGTGCTTCTCCTGGTACCACTATTGTAATTGCCTGTGTGTCATCAGTTACCACTACTTCAGCTGCAATGGGCCCCACTTCTCCTGGGGCTTGATACCAGACATGTGCACCTGCGAATATCTTTGGTATAGGGGGGGCTGGTGATACAAAGTGGGGACATTACCCAAAAGTAAATACAGGCCAACGGCCCTGTGCTCAATGGGCACCGCGGAGTGTGAGAGAGTCCTTATTAGCAAGAATCCTTGGCAGCGAAAGAGTCCTTGTGAGCAAGAGTGCAGGCGGACTCCCTGTTCTTGCTGTTATTTAAATGGTTCAAACAGGCCTAGTTTTCCCACTGTGCTTTGATCTTCTTCAACAACAGGACAGGATTCTCAAGCAGCTAGATAAGGTGTCCCTGAGTCCATCACAGACTTCTGTTATCTAAGTGCAAGTGTTTTTCTTACAAGCACCCGAGACTAAATAACAATTAATGTGATATAAGTGTTTTCCAGCACCCAGGTGCAAGTCCCTTGAGCGTATTTACAATCCTCCTCGCCGATCTTCCATTGCTTTCCCATATTCCACCCCCTTGCTCAAGAGACCGCTTCTGCTGGGGTTCATTTAGTCTCGTGGGGTATAACACAGAGTAATTGACAAAAGCATGCAATAAAAATATATATAGGAAAAGAAAGAAAAAAACCCCAAACATATCTTTACAATACTGCTTTGAATCAGGTGTCCTATTTATCTTTTTTTTTTGCCGCTTTCTCATAGCGCGTACGGCATACTTTTGTGCTAACGTGGCACATTTCCTTTCTAATTGTTCCTGCCATTTTTTTTTTCCTTATCACTTACGGCTGACATAAAAGTCTGCCTTTGCAACAAGAGCTTAGCCTTAAGTTTCTCATTTTCCTGCAGAGCATCCTATAAATTTTGGCTCAACTCCTTTTCCCGATCAACCTTATAGGCAAACAACAAACAACCAGCCATACGCCCTGCATGGGTGAGCCATTCCCAAGAGCATAAGTGTATCGGCTGGTGAAAACTCCCCCAATATTTCAGGACTTCCATTGGTTCTAGGGCCCACCCTGGTCTATCTACCTGGGGCGCACTCGCCTCCTCCTTGTCCTTAAGTCTAAACATTGTGTATATACAAACTTCTTTGCTTGACGGAGTGTCAGCCCTGGTCTCGTCCGAGAACAGTACCACACTGGGCAGAACACCTGCTCAAGCGGAGTCACCTAACAACACTGCACACAACAAAAACCAAACAGTAGCACAGATGCTGATCAGCAGGTATAAGCTGGCGCCCACACACACTTACACAGCAGACATACAAAAACACCACTTCTATCTCGGGGAGAGAATGCTCCCACCATGGGCCCCCCCATACAGGGACAGCGCAATCTTGGGGCAGCTATGCTCTCTACTGACCAAGCCCCATCCCCTATTAACCAGTTTGGGACAGTGCAATCTTGGTGCGGCTGTGTACTCCACTGAGCAAGCCCTGTCCATATCTCTACTGTAATATATTTGCAACACAGACTGTGAAATTTCTGTTTAAAGCATAGTGTGAATTTGCTTTCTGGACCCATGGCCCTTCCCACTGTATTTCTTTTTAAAGTGGGAAATGTTAGCTTTAGGCTTTTTTTTTTTTTAAACATTGCATAGTCATTTGCTGTCATCCAGTTAGCTATTTGCATAATACCACAACTAAAGAAACATAATTATCTCACAAAAATGATGTTAAATAATGACTTCTTTTACAATACAAGTAGTATTCGAAGCTTAAGATATCAGTATTTCACCTGTTAGCATAAACCAATCATCATATAGAGTTTAAAATGTAGCTCTTTAACCCATATTATATGACATTCTATAATTCCATTTTTTCTTCCATTCTGTTCATTCTAATGTACGTGTACAGCGAGGAATATAGTTTTTAGTCCTACTTAGTTAAAATACTTTGCATTTGAAGTTAAAAGTATGTAAGCAGTTTGTACTATTGGAATCCCATCCTCATTGCCAATTATGTAACCGGTTCTTTTTTAAAGATTCCAATGTACAAACCAGAGCCCACACAAAGAAAAAAAAAAGGGTTAACTCTGCTTTATTGTGAAGCCTTGCTACAGAGAAAAAAAGCAGTGAATTCAGCTTTATTGCAAAGCCTTGCTAAGCAATTCCCAAATGTCCCAAAAGTTACTTCAGAGAGTCTTACCACCCCATAGATCGTAGTAGTACCGCTGAGCAGCAGGATAAGGAGGGGCCACAACAGTACGGCGGGGGGTGGGGGGGCAGGCACAGCGCTTGTTCAGGGCGTCCCCTGTATCTTCAAAGTGCGCTCATGTCTCTCTCCCACTCTCCGGCCCGAGACAGCCCCCTTATGTCCTGCACCGGATTGAGTGGAAAAGTACAGGCTAGAGTTGCTGCACGCGTGGCCAGTGCATGCAGCGAGCCTCACCAGGCTCGTGATCCAGCTTTGCTAACAGCGGCTGTCTGATACCTGACTACATTGTTGTACTCCCTTCTTGTTATCATCTTCTTCGAAGGTCAGGTTCTCATGGATACACACACAGTTTTTGCAGCAACAGTACTGAGGTCCTTTTTCTCGGCACATATACTGGGTTTGGTTTGACTAGTAGTTTTCCATTGTGTCTCACTCGGACCATCCTCTATTATCCCTAACACAGGAGTCAGGAACACACGGATCGGGATCAAAGGCAGATGAACAGACAGGGTCCTCCTCGGACGTCAGCCATTGAAGGAAGAGAGAACTGACCCTTTGATTCCTCAGCTTTTATACTAAGCATGAGGCAGATGGGATGGAATACCCCTGTTGGTCAGTTTTGGGTCACCTGTTCTGTCTGCTCCTCCCTGCAGGTGGGACCCCTCTACGCTTTTCCACTTCCAACCCTCCAATGGGGCAAATAACGAAATTAGCTGACCTTGGTTGTTATAGCAATAAGTATAAGCAAGAGCCTTTCTGCATACCCTTCCTTGTCACAAACTGTCTTATCACTCTGAACGAAGCATTTTAAACACAACATGCTGTTAATTTCAGAGAGCTAGAAGAGGCCTGTGGCAGATCTATGAGCAGAGGCCTGCATACGGCCAAGGACACAGTGAGCAGAGCACACAGAAACAGGAACGTAGATATTGATATGGATGGAACGAAGAGGAACTGGTTCAATATAAACATGGAACAAGAAAACAGCTTCGTGTGCTTATCTTGGTGGGAACTGAATAAGGCGGCTGGGTCAGTGATCTGAAATACGTGTTTACTTGCCTAGCAGGTGCATGGAAAGTTTTAGAGCTCGGGTATAAAAGCCGAGGCCTGAGAAGCAATAAACGATTTCGTGCTTATCACAAATGAAGTCCGTGACTAATTGCCACAGAGGCCTAGCTAAGAAATAAAATTACTGAACAGAAAGTTTGTTCTGTTTTACCTCAAACCAGGGCAACGGTTTATGTCTAAATGATTATTTATGCGCAATCAATCCTTTATATCACTTATCTAAGATTTCAAAGTTTAGCATGCTATTATTCACTTACCGAGGATCTGTTGTGGCAAGGAATTGCTAAATCCTGGGAAGAAAACCTTGAGCGAGCGTCCCTACTCAAGGGGAGATTCTGTTGTGCAGCCCACTGCCATTCAGGAGAGCTCAAAGGACTCTTGGGCTGTTCACTATTTATGGAGGTAAGATGATTGACCTGTAGTCATATTTGCATATTGACCACAGTACCAGTATTGCTGAAGTTAGCCCTTGGCTATTGTGTTGTTATCTGTCTCCCCGAAACCACGTTGAGCCTGGTGCAGCCATCATGACTACATGCACCCATTATGACCACCACGGGTGGTTATTGCTTGGGCAGGGTTACAGGGGATAAAGGTTAGGTTGGGGGTGTCTGGGGAGGGGGAGCACACTGTCACAGCATCTCAGGGTGGGGCTGGAAGAATTAGAGATTTTTAATATGTGGGGAAACAAATTAGCCCAGCGAGGACTTATTATAGGTAAAGTGGGAGGTTGCAAGGTTGAATTCTTGGTGGAGACAGGAGCTATGTTGTCCCTTTTGAATTTTACCATGAAAGGATCTAAAACCACAGACAAAATTTTAATACATGGGGTCATGGGACAAAAAGAACAGAATTTGAGTAAATTCCTTCTAGTAACAATAGGGAACAAGAGTAAATGGGGAAGATTTTTGTTCATGGAAGACTCCCCAGCATGCCTGTTAGGAAGAGACCTCCTACAGGCCCTAGATGTTGAATTATGCTTATCGCCTGAAGGAATAGACCTAATAATCATGGGGATGAGTGTGGTCTCTGGGAGCTCAAATAGTGAACTGAAAATACCAGAGGTACTGAGATACATACCAGCAAAGCTGTGGAGTAAAACCATTACTGATGTAGGCTTGCTGCTCTCAGCTCAACTCGTACACATTAAAACAAAGGGAGGAACCCCACCGGCCGTGAAACAGTACCCTATTCTCCAAGAAGCCAAAAAGAGCATTAAAAAATAAATAGATCAGTATTTAGCCCAAGGAATTTAATAGTATGTGGGTTGCCGTATAATACTCCTATACTCCGTGTAAAAAAGAATAGATTAGATGAGGATACCGTTTTGTGCAAGATCTATGGGCAATTAACCTGCACGTAGTGGCTCCTCACTCAGTAGTGCCTGATCCCTCCACCATACTTTTACAGATATCACATTGGGTAAAATTTTTTACCGTGATCGATTTAACCGGTGTCTTCTTTAGTATCCCATTGGATGAGGATAGCCAGCCTTTGTTTACCTTTATGTGAAAGGGAAAACAATGAACCTGGACATGTCTTCCACAAGGGTTTAATGGGTGTCCTACAATTTTTTCACAAATTCTGAGAAATTATTTAAGGGATGTAAAACTGCCTAGTGAATCAGTTCTTGTACAATATGTGGATGATTTGCTAATAGCAAGCAAAGATGAAAGTGCCTGTATAAAAGACACTGTATATCTATGTACTGTTTTAGCGGAAAAAGGCCATCGAGCATCTCCGTCCAAACTCCAGCTGTGTCAGAAAGAGGTTAGGTATTTAGGTTTCATTCTGAGGGAAGGGCAGCAAGTAATAGACCCAGAGAGAACAGAAGCTATAATTAAGCTTCCACGTCCGGTCACAAAGAAACAATTACAAGGGTTTCACGGAACTTTGGGATTATTTTTTTCTTTGGATTATTGCCTGAGACTCTGCTATGGAAAACCTAGGGTGAAGAAACTTCTTTAAGATCTATGGTACCCATCTCATGATGCACCAGCTTTCGACTTCAGACTCAGGACATTATCAGTGCCTAGTGTGGAGAGCATATAGCTTTGACTATGTAATTTATACCGTGCAGGTGTCAGAACACCAACCTCACCTAGCTAATTATATAGCTAATGAACTGCCAAATAATATCCTAGCCTATAACTCCATTTCAAGTGATGATTTGAGAGAATCAAGGGATGGAAGCGACACCCTGCCTCCTGACTAACATTGTCACATAGGCAGGATGCCTCCCACATCATCTGAAATGATGTGTAGGACACGCTACTGCCACATGAGGTATGATTCTCTCAAATCACACAGCCACTGGTGGAGCTAAGGGGCGGTGCAACTCTTACCTGCATTCAAAAGGCATTTGCACGATTGGCTGTTGCTGTCAGATGACCCAGATATTAAGTGTCCATGATAGTCTGCCAGAGCCATGGCATTGCTTATGATCTTCTGTTTGCTATTGGTGATCAGGTGAGTCGCCATATGGGCGTGTTGTTGCTCATCTTTCTTACTGACTCAGTAAAGTTTGGTTTATAATGTGCTGTCAGACTCCATTACTGTTCAGACCACAAGAATTCAGGAGACTTTTTCAGCTTCAGATGCCAGGACAGGAGAACGGAAAACGGCGATTATTGCACATGGTAGAAAGAAAAGCTCAGGACTGAAATAGCAGGGGGATTGCAGTTCAGGGTTAAGTCACATTGCCATAGCATTATGAGGGAAGCATAATAATGCTTATTCTCTCTGCGCCCGGGTCTAACCACTCTAAGTTGTGAGCTTTTGATAATATACATTGGACAAAGGGAAAAATACAGACATCAGGGTTGATTAAAAAAATAAGGCAAACCTAGTTATCAACACTCATTTGCATATACATTGCACACCAGGAACCCCTACATAGGCAAAGGCAAGTTTTTTATTGCACGCTCAGATTTTACCTTTGTATTCTCTATTGCCTCATTGCATGCAAATTTATGCCTTCACTTGCATCCAATTAGAATAGAATAGAATAGAATAGAATAGAATAGACTATATCAGTTGTAAGGGACCTATAACGATCATCTCGTCCAACTGCCCAATCAATTCACAGAATCATAGAATAGTTTGGGTTGGAAGGAACCTTTAAAGATCATCTAGTCCAATCCCCCTGCAATGAGCAGGGACATCTTCAACTAGATCAGGTTACTCAGAGCCCCATCCAACCTGACCTTGAATGTTTCCAGGGATGGGGCATCTACCCACCTCTCTGAGCAACCTGTTCCAGTGGTTCACCACCCTCATTGTAAAAATCTTCTTTCTTATATATAGTCTAAATCTGCCCTCTTTTACTTTAAAGCAATTACCCCTTGTCCTATTGCAACAGGCCCTGCTAAAAAGTCTATCCCCATCTTTCTTATAAGCCCCCTTTAAGTACAGAAAGGCTGCAATAAGGTCTCCCTGGAGCCTTCTCTTCTCCAGGCTGAACAACCCCAACTCTCTCAGCCTTTCCTCATAGGAGAGGTGTTCCATCCTTCTGATCATTTTTGTGGCCCTCCTCTGGACCCACTCCAACAGGTCTTTCCTGTGCTGAGGGCTCCAGAGCTGGATGCAGTACTCCAGGTGGGGTCTCACGAGAGCAGAGCAGAGGGTCAGAATCACCTCTCCCGACCTAATGGCCACTGGCTACTGGCTTCGTTGTATGCAGCCCAGGATATGGTTGGACTTCAGGGCTGACCAAAAGTTAAAACATGTTAAAGGCATTATCCAAACACCCCTTAAACACTGGCAGGCTTGGGACATTGATCACCTCTCTAGGAAGCCTGTTCCAGTGTTTGACCACCCTCTCAGTAAAGAAATGCTTCCTTATGTCAAGTCTGAACCTCCTCTGATGCAACCTTGAACCATTGCCATGCGTCCTATCACTGGATACCAGGGAGAAGAGATCAGCACCTCCCTCTCCACTTCCTCTCCTCAGGAAGCTGCAGAGAGCAATGAGGTTGCCCCTCAGCCTCCTTTTCTCCAAACTAGACAAATCCAAAGTCCTTAGCTGCTCCTCATAGGACATGCCTTCCAGCCCTTTCACCAGCTTTGTTGCCCTCCTCTGGATGCATTCAAGGATCTTCACATTCTTTTTAAATTGTGGGGCCCAGAACCACACACAATACTCAAGGGGAGGCTGCACCAACGCTGAATACGCCGGAAAATCACTTCTTTTGGCCAGCTGGTTATACTGTGTTTCACGGAATCACGTAATTTTTCAGAGTTGGAAGGGACCTCTAGAGATCATCTAGTCCAACTCCCCTGCTAAAGCAGGATTGCCTAGAGCACATCACTCAGGACTGCATCCAGGCGGGTCTTGAAAGTCTCCAGAGAAGGGGACTCCACAGCCTCCCTGGGCAGCCTGTTCCAGTGCTCTGTCACCCTCACCGTAAAGAAGTTTTTTTCTCATATTTGATCGGTTTAGTGCACCCCAGGATGTGGTTCGCCCTCTTGGCTGCCAGGGCACACTGCTGACTCCTATTGAGCCTGCTGTCAACCAGCATCCCCAGCAGGGCTGCTCTCCAGCCACTCCTCTCCCAGTTTATACTTGTGCCTGGCATTACTCCGTCCTAGGTGCAGAATCTGACATTTTGACTTGTTAAATTTCATCCCATTAATCATAGCCCAATGCTCCAATCTATCCAGATCCCTCTGCAAGGCCTCTTGTCCCTCAAGAGAGTCAACAGCACCTCCCAGTTTAGTATCATCAGCAAACTTGCTAATGGTACATTCAACTCCTGCATCCAGATCACTGAGAAATATATTGAACAGAACTGGCCCTAGAACTGAGCCCTGAGGAGCACCACTGCTGACTAGTTGCCAGCCAGATGTAGCCCCATTCACTATGACCCTTTGAGTCCTGCCCTTCAGGCAGTTCTTTACCCAGTGCACCATGAACCTGTTCATCCCACAGTTGGACAACTTGTCTGGAAGGGTGCTGTGAAGGACCGTATCAAAAGCCTTTCTAAAATCCAGAAAAACTACATCTACTGCCTTCCCTTCATCCACTAGGTGGGTGACCTTATGTCCTGGTTTGAGGTAAAACAGAGCCAATTTTCTGTTTTGTGGTTTTGCTTTTTGGCTGGGCCTAAACTAACTGACTAAAGTCTGAAGTTAACAGCATATTGTTCAGAAACTGTTCACTCTCAGAGTGATAAGACCTGATTATACCAAGGAATGGTATGCAGAGAGGCTCTTGCTTATACTTATTGCTATAACAACCAAGGTCAGCTAACTTTCTTATTTGTCCCGTTAGAGGGTCAGAAGCGTAAAAGCGTAGAGGGGTCACACCTGCAGGGAGGAGCGGACAGGACAGGTGACCCAAGACTGACCAACAGGGGTATTCCATTCCATTCCTGCATCACACTCAGTATAAAAGCAATACAAAGTATGCACAAGAGTCACTGCAGGCTGCTGGTCCCTATGACTGCCTCTGAAATGTACATCTGAAAGGACTCTTATTCCAAGAATCATCTTTTTTTAGACTTTATTGAGTTGGGACTGATTTTGATGACCAGTTTCAGTCAAGAATCATAAAGTTATTGTGCGTACATTTAAGACTGTCAGTATTAGAATCATTCTCTCCCTCCGTCCCTCTCCCTCTCACTGTTCTTTCCTCTCCCTTTCTCTCTCATCATTTCGCAGGACTGAAAGGTTGCAGAAAGGTCTAATCAATCATCAAACTCTCTTTTATCTCTGAGAAGGTGGTAAAAAAACCTAAGTACTCTGCTGTACAGGGGTCTTCTGACTACACAGCACCCTTTTTCACATACAATGCTACCATGATTAATGACCTCTCACCTCAGACCTTGCTAAAAGCTGTTCTTTAAAGCAAGCTGGTGCACCACAGTAAGAGAAAAAGTGAGGTTGCACAAATTAATGTGTGCGCTCAGCCTCCAGCATGTCAGCTGTCATAGATGTCATCTAAATGACTGAAAGATAGAGAAAAATGAATATTGCATCCTGTGACCTTTTGCCTCTAATGACCACTTTTCAACATTTTTGAAGGCATGATTACATTTTGATAACTGGGGAAGTCACTCTGTGCAGGCTGAAATAGAGATTATTTGAGTGAGGGTCTCACATCTCAGTGGAGAGCAGGGAACTTATTAGCGTGTGAATCACACTCTGAAAGAAATGTAAAAGGGAGGCTGGTTTAATCAGAGGAGCTGCTGAGGTACAGGAATAGTCAGGGACAATTGCAGCCTAAGTAGAATTCAAAGGTTCAACAAGCAGCTTTTTCTGTCTGCTTGATTGGCAGCTGCTGTCCTGATGTCCAAAACCTTTGAACTCTTAAAACAGTAAAGCATCAAGGCAATTTGCTTGCAGCTTTCTATGACCAGTTATTTCATCTGTAGAGCTGGTGTTACCTGAAATAAAAGCTCTCAAAACCAAAAGTAGCTTAGAGAGGAGATATTGCTTTATGCGACGTTGGGTGCTAGGGGGAAACCCCACAAATCTAGCACAGCTTACCAGGGACATTCACCCATTATTTATACACAAAAGATTCTCATAATTCCGCCTACCTAATACATAACTCCACCTAGGGTTACATATTCATTAGGATGACCGAATAGCCTTTTTGCACATGCGTATTAAATTTTGCTGCATTGGCAAAACACTTCTGCGCAAGCATAAGCTTCTCGGTGGTCATTTGGGTAAGGAGACCCTTCCTCACATTATCCTTTTAAGGTATTGAGTCATCTCAGGACAGTAAAAGTTTACTGTAAGTTTGCCAGCTTCTTGAGGATGATAAGGATGTTCCTTGAAGTAGCCACAGCTCTGTCCTAATTGGTATAGGAGTACATACTTGACACATAAAAGAACCTTGAAGTGATTAACTACTTCTTATCCCATCCTTGGTGATTAGCTACTTCTGGCTGTCTCCTCATTATCATTATTTGTAACATCTGCTTAGAGATTAACTGTTTTCTACAACCTATGTCAGCACAATAAGAAGGTTAGTAGGAAGCAAACAACATTTTAGTTAGCATATGGTTATAAACAAAGCAGAGGCCTGTCTTTGGTAACACTGGTACACCCAATTTGAAAGGGTAGTTTGCTCCTTTGCATTTTTTATGATTTTACTTTTGAATCCTTTACCTACTGTTATGGTTTGAGGAACCCACAACAATTTATTGTCATTTAGACAATTATTCTGTCACCCAATTACCCCTCCCCACCCAGGATGGGGAATAAGGAAAAAACAAGGAAACACGAGGGTTGAAATATAAACAGATTTAATAGGATAAGACTAAATAATTAACATTAATAATAATACTAAAGAACCAATATTGATCCCAATATACAAGGATTCTACTCAGCCAATCAGTAGGAAGGGAGGCCAGGCCTGAGAGGTCAAGTACTGGGGCAAGAAGTTCTCAGGATGGCAGCCATCAAGTGTCCTGGTTTGAGGCAAAACAGAACCAATTTTCTGATTTGTAATTTTACTTTTTAGCTGGGCCTCTTCTAACTGACTAAACTCTGAAATTAACAGCATATTGTTCAGAAACTGTTCACTCTCAGAGTGATAAGACCTGATTATACCAAAGAATGGTATGCAGTGAGGCTCTTGCTTATACTTATTGCTATAACAACCAAGGTCAGCTAACTTTCTTATTTGCCCATTAGAGGGTCAGAAGCATAAAAGCGTAGAGGGGTCACACCTGCAGGGAGGAGTGGACAGGACAGGTGACCCAAGACTGACAGGGGTTTTCCATCCCATCTGTATCACACTCAGCATAAAAGCTAAGAGATCAAAAGGTCAACTTTCTTCCTTCAATGACCGACATCCAAGGAGGACCCTGTCTGTTCGTCTGCGTTTGATCCTGATCTGAGCATTCCTGACTCCAGATCCGGAATCCAGCTCCTGTCCGTCGCTGACTCCAGTCTGGGACTTTCCCTGTGCCTGCTGGTGAGGTGATTGTCATCCTGGGAGCTGGAGGGCAAAGGGGTCCAGGAAGGCTGGACGCCCTTCGAGAAGGAAATCTTAAAGCCCCAGGAGCAGGCTGTCCCCAAGTGTCGCAAGTAAGTCTAAAGGGCGGGGAAAATGGCCAGTCTGGATGAATAAGGAACTTCTGATGGGACTTAAGAATAAAAGGAGGGTTTACCACCTGTGGAAGAAGGGACAGGCAACTCAGGAGGAGTACAGAGATCTCGTTAGGTTATACAGAGAGAAAATTAGGAAGGCAAAAGCCCAGCTGGAGCTCAACTTGGCCACTAACATTAAGGACAACAAAAAAAGTTTTTATAAATGCATCAACAAAAAGAGAGCCAGGGAGAATCTCCATCCCTTACTGGATGCCGGGGGCGAAAGTTGCAACCAAGGACGAGGAGAAGGCTGAGATACTTAATGCCGCCTTTGCCTCTGTCTTCAATAGTCACACCAGCTATCCCCAGGGTGCTCAGCCTCCTGAGCTGGAAGATAAGGATGGAGAGCAGTACAACCCACCCATAATCCATGAGGAAGCAGTCAATGATCCTTTCCAACCATGAAGATTCTATGATACGGTTTTGTATATATTGTATACTTCATGTTTTATTTTATTATTATTTATTATTTCATTATTTATTATTATTTTCATTAAAGTAGTTTAGTTCTTTTTCTAAACTCGTAAATCTCCTTATCTCTTCCTCTCCTCTCTTTGGAGAGGTGGGGGGGAGGGCCATCTGTTGTTCTGATTGGCCAATCCGGCCAAAACCACAACATCAAGGAAGAGAGAAAACTCCTCAGCAAACTTTCTAATTTATACTGAATGTGATGTTCATGGTACGAAATAATCCTGTTGGCCAGCCTGGGTCAAGTGCCTGGGTCTCACTCCTCCTCATCCCTGCACCTGGCTAGCTCGAAAACACTGAGGCCTTGAAACCCGCATACCATAGCTGGTTATGAAGGAAACATTTTCACAAATTCAGACACTAGAGTCATCTAAAAGTGCATTTTTCACTAGCATTAGAAGAGACTTTACTGAAAAGTAAAATTACTGAAAGAGAAATTAGTCCTGTGTCGCTCAAACCAGGACACCTACCCCTCACCCCCTTTCCAGTTCCTCTCTTCCCCAGTACACTCCACATACCACATACATACCCTGTTGTATGGATGAAGTGTCAGATCAATTTAGCTGTTGATTGCAACAAGGGAAGCAGGGGAACCCCAAACTTTAAAACACCATGGTTTCATTGCATGAATGGAACTTCCTTGATGCCTGAATTGGTAATGCCAGAGGACACGCAAAACCCAATTATGTTTGGAGTTCCTTTCACTGGATTTAGAGGACTCAAAGACAGTGTATTCAAGCTCTTTAATGAGTGTTTGGAACAGCACCTCTTGTAGTTAGGAAAGAAGGATAGTATACCTGTGACAGAGATAACTAACATATTGAAGTTCCCATTGCACGTTTTTATTTACTCAGTGTACATGTGTAGCATTTTGTTTGTGCTAACAAGAATTTTGTGACTTAAACTGATGTTTAGGGGAATAATAATAATAGTCCCCTGAAGTTGTAGTAGCTGTTGAGGCAAATTTCATGTGTTGGTTTTTGGTTTGTTTTTTTTTCTTTTAGGGAGGTAGTATAGCTGAAGAGAGAGCAAGAAGACAGTGAAAAACTTGCTGTCTTATTCCAGTTAATAGTGTGAATTAGTGTTGCTCTGTTTGGGTTGTTTTTTTGCCTGGGGAAGACCACTTTTTCTTTTTAAACTGATCAGTCTCACTGGGTCTAGTATTATATCAAAGACCAGGATAGCTGATGCGACTGGGGTTTTGTAATGGTATTGAGAAGGAGAGAGCATCTGCTCCTTTAAGGGTATCTGGTCAAAAACCTTTTCAGTGCAAAGGGCATAATAAGAAAGGAAGCCATAAACAAGAACATACAGAGACACAAACTTGACAGGCAAACATAACAAAGGCAAAGACTAGAAACAAACTTCAACAGTCACACTAATTAATGGGCTATCAAGAAACTGCAGGAAAAACAGGACTTTGTAACTGATAAGGATGAAAAGCTGAGGGTCTAGGATGTTGGAGAGGGTTTGGTGGAACTATGCAAGCTCATGAAGGAATGAGCAGGGGAAGGGAATCGGAGAGGAACAAAAGACGGGGGTAGACAGAAAGGGATATAGAAGGTGCTGGTTGCATGTAAAACGGGGCTGTTCAGTACACTTGTCTGACTGAGCCATGTGCCTGATCACCACAGTCTGTCCTATCTTCTTATTAAATCCTTTATCTCTCTATGTAATCTCACTCTCTATCCTATGTGTATGTGTGCTGCGAGGACTAAGGGCCAGCTACTGGTGAGACTATCATGAGTGGATTTGGGGCCAGCAACTGAAGTCAGACCAGGGGTGTAGGCACCCTGGGCCTCTGGTGTCAGCAGCTGGAGTGAGTGGGGGTCTCAGCTACCAGCCACTGGGGTGGTTGTCCCCATGTGCTGAAAGACAAGCCGGCAGGGAAGAAGACCGGCCTGGCTGAACAGAGAGCGAGCTTTGGCGGAAACTCAGGAAAAAAGAAGAGTTTATGATCTTTGGAAGAAGATGCAGGAAACTCGGGAGGACTACAAAAATTTTGTGAGGCTATGCAGGGAGAAAATTAGAAGGGCCAAAGCCCAACTAGAACTTAATCTGGCTACTGCCATAAAAGACAATAAAAAATGTTTCTATAAATACATTAACAATAAAAGGAGGACTAAGGAGAATCTCCATGCTTTATTGGATGCGGGGGGAAACATAGTGACAAAGGATGAGGAAAAGGCTAAGGTTCTTAATGCTCTCTCTGCCATAGTCTTTAATAGTAAGAACAGCTGTTCTCTGAGTACCTAGCCCCCTGAGCTGTAAGATGGGGATGGGGAGCACAATGAACCCCCAGTAATCCAAGAGGAAATGGTTAGTGACCTGCTACACCACTTAGATGCACGCAATTCTGTGGGGCTGGATGGGATCCACCCAAGGGTACAGAGGGAGCTGGTGGAAGTGCTCACCAAGCAACTTTCCATCATTTATCAACAGTCTTGGCTAACCAGGGAGGTCCCAGTTGACTGGAAGACAGCAAAAGTGACACCAATCTACAAGAAGGGCTGCAAGGAGGATCCAGGGAACTATGGGCCTGTCAGCCTGACCTCCGTGCCGAAGAAGGTTATGGACCAGATCATCTTGAGTGCCATCATGTGGCATGTACAGGACAACCAGATGATCAGGCCCAGTCAGCATGGGCTTATGAAAGGCAGGTCCTGCTTGACTAACCTGATCTCATTCTATGACAAGGTGACTCGCTTAGTAGATGAGAGAAAGGCTGTGGATGTTGTTTACCCAGACTTCAGTAAAGCTTTTGTCACCGTTTCCCATAGCATTCTCCTGGAGAATCTGGCTGCTCATGGCTTGAATGGGTGTATGCTTCACTGGGTAAAAAACTGTATGGAAGGCTGGGCCCAAGTAGTGGTGAATGGAGGTAAATCGAGTTGGTGGCCAGTACAAGTGTTCCACAGGGCTTGGTACTGGGGCCAGTTCTCTTTAATATCTTTATCAATGATCTGGACGAGGGGATTGACTGCACCCTCAGTAAGTTTGCGGATGACACCAAACTAGGTGGGAGTGTTGATCTGCTTGAGGGTAGGAAGGCTCTCCAGAGGGACCTGGACAGGCTGGATCGATGGGCCAAGGCCAACTGTATGAGGTTTAATAAGGCCAAGTGCCGGGTCCTGCATTTCGGTCACAACAACCCCAAGCAACGCTACAGGCTTGGGGAAGAGTGGCTGGAAAGCTGCCCAGCAGAAAAGGACCTGGGGGTGCTGGTGGATGGCCAGCTTAACATGAGCCAGCAGTGTGCCCAGGTGGCCAAGAAGGCCAACAGCATCCTGGCTTGTATCAGGAATAGCGTGGCCAGCAGGAGTAGGGAAGTGATGGTGCCTCTGTACTCGGCACTGGTGAGGCCTCACCTCGAGTACTGTGTTCAGTTCTGGGCCCCTCTGTACAAGAGGGACATTGAAGTGCTGGAGCTTGTCCAGAGGAGAGCTACCAGGCTGGTGAGGGGTCTGGAGACCAGGTCATATGAGGAGAGGCCCAGGGAACTGGGCATGTTTAGCTTGGAGAAGAGGAGGCTGAGGGGAGACCTCATTGCCCTCTACAACTACCTGAAAGGAGGTTGGAGAGAGGTGGGGCTCGGTCTCTTCTCCCAAGTAACAAGCGATAAGACAAGAGGAAACGGCCTCAAGTTGCGCCAGGGGAAGTTTAGATTGGATATTAGGAAAAATGTCTTAATTGAAAGGGTTGTCGAGCATTGGAACAGTCCGGCTAGAGAAGTAGTTGAGTTGCCATCCCTGGAGGTATATAAAAGACGTGTAAATGTGGTGCTTAGGGACATGGTTTAGTGGTAACTTGGCAGTGCTAGGTTAACGGTTGGATTTGATGATCTTAAAGGTCTCTTCCAATCAAAACGATTCTATGGTTCTATGATTCTGTGATTCTATTTATGGGGCTGTGTTTTGGATTTCTGCTGGAAACAGTGTTGATAATACAGGGATGTTTTAGTTATTGCTGAGCAGTGCTTACACAGAGTCAAGGCCTTTTCTGCTTCTCACACCACCCTGCCAGCAAGTAGGCTGGGGGTGCTCAAGAAGTTGGAAGGGGACAAGGCCAGGACAGCTGACCCCAACTGACCAAAGGGATATTCCATACCATATGACATCATGCTCAGCAATAAAAACCTGGGGGAAAAAGAAGGAAGGGAGCCAAGTAACCGTTACGCGTGATGGAGCTCTGCTTTCCTGGAGATGGCTGAACACCTGCCTGCCAATGGGAAGTAGTGAATGAATTCCTTGTTTGGCTTTGCTTGCATGCGTAGCTTTTTCTTTACCTATTCAACACTCTTTATCTTAACCCACGAGTTTCCTCACTTTTACTCTTCCGAGTACTCTTCCGAGCTGCAACTAAGCTACCTCAGCTTGCAAGGTAACACTTCCATCTTTATCACGTAAAGCACTTGTTACTCTGCAGACCAGGTGTGCCTATGGGCCCCTTTGTGAAGTGCTCTCACCATCTTAAGCCTAAAGAATTTCAGGAGAAACCTTTGACTGAATGATGAATGAATAAATAAATAACCGATTATTTTTGAGAGAATTTCCTCTCTGATTATTTCTGTCTAAATGTTGCAAATATATTGGGAAAATTAAGGAGGAAATTAATTACATCAGTCCAGACAACAGCAGTCATTGCAGTGTCATAGTACAAGCTATGATATATAAAACATAGCATCACCCTTTCCATCTCCATGCTGAAAGTTGCTTTCCTCTGTAATGACGCTCGAGAAGTACTCAGTCTTTGACTCAGTTGTAGAAGCCAGCAGGACAAGAAAATAACAATCTTAAAAGCTTATCTGTCTAGCCCTACCAGGAGGTTTATATTGACTTTTATGAGGGAATTAGTTAAAATTGCCATACTGGAAGTATTTGATTTAGATTATTCTTGCTTTGCCAAGCAGTGGAGACTCATTACTCTGTCTGTTCTAACTATATACTCAAGAAAGAAGCCTTTAGTTCAAAGCTCTTGATGAATAAGTAAAACAGATCATTATTATCTTTTCAAAAAGCCTTTAAAAGACTTAGTAGAATAAACTGGAAAATATATATAAGTGAGAGATGCACCTTCAGAATTTGGTCTGAACATACATCAAATTTTTGTTTTTTCAGATGATAGAATTTCTCAACCTGAGATCAAAACATTCTTAAATACTAGTCTTTTAATCTAAGAAATAATCCTGACATTCTTTTGGTGCTCTTGCTACTCTTCTTTTTGTCTCTCACTAATAGATGGACTGCACTGCATAAGGTGAGTTGTCCAAGGAATGCCTTGGTTAGTCTACCAAAACACGATGTATTTACACCCATTTAAACATTTTTAGTGTGATTCTCCAGTTCTGCTTGTAGATACCAACTACAGATCTTGCCCGGCATGAAACTATTTGAGGCATTAATAGCAACATATAGGAAAACAAGAACATCAGTGCCAGAAACCCTCTGCTGCTGTTAATACAGAAGAATGCCCTCAATCATTTTGTTTGGAAGCAGGTGATTCTAAACAGATCAAAATTTTGCAATGCTGATGCAAGGGTGAGCACCCACTTGGATTTTAATGCCTAACCTTTTAGCCATGCAAGCTGCTAAATCTGTGGGTCACAATAACAACATTATCTGGTTTGGTCCTTTGGGTGGTGGTTTGGGGACAGTTTTCAATTATCTTAAAGAAACAGACATATGAAAGGAATAGTAATTTCACAGTAGTAAGGACTTTTAGATCATTCTATTGATCTAAACCACTAGATGTTTATTCTTTATGGCTCAGACACATTTATAAGTCAGAAGATACCCAATTGATCTCGTTGATAGTTTTTAACAACTATCAGGATTATTAACAGATCAGCACAAGCATGACATCATTAACCAATAATTCTTCAAACTGGATATTTATAAGATCCACAATGCTAATTTCTTAACCTCAGAACTACCTCCAATACAGTTATTCAGAGGCAGATGATCTTGTCTTGGAGTATCAATATAACGATCATAATCTAGACTCAAAACACATAAAAGAATATGAGTTAAAACCCCTTACTGTTCTCTGTCCTCCCTATATCCATTCAGCACCCCTTATCTTGTTCTACATTCACTCTCTTGTATTTTGCTATCAGTTTGAACTCACTTACTCCCCTTATATCTATCAAACTGTTTCCTTCCCCTGTTATAAATTAACAGAACAGTAGGATCTTAAAAAATAGATTAATAGATCATTTAGCAAGCTAGTTTCTCCTCAGCAACAAAGAAATGGTCATTTGGGGGAGAATTTGCTAAGTAGCTTTGCAGACCAGCTTAAGAAGGGCATGCCCAGGAGAAAAATGTGGCCAAAAAGCTGTGTGAAAGGTGTAGGGAATGACAAAATAAGAAAGCGGAGAGGAGAAGTGAAGGTAAATGAGATCAGAATTAGGTCTTGTTTGTTAAGAGATGTGAATTTACCAGTGCAGGCATGTAGCTGTTAGCAGAATTACATTAAGGTCTTATTTACCTTCTTGCAACTTACTTAAACTTCATACCTGTCAATTATTGTAAATCTCATCTGCAGGTTTTAAGATCCTTTAAAGTGTGCTTTCTTTAAAGGGAAGTTGGGGTGGTATGCTCTCCCCCTTCCCCCCTCCCTGGCTCCTGCTCAAGCCCTAACTGTCAGTGGGACTTGTGATGGGTTGCACCTGGACTTTGGGGAATGGATGGCAACATAGCCAAATGCTGTCTGGAATAGGGTGCTGCTATGCAAATATAACTATAGGACAATAATCTTACTCTATAAATAGCGGACAGCACAGGGCCTGTTGAGCTCTCCTGCATAGCAGCGGGCTGCACGCCAGGATCTCCCCTTGAGCAGGGATGCCCGCTCAAGGTTATTCCTCAAGGTTTAGCAATTCCTTGCATCAACAGATCCTCATTAAGTGGTTAATAGCATGTTAAACTTTCAAACCTTAGCTAAGTGATATAAAGGATTGATTGTGCATATATAATCCTTTAGACATAAACCGTTGACTGGAGCGTTGGAATGGAGGGATACAGGCTCTTCAGGAAGGACAGGCAGGGAAATGAGGAAGGGGGTGTTGCCCTCTATGTCAATGAACAGCTGGAGTGCGTGGAGCTCCACCTGGGGATGGATGAGGAGCTGACAGAGAGTTTATGGGTCTAGATTAAAGGGAACGCAGGGCCAGGTGATGTTACAGTGGGGGTCTGCTACAGACCACCTGACCAGGACAACAGAGCGGACGAGGCCCTCTATAGACAGATAGGAGCAGCATCGTGTTCACAGACCCTGGTCCTCATGGGGGACTTCAACCACCCCGATATCTGTTGGAGGGACAACACAGCAGGACATAAGCAATCCAGGAAGTTCCTGGAATGTGTCGATGACAAATTTCTTCTCCAAGTGGTAGAGGAGCCATGCTGGACCTTGTCCTTACCAACAAGGAGGGGCTAGTGGTGAATGTCAAGCTCAAGGGTAGCCTCGGCTGCAGTGATCATGAAATGGTAGAATTCAAGATCCTTAGGGCAGTGAGGAGGGCGTGCAGCAAGCTCACTACTCTGGACTTCAAGAGAGGAGACTTTGGCCTCTTGAGGGACCTGCTTGGCAGGGTAACATGGGAAAAAGCACTGGAGGGAGGGAAGAGGGGCCCAAGGAAGCTGGTTAGTATTCAAGGATCACCACCTCCAAGCTCAGGAGCGGTGCATCCCAAGAAAGAAGTCATCAGGCAAAAAAGCAAGGAGGCCTGCGTGGATAAACAAGGAGCTCCTGGACAAGCTCAAAAGCAAAAAGGAGGCCTTCAGAGGGTGGAAGCAAGGACAGGTTGACTGGGTGGAATACAGAGAAACTGTCCGAGTGACCAGGAACCAGATTAGGCAAGCTAAAGCCCAGATAGAATTAAATCTGGCTAGGGGCATCAAGGACAACAAGAAAAACTTCTAGAAGTATGTCAGAGCTAAAGGCAAGACTAGGGAAGATGTGGGCCCTCTCCGGAAGGGAACAGGAGACCTGGTCACCCAGGATATGGAGAAGGCTGAGGTACTGAATGACTTTTTCGCCTCGGTCTTCACCGGTAAGGGCTCTAACCACACCACCCAAGTTGCAGAAGGCAAAGGCAGGGGCTATGAGAATGAAGAACCACCCACTGTAGGCGAAGACCAGGTTCGAGACCATCTAAGGAACCTGAAGGTACACAAGTCCATGGGACCTGATGAAATCCATCCATGGGTCCTGAGGGAGCTGGCGGATGAAGTTGCTAAGACGCTTTCCATTATATTTGAAAAGTTGTGGCAGTCTGGTGAAGTTCCCACTGACTGGAAAAGGGGAAACATAACCCCCATTTTCAAAAAGGGAAAAAAGGATGACCCAGGGAACTACAGGACGGTCAGTCTCACCTCTGTGCCCGGCAAGATCATGGAGCAGATCCTCCTGGAAACTCTGCTAAGGCACATGGAAAATAAGGAGGTGACTGGTGACAGCCAACATGGCATCACCAAGGGCGAGTCATGCCTGACAAATTTGGTGGCCTTCTATGTTGGGGTTATAACATTGGTAGATAAGGGGAGAGCAGCAGATGTCATTTACCTGGACTTATGCAAACAGTTTGACACTGTTCCGCATGGCATCCTGGTCTCTGCATTGGAAAGACATGGATTTGATGGATGGACCACTCGGTGGATAAGGAACTGGCTAGATGGCCGCACTCAAAGGGTTGCGGTCAACGGCTCAATGTCCAAGTGGTGATCAGGGATGAGTGGTGTTCCTCAGGGGTCGGTACTGGGACCGGTACTGTTTAACATCTTTGTCGGTGACATGGACAGTGGGATTGAGTGCACCCTCAGCAAGTTTGCTGACGACACCAAGCTGTGTGGAAGGGATGCTATCCAGAGGGACCTGGACAGGCTTGAGAGGTGGGCCTGTGCAATCCTCATGAAGTTCAACCAGGCCAAGTGCAAGGTCCTGCACCTGGATCATGGCAATCCCAAGCCCAAATACAGGCTACATGGACAATGGACTGAGAGCAGCCCTGAGGAGAGGGACTTGGGGGTGTTGGTGGACGAGAAGCTCAACATGAGCTGGCAATATACACTCGCAGCTCAGAAAGCCAACTGTATACTGGGCTGCATCAAAATTAGCATGGCCAGCAGGTCGGGGGAGGTGATTCTACCCCTCTACTCTGCTCTGGTGAGACCCCACCTGGAGTACTGCATTCAGCTTTGGAGTCCTCAGCACAAGAAGGACATGGACCTGTTGGAGCGGGTCCAGAGGAGGGCCACGAAGATGATCAGAGGGCTGGAGCACCTCTCCTATGAGGACAGGCTGAGAGAGTTGGGGTTGTTCAGCCTGGAGAAGAGGAGGCTCCGGGGAGACCTTATAGCAGCCTTCCAGTACCTAAAGGGGGCCTACAGGAAGGATGGGGAGGGACTCTTTATGAGGGAGTGTAGCAATTGGACAAGGGGTAATGGTTTTAACCTGAAAGAGAGTAGATTTAGATTAGATATCAGGAAGAAATTCTTTACTGTGAGGGTGGTGAGGCACTGGAAGAGGTTGCCCAGGGAAGTTGTGCATGCCCCATCCCTGGAGGTGTTCAAGGTCAGGTTGGATGGGGTTTTGAGCAACCTGGTCTAGTGGGTGGTGTCCCTGCCCATGGCAGGGGGGTTGGAACTAGATGATCTTTAAGGTCCCTTCCAATCTAAACCATTCTATGTTTCTATGACCAAGTCTGGGAGTAGGATTGGATCCAGCCGCACCTAGATTCCTCTCTGAGAAGGAGTTTAGAAAGCAAGGGGGTCCTTTCTGAACCTTGTGACTCAATGGGAGGGTGTCCCTGACAGTTCTGTCTGACCCTGGCCTCTATGCAGTAAATAACCAAGTGTACCTTGCCATCAGCTCTCGTAAAACACTGTCGCATTCACTATCAAACTTTGTTAAATTGCTGTTTTATATCAATAAATATTTCACTGCTTCTCTCTTACGAGTGAAGTGAATCACTCCATCCGCGACAGAAGTGTTTTGCTATGCATTTTGTTAGGTTAAAAAAATAACATCCACAGCTGTTATTATACAGTTATAAATTAATTCAATAGAGAGATGACTATAGCAGCCAAGAGTCTGCCCCAACAAACTTAACTGTATTGGAGTTTTGATGATATCAGAAGTCAAATAAGCTTTGTTCTCATGGTCAGTTGCTGCATAGTAACTGGAGATCCAAAATTGCCCAGTTTCCGCCATCAACCTTTTCAGTTACATAGCAAACAGAGCTTATATTTGTACAGTGCTCTGGCTTCAAATGATGTAACATCTGGAGACCAAGCCATATGAGGAGAGGCCCAGGGAACTGGGCATGTTTAGTTTGGAGAAGAGGAGGCTGAGGGGAGACCTCATTGCCCTCTACAGCTACCTGAAAGGAGGTTGGAGAGAGGTGGGGGTTGGCCTCTTCTCCCAGGTGGATAATGACAGGACCAGAGGAAATGGTCTGAAGTTGCAGCAGGGCAGGTTTAGATTAGATATTAGGAAGAATTACTTTACTGAAAGGGTGGTCAGGCACTGGAACAGCCTGCCCAGGGAGGTGGTTGAGTCACCATCCCTAGAGGTATTTAAGAACCGTCTAGATTTGGCACTTCAGGGCATGCTCTAGTGGCAGAGATTGTAGGGGTTTGGGTTTTTTTGTGTGTGTGTATGGTTGGATTCAATGATCTCAAAGGTCCTTTCCAACCATGAAGATTCTATGAAAATATGCAGAGACACAGACCTGACGAAGCAAACATGGAGAAAAGAACAAGAAACAAACCTCATCAGTCACACTAAGTGATGGGCTATCAAGAAACTGCAGGCATACCGGGACTTTGCAACTGATAAGAATGCAAACCTGAGGGTCCAGGATGTTGCAAGGGATCAGTGGAACTATGCCAGTTGATGAGGCAATGTGCATGGGAAGGGGGAGCAGGAAGGAACAAAGACAGGGGTAGACAGAAAGGGGTATAAAAGGGGCTGGTTGACTGTAAAGTACGCTGTAAAATACCTGTCAATACGCTTTGGTTGAGCCTTGTACCTGATCACCACAGTCTGTCCTATCTTCTTATATCTTCTTATTAAATCTTTTCTTAATTGCCTTTCTGCATAATCTCACTCTGTAGCCCATGTGTACATGTGCTGCAAAGGCTAAGTGCCAGCTACTGGTGAGACGTGTATGTGAAAATTGGTGCCAGCTACTGGAGTCAGACCAGGAGTGTGAGTGCCCTGCAGCCTGTAGTGTCAGCTGCTTGAGTGAGTGAGGGTCCTAGCATCAGTAGTTGGAGAGGCCATAGCTCTCTGCATCTAGGGAGGGTCCTACAGACTTTAAGCCCAGAGTACCAGCTACTGGGGGGGTGCTGGTGTGAATGGATTCAGTGCCAGCTACTGGAGTCAGACTGGGAGTGTAGCCACCCCAGTCAGTGGTGACAGCTACTGGAGCAAGCAGGGGGTGTGTCTTTAACCTGCAGCTACTGGGGTGGGAACGGTGCGTGTCCCAAAAAATCAGCCAATGGGGCAGGGCAACCAGCATGAGTGAAGTGAGTGAGGGGCTCAGCACTGGCAGCTGAAGCAGGACTGCAAGTCACAGCCTGTGTACCTGGTGCCAGCTGCTTGGGGGGGGGGGGGGGGGAGAGCAAGCCAATGACTGTATCTTCCCCAAACCTGCTGTAAATGGGGGCGTGCGTGTTTGTTCACTAGCAAACTTTAAGCTGTCTTAGCTGGTGAGTAGTGAGGGCACCTTGGGTCTGGGCAGGTGTATCAGACAGGCAAGGGTCTGTGCTGGTATGCCAAGGGAGACTTGCGAATGTGGAGAGGCTACAGGATGAGTGTGAGTGCATGCATGTGTGCTAGCAAGCATCAAGCTGGACTAGTTGGTGAGAAAGGGACCCATGGGGCAGGTAAAAGGGCCTAGGATCTGGGCAGACAGAGGGGGCATTGCCTCTACTTAAGGGATCCATGAACACGTATGTGCTTGTGAATCTAGAGTGGTTTTTGTGTGTGTGCTTTCAGTAGTAACCTCCTGCCTCTGCCAAGCAAAAAAGAGGAAGGGGACTTGGCTGTCTTTGTTTATGCTTTATGTGAGACCTACATGTAGGTGCTGTTGAAGGCAACACCTTGTCTGTGGCAGTCTGTGTGACTATCCGTGTCAGTGTCACGCATGTGTGTCTCTAGGATACATGCTCAGCTTTTCTACTGGTTGAACCTGCAAACAGGAAAGTGGCAGCCATGTCCTTCAGCCTGGGAAGAGACCCCAGGTCCCTGGGGAACACCAGGCTGGGCTTCAGCACCTGGGCTGGAAGGAGTCCTGGGCTGGAGTGGCTGGAGGAGGCGTTCATGCTTTTAACATTCATTAAATCACCTTTGAGTGCCTGGTTGCTTGACATTGTTTATTAAACATTTGGCCATTTTTGGAAATACTGGAAACATAAGAGCATTTTTGGTAGGACACTAACAATTAGGCTGTACTATGTGCTTCCTTGCTATCAAGCCACCCAAGGTTATGCAATTTTTACCATCATCAAATTATGGAATATTGTCACCCAACACTGCAGGAACAGACAGGTTCTTTGGGGGATCCTGGTCAGAATGATGATGGTTACAATTAAATTTATAGGTACAATTAAAGCTTTATTTTTTTAACAGAATTTTATGATCAGCATAGCATAGTACTTAATGATCAGAGTAGCGCAGGATTTTTATAAGCAGAATCAGCGTAGCACAGAATTTTATAACACAGTTTAGCTTATGGTTCCTAATCACCTGGACCCTATGCAGATCAGGTCAAATCTTAATACTTGTCTTGGAGTATCAATATAACAATCATAATCTAGACTCAAAACACATAAAAGAATATGAGTCTCTCAGTCCTTGGAGGAAGCAGATGATGGTGGAGGCGACCCTGACCACCAGGGGATCACAGGTTTTGCTGTCCAGCAGCAGTTCTGGTCAAAGTCCCACTTAGGACTTGCAACTGTTTGATTTTATAGACAGTGCTCTGTGTGCTGTTACGCTTCTCTGTTCTGTGACAGGGTCATCACAACCCAGTTGGCCAGCAGCATAGGACCTTCGAGGCTAGTAAGAAGGGAAGAAGTCAGCCTAGTGTCCAGGAACCTTGAGGCTGATAGGGAAGGGGAGAAGTCTGCCTGGCACACAGGACCTTCAAGGCCTGATAAGGAGGGGAAAGGGGACTGATACATGACCAGCTTGGTAACAGAGAATAGCTGTTTGCCTTATAAGATGGCATAAATTATGCTAAGCATATTACCAGGGATCAGGAGCAGGGGGTACCAGTCATCTGGTCCGGTCTCCTGCTTAAAGCAGGGCCAAATTCGAGGTTAGTTCAGGTTACTCTGCTCGTCCATTCTCCAAGGATATTCCACAACTGCTCTGAGTAATTGTTCCGCACCATGGTGGAGGTTGGGGGGGTGAAATGAGGCGAGAGAGAGAGAGTTCAGGATTCTTTCTGGATCTCAGTAGGAAAGGCCTAATAACAAATGGCTTAATAACTGCTTTAATAAGGCAAAATAAGAGGAATACAGATAGCAAGTAGATCTTTGTCCTGGTTCCGGCAGGGACAGGGTTAATTCTCCCCAGGCTCCAGCAGGGACACAGGTATTCCATGCTATGTGAGCCATGTCCACCCTGAGCTGCTGGGGCAGGGGGCAGGAAGTCGCTGACTGCTGACAGGAGCGGGCTGGGGCGTCCCGATCCGGTCAGTGAGCGGCAGTTCCGTAATCGTGTTTGTATATTCCTCTACCCGTGTTAGTGTCGTTGTTTTCTTGTTCCCTTTGCTGTTCTGTTAAACTGCCCTTGTCTCAACCCAAGAGTTTTGCCTCCTTCTTCTGATTCTTCCTGTATTGGGAAGGCCCGAGCGAGCGGCACGTGGTTCTTTGTTGCCGTCTGAGGCTAAACCACAACAATCTTATATCCCTTCAGATGCTGGGCACCCCGCATTTGTGCGGCATCAGACAGAGCTTGGATCAATTTTCCCACAGAATGCTGTGCAGATCAGACCCTGTCCGTGGAGAGAAGTTCTCCCTTTCGGTCATTCAAGTTCATATATAGTTTCCTTACAAGAAAACAACTTTATTTCTAAAGGATGTTCACATGAGAACTTCTTGCTGCACTTTTAGGTAAAGGCAAGGCCACACAGGTGATGTAATCACTGGTACCAAATGGGAACTGCCTGCAAGCTCCTCCATTATATTTAGCTGTGTACATTTATCCTGCAGGCAAGGAATTTGTGCAGCATAACACAGACTTGAAAGCCATAATTTAAGTGCAGGCTTGAGCCTACTCAGATTAACTGCTATGTGAATCACTCGCACCTAAACATGCAAGTCTCTCAGTAAGGATTGCTACAGGAACCCTGTTCCAATGTTTGACCATCCTCATTGTGAAGTCTTTGGTTTTTTTTTTAAATCTGACCAGAATTTCCCTTGCTGCTGTGTCCATGACCTCTTATCCTTTCATTGTGTACCTCTGAGAAGAGTCTGGCTATGTCTTGTCTATAACTACTCACTGAGTAGTCAAAGTAATCAGTTAGGTCCTCTCTCATTAGCTTTACCTTCTCCAACTAGGCTGAAGGAATATAATGGATTATTAAGTTGCTTGTGGGTTGCACCAAAGTTTGTAAATGAGATAGAAATTAAGTGCTTAGCTGATTCTTCTGCTCATCTGCCTCACTGTAACCTATACAGTCATGCTGCTGACAACCGAAACCTTTTGGATTGAACATTTATTATTGTGTCAGCTTCCTTAGTACTAGATGAAGCCATGTGAGCCTGTATCTCTAGACAGGTGTCATTCTTTTGGAGACTTCATATATGGGTAGGTGAGGTGTCTTTCTGTCATTCTGTGTATCTATCTCCATTACAGAGTGATAGGAAATGCGTGCTCATTTCCATAAAGGTAACAAGTAGAAGGTATGCAGTAACTATATGGCCTTGAAATTGCTAATTATTTTTGCTTCTGACAGTAAGATAATTTAATTCTGAACTACCTATGTATATTGATCCTGACTGCAAGACCACTGTACATTGAAGAGTTAGTGATCCACATAACAGTTAATTTGAATATGCCCAAGCCTGTGCTATGCTGCACATACAGCTTGACCTTCAGGCCTATGTGGTGCAATGCATATCCTTTGACCTCAGGATAAACTTATCTGGTTGACTGTAATAGAGGATCCTGCAGGCAACCCACTTGGTACTGGCGATTATAACACATGCACGCCCTTGCCTTTATCTGAAAGTGTAACAAGAAGTTCTCATGTGAACATGCTTTCTGTTTGACAGTAGAAATGATTAATAGACTTGTTTTCCTGTAAGAATATCCTATAGTAGCTCAAATGACCAAAATGGTGTAAGCCTACCACAGACAGGATATGCACAGCATGCTGGACACTGATTGGAGGCCCATTCAATTCTGCACAGCTCAGGCTTCCCAAATCTAAAGGATGTAAGATTATCTACACTACTCTCTCATTTTTATAGTGTTAGTTCTAATAAATAGCATTTTAAATGATACTTTACAGAGTCTGAGTGCTTTTCTTACTGTGATCATAATGAACCAGCACCTCCTGGTGCAAAACAGTATCCTACAACTACTGTGTACACAACCATACTGTATTAGGTCTGGCTGGAACAGAGTTAACATCATAGCAGCCTGTATGGTGCTGTGTTTTGGATTTGTGACTAAGCCAGTGTTGATAAACCGATGTTTTGGGTATTGCTGAAGACTGCCTGCATAGCATCAAGGCTTTCTCTTTTTCTCACTCTGGCCACTTGCTGTCCCAGCAATTAGGCTGGGGGTCAGCAAGAAGTTAAGAGGGGACACAAATGAGACAGCTGACCTAAATTGACCAAAAAGGATACTCCATGCTATTACCAGAGAAAAGCAGGTGCGGATCCCACAGGGACAAGGCACAACACTCAGCAAGTGAAATCTTTGGCTTTACTGAAAGCATAGCACTACCATGGTGGGAGCCCCAGGACACCAATGCTAATCGAATGGGGACCCAATGCAGTGGAACCCTGCTCCAGAGTGAAGCTCTGTTGCGGGCAGAGTGAATAACTTCACTTGTAAGAGAGCAGCAGTGAAATGTTTCTTAACACAAAACAGTGATTTAACAAAGTTAGCAGTGAATGCGACAGCGTTTTACGAGATTCAATGCCAGGGTACACTTGATTATTTACTGCATAGAGGCCAGGGTCAGGCAAGCTCTCAGGGAGACCCTCCCGTCGAGTCACAAGGTTCAGAAAGGACCCCCTTGCTTTCTAAACTCCTGACAGAGAGGAGTCTAGGGGCGGCTGGATCCAATCCCAGTCCCAGACTTGGTCAACGGTTTATGTCTAAAGGATTATATATGCACAATCAATCCTTTCTGTCACTTAGCTAAGATTTCAAAGTTTAGCGTGCTATCAGTCACTTACCGAGAATCTGTTGTGGCAAGGAATCTCTCAGCCTCGAGGAGAAGAACCTTAAGCGAGCGTCCCCACTCAAGGGGAGGTCCTGTTGTGCAGCCCGCTGCCGTGCAGGAGAGCTCAAAGGGCTCTTGGGCTGTCCGCTATTTATGGAGTAAGATAATTGACCTATAGTCATATTCTCATGGGAACAAGATACCTAGGTTCCCACTCCAGACAGTGTTTTGGTTATGTTGCCAGCCATCTCCCACAGTTCAAGTGCAACTCATAACAACTCCCGCTGATGGCCATGGCTTGAGCAGGAGCCGGGGGGGGGAAAAAAAGGGGAAAAGGGGAGAGCACACCGCCACAAGCTCAAAGGAAAGCACTGCAGGGGTGGACGATAAAACTTGTGCTGATTAACATATCATACATACACAATGTCTTGTTTTGCTCATTATCAAACTCACTGATGTAATGCAGGTGCTATTATCCCAATTCCAAGATCCACAGCTGGCCTTCACTTTGGTGCCCATGCAAAAGTAGGTGCAGATGGGGGGAAGCAAACTACCCTAGGTTCCCATAACAAGATAAGATGTGCTTGGGACTCTACATACTTGGATGGGGGAGGTGAACTAGCCTGGGTTACCTTAACAAAGTCTTCTTGTGCCCTACACATGCCATATACTGTTATGCTCAGCAATAAATACTGGGGGGGGGGGGGGGGGGAAATGGTCTTCCAAGGTGGCCATTGCCCAGAGACTAGCTGGACATCGATCTGCTGGTGGGAAGTGGCAAGTGATTACCTTTGCATCGCCTGGTATTTTTCCTCTTTTCTTCACTTATTAACCTGTCTTTATCTTGATGCACGAGTTTACTCAATTTTCCTCTTCCTGTTCTCCCCCATGTCCTGCTGCTGGGGACACTGAGAAAGTGGCTGTTTGGTGTCCTTCAGTCGCTTCTGCAACTCGTCGTGTAGTACTCCACACAGCAGCTTTCCACCTTCAATGTTCTCCTATGAACCAACAAGATCCATCAGTGAACAGAACACATTGTTTCTCATTATCTGAGAGTTCATTATATGGTGGGGCTTCCTCAGCATGCTTCAGCACCTCCTCTGGTGGCATTCTGAAGTCTTAGCCTTCAGGCCAGTTTGTGATCACTTCTACGATTCCTGGACAGTTTTCCTGTTGGAAAAAGATGATGTTACAGTCTCAATGACTTCTACTCTAAACCCCTGCCACCCTGCTTCTGATTTCTGAATCTGATGAACTATATCATGATTGTCTAACCACTATTGAACAAGCATATTCTAGTAGGCCTGATCTGTGAGATGAACCCTTGCCAGATGCAGAACTGGAGCTATTCACTGGCGGGAGCAGCTTTATGTTGGAAGGGAGATGAAAAGCCAGATATGCAGTGGTAACACCTACTTGGGCCTTAGAGGCTAAATCTTTGCCCAGTAATACATCTGCTCAGAAGGCAGAATTGATTGCACTAACACAAGCTTTAGAGCTCAGCCAGGGAAAGAGAGTTAACATTTACGCAGATTCTAAATATGCATTTGGAGTAGTGCGTGCACACAGGGCAATTTGGAAAGAGAGAGGACTATTAAGTTCACAAGGGACTCCGATTATATATGGAGCAGAAATAATGAAGCTCTTGCAAGCAGCCCTTCAACCAAAGGAGGTTGCAATAGCGCATTGTAAAGCTCATCAGAAAGGGAACAGCAAAATCATAAAGGGAAACCAAAAAGCAGACCAGATAGCAAAAGCAGCAGCACTAAAGGACTCAAAATTTGAAGGAGCTCTAATTTCAGGACCTCATTTAGAATTATCACCCCCACAATACACTGAGAAGGAAAATCAGTTGGCAGAACAATTAGATTGTTCCAAAAATTATCAGGGTTGGTGGGTAACACCACTGAAACAACTATTAACCTCTGAAAAGATGATGGAAGTTCTACTCAAGAGACTGCACCAAGAAACACACACTTGGGAGCCGATGCATCGGTATTAACTGCCAGAAGATACGTCATTGGACCAAGAATGCAAAGCTTAGCAGATATAACAGTCAAAAAGGGCACTATTTGTTGCACAAATAACCCAGAAATTGCAAAGAAAATCACGGGAGGAATCTTAAAAGAAGGGGTAACTCCCAGGGAATACTGGCAAATAGATTTTACAGAATTGACAAGGTGTAACCTATATAAATATTTATTGGTAATGGTAGATACCTTTTCTGGTTGGCCAGAGGCTTTCCCCCTGTCATACCAACAAAGCAAGGGAAGTAATTCAAATCTTACTGAAAGAAATCATCCCTAGGTTTGGGGTTCCAGAAGGTATTTCCTCTGACAATGGACCTCATTTTATTGCAGAAATAGTACGGGGAGTTTCCAAATTTCTAGACATTAAATGGGATTTACATGCTCCTTGGAGGCCACAGTCTAGTGGCAAAGTAGAAAGAATGAACCAAACCCTAAGAGGACAGATTTCCAAGGTATGTCAGGAAACCCAAATGAAATGGGTAGATGTTCTACCTATAGCATTAACGAGGGTACGAATTACACCCAGAGTCAGAGAAGGTGTGGGTCCCTTTGAGATTCTGTATGGAAAACCTTATCCAACCAATTATTTAACTATAAAGGGAGATCAAATGCAAATAAAGGGACAGGCTGTGATTAAGGAGTATTTGATTTCTCTCTCACAGAGTTTATCCTCCCTGCATAGGTACCTGAACCAGAAGACTCCACTTGCCTTGGACACTTCAATACACCCATTCTAACCCAGGGACACAGTCTACATACGAACCTGGAAAGATGAGCCGCTGAAAGAAAAATGGAAAGGACCTTACACTGTGCTGCTAAAAAAATACACTGCAGTAAGAGTAAATGGGATCGACTCTTGGATCCATTACACCAGAGTAAAGAAGGCACCAGAGCAAGATCAGGACAAATAGACCTCTACACCAACAGGAGAGCTTAAACTTCAAATAACCAGAGACTCTCTATGAACTGTATCTGGGAGACAGGACTTGTCTAAGTGACAGCTTGGGAATACTTATTCTGTTACTCATTGTATTGTTGCCCCTGCATTATTAGAAAGTGTTGTCAGTCTAACATTGTTAAGACGGAAGTTATATGTGTGACATAGATTAGTTTTGCATTTACTACTTATGAAGGGAATCTAATTTTCCAACTCATCCAGTCATTTGGGAGAATCCACAACAGTAGCAGTATAACTGCTTGCCTTCCATTAGGAATGGCAATCTGCTGAGATCCCCCTAAATAGGTGAATCTTAGCATAAGTTTGAGTGCCCTGACCTGTGCACAGGTGTAACCCTTCCACAGGGTAAACAACCCAGTCAGCTGACCCTGGTTGCCACAGCAACAAGTGTAAGCAAGAGCCTCTCTCACTGAACAGACAGTTGGCTCTGCTTCACCCAAAACCAGGACATTCCACCCCTTATTCCATATCATTTGCACCATGCTCAGATCTCTAGTACTTCTTATCCATCAAATATATACAGATATATCAGTCATTTATGATTTTACCTCTATACACAAAAGTTCGTTAAGTCCATTTAGTTCATAATTGCAGAGCCTCATCTATCATAGCAGGATTGAGTATTCTCACCCAGGGTCAAATTTCCTTGAGGCACACATTGAACTTCTCCATTCTCCAGCATCACCCACCAAGTACATCCAGGTCCTTGAGCAAAAACAGTCCCACGAATGGGTTCGCCTTTGCCTGAGGCAGGAAAAACCCAAACGGTTTTCCCCAGCATATTCCTTTCATGCACCACAGGGACTTTATCCCCTTCTACTGTATGTAAAAGGCCTGATGGAGCAGGACCAGCTCGATTGATGGATCCCCTGGTGTTAACTAACCGGGTAGCTTGTGCTAAATGCTTGTCCCAATTTTTAAAGGTTCCACCACCCATTGCTTTCAGGGTAGTTTTTAGCAGTCCATTGTATCGCTCAACTTTCCCAGAAGCCGGTGCATGATAGGGGATACGATATACCCCCCCTCAATGCCATGTGCTTTTGCCCAAGTACCTATAAGGCTGTTTTTGAAATGAGTCCCATTGTCTGACTCAATTCTTTCTGGACTACCATGTCGCCACAAGACTTGCCTTTCAAGGCCCAGGATGGTATTCCAGGCAGTGGCATGGCATAGTTTTCCAACCATCCAGAGCTTCCTTCCACATTTGTAAGCACGTAACGCTTACCCTGATGTGTTTGAGGGAGTGTGATGTAGTCAGTTTGCCAAGCCTCCCCATACTTCCTCCCAGTACTCCCCATACTTCCTCCCAGTACTCCCCATATTTTAACCATCATCCCCACTACCACAAATGTTTTAACCTTTTAGCATGCTCGATTTCAGTGCACGTTCCACGGTCGTGGATAACCTGCACAATAGCATTCATGGTTAAATCCACCCCTCGGTCGTGAGATCATTTATATATTGCATCCCTTCTTTGCTGACCTGAAGCGTCATGGGCCCACCGAGCTAAAAATAGTTCACCTCTATGTTCCCAGTCCAAATCTGTCTGGAAAATCTTAGCAGCCTGACCCACTTGCTGGTTGTTTTGATGTTCCTCAGTGGCCCGACTCATGGGTACATGGGCATCTACATGGCGTACTTTCATGACTAGTTTCCCTAGCCAGTCAGCAATATCTCACCATAATTCAGCAGCCCAGATGGGTTTACCTCTGTGCTGCCAGTTGATCTGCTTCCGCTGCTTTAACCACCCCCACAGAGCATTTGCCACTATCCATGAGTCAGTACAGACATAGAGTATTGGCCACTTTTCTCGTTCAGCAATGTCTAAGGCCAGCTGGATGGCTTTTACCTCTGCCAATTGACTCGATTCTCCTTATCCTTCAGTGGCTTCTGCAACTCATCGTGTAGGAGTCCACACAGCAGCTTTCCACTTTTGATGTTTCCCTACAATCCAGCAAGATCCATCAGTGAACAAGGCATACTGTTTCTCATTATCTGAGAGTTCATTATATGGTGGGGCCTCCTCAGCACGTGTTACCACCTCCTCAGGTGGCACTGTGAAGTCTTTGCCTTTGGGCCAGTTTGCGATCACTTCTACGATTCCTGGACTATTTGGGTTTCTTTTTCAAGCTCGCTTTGTGATTAATGCAACCCACTTAACTCCAGGTAGCATGATGAGTAGAAGGAACTTTACCCTTGAACATCCAGCCCAGCACTGGTAATCGGGGCGCCAGGAGGAGCTGTGCTTCAGTACCAATTACCTCTGAAGCAGCTCTGACTCCTTCATATGCTGCCAAGATTTCTTTCTCAGTTAGAGTATAGTTGGCCTCGGAGCCTTTGTATCCTCAACTCCAAAATCCTAGGGGTCGACCTCAAGTCTCCCCTGATGCTTTCTGCCAGAGGCTCCAGGTAGGGCCATTCTCCCCGGCTGCGGTGTAGAGCACGTTTTTAACATCTTGTCCTGCCCGGACTGGCCCTAGGGCCACTGCATGGACTGTTTCCTGTTTGATTTGTTCAAAAGCCTGTTGTTGCTCAGGACCCCACGTAAACTCATTTTTCTTTCGAGTCATTTCATAGAGAGGTCTCACAATCTGACTATAGCCTGGAATATGCATTCTCCAGAAACCCACAACACCTAAGAAGGCTTGTGTTTCCTTTTTGTTAGTAGGTGGGGACATAGCTGTTATTTTGTTCATCACATCCACTGAGATCTGGCGACGACCATCTTGCCACTTCATTCCCAAGATCTGGATGTCTCGTGCAGGGCCCTTGACCTTACTTCTTTTTACAGCAAAACATGCTTTCAGAAGAATTTTAAGTATCTTCTTACCTTTCTTGAAAACTCCTTCTGCTGTATTACCCCACACAATGATGGCATCAATGTATTGCAGGTGTTCTGGAGCTCCACCCTTCTCCAGTGCAGTCTGGATCAGCCCATGGCAAATGGTGGGGCTGTGTTTCCACCCCTGGGGCAGTTGATTCCAGGTGTACTGGATGCCTCTCCAGGTGAAAGCAAACTGTGGCCTGCACTCTGCTGCTAAAGGAATAGAGAAAGAGGTATGAGCAATGTCAATGGTAGCATACCACTTGGGCTGCCTTGGACTCCAGTTCATACTGCAGTTCTAGCATGTCTGGCACAGCAGCACTCAGTGGTGGTGTGACCACATTCAGGCCACCATAGTCTACTGTTAATCTGCAGCCTCCATCAGACTTTCACACTGGCCACATAGGGCTGTTAAAGGGTGAGCGAGTCTTGCTGATCGCTCCTTGGGTCTCCAGCCGACAAATCAGGTTCTGGATGGGAATCAGGGAGTCTTGGTTGGTACAATACTGTCATCCATGCACCATGGCAGTAGCAATTGGCACCTGCTGTTCTTTAACCTTCATCAGTCCCACCACAGAAGGGCCATCTGAAAGGCCAGGTAAGGTAGACAGCTGTGTAAATGTCCTCAGTCTCTACAGCTGCTATACCAAAAGCCCACCCATACCCTTTCTTGAGGAAGTCTATGCCAAGGATGCACAGAGCATCTGGGCCAATGATAATGGGGTGCTTCTCCCATTTATTCCCGGTTAGGCTCACTTTGGCCTCCAAAACAGTCAGTTCTTGAGACCCCCCTGTCACACCAGAAATAGTCACAGATTCTGTCCCTTTATGATTCGATGGCAATAGGGTACACTGTGCACCAGTGTCCACCAGGGCTTTATCATTTTGTGACTCTGATGTGCCAGGCCATCCAATCCACACAGTCCAATAAACTCTGTTATCACTTTCCTCCTCCTGGCTGGAGGCAGGGCACCTGTAACATTGAGTACACCATCTACAGTTAGCAGATGAGCTCCTATCTGGACCAGAGAACTGCTTACCATGGACTGGAGCAGCCATCCTGCTGGAAGAATTATTTCTTCCATCTGCTTTACCTTGCAACTCAAGCACCTGTGCTTGTAGAACTGGGGTAGGTTTTTTCCCATTTACTCATGTCCTCTCCATAGTTGCAGAGACAAAGCCACAGGAAATCTTGGAGCAGGTCCTGTTTCTCTTTAATTGGTTTTTTAGGAGGGTGCTTTTTCTTAATGACTGAGACTTGGGTCCCTTCAGGGGAAGAGTGGGATTCTTTCCCCTTCCCAGACAGTTTTTCAAACAGTTCATGAAAAAGTTTATCATTTTTCTTGTTTCACTCGGCTATTGTCTTAGTCATTTTCTCCATTGTCTCAGCCATTTTTTCCACAGCTGCCACAGTGAGGGGACAAGAGAGACTGTCTTCATGCTGTCATACCCTGTTAGCCACTTCATTTACAGTTGGTGCATCAGCATCGGATCCTCCCCAGACCACTGTTGAGAATGTGTGGGAATACATCCATGGTGTACTCTGCACAAACTTCCTCAGCAAAGATTGTTTGCATGGCATTTCATCAGGGTCTATAATCACTTGCCAGTCACCATAAATCACCTCTCCCACAGCCAGTTCCCTCATGTATTTGATACCCTTTTCCATGCTGATCCACTTAGTTGGACAGCATTGGATATCATCCTTAAAGGGATAACTGCCCTTCACAGCTGATAGCAGTCACTATCAAAAAAAGAGAAATAGTGTTTCTCTTTCTGCCAATCACTTTATCAATACCTCCATCTTTGGCCAGGTTTCCCAACTGCCTAGCTTCTCTACCATCTAAGTCTATGGAATCAGCTCCATTGTCCCAGCATGAGAGCAACTAGGAGATAAGTGTCTCCCCTTCTTGATAACTAAAGTCCTTCCTTATATTTCACAAATCCTTCATAGGGAAGGATTTAGCTATTATGTCTGCATCTGAGTCCTCCTCCTGTGTTGATGCTGCCCAAGAAAGACCCTCTCCATCACATGATGCCCAAAATATGCAGGTCAAACCATTATCAAAGTAACCATATTTTGTATCTGAATGCCAAACCACACAAAACCAGCACATTTAAACCACCACATGCAAATACAAAGAGCAAGTAAACCATGCAACACATTCAGCAGGTTAAGCAGCATTGTATCTATTAACCTCAAACAATACTCTCTAAAGGCACAATATAACATTTCACTTAGGAATGACATTTCCTGTGCAAACTAGAAGCTCATGCCCGATACTGAGCACCAATAAATCTGACAGGGTCCTCCTCACACATCAGTCATCAAAGAAACAGTCAATTGAAGAAGAGCCCACTGAAGAAGATCCAAAAAAAAACCCACAAACCCTTTAAGAGGATGCAACCTGATCCCTTTGATCCCTCAGCTTTTATACTGAGCATGGCAGATGGGATGGAATACTCTATTGGCCAGTTTGGGTCACCTGACCTTTCCACAGGTGTAACCCTTCCACAGGGTAAACAACCAAGTCAGCTGACCCTGGTTGCCACAGCAACAAGTAAGAGCAAGAGCCTCTCTCACTGAACAGACAGTTGGCTTTGTTTCACCCCAAACCAGGACTTCTGAGACTTAAATTGATAGATGAAGCAGTAGGGTGGGTAATTGGATTAGGAAAATGACATAATAATTACAGGGACAACACTTGCTGTGATGTAGGATGGGAATGCCCTGGACCGTGTACATCAGCATCGCTTAAAAATACGTGCTGAAATGTACAAACTGTGTCCTCTGCACTTTGCCAACAATTTCCCTGAGGAATGGATTTACCACAAATTTGGCCTAGGTTAGAAGCAGGTGAGTGGCATTACATGAAAAGTACACCCTGGTGTATTGAATGGACTGGAGAGGAGGAATTTAAGGACGCAAATCTCCAATTATTAAACATAACAAAGGCAAGGAGCAGAAAATCCCAAAATGCTAAATGGAATCGTACACGAGTCTTTAATTGTTCTACAACTGACTATGGAATCCAACGATTGGGTCCAGAGGCCAAAGCCTTATGATTAGGGTGCCTTTGTAGAAACTATGCTACTTGCATACATAATACTTGGACTGTCACCATGATACAAAAAGAGTCTATTAGTTGCAATGAGAAAGCAATGCCTTCCATGGGTCATACTGTCTGGGTTAGTAGTGGTGGAACTTGGACTACTCAATTACCCTTAGAAGGAAAAGTGCGTCAACATACTTTAGGTATGTTAACCTCGTGACCCTTATGGAGACAAAGACCATTGGATAACCAACTATGAGGGAAATTAAAGTGAAATGAAATAGATCCTCAGTGACATCCATCCACTGCAATTAAGGTAGGATGGGCCTTAGAAGCTATCTTCAGCCCCCAAATTACTTCCTTTCAAAATCAGATGTGGTTAAATAATTTGTCAGGACAGGTGGAATTATTAGCAAATGCAACCAAAGCTGGATTACAAGATTTAAATACTCAATTACAAGCAACTTCAAAAATGTCTTTACAGAATAGGCTGGCCTTAGATTTGATACTATTATGTGAACATGGAGTGTGTGGATACTTAAACCTGAAGAAGGAGGATTGTTGCATCCACAAATCCATGTGACTGAACACCTGGATCAGCAAATAGACAAAATACAGCAAGTGGCAGAATTCAGTAGAGACATTAAGGCCTCCATGGAAGGAGGATGGTTAAACAGGATGTTACAAGGTTTTGGATTCTCTCTTACTGGATAGTTAGCTAGTTTGCTTCAAGGCATAGTTATAATTGTAATCGCTCTAATCATGATTTGCATTGCTTTTAGTTGAACTAAGAAACTAAGCTACTGTTGGAAACTATGTAATGGTGATGAAAAGAAATAGTGAGACATATGAGAACTATAGAAAGAAGTCTCATAATCTCAAGGGAGGAATGATGTACTTTAAAAAGGTAGAATGTACTTTTAAAAAGGTATAATATATTTTAGAAGGTAGAATCTCTCACTAAGTAAGAGCAAAGAGCTGTAAAAAAGTTACAAGGCCCTGTGAAACTGGACACTAGGTATAAACAATAAATGCCTTGCTAATGAATATACCCTTGAAGAAGAACCGAAGGCTGATAACAAGGGAACATCCCTCCACAGGAGGCGCTGAAACTGGTTGAAAACCGGACAGCTGCTGGATTGCAGTAACTGGGGGAAAGGTAAAGGCAGCAGTGGGAGATCGCGACCGCCAACTCAATTAGAGACTGAACAGGACTACCCCCCCCCCGGTACTGGAGCATGTGCACATCAATTAAAGGACATTGTAACTTTAATGAAAGTGAGAGACTGTACAAACCAATAGAAATTGTTAAGATAAGGTACTAACCAATAATTATAATTAAGGGTGTGTATTTCTGTGTTTTGAACCATATAAATGATCTGAAGAGTTTGTAGGCCAGTGTGCTAGTTTTGTGGATTACCACCTAGCGCCCATCTCTGCAGAAATGATTTAAATAAATAATACCTCTACTCTGTGTGTATATTGATTCTCACATACCGGGTAAATGACCCCGCTTTGGGACAATAGCGGCATGGCCTGTTGTGCCAGTTCTAGCTGGAATGGAGTTAATTTTCTTCATAGCAGCCCATATGGTGCTGTGTTTTAGATTTGTGACCACTAAAGTCCTTCTTTATATTTCACAAATCCTTCATAGGGAAGGATTTAGCTATTATGTCTGCATCTGAGCCCTCCTCCTGTGTTGATGCGGCCCGAAAAAGACCCTCTCCTGGATCTTCATCAGAAGAGGCAGGGGAAGGAGCCGATTTCCTTTTCTGCTTCATGTTCACTGGGGCAACTTGTACCAGTTCTGTTGGAGTTTGAGTACCAGCAGTATTCATTGTTGAAGCAGCTGGAATAGTCACAGCTGGTGCTGATGCAGGCAGCAGAGTAGCTGCCTGCTGCTGAGGGGCTGTTGGGGGGTGGCTGGCATGGCCAATGCTGCTGGGGCTGGTGCCCGTAGGACCAATGTGGCAGCTTCCCCCATTATGGGCAGAGGTTTGGCTGGTGCCAGTGGGGGAGGAGCTTGGGGAGTGGTTTGTGTCTGTGCCAGCTGTGAATTGGCCCATGGGATTTGAGTAGCAGCAGCACATGTCATACAATACACACTCCTGCACCGATTTTTAACACAAAACCACCCCTGCAACACAGTCAGGAGAACCAACATCATCATGATCTTTTCGCAGTAACATTCATTTTCTAAGCAGCCCAAAAGGTTTCCCTCCTCTAGCTCCTTGACATAAGCATTGAAGGGAAAGATAAACCTTTCCCAGGTGAAACCAAAAGTGTAATTAGTAGTAGAATCCATCACATGATGCCCAAAATACGCGGGTAGAACCATTATCAAAGTAACCATATTAGGTATCTGAATGCCAATCCATACAAAACCAGCACATTTAAACCACCACATGCAAATACAAAGAGCAAGTAAACCATGCAACATATTCAGCAAATTCAGTAGCATTGTATCTATTAACTTCAAACAATGCTCTCTAAAGGCACAATAGAACATTTTGCTTAGGAATGACATCCCCTGAGCAAACTGGAAGCTCAGGCCCCACACTGGGCACCAATAAATCCGTCATGGTTTGGGCCAGGTTGGCCAGTGACAAGACAACAGATGCTCCCCCCCACCTCTTACTCTAAGGAGAGGAAGAAGAGAGATAAAGAGATTTATGATTTCAGAGAAACTAAACTACAGTAACGAAATATTAATAATAAAATAAAAAGGAAATAATGAAATAGATATAATGCATACAAAACCATATCAAGCTCCCAGGGGGATGTCACCAGCAGGCACTGGGAAAGTTCCAGGCTGGACTCAGTGACAAATAGGAACTGGATTCATGATCTTGTTTCAGGAACCCACAGATCAGGATAACAGGTAGATGAACTGACAAGGTCCTCCTCAGATACCAGTCATTGAAGAAAGATAACCATTATAGAAGAGCCAACCCAATCCTTTTGATCCCTCAGCTTTTATACTGAGCATGGCAGATGGGATGGAATACCCTATTGGTCAGTTTGGGGTTTACGATTAGACTGTAATCTGGGATATGCATTCTCCAAAAACCCACAATGCCTAAGAACGCTTGTGTTTCCTTTTTACTAGTTGGTGGAGACATAGCTGCTATTTTGTTGATCACATCCATTGGGATCTGACGGCATCCATCTTGCCATTTTATTCCTAAAAACTGGATCTCCTGCGCAGGTCCCTTGACCTTACTTCGTTTTATGGCAAAACCAGCTTTCAGAAGGATTCGGACTATTTTACTCCCTTTCTCAAAAACTTCTTCTGCTGTGTTTCCCCATACAATGATGTCATCAATGTATTGCAGATGTTCTGGAGCCTCACCCTGTTCCAGTGCAGTCTGGACCAGTCCATGGCAAATGGTGGGGCTGTGTTTCCACCCCTGGGGCAGTCGATTCCAGGTGTACTGGACGCCCCTCCAAGTGAAAGCAAACTGTGGCCTGCACTCTGCTGCCAAAGGGACTGAGAAGAATGCATTCGCTATATCAATTGTGGCGTACCACTTGGCTGCCTTGGACTCCAGTTCATACTGGAGTTCTAGCATGTCCGGCACGGCAGCGCTCAGCGGTGGCGTGACTTCATTCAGGCCACGATAGTCTATAGTTAGCCTCCACTCTCCATTAGATTTTCGCACCAGCCATATGGGACTGTTAAAGGGTGAGCGGGTCTTGCTGATCACTCCTTGAACCTCTAGTTGATGAATCAGCTCATGGATGGGAATCAGAGAGTCTCGGTTAGTGCGATATTGCCGCCGATGCACCGTTGTGGTAGCAATCGGCACCTGTTGTTCTTCGACCCTCAGCAACCCCACAACAGAAGGGTCCTCCGAGAGACCAGGCAAGGTAGACAACTGTTTAACTTCCTCCGTCTCTAAAGCAGCTATGCCAAAGGCCCAACGGGACCCTTTTGGGTCCTTCAAATACCCTCTCCTGAGGTAATCTATACCAAGGATGCACGGAGCCTCTGGGCCAGTCACAATGGGATGCTTTTGCCACTCATTCCCAGTTAGGCTCACTTCCGCCTCCAGTACAGTCAACTCTTGGGATCCCCCTGTCACCCCAGAAATACAAATGGGTTCTGCCCCTCTAGAGCTTGATGGTATTAAAGTACACTGTGCACCCGTGTCCACTAGAGCCTTCTACTCCTGTGGGACTGATGTGCCAGGCCATCAAATCCACACCGTCCAATAAACCCGGTTGTCCCTTTCCTCCACCTGGCCGGAGGCAGGGCCCCTCTAATACTGGTCAGAGTATCCATTACTCACTTCTTGCAGAAATGACTTGGAAGTTCCTTCAAGTGGATCAGAAGCAAGATCAGGCCTTCTGCTCTGCCTGGGCAACTGCCCACTGGAAACTGGGGCGGCACTTTTCCTGGAGGGATCCCCTTTTGTGGCTGTCCTTCCTTGCAACTCCTGTACCCGTGTCCGCAGGATCGAAGTAGGTCGTCCATCCCACCTCCTCATGTCTTCCCCGTGGTCACGCAGGTAGAACCACAGGGTGCCTCGTGGTGTGTACCATCTGTACTCTCTCTCTTGAGTGGGGAAATACCTGCTTCTAATAGCTGAGATGCTGGCCCGTACAGGTGGGGAGTAGGACATATTCTCTTCAAGTTGCTGGACCTTCCGTGACAGTTTCTCCACAGCTGAGACAAGGGGGGAAGAGAGACTTTCTTCATATCGCCGGAGCCAGCCAGCCACCTCATCCACCGTTGGTCCCTCTTCACCTTTCCATTCCATTACTGCCAGTGAGTTGGCATATGACGATGGTGCGCTCCGTACAAACTTCCGCCACATGGGCCTTGTGCATTGCACCTCATCAGGGTCTGTGGGTAAGTCTGCATTGTCCAAGTCATAATAAATCATCTCCCGCACAGCTAATTCTCTCAGGTACTGGATACCTCTTTCCATGGTAGTCCACTTGCTTGGTTGATGTACAACATCTTCACTGAAGGGGTACCCCTCCCTCACGCCTGACAGGAGTCGTTTCCAGAGGCTGAGGGCTTGGGTCTTCTTCCCAATTGCCTTGTCAGTGCCGCCTTCCCTGGACAGGGATCCCAGCTGCCTGGCCTCCCTACCCTCTAATTCCAGGCTACTGACCCCGTTATCCCAGCACCGGAGCAGCCAGGTGACAATGTGCTTGCCTGAAAATCGGCTAAAATCTTTTCGCATATCCCGCAGCTCACTCAAGGATAGGGATCGAGTAATTATCTCTGGCTCTGCCTCTTCCTCCTGCTCTCGTGATGGCCCTGGTTCATCATCATCTTTTACTAAGCGAACTGATTTCTTCGTGTACTTCCTCTTCTGTATGGGGGCAACTGATACTGGCACGGGTTGATTCCCTGGTTGAGCTGCAGGGGCTGCCGCAGGGGTTGCCGCAGGGGCCACAGGAGCTGCCGCAGGGGCCGCCGGCCTAGTTTCCATCTCTTCTCTCTGAGGGTGCTGCGTAACACTGAGCAGTGCCTGGTAGATACTGGCCAGGGCCCAGCACAGTGCGGTGAGTTGTGCCTCTCTAGAATAGCCACAGCATTTTCCCTTCAAATATTCCACCACTTTATTAGGGTCCTGTAACTGTTCAGGGGTGAAGTCCCAGACCATTGGAGGTGAAAAGTTCTCTAGGTACCTGCCCATGTTCTCCCACATGCCATGCCACCCCTGACTATCCAGCCTCGGAGCAGATCTCCGTATGGGAGTCTTAAATAGTCGCTTAACCCTAGACAAAACCTGGAACGTACTCAGGAGACATAACACTAGGAACATGCTGGTTTGAGTATCCCAAGGATATTCAAAATTCTCAAAAGCTGTCATACCTGGCCCAAAGGAGAAAAGGGAGGCAAAAGAGCTGGGGAAAGTGTCCCCCCCTGTTTCCTCCACAGACTGGCTGTAATTATTAACAAACTCAGAGAGACGGTGCCCAATGTACGGACAGGACAGCAGAACCGCATAAACACCCCACAATAGCTGTCTGAACAGTGACGTTATCATATCATAAACAGATACCGCACAGGACAGCAGAATGATAATCCTGATCCCTGTTCCAGACATAATAAACAGTATCACAGGGAGTACATAAACCATATAGGAATTTATATAACACAGCCATGAAAACAAAGCAAGCAACATGGTGACCAGTGACTATTTACCTAAAAAATACCTACAAAAATTCGTTTTCTCCAGGCTCTGGTTAGATTCTGTTGTTATCTCAACCCTCGAGCCCCACGTTGGGCACCAAAAAGGACTGTCGTGGTTTTGCCTCAGAGGGCAACAAAGAACCACGTGCCACTCGCTCAGCTCTTCCCACTACAGGAAGAATCAGGAGAAAAAAAAAACCGCAAGACTCTAGGGTTGAGACAAGGGCATTTTAACCAAATAGCGAAGGGAACAAGCAAAATAACAACACCACCACCACAGACAAAGGAATACACAAACGTGGTTACGAAACCGCCGCTCACCGACCCAACACACCTCAGCCCGCTCCGAGAGAGTTTCCTGACACCTCCCCCCAGCATTTCAAGGTTGGCATGGATCACGTGGCATGGAATACCAGAGAAAATTAACCCTATCCCTGCCAGAACCAGGACAAAGAGCCAACCCAATCCTTTTGATCCCTCAGCTTTTATACTGAGCATGGCAGATGGGATGGAATACCCTATTGGTCAGTTTGGGCCACCTGACCTGTCCACTCCTTCCCACAGGTGTGACCCCTCCATGGGGTAATCAACCAAGTCAGCTGACCCTGGTTGCCACAGCAACAAGTATAAGCAAGAGCTTCTCTCACTGAACAGAAAGTTGGCTCTGCTCCACCCCAAACCAGGACAATGGGTCTGGTTTTGCTCAATGTCCTGGATGTACTTGGTGGGTGACGCTGAAAAATGGAGAAAGTCAATGTGTGCCTCAAGGAAATTTAACCCTGTGTGAGAATACTCAATTCTGAGCTGTATGATGTTAATTGCTTCATAATACTAAGAGTGATCAATAAGTGCTTTTCAAGATAACATAGTGGTGATGAAACTGGAGCCAGCTTCATCAAGTGGTATCCAGGAAACCCTTTGAGGTGGGCATGCTGTCTGTGGCATGAACCATGATGTGGTTCATACCATGTTTCCTGCCCTGAGAGACTGTTATGATAGACGGAAACCTGCAATCGTGGACTAAATAATCTTAATGAACTTTTTTTGTAGAAAGATAAATCATAAATTAGAGATCTGTATGTATATACACATATATGTTTTAAGACAACAAGTAGTAGTTATCTGAGCATGATGCAAATGGTATGGAACTGTCCTGCTTTGGGATGGAGCAGAGACAACTTTCTGTTCAACTACCCCATCTGCAGCATTCTCAGAAACACTTCTCGTTCTGTTTACCAATCTGTACAGCTAGAATGCATGGTTTCACACTGTCTAATGTAATTAAGCAGACCTTGGAAGGCAAATTGCTGGAAAACTTGATGTATTTATTTGTAGTTCAGCTTAATGGGGAGAAAAACCTTGCTAATTTAGCATGAAACCACAAGGAGTCTTTATTTTGGGAATTTCCCATTTTGTTTGGGGAGAGGCATTGGTGTTATCAAGCAAGGACCATATCCTGAAAGAAGGTAGACAACCTCAGGCTACTTTCAGTGCAGATGCCTGAAGTTGGTGTAGACCATCTCCCCCTTCCTCATGAACAGTCAGGGTGAGTGGTGAACCTCAGAAGGTCAAGGTGTGAAATGGCTCTATACAGGGGAGAATGCGGAATGGATGTCCTACTCATGATAGCTAAATTCTTATGGGGTGGGGAAAGAATCATCCTGGGAGACCTGAGAAATGCCACAGAGAGGGCAAGCTCTGCCATGGGAATGGGAAACCTCTTAACTCATTTGAGGAGCACATTAGGAACTCTCCACCAAAGACAAGTGCCACAATGACTTTTTTATGTCTTGACTGTTATTCCAAAATACTAGAAGTATAAATGCAAGCAGAGTGCAAAGTATGAATCTAAAGATGAAATGCCATTTCCACTAAATACAGTTGTGCCATGGATGAGTTACAAGTGAGATCTGGATGGAAGAGATATTACCTCTGTCACTTTATTGGTGGACCTTTTTAGAGAGTAGTCAGGGTTCCTGAATCATAGAATTGTCTAGGTTGGAAGGGATCTCTCAGATCATCGACTCCAACCATCAACCTAACACTGACAAAAGCCATCACTAAACCATGTCCCTAAGCACCATGTCTACACATCTTTTAAATACCTCCAGGGATGTCAATTCTACCAGTTCCCTGAGCAGCCTGTTCCAATGTTTGATAACCCTTTTGGTGTAAGATATTTTTCCTAATATCCAATCTAAACCTCCCCTGGCGCAACTTGAGGCCATTTCCTCTTGTCTTATTGCTTGTTACTTGGGAGAAGAGAGACTGACCCCCACCTCACTACAGCCTCCTTTCAGGTAGTTGTAGAGAGCGATAAGGTCTCCCCTCAGCCTCCTTTTCTGCAGGCTAAACAACCCCAGTTCCCTCAGCCGCTCCTCATAAGACTTGTTCTCTAGACTCCCCACCAGCTTTGTTGCCCTTTTCTGGATATGTTCCAGCACCTCCGTGTCTTTCCTGTAGTGAGGGGCCCAAAACTGGACACACTATTCAAGGTGAGGCCTCACCAGTGCCTTCTTTTGGAGGCCTAGCTTCTTCCACACCTACCAGGCTGGATATTCATAAAGTGTTGCAATAAATATACACTGCTACCTTACTCTTTGGTTATGAGCAGATTGTAATCTCACTCTGATAGAACATTTTCTGTTGCAGGTCTGCTTTTTTATCATCCCTCTGTGGACGCTTGACCTTGGCTAGCTACCAGGTGCTCAACAAACCAATCTATCACTCCCTTTCCATCAACAACACAGGGGGAGAAAAAAAAATAATTGACGAAAAACTCGTGGGTAGACATAAGGACAGAGAGATCACTTACCAGTTACTGTCATGGGCAAAACAGACTCGACTTGGGGAAGTTAATTTAATTTACTACCAATTAAACAGAGTAGGGTAATAAGAAATAAGAACAAATCTAAAAACACCTCTCCCCCCACCCCTTCCAACTTCTCTACCTCCTCCCCCACACCCCTGAGCAGTGCAGGGGGATGGGGAATAAGGGTTGTGGTCAGTTTATAACTAGTCCTTCCTCACACTCTTCCATGGCTCCATCATGGAGTCCCTCCCACAGGATACCATATGATGAGTCCTGTTTTGTTCAATAAATGAGGAAACAGGCTGGCAAGAGGTAATGTGAGTGCTGTAAAATAAAGCTGAAGACGACAGATGCTAAAGCACTTTAAAACAATAAGAAGGCTTTCAAAAAGATCTCCTGTCAACTTTTCCAGATACTTTTGGATGAAAAAATATTTTTTTTTAAATGCTGTTAGTTATAGTGATCCTGACCAAAAGACCACGGTACATCGAGAAGTTAATGATCCACATAACAGTTGACCTGAGTAGGCCCAGGCCTGTGCTATATGGTGCTGCACTGCATTATGTTGCTCATACAACTCGGCCTTCAGGCCTGTGTTGTGCTGCACAAATCCCTTGCCTGCAGGATAAACTCAGCCAGCTCATTGTAACAGAGTAACCTGCAGGTAGTTCCCACTTGGTACTGGTGATTACAACACTTGCATATCCTTGTCTTTATCTAAAAGTGCAGCAAGAAGTTCTCATGAGAACATTGTTTCTGTTTGACTGTAGAAATAATAAATAGAATTGTTTTCTCTTAAGAAAATCCTATAATAGCTTGAATGACCAAAAGGGGAGACTGTCTGCTATGGATGGAGTCTGCATGGCATTCTGAGCATGGGTTGGAGTCCTGTTCAATGCTGCACCACTCAGGGCTTCTAGCATCTAAAGGGACATAAGATTATATATACTATTCTCTTTTTATAGTGTTAGCTCTAATAAATAGCATTTTAAATTCCTTGCAGAGTCTAAGTGCCTTTCTTACTGAGATCATAATGAACCACCACCTCCTGTTGAAAAACACAAGTATACTGCAATTTTTTTACAAGGACAAGGGAAAGGTGCCTGGACAAACAACCGTCATGGAGTGTTTTTGCCTTTTCCTTGTATTTTGAGCATGAAGAGAAGAGTATGTTACACTGTTCTTTTCTTCTTTTAGGAAAGATATCAGTCTCAATATTGTATATTTGTGTTATTTATATCAATTTATTTGTTTATATCTATATTTTCTATAGCTATACAATCTGTTATACTGCTGCAAATTAATTCTGATCTATAGATAGGAATATATAGGCACATACATACTATTGTTGAGGTTTACAGTGGAAAAGATATAATTGCCTTCTGGGTTGAGAAAGGGACCTTTAAGTAGTTTGTCGTGGTTTAGCCTCAGACGGCAACAAAGAACCACGTGCCGCTCGCTCGGGCCTTCCCAATACAGGAAGACTCAGAAGAAAAAGGCAAGACTCTGGGGTTGAGACAAGGGCAGTTTAACAGAACAGCAAAGGGAACAAGCAAAACAACAACAATAACACGGACAGAGGAATATACAAACGCGGTTACGAAACCGCCGCTCACCGACTGGACCTAGACGCCTCAGCCCGCTCCAAGCGGTGACTCCCTGCCCCCTCCCCCCGGCAGTTCAAGGTGGGCATGGATCACGTGGTATGGAATACCAGAGAAAATTAACCCTATCCCCGCCGGAACCGGGATTGCCCAATGGAGATCACAATTTTAACCAAAATGAGCAATAATTTTACCTATAAACCAAAATCTCCAATCCGCATATGCTTAATTACACCTTTAAAAAATATGTTTTCCTGTGGCTTCAGTTACTTTCTACTTAGTCTTCTTTCTTTTAGTTTGTTCGCAGCCCTTCAGTCTTTCTGGGCTGGCAAATGTTTTTCACCCTTTACATGTTAATAGGGATGATAGGTAATAATAGCTGTTTCTCTAATTTTTATATTTTTTTAAGCAATTCCTTCAGATTAAATATTTTAAAGATGAAAAAGAAAATACTGATGAAGTATGATGCTAAAACCACTGCATATTTTTCTTCATGATATCATTTTCTTGGAATCTTAGAAATGGTCATTGAAAAGGATATCTGGGGGGTTTCAGCCCAACCTACTGCGGGACTGTCACCAACACTAGACAAGGACAGGCATGGTGTTGTCTAGACAAGTACTGAAAACCACCAAGAATGGAGTTTTCCCAACCTCCATTAATTCCTTCTAAAACTAAATCCAGGAGTTAGAGTTCCAGAGATAAATATGTGTATGTATGTACAAATCCATGTATCTGTAAGGAATACAGAGCTCTGAAGGTCTTTAACAGAAAGGCCTCAAACTTGACTCCCTCTGTGGCTGAGACAGAAGTTGCTGAGAAGGTTCCTCTTCTTTTTGACATCTGTCATACCTGTATATGTGTTTATAGTTCAGAGAGAGGGAGTACACAGGCAAATCATAGAATCATAGAATCAATCCTTATGTTTAATTTACTCAAAGTTTTTAGACCCTGCCTTGGTTCTTTATATGTGTGTGTGTGTAGGTAACTTTAAAAGCACATTCAGAGCAGTGGGTGCAGAGTTGCGACTTCCAGTTTGTCCATAAACCTGTGCATGCTTACAGAATGAATCACAGCAACTGACTCCCATGAAAGCAACACTGCTTTCCATGTTGCATTTTTCTCCTGCTAATGAGGCTGACACTGTTTAGCGCTGCACAGGTGACAGGACAAACAAATATTGCCTGATGATTAAAGATATGATGATTTACCTTTGCTGCAGCTATGCAGTCAGAGTAGTAAGCAGCTCCCTTTAATTTGCAGCATGTTCTGAAAATAAGATTGATAAACAATCACCGTGTGGCTTAAATGCTGTCTTTCACAATTGTGTTGTACTGGATCAGGCCAGGATGGAGTTAACTTTCTTCATAGCAGCCTGTATAGTGCTGTGTTTTGGATTTATGGCTAAAATAGTGCTGATAGCCCACCAGTGTTTTGACTATTGCTGAGCAGGCAGGTGGGATGTGCAGGTAGGAATGAACATCTCAATAGATAGAAGGGGAATAGGTTGGGAGTAAGGGAAATACCTTAAAAGTAAAGATAAGAAGTTTATGGTTGACATAAAAAGCAATAGAAGGATTCAAAGAGAGGGAAATGGTAAAAGAAAATGGTTTCAGAAAAATTATCTTTTCAGGCAAATTTTTGCCAAGGGTACAGAAAAGGACACAGAAAAATATAAAGATGAAAGGTTAGGAGAGTCTGGACAATGAACTGCAGAGATGTACTAAAAAGGCTGTGTTTATAAAAGCTGTGGAGAAAAAAATCTGCATATGAGGGCTCTATTGACCACACTAATTTGGGAGTTGGGGTGTCAGAATCTGACCCTTAAGGAGAAATGAATAGCCAAAAGGAGACTGACTTGATACTGGAATTTGTCAGGTGTTTGCTGAAATTGACAGAAAGAGGGAAGGTTGTAAAAAACTAGGAGCTCAGGCACAACAGCTCAAACTGAAGGAGGACTGTCCGCACGCAGAATCAGAGTAAAGAAAACTCACGAATGGGATCTCACGGAATCACGGAATCTTCAGAGTTGGAAGGGACCTCTAGAGATCATCTAGTCCAACTCCCCTGCTAAAGCAGGATTGCCTAGAGCACATCCCTCAGGACTGCATCCAGGCGGGTCTTGAAAATCTCCAGAGAAGGGGACTCCACAACCTCCCTGGGCAGCCTGTTCCAGTGCTCTGTCACCCTAACCGTAAAGAAGTTTTTTCTCATATTTGTTCGGAACTTCCTATGTTCTAACTTGTGCCCATTGCCCCTCGTCCTGTCACTGGGAACCACTGAAAAGAGCCTGGCTCCATCCTCCTTAAACCCACCCTTTAGATACTTGTAAACATTAATCAGGTCCCCCCTCAACCTTCTCTTCTCCAGGCTAAAGAGTCCCAGCTCTTTCAGCCTTTCCTCATAAGGGAGATGCTCCAATCCCATTATCATCCTAGTTGCCCTTTGCTGCACCCTCTCCAGCAGTTCCCTGTCCCTCTTGAACTGGGGAGCCCAAAACTGGACACAGTATTCCAGTTGTGGCCTCACCAGTGCAGAGTAGACGGGGAGAATGACCTCCCTCGACCTACTGGCCACACTCTTCCCTATGCAGCCCAGGATCCCATTGGCCAACAAGGGCACACTGCTGGCTCATGGATAATTTGCTGTCTACTAGGACCCCCAGGTCCTTCTCCTCAGAGCTGCTTCCCAGCAGGTCCACCCCTAACCTATACTGGTGCTTTGCATTCTTCCTCCCCAGGTGCAGGACCTTACACTTGCCTTTGTTGAACCTCATTAGGTTCTTCTCTGCCCAGCTCTCCAGCCTGTCCAGATCACGCTGGATGGCAGCACGGCCCTCTGGAGTGTCAGCCACCCCTCCCGGTTTGGTATCATCAGCAAATTTGCTGAGGATACACTCTGTCCCCTCATCTAGGTCATTAATGAATATATTGAACAAAATTGGACCAAGTATTGACCCCTGGGGGACACCACTGGTTACAGGCCTCCAACTAGACTCTGTGCCGCTGATCACAACCCTCTGAGTTCTGTCACTCAGCCAGCTCTCGATCCACCTTGCTGTCACCTCATCTAGCCCATACGTCCTCAGCTTCCTAATGAGGATGTTATGGGAGACGGTGTCAAAAGCCTTGCTGAAGTCAAGGTAGATGACATCTACGGCTCTCCCCTCATCCAGCCAACCCGTTATAACGTCATAGAAAGCTATCAGATTGGTCAGGCATGATTTACCCTTGGTAAATCCATGTTGACCACTTCCAATAACTTCCTGTTCCTTTACGTGTTTGGAGACGACATCCAGAATGAGTCGCTCCATCACCTTCCCAGGGACAGAGGTGAGACTGACTGGTCTGTAGTTCCCCGGGTCCTCCTTCCTGCCTTTTTTGAAGATTGGAGTGATGTCAGCCTTCCTCCAGTCCTCAGGCACCTCTCCTGTTCCCCATGACCTTTCAAAGACGATGGAGAGTGGTCTAGCGATAACATCTGCCAGCTCTCTCAGCACTCGCGGGTGCATCCCATCAGGGCCCATGGACTTGTGAATGTCCAGCTTGGCCAAGTGGTCTCTGACCCGGTCCTCCTCAACTGAGGGAAAGTCTTCCTCTCTCCTGACCTTCCCCCTTGCCTCCCGGGTATGGGATTCATGAGGGACAGCTGCTATCTCCATAGTTCTATCTCCATAGAACTAAAGGAAAATTAATTAAAAGAAATGGATATTTAGTAGTGCTGACGTGTTGTGGTTTTACCCCAGTAGGCAGCTAAGTACCACACAGCCACTCACTCCCCTGCTACAGTGGAATGGGAAAGAAAATCAGAAGGGTAAAAGTGAGAAAACTCGTGGGTTGAGATAAAGACAGTTTAACAGGTAAACCAAAAGCTGCACGTGCAAGCAAAGCAAAACAAGGAATTCATTCACTACTTCCCACCAGCAGGCAGCTGTTCAGACATTTCCAGGAAAGTCAGGCTCCATGACACATAACGGTGACTTGGGAAGACAAATGCCATAATTCTGAAGGTGTCCCCCCCTTCTTCCTTCTTTCACCCAGCTTTTAATGCTGAGCACAAAGTCATATGGTATGGAATATCCCTTTGGTCATTTTGCGCCAGCTGTGCCCCCTCCCAACTTCTTGCCCACCCCCAGCTGGCAGGGCAGCATGAGAAACAGAAGACCTTGACACTGTGCAAACACTGTTCAGCAATAGCTAAAACATGGGTGTATTATCAACACAGTTTTCATCACAAATCCAAACATAGCACCATAACAGCTACTATGAAGAAAATTAACCCTATCCCAGCCAAAAGTAGTACACATTGTGCTTTATTTTTCAATTAAAGTACTGTTATAATTGAAATGTTTTGCAAAGCCAGTTTACTCATTTCAGTCATAAGTTGCCGGAGTGGGAGCCGGACCCGGAGTAACGACGAAATCTCAATACGAGTATGATCGTTCTCCCTTTATTCAAGTTTTCCCAGCATATTTATAGACAGGCAGTAAAAGGCAGTAAAAGCACCCGCTAGCAACAGTTATGTGATTGGTTTACAACCTATGTTTACGTGGCTAAAGCAATTAGTTCATTGGTACACATCTTGTGCCCACCCATCGCTACACAACACAACTTCTTCCTCTATTTACAGATGTAGTTCTGCTTATCTTTGTTTACCGTCTTGTTACTTCTGCTTTTTGAAGAGCTTCAAGGAGAGTTCGCGGTCACATTCAGGCCTGTAACTAAGGCTTCTCCTTGAGGCTCATATCAGAGGCTGGATTGTTCATCGCAATCAGATCATGTCCCTTCTCACTCAGCCATTCCTCCACAATTCCCCCTTCTTGTTTTTGAACAATCCAGGCTCGGTTTATGACTTTTAACATAGCTCTCTTAATACACGAAAGGACTACACATAAGCACAAACCTATGATTACAAAAATTATTATAATATGTAAGCCTTCAACAAACAATCCTAATAGCCATTGTGGCATCCTTCCAAACAAGTTAGTTAGCCACTCGTCTAAAAACCCATGACTTTGACGAATCTTGCTCGCATGTTCTTTTAACCATTGCAACTGTTTGTGAATTGATTCGCTGTGATCGGACAGATTCATACAGCACATCCCTTCAAAATCTTCGCAACCATGTCCTTGGGCTAATAACAAAAATCAATTGCTGCTCTATTTTGAAGTGTACCATGCTGAATAGAGTCTACATCTGCTAATAACCCACTTAACACTAACGACGTTGCATTGGTCTGTTTAGCCAGCCAACAACCCTATTTTACTCAGCATATTTAACGCCGTTGCTGTTCCTAGCGAAGGGAGAATACTTAACCCTATTCTTTGTCCGAGATTTGGGAATGTTATATGGTCGTCACAAGATGGAGTAAAGGTATGAACTGTCCTCTTGGCTCTGTATTTACTGTGTGCTCTGCTCATTGTGGCTTTGGCCGTACGCAGGCCTCTGCTGCCACATCTCCCCCCCCCTTTTTTTTTTTTTTTTTTTACAAAGAGATGTTTTTAATGCATTTTGCTGATCCCCTTTCCATATTACTGCTGTTTTATACCTTACTCATATTAAATTTACACAATAAGATTGATTACATTCTTGTATACTTGCATTTTGAGCCGAAGCAAACATACGGATGAGAAGTACAAATCATTACAGAATTTTCTTGCTCACAACTTCTATTTGTTGTAGTATTATCCATGGTTAGCATGCACCCCGATTTAAGGTGCTTATAATACAACTTCGGTTGTTCAGACCACTGAACAGTTCTTACAAAATGTCGCTCTACTGTTGTGGATGACAAAGAAGACATGTTTAGAAAATTCAAAACATGAGAGCATATGTGGACAATAAAATAAGGAAACTGTCTTTTTCATAAAAGCAACATTAATTGCATTAAATAACAATTGGTTCTCTACTTGTTTTATAAATGCTTCTTCAAGTCTTTGAACAATGCCAGTAACATATTGAGAGTCTGCCACTACATTTAACGGTTCCTGTTGAAATAAGTCAAAAGCCTTTACTGTGTCCCTGAACCATCTACAAACACCGTACGGGTGCCAGCAAGAGGCTTTGGTGCTGGCAGGATGTGCGGCTGTAAAGGAATTTGTAGAAGTGACTGTAATAGTGTATGCCAGGGGAAAGAATAATTTATTTGCCCAATATAATGTACTAAGGCAATTTGTAGGTTAAGATTTTGTGATAAACAAGGGTCAACATCGTCCTTTTTGACGGGGACTTGTATGTGGCTTGGATGCATTCCAGAAAGCTGCTGATAGCACAAACGACCCTGGAAAAACAATGGTGGTAACATTTCAATCATCATAGTTACTGGTTTTGAAAAGGTATGTGGCAAAAATACCCACTCTAATGTAGTCAGGCTCTTTGCGAGTGCATCATCCCACTGTCCTATCAGGGCGTAAGGTTGAAATTCTTGTAGGAAGGTGTTCAATGCATCTTGCAGCAGTAGTAGACTATATCTTATCTGCAATGTGCTGTAATGCCTTCTGAGCTGTTGGGGTTAATGAATGTGGAACCTACGGGGGGGAGGGAGGGGCAGACTGTCCTGGTTCCGGCAGGGATAGGGTTAATTCTCTGGTATTCCATACCACGTGATCCATGCCAACCGTGAAATGCCGGGGGGAGGGGGCGGGACGCGCTCTCGGAGCGGGCTGAGGCGTCTCGGGTCAGGTCGGTGAGCAGCGGTTTCGGTTTCCTAACCACGTTTGTGTATTCCTTTGTCTGTGGTGTTGTTGTTGTTATTTTGCTTGTTCCCTTCACTATTCGGTTAAAATGCCCTTGTCTCAACCCTAGAGTCTTGCGGGTTTTTTTTCTTTTTCTTCTCTTCTGATTCTCCCTGTATTGGGAAGAGCCGAGCGAGCGGCACGTGGTTCTTTGTTGCCGTCTGAGGCAAAACCACGACACAGACACAGCGCTCCAGGGCGTCCCTTGTATCTTCAAAGTTCGCTCATGTCTCTCTCCCCTGCTCTGACCCAAGACAGCCCCCTTATACCCTGCACAGGATTGAGTGCAGAAGTACAGGCTAGAGTCGCTGCACGCGTGGCCAGTGCATGCAGCGAGTCTCACCAAACTCATGATCCAGCTTTGCTAACAGCGGCTGTCTGATACGTGACTCCATTGTTGTAATCCCTTCTTGTTATCTTCTTCTGTGAAGGTCAGGTTCTCATGGATACGCACACAGTTTTTACAGCAACATATTCTACAACTTGTACAAGGGTACGATGCAAAGCGGCATCTACATCTGATCATATAATGCTTATTAAACACGGCAAACAGTATACTAAACATAACAGACAAATTCCTTCCACACAGGCAATGAGTATAATTTGCTTCAACCAACCCCACCCCCAAGTCCATCCAGCAAAAAGATTGCACCCAGTGGTCTCCACAAGTTGCTGGTTCGGTCGGTGCAGTTCTTGCAACTGGGCATGGATGGATTTGGAGTGGCCACTTAGATTCATACAGTACAGTCCTTTAAAATCCTGACAACCATGTCTGTGAGCTGAAAGCAAAAAATCAGTTGTCGGAGTGGGAGCCGGACCCGGAGTAACGATGAAATCTCAATATGAGTATGATCTCTCTCTCTCTGAATTCTCTTAGTGCCAGGAGGCACATAAGGCGCGAACAACAATCTTCCAATTGGAACAATTGTTCCAATTGTTCCAATTGGATATTGTTGTGTAGCGTTTCTACAACTTTTTCATTTTTTCTGGGAGGAGGTAGTTAGCCTCCTGCCCAACCCCCATAACTTGGAGGGCCAGTGGTTTTTTGTCAGGGTGTCCTTCCCTTAGGCTGCGTTGGTTCACGGCACCTTCTTAAGTTTTAACCGGTGCACCCTCCAGAGGAGGATCCCCTATCCACCACCCAGGGGACGCGCCTTCTAGCCGTGCAGCCCCAGCCGAAGGTATGAGTATGATCGTTCTCCCTTTATTCAAGTTTTCACAGCATATTTATAGACAGACAGTAAAAGACAGTAAAAGCACACACTAGCAAAAGTGATTGGTTTACAACCTATGTTTATGTGACTAAAACAGTTCATTGGCACACCTCTTGTGAGTTCATTGGTGCACCTCTTGTGCCCACCCATCGCTACACAAGACAGCTTCTCCCTCTCTCTACAGATGCAGTTCTGCTTATCTTTGTTTACGGTTTTGTTACTTCTGCTTTTTTAAGGACTTCAAGGAGAGTTCGCGGTCACATTCAGGCCTGTAACTAAGGCTTCTCCTTGAGGCTCATATCAGAGGCTGGATTGTTCATCGCAATCAGATCATGTCCCTTCTCACTCAGCCATTCCTCCACAATTCCCCCTTCTTGTTTTTGAACAATCCAGGCTCGGTTTATGACTTTTAACATAGCTCTCTTAACACACGAAAGGACTACACATAAGCACAAACCTATGATTACAAGAATTACTATAATACGTAAGCCTTCGACAAACAATCCTAATAACCAATGCGGCAGCGTTCCAAACAAGTTAGTTAACCACTCATCCAAAAACCCATGACTTTGACGAATCTTGCTCGCATGTTCTTTTAACCATTGCAACTGTTTGTGAATCGATTCGCCGTGATCGGACAGGTTCATACAGCACATCCCTTCAAAATCTTCGCAACCATGTCCTTGGGCTAATAACAAAAAGTCAATTGCTGCTCTGTTTTGCAAAATTGCATGGCGCAGGCTATTTTGATCTTCCAACAAATTCGCTATAATCTCCGTGGTGACCTTCGCTTGTTTCTCAGCCCAGCAAGCCAACCGTCTTATGTCCTTTAAGGCCCTGCCTGCCGCTGCTCCAGGCATAAATAAAGACAAGAACACTCTTTCAGTGGCACTAAGTAAGGTTACCTCATCATTACAATCTGGTGTGAGACCCCTAATGTCACGCTTTAAGCGCCCGGGATGGGAATCCTTTGTCACGTTCTTCCACCAATTTTTATTTGGGGCTAGTAGTGTTAGTTTACCAAGATAGCATGGACCACCCACCACGTTTTTCGGAATTCCCTGCCATGCTCGATCACCACATATCAAGAACACATTTGGTGGCAGAGCTTTTGTGTGGTGCCATTGTTCCAGAGGGGCATTGGGTGTCTCATTTCAGCCCCATAGGCTCCCAGGCCATCTTCGAGGCCTGTATCATTTGTGCCGCAAAAGGAATTCAAGGGAACGTTCAGCCAATTGTTCAAGGCCCAAACTACTGCGGCCAGTTCCAATGTTTGAAGGGAATCTCGGGTGTCTCCATTGATGATATGCTGACACCATTGATCTTTTTCCTGCCAAACACAGGCTGCACGCCACAAGCGTTTACCAGCGTCTGTATATACAGTGATACCATCTGACAGTGGGTCTCCCTGTACTTTAGGTTTTTCTATCCCCTGATTTCTTTTTAAAACTTGCCATAGTTTTCCCTGTGGCTGTTGTGAATGGACTCTCCCACTATACCCTAACAAAGCCTCTTGTATGGCAACGTCATTGCGCAGCCACCATTCTAAGTGTCCGACATTGACAGGTATGCTAATATCCTCTGGTTCTTTACCACTGATTTCTACCATTCGGGATTGACCCTTCCGTATCAGTTCCCCTATTGCCTCAGTTCTCGTTTGAATACTCGTTTTTGGTTGTACCCCTAGAAATACCCATTCCAGGACATGGAACACATCCTCTTTTGTTCTCTTTCCTTCGCATTTGCCAGTGGCATCACCCACAGAGGCGCCGGGAGGAGCAGTGTCCCCCTTTCTGTTTTGCCACTGGCAAATGACGGCATATTAAACATAACAGACAAATTCCTTCTACACAAGCAATGAGTATAATTTGCTTCAACCAACCCCACCCCCAAGTCCATCCAGCAAAAAGATTGCACCCAGTGGTCTCCACAAGTTGCTGGTTCGGTCGGTGCAGTTCTTGCAACTGGGCATGGATGGATTTGCAGTGGTCACTTAGATTCATACAGTACAGTCCTTTAAAATCCTGACAACCGTGTCTGTGAGCTGAAAGCAAAAAATCAACAGCAGCTCTGTTTTGCAGTGTCGCATATCGAATACTATCTACATCTAGCAATAACTCAGAAATAGCTGTACTAGTAGCATTACTAAACTTGTCCTTGGCAGCAACAGAGTCCTTGTTATCAAGAATCCTTGGCAGCGAAAGAGTCCTTGTTAGCAAGAGCGCATGCGGACTCCCTCTTCTTGCTGGTGCTGTGCTTTGATCTTCTTCCACAACAGGCCAAGATTCTCAAGCAGCTAGATAAGGTGTCTGTGAGTCCATTACAGGCTTATGTCATCCAAATGTTTTTCTTGCAAACACCCGAGACTGAATAACAATTGGTGCGATTTATGTGTTTTCCAGCACCCAGGTGCGGGTCCCTTGAGTGTATTTACAATCCTCCTCGCCGATCTTCCATTGCTTTCCCATATTCCACCCCCTTGCTCAAGAGACCGCTTCTGCTGGGGTTTTTTAGTCTCGCAGGGTATAACACTAAGGCATGCAATAACATGTACACAGATAGGAAAAAAACAAAAACATATCTCTATGGTACTGCTTTGAATCAGGTGTCCTATTTCTCTTTTTCTGCTGCTTTCTCGTAGCGCATATGGCATACTTTTGTGCTAACGTGGCACATTTCCCATCTAATTGTTCCTGTTTGGTTTCTCTCTCTCTTTTTTTTTTTTTTCCCTTTTTCTTTTTTTTTTCTTGTCTTTCATCACTTATGACTGACAAAAAAGTCTGCCTTTGCAACAAGAGCTCAGTTTCTCGTGTTTCCTTAAGTTTCTCATTTTCCTACAGAGCATCCTATAGATTTTGTCTCAACTCCTTTTCCCAATCAATGATGATCTTATAGGCAAACAACAAACAACTAGCCATACGCCCTGCACGGGCAAGCCGTTCCCGAGAGCGTAAGCGTGTCGACTGGTGAAAACTCCCCCAATATTTCAGGACTTTCATCAGTTCTACAGCTCATCCTGGTGTATCTACCTGGGGTGCGCTCGCCTTATGTCTAAACATTGTGTATGTACAAACTTCTTCACTTGATGGAGTGTCAGCCCTAGTCGCGTACAAGAACAGTACCACACCGGGCAGAACACCTGCTCAAGTGGAGTCACCTAACAACACTGCACACAACAAAAAACAAACACTAGCACAGATGCTGATCAGCAGGTATAAGCTGGCGCCCACACACACTTACACAGCAGACATACAAAACCCAGCACTTCTATCTCAGGGAGACGGCTGGGGAGAGGAGGATCTGAGGCGGGCAGTGGCAGGAGAAAAACAGCTCCGGCTCCGTCCTTCTCTGCTGACATTCTGACAATACACCGCAATACCCCGATTCCGGCTGCACACGTATAAGCGGTTGATAAGGAGGAACAGATGCAGTACCTGGCCCAAATGGAGAATGGTTATGAACGGAGGAGCGTGATAACAACTTTTGTCGCTGTTGCTGTAAAATCTCCGCAGTTGGAGCAGATGCAAGCATAGCTTTAACTGAGGTTAAAGGTGGATATAAATCAGGTTCAGTCTCTGGATTTATTGGACCAGGAGTCCCACTCCCTCGAATCTCCACCACAGATTGACAGACTGTCCCAGTCATTCCTTTGACAGCGGGCAGGCCAAAAAAACGCGCAATAGGTCCAGGCTTACTTGGAGGTGGTGTGACAGCGGCTCCTGGGCTTAACATTTGAGCTGCTGCACAGGCTACTTCCCGCTCCACTTTCATGGCTTTCAAAGCCTCTAACACTGTATTCCATAGCCCACGGATGGCTTTTATTTCTTTTTCATCTTTTTCGTCTCCTTCAATTATTTTATACCACATTGTCTCTCCAAATTCCCGCCATTCCGAAACCGAAAACAACATAGGTGTGTCAGAAAAATGACCCCATCTCTGTCCCAATTTAATCAGTTTCGCTGGTGTTTCAATCCCTCTCTTAGAGAGGATCCCAGCGAGTAGCGTGGCCGCAGCTTCTGTCTCCATAGCTGCGCCTGGGAGGTGAGGAGCGACCTCACACCGTTGTCTGCTCCCGCTTATGCGCCCAAGCAGCACGTCTCCCAGCCGAAGTTTCCCACTCCCCTCCTCTAGCTGCTTACCGCAGTCTCAGAGAACTCAGTCGCGCTGAACCATCCTCTGCTACCAGATGTCGTAGTGGGAGTTGGACCCGGAGTAACGGCGAAATCTCAATACGAGTATGATTGTTCTCCCTTTATTCAAGTTTTCCCAGCATATTTATAGACAGGCAGTAAAAGGCAGTAAAAGCACCCGCTAGCAACAGTTATGTGATTGGTTTACAACCTATGTTTACGTGACTAAAGCAATTAGTTCATTGGTACACATCTTGTGCCCACCCATCGCTACACAACACAACTTCTTCCTCTATTTACAGATGTAGTTCTGCTTATCTTTGTTTACTGTCTTGTTACTTCTGCTTTTTGAAGAGCTTCAAGGAGAGTTCACAGTCACATTCAGGCCTGTAGCTAAGGCTTCTCCTTGAGGCTCATATCAGAGGCTGGATTGTTCATCGCAATCAGATCATGTCCCTTCTCACTCAGCCATTCCTCCACAATAAGTTTCCTGAAAAATTCAATTGCAAAACAGGAGCTTCACTCCCCCTTAGCGTGCTTCTGGGTAAGTATGTATTTAAGCTATGTGAGAAAACATGGGAATCAGGCCCAGGCAGTTGGATGTTATATTCCAGCTGTTGCAAGGGTCAATGGGTAAAGGATCTGCAACTCAGAATAAGTATTGCTGCTATAAGAGTACCTGTGTGACTATGCCTTAAAATACCAGTGACTTAAAATACCTCTTGAACTGGGAGATCTCTGAAGCAGCACCCAGGCAGGGGCACACAAGCAGGAACACAGGCACCGTGGAGCTCGGTCCTTGCTAGAGAGTGTTTTCGAACCTGCTGGGTTTGTCTGTATATCAGGGATTCACGCAGGCATAGTTTACCACTGTGCTTTGATCTTCTCCAACAGCAGGGCAGGAATATCAAGCATGTTTGATAGGGTGCCTCTGAGTCTATCACAGGCCTATGTTATCTAAACACAGATGTTCTACTTGTCAAGTACACAAGACTAAACAACGATTAGTATGATATATGTGTTTTTTGGCACCTCAGCTGCAAGTCACTTGAGCGTGTTTACAATCCTCCTTGTCAATCTTCCGTTATTTTCCCACAGTTCTAATAAATAGTATTTTAAATTATACTTTACAGAGTCTGAGTGCTTTTCTTACTGGGATCATAACAGACCAGTACTTGCTGGTAAAAAAAAAGATGCATAGAAAAAAGCAGATGAGATTTTGAAAACTGTAAACTTGTGTTATTGTTTTTATTAGTAATATAGGTGACAAGAATATGTCTGACAACATTGTGGTCATCAGAAACTATTCTAAGAGGAGTAGATTCTCAGCGTAAGATCTTTTGTGGTTTTGGAGAGTCCTTGTCGGCGTGTGTCGGAGTGGGAGCCGGACCCGGAGTAACGATGAAATCTCAATATGAGTATGATCGTTCTCCCTTTATTCAAGTTTTCACAGCATATATATAGACAGACAGTGAAAGACACGCTGGCAAAAGTGATTGGTTTACAACCTATGTTTATGTAGCTAAAGACAGTTCATTGGCACACATTTTGAAAGTTCGTTGGCACACATTTTGAAAGTTCGTTAGTACACTTCTCAAGAGTTCGTTAGTACACTTCTCGAGAGTTCGTTGGCGCACTTCTTGTGCCCACCCATCGCTACACAAGACAGCTTCTCCCCCTCTCCATAGATGTGGTTCTGCTTATCTTTGTTTACGGTTTTGTTACTTCTACTTTTTACAGGACTTCAAGGAGAGCTCGCAGTCACATACAAGCCTGTAACTAAGGCTTCTCCTTGAGGCTCATATCAGAGGCTGGATTGTTCATCGCAATCAGATCATGTCCCTTCTCACTCAGCCATTCCTCCACAAGTCCTCAAAAGTAAACTATTTCTTACAAGAATAAAAATATTTCTTTGTAAATTCAGAACATTTTCTTGATGTATTACACAGTGCATTTCTTATACATTGCAGTTAAATAAGCCTACCCAAAAATACTTAAAAATCTGGAGGATCTATTTTCATACATATTTTCTTTTCCTCTAGCTGTTACTGGTATTTTTGTAATTATTTTTTTTCATCTGGGGTTAATTTTACCTCATAGGAAAGTCCAAGGTAGTGAATTTGATTTAAATGCTCTCGTGTAAACCTCAGAATGTGTTTAGCTTCCTCTATGTTATTCTTGTTAAATTCAGGACAATTAATGGCCTAGCCAGAAAGAGAGGTATATGGTGTCTGCTGTCCCTTTGAACTGATGATTGGGATTTTAGGAAACAGCATGGAAGAAGATTTGTTATTTCCAGTTTCTTCTGCAAGTGTGTCCAGCAATGTGCAGTTTATCCATAGTGTGAACACAGCAAACTTTACTCACCCCTGAGATCAGAAAAGATAAACTGCTCCAGCAATAGGGTAATAAGATGCTTCTGCTTGTTCAGGTTTTGATGTTGCAGTCAGTATCCAGCTTTCAAAGCTTAGAAGCAAGCCATCGAAAGATTTACTGTGAACAGCAAATTTTCCTAGTAACTTAGGTAAGTTTATTGGTTTGGCTGTTTGCAGTCTGAACAGTAATGGAGTCTGACAACACATTATAAACCAAATTTTATTGAGGCAGTAAGAAAGATGAGCAACAATGTGCCCACACGGCGACTCATCTGATCACCGATAGCAAACACAGGATCATAAACAATACCATAGCCCCAAATTTATTGTGCCCTCAAATTTAAACATGGTGTACAGAAATGAAGCAGAGTAATTAATCTCTCTAAGTTTTGTAAATCACATTACCATCTCTAACTATTCCTACATAGGAACTTTTTAATTCTTAAATCCAGAATGCAAACTGAAATGTAGCTATTTTTGATTTCATATGGTTCTCCACTAATGAAAGTATTTACACCAATCTTTGGAAAGTAGAAAAATGGAAACTTTAAACAGTTGTACATCTATCTCATTTCTTATGCAGTCACATTGGTTTTCCAGCTTTTTCAGTAAAATAATAGCAAATATTAATTACATTCAACCTTTAAATTGTAAAAGGTGATGTTCTGGAGAAAAAGAAAAAGTGTTGTCTGTTCTTTAGTCCTGAAAAGAAAAGGGTTCTCATCTTTATCTGCCAACATCGCTGCTGGTTCCTAAAGATCATGCATTTTATAGTTAGGTATGCATGAAAAAGACAGGGTTTGGGTCTATTTAACAAATCTGATCCTGTCTAATTTTAATTAGCAATAAAATATGATTCTATCAGAAATCTGGTGTCTAATCCACTGTGCCTTGATCATGCAGGAATGTACCTGTGCGCAAAAATTGTGACACTTAAATGTCATGAGTTAACATTTAACACAGTGCAAATTATTTTGCTTCATTTCAGTGAGTAACATTAGAGAAGGAAAAGTTTGTCTTCGCAAATACCTTGTTGCAAGCTCTGAAAAATATCAACTACAACAAGCAAAGCACTTTCACGTGCGGAAAAAAAAAAACAACCCTTGAAGAGTCAGAGTACTATTTTATAACACTTGCAACTTGCAGATTTTTCTAACATGTCTCTTTGTACTCTAGTAAACATCGTGTTAGAGAACATCATCTTTACTCATATCAGCAAACATCAGTCATATACAAAAATCTTCATTTGAAATTGAAATGTAGGCTATACTTGAACCCTATGAAATCTCTTTACCTTTTTGTAAAAGATGGCCTGTAAATTCCCTAAAACAAACGGTGTCCTGGTTTCGGGTGGAGCAGAGCCAACTTTCTGTTCAGTGAGAGAAGCTCTGGCTCTTACTTGTTGCTGTGGCAACCAGAGTCAGCTGACTTGGTTGTTTACCCCATGGAAGGGTTGCACCTGTGAAGAGGAGTGGACAGGTCAGGTGACCCAAAACTGACCAATAGGGTATTCCATCCCATCTGCCACGCTCAGTATAAAAGCTGAGGGATCAAAGGGATTGGGGTTGTTCTTTTTCAATTGATAGCTGATATCTGAGGAGGACTCTGTCAGCTTATCTGCCTTTTGATTCTGGTCAGTGTGTTCCAGTTCCCATTTTGTCACTGAGTCCAGTCTGGAACTTTCCCAGTGTCTGATGGTGACATCTTCCTAGGAACTTGATCTGGTTTTGTATTTAGATTCTTCATGGTTGGAAAGGACCTTTGAGATCATTGAATCCAACCAAACAACCTACAGACTCTGCCACTAGAGCATGCCCTGAAGTGCCACATCTAGATGTTTCTTAAACACCTCTAGGGATGGTGACTCAACCACCTCCCTGGGCAGGCTGTTCCAGTGCCTGACCACTCCTTCAGTAAAGTAATTCTTCCTAATATCTAATGTAAACCTCCCCTGCCGCAACTTCAGGCCATTTCCTCTGGTCCTGTCATTATTCACCTGGGAGAAGAGGCCAACCCCCACCTCTCTCCAACCTCCTTTCAGGTAGTTGTAGAGGGCAATGAGGTCTCCTCTTCTCCAGGCTAAACATGCCCAGCTCCCTCAGCCTCTCCTCATATGACCTGGTCTCCAGACCCCTCACCAGCCTGGTAGCTCTCCTCTGGACACGCTCCAGCACTTCAATGTCCCTCTTGTACAGAGGGGCCCAGAACTGAACACAGTACTCGAGGTGAGGCCTCACCAGTGCCGAGTACAGAGGCACGATCACTTCCCTGCTCCTGCTGGCCACGCTATTCCTGATACAGGCTAGGATGCTGTTGGCTGCCTTGGCCACCTGGGCACACTGCTGGCTCATGTTAAGCTGGCCATCCACCAGCACCCCCAGGTCCTTTTCTGCTGGGCAGCTTTCCAGCCACTCTTCCCCAAGCCTGTAGCGTTGCTTGGGGTTGTTGTGACCGAAATGCAGGACCCGGCACTTGGCCTTATTAAACCTCATACAGTTGGCCTTGGCCCATCCATCCAGCCTGTCCAGGTCCCTCTGTAGAGCCTTCCTACCCTCAAGCAGATCAACACTCCCACCTAGTTTGGTGTCATCTGCAAACTTACTGAGGGTGCACTCAATCCCTTCATCCAGATCGTCGATAAAGATATTAAACAAAACCGGCCCCAAAACTGAGCCCTGAGGGACACCACTGGTGACCGGCCGCCAAGAGGATTTCACCCCATTAATCACAACTCTCTGGGCACGGCCATCCAGCCAGTTTTTAACCCAGCGAAGAGTACACTTGTCTATGCCATGATTCGCCAGCTTCTCCAGGAGAATGCCATGGGGGACGGTGTCAAAGGCCTTACCAAAGTCCAGATAGACAATATCCACAGCCTTCCCCGCATCCAGAAGGTGGGTCACATGGTCATAGAAAGAGATCAGGTTGGTTAAGCAGGACCTCCCTTTCCTAAACCCATGCTGGCTGGCCCTGATCCCTTGGCCGCCCTGCACTTGCCCTGAGAGCTCACTCAAGATGATCCTCTCCATGATCTTTCCTGGCACCGAGGTCAGGCTGACAGGCCTGTAGTTTCCCGGATCCTCCTTCCGACCTTTCTTGTAGATGGGTGTCACATTAGCCACCCTCCAGTCATCTGGTACCTGCCCCGTTGACCAGGATTGTTGATAAACGATGGAGAGGGGCTTGGTGAGCTCTCCCGCCAGCTCCCTGAGTACTCTTGGGTGAATCCCATCTGGCCCCATAGACTTGTGTGCGTCTAGGTGCAGAAGCAGATCATTGACTAATTCCTCCTGGATTACGGGTGGGTTGTACTGCTCTCCGTCCTTATCTTCCAGCTCAGGAGGCTGAGCACCCTGGGGACAGCTGGTGTGACTATTGAAGACAGAGGCAAAGAAGGCATTAAGTATCTCAGCCTTCTCCTCGTCCTTGGTTGCAACTTCCCCCCGGCATCCAGTAAGGGATGGAGATTCTCCCTGGCTCTCTTTTTGTTGATGTATTTATAAAAGCTTTTCTTGTTGTCCTTAATGTTAGTGGCCAAGTTGAGCTCCAGCTGGGCTTTTGCCTTCCTAACTTTCTCTCTGTATAACCTAACGAGATCTCTGTACTCCCTCTGAGTTGCCTGTCCCTTCTTCCAAAGATGATAAACCCTCCTTTTATTCCTAAGTCCCATCAGAAGTTCCTTATTCATCCAGGCTGGCCATTTTCCCCGCCCTTTAGACTTGTGACACTTGGGGACAGCCTGCTCCTGGGCCTTTAAGATTTCCTTCTCGAAGGGCGTCCAGCCTTCCTGGACCCCTTTGCCCTTCAGGATGATCTCCCAAGGAACTCTCTCAACCAGTGTCCTGAACAAGCCAAAGTCCACCCTCCGAAAGTCCAAGGTGGAGGTTTTGCTAACCCCTCTCCTTACATCACTACAAATTGAAAACTTGACCATTTCATGATCACTAAACCCAAGTCGACCTCCGACCACCACATCTCCCACTAGTCCTTCTCTGTTTGTGAACAGTAGGTCTAGTGAGGCACCTCCCCTGGTAGGTTCCTCTACCGGTTGTGTCAGGAAGTTATCTTCCATGCACTCGAGGAACCTCCTAGCCTGCCTGCTCTCTGCTGTGTTGTATTTCCAGCAGATACCCGGCAGGTTGAAGTCCCCAACCAGAACAAGGGCTGGTGATTGCGAGACTTCAGCCAGCCACTTATAGAATACTTCATCTGTCTCCTCATCCTGGTCGGGTGGTCTGTAGCATACCCCCAGCACAACATCTCCCTTATTTGCCTTCCCCTTCAACCTTACCCATAAACACTCAACTTTATCATCACTGGATATATATAAATATATATATAAAAATAGATTTATTTATATTATATATTATATATTATATAATATATAATATATAATATATATTATATATTATATATTATATATTATATATTATATATATTTTATATTTATATATTATAAATATATATTATATATTATATTATATTTATATATTGAATATAAATATATTTATTTATATCTATTTCATTATTTCCTTTTTAATTTTGTAATTAATTTTTCATTGAAGTTGTCTAATTTTTTTCTAAACTTATAACAGTCTTTCACTCTAAGGAGAGGAAGAAGAGAGCTAGAGGTGGGGGAGAGCATCTGTTGTCTTGTCGTTGGTCAACCTGGCCCAAACCATGACAGTTTCTCAGATCATAATGTTATCATAATCATTTAGGTAGGAGAAGACCTTTAAGATCATTGAATCCAACTGTTAACCTAACACTGACAAATCCACCACTAAACCGTGGCCCCAAGTACCACATCTGCAAGTCTTTTCTATACCTCCAGGGATGGCAAGTCAACTACTTCCCGGGCTAGACTCCTCCAATGCTTGACAATTCTTTCAGTGAAAAATTTTTCTTAATATCCAATCTAAATCTCCCCTGGAGCAACTTGAGGCTATTTCCTCTTGTCTTATCGCCTGTCACTTGGGAGGAGAGACTGACCCCCACCTCTCTACAACCTCCTTTCAGGTAGTTGTAGAGAGCGATAAGGTCTCCCCTCAGCCTCCTTTTCTGCAGGCTAAACAACCCCAGTTCCCTCAGCCACTCCTCATAAGACTTGTTCTCCAGACCCCTCACCAGCTTTGTTGCCCTTCTCTGGACACGCTCCAACACCTCAATGTCTTTGTTGTAATGAGGGGCCCAAAACTGAACACAGTATTCCAGGTGTGGCCTCACCAGTGCCAAGTAAAGGGGGGAAAATTACTTCCCTAGTCCTGCTGGCCACGCTATTCCTGATACAGGCCAGGATGCTGTTGGCTGCCTTGGCCACCTGGGCACACTGCTGGCTCATGTTAAGCTGGCTGTCTACCAATATCCCCAGGCCTTTTTCTGCCAGGCAGCTTTACAGCCTCTCTTCCCCAAGCCTGTAGCGTTGCATGGGGTTGTTGTGACCCAAATGCAGGACCTGGCACTTGGCCTTGTTGAACCTCATACAGTTGGCCTTGGCCCATCGATCCAGCCTGTCCAGATCCCTCTGTAGAGCCTGTTTCCAAGCACAGCAGAGTAAGATGATTAGCGGTTCAACAAACAGCAAAAGCTGAAAAAGCCGCTAACAAGGCCTAGACTGATATACAGCAAAGCCAGTAAGTCCTGTGGCAAGCACAGGAACTTGCTAATTAACAGCTAAACAACTATAAATTCAGTCTCGCACACTGTTCAAATCTGCTGTTATCTCAAATCCCTTGAGTCCCTGTTTGGGCACCAAAATGGACTGTGGTGCATTTACCCCAGCCAGCAGCCAAGAACCCATACAGCTGCTTGCTCACTTCCCTCTCCCGCAGGACAGGGAGAAAATAGAAGGAAGGCGAGTAAACTCATGGATTGAGATAATGACAGTTTAATAGGTGAAGTGAAAGCTGCATGCGCAAGCAAAGCAAAAAGAGGAATTTATTCACTGCTTCCCATTGGCAAGCAGATGTTTAGGTATTTCCTGAAAGAAGGGCCTCGGCATGCGTAATGGTTACTTGGGAAGACAAACGCCATAACCATGAATGTCCCTGCATCCTCCCCCTTTCCTTTAACTTTTATTGGTGAGCACAACATCATATGGCATGGAATATCCCTTTAGCCACTTTGGGTCAGCTATCCTGGCTATGTCCCCTCACAACTTCTTGCTCACCCCCAGCCTACTCTCAGCAGAGGACAGAGTGAGAAACAGAGAAGGCCTTGACGCTGTGCAAGAACTGTTCAGCAATAACTAAAACATGGGTGTGTTATCAAGACAAATGTGGTCACAAATCTAAAACACAGCACCATATAGGCTGCTATGAAGAAAATTAACTTGCCTGAAAAGATAATTTTTCTGAAACCATTTTCTTTTACCATTTCCCTCTCTTTGAATCCTTCTATTGCTTTTTATGTCAACCATAAACTTCTTATCTTTACTTTTAAGGTATTTCCCTTACTCCCAACCTATTCCCCTTCTATCTATTGAGATGTTCATTCCTACCTGCACATCCCACCTGCCTGCTCAGCAATAGTCAAAACACTGGTGGGCTATCAGCACTATTTTAGCCATAAATCCAAAACACAGCACTATACAGGCTGCTATGAAGAAAGTTAACTCCATCCTGGCCTGATCCAGTACAACACAATTGTGAAAGACAGCATTTAAGCCACACGGTGATTGTTTATCAATCTTATTTTCAGAACATGCTGCAAATTAAAGGGAGCTGCTTACTACTCTGACTGCATAGCTGCAGCAAAGGTAAATCATCATATCTTTAATCATCAGGCAATATTTGTTTGTCCTGTCACCTGTGCAGCGCTAAACAGTGTCAGCCTCATTAGCAGGAGAAAAATGCAACATGGAAAGCAGTGTTGCTTTCATGGGAGTCAGTTGCTGTGATTCATTCTGTAAGCATGCACAGGTTTATGGACAAACTGGAAGTCGCAACTCTGCACCCACTGCTCTGAATGTGCTTTTAAAGTTACCTACACACACACACATATAAAGAACCAAGGCAGGGTCTAAAAACTTTGAGTAAATTAAACATAAGGATTGATTCTATGATTCTATGATTTGCCTGTGTACTCCCTCTCTCTGAACTATAAACACATATACAGGTATGACAGATGTCAAAAAGAAGAGGAACCTTCTCAGCAACTTCTGTCTCAGCCACAGAGGGAGTCAAGTTTGAGGCCTTTCTGTTAAAGACCTTCAGAGCTCTGTATTCCTTACAGATACATGGATTTGTACATACATACACATATTTATCTCTGGAACTCTAACTCCTGGATTTAGTTTTAGAAGGAATTAATGGAGGTTGGGAAAACTCCATTCTTGGTGGTTTTCAGTACTTGTCTAGACAACACCATGCCTGTCCTTGTCTAGTGTTGGTGACAGTCCCGCAGTAGGTTGGGCTGAAACCCCCCAGATATCCTTTTCAATGACCATTTCTAAGATTCCAAGAAAATGATATCATGAAGAAAAATATGCAGTGGTTTTAGCATCATACTTCATCAGTATTTTCTTTTTCATCTTTAAAATATTTAATCTGAAGGAATTGCTTAAAAAAATATAAAAATTAGAGAAACAGCTATTATTACCTATCATCCCTATTAACATGTAAAGGGTGAAAAACATTTGCCAGCCCAGAAAGACTGAAGGGCTGCGAACAAACTAAAAGAAAGAAGACTAAGTAGAAAGTAACTGAAGCCACAGGAAAACATATTTTTTAAAGGTGTAATTAAGCATATGCGGATTGGAGATTTTGGTTTATAGGTAAAATTATTGCTCATTTTGGTTAAAATTGTGATCTCCATTGGGCAATCCCGGTTCCGGCGGGGATAGGGTTAATTTTCTCTGGTATTCCATACCACGTGATCCATGCCCACCTTGAACTGCCGGGGGGAGGGGGCAGGGAGTCACCGCTTGGAGCGGGCTGAGGCGTCTAGGTCCAGTCGGTGAGCGGCGGTTTCGTAACCGCGTTTGTATATTCCTCTGTCCGTGTTATTGTTGTTGTTTTGCTTGTTCCCTTTGCTGTTCTGTTAAACTGCCCTTGTCTCAACCCCAGAGTCTTGCCTTTTTCTTCTGAGTCTTCCTGTATTGGGAAGGCCCGAGCGAGCGGCACGTGGTTCTTTGTTGCCGTCTGAGGCTAAACCACGACAAACTACTTAAAGGTCCCTTTCTCAACCCAGAAGGCAATTATATCTTTTCCACTGTAAACCTCAACAATAGTATGTATGTGCCTATATATTCCTATCTATAGATCAGAATTAATTTGCAGCAGTATAACAGATTGTATAGCTATAGAAAATATAGATATAAACAAATAAATTGATATAAATAACACAAATATACAATATTGAGACTGATATCTTTCCTAAAAGAAGAAAAGAACAGTGTAACATACTCTTCTCTTCATGCTCAAAATACAAGGAAAAGGCAAAAACACTCCATGACGGTTGTTTGTCCAGGCACCTTTCCCTTGTCCTTGTAAAAAAATTGCAGTATACTTGTGTTTTTCAACAGGAGGTGGTGGTTCATTATGATCTCAGTAAGAAAGGCACTTAGACTCTGCAAGGAATTTAAAATGCTATTTATTAGAGCTAACACTATAAAAAGAGAATAGTATATATAATCTTATGTCCCTTTAGATGCTAGAAGCCCTGAGTGGTGCAGCATTGAACAGGACTCCAACCCATGCTCAGAATGCCATGCAGACTCCATCCATAGCAGACAGTCTCCCCTTTTGGTCATTCAAGCTATTATAGGATTTTCTTAAGAGAAAACAATTCTATTTATTATTTCTACAGTCAAACAGAAACAATGTTCTCATGAGAACTTCTTGCTGCACTTTTAGATAAAGACAAGGATATGCAAGTGTTGTAATCACCAGTACCAAGTGGGAACTACCTGCAGGTTACTCTGTTACAATGAGCTGGCTGAGTTTATCCTGCAGGCAAGGGATTTGTGCAGCACAACACAGGCCTGAAGGCCGAGTTGTATGAGCAACATAATGCAGTGCAGCACCATATAGCACAGGCCTGGGCCTACTCAGGTCAACTGTTATGTGGATCATTAACTTCTCGATGTACCGTGGTCTTTTGGTCAGGATCACTATAACTAACAGCATTTAAAAAAAAATATTTTTTCATCCAAAAGTATCTGGAAAAGTTGACAGGAGATCTTTTTGAAAGCCTTCTTATTGTTTTAAAGTGCTTTAGCATCTGTCGTCTTCAGCTTTATTTTACAGCACTCACATTACCTCTTGCCAGCCTGTTTCCTCATTTATTGAACAAAACAGGACTCATCATATGGTATCCTGTGGGAGGGACTCCATGATGGAGCCATGGAAGAGTGTGAGGAAGGACTAGTTATAAACTGACCACAACCCTTATTCCCCATCCCCCTGCACTGCTCAGGGGTGTGGGGGAGGAGGTAGAGAAGTTGGAAGGGGTGGGGGGAGAGGTGTTTTTAGATTTGTTCTTATTTCTTATTACCCTACTCTGTTTAATTGGTAGTAAATTAAATTAACTTCCCCAAGTCGAGTCTGTTTTGCCCATGACAGTAACTGGTAAGTGATCTCTCTGTCCTTATGTCTACCCACGAGTTTTTCGTCAATTATTTTTTTTTCTCCCCCTGTGTTGTTGATGGAAAGGGAGTGATAGATTGGTTTGTTGAGCACCTGGTAGCTAGCCAAGGTCAAGCGTCCACAGAGGGATGATAAAAAAGCAGACCTGCAACAGAAAATGTTCTATCAGAGTGAGATTACAATCTGCTCATAACCAAAGAGTAAGGTAGCAGTGTATATTTATTGCAACACTTTATGAATATCCAGCCTGGTAGGTGTGGAAGAAGCTAGGCCTCCAAAAGAAGGCACTGGTGAGGCCTCACCTTGAATAGTGTGTCCAGTTTTGGGCCCCTCACTACAGGAAAGACACGGAGGTGCTGGAACATATCCAGAAAAGGGCAACAAAGCTGGTGGGGAGTCTAGAGAACAAGTCTTATGAGGAGCGGCTGAGGGAACTGGGGTTGTTTAGCCTGCAGAAAAGGAGGCTGAGGGGAGACCTTATCGCTCTCTACAACTACCTGAAAGGAGGCTGTAGTGAGGTGGGGGTCAGTCTCTCTTCTCCCAAGTAACAAGCAATAAGACAAGAGGAAATGGCCTCAAGTTGCGCCAGGGGAGGTTTAGATTGGATATTAGGAAAAATATCTTACACCAAAAGGGTTATCAAACATTGGAACAGGCTGCTCAGGGAACTGGTAGAATTGACATCCCTGGAGGTATTTAAAAGATGTGTAGACATGGTGCTTAGGGACATGGTTTAGTGATGGCTTTTGTCAGTGTTAGGTTGATGGTTGGAGTCGATGATCTGAGAGATCCCTTCCAACCTAGACAATTCTATGATTCAGGAACCCTGACTACTCTCTAAAAAGGTCCACCAATAAAGTGACAGAGGTAATATCTCTTCCATCCAGATCTCACTTGTAACTCATCCATGGCACAACTGTATTTAGTGGAAATGGCATTTCATCTTTAGATTCATACTTTGCACTCTGCTTGCATTTATACTTCTAGTATTTTGGAATAACAGTCAAGACATAAAAAAGTCATTGTGGCACTTGTCTTTGGTGGAGAGTTCCTAATGTGCTCCTCAAATGAGTTAAGAGGTTTCCCATTCCCATGGCAGAGCTTGCCCTCTCTGTGGCATTTCTCAGGTCTCCCAGGATGATTCTTTCCCCACCCCATAAGAATTTAGCTATCATGAGTAGGACATCCATTCCGCATTCTCCCCTGTATAGAGCCATTTCACACCTTGACCTTCTGAGGTTCACCACTCACCCTGACTGTTCATGAGGAAGGGGGAGATGGTCTACACCAACTTCAGGCATCTGCACTGAAAGTAGCCTGAGGTTGTCTACCTTCTTTCAGGATATGGTCCTTGCTTGATAACACCAATGCCTCTCCCCAAACAAAATGGGAAATTCCCAAAATAAAGACTCCTTGTGGTTTCATGCTAAATTAGCAAGGTTTTTCTCCCCATTAAGCTGAACTACAAATAAATACATCAAGTTTTCCAGCAATTTGCCTTCCAAGGTCTGCTTAATTACATTAGACAGTGTGAAACCATGCATTCTAGCTGTACAGATTGGTAAACAGAACGAGAAGTGTTTCTGAGAATGCTGCAGATGGGGTAGTTGAACAGAAAGTTGTCTCTGCTCCATCCCAAAGCAGGACAGTTCCATACCATTTGCATCATGCTCAGATAACTACTACTTGTTGTCTTAAAACATATATGTGTATATACATACAGATCTCTAATTTATGATTTATCTTTCTACAAAAAAAGTTCATTAAGATTATTTAGTCCACGATTGCAGGTTTCCGTCTATCATAACAGTCTCTCAGGGCAGGAAACATGGTATGAACCACATCATGGTTCATGCCACAGACAGCATGCCCACCTCAAAGGGTTTCCTGGATACCACTTGATGAAGCTGGCTCCAGTTTCATCACCACTATGTTATCTTGAAAAGCACTTATTGATCACTCTTAGTATTATGAAGCAATTAACATCATACAGCTCAGAATTGAGTATTCTCACACAGGGTTAAATTTCCTTGAGGCACACATTGACTTTCTCCATTTTTCAGCGTCACCCACCAAGTACATCCAGGACATTGAGCAAAACCAGACCCATTGTCCTGGTTTGGGGTGGAGCAGAGCCAACTTTCTGTTCAGTGAGAGAAGCTCTTGCTTATACTTGTTGCTGTGGCAACCAGGGTCAGCTGACTTGGTTGATTACCCCATGGAGGGGTCACACCTGTGGGGAGGAGTGGACAGGTCAGGTGACCCAAACTGACCAATAGGGTATTCCATCCCATCTGCCATGCTCAGTATAAAAGCTGAGGGATCAAAAGGATTGGGTTGGCTCTTTGTCCTGGTTCTGGCAGGGATAGGGTTAATTTTCTCTGGTATTCCATGCCACGTGATCCATGCCAACCTTGAAATGCTGGGGGGAGGTGTCAGGAAACTCTCTCGGAGCGGGCTGAGGCGTGTTGGGTCGGTGAGCGGCGGTTTCGTAACCACGTTTGTGTATTCCTTTGTCTGTGGTGGTGTTGTTGTTATTTTGCTTGTTCCCTTCGCTATTTGGTTAAAATGCCCTTGTCTCAACCCTAGAGTCTTGCGGTTTTTTTTTTCTCCTGATTCTTCCTGTAGTGGGAAGAGCTGAGCGAGTGGCACGTGGTTCTTTGTTGCCCTCTGAGGCAAAACCACGACAGTCCTTTTTGGTGCCCAACGTGGGGCTCGAGGGTTGAGATAACAACAGAATCTAACCAGAGCCTGGAGAAAACGAATTTTTGTAGGTATTTTTTAGGTAAATAGTCACTGGTCACCATGTTGCTTGCTTTGTTTTCATGGCTGTGTTATATAAATTCCTATATGGTTTATGTACTCCCTGTGATACTGTTTATTATGTCTGGAACAGGGATCAGGATTATCATTCTGCTGTCCTGTGCGGTATCTGTTTATGATATGATAACGTCACTGTTCAGACAGCTATTGTGGGGTGTTTATGCGGTTCTGCTGTCCTGTCCGTACATTGGGCACCGTCTCTCTGAGTTTGTTAATAATTACAGCCAGTCTGTGGAGGAAACAGGGGGGGACACTTTCCCCAGCTCTTTTGCCTCCCTTTTCTCCTTTGGGCCAGGTATGACAGCTTTTGAGAATTTTGAATATCCTTGGGATACTCAAACCAGCATGTTCCTAGTGTTATGTCTCCTGAGTACGTTCCAGGTTTTGTCTAGGGTTAAGCGACTATTTAAGACTCCCATACGGAGATCTGCTCCGAGGCTGGATAGTCAGGGGTGGCATGGCATGTGGGAGAACATGGGCAGGTACCTAGAGAACTTTTCACCTCCAATGGTCTGGGACTTCACCCCTGAACAGTTACAGGACCCTGATAAAGTGGTAGAATATTTGAAGGGAAAATGCTGTGGCTATTCTAGAGAGGCACAACTCACCGCACTGTGCTGGGCCCTGGCCAGTATCTACCAGGCACTGCTCAGTGTTACGCAGCACCCTCAGAGAGAAGAGATGGAAACTAGGCCGGCGGCCCCTGCGGCAGCTCCTGTGGCCCCTGCGGCAACCCCTGCGGCAGCTCCTGTGGCCCCTGCGGCAACCCCTGCGGCAGCCCCTGCAGCTGAACCAGGGAATCAACCCATGCCAGTATCAGTTGCCCCCATACAGAAGAGGAAGTACACGAAGAAATCAGTTCGCTTAGTAAAAGATGATGATGAACCAGGGCCATCACGAGAGCAGGAGGAAGAGGCAGAGCCAGAGATAATTACTCGATCCCTATCCTTGAGTGAGCTGCGGGATATGCGAAAAGATTTTAGCCGATTTTCAGGCAAGCACATTGTCACCTGGCTGCTCCGGTGCTGGGATAACGGGGCCAGTAGCCTGGAATTAGAGGGTAGGGAGGCCAGGCAGCTGGGATCCCTGTCCAGGGAAGGCGGCATTGACAAGGCAATTGGGAAGAAGACCCAAGCCCTCAGCCTCTGGAAACGACTCCTGTCAGGCGTGAGGGAGGGGTACCCCTTCAGTGAAGATGTTGTACGTCAACCAAGCAAGTGGACTACCATGGAAAGAGGTATCCAGTACCTGAGAGAATTAGCTGTGCGGGAGATGATTTATTATGACTTGGACAATGCAGACTTACCCACAGACCCTGATGAGGTGCAATGCACAAGGCCCATGTGGCGGAAGTTTGTACGGAGCGCACCATCGTCATATGCCAACTCACTGGCAGTAATGGAATGGAAAGGTGAAGAGGGACCAACGGTGGATGAGGTGGCTGGCTGGCTCCGGCGATATGAAGAAAGTCTCTCTTCCCCCCTTGTCTCAGCTGTGGAGAAACTGTCACGGAAGGTCCAGCAACTTGAAGAGAACATGTCCTACTCCCCACCTGTACGGGCCAGCATCTCAGCTATTAGAAGCAGGTATTTCCCCACTCAAGAGAGAGAGTACAGATGGTACACACCACGAGGCACCCTGTGGTTCTACCTGCGTGACCACGGGGAAGACATGAGGAGGTGGGATGGACGACCTACTTCGATCCTGCGGACACGGGTACAGGAGTTGCAAGGAAGGACAGCCACAAAAGGGGATCCCTCCAGGAAAAGTGCCGCCCCAGTTTCCAGTGGGCAGTTCCCCAGGCAGAGCAGAAGGCCTGATCTTGCTTCTGATCCACTTGAAGGAACTTCCAAGTCATTTCTGCAAGAAGTGAGTAATGGATACTCTGACCAGTATTAGAGGGGCCCTGCCTCCGGCCAGGTGGAGGAAAGGGACAACCGGGTTTATTGGACGGTGTGGATTTGATGGCCTGGCACATCAGACCCACAGGAGTAGAAGGCTCTAGTGGACACGGGTGCACAGTGCACCCTAATGCCATCAAGTTATAGAGGGGCAGAACCCATTTGTATTTCTGGGGTGACAGGGGGATCCCAAGAGTTGACTGTACTGGAGGCGGAAGTGAGCCTAACTGGGAATGAGTGGCAAAAGCATCCCATTGTGACTGGCCCAGAGGCTCCGTGCATCCTTGGTATAGATTACCTCAGGAGAGGGTATTTGAAGGACCCAAAAGGGTCCCGTTGGGCCTTTGGCATAGCTGCTTTAGAGACGGAGGAAGTTAAACAGTTGTCTACCTTGCCTGGTCTCTCGGAGGACCCTTCTGTTGTGGGGTTGCTGAGGGTCGAAGAACAACAGGTGCCGATTGCTACCACAACGGTGCATCGGCGGCAATATCGCACTAACCGAGACTCTCTGATTCCCATCCATGAGCTGATTCATCAACTAGAGGTTCAAGGAGTGATCAGCAAGACCCGCTCACCCTTTAACAGTCCCATATGGCTGGTGCGAAAATCTAATGGAGAGTGGAGGCTAACTGTAGACTATCGTGGCCTGAATGAAGTCACGCCACCGCTGAGCGCTGCCGTGCCGGACATGCTAGAACTCCAGTATGAACTGGAGTCCAAGGCAGCCAAGTGGTACGCCACAATTGATATAGCGAATGCATTCTTCTCAGTCCCTTTGGCAGCAGAGTGCAGGCCACAGTTTGCTTTCACTTGGAGGGGCGTCCAGTACACCTGGAATCGACTGCCCCAGGGGTGGAAACACAGCCCCACCATTTGCCATGGACTGGTCCAGACTGCACTGGAACAGGGTGAGGCTCCAGAACATCTGCAATACATTGATGACATCATTGTATGGGGAAACACAGCAGAAGAAGTTTTTGAGAAAGGGAGTAAAATAGTCCGAATCCTTCTGAAAGCTGGTTTTGCCATAAAACGAAGTAAGGTCAAGGGACCTGCGCAGGAGATCCAGTTTTTAGGAATAAAATGGCAAGATGGATGCCGTCAGATCCCAATGGATGTGATCAACAAAATAGCAGCTATGTCTCCACCAACTAGTAAAAAGGAAACACAAGCGTTCTTAGGCATTGTGGGTTTTTGGAGAATGCATATCCCAGATTACAGTCTAATCGTAAACCCCAAACTGACCAATAGGGTATTCCATCCCATCTGCCATGCTCAGTATAAAAGCTGAGGGATCAAAAGGATTGGGTTGGCTCTTCTATAATGGTTATCTTTCTTCAATGACTGGTATCTGAGGAGGACCTTGTCAGTTCATCTACCTGTTATCCTGATCTGTGGGTTCCTGAAACAAGATCATGAATCCAGTTCCTATTTGTCACTGAGTCCAGCCTGGAACTTTCCCAGTGCCTGCTGGTGACATCCCCCTGGGAGCTTGATATGGTTTTGTATGCATTATATCTATTTCATTATTTCCTTTTTATTTTATTATTAATATTTCGTTACTGTAGTTTAGTTTCTCTGAAATCATAAATCTCTTTATCTCTCTTCTTCCTCTCCTTAGAGTAAGAGGTGGGGGGGAGCATCTGTTGTCTTGTCACTGGCCAACCTGGCCCAAACCATGACGGATTTATTGGTGCCCAGTGTGGGGCCTGAGCTTCCAGTTTGCTCAGGGGATGTCATTCCTAAGCAAAATGTTCTATTGTGCCTTTAGAGAGCATTGTTTGAAGTTAATAGATACAATGCTACTGAATTTGCTGAATATGTTGCATGGTTTACTTGCTCTTTGTATTTGCATGTGGTGGTTTAAATGTGCTGGTTTTGTATGGATTGGCATTCAGATACCTAATATGGTTACTTTGATAATGGTTCTACCCGCGTATTTTGGGCATCATGTGATGGATTCTACTACTAATTACACTTTTGGTTTCACCTGGGAAAGGTTTATCTTTCCCTTCAATGCTTATGTCAAGGAGCTAGAGGAGGGAAACCTTTTGGGCTGCTTAGAAAATGAATGTTACTGCGAAAAGATCATGATGATGTTGGTTCTCCTGACTGTGTTGCAGGGGTGGTTTTGTGTTAAAAATCGGTGCAGGAGTGTGTATTGTATGACATGTGCTGCTGCTACTCAAATCCCATGGGCCAATTCACAGCTGGCACAGACACAAACCACTCCCCAAGCTCCTCCCCCACTGGCACCAGCCAAACCTCTGCCCATAATGGGGGAAGCTGCCACATTGGTCCTACGGGCACCAGCCCCAGCAGCATTGGCCATGCCAGCCACCCCCCAACAGCCCCTCAGCAGCAGGCAGCTACTCTGCTGCCTGCATCAGCACCAGCTGTGACTATTCCAGCTGCTTCAACAATGAATACTGCTGGTACTCAAACTCCAACAGAACTGGTACAAGTTGCCCCAGTGAACATGAAGCAGAAAAGGAAATCGGCTCCTTCCCCTGCCTCTTCTGATGAAGATCCAGGAGAGGGTCTTTTTCGGGCCGCATCAACACAGGAGGAGGGCTCAGATGCAGACATAATAGCTAAATCCTTCCCTATGAAGGATTTGTGAAATATAAAGAAGGACTTTAGTGGTCACAAATCTAAAACACAGCACCATATGGGCTGCTATGAAGAAAATTAACTCCATTCCAGCTAGAACTGGCACAACAGGCCATGCCGCTATTGTCCCAAAGCGGGGTCATTTACCCGGTATGTGAGAATCAATATACACACAGAGTAGAGGTATTATTTATTTAAATCATTTCTGCAGAGATGGGCGCTAGGTGGTAATCCACAAAACTAGCACACTGGCCTACAAACTCTTCAGATCATTTATATGGTTCAAAACACAGAAATACACACCCTTAATTATAATTATTGGTTAGTACCTTATCTTAACAATTTCTATTGGTTTGTACAGTCTCTCACTTTCATTAAAGTTACAATGTCCTTTAATTGATGTGCACATGCTCCAGTACCGGGGGGGGGGTAGTCCTGTTCAGTCTCTAATTGAGTTGGCGGTCGCGATCTCCCACTGCTGCCTTTACCTTTCCCCCAGTTACTGCAATCCAGCAGCTGTCCGGTTTTCAACCAGTTTCAGCGCCTCCTGTGGAGGGATGTTCCCTTGTTATCAGCCTTCGGTTCTTCTTCAAGGGTATATTCATTAGCAAGGCATTTATTGTTTATACCTAGTGTCCAGTTTCACAGGGCCTTGTAACTTTTTTACAGCTCTTTGCTCTTACTTAGTGAGAGATTCTACCTTCTAAAATATATTATACCTTTTTAAAAGTACATTCTACCTTTTTAAAGTACATCATTCCTCCCTTGAGATTATGAGACTTCTTTCTATAGTTCTCATATGTCTCACTATTTCTTTTCATCACCATTACATAGTTTCCAACAGTAGCTTAGTTTCTTAGTTCAACTAAAAGCAATGCAAATCATGATTAGAGCGATTACAATTATAACTATGCCTTGAAGCAAACTAGCTAACTATCCAGTAAGAGAGAATCCAAAACCTTGTAACATCCTGTTTAACCATCCTCCTTCCATGGAGGCCTTAATGTCTCTACTGAATTCTGCCACTTGCTGTATTTTGTCTATTTGCTGATCCAGGTGTTCAGTCACATGGATTTGTGGATGCAACAATCCTCCTTCTTCAGGTTTAAGTATCCACACACTCCATGTTCACATAATAGTATCAAATCTAAGGCCAGCCTATTCTGTAAAGACATTTTTGAAGTTGCTTGTAATTGAGTATTTAAATCTTGTAATCCAGCTTTGGTTGCATTTGCTAATAATTCCACCTGTCCTGACAAATTATTTAACCACATCTGATTTTGAAAGGAAGTAATTTGGGGGCTGAAGATAGCTTCTAAGGCCCATCCTACCTTAATTGCAGTGGATGGATGTCACTGAGGATCTATTTCATTTCACTTTAATTTCCCTCATAGTTGGTTATCCAATGGTCTTTGTCTCCATAAGGGTCACGAGGTTAACATACCTAAAGTATGTTGACGCACTTTTCCTTCTAAGGGTAATTGAGTAGTCCAAGTTCCACCACTACTAACCCAGACAGTATGACCCATGGAAGGCATTGCTTTCTCATTGCAACTAATAGACTCTTTTTGTATCATGGTGACAGTCCAAGTATTATGTATGCAAGTAGCATAGTTTCTACAAAGGCACCCTAATCATAAGGCTTTGGCCTCTGGACCCAATCGTTGGATTCCATAGTCAGTTGTAGAACAATTAAAGACTCGTGTACGATTCCATTTAGCATTTTGGGATTTTCTGCTCCTTGCCTTTGTTATGTTTAATAATTGGAGATTTGCGTCCTTAAATTCCTCCTCTCCAGTCCATTCAATACACCAGGGTGTACTTTTCATGTAATGCCACTCACCTGCTTCTAACCTAGGCCAAATTTGTGGTAAATCCATTCCTCAGGGAAATTGTTGGCAAAGTGCAGAGGACACAGTTTGTACATTTCAGCACGTATTTTTAAGCGATGCTGATGTACACGGTCCAGGGCATTCCCATCCTACATCACAGCAAGTGTTGTCCCTGTAATTATTATGTCATTTTCCTAATCCAATTACCCACCCTACTGCTTCATCTATCAATTTAAGTCTCAGAAGTCCTGGTTTGGGGTGAAACAAAGCCAACTGTCTGTTCAGTGAGAGAGGCTCTTGCTCTTACTTGTTGCTGTGGCAACCAGGGTCAGCTGACTTGGTTGTTTACCCTGTGGAAGGGTTACACCTGTGGAAAGGTCAGGTGACCCAAACTGGCCAATAGAGTATTCCATCCCATCTGCCATGCTCAGTATAAAAGCTGAGGGATCAAAGGGATCAGGTTGCATCCTCTTAAAGGGTTTGTGGGTTTTTTTTGGATCTTCTTCAGTGGGCTCTTCTTCAATTGACTGTTTCTTTGATGACTGATGTGTGAGGAGGACCCTGTCAGATTTATTGGTGCTCAGTATCGGGCATGAGCTTCTAGTTTGCACAGGAAATGTCATTCCTAAGTGAAATGTTATATTGTGCCTTTAGAGAGTATTGTTTGAGGTTAATAGATACAATGCTGCTTAACCTGCTGAATGTGTTGCATGGTTTACTTGCTCTTTGTATTTGCATGTGGTGGTTTAAATGTGCTGGTTTTGTGTGGTTTGGCATTCAGATACAAAATATGGTTACTTTGATAATGGTTTGACCTGCATATTTTGGGCATCATGTGATGGAGAGGGTCTTTCTTGGGCAGCATCAACACAGGAGGAGGACTCAGATGCAGACATAATAGCTAAATCCTTCCCTATGAAGGATTTGTGAAATATAAGGAAGGACTTTAGTTATCAAGAAGGGGAGACACTTATCTCCTAGTTGCTCTCATGCTGGGACAATGGAGCTGATTCCATAGACTTAGATGGTAGAGAAGCTAGGCAGTTGGGAAACCTGGCCAAAGATGGAGGTATTGATAAAGTGATTGGCAGAAAGAGAAACACTATTTCTCTTTTCTTTGATAGTGACTGCTATCAGCTGTGAAGGGCAGTTATCCCTTTAAGGATGATATCCAATGCTGTCCAACTAAGTGGATCAGCATGGAAAAGGGTATCAAATACATGAGGGAACTGGCTGTGGGAGAGGTGATTTATGGTGACTGGCAAGTGATTATAGACCCTGATGAAATGCCATGCAAACAATCTTTGCTGAGGAAGTTTGTGCAGAGTACACCATGGATGTATTCCCACACATTCTCAACAGTGGTCTGGGGAGGATCCGATGCTGATGCACCAACTGTAAATGAAGTGGCTAACAGGGTATGACAGCATGAAGACAGTCTCTCTTGTCCCCTCACTGTGGCAGCTGTGGAAAAAATGGCTGAGACAATGGAGAAAATGACTAAGACAATAGCCGAGTGAAACAAGAAAAATGATAAACTTTTTCATGAACTGTTTGAAAAACTGTCTGGGAAGGGGAAAGAATCCCACTCTTCCCCTGAAGGGACCCAAGTCTCAGTCATTAAGAAAAAGCACCCTCCTAAAAAACCAATTAAAGAGAAACAGGACCTGCTCCAAGATTTCCTGTGGCTTTGTCTCTGCAACTATGGAGAGGACATGAGTAAATGGGAAAAAACCTACCCCAGTTCTACAAGCACAGGTGCTTGAGTTGCAAGGTAAAGCAGATGGAAGAAATAATTCTTCCAGCAGGATGGCTGCTCCAGTCCATGGTAAGCAGTTCTCTGGTCCAGATAGGAGCTCATCTGCTAACTGTAGATGGTGTACTCAATGTTACAGGTGCCCTGCCTCCAGCCAGGAGGAGGAAAGTGATAACAGAGTTTATTGGACTGTGTGGATTGGATGGCCTGGCACATCAGAGTCACAAAATGATAAAGCCCTGGTGGACACTGGTGCACAGTGTACCCTATTGCCATCGAATCATAAAGGGACAGAATCTGTGACTATTTCTGGTGTGACAGGGGGGTCTCAAGAACTGACTGTTTTGGAGGCCAAAGTGAGCCTAACCGGGAATAAATGGGAGAAGCACCCCATTATCATTGGCCCAGATGCTCTGTGCATCCTTGGCATAGACTTCCTCAAGAAAGGGTATGGGTGGGCTTTTGGTATAGCAGCTGTAGAGACTGAGGACATTTACACAGCTGTCTACCTTACCTGGCCTTTCAGATGGCCCTTCTGTGGTGGGACTGATGAAGGTTAAAGAACAGCAGGTGCCAATTGCTACTGCCATGGTGCATGGATGACAGTATTGTACCAACCAAGACTCCCTGATTCCCATCCAGAACCTGATTTGTCGGCTGGAGACCCAAGGAGCGATCAGCAAGACTCGCTCACCCTTTAACAGCCCTATGTGGCCAGTGTGAAAGTCTGATGGAGGCTGCAGATTAACAGTAGACTATGGTGGCCTGAATGTGGTCACACCACCACTGAGTGCTGCTGTGCCAGACATGCTAGAACTGCAGTATGAACTGGAGTCCAAGGCAGCCCAAGTGGTATGCTACCATTGACATTGCTCATACCTCTTTCTCTATTCCTTTAGCAGCAGAGTGCAGGCCACAGTTTGCTTTCACCTGGAGAGGCATCCAGTACACCTGGAATCAACTGCCCCAGGGGTGGAAACACAGCCCCACCATTTGCCATGGGCTGATCCAGACTGCACTGGAGAAGGGTGGAGCTCCAGAACACCTGCAATACATTGATGCCATCATTGTGTGGGGTAATACAGCAGAAGGAGTTTTCAAGAAAGGTAAGAAGATACTTAAAATTCTTCTGAAAGCATGTTTTGCTGTAAAAAGAAGTAAGGTCAAGGGCCCTGCACGAGACATCCAGATCTTGGGAATGAAGTGGCAAGATGGTCGTCGCCAGATCTCAGTGGATGTGATGAACAAAATAACAGCTATGTCCCCACCTACTAACAAAAAGGAAACACAAGCCTTCTTAGGTGTTGTGGGTTTCTGGAGAATGCATATTCCAGGCTATAGTCAGATTGTGAGACCTCTCTATGAAATGACTCGAAAGAAAAATGAGTTTACGTGGGGTCCTGAGCAACAACAGGCTTTTGAACAAATCAAACAGGAAACAGTCCATGCAGTGGCCCTAGGGCCAGTCCGGGCAGGACAAGATGTTAAAAACGTGCTCTACACCGCAGCCGGGGAGAATGGCCCTACCTGGAGCCTCTGGCAGAAAGCATCAGGGGAGACTTGAGGTCGACCCCTAGGATTTTGGAGTTGAGGATACAAAGGCTCCGAGGCCAACTATACTCTAACTGAGAAAGAAATCTTGGCAGCATATGAAGGAGTCAGAGCTGCTTCAGAGGTAATTGGTACTGAAGCACAGCTCCTCCTGGCGCCCCGATTACCAGTGCTGGGCTGGATGTTCAAGGGTAAAGTTCCTTCTACTCATCATGCTACCTGGAGTTAAGTGGGTTGCATTAATCACAAAGCGAGCTTGAAAAAGAAACCCAAATAGTCCAGGAATCGTAGAAGTGATCGCAAACTGGCCCAAAGGCAAAGACTTCACAGTGCCACCTGAGGAGGTGGTAACACGTGCTGAGGAGGCCCCACCATATAATGAACTCTCAGATAATGAGAAACAGTATGCCTTGTTCACTGATGGATCTTGCTGGATTGTAGGGAAACATCAAAAGTGGAAAGCTGCTGTGTGGACTCCTACACGATGAGTTGCAGAAGCCACTGAAGGATAAGGAGAATCGAGTCAATTGGCAGAGGTAAAAGCCATCCAGCTGGCCTTAGACATTGCTGAACGAGAAAAGTGGCCAATACTCTATGTCTGTACTGACTCATGGATAGTGGCAAATGCTCTGTGGGGGTGGTTAAAGCAGCGGAAGCAGATCAACTGGCAGCACAGAGGTAAACCCATCTGGGCTGCTGAATTATGGTGAGATATTGCTGACTGGCTAGGGAAACTAGTCATGAAAGTACGCCATGTAGATGCCCATGTACCCATGAGTCGGGCCACTGAGGAACATCAAAACAACCAGCAAGTGGGTCAGGCTGCTAAGATTTTCCAGACAGATTTGGACTGGGAACATAGAGGTGAACTATTTTTAGCTCGGTGGGCCCATGACGCTTCAGGTCAGCAAAGAAGGGATGCAATATATAAATGATCTCACGACCGAGGGGTGGATTTAACCATGAATGCTATTGTGCAGGTTATCCACGACCGTGGAACGTGCACTGAAATCGAGCATGCTAAAAGGTTAAAACATTTGTGGTAGTGGGGATGATGGTTAAAATATGGGGAGTACTGGGAGGAAGTATGGGGAGTACTGGGAGGAAGTATGGGGAGGCTTGGCAAACTGACTACATCACACTCCCTCAAACACATCAGGGTAAGCGTTACGTGCTTACAAATGTGGAAGGAAGCTCTGGATGGTTGGAAAACTATGCCATGCCACTGCCTGGAATACCATCCTGGGCCTTGAAAGGCAAGTCTTGTGGCGACATGGTAGTCCAGAAAGAATTGAGTCAGACAATGGGACTCATTTCAAAAACAGCCTTATAGGTACTTGGGCAAAAGCACATGGCATTGAGGGGGGGTATATCGTATCCCCTATCATGCACCGGCTTCTGGGAAAGTTGAGCGATACAATGGACTGCTAAAAACTACCCTGAAAGCAATGGGTGGTGGAACCTTTAAAAATTGGGACAAGCATTTAGCACAAGCTACCCGGTTAGTTAACACCAGGGGATCCATCAATCGAGCTGGTCCTGCTCCATCAGGCCTTTTACATACAGTAGAAGGGGATAAAGTCCCTGTGGTGCATGAAAGGAATATGCTGGGGAAAACCGTTTGGGTTTTTCCTGCCTCAGGCAAAGGCGAACCCATTCGTGGGACTGTTTTTGCTCAAGGACCTGGATGTACTTGGTGGGTGATGCTGGAGAATGGAGAAGTTCAATGTGTGCCTCAAGGAAATTTGACCCTGGGTGAGAATACTCAATCCTGCTATGATAGATGAGGCTCTGCAATTATGAACTAAATGGACTTAACGAACTTTTGTGTATAGAGGTAAAATCATAAATGACTGATATATCTGTATATATTTGATGGATAAGAAGTACTAGAGATCTGAGCATGGTGCAAATGATATGGAATAAGGGGTGGAATGTCCTGGTTTTGGGTGAAGCAGAGCCAACTGTCTGTTCAGTGAGAGAGGCTCTTGCTTACACTTGTTGCTGTGGCAACCAGGGTCAGCTGACTGGGTTGTTTACCCTGTGGAAGGGTTACACCTGTGCACAGGTCAGGGCACTCAAACTTATGCTAAGATTCACCTATTTAGGGGGATCTCAGCAGATTGCCATTCCTAATGGAAGGCAAGCAGTTATACTGCTACTGTTGTGGATTCTCCCAAATGACTGGATGAGTTGGAAAATTAGATTCCCTTCATAAGTAGTAAATGCAAAACTAATCTATGTCACACATATAACTTCCGTCTTAACAATGTTAGACTGACAACACTTTCTAATAATGCAGGGGCAACAATACAATGAGTAACAGAATAAGTATTCCCAAGCTGTCACTTAGACAAGTCCTGTCTCCCAGATACAGTTCATAGAGAGTCTCTGGTTATTTGAAGTTTAAGCTCTCCTGTTGGTGTAGAGGTCTATTTGTCCTGATCTTGCTCTGGTGCCTTCTTTACTCTGGTGTAATGGATCCAAGAGTCGATCCCATTTACTCTTACTGCAGTGTATTTTTTTAGCAGCACAGTGTAAGGTCCTTTCCATTTTTCTTTCAGCGGCTCATCTTTCCAGGTTCGTATGTAGACTGTGTCCCTGGGTTAGAATGGGTGTATTGAAGTGTCCAAGGCAAGTGGAGTCTTCTGGTTCAGGTACCTATGCAGGGAGGATAAACTCTGTGAGAGAGAAATCAAATACTCCTTAATCACAGCCTGTCCCTTTATTTGCATTTGATCTCCCTTTATAGTTAAATAATTGGTTGGATAAGGTTTTCCATACAGAATCTCAAAGGGACCCACACCTTCTCTGACTCTGGGTGTAATTCGTACCCTCGTTAATGCTATAGGTAGAACATCTACCCATTTCATTTGGGTTTCCTGACATACCTTGGAAATCTGTCCTCTTAGGGTTTGGTTCATTCTTTCTACTTTGCCACTAGACTGTGGCCTCCAAGGAGCATGTAAATCCCATTTAATGTCTAGAAATTTGGAAACTCCCCGTACTATTTCTGCAATAAAATGAGGTCCATTGTCAGAGGAAATACCTTCTGGAACCCCAAACCTAGGGATGATTTCTTTCAGTAAGATTTGAATTACTTCCCTTGCTTTGTTGGTATGACAGGGGGAAAGCCTCTGGCCAACCAGAAAAGGTATCTACCATTACCAATAAATATTTATATAGGTTACACCTTGTCAATTCTGTAAAATCTATTTGCCAGTATTCCCTGGGAGTTACCCCTTCTTTTAAGATTCCTCCCGTGATTTTCTTTGCAATTTCTGGGTTATTTGTGCAACAAATAGTGCCCTTTTTGACTGTTATATCTGCTAAGCTTTGCATTCTTGGTCCAATGACGTATCTTCTGGCAGTTAATACCGATGCATCGGCTCCCAAGTGTGTGTTTCTTGGTGCAGTCTCTTGAGTAGAACTTCCATCATCTTTTCAGAGGTTAATAGTTGTTTCAGTGGTGTTACCCACCAACCCTGATAATTTTTGGAACAATCTAATTGTTCTGCCAACTGATTTTCCTTCTCAGTGTATTGTGGGGGTGATAATTCTAAATGAGGTCCTGAAATTAGAGCTCCTTCAAATTTTGAGTCCTTTAGTGCTGCTGCTTTTGCTATCTGGTCTGCTTTTTGGTTTCCCTTTATGATTTTGCTGTTCCCTTTCTGATGAGCTTTACAATGCGCTATTGCAACCTCCTTTGGTTGAAGGGCTGCTTGCAAGAGCTTCATTATTTCTGCTCCATATATAATCGGAGTCCCTTGTGAACTTAATAGTCCTCTCTCTTTCCAAATTGCCCTGTGTGCACGCACTACTCCAAATGCATATTTAGAATCTGCGTAAATGTTAACTCTCTTTCCCTGGCTGAGCTCTAAAGCTTGTGTTAGTGCAATCAATTCTGCCTTCTGAGCAGATGTATTACTGGGCAAAGATTTAGCCTCTAAGGCCCAAGTAGGTGTTACCACTGCATATCTGGCTTTTCATCTCCCTTCCAACATAAAGCTGCTCCCGCCAGTGAATAGCTCCAGTTCTGCATCTGGCAAGGGTTCATCTCACAGATCAGGCCTACTAGAATATGCTTGTTCAATAGTGGTTAGACAATCATGATATAGTTCATCAGATTCAGAAATCAGAAGCAGGGTGGCAGGGGTTTAGAGTAGAAGTCATTGAGACTGTAACATCATCTTTTTCCAACAGGAAAACTGTCCAGGAATCGTAGAAGTGATCACAAACTGGCCTGAAGGCTAAGACTTCAGAATGCCACCAGAGGAGGTGCTGAAGCATGCTGAGGAAGCCCCACCATATAATGAACTCTCAGATAATGAGAAACAATGTGTTCTGTTCACTGATGGATCTTGTTGGTTCATAGGAGAACATTGAAGGTGGAAAGCTGCTGTGTGGAGTACTACACGACGAGTTGCAGAAGCGACTGAAGGACACCAAACAGCCACTTTCTCAGTGTCCCCAGCAGCAGGACATGGGGGAGAACAGGAAGAGGAAAATTGAGTAAACTCGTGCATCAAGATAAAGACAGGTTAATAAGTGAAGAAAAGAGGAAAAATACCAGGCGATGCAAAGGTAATCACTTGCCACTTCCCACCAGCAGATCGATGTCCAGCTAGTCTCTGGGCAATGGCCACCTTGGAAGACCATTTCCCCCCCCCCCCCCCCCCAGTATTTATTGCTGAGCATAACAGTATATGGCATGTGTAGGGCACAAGAAGACTTTGTTAAGGTAACCCAGGCTAGTTCACCTCCCCCATCCAAGTATGTAGAGTCCCAAGCACATCTTATCTTGTTATGGGAACCTAGGGTAGTTTGCTTCCCCCCATCTGCACCTACTTTTGCATGGGCACCAAAGTGAAGGCCAGCTGTGGATCTTGGAATTGGGATAATAGCACCTGCATTACATCAGTGAGTTTGATAATGAGCAAAACAAGACATTGTGTATGTATGATATGTTAATCAGCACAAGTTTTATCGTCCACCCCTGCAGTGCTTTCCTTTGAGCTTGTGGCGGTGTGCTCTCCCCTTTTCCCCTTTTTTCCCCCCCCCCGGCTCCTGCTCAAGCCATGGCCATCAGCGGGAGTTGTTATGAGTTGCACTTGAACTGTGGGAGATGGCTGGCAACATAACCAAAACACTGTCTGGAGTGGGAACCTAGGTATCTTGTTCCCATGAGAATATGACTATAGGTCAATTATCTTACTCCATAAATAGCGGACAGCCCAAGAGCCCTTTGAGCTCTCCTGCACGGCAGCGGGCTGCACAACAGGACCTCCCCTTGAGTGGGGACGCTCGCTTAAGGTTCTTCTCCTCGAGGCTGAGAGATTCCTTGCCACAACAGATTCTCGGTAAGTGACTGATAGCACGCTAAACTTTGAAATCTTAGCTAAGTGACAGAAAGGATTGATTGTGCATATATAATCCTTTAGACATAAACCGTTGACCAAGTCTGGGACTGGGATTGGATCCAGCCGCCCCTAGACTCCTCTCTGTCAGGAGTTTAGAAAGCAAGGGGGTCCTTTCTGAACCTTGTGACTCGACGGGAGGGTCTCCCTGAGAGCTTGCCTGACCCTGGCCTCTATGCAGTAAATAATCAAGTGTACCCTGGCATTGAATCTCGTAAAACGCTGTCGCATTCACTGCTAACTTTGTTAAATCACTGTTTTGTGTTAAGAAACATTTCACTGCTGCTCTCTTACAAGTGAAGTTATTCACTCTGCCCGCAACAGAGCTTCACTCTGGAGCAGGGTTCCACTGCATTGGGTCCCCATTCGATTAGCATTGGTGTCCTGGGGCTCCCACCATGGTAGTGCTATGCTTTCAGTAAAGCCAAAGATTTCACTTGCTGAGTGTTGTGCCTTGTCCCTGTGGGATCCGCACCTGCTTTTCTCTGGTAATAGCATGGAGTATCCTTTTTGGTCAATTTAGGTCAGCTGTCTCATTTGTGTCCCCTCTTAACTTCTTGCTGACCCCCAGCCTAATTGCTGGGACAGCAAGTGGCCAGAGTGAGAAAAAGAGAAAGCCTTGATGCTATGCAGGCAGTCTTCAGCAATACCCAAAACATCGGTTTATCAACACTGGCTTAGTCACAAATCCAAAACACAGCACCATACAGGCTGCTATGATGTTAACTCTGTTCCAGCCAGACCTAATACAGTATGGTTGTGTACACAGTAGTTGTAGGATACTGTTTTGCACCAGGAGGTGCTGGTTCATTATGATCACAGTAAGAAAAGCACTCAGACTCTGTAAAGTATCATTTAAAATGCTATTTATTAGAACTAACACTATAAAAATGAGAGAGTAGTGTAGATAATCTTACATCCTTTAGATTTGGGAAGCCTGAGCTGTGCAGAATTGAATGGGCCTCCAATCAGTGTCCAGCATGCTGTGCATATCCTGTCTGTGGTAGGCTTACACCATTTTGGTCATTTGAGCTACTATAGGATATTCTTACAGGAAAACAAGTCTATTAATCATTTCTACTGTCAAACAGAAAGCATGTTCACATGAGAACTTCTTGTTACACTTTCAGATAAAGGCAAGGGCGTGCATGTGTTATAATCGCCAGTACCAAGTGGGTTGCCTGCAGGATCCTCTATTACAGTCAACCAGATAAGTTTATCCTGAGGTCAAAGGATATGCATAGCACCACATAGGCCTGAAGGTCAAGCTGTATGTGCAGCATAGCACAGGCTTGGGCATATTCAAATTAACTGTTATGTGGATCACTAACTCTTCAATGTACAGTGGTCTTGCAGTCAGGATCAATATACATAGGTAGTTCAGAATTAAATTATCTTACTGTCAGAAGCAAAAATAATTAGCAATTTCAAGGCCATATAGTTACTGCATACCTTCTACTTGTTACCTTTATGGAAATGAGCACGCATTTCCTATCACTCTGTAATGGAGATAGATACACAGAATGACAGAAAGACACCTCACCTACCCATATATGAAGTCTCCAAAAGAATGACACCTGTCTAGAGATACAGGCTCACATGGCTTCATCTAGTACTAAGGAAGCTGACACAATAATAAATGTTCAATCCAAAAGGTTTCGGTTGTCAGCAGCATGACTGTATAGGTTACAGTGAGGCAGATGAGCAGAAGAATCAGCTAAGCACTTAATTTCTATCTCATTTACAAACTTTGGTGCAACCCACAAGCAACTTAATAATCCATTATATTCCTTCAGCCTAGTTGGAGAAGGTAAAGCTAATGAGAGAGGACCTAACTGATTACTTTGACTACTCAGTGAGTAGTTATAGACAAGACATAGCCAGACTCTTCTCAGAGGTACACAATGAAAGGATAAGAGGTCATGGACACAGCAGCAAGGGAAATTCTGGTCAGATTTAAAAAAAAAACCAAAGACTTCACAATGAGGATGGTCAAACATTGGAACAGGGTTCCTGTAGCAATCCTTACTGAGAGACTTGCATGTTTAGGTGCGAGTGATTCACATAGCAGTTAATCTGAGTAGGCTCAAGCCTGCACTTAAATTATGGCTTTCAAGTCTGTGTTATGCTGCACAAATTCCTTGCCTGCAGGATAAATGTACACAGCTAAATATAATGGAGGAGCTTGCAGGCAGTTCCCATTTGGTACCAGTGATTACATCACCTGTGTGGCCTTGCCTTTACCTAAAAGTGCAGCAAGAAGTTCTCATGTGAACATCCTTTAGAAATAAAGTTGTTTTCTTGTAAGGAAACTATATATGAACTTGAATGACCGAAAGGGAGAACTTCTCTCCACGGACAGGGTCTGATCTGCACAGCATTCTGTGGGAAAATTGATCCAAGCTCTGTCTGATGCCGCACAAATGCGGGGTGCCCAGCATCTGAAGGGATATAAGATTGTTGTGGTTTAGCCTCAGACGGCAACAAAGAACCACGTGCCGCTCGCTCGGGCCTTCCCAATACAGGAAGAATCAGAAGAAGGAGGCAAAACTCTTGGGTTGAGACAAGGGCAGTTTAACAGAACAGCAAAGGGAACAAGAAAACAACGACACTAACACGGGTAGAGGAATATACAAACACGATTACGGAACTGCCGCTCACTGACCGGATCGGGACGCCCCAGCCCGCTCCTGTCAGCAGTCAGCGACTTCCTGCCCCCTGCCCCAGCAGCTCAGGGTGGACATGGCTCACATAGCATGGAATACCTGTGTCCCTGCTGGAGCCTGGGGAGAATTAACCCTGTCCCTGCCGGAACCAGGACAAAGATCTACTTGCTATCTGTATTCCTCTTATTTTGCCTTATTAAAGCAGTTATTAAGCCATTTGTTATTAGGCCTTTCCTACTGAGATCCAGAAAGAATCCTGAACTCTCTCTCTCTCGCCTCATTTCACCCCCCCAACCTCCACCATGGTGCGGAACAATTACTCAGAGCAGTTGTGGAATATCCTTGGAGAATGGACGAGCAGAGTAACCTGAACTAACCTCGAATTTGGCCCTGCTTTAAGCAGGAGACCGGACCAGATGACTGGTACCCCCTGCTCCTGATCCCTGGTAATATGCTTAGCATAATTTATGCCATCTTATAAGGCAAACAGCTATTCTCTGTTACCAAGCTGGTCATGTATCAGTCCCCTTTCCCCTCCTTATCAGGCCTTGAAGGTCCTGTGTGCCAGGCAGACTTCTCCCCTTCCCTATCAGCCTCAAGGTTCCTGGACACTAGGCTGACTTCTTCCCTTCTTACTAGCCTCGAAGGTCCTATGCTGCTGGCCAACTGGGTTGTGATGACCCTGTCACAGAACAGAGAAGCGTAACAGCACACAGAGCACTGTCTATAAAATCAAACAGTTGCAAGTCCTAAGTGGGACTTTGACCAGAACTGCTGCTGGACAGCAAAACCTGTGATCCCCTGGTGGTCAGGGTCGCCTCCACCATCATCTGCTTCCTCCAAGGACTGAGAGACTCATATTCTTTTATGTGTTTTGAGTCTAGATTATGATTGTTATATTGATACTCCAAGACAAGTATTAAGATTTGACCTGATCTGCATAGGGTCCAGGTGATTAGGAACCATAAGCTAAACTGTGTTATAAAATTCTGTGCTACGCTGATTCTGCTTATAAAAATCCTGCGCTACTCTGATCATTAAGTACTATGCTATGCTGATCATAAAATTCTGTTAAAAAAATAAAGCTTTAATTGTACCTATAAATTTAATTGTAACCATCATCATTCTGACCAGGATCCCCCAAAGAACCTGTCTGTTCCTGCAGTGTTGGGTGACAATATTCCATAATTTGATGATGGTAAAAATTGCATAACCTTGGGTGGCTTGATAGCAAGGAAGCACATAGTACAGCCTAATTGTTAGTGTCCTACCAAAAATGCTCTTATGTTTCCAGTATTTCCAAAAATGGCCAAATGTTTAATAAACAATGTCAAGCAACCAGGCACTCAAAGGTGATTTAATGAATGTTAAAAGCATGAACGCCTCCTCCAGCCACTCCAGCCCAGGACTCCTTCCAGCCCAGGTGCTGAAGCCCAGCCTGGTGTTCCCCAGGGACCTGGGGTCTCTTCCCAGGCTGAAGGACATGGCTGCCACTTTCCTGTTTGCAGGTTCAACCAGTAGAAAAGCTGAGCATGTATCCTAGAGACACACATGCGTGACACTGACACGGATAGTCACACAGACTGCCACAGACAAGGTGTTGCCTTCAACAGCACCTACATGTAGGTCTCACATAAAGCATAAACAAAGACAGCCAAGTCCCCTTCCTCTTTTTTGCTTGGCAGAGGCAGGAGGTTACTACTGAAAGCACACACACAAAAACCACTCTAGATTCACAAGCACATACGTGTTCATGGATCCCTTAAGTAGAGGCAATGCCCCCTCTGTCTGCCCAGATCCTAGGCCCTTTTACCTGCCCCATGGGTCCCTTTCTCACCAACTAGTCCAGCTTGATGCTTGCTAGCACACATGCATGCACTCACACTCATCCTGTAGCCTCTCCACATTCGCAAGTCTCCCTTGGCATACCAGCACAGACCCTTGCCTGTCTGATACACCTGCCCAGACCCAAGGTGCCCTCACTACTCACCAGCTAAGACAGCTTAAAGTTTGCTAGTGAACAAACACGCACGCCCCCATTTACAGCAGGTTTGGGGAAGATACAGTCATTGGCTTGCTCTCCCCCCCCCCCCCAAGCAGCTGGCACCAGGTACACAGGCTGTGACTTGCAGTCCTGCTTCAGCTGCCAGTGCTGAGCCCCTCACTCACTTCACTCATGCTGGTTGCCCTGCCCCATTGGCTGATTTTTTGGGACACGCACCGTTCCCACCCCAGTAGCTGCAGGTTAAAGACACACCCCCTGCTTGCTCCAGTAGCTGTCACCACTGACTGGGGTGGCTACACTCCCAGTCTGACTCCAGTAGCTGGCACTGAATCCATTCACACCAGCACCCCCCCAGTAGCTGGTACTCTGGGCTTAAAGTCTGTAGGACCCTCCCTAGATGCAGAGAGCTATGGCCTCTCCAACTACTGATGCTAGGACCCTCACTCACTCAAGCAGCTGACACTACAGGCTGCAGGGCACTCACACTCCTGGTCTGACTCCAGTAGCTGGCACCAATTTTCACATACACGTCTCACCAGTAGCTGGCACTTAGCCTTTGCAGCACATGTACACATGGGCTACAGAGTGAGATTATGCAGAAAGGCAATTAAGAAAAGATTTAATAAGAAGATATAAGAAGATAGGACAGACTGTGGTGATCAGGTACAAGGCTCAACCAAAGCGTATTGACAGGTATTTTACAGCGTACTTTACAGTCAACCAGCCCCTTTTATACCCCTTTCTGTCTACCCCTGTCTTTGTTCCTTCCTGCTCCCCCTTCCCATGCACATTGCCTCATCAACTGGCATAGTTCCACTGATCCCTTGCAACATCCTGGACCCTCAGGTTTGCATTCTTATCAGTTGCAAAGTCCCGGTATGCCTGCAGTTTCTTGATAGCCCATCACTTAGTGTGACTGATGAGGTTTGTTTCTTGTTCTTTTCTCCATGTTTGCTTCGTCAGGTCTGTGTCTCTGCATATTTTCATAGAATCTTCATGGTTGGAAAGGACCTTTGAGATCATTGAATCCAACCATACACACACACAAAAAAACCCAAACCCCTACAATCTCTGCCACTAGAGCATGCCCTGAAGTGCCAAATCTAGACGGTTCTTAAATACCTCTAGGGATGGTGACTCAACCACCTCCCTGGGCAGGCTGTTCCAGTGCCTGACCACCCTTTCAGTAAAGTAATTCTTCCTAATATCTAATCTAAACCTGCCCTGCTGCAACTTCAGACCATTTCCTCTGGTCCTGTCATTATCCACCTGGGAGAAGAGGCCAACCCCCACCTCTCTCCAACCTCCTTTCAGGTAGCTGTAGAGGGCAATGAGGTCTCCCCTCAGCCTCCTCTTCTCCAAACTAAACATGCCCAGTTCCCTGGGCCTCTCCTCATATGGCTTGGTCTCCAGATGTTACATCATTTGAAGCCAGAGCACTGTACAAATATAAGCTCTGTTTGCTATGTAACTGAAAAGGTTGATGGCGGAAACTGGGCAATTTTGGATCTCCAGTTACTATGCAGCAACTGACCATGAGAACAAAGCTTATTTGACTTCTGATATCATCAAAACTCCAATACAGTTAAGTTTGTTGGGGCAGACTCTTGGCTGCTATAGTCATCTCTCTATTGAATTAATTTATAACTGTATAATAACAGCTGTGGATGTTATTTTTTTAACCTAACAAAATGCATAGCAAAACACTTCTGTCGCGGATGGAGTGATTCACTTCACTCGTAAGAGAGAAGCAGTGAAATATTTATTGATATAAAACAGCAATTTAACAAAGTTTGATAGTGAATGCGACAGTGTTTTACGAGAGCTGATGGCAAGGTACACTTGGTTATTTACTGCATAGAGGCCAGGGTCAGACAGAACTGTCAGGGACACCCTCCCATTGAGTCACAAGGTTCAGAAAGGACCCCCTTGCTTTCTAAACTCCTTCTCAGAGAGGAATCTAGGTGCGGCTGGATCCAATCCTACTCCCAGACTTGGTCATAGAAACATAGAATGGTTTAGATTGGAAGGGACCTTAAAGATCATCTAGTTCCAACCCCCCTGCCATGGGCAGGGACACCACCCACTAGACCAGGTTGCTCAAAACCCCATCCAACCTGACCTTGAACACCTCCAGGGATGGGGCATGCACAACTTCCCTGGGCAACCTCTTCCAGTGCCTCACCACCCTCACAGTAAAGAATTTCTTCCTGATATCTAATCTAAATCTACTCTCTTTCAGGTTAAAACCATTACCCCTTGTCCAATTGCTACACTCCCTCATAAAGAGTCCCTCCCCATCCTTCCTGTAGGCCCCCTTTAGGTACTGGAAGGCTGCTATAAGGTCTCCCCGGAGCCTCCTCTTCTCCAGGCTGAACAACCCCAACTCTCTCAGCCTGTCCTCATAGGAGAGGTGCTCCAGCCCTCTGATCATCTTCGTGGCCCTCCTCTGGACCCGCTCCAACAGGTCCATGTCCTTCTTGTGCTGAGGACTCCAAAGCTGAATGCAGTACTCCAGGTGGGGTCTCACCAGAGCAGAGTAGAGGGGTAGAATCACCTCCCCCGACCTGCTGGCCATGCTAATTTTGATGCAGCCCAGTATACAGTTGGCTTTCTGAGCTGCGAGTGTATATTGCCAGCTCATGTTGAGCTTCTCGTCCACCAACACCCCCAAGTCCCTCTCCTCAGGGCTGCTCTCAGTCCATTGTCCATGTAGCCTGTATTTGGGCTTGGGATTGCCATGATCCAGGTGCAGGACCTTGCACTTGGCCTGGTTGAACTTCATGAGGATTGCACAGGCCCACCTCTCAAGCCTGTCCAGGTCCCTCTGGATAGCATCCCTTCCACACAGCTTGGTGTCGTCAGCAAACTTGCTGAGGGTGCACTCAATCCCACTGTCCATGTCACCGACAAAGATGTTAAACAGTACCGGTCCCAGTACCGACCCCTGAGGAACACCACTCATCCCTGATCACCACTTGGACATTGAGCCGTTGACCGCAACCCTTTGAGTGCGGCCATCTAGCCAGTTCCTTATCCACCGAGTGGTCCATCCATCAAATCCATGTCTTTCCAATGCAGAGACCAGGATGCCATGCGGAACAGTGTCAAACTGTTTGCATAAGTCCAGGTAAATGACATCTGCTGCTCTCCCCTTATCTACCAATGTTATAACCCCAACATAGAAGGCCACCAAATTTGTCAGGCATGACTCGCCCTTGGTGATGCCATGTTGGCTGTCACCAGTCACCTCCTTATTTTCCATGTGCCTTAGCAGAGTTTCCAGGAGGATCTGCTCCATGATCTTGCCGGGCACAGAGGTGAGACTGACCGTCCTGTAGTTCCCTGGGTCATCCTTTTTTCCCTTTTTGAAAATGGGGGTTATGTTTCCCCTTTTCCAGTCAGTGGGAACTTCACCAGACTGCCACAACTTTTCAAATATAATGGAAAGCGTCTTAGCAACTTCATCCGCCAGCTCCCTCAGGACCCATGGATGGATTTCATCAGGTCCCATGGACTTGTGTACCTTCAGGTTCCTTAGATGGTCTCGAACCTGGTCTTCGCCTACAGTGGGTGGTTCTTCATTCTCATAGCCCCTGCCTTTGCCTTCTGCAACTTGGGTGGTGTGGTTAGAGCCCTTACCGGTGAAGACCGAGGCGAAAAAGTCATTCAGTACCTCAGCCTTCTCCATATCCTGGGTGACCAGGTCTCCTGTTCCCTTCCGGAGAGGGCCCACATCTTCCCTAGTCTTGCCTTTAGCTCTGACATACTTCTAGAAGTTTTTCTTGTTGTCCTTGATGCCCCTAGCCAGATTTAATTCTATCTGGGCTTTAGCTTGCCTAATCTGGTTCCTGGTCACTCGGACAGTTTCTCTGTATTCCACCCAGTCAACCTGTCCTTGCTTCCACCCTCTGAAGGCCTCCTTTTTGCTTTTGAGCTTGTCCAGGAGCTCCTTGTTTATCCACGCAGGCCTCCTTGCTTTTTTGCCTGATGACTTCTTTCTTGGGATGCACCGCTCCTGAGCTTGGAGGTGGTGATCCTTGAATACTAACCAGCTTCCTTGGGCCCCTCTTCCCTCCCTCCAGTGCTTTTTCCCATGTTACCCTGCCAAGCAGGTCCCTCAAGAGGCCAAAGTCTCCTCTCTTGAAGTCCAGAGTAGTGAGCTTGCTGCACGCCCTCCTCACTGCCCTAAGGATCTTGAATTCTACCATTTCATGATCACTGCAGCCGAGGCTACCCTTGAGCTTGACATTCACCACTAGCCCCTCCTTGTTGGTAAGGACAAGGTCCAGCATGGCTCCTCTACCACTTGGAGAAGAAATTTGTCATCGACACATTCCAGGAACTTCCTGGATTGCTTATGTCCTGCTGTGTTGTCCCTCCAACAGATATCGGGGTGGTTGAAGTCTGTAGGTTGTTTGGTTGGACTCGATGATCTCAAAGGTCCTTTCCAACCATGAAGATTCTATGATTCTATGAAGTTGGTGAGGGGTCTGGAGCACAAGTCTTATGAGGAGCGGCTGAGGGAACTGGGGTTGTTTAGCCTGCAGAAAAGGAGGCTGAGGGGAGACCTTATCGCTCTCTACAACTACCTGAAAGGAGGTCGTAGAGAGGTGGGGCTCGGTCTCTTCTCCCAAGTAACAAGTGAAAGGACAAGAGGAAACGGCCTCAAGTTGCACCAGGGGAAGTTTAGATTGGATATTAGGAAAAATGTCTTAATTGAAAGGGTTGTCGAGCATTGGAACAGTCCGGCTAGAGAAGTAGTTGAGTTGCCATCCCTGGAGGTATATAAAAGACGTGTAAATGTGGTGCTTAGGGACATGGTTTAGTGGTAACTTGGCAGTGCTAGGTTAACGGTTGGATTTGATGATCTTAAAGGTCTCTTCCAATCAAAACGATTCTATGGTTCTATGATTCTGTGATTCTATTTATGGGGCTGTGTTTTGGATTTCTGCTGGAAACAGTGTTGATAATACAGGGATGTTTTAGTTATTGCTGAGCAGTGCTTACACAGAGTCAAGGCCTTTTCTGCTTCTCACACCACCCTGCCAGCAAGTAGGCTGGGGGTGCTCAAGAAGTTGGAAGGGGACAAGGCCAGGACAGCTGACCCCAACTGACCAAAGGGATATTCCATACCATATGACATCATGCTCAGCAATAAAAACCTGGGGGAAAAAGAAGGAAGGGAGCCAAGTAACCGTTACGCGTGATGGAGCTCTGCTTTCCTGGAGATGGCTGAACACCTGCCTGCCAATGGGAAGTAGTGAATGAATTCCTTGTTTGGCTTTGCTTGCATGCGTAGCTTTTTCTTTACCTATTCAACACTCTTTATCTTAACCCACGAGTTTCCTCACTTTTACTCTTCCGAGTACAACACCAATGGTGCTGTTTTCCCCCCAGGTAGAAATTTCTCACATCCTCCTTCTTATTTGCAGTTGCTTCCTTGATTTGTTTCTGGTTCCACCGCAACAGAACCACTCCCTGGTGGCCATGACTCTCTGATGCTACCACTGGGTCCCTCCTACTAATAAAAGCTACTGGGGCAATATATAAAAGCCACCAAAAAAGTGCACAAATGCTGGCTTACATTTTATTTTTTTATTGCCTTGGGTTTAGAAGGGAAAATGTTTTGGGGTTTTTTTTGGGGGGGGTGCGCATTTTTGTGGGGGCTTTTTTGTGTGTGTATGGTTGGACTCGATCTCAAAGGTCCTTTCCAACCATGAAGATTCTATGATTCTATGTGCTTAGCTGAGAACTGAAATATTTTCTCCTATTAGCAATGAATGATGTTAGCCACAGGTTTTCTACTTATGTTTCTATGATACAAAAGCAATTCGAGTAGACCTTTATGGAATTGTTGTTGTTTTCTTACTGGTTTTGTTGGAGACAATGTCTTGTGCTCCAAAAGAAACTTCTGTGCTAAAATAAAAGGTATTATGCAACTAGCAATTTATCATGGTAAACTCTCAACTACTGGCTATTGTATCAGTGTTTTCCAGAAGAGAGGAGGATTTAGCAATCAAATTTTGAGATATTTTCTTTGTCTCTACCAACCAGCCTGATTCTTGCAAAGGTGTAAAATAAATAGCTCTTTGCTTCTTGGAGGCGATGACTAGAAAGTATATACAGTGGGATAATTTTAAAATTTTAACCTACTGATATATATATATCATAAGTCTATTAAGAATACATACCTTATTTCCCTTCTTACTGAGTGCATTGGGTCTGGCTGAGATGGAGTTAATTTTCTCCATGGAAAGACGCAGGATCAACATGCAGGACACAGGAACAACCACAAAACCACGGATGAAAGGCAAAGAACAAATTTAATCTTGATACCTCATGGATCGGCGAATCTCCGAAGCAGCACGTGGGCAGAGGCATGCAAGCAGGGGACACAGGCACTGCGGAGCGAGAGTGAGTCCTTATTAGCAAGAGAGTTCTTGTTAGCAAGATGGTGAGAGAGCAAGAGCGCTCAGACTCCCTGTTCTTGCCGGTATTTCAAGGGTTCAAGCAGGCCTAGTTTTCCCACTGTGCTTTGATCTTCTTCAACAACAGGACAGGATTCTCAAGCGGCTAGATAAGGTGTCCCTGAGTCCATCGCAGATTTATGTTATCTAAGTGCAAGTGTTTTACTTGCAAGCACATAAGACTGAACAACAATTAGTGTGATATATGTGTTTCCCAGCACCCCAGGTGTGAGTCACTTGAGTGTATTTACAGTCCTCCTTGCTGTTCTTCCATTACTTTCCCACAGATAATTATCTCCATGATGCTGTTCCTCCTTCCTGAGCAGAAGGTAGGTGTTTCAGTGCTAACTAACTATAATAAATATTACATTTGATATCCTTCTACGATCAGGTAACTTGCCTAATGGATGAAGGGAAGGTGGTGGATGTAGTTTTTTTGGATTTTAGTAAGGCTTTTGATACTGTCTCTCAAGCATCCTTCTGGACAAGTTGTCCAACTGTGAGATGAGCAGGTATACAGTGCACTGGGTAAAGAACTGCCTGAATGACAGGGCTCAAAGAATTGTAGTGAATGGGGCTACATCTGGCTGGTGACCAGTCACCAGCGGTGTTCCTCAGGGCTCAATTCTAGGGCCAATTCTGTTCAATATATTAATCAATGATCTGGATGCAGGAGTTGAATGCACCATTAGTAAGTTTGCTGAGGATACCAAACTGGGAGATGCTGCTGACTCTCTTGAGGGATGAGAGGCCCTGAAGAGGGATCTAGATAGATTGTAGTACTGGGCAACCATCAATAGTATGAAATTTAACAAAACCAAATGCCGGATTCTGCACCTGGGATGGAGCAATGCTGGACACAAGAATAGATTGGAAGAGGAGCATTTGGAAAACAACCCTGCAGAAAGGGATCTGGGGGTGTTGGTTGACAGTAGGCTCAATAGGAGTCAGCAATGCGCCCTGGCAGCCTAGAGGGCAAACTGCATTCTGGGGCACATTAAACACAGCATAACCAGCTGGTCAAGAGAGGTGATTATTCCTGTATTTAGCATTGGTGCGGCCTCACCTGAGTATTGTGTGCAGTTCTGGGTCCCTGTATTGGGTCTGGCTGAGGTGGAGTTAATTTTCCCCATAGCAGCCCTCATAGTGCTGTGCTATGTATTGGTAGCTAAAAAGGTGTTGATAATGCACCAGTGTTTTGGCTGCTGCTGAGCAGTACTTGCACAGCATTAAGGCTGTCTCTCCAACATTCTCCCCTCACCAGTAGGCTGGGGGTGGGCAAGATATTGGGAGGGGACATAGCCAGGACAGCTGACCCAAACTGACCAAAGGGATATTCCATACCATATGACATCTGCTCAGCAATAAAAGCTAAGAGAAAGGAGGGGGGGGGTGAGGAGAAATAACTGGACTCCAGACGATCCAATGTGAATCAACAGAAGCCGTTTATTAAGCACAGATCATTGTCTTTTATACCCTGTGTTGTAGCCGTACATGCCACTTGCTTATTTCTGATTAGCTAGTTACACTGTCCATGCGCTGTTTATGCAGTTCATCCACAGATCAGATTGGTTACAAGAATTCACATAGTAAATTGCTTAGTCATTAGCACAACATGTTTTTTACCTTCTCAGTTCTCATTTTTCCCATGTACTAATTCCATCTTCCACCACCTGTTTTGCCCTTAATCTAATCTCTCATAGTAGGGAGGCTGGCTCACATGGCCATTCTCTCTCAGACACATTCCTACGGGGGGGGGCATTCATTATTACAATGTTTGCCTTCTGGAGCAACTGCTATGTATACTGAAGACCTACTTCCTGGGAAGTGGCTGGACATCGCCTGCTGATGGGAAGTGGAGAATAAATCTTTTTTTTTGTTTTCCTTTGCTTCCACATGCGGCCTTTGTTTTTTGTTTACTGAACTGCCTTTATCTTGACCCACGCGGTATTTTTCCATCATATTTTCTCCCCTCCCTGTCCTGCTGAGGAGGGGAGTGATAGAGCAGCTTGGTGGGCACCTGGTGTCCAGCCAAGGTCAACCCACTATGATCCTTTTTTGTGCCCAATGTGGGGCTTGAGTCAACAGCCATTCAAGGGCCATTTTCTATTAAGTGTGCCATAGTTATAGTAGTTATTAAGTGGCAAGCTCCTGTGCGGGTCATGGAGTTTGTTGGCTGCACTGCTTACCTCTTTATTTTGCTGAGCTTGGGAACAAGCTAGTACAAACAATGGCTATGTGCTTTGCCCTGGCATTGATGACCTTGTGGTGCTGGGGGAACTGTCTTGTGGAGAGGATGAGGGAATACATCTCCCTCTTCCTATTCGGGATTGATGTGAATGGTTTTATTATGCAGGCTCCTGAGGTCCTTGTTCACATTTATGTGAGCTGTTTAATACTACTAATTAACACCGTTGGCATATTATGGGTTTTGTGGAATCTGGTGTTGTCCTGGTGTAAGAGAAGACAACTTTTGGATGAGGTGATACTAAAATGTGCTCTGAGGCGGCCGGTCCCTGGGTGGCAGGGTGTGTGGAAGGATTTGGGCAGGTTCCTAGGGCGGTTATCACCTCTTTACACCTGAACAGGCAAGCAACCCTGGCAAACTGATGCACCACCTGATAGAAGGGTGCCTTGCCTACCCTAATGAAAGCCAGCAGCTCCTAGCACTGTACTGGGGCCTGGCCTGTGCCTATCAAGCCATGATTCAGTACCCTCAGAGGACCGTGATTGAAGCAGGGACACAACAACAACAACTACAGTAATTGCCCCAGTAGTGAAAAAGAAACAGTGGACAAGGAAAACAACGGGTCCGTATCATTGATTAGTAAGGGAGGAGGAAGAAAAGGAAAGGTTTGATCAAGAAGCCAGTCCTTCAACAAAGAAATTGTAGGAAGGAGTGATAGAATTCAGACAGGAAGCAGAAACTACCTGGTCCCTGACCTCATCAGAACTTTGAGACATGTGGAAAAATTACAGCCACCAGACAGGTAAGCGGATTGCTGTCTGGGTGCTCTGATGCTAGGATAACAGGGCTGACAGTCAGCAATTTGAAGGTAGGGAAACCCAACAGCTGGTATCCCTTGCTAGAAACCAGGGAATTGAGAGAGGAATTGGAAAAGAGGCAGCAATTTGCAGTCTCTGGAGACGTCTCCTCTCAAGTGTGAGGGCAAGATATCCATTCAAGTGAGATCTTGTGAACTCCCCAGGAAAGTGGACTACCGCAGATGAAGGCATCCAGTACCTGAGAGAATTAGCGGTGCTGGAAGTCATCTACAGTGATCTAGACAATGATGACATCTCCAAAGATCCAGAGGATGTCCTGTGCACATGGGCCGTGTGGAGGAAGGTGATTCAAAGTGCCCCAGCGTCATATTCTAACAGCTTGGCAGTGATGTATTGCCCGGATATGGATACATCAACTGTGGAGAGAGTGTTTTCTTGGCTCCAAAACACTGAAGAAAATCTCTGTACCTCCTCATCTCTACGGGCCAGCGCCTTGGCTGTCAGGGGTGCCCCAAGAATTCAGTCTTCTCCTGCCCCGGTCAGAGGGAAAGGGAACCCCCAGGCGTATGCCGTGTGGTGCATTCTGGTGACCAGGGGGAGGACATGAGGAAGTGGGATGGTGAGCCCACCTTTAAGCTGGAAGCCCGTGTACGTGAACTGAGAGGGAAGACAGCTGTTAAGAAGGTGTCACCCAAGAAGGCTGTCAGCTTAGTTGCTGTGTGATCTCCCAGACATAGAAGGACTGAGATCACCTCCCTTGATCCTGGTGAGGGGATTTCTGGTCTGGCACTGAAAGGGTCAGGCAGTGAATATTCTGACCAGGAACAGGAATAGAGGGTCCCTGCCTTTGGTCAGGAGGAGGAAAGGGATGACCGGGTATACTGGACTGAGTGGATTCAATGGCCTGGCACATCAGACCCGCAGAAATATGAGGCTTTGGTAGACACTGGTGCACAGTGTACGCTGGTGCAATCAGGGTATAGGGGCACAGAACCCATCAGGATCTCTGGAGTGACAGGGGGATGCCAAGAATTGTCTGTATTGGAGGCTGAGGTGAGCTTAACAGGGGACCAGTGGCAAAAGCACCCCATTGCGACTGGCCCAGAGGTCACTTGTATTCTTGGCATAGACTACCTCAGGAGAGTGTACTTCAAGGACCCAAAGGGGTACAAATGAGCTTTTGGCGTAGCCACTGTGAACACAGAGAAGATCAAACAACTATCTACGCTGCCTGGCCTCTTGGAAGATCCCTTCATTGTGGGATTGCTGCAAGTTGAAGAACAGCAGGTGCCGATTGCTACCAGGATAGCGCACTGGTGGCAATATCACATGAACCAAGACTCCCTGGCTCTCATCCATGAGCTAATTCAATTGGAGAGCCAAGGCGTGATCAGCAAGACTCACCCTTTAATAGTCCCATATGGCTAGTGCGAAAGTCTGATAGAGGGTGGAGGTTAACAGTAGACTATCATGGCCTGAATGAAGTGACGCCACCACTGAGTGCTGCTGTACCACACGTTAGAGCTCCAATAAGAACTGGAGTCAAAGGCAGCCAAGTAGTATGCTACAACTGACATTGACAATGCATTTTGTTCAATTCCTTTGGCAGCAGAATGCAGGCCACAGTTTGCTTTCACATGGAGGTGTGGCAGATCTACGAGCAGAGGCCTGTGTACGGCCAAGGACACAGTGAGCAGAGCACACAGAAACAGGAACGCAGATGTCGATACGGATGGAACGAAGAGGAACTGGCTCAATATAAACATGGAACAAGAAAACAGCTTCGCGTGCTTATCTTGGTGGGAACTGAATAAGGCGACTGGGTTAGTGATCTGAAATATGTGTTTACTTGCCTAGCAGGTGCATGGAAAGTTTTAGAGCTCGGGTATAAAAGCCGAGGCTTGAGAAGCAATAAACGATTTCGTGCTTATCACAGCCGGAGTCCGTGCCTTCATACACAACAAATGGCGCCCGAATCGGGTTTAAAAGAACAAGGATTAAAAGTAACAGAGATATGAAATACTAATTATCCAGTGGTGTACCTGCGGCTGGACGGAGGAATTCATACCGAGAGCTCTCTAACAATTACTTTCATCGCCGTTCGCTGGATGAAAAAGGTGAGCAGCCACGGGAGATATTAAAAATGGGACAAACAGCTACTCGAGAACAGAAATTGCAACTTGAAATTCTGCAGCCCATTTTAACAGAACAGGGCTTTAAAGTGGCCCCTGTCAAATTAGTAACTTTGCTTGTATGGATACGTGATTATTGCTCATGGTTCCCTGAAGGGGGGTCCTATGATTTAGCTCACTGGCAAAAAGTGGGGGAGGAATTGCAAACGCAGGAGACGCTGCGCTTGTCCTTGCCAGAAGGAATAATAGTTACTTGGCGAGCTGTATACATTGCCATACGAACACTGCATCCTGCAGAGCAAGCCCTGCAAGGGGTTGCTGGAGGGGCACCAAAAGCTCCCCCAGAGGAACCTCAGTCTGTTGACGTAATACCCCCAGTTGCGGACCCTGAGCCTGAATATGCTGAAATTCCCAATCCTGCAGAACATTACCAAAAGCAGAATTCGGGAGGTGAAGAGCCAGAAGATCCCTTTGATCCTAGTCCAATAAATCCAGAGACTGAACCTGATTTATGTGCACCTTTAACCCCAATTAAAGCTATGGCTGCATCTGCTCCAACTGCGGAGGAGATTTTACAGCAACAGCGACGAAAGTCGTTATCGCGCTCCTCCATTCTTAATCCTCCTCCATTTGCGCCAGGTATCGTGTCTGTTCCTCCTTCTCAACCGCTTATACATGCGCAGCTGTAATTGGGGTATTGCAGTATATTGTCAGAATGTCGATGGGAGGCTTTGCACAGAGGAGATGTTCAGATGTTACAAGCGATGCCTGTAATTTATAGACCTAACCAACCACCTGTCATGTCCCACTCTCAGGAAAGAGGGGGGGTAAGTGACTTCAGATTTGTAAATTCTCAACGGCGCGGACTAAGGTGAGATAAATCTCAAGGTCCATATACAAACATTTATTAGCTTCCCAAAATGGTTAGTATAGGTCTTAACAAGTCCACAATAATTGGTTAGGTATATAACAAATTATGGCAAATGGTGAGGTATGCATTGTGTTACTTAACAACAGGTATAGGACAACTTATGGCAAGCGGTACTTAAGGTCGTACTTAAGGTCGTTACTTAACAACTCTAACCATTACTTAACAATTCTAAGAGAAAAGAGAAACTGAGGGACAGAGAAAGGAAAAGACAGAGAGAAAGAGATCATGGGTCCTGGTTCCAGCATCTTTTTCAGGGAATCTTCCCAGGCATAATCTTCTTTCTTGGGAAGAATCTTCCCAGGCACTATTTTCTTCTTTTGTTTCTTCTTTGTTCCCTCCTCAGGGGCACTTATTTTCCCCTTTTATGTTTGCTGAATTAGCACAGTCCACCCCCCTTGCTGAGGACAGCCTTGTCTCAGGTTTCTCCCTTCTCCCAGGTGACGTGTAGCGTGATTTGGGTGGAGAGACGAGTGCCATAGTCATACATGTTTAGCATGATCTCTATAATCTTCATTAGCGTATGCAGGGGTGTGCACTTTCATATGCATTTCGCGGATAATGAAGCAAAGGTCACTCATCGGACACAATGGCCTTGAGAACTGAGAACTAGCAAGCTCACCACACGAGTGGCAGAACTATCCTGTCTTCACAAGACAGTTCTCCCACACTTCCAGGCGCCAGAAGTGTTAGCCTTATCAGTTCTTTGAAGGCCAGGCCTGCATTATTTATTTCCTTGCGAGTGTTTGAGGCATTCCATTGAAGGCTTGGAGGGCCTTCTGCCCCTCGTCAGGGAATTTACAGTCTGTCCCTTACACCACCTCATCATGAGTACTTACCTTATGACTTAATTAAAGAGTTAAGAAATTCTGCCAGAGATTACGGATTGCACTCTTCCTTCACAATGAATCTTATTCAGGCCATAGCTGACTCATATACAATGACAGTGTATGATTGGCGTTCTCTTTTGCAGTTAATCTTGACTGCAGCACAATTTGCAGTCTGGGACACAGAGTATTGTGATGCTACCACTGCTAAAATTATGGACAGTCTTACTCAAGGTATTAATATAGGTCTGGACAAGTTGCTGGGACAAGGGCCATATGCCACTGCGCAGGCACAAGCCCAGTTAGACGGAAGAGTTCTTAGTCAGGCCACAACGCTGGCTATTAGAACCTTGCGGCAAGTTCCCAATACAGGAAGAAGAGAAACGTCTTTTGTGACTGTGCACCAGGAGGCGCAAGAACCTTATGTTACCTTCTTAGACAGATTGCAGACTGCTATCCAAAGGCAAATAGATTCTGAAGAGGCGCAGCAATTGTTTCAATTAGCAATTGAAAATGCTAATGCGGATTGCAAACGTGCTTTAGAGCTGTTGCGAAATAAGGCCAAAACTCTATCAGAGCTAATAAGAGCCTGTCAAAATGTGGGCTCTGAGCAACATAAAGCAGAAATGTTAGCCACTGCTTTAGCTCAACAGATAGTGGTAGCCCGTGCAGCTGCTAAATGCTTCCTTTGTGATAAGGAAGGACATATTAAACAGAGTTGTCCCCGACGCACCGACCATCCAACTTCAAGAAGGCCTGCTACCCCAACCCAACTATGCCCTCGGTGTCAGAGAGGATATCATTGGAGTAGCCAATGTCATTCAAAATATGATAAGCTCGATAATCCTATTGGGACCCTCCTGGGAAACGGGAGGAGGGGAGCAAGGCCCAGTGCCCTGAAAACAATAAATCGGGCCTTTGCAGGGCAAGTAGCAACCCCCCAGACATCGGAAACAAGCGATGTGTCACCGACCTACAACCCACCACAGCAGGAAGTGCGGGGTTGGACCTGGCCACTTCCGAACCAACCATAATAACAGATACTAGTGTACGCCTTTTGCCTACGGGGGTCTATGGGCCATTGCCAAGAAATAGTGCAGCTCTTTTAATTGGCCGTTCTTCTACAACTTGCACAGGATTGTTTCTACTGCCTGGTGTTATAGACTCAGATTATAAAGGGGAAATAAAAATCATGGCCTGGACTCCAAAACCCCCTTGCACTATACCTCAAGGGGAAAAAAATCACTCAATTGATACCATTTCCCGTTTTAACAACATCCAGTAATGGCACACCTCGAAATGGAGGTTTTGGTAGTACAGGCGTGCCTCAGATTCTGTGGACACAAAAGGTATCAAGCGGCCAGCCTGTGCTTTCTTGCAAAATTAATGGAAAATTATTCTCCGGCCTAGTGGACACGGGTGCTGATGTGACTATTGTACAACAATCTCAGTGGCCTGCAGAGTGGCCCTTGATGAGATCCACAGCGGTAGTAGCAGGCGTAGGAGGAATGCAGGTGCTGTGGCAGAGTGCTCAGTCCTTACTGATAGAAGGTCCAGATGGCAAACAAGGGATACTACAACCTTTTGTCATGCCAGTTCCCTGTACATTATGGGGAAGAGATTTGTTGTGATAATGGAATATGACTCTTACTACAAATTTATCCTAAGGGTCACTGACAAACAGCCTCGCCTAAAATTGACTTGGAAAACAGACAAGCCTGTTTGGGTTGATCAGTGGCCCTTGAAAGGGGAGAGGCTGCAAAAGGCCAGAGAACTGGTTGCTGAACAATTAGAATTAGGACATATTGTTCCTTCTACCAGCCCCTGGAACACTCCTATCTTTGTCATCCCTAAAAAATCTGGAAAGTGGAGGCTATTACAAGACCTAAGAGCCATTAATGCTGTAATGGAACAAATGGGTGCGTTGCAACCAGGAACACCTATGCCATCCATGATACCTGCACATTGGTATCTTGTTGTCATAGACTTAAAGGACTGTTTCTTCACCATCTATTTACATCCTGATGATTGTGCGCATTTTGCCTTTTCTGTGCCTTCAATTAATAATGAAGGGCCCATGCAGCGATATCATTGGGTGGTTTTACCTTAAGGAATGATGAATAGCCCTACCATTTGTCAATTAGTTGTCAGTGCGGCCTTGGAGCAAGTTCGAAAGAATTTCCCCCATGCTCTTATTTATCATTATATGGATGATATTCTATTTGCTACTAAAGGACGGCATGTTTTAACTTCTTTATTAACATTCGCTGAACAACAGTTGAAACAACATGGTTTGCAGATTGCAGAAGAAAAAATTCAAACCATGTCACCTTGGAAGTATTTAGGCTGGAAACTGCTTGAAACACATACACAGCCTCAACCTTTATGCATTGCTCATTCAGTTGTCACCTTAAACGACCTTCAAAAGTTATTGGGGACAATTAATTGGGTTCGTCCTTTGCTAGGAATTGCTACCGAAGAGTTGTCTCCATTGTTTAATATATTGAAAGGAGATCCAGATTTAGCTTCTCCACGTTCATTAACCTCAACAGCTCAGAAGGCATTACAGCACATTGCAGATAAGATACAGTCTACTACCGCTGCAAGATGCATTGAACACCTTCCTATCAGACTGTTTGTGATATATCAAGAATTTCAGCCTTACGCCCTGATAGAACAGTGGGATGATGCACTCGCAAACAGCCTGACTGCATTAGAGTGGGTATTTTTGCCACATACCTTTTCAAAAACAGTAGCTATGATGATTGAAATGTTAGCACGATTGATTTTGCAGGGTTGTTTGCACTGTCAGCAGTTTTCTGGAATGGATCCAAGCCACATACATGTCCTCGTCAAAAGAGATGACTTTGACCTTTGGTTATCACAAAGCCTTAACCTACAAATAGCCTTAGTAGATTATATCAGGCAAATAAATTATTCTTTGCTCCGGCACAGACTGTTACAGTCACTTTCACAAATTCCTTTACAACCGCGCATCCTACTAGCATCAAAGCCTCTTGCTGGCACCTGTACAGTGTTTGTAGATGGCTCAGGGAAAACAGGAAAAGCAGCTGTAGCCTGGAAGACCTCTGAAGGACAATGGGATTTGGTTGTAACTCCAGTTGAAGGATCTATGCAAATTGTGGAACTCGACGCTACTGTAAGGGCTTTTGACTTATTTCAACAGGAACCGTTAAATGTAGTGGCAGATTCTCAATATGTTACTGGCATTGTTCAAAGACTTGAAGAAGCATTTATAAAACAAGTAGAGAACCAATTGTTATTTAATCTTTTACTGCAATTAATGTTGCTTTTATGAAAAAGATAGTTTCCTTATTTTATTGTCCACATACGCTCTCATAGCTGTTTACCTGGTCCTTTAACTGAGGAAAACACAGTTGCAAATTATCACACTCTGTCGGTAACAACTCTGAACATTATGCAGCAAGCTAAAATGTCGCATGATTTTTTTTTCATCAAAATGCGAAGGCATTGAGGAAGCAATTTTCTTTAACACAACAACAAGCACATGATATTGTGTGAACTTGTGCCGATTGTCAGCAGCTGGCTCCCCTGCCATCATTTGTGGGGGTTAACCCGCGAGAGCTTACACCTGATGAACTTTGGCAATCCGATGTTATGCACATTATGGAATTTGGACATTTGCTCTATGTACATGTTTCAGTTGATTTGTTTTCTCACTTTGTTGTAGCTACTGCTCATACAGGAGACAAGGCTCGTGATGTTATTCAACATTGGTTGCAATGCATTGCAGTCATGGGAGTACCAAAAACTATAAAAACTGATAATGGACCAGCTTATGTGTCTGCTAAAGTAGAGGCCTTTTTACAGACATGGGGTATTAAACACGTCACTGGTATTCCTCATTCCCCAACTGGGCAAGCAATTGTGGAGCGTATGCATCATACTTTAAAAACCATGCTTGCTAAACAAAAAAGGGGGAATCCCATAGGTCTGAGACCTCAAGAGTGATTGTATAAAGCAACTTATGTTTTAAACTTTCTAAACATGTCTTCTTTGTCATCCACAGCAGTAGAGCGATATTTCGTAAGAACTGTTGAATGGCCTGAACAACCAAAGGTGTATTATAAGCACCTTGAATCAGGGTGCATGGAAGGACCAGTCCCCCTGATAACATGGGGTCGAGGGTATGCTTCTGTGTCTTTATCCTCAGGTCTATACTGGATTCCTGAAAAATTCGTTAAGCCGGCTCATCAGCCGAGCGCAGTACAGGAAAAAGAAGACCTGGAACCAGTCAAGCCAATCAATGAGTAAAAGAAGGCATACGTAAGGATGGGTATTTTTATTAATCTTTCAGTTTTCAATGCTTATCTCTTTTTTGTCTCATGTAGATTCTTTTGTATATTGGATTATATACTGAGGGCTGGCGAATGGGATTTGTATTTGGAAACAGAAGTCTTCATAAGCTAACCACAGATAATACTACAACAAATAGAAGTTGTGAGCAAGAAGATTCTGTAATGATTTGTACTTCTCATGATTTTTGCAATAGTATCTGCAATTGTTATTTTAACTTCAGCTTTTATAACTGTTGTTGCGCTTACTGAATCTGTCCAGACTGCTAAGGTTGTAGGAGAAACTTTATCTAATGTAACTGAAGAATTAGTTATGTTTAGTATGCTGTTTGCCGTGTTTAATAAGCATTATACGATCAGTTGTAGATGCTGCTTTGCATCATACCCTTGTACGAGTTGTAGAATATGTTGCTGTAAAAACTATGTGTGCATCCATGAGAACCTGCCCTTCGAAGAAGATGATAACAAGAAGGGAGTACAACAATGTAGTCATGTATCAGACAGCCGCTATTAGCAAAGCTGGATCATGAGTCTGGTGAGACTCGCTGCATGCACTGGCCACGCGTGCAGCAACTCTAGCCTGTACTTTTCCACTCAATCCAATGCATGGTATAAGGGGGCTGTCTCGGGCTGGAGAGAGGGAGAGAGACATGAGCGCACTTTGAAGATACAGGGGACGCCCTGAAGCGCTGTGACTGCCTCCCCCTCCCATAGGTATGACACTGATATGCAAGAACGCATAGACGAAGAAATATTAACCAAATTACAAGCCTTAGAAGCAGCAGTAACATGGATAGGGGTTTGGCAAAATGCGTTAAAAACATATCTTTCTCTGTATTGTGATTGGGAGTACAACTCTCGAAGACTTTATGTTACGTCTCTCCCCTGGAATGCGTCACTACATGGCTGGGAAATGATTAAACACCATCTCCAAGGTGCTTTTGACATGTCATTGCAACAAAATATTCGTCCCTTACATGATCAACTAAAAGCTCAAATACTAAAGATTCAAGACTTAATGAACCGCACTGCATTTGAAATATTACAAAAGGATTTCTCATGGGTAAACCCAAAGAAATTGGCTTTCTGGGCTAAATTTAGGAATCTGGGTATTTATTGCCTTAGCAGGGTTCTTTTTGATTCTGTTTTTAATTGTGTTTAGTATGATATATAACTTGCTAAGAGCATCACGACGAGTAGAAGCACGAGTCATGGCGACCTTGTTAATAAATGGCCTGGTGTCAAACAAAAAAGGGGGAGATGTGGCAGGTCTACGAGCAGAGGCCTGTGTACGGCCAAGGACACAGTGAGCAGAGCACACAGAAACAGGAACGCAGATGTCGATACAGATGTA